>CM060910.1:636639802-641639802 GCA_030737875.1 Allium sativum
TTGATCACTCATATTTAGACGTAAGTTTATGGTAAAAATACGTCATTGATGAACTCTCCGCCAAGGTATAATTTTTGAAACGTTGACCTTTTATTGGAAAAATAAACAGGTGGATACAGTGGGTATGGGCAAAATACTATTTAATCAAATTACAACTTATTAATTAAACAAGTGATTAATTAGCACATTATATTCTTCCCTTCTTCTACCTCTCAAATCCTCAAACCTAAATTCCTATTTTATTTCCCTACCAAAAAGAAGAAAAAAAACATAAAAACAGTTGAAATTTCTCAAAATTGCAAAGGAATATTAAAAAAAAAACAGAAAAAAGGTAAAAGGGAAGGTAGAAGAGAAGAAATGGTATTCAATAGCGCAACAGTAGGAAGAGTAGCGAGGACATCAGCAGATCTTTGCCAGTACATCGCCTGCAACCCCGAAAGATTGTCCACCGAGCAAGTCCTCGACCTTTTGTGTTATTTACCGTTCTACCATCTTCGTCGATTAGCAGCATGCATATTCTCTTTCTTTTGTTTTCCAATCAATACCCCTTTCGATTCTTTCAATTACAACACCACCAATACTTACTATCGCTACTCGTCCTCTTCCTCCTCCTCCGACGAATCCGACGACGTCGCATATGGAAACTACGATTCACATTCGGACTGATTTTGTGGTCGACTTCTGAGCAATTTGTAGAGTACGTTCCTTTTTATTCTTGTTCATTTTAGATTGTTGTATGTATGTGATTTCGATTTGTTGATTGCTTGGTAGCAGTTATAGCTGTATCGGTTTCATGTAATCATTCAATGTACCAAAAGCATATTTCATTTAGTTGAAGATATAGTATTGTGTTCACTGTTCATATTAGGTGTTGTTTTTTTATGTTAATTTTAAGAAGTTAAACAAGTCTAAGGTTATGCATACAGGAGAGGAAACATGGTACTTAATTACAGCGATAATGTTTTTGATTTTGTAATGTGGCGGAGAAAATGTTAGCTTTTTACCAATGCCCACAGATTGATAATTTTTTCGATTTTGCATTTTTGGTACCATTGTAGTTTAAATTTTTTGTTTTGGCCATTGCTGGTTGATGCATATCCAATGGACACACATTCATATCATCAAAACACAAGTGTATCTGTGTATGTGTTGTAAATGCAAATGATTTGATAGTTCCATTGTTTTTATTTTAAGTTGTTTAGCTGATGGTGTCGATGAAAATTTGATAGTGAAATTTCATGAGCAGTTGGAAAATTTGGAAAAAAGGACAACCATGGTCCATGAATGTTGCAAATGGAAGGTGGAATTCCATTTATGAATGAGTACGTTTTTGAAACTTTAAAAAATTACGGGTAAGCATGAATACAAGGAAATAATTTGCCGTATCAGTTTACAGATCTTAAAATATAGGTTTCGTCTATTGCCACCCCATGTTTTGCTCTTCACCCCCCGCTGAATAGAAAATAAAACATGCACCCCGTATATTTCTCTCCGCACCCCGTTTATTTCAAAAAAGACCTTCCCTTTCTTCATTTCTTCTCCTTTATCTGTTTTTTTCTAAAAACTTTGTTCCTGCTTTCAAACCCTATAACTTCGTAATAATAAGCAATGGAGACTCGACCTTGGAAAAGAAGGTCAAAACGGTCCAATGGTAAATCTCTTCTTTGATTTCATGTTCTTTCTAGATTCAGGGAAAAGTGAATTAGAGTTTTGGTAAGCGGGGACGGAATTTCGAAGCCTGGCGTTGATTAATATTATCAACGCTCAAACCAAGCGTTGAATTGATTGAACAACGTCTCTTTGTTTCGTTGTTTGTATTTATCGTCTCCTTATCCAAATATTACATTTTTGTTATCTAATTAATTGTTAAAGGGCATACTTGAAAATAAAATTTTGATTTTTTTTTAGCGGGGGGTGAAGAGCAATAACCGGGTGTTAATAGACGCGCCCTAAAATATATTCAAAATTTTCAGATCAAACTAATTGATCAGTAAGCTTCAAAAAATCAATACACATCTCAAATGCTTGATTAAGTCAATTTCTTCTTGGAAAAAACGTATAAAATTTGTTTTGCTTTGATTGATCAGTTTAGGATAACTTGTGCACTGCAAACTCTTGGCATTTTGAATAAATTATGTACATGATGTTGATATGAAAGTCAACAGAGTAAATTGCAGATCAAGTGAATGAATATGCTTTTAAATGATTCAAAAGACTTGCCATTAATTAGTGCTTTATTATTACACATTTGGTCCGCAGGTAGACATATGAAAGGGCAGTTGAGCAAGAAAGTTAGTTGAACAGCAAGAAAGTTACTTCGTGAAAAGTATATTTTAAAATAAATTTGATTTATATTTAACTAATTATTTGTTTTAATACAATATGTATCAATAATTTATAGAAATAAATTAATTAAGTAACCATATGTTATCCTTGCCAACGGGTCGAAGGCCTTTTTTTTTTCCTTTCCCAAACTGTACCGTAGGCTTGGTAAAGCCATGTTAAGAATCAAGGGTTGCTGCTGTATGACACCAACAGTAGTTTTTTTTTTTTTTTTTAATTATATGTAAAATTTTGTAACTGAAATTGTTCATGTCTAAACCAACTCTGTTGAAATATATTGAATGGTTTGGACATTTGTATCTGTATTAGGTTTGTAGTTTAGTCTTGTGTTTTGTTAGGCAAAGGTAAACTCGAGAAAGAATCTTTAATAGTTAGCTTTTTTTTATATAGCATGGTGGGCGATCTGGAATATCATCTTGTCTAATATGCACCAGTTAACATCACTGGTTTCTTTAACTGTGTACCTGTATATTTTGCTGTTTGGCAGACAGTAGTAATAAATGGCAAGCCTAGAATGTGTGGTCAGGAGAAATAAACTGCACTAGTTATATGTTTTCTTTGCCAAATGAATGAATGGTTAGTTCCAGCCTGTAGTACAATGCCCGTTTATGAGGCAGACCTACCAATGTCCCATGCATGAATTTTCTTGTGATGGTCTTTGGTCACATTCATTACAGGAACCAATAAATGATGGGCCAGTCATAGACTTTACTGTGTTCATGCTACAAAACTTATTTTTCAGCTTCAATTCGTGTGCTTATCTATTTGAGCTTCTTTGTCTGGTTCTGTTTCAGCTTTCCTGCAGCATTTACCAAAGTTGCAATGGAATGTATTTGACTATAGGTATCTGTTGAGCTAAAGCTTGGCCATCATCAAGGGTTGGTCACCAGACAAAAATTGACGAGTCTTAACATTTGGAAGGGTCCACATAATGCACGGCTTAAATGAACATATCTAAATGTTAAGTTGGCGTTAGGCGCTTCAAATTCGTTGGATGTCAATATCAATTTATTATGATAATTGTAACGGTTCGTATTTTATGTTTCATATTCTGCGTGTTGACGGATCGTAAAATATTTGTTTATGTGAAGTCATATGACGTTAAAATTTTGGGATATGACTCTGTTAGGATTGTCTCGTATCGTATGTTGTTAAGGAGGAATGACGTGTTGAAATTAATAATCCCACATCATGGAATGAATTGAAGGATTTGAGTACAAATATGAGTTGATATGCACGTAACAATAGAGATTTCGTTTGTTATATGGGAGTTGTGTGCCAGCTCATATGCGTGCAAGGAAGGGGGACCTTGTTCCGGCCGTCGCTACATAATAGACTAATGAGAATATTTCACACTTGTGATTTTTATGGGATGATTTTGATCTTTAAAATTTTCTTTGGACTATAAAATTTGATAGGGGTCGAATTCGTTTTTTAAGCTAGTTCCATTACTTCGGAATGGTTTTACATTTAATATAGTGGTCATAATGGGAAAACGGACTTGCAATTACGAAGTTATATCCATTTTAAGTTTTTAAAACAACTGCTTAGAATTATTGTGTAATTAATTAAGCTTATTAGTTGGTTCACTAGTCTAATTAGAGATCACTTTAAATAGAGACTGTCGGAGTCAAACTAAAACTTTTCCTCTTATTACAAATCAATTCTAAACTATAATTAGCCCTAATTTCATACAAATTTCTCCCTAAATCAGAATAGATTGTTAATTAGTGATTAGATAATCAATTAGAACTTAGAGATTATTGATTTGCTTGATTTGTAGTGCATTACATCGCTATTCGGATCAGATCTACCTCTATGTTGATTGAATTTGGTAACCGATCAGTGATTTACTGTTTACCACTATTTTATGTAGGATTATATGGTAGAATTACATGATTTAACACTATTTTATGTAGGATTATATGGTGGAATTACATGATTTAACATGAATTTAGATAGTAAAACCTTATCTAAACCTTAATTACATGTTAACTATACGTATGACCTAAACTAACTTGAGGTTTGTTCTATTCATGATTTGTGCAAATTTATGTTAGAAATTGAATTGTTTATCTTGTTTCTTTGGATTACATGTTTGAATGTATGAAATTTCTTGTTATTCTATGTTTGGATGTTTTGTTTTAATATCGTTTCTAATGTTGTGATTGCATCGAAAGAGAAGTAAGAAAATTGAGCAAGCTGAAGGCTAAGTTAGTCGTAATCGGAACGAAACCTAAAGGAGAGACTCTGGAGTATGAATGAAGCTTGCTTGGAAATTTGCACTGGAAATTAAGCTAAGTACATAACTTGAAACTGAGTTATCTATATAAGTTTAAACCGAGTTATGGTGGAGAAGACTATTAAGTCAGTTGTTGGCATTAGTGGATAGAGCTTGGCCAAAGGATATATTTCATGGCTATTTGTGTGAGAATTGACTAAGGGTGGAAGCTATAACAATGCCTTCTAGAACTTATTGTTGGATGCTTGGAAGTGAAGACCGAGTTGCTATAATGGATAGTTTGGGGTCTAAGGCATTTAGAAATAGAGCATTGTAGGAAAGAGAGGAGAATTAGCCAGAATTGGTTTATTTTTGGGTCATGACGAGTTATGGATATAACTTGGACCCTAGTTATCGTGGATGACCTGGTGACGGTGGAACTTATAGGACTTTTGTTGAGGTTCTATAAATCATGTTGGAGGTGACGACATGTTCGTATCAAGGTAAGATGGCCAAATAACAACATGATAAAAGCTTTGGTTCTTCGGTTGATGAATCGTGTTGCAGGTAAGTATCGAAGATAGTTGTTCAATATTAGTAAGAGCTATGAATGGAACGCAACGGGTTTTGAAATAATGGAAACTAGATTGAGTAAGAATGACTCAATATTCAAATGGAGCAAATGAGGGCTCGAGTGAATATAGCAGTACCAAGTAATCATTGATAACTCGGAGTATTTTCAGATGCACTCGAAGCATATGTATTGTAAATGAGGGAGCCTATAGGTCAATTGAGGGACATGTACACGCTGGACAGGTGGTGTTACGTCTACTGTCTAGCTTTTGGTGCTATAAGACACGTACCGATCATTGGGTTGTGTGAATTACGTATTAATAGGGTTGGGTCAATATAAGACATATGCTGATCTTTGGATCTTTAAGTTGGGTCAATATGAGACATATACCGGTTTTTGGATTTCCATTAGTCTGTAGCAGTAAAGAGTCCATAAAAGTTATCATATATTCCACGTATGTATGAGGTAATAGCTTGGACCGCTTGATGGATGTTATGTTTGCTTTGGCTATTTTGATTGCTATCTTTAGTGTTATCACAAGGAAATATCATGGGGAAGAGGTATCGAAGATTGGGCTGTTTGGATACTTATTATCCTATTATGTGTATTGAATCTTTTATGTATTGTTGAATAACATTTTTTCTATTATGTGCTAACTTTTGGTTGTAAGAACATGTCACGTATATTCCATATGTCTCTTTTTATCATTTTTCTACGTAGCATTTTGAGACTCGTTTATCGCTCACATCAGACTGTTGTTTGTTCCATGATTTTATATCATGCTTCTTAGTATCTTGGGTTAAGCATTCTACATAGCAGGTCTTGGTGATGCAGTAGCAGTTCGGAGGACAAGCTAGTTGGAGCTATCACATATTTCATACCATATATGGATTTGTATGCTCTCCGTTGTTAACACTGTGGAGCCTTGGCAATGTTGCTTATTTCTGTTTGTGTAGACAGTTACTTCAAGAGAACTTATTGTAGATGCTATATGACATTGATGTATAGCTCTGTGGATATTACTCTGATGGCTATTCCATATTGATATTATTGTCTATTCTATTCTATATATTATATTCTATTTTATCCATGCATTGCAAAAAATAGGCAGGTTATGTTGGGTTTGTTTATTTCTACATTAATGATTCTCTTATATCGGTCAAGCATGATTGCAGTGCAACTTCTAGTTAATTTTGTATGTGAAGTATATAGCGGTTGTCTCATTTGGTATCAAAGCTCTGGTTACGCGATTTAATGGAGTTGATGATATGATCCAGTAGAGATTAGGAAGGAGTTATCACCTAAGATTGGATCAGTAACACATACAAGATGGAGTGTACTTGTTATATGTTGGTATTCAAGCTATATGATATAAACTACACTATAATTGTAACAACCCGGAAAATCAGAACCAATTAAAAATTTTTATTTTGGCAATTTTAATGAATTTTGAATATTTAAAATGATTTATTTTAAATAATAACAACTAGAAATTTCTTTTGAATAGAATTAGAACATATATATTTATATAAATCGAGATTAGGATATAAATATTTATTTTAATTATAAAAGGAATTGAAAATGGCGCGGTAGTTTGAAAATTCGATTTCAAATTTCAAATGAATGTACAAGATCCAAAATAAACCGGATTTTAGCGAAACCAAAAATATTAGAATCTGTTTGAAAATATCTTTCCAACGAATCCGAAAAATCCAAATTTCATAGTGGGAATAAAAAGTTATGTCCAGTTGAAAATTCAGAATAGTCGCTATGGAAATATGGCCCTTAAAAATAGCCATTTTGCAAACGACCTCCGTTTTTGACGAAACCAATTTTGTTGGATCCGGGATGTCAAGTTATTGCTAGATTCCAATTTTCATAATTTTTGAAATCAATATGTGAGCTTTAGAATCCGTGTGTGGCCCCGGTAAACTTAAATGTGCGTTTAAATTCAATATATAATGATTTATATTTTAATTTAAAGAAAAACTGATCGTAACAGCCGAATTGGCTTACGAAACATGTCCCATTGCGTCCAGTATGGGGTTAATTAGCTAGGGGCGACACTCGTTGGGTTTGATTGAGAGTTCAGACTAATAAAAAAGGATTTTAGAAATTAAAATAATTAAAATTATAAATATATATACATGGGTCAACTTAGTCAAAACCCTATAATATCTCAACCGGTGGTCAACATCAGGCAAGCCGCCTCTATCACGATTCGAACGGTGGATAGTTTCAAAACTAAAATCCCCAATCCAACATGATTTCCTCAATGAATTCAGAAACCAATAAACCGAAAATTGCAGCACTCTTAGCGATCTACAATCCCATATCGATCTCATCTGGTTTGGTGTGCGGAATCTTAAGAATTTGGGCCTCAAACAGACTGATTTCCTACAGATTTTAGCGCCTCTGGGGCGTTTGAGTTCCAAGTTGTTCAAGGAGGTGGTGGCTCGTAGGGTGGCGTTTCGTGTGGTGTACTCGGATCGAGCTCCGATCATCCAGGGCGGGGTGGCGCAAATGAAACCCTAATCGGGTTTTGGGTTCAACGAAGATCGCCCAAGAAGAACGAAGGCGGCCCCGTGTATTTCTTTGCAAAGGGAACAGACAACGTTTAGTGAGCGTAATTAAAAAGGTGATTGTTTTAATTTAAATACCACATTATTTTTAACTCAATTTTATTTAAATTTACATTGTTTTAAATCAGTTTTTTTAATATATAAAGCATACATTAAAGAGGTAAATTTTTTTTAAAAATAAAAATAAAAATATATAGACATTGTTTTAAAATATATAATCATTGTATTAAAAATGGAATTTTTTAAAATAAATAGCATGATAGAATTTTTACATATAATATTATTGCTTTAAAAATAGAATCTTTACATTAATATTATTGCTTTAAAAACAGAAATAGCCATATAAAAATATGATTATATATATATTGTTTTGAAATAAAAATAGAATTTATATATATATATAGCTTTGTTATAAAATATAAGTAGCATCATTTTATATAATATAAGTAGCATGATTTTATAAAAATATAAGTAGCAGGATTTTATAAAATATAAGTAGCATGATTTTGTAAAGATATAACTTTTAGCAAAATAAAAATTGGATTTATATTTATATGAATAATATATAAAAATGTGATTTTCATCTCTATGGCGTTAGAAGAAAAATGTGATTTTTAATATAAACCGCTTGAAAACAGATTGCGATGGAACCGACTGGAAGCGAACAGAATTCAAACCGTTCAGAAATTCAGAAATAAAATTGGCGGAGTGGAAACCAAATGTGAGAACTTCTCACTCTAATTATTTTCTAGTTTAACATATACTAGGATGCAGACGGTGCTTAGCAGCACCCGACACCGTTGTCCAGAGACCATGGACGACTTGTTTGATTGTATTGCGTTGTGAAAATTGTTTGTGTGAATTTGGTTTGTGATATGGAATGGAAAATAAAATATCCAGGTGTTGAATAAAATAAAATATCCAGGTGTTGAAAAAAATAAAATATCCATGTGTTGAAAAAAATAAAATATCCATGTGTTGAAAAAAAATCCATGTGTTGAAAAAAATAAAATATCCATGTGTTGAATAAAATAAAATATTCATGTATTGAAATAAAATAAATATTCATTTACAAATTGTACGATTTGTTTATGTACACCCATTTGACTGATATGGATTAGGAGGATAAATTTTACACATCGCCCAACTGCACAAATAAAATATGTGTTTGTGGATTGAAACCCCACACGGGTATTGGGATGATAATTGACGTACACTAATCCCAATTGTTTAGTGGTATGTCGATCGATTGGTTGACAGGCTGTATAAGCGTTAATAATTTATATTTAATGCTTATGCTGTTGAGTAATGCACTTTGGATGATGGTTGATGTTTATTATTATTGTGATATACATGTGTTGTATGAAATCCATATAATCAACATTATATGGTAATTGACTGTATCTGATTCCAGTTCAGAAAGAAGGAATATTTTAAAATAAAGAATATTTACAAAATAAAGAATATTTTAAAATAACGAATATTTCAAAATAATATTCAGTAAAAGAACAAAATCTGATTTTGATGTCCGATTTGGGATGGACACGAATATGTTTAAATATATAAAGTCGTGTTAATTAGATTAACGTCATTTTGAGGAGAATGATATTTATATCGATTTTATTCATTTTTATAATGAATATCGAAAAGGAAATGATTTCGAAATATAATATTTTTAAATATTATCATTTATATATTAATGATATGGAATATTCAATTTTGATTTGAAATTGAATATGAAGCTGAAGTCGTTTTGAAAACGAATTTAAAACAATTTATAAAATACGTTTTAAATGAAAATCGATGAAATATATATTATATTATATATATATATATATATATATATAATGGCCTGAATAGAACGAGCCGCACCGCGGTAGTTCGTGAATTTCGACCATTGATTTCAAATGAACATTACGGGAGATCCGATCGTCCTATTCTGCTAAACCCGGAACCGTTGGGTTCGTATCAAAAAGAGCTTTCCAACGGATACAATAAATTAGAAATCTAACAGTTGGATTTGGAATTATGTCCAAATCAAATTTGGAAAAGGTCGTTGTAAGTGCAGGTCGATGACCGTTTATGGAAATCGACTGTACGGGCCTTGATAAAATTACTAAAAATATTGATAATTTGTGCAAAATCATAATAAATGATTTGGAAAGAATTGGGATGAAAAATTCCATATTTGAAAAGATAAAAATATATTTTTATCGAAATGAACTAGTTATGAACTAGAATTATAATCCAATATTTTTAAACAAATAAGTTGGATTTGAAATGGTTTTAAAAATAACCAGAATTTTCCATTATATGAATTGGAATGGATTTGAATCGAAATTATCTTCAGGATATTTCGATATTGGATTCCGTGATTATACGGATATTGTGGAGGAATATGGAAGATATATATATCGTTATTGCAATACGATATTTGTTGAATTGAGAATTTGATATTGAATATAAGCCAATATATTTTCTATTCAGAGCCTTGTATTTAATATCAAATGGGGTTTTAGGTTTGTCGTGAATGGTGTCTTAAACAACACTGTTCTTAAACCCAGTTGAGAAAAGAATAAATCTTTTAATTAAGATTTAGTGGAATTTTCTAGTTAATTAATATTTAATTGGAATTGAATTGAAATTGGATTTTTGGGTTTATCGTGAACGGTGTTTTAAATAACACTTGTTCATTAACACGATTAATAATGGAATGAGATTTTGGGTTTGTCGTGAATGGTATCTTTAATAATACTGTTCTTAAACCCAATGGAGTTAAGAAAATTAGAAACTAACTGGAGATTAGCTAAGTTGAATGGTTTCATGGGTATTGATCTGATGTTGGTTTCGGCCTTCGGGATTAATACTTAGGGAATTGTTCTCTTACTAATTTACGGTTAGAGATTGATGGAATATGATTTTGGGTTTATCGTGAATCGTGTTTTGAATGACATTGGTTCTTTAATCTAGTTAAAGATAAGATTAATTTCTTAGCTTTGAATAATTATTAATATTGATTTTTGGAAGATTAAAACTAAATGGAGTTTTAATGAATCTTTGATTAGATTGAAAAGTGAATGTTATAATTAAAATTATCAATTCAAGAAAATGAGCGAAAATGGAGTACCACCAGTTTTACTCCGGTCAATAGCTATATCTTTAATTAGATTTGAACGTGTAATGGTAATTAATATTTACCGATAACACCGTGGTGCTAGATATGGAGTATTACCAGTTTTGCTCCATGGGATGAATAGGTTGGGATTGGGAAATTAAATCAATGATTACTTCAGTAAGGTGCGCTAATCCCGACTAGTTTGGAAAACCTTAATATGGTTTGAAATGATATCCAAAGGAAGATTAAAGAATAAAATTTAAAGAATTTATCTTTGATAAAATTAATCGGAACCTTTCCCTAATAATGTGAATATTTGAATAAAAGAATATTCTGTATTGGAACGAGGTGTATGTTGTGTTTGTGTAGCACTTGTTTATAAAATATGCGAGTTATTCGGAAAGGCTGGGTTTATACCCATTCTGAATAACTGATACAACGATATGTCAAAGATTAAGACGGTGGTTGAAGACCGGAGGTCTTCACATAGTTTGGATGATTACTGATGTCTTGATTGGGCTGTACACCCAAGACGAGGTAATAAGTGGTGATCGTTCAGACGTACTTGGAGATTGACGGATATGCAAGGGCCTCTCTCCTGTATTGGACATATGGGATGAGGAATAAGGTGCCTCCGGTTTCGTTCAAACCCAGAACGGACTATTAAATGGACTGTGTGTCTGGCATTGGATTTTATTCTGTTTTGATTGATCTATATTAAATATACATCTGCCTGGTGAAGGAGAATTTATTCTCTTACTTCACCCTTCTCTGAGACGTACGGGATCAGAGGTTGTATATCGATAGACATCAGTCGTTGAGTGGATTGCCTATGTGGCACGCCTGAGTGGCGAATGATCAAGGCTTCTGTTGAAAAGCAAAGTCTTGTGATTGATGATCAAAGCACGACTTTAATATAGCATAGCTTTGTGTAGTAATTCGCGAGCCTCACACCCCGGTGTGAACCAGAAATGGGAGAGGACTGCAGGGAGGACATGAGTTTTCTTCTAGCTAGGAGTGGTGTCAGCGTTTACAAGCCCTAACATTTTACTTATGTGGATGATGGAAAGCGAGGCGCCTCGGTTATATCGGTCACTACAGTGCCGATGGATGGTTTGGTCGGTATATGACCAGTTTACGCCTCAGAGGGCAGGAAACGCATCGTTCAGGCATTTTATTCCATTACGTGTGGACCGGCCCTGAAGATCCAAGGGTCACTCGAGCTCTGATCCTGAGACTCGGGCTAGACAGTCTCGAAGCGATGAGGACGGTCCCTTGCCTTGGTTCACAGATGGAATCCAATTTACATTACGACATTTGGGTTTTAGTTGTAATCCTATATATGGCGACATAGTGGGATGAGGCGCTCATGCCGCCTATGATTGATATATTTATATTTGAAGTTGATTTCTTCACTTATAGTAATAATAAAAGATTAAATTTCTCGTATCGAGCATTATTTGGCTATTATAAGGTAAAACCCTATCCTCCGGCTTGTGTTGCATTGTGTGATGGGACCTGGGTCTTATAATGGCTTCATTGTTCTTTATTTAGCATTGCGTTGTTTGTTTTATGCACTGGTATTCTTGGGCTGAAAACCCGTTCCGTGTTATACGGTGGGGTCCCTTGATTTACCAAACTTTAAAATAAAGATTAATAACTATTTTAGTTCTCACACCAGTCATATGACTGACCTGGAATTTATTGTTTTAACCTAAACTTTGGGTGCCCCTATTTTCCATACGAGTAGCTAGTAATTGGGTTTTGTAGATATTATATTCACAGGATCCTGTTTTACATCTGAAGTGATATTCGGAAAGCTCTTTATCCGTGTATTTATTTCAGTTGTGTTTTGTATTATTTTTCCGCTGCACTCTAATTTGTAAATCTTTGATGTTTATCAAATGTATATAATTTATTCATACTCTGTTATATTCTTGTACTCTGATGTAATTGTTGTAATTATCAATGAAATGTTCTTCTGTTTGTGTTCTGATTTGTCATGTTCTCAAAGCAATCCGGGCCTTCCTTTATGGGGAAGTTCGAGTCGTCTCAATAATATACATATATATATTATAGTGTAGTTTCATGCATGTAATATCTCACTCTTTAAGGTCGGAAGTTAAATACTACAGATGTTGTAGTCATCTCTAGTTTCAACTTTCGGTGATAGAAAATTGAATGTTAATCAATTTCAATATCAGAAAACACGAAAGTATACTCATTCATATAAATAATTCATTCATACAACCCTTCAGACAAGCCATCCAGAGAAAATATAAATTATTACAAAATAACATCGAGAGCTACATATGATGATGCCCCCTCAGATGATCAGTGTATATAAATAATGACAATCGACTATAAATAATAACATTTGAAACATATGCCGATACATAAAGCTAATAGCAAAAAAAAAAAAAAAAAACACAGCAACGCTCCTGAATAGCTATCGCCATCTTTACCTCCAAAATTTATTCGTAGTTAACACTTGAAACACCCTGATCCTTAGTTTGCTCAATTGAGCACCCAAGAGTTTGAGGGGAAAACATAAACTACGGGTTGGTTAAAAAGACTGGTATGAATAATAACTTATAACCCGACACCAACGACATTTAAAGAGACCACGTCGCATAGTGATCTACGCCATCTCTCCTTATAATGTCCTCTTCGAACACCCCTTTCTTCCAGAGTTCCGAGTCTGCATGTCACCGTGGTCTCTTCTAATGAAATTTCTGAAGAGAACGGGATCAACACAATCAAGGGCGACCAAGCAACTGCGAGAGCCTGCTATCCTTCCGAATAGAAGGATGTTGTCAACAAGGTGTAAGGAAAGACAGTGCCTCCACCCTCTTGTGCTAAGACTGCCTCCGCATAGCAATCAAAGGTGTCTAAGTTCTGGCTTAGACGCCACTGCTGCCTTTCTGATGATCTCGATCCGATGGAGGACAAAAAGCCCGATTTCGAGAGGGCTACCCCGGTAGAACTAACGGTGGATGTTCCAATCAACCCCGCCGACTGACAAGGTTCTTGAAAGTTGGATCAGAACTCCCTCCTATAATAAAGGACGAGCTCATGAACTTTCTAAGGGTCAACCTCGACGTATTTGTTTGGACCCACTCAGACATGTGCGACATCGACCCAAGAATCGCCTGCCACATGATCAGCATCGACCCGAAGCATCATCCAGTCAAATAGAAACGTTGAATCTTAGGAACTGAAAGATCGATTGCACTTAAAGAGGAGGTGGATAAACTATTCGACAATGGCTTTATCTGCGACACCCTCTACCTCGAATGGGACTCCAACATGGTCTTTGTCAAGAAAGCAAATGGTAAGTGGCGAACGTGTTTCGACTACTCAGACTTGAACAAAGCCTGCCCAAAGGACAATTTCTCACTTCCGAAGATCGATCAGCTTGTCGATTCAACTGCAGGCTACTAGCTTCTCTTCTTCATAGACACATACTCAGGATACAATCAAATTATTATGTACCTTCAAGGTTAGGATCACACTTCATTCATAACCGGCCTTGGGTTCTACTACTATGTCGTCATGCCTTTCGGTCTTAAGAATGCTGGAGCCATTTATCAACGACTGGTCAGCCGCATGTTCAAGGACCAGATCAGGTGACCCATAGAGGTCTACGTCGACGATATACTCTTGAAAACAGTGATATCGAATGACCACATTAACGACCTTACCAAAATGTTCGGTGTCCTTCGTAAATATGGCATGAAACTCAATCCCTTGAAATGCTCTTTCGGCGTTACATCGGGAAATTTTCTGCGTTTCATTGTTAATTCACGAGGCATCGAATCCAATCCAAAAAAAATCCAAGTTATCTAGGATATCAAATCTCCTCATAGCATCAAGAATGTTCAAAGTTTAAACAGGAAAGTGTCCACTATAAGTCGATTCATATCTAAAGCTACTGATAAATGCATTCCCTTTTTTGACTTGCTCAGGAAAGGGAAGCACAACTTCACATGGACACCAGAATGCAATGACGCATTCTGGGACCTCTTGAATCACTTAGAGCGACCACGTATCTTGTCAAAACCCGTGGATAACAAAGACTTATATGTCTATTTGGCTATTTCTGTGTAGGCAATTAGCTGAACGCTTGTGCGCCTCGAAGATCGTCTGTATTGCCCTGTTTACTACATTAGTAAGAGGTTGACAGGAGCAGAAAAGAATTACCTGAAACTCGAGAAACTTTCTTTCTTCCTGTTAAACTCTTCCCGGAAGCTACGGCCATATTTTCAGTCTTATCCAATCAAAGTGTACACTGACCCACCGCTACGACAGGTTCTGCAACGATATGAGGCGTCTGGGCGACTTTTGAAGTGGAACATAGAACTGAGCCAATTCTATATTACCTTCGTCCCTCATTGAGCCATCCTTGGACAAGCCCTTGTAGACTTCATAGTAAAGTTCATGATTCCCGAAGAAGTTTCTACGGAAGATAGTGAGCCTCCGAACATTTAATGAAAGCCATTCGTGGACTAATCATCTAACCGTCAATTTTCCGGCACCGGAGTCGTATCATTACTCTTGAGGAACGCTCGATCTGTTATGCTTTAAAGCTGGACTTCCCGACTGCCAACAATGATGCAGAGTACGACGCCTTGATTGCCAGACTTCAAATTGCAATCGAACTTAACATCAAGGCTCTCCAAATACTCCGACTCATAGCTCATCAGTCAATGCTTGTACATAGAAAGACTCACAGCTCATCGTTCAATTGCAATCAAACAAATATGACTCACATATACATAGAAAGACTTGTAAACGAATTTCATGATGACGTTCAATGCTTGTAACCCACTTCTGTGAATAAAAGATCAACAAACTCCTTCAAAGTGGACATAGACCCCTCACGGACGGAACCACTATAAACTTCTGTGTTATTTACTACTTTGCGCACTTTATTTTTCCATACAAAAAACGATAATTCTCGAGTTAGAGAATCTTTGGGTGTGATTATTAGCACGACTGATAGGCAAAGAAAATAGATAAAAGAGTAGTTCGAGTGTCTTAAGAGGATAAATGTCTATGCACACCTAAAATTGAACAATTAGAAATATATGTAGCAAAAATGACATAAAGTATGGACTATTCTTATTCATAGGATTTGATAATGATGTTTGTTTTGCACTTCTACAAATTCGGAACAATAGATATAATTTAGGAGGAAATTTACTAATACTACCCAATCGATCGGCTGCTAGAGCAGGAATAATCTACACCTACCATGGGTTTGAGTTTATCAGGCTCTTGCCTATTAGTAAAATCATAACCATGTCCACAGTGTCACAGTGACTTATTTTCCCTAATCGGACCAATGCAGGCGCAATGACCCGCCGATACGCACCCATACCCACCTCTGTTTGGACCAACTTACAACCACAACACAACATGTTGTGTGCCCTTGCCTCCTACTTGAGATCGAAAATGATAAAAAAGCGTGATGTATGGAATAGATCCCAACCAACAAGTAATATTCGGTCCAAAACCCCACTTAATTTGATCGCCCACAAACTACCGAATTTTAAGCTCATAATTTAGCCTACATGTAAATCAATATGTCCATATTAAAGCCTACTTGCTCGTAATTTAAGTCAATATATCCATATTAAAGCCTACTTGTTCGTAACTTAAGTCAATATGTCCACATTAAAGCCTTAGTCTCGTAACTTAACCAATTTAAGTCAATGTGTTCATATTAAAGCCTTGTGCTTGTAACTTAACCCTTTTAAGTCAATATGTTCACATTAAAGCATAATTGTATTTCCAGTCATTACCTATCACATTATAATTTGTAAATAAGCCATATATGTTTATTGCGATTTCTTAATTATCATATTTGTACAAATATTGATTTCAGTCCAATTTCTGTCATAATTTGTTCCATAAACATTTATGTAGTCCAAGTCATATTTAGTCCAATTATTTTCGATTTAGTTGCAGTTTCCAATACACCCAACTTGGCCCTAATTTGATTATTACAGTTCAATTAGATTTACCCTAATCCAAGAGTAGAATAAAAGAAAAGGAATAACAATCCATATTAGGCTACTAGGCAAACAGATCTGTGCCTAATTCATTTGTATTCATATACCTTTTTGGTATATTTAGGCATAACCCAAACAAATTGCAAAGCTAAAAAAAAAGGTAAGGAAATCTGAACATAACAGTTAAAAAAATCTGAATGTTAACTACACAAAAATTGTAGAATTGGACAGAAAGATTTACAGAAAAGATATAGGAACAAACAAAAACTACTATTGGAAATGATTGTAAATAATCCAGATATGAAAGTAAATAGTAGATAATTTAGATCTGAAACATCTAAAACTACTATTGGATAAATTTGACTTTAACTTATCAGGAATCTATATAATCACGGTATTCTCACCAACAGTTGCTTTCTATATGGCCCATGTAGAACTCCATAATATATGTAAACTACTCTCCAATATATATACATACATATATACATATATATATATATAATTTTCAATATATATATATATATATAGCCTCCTAGAATTATATGTATAACTTGTAAAAAAAGCGTTTTATTTCAAAACTTCGTTATTTTTTAGAAAGAATATACTCATCGCATAGGGGATAAGAGAAGAGTTGCGATGAATAGGGGGTGGAGGCTAATTTATAGTTGGAGTAGAAGACCCTCAGCCATTAGATATTAGGATTTCAATCTGGACCGCTCTGTCCTTGGATCAATCTGGATTGGTCATATCAATCTATGGCCCGGGTCGTCCCAGTTACACCGTAATTAGAGTGTTATTATATACATATACATATATATATATATATATACACACACACACAAACATTTTATTTATTTTAAAATTTGAATTTGAATCTCAAACTTCAATTGGCTATAACTTCTTCGTTTTGAGGTCCTTTTACTCAAACTAAATATATATTTGAACCAGAAAATTATAACGGACACAATGGTGCAAACACCACAGTCCAATTCCCCATAGTTTTACAAATTATATTTTAATTTGTTAATTTATTAACTAACCATTTCATGTAAAAATCTGGGTTGTTAAGTACATATTGCATATATTGTGCATTTTAGTATGTTGGTATAAGTTGTCTTCATCAAAAAATGGGGAGACTATTAACACATCACTTCTTGGGTTTTAATTACAATATTCGCATAATCACATATTATTAAGTTATCAAAAAAATTAATGGTACAAATGACATGAAAAGTTGAGACCAAGATATGAAATTATTTTATCAAGTGAAAAACTTGAAAAACTCTCAATAAATTTCTGCATAATAAGTATATCCAAGTGTATTGCGTCTTATATAACCTGTACGATCTCCTTTGAAAGAAATACACTTGCATAGTTAACTTCTATAATAAAGAAAAGCTATTACTATGTTTAACCAGGGTCAGATTTCTGGTTAAAAATTTCAGATGTTTGGTATATAGTGCACATATGGGCTTGTCATAGTCAGACGTCTGAATATATAACAATATATCCGACTTAAAACTCAATAAACAGATCTAAATTGAATTTGACGTCTTGCCCAAGTCTTAGGAAATTTCTTAGGCTTAATTAGATGTCTGATGTGAAGATCCAGACTTCTGACTTCCTGTATAATAGAAAATTCTTAACAAACACGTCCGTTAATCCTTGTCTTTATCCCTTCATCAATAGTTGCAACCTCTGATCAACCTGAATGATCTTAAGAATTGTACCTATTGATAAAAGCCTTTGATCATCTATAAAACAGGCTATTTCATGAACTATGATTATCGAATTTTCTTCTAACTCTATCTTGCTCTATATATAATAAAAAGCATTGAAGCACTCAATTATTCGTGCACTCATACCTAATTGCTATCAGTAGGGGAACTTTTTCCTACAAATCGAAGTTCACTCACAATATCAAGGGAGATTATAGGATAGTTGCCTTGAAGTCAAAATTTGTCTTTATCGAACATAATTTTATCAAGAAAGAAAGACTGTATAAGTCTGTTCCACCGGGCGAAGTGAGGCTTTTTTTTGTTGGTTAGTGAAAGGTCCAAAGGAAGTTTCGGGATGGAGGTAGAATAGACGTCCGAACCGGTTTAAAAACTCTTATATAATCACCTTTATCTCTTTATCTTTACCATGCATTTTATTATTATTCATATACTTATCATAATATCATGTATCATACACAAGTTATCACGATCCTAATGTGTATTTTTATAAATGTGCAAAGGGATCATTTGTACTTGTAGGTTTTGAGTGTACTCATGAAGAAGGGGTATATGAGGATACTTAGTAGGGCATATGGTGAGCCATAAATTATGTGATGTTTCAGTTTGTTTACCTTGAGCTGGTATGTGGCATGTACTCTAGTTTTACGTATTGAGCGGCATGAATTCGACTATCAAGAAACCTGAGATTAATTAAACCTTGATTGTACAAGGGGTTATACAAACACAATAAATCCAATACATTGAGTAAGTGAATATCAGAGTAGACGATGGATGTTATGTTTTCTTTTATAGATTATCACCCGAAGGATGCCACATGACATAGATCTTTAAACGTCCATTAGTATTTTGATGTGTAGTACACCCATGATGATTATGATAAAGAGTATAATATATTCTATTATTATATGCTAACTCTTTAGATGCATGAACATTCACATTCACATACACTGTACCATGTACTATATCGACTTTCGTAGTTTTTTGAAATTTCTCGTCTTCCACACCAGATTTTTTTTTTGACTCTGGATTTTATGCATTGCTTCTTATTACCTTTGGTACTAGTAGATTAGATATATGGTGTAAGCGACAAATGGATTTGTGCAAATGGGCCAACAGAAGGTGACACTTTTTATATTTATATATTGGGTCAATAATTTCTTATTCAACTGTGTAACACTGTAGAACCTTGACAATGATTGCCTTTTTATCATTAGAGAATGTTTCCGTTGTATAAGCTTTATTATGGTTTTGTATAATTGCATGCATCTATGCATTCTGATTTTCGTAGTTTATTCAGTTATCACCATCTTGGTTGTTTGCTATTTGTTATAAATATTATATTATTTATTCGATATGCTATGAGATATATGACATGCTTTGTGATCGTATGGCAATTTCATTTTCTTTTTTCTTTTCTTTTCTTAGACCATTGCCTCCACATTTCCCGGAAGTTCCTATGTCGCACTATCCAAATATATGAGCATCGTAGATGTAGGACTGTCTTCACACTAACACATTGAACTTTTTAGTTAACATGCTTATACGTTAAGATAGAAAGAAATACATTTCTTATCATTTGCTTGTATACATTATACTTTAACATATAATGCTTTGACCTCTTTTGTCATCCACATGTGTTCAAATTTAAAATTGGTTCTTTTAACTAAAATCCAACTGAATATTTGCTTTAAGCCATAAATGATGCATTTTGTCGATTAGGTAAAAGGATTGATCGTGGTATATGAATGAAATGTAATCAAACCATCGTAGTGTAGAACCGTTAATTTTGTATGAGTGTCTGTTACTTGTCCGAGTCTGTGGCAAATAATGTTAGTCCGAATTCATTCAATTTTCGTTTAGGATCTCCATTTGCAGCAAATGCAGAACCAATTATCAAAATCAAAGTAAGCAGCAAAGACACTAAATTAGTTTGGAATATATATATATATATATATATATATATATATATATATATATATATATATATATATATATATATATATATATATAATGTTCAAAATAAAGCCTTCGCAAGCAAAATTTTGCATAAACATTGCGTGATTTTGCCAAGAAATCCCATTACCATTAAAACTGGATAATTTTGTAAATAAATTTCGTATTTCCTACAAGCTTTATTTACTTTTGGATGTATATTTTTTACATTTTCGTGCTCAATGCTGGAAAACGATGAAAATTGGTTTTGAAAGCAGGAGGTAATTAATCCATCATCTCAAACTAAATTTGATGTTATTTACTCCTCAAAAGAAAGGAGAAAACGACTAAAACTTTATAAACCGACAGACCTATTTTGATGTTGACCATTCTTTTTTGATGTTACGTTGAGCAACTTTTCTTTGATGTTGTTGGCGGCGGAAATCATACCTCAAAATAAAGTAATAACATGGAATAAACTAAGCAATCAGTAATCCGGATGTTTATGGAAAGTTTACTGGTCTGCATCGGATTTTGTTCACATCCTTTTTAGGTATGTGAACAAAACACTCCACACTGATTGGTGAAAATCAGGAGGACCCATATGGACCTCCTTGATTTCCACCAATGGGGACCGAGTGTTTTATTCACATCCCTTAAAAGATATGAACAAAATCGCACTCCGGTTCCGTGGATAAGTTGTTGATGTTCTCCTTTCGCAATTAAACTTCTAATCTTTTCAGAGGTTTAGCTGCAAAAAGAGAAAATCAGAGGCTCTTGATTGATTAAATCCAGAAGGAACCCTAATTTCGGTTAAGGTAATCTCAACCCTAAAAAGAGATATGTTCATGGTTATACCTGGAAATAAGCCTTAAACTTTTACTGATATATCGTTTTGTCGTGATACTCACGTCATGATTGGATGGTAGGTTATCTTAACCCATGAAACATGTGAAATCCCCACATAAACAATAAGTTTGACCATTTGTGTTTGGATACATTTCAACTTTTTTTCCTAACATTTTCGTCGATAGTTAATGTTTTTCTCGATGCGTTACAAACACGTAATTGTGCGACATCGAGCAAAAAATTATACATTTTATTTTGTTTAGAACAAGTGATTTGGTACACGCATGTAAAAATGATAGACATACAAAGATACTTAGAGGTATATAAAAATGAACATGAATGTCCCATAGATCATGCCCCAGATTGTCTTATTTAGTGCCCTTGCGATGGAATCTCATCGATATAAATTAATAATGTTAAAAGCAATACTAAGACCACACCATTTTCATCTTTCTGGTACCACGAACAAAATAATAAACATAATAAATTTTATTTACTTTCTAATATCATACGAAATTCAACAGCAATCAACCGTCGTGTAACATCATTTTGCACGGCAAACAACCGCCAACCAATACAGTTTTACACAGTCATCAATCGTCGAGCTACTAGTGATCAGTGGTTGATCACCGTGAAAAACGGTGTTATTTAGCGTTTTTTCGTCATACAAAAATAAATAAAAATAATGCATTTGGTAGCACCTTAAACGAAAAATGTGGTATTAAAAAGTGTAATATAAAAATCTTATGGTATTTTTTGTTAGAAATGGTAAATGTTTGCCCTAGTAATTAGGAATAATGGGTAGTTGTCATGTTGTCCTGTTTTCGTGCATAGTAGTGTTGAGTAGTTGTCCTAGTTTTGTGGTTCTTTTGTGTGTCACACAAACCATGTAATAGTCTATAAGAGACAGCCGGTTCTTCAATAAAATTATCTATTTTTTGTGCAATTCTCTTCCTCCTGTACTATATATATCTAACAATTGGTATCAGAGCTTTATTGCTCATACGAGTTTTTTCGATCCTGAGTGTTCCACTCCGGCGGCGGTAGCCACCATTATAGGCTGCTGTCCGCTGGATCCTTTTAATATTAAAACTCTAAGAAGATTTGGCTTTAGCGAGAAGTGCGATTGAGAAATTCTGCTGCAGTAACATGCAGCATGGAGCAGGGGTGAAGCAAGTAGATGCAAGCGAGGTGATGCATGGAAAAGGTGCGGTAGGAGGTGATGTTGTGTGCCTCAACTGTTGCTTACTATGGATTGAATTTAAAGCTTGCTTAAAGATTACTGGCGATGGTTGCATGTGATATTGCCTAGGATCTGATGATGCTGCATCTGAGTTGGCCTTGAAATCGCTAATTTGAAAATTTGTACCTGCCCGGAGGATGTGAATCTAATGTCGATCTATGTTTGGATTCATTCATCTCTTTGTCAAACATGCGCTGCTAGGGTGAACATATAAATTGGTGACAGTGTGTTTGCTGATTGATGAAGTTGCAAAGAATTTAAATAAAGGTGTACATGCTGAAATTACTTCCTAGCTATGTGAGAAAGAGTTTCCAAAAATTTCATGTACAAGCCAGACAATGAAATATACAAAGTCCAATGGGGTAACTAGGAAACTGTTTAGAATGCAATCAGTAAAGAATGAATGTAAGGCTATTGCTGCTCATGTTCGTCTTGCAGCAAGACTTCTCAAAACATATATTGTCAATGTTGAATGAAGTGGAATTGATCTAGCTGATTTCCAAAAGGAAGATGATATTGATGAAACCAGAGAACCTGGTGGCAATGTAGTTCCTGAAGCCCTTGCAGAATCAGCCAAATAAGTTGTGCAGAACATGAAAGTTATCAATCTTTTGTTTACTCGTTTTGGCAAAGCTTTTAAAAAAAAAAAAAAAGAGAGAGAGAGAGGTTACAGCCGAGGAGCCTTTTTGGAAAGGTTATGAGCACTGGGAACTTGCAGCAGCATACAGCAAAACAAGTAGTTGAAGGTTACATGCTTATGCAAAGAGAAGTCCACTTGAAGTTGTAGATACTGAAATGGACGATGCTCGCGATACATAAAAGGCTATCATTTTTCTATAGCTTAACCATGCAATACATCAGAATTATTCATGTTATTCATGCCTCAGGAGGCGACTTCGCCCTTGGGGATGGAGCTCGGGAAGGCGGTAGCGATCGTGATTGCGGTGGTAGGTTGCAGCTGCGATGTTTGTAATTGTGGATGTAGCGCGTTGTGTTTCAGTGCTGAATTTGCAGTGCGATATTGAATTGCGTGTTTTGGTTGTAGAAGCAGGTGAAAATTGCAGGGTGATTGGATTGCTAAGTATGGAGGAAGCTACCGGAAGATGCTGGGCTCTGGCGGTGATGTATTGGCAGAGGAGGTGCTGACGTGGTGCAGGGTGTTGGAATGGGGATTTGCAGCTGGGTGTTGATGTATTGGCAGTTAGATGTTTGTGAGGTGATGTTTTGGGCCTGTCACTGTAGTTTGTGGTTATTGTGACGGGTAGTGAATTGAAGGAGAGGGAAGCTATGCTTTGGACAGAAAATAGCAGGAAGGTTTTTTTCCCCTATTGATTGGGCATGAAGTGTGATTGTGAAGTTATAAAGATGAAGACGACGGAGAGTAGAACGTCGGTTGTGATGTTGGATATTTGTGAAGTTGCTCAAAGAGAACTGTTTGATGATATGTCTATGAGAAGATAAACATACCTACAAGTGAAGTAGGTGAGTGAGGAAGCTTGGTTTTGTGTCATCCAACAAGTAAGAAAGAAGAGCTGCGGTTCTCACTTGTTGGAGAGATGATGTATACAAGGGAGATCCGAATGGAGAGGTCAATGGATCCCTTAGAGGAAACCAAGAGTGTCTGTTGATGGTTAAAGTACCATCAACGTAAAACAGTTGAGCATGTCCAACCTGACAAGAATGAAAGTTGTGACGGCAGTTCACGTTTATGAGTTTAAACTGAATATTAGCACATTCAGTTTAAGGGAGGGTGTTAGAAATGGTAAATGTTTGTCCTAGTAATTAGGAATAATGTGTAGTTATCATGTTGTCCTGTTTTCGTGCATAGTAGTGTTGAGTAGTTGTCTTAGTTTTGTGGTTCTTTTGTGTGTCATGCAAGCCATGTAATAGTCTATAAGAGACAGTCGGTTCTTCAATAAAATTATCTATTTTTTGTGCAATTCTCTTCCTCCTGTACTATATATATCTAACATTTTTTAGTAATGGTATTAGAAAAAAGAAAATGAGTGCCCTTAGCGGCACACTAAAATTATATATATCAGCCAAAGTTTTAATAACCAATATTGTTGCACTGTACTAGCTAACAAAACTAGAGGTTCACGGGGAGTCGAAATCTGATGCGTTGAAGCAAAAAATCGATCCGGCCCAATTCATGGTTGAGTCTTAAATCGGCCTTACAAGTCATATGTATTTAAGTCACTTATTAAACGTGGTCTTATTTTCTTAAAGACAATGTAGCCAATTTATTAATATCATCTTCAGCAGTCCAGTTGGCAGTTTTTGAGTTCATCCTACTTCAATATTATTATGCGGTGTTTTACTGATTAACGACTGAGTTTAGGTGTTTCTAAAAAGGGATTGAGCAACAAATACCTATTGCTAATTTAAAAAAGACAAAAAACCATTCAAACAAAATATTTAAAAATTAGGTAATTTCCTACCTTTTAAAGCGGTAACAACAACGGTCCATGATTTTTTTTCTCATATCGCAGTTTTTTTCTTTTTCTTTTTGCATTCCGTTTTATTTTCATTTTCATAAAAGTGATGTTTTTAAATTTAAATTCATTTTTATTTCTTCAAGTTAAATCAACAATTCTGGCAATAATCAGATCTATTCGATCATCCACTCATATAGTTCAACTTACAAATAATGTAAAATTATCAAATATATCGTATAAACTTTAATTTCAGTTACATAATATGTACTTATTTAAATTTATTTGTATTAGTAAACCTGAACTTATTGTAGATTTAAATCAATTTCCATTAGATGAATCAATATCTATAGCAGCATCTAACAGTTCAGCGTAGTCTTGGAATTCATAACAACTTCTAACTATTGCAGAAGAACCGAGTATAGATAGGTATTCGTTATTTTTTTCTTCTAAAAGTACCGAATTATATAATCACTATGAAAATGCATTTAACCTTTTTTTATAAACTATACATTCCACTGCATTATGTTTATGTAGTTATTTTTATTTGTTTATATTTTACTGCATTATACTTAAGAAGTACATAATTTGATAAAATTATAATTGAAGTTTGTTATTATAGCCACATATAGAAAACAATTAGAAAAACATATTAAATCAAAAAATTAAGTTTTTAATATATTTTTAATATATATATTAATAGAAACATAAATTAATCTTCAACTGCATTATTTTTATGCAATTAAGATAGCTGTTGATTTGAGTTCAATTTTATTACATATAAGGGGTAAAATAAATAAATAATTACAATATGAGGTTTAATAATTTTAAATATATTAATATATGTATATATTTTACAAATAATTATAGTACAAAAATTATTTATATAAAATGGTTTATAAGTTTAAAAAAATGCATCATGATTATGCAGTTGAATTAGTTATGTATTTATCGCAAACCTAATTATGCTTATAAGATTGAAAACAATTGAAGTATAAACTGCATAATAATTATGTAGTAATATCAAAGCTTTTGTAACTTAATTTTTAATGCATTAAATGAATAAAAGTTCTATAACAAATTAACATTTGGTTTTAAATTAAAGTTAATCAATATGATTTATTTGTACAACTACATATTACATACACCTTATATTCTTGTTTGCATTATATTCAAAGGAAACAGTTATGGTGTTTGGCTTTTCCATGATTCGACACTAGAATTCAATAAAAAAAATACTTTCAAATGGCCCAAACCTAAATCTGTGCTCGAGAGATAGCCGTCAATACATTGATAAGGGAGGTATGATTCTCGAAAAGAGAGGAACCGTGGTAGTCGTCCCGTATCGTCTGAATCCCATTAGTTAATAAAAGGTTAGAAATACATTGGATCTTACATGAACCGACCCATCCATCCTCTTGAGGAGAAGTTATGGTTTCAAACACTAATTCTAATAGGAGTACGCCATGTTATTGTGCCTTTGATGATCCACATCTTTGGATCAAGCGCTGATAAGCATATTGAACTATCCATATGGTTGAGAGACTTCGTAGCCCAGACATTACGACATAATTATCGAGAGAGTGCTCTGCCACTGACCCAATAGCCCTTCGCGTAGACTCCTACTGGGAGCCATGTTATGCCAAAAGCGAGAGAAACCCCATCCCTCTCTTTCCCTTTTGCTCCTCTTGTCCCTCTCATGTGGCGACATGGAGACGTAAAAAGTGGGATCCTGCCAACTTGTTCCGACATAGGATAATAAACTCATGAGCTTTGTCTTACGTCACCATCGAGAAATGAAAGAAGACTTGATATCCATGATTAGCTCAGACGTTGCTCGCTTCTTTTTGGGCACAAAGTAGTACCAAAATACACAACAAGCATAAGCAATAACTCTCACTTAAAATGAGGCGATCCAGCTGTACCTTCCAGAACGACTACTTTTTTACGAATTCACTCTAGTCACTAGCCCCACATTCGACATCCACCTCCTTGCGGTTAAGGTAACGACTTCATGTGTGGCCAACCCTAGTGGAGTGACAGACAATGTGTATAAAACCAGGAATAATTTATCGTCATATGGTTGACTGGCGAGTACGAGCGATTCCGACTTCTTGCATGAGAGTTGCAGCCGACAATATGAACTAGGATGGGTTTTTAGAGTTAGCCCACCCTTGTAGGACTACGACCCTTTTTTCCGCCCATTGTTGTATGTGAGGCATAAGAGGCGTGATGACTTGGTATCATCCTTAACTTTCTCAGGTCTGACGACCACCCTATATCTCCTACAGCTAACTAAGGAAAAGTGCACTATATGACGTGCCAAGCCGATACAGAACGATTGTCAAGGAAGAATAACTCAAAATAAAACCAGTCGCATAACTCACAGTGCATGGATAACATATAATAGAAAAAATACAACATGATATAATAGTGAAGCATAACAAAACAGAAAATCAAATCTCCAAATACATATCACTCAGAGTCTCAACAATCATCAACATATAGCAGAATCAACGATATAGCATAGAAAATAATACGCCGGTCTCTAGCTCGTCATCGCCTAACATCATCGGCATCAAACCTATCACCTTCCATCTCAGTCCACTCACCAACTGTAACACCCCACGTCCATTAATGTCACTCACAAAGGGAATGCATTAACTTCCATGGAGGTTATAAGTGAATATAGAACAGAAAAATTACAACAAGACAGATAATAAATAGTACTTGGAAATCTAAAACTTCATTTTATAGCAGCGGAAATTAAAACATGTTTGTTACATCATAAAACCATAGATCATAACCAAGTACAATATCCATCTTCATAAAAACAAAATACATAATCCCATTACATAAATAGCCATTAAAAAGATAACAAGCTGGACTTTACTTCAACGGTCCAAGCTTTCCAAAGAGATGAAGCAATCCAATCAAACTCCACTAGAGCTGGGTCCAACCTGAGGACCTGGAGGGGGAAAAGGGTAGAAATAGAGGGGGTCAGACATAAAGTCTGGAGAGTATGATAATTCTAACAATACTACTATCAAAATAACTAGACTAAGGCATAAGCTGGAAGACAAGTAAATGTCTATGAACTATTAGGTATGGAAAGAGCAGATAAAGATAACGTGAGAGATAACGTTTAAGGCACACCTAATTACTAACGAATGATTACTGCACCGCACATTACTACACTGCACCACACATTACTACACTGCACCGCACCAGTCACCCTAAAGGTTGATCCCACTTGCTTCACACAAAAACAACATAAATAGCCTTGCGTACCCCTAGCTGACTACATAGGTGCCGTCTGCCCCTATCTCCACTAGGTGTACCCCACTACCCACTTTCGATCGGCTCCCTACTCGTAGATACCCGTGCTGGCCCCACAGTGGGGTGTATCACTCCCCTAAAGTGGCAACCCGATACAACTTGAGACTGCACGGCTTATACCTACACGATGCAACAACGTCTTACCTACCAGCCCGGGTCCACACACGCATATGAAACCCGTTGGACTTGCGTTGCCACCGCTCCCCGTTTTGGCCTCTTATAGTCACACCCAGCATGCGTGTCCCGTCCTCGACTTGGGTCGAGCCTACAAAGATACGTTTGGGATACTGGTTGAAATGGGCCCCCACAAGCTACCCACCTAAGCTTGTCACCACTAGTATATCTCACTTAACCCTCTTAGTCATGTTCATTTACATGTGTGTTTGGTTAAGTCTTACTAATCGTATTTCACATGCCACTAAGGGCACCCACTATTCCTCATGCCACCCAAGGCACCTACTTAACCCCCATGTCCCACCTTACATGTTTATCTGGTTAAGTATTTCTTAATTCATTCAGGCCATAACCTCATAAAGACCTCTCACATTCGACTGGCATTTATGGCAGCTGGATATGCCGGGCGAGTCCGGGAAGTCTTACACCATAAAAGAGTCTAACCTCGTGTCTTCACAACTGTTATGCTTTAGTTTAGGCCTAGGACCTCTCACATTGGGCTGACATTTGTGACCACTGGATTTGTCGGGCGGGTCCGGGCAGGTTTACGTCACAAACGAGTCCAACCTCGTGTCCTAAGCATTGATTATCACTTATAATCTTTTACCCCAGTTTTAATAATTCCCCTTTCAAATTATTAATTAAGTCAACTTTTAATGATGTCCATAATTGACTCAATTATGGTCATCCACTCATGGCATGCAAAATCATATCAATTGCACCCCAACATCTTAATATTAAATCCTTAATATTACCCCTACCCCACGTTTATACGTTCGCTTATTCAACGCAAAATATACGTTAGACTCGAATAGTCTAACTTATAGCACAAATATAAATTATCACAACATATAGACAATTAAAATAAATCTAATCATAATAGGGGTGAAACTTGCATAAACTACACATGTTAAGGATCAAAAGGTGTCAACTTGTTAAATGTCACAATTTACATGATATGATCATAGCCCAAATCTATACATGAACTTGCATATGGGGGTTTTAGGCAACATAATGATGGCGTGAACTAGCATAGGATATCACATATGTCATAGCATAATTCTAGATGTCATAATAGATGTCATGGCATATGTTCATAACTTTTCTAATCAATCTAACTTGCATATGTGACTTGTCATATAGATCAACATAGCCCAAACATGATGATTTAATTAATATGAACTAACTAGCATAGATGGTAACATCATGGCTTTTAAACATGTATGATTTATCATAACTTAGCATAGAAACTTTCAACATACATAACATCACCATAGCATGATTTATAACATATAAGATATCATCATCACATAACATTGGATTTACAATCTACATGATAGCAAAAGGGGTTTACAACAACATATATGATAATTCACATCATCTACTCATAATCCATTCATAACTCAACCTAATTAAAATGATAATAATCTTGTTAAGACTATCATACTCACAATTTAGAGAAGAAAAGAGAGTTTTGCTTTGCTTTAGGGTTGAGAGATTGCTTTAGGGTTGAGAGAATTAGAATTGAATTAGCTTTTCTTCTTTCTTAGTTGGCGGTGGCTCCATTGATTTCCATGGCGACGGTATGACGGTAACTATTCTATTTTTCTTATGAATTAGGGTGAGAGATTACCTAAGTATTTATAGAGTTAGGGTTTATTTTAGACCGTCATATTATCTCAGAACTAATCCCAGCCAACCAGATTAGGTCAGAAACCCTAATGGGTCATTAGCCAATTAAAAACAGGTCAGCCAGAAACCCTAGCCGCCAGACCCAGGTCAACACTATAGTCGACCTGGGGGTGGGGGGGGGGGGGGGGGGGGGGGGGCAGGTCGACACTATAGTCGACCTGGGGGGGGGGGGCAAGTCGACCTGCCTGGGCGGGATTTTTCCCGCCCAACCCGCTTTTGCACTTTCTGTTTGAATTTTAAATTTCCTGCGAGCTGTTTTGAATTTTCAGAAATTTCCGATGGCCATAACTTCTTCATATGAAGTCCAAATCACGCAAACTCGGACTCTATTTCAACTAGAATTCCGAGACGAACACAATGGCGCAACCCGTTTCCCACAATTCTCACGTCTGAGATTAGTTATTCTCTAATTTGTGAATATTAATATTAATTGAATTACGGGGTGTTACATTCTCCCCTCCTTAAAGGATTTCGTCCCCGAAATCTTTCAGTCAAGAAGAATGTATATCCTAACATTCAATCGTCCATCTACTCAACCATCAAACACAGGCATCCATTGTCCTTATAGACTTCTAATGCTTTTATGTTTAAATGCATAGTGTGTGTATATGTCCTTATCTAATGCAAAATCAGGCGGTCCGCTGATTCAGTTGACCTCCTTAATGCAAACCATGATAGTGCCATGCGTCCATTATGTATGAAAATGTTCCTTAATGCAACATATTATCTCTATATGCGTGCACAATCATCATCTGAATGCAGCATCCACATGAAAATACAATCGTCATACATCCATTTTACTAAATACAGCCATTTATATGCAATATGAAGTGACTGAGCCGATCTAGTGCCTAATAGTGTGTGTATATGCGTCCACGAGCAACCACTAGCAAACACTTGCATCCACTTTGCATCCACCATACATAACATGTCTCAAACACATGTTTCAACCATATGATTATCCTAACTAAAGGTCAAAGATACTAGCGAGAGGATACTCTAAAGGTAAGATAAGTACAAGATAGACGATAAAGGAGAAATTAAAGGACATACCCTCGAAAAGGAAAGGGTATCGTGAATGCATCTTCTCTTCTGTCTCCCAAGTAGCGTTGCTCTCATCATCTCCCCATTGCACTTTGACTAGTCTGACCTCTCGATTCCTCAACTTCTTGATCTCTGACCCAAGAATGCGCGTAGGTGCTCGTCGGATCGTCGCATCACGCTCCATCTCCACCTCTCTAAGCAAGCTCGACTCTACCACTTCCGCGGTCTCATGCAAGCATTTCCTCAAATGTGACACATGGAATACATCGTGTACACCACTAAGTCTCTCGGGCAACTCCACTCTATACGTCATCTGTCCAATCTTCTCCTTAATAGGAAACGACCCTACGAACCTTGGTGCTAATTTCCCAACGGACCCAAAGCGAACAACGTTTCGTAATGGAGACACTTTGACAAAGACCATGTCCCCAACTTCAAACTCGAGATCTGTCCTCCTCTTATCCGCATAAGATTTCTGCCTATCTTGCGCTGCTTTCATCCTCCTTCGAATCAAGTCGATCTTCTCCAAAGTCTCCCTAATCATATCGGACCCAAGTAAGATCTTATCCATAGATTCCCACCAACATGTAGGTGAACGACACGGCCGTCCATAAAGAGCTTCGAATGGTGCCATGCCAATGCTAGACTGAAAGCTGTTGTTATATGCGAACTCAACCAATGGAAGATGCTCTTCCCATGTACCCCCAAAGTCTAGGATACATAGCCTCAAAAGATCTTCTAGAATGCGATTCACCCTCTCGGTCTGGCCGTCCGTCTGAGGATGATATGCGGTGCTCAAACATAACTGTGTCCCTACCGCCTCTTGTAAGCTTCTCCAAAATTCGCTAGTGAAAATAGGATCGCGGTCGCTTACTATGCTAGAAGGAACACCGTGCAAACGAACTATCTCTCGGACGTATACAGAAGCTAACCATGGAGCAGTCCTCTTACTCTTCATGGGAATAAAATGGGCGCTCTTAGTAAGTCTATCTACTATAATCCAAATCCCCGTATTTCCCTTCCTTGATCTTGGTAATCCATCCACATAATCCATCGAGACACTTTCCCACTTCCATAGTGGAACCTCCAATGGGTGAAGCAACCCACCGGGTTTCTTTTGCTCCGCTTTTACTTGTTGGCACACCAAGCATCTAGCGACATACTCGGCCACATCTTTCTTCATGCCGGCCCAAAAGAAAACTCGCTTCATATCTTTGTACATCTTGTCCCCGCCGGGATGAATGGTCATCTTCGAACGATGTGCTTCGTCAAGAATAGCCTTCCTAAGGTCATCGTCTTTTGGTACACAAAGTCTACCGTCCCTACTTAACCAACCCTTATCATCTAGGGTATACCTACGGAGATGGCTTGATGACTCCCCTCTTTTGAGCTTTTCTACTAACTCAACCAACTGCGGGTCGTCTCACTGTGCCTCGCCAATCCGTCCCAAAAGTGTAGATCTGACCTCTAAGGATGCTAGCAAACTGGGTACGAAGTCAACGGAAGGTCTAAAGTCAAACATCGAAATGAATTCTAAGCTTCGCCGCTCAACAAACAACGGACTCAAGGACAACCTTTTCCTACTTAGGGCATCTGCCACCACGTTACCCTTGCCAGGGGTATATGCTATTTCGAAATCGTAGGACGCTAAGAACTCCATCAACCTTTGCTGCCTTAAGTTCAAGTCCTTTTGAGAGAATAAATATTTTAGCGATTTGTGGTCAGTGAATAATTCGAATCTTTCGCCAAGAAGATAATGACGCCAAGACTTAAGCGCGAAAACAATAGCGGCCAACTCTAGGTCATGTGTGGGGTAATTCTTCTCATGCGCTCTCAACTGCCTTCCACCATAGGCTATTACCCTACCCTCTTGCATTAAGACTGCGCCTAGCCCTGTCCCACAAGCGTCAGTATAAACAGTAAACGGCTTACTCCCGTCTGGCAATACTAAGACTGGGGCTGAAGTCAAAGCTCTCTTCAAACGTTGGAACGCATCATCACAATCTACGTCCCACTCGAAGACTAAGTTCTTCTTCGTCAAGCGTCAATGGAGCTGATATCTTTGCGAAGTCTTTGATAAACTTCCTATAGTAGCCGGCCAACCCCAAGAAACTTCTCACTTCGGTGGCATTTTTAGGGACCTTCCAATCTTGGATGGCCACCACCTTCGCGGGATCCACAGCTATCCCTTCCTTGGAAACCACGTGCCCTAAGAATCACACTTCTTTCCGCCAAAAGTGACACTTAGAAAATTTTGCTTTAAGGTTATGTGCTAGTAGGGTCTCCAACACTTCCCTAAGATGCAGGGCATGCTCTTCTTCATCCTTAGAAAAGATCAAGATGTCGTCTACAAAGACTACCACAAATTTGTTAAGGTACTCCCTAAACACCCTACTCATCAAATCAACAAAGTATGCGAGGGCGTTTGTCAAACCGAAGGGCATCACTAGCCATTCATAGAAACCGTCTGGAGTCCTAATGGCAGTCTTGTCAATGCTATCCTCAGCCACTCTCAATTGATGGAAACCAGTGGCTAAGTCCAACTGCGAAAACACTGAGGCGCCAACTAACTGATCGAAGAGATCGTCAATCCTCGGCAGTGGGTGTCTGTTCTTCTTAGTAAGCTTATTTAGTTCTCTATAGTCCACAAAAAGTCTAAGGGACCCATCTGCCTTCGTGGCGAATACTACTGGAGCATCCCACTCCGATATACTACGTCTTATGAACCCTTCTCAAGCAACTCCTTCACTTGCTTATCGAGTTCCCTACTTTCACGTGGAGCCATGTGGCGTACTGGCAAAGATACTGGTTTCGCATTATCCACAAGATATATTCGAAAATCTATCTCCCGCTTCGGAGGCAAGCCCTTCACCTCCTCAAACACATCCGAATATTCTCGGACCACTCTAACAGATCGTAGATTTTCCTCAGACGCGTCAAGCGATTCTAGATAACTTAGCATAACCGAATTTATGGGATTACAAAAGATCTCGAGAGTGTTGCCAAGGCGAGTCATGAGCCTAACTACTCTCCTTTCACAATCAAGTACGGCCCCATTTCTGGATAACCAATCCATTCCTAAAATTAGCCCATAGCCCGTGAAGCCCAACACATAAGCATCACATCTAAACTCAACGCTAAGTATAGAAATTTTCAAATCCAAACACATCATGGACAAATAAGTTGAGCCCCCTATTGGATTCGAAACAACTAAGGGATCCCCTACTAAACTGGTGTTTAAGTGCACTGATTCAACTAATGATGTAGAGATAAACGAATGCGGTGCGCCCGAATCGAATAAGGTACGGACATGAAGATCAAACAGAAAAACTAAGCTTTCAACAGAAATGGTCCTACCTCATTCTTGCAGCGGTGGGACCGCGAGAGCCTAAACTTGTCCCCTTGCCTGCCCTGGTGCCATAAGAGCCTGCACCTGTCCTCCTGAGGTAGCTCCTGCCCTCTGCCCCTTCTTTGGGCAGTCCTTCGCTAGATGTCCCGTTTCGCCACAGTGGAAACAACCAGTCTTCTTTTTCTTTCGGCAATCCTTGCTGAGATGGCCTGGTGTCCCACAGTTAAAGCATTTCTTCTTTCCCTTGCCGTTATTGTCTTTGCCACCCTTCTTGTTTTGCTTTTGGGGTTTCTTCTGATCCCCCTTCTTCTCGGGTGCCTTATCAACTTTAGCGCTTTTCTCTTCGTGCATGAGTGCCATGTCTACAAGCTTCTCAAAGGTGGCCCCCATAGGGATGTGGGTCATAGCCAACCCTTGCAACGGTTCATTCAATCCATTAATGAACCTCAGTGCCTTCTTCTCCGGCGTGTTTACTAAGTCCAAGCCAAACCTTGCTAACTGATTAAATTTGTTAACATATTCCTTTACTGATGAGCTTCCTTGCTTCAACGTCAAGAACTTTTCCATATATAGATTCTCTTCTGCCCTTGAGAGAAACTTCGCCTCAAACCTACGCCTAAAATCCGCCTAAGAATCAACAGGACGCTCCCCATTAGTGACCTCCCACCAGAATGAGGCCTCTCCCTTCATCAACCAAGCTGCTAATTTAACTCTCCTCCCTTCTTCCACTTCAAAAATTTCTAGCAATTCTTCCACCTCCCTAAGCCAATCTCTAGCTTCCACAAATGTTTCTGACCCTTGAAATGGTTTTCCACCCATAGCCTTGAATTCCTTGCACGTCTTTGCAAAAGTATCTACGCGAGGAGGAGGAGGAATGGGTGCAACTGGTGGTGGAGGAACATTGGTTGGACCGGCAGCGGCCCTAGCCTCTAATAGCCTCCTATACCATCCTGGTATCGTTACACTGTCAGGTAGGTTAAGATCTTCAGCCATGCTGAAACGAAAAAGGAAAGATTCAAAATGGAGAATTCGAAAGATTAAGATATGGCTATTGGGGATTATGTTTTTCTTAAATTACTCATTAAAACATGTTTTCGAAAACACTTCTTTCAAAAATAACTATTTTTCTAAAGTATTTTTATCTGTTCTGGTAACCTTAAGCTCTGATACCACGTGTAACACCCCACGTCCATTAATGTCACTCACAAAGGGAATGCATTAACTTCCATGGAGGTTATAAGTGAGTATAGAATAGAAAAATTACAACAAGACAGATAATAAATAGTACTTGGAAATCTAAAACTTCATTTTATTGCAGCGGAAATTAAAACATGTTTGTTACATCATAAAACCATAGATCATAACCAAGTACAATATCCATCTTCATAAAAACAAAATACATAATCCCATTACATAAATAGCCATTAAAAAGATAACAAGCTGGACTTTACTTCAACGGTCCAAGCTTTCCAAAGAGATGAAGCAATCCAATCAAACTCCACTAGAGTTGGGTCCAACCTGAGGACCTGGAGGGGGAAAAAGGGTAGAAATAGAGGGGGTCAGACATAAAGTCTGGCGAGTATGATAATTCTAACAATACTACTATCAAAATAACTAGACTAAGGCATAAGCTGGAAGACAAGTAAATGTCTATGAACTATTAGGTATGGAAAGAGCAGATAAAGATAACGTGAGAGATAACGTTAAAGGCACACCTAATTACTAACGAATGATTACTACACTGCACCGCACATTACTACACTGCACCGCACATTACTACACTGCACCACACCAGTCACCCTAAAGGTTGATCCCACTTGCTTCACACAGAAACAACATAAATAGCCTTGCGTACCCCTAGCTGACTACATAGGTGCCGTCTGCCCCTATCTCCACTAGGTGTACCCCACTACCCACTTTCGATCGGCTCCCTACTCGTAGATACCCGTGCTGGCCCCACAGTGGGGTGTATCACTCCCCTAAAGTGGCAACCCGATACAACTTGAGACTGCACGGCTTATACCTACACGATGCAACAACGTCTTACCTACCAGCCCAGGTCCACACACGCATATGAAACCCGTTGTACTTGCGTTGCCACCGCTCCCCGTTTTGGCCTCTTATAGTCAAACCCAACATGCGTGTCCCGTCCTCGACTTGGGTCGAGCCCACAAAGATACGTTTGGGATACTGGTTGAAATGGGCCCTCACAAGCTACCCACCTAAGCTTGTCACCACTAGTATATCCCACTTAACCCTCTTAGTCATGTTCATTTACATGTGTGTTTGGTTAAGTCTTACTAATCGTATTTCACATGCCACTAAGGGCACCCACTATTCCTCATGCCACCCAAGGCACCTACTTAACCCCCATGTCCCACCTTACATGTTTATCCGGTTAAGTATTTCTTAATTCATTCAGGCCATAACCTCATAAAGACCTCTCACATTAGACTGGCATTTATGGCAGCTGGATATGCCGGGCGGGTCCGGGCAGTCTTACACCATAAAAGAGTCTAACCTCGTGTCTTTACAACTGTTATGCTTTAGTTTAGGCCTAGGACCTCTCACATTGGTCTGACATTTGTGACCACTGGATTTGCCGGGCGGGTCCGGGCAGGTTTACGTCACAAACGAGTCCAACCTCGTGTCCTAAGCATTGATTATCACTTATAATCTTTTACCCTAGTTTTAATAATTCCCTATTCAAATTATTAATTAAGTCAACTTTTAATGATGTCCATAATTGACTCAATTATGGTCATCCAATTATGGCATGCAAAATCATATCAATTGCACCCCAACATCTTAATATTAAATCCTTAATATTACCTCTACCCTACGTTTATACGTTCGCTTATTCAACGCAGAATATACGTTAGACTCGAATAGTCTAACTTATAGCACAAAAATAAATTATCACAACATATAGACAATTAAAATAAATCTAATCATAATAGGGGTGAAACTTGCATAAACTACACATGTTAAGGATCAAAAGGTGTCAACTTGTTAAATGTCACAATTTACATGATATGATCATAGCCCAAATCTATACATGAACTTGCATATGGGGTTTTTAGGCAACATAATGATGTTGTGAACTAGCATAGGATATCACATATGACATAGCATAATTCTAGATGTCATAATAGATGTCATGGCATATGTTCATAACTTTTCTAATCAATATAACTTGCATATGTGACTTGTCATATAGATCAACATAGCCCAAACATGATGATTTAATTAATATGAACTAACTAGCATAGATGGTAACATCATGGCTTTTTAACATGTATGATTTATCACAACTTAGCATAGAAACTTTCAACATACATAACATCACCATAGCATGATTTATAACATATAAGATATCATCATCACATAACATTGGATTTACAATCTACATGATAGCAAAAGGGGTTTACAACAACATATATGATAATTCACATCATCTACTCATAATCCATTCATAACTCAACCTAATTAAAATGATAATAATCTTGTTAAGACTATCATACTCACAATTTAGAGAAGAAAAGAGAGTTTTGCTTTGCTTTAGGGTTGAGAGATTGCTTTAGGGTTGAGAGAATTAGAATTGAATTAGCTTTTCTTCTTTCTTAGTTGGCGGCGGCTCCATTGATTTCCATGGCGACGGTATGACGGTAACTATTCTATTTTTCTTATGAATTAGGGTGAGAGATTACCTAGGTATTTATAGAGTTAGAGTTTATTTTAGACCGTCAGATAATCTCAGAACTAATCCCAGCCAACCAGATTAGGTCAGAAACCCTAATGGGTCATTAGCCAATTAAAAACAGGTCAGCCAGAAACCCTAGCCGCCAGACCCAGGTCGACACTATAGTCGACCTGGGCGGGGGGGGGGGGGGGCAGGTCGACACTATGGTCGAGCTGGGGGGTGGGGGGCAGGTCGACACTATAGTCGACCCCCCAATCGACCTGCCTGGGCGGGAAATTTTCCCGCCCAGCCCGCTTCTGCACTTTCTGTTTGAATTTTAAATTTCCTGCGAGCTGTTTTGAATTTTCAGAAATTTCCGATGGCCATAACTTCTTCATACGAAGTCCAAATCACGCAAACTCGGACTTTATTTCAACTAGAATTCCGAGACGAACACAATGGCGCAACCCGCTTCCCACAATTCTCACGTCTGAGATTAGTTATTCTCTAATTTGTGAATATTAATATTAATTGAATTACGGGGTGTTACACCAACAACATTGATGAGCAACCAATGGTAATAAGAGGAAACATAAAACCTTGGGTCCGACAATGTCTTAGTGAGCTATAAAATAACAACCGACGGTTACACTAGATATATGAGTCTTGACACTTTAACCATCTGATCCTTCTGAGCAACCAAAGGATTAACACATGCGCTTTGCCAAAAAAAAAAGATTAGCACAGGATAATCGTCTATCCATGCCACTTCAGATAGGAAAAGGACATCCATCAATCTCAGTTTTCATCGATGACTTACGATGATAGCCTACCCATTGAATTATAGAAGAAAACACACAGTCAACCATATCATCCATAGCAACCAATATCATAGCTATCACAGACTAAAGAGATGAATACATCAATCATCGAATGACCAGTCGTTGCTGTGACGACCGCCCACAGCCCCCGCACTTAATAAGAGGAATAATGCGTTGAAAGTTGTGCACGACAGCTGTGGACGACCATCAGAGTAGGTAAACACGAGCGGAACCTGTCGTAGAGCTCACAACGGAAGGATAAAGTATAGTATAAAATATACAATAAGTAATAATAGTGAAGCATCACATAACAAACTTTTGAAACTTTCATAACATCCTGAAAGGTTATCCAAACATCATAGGAAATACTGAAGTTTGTACATAAGGCGTCACTACAACACTCATAGAGTAACTCAAACACATGAAACAGAAATACTAGATAGTAATAAAACTGGTATGTAAGCCTCCAGCTCGCCTTCGCACAGTAGCATCGCCCTCACTAATCACCTGTCACCTGCTACTTAGTTTGCCCATCCACAACCGGATGAACAACCCAAGGTAATAAGTGGAAACATAAAACCTTGAGTCAGACAACAGTCTTAGTGAGCGATAAAACAACTAACAAACTTAAACAATAAAGTATATGAGAATGGATAGATAAACATAATAGCCTACCCACAACACCAGAGACGAACTCAACCCTATCTTTCCCACATCGGATAGTGATAGCCTTTACGATAAACAATTCAACCATTCATCCATGGAAACCAGAACACTCATTCAATCATGGGAAGCATTCATAACATCCAGATTACATATATCTCATGTAAACCATCCTAATCGAATTCAAAATCCCTCAATCACAAGCCCAGAGGCCTAAAACAATATCATACAAGCACTCAAGGAACATCTCCTTCGACGTTGGATGACCTACATGAGACGGTACAAACAGAAAAACCAATTATGTTTGACCCTGTGCGACCGATCAGATCACGTTCGACACCTATGAGCACGACCGACCAGATGCTGCTCGGTCCAATCCTTCAACCAAAAGCCATCCTGCATGACCGAGCCTTCTGAACGACCCAAACATGCTCGACCCAAACTACCTTCCACCCTGGCCATGCTTGAGGCCAAGCTCGGCCGACCTTGCTTACTTGACCCCAACATGGTGCAACTGACCCTCCTTGCTTGACCGACCCTGTCTTTACTCCCCCATGCATTTCTGCGCGACCGATTGACCCAAAGCCACTCGACCGACCATTCTGCGTGTATGACCGACCCTAGTCCTGTCTTGTTCTCTAAGACATACACCATGGTGCAACCGACCGACCTACCATGCACGACCTAAAACCTGCACCACCATAATGACACTCCAATTTCGACCAAAACTTCTCCAATCGACGAAATATACTCGTCCAATTCATTCAACACAACCATAAGCATGTTAGGAAGTCAATAAAAACATGAATATGATGACTATCACTAAAATTATGCAAATCACTCCAAAATCATGATAAATGAACATATGAACTAGATTGTGGATCTAACTTGCATAATCATATGTAATGGCATAGTAATTACCGGTTTAAACTTACTAAATTGGACCCTATGGTGATTCATATGAAAATGGACTTATCATGGTATTAATCTATGGTTAAACACTTGAATTTGATGAAAAACATGATCAAATATTCACATACTTCATTGAATCTATATGAGAGATGTAAATCACTCACTGGTTCTCCAAATCAAGCTAAAATCAATGTATTAAGATTCCGAACAGTAAGAAACTCGAACCAAACCCCTTGATTCGATGAATTCTCACTTCAAATGATGTAGATATAGCCTCCAATGGTGTAGATCTTCGATTTCCTTCCTTAGATTTTATTTTTTAATGGTGGAAAGGTGTTAGAGGAAGGAGAAACATAGGCCGGTAAATGAGAGAATGGAGAACTAAACCATTTCCCATATCCCTCACCCTCTATTTATAGTTTCCACTAGCCCACTAGTGGGCCTTTACAAATCAGCCCATTAAGGCTCCCAAAACCTGAACAGCCAACTAAAAAAACCTTAAAACAACGATTTCTCCCAAACCGCTGAGCTAAATTTTTAATGTAACCACTCTACGGAAAGGCAATCATCATTTTCTTTCCAATGGTATAGGTCTCACATCCCCATAAGCAACATATTAAAATATGAGAATGATCCAACCCTCAAGGAATAAAATAAAAATATTTTACGATACTCCGATACATAAAATGTGGGCTGTTACATTCTCCCCTCTTAAGAATTTCCCCCGAAATTCCAAGCAAACACAAATAACCACAATAATTCTGTATGCCTATCATCCATGAGAAGCCAATTCTATTATTCAGTTAGCAACCATCAAGCCATGCATCCATAGCCTTATCCTAGCGCGCGGAATTCTATCAAATAACAACAAGATAAACGATACGATGATATCAAAGGGTCCTACAGACGAAAAGTTCTGAATGAGTCTCCCTCATGCTCTCTTCCGTCTCCGACGTACAATCGTCGTCATCTTCACTCCATTGTACCTTGACTAGCTTAACCGTTTTCCTCCAAAGTTGTTTCGTGTCATTTCCCACATCACGAAGCGGCTTACGAGGTCCCGCAACTCCGGTTTCTACTTCTAGGTCATCGTACTAGTCTGGAGATACCACCATATTCGAATCATGCATGAACTTCCATAGAAATGACACATTAAACACATTATGCACACTCGACATCTTCTCAAGTAACTCCAATCTATATGTGAGCTTTCCAATTCGCTCGACTATTGAAAATGTTCCAACGAACCTAGGATCCAACTTTCCTATACTTCCGAATTGAACATCATGCTTTAGTGGTGAAATCTTCACGAAAACCATGTCGCCTACGTCGAATTCCAGGTCTTTTCGACGTTTATCAGCATAACTCTTTTGACGATCTTGGGCTGCCTTCATTCGTTGCCGAATGATCTCGATACAATCCAAGGTTTCTCTAATCATCTCTGGCCCAAGTATCAACTTATCTCCAGTCTCTAACCAACAAGCTGGAGAATTGCACGGCCTTCCATATCACGCCTCGTATGGTTCCATCCCAATGCTCGACTGGTAGCTGTTGTTATATGCAAACTCAACTAGATGTAGATGGTCTTCCCTCGATCCTCCGAAGTCTAACATACAAGCCCTCAGGAGATCTTCCAAAACTCGATTGGCTCTCGGTCTGACCATCAGTTTGGGGATAATAATCTGTACTCAAACACAACTCGGTTTCCAAAGCTTCTTGCAAACTTTTCTAGAATCCACTTGTGAACAATGGAACTCGATCACTCACTATGCTCTTTGGGATACCGTGGAACCGAACTATCCACTTCACATAAAGTTCAGCCAACCTTGATACCGTCCTAGTCAACTTAACAGGAATGGACCTTGCACTTTTGGTCAAACAATCCACGATGACCCAAATCCCTGCGTTTCCTGCCCTGGTTCTAGGTAGTCCATCGATATCTTCTCCCACTTCCATTTAGGAACTTCCAATGGCTTAAGCAAACCACTTCTGTTCAACTTTCACCAACTGACAGTTCATGCATTTAGAAATAAACTTTTTTTATATCCCGCTTCATCCCCTCCCAGTAGTAAACACGCTTCATGTCCTGATACATCATATTACCACTGGGATGAATCATCAACTTTGAGTGATGACATTCCCTCAAAATCTCATCTCTCAATCTGTCAATGTTAGGAACAACTAGTCGCCCTTGTTTTCGAAGCCAACCTTCTCGATTGACTTCGAACTCTTTATCTTCTGGTTTCAGTTTCCGGATATACTCGACAAGCTTTGCATCTTACTTTTGGCTCTCGCCAATTGTTTCGATGAGAGTAGGTCTTATCGATAAGCTTGCCAACATTTCAGGTTCCAATTCACACCTTGGCCTGAAATCAAACCTTGTCAATTACTCGAGGCTCTTCCATTCTAAAAACATCGCTCCCAAACTTATGTGTCTTCGACTCAACGCATCTGCCACTGCGTTACCTTTACCAGGAGTATAGGCTATACCAAAATCATACGATGCCAGAAATTCTAACCATCGTTGCTGCCGAAGATTCAAATCCTTTGGGAGAAAAGATACTTCAACGAGTTGTGATCCGTGAACAACTCGAATCGAACTCCCAACAGGTAATGTCTCCACATCTTCAGAGCAAACACAATCACTGCCAACTCCAAATCATGAGTTGGGTAATTTCTCTCATGCGGTTTTAGATGTCAACTCACATAGGCCACAATCTTATCCTTCTACATTAGCACTACTCCAAGTCCAGTACCACATGCATCAGTGTATACCACCATCTCTTCATTCCCACTTGGAATGGTCAACATAGGAGCACTCATTAATCTCTCCTTCAGGATTCCGAATGCTTGTTCACCCTTTGCATCCTATGTGAACACTTGGTTCTTCTTCGTCAATCCTGTCAACAGTGCAACTATCTTGGAGAAGTCCTTGATAAACCGTCGGTAAAATCCTGCTAACCCAAGGAAATTACAAACATCCGTCGCATTCTTAGGTCGATCCCAGTCCTGGATTACTGCCACCTTAGCAGGGTCAACCGCTATCCCGTTTCCAGAAACAACATGGCCTAAGAACCTCACTTCACTCTTCCAGAAGTGACACTTTGAAAACTTAGATCTCAGTTGATGCTTTCGTAGAATTTAGTGTGTCTTGTGATCTTCCCCATTCCGAGAGAAAACCAGAATGTCATCCATGAACACAAGCACAAACTTGTTCAACTGATCTATGAAAACCCTATTCATAAGATCCACAAAATACGCTGGCGCGTTAGTCAACCCGAATGGCATCACCAACCATTCAAAGAAACTGGATGGTGTCCTAAAAGCAGTCTTTGACACACTATCCTTTGCCACCCTCAACTGGTGAAATCCCGTTGCTAAATCCATCTGAGAAAAAACTTTGGCCTCGTGAAGCTGATCGAACAAGTCATCAATCCTTGGCAACTGATACTTGTTCTTTTTAGTCACCTTGTTCAGCTCGCGATAGTCCACACACAATCTTAACGATCCATCTGCCTTGGTTGCAAACATGACCGGTGCACCCCATTCGGAAACACTTCTCCAAATGAATCCCTTACCTAGAAGGTCATGAACTTGCACTTCCAACTCTCGATGTTCCTTAGGCTCCATTCGCCTAAGAGGCATAATGATTGGTCTAGTACCCTTGACCAAATCGATCCTAAATTCGATCTTATGATGTGGCGGCAACCCTTTGACCTCCTCATAGACATCCTCATACACATTAGCAATTAGCACATATGACAAGTCTTCCTGTGGAATCCCAAGCGAATATAGATAGCTCACAAAGACACCCTCTTCGCGCTTACATCTAATCAACACCTTTCGCCCTTCCACATCCCCGACTCTCACCTCCAGCTTCTCGCAATTCACCCTTGCCGCATACCTCTTGAGCCAATCCATGCCCAAGATGATCCCAAACCCAGTTAAGTTCAATACAAAGTAATCACACACAAAATAGCAACCGTGACTCGACAACACTAGATCAAAACAAATCATGTAATGATTGGACGAACCCCCAACTGGATTAATCACGATCAATGGTCTATCACAAATTTCGGGTTCCAAACCAAAGCGACACACAAGCTTATTGCAAATGAAAGAATGTGATGCTCCATTATCGAACAAAACTCGAACTGAAACACCTCGGACAGAAAAAGTACCTTATACGACAATACCCTTTCCCTTTTCCTCTGCAGTTGGAGCTCTTGAAGAAGTTGGCACGGCTTCCAAAGCAAATGCCTTCACAACCTGCTTTCCCTTAGCTGATTCATGACAGTCTTTCTTCTCATGCCCAGGCTTCCCACACTTGAAGCACTTCTTCTCAGCTTTGGGATTCTTGCACTCATTAGCAAAATGGCCTTTCGGTTGGTAGTTAAAGCAAACCACCTCACTCTTAGACTTCTTCTCACCATCCTTCCCTTTCTGCTGTTGCTGCTTCCTCTTCTTATTATTACTACCCTGCTGTGGTTTCTGAACCTCTTTGGTTGCAATGACAACATTCGTTTCTTTAGGAAATAAACTCTTAAGACGAGTAGCTTTTTCCACAATCTTATCGAATGAATCATCAAGATGATCCACCAATGGCCTTCCAGTATAGGTATCCAGACCCATAAAAAACTTCTCGTTATCTGATAGGGTGTATCAATGTATGAACAAGCGTATTTGGACAAGGCCTCGAAATCAGAAACATATCAAGTGCAAAATGACCATTCATTTTCAGCTCCATGAACTTCTTGAATAGAGAAGATTTCTGAGCTGTGGAGATAAACTTTGATTCAAACTTAGCCTGGAATTGCTCCTATGAAATTTCTTCCTTTGGAATCTCAAGCGTGATTGAATTCCACCATTCCATGGCCCTACCTTGCAGTTGCCTTGATGCAAGCTTTCTCTTGGTTGCACCATCCAAACTCAAGTCTCCAAAGACACGAACACAAGAATCCATCCACCTCTGAACCTCTTCAGCTGGCTCAGATACTTGGAATGGTTTTCCTCCTAGAGATGTATAATCTTTGCATAGCTTCACAAAATCCACAACCCTAGGCAACTGAACTCCTACATCTATCGTAGGTGCCACCGGAGCGGGCACCCTTTGCATGAATGCCTCCATCATGGATTCAAACATGGTAGAGTAGTATGGTTCACTGCCATTTCCTCCTCTAGTATTAGCTCCCCTAGCAGTGTGTCTTAATGGTCGTCTACTCATTCTAAATCTGCAATTTAGAATAATTAGCCACTTCCAAGAAAAATTGCTAAAGGAACACAACCGCTACTACAATATATGCTAATATATATAGTAAGCATCCAACTGAAATCTAAGCGTACATCTCTCATACGTAATTATGTTTTCGAACTTTTGCTAAAATCATTAACCAGAGCTCTAATACTAAATGTGACGACCACCCACAGCCCCTGCACTTAATATGAGGAATAATGCATTGAAAGTATGCACGACAGCTGTGGTCGACCATCATAGTAGGTAAACACAAGCGGAACCTATCGTAGATCTCACAACGCAAGGATAAAGTATAGCTTAAAATATACAACAGGTAATAATAGCGAAGCATCACATAACAAACTTTTGAAACTTTCACAACATCTTGAAAGGTTATCCGAACATCATAGGAAATACTACAGTTTGTACATAAGGCCTCACCACAACAGTCATAGAGCAACTCAAACAGCGGAAACAAAAATACTAGATAGTAATAAAACTGGTATGTAAGCCTCTAGCTCGCCTTCGCATAGCAGCATTGCCCTCACTAATCACAGGTCACCTTCTACTTATTCTGCCCATCCGCAACCGGATGAACATCCCAAGGTAATAAGGGGAAACATAAAACCTTGAGTCAGAAAATAGTCTTAAGAGCGATAAAACAACAAACAAACTTCAACAATAAAGTATATGAGAATGGATAGATAAATATACTAATTTACCCACAACACCAGAGAAGAACTCAACCCTATCTTCCCTACATCGGACAGTGATAGCCTTTACGATTAACAATTCAACCATTCATCCATGGAAACCAGAACACTCATTCAATCATGGTAAGCACTCATAACGTCCAGATTACATATATCTCATGTAAACCATCCTAATCGAATTCAACATCCCTCAAGCACAAGCCCCAGAGGCCTAAACCAATATCAGACAAGCATCAAGGAACATCTCCGTCGACGTTGGACGACCTACATGAGATGGTGCAAACAAAACAACCAATTATCCATGATTGACTCTGGCTATCACCGCCAATCCTGCTTTGAAACCATCGTAATTTGTATGACAGCCAACCTTTCCACATTTCAAAGGCTAATGGTAACCCCAGTTCTAGCATAAACTCCATACGCCTTTCAACGATACGTATGTATGTCTAACCTTGACAGCTAGGCCTTTCAACGATACCCAGGACACTCGACCTACAACCGGTCTTTTAGGTGCCCCTATCGTACCCCTGCTTTGGGCCTGCTAGAATTTACGACAACAATAATCTCTCAGCCTTATCATCTCTAGTCATCCAATTTGATGACTTTTCATAGCCCAAGAAACCTTCTCGAGCAACATAATCCACCAACCAACGACCTTTGAGTTGTCACCTCATTCGTTTTTCTACACCGATCAACGAACATCTTTCAACACTTCGAACCTTCCTACTTGAATTTACTTCGAAGTCACCATCACCGAGCCAATTACATCAACTGCGTTGCGGCTAGAGTTCGGGGGGTTGCCCCCGGAAAATATTTTTTCAGACCTTTTTGTTCAAATCTGAGTCATACCCGAAAAATAAAACTTTCAAAAATTAACCTTGTGCGACCGATCAGAACATGTTCGACCCCTATAAGCACGACCGATCAGATTATGTTCGACCCCTATGAGCATGACTGACCAGATGCTGCTCAATCCAATCCTTCAACCAAAAGCCATCTTGCACGACCGAGCCTTCTGACCGACTTAAACATGCCCGATCCAAACTACCTTCCACCCTGGCCATGCTCGAGCCCAAGCTCAATCGACCCTACTTATTCAACCCAACATGGTGCGACCAACCCTCCTTGCTTACTCCCCCGTGCATTTCTGCTCGACCGACTGAATCAAAGCCACTCGATTGACCATTAAGCATGTACCACCAACCCTAGTCATGTCTTGTTCTCCAAGACATACACCATGGTGGGACCGACAGACCCACCATGCACAACTCAAAACCTGCACCACCTCAATGACACTCCAATTTCGACCCAAACTTCTCCAATCGATGAAATATACTCGTCCAATTCATCCAACACAATCATAAGCATGTTAGGAAGTCAATAAAAACATGAATATGACGATTATCACTAAAATTATGCAAACCACTCCAAAATCATGATAAATGAACAGATGAACTAGATTGTGGATCAATCTTGCATAATCATATGGAATGGCATAGTAATTACCGGTTTAAATTTACTAAATTGGATCCTATGGTGATTCATATGAAAATGGGCTTATCATGGATAGGTCTATGGTTAAACACTTGAATTTGATGAAAAACATTATCAGACATTCACATACTTCATTGAATCTATGTGAGAGATGTAAATCACTCACCGATTCTCCAAATCAAGCTAAAATCAATGTATTATGATTCCGGACACCAAGAAACTCGATCCAAACCCCTTGGTCTGGTGAATTATCACTTCAAATGATCTAGATCTAGCCTCCAATGGTGTAGGTCTTCGATTTTCTTCCTTAGATTTTGATTTTTAATGGTGGAAAAGTGTTAGAGGAAGGAGGAACATAGGCTACCAAATAAGAGAATGGAGGAACTAAACCATTTCTCATATCCCTCACCCCCTATTTATAGCTTCCACTAGCCCGGTAATGGGCCTTTACAAATCAGCCCATTAAGCTCTCAAAACTTTAACAGCCAACTGAAAAACCTTAAAACAACGATTCCTCCCAAATCACTGAGCCAAATCTTTAATGTAACCACTCTACGGAAAGGCAATCATCATTTCCTTCCCAATGGTATAGGTCTCACCTTCTGATTCGACCTGAGTCAAAATTATGCCCTGTACAAGACTGACAGGGGCAAAAGTTATGCAGGCTGTTGCAGTTGCCATCGATCAACGACGAATGGAAAAACTCCGGTTCTAATCAGACTGTCGTACATCCTTCTTGGGTTTGTTTGCCTCTATATGGGACAACTAGATCGCTCCTAGAGCTCGATTCAGGGTACACAATCTGCTTGGTCCTGATGGGCGTCCAAACGATACCCCTGCTTTGAGCCCGCTAGAACCTTCGATCCCAACAATTCCTTGGCACTTCAAATCTTTCAGGCCTTTCTCCTTGGCAACTTCATCTTTAATTTGAGCTATCTCTCAAACCAGTTCCATTATTTCGTCTAAGCCAATCTCATCATCATACTTAATCGTACATCATCCCTCGGCCAGTATCACATCAATTCAGCTCTGACCATCCGTCATGAGTTCACAATCGTAGCACTATTCATCTTTGAGTTTCACATCAACCATCCGAAGTCAACTTGTCACTCAAAATTCACTAGCAACACCCATAAAATATCGCAACCATGCTCACCAAAATTGAGCTCCAAATTATCTCTTCTAATGGATAGATACTGGTCCACTGGCCATGGACCGGTACTGGTCCACTAGCTATTGACCAGTACCGGTTCATACACTTAGTCGATATTCAGCTAAGTGTTATATCCTCACCATCCCATCCTCGAGTACTTCCTACCAGTCCATCCTCGAACACAAATTCCTTTTCGATGAATTATCATGTCAGTCCACTGAACAATGCTTGAGCAATCAACTTCAACCCATCCAAATCAAATCTAAATCACTTGAGAATTTGCATGCAGCCTCGATTCACCACCACGATGCCACGACCTAAAAGTCAAGCCATCCACCTTATTGTGATGGACCGATGCCAATCCATCGGTCTCGATCCATACAATTAACGTATTTTCACCCAAAAATTTTGGGTTCCCTCCTTTCGTCTTTTAGAGCTCCTCCGCCAAGTCTCATCTGAATTCGATCATTTGAACCTTTGGTTTGCTCTGTACTTCAAACCTAGGATCTATGACAACAATTCAAGTAACGCATTCAATTCAATTAAAACAATCAACAATTTATCACATCTTGATTACACAAACATGCATATATCATAAACATATCATAAAATAATAGATCTAACATGATTTGGATCAAAACATATTTAGAAGCATGATTAATCTATGTTCTTGTCAATTATATGATTAACTTAGATTATCCAATGATGTCTAAATATGAGTTAAACATATATGATCAGATCTAAGGTGGATTTGACATGTATGATGTGAATCAATCCAAATTTAAGACGTATGATCCGTAATTTTCGTATGCGAGATATCTATCACTCACCTAACCCTTGATTTGATGAAACCAATGAAATCAGATCTAGACAGCAATGAAAATTCTAGCAATTGGTACAATTTGATGTGATCGAATCTTCTTGGATGATGACCTAGCCTCTAGATGCGATTTATGATGAATTAGAATGAGTAGAATGAAGAAATTAGGGTTTAGGTTTGTTGATGGGAAAAAATGTCGTCGCACCCAAAGATTCTATATTACTAGAGAATAGTTTTTCACGTACGAAAAATTAAAGTGCGGAAAGCAGTAAATGACATAGTGGTTTGGTCCGTGAGCGGTCTATGTCCACTTTGAAGGAGTTTGTTGACTTTTTATTCGATAAAGCGAGTTACAAGCATTGAACATCATCATGGCATTCGTTTACAAATCTTTCTAAGTATTTGGGAGTCATATTTGTCATATGAAACTTTTTGGAAAAGGTGATGCAGTTTTCTCCTTCCTCAAGATCTATGTACCATTAATGGATATCTAGGAGCTTGTAGAGCTGTCAAATCAAGAAAAACCTAACCCTTGTGATGAATGAGCAAGGGGTATTTATAGGTAGTGTGTTAGGTGGGAGTAGGTAAGATTTGGGGACCACACAACAGAAAATTACATCCTTAGAGCAGACAAGCCAGAAAATCACATCCAACCACTCTTTATGGTAAGAAACTACATCCCTCAGGTAGGATGCGGATTTTTGCATTCTAAGGGATGTGAAAATTTGCATCCCAGAGGGATATGTTCCATTACATCCGGGGAAAGGAAAGCGAGCATAGCATCTGGTGGAAGTGACGCCATCGCATCCGATGGGTGCGATGACATCGCATCCGATGGGTGCGATGACATCGCACCCGATGGACGCGGTAACATCGCATCCAAAGGGATGCAACATAGAGCGAGGCGTTGACCTGCCGGTGGGGTGATGCGAGGCAGTGCGAGGGAATGTGATGCGAGACAAGGAAATATGGGGTGATGCAATATTTGTATTTTGAGGTATTGTGATGCCAACGCTCACACGATTCCTTCTGGGCTTGGACTTTTAATGTTATGGCGACACTTAGAGCTTTGGTGCCATGCGACGGTGAGTTGAACAGGCCTAGCATGCTTTTGGAAACCGGACCAAAAGTTCGGTTAATACTCTCCCACCAAAGTACGTCTTGTCTTGACATGATGTGCTTTGAGTTGAAAAGATTGCCTCCGGAAGCTGGGAAGACCTCCAAGCTATTGAATACTTAGTTATGATCGTTCTATTGAGTGTGTCGAGAGTCTTGATCATCAGCAGCTTCGTTGAACGCCTGATTCTCGATTACTTATGAAATTAAACATTAGTCGTCTACTCTCGTTCACGTCGTAACGTAAACGAGTCATTATCGACATAGTGCCATGTGTACGCTCACATGTTTTCACATGATTTTGCATGGTATGATTGGTAGTTTGAAAATGAAGTACGAGTAGTGAGTGTGGTACTGTGTAGTTAAAGCGCTTAGCGGTTCTATAGCTGCGGAGGTGCAAAAAGGTGTAGCGAAGATAAAGCGGCAAAATAGAAAAGGCGAAAAAAGTTAATTAGATGTAAAACCAAATATTTGAAAATTAATTAATCATCTTTCTCACATTATATGTGTACAAAAACTAATAATAATTAATCTTATATAACACAACCGAGGAATATCATAGTTATGCATGCTATATTTGATGAGTGTAATTGATTGTTACCTTATATTAAGCGCTTTTTCTTTAAATTTATCCCTTTACGCTAAATTTACTTAATTTTTAAAAAAGAAAGCTATTCAAATCAAGCTTTATATATTAATACTGCTTAAGCGGACGCTAAAAAGCCTTGATTAAGTAGATATAGCGGAAAATAGCTGAGCTAAAAGCGGATCTACTGTTCATCAACGCTAAATTGAAATAGAGTAGATGTTGAGGAGCACTATAGGATATAACGGGAATATTGCGGGATTTAGCAGGGCTATAACTGCATAGGTGTGGTGTTGGTTTACGACTACGCGAGTTGGGTTCCGAAAAATGATATCGAGTCGTGGATTCGATTGCTTATTGTATGATCTCGAGTCATTTGGACTTACGAGTGTACTATTGGTTAGCGAATCAGATCAATGCTGATTGTTATTACGTCGAAAACATGCATGCATGGTCGTTGCCGGAATCGCAAGATAGAAATTTCTCGAAGTTTAAAAATTTCATCCCCGTTCATGTGCTATTTTTGTAAACACACACACACACACACGCATATATATGGAAACATATATATAAACATTATATATAATATAGACGTATACATATATTATTATTATTTACATATACTCCCTTTTTGAAGGCACTTCGCATCCCCGGTGGGATGCGAAGCTCCGCATCCCCGGTGGGATGCGAAGCTCCGCATCCCCAGTGGGATGCGAGGTCTCGCATTCCTGAAGGGATGCTTCATGCTCAAATGGGCCAAGGCCCTTCTATCTCCCTCCCCGTTTCGCCTTTATTTTCCTTTTCCGCATCTAGGAACTCGATTTTTACCCAAACAGACGAATTCAAATTCAAACTTAATAGGTGGGTCTCGAATCCCTGGAACATTGATTTGAGCATAGGAATTTTGGACGAAATCGAACCCGAGCTCGAGAGCCTTGGGTTTGAGATGTTGAGCTCGAGATTCGAGCTTGGGTGGAGCTTAGTCTCGCATTAATAGAGGTAGAGAAATGAGAGGGAGGATAAGATAGGAGGAGTAGAGGAGAAAGAGAATGGGGGAGATGGGCGCATCGCATCCCTAGCATGGTTGTTTCTCACATCAGATCGGATGCGACTCCTCGCATTAGAAAAGATGCAGCTTCTCGCATCCGATGGTTGCGGTTTTCTCGCATCCGAGGGATGCGAGACTTCACATCCGAGGGATGCGATTTTCTTGCATCCGATGGATGCGAGATCTCACATTCGAAGGATGCGAGTTCTTACAATTGGAGGATGCGAGAGTTTGTAGCTTAGGGATGCAATGCGAGACAAGAAATGGGATGCGAGATTTTTCATGGGAAATTGGGATGCGAGTTTTTGAACTAGAGTGGGATGCTAAAATTAATGGTCTAAGGGATGTGATTCACGCATTTCTAGGATTTGGAGATTATCGGGCTCTTTTGGTTCCGGTGCATCCAATTGTTTCTACTGAAAAGTTCAAATCTTAGCACCTTAGCCTTCGGACTTGCGTTGTTTCCATGACGTTTCGTGACTGAATGGGACTTAGGTTTTGCATATAGGGTTTAGAGCATAAAACTCATACTATGAATAAAAATCAGACTTTCAAACTTTTATATTCGCTTCCCAGTTCGTGTCACGATGTGGTCGTGGCTCGATGTGAGTTCAACAATATCGTCGACGACGACGAAGGTTATAGTTTTATGAACTAGTAATCATCGCAGTGTCCCGAATTTATATATTATAGTCATACTAGTCATTTCACTTCACTAAACGTACATGTTAGTTTGCACAAACACGAGGGGTATAGGGTTTCAATGCGATGTCTAATGCAACTATATTGAAAGTATAGGTCGCAATGAGTCAAGATCATTTAAGAAACCTCAGAATTTGGAAACTGCAGCTTCTCTGCACTCTCCATCCCAGTCCAGGTTGACTAGTAGCACTAGTTCGGGGGACAACAAGCTTGAGACTTCTGGAGAGTCCACCCTTCCTTGTTCTTAGGTTCACCGAGAGCGCCCGACAGGGGTTTTCAACCGAAAGATTCTCAAGAAGTGCCCGACCAGGCCTTCGAGTGTGGATGAAGGTGCGTTGAGGTGCATTTGCACAAGATTCAGTATACCTTGGACTGATGTCCGCATTCCTGAAAAGAGAGACAGGGTGCACGCTCCTCAAGAGGGGTACACTGCCTGGAATATGCATATATGCATCTTTGGGCACATTCCCACATCCTGTGGATTCATCCAAGATATGCTGCGTTCCTTCCATTTAACGTCAATCCAGCTTCATCCGGAAGGGTATGCCTTTCTCCTCGGCACCTGTCATTTGTTCAGGGAGTACCTGCATATCGAACCCACCAGAGAGGGCATCCGGTATCTTTTCCAGATCAAGAGGAGAACTAGCAACGTGTCTTCCCTGCATTACCAGGAGGCGATACACAGTACCCGATTCATCGAAAGGTCGTGGAGTAGACTTGGCATGTTCAAACATGAATGGTTCTTTATCCGTTGTCCTTCTGGGTTTGTGAGGCATTGGTTGGAAGAAAGTAAGTACCTTTTATTGCTTTGGGTTTGAAGTTAGTCGAGCCGTGGGTTCTGAGTTAACTTTGAATTTCTGCAACAGGGATTCCCCCGACACCGAAGGGTACATCGTATCATGCGTGTATTGAACAATTGAGGGCTATTCCCGTCAAGGCTCAATCTACAAAGAACACTATGGATGAGGAGGCCCTTTGTGACGGGGTGTGTGGTTTGTGATCATTCCTCAAGCTCAGGGTGTGGGGGGCGATCCAATCCGGTTCCTGCACAATTTCCTACAACTCTTCCAGCGATTGTTTTAAGCCATACGACGGCGTTTTCGACCATTCTAACTTTTCTAATCAATCACAAAGCATACCATACAGTCATAGCAACATGTATAATCAACCACAAACACCAAAACAACAATATGATATGTCAATATGGATCAAACATACCCAAAACCCATATTTTTTCCCTTAATCATGTTTAACACAACTAATGATAGCATTAACAAAACTTATCCAAATTAAACCAAATTTCTAACAGAGCCCTAAAATAATATTTTAGAATTTTACAAATTTTTCTAGAATTTAATTACGTATAATTTTGCTAATTACCACTAATCATCCCTAATTAGCCGTAATTAGTGAAAAACGATGCAAATCACTCACCTTGGCCACAAACAAACTATAGATCTAAAATATTATCTGTTTTGGGTCGAATTCTAATGCAACACAGCAGCTCCAACTCTGATTTGGTGTTATTTCCCCTTGATTTGACGTAGCTTGGCTTAATCTTCAATTAGAAAGTGATTAGGAGCGATTCAGATGAAATTAGAAGGTGGAGGCCATGGCTAGGGTTAGAGAAATGTTTTGGGCGGCTGAAAAATGAAATAAAATTCGTTTTCCAACTGTTCTCAGCCTCCCTATAACCCTAATTCCGAAATGGGTTATGGGCCCTCTTGCTAATCACCCTAATTAGGTCTGATTAAGTTGTTTTTCACCTTCTAGACCTTGTTTCAGCCATATCTCCCAAACGATAAGTCCGTTTGGCTAATGTGACCACTCTACGGAAAGGTAAACCATCATTCGGATCCAATGGAAGTGGTTTCAAGTCAAAATTCCTTACCAATCAAAAGTTATGGCCGAAACAAGATCAGCTAGGGGTAAAACGGTCATATAAAATTCGGCAAAAATCGTGAACATGGGAAATGACCCCAATAGCCGTTCCCCAAAGTGACACGACCATACGACTTTACACGAAAAAGAAATAAATATTCTATGATCCTCCGATGCATAGAATGCGGGTCATTACATTCTCCCCCCCCTCCCCTCACCTCTTAAGAAATTTTATCCCCGAAATTCCTTAATCAAAACATACAAAGGATCCCACATGCCTACCAATCACTTACAAACAATCAAACATACATAATAATACAACAAGCATGTCCTAACATGCTGTTTACTAACGAGGGAGTACTATATCGATATAAAAACCTTATAAGGCAAAGAGTTCTAAATATGACTTTCTTATGCTCTCCTCTGTTTCCCAAGTACTGTCTTTCTCATTCTCGCCCCACTGAACTTTGACTAGATTCACCGCTTTCCTTCGAAGTTGCTTCGTATCATGCTCGACAATACGATTTGGCTTGCGGTTCCCAACCGCCTTGGGTTCTACTTCGATATTGTCTAACTGATTTGGTGAAATAATCAAATTAGGGTCCTGCACAAACTTCCTTAACTGGGAAACATGAAATACGTTGTGAACTCCCGCCATCTTGTCTGGTAATTCAACTCTATACGCTAAATTCCCAACTCGCTTGAGAACGGGAAATGAACCAACAAACCTTGGTACCAACTTGTATTTCCTACCAAATTGAATCACACTCTCCAATGGAGAGATCTTGACGAATACCAAGTCGTTAACGAAGAATTCGAAATCTCTTCGTCTTCTATTAGCCTAACTCTTCTGCCTATCTTGGGCAACCTTCATTCACTGTTGGACAACCTTGTTCTTATCTGATGTTTCTCTTATTACTTTTGGTCCAAGCAGAAATTTCCCACTATTTTCTAACCAACATGATGGTGAGTTGCATGGTCTTCCATACAAAGCTTCAAATGGAGCCATTTCAATACTAGACTGACAACTATTATTATATGCAAACTAAACTAGGTGCAAATGGTCATCCCATGACCCACCAAAATCTAATATACAAGCTCTCAAGAGATCCTCTAATACATGATTCGCCCAAATACTATCGTGACCCGATCTGGTCCTTGGTAAACCATCGATGAAATCCATTGAGGCTTGTTCCTACTTCCATTCGGGAATTTCCAACGGTTGTAACAAACCATTAAGCTCCTTTTGCTCAGCTTTAACTAGCTGGCAATTCATGCACTTGGATATAAACTTCCTAACGTCTCTCTTCACCCCTTCCCAGTAGTAGGTCTGCTTCATGTCTCGATACATTTTGTTACCATCGGGGGTGCATAGTCAGTTTTGAGTGATGACGTTCTCTAAGAACTTCATCTCTCAATCCATTGACATTGGGTACAACTAGTCTATCATTCTTTCGAAGCCATCTTCCTCGATCAAGTCCATACTTGTTTATATTCTCACTGTCGATACCCATCTCTACCTTGGAGATGATTTCCAATAGATTAGGATCGTCCCTCTGATTGGGACCAATCCGCTCAATCAAAGTGGGTCTGATCGTCAAACTTGTTAACATTTCTGGATCCAATCCATACTTAGGTCTGAAATCATATCCCACGATATACCCCAGTTACTTTCATTCAGGAAACATAGCACCTAAACTGGCATGTCTCCTACTCAATGCATCAGTACAACACCTAGTCTGGTACCACATGCATCTGTGTGTACCGTCATCTTTTCGTTCTCTATTACCAGAATCCTGTAGGTGATAGTCTACTCAAGGGAATAAAACAGGAACAAACATAGCAACCATAGCATCCATCAAACATGTCCTATCTATCACCTGCTAAATCCATACACACGTCGATGCCTACTTGACTGGTCCAACCAATCCCAAGGCTAACGGAAGCCCCGCCTCCATACATACGTCGATGTCTACTTGACTGGTCCAACCAATCCCAAGGCTAATGGAAGCCCCGCCTCCATACGGACTACCATACGTACAACGTATGTTTATCCTCCAAGGATAACTAGATCACGTCCAATGGATCCAAGGTAACGGGCGTCCCTAGATACCCTTGCTTCTAGTCCGCCTAAAACACTCGAGTCTCACCCAAGTCTATCCATTATCTTGCTGCCCTCTCGAGTCCAACTCGAGCCAATCCATTTACTTGTAGCCTTCTCGAGTCCAACTCGAGTCAATCTATTACCCATAAACTCAGACCCAGTCTTGAGTACCCATTACCGACAAACTCTAATCCAGTGTGAGTCGTCTCCCTATTTGTCGCGTCTCCAAGATCAATGAACACCTATTTTCTTTTACGAGTTCGAGTCCAACTTGAATCGTCCTAACCTTCGTTGCATCTTCCATGATCAACGAACACATCATGTTCCTTCAAAAAGAATATCATCATAGGGTCCTAAACAATTCATTTCTTTGCATCTTTCTCAAGTCCCACTCGAGTCATCTCATAACCCTATCGAGTCTAACTCGGGGCAGTCCATACCATCAAATAGTCTTATCATGTCACGCTGCCCATCACTCCTCGAGTAAACCAAGATATCATCCAATGAAAAATCGCAACAACTATTTATCTCTCGCGCAAACCATCCTAGTCGAAGTCGACATTCCCCAAGCACAAGCCCCAAAGGCCTAAACCAATATCAGACAAGCACTCAAGGAACATCTCCTCCGAATTCAGACAATCTACATGAGATGATACTAGCAAAGCAACTAAGCAATCACAAGCAAACATACATCCATGACTCGATAAGACCACATTACAACAAATCATACCAAAGTTAGTCGAGCCACCAATCGGGCTCGTCACAGCTAAAGGTCTATCGACTATCTCAGGTTCCAATCCCAACTTATCCACCAGGTCACTAGATATGAAGGAATGGGATGCCACGCTATCAACAAAACTAGGACAGAAACGTCATAAATAGAAAGCATACCTCGAATAATGACACCCTTTCCCTTCTCCGCCGCAGTTAGGACATTCGACGAAGAAGGAACTGCATTGATAACATATGCTTTCACAATCTGCTTCTCTTCAGGGGATTGCGGGCAATTATCCTTGTGATGTCCCACTTGGCCGCAATTGAAGCACTTCCTTTTCCTAGGATTTTCCTGATAATCTCTAGCATAGTGGCCCTTCTTGCCACAGCTAAAGCACTCGCCATCTTTCTTATTCTTCTTATTCGGACCATCCTTGGTTTGGTTCTATTTCCTCTTATTCTGGGACTTTTCCTTGCCTCCACCGCTTGCTTGCGGCTTTGGTTCCTCTGTAGATGCAACAACAACTTCAGTCTTTGGCTTAGGGTAAAGACTCTCTGATCTCAATGCCTTTCCCACAATAGATTCAAACGTCTCGTCGATGTGGTTTATCAGCCTTTCCCCTAAGTACTCATCTAAGCCGGTTATGAACTTCTCGTTCTTCTTCTCGGCATTATCGATAAGAGATAATCCATACTTCGATAAAGTATCGAACTCAGCAATATATTCCAAGCCTACCCTACCATTCTGCTTAAGCTCCAAAAAATTCCTAAACAGTTCAGATTCGTGAGCAGCTGGAATGAACTTTTCGCTGAAACGAGTCATAAACTGATTCCAAGTAACTTGATCTTCAGGAGTAGCTGCTTTAATAGCATTCCACCAATTCATAGCTCATCCATGAAGCTGACGCGATGCTAACTTTCTCTTCATGGCATCATCGATTCCTAAGTCCTCGAAGATGCGCTCACAACTATCCAACCAATCTTGAACATCCGCAGCCGACTCCGTTCCGTGGAACGGCTTCCCGCCAAGACTAGTATAATCCTTGTTAAGCTTGGCGAAATCGGCCCTAGGCGCCTGCACTACTGCACCACCACCGTTGGCAGCATTAGGAACTGCTCCCCGAGCATCCCTAAGCATCTATCGCATGAAAGTAGTGAACATCGTCCTCATATAAGGAGCATTCCCATTATTAGCTCCTCTACCAGTACCCCTACTATATCGGCTCGTCGTTCAATCTGTAAGGAGAAAACGATTAACCATCTCTTCAGTGGTGCCAGTGCAATGCGACTTCATCCTTAAATATACTAATAGTATATATATAGCTTTTGAAAACCAAAATATCACAAATACGCGCTCTCATATACGTACTATCTCTCTCTGGTGTCTTCCCTAGGTTAACTATGCAACCTAGAGCTCTGATACCAAATGTGACGGGGTGTGTGGTTAGTGACCATTCCTCATGCTCAAGGTGTGGGGGGTGATCCGATCTGTTTCCTGCATAATTTCCTGCAACTCTTCCAGCGACTGTTTTACGCCATACGACGACGTTTTCGACCATTCTAACTTTTCTAATCAATCACAAAGCTTACCATACAGTCATAGCAACATGTATAATCAACCACAAACACCAAAACAACAATATGATTTGTCAATATGGATCAAACATACCCAAAACCCATGTTTTTCCCCTTAATCATGTTTAAGCACAACTAATGATAGGATTAGCAAAACTTATCCTAATTAACCCAAATTTCTAACAGAGCCCTAAAATAATATTTTAGAATTTTACAAATTTTTCCATAATTTAATTACGTATAATTTCGCAAATTACCACTAATCATCCTTAATTAGCCGTAATTAGTGAAAAACGATGCAAATCACTCACCTTGGCCACAAACAAACTATAGATCTGAAATATTATTTGTTTTGGGTCAAATTCTAATGCAACACAGCAGCTCCAACTCTGATTTTGTGTTATTTCCCCTTGATTTGATGTAGCTTGGCTTAATCTTTAATTAGAAAGCGATTAGGAGCGATTCAGATGAAATTAGAAGGTGGAGGCCATGGCTAGAGTTAGAGAAATGTTTTAGGTGGCTGAAAAATGAAATAAAATTCGTTTTCCAAATGTTCTCAGCATCCCCATAACCCTAATCCCGAAATGGGTTATGGGCTCTCTTGCTAATCACCCTAATTAGGCCCGGTTAAGCTGTTTTTCACCTTTTAAACCTTGTTTCAGCCATCTCCCAAATGGTAAGTCCGTTTGGCTAATGTGACCACTCTACGGAAAGGTAAACCATCATTTAGATCCAATGGAAGTGGTTTCAGGTCAAAATTCCTTACCTATCAAAAGTTATGGCCGAAACAAGATCAGCTAGGGGCAAAATGGTCATATAAAATTCGGCAAAAATCGTGAACATGGGAAATGACCCCAATAGTCGTTCCCCAAAGTGACACGACCATACGACTTCACACAAAAAAGAAATAAATATTCTATGATCCTCCGATGCATAGAATGTGGGTCGTTACACCCTTCGCCGGACGGGCTTACTCCCTGCTAAACGTATAATGTTCCGGCTAGCTATTGCTAGAAAGGGGAAGGCAGAAACTGAAGATGAAGGGAGTTATCTGGGTCATAATAGGAAAGCGCTCCCTATCATGCCCAAGCGACCTAAAGCCGCAAAGACTGGGAATGAACTGGTGGAGGCAACGCTGGTAATGTGGAGATGGTCACTAGAGAAGAGGGTTTACCGCCTACCCATGTCCCTTCTACGACTATTGAGACGGGGGCATGAGTATCGGCTAGGCTGATTTCCCCGGTTACTACCTCTGAGACCACCATGCCATTGGAGAGAGATATGATAAATTTAAGGACTTAGATAAGGTCCCAATCGATATCCCTCTGTCTTGGACCAACGACATAAGTTCTGGAAGTCTAACATTAACTGTTGGGGAGATAACCCCTCCAAGCGGGCCTCATTCTTGTCTATGGAGAGCGCACTTCAGAACACACTCCTAAACAACGCATAACAAGACATTTGTTTGTAGGTAATGGGTGCTTGAGTCTAATCTTGAGTTTGTTCCATGCAGGTGAAATGGTTCAAGATACCAACGGCCGTAGATACCGAGGTCTGGGGGCTGGAGACCAGTGGCTGCAAAGGAGCGCGATGGTAAGTGGTTTCAAGAAATTTACTAACCTGTCCCACTCGTTTTCTTGATCCAAGGTCATGGCAGTGATAGTCGATATAGAGAACAAGCCATACGCTCAAAATCCCCACCACCAATCACTTGTTCTTCGGGGGAAGACTCAAGGTATGAGACTACGGGTACTAGACCGCAAGCGTCATCTTCCTCCTCATGTTCTGCCGGCGGTGCTATTCACCAATCTAATAGTAAAGATACATTGCCAGTAGATCGTCGGGGATCGAAGATGACCACGTCGAAGTAAGATCAGAAGCCCACAAGTGTACTCTTGAGGAGAAGAAGGCATTCTTGAAAGTGCTATTTTCAAAGTATTATTTTGAGGAGATGAAATGGTGTCTGATATTTGTCCAATCCCCCGCGAGGATACCGAGGAGGTGTGGAGAGAAGTACACGCTACCTACTATCAATGCAAGGAATTCTATAAATATGCAGGGAATCTCTCAGAGCTTATTTTCAAAAAGAACGTGGAGATTGAAAATCTAAAGTAAACAATCAAGGATGAACATCTAAGTGTTCGGAATCGGGATGAGGCGCTAAGTAAGACAAGTCTTTTAGTTGTACCCATTTCTGTGTATTCGAGCAGCACATCTATATGCTAACTTTGTGTTGCCGAAACAGGTGAATGGAAGGAGAAGTACATGAAGATGGAGAAAGAGGCATAGGCTGCTGATACGACGTTCAAGAACATCATAGCTTTGGTGACGACCGACAATGCAACTCTCAAAAGAGAGAATCAAGAGCTGACGGAGGAGAACTGTCATTTGTTTGAGGAAAACGAAAAAGTGCACCAGCTTCATACGGACAATGAGGCCTTGGTGAAGGAGAACGATTTTTTAAATGTCAAAAATGCAGAGACCTAGAGGCTCTTGGAGAAGGCTAAGAAAGATGAGTATAAAGCCGAGGTTAGTACAAAAGAAGCGTTGACCCAGATGGATGGGTTAAGGGAAGAGCACCAGAAGGAGGTGGAGGAGCTCAGGAATGCGGTTGAGGATGCCGAGACCAAGGTAGAGGTTGACCTGGAGCCATATATATATGGAATGTACGTCAAAGCACTCAAATACCGCAAATTCTCATGGGTTGACGGCTATCCTCAGACATTGGCTACGGTCTGGGACAAGCTGCTAGAGTTTGAGGCTGAGCTGCGGTAGGTGGAGGCAGTGGATGAGAGTGAATTTATGTTCTCACACTTGGATGAGAATGAACGTATGGTGTTGTAGGAAAGAAGGCAATTTCTAAGAGAGGATGCCGAAAAGGCAAGGGATGCATAAGATACTGCTGCGAGTGTCCACTGATAGTTTGGTAGTGGCCCATGACTTTATTGGAGGTAGTTCCCAACAACAGCAAGCTACGCATTTTGTCTGCACGAGTGGTCCACAGGTCCCATCCCTTGCCAAAGTAGAATATAATCCCAATCAACCGGGGTTGGGACTGGGGAGCTTCCCTCCACGGGCATGTGGAAGCACTATGCATCTCGAAGTTGTGCCTCAGGTGTTGGTAGGTAATGTCGCAATCTCACAAGTACTTAGAAGTATGGTAGCATGGAGATGAAGTGACTGATCAGCCTTCCTCTTCGTCGTGCAGGTACCTCCAGGAAGATGTGACAATTGACTTTAGGCCAACACATCCCGGGACAGGGATGGAAGGTTTTGGGAGAGTAGCCAGGTAAAGGAGGTGGTGCGGCTTATACATTTTCTAAAGCTGACATTGCATTCTGTATTAAGTGTTCTAATGTTCGTCTACGCTTTCCAGTTCTTGTACTTGCGCAAACATACTTGTCGTTACACTTAAGCAAACGTAATCTAAGGCTTCTCTCTTGACATTCCCAAGTCGTGCCAAGATTGTATGTATCGACTTCGCATTTGGGATTTTCCTTAGTCGGAAGTTTTGAGTCGTGCGAAATTCGGGTTTGGTGTCCTCCCTCTCGAGCTCTCCCTGAGGTCATTGACCCTAAATCATGAGAAGGCATGGACATTCTCGGTTCGTTATTTAGACTCCCGTCGTTTCATTTGGGTTAGAGTTTGAGGGTATCATGGTTCGCCAGTTGTTTCCCAGAACCAGACCCTTTAGGTCGAATGGGGCCAAACGAGCGATCGATGTTATACTCATTTGGCTGATGAGTTGCCCCTAAGTCCAGAGACTTAGGAATGGGGTTAGACATTCAAGTGAACGAGTGCCCCAAGTTATTTATACTCGGATTCATGGTTGGTTTGATACTTGAGTTGATTTATTTATACTCGGCCTCATCATTGGTTCGAGAATCAAGTTAGAGTTATTTATACTCGACCTCGTCGCTGGTTCAAGACTCAAGTTGATCTATTTATACTCGGCATCATCATTGGTTCGAGACTTGATTTAGAGTTATTTATACTCGGCCTCATAGTTGGTTTGAGACTTGAGTCGGTGCAGGATCGATTCCAAGCTTCAGTTTGCCGATCCAACGTTGTGCACTTATGCATGCAAGTCAGTGGTAATAATTGCTCAAACATACTATATAGAAAGTAAATACACCAAGAAAACGAACATCTGAAACTATATTTACTAATAACTTTGGCAGTAATGGCCTTTACATTACAATGACTTGATTTTAAAGAAAACAAAACATTGTTGGAAAGCGGTAAATCTGTACACTAAGTTATGTGAAGTAGCAGCGGAGATGTTCACTATTCCATGCTCTTAGGAGTTCGGCACCATCAATAGTTGTTAGCTTGAAGGTTCCGTCTCCAAGCCTCCATTGAATGATGTACAGACCTTCGCAATGAGGACTGAATCCAATCGGTGTAGCAAAGGCCCGCTTCAGGACAAGGTCGCTGATGTCGAAATTGTTTGGACGAAATTTGGAGTTGAAGTATCGGGTGACTCGTTAGTGTTGAGCAGCAGCTTTGAGTTTGGATTTGTCTCTTTTCTCTTCGAGTAAGTCGAGTGACTCCAAGAGAAGATCTTGATTGGTCTTTAGATCATAGTAAGTGGTTCGATGAGATTGAAGTTTGAGCTCAATGGGAATGACAACTTTGGATCCATAGGCAAGAGCAAAAGGAGTATGGCTGGTCGATGACTTACGGGTGGTCCGGTAGGCCCAGAGGGAGCTCATCTACCCATAAGCCTCTGACTTTTTCTAGACACTTCTTGATGATGGATTTTCCCATTGGGATAAGGATGAGCTACTGCCGAGAATCTCTTTTCGATGTTGTGTCATTGGTAGAAGGTCTTGAACTTAGCGCTCTCGAATTTGGTCCCAATGTCGGAAATGATAGCTTTGGGGACTACATATCGAGTGATGATGTTGCAGACGACACTGATCACCTTCTTAGTAGTAATTGTAGTGAGAGCCTCAGCTTTGGCCCATTTTGTGAAGCAATCAACTGCAACGATGGCATAGCATGCACCACCTCCGACCATTAGAAAGAGTCCCGATGGTATCTATTCCCCACATGGCGAACAACCTAGGAATAACCATTTGTGTTAGCTTGGTAGGAGAGGCTTTTGGAATTTTGGAAAGCCTATGACATTTGTCGCAATAGATGGCATAGTCTGCGATATCTTTTCCGAGTGTGGGCCAGAGGTAACCATATCTAAGAATTTTCCTTGCTAAAGTTTTCCTAACGTACTCGCCTTTGTGCACATCCAGCAGCACACAGTCAGCGTCATTGCGGGCTACTCACCAGAGTAATGGAACAGAGAGTCCTCTTCATAGAGCACTCCATCTTGAATGATGTAGCGAGATGACTTGCGGATGAGTGCTCGGCTTTCTTTGTAGCGCTCAGGAGGATTCTGTGCTATAAGTAGCTCTTGATTGGTGCCATCTGTGACTCGGCTTGATCTTCGTCGTTACGACCGAATCAGGTTGAATTTGATCGATGCTCGGAGAGTCAAGCACTTCGATTGGGGCTAGCCACATGAGTTGCACATCCCCAGAGCTTGCCAGCTTGGCTAGTGAATCATCTTTCTCATTTTGTTCTCAAGGGATATGCGTAATGATGTAGTGGTCGAAGTTGGTGAGTAGTTCACGGACCCAAGCAAGGTAGGGAGCAAGTCGTGTCCTCTTGGCTTGATATTCGCCCTGCACCTGGCAAACGATGAGCTGTGAGTCGGAGTAAATCTGGAGAGCCTTGATGTGAAGTTCGATTGCAATTCGAAGTCCAGCAATCAAGTCTTTATATTCCGCATTGTTATTGGTGGCAGGGAAGTTGAGTTTCAAAGCATAACAGATCGAGCGTTCCTCATGAGTAATAAGTATGACTCAGGCGTCAGAACACTGACTATTAGATGATCCATCCGCGAATAGCTTCCTTTGAATGTTTGGAGGCTCACTTACTTCCATAGGAGGTTCTTTGCGAATGGTGAATTATGCTATGAAGTCCACAAGGGCTTGTCCGAGGATGGGTCGATGAGAGATGAAGGCAATCTCGAAGTGGCTTAGTTTTATGTTCCACTTCAAAAGTCACCCAGACGCCTCAGGTCATTGCAGGACCTGTCATAGCAGCTGGTCAGTGTAGACTTTGATTGGATAGGACTGAAAGGAAGCTCCTAAGGTTTCTGATAATTCTTTTCTGCTCCTGTCAACCTCTTGCTGATGTAGTAAACGGTCTATTAGACACAATCTTCAATGCGTACAAACATCGAGCTAATTTCCTGCACATAAACAACCAAATAGAGAAATAAGTCTTCGTGGTCCATGGGTTTTGACAAGATAGGTGATCACTCTAAGTGATTCAAGAGGTCCTGGAATACGTCATTGCATTCTGGTGTCCATGTGAAGTTGCACTTCCCTTTCCTGAGTAAGTTAAAGAGGCGAATGCATTTATCAGTTCCTTTTGAGATGAATCGACTTAGGGCGACCACTTTCCCATTTTAGCTTTGAACATCCTTGATGCTCTGAGGAGCTTGGATATCCCGAATAGCTTGGATTTTTTCTAGATTGGCTTCGATGCCTCATGAATTGACAATGAAGCCTAGGAATTTTCCTGATACAACGCCGAAAGAGCATTTCAAGCGATTGAGTTTAATGCCGTATTTATGGAAGACACTGGAAATCTCGGCGAGGTCGTTGACATGGTCGTTCGATACCCTTGTTTTCACGAGCATATCATCCACGTAAACCTCTATAAATTTTCCAATCTGGTCCTTGAATATGCGGTTGACCGGTCGCTGATAGGTGGCTCCAGCATTCTGAATAGAAAGGCACGATGACATAGCAGTAGATCCTAAGGTCGATTATGAATGAATTGTGCTCCTGGTCTGGAAGGTACATGGGGATATGATTATAGCATGAGTATGCATCCATGAAGGAGAGAAGCTGGCAGCTGGCAGTTGAATCAACAAGTTTATCGATCTTCGAAAGTGGGAAGTTATCCTTTGGGCAGGCTTTATTCAAGTCAGAGTAGTTAACACACGTTCACCACTTACCATTTTCTTTCTTGACCAAGATTACGTTGGAGACCCATTCGGGATAAAGGGCATCGCGGATAAAGCCGTTATCAAGTAGCTTATCCACCTCCACTTTAACTGCAGTCGATCTTTCGGCTCCTAAGATTCGACGCTTCTGTTTGACTGGAAGATGCTTTGGGATGACACTGAGCATATGGCAAGCGATTCCTGGGTCGATGTCGCACATGTCTGAGTGGATCCAAGCAAATACATCGAAGTTATCCCTTAAGAAGTCCACAAGCTCTTCCTTTATTGCGAGGTGGAGTTGCGATCCAACTTTCAGGACCCTTTTCGGATCATCGGGGTTGATTGAAACATCCACCACAGGTTCTACCTGGGTGGCCCTCTCGAAATCGGGCTCTTCGTCCTCCCTCGGTGCCAGATCGTCAAAAAGATGGTAGTAGTGTTTGAGCCAGGACTTAGACACCGTCGATTGCTATGCGGAGGTGGTCTTGGCATAGGAAGGTGGAGGCACTTGCAATTGCTATGCAGAGAGGTAGCAGGCTCATGCAATAGCTTGGTCGCCCTTGATTATGCCGATCCCATTCTCTGTCGTAAATTTCATTAGAAGGGACCATGGTGACATGTAGACTCGGAATTCTGTAAGGAATGGGTAACCGAAGAAAACGTTATAGGGAGAGATGACGTTGATGACCACAAAGATAAGGATTCAGACTCGGCTCCGATCCCCCTCTTGAAGTTCAACTGAGAGGTCGAGCATGCCCATCGGTTGGCCGGAAGGGCCATTGAAACCGTCGATTGCGGCATGGCAAGGCTTTAAGTCCTTGGCGTTAAGTTTCATCTGGTCGTAGGCCAACTTGAAGATTATGTTGACCATGCTTCGTTAGTCGATGAGGATGCTTTGAACATAAGCAGGGCCTATCTAAGCAGAGATGAAAAGAGGGTCAATGGTCGGGATCTCAATTCCCGTAAACTCTCTCTTGTGGAAGACAATATCATCCTGCAATTTCTTTTGGAGTTTGGTGGGGACAAATTCGTCCAAGGAAGAGCATGCTTCGTACATGCTTAATGGAGTTGGCATACTACTCCATCTTTCGGAAGCTTTCATGTGCAAGGTGAGGTGCACCGCAGATAGTGTTGATCACGATGCCAAGTGTTCTTTGATTGGACGACCCTAAGGCCGCATTAGCTGGAGGGAGAGCGGGGGTCGAAGGGCTCGCGGTTGCTTTAGGAGGAGCAGTGTTCTGAATGCACTATTCCATATGTTTCTCATGGATGAGTTTTTCGATTGCATCCCTGAGGAGGCGATAGTCATTGGTGTTGTGACCATATATATCATGGAATCTACAATATTTTCCAGAGTTCTCCTAACGGTCGATAGATTCCCTTGTGTTGGAATTTTGGTATTGTAGTGTATTACAGGTCTCTAGCAAGATGGCCTGTAACACCCCGTAATTTTAAAACATTACATAAGGGATAATTAAAGAATACTTAATTTTTAGAAGAAGAATTAAGTGAAGTGGGTTACGCCATTGCGTTCGTCTTGGAATTCTACTTGAGATAGATTCCGAGTTTGCGTAAAACGGATACACTATTAAGGAGTTATGGACGATGGAAGTGTGGCAAAACAATCAGGAAATGGGCCAGAACAACTGGCACACTTGTGAAGTGCGGCAGAACAAAAATGCACTAGCGCATCTGCTAAGTGCGCGCAGGCCGAGCCCAGAACTGGAGAATTCTGGATAGTTCCCTGATGACGTGTCTTTTTAATCTGAGTGATTCTAATGGTCTCTAATCTAATCTAAAGGTCCTAATTCACCTAAAGCATCTATAAATAAACACCTAAACCTAACCCTAATCTCATTCAACCCTAATCCATGGCGCCTCCATGCTGCTGCTCCATCTCAAATTAATTTAGCTTTCTTCTTCAACAATCAAAGAAGAGGTTATTCAAGATCAGATCTACAAACAACAGAGCCTAATTCCCTTTTCTAAGAATCCTATCACTGTGAGTTTACGTCACTTTCACATATAATTAAATTAAAATGTGATTGTGATAGGACTGTAAATTGGATCTGATGTATATGCCTGCAAATAAGATGAATCATATCAAGTTTTGTAATTTGTTATCCTTCAGATTCATACCCAACTACTATTATCATATGCTATCTGATCTATTTCGTCGTTATTCATTTCACATGCCTATTTATATGTTTATGCCAATTTTGATGTTACATTCTCTCCCCTTCTTCTTTCCCTTTTTCGTTTTGATACAAGGTTAACTTTGAGCCTAAGCATATTGCATTGAGATTTACGCACGATAACATTGGAATGATTGGGAAAATTTGGGAAATGCGTAATAAAATGAGATTTGGCATAAATTGTTGATAACTATGGAGATTGGTTTGGGCATAATTTGGTATAACTTGTATACATGAGATTATAGGCATAATTTGGATTAAAATTATAAACATAATTTAGATTGGAAATTATGGGTAATTGGAATATATTATAATCCAAGATTTGAAATTGGGACTTGAATCAAGAAAGTGATAATGAACGCCTAAGACACGAGGTTAGATTTGGACCTGCACGAAACCGCTCGGCATATCTAGCAACCGCAAACGGTAATCTAATGTGAGAGGTCAAAGGAAGAAATTAGATGCGTAATAATGCAAAGACACGAGGTTAGATTCAGATTGCAGTATAAGCCTGCCCAGAACTGCCTGGTATATCCAGCAACCGCAAACGGTAATCTAATATGGGAGGTCTTGCAAGATTACGGTTATAATGAATTAGTGAACACTTAACCAAGATAAAACATGTGGTAAGACACGGGAATAATAAAGGGTTAAGTGGGTAACATAGATAGCATGTGAAACATAATTAAAGCACTTAACCAAGATGAGACATGTGATAAGACATGGGGATAAAAAAGGGTTAAGTGGGAATTCCGAGTGGGGACCAAGCTTAGGAGGGAAGCTTGTGTCAAGTATGTTGACCCTTTTCAACCAGTAACCCATTTTAGTATCTATATGAGCTCGAACTAGGTCGAGGACAGGGACACGCTTACTGAGGTTGAATGTAAGAGGTCAATAAAGAGTTAACAATGGCAGTGCAAGTCCAACGGAGTCATGTGCGTGCGTGGGTCCAGGCTGATAGGTAAGACGTTTTTGCATCGTTTAGTTATAAGCTGTGCATTTCAGTAGTATCGGGGTTGCCACCTTAGGGAGTGATACACCCTTTTGTGGGACCAGCACAGGTATCTACGAGGTTAGGGAGCCGATCGAATGGGGAGGGCAGTGGGTACGACTAGTGGTGGTAGGAGCAAGTGGGCACCTACGAGAGCAGCTAGGAGTACATGAAGCTACCATTGTTATGATTAGTAAGGAGGGATCATCTTTTTGTATGTAACTAGTATGTTGGTACGGTGCAGAGCATATCTCATAGTGATTAGGAGCGCAGTCGATGTTCTATCTTGCTTATCTTGTTCACCTTGTCATGTCTGCCTATGTTACATTCATCTTTTATATCCAGTTTATGTTCTTATCCTATTACTTTACTGATTATATTGTTAAATTCACTGGACTCACCAGACTTTATGTCTGACCCTTTTTGTTTCGCCTCTTTTCTTTCTTTCTCCCTCCAGGTCCTTAGGGTGGGATTAGTGAAGCTTGACTCGGATCTCTTTCTTCTTGAAGTGCTTGGAAGTGTTGAAAGTAATGCTCAGCTTTATCTCTTTTTCATTATGTCTATTTGGAGTAGGATTACGGTTTTTCTTTTATGTACTATGATAATAATTTTGTTCAAGATGGATATTTGTGTGCTTGGCTTTAGTATGTGGTTTTGAAGTTGTAACCAAACATGTTTTGCTTTTCCGCTGCAATGAATAAATTTTGAATTTTTAAGTACCATTTTATATATTTGTCTTGTGATGTTCTGTTCTATACTCTTATAACGCTCTATGAAAGTTAATGCATTTCCTTATTGAGTGACATTAACGGGCGTGGAGTGTTACACATGGTATCAGAGCTGAAGGTTACCGGAACAGATAAAAGATTTTGAAAACCGTTTTCAAAAGCATTTTTGAAAAGAAGTATTTTCAAAAACATGTTTTGAAGAAGATATTTTCAAGAGAAAGGTTTATTATGAAAAACATAATCCCCAAAAGCCATATATCTTTCTTTCAATTCTTTGTTTGAATCTCTTCCTTTTTCTTTCAGCATGTTTAGGGAACCCGATATGCCTGAGGGCGTACGGATACCAGGCTAGTTCAGAAGGTATCTGGAGGCTAGGGCTACCGTCGCAGGCCCAGCAAACGTTCCTCCTCCCCCAGCTGCAGCCATTCCTCCTACTCCCCGTGAAGACGCTTTTTCTAAGATATGCAAAGACTTCCGTGCGATGGGCGGAAAAATGTTTTTTGGAACTGAGACATTTGTTGAGGCTTGGAATTGGCTAAAGGAAGTGGAGGATTTGTTTGGTATCTTTGAGACAGACGATGGAAGGAAGGTTCAGCTAGCTGCTTGGTTAATGAAGGATGAAGCTTCCTTTTGGTGGGAAGTAACTAATGGAGGACGTGCAGTGGAGACGTGGATGGATTTTAGACAAAGGTTCGAGTTGAAATTTCTTTCACAAGTAGAGGAGAGTTTATACATGGAGAGGTCCTTGGCTTTGAAACAAAGTAGTTTGTCTGTGAAGGAGGACGTTAACAAGTTTAACCAGTTAGCAAGATTTGGTATGGAATTAGTTAATACACCACATAAGAAGGCCTTGAGATTTGCTAAGGCTCTGAATGAACCATTACAAGGGTTGGCTATGTCCCACATTCCTATGGGGGCTACTTTCGAGAATCATGCTGATATGGCGTTAATACATGAAGAGGAGAACAGTGCTAACGTAGATAAGGCATAGGATAAGAAAGGGGATCCAAAGAAGGCACAACAACAACAAAAGAAGGGCGGTAAGGATAACAAGGGCTCAGAGAAAAGAAAGTGTCACAATTGTAGAATACATGGCCATTTGAAGAAGGACTATAGGAAGAAGAAGAGGACCGAAGACAAGATCTACTTCTGGAGGAAGGTTCATGCTCTCATGGCAGTTACGCAAGAGAGAGGTAGAAACATTTCTGTTGAAAGTTTGATTTTCCTTTTCGATCATCCTATACGCACTTTGTTTGATTCTGGCACTTCACATTTGTTTATATCTGCTTTTGTTATTGAGTCTTTGCACTTAGATACTAGTATGGTAGTGGATCCCGTTGTTGTCTCAAATCCTATTGGGGGTACGGCTCATCTGTTTATGTTATGTCGGGATTTGAGAATATATGTGTATGGCGTTGAGTTCAAATGCAACTGCTTGGTTTCACGGGCTATGGGTTGATTCTAGGAATGGATTGGCTAGCCAGGTATGGTGCCATTCTCGACTGTGAAAAAGGGTAATTAGACTGTTGACTAGTTTGGGGAATACTCTCAATATCTTATGCGACCCTAAGGGTCTATTATGCTGAGCTACCTAGAATCTCTTGACACATCTATTGATGATTTGCAATATGTTCGAGTAGTCCGTGAGTATGTAGATGTCTTTGAGGAGGTTAGGGGCTAACCTCCGAAACGAGAGATAGATTTCCGCATATACTTGGTGGATAATGCGAAGCTATTTCCTGTGCGCCACATGGCTCCAAGAGAAAGGAGGGAGCTTAGTAAACAAGTGAAAGAGTTGCTTGAGAAAGGGTTCATAAGAAGAAGTATCTCGGAATGGGGTGCTCCAGTTGTTTTTGCCACGAAGGCTGATGGTTCACTTAGATTGTGCGTGGACTATAGGGAGCTGAATAAGCTCACGACTAAGAATAGACACCCATTACCGAGGATAGATGACTTGTTCGATCAGTTGGTTGGTGCTTTGGTTTTCTCGCAGTTGGATTTACCAACAAGATTTCATCAGTTAAGGGTGGCTGAGGACATGTAACAACCCGCATTCTACGTATCAAAGGATCGTAGAATATATATTTCTTTTTTCATATGAGGTCGTATGGTCGTGTAGCTTTGGGGAACGACTATTGGGGTCATTTTCCACGTTCATGATTTTTGCCAATTTTTAAATGATCATTTTGCCCCTAGCTGATCTTGTTTCGGCCATAACTTTTGATTGGTAAGGAGTTTTGACCTGAAACCACTTCCATTAGATCCGGATGATGGTTTACTTTCCGTAGAGTGGTCACACTTGTCAAACGGACTCATTATTTGGGAGATATGGCTGAAACAAGGTTTAGAAGGTGAAAAACTGCTAAAGTGGGTTGATTAGGGTAATTAGCAAATGGGCCCATAACTCATTTCAGGATTAGGGTTATGGGGTGGCTGAAATGAGTTAGGTTTTCATTCTATTTCAGTTTTCTAGCCGCCATTTACCTCTTAGAAACCCTAACAATGGCCTCCACCTTCTAATTTCATCCTAAATCGCTCTCTAATCAAGGATTAAGCTAATATACGTCAAATCAAGGAGAAATAGCACCAAATCAGAGTTGGAGCTGCTGCTAGGCATTAGAATTCGACCCAAACAGTGGAGTTTTCAGATTTGATATTTTATTTGTGGCTTAGGTGAGTGATTTGCATTGTTTTTCACTAATTACGGGTAGTTAGGGGTGATTAGTGTTAATTAGCGAAATTACAACTCAGAAAATTTTGGAAAAATGTTTAGAAATTCTTAAATATTATTTTAAGCCTTTGTTAGAAATTTGGATTAATTTGGATATGTTTTGCTAACCCTATCATTAGTTATGGTTAAGCACGATTAAGGGGAAAATATGGGTTTTGGGTATGTTTGATCCATTTTGACATAGTTATTTATCATTTTGGTGTTTATGATTGATGTTATATACTGCTATGACAGTTTGGTATGATTTATGATTTCTTAGAATAGTTAGAATGGTCGAAAACGCCGTTGTATGGCGTAGAACAGTCGCTGGAAAAGTTGCAGGAAAATTTGTGCAGGAACCGAATCGTATCGCCACCTCCGAACCGACCCGATCGCGAGTTCAACCCCACGATTCCCAACCATGTATGTGTATCACGATCCACTTGCTCGAGTGGAGGAGCTGACCCGAATCGTCCAAGATGAGGGCTCACGAACCGACCCGCTCACTTGGAGTGTGCCATGAACCGCCTGAGGAAGCTAATCACGATCCGATGCTTGGAGAGGAACACTCACGAACCAGAGAGCACGACCCAAACCGATGCGATCATCATGACCCGACTCGGATGACCTTGCATGAGCCGAACTGATGTCCCACGAACCAGACTGGATGTTGTCACGAGTCGGAGCTAGGGTGTGCCACGAGCTGAACCGAAGAGACACCATGAACTGACCCGATGGGGAACCACCTTAGGAGGATCAAACCGAACCGAATGGAAGTTCATTTCTGAACCGGTCCGGAGTAGACCAAACCCGAGATGCAAAGGTAGTCCAAATGAGTAGTTGTAGCTCAGGATCCATATGGGAACCAACGAGTTAACTTCATGATTGGACTTTGCTACGGGACATGTGCAAAGGGGTTATCGACGTCCATAACTTTGATTCACCACCAAAACAGATGTTAGGCTACGGATCAGTGCAATGGGGTAGTTATTAATCCATGGGGTAGAGTGATCATAGCATGGCTATGAGCCAGTGTAGTGGAGTCGTCATGACTTCATGGGGCAGAGTGGACATAACAAGGGATTAGTGGCTATGGATCAGTGCAGTGGAGCCATCATGACTCCATGGGGAATAGTGATCATAGCAAAGGATTTGGGTGGTCAAAGCGGTGGATATCGTATGCTTTACGTACTGAGTTAGAGATGTGAGGATGGTTGCTATGCTTGATTGTTTGATATCACTATGACATGCACACCCCTCCCCTGTATCTTTACACCATATGTTAGTGTCACCTTAGAGTGTTGTACATCCTGTTGTACTAACTCTTTGGTTGCAGGTCCAGGTTCAGGTATGGTTATGTATACCTACTATTGTTCTGTTTTGCTGCTTATCACTCATACCAGACTTTTGTCTGACCCAGAGTTTTATGTCTCTTCTTATTACTCTGGGTGCTCTTAAACGGGCAGACTAGAGACAGGTCATGTGATTATGCACGAGTAGCTGTAGTGAAGATGAGCAGGTGGCTTCCACGTATGATATATATATATTCTCCCTGTGTTGTTGTTGGTCACTACTTTGGGCATTAGTAGTGCACCTTTCTCTTTGCTTTAGATACAGTATGTTGGAGTTGTAATAAGCTGTATTTTGAATTTCCGCTGCTATGATGATTATGGTTTAGTTTTCAGCTTATGCATTGTCTCGCCTATTTTATGTCAAGTATGTTATTATTATATTTTTATTCCATGCGCTGTGAGACATTCTATAGGTTCCTTGTTAGTTCAAATTCCTTTCTTTTCCTTTCTTTGGCGACCGTCCCGTGCTGGTTGGACATATGTACAGCGCATTTCAGGGAAATGTCGGCTGGTGCGGGGCGGGCCATCACACTTGGTATTCGAGCTCTAGGTTGCGTAGTTAACCTAGGGGAAGACATCAGGGAGAGATAGTATACATATATGAGAGCCCGTACTTGTGATATTTTGGTTTTCAAAAGATATATATATATACACACACACACACACTATTAGTATATCTAAGGATGGAGTCGCACTGCACTGGCACCACTGAAGAGATGGTTAATCGTTTTCTCCTTACAGATTGAGCGATGAGCCGACATACGAGGAATACTGGTTCAGGAGCCAATAATAGGAATGCTCCTGATATGAGGATGATGTTCACAGACTTCATGAGAGAGATGCTTAGGGATGTTCAGAGGGCAGCTCCTAATGCTGCAAATGGTGGTGGTGTAGTAGTGCAGGTACCTAGGGTCGATTTCGCCAAGCTTTGTAAGGACTACACTAGTCTTGGGGGTAAGCCGTTCCACGGAACGGAATCAGCTATAGAAGTTCAGGATTGGCTTGATAGTTGTGAGTGTATCTTCGAGGATCTGGGAATTGAAGACGCGATGAAGAGGAAGCTAGCATCCCATCAGCTACAAGGACGGGTTATGAATTGGTGGAATGTTATTAAGGCAGCTACCCATAAGGATCAAGTTACTTGGGATCAGTTTAAGGCCCGATCTAGTGATAAGTTTATCGCAGCTGCTCAAAAATCAGAATTGTATAGGAAGTTCTTGGAGCTTAAGCAGAATGGTAGGGCAGTCTCGGAATATATTGCTGAGTTCGATTCTTTATAGAAGTACGGATTATCCCTTATTGACACTCCCGAGAAGAAGAATGAGAAGTTTATAACAGGCTTACATCAGTACTTGGGGGAAAGGCTTATCAACCATATTGATGAGACTTTTGAATCGACTGTTGGAAAAGCGTTGAGATCAAAGAGCCTTTATCCTAAGCCCAAGGCTGAAATTTCTGTTGCATCTGCAGAGGGGCCAAAGCTGCAAGCTAGCGGTGGAGGCAGGAATAGTTCTCAGAATAAAAGGAAGCGGAGTCAGAATCAAGCTAAGGATGGTCAGAAGAAGAATAAGAAAGATATTGAGTGCTTTAGCTGTGGCAAGAAAGGCCATTATGCTAAAAAAAAGATCGAGCAAAGCCAGTATATAGGAAGTGCTTCAACTGCGGCCAAGTGGGACATCACAAGGATAAATGTCCGCATCCCCCCAAGGAGAAGCAGATTGTGAAAGCATATGCTATTAATGTTGTTCCTTCTTCGTCAAATGCCCCAACTACGGCGGAGAAAGGAAAGAATGTCGTCATTCAAGGTATGCTTTCTATTTATGATGTTCCTGTTCGAGTATTATTTGATACTGGGACTTCCGGTTCCTTCATATCAAGTGACCTGGTAGATAGGTTGGGATTGGAACCCGAGATAGTTGATAGACCTTTAGCGGTGACGAACCCGATTGGTGGTTCGACTAGCCTAAGTATGATTTATCGTAATGTGGTCTTATCGAGTCATGGATAAATGTTTGTTTGTGACTGCTTTGTTTTGGGCTTTACTGGGTTTGGCATTATTTTGGGAGTCGATTGGCTCCAAAGGTACGGGGTGGTGGTAGACTGTGAGGGCTTTTTGGTGACAGTTAGAGCGGATGATGGGCAGAGGGTAGTGTTTGGTGGTCTACCTAGTGATGGGGTAATGGCTAGTTTTCTAAATTCCCTTGACATCCCGCATGATGAGTTGTCAGATGTGCCCGTGGCTGGCCAGTATCCGGACGTCTTTGAAGAGGTGATCGGACTTCCACCACACCGAGAGATTGAGTTCCGTATTGATTTAGTGAAAGATGTCAGGTCTATAGTGATGCCACTTCATTGTATGGCACCAAGGGAGCAGAGAGAGCTCGGGGTACAAGTAAGTGATCTTTTGAAGAAGGGATTTATGAGAAGAAGTGTTTCTGAGTGGGGAGCACCAGTTGTGTTTGCTACCAAGGCGGATGGTTCCCTTCGATCGTGTGTGGACTACCGCGAGTTGAATAAGGCGATCCTCTACCGCGGATAGATGATTTGTTTGATCAGTTGAGTGGCGCGAGAGTGTTTTCCCAGTTGGATGTCGTGACAGGTTTTCATCAGCTTAGGGTGGAAGCTGAGAGTATAGCTAAAATGGCATTTCGGACGCCGTCTGGATTATATGAGTGGTTGGTCATGCCATTCAGGTTGATCAATGCACCAGCATATTTTGTGGATCTTATGAATAGGGTATTCAGAGATCAATTGAATAAGTTTGTTCTTGTGTTCGTAGACGATATCTTGGTTTATTCGAGGACAGAGGAAGAACACAAGGAGCATTTAAGAGTAATGATGGAGGTGTTGAGAAAACACCAATTGAAAGCAAAGTTTTCTAAGTGTCACTTCTGGAGGAGGGAAGTGAGATTCTTGGGCCATGTTGTTTCAGAGAATGGTATTGCCGTGGATTCTGCGAAGGTGGCTATGGTCCAAGATTGGTCTACGCCCAAGAATGCAACAGACGTAAGAAGTTTCTTGGGATTAGCTGAATATTATCGTAAGTTTATCCAAGACTTCTCCAAGATAGCAACACTGTTGACTCAGTTGACCTAGAAGAATCAAGCTTTCGTCTGGGACGAAAAGTGCGAGAATGCATTCAAGAATCTAAAGGAAAAGTTAACATGTGCACCAGTGTTAGTCATTCCTAAGGGGAATGAAGAGATGACAGTATATACAAATGCATGTGATACCGGACTAGGTGCTGTATTGATGCAAGGAGGTAGGGCTGTAGCTTATGCAAGTCGGCAACTGAAACCGCATGAGAAAAGATACCCTACCCACGATTTGGAATTAGCAGCGATCGTGTTCACGTTGAAGATGTGGAGACATTATCTCTTGGGAGAAAGATTCGAATTGTTTACCGATCATAAATTGTTAAAGTATCTCTTCTTTCAGAAGGATTTAAATCTCTGACAGTAAAGATGGTTAGAATTCTTGGCTTCCTATGATCTCGATATCGAATATACACCTGGAAAGGGAAATGCCGTAGCTGATGCATTGAGTAGAAGACATGCCAGTTTAGGGGCTATGTTTCTTGAGTGGAAGCAACTGGAGTATATCGCTGGGTATGATTTCAGACCAAAGTGCGAATTGGATCCAGAAATGTTAGGAAGTTTGACGATCAGACCCACTTGGATTGAGCCGATTGGTTCTAGTCAGAAGGACGATCCTAACTTATTGGAAATCATCTCCAAGTTAGAGATGGTATCGACGAGGAGATGAACAAGTACGGGCTTGATCGAGATGGATGGCTTAGAAAGAATGGGAGACTAGTTTTACCCAATGTTAATGGATTGAGAGATGAAGTGATTAGAGAATGTCATCACTCAAAACTGACTATACATCCCGGTGGTAATAAAATGTATCGAGACATGAAGCATGCCTACTACTGGGAAGGGATGAAAAGAGACGTTGGGAAGTTTATATCCAAATGCTTGAATTGCCAGCTAGTTAAAGCCGACCAAAAGAAGCCAAGTGGTTTGTTGCAACCATTAGAAATTCCAGAATGGAAATCGGAACAAGTCTCAATGTATTTCATTGATGGGTTACCGAGGACTAGATCGGGCCATGATAGCATTTGGGTGATTGTGGACCGATTGACCATGAGTGCAAGATTTATACCTGTCAAGTCGAATAGAACAACAGCTAAGTTAGCAGAACTGTATATGAAATGGGTAGTGAGATTTCATGGAATATCCAAAGGCATTGTGAGCGACCATGATCCGTTGTTTACTAGTGAATTTTGGAAGAGCTTACAAGAGGTGTTAGGATCAGAACTACATCTCAGTACCGCATATCATCCTCAAATCGACGGTCAGACAGAGAGGATGAATCGAGTATTAGAAGATCTCTTGAGAGCTTGCATATTAGATTTTGGAGGGTCATGGGATGACCATTTGCATCTGATTGAATTCACATATAATAATAGTTACCAGTCTAGTATTGGTATGGCTCCATTTGAAGCTTTGTACGGAAGACCGTGCAACTCACCATCATGTTGGTTAGAAATCGGTGAGAAGTTTGTGCTTGGGCCAGATGTGATAAGAGAAACTTCAGACAAGATCAGAGTTATCCAACAGCGAATGAAGGCTGCTCAAGATAGGCAGAAGAGTTATGCTGACAAGAGGCGAAGAGATTTAAAATTCTTCATTGGCGACTTGGTGTTTATCAAGATTTCTCCGTTAAAGGGCGTGATTCGATTTGGTAGGAAAGGCAAGTTAGCACCAAGATTTGTTGGTCCATTCCCAGTTCTCGAGCAAGTTGGGAGTTTGGCATATAAAGTTGAGTTGCAGGACAAGATGGCGGGAGTTCATAACGTATTTCATGTTTCCCAGTTAAGGAAATTCGTGCATGACCCCGATGTGGATATTTCACTTGATCAGTTGGATGATATCGAAGTAGAACCTAAGGTGGTTGGGAACCGCATGTCCACTCGTATTGTCGAGCACGATACGAAGAAACTTCGAAGGAAAGCGGTGAATCTAGTCAAGGTTCAGTGGGGCAGGGATGAGAATGACTGTACTTGGGAGACAGAGGAGAGCATTAAGAAGACGTATCCAGAACTCTTTTCCTGGTAAGGTTTTCATTTCGATTTAGTCTTTGCGCACGTTAGGATAGCTTCATTTTATTTGTTTTGTGTGTTTGATTGCCAGATATGGCTGGTAGGCATGCGGGACCCATTGGTTGTTCCCTAGTTGAGGAATTTCGAGGGCGAAATTTCTTTATAGGGGGAGAGTGTAACGACCCGCATTCTACGTATCGAAGGATCATAGAATATTTATTCCTTTTTCATATGAGGTCGTATGGTCGTGTAGCTTTGGGGAACGACTATTGGGGTCATTTTCCATGTTCACGATTTTTGCCGATTTTTAAATGACCGTTTTTCATTTAGCTGATCTTGTTTCGGCCATAACTTTTGATTGGTAAGGAGTTTTGACCTTAAACCACTTTCATTAGATCCGGATGATGGTTTACTTTTCGTAGAGTGGTCACACTTGTCAAACAGACTCACTGTTTGGGAGATATGGCTGAAACAAGGTTTAGAAGGTGAAAAACTGCTTAAGTGGGCTGATTAGGGTAATTAGCAAATTGGCCCATAATCCATTTCAGAATTAGGGTTATGGGGAGGTTGAAATGAGTTAGGTTTTCATTCTATTTCAGTTTTCTAGCCGCCATTTACCTCTTATAAACCCTAACAATGGCCTCCACCTTCTAATTTCATCCCAAATTGCTCTCTAATCAAGGATTAAGCTAATCTACGTCAAATCAAGGAGAAATAGAACCAAATCAGTGTTAGAGCTGCTGCTAGGCATTAGAATTCGACCCAAACAGTGGAGTTTTCAGATTTGATATATTTTTGTGGCTAAGGTGAGTGATTTACAATGTTTTTTACTAATTACGGGTAGTTAGAGGTGATTAGTGTAAATTAGCAAAACTATAACTCAGAAAATTTTGGGAAAATGTTTATAAATTCTTAAATGTTATTTTAAGCCTCTGTTAGAAATTTGGATTAATTTGGATACGTATTGCTAAACCTATCATTAGTTATGGTTAAGCATGATTAAGGGGAAATATGGGTTTGGGTATGTTTGATCCATTTTGACAGAGTTATTTATCATTTTGGCGTTTACGGTTGATGTTATATACTGCTATGACTGTTTGGTATGATTTGTGATTTCTGAGAACAGTTAGAATGGTCGAAAACGCAATCGTATGGCATAAAACAGTCGCTGGAAAAGTCGTAGGAAAATTTGTGCAGGAACCAGATTGGATCGCCCCCTCTGAACCGACCCGATCGCGAGTCCAACCCCACGAGTCCCAACCATGTACGTGTATCACGAGCCGCTTGCTCGAGTGGAGGAGCTGACCCGAATCGTCCAAGATAAGGGCTCACAAACCGACCCGCTCACCTGGAGTGTGCCACGAACCGCTTGAGGAAGCTAATCACGATCCGATGCTTGGAGAGGATCATTCACGAACCAAAGAGCACGACCCGAACTAATGGGATCATCACGACCCGACTCAGATGACCTTGCATGAGCCGAACTGGTGTCCCATGATCCAGATTGGTTGTTGCCACGAGTCGGAGCCAGGGTGTGCCATGAGCCGAACCGAAGAGACACCACGAACCTACCCGATGGGGATTCACCTTAGGAGGATCAAACTGAACAGAATGGAAGCTCAATTCTGAACCGATCCGGAGTATACCAAACTTGAGATGCAAAGGTAGTCGAAATGAGGAGTTGTAGCTCAGGATCCAAATGGGAACCAACGAGTTAACTTCATGATTGGACTTTGCTGCGGGACGTGTGCAAAGGGGTTATCGACGTCCATAACTTTGATTCACCACCAAGATGGATGTTAGGCTACGGACCAGTTTAGTGGGGTAGTTATTACTCCATGGGGCAGAGTGATCGTAATATGGCTATGAGCTAGCGTAGTGGAGTCATCATGACTTCATAGGGAAGAGTGGACATAGCAAGGGATTAGTGGCTATGGATCAGTGTAGTGGAGCCATCATGACTCCATGGGGGCAGAGTGATCATTGCAAAGGATTTGGGTGGTCAAAGCGATGGATATCGTATGCTTTACACACTGAGTGAGAGATGTGAGGATGGTTGCTATGCTTGATTGTTTGATATCACTATGACATGCACACCCCTCCCCCATATCTTTACACCATATGTTAGTGTCACCTTAAAGTATTGTACATCCTGTTGTGCTAACTCTTTGGTTGCAGGTCCAGGTTCAGGTATGGTTATGTATACCTGTTATTGTTCTGTTTTGCTGCTTATCACTCATACCAGACTTTTGTCTAACCCAGAGTTTTATGTCTCTTGTTATTACTCTAGGTGCTCTTAAACAGGCAGACTAGAGACAGGTCAGGTGATTATGCATTTGTAGCTGTACCGGAGATGAGCAGGAGGCTTCCATGTATGATATATATAGATATTCTCCCTATTTTGTTGTTGGTCACTACTTTAGGCATTAGTAGTGCACCTTTCTCTTTGCTTTAGAGACAGTATCTTGGAGTTGTAATAAGCTGTATTTTGAATTTCCACTGCTATGATGATTATGGTTTAGTTTTTAGCTTATGCACTGTCTCGCCTATTATATGTCAAGTTTGTTATCATTATATTTTTATTCCATGCACTTTGAGACATTATACAGGTTCCTTGTTAGTTCAAATTCCTTTCTTTTCCTTTCTTTGGCGGCCATTCCGTGCTGGACATCTGTACAACGCATTTCAGGGAAATGTCGGCTGGTGCGAGGTGGGCCATCACAGGACAACATAGATAAGACTACATTTAGAACTCTAGATGGTATCTTTGAATGGCTCGTCATGCCTTTTGGTTTGACGAATGCACCCGCATATTTCGCGGACTTGATGAGGGTGTTTAGGGAGTTTCTAAGCAAATTTGTAGTACTCTTTGTAGATGATATCCCGATCTTCTCAAGAAACGAGGAAGAGCATGCTTTATATCTTAAGGCAGTTTTAGAGACCCTTTGAGTACATCAGCTTAAGGCTAAGTTCTCCAAATGTCACTTTTGGAGGAATGAGGTAAGATTCCTAGGGCATGTTGTCTCTAAGGAAGGGATAGCAGTGGATCCCGCGAAGGTAGTGGCAATCCAAGATTGGAAGATTCCTAAGAATGCAACGGAAATAAGAAGTTTTCTTGGTTTGGCGGGCTGTTATAGAAAGTTCATCAAGGACTTTGCTAAGATATCAGCCCCACTTACTCGGTTACGAAAAAAAATTGACCTTTTCTTGGGATGTTGACTATGATGATGCTTTTCAATGATTGAAGAGGGCATTGACGACAACTCCAGTTTTAGTTTTGCCGGATGGGAGTAAACCATTCACAGTGTATACCGATGCTTGCGGGACAGGGCTGGGCGCAGTTTTGATGCAAGAGGGAAGGGTGATATGTAATGGTGAAAGGCAGTTGAAGGTCCATGAGATGAATTACCCTACCCACGACTTAGAATTAGCTGCCATAATTTTTGCGCTTAAGTCTTGGCACCATTACTTGCTTGGTGAGTGGTTTGAGTTGTATACAGAACATAAGTCACTATAATACCTGTTCTTTCAAAAAGATCTAAACTTAAGGCAACGCAGGTGGATGGAATTCTTAGCATCTTACGATTTTGAGATTGCATATGCCCCTGGCAAGGGTAATGTTGTAGCTGACGCCTTAAGCCGAAAGAAGTTGACTTTGAGTCCTTTGTTTGTCGAGCGGAAGAGTTTAGAGTATATATCTATCTTTGACTTTAGACCGTCTATCGATTATGTGCCCGGTTTGTTGGCATCATTAGAGGTGCGACCTACGCTTTTTGGACAGATAGGTGCGGCACGGCGAGAAGAGCTACAGTTGATAGAGATTGTAGACAAGCTCATAAGAGGGGAGTCTTTGAGCCATCTTAGTAAGTATACTATAGATCAAAAAGGTTGGTTGTGTAGGGATGGGAGATTTTGCGTATCATGAGACAAGAGTTTGAGAAGGACAATCCTTGAAGAAGCACATCGTTCTAAGATGACCATACATCCCGGTGGTGACAAGATGTATAAGGACATGAAGCGAGTTTTTCTTTTGGGCCGGAATGAAGAAGGATGTGGCTGAGTTCGTTTCTAGATGTTTAGTGTGCCATCAAGTCAAGGCTGAGCAAAAGAAGCCTGGTGGTTTGCTTCACCCTTTAGAGGTTCCACAGTGGAAATGGGAAAGTGTTTCCATGGATTTGTCGACGGGTTGCTGAGGTCAAGGAAGGGTAATACGGGGATTTGGGTAGTAGTAGATAGACTTACCAAAAGCGCCCATTTCATTCTCGTAAAGAGTAAAAGAACAACGACATGGTTAGCATCTGTTTATCTCCGAGATATAGTTCATCTACACGGCATACCTTCTAGTATCGTAAGCGATCGGGATCCCATTTTCACTAGTGAGTTTTGGAAGAGCTTGCAAGAGGCGGTAGGAACGCAATTGTGTTTGAGCACCGCTTATCACCCTCATACAGACGACCAAACAGAAAGAGTGAATCGGATTCTAGAAGATCTTTTGAGATTATGCATCTTGGACTTTGGAGGAACATGGGAGGAACACCTTCCGTTAGTAGAGTTTGCATACAACAACAGCTATCAGACTAGTATTGGCATGACATCTTTTGAAGCTTTATATGGACGACCCTGCCGATCACCGACTTATTAGTGGGAATCTACGGATAAGATTTTGCTTGGGCCCGAGATAGTTAGGAAAACTTCGAAGAAGATAGACTTGATTCGAAGATTCATGAAGACAACACAAGACCGAAAAAAGTCATACGCTGATAAGAGACGAATCGATCTTGAGTTTGATGTTGGAGACACGGTTTTTATTAAAGTATCTCCATTTAGGAATGTAGTTCATTTTGGATCTGTACGGAAATTGGCACCAAGGTCTGTAGGGCCATTCCCCATTACAGAAAGAATTGGACAGATGGCCTACAGAGTGATAGTAACACCCTGTATTTCTGTTAACACTAAAGTAACAAATTAAAGAATATTTAAATCTAAATGTGAGAATCAAGGGAAATGGGTTACGCCATTGTGTTCGTCTCGGAATTCTGGTTGAGATAGAGTCCGAGTTTGCGTAAATTGGACTTCGTATGAAGAAGTTATGGCGACTCAGATTGGGCTAGGCGGGAAAATTCCCGCCAGGGGCCAGGTCGACCTACCCATACAGGTCGACCAGGGGGTTGACCTGCCCCCCCCCCCCCCCCGGGCAGATTTGAGTGATGATGATTTTGTGACTGGTTGCTGAGTCATGAGAGTTTCTGGATAATTCTGATCTGGTCTGAATGGTTGAGGTTAATTCTAGGTTGATCGGATGACCTAAATTAATCCTAAATTCTATATAAACACATGTAGACTCAAACCCTAAAATCAAATAAAAATTAGAACCATGGCTGTCATGCTGTCACCTTGCAACCTAGAGTAGCCACCACAAATTAGAGGGAAAGTGAAGCTAATCAACTCAAATCAACACAATTCTATTCAACTCAAATCTAAACAACAACGAATTTGTCTTCTTCAAAGGAGAGCTAAATCAATTTCAGAACTCAGATTTCAGAACTCAAGACCTTCTTTGAGTTGTGAGTTCAATTTCTTTAATAATATAATTAATATGTTAATTGGGTTGAGATATAAATTGGATTATATGGCTATGTTTGTGAAGCATTGGAAAATGTAATATTGGGTGAATATATGCTAGTTGTTCATAATGATAGTTTTAGTTTATTTGTGTTGTGGATCCTTATCATATGCTCAATCACCTATGCTCAACTTGATTCATAGTTCTATAGGCAAGTTTGGATGTTAATTTATATAGGAATCATATGCAAGTTGATGAGAATCATATACAATCCTTACATGTTTCATGACATCTATTTTATGTGTAAGTTTGGATCTAAAGTTTAGGTTAAGACATGTGTGAGTTATATGCAAGTATGTATGCGGATTATACAAAATTTTATATGATAGTTTACATGTAGATCTTAATTTACATGTTTAGGTGGAAGTTTACATCATAGTTTATGCTGCATAAATCACATATGTAAGTATATATATATATATATACATGTTTGGGGTATGAATCTGTAATGAAAGTTTGAAATTCCTATGTAAGTTCATACCTTTATGTTAAAACTACATAAGTTATGAAAGTACATGTGTTATACACCTATTGTCTATGCAAGTTTAGATGAAACACCTTATTCACACATGCAAGTTCACCCATTATGTTTAGATCTATATGCCAATTCATGTTATGACTTTTATTCGTAAGTTAGATCTAATTTATATTCTATGCAGGTTGTGATGTTTTCTCTCTATTCCATAAGTTAGACTATTTGTAACACCCCACATCCGTTAAGGTCACTCACAAAGGGAATGCCTTAACTTCAATGGAGCATTATGGGTACTGGAACAAAAATATTACAAGACAGACATATATAAAAATAGCGGAAAGTAAAGTAGAAGTACTTCAAATCATTTATTAAATATAATTGTTTACAATAAAAGCCCATCAACTTCCAATACTCAATTACATAGCTAAAATATCTGTCTTGCTCAAAAACAAAGAAGCTTAAAAATAAACTGCAGTATTCCCCAATAAAGCAAAGTAAGCCATAGCCAAGAGAAATCCAAGTCGTACATGAAAGAGCCTTAGGGCTTGGTAAGATCCGAACTAAGCTGTATTTCCACCCTGCGACCCGGGGGGGGGGGGACGGAAGAAAAAGAGGCGAAACAAACCGGATCAGTCATAAAGACTGAGTAAGTCCTAGTGACTTTCAGCATAAAAACAGGTGAAGATAATATAGCATGAATAAACTGAAAGTAAACATAAGCATGATGACGAGGTAAGCTACAGGCATGATGAATCAAGTATAACATCCCATACTTCCTATCAAGGGTAGCATCACAAGGTTCCTACCAAGTATCACATCGCAAGATTTCTAACCTTCATCATTACACTATTTTCCTTGATTTTCTATATTCTCTGCACCACCTAACTAGCGTTCCAAATAGTTTACTTAGTTATAATTACAAGATAAGTGATCCCCCATAACCCACATGATAGTTTTATAGGTACATATCCCACGATGCGGGTCCTACCTCATATTGACTGTTTCGTGTCCCCACCGTACCTATTTGATCGACTCTTACTTACAATGTTTCACATGTGTTATATACTAAGGTTATCCCAACCCCGTAGTTGTGGTAGCCTTCAGGACTACATCTAATATGAGGGTTTCACCTCAACCAGCCCAATTTCCATGAATGTGTTAGATGTATCCTTACTACCCTAATCGATCGGCTCCTACTCGACCTAGTTCTTGTTTATGTCACGCAGCCCCTACTTGTAGATACCTGTGCTGATCCCACCCTAGGGTGTATCAATCCCTAGGATGGCAACCCCGACACAATTCTTGATGCACAGCTTTATATCTACTAATGCCCAGTGGCTAAATTTTCCACTTCGGAATACGTGCACTCCCGTAATCCGTCGGAACCTACACTGCTGCATCACCCGCCGCCATTTTGACCGCTTATAATCAGCCCAGTAATCGTGCCCCACCCTGCCTAGCTCAGGGTACCGTTGATACCTAATGTGGGTTACTGCTGAAACGGGTCCCGCTACTAGGGTTTTCCTAGGGTCTATTCGTATACCCCACAGGTTGGTTAAGTGTTATCCATTCAAGTTAACTTAACCCCACCCCCCATCATGTTACCTTGGTTAAGTGTTCTCTCTGGTGTTACTTAACCCTACCGCATGTCTTGTTATATCGGTTAAGCGTTCTCCCCTGTGTTAACTTAACCCTTACCACACCTCATGTTAGATTGGTTAAGTGTATGTTAACTCAACCCCATCCACTAGCCATATTATAATGGTTAAGTGTTACCCTCGTGTATTTACTTAACCCTACCACACATCAGGTTATCTCGGTTGGGTGTTATCAACCCATTCAAGTTAAACCAACCCATTTAACTTAACCCTCCCATTCGTCAGATTTCATTGGTTAAGTATTTCAAGTAATTCATGGCTTAATCCGCCCACGTATCATGTCAAGTTGGTTAAGCACTGTCTAGTGATTCATAACTTAACCCCGCTATTTTAGCATATCAAATTGGTTAAGTGTTTTCAAGCAGTTCATGACTTAACCTGCCCACGTATCATGCTAAGTTAGTTAAGTATTATCTATATGTTCAAGTTGACTTAACCCTGCCACGTGTCATGTTACATTGGTTAAGTGTCATTAGTCTAGTCATATTACTTAACCCACCCATTGGTATGATTAACAGTTATGTTGGTTAAGCGTTCTTAATTTACTTAACCCTAACCACTGGTCTAATTAACATGTTATGATGGTTAGGTCCACACTTATAAGTTTTACGTGTTCTTAACTCATACCGGTCAGGTCCATGTTTACATGTCAAATTTCCATGTCATCCCACCTAACCCTCTAACCATACCCACATCTTATTATGGTTAGTATTCCTTAATTCATTCATTATGACGAATGAATCATGACCTCTCACATTAGACCGTGCACTTTGTGGCCACTGGATTTGCCGGGCGGTTCCAGGCAGATTTACACCACAAACTGAGTCTAACCTCGTGTCATAAACCGTTACGCCTACAATTCAACCTTCGACCTCTCACATTAGACTGACACTTTGTGCCTACTGGATTTGCCGGGCGGTTCCGGGCAGATTTACACCACAAACTGAGTCTAACCTCGTGTCAAAGGTTTATTAATGGTCGTATTCCACCCAAAACCCCAATATTAGTTCATGTTTTTAACATATAAAAATGTTCATGTTCGTGTTTCAACCACGTTCATATTTCCAGTTATATGCCAATTATCAAGTTCATAATTCACGTTTTTGCCCCAAAACGTATTCCCAAATTATTATCATAATTCACTATAAGGTTATGCATAGTTATAGCCTTTTATTTACAATACATGCCAACTACCCAAAACCCAACTTAGGCGCGTTCATATTAAACCTCTACCAAGTCATAAATTATCATATATGTCTCAACTTCCAAATTTTACATAATTAACATATGCCTAAGTTCTAGATTACATGTCAGTTTTACATATGCCCAATTCATACCAAATTTACATATGTTCAATTCATCCCGATTTACATGTATGCCAATTTTATGCCAATTTACACATATACCAAGTTTCATGCCGTTTTACATATGTCAAGATTCATGATTTACATGTTTACAAAGCTATGCTTAATTTACATAGATCAAGTTTTATACCCAAAATTACATGTATACCACGTTTACACCAATTTACCCATAAGAAGTTCTAGCAAAATTACATATATCAAGATCCATATCAAATTACATATGCCAATCCCCATTCTTGCAATTACCATTTTAATGACAATACCCAAATATCCAATTTTTATGTTATGCCATCAATTCCACCAAATGCATATATTCCACTAGGCAATATTCCAATATTTCCCCCGTATACCATTGCACGTATATCGTAGTTTAGGCCTAGGTCCGAAATTGACCTAGGTTCATCAAAAGGAAATAAATAAGGGAAGGTAGAAGTTGCAATAAAACAAGATCAGAGAGAAAACGGCATAAAAACATCATCTCAGGCATAAAAAATAGATCTTGATAATAATATCAACATGAACCAAGAAATGAGATTTACAACAAGCTGAATAGACCATAAGCTTGTCATGCGAATAAAGATAGAAAAGTTCCCAAGATAAAGATCCAAGAAGAAACAAGAATAGACTTGAATCAAAAGTCCAATTTCACTTCATCACATGTCCATATTAAATTTAATTATTTTTATCTGAAAATAACTAGAACTTACAGATCGTGGACAAGGAATTAAGAACTGAATTTTGTTGTAGAATGTTGCGGCTTTGTTGATATATTGTCTTGAATCATTGTTGAAGCTTTGTTCTTTGAATTGATTTGAGTTTGAATGCTTAAGCTTTAATTTGGGGGCGGCGGCCATAGTTCAAGAGGGAGTTCAGCAGCATTTTGATGTAAGAACGATTTGTTATGAATTAGGTTAGGCCTAAAGGTGTTTTTATAGGTGTAGCAACTAGTTTAGGCCCTTAGATAAACCCTAGGATTGATCTGAGCCATCAAAAACGTCACAGGCCCGCAAACAGACCCACCCAGCCAAACAGTCGCACCCAGGCCGACCAGTGAGGTCGACCCCCCGGTCGACCCTATGGTCGACCTGGTCTGGCCAAGTCGACCCCCAGGTCGACCTGGGTTCTGGGTGGGAATTTTCCCGCCCAACCTGCCTCTGGGTCTTGAATTCGAATTTCTGAGCTGTTTTTTATTCTGAAAATTCGTGAAACTTCTTGAGGCCATAACTCGGTCATACGGACTCCGATTTTCGAAAACTCGGACTCGATTTCATGTAGAATTCCGAGACGAACGCAATGGCGCAACCCATTTCCCATGATTCTCAATTAAAAAGTTAATTATACCCTGATTTCTAGTTTCAACATGTTATTAAAATTCGGGTTGTTACATTCTCCCCTCCTTAAAGGATTTCGTCCCCGAAATCTTTCAAGTTAAGAAGAATGTGTCCTACCATCCAATCATCCATCTACTCAATCATCAATCACAGGCATCCATTGTCCTTAAGAGATTTCTAATGCTGTATGAACATATGCAGAAAGTGTGTGTATATGTTCCTTATCTAATGCAAATGATCAGGCCTGATTGATCTCTTTAATGCAAAATATGTTTTACTGCCATGAGTCCAACATGTATGCGAATAGTCCTAGCCACATAAACACTATATGTGTGCACAAACATCCATCCATATGCAATATCCACATGATAACACATTTAATTTTATCCATAAACAAGCATAAGCACTCATGCATATGCAATATGAAAGGTGACGGAGCCGATCTAGTGTCTAAGGTACATGTATATGCATCCACGAGCAACCACTTGCAACCATCAATCATAACATGTGTCAAACACATTATTACACCCAATTGTTCCTACCTAAAGATATAGTCGAATGATAGAAGCGAGAAAAAACTTTGTGCCCATTAGGCAATGTCAAAACTGGAAATCTATGTCACATATATACTGATTAGGAGAAGAACTCCCTAAGCACCAGCCCCGAAGATCGAAATCAATATCAGACTGATACCCAAAGAATTATCCAATATATATGTTTCTAGGAAACTAAGCATGATGGACTCCTTTTTTGTCACAAGAAATCCCTTCCTAAGACCAACCCATATCCTATAAAACCCAAAAGCCCCAACATGTATTACTAACAGATGAGTCATACTCCCTATGGTGTTTGCAACAGAAATAGGATGGAGAATATGACCGAGAGGATATGCTTAAAAGATAGCATGCAAATAAGCTCTACATGAAAAGAGGGATCAAGGATATACTCTTAAAAAGAGATATGATGCGCGTATCTAGTCTTCAATCTTCTGAGTCGCATTTCCTTGAGCTTAACTCCATTGTGCTTTCACTGTCTTTAACTTCACAATTTCGTAGCTTCTTAATTCCTATTTCCAAAATATGAGTTGGAACTCATTTCACTGTCGCCTCTCGTTCCACTTTCACTTATTCTCTTTCTACCTGATTCAAACATAACTGCGTACTCATGGTTTCATGCAAGCTCTCCAAAATTCACTAGTGAATCCTGGATCTCGTTTACTCACTATAAGGTATTCCACGCAGAAGGACTATCTCTTGAAAACAAAAAAATGTCGACCATGTTGCCAAATGTACTTACTAAGGTGATTTTCTATAACTCATGCATAAGCGAAATGAACCATCCGTGTAACACCCCTCCTCCGTTAAGGTCACTCACAAAGGGAATGCCTTAACTTTGGTGGAGCGTTTTAGTAAACATAACAGAAAATTTCAAGACAAATAAACTATACTTGAAATATTATAACTTTATTACAGCGGAAAACATAAACCAATATGGTTACATCCTTACCAAAAACTCGAGTACATATATATATCAACCTTGTTCAAAACCACAATAGTACAAAACTTTAAAAATCATAATCCCCACAGAACAGAAGCTATAAAGAGCCAAGCATACTTCAAGTACTTCAAGCAGAAGGAATCCGGATCAAACTAAAGTATTCCCTCCTTGGATAACCTGGGGGGGAACAGAAGAAAAGAGGCGAAACAAACTAGGTCAGACATACGTCTGGTGAGTCCAGTAACTTTTAGCCAGTAAATAAATAAAGGTAAACATGGCAGGCATACAAAGTGGATAAGAGGATTCACGGTACAGATGGCAGGTATGACTGGACAAATAAGATAAGATGTATGCTTCACTACAAACTACTCTGCACTATTACTAGTATAATAGGATTAGGTGTTACCCTAATGTCTAAACAGAAACAGAAACAGAATAATGGGCCTTTACCACCCTAACAGAGACAGAAACGGAAACAGAATAATCCCTATGGAAACAGAATGTTAGAATTAGGTGTACACTAGTAAATGGGCCTTTACCACCCCAACAGACGGTATCACGCAGAAACTGACAGGTGTTACCACCCAACAGAAACAGACGGTACCCCACAGAACAGACAGAACTAAGTGTACCCTAAATCCTACCCCACACGATCGGCTCCCTAATACATAAATACCCTGTGCCAGCCCCCACAAAAGGGTGTATCATTCCCTAAACTGGCAAACTTTGAATGACACAGACCTATTTATAGATGTCACGGCGTCTTATATCCTCAGAGGCAGACCGGGATCCATGCACGCAAATGACCCGGTTGGAACGCACCATCAACACCCCTCGCCATTATCAGAATGAACCGCTTATAATTAGTTGTGTGCCCGGACCCTACCTACTGTTGGGTCATAGTTTTGAAACCAGAAAGGGTTACTGACTAATATGGGTCCCACACAACAGATGACACAAGTAATTACCCATCCTAAGCTTGTGTCCCCAGACTAACAGATTTCAGATTTCAGATTAACTTGTTTACAAGTTTCAGACATACAGAGTTCAGATTTACTAGTTCACAGATCAGACAATCAAGTTAACAAGTTTTCAGACTAACGGATCAGATGTATAGATTTAACAGACTTACAGATTGTCTAACTTTGTACTGGGCCTATAGATTCACGAAACGGGTTGTAAAATTCATCAGTCCAGTTGGTTTAACCCTATCCACCCAACACGTTTTAGACATCATATTTATCTCAGATTTGCATTAAATTAATTATTGAAATATCTAATCGTATTTCACATGCCACCCCAGGCACCCACTTAATTCCACATGCCACCCAAGGCACCCACTTAACCCCCTCATGTCCCTCTACATGCTTATCTGGTTAAGTGTTTCTTAATTCATTGTAACACCCCGCGAATTCTATAACTATGAAATTCACAAATTAAAGTATAATTAATTTGAAAATCAAAGAACTAAGGGAAACGGGATACGCCATTGCATTCGTCTCGGAAAAATACGCGAAATAGAGTCCGAGTTTTCGAAAAACGGAGTCCGTATGAAGAAGATATGGCCTTCGGAAGTTTTGAATTAAATTTAAAATTCAAACAGAATAAAATAATTAAAAATCGGGCCCAATGGGCCAGGGCGGATAAACACCCGCCTAGGCCACCCAGGTCGACTGGGCTGTCGACCTGGGCTACCCATGTCGACAGGGCTGTCGACAGCCCTGTCAACAGGGGTATCGACCTGGTCGAGCCCAGCCAACCTGGCTGGCCAGGTCTGTGTTTGGCCGATTTTCTGTGGTCTGCTTTGTCACTAGGGCTAGGTGGCAAGTTTTAATTGGTCTCTCCTTAGAATGAATGGCTACGATCAATCCAAGCAACATCAATGGTCCTAATCAGTTCCTAACCTCTATATAAACAACCCTAGACTAAACCCTAACCTATTCATTCAAAAATAAGAACATAGCCGCCATGTTGCTGAGGAACGACTAGAAGTAGCCACCAAATTTGAGAGAGGATTAGGAGGAAGGTTCTAAAGCTTAAAGCAACCTAAACAAATCAATTCAACAAAGGAATTTGCGTCTTCAATCCCTAAACTAGAGAATTCATCACACCATTGTAAGTAGAGTATTACTTTGGTATGAATAAACAATTGTGTTGGTTTGTATGCTTGAATTGTGGCAATAAAGTAATTCATATTTGTGCGTTCTTATCAATTTGGGATATTATATATGTTTGGATATTCTTTAATTATGTTATTCATGTTATAAAGAACTACATGCGGTAGTTCTATGCAAGTATACGTTTGGAATATTTCGCAAATTATGTAATCCATGTTGAAGCTACATGTATGTAGTTGATTTAAATTCATGCAAGTTTGGGGTTTTGCTACTATGCCATCATGATGTATATTTTTGTGCATAAATCAATTTGTAAGTAATTAAAACAAGTTTGGTTATTATAATCCATATGAAATTATGTTGAGAATTTGGCATCATGTATTAAGCCATGCTTTTGTACTAGAAAACCTATTTGAAAACTTATGAATATGGCTAGGCTATGAATGATATTTGGCATAATTGAAATCCATGACTAAGTCTATCTTGTTTACAAGAATTTTATGATGACATATGTGGTACATAGCTAGGTTAGGTTCAAAAATCCCTTTTTGCAAGTTTACATGACTAAAGTAAGAATCATGATTTCATGTTAGAGATATTTATGCCATGCTTATGTTTGACATTATGCCATGCTTATGTTAGAAAAATTTATGCCATGCTTATGTTTGACAATATGCATAAATAAAAGTATAGGTTCATGTTGTAGTTATGACTATGTGTCAATAATGATACCCAATTTAGACTCTTATCTCAACTACAAGTTCACATGCTTTGATTCATGTCACCTATGCTTTATGACCAAAGTATATGTTGTCACTATGCAAGTACACCAGTTTCTATGTTGTATTTCCAACGTCATATTGCAAGTTCATGCGCTCACCTTCCCCTTTTTGTGTATGTAATCACGCCATAAGCCTCCCCTTTTCGCATGGCTAAATTGGGCTTTAAAAGGCTAAGCCCAATATATATATAATAAACGGACGTGTAAAACGGGGGAAATAACGTTGGGTTAAAATTACTAATGAATGAAAATATGAAATAGAAGGGCCCAAGTCCAAGTATGGGTTGGGCCCATGATTGGTGTAACCTTTACACCATTAACTTAATAATGGGCCGCAAATATTTACATATAAGAAATAAATAAGAATGACAAAATATGTAAATGTAGAAAATACGATGTGTTTAACCCGAGGTTGGATTGAGTTGTGATGTAAACCTGCCCGGAACCGCCCGGCTGTCCAGTAGTCACAACAATATCTATCCAATGTGAGAGGTTAAACATGGAGCCCAACAAGGACCCGAGGTTAGACTGAGTTGTGGCGTAAGACTGCCCGGAACCAACCGGCAACAGGCAGCCACAACAATACCTGTCTAATGTGAGAGGTCAGGGCCTTAATAAGACAATTAAGGCTGAGTCAGGATTGTTAGGATTAAGTGAACTAAAGACTTAATCAAAATGGAACATGCTAAACTAAACGGACTGGTGGGGGTTAGGTTAGAAAACACTTAACCAACTTAGCGTGTTGGCTAGAGATAGAAAACCTAGTAACGGGGGACCCTTTTCAGCAGTAACCCTAGAAGGTGTATCAGGATACCCTGAAACTAGGCAGGGTGGGGCACGATTACTGGGCTGATTGTAAGAGGTCAAAACGACGGCGGTGGTGTAGCAGTGTAGGTTCTAACGGAGTGCGGGCGTGCACACACTCCAGCGCAGAAAAATAAGGCACTGGGCACCAGTAGCATACCTGTGCATTCTAAGGTTGTGTCGGGCCGCCACCACGGGACTTGATACACCCCATGGTGGGACCAGCATAGGTAACTACGACATCGGGGGCCGTAAGACACATGTAACTATGAGAGTAGGAGCCGATCATCATTGAATGGATCACATCACCCTGATTATGGGGTGCTAGTGGGAACTAGTTTATATGGGTTCAGAGAATTACATGGGGTACGATAGTATATTCGACCCTAGACAACTTAACCAAGTTTATTGTGCTTGCCCACTTCCTGTTTATACTTATCATACCCAGTTCTTTATTCATAGACAAAATAGTACTAGACTTACTCAGGCTTTATGTCTGACTCTACTTTTCTTTCGTCTTCTTTCTTCCGTTTCCCCCCCCCCCAGGTCCTCAGGGAGGGAACACAACAGCTTGATCAGCCTTGACATCCAGCTTGAAGAAGAGAAATGTATTTCTTGGACTTTCCTGCTTTGAACTATGGCTTTGGACACTCCACTATGGGGCTTTTGCAGTTTATCTATGTTTTATTTATGCTTCTTTAAATAATGTAATCAAGACAGATTATGAAAGTGATATGTTATGTTTTTGAGAAAAGATGTAAGACAATTATGGTGATGTTGTTGTAGCACGTATTTGCTTTTATGAAATAAAAGTTTGTTGTTTTTCCGCTGCTTACAAATATGTGTTCTTATATCTGTCTTGTATATCTGTGACTTATACTTATAAACCTCCACCAAAATTAGGGCATTCCCTTTGAGAGTGACCCTAACGGAGGTGGGGCGTTTCACTTGGTATCAGAGCATAGGTTTACCAGATAAGATAAAAAGTTTGAAAAATTATTTTCAAAAAGGAAATTTAAAGAAGCATTTTTAAAAGATAAAAATATTATTTATTTTTAAAGGCAAAGTCCTCTCCCCAAAGCCATAGGTACTATCTCTTATCCTTCGTTTTGAATCTATCCTTTTTGTTTCAGCATGTCCCAAGAACTTAACTTGCCGGAAGGGGTACCAATACCTGGTTGGTTTAGACGGTTCTTAGAAGCAAGGGCCACTCAGCCAGGTCCTACCGTTCCTCCTCCCCCAGCTGAAGGAAATCATCCAGCTGCAGCGGCACCTTTTCCTCCACCTCCTCCTCGGGGAAACACTTTTGCTAAGATATGTAAAGATTTTAAAGCTATGGGAGGAAGGGATTTCCATGGAACTGAGTCCTTCGTGGCAGCTAGAAATTGGCTGAAGGAAACAGAGGACCTATTCATCATCTTTGAGGTAGAAGATAGACAAAAAGTACAATTGGCAGTATGGCTATTGAAGGGCGAGGCTTCCTACTGGTGGGAAGTCACCAATGCTGAAAGACCAGTGGAGACATGGGAGGACTTTAGGGCAAGGTTTGAGACTAAATTTCTCTCAGATGCGGAAAGAAGTTTGCAGTTGGAAAGATTTTTATTTCTTAAGCAAGGGGACAAGACAGTCAGAGAGTATGTGAATCAGTTCGATGAGCTGGCTAGGTTTGGGCTTGACCTAGTCAACACCCCGTACAAGAAGGCTCTCCGTTTCGTCAAAGGGTTGAATGAGCCATTACACAGTTTGGCCATGACCCATATACCCATGGGAGCCACGTATGAAAGATTGGTGCAAATGGCATTGCTGAATGAGGAGGATAAGGGCAAGAAGGAGACAAAGGCAGAAAGCTCTCAAGGGAAGAAAGAGGGTTTGCAGCCTAAGAAGACAGACTTTAAGAAAGGCGGGAAAAGCAACAAAGAGAAGAGGAAGTGTAATTTCTGTGGCAAAGTGGGGCACTTAGTAAAGGACTGCCGGAAAAAGAAGGCTAAAGAGAATGGTGGGTGCTTTTCTTGCGGTGAGACAGGCCACAGGGCTAAGGACTGCCCAAAGAAACGAGGACAGGGGCAGAGGGCTGGATCCACCCCAGGGGCACAGGTTCATATGCTGGAAGCGCCACCTCTGCAACAGCGAGGTATAAATACTTCTGTAGAAAGTGTAGTTTATCTTTATGATCACCCCGTTCGCACTTTATTTGATTCTGGCGCATCACACTCCTTTATCTCGTCTGCTTTAGTAGAATCTCTGCACCTAAAAACTAGTATGGTAGAGGACCCCTTAATTGTTTCAAACCCAATTGGGGGCCCAGCTCATTTGTCTATGATCTGTGTGGGATTGAAAATTTCTATTCTAAGTGTAGAATTTCAATGTAGTGCCTTTGTTTTGGGCTTTTCGGGTTATGGTTTGATTTTGGGTATGGATTGGCTATCCAGTAATGGGGCCATCCTTGACTGTGAGAAAAGGGTTGTTAGGCTCCTAACCCAGCTCGGTAATACTTTGGAAATTTCTTGTAATCCCTCGTATGCGATTATGCTTAGTTACCTTGAATCGCTAGATGCCTCTGTTGAAAATTTGCATTCAGTTAGAGTGGTCCGGGAATATCCGGATGTCTTTGAAGAGGTGAAGGGCTTGCCTCCGAAGCGGGAAATAGACTTCCGCATATATCTTGTAGATAATGCAAAACCCGTTGCGTTGCCCGTTAGACATATGGCTCCACGAGAAAGGAAAGAGCTCAGTAAACAGATTAAAGAGCTTCTAGAAAAGGGGTTCATTAGGAGGAGCATTTCAGAATGGGGCGCTCCAGTGGTGTTCGCTACAAAGGCGGATGGTTCACTCCGTCTATGTGTTGACTTTAGGGAGCTCAATAAGCTAACGAAAAAGAATAGGCACCCTCTCCCTAGAATTGACGATTTATTTGACCAGCTTGTAGGAGCGTCTGTTTTCTCCCAACTCGATTTAGCAACCGGTTTTCATCAGCTAAGGGTGGCTGAAGATAACATCGATAAAACGGCGTTCAGAACCCCAGACGGCTTCTTTGAATGGCTTGTCATGCCTTTCGGCTTGACAAATGCACCTGCTTACTTCGTGGACCTGATGAGTAGGGTATTTAGAGATTTCCTCAACAAATTCGTAGTGGTCTTCGTAGACGATATCCTTATCTTCTCAAAAAGTGAAGAGGAACATGCTCAGCACTTAAGGGCAATCATGGAAACTTTGCGAGTCCATCAACTAAAAGCCAAATTCTCCAAATGCCACTTTTGGAGAGAAGAGGTGAGGTTCCTTGGGCACATAGTATCCAAACAAGGGTTAGCAGTGGACCCCGCTAAGGTAGTGGCGGTACAGGATTGGAAGACACCAAGGAATGCGACTGAGGTCCGAAGCTTTCTAGGACTAGCAGGTTTCTATCGAAAGTTCATAAGGGATTTTGCGAAAATCCCAGCTCCGCTCACGAAATTGACTAAGAAGAATCTAGTGTTCAATTGGGATTTGGATTGCGAGTTTGCTTTCCAACGACTGAAAAGGGCTCTCACAACAGCCCCAGTTTTGACGCTGCCAGATGGGAGCAAGATGTTCACTGTTTATACGGATGCATGTGGGACAGGGCTAGGCGCCGTCTTAATGCAAGAAGGAAGGGTAGTAGCTTATGGCAGGAGGCAGTTGAAGGTGCACGAAAAGAACTTCCCAACCCACGATCTTGAGTTAGCCGCCATCGTCTTTGCACTCAAGTCTTGGCGACACTATCTCCTAGGTGAGAAGTTCGAACTTTACACTGACCATAAATCGTTGAAATATCTTTTCTCGCAGAAGGATCTTAACTTGAGGCAACAAAGACGGATGGAGTTTCTTGCCTCGTACGATTTCGAAATCTCCTACACTCCGGGCAAAGGCAACGTAGTTGCAGACGCGTTGAGCCGAAAGTAATTGACCCTAAGCCCGTTGTTTGTTGAAAGACAAAGCCTTGAGTTTATAGCCAGTTTCGACTTTAGGCCCTCCTCCGATTTCGTACCAGGCTTGCTAGCATCTCTCGAAGTGCGTCCAACTTTAGTAGATTCAGTAGGGGCAGCACAACGCGAAGACCCTCAGCTTGTGGAAATAATTGATAGGCTAATTAGGGGTGAGACTTCAAGTCACCTCAACCGATACTCCATTGACGATAAAAGTTTGCTAAGGCGAGACGGAAGACTATGCGTCCCACAGACAAAAGATTTAATAAAGAAGGTTCTCGAGGAAGCACATCACTCCAAGATGACGATACATCCAGGCGGAGATAAAATGTACAAAGACATAAAAAGGACTTTCTTCTGGAACGGCATGAAAAAGGACATGGCAGAATTCGTTTCTAAGTGTATGGTGTGCCAACAGGTTAAGGCGGAACAGAAAAAGCCTGGCGGACTACTACATCCTCTAGAGGTCCCGCAGTGGAAGTGGGATAGCATCTCAATGGACTTCATCGATGGGCTGCCTAGGTCTAGGAGAGGCAACACTAGCATTTGGGTAATAGTGGATAGGCTTACTAAAAGCGCCCACTTTTTACCTGTCAAAAGTAAAAGAACTGCCTCATTCCTAGCATCACTTTACCTTAAGGAAATCGTTCGACTCCATGGAATACCATCTAGCATTGTTAGTGACCGAGACCCCATCTTCACCAGCGAGTTTAGGCGGAGTCTGCAAGAAGCAGTAGGAACGCAGTTATGCTTGAGCACAGCCTATCATCCCCAAACCGACGGCCAAACAGAGAGAGTGAACAGAGTTTTGGAAGACCTTCTAAGACTATGTGTCCTTGACTTCGGAGGGACATGGGAAGACCACCTTCCTTTGGTGGAATTTGCCTACAACAACAGCTATCAAGCAACCATCGGAATGGCGCCCTTCGAAGCTTTGTATGGAAGACCGTGCCGATCGCCCACTTGTTGGTGGGAATCTACTGATAAGCTCATACTTGGACTGGATATGATCCGAGAGACTTCAGAGAAAGTGGACTTAATACGAAGAAGGATGAAGACGGCCCAAGACAGACAAAAGTCCTATGCCGACAAGAGGAGGACCGACCTTGAATTTGAGGTTGGAGACAGAGTTTTTCTCAAGGTATCATCGCTAAGGAACGTTGTTCGTTTTGGAACCACAGGGAAGCTAGCACCAAGATTCGTAGGGCCATTCCCTATCATCGAGAAGATTGGGAAAATGGCCTATAGATTAGAGTTACCCGAGAAGTTGGCCGGAGTCCACAACGTTTTTCACATTTCACATCTCCGAAAATGTCTACATGAGTCTGCTGAGGTGGTAGAGCCAAATATCCTCGAAGAGGCTGAAGTGGAACGCGAAGCAACCATAAGAAAAGTTCCAACCCGCATATTAGGAACGGAAGTGAAGAAGCTACGCAACCGCGAAGTCAAGCTCGTCAAAGTTCAGTGGAGCGACGCCGAGGGAGACGCGACTTGGGAAACTGAAGCTAGAATACGCACTACCTACCCTTTTCTGTTCGAGGGTACATCCTTGATCTTTCTTTTTCCTTAAGTTGCGCTTTTATCTATCTTTTTAGGTATATTTCCTCGACCTTATCTTTTAGGTAGAATCTTTTTGGATGGAAACATGTAGTTGAAACGTGTTATGGATGATGGTTGCAAGTGGTTGCAAGTGATTGCTAGTGGTTGCTCGTGGTTGCATATACACACACAATCTAGGTTTTAGATCGGCTCAGTCACTTCATATTGCATATGCATATATGTTTGCATTCGTATGTGGTTGAACTTTAATGTGTTGTCATGTGGATGCTGCATTTGTATTGAATGATTGTGCACTCATGTAGAATCAAGAATAGGAAAATTTGCATACATAATGGATTCATGGCACCTACATAATTCGCATTAAGGAGGTCAACTGAATCAGTAGACTGCCTGATTTTGCATTAGATAAGTACATGTACACACACACTTCGCATTTGATCATGAAGCATTAGAAGTCTCTTAAGGACAATGGATGCTCGTGTTTGATGAATGAGTAGATGGATGATTGGATGTTAGGATATACATTCCTCCTAACTTGAAGATTTCGGGGACGAAATCCTTTTAAGTGGGGGAGAATGTAACACCCCGCGAATTCTATAACTATGAAATTCACAAATTAAAGTATAATTAATTTGAAAATCAAAGAACTAAGGGAAACGGGATACGCCATTGCATTCGTCTCGGAAAAATACGCGAAATAGAGTCCGAGTTTTCGAAAAACGGAGTCCGTATGAAGAAGATATGGCCTTCGGAAGTTTTGAATTAAATTTAAAATTCAAACAGAATAAAATAATTAAAAATCGGGCCCAATGGGCCAGGGCGGATAAACACCCGCCTAGGCCACCCAGGTCGACTGGGCTGTCGACCTGGGCTACCCATGTCGACAGGGCTGTCGACAGCCCTGTCGACAGGGGTATCGACCTGGTCGAGCCCAGCCAACCTGGCTGGCCAGGTCTGTGTTTGGCCAATTTTCTGTGGTCTGCTTTGTCACTAGGGCTAGGTGGCAAGTTTTAATTGGTCTCTCCTTATAATGAATGGCTACGATCAATCCAAGCAACATCAATGGTCCTAATCAGTTCCTAACCTCTATATAAACAACCCTAGACTAAACCCTAACCTATTCATTCAAAAATAAGAACATAGCCGCCATGTTGCTGAGGAACGACTAGAAGTAGCCACCAAATTTGAGAGAGGATTAGGAGGAAGGTTCTAAAGCTTAAAGCAACCTAAACAAATCAATTCAACAAAGGAATTTGCGTCTTCAATCCCCAAACTAGAGAATTCATCACACCATTGTAAGTAGAGTATTACTTTGGTATGAATAAACAATTGTGTTGGTTTGTATGCTTGAATTGTGGCAATAAAGTAATTCATATTTGTGCGTTCTTATCAATTTGAAATATTATATATGTTTGGATATTCTTGAATTATGTTATTCATGTTATAAAGAACTACATGCGGTAGTTCTATGCAAGTATACGTTTGGAATATTTCGCAAATTATGTAATCCATGTTGAAGCTACATGTATGTAGTTGATTTAAATTCATGCAAGTTTGGGGTTTTGCTACTATGCCATCATGATGTATATTTTTGTGCATAAATCAATTTGTAAGTAATTAAAACAAGTTTGGTTATTATAATCCATATGAAATTATGTTGAGAATTTGGCATCATGTATTAAGCCATGCTTTTGTACTAGAAAACCTATTTGAAAACTTATGAATATGGCTAGGCTATGAATGATATTTGGCATAATTGAAATCCATGACTAAGTCTATCTTGTTTACAAGAATTTTATGATGACATATGTGGTACATAGCTAGGTTAGGTTCAAAAATCCCTTTTTGCAAGTTTACATGACTAAAGTAAGAATCATGATTTCATGTTAGAGATATTTATGCCATGCTTATGTTTGACATTATGCCATGCTTATGTTAGAAAAATTTATGCCATGCTTATGTTTGACAATATGCATAAATAAAAGTATAGGTTCATGTTGTAGTTATGACTATGTGTCAATAATGATACCCAATTTAGACTCTTATCTCAACTACAAGTTCACATGCTTTGATTCATGTCACCTATGCTTTATGACCAAAGTATATGTTGTCACTATGCAAGTACACCAGTTTCTATGTTGTATTTCCAACGTCATATTGCAAGTTCATGCGCTCACCTTCCCCTTTTTGTGTATGTAATCACGCCATAAGCCTCCCCTTTTCGCATGGCTAAATTGGGCTTTAAAAGGCTAAGCCCAATATATATATAATAAACGGACGTGTAAAACGGGGGAAATAACGTTGGGTTAAAATTACTAATGAATGAAAATATGAAATAGAAGGGCCCAAGTCCAAGTATGGGTTGGGCCCATGATTGGTGTAACATTTACACCATTAACTTAATAATGGGCCGCAAATATTTACATATAAGAAATAAAGAAGAATGACAAAATATGTAAATGTAGAAAATACGATGTGTTTAACCCGAGGTTGGATTGAGTTGTGATGTAAACCTGCCCGGAACCGCCCGGCTGTCCAGTAGTCACAACAATATCTATCCAATGTGAGAGGTTAAACATGGAGCCCAACAAGGACCCGAGGTTAGACTGAGTTGTGGCGTAAGACTGCCCGGAACCAACCGGCAACAGGCAGCCACAACAATACCTGTCTAATGTGAGAGGTCAGGGCCTTAATAAGACAATTAAGGCTGAGTCAGGATTGTTAGGATTAAGTGAACTAAAGACTTAATCAAAATGGAACATGCTAAACTAAACGGACTGGTGGGGGTTAGGTTAGAAAACACTTAACCAACTTAGCGTGTTGGCTAGAGATAGAAAACCTAGTAACGGGGGACCCTTTTCAGCAGTAACCCTAGAAGGTGTATCAGGATACCCTGAAACTAGGCAGGGTGGGGCACGATTACTGGGCTGATTGTAAGAGGTCAAAACGACGGCGGTGGTGTAGCAGTGTAGGTTCTAACGGAGTGCGGGCGTGCACACACTCCGGCGCAGAAAAATAAGGCACTGGGCACCAGTAGCATACCTGTGCATTCTAAGGTTGTGTCGGGCCGCCACCACGGGACTTGATACACCCCATGGTGGGACCAGCATAGGTAACTACGACATCGGGGGCCGTAAGACACATGTAACTATGCGAGTAGGAGCCGATCATCATTGAATGGATCACATCACCCTGATTATGGGGTGCCAGTGGGAACTAGTTTATATGGGTTCAGAGAATTACATGGGGTACGATAGTATATTCGACCCTAGACAACTTAACCAAGTTTATTGTGCTTGCCCACTTCCTGTTTATACTTATCATACCCAGTTCTTTATTCATAGACAAAATAGTACTAGACTTACTCAGGCTTTATGTCTGACTCTACTTTTCTTTCGTCTTCTTTCTTCCGTTTCCCCCCCAGGTCCTCAGGGAGGGAACACAGCAGCTTGATCAGCCTTGACATCCAGCTTGAAGAAGAGAAATGTATTTCTTGGACTTTCCTGCTTTGAACTATGGCTTTGGACAATCCACTATGGGGCTTTTGCAGTTTATCTATGTTTTATTTATGCTTCTTTAAATAATGTAATCAAGACAGATTATGAAAGTGATATGTTATGTTTTTGAGAAAAGATGTAAGACAATTATGGTGATGTTGTTGTAGCACGTATTTGCTTTTATGAAATAAAAGTTTGTTGTTTTTCCGCTGCTTACAAATATGTGTTCTTATATCTGTCTTGTATATCTGTGACTTATACTTATAAACCTCCACCAAAATTAGGGCATTCCCTTTGAGAGTGACCCTAACGGAGGTGGGGTGTTTCATTCATTAAGGCCGTAACCTTATAAAGACCTCTCACATTAGACTGGCATTTGTGGCAGCTGGATTTTCCGGGCGGGTCCGGGCAGTCTTACACCACAACAGAGTCTAACCTCGTGTCTTTACAACTGTCACGTATTTAATTTATGCCTAAGACCTCCCACATTAGACTGGCATTTGTGGCAGTTGGATTTGCCGGGCGGGTCCGGGCAGTCTTACACCACAAAAGAGCCTAACCTCGTGTCTTAGACGATTAATTACTCCTAATTAATCTTTCCCCAATTTGAATTTCTTTCCCTATTCAAATTATCAATCAATTCCAAATTTAATGATGTCCATAATTGACTCAATTATGTCCATCCATTTATGGTATGTAAAATCATACCAATTTTCACCACAATTATATTTTATGCCTTTTAAGGCATTTATGCCAATTAAATCTTTTTAAATCTTCGGACTTTAATTGCTTAAACATTCCTCTTTTGATTAATTAAATTAATTAATCCTTTCCTCTTTTTATAGGTGTCAATACCTATCTTATTAACAATTTGAATTTCCTATCCATAAATGGTCATATTCAAATTGTACCATTTTTACCCAATTTTACCTATGTCATAATAGGTAATTATCTATATGTTTCCCTACTAGAATCATGTGTCCAATTTACATGATCACTATGTAAATTATGCCTATTACAAATTCCCCTTTTTCCCCGTTTCTTAACTAGCATAACCGTTTGCGTTTTGGCGTCATCGAGGCTACTAAATAGTCTCGCCATAAAATAAAGGGAATGACAAGGTGATCGTTTTCAGTACAATTTTTTGGTATAGGCATGACAACTAGGGAAAATGACATGATAACTTCACATATAATTATGATTCACCAAATAATTAACAACTTGCATAGATTCATAACAACTTGCATAGGTTCATGAATTAACAACTAACATAGGTTCATGATTCTCATCATAGTCAACAACTTATATAGGTTCAAGATTCACAATATAACAACTTGCATGATTCATAACATAACTTCTTACATAGGTGACTTACATAGGTTCATGATCCACAACATAACAACTAGCATAGGTTCATGAATTCATCACACAATAACTTGCATAGGTAACTTGCATGATCTCAAAATAATTTGCATAGATTCATGATAACAACTTGCATAATAACGACTTGCATAGATTCATGATAACAACTTGCATAGATTCATAATAACCACTTGCATAGATTCATGATAACGACTTGCATATATTCATCATAACGACTTGCATAGATTCATAGTTTCTCAACATAATAACTTGCATCATATCATGATTCACAACAATAATAAACTTGCATCATATCATGATTCACAACAATAATAAACTTGCATCCTATCATGATTCACAACAATAATAAACTTGCATCATATCATGATTCACAACAATAATAAACTTGCATAACTACAAACAACATATACCCAAATCATAGTCTACCACAATTCACTTTTATTTATTTAAACCTAAAAGTGACTAGAACTCACTGAATAAGGGGTCTTGAGTTCTGGGTTCTGAATTCTGTAATTGATTAGCGTTCCCTTGTTGTAGACAATTACGTTGTTGTAGTTTTAGGCTTGATTTGATTTGTATTGAGTTGCTTTACTTTGCTTCTAGTTGGTGGCGGCTACTCTAGGGTTTGGAGTGACAACATGACGGCTACTGATCTAATTTTTGATTTGATTCTAGGGTTTGGGCCTACACATGTTTATATAGAATTTCAATTTAATTATAGCCGTCGGATGATCTTAGGGTTAATCAAAACCACTCAGTCCATATTAGAACTATCCAGAAACCCTAATGACTCATTAACTAGTCAGAAATGACTCAGCACTGACTCACCGTTCGAACCAGAAGGCTGTGCAGGTTTTCCCTCGGCCTGGGCGCACTTGGGAAGTGCGCCAATGCAAATTTGTACTGGCGCACTTCCCAAGTGCGCCAGTGCATTTTTGTTTTCAAACTTCGTTCGTCCATATCTTCTTCATGCGGTATCCGTTTTACGCAAACTCGGACTCTATCTCAAGCAGAATTCCAAGAAGAACGCAATGGAACGACCCGTTTCCCTTAATTCCCACATTTGAAATTAAGTATTCTTAAATTTAGTTAATTTGATTATTCAAAAATTCGGGTGTTACAATCCGCCTTAGTGGCGAACACTACTCGAGCGGATCAATAAATGTATCAAGAGATTCTAGGTAACTAAGCATGGCAGAACCCTAAGGGTTACACTAGACTTCGAGGGCATTACCGAGGCAAGTCAAGAGTCTAACCCTCTTTCATACTCGAGAATGGTATCATTTCTGGACAACCACTCCATCCCTAGAATCAACCCATAGCCCCCAAAAACATAAGCATTACTTCTAAACTCAACACTTAGCATAGACATTCTCAAATCCAAACAAGTCATGAATAAATGAGCCGATTCCCCAACAGGATTTGAGATAAAAACGGGATCCTCTACTATGCTAGTAATAAGGTGCAGAGACTTCAACTATCGAAGCAGAATTAAAAGGATGCGATGTACAAAAAGAATGTTCTAATGGGATGATAGAAAAGAGAAGCTAAACCTTTAACAGAAACGTTACCACTTCTCTTAGGTATGCTAGTAGTGAGAGCATACAATTGCCCTCTCGACGATCTTGTTCTTTGCCCTTGTTCTTATCCTATAATACTTAACTACATGTCCCTTTTTACCATACTAAAGATACTCTCTCTTGTCATGGGTTTTATTATTCTCTCACTTTGGCTTCTTTCCTTTCACCTTTTCCTATTTCGTGGATTAAGCCATATCAACAAGTTTTTCATCCTTAGGCTTGTGTTCTTTATCCCTGTTCTTACTATCCTTGTATAGTTTGTTGACAAGTTTCTAGAAAGCTACCTCCAACGCACGGGAATTCTACAAAGCTTGAAATAAGATTAGACGCAGATGGGACTATTGCGGCTACAGATGGAAGTTGGGCATTTCTTTGCCCTCCTACATGTGTCGTACACCTACAAAACTATGGTGAAAAAGAAAGAGAGAAGAAACTCAAGGAGATAATCAAAAGATAGTGCATATGGCTTTGGGGAATATGCCTTTCGTAAAAAAAAACTTTTCTTAGAAAAATGCTTCTTTGTAAACGTTTTGAAAATAATTTCAGAAGGTTTTTTAAAAGCTTTTGCCCAGTCTGGTAACCTTCTGCTCTAATACCATATGTAACACCCCACATCCGTTAAGGTCACTCACAAAGGGAATACCTTAACTTCAATGGAGCATTATGGGTACTGGAACAGAAATATTACAAGACACACATATATAAAAATAGCGGAAAGTAAAGTAGAAGTACTTCAAATCATTTATTAAATATAATTGTTTACAATAAAATCCCACTAACTTCCAACACTCAATTACATAGCTAAAATATCTGTCTTGCTCAAAAACAAAGAAGCATATAAATAAACTGCCGTATTCCCCAATAAACAAAAGCAAGCCATATCCAAGAGAAATCCAAGCCGTACATGAAAGAACCTTGGGGCTTGGTAAGATCCGAACTAAGCTGTATTTCCACCCTGCGAACTGGGGAGGAGGAACGGAAGAAAAAGAGGCGAAACAAACCGGGTCAGTCATAAATACTGAGTAAGTCCTAGTGACTTTCAGCATAAAAACATGTGAAGATAATATGGCATGAATAAACTGAAAGTAAACATAAGCATGATGACGAGGTAAGCTACAGGCACGATGAATCTAGTATAACATCCCATACTTCCTATCAAGGGTAGCATCACAAGGTTCCTACCAAGTATCACATCGCAAGGTTTCTAAGCTTCACCATTACACTATTTTCCTTGATTATCTATATTCTCTGCACCACCTAACTAGCGTTCCAATTAGTTTACTTAGTTATAATTACAAGATAAGTGATCCCCTATAACCCACATGATATTTTTATAGGTACATATCCCACGATGAGGGTCCTACCTCATATTGACAGTTTTGTGTCCCCACCGTACCTATTCGATCGACTCTTACTTACAATGTTTCACATGTGTTATATACTAAAGTTATCCCAACCCCGTAGTTGTGGTAGCCTTCAGGACTACATCTAATATGAGGGTTTCACCTCAACCAGCCCAATTGCAATGAATGTGTTAGATGTATCCTTACTACCCAAATCGATTGGCTCCTACTCGACCTAGTTCTTGTTTATGTCACGCGGCCCCTACTTGTAGATACCTGTGTTGGTCCCACCCTAGGGTGTATCAATCCCTAGGATGGCAACCCCGACACAATTCTTGATGCACAGCTTTATATCTACTGATGCCCAGTGGCTAAATTTTCCACTCCGGAATAGGTGCATGCCCGTAATCCGTCGGAACCTGCACTGCTGCATCACCCGCCGCCGTTTTGACCGCTTATAATCAGCCCAGTAATCGTGCCCCACCCTGCCTAGCTCAGGGTACTGTTGATACCTAATGTGGGTTACTGCTGAAACAGGTCCCGCTACTAGGGTTTTCCTAGGGTCTATTCGTATACCCCACAGGTTGGTTAAGTGTTATCCATTCAAGTTAACTTAACCCCACCCCCCATCATGTTACCTTGGTTAAGTGTTCTCTCTGGTGTTACTTTACCCTACCGCATGTCTTGTTATATCGGTTAAGCGTTCTTCCTTGTGTTAACTTTACCCTTACCACACCTCACGTTAGATTGGTTAAGTGTATGTTAACTCAACCCCATCCACTAGCCATATTATAATGGTTAAGTGTTACCCTCGTGTATTTACTTAACCCTACCACACATCAGGTTATATCGGTTGGGTGTTATCAACCCATTCAAGTAAAACCAACCCATTTAACTTAACCCTCCCATTCGTCAGATTTCATTGGTTAAGTATTTCAAGTAATTCATGGCTTAACCCGCCCACGTATCATGTCAAGTTGGTTAAGTGCTGTCTAGTGATTCATAACTTAACCCCACTATTTTAGCATATCAAATTGGTTAAGTGTTTTCAAGCAGTACATGACTTAACCTGCCCACGTATCATGCTAAGTTGGTTAAGTATTATCTATATGTTCAAGTTGACTTAACCCTGCCACGTGTCATGTTATATTGGTTAAGTGTCATTAGTCTAGTCATATTACTTAACCCACCCATTGGTCTAATTAACAGTTATGTTGGTTAAGCGTTCTTAATTTGCTTAACCCTACCCACTGGTCTAATTAACATATTATGATGGTTAAGTCCACACTTATAAGTTTTACGTGTTCTTAACTCATACCGGTCAGTTCCATATTTACATGACAAATTTCCATGTCATCCCACCTAACCCTCTAACCATACCCACGTCTTATTATGGTTAGTATTCCTTAATTCATTCATTATGACGAACGAATCATGACCTCTCACATTAGACCGTGCAGTTTGTGGCCACTGGATTTGCCGGGCGGTTTCGGGCAGATTTACACCACAAACTGAGTCTAACCTCGTGTCATAAACCGTTACGCCTACAATTCAACCTTCGACCTCTCACATTAGACTGACACTTTGTGGCTACTGGATTTGTCGGGCGGTTCCAAGCAGATTTTCACCACAAACTGAGTCTAACCTCGTGTCAAAGGTTCATTAATGGTTGTATTCCACCCAAAACCCCAATATTAGTTCATGTGCTTAACATATAAAAATGTTCATGTTCGTGTTTCATCCACGTTCATATTTCCAGTTATAAGCCAATTATCAAGTTCATAATTCACGTTTTTGCCCCAAAACGTATTCCCAAATTATTATCATAATTCGCTATAAGGTTATGCCAAGTTATAGCCTTTTATTTACAATACATGCCAACTACCCAAAACCCAACTTAGGCGCGTTCATATTAAACCTCTACCAAGTCATAAATTATCATATATGTCTCAACTTCCAAATTTTACATAATTAACATATGCCCAAGTTCTAGATTACATGTCAGTTTTACATATGCCCAATTCATACCAAATTTACATATTTTCAATTCATGCCGATTTACATGTATGCCAATTTTATGCCAATTTATTCATATACCAAGTTTCATGCCATTTTACATATGTCAAGATTCATGATTTACATGTTTACAAAGCTATGCTTAATTTACATAGATCAAGTTTTATACCCAAAATTACATGTATACCACGTTTACACCAATTTACCCTTAACAAGTTCTAGCCAAATTACATATATCAAGATCCATATCAAATTACATATGTCAATCCCCATTCTTGCAATTACCATTTTAATGACAATACCCAAATATCCAATTTTTATGTTATGCCATCAATTCCACCAAACGCATATATTCCACTAGGCAATATTCCAATATTTCCCCCGTATACCATCGCACGTATATCGTAGTTTAAGCCTAGGTCCGAAATTGACCTAGGTTCATCAAAAGGAAACAAATAGGGGAAGGTAGAAGTTGCAATAAAAAAAGATCAGAGAGAAAACGGCATAAAAACATCATCTCGGGCATAAAGAATAGATCTTGATAATAATATCAACATGAACCAAGAAAAGTGATTTACAACAAGTTGAATAGACCATAAACTTGTCATGCGAATAAAGATAGAAAAGTTTCCAAGATCAAGATCCAAGAAGAAACAAGAATAGACTTGAATCAAAAGTCCAATTTCACTTCATCACATGTCCATATTAAATATAATTATTTTTATCTGAAAATAACTAGAACTTACAGATCGTGGATAAGGAATTAAGAACTGAATTTTGTTGTAGAATGTTGCGGCATTGTTGATATATTGTCTTGAATCATTGTTGAAGCTTTGTTCTTTGAATTGATTTGAGTTTGAATGCTTAAGCTTTAATTTGGGGGCGGCGGCCATGGTTCAAGAGGGAGTTCAGCAGCATTTTGGTGTAAGAATGATTTGTTATGAATTAGGTTAGGCCTAAGGGTGTTTTTATAGGTGTAGCAACTAGTTTAGGCCCTTAGATAAACCTTAGGACTGATCTGAGCCATCAAAAACGTCACAGGCCCGCAAACAGACCCACCCAACCAAACAGTCGCACCCAAGCCGACCAGGGAGGTCGACCCCTAGGTCGACCCTATGGTCGACCTGGTCTGGTACCTAGGCTCTGGGCTTGAATTTTGCCGCCCAGCCTGCCTCTGGGTCTTGAATTCGAATTTCTGAGCTATTTTTGATTCTGAAAATTCGTGAAACTTCTAGAGGCCATAACTCGGTCATACGGACTCCAATTTTCGAAAACCCGGACTCGATTTCATGCAGAATTCCGAGACGAACGCAATGGCGCAACCCGTTTTCCATGATTCTCACTTCAAAAGTTAATTATACCCTGATTTCTAGTTTCAACATGTTATTAAAATTCGGGTTGTTACACTATTCGAGTCTAACGTATATTTCACGTTAAACGAACGAACATACAACGTAAGGCAATGGGATAAGATCAAAATATTTAATACGGAGAATTGGCTTAAGTGCCTTAAAATGGCATATAATTAATTTGTGACGTTAGTTGGTATAATTTTATATACCATAAATAGATGGACATAATTAAGGTGTCAATTATGGACATAGTTAAATTTGGAATTGATTGACAATTCAAATTAGGGATATTAATCCAATTTGGGGTTAAATGAAATGTGTAATAATAAACCGCCTAAGACATGAGGTTAGACTCGTTTGTGGTGTAAGACTTCCCGGACCCGCCCGACAAATCCAGCAACCACAAATGCTAGTCTAATGTGGGAGGTCTTAGGCATGAATTAAATGCGTAACAGTTGTAAAGACACGAGGTCAGGCTCGTTTGTGGTGTAAGACTGCCCGGACCCGCCCGGCAAATCCAGCTGCCACAAATGCCGATCTAATGTGGGAGGTCTTTACAAGGTTACGGTATTAATGAATTAAGAAACACTTAACCAGATAAACATGTGATGGGACATGAGGGGGTTAAGTGGGTGCCTTGGGTGGCATTTGAAATACGTTTAGTTGCACTTAACCAAGATTGAAACATGTAAGAAGACATGAATAAGAATGGGGTTAAGTGGGAAAACCTTAGAGGGGACCAAGCATAGGCGGAAAGCTTGTGTCATGCATGGGGCCCTTTTCAAACTAGTAACCCATTAAGTATCTTTGTGGGCTCGACCCAAGTCGAGGACGGGACACGCGTACTGGATTTGATTGTAAGAGATCAAAACGGGTTAGCGGTGGCAACACAAGTCCAACGGGTTCACATGCGTATGTGGGCCCGAGCTTGTAGGTAAGACATTGTTGCATCGTGTAGATATAAGCCGTGCATTTTTGGTAGTATCGGGTTGCCACTTTGGGGAGTGATACACCCCACTATGGGGCCAGCACGGGTATCTACGAGTTAGGGAGCCGATCGAATGGGGGTAGTGGGTACACCTAGTGGAGATAGGGACAGACGACACCTATGGAGGTAGCTAGGGGTACACGAAACTACCATTAGCATTATTAAGTTCTGTAGGCGGGATCAACCTTTAGGGTGACTAGTGGTGGTGCAGTATAGTAATTATCCTATAGTGATTAGGGGCTCCTTTAACGTCATCTTTGTTCATCTTATTTCCTTGTTTGCTCTGTCATACCCAATTGTTCACAGTCATTTCCTTATTTTCTAGCTTATGCCTTATCCTAGTTACTTAATGATTATATTGTTAAAGTTATTGCACTCGCCAGAATTTATGTCTGACCCCCTTGTTTCCACCTCTTTTCTTCCCTCCCCCCCCCCAAGGTGCTCAGGGTGGGACTAGCACTAGTGGAGCTTGATTTGGACAGCTTTATCTCTTTCTTTGGAAGTTGCTTGGTTTGCTGAAGTAAAAATTCAGCCTATCTTATTTATGTCTATTTTATGTTGGGGTTATGTCCTTCATTTTATATACTCTGGTTTAATCAAGATGGGACTCTAGTCTTTGGTTTTTGATGATGTTATCAAACTTATCTGTTACCGCTGCAATGAATAAAGTTTTAAACCTTTACGTACTGTTTTATATCTACCTTGTTGTTAAGTTTCTGTTCTATATACACTTAAAACGCTCCATAGAAGTTAATGCATTCCCTTTGTGAGTGATATTAATGGACATGGGGTGTCACACGTGGTATCAGAGCTGAAGGTTACCAGAACAGATATGAATTTTGAAAAACTATTTTTCGAAATCACTTTTATAAAGAAATACTTTCAAAAGTATGTTTTAAGGAAATTATTTTCAAGAGAAAAGTTTATTTTTAAAAACAAAACCCCAAGAGCCATATATTTTTCTTTCGAATTCTTCGTTTGAATCTCTTCATTTTCTTTTCAGCATGTCTGGAATGCCCGAGATACCCGAAGGGATACCGATACTAGGATGGTTTAGAAGGTAACTGGAAGCTAGGGCCAATGTCGCAGGCCCAACAAATGCTCCTCCTCCTCCTCCTCCCCCTCCTCCTTCTCTTCCTCCTCCCCGTGTTGACACTTTCGCAAAGATATGCAAGGACTTTCAGGCAATGGGCGGGAAACCTTTTCACGGGTCGGAGACGTTTGTTGAAGCTCGAAATTGGTTAAGGGAGGTGGAACAATTGTTTGGAATCTTTGAGGTAGAAGATGGAAGAAAGGTCCAGTTAGCTGCCTGGTTAATGAAGGATGATGCCTCGTTTTGGTGGGAGGTCACTAATGGAGAGCGTCAAGTTGATACATGGCCGGATTTCAGGCGTAGGTTCAAGGCAAAGTTTCTCTCACGGGTTGAAGAGAATTTATATATGGAAAGATTTTTGGCGTTGAAGCATCAGTGAAAGAATACGTCAACAGGTTCAATCAGTTGACGAGATTTGGCTTGGACTTGGTGAATACACCCGAAAAGAAGGCCCTGAGATTTGTTAAGGGTTTGAACGAACTGCTACATGGGTTAGCTATGACCCACATCCCTATGGGGGCCACCATTGAGAGACTAGTTGACATGGCGCTTATGCATGAAGAGGAGAAAGGCACCAATGCTAATAAGGCACCTGAGAAGAAAGGAGATCAAAAGAAACTACAATAACAAAACAAGAAGGAAAGAAGAAGTGCTTTAATTGTGGGATACTAGGCCATCTGAGTAAAGACTGTAGGAAAAAGAAGAAGACTGGTTGTTTCCACTGTGGAAAGGCAGGTCATCTAGATAAGGACTGCCCAAGGAAACAGGGGTAAGGGCAAAGAACTTCTGGAGGGCAGCTTCAGGCTCTCATGGCACCAGGGCAGGCAAGGGAGCCGGTCCAGGCTCTCGCGGTCCCACCGTTGCAAGAACGAGGTAGAAACATTTCCGTTGAAAGTTTAGTTTTTCTGTTTGATCATCCTGTTCGTACTTTGTTTGACTCTGGCGCTTCACACTCATTTGTGTCTGCTTCGTTAGTTGAAACACTGCACTTAAATACTAGTCTAGTTTCGGATCCCATAGTAGTCTCAAATCCTATTGGTGGTTCGGCTCGTCTTTCTATGATTTGTCGGGATTTGAGAGTGTTTATCTTGGGTGTTGGGTTTTAATGCAACGCCTTTGTTCTTGGCTTCATGGGCTACGGCTTGATTCTAGGTATAGACTGGCTAACTAGATACGGTGCCATCCTAGATTGTGAAAGAAGGGTACCTAAATTGTTGACTCGTTGTGGAAAGACCCTTGATATTTCTTATGACCCTAGAGGATTGGTGATGCTTAGTTATCTTGAGTCACTTGACTCATCCAATGATGTTTTACATTCTGTTCGTATAGTCCGTGAATATGTTGATGTCTTCGATGAGGTGAAGGGTCTACCCCCAAAGCGTGAGATAGACTTTCGTATTTATCTTGTAGACAATGCAAAACCAGTATCTCTGCCAGTATGCCACATGGCTCCTCGTGAGAGGAGGGAGCTCAATAAGCAAGTTGGGGAGTTGCTTGAGAAGGGGTTCATAAGACGTAGTATATCGGAGTGGGTAGTATATCGGAGTGACGAGCTTTTTAATATGAATGGTTCTGATGGTCTCTAATCTAATCTAAAGGTCCTAATTCACCTAATACATCTATAAATAAACACCTAAACCTAACCCTAATCTCATTCAACCCTAATCCATGGCGCCTCCATGCTGCTGCTCCATCTCAAATTAATTTAGATTTTCTTCTTTAACAATCAAAGAAGAGGTTATTCAAGATCAGATCTACAAACAACAAAGCCTAATTCTCTTTTCTAAGAATCCTATCGCTGTGAGTTTACGTCACTTTCACATATAATTAAATTAAAAATTAATTGTGATAGGATTGTAAATTGGATCTAATGTATATGCCTGTAAATAAGATGAATCACATGAAGTTTTGTAATTTGTTATCCTTCAAATTCATACCCAATTGCTATTATCATATGCCTATCTGATCTATTTTGTCATTATTCATTTCACATGCCTATTTATATGTTTACGCCAATTTTGATGTTTGATTCTCTCCCCTTCTTCTTTCCCTTTTTCCTTTTGATATTAGGCTAACTTCGAGCCTAAGCATTGCGCTGAGATTTACGTACGAATAACATTGGAATGATTGGGAAAATTTGGGAAATGTGTAATAAAATGAGATTTGGCATAAATTGTTGATAAATATGGAAATTGGTTTGGGAATAAATTGGTATAACTTGTGTACATGAGATTGTAGGCATAATTTGGATTAAAATTATAAACATAATTTAGATTGGAAATTATGGGTAATTGGAATATATTATAATCCAAGATTTGAAATTGGGACTTGAATCAAGAAAGTGATAATGAACGCCTAAGACACGAGGTTAGATTCGGATTACTGTATAAGCCTGCCCGGAACCGCCCGGTATATCAAGCAACCGCAAACGGTAATCTAATGTGAGAGGTCAAAGGCAGAAATTAGATGCGTATTAATGCAAAGACACGAGGTTAGATTCGGATTGCAGTTTAAGCCTGCCCGGAACTGCCCGACATATCTAGCAACTGCAAACGGTAATCAAATGTGGGAGGTCTTGCAAGATTATGGTTATAATGAATTAATGAACACTTAACCAAGATAAAACATGTGGTAAGACATGGGAATACTAAAGGGTTAAGTGGGTAACATGGGTAGCATGTGAAACATAATTAAAGCACTTAACCAAGATGAGACATGTGATAAGACATGAGGATAAAAAGGGGTTAAGTGGGAATTCCTAGTGGGGACCAAGCTTAGGAGGGAAGCTTGTGTCAAGTGTGTGGACCCTTTTCAATCAGTAACCCATTTTAGTATCTATATGAGCTCGAACTAGGTCGAGGACAGGGACACGCTTACTGGGGTCGATTGTAAGAGGTCAATAAAGAGTTAGCGATGGCAGTGCAAGTCCAACGGAGTCATGTGCGTGCGGGAGTCCAGGCTGGTAGGTAAGTCGTTGTTGCATTGTGTAGGTATAAGCTGTGCATTTCAGTAGTATCGGGGTTGCCACCTTAGGGAGTGATACACCTTATTATGGGACCAACATAGGTATCTACGAGGTTAGGGAGTCGATCGAATGGGGAGGGTAGTGGGTATGACTAGTGGTGGTAGGAGCAAGTGGGCACCTACGAGAGCAGCTAGGAGTACATGAAGTTACCATTATTATGATTAGTAGGGAGGGATCATCTTTTAGTACGTAACTAGTATGTTGGTACGGTGCAGAGCATATCTTATAGTGATTAGGAGCGCAGTCGATGTTCTATCTTGCTTATCTTGTTCACCTTATCATGTCTGCTTATGTTATAGTCATCTCTTATATCCAGTTTATGTTCTTATCATGTTACTTTACTAATTATATTGTTAACGTCATTGGACTCACTAGACTTTATGTATGACCTTTTTTGTTTCGCCTCTTTTCTTTCTTTTCCCCTAGGTCCTCAGGATGGGATTAGTGAAGCTTGACTCGGATCTCTTTCTTCTTGAAGTGCTTGGAAGTGTTGAAAGTTATGCTTAGCTTTATCTCTTTTTCATTATGGCTATTTGGAGTGGGATTACGGTTTTGCTTTTATGTACTCTGATAATAATTTTGTTCAAGATGGATATTTGTGTACTTGGCTTTAGTACGTGGTTTTGATGTTGTAACCAAACATGTTTTGCTTTTCAACTGCAATGAATAAAATTTGAATTTTTAAGTACCATTTTATATATCTTTCTTGTGATGTTCTATTTTATACTCTTATAATGCTCCATGAAAGTTAATGCATTCCCTTAGTGAGTGACATTAACGGACGTGGAGTGTTACACGGCCTCTGACTCTCGATTGAGTGGAGTATAGTTACTGTAATTTGGTTAAAGGTTATGCTTCTTGAGATCGACATGAGCTTGATTGTTGTTGTGACCGCCGGGTTTCCCGTTGTTTGGCTTGGGCTTGTACTGGGTCTCCCCTTACCCTTGTTGGAAAATTCTCTGTTGTTTTCCTTTGATACTGTCTTCAATGGTGCTAATGTGTGGGTTATTGAGGTGGCTTCCTTGAGCTGCCCTGTTGTGTTATGCCTCCTCTTAACACAGTAATTGTCTGGCCTTCTCGTAGAAACCCTTCAGAGTCTTGGGCGGAGCTAGGAAGGATGCCTTTAGCAAGCTGGACAAGGACTGTGCGCGGTTTCGGATCATCAACCTCGGCAAGGGTGGTGTTGAAACGCTCAAGATAGCTTTTGAGGGTTTCTATTGGGTGGTAGAGGATAGAGAGAGTGGGAGTATATTTCGTCGTGGACACGTGCATTCTGAATTCCTTGACCATTTCAGTAGCTATTTGGTCGAAGGTGGAAATTGATTGTGCCAGGAGCCGTGTGAACCAAAGCAAATCTGTGCCTTCCAAGAAAAACCAGGATGCATTTTCATTTGACTGCATCATTGGACCAACTAGAGTCCATGCGCTACTCATAGCGGTTCAGGAAGCCGTTAGGGTCAGTCTTTCCCTCGTAGACTGCGAGCTATGGCATGTTAACGCGTCGGGGCTACTGGGCTTTGTGCACGGCCTTGGTGATGAGGTAACGTCTCATATTAGTTTCCCAAATGTTCTTGACGTTTTCTCGCATATATCTCATGATTCTTCGGATCATGTCGGGGAGATGTACAGGTTGAACATCCGTTGGTGGAATCCAGCGGTCGTGGTTCACCTCAGGGGTCCTAGGCCGTGGACGTCTTCTGGGACGGACATTGGGATCATCCTCATCCATGTTGTCGGCATTGTTTGCCTGATTCTGAAGTGGTTGATGAGGCTGAGTCAGTTGATGTTGATTCTGATTAGGCGGAACTTGGGCCTGTTGAGTTGTTGGAAGCATAGTCCCCAAGTTCAGAGCAGCGACAGTTGAGTTTTGTCTAGTACGGGGTTGGTTACTTGGACCTGGTTTATCATTGATAACATACCGGGAATGGTAGCATTGACGCGTTCCCACGTTGAAAGTTATGGTAGTCCCATTACCGCTTCCGTTTCCATTACCATTGTCATTGTCGTTAGTGTTGGCGTGGGCATTGGCATTAAGGGTCATCCTCCTTCTTTGACTTTGGGCCCGAGTATCATAAGAAGAACTTTCTGAGAAATTGAGCTGCGGTCGAGCATTTTTCTGAGCAAGATAAAGATAAGCGATGAGACATTGACTTTCTTGGAGTTGACGCATTAGGTCAACGTTAGTTTTCAACGTGTTGTTGAGTTTTCGATACTTATCTTCCAACATTTTATTAAGCGCGTAAAGACGCGCTTGAATTGCAGGAGCATCGGGATCCATAGATTGATTGATATCAATGTCGGTCGGGTTCCCCGCTGATTGGGGTTGTTGAGAAGCAGCAGTGTCGACCCCTGCAGAGGTTCCGACCATTGTGTTCTTTGATCGCTTAACCATTATAAGTAGTCTCGAGCAGTAGGTTAGGGAGAAACCCAAGTAACGCGTCGAAGTCGAGGTGGAAGTGCACGAAAAAAAGTGAGTTAAAGGTTCTTAGTAAAAACACCAAAGTGTTGAAGGCAGAAAAATGTAGTCACACCCAAAGATTCTCTATTACTAGAGAATAACATTCCGTGTATGGAAAATTAAAGTGCGGAAAGCAGTACTTTGGTCCGTGAGAGGCCTACGTCCACTTTAAAGGAGTTTATTAATCTTTTATTCATAAAAGTGGGCTACAAGCATTGGACATCATCATAGCATTCGTTTACAAGTCTTTCTAGGTATTTGGGAGTCATATTTTTCATTATGCAAAATCTTGGAAAAAAGTGATGTAGTCTTCTCCTTCCTCAAGAGCTATGCTGCCATTAATGGATATCTAGGAGCTTGTAGAGCTGTCAAATAAAGCAAAATCCAACCATTATGAAGAATGAGAAACGGGATATTTATAGGTAGTGTGCTAGGTAGGAGTAGTTGGGATTTGGGTACCACATAGCAGAAAACCGCATCCCAAGGGCACATAGGTCAGAAAATCACATCCCTATCTGCTTTAAGGCAAGAAATCGCATCCCTCAGGTGGGATGCGGAATTTTACATCCTAGAGGGATGTGTTTCATTACGTCCAGGGGGAGGAAAGCGATCGCATCGAATCTAGTGGGTGCGATGACATCGCATCTGGTAGGTGCGACGACACCGCACCCTGAGGGATGTGATGGTATCGCAACCATTGGATGTGATGACACCGCATTCTTATGGATGCGATAACAATGCACCTGATGGATGCGATAACATCTCATCCTAAGGGATGTGACATAGAGGGAGGTAGTGACCTGCCGGTGGTTTCATGCGAGGTAACATGATGCGTGGCAGTGCGATGCGAGGGGGTGTGATGCGAGGCAATATGGGGTGATGTGATATTCGTATTTTGGGGGGTCGTAAGGCCAACGCTCACACTATTCCTTTTGGGCTTGGATTTTTAGTGTTATGGCTACACTTTAAGCTTTGGTGCTATGTGACGCTGAGTTGAGTGGGCCTGGTATGATTTTGGGAACCGGACCAAAAGGCTGGTTAACAAGGTTGAATCCTAAAATGACGGACACAAGCCAAAATTTTTGAATGAAGAGCAAAAACCGTTGTTCTCTCCCCTAAACCCTTCTATTTATAGCTGTAGTTCATTAGCCTGGGCTTCTCAAATTATCCCATTAGGAGCTAATTAGTCCGCCTAACAGAAACTGTAACCTTAAATACCGATTCCTCCCAAACTACTGAACCAAAATTTTAATATGACCAATCTACGAAATTTTTAATAGCTATTCTGATCCAATGAGATTGATTTTAGCACCTAATTCAATCCCTATCAAAAATTATAGCTAAAACAATACCCGCAAGGGTAAAACGGTCACAATTAAGTTTGGTGGAAATCATGGACATGCCTTACATCCCCATGAAAAACATATTAAAATCTTAGAATGATCCGACCACTAGGGAATTAAAAATAATTATTTTACCATCCTCCGATACGTAAAATACGGGACGCTACATTCTACCTCTCTTTTGGAATTTCACCCATAAAATTTAAAGCAAACACGAGCAAATAAGGTATTCAACATGCCTACCATCCACAAGTAGCCAATCTACCATCCAATCTAGGATCCAAAAATCCGTGCAATCAAAATCATACCTAACAAGCAGAACTCTAGTAGTGCAAGACACAATGGTACAAGTAAGATACGATATATGTGACATACCACTCAAAGAGTTCTGGATGGGTTGACCTTATACTCTCTTACATTTTTCATGTGCAATCCCCATCGTCCTCAGTTCATTGTACATTGTCTAGCTTGTCAACCTTCTTCCTAAGCAGCTTTACCTCATTTCCTATGACACGAAGTGGCTTACGAGGCTTAGAAAATTCAGTCTCAACCTCCTAATCTTCAATCTGATCAGAAGATACCACAACACTTGAGTCGTGCACAATCTTCCGTAGAAACAATACAAGAAACACATTGTGCACACCTATCATCTTCTCAGTAGATCCACCATATATGTGAGCTTCCTAATGCACTCGAAAAACGAAAAAAGGCACAATAGACCTTGTCGCCAACTTTCCTTTACTTTCAAAACGAACCACATTACGTAGTAGCGAAGCTTTAACAAATAACAAAACTCCAACTAATAATTCCATGTCTTTTCATCGCTTGTCGGCATAATTCTTCTGACGATCTTGGGCTACTTCCATTTATTGCCGAATGATCTCAATATTATCTGTTGTTTCTCTAATCATCTCAGACTAAAGTGCTAACTTCTCTCCACTCTCTAACCAACAGGATAGAGAATTACATGGTCTATATACAATGCTTCGCACGGTCATACGGTTCAATTCTAATGCTCGATTGGTAGTTGTTATTATAAGAAAACTCAATTACATGCAAATGATATTCCCATGATCATCCAAAATCTAACATGTAAGCTCTAAGAAGATCTTCCAAAACTCGATTAACTCTCTCAATCTGACCATCTGTCTGGGGATGATAAGCCGTACTCATACATAGCTCAGTTCCTAATGTCTCTTGCAAACTTTTCTGGAATCTACTAGTGAACAACAGATCTCGATCACTAACAATACTCTTTAGAATCCTAAGGAATCTTAATATCCACTTAAGGTATAAGTCAACCGACTTCAGTGCCATCCTAGTTGACCCAACAAGAATAAATCTTACGCTTTTAGTCAAGCAATCCATGACGACCCAAATACCATCATTTCCTGCCCTTATCCAAGGTAACCCATCGATTAAATCCATCGACACTTACTCTCATTTCCACATAGGAACTTCCAATGCCTGCAAAAATCCACTCAGCCTTCTCTGCTTAGCCCTAACCAACTGATAGTTCATATGCTTCAAGATAGATTTCCTGACATCCTTCTTCATACCTTCCCAGTAGTAGGCTCGCTTCATATCTTGATACATCTTGTTACCACTAGGATGAATCATCAATCAAGAAAGATGACATTCCCTCAGGACATCATCTTTCAATCCATCTATATCAGGAACAACCAGTCATTCATTCTTGCGATGCCAACCATCTCGATTGGCTTTGAAATCCTTAATTCCCTCAGGTTCCACTCTCATTTCTAATCTTTGAATAATCTCCATAATCTTAGCATCATGCTTCTGGCTTTCATCAATCCTTTCGATGAGAGTCGGTCCAATCGATAAGCTTGCTAACATCTCAGGCTCTAACTCACAATTCTAAAATCAAATTAAGATAAATACTCAAGATGCTTACTTTCCAAAAAAATGGCTTCCAAATTTGCATGTCTTCTGCTTAATGCGTCGGCCACCGCGTTAACTTTACTTGGAGTATAAGCTATACCAAAGTCATATGATGCCAGAAACTCCAACAATCGTTGCTGTCAAAGATTCAAAACCTTTTTTGAGAAAAGATACTACAATGACTTATGATCCTTAAACAACTTGAATCCAACTTCCAACAAGTAATGCCTCCAAATCTTCAGAGTAAACACTATCGGCGCCATCTCCAAATCGTGAGTTGGGTAGTTCTTTTAGTGTGGCTTCAGTTGTCAACTCGCATAGGCCACAACCCTATCCTTCTACATTAGCACCGCTCTAAGTCCAGTGCCACATGCATCAATATATACCGCCATCTCTTCATTTTCGATTGGAATAGTCAACACAGGAGAACCCATCAATCTCTCTTTCATAATTACAAAAGCTTGCTCACACTTTGTATTTCATGAGAAGACTTGAGTTTTCTTCGTTAATCCAGTTAACGGTGCAACTATCTTCGAGAAATCCTTGATAAATCGTCGATAATATCCAAGTAAACCAAGGAAACTCCTACCATCCATTGTGCTCTTGGTCAATCCCAATCTTGGATTGATGCCAATTTAGCAGGATCCTCCGCTATTCCTTGTCGCGACACGACATGACCCAAGAACCTCACTTCTTCCTTCCAGAAGTTACACTTTGAAAACTTAGCATTTAGCTGATGTTTTCATAAGATTTCCAAAACAATCCTCAAGTGCATCTTGTGTTCCTCCTGGGTTCTAGAATGAACACAAGCATGAACATATTCAACCGATCTCTGAAAACACGGTTAATAATTTCCACAAATTACTCTGGCGCATTAGTCAATCCAAAAAGCATCATCAAGTACTCATAAAATCCGGATGGTGTCCTAAAAGCAATCTTCGATACACTGTTCGTTGATACTCTTAGTTGGTGAAATCCCGTAGCCAAATCCATTTGAGAAAAAACATTTGCAAAGTGAAGCTGATGAAACAAGTCCTCGATTCTCGACAGTGGATACTTTTTCTTCTTAGTCACACTGTTCAGCTCACGATAATCCATACATAACCTCAACGATCCATTGGCCTTTGTTGGAACATAACTTGTGCACCCTACTCGGACACACTTCTCCAGATAAATCCATTACTCAAAAGACCATCCATATGTATCACTAACTCTCATTGTTCCTTAGGTGCCATCCTCCTAAGAGGCATAACAGTAAGTCTTTCCCCATCTATCAAATCAATCCGAAACTCAATCTCTCAATGCGGCGATAGTCCTTCACCTCTTCAAAAAAAACTAAAAACTCACTAGCGATTGGCACCGGTGACAATCCTTCCCGTGGAATCACAAGATAATATAAAAAGCTAAGCAGAACACCATCCTCTAATGAGCAATGTATCACCATCGTTCTCCCTTCCATGTTCTCGATCGTCACCTCGAGCCTCTCACAATCCACAAGAGTCGTATACCTCTAAAGCCTATCAATACCCAAAATAATCTCAAACCCAACGAAGTTCAAAACAAAGCAACCACAAACAAAAGAGAAATCATGACTCGATAGGACTAGACCACGATAAATCATACAAAGATTGAAAGATCCTTCTACTGGATTAGTTACAACTAATGGTCTATCAACAATTTTAGGTTCTAAACCCAACTTCCAAACAATCTCATTACAAATAAAAGAAGGTAATGCTCCAGTATCAAGAAAAACTCAAACTATAGCGTCTTTGATAGAAAGTATACCTTGCACAATGACATTCTTCCCATTTTACGCAACAGGCAGACTCCTTGAGGAAGACGGTGCAACATCCAAAGCATATGCACTCACAACCTGCTTATCCTTAGGTGGTTCTGGACAATTCTTCCTCATATGCCTACGTTTATTGCAATTAAAGAACCTCCTTTTCACCTTAGGGTTCTTACAATCCATGTAATAATGACCTTTCTCTTGATAGTTGTAGTAGATAACCTCGCCCTTTGGCTTCTTCTGGCCATTTTTTTCTTGCTATTGTCGTTTCCTTTTACCACTTCATTTTTTCTTGTTACCGTTACCCTGATGTGACTTTGACTCCTCCTTATTCTCAACAACAGCTTCTACTTTCTGTAAAAACAAACACTCCTTCCGTAAGGTCTTCTCGACTAGCTTCTCATAAGAATCATTGATATGGACGATCAGTTATTTCCTAAGACTTTCATCTGAACCCAACATGAACTTCTCGTTTTTCTGGTAAGGAGTCTCAATATATGAACGAGCAAACTTGGATAGAGCTTCGAACTCGGCCACTGTAACAACCCATAATTTTGGCTATAATTAATTTGATTATTTAATTAGTTTCCAAAAGTGGAATTTTTGCAGACAATGGAATTTAACCAGGAAACATGCATAGTTGCATTCATAATGGAATTCTAGTCAACTTTCATGTTTGGAACTTAGCGAACGAAGTCCGTATGTAAAAATAATGAATGAAATACGAAAACGGAAAATAAATAAATAAAAAGAATATATTAAAAATAACATACCATATATCACCTTTCGTTATTGGGTAGGTCGACCAAGGGCGGCTGACTTAGGAATTGACCCTTTGGTTAAGGTTGTAAGGGTAAATATATTATAAAAGTTTATACTAACGGACACATCTTTATAAAATTAAATATAATGGTTGAGGATCATTTCTACGCCTATAAATAAAGGGCTAGACCCCACTCTGTAACAACCCAAATTTTAACAAATAATAATTAATTAACTAGAGCTAAAGAATAAGTTGAGAAGTAATTAGGAATTAGGCAATGAGGTTTGCTCTATTAGGTCTGTGGCGATTTTCTAGTTCGAATAGAATTTTGAATTATGTAAAAAGGACTTAAAACGAACAAGTAATGACCAGTTGAAGTTTGAATTTTAAAGTTGAAATTAAAATAAAACTTAACGAATTTAAATAATTAATTGGGAATAATCAATATGTAACTGGGACGTCCCAATCCTAGCCGGGATAACCTAAGGGTCGACCCGGGGCCTAAGTGGGTCGACCCCTGTGTCGACCCACCAGGGATGGGTTGACCTGGTTAACGTTACCAGGTATGATTTCGTGACTGACACGATGTAACACCCAATAATTTTATTAGCATTAAAGAGGATAAATTAAATAATAATTAATTTAATATTCGGAACTCAGAGAAACGGAAGGCGCCACTGCGTCCATCTCGAAATTCTGGTCAAGATAGACATTTGGTTTGTGTAAAATGGACACCGTATGAAGAAGTTATGAGAGTTTTAAGTTTGTATACATGCAGAAGAATCATATATATACATATGAGTCAGATTTGAGTCAGAAACTTATCCGGAATGGTTCAAAAATCAAAATTGCGTGTGGCGGCAAATTTCCCGCTCTAGGGGGTCGACCCCCTAAGGGGGGTGTCGACATCGGGGTCGACCCCCTACAGGGGTGTCGACACCAGGATCGACCCCCTACAGCGGTGTTGACACCTCTAGGGATGATGTGGCAGTCGGTTTCAGGGGTGTTGGCAGCTATAAATATATGTCCATTTCTCCTGTTTTCTTCATTGGAAATCATGGAGGCCAAATGCTACCGGTGTTTGAACTGAGATGGATCGTATCCTCTATAACTATCAACTTTGCAAATCAATTAGAGATTCAAGCATAGATCTACAACCCAAAAAGCTTCTTTTCTAGTTCTATCTTCTTTGCCAAACACTGTGAGTTCTAGGTTATTTTTAGATTTAAATGATTAAAAGTAAAACGTGATAGTACTGTGATTTGGATCTGTCTTGAATCATAAACCTATGTAATTCTTGGATCTCAAACTTTATTGTGCTAGATCTATTTTTATAGATCTAATTCACCTGTGATTAGTTTATCATGTCACCTTTGTGGATCTGAACCTTTGTCAAGTTTGTGGTTAATTTGGGATTATCATTATATGGACAATTGAACCTTTATTTTGATCTAGACCATCATATTGTGATTAATTGAGATCTGTCATTATTGGACATATAAATTCTTATTTGGATTCGTTCATCCTAAGTATATTGGATCTAGTTTTATCATCATCCTTTTCACTAGATCTGTTTTATGTCCACCTTATTATGCTTATTACTTGTCTATGCCAGTATATATGTTTATGTAACTTTTAGAATGATTACTATTGTCATTTTCCCCATCACCTTTCCCTTTTATTTGTTTATGGCTAAGCTACTTTCTAGCCTAGGTACTGCCAAATAAATGTGAGTACGTTAGTTAAAGAATGAGGAGAAAAAGGTTAGAATTGGCATAATTTAAATAATGTTTATATGAATTGGGCATATAATTCAAAATGGGAAAGTGAGGACATAATCACCTATAATGACATAGGTAAGAATTAGATAAGAATGAATTGTCTAATAATCACAATTAAAATTGTAATGGCACTTATGACACGAGGTTAGGTTGCATTAGTGGTGGAAGTCTGCCCGGACCCGACCGACATATCCAACAACCACTAATGTTGAACCTAATGTAAGAGGTCTAAGTGCACAAATACGAGATGGGCTATGACACGAGGTTATGCCCAACTTGAGGAAGAAGTTCGCCCGAACCCGACCGACATATCCAACATCCACAAGTTGTAGGCCTAATGTTGGAGGTCTAGCCCATTATAAACCATAAATGGACATGGTAATAAATTGGACTACTTTACCTAATCTTATCCATAAGGGATTGTATGAATATGAACTAAGGTTAGGTTTAAGTAAAATTGGTTGGAGAGTGGGTGGGTTAAGTAAATCTGAGGGGGTAGGTAATATTTACATATAGGCCCACGAACTTGACCTAACAAGGTTATGTAACTAAAGACACCTAGTGGTATTCATAGCCGGTGGAAATAATAAAGTTATGTAATAAAAGACACCTTTTAGGGTAAAGCATAACATGTAGAAATGATAGGGTTATGTAATTAAAGACACCTAGTGGTATACATAGCGAAAGAAAACCTAGTGGCGGATACAAGACAAAGGGGAGAACTTGTATCATATTGTGTGGGACCCATTTCATCCAATAACCCGGAGTAGGTATCAAAACATGTACTCTGTACTAGGTCGGAGAAAGGGCACACTTACTGGACTGATTGTAAGAGATCTAAACGTGGCGGTGTGGTCGGCGCAAACTGATCGGGCCATTTCCTTGCATGAGCCGGGAAGAAGGGGATAAGGCTACCGTGACACCTATAGATATGGGGCTGTGCATATCAGCGAGGGGTTGCTACTTTAGGACATGATACATCCTACGGTCGGGCCGACACACATTATCTACGCGGATTAGGGAGCCGATCGATTCAGGTAGTAGTAAGTGTACACTTGAACGTATGGCTAAGTCTACCACCTTATAGTGGAAGGGATCTTCTTATTCTTGATATACTAGTAATAGTGTAGAGTAATCATTTTAGGGTAGCATATACACCTTATCCTGTGTACCTTGTCACACCTGTCTTTTATGTAGTAATCTCTCTTATCCACTTTATATGCATGTCATGCTACTTTTATTTATTTACTTGCTAAAATTAACTAGACTCGCCAGGCTTTATGTCTGACCCTTTTTGTTTCTCCTTCTTTCTTCCGTTTCCCCTCAAGGTTCCCAGGGAGAAAACACTCAGGCTTGACTGTGATTCTGCTTACTTTTGCTGGAGCTGCTGATATATATGGCTCATGCTCCTATCCTTGTTGCTATGGCTATATTTTGTTTTTGGGGAATTTTATTTCTTTTATGTACTTTGATATTTTTGAAGTACAAGATAGTGGCTTTTATGTTTTAATGGGCTTTTTTGTTTCAGACATGTGATGTTTTTGGACTACGGTATCTTATGATAAATAAAGTTTTTTTAATCCGTTGTTATTTTATATGTCTGTCTTGTAATATTTCCGTTCTCTTTACTATAACATTACACGAAACATAATGCATTCCCTTTGTGAGTGACATTAACGGACGTGGGGTGTCACACTTGGTATTAGAGCTGAAGGTTACCAGATTAGATAAAAAGTTTTTGAAAGCTACTTTCAAAAAGTTTTTAAAAGAAAACATTTTCAACAAGAAAAGTCTGTTTTGAAAAACATTCCCCAAAAAGCCATAAGTAATATATTTCGATCCCTTGTCTGAATTTCTTTCATTTTCCTTTTAACATGTCTGGGGAACCCAACATTCCAGAGGGCGTTACGATACCAGGATGGTTCCGTAGGTATCTGGAGGCCACGACACCTGCCGAAGGCCAAGAAAACATTCCTCCCCCAGCCGCACATGTTGTTCCTCCACCTCCTCCTCCTCCACGTGCAGACAACTTCTCAAAGATCTACAAAGATTTCTATACTATTTGAGGGAAGCCGTTCCATGGAATCGAGACGTTTGTGGAAGTTAGGAACTGGTTCAAGGAAACCGAGGACTTGTTTCTAATCTTTTAAGTAGAGGATCAAAGAAAGATTCAGTTAGCTGCTTTTCTATTGAAGGACAAAACTTCATTTTGGTAGGAGGTAACCCAAGCAGGCCGTCCGGTGGAAACTTGGGATGACTTTAGATAGAGGTTTGAGATGAAATTCCTTTCCCAAGCTGAGAAGAGCATGCAGATGGAGAGGTTCTTAGCACTCAAACAAGGGAACATGACGGTTAAAGAGTATGTTAACAAATTTAACCAGCTGGTAAGATTTTGACTAGAACTTGTAGACACACCGCATAAGAAGGCTTTGCGGTTTGCTAAAGGGCTAAATGAACCCCTTCATGGGTTAGCCATGTCCCACATCCTAATGGGAGCCACCTTTGAAAGACTTGTTGATATGGCGTTGATGTACGAGGAAGAGAAAGGGGAGAAGAAGGAGGTTAAAGCTGAGGAAACAACGCAAAACAAGAAGACATGGCCCAAGAAGGGACAACAACAACAACAACAACAACAGAAGAAGAATAAGAAAGGAGGAAAGAACGACAAGGGTAAGGAGAAAAGGAAGTGCCACAGTTGTGGGAAAGAATGTCACTTGATCAAAGACTATAAAAGAAGAAAGAACACTTGCTTCAACTGTGGAGAGGTCGGACACTTTGCTAGAGAATGCCCGAGGAAACAGGGATCACAGGGACAAGGTCAAAGGGCAGGAACTTCCAGAGGGTAGATGCATGCTCTAGCAATCAGTGCTCTTGATAAAGGTAGAAAAATTTCTGTGGAAGGTTTATTTTTTCTTTCAAAACATCCTATTAGAACACTTTTTGATTTTGGTGCTTCACATTCATTTATATCTAGTTCTGTGGTTGAATATATGCATTTAATTACTAGTATGGTAGTGGATCCCGTAGTTGTTTCAAACCCCATTGGTGGTTCGGCTCATTTATCTATGATTTGTCGGGGTTTGAAAATATCTGTGTTAGGCGTCGAGTTTGAATGCGACACATATGTGCTCGGGTTTATGGGCTATGGGTTGATTCTAGGAATGGATTGGCTTACCATGCATGGTGCCATTCTGGATTGCGAGAGGAGGGCGTTAGGCTTCTGACTTGTCATGGGAGGACCCTCGAGATTTCTTGTGAGCCCCATGGGTCTTTTATGCTTAGTTTCCTAGAGTCTCTTGATGCATCTATCGATGATCTACAATCTGTTCTAGTGGTCTGAGATTATTCTGATGTTTTTGATAAGGTATGGGGTTTACCTTTGAGGCACGAGATTGACTTTCTTATATATCTGGTGGACAATGCAAAGCCAGTTGCATTACCAGTGCGCCATATGGCTCCAAGGGAAAGGAGGGAGCGGAGTAAGCAAGTAGGGGAGCTACTTGAGAAAGGATTTATCAGACAAAGCATATCTGAATGGGGTTCTCTAGTTGTATTCACAACTAAGGCAGATGGTTCGCTTCGTTTGTGTATCGATTATAGAGAGTTGAACAAACTCACAAAGAAGAATAGGCACCCACTTCCAAGGATAGATGACTTGTTTGATAGCTTGTCGGGGCCTCGGTATTTTCTCAGTTAGACTTAGCCATGGGTTTTCATCAGTTGAGGGTGGCTGAGGAAAGCATAGATAAGACTGCTTTTAGGACTCCAGATGGTTTCTTTGAGTGGCTAGTTATGCCTTTTGGCTGACGAATGCACCCACCTATTTTGTTGATCTAATGAGTAGGGTGTTTCGGGAGTTCCTAAATAAATTTTTCATAGTCTTTGTTGATGACATTTTGATCTTCTTAAATAGCAAAGAAGTGCATGCCCATCATTTGGGAGATATTTTGAAAACTCTCTGTGACCATCAGCTTAAGGAAAAATTCTCCAAGTGCAATTTTTGGAGAAAGGAGGTGAGATTCTTAGGGCATGTAGTCTCCAAAGAAGGGATAGCTGTGGATCCCGCGAAAGTAGTTGCGGTGCAAGATTGGCAGATTCCTAAAAATGCAACAGAGGTGAGAAGCTTTCTTGGATTGGCAGGTTATTATAGGAAGTTCGTTAAGGACTTCGCGAAGATATCAGCCCCACTCACCAGGAAAACGAAGAAGAACTTGGCATTTTCAAGGGATATAGATTGTGATGTTGCTTTCCAACGTTTAAAGCGGGATCTTACAACAACCCCAGTCTTGACTTTTCCCGATGGGAACAAAGTGTTTACAGTTTACACTGATGCATGTGGTACAGGGCTTGGTGCGGTTCTGATGCAAGAAGGGAAAGTAGTGTGTTATAGGGGTAGACAGTTGAGAGTTCATGATAAGAACTACCCCGTCCATGATCTAGAGCCAGCTGCCATAGTATTCGCGCTAAAGACGTGGCGTCATTATTTACTTGGAGAGAAGTTCGAGTTATATACCGATCATAAATCTCTCAAGTATCTGTTTTCATAGAAGGATCATAATTTAAGGCAACAAAGGTGGATGGAGTTCTTAGCTTCTTATGATTTTGAAATTGCTTATACCCCTGGCAAGGGTAATGTGGTGGCGGACACACTAAGTAGGCAGAGGATGGCCTTAAGTCCTCTATTTGTGGAAAGGAAGAGCTTGGAGTTCATCCCAACTTTAGATTTTAAACCCTCCATCGAAATTTTTCCTGACTTGTTTGCATCGTTGGAGATACGACCAACTCTTATGGATCTGATAGGAGCTTTGCAACAAGGTGACCCAAAGATTTTAGACATCATGGATAAGCTCCGAAAAGGGGAGACTTCTAGTCACCTCAGTCGATATACCATAGATGAAAGGGGTGGTTGCGACGAGATGGAAGGCTTTGTGTTCCTCAAACTGGAAGCTTGATAAAGGCAGTCCTAGAAGGAGCCCACCATTCTAAGATGACTATTCATCCAGGCAGTGATTAGATGTACAGAGACATGAAGAGGGTTTTCTTTTGGGCCGGGATGAAGAAAGATGTAGCCGAATTTGTTTCTTAATGTTTAGTTTACCAGCATGTCAAAGCTGAAAAAAAGAAGCCCGATGGTTTACTTCATCTTTTGGAGGTTCCACAGCGGAAATGTGAGAGTGTCTCTGTGGATTTCATAGATGGTTTGCCTAGATCAAGAAATGCAACACCAGTATCTGGGTTGTGGTCGATAGACTCACTAAGAGCGCTCATTTCATTCCAGTAAAGAGTAAGAGGACGACATCATGGTTGGCAACAATTTATGTTCGAGAGATGGTTCGTCTTCATGGAGCACCTTCCAACATCGTAAGCGATCGTGACCCCATCTTTACTAGTGAATTTTGGAGGAGCTTGCAAGAAGCATTAGGCACACTGTTGTGTTTGAGCATTGCTTATCATCCTCAGACCGATGGGCAGACGGAGAGGGTGAACAGAATTCTTGAAGATATTTTAAGGCTGTGTATCCTAGACTTCGGAGGGACTTGGAAAGAGCATCTTCCTTTAGTAGAGTTTGCCTATAACCACAGCTATCAAGCCAGCATCGGCATGGCACCCTTCGAAGCACTGTACGGACGACCTTGTAGATCACCAACTTGTTGGTGGGAATCTACTGAAAGATTATTACTTGAACTAGATATGGTTAGGGAAACATCTGAAAAGATTGACCTTATTCGACGGCGGATGAAGACAACCCAAAGATAGACAAAAAATCCTACGCAGACAAGAGAAGGAATGACATCGAATTCGAAGTGGGAGACTTAGTTTTTATTAAAGTGTCACCTCTGAGGAATGTGGTTCGCTTTGGATCGGTAGGGAAGCTGGCACCTAGGTTTGTGGGACCATTTCCCATAACCGAGAGGATTGGCCAAATGGCCTATAGAGTAAAGCTTCTAGAAAATTTATCTGGTGTTCATGACGTTTTCCACGTTTCTCATCTGCGGAAGTATTTGCATGACAGCGCGGAAGTTGTTGAGCCAATCATATTAGAAGAAGTGGAAGTAAAGCGGGAGGCGACAGTCAGACGAGTCCCTACCCGTATTCTTGGAGCAGAAGTAAAGAGGCTCCGCAATAAAGAGATCAAGCTGATAAAGGTTCTATGGGGAGATAACCCAGAGGATGCAACATGGGAGACCGAAGACAAGATTCGTACTTCGTACCATTTCCTTTTCGAGGGTATGTTCTTAACTCCTTTTCCATAATTTTATCTGTGTTTGTTTCTATCAATTGAACATATCATATCCATAGTATTTTCGGCCTTTAGATAGGAATCCTAAGTATGTAAACATGTTTTTGAGACATGTTATGTTTGATGGATGCAAGTGGATGTAAGTGTCTGCTAGTGGCTTCCTGTTGATGCATACACACACACATTAGGCACTAGATCGGCTCAATCACTCTCATACTGCATATGGATGTGTGCGCATCTTCTTTTCTTTTATAGATGGAAATAGATGTATTAGCATATGGATGTTGCATTTTGATGAATGAGTGTGAGCACATATAGAATTCACAAGTTATAATAGGATTATTTGCATACATATTTGATACATGGCACTAACATACATTGCATTAAGGAGATCAACTGAATTAGTAGACCGCCTGATCTTTGCATTAGTATTGGGATATATACACACACCTTTGAATATATTCATATAAGCATTAGAAATCTTTAAGGGCAATGGACGCCAGTGATTGATGGATGAGTAGATGGATGATGGATGGTAGGATATGCATTCTTCTCAACTTAGAGATTTTGGGGACGAAATCCTTTAAGTAGGGGGATGTAACACCTCGTAATTTTATTACCATTAAAGAGGATAAACTAAATAATAATTAATTTAATATTCAGAATTAAGAGAAACAGACGGTGCCATTGTGTCCATCTCGAAATTCTGGTCAAGATAGACATTTGGTTTGCATAAAACGGACACAGTACGAAGAAGTTATGAGAGTTTTAAATTTGTATACGCACAGAAGAATCATATATGTACATATGAGTCAGAATCTTATCCAGAATGGTTCAAAAATCAAAATTGCGTATGGCAGCAAATTTCCCTCTCTAGGGGGTTAACCCCCCTAGGGGGTGTCGACACCGGAGTTGACCCCCCTACAGGGGTGTCGACACCGGGGTCGACCCCCCTATAGGGGTGTCGTCACCCCTAGGGCTGACGTGGTAGTCGCTTTCAGGGGTGCTGGCGGCTATAAATATGTGTCAATTTCTCCTATTTTCTTCATTGGAAATCATGGAGGACAAATGCTGCCGGTGTTTGAACTGAGACAGATCCTATCTTCTACAACTATCAACTTTGCAAATCAATTAAAGATTCAAGCATAGATCTACAACCCAACAAGCTTCTTTTCTAGTTCTATCTTCTTAGCCAAACACTGTGAGTTCTAGATTACTTTTAGATTTAAATGATTAAAAGAAAACCGTGATAATACTGTGATTTGGATCTGTCTTGAATCAAAAACTTATGTTATTCTTGGATCTCAAACTTTATTATGCTAGATCTATTTTTATACATCTAATTCACCTATGATTAGTTTATCATGTCACCTTTGTGGATAAGAACCTTTGTCAAGTTTGTGGTTAATTTGGGATTATCATTATATGGACAATTGAACCTTTGTTTAGATCTAGATCATCATATTGTGATTAATTGAGATCTGTCATTATTGGACATATAAATTCTTATTTGGATTTATTCATCCTAAGTATGTTGGATCTAGTTTTATCATCACCCTTTTCACTAGATCTGTTTTAAGCCCACCTTATTATGCCTATAACTTGTCTATGCCAGTATATATGTTTATGTCACTTTTAGAATGATTACTATTGTCATTTTTCCCATCACTTTTCCCTTTTATTTGTTTATGGCTAGGCTACATTCTAGCTTAGATGCCGCCAAATAAATGCGAATACGTTAGTTAGGGAACGACGGGGGGGAGGGGGGGAGGGGGGAATGGTTAGAATTGGCATAATTAAAATAATGTTTATATGAATTGGACATATAATTCAAAATGGAAAAGTGGGGACATAATCATCTATAATGACATAGTTAAGAATTGGATAAGAATGAAATGTCTAATAATTACAATTAGAAATTGTAATCGCACTTATGACACGAGGTTAGGTTGCATTAGTGGTGGAAGTCTGCCCGGACCCGACCGACATATCCAACAACCACTAATGTTGAATCTAATGTCAGAGGTCTAAGTTCGCAAATACAAGACAGGCTATGACACGAGGTTAGGCCCAACTCGTGGAAGAAGTCTGCCTGGACCTGACCGGCATATCCATCATCCATAAGTTGTAGGCCTAATGTGGGAGGTCTAGCTCATTATAAACCATAAATGGACATGGTAATAAATTGGACTACTTAACCTAATCTAATCCATATGGGATTGTATGAATATGAACTAAGGTTAGGATTAAGTAAAATTGGTTGGAGAGTGGGTGGGTTAAGTAAATATGAAGGGGTGGGTAATATTTACATATAGGCCCATAAACTTAACCTAATAAGGTTATGTAATTAAAGACACCTAGTGGTATACATAACCGGTGAAAATGATAAAGTTATGTAATTAAAGACACCTTTTAGGGTAAAGCATAACTTGTAGAAATGATAGGGTCATGTAATTAAAGACACCTAGTGGTATACATAGCCAAAGAAAACCTAGTGGGGGATACAAGACAAAGGGGAGAACTTGTATCATATTGTGTGGGACCCGTTTCATCCAGTAACCCGGAGTAGGTATCAAAACATGTACTCCGTACTAGGTCAGAGAAGGGGCACGCTTATTGGAATGATTATAAGAGATCCAAACGTGGAGGACGGTGTGGGCGGCGCAAACTGACCGGGCCATATGCCTGCATGAGCCGTGCAAAAGCTGATAAGACGACGTGACACCTATTGATATAGAGATGTGCATATCAGCGAGGGGTTGCCACTTTAGGATGTGATACATCCTACGGTGGGATCGGCATAGAGTCTCTACGCGGATTAGGGAGCCGATCGATTAGGGTAGTCGTTAGGGTGCACTTCGACGTATGCCTAAGTCTACCACCTTATAGTGGAAGGGATCATCTCATTCTGGATATACGAGTAATAGTGCAGAGTAATCATTTTAGGGAAGCATATACACCTTATCATTTCTAACTTGTCACACCCGTCTTTTATGTAGTAATCTCTCTTATCCATTTTATATGCTTGTCATACTACTTTTATTTGCTTACTTGCTGAAAGTAACTAGACTCGCCAGGATTTATGTCTGACCCTTTTTTCCTCCTTCTTTCTTCAGTCCCCTCCCTCAAGGTTCTCAGGGAGGAAACACTTAGGCTTGACTGTGATTCTGCTTACTTTTGCTGGAGCTGCTGATATGTATGGCTCAAGCTCCTATCCTTGTTGCTATGGCTATATGTTGTAATGGGCTTTTGTGTTTCAGACATGTGATGTTTTTTGACCACGGCATCTTATGATAAATAAAGTTTTTTTATTTCGTTGTTATTTTATATGTCCGTCTTGTAATATTGCCGTTCTGTTTACTATAACACTTCACGAAACTTAATGCATCCCCTTTGTGAGTGACATTAACGGACGTCGGGTGTCACACACCAGACGATTTCTCTAGCTGGTTCTGGAACGTTCTTACAGACGTAGTGTTAAGCATTCTGATTGAAAGCCTAATTATCCTAGGGCCTGAATTTTCCTAAAACATCTATAGATTGATCTGTACTCCTCTCTCTTTCCACACACTTCTCATTCTTCATTTTCTCAACCTCCAATTAATTTCTCTCTAAAATGAAAATATATTGTTAGGTCACAAAATTGGAGTACTGTTTATTTGTAGATTGGAAGGATTTTCCACTTGAGCCTTTGTAATTGCAACTTTTAGGTGTGTTTTTAGTAATTTTTAGATTTCTTTTCAGATTGGAATCAAATTTATTAAAAAAGAGTAGTCGCGATTGGTTTGTATACTGGTTATTCTCTATTCTTAGATTAAAATTATTACAAAAATTCTATTTCTTTTCTGAATTCCTCTGTCTACTTCTGCAAATTATATTTAGATTTTTTTTGTTTGTTATTCCTAATTTCTTCTCTATCCTTTCTCTATTTCTTTTGAGATTTTGTAGTTTCGCGGAACATATGCCTGAAAAGAGCATATGAATATGTTGAAATAGACATGAACCTGTAAGCCTAATATTTTATGTGAAATTATTTATTTTTTCTCTATTTTACGTTTGGGTTGGGAAATAATATGCATTGGAATAAGAAATTAAGGATAAAACCTGAATATGTTCAAACCTACAAATAGAGAGAAACAAATGGAATAAAAGTAGTTGGACTAAATCAATCCCTATTTCATAGAACTAGATTGCAACTTAAATAATGGTATAATCATGATAATTGAATTAAAATCAATATAAACATGTTGATTTGTAATATGAACCTGGTACTCCTTGTTGTCACGTTTTAGCCCAGTAATCCTTGTTGTCAGGTTTTAGCCCAATAATCCTTGTTGTCGGGCATTGATATAAACTTGTTAATTTGTAGTATGAACCCAATACTCCTTGTTGTATGATTTTAGCCTAGTACTTTTTGTTTTCAGGCTTCAATATAAATATGTTAATTTTAATTGTATGCCCATCACTCCTTATTGCCCGGCTTAATAAATTAAATTGTTTTGGGGGATAAATCAAGGGTTGGGGGATTTGAGCCAAGTTATTGTGATCCATTCCATATAGCATACCCTAATTATCATTTTGGTCCCACTTGAGGCAAGGGAACGAACCATGTTACATTATGGATGTAAATAGGTCCAATTGAGATGGTGTGAATGCGTTTCGGCGAGTCAGTGTGCGTGCACTACCTCGATTTGGGGACATAAGCCATTTTAATACCTATTGATAAGGCTATGTTAAATTGTTGATGGGCTAGGCTTGATAATCCCAAACTCATATGGGCATGTGTTGTCCATGATTCGTTGCAGGGTTAGTATTAGGAATGTTCTTCCTAACTAGTTCTATTTGTTGAAGTGCAAAATAGTCAACATTTACTATTGAATCCTTCAAATGAAAACTTACATATTTGTATAACTTCTCTTATTATATCTCCACTTTGTTCTATTCACTTTTAGGCATCAACAGACACTTACTTCTTTATTGACACTATACAGCTGTTTTATTTATTTGCCTCCTCTTATTTGCTATGCTAGAAATTACTACAACTCACCAGACTTTTGTCTGACCCATTTTCTCATTTTATTCTTTTCTTTTTCTTCCCTCCAGGCTCTTAGGGAGGAAGTGCTTAGCTAGGATTGATTTATTGATTTTTCTTGGAAGACTCTTGCAGAGATATACTATTTATCCTATTTTCTTTCCATGCTATGCTTGTATTTTCTTTTGGCTATTTGGGGATACTTTTGTTTTGTACTCAAATGTTTCTACAGTGACTGGGACTAAGACATGGAAATTTTACGACTCTTTGGTTTATTTTAAAATAATTGAGAATGTTAACGGTCGGTCATTTTAATATATAATTTGTCTTTTCTTCCACTGTGAATTTATTCTTTTATGTCCTATGAAATATTAGCCTATGTGATGTTTATTGTCTTTATACCTACAACGCTCCATGTTTCTTAACGAGATTCTACATTACGATAGCGCAAAGAGTTGTGGGGTGTTACATACTCTTTTGCTCATATTTTTTTGAGGCAGTAGCGAAGCTCTACCATTCCCAATTCTCTTAGCTCTTCTAAAATTCTAAATTATAAATCTATTCAAATCAAACAAACAAAGATTGGAGATATTGAATCCTGGTCTGCGCAAAAGGGTTGGTTATATGAATAGGTAACTTATATTATTAGATTTCCTTCTTATTTTCCTATTCTACTTTCAGATCTACAAATTTAAATCTGTCTTTGTAAATCCCTTCTGTAAATGGGGTTTGTAAGCCTAAAAGATGTGTTTAGATTCAGATTTGGATAGCTTTCAAGTGAGTGGGAAATATATACATTGTTTATAATAAATTGTATAATTCGTTTGTGTTGAATCTGAATAATATGCCTAAAAGTATCAAATTTTTATATTTTTGTCAAATCTGAAATATTAAGTATGTAATTTAGGTATGGATTTGTAGGCCAAGCGGTTTAATGTTATCTACCTACAACAGTCTTTAGATTGTTTGTGGTTATTGTAAACCCCTTGGATCGGGAAATCAGTCCCAAAATAATTACCATTTGTGTAGTATTTTATTCTAAATTCATAGGATTTAGGTGTTGATTTGTGGTTTGTGCAATTTAGGTTAGAATAATAATCCTATTTGTGTTGGATGATGTTTGGGATTTTACTTGATTATTGTAAATATGCCTTTTTCTTCTTTGGAAAAAGATGTTATTTGAAATCAACAAAAAAATATAAACAATAAAATTTCCTATTTCTTGTGGTTTGATAATATTCCTTTTTTAATTGTTTTGGGAAAACTTATAATAACTACAACTATTAAACTTTTTATGACATTTTGGATCTTAAATAAGATTAAACACAAAAAGGGTGCTTTGGTCGTTAGTTAAGACCAGGACATAAATAATAAATATTAATAAAATAAAACTAGGAACTAAGTTAATTTTGCGCTTAAATTATATATATATATATATCTTATTCGCCCAAATCTACATAAATATTGTATTATATTAATAAATATTTATTGTTATGCATTTGATTTTAGATAGTTTCCGTTTTATGGGAACGTATATGGAAATATAATCCATCTTAAACGAAGATAAATATCATGACCATTGTAGCAATAAACATGGAATTGATTTGTTATAAATAAAAAGGTCATCAATATGGTAATAAATATTGTAACCATGCTTGTTTCGGGGAAATTAATTAAATAAGGAAATAAATGCCTAAATGGTTACAACTTGAATTGTGATTAGGAACAGGATTATAACTCTAATCAAGGAAATAAATAAGTAATAAATGCATATATATACATATATATAAGGACTAAATAAAAGTTAGTATTTGGGAGTTACAATAATTAGATTAAAATGGGACCGATAGTATTTAAGAGGTTAATTAATGCCATATTAAATATGACTATTAGGGTCATAAATGGTAGAAAATCTTAATAGTAATAATAAGTAGAATTAAATGAGATTATTGGGGATTGATTGTCGTAGTAGCTGCTAAGTATAATAAGGAAATCAATATTTAAACATCCAAGAATAAGAAGTTATAAGGTTTCCTTGTTTTATTCTAGTTAATCTAGAATTAATATAATTAGAAATAAGGATTGGACTTAGTAGCTTAATGATGCGAGGTCAGTTGCCTTATTCGACAGAAATCTGCACTTTCTAGCGGTCGGATATATGCACAACTGATGTGAGATATCATTTACCATAGGAACCCATGACGTTAGTTAACTGCATACCGAGAATTATTCCCAAAAATAAGGTTTACTTTAAGTCTTGAGGTATTAAGTGGTTGTAGGGACCCGCCCCCGTCCAAAAGAAGGAACTAACAAGGAAATAATTTATAAGCATAGACTACTTCTAGATTTGAGGTATTAATTAGTGAGATCTGCCTAATGGGTATTAAGTGATACGATTTACCCTTCCCCATAAGGGTAAAATCATTAGGTTACCCCTTAAAAGGTATAAAGCCACTGAATAACTCATCTCTCTGTACATAAGAAGTATTAAAGGCTATTGGGTGCGAGATTGGTAATCTTTATGATATTCCACCCTTAAAAAGGTATTATGCTATCGAATAACTCGCCTCTTCGTAAATAAGAAGTATTGAAGGCTAATTGGGTGCGAGATTGGAAATCTCCACGATAGTCCGCTTCCTCTGGGTATTAAGTGACTGGGGTCAGAGTCCACCCTCAGAAAAGGTATTGAACGACCGCCACGGAGGTACCATATGTCTGCCTATCATGTGGAAGTATTAAGTGACTAGGAGATTATCCAATAAGGGTTGTTAGATAGTAACATGGGGGTCCACCCGGGGAAGGCCATAAATGATGGTTAGTCGTCTATCTATCCTGTAGGTAATAAGTGTCTGCTTACTATCTCCTGCCCTATGTAGTGCATGGGTATATGCATGGATGACAAAAGCCTTAAATTAGTAGGATCTAGTAGTTAGTGTCCTCTAATTCATATTAGTGTAGGGTAAACCATCAAGTAAGGCAAAGAGATCGATTATATCCACCTTGGGTCTTAAATGATCAAAAGGATCCACCCTTATCTTATATTGATATTGAGTCTTAAGTAGCTTTACAGAGATAACATACCTCCTTATGTATGCTAAGTAGTTGGTAGGCCCACCTCTTAGTTTTCAGTAGTTGGTTGAATGGTGGTTCAAAGGCTTCATACTTATGCATAAAAGTTCTATCTTATTATTGCAATATCAATATGTTTGGGAATTACTACCTTGGGTATGGTAGTTAGTCGTCATGCGTAAATCTTTACAAGGTTAGGTCAGAATTAATAGCCTTGTTAAACATATGTTTTGGTAAAGACCAAACGGGATACATTTGTGTATTGCATACGGTGTTATACTTCTTCTACTCACCAAGACTTATTGTTCTGACCCCCCCCCCCCTCCTCATAAAAACTCTCAGGTTTATCTCGGGGATGACAAGCCTTAGTGGGTATGCAGTTTGGTTTTCGGTTCTTGTTCTAGCATGCTCGATATTGATATGGCGATTAACTTTAAGGTAGTTTCCTTAGTCGGTATTAGTTATCCTTCCTCATTTTGCTGTGAGTTAGTTTTATTGTACTCTGATTATGCTCATGCTCATTTATTTGTTGGTATCAGATCTATGCTCTCCATGCTTGGATGGGTTTGAGTTCCAATTTTTATCGAAATTCAGGCTCAGAAAAGTGTGATATGTTACATTTGGTACCAGAGCTTAGGTTTAAATGAACAGAGGAATTAATAAATTAAGATTAGTGAGAGAACAAATTCAATTTTATTTTTCATTTTCTTTGGTCCTTCTTCCATTACTCTAAATTACGTCGATAATGAGATAGTCGTGAGCCTATTTGAAACAGGTTTGAAATGATATAGAGTTAGAAGTACTTTGAGTTCGAGTTTCTTGCCAACCTTGATTTACCCCATGACATGTTTGGCGATATGTCTGGGAGAGCATGAGAACGAAATATGGTGAATCCTGTGGATTTGAGCTGGGTGACTAGACAAAAAGCTAGCTAACTCTGAGATAGTTGTAATTTCTTGTTTTTGGTTTCGTTTGGGAGTTACACTTGATGACCTTTTCTTAGTCTTGAAATAAGAGATTCACGTTAATGTGTCATTATAGTCCGAAAATATAGTTACGAAGTTTATCCAATAGATATTTCATTGTGTAAATCTAGATAATCTTTTGATAAAATTATTCATTTGAATCTTGGTCTTATATTCAGAGAGATATTAGTTTTGAAAATATTTTTTGAAAATATAAAGGGTTTCGAAAATTTTAAGTTATAGTTTTTGAGAAATTACTTCATAAATAAAGATTTGTGAAAATGAATTGAATTTTATAATTTTAAATCTAACCATACTTCAGATTGATGGGTTTTGTGAAATTTTAATAAATAATCCATTTTGGTAAAGAGAAAGAATTTGAAAATGACAAGAAATAACCCTTGAAATATAGAAACTATAATTACCCATTCCTTGTGATTTTTAATATTCATCTTTTTGGAAATTTTGGATGAATACGAAAATTATCACAATCAACCTTTTAGAGCTTTAAAAATCTCAATAGTTCAGGACATGAAAATGTTGTTCCAGTCAGTAATATAAACTGGAATGTAAATGTAGGTTTATATTACAAAACGCTTGGTTTATAAATAAAAACTAATTTCGAAAAAATTTCAAAATTTTTGATCGGAAAATACTAAGGAAATTTCTATCCGATTTGGGGTATTTGACTTCATAAACCTTTCGTGTCGTTTGTCAGCTAGGTGAGGGGAAAATCCATTTTACTTTTTTTTTTATTTCTAACTGAGTTTTGTTTTCGAGAATTCATTCGTTTGTTTGATGGTCGCAACTGTTCGAAGGCGAACGAGTAGCATTGACTTGACGGGTAGAGGACTTAAGCACGAGATTTCCGGTGGAATCAGAAAGGCGAAACGATTTTATTATAATTTTATTTGGAGTCAAACTGGCCCGTTTAGGTCCAGGCTCAGACCTCTCCCAAAAAGGGGAAAGCGGCCGACCTCTCTCCTTTCCATGGGTCGACCATCCACTATCAGGATTCGGGTACAACCCAAACCTGGGAAGCGATATATAATATCGCTTCTAGGTCGAGCCGTTCATTTTTGCTCCGTTTTCCTCCTATTTGCAGCAGCCAAATCCATTCTCCACCTCCCCAAATCCCAAAAATCGAGTCTTTAAGCTCCTTTTCTCCCGTAGTTACCACCAAAATTCTTGCACCGTAGATATTGCCTTTTTATACACCGCATATTTGCGTCTTCCTTCTCCGATTTCGTCGATTTCTCAATGGACCTTCCCCGAGCTTCTAACATCTTCGCACAGTACCCCGGTCTCATACTTCAATAGCTCGCATGGCTAGACCGCAACCCGCAGAAGATAGAAGCCTATTTGGAAACGACAAACTATGAGTTTCACCAAGGATGTCTGGTGAAATTCGCTGAATTCACCACTTTCCAATTGGAGGAGATATTTCTCATCGCTGGGTTGGCACCGATCCTACGCTATGACACCTTCGAGTGTGAGTGTTGTCCGCACTGCATTTGTCTTTTCGACACACAAATGGTCGTCAACTTTGATGAGGGTTCTAGCTTTATTCGTCTGAGATAAAGGGCACCCCCAATGAGCTTACCGACCAGGATTTGGCAGTGATCTTGGAAATTTCTGTAGTTGGAGAGGATTTGGATGACATAGAGATGACCGACCCTTAGATCCTTTTTCGCATCTTTCTTGGAGCTGTCGGTATTTGCGACATCGGTAATTTTCTACCTATCGCCCGTCTTATTGTGCGCATCATTCAACAAAACAATATTCCCAAGATGGGAAGCCTCAAGCAGATCTATCCTTCAATGCGTCGAGCTACTTATACTATTACTGGTGGTATAGACATCAATTGGGCGCACATTTTAATGATCCACTTCTTTGAGCCTTTAGCTGGTACTCCAAGGACCGACTTCCCGTACAGTCATCTTCTCACCCGTGGTTTTCAACACTTTTTGGTGAATCTTTGGGGGGATTTTTGGTCAAGAAGACCCTTACCGCCATCGACCATGCCTCTATATGGAGGATTGGCATTCAGCTACCCTCAGTTCCTGCCCCATCTCCTGCTCCAGTTCCTGCACCTTCAGCTCCAGTCGAGCAGTAGCAGCAACTAGCCGTAGCAGGCCAGGTGAGTCCTGAGCTTTTCGGCCTTCGCCAGATCCACGCAGACCTCCATGAGATTCACATGGAGAGGTTTCGATAGGCAAACAGGATTGGATGCATTTCTTCCATACTACATTCCTAGTGCGGACGTGGAAATGGATCAAGTTACAGTCATGGCACTCGACCTTCTCGTAGCCTTTAGGCGATGTCTTTTGTATCTTGTGTATCGTGTATATCTTTCCCTTTCCAACATTTTTGTCTTTTGGTATTTGTAGAAGTTGTGTCTGCAAATATTAGTGTTGTTGCTGCAGTAAATCGCATGACGATGTAATGGAATTTCATTTGTGTTTTTGTAACAACCCTAAATTTCGGGGCAAATTTAAAATTTATTTTAAGTTATTTTAATGAGCTTTGTTTGTTTAAAATAATTTATTTTAAATTAGTAAGAATTAAAATTTTATTTTATTTGAAGTAAAGAAAGATATATGTTAGTAAATATAAAAGTGCAAAAAAAAAATCATTTTTTTTAAACATTGCTAGAAATTAATTACTAAAAGAGAAAAGAAAACATATATTTAAGATATGTCAAAAATATTCTTTTTAATGTAAATACGGGGCGTGAACAATTCACATGTAATAAAATATATGGATTATTTATTTAAATTCTTAATGTTAACGTTTTGCTAATAGAGAATATTTTAACTTTATATGTAGTTTAGTTCTAAATAAAGAAATAATGGGTGAAATAAATTCGTGAATTTAGCATTGGCATTTAATTTACGGTGTAACGGTGAAATAAATTCTTCCCTTCCTTATTTTTAGCACATGCATCCATGTTACATTATTCATATATATGAACATAAATTAAATGAATTTATACATGGAAATTTTATGCTAATCAAGTATTGTTTCAATTTAAAAAATATATTTGTGTATTGGTAATGAATGTTGAAAACTGGAAACAAAATGTTAGAAATAAACAAGTAAAAGCAAATTAAGAAAAAGGGGGATATCAATTCTTGGTTTGGCTGGAAATTGATTACATTTATTGCACCAACCTTAGCTTATATTGTTGTTCTGAATGATCTGCATATAAACATTTTCTTCTAAATGCTCAATTAATTCTCTAATTGATGTTTATATAAAATTTCCGTTTTCGTCTCCTACTATTTATTGTCGGTTTTTATTTCAAATTTAAATGAAAAGGGGTTTCAATTCTTTAAATTTGCATATATATATTAAGAAAGGAAATTTTATCATTGTTCTAAATTTGAGATTCACAGTGGAGGGAAAGTTTTTCTACCTCATTAATAATTTTAAGTTTGAATTTCAAAAGACTTTTGAAGAATAAATGATAACATTGAGAAACCAATTAAGGGAGAAGTGAATGCCAATGGATTTTTGCATAAATTCATGCGCATGCCTTTTCAGCATCAGGAAAGACAAATACATTTAACATAAATATGCATTCAATTCTTCCCTTTTAGTCTCTTTTTCTTCGTAACTTGCTTTTGAAATTTAAATGAGAAATTAATACGCTACCTCATGCCTAGTCAGCTAATCAATTTCGTTCATAACCTACCATATGTTAAGAGACATCAGTGAGAAATTAATCACGTATTTTTCTCATTCTTTTTCCTCTTCTGAGCAGTTTTTTTTTTTTTTTAGATCTTATTCTTCTTCTCCACATAAAGGAAAAAATATATATATCAATATATATAAATCTAAATTTCTTTCTTCTTCATCTGCCTCCTCTTCCCTAAACTCCATGGCCGAAAATACACCAAACTAAATCACCAATCTCTCCCAAATCTTTCTAGAATTAAGCATGAATTCGAAACCAGAATGGAAGAGCATCCTTCCCTCTTCAATCTCATACGGAGATGATGAAGTTTCATGAAGCAGCCTTCGCGAATTCGTGACCTGAAGCTGTCATGCTCGCACGCAAATTGAAAATGGTGGGGCCCATCGCGCGATCCACGGTGGCCGGCGTCGGAGGCTGCCTCGAAGGGCGACGGAGCGGTGAGCTTTGATCGGCGTCACGGTGGTTGTGGGCGGAGCGGTGATGGAGGATTTCTGATGAAGCGTGGGTACGATTATTTACAGTATCCAAGAAGAAGGTTTAAGATCTAATTAAGGGATAATCAAATGTTAATTTTATTATTTAATTGTAAAATGTTAAAAACTTCATATCTCGTGCAAATTGAAACAGAATTAAACAAGCCAAGCACCGTTGGAATCGTGTCGAAAAGTACTACATGATGGAACAGACTTGAACCAATTCTGAGCAAGTCAAGATTTGGGGAAAATCTCAGATCTGAACAAATAATAATGTGAGAATTCTATTTTTAATTTTTAATTTATTTATTTATTTTATTTTGAAGTTTATATTCATTCTATGGTGTTATTTATATATTCATTGAAGTGTTGTTCTTGTTGTATTGAGATAAATCACTGAATGGAAATGGTGTGTATCATGTTGGTGGTGAAATGGATGAAAACAAAAATATATCGTTTTGTTGTGACATTTAGGATTGAAAACAAAAATATATCATTTTTGTTATGACCAAATAGTGAAACAAAATTATCAATCTTGTTGAAACTAAAAGTTGAAAACAAAAGATATTATTTTGTCGGATTAGGTTTATTGACGAACAAAAGTTCTCATTTTGCTTTTTCTTTGCTGAAATAGAAATGTACAAAATGTACATCTTGGTTTAAAATGTCACATTGGTATAAAAATTTGCATTTTAGTTTAAAATGTTGCATTAGTATGAAATCGACATTTTGGTTTAAAAATGTTAAAATTAGAACATTTTGATTAGGAAATGTCCATTTGATTAAAAATCACTTTTTGTTAGAAAATACGCATTTAGATTAAAATACCGCTTTTGTTAAAATATTCATTTAGAATAGAAAACACTGCTTTAGTTAAAAATGAACATTTAGATAAAAACATTGCATTTGGTTAAAAATGGACATTTAGATTAATACACCGCTTTTGTCAAAATGTTTATTTAGGATGAAAACATTGCTTTGGTTAAAAGTGTTATATAGAATAACATATTTTATGTTAACATATGATTTGTAATAGAATTAACATAATTTTGTCAAATATGATTTGTAATAGAATTAACATATTTTTGTCAAATATGATTTGTAATAGAATTAACATATTTTTGTCAAATATGATTTGTAATAGAATTAACATATTTTGTCAAATATGATTTGTAATAGAATTAACATATTTTTGTCAAATATGATTTGTAATAGAATTAACATATTTTTGTCAAATATGATTTGTAATAGAATTAACATATTTTCTCAAATATGATTTGCAATAGAATTAACATATTTTCTCAAATATGATTTGTAATAGAATTAACATATTTTTGTCAAATATGTTTTGTAATAGAATTAACATATTTTGTCAAATATGATTTGTAAGAGAATTAACATATTTTGTCAAATATGATTAGTAGAATAGAGTTAACATATTTTGTCAAATATGATTAGTAAAATAGATTTAACATATTTTGTTAAATGAAGAAGATTAACAAATTTAACATATTTTGTTAAATAAGAAAGATTAACATTTTTAACATATTTTGTTAAATGAAAAAGATTGACATTTTTATCATATTTTGTTAAATGAATTAAAGGAAACATTTTTACCACTTTGGAAAGAATGAAGTAATTCATTCATTTTTATCACTTTGAAAAAAGGAATGAATTAAGAGAAACATTTTGGCACTTTGAAACAGAGTTAGACAAAATCATTATTTTGTTTATATTAAGAAGGACATGACAAAAATCATATTTTTTGTGTTTGCATTAAGAAAGAATGAACAAAAATCATATTTTTTGTGTTTGCATTAATAAAGAATGAACAAAAATCATATTTTTTGTTTGCATTAAGAAAGAATGAACAAAAAATCATATTTTTTGTTTGCATTAAGAAAGAATGAACAAAAATCATATTTTTTGTTTGCATTAAGAAAGAATGAACAAAAATCATATTTTTTGTTTGCATTAAGAAAGAATGAACAAAAATCATATTTTTTGTTTGCATTAAGAAAGAATGAACAAAAATCATTTTATTTGTTCGCATTAAGAAAGAATGAACAAAAATCATATTTTTTGTTCGCATTAAGAAAGAATAAATAAAAATCATATTTTTGTTTGCATTAAGAAAGAATAACCAAAAATCATATTTTTGTTTGCATTAAGAAAGTATAAACAAAATCTCATTTTGTTTGTATTACAAGTTAAGAAACATTATCATGTTTGGTTTACATAAAAAGGACTCGACAATATCACATTTTGTTTACAAAAGAAGAATTAGACAAATTATCACATTTTGTTTATAAAAAGAAGAAATGAAAATGTATGTTTTATACATTAAAAAGGAAGAATTGAAAATGTATACTTTTTATACATTAAAAAGTATGAAGTAGGATAAAGAGACATTTTTGTCACTTGGAAAAAATTAGAATAAAGAGACATTTTTGTCACTTGAAAAGAATTAGAATAAAGAGGCAATTTTTGTCACTTTAAAAAGAATTGAAATATATGTCTGTGAGGTTGGTGTGTTTAATTATAATGTTGAGTATATTCAAAACTGAATAGTACACTTCCATTTACAAGTTACCGGACTTGTTTATGTGATTGGGACGATAATTTTCACACATCGCCCAAGTGCACAGATGATTTATTATTTGTTTAATTGGATGAAACCCCACACGGGTGTTGGGATGGAAATTGACATACACTAATCCCAATATTTAATTGTACGTTTATCGATAGATCGACAGGCTGCGATGAGCGTTATCACTTCATTTTAATGCTCACACAGTTGTATATTGCACTCTGGATGTGGATGGATGTTTGATAATCATTTATTTTCCTTGTTATGTTCATTCAATGAATGAAATCCATATAACCAAAGTTATATGGTGACTGATTGAGTCGCATTCCAATAAAGGATTTCTTTTATATAAAGAATATCTTTTTAAATAAAGAATATTGGAATAAAGAATATTATAGTACAAATACCTTTAAAATAAAGGATACTGTTTTATAAAGAATATTTTATATAGAAAATTCTTTTCATACAAAGAATATTTTATAATGAATATTTTAAAGAATATTTAACAAAAAATTGAAAAGATGATTTCTATGTCCGTTCTTGGACGGACAAAAGATAAAAGATATTCCTTTTGTAATAAACTTGTTATTAACTAGAATGAAATTATTAAATTTAGATTTAATAGAATTTTCCATTTGAAAAATATTTATTTGGAATTGCTTAAATAGATTGGTTTTGGTGAACTATGTTTCTTAAACGACATTTGTCTTTGACCCAAATTAACATTAAAAGGTGATTTAGAATTAATAATCTTTTTATTAAGATTTAAAGAGAAATTTTCTAAAGTCTTGTTTTTCCAATTTAATATATATTAAATTGGAATTGAATGGAAATTCGATCTGATAATATTCGAGATAGGCTTCTGTAAAAGAAGACGTATACTATATATGGAATTTAAAAAGGCTTTGCCGTTATTCCATTTATAGTATTGGTCTGATACAGAAATTTATATCGTTTATATATCGACTTGATTTCTGTGAAAATTCCATTATTGACGGAATATGATTTTGGGTTTATAGTGAACAATGTTTTTTAAATAACATTGATTCTTTAACCCAATTAAAGACAAGGGATAATTCCTTAAAATTTGAATAATCATTTAATAATGATTTTTGACATTAAAACCAAATTGGAGTTTTAATGAATCTTTAAAATGAAGATTAAAGAATATTTTAAAGGAATTTATCTTTGATAAAATTAATGGGAACCTTTCCCTAATATTATGAATATTCTATTTAAAAGAATATTCTGAATTGGAATGAGACATTGGATGTTTTTTTTTCAGCATTTGATTTTTAATTATAGAATATGCTAGTTATTCGGAAAGACCGGGTTTAACCCATTCTGAATAACTATTACGACGATGAAGAGTTGAAGACGAAGACGGTGTTGAAGACCGGCGGTTTTCACATCGAATGGATGTATTGCTACTGAGGTCCACGATAGGAGTAGCTACCTGAAGGGACTTCTGTGGTAGTCGTCCGGACGTATGTGTTGATTGTCCGGATATACGAGGGCCACCCAGGTTTCTCCTGTTCCGTTCAGACCCAGAACGGACTTGTAAATGGATTGTGTGTCTGACATTGTATTCTTTTCTACTGTATTTGTTGAACGCTTCTGATTATATATTTCTGTTTGGTGGTGGAGAATTTATTCTTCACTTAACACCCTTCTCTAAGACGTATGAGCTTAGAGGTTATATATATATTGGTAGATGATCAATGATATGGTAGAGTCTGACAATGTGGCATGCCAAGATGCAGATGATCAAGGCTTTATTGAAAAGCAGGCCTTGTGGTTGATGATCAAAGCACAGTCTATTTAGGCATAGCTTTGTGTATATCGTGACTTCGCGAACCTCACACACCGGCGAAGTCTAAAACGGGAGAAGGGAACGCAGGGAGTGCACACGTTTCTTTCTAGCTAGAGTGGTGCCAGGGACCTACCAGCGCTGGCATTTATTCATTGTGGTTGTTGGATTGTTCGAGGCCTCGGTTTATGCGGTCGACACTGGCCGTATTGTAGGTCCAAAAGGACCGGGAAGCGTGTGTTCAGGCATAACTAATCCACAAAAGTAAGTGTGGACCGGCCCTGCAGCTATCCAAGGGTTGGACAGAGTACCAATCCTGGGGCATTGCTAGAGTGTCTCGAATCGGTAAGGATCTCCTCCCTAGCCTTGACTCTTGATGGAAACCAAATCTTCAATACGTCCCTTACGGTTTTGATTGTATAACTAGTATGGCGACATAGTAGGATGGGGTACTATGCCGTCTAGGATTGATACATTTACTTGGAAATGTTTTATTAAAATATATATACACACAATTATACCGTTTTTATCGTATCAAGCATCTTTTGACCATTATAAGGTAAAACCCTATCCTTCGGCGTGCGTTACATTGTGTGATGGGACTTGGGTCTTATAATGGTTTCATTTTTCTAAAAAGCATTGCGTTATTTTACGATTTACTTTATTTTATGCACTGGCAATCCAATGGAGTAAACCCGTTCCGCGTTAGCGGCGTGGTCCTGTGATTAGCCTTATTATTAGATAGGTTAGTTAAGATTTCTCATACCAGTCCCATGACTGACCTGTAGTTTGTTTCACTGGCAAACTCGGGTGCCCATATTTTCCACACGGGCAGTCGAGTAGCTTGTTGTTTTGCAGATATCATATTTACAGGATCCTGGTCTACAGCTGAAGCGATATTCGGAAAGCTCTGTATCCGTGTATTCCTTTCGGTTGTATGTTTGTATTATTTTTCCGCTGCTACTTAAATGTAATTTAAATCTCTGATATTATTGTATTTATCAAATGTAAAATATTATTCATTCATACTCTGGAATATTCTTGTACTCCGATGTAATTGTTGTAATCAGCAATAAAAAAAGTTCTTCTGTTCTGTGTTCTGATGCGTGTTGCTCTCACACAATCCACGCTTTCCTTCACGGGGAAGTTTGGGTCGTTTCAGTTTTCCTTTCATTCCCCATTGTATTTGAATTAGAAATGAAATCTCATTTCTTATCTAATAACAGTTGCCAACAACCATCTACTCAAAATAGCATTCATTTTCCTTAATTTTTCTAACGTGATTTATGTAATTATGCAATAATGTATTGTGTATGACCCGAACTAATGCAAAATATTAGGATGTCTATTGAGTCAGTTGACCTCCTTTTATACAATTATGCTTGAACAACATACTCAAATGTATGAAAAAAATCCTAATGATAATAGATAGTTTTGTGTGCATGCTTCAAACATCATTTATATATAACAATCATTTAATAATCAACCATTATATCAACCATGAAAGTAAAATAAAAATGCATACACATTCATATGCATATGTTGAGTGTCCTAATTTGTTAATCACTATTAGTGCCTAGTTTGTGTATTTGCATCCACTACATCCACTAGCCACTTTGCAACCATTTGCATACATCATACATAACATTATCTATAAACATGATTCGACCAAATCCTACATTCATAGGTTACATCCTAAGATCTACTTATTCCCAGGATATGAAATATAGAACCTATTAAAAGATAATGATGGAAAAATTCAAAGCATACCATCAAAAAGGAATTGATATGAAATGTGTATCTTGTTTTCAGCTTCCTATGTAGCCTCATTTATCTCCTCCCGGTCGAACTTTTACCAACTTTACTTACTTGTTCCTTAGATTCTTCACTTCGTGGTCTAAAATCCATGTGGGCATGCATGAATTTACACCTCCCTCTCAATCTCCTCATCCTTAATAGAATGGGCTCTACTACTGTAACAAGTCATATTCCAGTAGTCCCGAATTTTAGCAAAAATGCTAGAATTCAAGTCTATTGAAACTCGAGTTGGTTTGTCTGGTATTCTGCAGAAAGCCAAAGATAAATATAACATAGCTCGCAATAAATATCTCACGGCACAATTGTACAATATATAATAATAGGTAAATACTTACCCTAATAATGACATTGACTAGCAAATGTCTCTAAGCTATAAAATCTTTGGCACCTGTCTAACCTGTGGGTTTGTTACGAGGAGGGGGTTAGAACAAAGGTTCTGGTTAATAGACAAATTATACTTTCTATAAATACCACTACATATATCGTTCTATCACTGGTTTGTACTTATTAGGTTAGTTAGGTTTGTTATGAGGAGAGGGTTAGAACAAAGGTTCTGGTTAATAGACAAATTATACTTTCTATAAATAACACTACATATATCGTTCTATCACTGGTATGTACTTATTAGGTTAGTTAGGTTCACAGCACACTACATTCCTGCGTTTTATGCATGAATCGTACCCATCTACTCATAAATAAATTAACCTAATAAATCATATATGTAGTCATATGGCAAACATACCAAGGTACTTTCCATAATTCCCATCTCGAGTGGTCTCCATCATTGCACTACAAAAATGTACTAGATATCCGTAGCCATCCTTGAAAGTGTACTAGACCACGCTACAAAGATGCACTTAATCTCCATCTTCGTGCTATGAAAGCGTACTAGGATGTGCTACGAAAATGAATAAGCCTCCATCACCGCGCTATCAAAGTGCCTTTATCTTGAGTTCCCCAACGGAACTCAATCGGGGGATTTCTATATTTGTAAAAAACAACTTCGTTAGGCCTACAATGCAGATATCCATAGATTTTTCTATCCCTTATCTAGATGGCTATGTCCCCACTCGCCCCCAATTAATGAAAGACCATTCAAAAATCTAAGTGACTGTGCTTCTAACAAACAATCTAAACATTCAATTTGGCGTTGATACTCATCCAATGTCCCGATAGTGAAAGATCATTGGCCTGTTGCTTTAGCTCTAGTCTTTCCGTACTCGCTCTGACTGATGAAGGCAAGTATCTAACGATCTACTATCCTTATTGGGTGCTGACCTCAAAGCCTTCTCTTAGAGCCAAGGCAACCGCCAAATCCTAAAAATAGTCCCATCAGTATTTTGTTTGCCTTCAACCAAAAATGCAATCAAGGCATACTTTATCGATGAAACCGTATAGACTTGCTTTTGGGGGTACAACTTCATTTGGTTAACCCCAGAGGATCATCTCAGAGTATCGTCACGTCCTATAGAAGTCTTGCACTTCCTTCCAGTCCCATCGAATAATAAGTTGGATGTGTTCCTACATCTGGGTACGCTTAGACAAAATTTCAAACACTAATAACTTTCTTGTACGGACTCTATTTTGGACATATTATATATGCAAATAAATCAAAAAATTGCTACAAACAAAATGGTATATATTTCGAAGCCAAATTCTAACAATCTAAAAATGAATATTTTTGATTAATAATTATTTCTACGATTATTTAAATTCTATTTATTATTCAAAAGTACGGGGTGTTACATTATCCTGGCCTTTAGGTAGTTTCATCCACGAAATTTGGCAACGGTAAATTTATGTAATCACTTGTAGAATTTACAGCCATTATATGTACATCCTATTTTTCGGCCATTTATGTACTTATGCAAAGTATAACACATTATAAAAATACATGAATGCCTAAGCGGTGCCTCCTATATGAATGCGAATTTTCTTTGAAACTATTTGAAAACATTATGCACACATGCTAAATATATTAGCAATTTCTATATGAATGCAAGTTTTTGAAAATCAAAAATACTTTTTCACTAATTTTCCCATACTCATATAGAGAAAAAGCATAGCTCATCCAATTTTCGCATCCAAACCCTACCAATCAACTTTAAATTTGCGAATTTTGGAAAAAATATAATTTCCTAATTCGATTTCTTATGTTAGAAAAAAGAGTAGGAATGGAAAATTCTATAATTTCCACTTCACTTTCATGCGCATTTTTCCCATAATTGGAACTTTCCATTGCTATATTCTAAAAAAAATTCTATTTTCATTTCCAAACTTAGTTTACGTAAGAAGAATTTCTTTTTCAATTCTCCAAACTTATTCTGGAAGGATTTATTCATTAATTATTTTTTCTTGTTGTTTTCATTTGCCGTAGTTATCGTCTTTATTGCTTTTATGTAAACTTTGTTTACCACTTTTTTCTTTTTAATTATTCATCTTTTACTTCCATGGCTGTTTTATTCATATTATCTCATACTTTTCTAATAAATAAAATGTTGCACAAATCTATTTTAATAGGATACTGCAAAAAAGTACAGAGTAGCGCTAGAATACTAATTTTTAATACTCACATCATTACAACTAAAAATTAATGCAAGAAATCATAAACATAAAACCATAATAATACTCGTTGTCTCTTAGAGGAAGGGGGCCTAGGGCTTTGTCCTCCATTGCAGACACTATCCCTAATAAAGGTATCCAACCCACCCAACCACTCCTCCCGTCATCTAGTGCTTTCTATCATTTCCTGTTGTGCCTGAGCAAACTGATGTTGTGTTAGAAATAGCTCATGTTGTGTATTAAGGGACTGCTGTTGGGTCTGCGCGAGATCATGCTGTATGTGGGTTAAATCTTGTTGTCCAAGCAAGATGTCCTGGTGCCAACTGCTCTTGCCACTCTGCCATAGTTCTAATCTCACTCCCCAGATCCTATGGATGCCATGAAGACGTACCCTCACTAGGCCATAGACCCCATTGAGGTGGCTAGGAAGGTTCATCTCCTCCCAAGTGAGTTGGATGGAAAAATTGCCGAGGCTGATGCTCTGGCTTAGGCTCGAAATACTACTGAGGCTGCTGCTCAGGCTCAGGCTCGTCCTTATGCTCCTCTCCAGCCTAATTCTCAAGCTCCTACTTCATGGGCCGAGCCTCTGTAGTTGTTCCAACTCAAGATGCATCTTAATAAGAGTGGAAGAATCAATAATGGGACGTGCCTCCTCAGTAAACCTTTCATTATCCAACACTACCCCAGCAATCCTAGATACAACCGTCCAGAGGTGACCAAAAGTCATCGATGGTCATCGTCTGCTGGATGCAGTCGTAAGCTGAGTCATAATCTCTTTAGACAGTTTACCTGAATTCCTCTAAAAATGGCATAGGTGGCATGTTTAATAATACTAGTAACTCGATTGTAACTACCAATCCCAATGATTAGGTTATATTGTAGAATGCGTATAACCACTCTAGCCAAAGGATGCAAATGCTTAGTACATTCGATTCTAAAGATTCAGAAAAATCTAACCTAAGATGGCCTCATCCTTCACCCTTCCCCAACACTAGGCCACGAGGTACAATGCCTAGTATAACCCCTAACCGTGTCTCAGCAATAATCATACTTACTCCCTCAACCTATGACTCAAAAGTTGACTTATTCCCAATAACACTACTTTGTAAATTGGCATTGAAAAGGAAAAATAAATTGTGGCATGCAAGATGTTCCAATGTCTCATGGTTTAGGATCTAATATAAACCTACATGTTTAAAAAGTTGCTCCAATGGGGTACCCATGAAATGTGAAAATTTTATGGCCCTTCATAGAAAAATCTGGTACCCGGCCGAATCCATATAGGCCTGTGCTCCTTGCTGCTTTTCTAACACAAAGCAATCTCCTATGGTGTTAATTGTGGAAAAAGGGCAGACAATGACTTTCTTGGAGGCATGGCGAATAATCTTTAGATATACGAAAAAGAGGTATGGATTTGGGTAGAGCTCTTGATAAGCTTTGCTTTGCAACTAATTTCGGATGAAACACACGGTTTTTGGAGTGGTGGTAGAGCTTGGATGTGGAAACAAAATAGGTTCTCTTCCTGTGCTAGGAAATGAAATATGAATTTTCGACTTTTTTATTTCATATCCCAGCGTTTTACACTGGGTGGGTCGACCCATTCGAGAGATGGATCAACAATAGTGTCGACCCGCTCGTTGCCTGGGTCTACCCAACGCAATGTATATTATATATATGTATGTATGTACATGTATATATGTATATATCATTATACATTATTTTTCTCGCATCGCGTCTTTTCACCATTCCGTTTGACTTCCATTTTCAATCACTATTGCTAACAGACTCTGAGGTCGATTGAGATGTCGTCATAAATGGGTGAATTTTCCAATAAAATTCCAGTCTTACAACTGATTTTAAAACCTTTCTGTTTCCTTGGTTCATCATTATACCCTTGCAAATATATATCAACTTAATCTGTTTATCTTTCATATCCAATGTTTCACAACTTACCCACAAATTTGAATCTGTCATCGACTTCCAAACATCTACATGTTCACCCTACGCCATAGACTACTGGAATTCAATATCTTAAGCTTTTCCCATAAGCTTACCCTTGGTGTACAAATTTACTATTTCAAACTTCCATGTGTAGTTTACTCGAAAGTATGTTTTACTCTCGGATCAATATATATATATATATATATACATACATACATACATATATGTATTTATATTTCAAAAATCCAAATACATTCAATCATAATCTATATAGGAACCTTAAACCTGAGCTCTGATACCAGATGTAACAATCCAAATTCCAACAGGCCCGAATTGTATCAAAAATACTAAAATTCAAGTCTACTGAAACTCGAGTTGGTTTGTCTGGTATCCTGTAGAAAGGCAAAGATAAATATATCAGAGCTCACAATAAATATCACACTACGGAATTGAACAAAATATAATAATGGGTAAATACTTACCCAAATAATGACACTCAAGTGTCTTTAAGCTGCAAATTTTTGCTACCTATCTAACCCGCGGGTCTGTTACGTGGAGAGAGTCAAAATAAAAGTTCTGGTGAATGAACAAATTGTACTTTCTATAAATAACACTATATATATCATTCTATCATTGGTTTGTACGTATTAGGTTATTTGGGTTCATTACACATTACATTCCTCGGTTTTTAGCATGAATCGTACTCATTTACTACCAAATAGATTAACCTAATAAATCATATATGTACCTATATGCCCTATATTCCCAATGTACGTGGTACTCCCCATACTACCCCTTTCGAGTAGTCTCCATCACAGCACTGCAAAAACATACTAGATTTTCGTTTCCATCCTATGAAAGCATACTAGACAATGCTATGAAGATGCACTAAATCTCCATCTCCACGCTACGAAAGCATAGTAGGATACACTATGAAAGCTAATAAGCCTCCATCGCCATGCTATGAAAGCGCCTAAATCCTAAGTTCTTCTACATAACTCAGTCAGGGGATTTATATATCTGTAAAGGGCAACATTATTAGGATTATATTTTAGATATCCATAGATTGTTCTGTCTCTTTTCTCGATGGCTATGGCCTCAACCGCCCCCTCTAATTAAAGAAAGACCATTCAGAGAGCTAAGTGATTGGGCCCCTAACAAATAATCTAAACATCCAATTTGGCATTGCCCCTCATCTAATGTCATGATAGTGAAAGATCACTGACCTATTGGTTTAGCTCTAGTCTTTCCCATACTCGCTCCGACTGATGTTGAAAAGTATTCGATGGGCTACTATCCTTATTAGGTCCTAACCATGAAGCTTTCTCTCGAAGCCGTGGCAATAGCCGAAGCCTAAAAATCATCCCATCATTCTTTTGCTTACCCTCAACCATAAATGCTTCCAAGTCATACTCTATGGTTGGAATCATAAAGGCCTACCTTTAGGGATACAGCTTCATTATGCCTACCCTAGAGGGTCATCTTAGAGTATCTTCACATCCCGTAAAAGTCTCGTCCTTCCTTCCAGCAATGTCGAATAATAAGTTGGACGTGGTACTACCATGTTTTTGGGCGATCTACGATGATTGCTCCATTGAGCACTCTATCCCTTCGGACTAGATGAAATGCATATCGCTATTTTATTAACCCTATGTCTAATTATCGTTATGCATTTTACTTACTTTTTTTCCTTTGATTTACAATATTCTTTAATCATTCAATCCGAGAATTCTTTATTTGTTAATCAACTTTATTACTTACCATATAACCATTTAATAACCATAGAATCACCTAATCACAAGGCCACCATAGAGTATCGCCTAATAGCAAGGCCATCGTAGAATAACAAGGCCACTATAGAAGTTTGCTTATTAAAGTTAATTCGTAATTTTAAGATTATTCAAAATAAGCTTACCCTATTTCATTTTACTTTTTAAATCATAACTTTTATGTTATAATCTTACTTTCACCATAAAAACCATTGCCATAGAATACGCATAATTGCTATAGAATTACGCACCATTTCCACAGAGTTACGCACCAATGCCATAGAATTGCCCTTTTTAAATTTTCAATTACAAATTCAAAATAAGGCTTTCTTATTTCTTTTCTTATCATAACATCTTTCAGTTTTGTTATGCTTTTTCTTTTCCATCTTTAAATTTATTCTTTATGAAGTTAGGCCTATTCCTAATTAATTGGTTAGCAAAGTGTATCATTTTTCATCACTATTTTAATTTTTGTATCCTTTTGATGATAACAAAAGGGGGAGAATGGGTTAAGATTTTGATCGATGAGTGGATAATCTTTGAATATTTTAATATTGAAGTTTCAATTATTGTTTTTACTCATGCACATATCTAGAGGGGGGTTGGTTGTAGGGGGAGAATTCAAATAAGGGGAGTTCAATAATTCACTGTCAAACACATTTATTATAATATTATATTCAAAATCTTGTTTTATGTTTGTCATCATAAAAAGGTGGAGATAATTGTATCGAACAATTCTATGATTTTTGTTTGATGATAACAAACATATATTTATTATTATAAATGTGTTAGTAATTGTACTATTATACTACATCACAAACAGAATATAATATTTATATTTATATAGAATACTACTGCACAAGAATTTAAATATTCAAAAAGTATTTTATTTAAATATAATATTTTATTTCAACAATACAAATTTAAAACTCCACTATTTGTACATTTCACTGAAATAAAATACATTCACATTCAATTTAATTTGTATACATTGCTCCTCACTACAGTTCACTCAGTCACTCAGTTGTACAAACACTCATATACATTTTTGCCTCACTACATTCCTCTTAATCACTCATAATTTATTGATACATACACTGTAACTGTCACTTGTATTCTGTCTTCTACCAGCTTTCAGTCAGTCCAGTCTTCTACTTACCTGTTACAGAAACACACGCAGTAATCTGAAACAAAATATTTTTATATTCTAGCAGATATAATTTTTATTTTATATATATTTATTTGCCTCAGAATTTTGGTGTGTTTCTCATCATTTTTCATGACATGATCTGATTTATATGGACATCCATGTTTGTCTAGACATCTTGTGATATTCACAGTGATACACTGTAAATACCACAAGGTACACAATATTTCTAGAGCTCAGATATACAAACTGCTCGTGCATGATACATGCATACACATACGTGTGTATATATATACACATATTTGTGCAAGGACGATATAATCAGCAAGGGACAAATATATTAAGCGAGCGGTGTTCGGATGAATCCCGACACACATGCATGGTGCATCGGTTAGGTGTCCATGAACAACACAAGAGGAACAATGAAGTGATAGCGCACACACATGTACATATACATATATATACAAGTTTATACATATACACACACATATGGTCAATCCGATCCAAGTGTTCAAGTGTACAACTAAAATCCAGTGCCAAATGAAGCAACAGACACTACAGTGTAACAATGAAATACAAAAACAACAAGGCAACAGACTAGAGAAAGCCAAACTGTACAAGTCAGCTCAGATTATTTCAAAATAGTCGAGGTTTTTCAAAGCAAAATGGCAAGACAAAAATGGGCAGCATCTTATCAGCATAACAAGCTAACATGCAAATGTATATGGCAAGCCAAATGGCCAAAAAAAATGAAAAATGAACATGGCAGGTGCAACACTAACAATTCAAGACAGCGTACAATTTCAAGTGCAAATGCAAGTGCACATTCATGCAGGACTATACAAGAGCACAAATGCAAGCCAAGATTACTACAAGGGAGTTGCATGAGTAATGTTTATAGTTTTTGGATGGTTTAATTTTGGCAAATATCCATCTCAATATATAAGGCAAGGAAGTCAATACATTTGCCAAAGAAATTTTTCTAGAAAACAAATCATTTCAGTTATCATAGTTTTTGGCAAGAAACAATTTCTTTTTTTTCCTTCAGATAAACAGATTGATGGCAAGAATTATATTTGGCAACTGGTTTAAATGTGTCCAGAATTCACAGTGTCACCGTTGGGCAATCTCAACATTTTTGGGCAAGAATATAAGCAATGTTTTTTGATAAAATAAATCATAACTTCTTTCCTGCAAAGCAAACAAGTTTGGAGAACTAGTATATTGATTTATGGAAAAGTTTAATCTTTGGCAACTATTTTATTTTAATCAACGCTCTATAGATTCTACAAGGGTCTATTTCTAGAAAATCAATGTATGGATTCAAGGCAGGTATTATACATATATGGCATGATTCAATTCAGCATGAGTCAAATTTGTAACTAAGATTTTGGAAACAATTTTTACAGATTCACAGAGATACGGAGAATCGACTAGATACATCACAAGTTTTGGGAAAGCATCTGACAACATAATCTATGGGACAAAGTTTGGAAGGAAGTAAAATTGAAATTCAATACCTTTGCAGAAATCATCTTTTTTCAGTTGGACTGAAAATCATGTCAAGGAAATCAAACCACAATGTATTTTGGTTTTGACATAAAAAAAAATTATTACCAAAAATTTAATAGTTTATTAAGGCAAGAAAATCATTCCACGATTTCAAGCAGCAAAGGATTCACAGCTACAACTATTTCCAGAAATGGAAAAAGTTTAGCAATTCAATTGTCAAGACCAAAATCGTCCATTAAGTCATGGTAGCAAAATTCAATTGCACAGTCAAAGCCATGGTTATCAATTTTATCAAAGCATTCGCAAAATCACGTAGAACTCACAGAAACAATTCGAGCAAGAGTATCACGCAAAAGTCACACACAATCAGATCAAACCATTTTAAGGAAATCAGATATTTTATAGGCTTTCAAAATTCTATATATAACATCATTCTCATGACTGAAAAAATATTTAAATCAAAACCACAAGCAACAAGTCTAGGTCAAAGCACAATTCAAAAAACGAATCGTAATATCATACCAGAGCACGAACGAACGATCTTGGATCTAATTGAATTACTTCAAGTCGAATAAAGCAACAGGAGAGGGCATTAACAAACCAAAGCCATCAGAGATGATTTCCATTTATAAGCCATGATTCGATTTGGAGAATCGAAGGAAAATCCTAATTCCTTTTTTTTAAGTCATTCGACATTAAACAAGAAAGCTAAGCCAAAGTGAAAATAAGAAAGGAATTGAGCCGGCCTTGTTTGTTAGTGTAAAGGGAGGGTTTTATTTTATTATATTGTTTTTGTGTTTTTAACTCTTGTAAAATCGTCTATTAGGTTTCTAGTTTTTTCTATAAAACTAGGTCATCTAGTTATAGGATTTTAACTAGCAGTTTTCTATTGTCTGTAATAACTAGGGTTTACTAGCTACGGGTTTGTGGTTAGGGGGAAATCTGATCTTGAGGATATAGATCAGTCTAGGGTTTTGAGCATAGGATTAGAACATGAGTAGAGTTGCGAGTTTACAGGGTTTGTAAGCGGGGTATGATTTAATACCTAGTAAAAATCTTGGAAATGCAGCAGCAGGCAGGGTTTACCAAAGCTAGGTAAAAGTTGTGCTATTTATTTCTGCATTTATAATTCCTTATCATAATCTGTGTTGTGATATCTTTTAATATCTCGAATTAATTTAATAGATCATATTCACCCCTCTAGGGTTAATCTAAATCTAACATGATACGTAAGCCTTTCTCCGTGCCCAAACCAGAAAGGGTCAGCTTAAAGCATTAAAAGCGTAAGCCTTAGATCCATGCCAAAAATGGTTGAGATGGAGCATCTAATTAGCACGCCCTGCCTCTGCTATTAACTAAGCATGTTTGCTCGTAGAAGAGCATGTCCTACCTCTGCTTATGTTCCTCATTACCTGCGAAAGGGAATGAGAATGCTTATCCGTGCCCATGATGGCCAGGTTAAGGCGCCCCTTGGAAGGGGTAACTTGTGTGCCTTTATCACCACCTACGATGGCCAGGGTAGAGCATCAAAAGAGTAAGCCTTAAAACGTGTCTATGATGGCCCAGTGTAAGCATCTAAGCCATTATCACCGCCAACGATGGCCAGGGAAAGGCGCCTCCTAGAGGAAGGTCCGGTAAGTCCTTGGGCCCTGCTTGAGAATAAGCTAGTTAAGCGCACCGGACGCACAGGCCTAGAGAGTCGCCAATAAAGCATGTACACCCTCTGCTTTGACAACCAAAATCCCAAAGAGAGGCTTATGAAGCACGTACATCCTCTGCTTTAAAAATAAAACCCAAAGGAGATTGACTAAATTAATCGCCAGAAGTGAATTTCCAGTCTTCTAATATATACCCGAATTTGGGTTGCTTCGGGATTTCTACTATTATCAGAAGTGGATTTCTGGTCTTCCTTCAAATCCCTGAATCTGGGTTTTTTCGGAACTTCCATCAATGCCAGATGTGAATATCTGGTCTCCTATCAAATACCTGAATATGGTTAGTTCAGGACTTCTATTAGTAGTAGGAAAGGATTTCTGATCTTTGATCAAATGCACCAAACCAGGGTGGGTTCAGGACTTCCAATCATCTACCAAAAGGAAAATTCTGGACGTCTCTTATTGATACCCAAATCTAGGTTCCAAGGTGAATGGCTGCCATTGCTAGATACAAATTTCTAATACTCACCACGAAATTCTAAAAGAAGGGTACCTACTATTAAGTTTCGAAAGAAAGATGTTCTAAAAACAAGTAGAGATTATACATTAGGTGATATTTACATAATTTACAAATTCATTTGCATGGTTGCTTCATTAACTGTCTAAGTAAGGTGGTTAAAACGTACTACTGCAAATACAATCAAATATCAGGCATTTCTTCGTCATCGGGTAAAGGGGGGTTAATGGCATGCCAAACCGCAGTACTCAAAAGTTCATTGAGTTTGCATCTCTTCTTGTTATCCTCGTCTATATCATCCGAAGGCTTGATCTGATGCTTTAAAACCCTATTGAAAGCTGAGCATATATCTCTTAAGGATTTGTTATCTTTCGCTAAATAAAAAACCCTTTTTCACAAATCATGCCTCTCCTCCTGTAAATGTTCTATCTGATAAACATAGTGGTTGATACGAAGAAACGTATCCTGATTGAGTTTTGTGTCCTTACAACTTTTCATCTCGGTTATTACTCTTTTACACCACTCAGAAATGAACAATTCATCTAAATCTTGAAGGGGGTTCTTCAAGTTAAAATATTTTTGAGGGGTTGGGGTTTTACACCCCGGTGTAGTATTGGAAGGTTGGGACACTGTCATGATAAGGATATTCTTAAATGAAAATTCCCAAGTCTTACAGCTTGCATTAGCATTATCCAATTCGATTTCCAAGTCAGCCACCCACCAACGTAAGCCTTTTAACTCATCTTCAAAATCAATAAGAAGCTTAGTCTTTATATACTTCTTTGATCCAAGAATAGTTTTATTCTTTCCCTCTAATTGACTCTTTAAGGCTTCTGTATTTTCATTCAAGTACTTGATTGTCAAATTTTGGAATAGAGCCACTCTTTCTCGGGACTCAGAGGGTCCCTCTTCTAGAACATCACTCTTCTCTACCACTATAGGTATCTTATTCCTGGTTGGGAAAATTTCGTGTTGATGTCCCTACTCATAAAACAAGACGTAATCACAAATAAAGTTTTACTTGCAAAAATAACATTGAAGCTTTTAAGGAAAAATTACTATAAAAGGCTACATCCAAACAAGTCTTTGATTATATTTTTTGGCAAGGCAGACGGGATTGAGTGGACCCATACCACTTTTATTAATGTCCGGGGAAGAGGAGAAGTACAACACACACAAGATTACATAGAGACACGGTACACTAAAACACCGGAAAACAAAGATAACACTTATACACAGAACAGTTAAAGAAGTCTTTGCATGATCACATGATCAAAAGTAAAGTTCAGTAGTTTCAGACCATTACGACTTCAATTTTCATACTTCTACACAATTGCTCGTTGCTCTTAGCCTCAGCTGGACAGAAAACCCGGCAGTTTCTTTCCCTCCAGATTGAAGTTTGAAACTTTTTAAGAATAAAACATAGTAGTCTACCTCCGTTTCTTTTCCTACTTGTCTGTCTCTCCATATTTTTCCATTCGGTTCTACTATTCCTACTTGCGCCACATCTCCTGATGATGCGCATTTGGTCCGACCAGATGTTGAAGGTGATATTACGTTCGAAGAAGAGGTGGCTAAGACTCTCTTTAATATCGATGCAGAGCGTACATGTCAAGTCGAGCTGCATGCCATGAGAGTGCAGCTTTTCCTTTGTTAAGACTTCTTTTTAATAATTTTCCAATGCAACAGGTTCTCCTTTGCACCATTGTCATAATGCCATATTTTCTTATACCATCCGCACCACTACATTGCGTTATGACACATCAGGTTTTGATATATACACTTTATACCATATTGCCGTCCCTTTTTACCCCACTGAGTAATGTTTTCGGCTACCTCACCCACTTTAATACTGTGCACTTTGCTCCAGAGAAGGTTAATATTTGGCACAGCAGTAGTCGGAAGTGATATTACCTGTGTGGTAATATAATGGCTCACTAAGGCATTCCTGCTTATACCATTTACCTCAATTTCAATGTTTGTAAGAACTCCATTTAGAATTAGTCCACTAGACAGCTACGGATTGTTTCATAGACTGACATTTGCGTTTCTGTTAAATGTGCACTAGAAATAAGGAAGTATCGTCATACGGAGCTTCAAAATGCTCCTCCATGTCCACGAAAGCTTTTGAGGTTGTTCCATGGACCAGAAATTCTGACCCTTGATTATATGAGCTCTCGACCATTCTACCCAAACACTCGCAGATCAGTTAAGGTAACAGTCAATGTGTTTTATAAAAGCTGCTTTGTTCCATTTTGACATATTCACAATTCCTAGGCCACCACCACTAATTGGTTTTTCAGTCATTTTAAATGTAATAGAAGCACGGTACTTGCCGTCTATCCTGCTAGTCCAGAAGAACCTCATGAAGGATGATCTAATCATGTTAATAGGCTTAGTGGGCAGGATGAATGTTCTAGCATAGTAAACCTGCATGGAAAAGCACTACGATTTGATTAAAGTGAGACGACCTGCCTGACTAAGAAGCCTACTTGTCAGTACGATAGTCTATCCGTAATTCTTGTAAAGAGTGACATGCATTGATTTGAGGTTATTTTGCCAGTAGACATCGGAAGCCCGAGATAAGAAATGGTTGCACTACTACTGTGTAAGCCTGTTTTTTCATGTATTGCAGTAAGCCTATTTTTTCATGTACCTATAAGTTAAAGAGGTTTAAGCTTACTTATCAATACATTTATTGTTTATATATTAATTCAGCATGCTCATTCCTAAGTCTTTTTAAAATCATATCTCAGTCTTTGCCCAAGAAGTTAAAGGGGAATCGAGGGTATCTCATATAAATATGCTTAAGCTCTCCTGGAAGATGTGTCCATCCCAATGTATGTGACAATGTTGTTGAAAATTCCTTTTCAGTCTAGATATTGAACTTAAATCACCTTCATGAAAAATAAGATTCTGTAATAACATAAAAGTGGAAATTAGCAGCTATAGAAAGGAAAGTTATCGTCATAAGTACACACCCACAACACCAAGTTTTACAGGTTTTCTTCTTGTTCATACAAGATTGACTTTTAAACAGTTCAGTTACAAATCTATTCTTGTTGAATACAAGATTCTCTAAGGGTAGGTATTTCATGATTGAAGGAACCGTGGTAAGTTCCAACATTCCCTAGGATGGGGGTCGGTCCTGAAGTCATCCAAATAACGTAAATGGAGACGTCAGAGCAACCTACAACTGCAATCTCCTAAGAAGGAGAAGTCAGTCATTGGGAATCGATTGTATATTTTGTACAAAAACACTATTAAATCATCTCTATCCTCAATTAGCATCCGAAATAGCGTCATCAATTCCTTATTCTCTTCAAGAGTTTCCTTCCTTCGAATGCCAGCTTTTCTCAGTTTTAGCGCCACCTTGTGTTCTTTAAAAAACATAAGTTTAGAGGCACTCCTTTCGAGATCGTGATACTTTTGCGATAGGATATTATAATTTTTATGCTCTAATTGGAACGTAAAAAATATCCCTCTATTTCTTATCTAATTCTGCTTTATATTGGGAAACAAGACTTTTTCTCTCTATATAACATTACAGGAGACAGATTACCATAAGCTTAAGAAGAAAAGAAATAATTTAACAGCAATAGCCATTATGAGAAGCTGGGATACCGGCCTAACAGGTCATTCCTTTCCCTTCAGTCCAGAAGAGCTTCCCATTTGGTGAAAGTTTCCTTTGGGTTCAGATCCATAAATGCACCGGAAGGACCAGGTTCTGTTCCTTTGAAGGTATGAGAACCTTTAGCGGTATGAGGAGGATTATCACCATCCTTATTAGGATCATCATGATAGCTTCCATCGCCAAAATCAGTGCCATCCTTATCACCATCATCATTATTCCCTTCCTCATCATCAACGACAATGATGTCTTCCTCCTCCTCGTTAGAATCATCAGGAAGGTCCTCAACATATAAAAAGCCTTCAGGTATGAGCTTATCTTTCTTTGGCATTTCGATTCTCTGTTTGGCCAAGGCAATCCTTTCCATGACCCTATCCCGGATAGAAGGGTGGATGGAAGTAAATTCCATTTCAGGAAATTTTTGGAAGTTGTCAGAAAAGGAAAGAAATAAGGCTTCTTCGTAATATTTTGTAGTCACCTTGAGTGGATGATTTGTTAGGAAATAAAAGAAACGAGTTGTAAGGATCTGTACTGAAAGTTGTTGATTGACAAAATGTTGATAAAAACCTTCCCAATCTGAAGAAGTATAGGGTAACAAAATATCAATAACTTCGTGAGAAGAAAGAGAAAACCTCACAAGTGTAACAAAATCTAAGGTTGACGAAAAAAGCCTTGGAGGACTGATATGTTGAGGATAAGGAGAAATTAAACCATGTTCTCCTATATCTAATGTAGTAAGAGAATTCAATGATGAAGCATGACCCACAAGCTTGCTTCCAGTAACATCTTCAGGAGAAGAAGTGATGTCGATGACAGGATCAATTAGAGGAACTGTAGGACCTGGAACACCATGTTTAGCAGCCATGGCAATAACATCTTTGGAAGGAGATGCAGTGAGGCCAAACTTTGGTCCTTTGGATGGAGGCTCAGTTGCAACTTCAACAAACATTTTCCTAGCCATAGTAATAGAATGATCTAATGCATCTATGAGAGACAAGTCTTCAGAAGAAGAGGTACCTAACTAGGTATGAACACAAGAAAAAGAAATCAAAAACCTACAAACATAAGCAAAAAGAAACCAAATGATTTTACTCGAAGTGCCTGGAAATAAAGGGGATGATGTACTAAAGGAATAGGAACCAAGGGTTAGTGTTTGGAACTAGAAAAATGAATAGGCAGTTTCCCCAAGTTCTTTTCTCTATCGGGAAGAAAGTTATGTTGGCAAAACTTTTTTAAAGTTAACAAGGACGATAGGCTCTCTAATTGTTTAGCCTTTTTGAAGATAATTTTGGTAGCTCTGGCCTTGCTGTCCGACAAAACTATCTCCTTAGAAGCAGGATCTGAAAAGTAGCAAAATAAGATAAAAGCATAAGGACGGCGTTGTTGATTTGTAAACGCATAAAGCTTACCAATATCAGCAAAGTTTCCCTAGATGCCAAGATGGCATCTAATATTGAAGAATTGTTCTTCCCAAGGTCTGGACTTATTAATTCTATCACCGATCAATTTCTTTATCGGATTAGCACGTAATATGGGAGAATCTGATCCCCTGGTAAAACATAACAAATAACGAACGAGATTAGGGCTGAGATGAGCCTGGCCTGACTCAAGTGCCAAAGTTTCCAGGCATAAGAGTAAAGTGTAAGTGTTCTCCAAAAGTTGAATGGGAGCAACTCCTAAGTCACACAGATGCCTGGATATAAATGTTGGGAAAGGAAAGAAACCCCCGTGCCAAATGTGAAAATTAGAATAGACAAAATACCCCTCTGGTGGATTTTTAATAGTACCCAGAGCAGTAGCAGTAATAACTTCTATGCTAAACATCCCAAAGCTATCAAGAATGGTGTTCACTTCATCTTGAAAAGCAATGAGAGATGACTTCAAAGTGAACTGTTTCTTCTTTCGGGGAGTGCCATAACCATCATGATTTGATTTGCTAGAGCTATTTTTATTAGACATCGTGCTGCCAGGTGATATCATTTCATAACATATGTATTAGCACCACATTCTCTTACATAAATATGGTCATGTTACCTTTAAGTGGGTAAACAATATAAAAACTTGTTATCATTAGAAGTTTGAATTATGAAACATAGCATTAATCGGAGGAGGTGATTTTAACAAGGTTCAGACATATGATAGTACATCATACACTCACTTAAGAACGATTAAGTCTTCGTTGGTGATCAACCTAACTACCCCGACACCAAAACTGAAAGAACGAAAGGTAGGTGTTGAAAGAATTGGATTATTAATAACACTTGGTAACGGCTCAACCGAAACCAAGTGACCTAACATCATCACCGAAATCTTTACTGGTCTCAAAATCCGGTACAAGTGGACTCAAGATAAAAATATTTTCGTTGAGGAACTCCAAAATCTTTGCCAAATACAAAAATCGAAAGGGGGACAAAACTTTCGGTTACACTTTCACGCTGGCTCGATACCCCTGAATTGAAAGAAAAGTAAAAACAGATGTTGGTGTCGGAAAAATCGAACTAAATGAGTCGACAAGAGTTGATGTTGAATTCACTCGTAACGAAAGCATGGTCTCTTATTTTATAATAAAATTAACCTTTCAAATGTCATTTTTGCATTTTAAACCCCAAAAGTTATTAGGTAAATGAGCAGCCTATGATATCTTCCATTAATCATTAGCCAAATTATCATTGTTGTTTAACTCTGACTTAATACATGCTGGAATTCCCAAATCGGGTTAAAAGCATGATTTAAATTTCTAATTGTAGTGATACTTACAAAAAATTTGAATATGAAATTCTAAAAGCTAGGGCGATTCTTGGAAAGCAGTGATCTTGTTTGAGCAATGAACTTGCAGGTGAAGGAATGAGGAGAAAGAAGAAAGAGTAATTATGTTAAAATATCTTTTAAATATCAGTTATACGAACAAGATCAAATCAACGAATTAGATTGAAAGATACAAAGAGGAGGGAAGTCAAAGTACAGAAGGAAAGTCAAAGTTTGACTTGAAAAGTCGAAATTACCCCTACACAAAGGGGGCAAATGTTACTACCAAATTCACACCGAAAACGTGCTATCAGTGATGGGGTATCGGACCACAACCATCGCAGAGGGAAGAACTGAAAGCATGGACCCAACACCAAGAGAAAGACGAAAGCAGAAAGGAAAGAAAGGACGAAAGATTACAACCCGAAACCAAAGTCACGGTAGGAAGAACTAACCCAAACAAAGAATAGCAAAAGGTCTATCAACACTAATTTACTTAGTGTCGATATAGAAGGAGCTCAAGACATTGAAGGAATAGGAAGCCAAAACACCACTAAAATATCCCAGAAGATAGCATCGGATTCAAAGCTTGTCGGCCATCGAGAGGCAACTTCAGAAGTCGTCAAAAGACGTACCGAAAGCTCACTATCGGAAGACCGAAACCAACTCCGAGGATTAACGGAAAGCAAATCAAAACTTTTAAGAAGAAGAGATATCCAGACTAAATCGCTTAGTGTCGATGCCAAGAGGGGTAACGGATCCCGAAACATAGGAACCCAAAGCACGAAAGCAAATACTATGAAGACTTAAAGACAAAACTGGAAGCTTATTACCGTAAGCCGAAAGCCATTCCTAAGCTATCTGTATCAACGGGCTTTGTATCGATACGAAAGATAGAGGCGGCATCAAAGAGAAGCCCCGAAGACCAAGACCAGTTATCCAAGAGATAAGACTGACACACCAAAAGCTATGTTATATATGTTAACAGTATCAAAAGAGCATCCAAAACCAAAACAACCAGAACTGAAAGATAAAGAGCAGCCGACACATAGCTGCCGCACCCGAAAGAGGCCTCTGCTGGACCAATGACATAAGGGAACCTGATTGGTTTATAAATAAGACCCCAGGGGTCACATTTTAGGGGACTTTACCCATTCCCTAATCTTGTACTCAATTCTTATAGAGAAAACCCTAATTTCTAAATTAATTTGGGGATTTCCTTGCAAGTACTTGTGTACTAGAATCGATGAGCAATAAAGAGTGAATCAACGCTTAGCATATTTTTTATGGTTTACTTTACTACTTCTTTCGACAACTTCCTCATGTCTTCTCTACAACGAATGCTTCATACACAAGCTTAGATCTTCCTCCAAGGTTACCAAAATCCCCTTCTACTAGCCATTTAGCTTCTTAACTTGTTTTGCGCTAAGGGAACCTTTGTCCTAAGATAACTATTGGTTGTTGAGTCTCGCAAGCGAGACACTCACGCCTAGAGGGAAGAGTAACTAATCTTCGGGTTCTAAACCGTGATACCTAGGAAACGATGAACTAAATCAAGCTCGTGGAAACTAAATAATCCTATTTTATCCTTAGGTCCACTTCCTTATGTTGAATAACGAGATTTTGATCGATGTCAACAAACAAAGCTACTATGGGAACTGAATCATAAAGAAAAGATTTTATATATGTATATACATTAAGTCGTGTTAGAATTATGTTAAAATCTATCCTCAAGTATACATGAATGTGCTAATCATATATATATATATATATATATATAAAGCCATCAAAAAGCCAGAAATATACCAAAACTGGCCTACTAGTCGACTGGTAGGAAATAGACCAGTCGACTGGTCGACCTATTTTGGTATATAACTGCTAGTTTTAATTTTTTTATATATACGTTTTAATTCTACCAGTCAACTGATGATTTTTAACCAGTCGACTGATTCGACCCAGATTTTATTTTCTGAAGAGTTGCTTCCATTCATGAAGAGATTCCTCTTCATTAATCAAAGGAAATGGACATATCTTTTTATGAAAACTATTTATGAATGTTTGCTACTCTTAGACCATTATATAAATAACTTCAATCATGTTTTACAATCACCGAATGATTCTATATTCTCTCTATTTTCTGAATTGCATTCTCATACTCTTTGCAAACAAAAAGCTCTTCATATTCAAATACTTGTTGAATCCTTGATTTAATTTTAATATCACTTGATTCAATAAGCCATTCTACTTCCTTAAATCTACGCATTCAAAGTATATGCTTGAGGATTAGATTATAGGAAGGTACTTAAGCTATTGGCTAATCAGTGTTGAAAGAAGAACACATCCAGAAGTCAAACTCTTTGTAATTTTTGAAGACCTATGCAGTTGCTTAGGCGAGAGGCATCCTTGTTGGGGCTCAGGTGTACTGACCTATTCCTTCGGGTTAAGAGAGGGCGTTGTTAGTGAATTCCGAAGAGGAGCTTCAGGACTGGATGTAGGGCGGGAAGTCCGAACCAGTATAAAAACTCCTGGTGTCTCATTATTTACAGCTTATATTTACTTGTTATATATTTCGATAACTTAGACTTTATTTGCATAAACTATTGCATATACTTTAGATAGTATATCACATATATTTCTGCATTATCCATATAGATCCTTTAAGTCGTACATACCGACATTTCAATAGGTATCAGAGCAAGGTTATCATATAACCGTAAAACTGTTATTTGATAATTAGATAATATTACACGTAACACTAGCATTAGCAATAACACCGAATATTCTGAAGGCCAATCAACGGCTAGACTACCCTTATTTAGTGGCATGAATTATAGTTACTAGGCTACTAGAATGAGAATATACATGCAAGCTAATAACTATGATGCATGGAACATTACTCAAAAAGAATATCCATCACCAAGTCTGCATACACTGAATGATCAAACAATGAGAAAAATGAAGCTACTGCAAATGCTAAGGCCATGAATATGCTACATTGTGCACTTGATATAAATGAGTTCAATCGGATTTGTATGTGCAACACTACATATGAAATCTGGAGAACACTTAAGATTACTCATGAAGGCACTAACAAAGTTAAACAGAGTAAAATTTCTATGCTCAAAAATCAGTTTCAAAATTTTATAATGAATGAGAACGAGTCCATAAATGATATGTATTCACGTTTTCAAAATATTTATCATTCATTATTAGGACTAGGAGAAAAATATTCCGACTTTGACATTGTTTCAAAAAATTTAAATTTTTTAACCGATGAATGGGAGAGAAAAGTATTAGCAATCGAAGAAGCTAATGATCTCTCTGCCATGAAACCGAAAGAATTGATCTGTAATCTAGTGTCATATGTAGTGAACTTGCAGACAAATAAAGCATAGGTACAAGATAAGAAGAATTTAGCTTTCCATGCAGAAAAAGAAGATTCCGATTCGGATGAAGAAGATATAGCATTTGTTGCTAAATAATTTAGAAAATTTCTAAAATACCGAAAGAGTCAAGGAAAAATATAAAAAAGAATTCATCAAAAGAACCTGATCCAGCTTTAGTAGAATGTTTCAAGTGTCACAAGACCTGACACTATCAAAAGAACTGTCCAGAGCTAAAAAGAATTCGCAAAAATGAAAAATCAAAGAAACGAGCTTTCTCAGTCACTTGGGATAATTCAGACACATCTTCTGAAAGTGATAGCGACAACGATAATGAGCAAGCAAATGTGTGCTTTTTGGCTAAAGACAACGATGTAAGTGATTTTACTTTTGATGAATTAGTAGAAATAAATACGAAAATTTTAGAATCTAGAAAAATGTTTAAAAGAAAATTTAAACAAGCTAACGAATACTAAAATAAAGCCGAATTTGAGAGAGACCTTTTGAAACATGAAAAGGAAATCTTAGAAGATGAAATTAGAAGATTCTTTTTCAAATGCAAATTCTCAAATTTCTTTGTTAAGTCAAGAAATAGAAATTTAAAAGACTAAAAATGATTTATTGCTTTCTGAAAATCATGATTTGAATAATAAAGTTAAAATTATAGAGTTAGAAAATTCTAGTTTAAAAACTAAACTAGAAAATATTTCTAAAAATGTTAATTATTTTAACAAGGGTAGAGAGAATTTATCTAAAATTTTAGAAAATTATCAATCGGTTTTTAATAAAAAAGGACTTGGATATGATAATAGAATAAATTCAAATAGGAAATCCAATTTAAATTCTAATAATAAACCGAGTATTTCTGGTAGAAAATTAAATACTTCTACTAAGAAAAAATATTCGGAAAATATTAGTATATGGATTCCTAAAACAAATAATATTCTTATTAGGAATAAATATATTAAAAAAAAAAATTAGATATGGTTCATTGTAATAGTGACTATTTTTTTAAAACGGAACCAAAGCCCTCTTGGTTTTGGCTTCCAAAGACTTAACCCTTAGGACCCTAACGAAGGAAGTGGGTACCAATGAAATTTTTTAATTATTTTTTGCAGGTTCCACTTCACAAAAACAAAGGAAAATGGATACTAGATGTTGATTGCTCAAAACACATGACAGGAGACAAGGAAATGTTAACAAATATAACTTACTCAAAAGAAGGAACTGCCACATTTGGAGATAATTCCAAAGGATACATCATCGGCAAAGGCGATGTGAGCAATTACGGTATGTCTAATTCACCTCTTATTTCGGATGTTTTATTAGTTAAAAATTTAAAACACAATTTATTAAGTATAAGTCAATTGTGTGATAAAGGTTTTAAAATAACATTTTCAGAAAATAAATGTAGCATATTTGATTCAAACCAAAATCTTATTTTCGAAGGAAATCAGACATAAATATTTGTATTTTAAATATGACAATTAATAATAATCTGAACATGTGTTTTTTAGCTAATGATAAGGATCCTTGGTTATGGCACAAACGATTTTGTCACATTGTTATGTTTCTAGGCTATTATACTACTGTATTTCCATATTATTGGAAATTTTGTTAACACTTGTGAATGCAGGATTCAAATGGTAAGTATAAAATTTATGAACTAATAAATTTGTGCGGAAATTCAGGGGGAGCTATACATTTAGGGGGAGACAATCCAAAGTGTTGTCATCAATCAAAAAGGGGAAGAATGTTGAATAACGAGATTTTGATCGATGTCAACGAACAAAGCTACAATGGGAATTAAATCATAAAGATAAGGTTTTATATATGTATATACATTGAGTTGTGTTAGAATTATGTTAAAATCTATCCTCAAATATACATGAATGTGCTAATCATATATATATACATACATACATACATATATATATATATATATATATATATATAAAGCCATCAAAAAGCCAGAAATATTCCAAAACTGGCCTACCGGTCGACTGGTAGGAAATAGACCAGTCGACTGGTCGACCTATTTTGGTATATAACGGCTAGTTTTAATTTTTTTACACATACGTTTTAATTCTACTGGTCAACTGATGATTTCTAACCAGTCGACTGATTCAACCTAGATTTTATTTTCTGAAGAGTTGCTTCCATTCATGAAGAGATTCCTCTTCATTAATCAAAGGAAATGGACATATTTTTTATGGAAACTATTCATGAATGTTTGCTACTCTTAGACCATTATATAAACAACTTCAATCATGTTTTACAATCACCGAATGATTCTATATTCTCTCTATTTTGTAAATAGCATTCTCATACTCTTTGCAAACAAAAAGCTCTTCATATTCAAATACTTGTTGAATCCTTGATTTAATTTTAAATTTAACTTGTTTCAACAAGCCATTCTACTTCCTTAAATCTACGCATTCAAAGTATATACTCGAGGAATATATTATAGGAAGGTTGTACTTAAGCTATTGGCTAATCAGTGTTGAAAGAAGAACACATCCAGAAGTCAAACTCTTTGTAATTTTTGAAGACTTGTGTAGTTGCTCAGGCGAGAGGCAAACTTATTGGGGCTCGGGTGTGCTAACCTATTCCTCCGGATTAAGAGGGGGTGTTGTTAGTGAATTCCGAAGAGGAGCTTCGGGACTGGACTTAGGGCGGGAAGTCCGAACCAGTATAAAAATTCCTAGTGTCTCATTATTTACTTCTTATATTTACTTGCTATATATTTCGATAACTTAGACATTATTTGCATAAACTATTGTACATAATTTAGATAGTATATCACATATATTTCCGCATTATCCATATGGATCCTTTAAGTCATACATATCGACTTTTCACCTTAGACCTATCTCCGATGTTTATGAAAAATATCATTAACAAGTTATACAAAATTTCAAGAGTCATTGAAGAATTGATCACCAAATCAGAATTGTACATCTTCGATTACAACCATTGCAAATTATGGAGGTCAATTAAAATTATTAGTAGATTCAAGGGAAACTGGTCATACGACAGGTAATGGTAATCTGATTTCAGATCTAAAATTTAGACAATCAATTAATGTTGTTACCCCAGTTGATGGACTTCAAGCTTATATACAAGGAACTAGAAAAGTAAACTTGTATTCTAATTTACCTTTAAATCAGTTCTATATTTGCAAAATTTGTCTTTCAATTTAATATTTGTGTAACGACCCACATTCTACGCATCGGAGGGTCGTAGAAAATTTATTTCATTTTCATACGAAGTCGTATGGTCGTGTAACTTTGGGGAACGACAATTGGGGTCATTTCCAATGTTCATGATTTTTGTCGATTTTTAAATGACCATTTTGCCCTAGTGAATCTTGTTTTGTCCAAAACTTTTGATTAGTAAGGAGTTTTGACCTGAAACCGCTTCCATGGATTCAGATGATGGTTTAGCTTTCCATAGAGTGGTCACATTAGCCAACTGGACTTACTGTTTGAAAGATATATCTGAAATAAGGTTTAGAAGGTGAAAACAGCTTAATCGGGCCTAATTAAGGTGATTAGCAGCTAGGCCCGTAACTCATTTCGGGATTAGGGTTATGGGAGGGCTAAGAGGGTTAGGAAAAACATTTCATTTCAGTTTTTACGGCAGCCACTTTCATCCTTTGAACCCTAGCAATGGCCTCCACCTTCTAAAATCATCCCAAATCACCTTCTAATCACTAATTAAGAAGATCTACATTAAATCAAGGCAAGTCAACACCAAATCAGAGTTGGAGCTGCTGTGTTGCATAGGAAAACGCTCCAAAATAGTAGAGTTTAAGATCTAAAGTTTTATTTGTGGCTAAGGTGAGCGATTTGCATTGTTTTTTACTAATTACGGCCAATTAGAGTGATTAATGTTAATTAGCGAAATTATGCATGTTTTGCTAATCCTATCATTAGTTATGTTTAAACATGATTAAGGGGAAAATCATGCTTTTGGGTATGTTTGATTTAAAATGACCTATATGCTTAATGTTTTGATCTTTTTAATTGAACCCATATGTTGTTACTGTTGTTTGTGATGTTTTATAATTGATTAGAAAATTTAGAATCGTTGAAAACGCCGTCGTATGGCGAATATGGACGATATATGCTCACCGGAAAATGTGCAGGGTTTCGGATCGAATCGAATATGGGGCTCAGATCAGATAAGAGAACTGGGCAAGGGGATTAGATACGGATCGGAACTTGGCACTAGATGGGGCTTGGAAAGAAGGAAGGCTACCCACATAGAGTTGGAGTTGGGACGTGGGATCGGATCGAAGTAAGCGAGCTGGAGCAGGAGAGACGAACAGAACCGAGAAGCAAAGCACGAGCCAGACCAGATTGCAAGCACCGAACCGAACCGGATGGGGATTGTAACAACCCTGAATTTTGGGGCCAATTTAAAATTTTATTTTAAGTTATTTTAATGAATTTTGGTTATTTAAAATAATTTATTTTGAAAATTTAAATATATTCTTTTTAATGTAAATACGGAGCGTATACAATTTGCATGTAATAAAATTTATTATGTAATGTAATGTAATGTGGGAAACATTAAAACAAAAGATTCAATAAATTTTCCAACAAGTTGACAAAAAGGGAAGGTAGAAATTTAAAAATGCAATTTATGACATTCTTTAATTTTATTTAAATCAATGAATGCAGTATTAATGAAACAACGAAGAGAGGAGGACACTAAAAGCAAATGCATGAAAAGAAATTAATAGGATTAAGGTAAAACAAATCAATGGATTAAAGGAAGGAATAAAAGCGCACTTAATAGAAAAAAATGTGTATTTAAACACATATGTTCTAGATAGAAAGAAGAAAAATTCTTGAGACAATGTATGGTTTGGAGCATTGTTTTTGGACCTTTAGGTATCATAATCATGAAACAAAATTCAAATAGTTATGTTATATGTTTAATAGAGTGATAATAAAGAAATAATTATTTATAATGTTAACAATTCAAAGATATATGTTAATGCATTAAAATGTACAAATCCATTTGAATGAATTAAAGAATTGTAAATGAGGTAATAATAATAGTTTAAATGTAAAATAAATACGTACGCAAGGGCAATATATAAATCGAATAATAAATGATAAAAGGTAGGGAAATCATTGGGTGAACAAAGGCAAGTAATAATTCTAATTAAAAGGAAAGTCCATTAAACAAGAAAGGTTGGTAAAATTTGAAAAGAAAATAAATTAAAATTCAATAGTGGGAAAAGAGGAAAATTTATTTGGATCTTTCTTAGAAAATGGTAGATGGCATTAAGTTGACATTAATGAATGCAGTAAAAAGTAAAGTAATGTCATTGGTTTACCTAAGAAAAGTTTTATAAAAAAAAAGATACAATTTTAATGTTAATATTTTACAACGAAAATGTTTTACATTGAAAAGATTAAATTTTGTTAGATTACATGAAAAGGCTATAATGGAAAGTTGAATTTTGTTTGTATTTGTAAAACGATAAAAGGATTAAAAATTGAAGGTTACATTTTAATGTTAATTGGAGTTAATTAGGGAACTCCGGTTTTTTGTGTGTAAAATTGACATAATTTTTTTTTATAAATATCGAGGCCATCTAAACCTAATCTATCTCTCCTCATTTTTGATAGCCGCCACTTTCATTTTTCCATGGCCTAAACTCTTCCAATCTTCTCTTCAATTTTTCCTTCCTCCATAAAATATCTTCCTTCCTCCATCAATACAGAACTCGACGAGTTTGACAATATTGGAACAGAGGGACACAGCACAATATGCTAGATTTGTTGTAAACCCATTTCTGACTTTCTTTGACTCTAGTTCTGATCATATCCCAAGGTGAGATATTCTGAATTTAATTTAATTAAATTTAATTATCTTTCTTAAATAATAAATCTGTATATGTGAGAATTCCTATTTACTTAACTGATTTTAGTTTATTACTTTTCTCACTTAAGAATCTGTGATTTGAATGCTATTATCTCTGATTTGCGATGTAATTTTTTTGGATCTATCGTTTTAGATCTAAGCACGTGCATCCGCTTTACTTATTTGTTCGGATCTATCATTTTAGATATATATACGAAATGCTAGTTTGTTATTTCATTTTAATTCAATGTTGTTTGAGTTGCTCGTGCTGCCATATTTGATGTAATTAAAAAGGCAAAATTTTGACATGGAATTTGATGTAATTAGAAAGGCGAAATTTTGATGATAAAATTTCCGTGCAATTTGGAATGAAATTTTGACGATGAAGCACACCTGCATTTTTGATTGAAATAAAAAGATTAAATGTTGTCAATGCATTTTCATGTAAGATAAAAAGATTATATTTTGTTGGCACATTTCATATGCATTTCCATGTAAAACAAAGAATTGAAACTTTAGGTTGCATTTTTAATGAATTAGGAAGATTGAAATCTAGTGTTACCTTTTTATATTTGTTTTAATGTAATAAAAGATTAGAGTTTAATGTTTACATTTTAATGCAAGTTAAAGAATGAAATGTAGCGTAGTATGTTTATACACAATTTGTTAGTAATGTCATATATGAATAAAAATACACAATTTGTTGGTAATGTCATATATGAATAAAAATACACAATTTGTTAGTAATGCCATATATGAATAAAAATACAAAATTTGTTAGTAATGTCATATATGAATAAAAATACACAATTTTTTAGTAATGTCATATATGGATAAAAATATATCACTTATGTTAGGAAACATATTTGTAGATAAATATATCAACCATGTTAGAATGTGCTTTGGTCATATAAATAAAAACATCATCTTTAGTAGAAAAGTTTTATAAATGTATAAAGCATCATTTTTAGAAATGTTATGGTAATAAATATGCCGTTCATATTGAAAATCATGTTATGAAAATAAAATATGCTTAACATTAAAAATTCCATTTTTAATGTAAATTTGGAATTTATAAAAATGTTCATGATTTTAGAATGAAAGCATGTTTACATTAAGAACCCTGTTTTAATGTAATGACACATTAAAGGTTACATTTTTTTTATATAAAAAATAATAATTTAAAACATGATTATATAAAAGGATAACATTTTATAACATTAGAATTCATAGAAATTGTTTACATATAAAATATCATTTTTTATAGGAAATTAGAATAATACAGGAAATGAACACATATTTAGCGTTATGTCATTTTAGAGAAAATGAACACATATTTAGCGTTATGTCATTTTAGAGGAAATGAATACATATTTGGCGTTATGTCATTTTAGTAAAAATGAACATATTTTTAGTGTAAACGTTAATATATTAAATAAAACAATATATAAGGAAAACTTTATTTGCATTTTCTATGTAAATAAAATGAATATATTATGAGTGAAAACTTTATTTAAATTTTCTTATGTAAATAAAAAGAATTTCTTTAGATGACACTTTCATTTACATTTTCATGTAAATAGGATATGTAGAAGAAAAAAAAACATTTATTCACACGTAGTGTAATGTTTTAATGACATTTTCTATGCATAAAAAAAATGAATTGAAAGCTACATTTTAGCTGTTATTTATTAATAAATAAATGTGGGAATGGAATTTAAATATTCATTTAACATGATACTGCATAGAAATTTACATTTTTATGTAATCAAAAGACATGAAATTTATACCGCATAAATAGAATTACATTTTTTTATGTAATTAAAGAAACAGAATTTATATGTAAAACAAAATCACATTTTTATATGTAAATTAAGAGTGAGAATTTGCATTGAAAATAAAATTACTTTTCTATATGTAATTAAAGAATAGAATTTTACATTGTAAATTGAAAAACAAGATTCGACATGTAGTATTAATTACATTTTCCATGTAATTAAAAAGTAGAATTTGACGGTGTAATCAAAGTCACATTTTTGTATGTAGTTAAAGAATAGGAATTTGCATGGTAAATAAAATCACATTTTTGTATGTAATTTTAAACTGATAGAAATTTGCACTGTTATGAAATGTAATTTAAAAAGAAGGATTTTACATTATATTGAGAATTACATTCTTAATGTAATTAAGAAGAAGAATTGGACATTGGAACCAAAATTACATTTTTTAACGTAATTTAAAAAGTTAGAATTTTTCATTGTAATTAAAAGGGTAATTTTACAGTGTAAATAAATGAATGGAATGTAATGTTGAATTATATTTACATTTTAATGTCAATAAAAGAAATAAAGGGAAGAATCCATCATTGAATTATAATTGACATTTTTCATGTAAATAAAGGAATGGAAGAATGAAAGAATGAAAGTGGACATTGGAATAGAATTTACATTTTTATGTAAATAAAAAGTCAAAAGACTTATATTTACATATTTATATATAAATATAATTAAAATTAATCGAATCGAGCGCGGTAGTTCGCGTTTTGAAATCGTACCTTTAAACGACTATACCAAAAGATCCGACCGTCAGAATTTCCCAAAGCTGAAACCGTTAGGACCGTCTTGGAAAGATCTTTCCAACAATATAAACTACGTTAAGATCCAAGGGTTAGATTTTGTGAAATGTGAAAATCAAAATTGGTTGAAAACAACGCTAGGGTCGCCCATTGACCTGAGGCGTCGTTAAATAAAGATTTGATTACTTTAATTAATTAAATAGGGATTAATCGTTATAAAATAATAATAACGATAAGGAAGGATTTTCATTATATATATACAAGAATTATTTGGAAAGTCCGAGTTTAATCTCATTCCAAGTAATCAAGCGACGTTAAGAATCGAAGTTTGGAAGACGGCGAATGAAGACCGTCAATCTTCCCATCGAGCAGACAACGATCGAGGCTCTGAATTGATTTGCTCCCAATTCAAGGGTCATGGTCATTGTCCAAACGAACATGTTGATTGCACGGATTTGGTTTTGGCTCAGACCTAGAGCATAAGCTTATAAATGGATTGTGTGTCTGGCATTGTACTACGTTAAAATATCATGTTATTGATTTTCTGTTTAATATATAAATGTTGGTGGCGGAGAATTTATTCTTTGCTTAACACCCATTTATATATTGATGGATGATCAATGGTACGGTATGGATTGACAATGTGGCATGCTAAGATATTATGATCAAGGCTTTTGTTGAAAAGCAGGGCCTTGTGGTTGAAGACTATAGCGTGACTTCGCGAGCCTCACACCCCGGTATGATGGTGAACGATTTGTTTGATTAGTAGGTTGACCAATATACTTTATATACATGGATGGGGTCAACTGAGCGTATGCTGGGTGTGGTCGCTCCACATCTAGAGATTGGGAAATGGTTTCAGCAGAAGCCCATTAGGATAGAACACTAGACTATTCTTCCAAAGTGCGTATTATATGTATTACGGTGTTTTCTCTTGCTGGGACGTAAGCCGTGGAGATGCATTCGCGATATGTCTTTCGAATCAGGAGCCATCATGATGGAAACTCAACTTCCCAATATGAGCTTCGCGGGTTTTAGTTGTATATTTATATGGTGACATAATATATTATGCCGCTTACATAACATATTATGCCACCTAGTTTTGATACTTTTATATTCGAAATTGTTTTCTACATTATGCACTCATGGTATATAAGACGAATTTCGCATGTTAAGCATTTTTGACCCTTATAAGGTAAAACTCTACCCTTCGGCATATGTTGCAAGGGATTGAGCCTTATAATGGTTTCATTTTTCTAAAAAGCATTGCGCTGTTTAACGATTTACTTTATATTTTTTATGCACTGGCAATCCAATGGAGTAAACCCGTTCCGCGTTAGCGGCGTGGTCCTGTGATTAGCCTTATTACTATTAGTTAAAAATTAGATAAGAATTCTCACACCAGTCTCATGACTGACTCGTAGTTTGTTTCACTTTGCAAACTCGGGTGCCCTCTCTTCCATACGGGCAGTCGAGTAGTTTGTCTACAGGTCCTTATCTCGAGCAGGATTCTGGATTGAGGCTCAAAGCTGTGTCCAGAGCTTAGAAAAGTCTTCCGCAGCAATGTATTAAATTTAATGTAAAATTTATCTTCCGCTGTATTTTATTTTATTCGATGTACTCTGATATTCTGTACTTTGATGTTAAATTATCATGATGTAATAAAAGTCTGCTGTTTTGTAACACCCCGCCTCCGCTAGGGTCACTCGCAAGGGAATGCACTAGCTTTAGAGGGGCATTATTGGTAAACATCCACAGAAATATCACAAGACAGAACATATAAAAATAGCGGAAGTAAAAACAAACTTTCATAACATTAATAAATGAGGTCAAAAGCCTTTTTACATCAGAGTACATCAAAACCTGTCTTGCTGAAATAAAGAAGCATGAAACCTTTTTCATAAATTATTCCCCAATTAAAACAGTAAAGTAGCCATAGCCAAGGAAAGTCCAAGCTATCCAAGATGACCTTCAAGCCGAAGAAGTCTGAACTAAACAACAGTATTTCCTCCCTGTAACCTGGGGGGAAACGGAAGACAAGAAGCGAAAGAAACGGGGTCAGTCATAAAGACTGGTAAGTCCTATCTACTTCCAGCATAAAAACAGATAAAGGTGACATGACATGCATAAACTGAAAGTAAACACAAGGATGATGTCAAGATAGATAAACTGAACCAAAATAACAGGATGAACTACTGTACCCAGATAAACTAAGGTGTCATGATAAATTACGATGTCAGATAAAACAAGGTATCAGGCCGTCAGGTTCCTATCAAGCATCACGTCCCATGGTATCTATTTAGTCTAACGTTCTATGGAATTTTTCATATATATATATATATATATATATCTTTACTGGTTTTTACATGTATATTTGCTCTGCACCCTCCGTACTAGTATCCCAGCCTTGTTATGTGTTAACCATGAATGTCCCTTACTCAAAGTCATGTAATGGTCCATGTCAACCTAATATATCGCATATATAGGTTACTCAAATCATATGTTTCTTTCCATGTATATAAGTTCAGTCCTTTGCCGTACCTCGTACGGGCTTCCTCATGTCGTATTATCCTTGAAATCGTTTGGACTGTCACCCTTGTTCTAGCTAGGCTCTTCCATATGAATCATCGTTTGAACTACTAGGACTTACGCCACCTAGCACCACTAGGGATTACGCTTACCTATTGCACGCTTTCGTATTTCGGTTTGGGTTAAACCACCTAGCCCACTAGGGATTACGCTAACCCTCAACCGCGCCCTTTTTCCCACGCATTCATCGTGAATCGTTTTTCTATAACTGTATGCACATGTATCACATCGTGCCATCCGAGTCCTGTCACAGGGCAAAACAAGAAATACAAGACTCGATCCGGAGCTTTAGATTTATCTGCCGATGCAGATACTAAGGTCTGCTTTTCTACACGTGGCTATGGTCCCACGAGACCCCTCCCTCAACTAGTGAAAGGCAACACAAGAGAAAATCTTGCATGAGAACTACACTCCGGCCAACCCACATCCTACGGCCTACCTCACCCATAATTAGATAGCAATTATGGTCTGTTGGGTGTTCCCTGCCTTTCCGTACGTACACGCTTGACTCAAGATGGTAGATGATCGACGAACTTGCTATCTCGGGCACCTTATGTATTCGTCGACTCACTGCTATCCACCCCAGTCTTTAGGTCGCTCGCATAGCAACCAAGGCATATTCTTGGTTCTTCTACCGCAGACCTCAACCTCTCGTGAGCCTAGTATAATGACCTGACAGCTCACAGAGGGATCCCAAGAATATCCTCACGTTCCCCGAAGCCGCTGCTTCGTTACCCAGTTCGTTGGAGCCTTTATCTAAATCAGATAGCCTGCTCCTACACGCATACTTAAACGTTGACCTAACGTATCGGGTTACTAATCTATCTAAGAAATGGTCCAAATTTCCTTGACTAAGAATTATTACTTAGTTTCCCTTAACTAAGGTTTACCACTTAGCCTTATTTCCATAATCCTTGTTAACTATGGTTATTTACCTAATCCTCCGAATTAGGGTTTATCTAATGGGTTAAGTGTCACTTAAGTTCATAACTTAGCCCGTCTACAACCCATGTCAAAATTGGCTAAGTATCCAAGTCCAAGACTTAACCCTACAAACCATGTGTCAAGTTGGCTAAGTATATTAAGTAATCCATAACTTAGCCTCGTCTAATTATCATTTTTGATTGGTTAATTATATAAATTAACTTGACCTTGTCAAATTACCGAGTCAAATCGGTCAAGCGTATTCAAGTGATTCGTGACTTAGCCTTATCATGTTTTCACGTTAGATTGGTTAAGTATAGGTCACTTAACCACATCAAACTAACGAGTTGGATTAGTTAAGTGTAAATTAACTTAACCCCGTCCAATTACCATGTTTAGATTAGTTAGGTCTGAGTTGACTTAACCCCATCCATTAACTGTATTAAACGGTTAAGTGTTACTAAGAAAATTTACTTAACCTTATCAAGTTATCGTGTTGGATTGATTAAGTGTTGGTTAACTTAATCCCGTCCCCTCGTCGTATAAAAATGGTCAAGTATCGTTAGGCAAATCAAGTTACTTAACCTACCCAACCCTGTCATGTTTTGTTAAGTATCATTAGCCTAATCAAATCACTTAACCCATTTGTCCATGTCATATTTGGTTAAGCCTCATTAATCAAATTAACTTAACCCTATTATGTGGCATTAATTATTTAATGCACCCCAACCTCTCACATTAGACTTTGTTGTGGTTACCTAGTTAAGCCGGTGGGTTTCGGGTAGATTTACACCACAACTTGGTCTAACCTCGGGTCTTAGGCACAACATGACCAACTTCCCACATTGGGTCCTATTGTTTGTAGCCACTAGTTAAGCCGGTAGGTTCCGGGTAGTATTACGCTACAAACTCAACCCAACCTCGAGTTGGCCACTCTTATGTTTTCTAAGTGTCATGTTCATATCCAAGTTTTCAAGAATATGGGTAGACCTAACTTAATAGGTAAATTCCCAATTCCATTATCAAGTATACTCACATGTCAACTTCCATGTTATATTTAATGTTACATGTTGTCATGTTATACCCATTTAACCCAAATCATGTTTCACATCATATTTTTATGAAACTTCAAGTTAAGTTTTTCATGTATATTCATGCTCGTCTAACCTAACCCCAAAACGTGTTTCCAACGTAAGTATAGACGAGTCAACATAATAGGAATACTATGACTACAAATTGGCCTCGATCATGCATAGTGTCATAAAAAGGGGTTTTGGCCACAAACACACAAAATGTCACAAGGGAATTTGGCCACAAACATGCATATTATCCAAAAAGGGTTTGGCCATAAACATGCACAACTTAAAAGAGGGGATTGGCCACAAGCATGCATAATCTCATAAAGGATTTGGCCACAAACTTGCATGATAGCATAAGGGGTTTGGGTTCATAAACATGCATAAGCCCCAAAATCTTGCCTTAGCCAATGTTTCACAAGTAAAGTGGTTCCTAAAGGTTCATGCTAGCATTTCATGCATAAAGATCCAAACTTGCAAGTTAAACTAGGTTATGCATAGCATGAGAGGCATGATTAAGTCACTCACATGGCCTAAAATCATAAACATGAACACAAGAGGCAAGGTAAGGTTCATATAGGTTCGCATAATCATGTTTAGCCTCATTTTATCTCATGTCATTATCAAAACTACCGTTTCCATCTAAAAGTAGCTAGAACTTACATAGTTAGGCCTAGGGAAAGAAGCATGAATCATCTTGGCTAAGAAAGGTGCCTCCTTTGTTGAAGAATCGTCATGGAACTCGCATAGCAACGTTAATCTTCCTCCGATTTGGTGTAGCAAACTTGCACCTCTTGATTTGAACCCGATTTAAGTGCTTAGGCTTTAGGAAAAGGGGATGGAGGCCATGATCACTTGGCATTTGGGCAGCACTTCGTGGAGAGGGTGAGTTATGAGGGTTTAGGGTGGCCTTAGGGGTGTTTTATAGAGATTAGGGTGTGTTTTAGGCCATAGGATTAGATCTAGGATAGATTAGGACCATCAGATCTCGGAAGCTTCCAGAACCAGCCCAAGAACAAGACCAGGTGAGACAAACAGGTGCGCCAGGCAACTTGCCCCGGCCACCCCTGCCGACAGGCAAGTCGACAGGGCTGTCGACTTGGTCTGGGCCCAAGTCGACAGGCCTGTCGAAAGCCCTGTCGACGTGGCCTAGGCGGGAAACTTCCCGCCTAGCCCCAGATCTGATTTTCAAAGCTATTTCCGAAGTTCAAATTTCCAGAAATCTTCTTTGGGCCTTTAACGGGTCATACGGACTCCGATTCTCGAAAACTAGGACTCGATTTCGCGTATTTTTCCGAGACGAACGCAATGGCACAGACCGTTTCACTTGATTCAGAATTTATAATTTAATTCTGTCTTGATTATTGATTTAACGTGTTGTAAAAATTCGGGTTGTTACATTCTCCCCTTCTTAAAGGATTTCGTCCCCGAAATCTCAAAGTTAGGAAGAACATATCCTACCATCCATCATCCATCTACTCAAACCATCATCCACAAGCAACCATTGTCCTTAGACGACTCCTAATGCTTTATGAATGTATGCAAAACGTGTGTGTACATGTTCCTTAGCTAATGCTAACGATCAGGCCTGAAAAATCTTTTGAATGCAAAAATATGTTTAGTGCTATGAATCCATCATGTATGCAAATAGTCCTAGTCATATACACTATATGCGTGCACAAACATTCAACCATATGCAACATCCGCATGATAACACATTCAATTTCATCCATAAACAAGTATAAATACTCGTGCATATGCAATATGAAATGTGACCGAGTCGAGCTAATATCTAATGTAAATTCGCGCATCCACGAGCAACCACTTGCAACCATTTGCAACCATATCAACCATAACATGTTTCAAATACATGTTTACATCCATAGGGTTCTACCTAAGATTCCCTGAAACAGGGTCGAGAAGATAAACAAAACAAACTCCGTACGGGGTTTGTAACAGAGACAGGACCGAGAGGATATCCATAAAAGATAGCCTACAAGCAAGCTCAACAGAAAAACAGGGATCGAGGATATATTCCCAAAAGAGATATCATGCACGTATTTAGTCTTCAGTCTCCTGAGTCGCATTACCTTGAGCTTAGTTCCATCGTGCCTTGACCGCCCCTTTTACTTCACGATTTCGCAGCTTCTTATTTCCTGTTTCCATAACATGAGTTGGAACTCATTTCCTCGTCGCCTCTCGTTCCACTTGCACTTATTCTCCTTCTAGAATACTTGGCGCAAACAGGATTGCGTACACATTATTCCATGCGAGCCCTCAAAATTCACTAGTGAATCCTGGACCTTGTACCATAAGGTATTCCACGTAGAAAAACTTTCTCTTGAAAGTAAACAAGTTACCATGCGCACTTACTAGGGTAATTCCCATAACCCATACATAATCGAAGTAAACCATCCGTCTTATTAGCGAACACCATTCGATCGGGTTTCTAATTTCCAACAAAGGCATCTAGGGATTCTAAGTAACTAATCATGACAGAACCCAAAAGGTTACGCGATACTTCAAGGGTATTACCAAAGCAAGCCAAGAGTCTAACTACCCTCCTTCTAAAACCGAGAGTGGCACCCCTTACTGGATAACCACTTCATCCCTAGAATCCATCCACAACTTATAAACATAAGCATTATTTCCAAGCTCAACACTTGATATAGACATTCTCAAATCCAAACAAGCCATGAGTAAATGGACCGATCTTCCAATAGGACTTGAGACAAAAACGGGATCCTCTACTACGCTAGTACTAAGGTGCAGAGACTCAACTATCGAAGCGGACTTAAAAGATGCGGTGATCAAAACAAAGTCCCGACAGGATGATAGAGAAGAAAAGCTAAACCTTTAACAAGATCGTTACCCTCCTTCTGAGATACCCTAGAAATGAGAGCATACTATTGCCCTCCGAATGATCTTGTCCCTGTTCCTTGATACTTAACTATCCGTCCCGTTTCACCATGCCAAAGGTACTCTCTCGTCATGGGTTTCATTGTTCATCTTTCTCCCTCCTTTTAGGACTCGTCCATACCAACATGTTGCTTATCCCTGAGCTCGTATCCTTTATCCTTGTTCTTACTATCCTTTCATGCATAACTCTGCAACGGTCTCTCGAGAACCACCTCCATCGTACGGGAAACACTTACGCAGCTAGAAAGACTAGTCGCAGTCAAAACCACTGTGACTACAGATGGAGGAAAGAAAGGAAAAGAGATTCAATCAAGGAAACAAGGATAATGCTAATGGCCTTTGGGGAATAGCCTTTTTCTTTTTAAAAGAAAATTTTCTTGAAAAATGCTTCTTTGTAAACGGTTTTTCAAATAATTTTCAGAAGGTCTTTAAAAACTTTTGCCCAGTCCAGTAACCTTCTGCTCTGATACCAAATGTAACACCCCGCCTCCGCTAGGGTCACTCGCAAGGGAATGCACTAGCTTTAGAGGGGCATTATTGGTAAACATCCACAGAAATATCACAAGACAGAACATATAAAAATAGCGGAAGTAAAAACAAACTTTCATAACATTAATAAATGAGGTCAAAAGCCTTTTTACATCAGAGTACATCAAAACCTGTCTTGCTGAAATAAAGAAGCATGAAACCTTTTTCATAAATTATTCCCCAATTAAAACAGTAAAGTAGCCATAGCCAAGGAAAGTCCAAGCCATCCAAGATGACCTTCAAGCCGAAGAAGTCTGAACTAAACAACAGTATTTCCTCCCTGTAACCTGGGGGGGAAACGGAAGACAAGAAGCGAAAGAAACGGGGTCAGTCATAAAGACTGGTAAGTCCTATCTACTTCCAGCATAAAAACAGATAAAGGTGACATGACATGCATAAACTGAAAGTAAACACAAGGATGATGTCAAGATAGATAAACTGAACCAAAATAACAGGATGAACTACTGTACCCAGATAAACTAAGGTGTCATGATAAATTACGATGTCAGATAAAACAAGGTATCAGGCCGTCAGGTTCCTATCAAGCATCACGTCCCATGGTATCTATTTAGTCTAACGTTCTATGGAATTTTTCATATATATATATATATATATATATATATATATATATCTTTACTGGTTTTTACATGTATATTTGCTCTGCACCCTCCGTACTAGTATCCCAGCCTTGTTATGTGTTAACCATGAATGTCCCTTACTCAAAGTCATGTAATGGTCCATGTCAACCTAATATATCGCATATATAGGTTACTCAAATCATATGTTTCATTCCATGTATATAAGTTCAGTCCTTTGCCGTACCTCGTACGGGCTTCCTCATGTCGTATTATCCTTGAAATCGTTTGGACTGTCACCCTTGTTCTAGCTAGGCTCTTCCATATGAATCATCGTTTGAACTACTAGGACTTACGCCACCTAGCACCACTAGGGATTACGCTTACCTATTGCACGCTTTCGTATTTCGGTTTGGGTTAAACCACCTAGGCCACTAGGGATTACGCTAACCCTCAACCGCGCCCTTTTTCCCACGCATTCATCGTGAATCGTTTTTCTATAACTGTATGCACATGTATCACATCGTGCCATCCGAGTCCTGTCACAGGGCAAAACAAGAAATACAAGACTCGGTCGGGAGCTTTAGATTTATCTGCCGATGCAGATACTAAGGTCTGCTTTTCTACACGTGGCTATGGTCCCACGAGACCCCTCCCTCAACCAGTGAAAGGCAACACAAGAGAAAATCTTGCATGAGAACTACACTCCGGCCAGCCCACATCGTACGGCCTACCTCACCCATAATTAGATAGCAATTATGGTCTGTTGGGTGTTCCCTGCCTTTCCGTACGTACACGCTTGACTCAAGATGGTAGATGATCGACGAACTTGCTATCTCGGGCACCTTATGTATTTGTCGACTCACTGCTATCCACCCCAGTCTTTAGGTCGCTCGCATAACAACCAAGGCATATTCTTGGTTCTTCTACCGCAGACCTCAACCTCTCGTGAGCCTAGTATAATGACCTGGCAGCTCACAGAGGGATCCCAAGAATATCCTCACGTTCCCCGAAGCCGCTGCTTCGTTACCCAGTTCGTTGGAGCCTTTATCTAAATCAGATAGCCTGCTCCTACACGCATACTTAAACGTTGACCTAACGTATCGGGTTACTAATCTATCTAAGAAATGGTCCAAATTTCCTTGACTAAGAATTATTACTTAGTTTCCCTTAACTAAGGTTTACCACTTAGCCTTATTTCCATAATCCTTGTTAACTATGGTTATTTACCTAATCCTCCGAATTAGGGTTTATCTAATGGGTTAAGTGTCACTTAAGTTCATAACTTAGCCCGTCTACAACCCATGTCAAAATTGGCTAAGTATCTAAGTCCAAGACTTAACCCTACAAACCATGTGTCAAGTTGGCTAAGTATATTAAGCAATCCATAACTTAACCTCGTCTAATTATCATTTTTGATTGGTTAATTATATAAATTAACTTGACCTTGTCAAATTACCGAGTCAAATCGGTCAAGCGTATTCAAGTGATTCGTGACTTAGCCTTATCATGTTTTCACGTTAGATTGGTTAAGTATAGGTCACTTAACCACATCAAACTAACGAGTTGGATTAGTTAAGTGTAAATTAACTTAACCCCGTCCAATTACCATGTTTAGATTAGTTAGGTCTGAGTTGACTTAACCCCATCCATTAACTGTATTAAACGGTTAAGTGTTACTAAGAAAATTTACTTAACCTTATCAAGTTATCGTGTTGGATTGATTAAGTGTTGGTTAACTTAATCCCGTCCCCTCGTCGTATAAAAATGGTCAAGTATCGTTAGGCAAATCAAGTTACTTAACCTACCCAACCCTGTCATGTTTTGTTAAGTATCATTAGCCTAATCAAATCACTTAACCCATTTGTCCATGTCATATTTGGTTAAGCCTCATTAATCAAATTAACTTAACCCTATTATGTGGCATTAATTATTTAATGCACCCCAACCTCTCACATTAGACTTTGTTGTGGTTACCTAGTTAAGCCGGTGGGTTTCGGGTAGATTTACACCACAACTTGGTCTAACCTCGGGTCTTAGGCACAACATGACCAACTTCCCACATTGGGTCCTATTGTTTGTAGCCACTAGTTAAGCCGGTAGGTTCCGGGTAGTATTACGCTACAAACTCAACCCAACCTCGAGTTGGCCACTCTTATGTTTTCTAAGTGTCATGTTCATATCCAAGTTTTCAAGAATATGGGTAGACCTAACTTAATAGGTAAATTCCCAATTCCATTATCAAGTATACTCACATGTCAACTTCCATGTTATATTTAATGTTACATGTTGTCATGTTATACCCATTTAACCCAAATCATGTTTCACATCATATTTTTATGAAACTTCAAGTTAAGTTTTTCATGTATATTCATGCTCGTCTAACCTAACCCCAAAACGTGTTTCCAACGTAAGTATAGACGAGTCAACATAATAGGAATACTATGACTACAAATTGGCCTCGATCATGCATAGTGTCATAAAAAGGGGTTTTGGCCACAAACACACAAAATGTCACAAGGGAATTTGGCCACAAACATGCATATTATCCAAAAAGGGTTTGGCCATAAACATGCACAACTTAAAAGAGGGGATTGGCCACAAGCATGCATAATCTCATAAAGGATTTGGCCACAAACTTGCATGATAGCATAAGGGGTTTGGGTTCATAAACATGCATAAGCCCCAAAATCTTGCCTTAGCCAATGTTTCACAAGTAAAGTGGTTCCTAAAGGTTCATGCTAGCATTTCATGCATAAAGATCCAAACTTGCAAGTTAAACTAGGTTATGCATAGCATGAGAGGCATGATTAAGTCACTCACATGTCCTAAAATCATAAACATGAACACAAGAGGCAAGGTAAGGTTCATATAGGTTCGCATAATCATGTTTAGCCTCATTTTATCTCATGTCATTATCAAAACTACCGTTTCCATCTAAAAGTAGCTAGAACTTACATAGTTAGGCCTAGGGAAAGAAGCATGAATCATCTTGGCTAAGAAAGGTGCCTCCTTTGTTGAAGAATCGTCATGGAACTCGCATAGCAACGTTAATCTTCCTCCGATTTGGTGTAGCAAACTTGCACCTCTTGATTTGAACCCGATTTAAGTGCTTAGGCTTTAGGAAAAGGGGATGGAGGCCATGATCACTTGGCATTTGGGCAGCACTTCGTGGAGAGGGTGAGTTATGAGGGTTTAGGGTGGCCTTAGGGGTGTTTTATAGAGATTAGGGTGTGTTTTAGGCCATAGGATTAGATCTAGGATAGATTAGGACCATCAGATCTCGGAAGCTTCCAGAACCAGCCCAAGAACAAGACCAGGTGAGACAAACAGGTGCGCCAGGCAACTTGCCCCGGCCACCCCCTGTCGACAGGCAAGTCGACAGGGCTGTCGACTTGGTCTGGGCCCAAGTCGACAGGCCTGTCGACGTGGCCTAGGCGGGAAACTTCCTGCCTAGCCCCAGATCTGATTTTCAAAGCTATTTCCGAAGTTCAAATTTCCAGAAATCTTCTTTGGGCCTTTAACGGGTCATACGGACTCCGATTCTCGAAAACTCGGACTCTATTTCGCGTATTTTTCCGAGACGAACGCAATGGCACAGACCGTTTCACTTGATTCAGAATTTATAATTTAATTCTGTCTTGATTCTTGATTTAACGTGTTGTAAAAATTCGGGTTGTTACAGTTATTGTTCTAATTTGTTGTATTCCTAAAGTTAACGTATTCGGGTTTTGAACGGTCTTGGTCGATTTTGCGATCGATTAAGCGCGGGCGAAATCCGTGTCGTTACAGTTGGTATCAGAGCTCTGGTTAGCTCAAAATCTTTTGGGTACAACTCGTTAGAACTAAACAAAAGACTCATCAAAGGTAGGATTAGTAATATCCTATAAAAAGAATACTCGTTAGAGATAGGATCAGCAGTATCCTAGAATGAGAAAACTCATTAGAGATAGGGTTAGTAATGCCCTAGAATTAGTTGAGAGTAACAAGCTTATAATATACGTATTTTTAATTATAATCTATTTTACAAAATATGATTTTTGAATATATAAAAGTTATATATTTTAAAAGTTTATCAACTAATAAAATTATCGAAACCAATAAAAGAATGAAAATTAATTAGTTAATTAATCAACTTTTAGCTTCGTTCCTTTTCGAGGAAGAAAAGATTTTAAGTGGGGTAGACTGTAACAACCCTGAATTTTGGGGCCAATTTAAAATTTTATTTTAAGTTATTTTAATGAGTTTTGGTTGTTTAAAATAATTTATTTTGAAAAATTAATTATATTCTTTTTAATGTAAATACGGAGCGTATACAATTTGCATGTAATAAAATTTATTCTGTAATGTAATGTAATGTGGGAAACATTAAAACAAAAGATTCAATAAATTTTCCAACAAGTTGACAAAAAGGGAAGGTAGAAATTTAAAAATGCAATTTATGACATTCTTTAATTTTATTTAAATCAATGAATGCAGTATTAATGAAACAACGAAGAGAGGAGGACACTAAAAGCAAATGCATGAAAAGAAATCAATAGGATTAAGGTAAAACAAATCAATGGATTAAAGGAAGGAATAAAAGCGCACTTAATGGAAAAAAAATGTGTATTTAAACATATATGTTCTAGATAGAAAGAAGAAAAATTCTTGAGACAATGTATGGTTTGGAGCATTGTTTTTGGACCTTTAGGTATCATAATCATGAAACAAAATTCAAATAGTTATGTTATATGTTTAATAGAGCGATAATAAAGAAATAATTATTTAAAATGTTAACCATTCAAAGATATATGTTAGTGCATTAAAATCTACAAATCCATATGAATGAATTAAAGAATTGTAAATGAGGTAATAATAATAGTTTAAATGTAAAATAAATACGTACGCAAGGGCAATATATAAATCGAATAATAAATGATAAAAGGTAGGGAAATCATTGGGTGAACAAAGGCAAGTAATAATTCAAATTAAAAAGAAAGTCCATTAAACAAGAAAGGTTGGTAAAAATTGGAAAGAAAATAAATTAAAATTCAATAGTGGGAAAAGAGGAAATTTATTTAGGTCTTTCTTAGAAAATGGTAGATGACATTAAGTTGACATTAATGAATGCAGTAAAAAGTAAAGTAATGTCATTGGTTTACCTAAGAAAAGTTTTATATAAAAAAAAGATACAATTTTAATGTTGATATTTTACAACGAAAATGTTTTACATTGAAAAGATTAAATTTTCAATTTTGTTAGATTACATGAAAAGGCTATAATGGAAAGTTGAATTTTGTTTGTATTTGTAATACGATAAAAGGATTAAGAATTGAAGGTTATATTTTAATGTTAATTGGAGTTAATTAAGGAACTATGGTTTTTTTTGTGTAAAATTGACATAAAAAAAAATTATAAATGTAGAGGCCATCTAAACCTAATCTATCTCTCTTCATTTTTGATAGCCGCCACTTTCATTTTTCCATGGCCTAAACTCTTCCAATCTTCTCCTCAATTTTTCCTTCCTCCATAAAATCTCTTCCTTCCTACATCAATACAGAACTCGACGAGTTTGACAATATTGGAATAGAGGGACACAACACAACATGCTAGATTTGTTGTAAACCCATTTCTGATTTTCTTTGACTCTAGTTCTGATCGTATCCCAAGGTGAGATATTCTGAATTTAATTTAATTAAATTAAATTTAATTATCTTTCTTAAATAATAAATCTGTATATGTGAGAATTCCTATTTACTTAACTGATTTTACTTTGTTACTTTTCTCACTTATGAATCTGTGATTTGAATGCTATTATCTCTGATTTGCGATGTAATTTTTTTTTGCATCTATCATTGTAGATCTAAGCACGCGCATCCGCTTTACTTATTTGTTCGGATCTATCATTTTAGATCTATATACGCAATGCTAGTTTGTTATTTCATTTTAATTCAATGTTGTTTGAGTTGCTCGTGCTGCCATATTTGATGTAATTAAAAAGGCAAAATTTTGACATGGAATTTGATGTAATTAGAAAGGCGAAATTTTGATGATAAAATTTTCGTGCAATTTGGAATGAAATTTTGACGATGAAGCACACCTGCATTTTTGATTGAAATAAAAAAATTAAATGTTGTCAATGCATTTTATATGCATTTTCATGTAAGATAAAAAGATTATATTTTGTTGACACATTTCATATGCATTTTCATGTAAAACAAAGAATTGAAACTTTAGGTTGCATTTTTAATGAATTAGGAAGATTGAAATCTAGTGTTACATTTTTATATTTGTTTTAATGTAATAAAAGATTAGAGTTTAATGTTTACATTTTAATGCAAGTTAAAGAATGAAATGTAGCGTAGTATGTTTATACACAATTTGTTAGTAATGTCATATATGAATAAAAATACACAATTTGTTGGTAATGTCATATATGAATAAAAATACACAATTTGTTAGTAATGTCATATATGAATAAAAATACAAAATTTGTTAGTAATGTCATATATGAATAAAAATACACAATTTTTTAGTAATGTCATATATGGATAAAAATATATCATTTATGTTAGGAAACATATTTGTAGATAAATATATCAACCATGTTAGAATGTGCTTTGGTCATATAAATAAAAACATCATCTTTAGTAGAAAAGTTTTATAAATGTATAAAGCATCATTTTTAGAAATGTTATGGTAATAAAACATGTCGTTCATATTGAAAATCATCTTATGAAAATAAAATATGCTTAACATTAAAAATTCCATTTTTAATGTAAATTTGGAATTTATAAAAATGTTCATGATTTTAGAATGAAAGCATGTTTACATTAAGAACCCTGTTTTAATGTAATGACACATTAAAGGTTACATTTTTTTTATACAAAAAATAATAATTTTAAAACATGATTATATAAAAGGATAACATTTTATGACATTAGAATTCATAGAAATTGTTTACACATAAAATATCATTTTTTATAGGAAATTAGAATAATACAAGAAATGAACACATATTTAGCGTTATGTCATTTTAGAGAAAATGAACACATATTTAGCGTTATGTCATTTTAGAGGAAATGAAAACATATTTGGCGTTATGTCATTTTAGTAAAAATGAACATATTTTTAGTGTAAATGTTAATATATTAAAAAGAACAACATATGAGGAAAACTTTATTTACATTTTCTATGTAAATAAAATGAATATATTATGAGTGAAAACTTTATTTACATTTTCTTATGTAAATAAAAAGAATTTCTTTAGATGACACTTTCATTTACATTTTCATGTAAATAGGATATGTAGAAGAAAAAAAAACATTTATTCACACGTAGTGTAATGTTTTAATGACATTTTCTATGCATAAAAAAAATGAATTGAAAGCTACATTTTAGCTGTTATTTATTAAAATAAATGTGGGAATGGAATTTAAATATTCATTTAACATGATACCGCATAGAAATTTACATTTTTATGTAATCAAAAGACATGAAATTTATACCGCATAAATAGAATTACATTTTTTTATGTAATTAAAGAAACAGAATTTATATGTAAAATAAAATCACATTTTTATATGTAAATTAAGAGTGAGAATTTGCATTGAAAATAAAATTACATTTCTATATGTAATTAAAGAATAGAATTTTACATTGTAAATTGAAAAACAAGATTTGACATGTAGTATTAATTACATTTTCCATGTAATTAAAAAGTAGAATTTGACGGTGTAGTCAAAGTCACATTTTTGTATGTAGTTAAAGAATAGGAATTTGCATGGTAAATAAAATCACATTTTTGTATGTAATTTTAAACTAATAGAAATTTGCACTGTTATAATATGTAATTTAAAAAGAAGGATTTTACATTATATTGAGAATTACATTCTTAATGTAATTAAGAAGAAGAATTGGACATTGGAACCAAAATTACATTTTCTAACGTAATTTAAAAAGTTAGAATTTTTCACTGTAATTAAAAGGGGAATTTTACAGTGTAAATAAAAGAATGGAATGTAATGTTGAATTATATTTACATTTTAATGTCAATAAAAGAAATAAAGGGAAGAATCCATCATTGAATTATAATTGACATTTTTCATGGAAATAAAGGAATGGAAGAATGAAAGAATGAAAGTGGACATTGGAATAGAATTTACATTTTTATGTAAATAAAAAGTTAAAAGACTTATATTTACATATTTATATATAAATATAATTAAAATTAATCGAATCGAGCGCGATAGTTCGCGTTTTGAAATCGTACCTTTAAACGACTATACCAAAAGATCCGACCGTCGGAATTTCCCAAAGCTGAAACCGTTAGGACCGTCTTGGAAAGATCTTTCCAACAATATAAACTACGTTAAGATCCAACGGTTAGATTATGTGAAATGTGAAAATCAAAATTGGTTGAAAACAGCGCCAGGGTCGCCCATTGACCCGAGGCATCGTTAAATAAAGATTTGATTACTTTAATTAATTAAATAGGGATTAATCATTATAAAATAATAATAACGATAAGGAAGGATTTTCATTATATATATATACGAGAATTATTTGGAAAGTCCGAGTTTAATCTCATTCCAAGTAATCAAGCGACGTTAAGAATCGAAGTTTGGAAGACGGCGAATGAAGACCGTCAATCTTCCCATCGAGCGGACAACGATCGAGGCTCTGAATTGAATTGCTCCCAATTCAAGGGTCATGGTCATTGTCCAAACGAACATGTTGATTGCAAGGATTTGGTTTTCGCTCAGACCCAGAGCATAAGCTTATAAATGGATTGTGTGTCTGACATTGTACTCCGTTAAAATATCATGTTATTGATTTTCTGTTTAATATATAAATGTTGGTGGCGGAGAATTTATTCTTTGCTTAACACCCATTTATATATTGATGGATGATTAATGGTATGGTATGGATTGACAATGTGGCATGCTAAGATATCATGATCAAGGCTTTTTGTTGAAAAGCAGGGCCTTGTGGTTGAAGACTATAGCGTGACTTCGCGAACCTCACACCCTGGTATGATGGTGAACGATTTGTTTGATTAGTAGGTTAACGAAAATACTTTATATACATGGATGGGGTCAACTGAGTGTATGCTGGGTGTGGTCGCTCCACATCTGGAGATTAGGAAATTGTTTCAGCAGAAGCCCATGAGGATAGAACACTAGACTGTTCTTCCAAAGTGCGTATTATTTGTATTACGGTGTTTTCTCTTGTTGGGACGTAAGCCGTGGAGATACATTCGCGATATGTCTTTCGAATCAGGAGCCATCATGATGGAAACTCAACTTCCCAATATGAGCTTCGCGGGTTTTAGTTGTATACTTATATGGTGACATAATATATTATGCCGCTTACAATACATATTATGCCACCTAGTTTTGATACTTTTATATTCGAAATTGTTTTCTACACTATGCACTCATGGTATATAGGACGAATTTCGCGTATTAAGCATTTTTGACCCTTATAAGGTAAAAGTCTATACTTCAGCGTACATTGCAAGGGATTGAGCCTTATAATGGTTTCATTTTTCTAAAAAGCATTATGCTGTTTAACGATTTACTTTATATTTTTTATGCACTGGCAATCCAATGGAGTAAACCCGTTCCGCGTTAGCAGCGTGGTCCTATGATTAGCCTTATTACTATTAGTTAAAAATTAGCTAAGAATTCTCACACTAGTCCCATGACTGACTCGTAGTTTGTTTCACTTTGCAAACTCGGGTGCCCTCTCTTCCACACGGGCAGTCGAGTAGTTTGTCTACAGGTCCTTATCTTGAGCAGGATTCTGGATTGAGGCTCAAAGCTTTGTCCAGAGCTTAGAAAAGTCTTCCGCTGCAATGTATTAAATTTAATGTAAAATTTATCTTCCGCTGTATTTTATTTTATTCGATGTTCTCTGATACTCTTTACTCTGATGTTATATTATCATGATGTAATAAAAGTCTGTTGTTATTGTTCTAATTTGTTGTATTCCCAAAGTTAACGTATTCGGGTTTTGAACGGTCTTGGTCGATTTTGCGATCGATTAAGCGAGGGTGAAATCCGTGTCGTTACAGGGATGGTCGAACCGAACGAAAGCATTAGCAAACGGAAGGAGACCCGAACTGAACCAATGAACACCGAACCGAACTGCATATGGAGGTTGAACCGAACCGGATTTCGAACCACTTCCATGCGACGAATCATCTGAAGACCAACTCCAATTCGACCAAAACCCGAGATGCAAAGGAAGTCCAAATGGGAGGTTATTACTCAGGATCCAAATGGGGATCAACGAGTTAACTTTATGAATTGGACTTTGCTGCGGGACTTGTGCAAAGGGGTTATCGATGTCTATAGCTTTGATTCACCACTGAGAGACGGATTAGTGGCTGTGGATCGGTGCTGTGGGGTTTTTATGACTCCATGGGGGCAAAGTGATCGTAGCAGGGCTATGAGCCAATACAGTGGAGTTGTTATGACTCCATGGGGGTAGAGTGGACATAGCAAAGTATTAGTGGTTACTAATCAGTGCAGTGGAGCCGTCATAACTCCATGGGGCAGAGTGATCGTAACAATGAGTTGAGTGACCAAAGTGTTAGAAATCGTATGCTTTACGCACTGAGTGAGAGATGTGAAGATGATTGTTATGTTTGATGTTTTGCTATCACCATGACATGCACACCCCCTCCCCATTATTTTCACACCATGTGTTAGTGTCACCTTAGGGTATTGTACATCCTGTTGTGCTAACTCTTTGGTTGCAGTTTCAGGTTCAGGTATGGTTATGTATACCTATTATTGTTCTGTTTTGCTGCTTATCGCTCATACCAGACTTTTGTCTGACCCAGAGTTTTATGTCTCTTCTTATTACTTTGGGTTCTCTTAAACGGGCAAATTAGAGACAGGCCAGGTGATTATGCACGAGCAGCTGTACCGGAGACGAGCAGGAGGCTTCCACGAAATATATATATATTCTCCCTGTGTTTTTGTTGGTCACTACTTTGGACATTAGTAGTGTACCTCTTTATTTTGCTTTAGAGACAGTATTTCAAAGTTGTAATAATGTTGATTTGGATGATAAGCTGTACTTTGGATTTCCGCTGCTATGATGGTTTAGTTTTCAGCTTATGCACTGTCTCGCTTGTTTTATGTCAAAGTTATGTTATTATTATATCTTATCCCATGCGCTGTGAGACATTCTACAAGTTCCTTGTTAGTTCAAATTCCTTTCTTTCCCTTTCTTTGGTGACCGTCCCGTGCTGGCGGGCATTGGCACAGCGCACTTTCATTGGAAATGTTGGTTGGTGTGGGGCGAGCTGTCACACTCGGTATCAGAGCTCTAGGTTGCGTAGTTAACCTAGGTAAAGACACCAGGGAGAGATAGTATACGTATATGAGAGCGCCTATATGTGATATTTTGGTTTTCAAAAGATATATATATTATACTATTAGTATATCTAGGGATGAAGTTTCACTGCATTGGCACCACTGAGATTATTCATTTTCTCCTTACAGATTGAGCGATGAGCCGATATACGAGGAATACTGGTTCAGGAGCCAATAATAGGAATGCTCCTGATATGAGGATGATGTTCACTAATTTCATGAGAGAGATGATTAGGGATGTTCAAAGGGCAGCTCCTAATGCTGCAAATGGTGGTGGTGCAGCAGTGCAGGCGCCTAGGACTGATTTCGCCAAGCTCTATAAGGACTACACTAGTCTTCGTGGAAAGCCATTCCACAGAACGGAATCGGCTACAGAAGTTCAGGATTGGCATGATAGTTGTGAAAGTATCTTCGAGGATCTGGGAATCGAAGACGCGATGAAGAGGAAGCCAGCATCGCGTCAACTGCAAGGACGGGCTATGAATTGGTGTAATGTTATTAAGGAGCTACCCCTGAGGATCAATTTAAAGCCTGATTCAGTGATAAGTTCATCCCAGCTTCCTAGAAGTCAGAGTTGTTTAGGAAGTTCTTGGAGCTTAAACAGAATGGTAGGGCATTCTCAGAATATATTGCTGAGTTCAATACTTTACGAAATATGGATTATCTCTTATTGATACTGCCGAGAAGAAGAACGAGAAGCTCACAACAGGCTTAGATCAGTACTTAGGGAAAAGGCTTATAAACCATATTGATGAGACTTTTGAATCGATTGTTGGGAAAGCATTGAGATCAGAGAGCCTTTATCCTAAGCCCACGGCTAAAGTCGCTGTTGCATCTGTAGAGGGGCCAAAGCCGCAGTCAAGCGGTGGAGGCAAGAATAATTCTCAGAATAAAAGGAAGCAGAGTCAGACCAAGGATGGTTAGAAAAAGAAAGATAAGAAAGATGTTGAGTGCTTTAGCTGTGGCAAGAAGGGCCACTATGCCAAAGAATGTCGAGCAAAGCCAGCGGACAGGAAGTGCTTTAACTGCGGCCAAGTGGGACATCACAAGGATAAATGTCCACAACCCCCCCAAAGAGAAGCAGATTGTGAAAGCATATGCTATTAATGTCGTTCCTTCTTCGTCGAATGCCCCAACTGCGGTGGAGAAAGGAAAGAATTTCGTCATTCAAGGTATGCTTTCTGTTCATGATGTTCATGTTCAAGTACTGTTTGATACCGGGGCTTCCCATTCCTTTATATCTAGTGACCTGGTAGATAGGTTAGGATTGGAACCCGAGATAGTCGATATACCTTTAGTTGTGATGAACCTGATTGGTGGTTCGATTAGCCTTAGTATGATTTGTCGAAATTTGGTCTTATTGAGTCATAGATATATGTTTGCTTGTGATTGCTTTGTTTTGGGCTTTACTAGGTTTGGCATTATTTTGGGAGTCGATTGGCTCCAAAGATATGGGGTGGTGGAAGACAGTGAGGGATTTTCGGTGACTATTAGGGCAGATGATGGGCGGAGGGTAGTTTTTGGTGGTCTACCTAGTGATGAGGTGATGGCTAGTTTTCTAAATTCCCTCGACATCCCGTAGGACGAGATATCAGGGGTTCCCATTGCTGGCCAGTATCCGGGTATCTTCGAGGAAGTGACCAGACTTCCACCACACCGAGAGATTGAGTTCCGTATTGATATAGTGAAAGATGCCAGACCTATAGTGATGCCACTTCGTCGTATGGAACCAAGGGAGTAGCGAGAGCTCGGGGTGCAAGTGAGCGATCTTTTAAAGAAGGGATTTATCAGAAGAAGTGTCTCCGAGTGGGGAGCACCAGTTGTATTTGCTACCAAGGCAGATGGTTCCCTTCATTTATGTGTGGACTACCGTGTGTTGAATAAAGTGACTAGGAAGAATAAGTATCATCTTCCGTGGATAGATGATTTATTTGATCAACTAGAGGGAGCAAGGGTGTTCTCCCAATTGGACCTCGCGACAGGATTTCATCAGCTCCGAGTAGCAGTTGAGAGTATTCCTAAAACGACATTTCGGACGCCGTCTGGATTCTATGAGTGGTTGGTCATGCCATTCGGGTTGACCAATGCCCCAGCATATTTTGTGGATCTTATGAATACAGTATTCTGAGATCAACTGAATAAGTTTATTCTTGTGTTCGTGGAAGATATACTTGTTTATTGGAGGACAGAGGAAGAACACAAGGAACATTTGAGAGTAGTGATGGAGGTGTTGAGAAAACGCCAATTGAAAGCAAAGTTTTCTAAATGTCACTTCTGGAGGAGGGAAGTGATATTCTTGGGCCATGTTATTTCAGAGAATGGTATTGCCGTGGACCCTGCGAAGGCGGCTACGGTACAAGATTGGTCTACGCCCAAGAATGCAACAGACGAAGAAGTTTCTTGGGATTAGCTGGATATTATCGTAAGTTTATCCAAGACTTCTCCAAGATAGTGGTGCTGTTAACTCAGTTGACCAAGAAGAATCAAGCTTTTGTTTAGGACGAAAGGTGTGAAAATGCATTCAAGAGTCTAAAGGAAAAGTTGACGCGTGCACCAGTGTTAATCATTCCTAAAGGGAATGAAGAAATGACAGTATACACGGATGCATGTGGTACCGGACTTGGTGCTGTATTGATGCAAGGAGGTAGGGTAGTAGCTTATGCTAGTCGGCAACTGAAACCGCATGAGAAAATATATTCTACCCATTATTTGGAATTGGCAGTGATTGTGTTCGCGTTGAAGATGTGGAGACATTATCTCTTAAGAGAAAGATTCGAGTTGTTTACGGATCATAAATCGTTAAGGTAGCTCTTCTCTCAGAAGGATCTAAATCTCCGACAGCAAAGATGGTTAGAATTCTTGGCTTCCTATGATTTTGATATCACATATACACCAAGAAAGGGCAATGCAGTAGCTAATGCATTGAGTAGAAGACATGCCAGTTTAGGGGCTATGTTTCTTGAATGGAAGCAATTGGAGTACATCGCTGGGTATGATTTCAGGCCAAAGTACGAATTGGATCCAGACATATTAGCAAGTTTGATGGTCAAATCCACTTTGATTGAGCGGATTGGTTCCAGTCAGAGAGACGATCCTAGTCTATTAGAAATCATCTCCAAGTTAGAATTGGGAATCGACGAGGAGATGAACAAGTATGAGCTTGATCGAGATGGATGGCTTAGAAAGAATGGGAGATTAGTTGTACCCAATTTTAATGGATTGAGAGATGAAGTTCTTAGAGAATGTCATCACTCAAAACTGACTATACATCCAGGTGGTAACAAAATGTATTGAGATATGAAGCAGACCTACTACTGGGAAGGGATGAAAAGAGACATTGGGAAGTTTACATTCAAATGCATGAACTGCCAGCTAGTTAAAGCCGAGCAAAAGAAGCCTAGTGGTTTGTTGCAACCATTAGAAATTCCAGAATGGAAATGGGAACAGGTCTCAGTGGATTTCGTTGATGGGTTACCAAGAACTAGATCGAGCCATGATAGTATTTAGGTGATTGTGGACCGATTGACCAAGAGTGCAAGGTTTATACCTGTCAAGTTGAATAGAGCAGCAGCTAAGTTAGCGGAACTGTATATGAAGTGGGTAGTGAGATTTCATGGAGTACCCAAAAGCATTGTGAGTGACCGAGATCCGTTGTTTACTAGTGGGTTTTGGAAGAGCTTACAAGAGGCATCAGGATCAGAATTACATCTCAGTACCGTGTACTGTCCTCAAACCGACGGTCAGACAGAGAGGGTGAATCGAGTATTAGAAGATCCCTTGAGAGCTTGCATATTAGATTTTGGAGGGTCATGGGATGACCATTTGCATCTGGTTGAATTCGCATATAATAATAGTTATCAAACTAGTATTGGTATGGCTCCATTTGAAGCTTTGTATGGAAGACCATGCAACTTACCATCATGTTGGTTAGAAACTGGTCAGAAGTTTGTGCTTGGACCAGATGTAATAAGGGAAACATCAGACAAGATCAAGGTTATCTAACAACGAATGAAGGCTGCCCAAGATAGGCAGAAGAGTTATGCTGATATGAGGCGAAGAGATTCAAAATTCTCCGTTGGCGACTTGGTGTTTGTCAAGATTTCTCTGTTAAAGAGCATGATTCGATTTGGTAGGAGAGGCAAGTTAACACCAAGATTTGTTGGTCCATTCCCAGTTCTCGAACAAGTTGGGAATTTAGCATATAAAGTTGAATTACCTGACAGGATGGCGGGAGTTCATAACGTATTTCGTGTTTCCCAGTTAAGGAAGTTCGTGCACGACCCTGATATGACTATTTCACCGGATCAATTGGATGACATCGAAGTAGAACCCAAGGCGGTTGGGAACCGCAGGCCGATCCATATTATCGGGTAAGATACAAAGCAACTTCGCAGGAAGGCAGTGAAACTGGTCAAGGTTCAGTGGGGCGAGAATGAAAATGACTGTACTTGGGATACAGAGGAGAGTATATGGGAATCATATCCAGAACTCTTTTCCTGGTAAGATTTTAGCGACCATTTAGTTATCCTCTTATTAGTAAACCGCATGCTAGGATAGGCTTGTTATGTAGCTATGTATGTTTGGTTGTATGTAAATGGTTGATAGGCATGCGGGACCCATTGTTGTTTCTTAATTAAGGAATTTCGGGGGCAAAATTTCTTAAGGGGGGAGAATGTAATGACCTGCATTCTACGCATCGGAGGGTCGTAGAATATTTATTTCATTTTCATACAAAGTTGTATGGTCGTGTAACTTTGGGGAACGACTATTGGGGTCATTTCCAAGGTTCACAATTTTTGCCGATTTTTAAATGACCATTTTGCCCTAGCAAATCTTTTTTGTCCATAACTTTTGATTGGTAAGGAGTTTTGACCTGAAACCACTTCCCTTGGATTCAAATGATGGTTTATCTTTTCGTAGAGTGGTCACATTAGCCAAACGGACTTACCTTTTGGGAGATATGGCTGAAATAAGGTTTAGAAGGTGAAAAACAGCTTAACCGGGCCTAATTAAGGTGATTAGCAGCTAGGCCCATAACCCATTTCAGGATTAGGGTTATGGGAGGGCTGATAGGGTTAGGAAAAACATTTCATTTCAGTTTTTACAGCCGCCACTTTCATCCTTTAAACCCTAGCAATGGCCTTCACCTTCTAAAATCATCCCAAATCACCTTCTAATCACTAACTAAGAAGATCTACATCAAATCAAGGCAAATCAACACAAAATCAGAGTTGGAGCTGTTGTGCTGCACAGGAAAACGCCCCAAAAAAGTAGAGTTTTAGATATAAAGTTATATTTGTGGCTAAGGTGAGTGATTTGCATTGTTTTTCACTGATTACGGCTGATTAGGATGATAATTAGCGAAATTATGCATGTTAAAATTCTGGAAAAATATGTAAAATTCTTAAATATTATTTTAGAGCTTTGATAGAAATTTGGGTAAGTTGGATATGTTTTGCTAATCCTATCATTAGTTATGGTTAAACATGATTAAGGGGAAAATCATGCTTTTGGGTATGTTTGATTAAAAATGACCTATATGCTTGATGTTTTGATCTTTTTAATTGAACCCATATGTTATTACTGTTGTTTGTGATGTTTTATGATTGATTAGAAAAGTTAGAATGGTTGAAAACGCCATCGTATGGTGAATATAGACGATAAATGCTCGCTGGAAAATGTGCAGGGTTTCGGATCGGATCGGATATAGGGCTCGGATCGGATAAGAGAATTGGGCAACGGGATTTGATTCGGATCGGAACTTGGCACTAGAGGGGGCTTGGTAAGAAGGAAGGCCACCCACATAGAGTTGGAGTTGGGATGTGGGATTAGATCGGAGTAAGCGATTTGGAGTAGGAGAGACGAACGAAATCAAGAGGCAAAGCACGAGCCAGACCAGGATTGCAAGCACCGAACCAAACCAGATGAGGATGGCTGAACCGAACGGAAGCGTTATCAAAGGGAGGAAGACCCGAACTGAACCACTGAAACTGAACCGAACTGCATATGGAGGCTGAACCGAACCGGATTTGGAACCACTTCTACGCAGTGGCTCTTCTGAAGACCAACTCCAATTCGAACAAAACCCAAGATGCACAGGAAGTCCAAACGGGAGGTTATTACTCAGGATCCAAATGGGGATCAACGAGTTAACTTCATGAATTGGACTTTGTTGCGGGACGTGTGCAAAGGGGTTATCGATGTCTATAGCTTTGACTCACCACTGAGAGACGGATTATGGCTATGGATCAGTGTAGTGGGGTTGTTATGACTCCATGGGGAAAACTGACCGTAGCAGGGCTATGAGCCAGTGCAGCGGAGTTGTTATGACTGCATGGGGGCAGAGTGGACATAGCGAAGTATTAGTGGTTACAGATCAGTGCAGTGGGGTTGCTATGTTTAATGTTTTACTATCACCATGACATGCACAACCCTCCCCATTATTTTCATACCATGTGTTAGTGTCACCTTAGAGTATTGTACATCCTGTTATGCTAACTCTTTGGTTGCAGGTCCAGGTTCAGGTATGGTTATGTATACCTGTTATTGTTCTGTTTTGCTTCTTATCGCTCATACCAGACTTTTGTCTGACCCAGAGTTTTATATCTCTTCTTATTACTCTGGGTGCTCTTAAACGGGCAGACTAAAGACATGTCCGGTGATTATGCACGAGCAGCTGTACCGGAGACGAGCAAGAGGCTACCACGTATGATATATATATTCTCCCTGTGTTGTTGTTGGTCACTACCTTGGGCATTAGTAGTGTAACTCTTTCTTTTGCTTTAGAGACAGTATTTCAAAGTTGTAATAATGTTGGTTTAGATGATAAGCTGTACTTTGGATTTCCACTGCTATGATGGTTTAGTTTTCAGCTTATGCACTGTCTCGCCTGTTTTATGTCAAAGTTATGCTATTATTATATCTTATCCCATGCGCTGTGAGACATTCTATAGGTTCCTTGTTAGTTCAAATTGCTTTCTTTCCCTTTCTTTGGCGATTGTCCTGTGCTAGTCGGGCATTGGCACAACGCACTTTCATTGGAAATGTCAGTTGGTGCGGGGCGGGCCGTCACAATTTGTGAGTCAAATTGCTAAAAAATGAAGTGTAGCTTATCCTTTTTCCCTGATCACTATGTATTTTAGGATCTAATGATGAAGTAGATTATTGTTAGAGGTGAAGAATCTGGAGGTTTACAAACTTTTACTACTGTACCATCCAAGTCTATAAGTTGTTCAAGTTTTACATCTGTATATGAAACTCATTGTCAACTAGGTCATCTATCACTTACCTTGTTCAAAAAGTTGTGTCCACGATTTAGTTCATTGTATGCATTCCACTGTGAGTTTTGTCAATATGCTAAATACCATCGTGTTAGTTTATATCCTACAGTAAATAATAGGACTAATTCAGTATTTGAGATTATACAATCTGATATATAGGGATCATCAGCAGTTGTATCTAAGCAAGGATTTTTTTTTTATTTGTTGATGATTATTCTTGTGCTACTTGGTCGTTTTTAATGAAGAATAGATATGAAATGTGTTCTACATTTTATGCTGAGATAAAGAACTACTTTATTACATCACTTCGAACTTTGAGAAGTGATAATGCTAGAGAGTATACATCAAGTCAAATTAGGTTATATATGGTACAAAATGAAATTATTTGTGAGACTTCTTGGGTTGATACTACTGTAGAGAATAGGGCGGTAGGAAGGAAAAATAGACACCTACATGAAACAATTAGGGCTCTTCTATTCCAAATGAATGTTCCTAAAAGTTTCTGGGCAGATGCACTAACTACTTCATGTTACTTAATTAATAGAATGCCTGCAACTATGTTGGATTATAAGATACCTTGTCAAATTATATGTCCAAATAAGCAATTATATGTAGTTAAGCCAAGAGGTGTTTGGGTGTACTTTCGTTGTTAGAGATGTTAATCCATAGCTAACCAAGTTGGATTCAAAGTTGTTGAAATGCATACTTGTTGGATACTCAAGAGTTCATAAAGGGTATATGTGTTTTTTCCCAAGTCTACATAAATATATTGTATCAATAGATGTAAATTTCATTAAAGAAGAATCTATTTATGGGTCATCAGTTTCTCTTATTCAAGAGACTAGAGAGGATGTAGAAAGTTTGAGCAATGAAGATGATGGGTTTCTGATTTATCCTAGTTTACTCACATAGACCATTGATCGTAGTGAAAATTGTTATGTGGATCATATTATTCCAATTTTGCTTGTGTATAGTCAAGAAAATAATTAAGTGCCAATATTAAATCTTGACTTACCTATTGCATTACACAAAGAAAATGTAAACGTACCTATCCTACTTTTTTTTGTATCATATAGCAATATATCACCAAAATCCTAATCCTGCATCTCAACTCTGGACTCTATTTCCATTCCAAATAGTGTTGAGAAAGCTCTGGCAACAAAAGTTTGGTATATGCAATGATAGAGGAAGGAAATAAATGCATTAAATAAAACGGTACTTAGGATTGGGTTAAGCTACCAGAAAACAGGAAAGTAATAGGTTGTAAAATATTCATGGTGAAGATGAATTCAGATGGATCTCTTAAGAGATTGAAAGCACGTTTGGTTGCAAAAGGGTATGCATAAACATATGGAGTTCTGATTATTCGAATTTTTTTTCACTAGTGGCTAAAATGACATTTATACGGCTATTCATATCTCTGACAGCATAGTATAAGTGGAAACTACATCAACTTTATATCAAAAATGCTTTTCTTCATAGGGACCTTGCTAAGGAGTTATATATGGAGCAACCACCTGGGTCTGTTGCTCAGTGGGAGCATGAAAAAGGAAAAGTATACAAGTTGAAGAAAAGTTTGTATGGGTCAATGCAAAGTCCAAGAGCTTGTTTTGGCAAATTTAGCCAGGCAACGGGTAAATATGGACTATCACATAGTAAGGCTGATCATTCAGTGTTTTACAAGAGTCTGAAAGGTACTATGATTTTGTTGGTTGTATATGTAGATGACATTATCATTACTGGAAATGTTCAAGAAGGAATGGTGGCACTTAAACCATTTATTCGTTTACAGTTTAATACTAAGGACTTGGGTGAATTGAGATATTTTAGGAGTTGAGGTGATAAAAGGTAATGGGAAATTATGTTTATCACAAATGAAATATTTACTTGATTTGCTGACTGAAACTGGAAACCGGGTGTAAAGCCTTGCAATACACCCATGGCTGCTAATATCCATCTTACAAAAGAAGGAGAATTGTTTAAGGATCCTGAAAGGTAGAAGATTGGTAGGTAATTTAAACTATATGACAGTAACCAGACCAAATATTGCTCATTTGGTCAATGTAATTAATCAATTTATGATTTCATAATGGTTGATCATTGGAATGCTCTAAAACAGATTTTATGCTACTTAAAAGGGTGTGTTGGGTTGTGCATTGTGTACACCAGTCATGGACATAACAAAATTGAACGTTTTGTAGATGTTGGCTGGGCTGAATCCAAATCAAACACCAGGTCAATATATGGATTTTGTGTGTTTATAGGGGGAAATCTGGTCTTGTGGAAGAGTAAGAATTAGAGTGTTGTATCACGTTCAAGTGCAGAATCGGAGATAAAGCAATGGAAACCATAGTGTGTGAGGTGATGTGGATTAAGCATATTATGATAGAAGTGGGATTACTAGCGGAAACGCCAAAGAAATTATGGTGTGAAAATCAGGCAGCACTTCATATAGCCTCGAATCCAATTTTTCATATAGTCAGTGCAAGCTATGTTAGATCTGAAGAGCTGCTTGTTGATTTACTGACCAAAGCATTGCATGAAGGGTGAGTTAGTTTCTTATATAACAAGTTGGTCATGGATAATATATATGCTCCAACCTGAGGGGGAGTGTTGTGAGAATCGCATGAGTTTCATTAGTTTGTTGTGTACATTGTTATAATGTGTAATAGTGCATGTATATATGTTTGAAGGTTGTTGATGCGCCTTGTGTGTACAACCTGCTTTGTTTGTGTACACATAAAAGATGATGGGCTAAAGAATAATATAGCCTTTTCATTCTCCTTAATATTTGCAATATCCATTTACGTTAACATCCCATATCCCGAGAAACCCAATACGTAGGTGTTGATGGGCCCTTTTGGCAAGGACATCAAGGTTCATTGGAGTCACGGACCTATATTTGAGAGACCTTAGCCGGAACCCACATTGGCCAGATCGGCCGAGTCAGAATAGACCTAATCCAATGCAAAATATGAACCTAAAGAGTAGCTCACACTCAACATTGATCCTTCCAAGGCATCCGAATTGGTTCGTTTAATTGCTACCCGTCGACACCTATTTAAATCTTGTCGATTCTCGAGGACAAGAGCGCATCTTCATGCTCTCCGATTACCTGGGATCGAATGACACGTATCCCTGCCAACTCAAGAAATAAATCGCCTATAAATACAATTTCTGGAATTAGAAGAAAGGGCTTTCGAACTTTTGGCATTTTTCTGATTATATCATCATTGTAATCATTTGAATGTAATAGATTATTTGATATAAGAAGAACTATAAAGTGGACATAGGCACGTTAATGCCAAACCACTATAAATCTGTGTGTGATCGCTCTTTTCTACATTTTTCATTTATTTGTCTTCATTTATATCTCTACAAACTCACCCTGTGTGTTATACAAATTTTTGTTGTCAACACTTTAGTGCTTTCACTGAGAATTGATATTCTCAACATAAGATGGATTTTTTCTCTACTTACGGACCGTCAAATCCGAGATGAAATCCTACCTATTTTCCACAATTGTTGAGTTATGGTTGGGAAATCATCAACTCACAATACCGGGAAACAATCGCAAGTCGGGACCTCTGCGGATGCAATTGGTGGATCGACTGCTCCTGGAACTACTTCAAATCAACTTGCATTACCCCCCGTTGCAGATCCAACTCCTTCCTTAGCTTTCGCCACCTGCAGTGAATTCATGACCATATTGAATCAACTCCGGGAAACTACAGATATTTTAAATGCTCATCCTCAGGAGAATGCTACAATGTGGCAGGATATGAACCGCATGTTGAGACAATGGGAGGAGTTCAGGAATCATCATGCTCAGGAGCTCAGGGATCACCAAGTTCCCCCTCATCGAATAAACCAAAACTCGGAGAGCTTATCATCATCCAGGTGAAGCAGAGACCTGCGTCAACCTCGATGCCCATTAGAGAGAACCGAAAATATTCATCAGTTGCATTTGGAAGGGCGTTCAGACCAACTGGAAGTAGAAGGTCAGACTCAGGCCAACCTGACCGAGGTAGAAGTCATCGACCCTGCAGCCTAAAAAAGCCAAGGTGCCTCTCCAGTTGTTCATCAAAATACTACTCAAGCAGATTGAGCCCCTGTTCGTCCACCCCGAAATCTTATGATTAACTGAGATGCATAGATTGAAGGAAAGACTTCCCAAATGGAAAGTTAGGCAACATTACCTGCAGAAAGAGCAAGGAGAGGTTTTTTAGTTGAAGAAGCCGATTGAGCCACATTCATCCCTCTGAATCTTACTATTATGGTACGGTGGATCATGAATGACAGCAAAGGATACAAGAATGAAGACTGAGGAATCAACCGAAGCCATACGCCATGCAGTGATGAGATCTTACAAGATTAATTCCCCAGAAGGTTCAATATGCCCCAGATGAACCAATATGATGGAACCACCGACCCGCTACAGCATTTGATGAGGTACTTGTGGCATATAGAGGTGGCAGTAGCTCTAGACACCATCAAATGCAAGGCTTTCCCAATTTTCTTGGGCAGGGTTATACTTAGGTGGTTCACCCGTTTTCCTCCGAGGTCGGTAGCAATATTCAAAGATTTGAGTGAAAAATTCCTAAAAAAGTTCCATTTCCACGCCTCTAAGTCGAAGCATGTCATGGCTCTTTCAACCGTCAAATAAGGAAGAGGCGAGTCTCTACAGAACTATCTTAACCGAACCGCCACCAAAGTAAGCAACCCTAATCATGAAACCGTCTTGATGACCATAGTCACTGGAATTGATAAGCGAACAGAGTTCGAGAAGTACCTAATCGGGAAGCCGCCCATGTCAATTGAGATGTGTTATGAAAAGGCTAATGTTTGGCTAAGGTAGGAGGATGCACAGTTAGATGAGGAGGATGGGCATAAATATGTATCTACCAAACCAATCCAGGGCAATGTTGCAGTCAAGCAATCTAGGGATAATTCAGGAAAAGTAAAAGTGAATGTCGGAAATGATGGTAAGCGAAACGGTGACGGACCGAAGGAAGCTAATGGAAATCCTGGACAAAGAGGGAATTCCAGAAAACAGCCCTAGTTCCAAATCTTTGAAACTTACACAGCATTGAATGATACGCTGGAAAATATTTATCTCAATACATGCAGTACAGTTCAATATAAGAAGTCGTCCTTGCATGAGCCGACTGAGGAGCGGGTAACTGGAAATTTTGTTAATTCCATGAGATTTACAGGCACTCGACCAATGAATGTCGTTACCTTCAGGACATCGTCGACAAAACTGATTCAGAAAAGGAAACTCTATGAATACAAAATAGCCCCCAAGAGACAGCAGTAGGGGACTTCAGCACCCAAACAAAGTCAGACAATGCCTAGAGCCACTATTCAAGAGAAGGGAAAGGGATAATAATTAATGCCATTTTTGGAGGACCACACCCTGTGGGATATAGCATTCGGTCCATGGAGCGTTATGTAAACTCGGCAAAGCATTTGGATTTTCCGAAAACAAGTACCCCTGAAGCTACAAGTGCCATTAAACAAAGAAGGACGATGACCTGTGACGTTATCTTCCGTTATAGGGAGTCGATCGGTATAGAGGCATCAATTGTCGATCCACAAGTAAAAACAACCATTATAGGCCCAGCTACCATGAGAAAGGTTCTGATCGACAATGGGAGCTAGGTGAACATATTGTTCAAACAAGCCTATGACCAGAAAATGCTGGAATTGAAAGACTTGGAACCATGCACCAGACAAATATATGGTTTCAACGGAGTGTCCATTGAGCCGGTCAGCCAGATCAAGCTATATTTATAATTAGGAGATGCATATCGCAGAAGAGTTAGAATTTTGCCATTTGTTGTGATGAACATTAACTCGTATAACGCGTTCCTAGGTCGACCAGCCCTACCTGAGTTCAGCGAATGTATTGCTCCCTTCCCGACTGATGTTGGAATTGGGACAGTACGAGAAGATCAAGTAACAGGACAAGCCTGCTACTTGAAAAAATGGAAAGAGCTATGAAGCATAAGTAGCAAAGAATCTATTGACACCTCTCTACCTATGGAGGGGAAAGAAGCATAGCAATTACATAAAATATCCTGGTCAGGACCGTCCATCTGTGAAATCGAGGATATTGATCTAAGAGAGGACGAAGAACGAGGATGTAGGAAGCTTGCCCCAAATGAGGCTACCATAGAGATTTCGATCGACAAAGATGATCTCACCATGGTCTTGAAGATCGGGCCTCATCTCGATCCCCTTTGGACGAGGGAATTGACTGAATTTCTCCATGCAAACCTTGATGTGTTTGCATAGATCCATGCTGACATGTGTGATATTTCACCCTCCATCATAACTCACTCCCTCGGTATCAATCCAAAGTATACCCCTATAGAGCAAAAGATGCGAATGCGCGGTCCTGAAAGATCTACGACCCCGAAGGAAGAATTTGAAACCTACAAGCCAATGGGTTCATTCAAGACTCAACCTATCCTGACTAGATAGCCAACCCAGTGCTCATGAAAAAGGGCAACGGAAAATGGCGGACCTGCATCAAATTTTCTGACTTGAATAAAGCTTTCCCTAAGGATAGCTTTCCATTGCCTAGGATTGATCAATTGGTCGACTCAACCGCAAGTCATGAACTCCTTTGTTTATGGATGCTTACTCAGGGCACAATCAGGTTGCCATGCATGTCCCAAATCAAGAGCATACTAGTTTCATAACAGATCTCTGGTTATACTATTATGTAGTTATGTCGTTCGACTTGAAGAATGTTAGGGCCACTTACCAGCGTTTGGTCAACCGGATGTTTCACGATCAAATAGGAAAGGCAATGGAGGTATATGTGGATGATATGCTGGTAAAGTCGAGACAATCGTCCGACGACGTAAAAGACTCGTCTGAGATGTTTGACATTCTCCAAAGATATAAAATGAAATTAAATCCTGTGAAATGTTCTTTTAGAGTGGCATCACGTAATTTTCTGGATTTCATAGTAAGCTCTCGAGGAATCGAGATCAATCCCAATCATATTTTAGGCATTGAGAGAGTTTAGGAACCTATAAGAATCTAACATATACAGATCCTGGTAGGCAAGGTTGCAGCAATGGGTTGATTCATTTCCAAGGCGATCGGTAAATGCTTACCCTTCTTTGAGTTGATTAAAAGAGGGAAACAGAACTTCGCTTGGACACATAACTGTGTCGAAGCCTTCCAAAACTTACTCAACCATTTGGAGAGACCTCCCATCTTGTCTATACCAATCGACCACGAAGATCTATTAGTGCATTTGGCAGTATCGACACGCGCATTCAGCTTGGTACTAATCTGCGAGGAGGACCAGGTACAACGACCATTTTATTATGTAAGCAAGAAATTAGCAGGGGCTGAACACAATTATTCGAGGATTGAGAAGCTCCCATATAGTTTGCTGATTGCGTTGCGAAAGCTTCGGCACTACTTCCAGGCTCATCCCATTAAAATATCCATAGACCAACCTATTTGGCAGGTTCTACAATGACCCGAGGCAAGTGGAAGGCTGCTTAAATGGAACATCAAGTTAAGTCAGTTCGGCTTGACATTTGTTCCACGGAAATCCATCCAGGCGCAAGCACTGGCCAATTTCATAGCAGAATTTACAGCTCAAGAAGATGAAAACTTAGAAGATAACAATGAAGCCCCAAACACAGAGTCAAGATCAAACAGCTGGAAACTATATACGGATGGAGCTCATAATGACTAATGCTCGGGTATCGACATAGTACTGTTATCTCCTAAGGGTTTATCGTACGCCCTAAGATTAGACTTTCTTGTTACAAACAATGATTCCGAGTATGAAGCCCTGATTGCCGAGATCAAGCTCCCGAGGGACTTAAGAATAACATCAATTGAAATTTTCTATGATTCACAACTTACTGTGTTTCAGGTTCGGAAAGAATATTTAACCAAAGGAGTTCGACTTTCCACTTATCTCAAGCAGGTCGAGAAATTGTATCATGACTCCGACCGATATAGAATCTCCCACATTCCCAGAGAGGAGAATCAAAAGGCGGATAGGTTGGCAAAACTCGCTGGTTCAGACCACCCAAGTGAAATAGAGCTAGTTCCTAAAGAGACTCTGGGAATTCGAGCATCAACCCGTTGAAGGTCGATCAAGCTAAAGCCGAGCCTGAAAGAGAATCTTGGATGACTCCCATTAAGGATTTCCTCCTACATGGCACGCTTCCCAAAAAAAGAAACGAAAGATGGGCTATCGTACGATAGGCCTCTAGGTACGTCGTCCAACAAGACTAACTCTATAGAAGGGGTATCTTTGTGCCCATGTTTCGATGTGTAGCCAATGATGGCATGAAAAGAATACCGAGAGAAGTGCATGAAGGCGAATGTGGTGCACACAATGGGGGGCAAACTCTGGGTAAGAAAGTGCTATGATAAGGGTACTTTTGGCCGACCATCAGCAAAGATGCAGCTAATTATTCCAGACGATGTGATAAATGTCAGAGGTTTGCACAGATTCAACGATCCCTACCAACCGAGATCACCACATGGTCAGTCCCTGGCCATTCACCATCTAGGGAATAGACATCATTGGAAGCCTGCCTATCTCGAAAGGAGGTGCAAAGTATGTGATTGTTGCAGTAGATTATTTTACAAAGTGGGCAAAAGCCGAACAAATGACCACGATCGCAATGAAGCAAGTCATTAGCTTCATTGTAAGAAATATCATAAGTCGGTACGGGATTCCTTGAACCATCGTAATAGATAATGGGACTCAGTTTGATAGCTTAGAATTCAGGGACTTCTGTGATAAATATCGCATTGAGAAGAAGTATACAACGGTTGCACATCTACAGTCTAATAGACGGGTCGAAGTAGTCAATAAAATTATCAAGTTAATTCTGAAGAAACGACTGGAACGAGCTAAAGGCAAGTGGGTTAATGAACTCCCATAAGCACAATGGGCATATCAGACCACCCATAAGACTGCCACCGAACACACCCCCTTCGCCTTATCTTATGGATCGGAAGTTGTCATTCCCATAGAACTCAAAGTTCCTTCTCATAGAACCACGTACTACGATCCGCTAACAAACAAAGCCCTTCTCTTACAATCATTAGACATGATTGATGAAAAAAGAGAAGAGGCAAACCTTCGTGCTGAGGCTCACCTGCAGAGAATCGCCCGATATTACAACAAGAAAGTCCAGAATAAGATCTTTGACGTTGGAGATCTGGTCTTGAAACAAGTCTTCTGACTCCTGTATATCTAGGCCCTAAGTGGGAAGGACCTTATGTCATCCAACGTAAGCTTGATAATGGAACCTTCAGGTTATCGACTGTTGATGGAGAACCTTTTCAGAGAGCATCAAATGCAGAGCACCTACGAATTTATCTTTCTTAGAATTTTCAATTTCTTTATTATTTTATTAGTTTTAGTTGTGTAATAAGATGTGACTTATCGCTAGCATTAGTTTATGAATAAAAGCTTCTTTTCCTGCTCGGACTTATTATTATGGCTAAATGTCATGATTCGACCGACATTAAGTCAAATGTTGATTCCCCAATATGCCGACCTGTGGTGAAACGAGCCGACCTTATCGGGAAAAAGATGAAAATCTAAGGAAACTAATCCTAAACCTAGACTAACTGACAAACTTTCGAGTCCTGCTTTGTTGATTAAAAGTGAGGATGACACCGGTACAAACAACATGACCGACTGCTTAAAAATAAATCTAATTCTCCCGACCTGATAAGGAGTATGAAACTATGGACGAGTGTAAAAGGTGCCCCACGGCAAAAGACCGCTCGATCCTTGAAACTCTAACCCTCGCGACTAGAGGAGGAGTATAAACGAATAAAAGAACTCCTACTTAGGGACATTTGACTCCTGGTCTAGGATGAATCAATTCTAAGTGTGACTGGAGGAATTGATGGCCAAGCCAATCCCACACGACATTGGGGGAAAGAAGGTTGACAAATAACCTTCTGAAGTTGAAATAAATTGAGAATGCTGACATTACTCCCATTACAACATATCGAAAGATATTCAGAAAAACACATATTTCGATTAGTATTAGCATAACGTGCTAACAAAATGTTGTTACATACAGGTACAACTAAACATTGTCCGCAAAAGTAAAAGACTTAAAAAGAAAAACGCAAGGGTCGCACTCGCACGAAACTTCCAAAGGGCCTAAAGCAAAATTCCAACAAAAAGATTCTAAGATGGAGGTGGTATATCCCCATGCTCAATCATATCTTTGAACTCCTTCTGCCTAACCATCTTCAGCGCTTCCTCAATGGTCAATTTAGACTTTGAACCCTTATGTGTGATGCCGAAAGAGCGAGAACGACTAGGAACTAATGATGCATCCTGTCTCTTTTTTGCTTGGGCTGGTCGAATGAATAAAGGGAAGAGCATTGACTAATGGAAGGATGCTCTGAGGAACAACCTTGAGAAGAGGGATATTCAGACGTTCATCAAGCTGCTCAGGCTTCAGAGATAAAATATCTCTCTCGTCTCTGGCCTTCATGTCAGCAATAGAAGGATGATTCCATCCCTTGAATTCACCTACAAACTCAACATCATCATTATCTGGTGTCCTTTTGTCATCCACTTTCTCCTTTGGAACACCAACCATTCCCCCCAGTGTAATCTCTTTCCAACACTGCGGTTTTCACCTTGATATTCTCCTTTGCTAATGAAATACTTGTGATAAGAAAAGTATAAGTTATTGTCCAGTAGGTAAATACGGATTTAAGAAGAAGAGAACAGGTTTATCCCTAGTATCGGATTTGGTCGGGTTTTCCTCCACGACCCTAGATGGATTTGGAGGGAGGAAAGAAGTCGAATCAGCCTCCAAGTTTGCTGAAGAAGGAAGGGGTGACCTAACCCGACTAGTACCAACACGCTTTCGGGGACTAACTTCCCCTTTACCTTGTATTGTTCAACATCTGCCGATTCTCTCTTTTTTCTTCTCCTCAGCCAACACTGCACTCTCGTCCGCACGTAGAAATCGGGTCATTAAAGCCTCTTCGTTCACTTGTTGCCACTTTGCATCATCCTTCTACGCCTTCACAAAACATTCTGTGTACAAGTTAGCAATCTCTGATAATCTCTTATCCAAGCCAGATTCCTATAACGAAGGACCCTCACAAAGAATATAAGAACTTGGCCCTCAAACCACTTCTTTGTATTGGTAAATTCCAAAGCATGTTCGACTTTTATTGATTGAACATCAATTTTATGTTGAAGCCGAAGGTTGTTGGTTGACTCAATTGCGGCAGTGGCGTTTTCTTCAGCCCGATTTTTATCTAACTCAGACGAGTTGAGACGAGCCTTGAGATTTTGCACTTCTAGGTACAGTCGAACTTTCTTACCCTTCAATTTTTCTACCTCAACTATCAAAGAATCACATTATTGGCTCATTGATTGAAGTCGAGCCTTTAGATCCATAGAGGCCTCCTTGCATTCTTCTTTAGCGGCTGCCACTTGCTACTTACACTCTCCCACTTTTTTCTCGAGAAACCCCGAAAGTCCTCTTGTTGCATTCAATTTCTCCTTAGACCAGTATTCTCTATCGACTTGCTCTTTGCTACCCCGCATAGTCGCTTGGCGTACTCATACATTGCGTCGTATTGGGATAAGGCATAGTCGACGTTAGTTCATATCTGATGGCTGAAGTTTGGTGGGAATGGTTGCAGCTCGGGGGAAGGCTCATTTTCAGTAAAAACAAGGTCAGGAAAAGCTTCTTCTAACTCTTTTATCCGATCGATGGATACCCTCGCTTGACCTGGAGAAAACGACCCTTGAGGACCTTTTTTGGGGTCAAACGGGAGTCTGAAACGACTTTGGATAGCCCGAGAACATTCGGCACAGTTGCTTTCCCCGAGGATTTTACCCTGGGGATGGGAAGAAGATCGGTGCACATGAGACCCGTGCTCCTTTTTTTTCTTGGACTTATTCCCATCTTCCTCTTCCCCCTCGTGTATCCACTAGTGCTTCTCCTGATCTCCTTTTCATTTTTGTTCCCTCTCTCGACTCATTTTCTCTTCTTCCTTTTTCTTCTTGCGATGGTCGTCTCCTTCTTCATCACCTCCCCCATCTTGTTGTCGGGCCGATTCGACAAGTCCTTCGTCTGCAAATAAGGAAACGAAGAGGTCATGATATAGCTCGACGTTCATTACCCCTGTAAAATATAATGAAAATGAATACAGTCAACACTCAATTTACACAAGAGAAAATGGTGCTATGACATATAGCGCTGATGTTGTGTAAAAATTGCTTAGGTCGACCTTATAATGGAGTTCGACTCATACCTCCAATGTTTATAGGCTCGGCCGGTGCAAAAACTTCTCCGGATTTGACAACAAAGAAATTATCGGGATCCAGATTTTGTGAAGAAATGATGGTGTCAAGCATCTTCAAATCCTTCAAGCCATGGAAAGGGGATGTCACCTCCTCCTCCTACGGGCCACGATCAGGAGAAGGATCTTTCCTAGCCTCATTTCCTTTTGAATGAATTTTGCCAGAGTCTCCCTCAATTAACCTCTATTGAGCTTCCTCCCAAAACTTCACGGTCGAAATCTTTTGCCTCTTCAAGCGGTCGTTCTCCCAGAACAATCTTTTGGGGGCAGGCCTTTTTTCCAGTACACGAGATTTCTTTTTCCCTTCTAGTGAGGGATGGACATAAGATTCCCCGACCAGGGGTGCTACCCATGTATCATCCGAAGTTCTCTTCCGAATAGGCATTGTTGATGAACATTCCTTCTTCTGGGACCCTAGTGTTCTATGCTTATCAAGAAGACCATACTGACGTAAATGAGCATCGTCAAACATCTCCAAAACTTTCGTTACTTGAGCGTCAACTTGGACAGTTTGTTGAAGCGCTCTTCAAATATTGCCCCCTCCGGCTTTTTTGGCTTTTCTCCTACAAAATAAACGGTTGATATAAAAATTTCATCACAAACATGACAAGTAAAATGGAAAACTTACTACATTGAAGCCAATGACGAGCATATCAATCTTGTTGTTTAATGAAGAACCAGTTATGCCTTACATTCCCGACTTTGCTCGGGACTTTCTCAACAATTTTTCAGTCACGGACAACTTAGAGATAAAGATAGGAGGGGGAGATCTTCCTGTTGTGTTTGAAATTAAAGAAGAAGGCTATATCATCAAAGGCCGGAGGATGACCAGGATACCTCATGTACAGATAATACAACGATAGCAGGTTGCCATAAGCGATCAGATGAAACCGTATTGGAACCAAGTTCGTCCATCATAAGAAGTTGATAATAAATGAAGGAAAAGGAGGGATAGCTCTAATGGTACACATAGGACGAGACAACGCTATGTAACCTTTAGGGAGATTGTGGGGACTATCATGTTCTCCAGGAAGGTGGATGCTTCCCCAAAGGATATTGTGCTTAGAGGATATATTCTACAGTTGTTTAAGAGTATTTCTCACCATCCAAGGTATTGTGCTTAAAGGATATTTTGCTCTCCTCACCATCCAGGGTATTTCTCAAGATCTGCGCGCTTGGAAGTGTGTCGGTCGTTGCTGGTATAGTTGCTGCTTCGCTCAATTCGACTAGTATCCGGGAAGAGGGGACAAATGTGTCGACCGACCTTGGGTGTTAGTGCTTGAATCAGACTTAGAATGGGCAGAAGACTCAGGAATGCTATCCATTGTAATTGGGGTAGATAATACTTTGCCCTTAGCAGGTCCTTGTTTGCCAGCACCTCGTGTATTGACCATTGTAAGTGGCATTTTTGTGAGAAAACCGCCAGTTAAAGATATACGAGAATTGATTATAATTAACCGCTAAGAAAACGAAGGGGAAAGAGAAAAAGAAAGTCGACCAAATATCTTATCGAGCTGGAATCAGAAATTGTTTCAGGATCAATTAATTCTATCCTACAATGTTATTCCAATAGACAACAAATCACATGATCATTTTTGTCCTTGTGTACCGGGCTTTATGAAGATAGCCATCATTACCTGCACATACCTTTATTCCCACCCTTTCAAACATTTCCACGTGTTTAAGGACTCAATGCCTTGAAACACAAGACATTTTTGAAAAGGCGGGATGCATCTCCTTCATCATACCATTTCAAGATAATAGTTTCGATACCTTTGGAATGGGCCATGATGATATCAGAAACACAACAAACAACCGCATCGTCGCTGACTCCGATGAATCGGCACTGGTGATTCCGACCACAGAATGTGTGGAATATGAATTATGACTAAAATAAAAAGAAGAGGATTTGTGTGCAGAAACCACATTAAATTGCATAGAAAAGATGAGAAGGAGAAATTGATTCATACCTGAAGAAGCAACAGAAGAAGTGATTTTGATCGTGGAAGAAGAAGGCTCCTCAATTTTTTCTTAAAGAACAGTAAACCAAGTTATGGCAAAAAGTTAAAAAAGGAAAGCGAGCCATCCCTTTTATAATATGACGTGGAGACTCTTCGTATGCAAATGGCATGACCCCTGCTTCAGAATCAATCCATGTGTCAATCCAACAACACGCTAAATTTAACCGAATGGACGTATGACAGTAGAGCTTCATTATTACCTGAGCCAATATAGATTTCCAAGGCACTCGATAAGTCACCTTTGGTTTACGAAACTTATGATGGGACAGCTCAAACCGATCTATAGGTGACCTTTTTGTCTGTAGGAAAGTAATTGATCAAATAATTACAAAGCATTCCCCGTTTCTAACGTGACATACGTTGGGGGGCAAAGTGTTGATGGACCTTTTTGGCAAGGTCATCAAGGTTCATTAGAGTCACAGACCTGTATTAGAGAGACCTTAGACGGAACCCACATTGGCCGGACCGCCCGAGTCAGCCTAATCCAACGCAAAATATCAACCTAAAGAGTAGCTCACACTCAGCATTGATCATTCCAAGACATCCGAATTGGTTGGTTTAATTGCCACCCGTCAACACCTGTTCAAATCATGCTGATTCTTGGGGGCTAGAGCACGTCTTCATGCTCTCCGATTAAATGGGATCGAATGGCACATATCCCTGCCAACTCAAGCAATGAATCGCCTACAAATATACTTTCTAGGCTTAGAAGAAAGGACTTTTGAACTTTTTAGCATTTTTCTGATTATATAATCATTGTAATCATTTAAATATAATAGATTATTTGATATAAGAAGAACTATAAAGTGGACGTAGGGTCGTTAACGTTGAGTCTATGCGTAATCGCTCTTTACTACATTTTTCATTTATTTGTCTTCATTTATATCTCTACAAACTCATTTTGTGGGTGTTATACCAATTTTTGTGCCAACAGTAGGCGTCATACTCACACTCAATGCCTAATATCAAAATTTTCAAACCCCTACAAATCATAGACAAATGTGCAGAGCCACTTATAGGGTTTATAACAACTATGAGATCACTGACTAAAGAAATGTCCAAGTGAAAACAATCGACTAAAGTATTAGAGATAAAAGAATGAGATGCTCCTGAGTCAAAGAGAGTACGAATGAGAAAGTCGAAAATAGAAATCAATCCTTTCACCGTGAATTTCCTACCTCTGTCTAGTCCACCACTAGACAGAGCTGCCTCTAAGACCTGCACATAAGCCGCTGATGTAGTAACCCCATGCCTTGTCTTCCGGGGACAAAGCTCTACTAATACGTCTAGGCTGTCCACAATTATAGCACTTTCCTTTCATCACAGTCTTCCAACAATCCTTAACGTAATGGTCCATTAATCGACATCTATAACATTTGGTCTCCTACTTGATTTTCCCTTTCTAAGGTCCTCCAGTATTCTTCTTGTTTTCGTTCTAACTTTTCCACCACTTTTTCTTCGAGCTCGCAGACTTGAAAACTTCCTCTTTACCTTCTTTAACATGTTCTTTTACGTCTTCATGTATAAGAGTTATCTCCACTAATGATTGGAATGTCACCCCCATGGGTATATGCGTCATCGCCAATCTTCGGAGAGGTTAGTTCAATCCTAGGCACGAACTTGACATTTTCTTATTGGTTGTATTGACTTGATCCGTCTAAAATCTCGATAGCTCATAGAATTGATTGATATATTCTTTTATAGTAAGGTCTTCTTGCTTCAATCCAAGAAATCACTCTAGCTACGTCCCTTCCTCAACCTTTGACAAGAATCTCCTTTTGATTCGGTCTTTGAATCTAGCCCAGTCAATATCTCTAACCTCCGCCTCGACTGTCTCCCACAAATAAGATCCCTCCTCTTTTAGCTGCCAATGTGACCAGCTGAACTCCCTGATGATCCCCAAGCTCCAATAATCCAAAAATTCACTCTATACTCCTCAGCCAAGTACGAGCTTCTACAAAATTCTCTGTGCTAGAGAAAGTCCTACCACCACGATTTGAGAAATCCTTACAAAGCCTAAAGAAGTCGATAGTGGCTGGCGTGTTAGGAGAAACCACAACACTAGGTGTTGGATCTTGCATATGCTTTTGCTCTTCAGTCGGTGTCATTGCCTCAATATATCTACAATACCAACCTAGAACTAGAACCCTCAAGAAGTTTGGGGATCTCGACATACTGCCCAAGAGAAAAGATAGAGATATAAGATTTCGAAGGAATCAAAGGAATATTATACTTGACTTTGGGGACAAACTTCTATTTTCAAAAATTGCTTTTGTTTTGAAAATCTACTTTCTTTTGAAAAATATTTGCTTTAAAACTAAATTTTTAGTAATCTTATAACCTTAGGCTCTGATACCAAACGAAACACCCAGCACCCCTAAACCCTAAAGTAGGGTCATGCTAAGAAATGTAAAGTCTTGTAGGAATATAGACGTATAACACATAAACTAAGATTCATAAGAAACAAAATAATAATCACAACGGAAAGATTTTTAAAACTGAAAACATAACATTTATCTCAAAAACCATATATCATTCCAGTTTCAAACCACATGTCTTATGAAAATAACATCCCAGCCACAAATCAGAGTATGATAATATGAATATCCCTTAAATAGCCAACAATACAAATAAATCCATGAAATAAAATAAATCAGAAGTTGAACACATCAGTAACTAGAATAACTCTCCAAGAATGATCCAGCAAGAAATCTGATTTTAACTCCTCCACTCTACGAGCTTCGTAGGGAAGAAAAATAAAAAAGTGGAGTGGGTCAGACATAAAGCCAAGTGTGTGACGTAATTACTAGCATGATTGGGCAATAAGGAAAGATAGACTCAATAATAGTTCTAGTGTCAGATTGGATAAGTTCCCGTGAACAACTACACAGAAGTGAACATACCGGAATTATGTACAAGGAAATATATTTTACATGTACAAGTAAAGATTTGTTTGATTGTTTGCACTTTCTCAATTACTGAACCTGATAAACATGATTAGGATATATTACTAACACTACCCATATATCTGATACTAGTTTACCACTTACATGGTAGCTTATGTCACTATGGATCTCGGGTTTTATCTGACCTGACCCATCAATAAAGACATAACATAATCGATGTTGGACGCAATAGTGACTTATTTTCCCTCAACGATGTACATGCATGCTCATTGCACCGTCGGGATGCACCTACACACAACTCTATCTTTGTTGATCCCTTATTTACCCTAATCAGCATAACCGTGCCCAACCTCTACCACCATCGAATGTAAAACCATCATTGATAAGCCTGAAAAGAAATGCTGTTGGTATGCATTCTAGCAAACAAATATTCTATTTTTCTCCTCAACCCAAATCCCCCTTAATTTGGGCCTTATCTTTTGGCCACTTATTTTCCCTATTCATTCCCCGTGCTGCCAAAACGGACTACAACTAGTATATATTTATTAACTTATGTCACTTATTTTTCCAAATACCATTACTAGTAAATGTTTATTAAACTTAACCTCATATTTAAGTTTATGTCAATAATAAGCATTTCCATCATTTCATTTAACTATAACCTTCATGTTACAATTATATTTGAAAATAAACTCAATTTGTCTATTATAATTTCCATGTATGTTTGTACAATTTATCGTAATATTACTCTTTCAAATATGTTTAGTCTCTTCCAATTACAACCGATGTCATAATTTAATTGCAAATCTACTTTAATTTTTCTATTTCAGTCCAATCCCTTTCAATTAGTGATCCATATTTTATGCACTCTTTTCTGTACATTTAGTCTCGTATGTTTAATCCATATTCGTACAATTATTTCTTCAATTCTATTTTTCCATACATAAAATAAAAAGGATTACATACATCATCAAATTACTAACATTTACATATCTAGGCATGCTTTAGGCATAAACCACAAATAAGTATAGAAACTGTAAAATATCTGTAACAACCCGCACCTCCGTTCATGCAAGATATTGTCCCCAACTTAGCCACCGTATAGATGTGGGGTTTTGTTTCTCAAAAGGCCTCGGCATTAGTAAGAGATGGGTTCTACTATATAAGTACCCACTTCACATAGGCTTCCACGATGTGGGACTTAGGGGTGTTACATTCTCCCCTCCTACAGAGCCCAACGTCCCCGTTGGCTCATAAACACCTCACCTAGGCGCTGTGGTCCACACAGGAGTCACAATTCCGGCTGGGTATTGGCTCTGATACCACATGTAACAACCCACACCTCCGTTCGTGCAAGATATTGTCCCCAACTTAGCCACCGTATAGGTATGGGATTTTGTTCCTCAAAAGGCCTCGGCATTAGTAAGAGATGGGTTCTACTATATAAGTACCCACTTCACATAGGCTTCCACGATGTGGAACTTAGGGGTGTTACAATAACCAACATCCATAAACACAGAATGATGCAAGAAGACCGAGAGAATATCTTATAGTGGTTGGATAAAATAAAACTGTAAGAAAAAACTGGAAAAAAACTATAGAAAATAACTTATAGAAAAAGAATTACAAAAGACACTAACTTCAGGAAACTAAGAAAATTGTAGGAATAACTACAGAAAACTCTAAAACTATTATAAACCCTGTTTTCCTAAATTAGCAAAAATCTAAAATAATTACAAACTAACCTGTGGTCCAAAGCATTCCTCCATGACCTCTGTAGATCCCCATTTAAAAGGTATATATAATAATAATAAACTTTTTCCCTAAAAAAAAATCAGTTAGGTCCATTTCAAAAGGAGAGAACCCAACATGGAAGAGATTGTGTTGTTAAGATTTATCTAGGTCTAGGGATCTATTTACGGGTTTGGCTATGGAGCTTAGGCCGTTGAATTTCTAAATTAAATACAGGCCCGCTACGTCATGCAACCAATAGTAACTCACCACGTCAGCCCAATTTTCAAAACCGGCAAATAGAATTAAGCCACGTCAGCTCATACGAAACAAGACACATCTCAGCTTGTTGTTTACTTGCCCGGGCGTGACATGCGCTTAGGCATACTGGTGGGTTGACCCTAGGATTGACCCATGCCTAGTATTATTATTATTTAATTTTTTTTCCACCATAATTTCTTTGTTTTGACTCTGTTTCCGACGAACAAATATGCAAATTGACCAGAAAATTGCCATGGACCCAATGATGCAACTCCCATAGCGAAATTCTAATGATATTACAAATATATTATTTTATTAAATAAATTTATTAGTTAATTGCTATGTCTTAAAAATTCGGCTCATTACACTAGTAGTACTCACTTCTTAGCAGAACCAGAGTATAGACATAACGATTACATATAAATCCTCAATGTATGCACTAGATGGTACATTATGGATGTTCGAGCATTGAAAAGTCAATGCAGACATAATTTCTCGTTTTCTTATTTAAGGACGGAACATATGTATTATAGGCCTTATGAAGTAGTCCTTTACAGATATAGTAGCAACACCCTCGCAAGAAGGTGGAGACCTATCAATTAGGGTACAATGGGTGTACATAGACTTATTGGGCTTGTATATATATATATATATATATATATATATATATATATATATATGTGTGTGTGTGTGTGTGTGTGTGTGTACATATATGTTTGACCTACTTATGGGTAGACATGTACGATTTACGCACATGGACGAGAGCATTTCAAACCCTAATAACCTAATATAACTAAAAACAGAAATAGAAGGTAAATGTACTGTTATTCTTAAAAGTATATTATTTTTCCGTTTACCGAAAATTTAGTTCTGACTGACTACTCATAACAAATCCTCAGGTTAGATAGATGATCCGGGTTTTCCATCTTAGAGACACTGGTTAGTCAGTCTCATTATTATTGTAAGTATTTACTTATTATATTTTATTCAGTTTTGTTGTGAGATATTTATTTGAACTGATATACTTATCTTTGCCTTTCTACAGGATACAAGAACACCAACTCGAGTTTCAGTGGACTTGGATTTTAGCATTTTGCAAAAAATCTGGACCCGCTGGGATTAGTGTAACTCCCCACACTTTTCTGAGCCTGAATTTCGACAAAAATCGAAACACTAACTCAGCCAAGTATAAAGAATATAAATCTGGTACTTGCAAACAATGAGCATGAGCATAATCAGAGTACAACAAAACTAACTCAGAACGGAAACAAAATAGGATAAAAGGCATCGATTTTGGCAACTATCTAAAAAACATATCGCCTCATTTATACAAAGCATGAGAGAACAAGAACAGAAAACCAAACTTGAACACTTGCATAGACCTATCTTCATCAAAATAAACCTGAGAGTTGCTATGAGGAGGAGATTGGAACAACAAGTTCTTTTGAGTAGAAAATGTATAACACAATCCACAATGCACAGAAGTATCCCGTTTGGTTTCATCTAAAACCATATGTCTAACAAGGCTAGTAATTCTAACCTAACCTTGTGAGAATTTACGCAAGACGATTAACTACATGTAAAACCCACAACGAACATTTATTTAATATAGTAGCGTTATTTACGTTTGGACGAATAAAATTATAAAAATCATATATTCATATTTTAAGTGCGATGTTAACACGGATACTAATCATATCTTATTGTTGTTATTATTCTTTTATATTCCGGTCTAAACTAATGATTAAAATAATCCTTTTTGTGTTTAATCTTGTTTAAGATTCAAAATCTCATAAAAAGTTATTTTACAGTATTTATAGTAAATTTTGCCTAAGCTATTTAAAAGAGGAAAATGGGCATATTTCAAGTTACAAGGAGATAAGTTAATATTGTATTTAGAACAGATGTTGCAACTATATACAAAAATACGTGAATTTGCACATCTCTTCCTATTTAGTTTGTTTATATTCCTTGTAGATTTTAAATAATGTCATTTTATAAAAAGGGCTAATTTACAACAACTAAGTAAAAACTCCAAACAATATCAACATAAGCATCTTTATAATTCTAAAATAAATATTACACAAATCCTGTATTTAGACCCGAATCCTAGAAATCTGGAATAATGACACTACATATCTAACAATATTTAGGACTGATTTCCAGATTCAAGGTGTTTACAATAATCACAAACAATCCAAGATAAATTGTAGGTAATATAAGAATATTAAACTAGGAGGCTTACAAATTCATATTCAAATCTCATACATATTATTTTAGATTAGACAATAATAAAATAAATCTGATATATTTTAGGCATACAATCCAGATTTAACACAAACGAATTATATAGGATATTGCGAACAATACATACATTTCTCACTCACGTGAAATTTATCCAAATCTGAATCTAAATACGGCTTTTAGGCTTACAATTTCCAACTCTCGCAGATATGCAATCGGAGATATACATATACTTATTTAGATTTCTAGATCTGAAAGAGAAACTGGAAAAGAAGGAAATTAAAACAAAAAGAATCACCTATTGGACGAACCAACCTTTTTTCATAAATCTGAATCCAATCTCTTTAATTCTTGTTAACTAGATTTGTATAGATTTATATTTTAAATTTTAGAAGAGGTTGGATGATTGGGAATTACAGAGCTTCGTTGCTGCCTCCATAAAATATGAGAAAAGAGTGGGGTCTAACCCTTTATTTGTGGGCATAGATGACGCTAAACCGTTAAATTTAATTCAGAAAAATCCGTCCATCGATATAAGATTTTATATAACATAAAAGACCAGTCCACTACTTGGATCGACCAGGGTCGACCCAACAGTCGACCACCTGATCGACCTGGCAATGGTGTGGAACAAGGATATCTATTACCCTTTATATTTTATTCTATTTTATTTATTTTCCGTCTTTTTCGTATTTTGACGTAAGTTTTTCATACGGCTCCGTTCGCGAAGTCTCAAACATAAAAGTTGACTAGAATTCCGTCATGAACGCAATGGTGTAAGTTTCATGGTCAAACTCGGTTGTTTGTAAAATTTTCATTTTTGAGATATAACTAAATTACTAATTCAAGTATTGCCAAAATTTCAAGTTGTTACATTCATCCTCCTCAAAAGAAATTTTGTCCCGAAATTTTACCAATGACTAAGTCATGATGCTGGTACCTAATTACCCTAAACTACACAACCAGTTAGTGTACATCTAATTTTGCAACATGCGCACAAGCATGGTGTACATCTAATTTTGCAACATAACGAAATATGCATGCATAATGATTATAAATCATATCCTCCTATGTGTATGCATTTTTCATTTTAAAATACTTTTTGAAAACAGGATGTAACCACCCTAAAATATACTGGAAGTTCTATATCAATACAGTTTTTTTTTAAATTATTCAAAACCCTCACCTGACTATGAATAGAAGTGTGAAGCAACCAATTTTGCATTCAAATCATAACATCCAACAATGCATCTAAGTTGTTTCCTATTATGCTCTTTTATGGTACGAAAAGGAAATTAAAGAAGAGAATTTCAATGTTCTTACTGCTTAAATTTTTTCCAATTCTAGTTCTATAGTGAAACGTTGCCTCAATTTCCCCGAATAATCCAAAATTTTCTATATGTACACTGAAAATAAGGCTTAAAACAAGCTCTAAAATGTAAAGTGAGTTGAATAAAAACTCGCATGTGTCGTGGACAAGGTATGGAACAACATTTACATGGCTAAAATAGTCTTTCCCTCATTACTGTTAATGTCTTTACGCATCGTCGCCCGTAATGCACCGCTAAAACGCGCAAATAAATCATCTAAAATCTTCTTTGCGCTATGTGACCCTAAAATAAAAAAAAATCATAAAAATAAATTTCTACCACTTTAAAAGTTCATGTAAAATGTTTTTGAACACATTTGCAAAAAAATTCAAAGATATATTTTTTGAAAACATTAACGACTAAAGTCACATTTTGACGTACAAGGAAGTCGGTTACGCAGAAAAATGCGAAAACTGAAACCACAACCAATACTCAAAATAAATTTTAGCTTAAAAGGAATAGGCGATAAACATGAATACACTCGTAATGAAACAACGCAAACCTATCCTTGGCTAAAATTTGTCTACCAAAAAAATCTATTCTTTCCAGTTCTAAAACAACTGTTAGTTAGATTAAGAAAATGTGGGTTCATTTCTAGTTTAAATGACAAACAAACAGCTGAAATCCCATTACATCGTTGTGTGATTTCAGAAACAACAACATTAACAGTTGCAGACATAACTACAAGCAACAAAGATAAAATGCTGGAAATAGAAAGATACACACAATACACAAAACATCGCCTTTAGGCTATGAGAAGATTGAGCTCTACAATTGGAACTCGATCTATTGCCACGTCCGTGCCAGGAACATAGCAAAGAAGAAATGCTTCCAATATTGGGTGCATGTCGACGCTTCTCCCTGCAAACCTCACGGAGCTCATCCTACATCTGGCTTGAGAGAGGCAAGCTCATGGCTCTTCTGGCTTGCTTCCCATGAGCTTATTGCGACTGGCTGCTACTGCAGGACTGGAGTGGGAGTAGCATGGGATGGAGCAGGAGCTAGGCCGGAGGATGGGGGAAGCTAAATGCCCACCCTCTAGAGAGAGGCACGATCAATGACATCTGAGGTCTTCTTGATCATAGATTTTTCTCGAAGATTCACCTGAAAGTGTCGAAAGACACAAATGAGAAGATGACTATAAGGAAATGGGTTTATGAAGTGTGGGCTGATGGCTCAGCGAAGTGGACCATCAGTGCATGCGTCAAATTGACGGTTAGACTGCTGATGATAACATAGGTAGCTAGGCACACCGAAGGATAAATCTGCTCGAGGCTCCCCATCTTAGTATTAATATTATGATGAATAATGCGCAGATAAGACGGGTAATAGATCACAAATTATCGGTCTCCCAAACACCGGCAGATCCAAGAAAAATGCGAGAAAGAATATGAGGGTCGGTCGTCTCTATATCATCCTAATCCGTTGGGACCGTGGAAATCCCCAGAATCTCAGACAAATCCTGATCGGTGAACTCAATGTGGGTCCCTTTCACCTAAGTCCAAACCAGACTAATGCCCTCATCAAAATGAACAGCCACTTGGGCATCGAAAACTTGAACGCAGTGCAAATAGCACTCATGCTCAAAAGTGTCATGAGATAGGATCAGTGCTAGACCCATGCCGACAAATAACTCCTCAAGGTGGAAAGAAGCAAAATCAGGAAATTTCACCGGACAACTTGGTGAAATTCATAATTCACCATTTCCAAGTAGGCATTTATCTTCCTCTCATTGCGGTCAAGCCACATTGTTTCTTGAATCATGAGACTAGGATGTTGCGTAAGAATATTGGAAGCTCGATGAGGCACCATGAAAAATCGGCGAAATCGAAGAAAGAAAATATAGATCTGGAGTATGGAATGGGATAGATCTACGACGCATAAATTATAGTGGTAATTATAGGAGAAATGGAGGTTGGAGACTTGAGTTTGGAGCGTGGGGAGGTGGTTGAGTTGGGTTTTGGTTGCTGCAAAAATAAGGGAGACGAAGGAAATGAGTTGTCAACCTGAAAGTGATATTATATATCGCTTCGTAGTTTCGAGTTGCACTTGAATTGGAAAAGAGATGGACCCTTGGGAAGGGAAGGAGGTCGGTTGACCGTTAGGGGTCGACCACCAATCACTTTCGTGGCATGGTCTGAAAATAAACCCAAACAGGCCATTTAATTTCAAAAAATTAAAATGAAATTATAATAAAATCGCATCGCTTTGCTGACTCCTTAGGCAATCTCGTGCCGACATCCACCGTCTGTCAAGTCGAGAAATAATTATCCCATTGCTACTCATTCACCTTAGAATAGTTGCGACCATCAAAGGAACGAACGATTTCTCAAATAGATAATGTGACACCCCACGTCCATTAATGTCACTCACAAAGGGAATGCATTAAGTTCCATGAAGCTTTTTGGTAAACAGACATAGAATATTACAAGATGAATATAAAATTTTGCAGCGGAATAAAAACAACTTTATTAATCAAAAGATACCGTGGTCCAAAACATCACTTGTCTGAAACAAAAAAAACCCATTACAACATAAACGCTACTGTCTTGTACTTCAAAAATATCAGAGTACATAAAAGAAGTAAATTTCCCCAAGAAAAAAATATAGCCAGAGCAACAAGGATTTGAGCTTGAGCCATACATGTCAGTAGCTCTAGCAAATGTCAGCAGAATCACGGTCAAGCCTGAGCATTTCCTCCTTGAGAACCTGGGGGGAGGGGGAACAGAAAAAAGAAGGAGAAACAAAACAGGTCAGACATAAAGTCTGGCGAGTCTAGTTACTTTTAGCCAATAAGTAAATAAGAGTAACATGATAGGCATATTAAGTGGATAAGAGAGATCATTACATAAATGATAGGTGTGACAAGGCAGACATAATAGGGTATATATATGCTTCTGATGATAACTCTGCACTATTACTGGTATAACGAGAATGAGATGATCCCTTCCACTACAAGTTGGTAGACTTAGGGCATACGTCCAAGTGTACCCTAACCACTACCCTAATCGATCTGCTCCCTACCCCGTAGATACCCTGTGCTGGCCCCACAGTAGGAGGTATCACTTCCTAAAGTGGCAACCCTTCATTTCCCAAGATGCGCACAACCATATCTATTGGTGCCATGGTCGTCTTATCCCCCTCTGCCTAGCTCATGCATGCACATGGCTCGGTCGGTTTGCGCCGCCCACACCGTCCTTTACGTTTGGATCTCTTACAATCAGTCCAGTAAGCGTGCCCCTTCTCCAACCTAGTTCGGAGTATATACTTGATACCAGCTCCGGGTTACTGGCTGAAACGGGTCCCACACAATATGATACAAACTCTCCCCCTTGTCTTGTATCCCCCCACTAGGTTTTCACTGACTATGTATACCCTTAGGTGTATTTAATTACATAGCCTTATTTTTTCTATAAGTTATACTTACCTTAAGGTGACTTTAGTTACATAACTTTATTATTTCCACCGGTTATGTATACTACTAGATGTCTTTAATTACATAACCTTACTGGGTTAAGTTTGTGGGCCTATATAAATATTACCCACCCCCTCAGATTTAACATGACAACATAAGGTGACAATTTTAGATCACATAAAATAGATCTAACAAGATAACATAAGATGACAATTTAGATCATATAAAATAGATCTAACATGATAACTTAAGGCGACAATTTAAATCACATAAAATAGATCTAACATGATAACGCAAGGTGACAATTTAGATCACATAAAATAGATATAACATGATAACATAAGGTGACAATTTAGATCAGTAAAATAGATCTAACATGACAACATAAGGAGACAATTTAGATCACATAAAATAGATCTAACATAATTAAAGATTTAGATATACATAAAATATCCATATGATAGTTAGATCTAACACAATTAAAGATTTAGATCTACATAAAATAGATCTAACATAATTAATGATTTAGATCTACATAAAATATTCACACGATAATTAGATCTAACATAATTAAAGATTTAGATCTACATAAAATAGATCTAACATAATTAAAGATTTAGATCTACATAAAATAGATCTAACATAATTAAAGATTTAGATCTACATAAATATCCACATGATAATTAGATCTAACATAATTAAAGATTTAGATCTACATAAAATGGATCTAACATAATTAAAGATTTAGATCTACATAAAATATCCACATGATAATTAGATCTAACAAATAAATCTATCATAACATATCATAAGATATGATAATAGCATGGAATAGATCTATCATGTCATAACATAAAACATGATAGTAGCATAGAATAGATTTATCATGTCATAACATAAAACATGATAATAGCACAGAATAGATTTATTATGTCATAACATAAAACATGATAATAGCATAGATCCAAATCATTGTCTTTCATAATTCACTTTTATTTATTTAAACCTAAGAATAACTATACTCACAAGGATTGGATCTATGAGGATAGATGGAGAAAACTGAAACTTGAATCTTAGAAGTTGATTTGCAAAACTGATAATTGAAGAAAGCAGATCCGTCTTAGTTCGCGCTCCAGCAGAGTTTGGCGGCCAATGTGTCTTTGTGAAGAAAACAGTGGAATTGAGGTGATTTTATAGCCGCTAGGTTTCAGAAATCAAATTGCCACCTTAGCCCTAAAAGGGGATTGGGTAATGGGCCGCTATCCACTTGAAAAAGGCCTGAACACCTGTAACAACCCGGAAAATCAGAAATAATTTTTTTTTTTTATTATTTTGGCAATTTTAATGGATTTTGAATATTTAAAATGATTTATTTTAAATAATAACGACTAGAAATTTATTTTCGACGAAGTTAGAATGTAGAAATTTATTTTAATTATAAAACGAGCCTGAAATGGCGTGGTAGTTTGAAAATTCGATTTTAAATTTCAATTGAATGTACATGATTCAATATAAGTTAGAATTGGACGAAACAAGAAATATTTGAATCTGTTTAATAAAATCTTTCTAATGGATGTAAGAAACTGAGATTTCACTTTAGGAATTGGAAGTTACGTCCAGTTTAAAATTCAGAAAAGTTGCTGTGGAATATATATATATATATATATATATATTAATATATATAAAGCCCTTAAAAATAGCCATTTTGCAAACGACCTCCGTTTTCGATGAAACTACTTTTGTTGGATCCGGAATGTCAAATTATTGCTAGATTCCAAAAATCATAATTTTTGGAGTTAATATGTAAGTGCGGCAAAGGAAAACGTGTTTTGACAGTTTAAGTCAATTTGGATCGACCAGAAAATGGCCATTTTTGAAACGGTCTCTAAATTCGACGAAATTAGTTTTGTTAGGATCTTATCGTCAAAACAAAACCAGATATAATTTTTCTGGAATTTTTAGAGTTAGTATGTGGCCCCAATAAATTGAAATGTACGTTTAAATTAAATATATATTGATTTATATTGTAATTTAAATGAAAACTTATCGAAACAGCCAAACTGGCTTACAATACATATCCCATTGTGTTCTGAATGGGTATTTAGCTAGGGATGATAGTCGTTGGGTTTGATTTGGAGTTCGAATGCAAATTCCCACTTTTGAAATTGAAATAATTAAATAAATAAAAAAATATTTAATATAAAAGGGCCCAAAACCCTACTTTCTCGTTCCATCCACCACTCCAACCAATGGCCCGTATGCTCCAAATTTCTCCAGCGTTTTTCTTCCAATCCCCTAAGAAATTCAACCCAATTCCAAAACAAAATCTAGTGTGGTTTCCATGTTCTTCAGATTTACGGTGGTTTGACGATTTATGGATGGGTGGTTGGCTCGAATTTTGTCCAGAAAAAGGCGTCGCTCGCTCAAGTTTTCTGGCACCTGCTGACCACCGAGTTGGCCAAGAAAGGGCGCGTCGGAGGAGGAAGCGATGGCGGAGAAGGGGGCGATGTCCGATTGGGTGTAGTGGCTTGGATGCGCGACGAAGATCAACCCTAGGTGGCGATGAGGGTTCAACAACAGGTCGACGATTTTCAAAGGGGAAAAGGAAACGCTTTGGGGTAAAAAGTTATTAAATGCTTATTTAATTACTTATTTAAATTAATTACTCTATTTAAATATCCGAATGTTTAAAAATCTATAACTCTCTCATACGAGGTCGGAATGGGACGATTCAAGTTGCGTTGGATTCGCAGCGATGAACACTACAACATGGGACTGACCAGAATAGAAATGGAGCACGTTGGAATTTCAGGAAAATTCGAATCCAAACAAAACAAAAATTCAGAAACAAAAGAACGGAGGAGTGGAAACGAATGTGAGAACTTCTCACTGTACAGTTATTTATTTTATAACTTCATATATGAACTGCTCCCCGTCGTCCACAGGCCATGGACAACTTGTTTGTTTGATTGTGTTGTGAAAATTGTTTGTGATGTGAAATGGACTGCATAAAATATTCATGTGTTGAATAAAATATTTGAATAATAAAAATGTCATTTTTATATATATTTAATGGACTATATAAAATATTCCTGTGTTGAATAAAATATTTGAGTAATAAAAATATCATTTTTTATGGTGAAATAAACTGAATAAAATATATGAAATATTCATGTATAGAATAAAATATTTGAACAATAAAAATATAATTTTTATTGAATATATGAACCATATAAAATGGTCATGTGTGGAAAATAAATGTTCATTTAAAACTGGACGGTTTGTTTATGTACACTTATTTATCTGATAGGGAGTGGGACGATAAATTTTACACATCGCCCAACTGCACAAATAATAAAAAGTATTTGTTGTTTGAAAACCCCACACGGGTATTGGGATAATATTTGGCATACACTGATCCCAATAATTAGTGGTATGTCAATCGATGGGTTGACAGACTATATAAGCGTTATTTATTTATTTTTAATGCTTATACAGTTGTAGAATGCACTCTGGATGTTGTATGAATTTTTAATGGTTGTTTGTCATTATTGTGGTATACATGAGATGCTGAAATCCATATAAATAAAATTATATGGTAATTGACTGTGTCTGATTCCAATTCAGAATGAACGAATATTTTAAAATAAGGAATAATATTCAGAAAAGAATCAAAATATGATTTTGATGTTCGATTTGGGATGGACACGAAAATATTTAAAGTCGTGTTGATTAGATTAACGCCATTTTGATGTGAACGATATTTAAATCAATTTTATTCGTTTTTATAACGAATATCGATAAGAAAGTGATTTTAAAATCTAATGTTTTGAAAATATTATCATTTATGTATTAATGATATGGAATATTCAATTTTGATTTGAAATTGAATATGGAGTTGAAATCGTTTTGAAAACGAATTTAAAACGATTTATAAAATATGTTTTAAATGGAATCGAAGAAATATATATAATAAATATATTATATATATTTAATGGCCTGAATAGAATGCCCGCGCCGCGGTAGTTCGCGAATTTCGACCATTGACTTCGAATTGACGTTACAGGAGATCCGACCATCGGATTCTCCTAAAACTGGAATCGTTGGGTTCATATCGAAAAGTGCTTTCCAACGAATATAGGAGATTTGAAATCTAACAGTTGGATTTAGAATTATGTCCAAATCAAATTTGGAAAAAGGTCGTTGTAAGTGCAGTTCGATGACCATTTATGGAAATCGACTGTACGAGCCTTGATAAAATTATTAAAAATATTAATAATTTGTGTAAAATCATGATAAATGATTTGGAAAGAATTAGGAGGGAAAATTCCGTATTTGAAAAGATAAAAATATATTTTTATCGAAATGAACTAGAATTATAATCAATATTTTTAAATAAATAAATTGGATTTGAAGTGGTTTTAAAAATAACTGGAATTTCCAGTATATGAATTGGAATGGATTTGAATCAAAATTATCTTCGGAATATTTCGATATTTGATTCCGTGATTATACGGATATTGTGGAGGAATTTGGAAGATATATATATCATTATTCCAATACGATATTTGTTGATTTCAGAATTTGATATTGAATATAAGCCGTTATATTTTCTATTCAGAGCCTTGTATTTAACAAATAAATTGGATTTTGGGTTTGTCGTGAATGGTGTCTTCACTAACACTGATCTTAAACCCAATGGAGTTAAGAAAATTAGAAACTAACTGGAGATTAGCTAAGTTGAATGGTTTCCTAGGTATTGATCTGATGTTGGTTTCGGCCTTCGGGATTAATACTTGGGGATTTGTTCTATTACTAATTTACGGTTAGAGACTGATGGGATGGGGTCTTCAGTAACACTGTTCTTAAACCCCGTGTGAAAAGAATAATTCTTTTAATTAAGATGTAGAGAAGAATTACCAATTAATTAACATTTAATTGGATATTGAAATGGAATGTGAATTGGGTTTATCGTGAACTGTGTTTTTAACTACATTCGTTCTTTAACCCGATTTACAGTGAAATGTGATTTGGAATTTATAAATCTTTTGTTAAGATTTAAAGGAGATTTTCCAAAGTAAAGTTTTCCAGTTTAACATATTAAATTGGAATTGAATGGAATTCGATTTGGTAATAATCGAAGTGAACTTCTGTGGAGGAAGCTGTTACTATATATGGAATTTAAAAGCTTTGCCGTTATTCCATTTATATTATCGGTTGGATATGGAAGTTTATATCGATTATATATATTGATTTGTATTCCGTGAAGATTCAATTGTTAATGGAATGTAATTTTGGGTTTATGGTGAGCTGTGTTTTAAATGACATTAGTTATTTAACCCAGTTAAAGCTAAGATTTATTTCTTAACTTTAAATAATCATTAAGTAATGATTTTTTGGAAATTAAAACTGAATTAGAGTTTTAATGAATCTTTAATTAGATTGAAAGGTGAATTTGATAACTAAAATTATCAAATTCATGAAATGATCGAGAATGGAGTATCACCAGTTTTGCTCCAAGCGATAGTTAAACCTTTAATTAGATTTGAACGTGAAATGGTAATTAATTTTACCGATAACACCGTGATGTTAGATATGAAGTATTACCAGTTTTACTTCATGGGATGAATAAGTTGGGATTGGGAAATTAAACAAATGATTACTTCAGTAAGGATCTCTAATCCCGACTAGTTTGGATAAACCATAATTTGGTTTGAATTGATACCCAAAGGAAGATTAAAGAATAAATTTAAAGAATTTATCTTTGATAAAATTAATGGGAACCTTTCCCAAAGTATAAGAATATTTGAATAAAGGAATATTCTGGATTGGAATGAGGCGTATGTTGTGCTTTTATAGCACTTGTTTATTATATACGCGAGTTATTCAGAAAGATCGGGTTTATCCCATTCTGAATAACTGATTCGACAATATGTCGAGGATGAAGACGGTGGTTGAAGACCGGGGGTCTTCACATCATTTGGATAATTACTGATATCTTGATTGGGTTGTATACCCAAGACAAGGTAATAAGTGGTGATCGTTCCAGACGTATTTGGAGATCGACGGATATGCGAGGGCCTCTCTCCTGTAATGGACATACGGGACAAGGAATAAGGTGCCTCCGGTTTCGTTCAGACCCAGAACGAACTCGTAAATGGATGTGTGTCTGTCATCAGATTTCATTCTGTGTGATTGATCGATATCAATTGCATAGCGTGAATTGCTTGTGTGGCATGCTGAGATGCAAAGGATCAAGGCTTCTATTGAAAAGTAGATTTTTGTGGTTGACGATCAAAGCACGGCTTTAATATAGCATAGCTTTGTGTATAGGGTTGATTCGCGAGCCTCACACCCCGGTGTGAACCAGAAACGGGAGAGGACATTAGGGAGGACATGCGTTGCCTTCTAGCTAGGAGTAGTGTCTGGGTTTTGCACGCCCAGATGTTTTACTTATGTGGATGATGGATAGCGAGGCGTCTGGGATATATCGGCATTGTGGGGCTGATGGATAGTATGGTCTTTATACAGTCCAGATTGACGCCCCATAGGGCGGGGAAAGGTAGTGTTCAGGAATTTTAATCCACATCGAGTGGACCGGCCCTAACGATCAAATGGTCCACCAGACTCTGGGTCCTGAGACACAGACTAGAGCATCTCGAAGCGGTAAGGACGATCCCTTTGCCTTGGTTCACAGATGGAAATCCAACTTTCAATACGTGACTTTGCGGTTTTGATTGCAGAGCCTAGTATTGGCGATATGATATATGGTACCCATGCCGTCTAGGATTGATACATTTATATTTGAAGTTGTTTTAAACACTATCAAATGATTTGTTTTAACGTACCAAGCATGTTTGACTATTATAAGGTAAAACTCTATCCTCCGGCTTGCGTTGCATTGTGTGATGGGACTTGAGTCTTATAATAGCTTCATTTTTTCAAAAAGCATTGCGCTGTTTTGTTATATGCACTGGTATTCTTGGGAGGAAACCCGTTCCGTGTTATACGGCGTGGTCCCTTGATATATCTGAATTTAAAGTAAAGTTTTCAATAATTGTTTTAGTTCTCACACCAGTCACATGACTGACCTGGAGTTTATTGTTTTAACCTAAACTCTGGGTGCCTCTTTTTTCCACACGGGCAGCTAGTAGTTTTGGTTTTGCAGATTTATATTCACAGAATCCTGGTTTACAGCTGGAATGATATTCGAAAAGCTCTATATCTGTATATTCCTTTCGGTTGTGTTTGTATTAGTTTTCCGCTGCTATGTATTTAAATGTAATTTAAAACCTCTAATATTTATCGAATGTATATTATTTATTCATACTCTGTTATATTCTTGTATTCTGATGGAATTGTTGTAATAAGAAATGAAATGTTCTTCTGTTTGTATTCTGATTTGTCGTGTTCTCAATTACAATCCGGGCTTTCCTTTACGGGGAAGTTTGGGTCGTTACCATACCCAAAAGCTTTTATCGTTCATAACTTCTTCATACGTTATCCGTTTTACGCAAACTAGGTGTCTATCCTGACCAGAATTTCGAGACAGACGTAATGACGTAATCAGTTTCCCTTAATTCTTAATATTAAATTAATTATTCTTTAATTTATCCTCTTAAATGTTAACACAATTACGGGGTGTTACATTCCCCCTACTTAAAGGATTTCGTCCCCGAAATCTCCAAGTTGGGAAGAATGCATATCCTACCATCCATCATCCATCTACTCATCCATCAATCACTGGCATACATTGTCCTAAAGTATTTCTAATGCTTTCATGAATATATGCAAAGGGGTGTGTGTGTGTATATGTCCCAACACTAATGCGAAGATCAGGCGGTCTACTGATTCAGTTGACCTCCTTAATGCAATGTATGTTAGTGCCATGAATCCAATGTGTATGCAAATAAGCCTATTATAGCATATAAGCTCTACATGTGTGCACATTCATTCGTCCAAATGCAACATCCATATGCTAGTTCATCTATTTCCATCTATAAAAGAAAAGAAAATGCACACACATCCATATGCAGTATGAAAGTGATTGAGCCGATCTCAGTGAATAAAGTGTGTGTATATGCGTCAATAGGAAACCACTAGCAAACACTTGCATCCATCAAACATAACATGTTTCAAATACATGTTTACATTCATAGAATTCTTATCTAAAGGTCAAAAAATACTATGGATAAGATATACTCAAATGAATAGAAACAAGTACTGATAAAGCTTTGGAAAAAGGAGTTAAGAACATACCCTCGAAGTGTAAAGGGTACGAAGCACGATTCTTGTCTTCGGTCTCCCAAGTTGCATCCTCTGGGTTATCTCCCCACTGAACCTTTAGCAACTTGAGCTCTTTATTGCGTAGCTTCTTAACTTCTGATACAAGAATACAGGAAGGAACTCGCCTGACTGTCGCCTCATGTTCCACTTCTACCTCTTCCAATATACTCGGCTCAACAACTTCCATGGTGTCATGCAAGCACTTCAGCATATGAGAAACATGGAAAACATCATGAACACCAGATAGATTTTCAGGAAGCTTTACCCTATAGGCCATTTGGCCAATCCTCTCGGTTATGGGAAATGGTCCCACAAACCTAGGTGCCAACTTCCCTACCAATCCGAAGCGAACCACATTCCTCAGAGGTGACACTTTGATAAAAACCAAGTCTCCTACTTCAAAATCGAGGTCAGTCCTTCTCTTGTCCGCATAGGATTTCTGCCTATCTTGAGCCGTCTTCATCCGCCGTCAAATAAGGTCAACCTTTTTGAACGTTTCTCTAACCATATCTGGTCCAAGTAATAATCTTTCAGTAGATTCCCACCAACAAGTTGGTGATCTACAGGGTCGTCCATACAATGCTTCGAATGGTGCCATGCCGATGCTGGCCTGATAGCTGTTGTTATAGGCAAACTCTACTAAAAGAAGATGCTCTTCCCAAGTCCCTCCAAAGTCTAAGATACACAACCTTAAAAGATCTTCTAGAATTCTATTCACCCTCTCTGTTTGCCCATCGGTTTGAGGATGATAATCAGTGCTCAAACATAACTGTGTACTTCTTGCAAGCTCCTCCAAAATTCGCTGGTAAAGACGGCGTCAGGATCGCTCACGATGTTGGAAGGACTCCATGAGGACGAACTATCTCTCGAACATAAATTGCAGCTAACCATGTTGTCGTCCTCTTACTCTTAACCGGAATAAAATGAGCGCTCTTAGTGAGTCTATCTACCACAACCCGGATACTGGTGTTGTCTTTCTTCGATCTAGGCAAACCATCTATGAAATCCATAGAGACGCTCTTCCATTCCCACTAAGGAACCTCCAAAGGATGAAGTAAACCACCGGGCTTCTTTTGCTCAGCTTTGACTTGCTGGCAAACTAAACATTGGGAAATAAATTTGGCCACATCTTTCTTCATCCCATCCCAAAAGAAAACCATCTTGATGTCCCTTTACATCTTATCACCGCCTGGATGAATGGTCATCTTCGAATGGTAGGCTTCTTCTAGGACTGCCTTTATCAAGCTTCTAGTTTGAGGAACACAAAGCCTTCCATCTCGTCGCAACCACCCCTTTTCATCTATGGTATATCTGTCGAGGTGACTAGAAGTCTCCCCTCTTCTGAGCTTATCCATGATGTCTAAAATATGTGTGTCACCTTGTTGCGAAGCTCCTATCTAGTCCATAAGATTTGGTCGTATCTCCAAGGATGCAAACAAATCAGGTAAAATCTCGATGAAAGGTCTAAAATCAAAAGCTGATATGAGCTCCAAGTTCTTTCTTTCCACAAACAGAGGACTTAAGGCCATCCTTTGCCTACTTAGTGCGTCCGCCACCACATTACCCTTGCTAGGGGTGTAAGAAATCTCAAAATCATAAGAAGCTAAGAACTTCATCCACCTTTGTTGCCTTAAATTGAGGCCCTTCTACGAGAACAGATACTTGAGAGATTTATGATCCGTGTATAATTCGAACCTCTCTCCAAGTAAATAGTGACGCCATGTCTTCAACGCGAATACTATGGCAGCTAGCTCTAGATCATGGGTGGGGTAGTGCTTTTCATGAACTCTCAACTGTCTACCCCCATAACATACTACTTTCCCTTCTTGCATCAGAACCGCACCAAGCCCTGTACCGCCCACATCAGTGTAAATGGTAAACACTTCAATCCCATCAGGCAAGGTCAAGACTGGGGCTGTTGTAAGAGCCCTCTTCAAACGTTGAAAAGCGACATCACAACCTATATCCCACGAAAATGCCAAGTTCTTCTTTGTCAGCCTGGTGAGTGGGGCTGATATCTTTAAGAAGTCCTTAATGAACTTCCTATAGTAACCTGCCAACCAAAGAAAGCTTCTCACCTTGATTGCATTTTTAGGAATCTGCCAATCCTGTACTGCAACCACCTTCGCAGGATCTACAAATATCCCTTCTTAGGAGACTACATGCCCCAAGAATCTCACCTCCTTTCTCAAAAATGACATTTGGAGAACTTTGCTTTAAGGTGATGGTCACGGAGAGTTTTCAAAACTTCTCTCAATTGTTGGGCATGCTCTTCTTCACTTTTGAAGAAGATCAAAATAACATCAACAAAGACTACAACAAATTTATTTAGGAACTCTCGGAACACCCTACTCATCAAGTCAACAAAATAGGCGGAGCATTCGTTTGCCCAAAAGGCATAACCAGCCATTTAAAGAAACCGTCCAGAGTCCTAAAGGCAATTTTATCTATGTTGTCCTCGGCCACCCTCAACTGATGGAACCCCGTGGCCAAGTCTAACTGGGAAAATACCGACGCACCAACAAGCTGGTCAAATAAATCATCAATCCTCGGAAGTGGGTGCCTATTCTTCTTAGTGAGTTTATTCAGCTCCCTATAATCAACACACAAACGAAGCGAACCATCTGCCTTAGTTGCAAATATTACTGGAGCACCCCATTCAAATATGCTTTGTATGATAAACCCTTTCTTAAGTAGCTCCCTTATTTGCTTACTCAGCTCCCTCCTTTCCCTTGGAGCCATATGGTGCACTGGCAATGCAACTGGCTTTGCATTGTCCATTGGATATATACGAAAGTCGATCTTACGCCTTGGAGGTAAACCCCAAACCCCATCAAAAACATCGGAAAAATCTCGGACTACTGGAACAGATTGCAGATCGTCGATAGATGCATCAAGAGACTCTAGGAAACTAAGCATAACCGACCCTTGTGGGTCACATGAAACCTCGAGGGTTCTCCCATGACAAGTCAGAAGCCTAACAACCCTCTTTTCACAATTCAGAATGGCACCATATGTGGTAAGCCAATCCATTCCAGAATCAACCCATAGCCCATATACCCGAGCACATACGCATCGCATTCAAATTCGATGCTTAACATAGATATTTTCAAACCCGACAAATCATAGATAAATGAGCCGAAGCACCAATGGAGTTTAAGACAACTATGGGATCCACTACCATACTAGTAATTAATTGCAGAGATTCAACTACAGAACTTGATATAAATGAGTGTGAAGCACCAGAATCAAAAAGTGTTCTAATAGGATGCTTTGAAAGAGAAATTAGACTTTCCACGGAAATTTTTCTACCTCTATCGGGAGCACTGGTCGCGAGAGCATGCACCTGCCCTCCAGAAGTTCATGTCCTTTGACCTTGTCCCTGCGATCTCTGTTTCTTTGGGCACTCCTCAGCGAAGTGTCCAACTTCTCCACAGTTGAAATAATTGTTCTTCCTCCTCTTACAGTCTTTGATTAAGTGACCTTCTTTCCCGCAATTGTGACATTTTCTCCTATCCTTGCCTTTGTCATTCTTCCATCATTTCTTCTGTTGTTTTTGCTATTGTTTCTGCTATTGCTGTTGCTGCTGCCCCTTCTTGGGCAACACCTTCCTATTTTGCGATGTCCCCTCAGTCTTTACTTCCTTCTTTTCTCCCTTGTCCTCCTCATGCATTAGGGCCATATCGACAAGCTTTTCAAAAGTGGCTCCCATTGGAATATGGGACATGGAAAACCCATGAAGGGGTTCATTCAGCCCTTTAGCAAACCGCAAATCCTTTTTGTGTGGCGTATCCGCCAACTCTAACTCGAACCTTGCTAGCTGGTTGAATTTGTTCACATATTCTTTCACTGTCAAGTTTCCTTGTTTGAGTGCTAAGAATCTCTCCATCTGCATGCTGCTTTCAGCTTGGGAAAGAAATTTCATTTCGAACCTTTGTCTAAAATCTTCCCAAATTCCACCGGACGTCCAGCTCGGGTGACCTCTCACCAAAATGAGGCTTCATCCTTTAACATCCAAGCAGCTAACTGAATCTTTCTTCAGTCCTCCACCTCAAAGATTAAGAATAAATCCTCAGTCTCCTTAAGCCAATTTCGAGCTTTTACGAATGTCTCTTTCCCGTGGGATGGCTTCCCTCCCATAGCGAGGAAGTCTTTGCAGATCTTGGCGAATTTATCTGCTCTTGGAGGGGGAGGGGGAGGAGGAGGAATGACTGGTGCAACTGGGGGAGGAACATTTCGTTGGCCTTCGGCCGACGTTGTGGCCTCTAGATACCTTCGGAACCATCCGGGTATCATAAAGCCCTCTGCGATGTTAGGAATGTTTAGTTCCCCAGACATGCTGAAAAGAAAAAGGAAGAGATTTAGACAAACGACCAAAGGATATTACATATGGCTTTTTGGGGAATGTTTTTCAAAACAGACCTTTCTTTTTGAAAATACTTTCTTTTAAACCTTTTTGAAAAATAATTTTCAAAACTTTATCTAATCTAGTAACCTTCAGCTCTGATACCAAGTGTGACACCCCACGTCCATTAATGTCAATCATAAAGGGAATGCATTAAGTTTCGTGAAGCATTTTTGGTACACAGACATACAATATTACAAGACAGATATAAAATTTTGCAGCAGAATAAAAAAATTTTATTAACCATAAGATACCGTGGTCCAAAACATCACTTGTCTGAAACATAAAAACCCATTACAACATAAAAGCTACTGTCTTGCACTTCAAAAATACCAGAGTACATAAAAGAAGTAAAATTCCCCAAGAACAAAATATAGCCCTAGCAACAAGGATATGAGCTTGAGCCATACATATCAGCAGCTCTAGCAAAAGTCAGCAGAATCACGGTCAAGCCTAAGCGTTTCCTCCCTGAGAACCTGAGGGGAAAACGGAAGAAAGAAGGAGAAACAAAACAGATCAGACATAAAGTCTAGCAAGACTAGTTACTTTTAGCCAATAAATAAATAAGAGTAACATTGTGACGGCCCGCCCCGCACCAACCGACATTCACTCCAAAAGTGCGTTGTACACATGTCCAGTTAGCACGGAACGGGTCGTGAGAAGGAAAAGGAAGAAGGAAATGAACATACAAAGAACCTGTAGAATGTCTCACAGCGCATAGAATAAAATATAATAATAACATACTTGACATAAAACAGGAGAGACAGTGCATAAGCTGAAAACTAGAACTAAACATCATAGCAGCGGAAATCCAAAATACAGCTTATTACAACTTTCAAACTGTCTCAAAGCAAAAGTAAGATAAAGGAGGTACACTACTAATGCCCAAGTAGCGACCACCAACGACACAGGGAGAATGTGTATATATATATATATCATACGTGGAAGCCTCCTGCCCGCCTCCGAATCAGCTACTCGCGCATCACCAGCTAACCTGTCTCTAGTCTGCTCGTGTGAGCACCCAGAGTAATAAGAGGAGACATAAAACTCTGGGTCAGACATAAAGCCTGGTATGAGCGATAAGCATCTAAAGTGAACAATAACAGGTAGACTAAAACATACCTGAACCTGGACCTGCAACCAAAGAGTTAGCACTACATACTGTACAACATTCTATGCTACCATATCAAACAGTGTAAAGATACGGAGGTGGGGGAGGTGTGCATGTCATAATGATGGCAACAATCAAACATAGCATCCATCCTCACATCTCTCACTCAGTGCGTAAAGCATACGATATTCACCACTTCGATCACCCAACATACCTTGCTACGATCACTCTGCCCCATGAAGTCATAAATGGCTTCACTGCACTGATAACGTAGCCACTAATCCTTCGATATGTCCACTTTGCCCCATGGAGTCACAAGAACCCCACTGCACTAGCTCATAGCCTTACTAATCCTTACTATGTCCACTCTGCCCCCATGGAGTCGCAATGACCCCACTGCACTGGCTCATAGTCTTACTACGCATCACCTTGCCCCTCGGGTCATAATGATCCTACTGCACTGATAACGTAGTCTTGCTACCCTCACTTTGCCCCTCAGGTCATAATGACCCTACTGCACTGATAAGTAGCCCATCATCCATTTTCAGTGGTGAATCGAAGTTATGAACGTCGACAACTCCTTAGCACGCGTCCCGCAACAAAGCCCAACCATGAAGTGAACTCATTGGTTCCCAACTGGATCCTGAGTTCTAACTTCCCATACTGGACTACCTTTGCATCTCGGGTTATTGGTCAACACTGGGTCGGGTCGGGTTCCTCCTCAAGCCATCGGTTCGGGTCGGGTATCCTCCATCTGTTCGGGTCGGGTCTTCTTCTAGTGCGGTTCGGGTCTTCTTCTAGTGCGGTTCGGGTCGGGTGTCCTCCATCGGTTCGGGTCAGACGTTTCTCCTCGGTTCGGGTCGGGTGTCACTCCCCCTCCAGTTCATGCTTCCGCTCCGATCCGCCTCCTCATCCTTTACGTGCTTCGATCCGATCCATCCTCCTCCATTCGCTCCGATCCCTACTCCGTAATCCGATCCGATCCCAGTTCAGCTAGCGTGGCCTTCCTTTTTGCCAATTTTCCCAAGTGTCAGGTTCCGATCCGATCAGATTCCTTGCTCAGTTCAACATATCTGATCCGAGCCCCATATCCGATCCGATCCGAACCCTGCACTGTTTTATGAAACTGTTCCAGCAAGTGTTTACGCCATTCGACGACGTTTTCGACCATTCTAACTATTGAAACTAATCACAAAGCATTTCATACAGTCATAGCAACATGCATAATCAATCACAAACATCAAAACATCATTATGATAGGTTAAAATGGATCAAACATACCCAAAATTCCCATATTTCCCCCTTAAACATGTTTAGGTGAAACTAATGATAGGATTAACAAAACTTAACCAAATTAACCCAAATTCATATCAGAGGTCTAAAACATCATTTAAGAATTTATGAACATTTTTCCCGAATTTTACCATGTTTAGATTCGCTAATTAGCACTAATTACCCTTAACTAGCCATAATTAGTGTAAAACTATGCAAATCACTCACCTTAGCCACAAATAAACTAAGATCTGAAATAAATCTCCGATTTGATATGAATCGCAATGCTAAACAGCAGCTCCAATGCTTATTTGGTGTAGGTCTTCCTTGATTATAGGTTGCTAAGCTTAATCCTTGACCAAAAGATGATTTGGAGGTGATTTAGAGGTTGGAGGCCATTTTTAGGGATCCTTGGTGATAAGTGGAGGCTAGAAAACTGAAATGGAATGATCATCTATCTCATTTCAGCCTCCCCATAACCATAATCCCGAAATGGGTTATGGGCCTACTCACTAATCACCCGATTTGGCTCGGTTAAGCAGTTTTTCACCTTCCAAACCTTATTTCAGCCATATCTCCCAAACGGTAAGTCCGTTTGGCTATTGTGACCACTCTACGGAAAGGTAAACCATCAAACAAATCCAATGGAAGTGGTTTCAAGTCAATATTCCTTTCCAATCAGAAGTTATGGCCAAAACAGTACCAACTAGGGGCAAAATGGTCATTTAAAAATCGACAAAAATCATGAACATGGGAAATGACTCCAATGGATGTTTCCCAAAGTTACATGACCATATGACTTCAGATGAGAAAGAAATAAATATTCTACGATCCCCCGATGCGTAGAATGCGGGTCATTACACTCTCCCCCCCTTAAGAAATTTCGCCCCGAAATTCCCTAATCAAAACACATACAAAGGTCCCGCCTGCCTATCAATCATAAAACAACAATCAAACATGCAAACAAGCAAAACAAGTCTACCCTAGCATGCGGAGAACTAAATTACAAAATGAATCTTACCAGGCAAAGAGTTCTGGATATGCCTTCCTAATGCCCTCCTCTGTCTCCCAAGTACAATCATTCTCGCTCTCGCCCCACTGAACCTTGACTAGGTTCACCGCCTTCCTTCGAAGTTGCTTCGTATCGTGCCCCACAATACGAATCGGCTTGCGGTTCCCAACCGCCTCGGGTTCTACTTCGAAGTCCTCTAACTGATCAGGTGAAATAGTTATATCTGAGTCGTGAATGAACTTCCTTAGTTGGGAAACATGAAATACATCGTGAACTCCCGCCATTTTCTCTGGTAAGCCAACTCTATATGCCAAATTCCCGACTAGTTCAAGAACAGGGAATGGGCCAACAAATCTTGGTGCCAACTTGCCTCTCCTGCCAAATCGAATCACGCTCTTTAACGGAGAGATCTTGACAAATACCAAGTCACCAACGGAGAATTTCAAGTCTCTTCTCCTCTTATCAGCATAACTCTTCTGCCTATCTTGGGCAGCCTTCATTCGTTGCTGAATGACCTTAATCTTGTCTGAAGTTTCCCTCACCACATCTGGTCCAAGCACAAACTTCTCGCCAGTCTCTATCCAACATGATGGTGAGTTGCACGGTCTTCCATACAAAGCTTCATATGGAGCCATACCGATACTGGATTGGTAGCTATTATTATATGCAAACTCTACTAGATGCAAATGGTCATCCCATGATCCACCAAAATCCAATATACACGCTCTCAAGAGATCTTCCAATATACGATTCACCCTCTCCGTCTGACCGTCGGTCTGAGGATGATATGCGGTACTGAGATGTAATCCTGACCCCAGAGCCTCTTGTAAGCTCTTCCAAAACCCACTAGTGAACAACGGGTCTCGGTCACTCACAATGCTTTTGGGTACTCCATGAAATCTCACTACCCACTTCATATACAATTCTGCCAACTTGGCTGCCGTCCTGGTTGATTTGACTGGTATAAATCTTGCGCTCTTAGTCAATCGATCCACAATTACCCAAATGCTATCATATCCCGATCTAGTCCTTGGTAAACCATCGATGAAATCCATCGAGACTTGCTCCCATTTCCATTCGGGAATTTCTAATGGTTGCAACAACCCACTAGGCTTCTTTTGCTCGGTTTTAACTAGCTGGCAATTCATGCATTTGGATATAAACTTCCCAACGTCTCTTTTCATCTCTTCCCAGTAGTAAGTCTGTCTCATGTCTCGATACATCTTATTACCACCGGGATGTATAGTCAGTTTTGAGTGATGACATTCTCTAAGCACTTCATCTCTCAACCCATTCACGTTGGGCACAACTAGTCTTCCGTTCTTCCGAAGCCATCCATTTCGATCAAGCCCATACACACTCATCTCCTCATCGATACCCATCTCTAACTTGGAGATGATTTCCAATAGGTTAGGATCGTCCCTCTGACTAGAACCAATCCGCTCTATCAAAGTGGGTCTGATCGTCAAACTAGCTAGCATGACTGGATCCAATTCGCACTTTGGTCTGAAATCAAACCCCGCGATATACTCCAGTTGCTTCCACTCAAGAAACATTGCCCCTAAGCTGGCATGTCTCCTACTCAAGGCATCGGCTACCGCATTAACCTTCCCAGGTGTGTATGCGATATCAAAATCATACGAAGCCAAGAACTCTAACCATCTCTGCTGACGGAGATTCAGATCTTTCTGGGAGAAGAGATACTTTAACGATTTATGATCGGTAAACAACTCAAATCTTTCTCCCAAGAGATAGTGTCTCCACATCTTCAGCGCAAACACAATCGCTGCTAGTTCCAAATCATGGGTAGGATACTTCTTCTCATGAGGCTTTAGCTATCGACTAGCATAAGCTACAACCCTACCTCCTTGCATCAATACTGCACCCAGTCCGGTACCACAAGCATCCGTGTATATCGTCATCTCTTCATTCTCTTTAGGAATGACTAACACTGGCGCACACGTCAACCTCTCTTTTAGACTCTTGAAGGCATCCTCACACTCCGTCCCAGACGAAGGACTGATTCTTCTTAGTCAACTGAGTCAACGGTGCTGCAATCTTGGAGAAGTCCTGGATAAACTTACGATAATATCCAGCTAATCCCAAGAAACTTCTTACATCCGTTGAATTCTTGGGCGTAGGACAATCCTGTACCGTAGCCACCTTCGCAGGGTCCACGACAATACCACTCTCTGAAGCAACATGACCCAAGAATCTTACTTCCCTTCTCCAAAAATGACACTTAGAGAATTTCGCTTTCAATTGGTGTTTCCTCAACACCTCCATCACTATCCTCAAGTGTCCCTTGTGTTCCTCCTCTGTCCTTGAGTAAACAAGGATATCATCCACGAACACAAGAACAAACTTATTCAACTGATCCCTGAATACTCGATTCATAAGAACCACAAAATAGGCTGGTGCATTGGTCAACCCAAATGGCATGACCAACCACTCATAAAATCCAGACGGCGTCCTAAATGCCGTTTTCGGAACACTCTCATCCGCTACTCGAAGCTGATGAAATCCTGTCGCGAGGTCCAACTGGGAGAACACTCTAGCTCCTTCCAGCTGATCAAACAAATCATCTATCCGTGGTAGAGGATACTTATTCTTCCTCGTTACCTTATTCAACTCGCGATAGTCGACACACAAACGAAGGGAACCATCTGCCTTAGTGGCAAACACAACTGGTGCTCCCCACTCGGAGACACTCCTTCTAATAAATCCCTTCTTCAAAAGATTGTTGACTTGCACCCCGAGCTCTCGCTGCTCCCTTGGTGCCATACGGCGAAGTGGCATCACTATTGGTCTGGCATCTTTCACTAAATCAATATGGAACTCAATCTCTCGGTGTGGTGGAAGCCCGGTCACCTCCTCGAAGACGTCCGGATACTGGCCAACCACGGGCACATCTGACAACTCATCCTGCGGGATGTCGAGGGAATTTACAAAACTAGCCATAACCCCATCACTAGGTAGGCTACCAAACACTACCCTCCGCCCATCATCCGCCCTCACTGTCACCAAAAAGCCCTCACAGTCTACCACCACCCCGTATCTTTGGAGCCAATCGACTCCCAATATAATGCCATACCCAGTAAAGCCCAAAACAAAGCAATCACATACAAACATACATCCATGACTCGATAAGACCAAATTCCTGCAAATCATACTAAGGCTAGTCGAACCACCAATCGGGTTCGTCACAACCAATGGTCTATCGACTATCTCGGGTTCCAGTCCCAACCTATCTACCAGGTCACTAGATATGAAGGAACGGGAAGCCCCAGTATCAAACAAAACTCGAACTGGTATATCATAAATAGAAAGCATACCTTGAATAACAACATTCTTTCCTTTCTCCGCCGCGGTTGGGGCATTCGACGAAGAAGGAACATCATCAATAGCATATGCTTTCACAATCTGCTTCTCCTTAAGAGGTTGCAGACACTTATCCTTTTGATGTCCCATTTGACCACAGTTGTAGCACTTCCTTTCCGCTGGCTTGGCCCGACATTCTTTAGCATAATGGCCCTTCTTACCACAGCTGAAGCACTCAACATCCTTCTTGCTTATTTTCTGGCCACCTTTTGATTGGTCCTGCTTCCTCTTATTCTGAGAGTTATTCTTGCCTCCACCGCCTGCTTGCGGCTTTGGCCCTTCGGCAGATGCAGCCTCAGTCTTTGACTTAGGGTAAAGACTCTCTGATCTCAGAGCTTTCCCCACGATCGATTCAAAAGTCTCATCGATGTGGTTGATAAGCCTTTCCCCCAAGTACCCATCCAAACCAGTAATGAACTTCTCATTCTTCTTCTCAGGAGTATCAATGAGAGACAGCCCATACTTCGACAAAGTGTCGAACTCAGCAATATAATCAGAAACTATCCTTCCGTTCTGCTTGAGTTCCAAGAACCTCTTAAACAACACTGACTTCTGGGCAGCTGGAATAAACTTCTCGCTAAAGCGAGCCTTGAACTGATCCCAAGTAACCTGATCCTCCGGAGTAGCTGTTCTAATGGCATTCCACCAATTCATCGCTCGCCCTTGCAGCTGATGAGACGCTAGCCTTCTCTTCATCGCATCCTCAAGACCCAAGTCATCGAAGATCCGGTCACAGCTGTCCATCCAATCTTGAACATCTGTGGCCGACTCCGTTCCGTGGAACGGCTTTCCACCAAGATTAGTGTAATCCTTGCACAACTTGGCGAAATCGATCCTAGGCGCCTGCACTACTGGGCCAACACCAACTCCGGGATTGGGAACTGCCCCTTGCACTTCTCTAAGCATATCTCTCATGAGGTTAGTAAACATCACCCTTATGTCAGCAGCATTCCCCTGGTTCGTCCCTCTACCAGCACCCCTCGTGTCTCGGCTCATCGTCAATCTGAAAAAGGGAAACGATTAACGACCCCATAGTGGTGCCAGTGCAGTGCGACTTCATTCTTTATACTACTAATAGTATATATATAGATTTTGAAAACCAAAGTAATCACAAATACACGCTCTCATATACGTATTATCTCTTCCTAGTGTCTTTCCCTAGGTTAACTACGCAACCTAGAGCTCTGATACCAAGTGTGACGGCCCGCCCCGCACCAACCGACATTCACTCCAAAAGTGCGCTGTACACATGTCCAGTTAGCACGGAACGGGTCGTGAGAAGGAAAAGGAAGAAGGAAATGAACATACAAAGAACCTGTAGAATGTCTCACAGTGCATATAATAAAATATAATAATAACATACTTGACATAAAACAGGAGAGACAGTGCATAAGCTGAAAACTAGAACTAAACATCATAGCAGCGGAAATCCGAAATACAGCTTATTACAACTTTCAAACTGTCTCAAAGCAAAAGTAAGATAAAGGAGGTACACTACTAATGCCCAAGTAGCGACCACCAACGACACAGGGAGAATGTGTATATATATATCATACGTGGAAGCCTCCTGCCCGCCTCCGAATTAGCTACTCGCGCATCACCAGCTAACCTGTCTCTAGTCTGCTCGTGTAAGCACCCAGAGTAATAAGAGGAGACATAAAACTCTGGGTCAGACATAAAGCCTGGTATGAGCGATAAGCATCTAAAGTGAACAATAACAGGTAGACTAAAACATACCTGAACCTGGACCTGCAACCAAAGAGTTAGCACTACATACTGTACAACACTCTAAGGTACCATATCAAACAGTGTAAAGATACGGAGGTGGGGGAGGTGTGCATGTCATAATGATGGCAACAATCAAACATAGCATCCATCCTCACATCTCTCACTCAGTGCGTAGAGCATACGATATTCACCACTTCGATCACCCAACATACCTTGCTACGATCACTCTGCCCCATGAAGTCATAAATGGCTTCACTGCACTGATAACGTAGCCACTAATCCTTCGCTATGTCCACTTTGCCCCATGGAGTCACAAGAACCCCACTGCACTGGCTCATAGCCTTACTAATCCTTACTATGTCCACTCTGCCCCATGGAGTCGCAATGACCCCACTGCACTGGCTCATAGTCTTACTACGCATCACCTTGCCCTTCGGGTCATAATGACCCTACTGCACTGATGACGTAGTCTTGCTACCCTCACTTTGCCCCTCAGGTCATAATGACCCTACTGCACTGATAAGTAGCCCATCATCCATTTTCAGTGGTGAATCGAAGTTATGAACGTCGACAACTCCTTAGCACACGTCCCGCAACAAAGCCCAACCATGAAGTGAACTCATTGGTTCCCAACTGGATCCTGAGCTCTAACTTCCCATACTGGACTACCTTTGCATCTCGGGTTATTGGTCAACACTGGGTCGGGTCGGGTTCCTCCTCAAGCCATCGGTTCGGGTCGGGTATCCTCCATCTGTTCGGGTCGGGTCTTCTTCTAGTGCGGTTCGGGTCTTCTTCTAGTGCGGTTTGGGTCGGGTGTCCTCCATCGGTTCGGGTCGGGCGTTTCTCCTCGGTTCGGGTCGGGTGCCACTCCCCCTCCAGTTCATGCTTCCGCTCCGATCCGCCTCCTCATCCTTTACGTGCTTCGATCCGATCCATCCTCCTCCATTCGCTCCGATCCCTACTCCGTAATCCGATCTGATCCCAGTTCAGCTAGCGTGACCTTCCTTTTTGCCAATTTTCCCAAGTGTCAGGTTCCGATTCGATCAGATTCCTTGCTCAGTTCAACATATCCGATCCGAGCCCCATATCTGATCCGATCCGAACCCTGCACTGTTTTATGAAACTGTTCCAGCAAGTGTTTACGCCATTCGACGACGTTTTCGACCATTCTAACTATTGAAACTAATCACAAAGCATTTCATACAGTCATAGCAACATGCATAATCAATCACAAACATCAAAACATCAATATGATAGGTTAAAATGGATCAAACATACCCAAAAATCCCATATTTCCCCCTTAAGCATGTTTAGGTGAAACTAATGATAGGATTAACAAAACTTAACCAAATTAACCCAAATTCATATCAGAGGTCTAAAACATCATTTAAGAATTTATGAACATTTTTCCCGAATTTTACCATGTTTAGATTCGCTAATTAGCACTAATTACCCTTAACTAGCCATAATTAGTGTAAAACTATGCAAATCACTCACCTTAGCCACAAATAAACTAAGATCTGAAATAAATCTCTGATTTGATATGAATCCCAATGCTAAACAGCAGCTCCAATGCTTATTTGGTGTAGATCTTCCTTGATTAGAGGTTGCTAAGCTTAATCCTTGACCAAAAGATGATTTGGAGGTGATTTAGAGGTTGGAGGCCATTTTTAGGGATCCTTGGTGATAAGTGGAGGCTAGAAAACTGAAATGGAATGATCCTCTATCTCATTTCAGCCTCCCCATAACCCTAATCCCGAAATGGGTTATGGGCCTACTCACTAATCACCCGATTTGGCCCGGTTAAGCAGTTTTTCACCTTCCAAACCTTATTTCAGCCATATCTCCCAAACGGTAAGTCCGTTTGGCTATTGTGACCGCTCTACGGAAAGGTAAACCATCAAACGAATCCAATGGAAGTGGTTTCAGGTCAAAATTCCTTTCCAATCAAAAGTTATGGCCAAAACAGTACCAACTAGGGGCAAAATGGTCATTTAAAAATCGACAAAAATCATGAACATGGGAAATGACTCTAATGGATGTTTCTCAAAGTTACATGACCATATGACTTCAGATGAGAAAGAAATAAATATTCTACGATCCCCCGATGCGTAGAATGCGGGTCATTACAAACATGGTAGGCATATTAAGTGGATAAGAGAGATCATTACATAAATGGTAGGTGTGACAAGGCAGACAGGATAGGGTATATATATATACTTCTAATGATAACTCTGCACTATTACTAGTATAACCAGAATGAGATGATCTCTTCCACTACAAGTTGGTAGACTTGGAGCATACGTCCAAGTGTACCCTAACCACTAACCTAATCGATCGGCTCCCTAACCCGTAGATACCCTGTGCTGGCCCCACAGTAGGAGGTATCACTTCCTAAAGTGGCAACCCTTCATTTCCCAAGATGCGCACAACCATATCTACTGGTGTCATGGTCGTCTTATCCCCCTCTGCCCGGATTATTCACGCACATGGTCCGGAAGGTTTGCGCCGCCCACACCGTCCTTTACTTTTGGATCTCTTACAATCAGTCCAGTAAGCGTGCCCCTTCTCCGACCTAGTTCGGAGTATATACTTGATACCAACTCCGGGTTACTGACTAAAACGGGTCCCACACAATATGATACAAGCTCTCCCCTTTGTCTTGTATCCCCCCACTAGGTTTTCACTGATTATGTATACTCCTAGGTGTCTTTAATTACATAGCCTTATTTATTTCTATAAGTTATGCTTACCCTAGAAAGTGTCTTTAGTTACATAACTTTATTATTTACACTGATTACGTATACCACTTGGTGTCTTTAATTACATAACCTTATTGGGTTAAGTTTGTGGGCCTATATAAATATTACCCACCCCCTCAGATTTACTTTACCCACCCCCTTTACTTAATCAAGTTTACTTAACCCCAACATAAGTCTAAGTTCACACAATCCCTATGGATTAGATTTGGCTAAGTAGTCCAATTCTTTATCATGTCCATTTATGCTTTCATAATGGGACAGACCTCCCACATTAGGCCTACAACATGTGGATGCTAGATATGCTGGTCGGGTCCGGGCAGACTTATTCCACAGTTGGGCCTAACCTCGTGCCATAGCCCGGTTCGTATTTACGTACTTAGACCCCCCACATTAGATTCAACATTAGTGGTTGCTGGATATTCCGGTCGGGTCCGGGCAGACTTCCACCACTAATGCAACCTAACCTCTTGTCATAAGTAAAATTACAATTCCTAATTGTAATTACTAAACATTCCATTTTTATTTAATTAATCAATTAATTAAGCCTTTCCTTTTATAAGCGTCAATACTTATTTGACCCAATATTTTGAAATACATGTCCAAAAATGTTCATATTCAAATTATGCCATTTTTAACCCTTTTTCCCCCGTTCCTTAACTAGCACCCTCACAAAATTGGCAGCATGCCTAGGCTAGACAATAGCCTAGTCATGAACGATAATAGGGAAAATAATGGGAAAGTGACTAAAATGGTCATCTTGGCATAAACATAAACTAGTATGATAATAAGGTGAACATACATACTGACTTGGACATGAAATTGTCATCATGACAAGGTAATAATTTAGATCACATAAAATAGATCTAACATGATAACATAAGGTGATAATTTAGATCACATAAAACAGATCTAACATGATAACATAAGGTGACAATTTAGATCACATAAAATAGATCTAACATGACAACACAAGGTGACAATTTAGATCACATAAAATAGATCTAACATGACAACATAAGATGGCAATTTAGATCACATAAAATAGATCTAACATGACAATATAAGGTGACAATTTAGATCACATAAAATAGATCTAACATGACAACACAAGATGATAATTTAGATCACATAAAATAGATCTAACATGACAACACAAGATGACTATTTATATCACATAAAATAGATTTAGCATGACAACACAAGGCGACAATTTAGATTACATAAAATAGATCTAACATGATAACACAAGGTGACAATTTAGATCACATAAAATAGATCTAACATGACAACATAAAGTGAAAATTTTGATCACATAAAATAGGTCTAACATAATTAAAGATTTAGATCTACATGAAATATCCACATGATAGTTATATATAACATAATTAAAGATTTTGATCTATATAAAATAGATCTAACATAATTAAAGATTTAGATCTACATAAAATATCCACATGATAATTAGATCTAACATAGTTAAAGATTTAGATCTACATAAAATAGATCTAACATAATTAAAGATTTAGATCTACATAAAAATTTCACATGATAAATAGATCTAACATAATTAAAGATTTAGATCTACATAAAATAGATCTAACATAATTAAAGATTTAGATCTATATAAAATATCCACATGATAATTAAATTTGAAATAATTAAAGATTTAGATCTACATGAAATGGATTTAACATAATTAAAGATTTAGATCTACATAAAATATCCACGTGGTAGTTAGATCTAACAAATAAATGTATCATAACATATCATAAGATATGATAATAGCATTGAATAGATCTATCATGTCATAACATAAAACATGATAATAACATAGAATAGATTTATCATGTCATAACATAAAACATGATAATAGCATAGAATAGATTTATCGTGTCGTAACATAAAATATGATAATAGCATAGATCCAAATCATTGTCTTTCATAATTCACTTTTATTTATTTAAACCTAAGAATAACTATACTCACAAGGATTGGATCTATGAGGATAGATGGAGAAAACTGAAACTTGAATCTTAGAAGTTGATTTGCAAAACTGATAATTGAAGAAAGCAGATCCGTCTTAGTTCGCGCTCCAGCAGAGTTTGGCGGCCAATGTGTCTTTGTGAAGAAAACAGTGGAATTGAGGTGATTTTATAGCCGCTAGGTTTCAGAAATCAAATTGCCACCTTAGCCCTAAAAGGGGATTGGGTAATGGGCCGCTATCCACTTGAAAAAGGCCTGAACACCTGTAACAACCCGGAAAATCAGAAATAATTTTTTTTTTATTATTTTGGCAATTTTAATGGATTTTGAATATTTAAAATGATTTATTTTAAATAATAACGACTAGAAATTTATTTTCGACGAAGTTAGAATGTAGAAATTTATTTTAATTATAAAACGAGCCTGAAATGGCGTGGTAGTTTGAAAATTCGATTTTAAATTTCAATTGAATGTACATGATTCAATATAAGTTAGAATTGGACGAAACAAGAAATATTTGAATCTGTTTAATAAAATCTTTCTAATGGATGTAAGAAACTGAGATTTCACTTTAGGAATTGGAAGTTACGTCCAGTTTAAAATTCAGAAAAGTAGGTGTCTATCCTGACAAGAATTATCCGTTTTATGCAAACTAGGTGTCTATCCTGACAAGAATTTCGAGATGGACGTAATGACGTAATAAGTTTCCCTTAATTCATAGTATTAAATTAATTATTCTTTAATTTATCCTCTTTAATATTAACACAATTATGGGGTGTCACTGATAACTTCAACTAAAAATCCAAAATAATATAAAATGGATTTTCCCTTTACCTAACTGATAAATAGATAGAATGATTTGAAAAATCAAATACCCCAAGATGAATAGAAATTTGCCATAGTTCAATCGAGAGAAAGATTTTGATTTTTTTTTGAAATTCAACCTTACTTATAAACTGAGGTCTTGTATTGTTTTAGTTAATTTATACTACAGTTTATATTACTAACTGGAACAATCCTTTCATGTTGTGAATCATCGAGTTTTTAAATCTCTAAAAGATTATGTGTAATAACTTCCATAAATCATCCAAACTATCAAAACAGGAATATTAAAAATCAAAAGGAATGGGTAATAATAATAATTTTGGATTTTGACATTTTCCTTGTTATTTTCAAATTCTTTCTTTTTACCCAAAAAAGATTATTTATTAAAATTACACAAAACTCGAACAATCCAAAACATCGACATATTTAAAATTTATTAACTTTTACAAATCTTATTTATTTTAAAATTTCTCGAAAGCCATAATTTAAAACTTTCGTAACCCTTTATCTTTTTCAAATAGTTTAAAAAAAATGAATTCTCTCTGAATTTAAGACCAAGGATTTAGAGGAATAGTTCTAACAAAAGAATATCCAGATTTCAAAATGAAGTATCAGACGGATATACCTAGTAATTATATTTTTGGATTATTATGACATATTAACATGAATTTCTTGCTAAATTCAAGACAAAGAAAAGGTCATCGATTGGAAATTCAACGAAACCAAAAACCCAACATAGCAACTATATCAATTATGGCTGGCTTTTTGTCCAGTCACCAAGCTTGAATCCACAAGATTCGCTATATGGCATCTTCATACTCTTCAAAATAAATCGGCAAATTCACCGTAGGGGTAAGTCAGGATTGACCAAATACTCGAACTCAAAATACTTCTGACTCCTAGTCGTTTAAATCCCATCTTAAATAGTATGTTAACAACTATTCCATCGTCAAAATAATAATAATTTAAAAGTCAAGCAAAAGAGACCAAAGAAAATAGAAAAGAAATTTGAGTATGCTCTCTCACTATTCCTAATTCATTATTCCTCCGATCGTCTAATCTTAAGCTCTAATACCAAATGTAACACCTTATACTTTTCTGAGCCCGAATTTCAACAAAAATCGAAACTTAAACTCATCCAAGCATAGAAAGTATAAATCAGGTACCTACAAACAATGAGCATGAGCATATTCATAGTACAATAAAACTAACTCACAGTGGAATAAGATAGGATAATAGGTATCGACTTAGGCTACTACCTAAAAAAGAAGCTTCATTAGTACCGAGCATGGGAGAGTAAGAACAGAAAATTAAACTTGAACAATTGCAAAGACATGTCTTCTTCGAGATAAACCTGAGAGTTGTTACGAGGAGGGGTTCAGAACAACAAGTCCTTATGAGTATAAAATGTATAACACTATCCACAGTACATAAATGTATCACGTTTGGTTCCATCCAAATCATATGTCTAACAAGGCTAGTAATTCCAACCTAACTTGGTGAAATTTTGCGCATGGCGATTAACTGTCATACCCAAGGTAGCACTTTCCAAAGACAACATTATCGCAATAGCGAGATAAAACTTTTACGCATAAGCATGGAGGAGCATTTAAACCACAACTCAAACAATTATTAAAAGTAAGAGGCGGGCTCTCCAACTACTCAAGACCGCATAAAGGAGGTGGGTTATTACATATATCCACTTAAGGCATCACTCATGATATAATATAAGGGTGGATCCCTACGATCACTTAAGTCCAAAGGTGGATCCATTGATCATTCAATACCTTACTAAATCCTAATATAAGTTAAAGGACACTAGTTACTAAGTCCTAATTTAAGGCTTTCGTCATTCATGCATATTCCAAACCTTGTACAAGGCGAAAGATCACAAGTAATCACTTTGGACCTACTAGATAGGTTGACAACTACGCCATTAATGACCTTCCCCCGATTGACCCCTGTGTTACTATCTAGATAACCCCCTAGTAGCTTAATACTTCCCATAGATAGGAAGACCTATGATACCTCCATAGAAATCATTTAATACTTTATCCCAAGGCAGACTCTAACTCCAGTCACTTAACACCTTGAGGAAGCAAACCGTCGAGGGGGTTACCAATCCAGCACCCATTGGTCTTTCTAATAATTTTCTAAGTAGGTCACGCTATGAATTATTTCCTTTTGGTTTTTACTTACAGGAGGGAGGCGGACCCTCACTACAACAGAAAGGACCTTTGATGGCGTTTAAAAAACGCCATAAAAAGTATCAACAACGTTTTTACGTATGCTGTGTATCGACATGCAGTTAAAAGTCAGAACCAAACTATAGCACTAAGTCAACGCCGTAAAAAGTATGATTCAATTGCGTTTTATCTGTGTTGTTAATACATTTCATGGCGTTTATGCTGATTTCTTTGAAATTTTTGTTAGCGTTTTTTATGTGCTATAAAAAGAATTTATAGCGTTTATGTTTCGTGTTATATTTATTTATAGCCTTTATGAACTGCAATAAATGTTTTCACGTCAAATTATAAAAAAACTTTTTATGGGGTTTTATAAACGCCATGAAAATTTTCAATAGTGTTGTAAAAACGCTGTAAAATGTCTAAAATCAATCTAACAATGCTTATACCAATTTAAAATCTGCACATTATATCGATACCACAATTCAAAATAACCATATCATACTAATAACATATTTTAATTTGATCGCATAATACACAACCAACAAGTAAAATTTTATAATTAAAATATGCAATATTGTTACATCGATAATACACAATATGTCCATAATAGATCATAAAATAGTAGTGTTATGTCAAATATACACAAGCAGTAGCAACCAAAAAATAGTACTACATAACATTCTTACAAACCAAAACAGTCTTTTCAGCATAAATAACTTCGACCCATAACTAACTGCAACAAGTTTTCCATCAACGTCTACCTGTAAAGCAAAAAAATTCAATATTGTTAGCCCATTCCAAAGCGAAGCTAATCATCAGTCTTTATGAGAAACATGTATACGAGCGAAACATTGTGATTTAAAATTCTATAATTCTGACATTATCTTCCTCTAATAAATTGGTCACCAATCCATTCACAATACATAATCTAGAGACAAGTCGAGAAATCGAGGATAAAAAATCGGAACAGTGTAAAAATCCAAATAGTATAAAAATCAAAGTATTTTTTTCTTTATCTATTTCTTGTATTTCTCTATTTTTTTCTTCATCTATTCCTGACCAGTATAAAAGTCGGAACAATATAAAAATCCGAACAGTATAAAAACAATGTATTTTTTCATCTTTTCCTAGTATAAAAATCTGTATTTTCTTCCATAATTTAAACTTTCATGGTTATGCAAGCACAAGGTAGCGTAGTTACAAATTTCTCACGACACATTCATGGCTCTGCAAAAGTGAGTGAACTGATGTAAAATACAGAATATGCAAAAATAGAAAGGTGGAAGAACTATTTGCTGTTAGTTGCAAATTTCCCAGGACACGTTTATTGTATACCTTAGGTTCATAGACACTGTTTGTTGTTAGTTAACGGTTTTCACTTCTATCGGTGCAAAATACATAATATGCAAAATAGAAAGGAGGAAGAAACTCACTTTCGGGAATGAGTGAACACTGAGAAACTCCAACAATTTACAATGAGATTTAGCAGTGGCTACTTCTACTTCATCCTATGGTAGAATCATGCAAGTCTGTAAAAAAGCAATAATGCACATATTAATGAAGTGGAAATTTAACCGGGAAAAAATAGCCACTATACTTCTGGTGGATAATGCACATATTAATGAATTGTCATCGCTGAATCAACATAATCTTCAATTAAAATTTGTTTAATTGTTTAGCTTAAAGAGTAACAGGGTAATAAAGGGAAATATAAAAAATGCAAAAAATCATTTGAGTAACAGAAGCGTTCCTGTAAAGCAAAGACCGTAATTATGACATATTGTAGTAATAAGAAGTGCTGCATGCTAAATTCTCAGCATTTAGTACTCAAGTTATAATACCGGCTTTCCAAAAATTGAGAAACCACATCTAATAACAAGATTAACTTGACTGCACATTCTACATAAAGCAGCCCACATGTCTACTTCAACCACATCTAATTTAGCTCATAATTCATTTAATAATTTTTCTTTACAAATGAACTTGATTGACCTAGAACTATACAAGTGGTCTTGATTAAACTGAAGCTGTATAAATGACAGAACTAAAGTTGGACTGAGCGTGACAAGAAATGATACAAGTCCAAATGCCCAAGACTAACTGACAGATATCCAAACTAGGCAGTTTAGTATAAGATTTGGCTTGATTGGAAAGCTAAATATTAGCTTTTATTACTCTTTTAGATAAATCTTACACAATTTTTGTAATGTGCAGATACTTTATGAGGAATTTGAAAAGTGCAGACGAAATGAAAAAGATATACTGGATGAAGCACTAACCATATATCACAAACAGTCTACAATCACGTTAACTCTTCTATAACAAATTATTTCTATTTATGTAGCGATTTTGTTAATTGGAGTACAAAGGTTGATGAAAGAATGCTGGGAATCACAGAACTACCCATTTCTATGATAATTTAGTAAATTGTTCATATTTATGAACATGCTTCGGTTTCTGACATAAGAGTTGATAAATTTCTGAAATATCTACCATAGTTATTTCAATATGCCCATTTATAGATACTGAATTCTGTAACTGATTCCAAAATTTTGTTTCAATTCTAGATATTCCTCTTACCAAATTGGAACCATATGCTTAAACCTATTTGGCTACAACCATAAGTTAATAAAATTAATATATTCGTAGGTAACTTATGGATGAAATAAACTTTATAGGAATAATATTTTCTTAAAACAAATATAGAGTGACAAAACAAAATAACATAGTAGCAGTACAAAAGCCATTGCAGTTTCATGGAAGAAAACACAACTAGTATTCGACAAGATTACTTCAAAAAACAAACATATGCCAATGACATCTACAGATTTACCTCTTCACAATATATGTAGATACCAAAGAAATAGGAGCCAGACAACCATCCCAAAGCTAGCAGAACAGCCCCGCAAACTAGGCTATCGCCGAGGTGACATAACAGAACGAGACAAGTAAATCAATCCTCGGCATACAAAACAGACTGCTACGGCTATCACACACAGTGAAAACTTCTTCCAAGATCATCCAACAAAAGAAATCGCAGCACACATTCACCAACCGAAAAATAGATCTGCAAAAACCAACACAGCAAAGCAAACCACAATATCACAAGTCGTCAACTCCTTTCTGAACCCCATGAACAGAAGCCAATACAAATTGCAACAACCACCCATAGGAACCATCAAGTTGGCTTGTATAGTATCCTGCAAAAAGTCAAAGATAAAAATGTTAGAGCTCATAATAGAAATCTCATAGCGGAAGGGAATAAAATATAATAGTAGGTAAAATACTTATCAGTATAATGACACTCATCCAACAAGCGTCCCTAAGCTGCAGAATCTCAACCACCTGTCTAACCTGTAGGTTTGTTATGAGGAGGGAGTCAGAATGAAAGTTTTGGTGAATGGACAAATTATATTTTCTATAAATAACACTAATATCACTGGTTTATATTTATTAGGTTATTCGGGTTTATTTCACAATATACTTTCAACTTTTCCGCTTAAATCGTACCCATCTGCTCCTCTGTAGATTTACCTAATAAATAATATATACATAGCTAAATGCCTGACATCTCAAGGCACACTGCATAGTACCCATCTTATACGGTCTCCACTGTCATGCCATGGAATGATACCTAACGCTACAAGAAACTGATCTACTAATGGCAAGTTGGGGTTGTGTTGAAACTTACCTTGCTATAGTTCGATAGTTAGTGGATGCTTAGGCTAAACGATTGCTTGTTTTGTCACTGTAATCAACCAAAACAGAAAATTGGTGGTCTTGTATTTCATTTCCCTCCTTCGCTTTCTTATACCGCCAACCATTCTTGTTTTCGTCTTCACTTTGCCAAATCCAAAATTGAAAGTCCTCTTCGCTTCTGAATATTATTTTCACCACTGAATCCCCTTAAATCATGTACCATTCCTCACTCTGACTCGATTAACGCAACCCGTTTGGCTATTCAAAGCTCGATTCCACGCGATTCCTTTACAAAGTCCATTTCTCCACTTCGCCCAGTCATGATTTTGAGCTGAAGCATGATTCGTCAACCAAAGCCTGATTTTTGAAGCACGATTCCTCAATTAGAGCTTAGTTTCTGAATGCTTGAATTTCCCTTTGCTTCACTCCACTGATTCCCAACCACCCCCCCCCCCCCCCACCCCCCCCCCCCTTCCTCCTCTTAAGCAACCTAACTTCCCCAGTATTTCATCCTTTTTCGCTATTGTGATCCCCATGGCCGTTCAGCCCACTCTGACTATGAGGCGACCGATATTCACGATGTCAGCGGGAAAATGATGTCATTCTTTGTCTGATGTCTGCCGCCTGCAAGTTCATTCATCTTTCCCCAGATACAGACATATGCCAGTTTTGCTCTCTAGCATCAACATGATTATCACGTCGGTTTGTACGTGATTTTCTAACTTCAAACAACCTATTTCAAGTAAGGCATAATACTGAGGTACGTCAATTTGTATAGCTTGTTTCTAGCGGATTTTCTCCTCAATTGGACAATTAAGGTATGATGAGAATAAAATGCAATTTGATGACTGCAACTATTTTTAACTATCGTTTACATGATGATTGTTGTTGATTATGACATAAGATTTTGTGTTTTTTTGGGTACTTTGTACATTAGGTTGTTGGAACCATCGATTTTAATTTATGGCCTCATGTTTTGAGTTCAACATACACGTTTTTTTGGCTCTCATTCTCCGACATTTCATGTAACTGTTCTATATGGATATCTATGTTATATTCTTTCTCGTGCTATTTGTTGCTTACGATTATGTTGCTGACTGTTCTTTCGACATTTCCTTTATCACTTTCTTTGTGCGGTTATCTCATCTGACTATAATTTGTGCCTCTAAATGATGTAGAACGATAAGATGCTATGGCAGAATTAAGATATAATTATGAGTGTTGTTGTTGCTCAGTTGTTGATCAACCATCCATCTGCTATTCAAGTCTTTCTACTGCAACATTGTGGATAGTTAGAAGTCATAACCGTTTAAAGTTCAACTCCACACTCCTAATAAAATGCTAGTAGTGTTTAATGAATGTTTTTTGTGTAGCCTTTATTTGGAAGTATAGTTCAGTGGATAACACTATTGCAAATGCCTTGTAAAATATTTTTAAATGTGCACATGTGATTTCAAAGTCGAGTATAACCATGGGTTGTTCATATTTTACTTACACTGTCCATGTATTGTATCCTTCCTCTCCCATTTGTCTTCATTTCGAAGATTTCAATTATTACTTGCAGTTAATTTGTGTGCATCTTTGCGTAAACCTGTTGTTTATTATAATTTCCTCATACAAAGCATGTGTATAATGCATGTTGATGATGAGCTGACTGCATTGGCCTTCCTTATTAGTATATTATAATATCATAAGCATTTCTTTTTGCCAGGGTAAATATAGAATAAAAAACTATGAGGGATGCTGGGGGGTTTGACCTATACGGTTACAGGGACCATAGAAGAGGTGGATGAAAGAACGTTGAGAATCACAGAATTGCCAATTCACAGATGGATCGATGACTACAACAAGTCTGTTGGTTCCATGATGAAGCCTGAGGATAAGAACAAGGAGCCTTTTATTTAGGTACAATGTTGCCTATAAGTATGCATTTTTGATTTTATATAGGTCGGTAAGGTTTTTGAAAGTCACAATTTCTTAATGACTTAACAGGATAAACGGTCATATGTTAGCAAACACTATTTAACATGGATTCTATTATAATTTAGAAGCTATGTGCATGTGCCAGTGCTATAAATTGCTGGGAGGTTGAATGTAGCGAATGGAACTGCTATTTGCTACCCTGTGAGAGAGAAGAGCTATTGTATTGTGCATTTTGGAGATGCTCATAGGAACAATTAATGTGTTTGTAGTGCTGCATCTTTTGATTGATGATTTATTTGTTGAATAGGCATAACAAACTATTTATGCTAAACTTTTTGTTTGTTTACTTATACAGGATGTGCACCTTCTGCTGCAAAACTAAAGTTTCTCCTAAGAAAGATGTACCAAAGAAGATTTGTTTTCTTAACTCTGCTTTTGGAGTTGCAACATCTCATTTCTTATCTTTGAATTATTGAACCTGCAGGCTGCTATTGTTGAAAGCGACGATGAGGATGCAGATGTGCTTGAGCTGAAAGATCGATTAGCTACTTTAATTTTTATGTTTAATTTTTGTCATAAATATTTATGTTTAATTCTTCATGTATGAAATATTATGGATATATATATATTGTGGTTTGGGCTCCATTTGTGTATTTACATTAATGTGATAAATGTAATTTTTTGAATTGTTATAATATATTAATAGAATTGAAAATTATAAGCTTTGAATGTTATGGCAACAAAAAGATGCAATAGAATTTTTTTATAGCATTCTAACTATGCAATGAAAAGAAAATTTGTTATAACTTCATTATACTATAGCGATATACTAGTGCTATACAAAATATTTTGCAAGGAGTAAACGGTTGTCATAGCAACAATGCTATAATAGATAGTAATGAATTTTTTATAGCGTTCCAATGCGTCATAAAAGCTTAATACGCTGATTCCATAGCATGCTCATATGCTATTATAATATGGCATGTCAACATATTATAGCAATGAATTGACGTCATAGAAGTTTTGTAGCACATTTCAAAACGCTATAGAAAAGCATTTGCATCAATGTGGCCTGTTTAAGATGGCAACAAAAGTACATTTTCCATTACATGTATAACACGTTATATTATCTATCGGACTTTTCACAACATGTTGATCTATGGCATTTATGGAATCGCTATAGAACGTTTTTATAGCGTTTTTTAAACGCTACAAAAAGGTCTGTTTGTTGTAGTAAACCTCTATCCTACAACTAGCTGCATATGGAATGTCCATCACTACGCCACATAAACGCACGGAACTATCATCCCTATGCCGCTTAAGCGTATAGATCCTCATATCTGAACTCCACGGTCGAGCTAATCCCCGACATGGAGTTAAATGCTTTGACGTATATGATACAATACTCAGTGTGTGTATTGAGTACCTCACACGAAGCAAATGCCTACTACAACTTGAGTTCCGCAATCAGGCTGCACCTATGCATGGAACTCAGTCGGGAGCTTTCGATATCTGTAAAGGACAGCTTCGTTAGGTTTACAATACAAATACAAACATATAGATCGGTCTCTTTTCACTGTGGTTATGGCCCAACCTCGGCCCACCCCTCAACTAGTGAAAGACTACTTCAAAAGCTAAGTGACATGCCCCTAACATCCAATTTAAAACATACAATTGGTGTGTCCCTCATCCAATGTCTCGATAAGAAAGACATTGGCATGTTGGTTCAGCTATAGTCTTTCTGCATCCCATTGACGATCGATGATAGGTATTCGACGATTACTATCCTTATTTGACCTTAACAAGCCTCTTCCCTGAGCGAGGCAACCACCGGATCGACCTAAGGTCATCCGCACAACCTTCTGGCTGCCACATCATAATTGCAGTCAAGGTATACTCTTAGATGAAGCTACTGACCCGCCTCTAGACGTACGACTTCATCCGATTTCCTCAGAGGGCCATCTCAGAGTACCCTCCCACGTCCCGTAGAAATCTCGTACTTTCTTCAAGATTCGTTGAATACAAGTAAGACGTGCTCCTCTCATGCCTCCAGACACCCGCGATGATCCACCCCGTTGGGCTCTTCACCCCAAATACGTATAGATTGGTCCAAGCGCATCTCGTCATTACGTTATTAGACCATATGTCTAATCTTCAATTATGCGCTTGTTTTACTTACCGCATTGCTAATTAACTTAAACATTTATATTATGCATTCAAGTTATCTGTTTATTAGCTTTAGTTGGTCGCTTATCTTCCCTAATCAGACTTCATTGTTGGAGCGGACCACTTTTCATTCATTTTATTGGCCAATTGTTTTTCTCATTCAGCTTTAGCTGCCGGAACGAACCACTGTTTATTATTATATTCGTTAAGCTTGATTCCCCAATTATTAGTTTATTAATAATAAGCCTACTATACTCTTTTCCATCTAATTATAACCTCGTGTTATAATATTAATTATGAGTTTGCTTAATAATTTATTTCCCTAAGTTAAGTTCTTTTATAATAAGCCTCTTACTTTCCATTTCATTTATCAATTATAATCTGTATGTTATATTCATACTTGTCCCTATGACAATTATACCTATTATATTACATTATCGTCTTACATAATTTATTATAATAGGTTACATTCCCCGTTCATTACATGCTCACAGGTTTCTTATTATTTAACTTAACTCTTACAGTTATGACACTAATCTACTTTCCTCTTTGTAAGTTTACACATTTACAGGAAATAATTCACACACCTAATCTATTTGGCTACTGGAAATGTGCTAAAATCTATTTACATAATATAAATTAACTGAGACCCGTTATTGCAAGATATTACTCTTTAGTATATTATTTTCAGATTATTGGCTAGTGCGCAGTACGACAAATCCCTATTTCGCACTAACCCAAATTCTTTCCCTTTTTCCTTCAATTGAGTTCTCCGTATTTAACAAGAATTTAATTATGAAAATGTATTTTTTTTTCCACAACCAACTGATTAAGTCCATTACTAATTTCCCACTTTTTATTAGTTATAGTATTATTTCCTATCTCTTATCCATTTTCCAATTTCTCTATTTATTCCATTTTAAATATGTAAGATGATTGCTTAAAATAGTACGAAAATTCTCATAATTACCATTTTTCTATAAATTTACTGCACTAACCGTAATTATGTCATGTCAATATGTGTCAACTTTATTTAGTAAGTCTTACCAAGTTTGCATATTTTCAAATTTCTCATTTATTACGATTTTGACGTAATACATTCATTTATCCCTAAATCATCAAATTTCCCCTTTTTATTACAATTTTGACATAATATATTAATTTAACCCCAAATCATCAATTTTCACTTTTTTGTTCATAATTCCAATTAATTTGCGCATAACCACCATTCAAATAATTTGCACCTAATCACAGTTCAATTAATTTGAACCTAACCACAATTCAATTAATTTACACTTAATCACAATTTAATTATTTTACGCATAACCACAATTCAATTTAAAACTGCAAAATCCAACGTAGAAGGGGGAAAAGAGTGATGATAGAATATTTTATTAACTTTACAGAAATCAAACGATATCATATACTATTATATGAAAAATATAATTTAAATCCACTCACCTGATAACTCTCTAATTCTAAATCTGATTCAAATCTGATATTCATGGTTTCTCTAATTCAAATCTCACACGAATGGGAAATATGAGCATCCATGGCCTAATATATAACTTTTCATCTCCAAATTTTGAATCAGAAATCCTAAAACTGACATATATATTTTCGGAAGAGTTTGGAGGAGAAAAGAAAGTGGCAAATCACTGGCATCCTCTCAGAAAATATAAGTTGGAGGCTAGACCCTGCTGGTTTATTTATAGTTGCTCAAAAGAACCACATTCATCAGGTTGATAAACATTATTATTAACGATTATATTTTTTAACTATTTTATTATTATTTTAAATAAATATACACATTTATTTTCACTTTGCTTTCGAATTCATGCATGTTTAATTCCTCTAATCTTGCGAACATTATTGTTCTTTTAAATTTATTAATTTTCGTTTCTTTGTCCATTATTTTAAATTCAACGCGTATTTGATACACACATAAATTTCTTTGAACGTTGCTTTCAATTTTATTACCTGGTTTGCTATTTTAACTTGCGTATTAATTTTTAATTTAAACGCTAACTATATATTCCATTAACACGTACATTAACTTCCCCTAATTTATGTTTGTTGATTCTTTTATGATAATTATACAAAACATTTATTTGCATTTTCATTTTTTACTAATTTTTCTTCTATTCTCAACACATATTAAATCTCAGTTTAAAATGTGTTCATTACTGAAATTAATATGTGTGCATATATATTCTTGAAATAAATATATCAATGTATATTTCAACGCACTTGCTTCATGTGTTTTGAATATTTGTTTTGAATTAAAACATTACTTAACTAACGTTATTTAGATTGTCTTTTTTATTGCGCGATTTTATTCCATTTAGGTCGCGCATTGTTAATCAAAGAAATGTTGAAATTTGATATTAATTGTTTTTCGTTTCCAACACGCATCAAACTCCAATTTCAAACATGGTTATTACTAGAAGTTTATATTTAATACGTTAATAACCTTTTGTTATTTTAAATTCAAATATACATTGTTTATACAATTAATGTACGTATCATTTATTCCATTCTTTTTTCCGTTTCTTTTTATTTAATTATATATACATACTATTGCACATTCAGTTGACACGGCGGCAACTTTTTATTTATTGCCCAATTAATAGCATGTGTTCGTTTTCAAATTTCAAACGCACATTATTCCATACTTATTTTGACAATTTTGTTAATCTTTATTATTTAAAAATGTGGAGTGTTACAACGGTCGTATTTCCTAAGGTAATGGACACTCAGTCAATTTAATTCCCAAATTGTCTCATGTCATTAATGACACTAACGGTCATGTTTCGTAAGACAATAGACAAACTTCTAAATGTCATTTATATCAGTTTCATTTAGAATTCTAATCTAATTGCTATAACCCCTAAACATTACTACATTAATTTGCCTTCAATCACTACAATAATGAATTTATCAATTTTCTATATAATTTATAAATGAAATTTGTTAAATAATATAAGACAAATATATACATTATTACACTGAAATTATGCCTAAAATACACATATAGTATGAGCAACGCAATTTCAAACCCATGCAGATAACACTCTAGGAGCTCATAAAGTATATACAAATCATCCAATACCAGTCTAGAGATTGAAGGAACATGTATTGGTTTAAGTTGTTTTTTCTCCAGGTCTTTACAAATGATTCCTTTAGCAATTAGTTGGACATGAGGGAATTTAATTGTAAATTTTAACTTAAAACGAAGAGGAGTGAATGGAGAAATTATGACAGTATGACGGAAGGAGGGTTCATAGACTAATAAAGATGTCAATTGTTCCTAAACAGGGAATTGTACTCCAACTTAGCCCGTAATACTTAAGATATTGGATATTACGAGTTGAATCCACTTAAGAAGCGGCATATACAATTATTCCTTTTAACATGGATAAGTTTCAGGCTTAGCCTCGTTTATAAGTTTAATAACAGATTTAGACTAGTTTTGGAAATAATTACAAAAATAGACCTATTTTGGAAATACGAAGGCAAAGTTCTGGAATTCGCCAATTGGCAATCTTTTAAAACTCGCCAATGCATTTTGTTACTAAATTCCGTAGGGACTTTCAAAAAATTTGTTTTGGACATAACTCAAAATTTATAATATGAAATTTCCATTTTTCTGTTCCATTATAAAAATACATTTCAATAAATTCGAATGTTTTTTGTTTCAATGAAATCCGATTCATAATGAATCTTATATATCCAATTGAAGTTCAAAACATAGAACTACGAACTACCGTGATGTTTCGAGCTTGTTTTGAATATATATAAATTATACATCCAAACAACATTCATAGCCCAACCAAACAACATAAACCAAATGACAAAATCAAATATTCGAAAATTAGAAAGATACAAAGCCCAATGCACGATAAATAAGTTTGAAACAAAAAAGTACATATACACAAAATTCAACACAATGACATCTCATCAACATACATACATCTCCATTTTAAGCTACTAAAGTACACCGCGTTCTGTTATGGCCCAGCGATCCAAATTTGTTGCACCTGTTTGTTTTAGGCGTTTGATGCTCGTCCATAACATTTTTGATTCTCGTCGATTTAGGTCGTCCAGGTTGTCTTCTTGCAGGCGGAGCCAATATACGTGGACCGTACGGTGCCCAGTATTTCTTATCACGTACGGAATAAAACTTTGGGTTGTAGGAAACTTTATAACTTTGAACGGAGTACCACTCAGAAGTAAAATCGTGATGTGCTCTATTTATACCAAAATCATGTGGTGAACAACCCATCATCATATGAGCACACGATATCTTCTGCAGAAGTGGAATGTTGCATTACAGGAGTAATGCGAACCTTCAATCTCAACTTCATATTCATCTCCATAATAATGAATCACTTGCAATTTAGATCGACCAAATCGAACAAGTCTACAACGACGTGCATCAATAGCACGAGCTTCAATTTTAACTTCCCATTTTGGAGTAAGTTTGTCTTCTGAGCCTCCCTTTTTCCCGTCTCTTATAGAAATATTCAACTGATCCAAAGAATGTCCTTGCAACCAACGCCTTTATAATCAACGATCTGGTACCTTTTAGTGCATCATTAAAAAATTTAGATATGTTGGTTGTCATAACATGGAAGCGGCCACTGTCATCTCTGCAAAGTGCCCAGTTTTCTTCAGAATTTCCTAGGCTTCGGTCAATTCAGTCATGCTCCCGCAGATTAGTTGTCTTGATTTTTTTTCTCAGATTTTAGTGTGCTTAGCTACTTCTGACGTACATGCAGCAACATAAAACAAGCTTATTAGTCGCTTCTCTCGATGACCCACAGCTTGAAAATTGGCTTTAAGATGTCTTGCACAGAAACTATGTTTGTGCGGTTCTTGCCATCTTTCCTGCAAAGCTTTTGGGATCCCTTTCATTCTATCAGATATAAAAGTAATGCGATGATTTCGCACGCTATTAATGAACTCACGCATTCATGAAAAGAATCAAGCCCAACTATCATATGATTCGGATTCCACAACCGCATAAGCTAATGCAAAAAGGCAGTCGTCGACATCTATAACAGTAGCAACAAGCAATGTTCCCTTGTACTTATCGTACAAACGTGTCCCGTCAATACATAGCAATGGACGACAATGTAGAAAACCTGCAATGGAAGGACCAAGTGCCCAAAAAGCACGCTCAAATACCCCAACATCATCGTGTGTTATATGCCATACTGGATCTGGATTGCTTCTTTTTATTTCCTCAAATTATTGAGACAAACTCGTATACGATTTGGTCCAAACACCATAATTTTTTCCAACTGAACTTGGATTGCTTGCCCACATTCAGATGAAAATACTGATTGGTGTACATAGTAGAACTAAGGAAGAGTGAAGGATCATGAGTTTGCAACATTTTTGTGAAATACCCTAAACCGGTACTCACGATGGGAGGTGGGACGATTTCTTCCACGATTGTTTTTGTCGTTTTTCCAACAAACAGCTCAATCGAGAGGGTTAATTATGGTTGCTTTGAAGACTGGTTCTTTCAAAGTATCAAGTGTGCAACCCTTGCAAACTTTCCCTGGTTTATAGTATCCTCCAACATAATTTCCATTTTGGTGCTCATCCACCACCAATTCACCGTCATAGTAGCAAAGTGTAGGATTAAAATTTGGCGTCATTGTTGAGTGAGTATATTAGTTTTGAAGTTATTTGAAGTAGGTATAAGAGTGTTTCTGAAATGAGAAACAATGTGTTGAAGAGATTTGAAATAGGCAAAACATCTCAGCAATGTCATTGTCAAATCAACTTTAATATCTCAGCAATGTCGTTGTCAAGTCAGATTTGGTAGAGCTTTAATCATCTCATGTATTTTGAAATAAAGCACCGTCAATGTCCTTTGTCCAGCTTTATCACAATGGACAAGCTATGAGTCAGATTTGGCAGAGTCTTGTCAACTCATCCGCTTCGAAATAATGACTCATTTGGTCAACTTTATCAAATAAGACAATTTTGAACCAGCTTTGTCGTTGTCTAGTCAAATCACATGTTTTGCAGTAGATCATACTGTTTGGAACAACTTTGGCGCAGCTTTACTTAATAAGTGAATGTCCATTTCAAATTTCGAACAGTTGAAAATTGTTTAATAAGTTAATATCCATTTCAAATTTCGAACAACTTTACTTAATGGCAGTGAGTATGACAAGGTGTACTATACGAACCAGCTTTAATCAATGTGGTCTAATATACTGTTCCAAACCAGCTTTGTTTAGTGTACTATGATTGATACAATTTGAAAGCACTTTAATCAATGAGTTGTCATTTCATCAAAAAAAAAAGTTTTTTTGGTTGTAGGCATTGATTTCAATCAGTAATAACATGTAAAAGTAATAAACAAACCCATTTTCTTAGAAAAAAACATACAATACTTCATACTAATCTTCCAAGTTTTACAATCATACAGACACATAAACAATAATTCAAACTAATATTCGAAATACTACTACGACAATAGATAATAGGAACACTAGTGGTTACGATTAAATTGCAAATGATCTAGGAGTTATTTGAGACGTCTAATTTTTTGTTCCAGCTCATTTGCATATGCTATGCCCTTTGGACACAACAGTTCGTCAATTCATTCTGAAAAAATGCAACCGTTGGGAAAATTGGAATAAAGAAGTATTTGACGACCAATGTTTTCGCCATCGGCTATTACAACAACTTCAGCTATATATACACAATGACAGTAAACTGGGTAAGAATTAACCTCTTCTTTGGATGAGGGTTGATTTATTGGTACCTGCTCAACCTCTCGTTCTAGAGCGGGTTGATAAACGAAATGTTCATCCACTCATGGGACATAGCAGATTCATTTGGTCCGGTTGAAGTGTGAGTAGGTCAACACTGGGTATTCAAGAGCAAGCTCCTCGTAATTTTGTTCTTGATAGTTTATATTCCAATCATCATCAGTGTGATCATTAGACGTTAGAAAAGAGTCGTAGACGTAACCGAAATCAGAGTCCACAAATGATGGTCATGAAGGCATTGCTAAAAGAAAAAGAGTTGAGAAGATATAGTTGAGTATGGATCGGAATTATGAAGGAGTAGGTGGGTATATATGAAGTTTACAAAATACACCGGCGAACTTTCGAACTTTCAGAATTTGCCCAGTTCTCTCCCCGCAGAAAACAAATCTATATTTGTAAATATGTCCAAAACAAGACTAAACGTGTTATACTTTCTGTAAACCGACATAAACATGTTAATTTTCCTTTTAACATAGACTTCCTTTTTCTATTCAAACCTTAAACAATTGGGATAAAATAAAAGAAATTCATATGTTAGTTCCATTGAAAACACTCTTGATGTCTCCACGAATACATATAATTTCTTATATTCCTATTCTTTTGAAAGTTTCATTATTCAGTTATTTATGGAAAATAGCCACAAAAACAAACTTTGAAGAAAAAAATTAGATTAAAGAACATCAATTTTGTTTTTAGACTGAAAAACGAATTTCATTTAAAAAAAATCAAGTTTAATGACAATGCTAAATAGAACAAGGATTTTATACAATATAAAAGTAAGTATAATGCTAGTTGTAACTAGCATTTTTTTTATAATGCAAAAACTGTTTATCATGCTAGTTATATTAACGTTTTCTTTCAATCTAATTTTTTTTTTAAGTTTTTTCTTCAACCGAAAGCGAAGCTTGCTTTCTTTCAACCGAGCTTTTTCTTAAAATTTGTCACTTTCCCTAATTACCTTCGGTTGTTTTGGCGTCGAATTTGTTATTTTGAGATATAACTAAAAAAATGGATGTCAAAACCATATAAGCGATAGAGATAAATGGACCATTGTGGATAGTGCGAGTTTTTTGACAACATGGTGTCAACATGACTCCACATCATGTGAAGGTGTGAGACGGCATCGACCAATAGAGGCTGGACTTATCGAGACATTGCATAAAATGTGTCTACGAACTCAAACTCGCACTGCGGGTGAAGGTGTGAGACGGCATCGACCACCATAGTACCTCGTATGAATGGAACAGGCCAGATTTCCTATTTGTCCACGATTTTGTTCACACCCAAAAAAGGGGTGTGAACAAAACTTCCACCCTGATTGATGGAAATGGAAACCCATATGGATTCCCCCTAATTTCCACCAATCAGGGGTGGAAGTTTTGTTGACATCCCTTTTTGAGTGTCAACAAAATTGCACTAGAGGAACTCTAACCTACTGCTAAAAAAGACGCAGCTATGATAATCCATATCCATAAATTTAGTTTCATTGGACAGTGCATCTTCTAGATCAGTACTTGAAGAACCATAAATTCTTTTATCCTTGATAAGCAAACAAACAGATCCCATTAATTTTATCTAAATTGCTGTGTCATCGCCAGATCCGTTTCTTATTAGAAATGAACGGATAAATCGTTTATCCTTGATAAACAAACAAATTATAGATCCCATTAATTTTATCCAGATTGCTTTGTTATCGCTAGATCCGTTTCTTATTAGAAATGAACGGAAAAGGAGAATAATAAAACATAAAGATCGAATAAAATTTGAGCGGAAACACAAAATAAGCAAAAAAATATTATTCCACAAATCCAATACATACAAAAGAATGATAATCGAACAAAGTAGAACAATTCCTAGCTCCAAATATACAGACACACGTAAAACACAGATCCATAACTGAAGGAGAATCCAAACTTAAGCAGACAAGAGAAATCCGAAAGCAATAAGGAAGAAGGAAGCAATCAAAGTAACAGATCCGTACAAATTGGCCGCCGCGTCAGAAGTAGGTGCCGGCGCAGGAGCTTGCGCCTGAGCGACCATGCTCAGACATGCCACGGCCATCATCGCCACCATCATGAATCTCAACTTCATCGTCGCCTCCATTGCTCCGAATAATTATGATTATAAAATGAAGGGTATTGTAAAAGCAGAGTGCCGAATGAGAGCTGAGATGAAGCGGTACTTGTAAGGGAAGAGAGTGAGAACGGGCAGTTCGGGCAGGCTGACCTAGCTGCCCTGAAAACGAAGACAGGGTGGGGCGTTAGTTGTGAGGAGCACATGTTAACAGCCTGTGTTATCTCCATTCGCTGGATTCATCCAGGCAATTTTAGCTGTGTTACGTCCATATGTAAAAAGGCTTTATTTTTATTTTATTTTTCAATTTTTTCAGTACACTAAAATGGAAAATTGATGTGGCAAGCGAACTTAAAAATGAATAACGTCGATACGAATCAGCAACTATTTTAATAATTGGACCACGATAGTGAAGAGGCATTCTCCCACCCGATGTTGAAAAAGTATGTTTGCCTTTGAAATGAAATTTTGAGTTTTACATATTCATTACGAATTAAAAATGATGTGGAATAAAATGACAGTGGAAGGCAGAGTGGTAGACGTAAAAGGATGTGATGACACGAAGAGAAAAGAACGACCTTCATATTGACACTCCAAATATTATTAAGCAAAGACCAATTTTTTATTTTTTTTAAAAAAAATGTTAGGTGGAGTACCAATAAGCAAAGTAGCTCTCAACGAATAAATATAATTTTACTTCATTACCCATCTAGATTTAATTTCACTTTTATGTTCATTAATCTATTTTTTAATGGTTAATCAACACCATTAGCTGTGGAGAAATCAAAGCATAACAAAAAAAACAACATGAAAGAATTAGACAATATGATATTGATACAGGAGAGTGAACTTATTGTGGGGTTTATCACCAATCATTAGTTGGATCGTTTGTCCTCATATAAGTAGTGAAAATCAGAGAAAAATTCAAAAACTACGATTTTATGTCAAAATTTTGTGTTTAAGTAGACTTTCTTTATATATATACATACATAAAAACATAAACCGACACAACAATATTATTAATACATATGTTTATTATACATACACAATGTTTAATTGTTTTATTATTATTTCAATATAATTGCAAATTGCAATAAAAATACATACTAAAATTATATATGCACCTTAAATTTAATTAGATATGTTATTACTATTGAGTTATTACCATAGAGCATCGAGTATACTCTTTAGGCGTGTATGATTTTAACAGCGAATTCGTTTTCATTATTTATGCCTGGGTACAACGATTTACATCTACACGGTTGCTAGATGTAAATGAAAGTTTTCTTATTCTACATCTGCTACTTAAATCGTTTTTACCAAAATTCCAGCAAATTGATGATAAAATTGAAGTTGTTGGCTACGGTTTAATCCTTAAACCACATGTTAAACTGGGAGTCATGATAATTTTCTTTATATCTGATCCCAAAGATATTATAGCAGCGTTTGTTCTCTTGATAGACTAATTCAACCAAAGTTGAATTCCAGCAATATGAGATATATTACAAATTCACAAAGAGGATAGTGATGTTTTCTTCATTCTCACCATTTTTTCTTCGATTTTGCCCTGAAGTAGGTTTGCAATTGAAACAATTTAGGACTTTTGTGATTTAGGGAACTGATGATTTTACAGTGAGTAATTTTTAAAAGTAAGGGTAAAAGCGTAAGAAGTAAAAAAAAATTAGTCATCTACATTGACTCCCCTTAACAATTTTAAAAAAATGGAGTGTTCTTAAAATTTGGCCCCCCTTAATAGAAAATGTAGTGTCAATAATAATGCCCGAAAAGAAAGAGAAGTGAAATGGTGAAAGAAACATTATCAATTTTATCGTTTTCATAACTATACTTTTAAACATGAAAAAATAAAATTCGAAAGTTTTCAAGTTTCAAATTTAAAATATAAAATCTGCAATATATAACCATATAATATTTAAAAATCATATTAAATTTAATAATTTAATAGTCGAAAAATACGGGTTGTTACAAAAACCCAGCACCACTTGATCACCTAAGTGTTGAGGGAATAAACTATAGATTCCAGGCATGATGCTATGCATATATTATTATAGTGCAATTTATGACAGTAAAAGCATTTGTTATACTAGCAGATGAGATAATAAATAACGCCTATGGTCCACGCGACGTGCATGAGTAATATTGTCAAGCGGCTTCCTGTTTTAAAATAGAATACAATATAAGGTAAATTCAAATAAGAAAAAATTGTATTAAATATTATAATACTTGAATTTGTGATGCTCTCTGTCGCTGTCTTCGTAGAGCCACTGAAGCCTTTTGTTTTCAGCTCGAAGCCGTTCACGCCAAGGCCGATCATTTTCCCTTTGAAGTTGTTCACATTGACGCCGCAGTCGTGCGCATTAATGCTACAACCATTGATTTTCCCATTGCAACCTAGCATTTTCATGTATTATATATAAACAAAGCCTTAATAGTATTCTTAAATTTCTGTACTCTTAGATTTTAATGTTAACATCAACAACACAATTCTCACACTATAAACACAAGCTAAACCACTATTTCAACCAATATTAGCAATTCCATTGCATTTCACTAACCTAATCGAGATCTGCAAACAACTGAATACAACAAATACGCGCCTATTATGTACCAAAATAGATAAATAGATCCAGGGTAATACAGGTTATAATATGTAACAGATATTTGCATAAACTCAATAGCATATAGGTAAATCACCTCTGTGCTGCAAGCTCGAGTCACCATATAACAGAATATGGATATGGAGAAACGTGCATTTCTTTTGCAATGGGGAAGTGCCTTTTTTTATTTGGGGTGTTGTTTTCGTGATATGAAAAAATAGGTATCGTTATTGACACTCCAAAAATTGTTAAGGGAAGGCAAAATTTTAAAGACACTCCAATTTTTTAAAATTGATAAGGAGTAGGGGGGTCAACGTAAGAAATAATTTTTTTAACTTCTTACGATCTTACCCTTAATTTTAAAAACTTACTCCCCGACAAATCTTCGGTCCCCTAAAAACCCTAAATCGTTTCGATTGCAAGAAACGATAGAGAAAGGTCGAAGAGAAAATGGTGAGAACAAAGAAAACATCACTATCCTCTCTGGTAGATAGCGGGATAGTGAAGAAGCTAATCGAAAGGTACGTTATGTTGATCCTCATTCTTCCTTGTTTATATGACACTAATTAACTTTCGTCGATATAAAATTCTGGATTTTTGGAGTAATTAAACCAATCGATTCATCGAAGTATGGAAATTTTAGGGGATTACTGGCCTATAAAAATCGTTGGGTAGTGCCATTTTTTTCATTTCGGAAGGGGATCATCAGGATAATGATTATAATTTAGTTAGGGGTTTCGAAATATTCCAGTGCAAGCATCGACGTATAATGTTGCAAAACTAAGCAAAAATTTATCTTCTTTAAAATTTTGTAGTAAAGCAATTTGTTGGATGTATAATTGGAAAACAGACTTGTTTAAATCTTGTACTAAAGCCAGTGCTTCAATAATATGTTTTTAGTTGATTACTAATGCTCAATTTATTTTCTTTATTTCTTTTTTTAAGGACGGAATTTAATCTTGAATGTTAATCAAAATAAATAAAAAAACCAAATTCCACGTCAATGAGTTGTGATACTCAGGTAAGGATCATAAATAATGAATTTTAGTATGGAACATAGGGACCTATAAACAAATTTGACAGTATATAATTTTTGAAGTTGAAATCCAAATTAGAAAATTAAACATTTTTAATATAACGACGTTATTTGAATTGAGTTAATTAACTTTGATTTTTAGTTGGAAGTGATTTAACAATTCTTGGTTTTAAATTGAATTTATGTTGAAATAAGTGGAGATATTATTAATTTGGTTTAAAATTTGAATTTGAAATTTTATAGAAATTTCAAGCATTTGAAATATAAAGCTAAACTTTGAAATTTTGAATTTTATTAATAGTAAATCTAATTTTAGAACCTATCAATTTGAAATAAGCCATACCACTTTAAATATAAAAAGTTTTTTTTTTTTGAATTTGGTTTTCGAAAGAAAAATTAATTTTTGAATATAAACTTTCCTTTAAAACAAAAATATTGAATTTTAATTGAAATTTGATTGTTTTGGGTCATTTTGTTATCGCACTATTCTGGTGAGTGCTATGTGATTTGAGCGGCAATGTTTTGCATCACTTTTTTTTTACTGGGTGGTTTGTTGTGTTGTTTTTTGGGTCATTATCTTGGTTTATGTGGTGGTTTTGGGATGGTTTTTGCTGATCAGTGCCTTCAGTTTGGTGATATACCTCAACCCACATCGGTAACCATGACAATGGTGATATGACGGATATGTGATTGTTTGCTCCCTTTATTTAGTTTCCTACCCATCCCATTGTCATGTGTTTTGGTGTGTTAGTGTTTATCTTGTTATCTTTTGAGATAACAAACTCAATTGATCATTTTGGAGAATTATGTATTATATCATGTTGTAATTTTTTGACTATTGGTATGTTTGGAGAGTTATATCCATGACTGCAAAACAAACCTGTAAACACTTCAAATGAACCATGGATTTATGTTTTCAAAGAAAGGAAGCAAATATACTATTAGTAAGAAATCAGTTGTGAGCGGTTGTTGTAAAAAGTTGAAAAAGGACATGATTGTATATTATAACTCAAAACAACTTCTTTTTGTTCTATGTTAAATTGTTTGAGCTTTCATGTATGTGCAAATATGCGGGAACTATTAGTAGTGTGTGTATCATGTTGGTAAATTTGCGCTCATGTTTTGTGTGTCGCTAGCTGCTTTTGTATAAAATCCGATAAGTCTTGATTCCATACTTGATTTGTTGAGTATGTAAGCTTTACCTATAGAAATTTGTGTGATTATTGATCGACGCTAGTCTATGAATTAGAAAAACGCGACATTTGTAATAAATTCTGCAAGCATACAGGTGTGTAGCATACAGGTCGAACACAGGGAGGAAAGTTAGATTTTATTATTTATATGTTTCGTGGGCGTGTTAGACGAACTTTGGAGGTTGATTTTGAAAATAAAACAAAACAAGATTAAAACTGTAATTTGATTCAGAACAGATCTAACTGAACCGACGATCAGATCACAATTTCAATGGAAAAGAAATAAAACTATGAATTAGATTTGAATCTAATCAAATCCAATTTGACCTAAGAAAATAATAAAAGCAGGAATTGAAATAACAAACAAGAATTAAAATTAGGATTTCCGCTGAATCTAATCAGACGGTAAATCACTAATGCAAATAAGTGCAGAATACAAATAGTGTTCTACCGAATCTAATCGTATAGACAACACTAGTTGCTAAGAAAACAAAAAAATGCAGAAAATAAAAGAGAAAGAAGAACTTTTATTAGACAATGGAATAAGAGATGAGATGGTGGCTACAAGGTTATTGCAAGGGTATATATAGGGTAGATAGCCAAACCCTAACCCTAACGATAATTGGGCCTGGTCATTACATCACTAATTAGTTTACAATGAGAAACATAAATGGGCCTTAGATAAAATTTGGGCCTTTTCTCTTTTTCCTCTTGCTTCCTCGATATTTCTTCATTGATTTGTGATGTGCAAAGCCTTTTTATCCCTCCTTTTCTTGTCCAACAGCAACTAGATGTGATATCTTTATCTACAATTCTTCAAAATGTAAATACACAGCAAATTGAACTCTATTTCTCTACATTTCTGGTTGCATGCGGGCTGGGTTGGACTATCTGTAAAAATAACAAAACAATACCCAAGTAATATTTATTTATATACAAAAGATAAGATATAAGAGCATAAAATAAACACATTTCTATGTCAATCAAATACCCCCACACTTATCTTTTACTCGTCCTCGAGTAAAACAAAAAAATGAAAAACTAAACTAGATAGGTCACACTTTCGTAGGAAACACGATTGCATTGAGCGTATGCAACAAGCCGTTAAACCTCTAGGTGTCTCTAGTAGGACGAGTGGTGTCTCGTGAGGGTTTTCAGCGGATACTACCCACAAAATCCAAATGCAGTATGCTATGATTCTAATGAAACTACATGAATGCAATGGACATATGCAAATAAAAACGAAAAAAATGGAAACACGACTTGTTTCAGGAAAGTGGTACAGCAAATTAAGTTAACAATTTCTAATCAGTTGATTTTATTTTAGATACCTCAACTTGTCACAAATTTTCAATGTAAATCAAGTTTTCAAATGTTAAATTCCAGTTTGGCCAGTTAGTTCGGTCGATAACATAGTGCAGCCATGAAATAAATTCTTAGTTTGCTTGGCACAGTTTGCAAAGTGGTATTCTAATTTTCTCATGTATGGCTAGTCAAATCAATAAGGTCAAGAAGTGTTTGGGTATCATCGCTTATTCTTTATTCTATAAAATTTTAAGATTTATGATTAAGTACATACACCTAAAAAGACCAAGGTTTACCACCCATGCACTGCCTCGCGGACTAACGGAGAGTGGTAAAGAGCTTGGCGGATTGTGCAGGCCAACTTTGACTTTGTCAACAACGTGTCGGTAATCCTTAGGTGTCCAATCCCATAAAATGAGACCAAGGTATTCCAACTTTGACTTTGTCAACAACGTGTCGGATAGAGCTTGGCGGGTTTGCACACCAACGCTCGATATACAAGCAATGTTGGATACCCTTGGAATACTATTATTATTGTTATCGAAAATATAAGCACAAAAGAGAGTTACGCGAATTCAACTTAACACAACTTAGTTTTAAAGATTTGAAAAGCCAATATAAGTATTTTAAGTCCTCCACTTATTTAAACAAAGTCTACAATATAGAATAGATTTCATGGCCATCACCTAAGAATCTCCCTATGTACCGGTTACACTATTATCCCTCAAAATTAAACTTTTCATTATATTTCGTATTCGATCTAAGTTGAGAGAGAAAAATACTATCAACTGGCTACAAATTGTAAACTTATTTTGCTGTATCAATTGAAAATGAGTCGTATTTCAAAAAAAAAAAAAAATTATGGTATGTTACTACAATCTAAAATGTATGAAGGTCCTACTTAAATGGCTGAAAATAAAAAGAAATAAAAATGAAAATGGATGAAATGCAGACTCCCCCCCCACACTTGATTCAGACAGTGTCCCAACTGTCTAAGGCAAAAAAAAAAAAAAAAAAAATTAAAAAAATAAAAATAAAAGAAGAAGAACGTGTACCACCTGATTTCATGGTGGATGATCATGCAGATCGATAGAGTCGTCTTCGTCATATTGCTCGAATTCCAAAAATGGTTTCAGTCGTTGACCGTTTACTTTGAAGACTCTTCCATCCCTAGGATTTTCAATTTCAACCGCTCCATGAGGGTATACTGTTTTCACGACATAAGGTCCGGTCCATCGAGATCTGAGTTTTCCTGGAAACAAGTGTCGTATACAAGAACTTTTTGACCTACGTTGAATTCCTTACGAAGTATGTTTTTGTCGTGTTGGGCTTTGGTTCTTTCTTTGTAGATTTTCGCATTTTCATACGCCTCATTTCTTAATTCCTCTAATTCGGAAATTTGTAACTTCCTGTGTGAGCTGGCTTTTTCTAAGTCAAAGTTCAAAAATTTTATGGCCCAAAGAGCGCGATGCTCTAGTTCAAGAGGTAAGTGACAGGCCTTTCCAAAGACTAATCGATATGGTGACATCCCTAGATTGGTTTTATAAGCAGTGCGAAAAGCCCAAAGTGCATCAATCAGTTTTACAGACCAATCTTTTCTATTGGAATTCACGGTTTTCTCAAGAATTTGTTTGATTTGTCTATTGGAAACTTCTACTTGTCCACTAGTTTGTGGATGGTAAGGTGTTGACAGCTTGTGTGTGATTGAGTATTTCTTGAGCAAGGACTCAAAAGCACGATTACAGAAATGAGTGCCATTATCGCTAATGATAGCTCGAGGTGTGCCAAAGCGTGAAAAGATGTTTTCTTTGAGGAATTTGACAACAACCTTGTTGTCATTGGTTTTGGTCGGAATGGCTTCAACCCATTTTGAGACATAATCTACTGCCAGCAAGATGTAAAGATTCCCAAATGAATTGGGGAATGGTCCCATGAAGTCGATGCCCCAAACATCGAATAACTCAATCACTAGAATGGGGTTGAGAGGCATCATGTTTCGCCTAGAGATTCGACCCGTTCTTTGACATCGCTCACATTTAGAGCAAAATTCGAAAGCGTCACGGAAGAGTGTGGGCCAATAAAAACCGCTTTGCAAAACTTTAGCAGCAGTTTTTCTTGCTCCAAAATGACCGCCACAAGCATGGTCATGTGAGAAGGAGAGAATACTTTGGTGTTCATGATCGGGCACACACCTTCGAATGATTTGGTCTGGACAATATTTGAAAAGATATGGGTCGTCCCAATAGAAGTTTCGAACTTTCGAGAGAAATTTTTGTTTATCTTGTTTCGACCATTCAGCGGGCATTTGTTGTGTGACAAGATAATTCACAATGTCAGCGTACCAAGGGGTGTTAGAGATCGAAAGGAGTTGTTCGTCAGGAAAATAGTCATCGATTTGAGTGTCGTTATCATTTTCGTGCACAATTCGAGAGAGATGATCAGCTACTACATTTTCAGAACCCTTTTTATCTCATATTTCTATGTCAAACTCTTGAAGAAGAAGGATCCAACGGATCAAGCGGGCCTTGGCATCCTTTTTAGAAAGCAGATATCGTAGGGCAGCATGGTCAGTGTAAACTATGACTTTGGATCCTATGAGATATGGTCTGAATTTCTCAAGAGCGAAGACAACTGCCAAAAATTCCTTTTCAGTAGTTGAGTAATTCAGTTGGGCCTCGTTTAAAGTTTTGCTAGCGTAATAAATGACTCGAGGGAGTTTATCGATACGCTGACCCAAGATGGCTCCAATAGCAAAATCAGAAGCGTCACACATAAGTTCGAAGGGTTGAGTCCAATCAGGAGGTTGAATGATGGGAGTTGTGGTCAAGAGTGATTTGAGAGTTTCAAAAGATGTTTTGCAATCATTGGAAAAATTCAAACTTTACGTCTTTGGCAAGTAAATTCGAGAGAGGTTTTGAAATTTTTGAGAAATCCTTAATGAATCTTCTATAGAATCCTGCATGGCCAAGAAATGAACGAACATCTTTGACAGACTTGGGAGGAGGTAAATTAGCAATCAAATCGATTTTGGATTTATCGACTTCTAGGCCATCTTTGGAGACGACATGACCTAGAACTATCCCCCTTTTTACCATAAAGTGGCATTTCTCCCAATTAAGCACGAGTGATTTCTCTTTACAACGCTTAAGGACGAGTTCTAGATGAGTGAGACATTGGGAAAAAGATGATCCATATATTGAAAAATCGTCCATGAATATTTCCAAGAAGTCTTCCACCATATCGGAGAAAATACTCATCATACACCTTTGGAAAGTCGCGGGGGCATTACAAAGACCAAAAGGCATGCGACGATAAGCAAAGGTTCCAAAGGGACAAGTAAAGGTGGTCTTATGTTGATCCTCTAAAGCAACAGGGATTTGGTTATAGCCAGAGTATCCATCGAGAAAACAGTAGTACTCATGTCCCGCTAAGCGTTCGAGCATTTGGTCAATAAAAGGCAAGGGAAAATGGTCTTTTCGTGTGGCTGAGTTAAGCTTTCGATAGTCGATACACACACGCCATTTGGTTTTGATTTTTGTTGGGACGAGTTCATTACTGTCGTTTTTGATCACTGTGACTCCCGACTTCTTTGGTACAACTTGTACCGGACTCACCCAAGTACTGTCAGAGATGGGATAGATGATGTTATTGTCTAGACATTTGATTATCTCCTCCTTGACCACTTCTCTCATGTTTGGGTTTAATCGCCTTTGAGCCTCACGGGTGGGTTTAGCCTCATCAACTAAATGTATGCGATGTTCCACGATTGATGGGCTAATTCCTTTTATATCGCTAATTTCCCACCCCAAGGCGTCTTTATTTTCCCGCAAAATTTCTAAGAGTTTTTCTTCTTGGTCCTTGGTAAGATCAGAAGCCAAGATTACGGGAAGAGTTTCTAAAGAGTCTAAGTATGCGTACTTAAGATCTGTTGGCAAGGGTTTGAGGTCTAACTTAGGAAGTTCTTGTGTATCAACTTTGGTCAACATTCCTTGATCAGATTCAGGTGACGAAGTGTCGGAGTCAAGAATTTTGTTTAGTTCAGAAATGTATTCGAGTTCATTGAAATCAGAGTCGAAATGGTCAAGACACATTTTTAAAGCTTCAGAAGTGTCATTAGAGGCTTCATCAACTGTGGTTTGAATCATGTCAATTTCATCGATCTCAAAATCCCTAGGTTGCTTGTTGAGATTAAAGATGTTTAGCTCAATGGTTAGGTGCCCGAAGGAGAGTCGAAGCTGACCATTCCTACAATTAATGACAGCATTAGAGGTTGCTAAGAAAGGCCGTCCTAAGATCAATGGTATTTGAACGTTGGGATTTGAGACAGGCTCTGTTTCTAGAACTATAAAATCAACAGGGAAGTAAAACTGCTCGATCTGTATCAAGACGTCTTCGATAATTCCCAATGGCTTTTTGACAGATCGATCGGCTAGTTGAAGTGTGATGTTTGTTGGTTTAATCTCCCCTAGTCCAAGTTGACGATAGACAGTATAGGGAAGAAGATTTACACTGGCACCAAGGTCAAGTAGAGCACGAGAGATATGGGTGTTTCCTATTTTACAATCAATCGTAGGGCAGCCAGGGTCTTTGTACTTGACTGGGGCAAGATTCGAAAGAACAGAGCTTGTATTTGCAGTTAGAAAGGCGGTTTTTGGGACATTGGTCGCACGTTTTTGTGTGCACAATTCCTTCAGACATTTAGCATATTGAGGAATTTGTTCTATGGTGTCTAAAAGAGGAATGTTCACACGGACTTGTTTGAAAATTTCCAGAATTTTATCGAAATTTGCTGCTTTCTTCTTATTATTGAGTCTGTGGGGAAAAGGAGCAACTGGTTTTTCGATTCTGGAATGGGTTTCATCATTCGAAGAAGAAGGTGGTAGGGGTGTAGAAGATGAAATGTTGGGGTTGCCAACATTAATTTTCAAAGGTGGGTCGGGTTTGCCGACACAAGTAGAAGAACTGTTGGGATTGCCAACATTTAAGGGAATTTGAGGTTTAGAAGAATTGGCATTCGAAGCCAATGGGTGATCCTCAAGATTAGGCATCGGGGCCGAGTTAGAAGGTTCGTCAGGGTTGCCCACGTTATTATCAATCCTCTTTCCAGATCGCAGGGTTGTAATAGCGTTGACTGGATTATGGTTTTCGTCCTCACAAGAATTTACAGTACGAGAGCTATATTTTGGATTCACCTCAGGTTGACTAGGCAACTTTCCTTTCTCGTTATTTTTCGCTAGTTCCTTTATCATATTCATCATTTGTTCCATTTGTTTTTCTAAACGCACAATGTCTGGTGACGGTTGAGAAGATTGAGATGATTGGTTTGATGATTGAAAATTGGGGTGCCTATAAGGTTGTTTGGATTGAGGTGTAGCTTGAGAGGTTTGAGAATTGGGAAGTGGACTGTGGTAATTCGGATTGGGAACAAAGGGTTGCACGTGAGATGGGTTAGCCGAATTATTGGGGTTCGACCAGGAAAAATTTGGGTGGTTCCTCCAACCAGGGTTGTACGTGGAAGAGTAAGGATTATTTTGAGCTATAGCATTGGCTTGGTCCTGAGAGTAAAAGTGGGGTAACCCTTCTCCGGTTTGAGGGGTTTGATTTTCTAAAGGAATCTGATTTGGGTCCACGACATGCACTCCTCTAGTAGAAGCACGAATGGGAACACGAATCGATTCCCACTGCATGTCCTTTTCAGAATAATCTTCTAAAAACCGCCAAGCTTCATCGGCTGTTTTAGACATAAAGTCTCCTCCACACATTGATTCTAGTTGAGTTCTAGTCTGATAGTTTAGCCCTTCATATGCAATTTGACATAAGTGATCTTTTAGAATTCCATGATGAGGGCAACTATATAATAGCTGGTTGAATCTCTCAAAGTATTTTGAAAAAGTTTCCCCCTCATTTTGACAAAATTGATTTATCTCGGTTCGGATTTTCAGAGTTTTATGGAAAGGGAAAAACTTTTTCAAGAATGCAGTGACAAATTCATCCCAACTTCTTATGGAATGTCGTGGAAGAGAATTTAGCCATCTTTTAGCGCTTCCAAGTAGTGCAAATGGAATTAGCCTTAGCTTGATCGATTCGTTAGATAGTTGTTGCATTTTTGTTGTGGAAGCATACAATTCAAATTCACTCAGAAATTCATAAGCATTTTCAGACCCAGTAAATTTTGGTACCCCTTGAATAAAAGAATGTTTTAGCTCAAAATTGTTTCCTTCAGCTGGTGGAAACACAATGACAGATGGTTGAACGGTCCTAGTAGGATAACATCGATCACGAAGAGACAGGGGCCTATCCATTTGGATATTGAGGTTTTGAAAATTTTGATTTATTTGATTTTGATCCCCGAAGTTTGGAAAGTTTTGATTCACTCGATTTTGATCCAATTCGGGTGGAAAATTTTGGTTGATTCGAGAACCCCTAGGAGAATTTTGTTGGCTGACACTTTTTTCACTCATTGTTGTTGAATGCAAGCACAAAAATTAGCTACACTGAAGTTTTCTGTCCTTATTGGCTCTTAACCCAAAATTATAAAGTGATGCGTTTGATTACTTAGATCAAAAGATTTCTCAGCCAGTTAACGGACAGGAGTTATCGGTGCACCAGGAATCACCCTAGCAATGCAGCTGAAGGTTTAAGTACCTTCAGAGTAACAACCGATATAATATTTACGAATCACCGTAATATTTATAAACGGTTATTTCTCTGCCGTAGTCTAGACACCAAGAAATAATTCGTTCCAAATGAATCAACTATCACAATATAATTAAGCCCTAGATGAGCCCGTGACTCCCTTAAGTCCAACGTCTAACCGTTATTATTAGTCAGATTCTATGATGAGATGCAATTTGTGGGCTAAGGAAAGGGTGATGAAATCCCTCACCTTATGTGAATTGGGGTATTGCCCTTAACAGAATGAATAAAAGATGCAGAAATAACAACAATCACACAAAATAATTGCAAAAATAAAGAATTGTACATTCAAAGCCGCTGCCCCTGCAGAAATTTTTACAATAATTGTCTATATTTTTTTCTTTGCAGCAGAGCACCTGTAGTGTTTTAAAAAAAATTCACCTTGATCGGCAGTCCTCCAGTGAATTTGGGAAGCGCTAGCGCGTTCACACCCCACTTGGTGTGCAACCGCTCCAACAATCTGTTAACTGAATTCCTGTGTTGCTTGATTGAATCTGTTTTTTTTTTCTTTGACCTTTGACCTGTTTTTTTTTTTTTACGAAGAAGAGAAATAAACAAACAAAGGGGAAAAAAAATAAAAACTGAAACAAAACTAAACTAGCAAATGATCAGACTAAAAGGAAATATATATATACGGTAAGCAAAACTAGCTTAGAAAGAAATTTAAACTTAACCAAAAAAAACACACTTTTTTTTTGAATCAATAGAACAAACAAAAACAAAACTAAATTTAAAGAACTATGAGACAAAAGTGTCTCAACAGAACCCTAGAACACAACTGGCTCAACCCTTGCTCGCGTGTTCAAAGATTAAAATGAAACAGACCCATCATTCCCAAATATATAACGAAGAAAAACAAATGAGTCCCCCTGCTCAATCACAAATAAGGACGCCCCCCCTTTGTCTCTTTATTCTTTTTCTTTCGGAATTCGACCCTGATTTAGGGGTTTTCAGGTCTTCGAGTTCGGGTATTGGGTGCGATTTGGTTTGTTAGGGTATTCGAATTGATACCGGTGTTTGAATCTGGAGTTTCTCGAATCTGCTGAGGTCTTTGGTTGAGGGGGTTTCGGGTTATCGCGTATGGTGCGATGGGTGGTTTGCGGCTGACGTTTTTAGTAGTTGGGTTTGGGATTTGCTGTAGGGGCGGTAGAGAAGATGTATGGGTTGAGTTGAATTGAAACTGTGGCAATGTAAACAGGGCTTGTTGGAGTGAGTGGTAGGGGGACTGTCCGATGTTGAAACTGGGGGTAGCGATGATGTGATTTTTTGGCAGCGTGATTGCAGCGGGAGTATGAAAGGGGGTGATGAAGTGTGTTAGAGTTTGTATGGATCGATGATGATCTTGTTGGTTGTAGAAGGATGTACTTGTACAGGAGGTTTTCGTAATGATTTTTGTAAGGTTGATGATGATGGACTATGAGGAACTGTGTTGATGAACCTGGCGTTGTGGAGGATGCTATGTGAGGATGTGCTGGAGTTATTGTGTGAACAGTTTGAAAGCGAAGAGGTGGTGCGTGGACGGTTGATGCGATGCTATGTTCAAGACAGAAGAGAGAAAAAAAAAAGCAGACAGAAAGAAAGTTGTATATTTTTTTTATTATTATTAAATAAAAAGAAGATAGGAATTTGTAAAAGAAGGGATTGATTGGGTAAGAGGAAAGAGATCAGAAGAAATCAGAAGAAAAGGAAAGAAATATGATTTGCCTTTTTTTTTTTTTTTTTTTGAATAAGAAGGAAGGATGTAATAATAAGGAAGAGAAATAAATGAAGGACAGAGGAATAAAATCGATGAAAATTGGTAAGTTTTTTTTTTTGTTTTTTATTATTCAAAAAGGAAAAGAATGTAGAAATTGGGAAGAAAGTGGAAAAAAAATAAAGGAAATTTGAAGTCTTCTTTATATATATATATATATATATATCTATACACAAGAAAACGATAGGAAGATATAAACAAAAATTAACACGAATCAGAAATTAAATAAATAATAAAATTTAATCGTTACCTCCCCGGCAACGGCGCCAAAAACTTGATCGACGCTAGTCTATGAATTAGAAAAGCGCGACATTTGTAATAAATTCTGCAAGCATACAGGTGTGTAGCATACAGGTCGAACACAGGGAGGAAAGTTAGATTTTATTATTTATATGTTTCGTGGGCGTGTTAGACGAACTTTGGAGGTTGATTTTGAAAATAAAACAAAACAAGATTAAAACTGTAATTTGATTCAGAACAGATCTAACTGAACCGACGATCAGATCACAATTTCAATGGAAAAGAAATAAAACTATGAATTAGATTTGAATCTAATCAAATCCAATTTGACCTAAGAAAATAATAAAAGCAGGAATTGAAATAACAAACAAGAATTAAAATTAGGATTTCCGCTGAATCTAATCAGACGGTAAATCACTAATGCAAATAAGTGCAGAATACAAATAGTGTTCTACCGAATCTAATCGTATAGACAACACTAGTTGCTAAGAAAACAAAAAAATGCAGAAAATAAAAGAGAAAGAAGAACTTTTATTAGACAATGGAATAAGAGATGAGATGGTGGCTACAAGGTTATTGCAAGGGTATATATAGGGTAGATAGCCAAACCCTAACCCTAACCCTAATGATAATTGGGCCTGGTCATTACATCACTAATTAGTTTACAATGAGAAACATAAATGGGCCTTAGATAAAATTTGGGCCTTTTCTCTTTTTCCTCTTGCTTCCTCGATATTTCTTCATTGATTTGTGATGTGCAAAGCCTTTTTATCCCTCCTTTTCTTGTCCAACAGCAACTAGATGTGATATCTTTATCTACAATTCTTCAAAATGCAAATACACAGCAAATTGAACTCTATTTCTCTACATTTCTGGTTGCATGCGGGCTGGGTTGGACTATCTGTAAAAATAACAAAACAATACCCAAGTAATATTTATTTATATACAAAAGATAAGATATAAGAGCATAAAATAAACACATTTCTATGTCAATCAATTATATATGGATGTAATGTAATACTGATATTGGCTCATGCCTTACCATTATAGAAGGAACTGCTGCTAAATAGTTCACTAATTTTCAACCATGCATTCTTCTTGCTCGTTAACTATTTTCCTCATCTCCTGGTGAATTCAATATCAATATTGCTGCTACAGTTAACATGTTTAGATGTCCACAATTCAATCATAACTTGCTCCTTAATTTGATTATATATGTGTTGCTCTCTAAGGAATTTATATTTAAAAATTCTACTATTAACTTCTTTCTATAAACAGTTAAACACTACACAGAAGTCGAAAGAACCACAACTGCCACTTATTTTATAAAAAATCCCCACGGTTTTGATTTTGTATATATCGAGTAAGCCACCTAACACGACACCAACTGAATTCTACACTACAACTGAGAAATTACACTGGAAAAAGAGATGGTGGATATTAATTTAGTTCAATTCCTGACATAAATATGTGCGAGAAAAAGTTGCGTATTCTTATAAAATCATTTAAAACATTCCAAAGCATGTGCACGCATCCTTTTATGAATCAATATAAAATTACATAAACCCGTAAAACTAAACATGTGCATTCAAAGTATAGACATGCACTTTTCCAATTTTTATGTACCATATCACATATGGTAACAGTGGTTTTCAATGTATGCAGTAAGAGTGGAAATGTCAAATTATCAAGTACTAGAGTTCCACCTATGGCGTCCATTCGGAAAATATTAGCATTGGAACGATTGAAGGCTAGAGTAGATAAGGAAAGATTAGGCATTAATAAAGCTAACGGTAGTAGCACAAGCACAGAAGAGGATGATAAGGAAAATGAAGAAGAACACGAGAATGAAAAATGAAGAGGAAGATGAAGAACAAAATGGGCCAGAAGATGAAGATGAGCTGGAAGATGAAGAGCAACACGAGCACGAAATGGAAGAGCAACATGAGCTTGAAATTGAAGAGGTGAGAAGGAAAAATAAAGGTAAGAAGGTAATGTCTGAAGCTCCAATCGATGGTAGGCAAACTGATCTTCAACCTTCCTTGCTATTCGCTTTTGACGATCATATTGCTAGTCTTCAGTCACTGTAAACCATTTGATATTATGTCAGTTAGCATATAAACGGTATGTCTTCAATGATACATCACTTAATTTTTTGCGTTTTTAAACTACATGCTTAAATGAACTATGCTAAGTTGTTCAAACTGCGATATTTTTGGTGGATTGTCAACGGATATGTAGACAAGCTAATTCTATTGCCTCTATATTTATGGAAGGTATTACCCAAGTGTATGTAGCAAGCATGTTAAATTTGGTGATACAAAATCACAAATTGATTGGAACAAATTTGCAAAGAATGGAAAGTAAATATTTTTATAATGGGAATGCATTGATTGCATTTGATGAGGTGGTAGAGAAATAAATGAAGGAATTAATTTCTTCCATCTATGCTAAAGAAACGGATTGATTTACTTCCTATGTTTGCACATTTGTTGTTATGGTAATTTGCCCATTATATTATTACCATATGTTGGTAATTTAATTGATGACTCATATAGATTTGCACTGGCTATATATTGAGGGGTAGACTTTAGTGTAAACCCATCCTGGCCTGGAGCCAGTGATCCCCAATGGTGTCTCTTCTTGTTAAACCTGATTGAGGTTTGGATATATAAACTCTTATTTTGTAATCTCTTGTTGTTCTCTCATGTGGAATAAAATTTCTCTCTGTTGGACGGGACGTACACTATCTCGAGGATAGTGGAACCAATATAAATATTATGTCTCTTTGTTTCTCTGCTATAGTTATTTACTATTTTGTTGATGTAATAGAATAATTGCTATCAGATTAGATTGGTGTTCAATTGGCAAATCTAGATCCTATTTATTGCGCTTCCGCATTCGTGCAATTTTTGCATAACAGATTGGTATCAGAGCGAGGCGATTTGTTTTAAATTGTGCATCAATTATTTCTACAAAGTTGGTAGATTCAGTGGTGATTATGCTATTACTATTTATGAGAAAAGGAGACTTTGGTGGAGGAGATTATGTCGAGAGTGAAGAGCATTCCAATCTGGGAACTTTGACATGATATGGAGTTTATTGTGAAGAAGCCCTCTGATATGGATGAGGGAAGATGGAAGAAGACGAAGAAGAAGGCGGGTGGCGGTTGAAGAACCTAGTCCACAGCAAGGTGGAGAGGTAAATATGGTCACTGCTTATGGTCCTAAGGTGGAGGATCATGGTATCGACAAGGGTCTAGATGTTGATGATGCTCGAGGGATCCCGGAGATGAAGAGATCATGTCAAACGGAAGACGGATGTCGAGTTTTGAAATCCACAAAGACGATGGAGATCTTGTGGTATTGCAAGCATTTTTTAGACCGTTGGTTGATGCACGGTGCAGCTCAGGTGGTAGATGCATCTTTTGCAGACGGTGGGTTGTGTTTTAATTGAGGTGTGGTCGTAGTCCTTTCAAATCGACTGGGTGTATCTCATTGCACTGAAATCGAGGTTGGTTTTAATTGATAGAATAATTTTTTGGTCTTGGTGGTGTTGAGATTACTTTGGAATCTGCCTTTTTTTTATTTTGGATATTTGCCACATTTTGTTGGCGGGTGGGGACGTAGTCTGAGCTCGTTAACAATTGTGTGATGGGGGGTGGCTTTACTGGAACCCATTTGATAAATATTCATTTTTTGGTGTATCTCGTTGTGAGATTTTGACTGAAGGTGGAGTTCTGTTGAAGAGTTTTATGATGAGAAGAGAATTTGACTCAAGGTGGGGTGCTGGAGATATGTGATTTTGCATCAAGGTGGAGTGTTAAATTTGGTGATACAAAATCACAAATTGATTGGAACAAATTTGCAAAGAATGGAAAGTAAATATTTTTATAATGGGAATGCATTGATTGCATTTGATGAGGTGGTAGAGAAATAAATGAAGGAATTAATTTCTTCCATCTATGCTAAAGAAACGGATTGATTTACTTCCTATGTTTGCACATTTATTATTATGGTAATTTGCCTCCATTATATTATTACCATATGTTGGTAATTTAATTGATGACTCACATAGATTTGCACTGGCTATATATTGAGGGGTAGACTTTAGTGTAAACCAATCCTGGCCTGGAGCCAGTGATCCCCAATGGTGTATCTTCTTGTTAAACCTGATTGAGGTTTGGATATGTATACTCTTATTTTGTAATCTCTTGTAATTCTCTCATGTGGAATAAAATCTCTCTCTGTTGGACTGGACGTACACTATCTCGAGGATAGTGGAACCAGTGTAAATATTGTGTCTCTTTGTTTCTCTGCTATAGTTATTTACTATTTTGTTGATGTAATAGAATAATTGCTATCAGATTAGATTGGTGTTCAATTGACAAATCTAGATCGTATATATTGCGCTTCCGCATATGCTCAATTTTTGCATAACAAAGCAAGACCCCTTTTTAATATAGAAAATTAATTATGAATACCAGCTTGCTTTTTACCCAGAATAAGTACTTCCTTTCTAAAGACACTGATAGAGAAGGAATCTCTTGATGGTGGGAAGCTTGGACTTGTTGTTGTTTAAAATTCTATTTGACTTTGGTTCTGGGTCGGCTTCTTCATTCTACTACCAATGTTAGCATCCTTGATCTCATCAGCACCATGAATGGTATGTATGCAACTCTACTTTGAAATTTTGATTTATTTATATTGTCAATTCGATGAGTAAAGTGTTCACACTAGCATTGATTCATTTACACATCTTCAATTCATTCTAAGGTCATTTGAGGAGTCAAGTTATAAGGCCTATAGTAAGACTAAAATTAAGAAATTTATATCATATTGTTGGCACAAAACATATGTTTAATCTAGGCAATACACATGTATAGGTATAAAGTGTTTAACTGCTGTGTGAATATTCATTACATGCACATCAAACTATCTGTAAAACGTAACGTATGGCTGCTAACTGGTCAAACATAGATAAAAATATTAAACCTCATAATTAAATTGCATGAGTATATTTCATGCATCGATTCTAAATTGCATGATGACATTCTCGTCCACCGTGTGGATAAGGTAGCTCAACTGACATAATATCCGGAGCTGTAATATTTCACATTAAATCAGTTTCGATAGTGCCTTGTTGTAATGACCCAGTTTTTGGACTAATCTATAATGTATAGATTATACTGGTAACTTAATTTAATAAATAAGATTGATATATATGGTAAATATTAGGGAAATTACAAATAAATAAATATATATATATATTTGTTGACGGTTAAAATTCCGTAATCAATATATATTTGTATATATAACAATTAATTAATATTTGATATTCTTGTTGTAATTTTTAATTGGAACTCATATGGATATATAATCAATTGAGTAAAATTTTACATTTATATCTCACAAAGAAAACAAAATAATTTTACTTATGTAAAATATTGGGTTGACTTCATGTAAAAGGGAACACAAGTATATATAATTAAATACAAGATAGATATCAAATGCAAGTTATCCATTTGATTTATAAGATCAAATTCATTGAATTAACTTATGTATATATTAATTTGTTACATACACATATACATTGACAAGTGCTATATGTTTTAACAATTTTGTTCACATTTAAAGCTTACTTCAGACTCATGTAAATGTGTAGCTGCGTAGAGTAACTAATATATATACATAAAGTAAAACATCATTCTTACTTCAAATGTAAGGATATAGGTGATAGCTAAATGAAAAGAAATAAAAAGACTTGCATTTATGAGATTTAACTCGGCTGATTGTCTTTAATGTTATGTTTTAAGTCATTCAGAAACATTGAGCACGTGATGTTCAAGCTAGAACATAAGACATTTTATAGGTTAATACTGCCTTAGATGCCAAGGTCGATTTTAAAATACATATAGAACATGCACATATCCATTAATATGCAGCAAAAGTCAGAAGCATTAAAGGAAGAAGACACTACACATCACATTCACCTAGCTAATACTGCTGCATACTATAGGATAGGATAGGCACAACATGAACATGGCATATTGGTTTTGCTTAGGAGCTAAGTTTATGACAGTAGTAGTGTTAAATTTAGGTGATACAAAATCACAAATTGAATGGAAAAAATTTGCAAAAAATGGAAAGTAAATATTTTTATAATAGGAATGCATTGATTGCATTTGATGAGATGGTAGAGAAATAAATGGAGGGATTAATTTCTTCCATCTATGCAAAAGAAATGGATTGATTTACTTTCTATCTTGGCACATTTGTTGCTATAGTAATTTTCCTCCATTATATTATTACCATATGTTGGTTGGTAATGTAATTGATGACTCACATGGATTTGCATTGGTTATATATTGAGGGGTAGACTTTAGTGTAAACCTATCCTGGCATGGATCCAGCGATCCCCAAATGGAGTGTCTCTTCTTGTTAAGCCTGTTTGAGGTTTGCATATGTAAACTCTTATTTATCTCTTGTAATTCTCTCATATGGAATAAAATCTCTCACTTTTGGACTGGACATACACTATCTTATGGAGGATAGTGGAACCAATATAAATATTGTGTCTCTTTGTTTCTCTTTTATAGTTATTTACTATTTGCTTGATGTAATAGAATAATTGCTATCATGTTAGATTGATGTTCAATTGGAAAATCTAGATCCTACTTATTGCGCTTTCGCATATGTGCAACTTTCGCACAACAGATTGGTATCAGAGCAAGGCGATTTGTTTTAAATTGTGCATCAATTATTTCTACAAAGGTTGGTAGATTCAGTGGTAATTATGCTATTTTTTTTGGAGAAACGGAAGACTCTGGTGGAAGAGATTATGTTGAGAGTAAAGAGAGTTCCAATCTGGGAACTTTGACGTAATATGGAGTTTGCTATGTTGAAGGGACCATTGGATTTGGAAACTTTTGATCATGTTTTAGACAGGGGTCTTCATGTTGATGATGCTCGAGCGGTCCATGATGATCATGAAAGGAGCTCAGGTCAAGTGATAGACAAGTGTCGAGACAGAGATCATTGTGGTTTAGACAGGGATCTTCACGTTAATGATGCTCGAGGGATCTGGGGTGATCGAGAAAGGAGCTCAGGTCAAGTGTTAGATGGGTGTTGATGTTATTGCAAGCACTTTTAGACCGTTGGTTTATGCGCGGTGCAGTTCATGGTGGTAGATGCATCTTTTGCAGGCGGTGGGTGAAGTTTGTAATAACTAAGTGGCAGGAGAGAGATTTTTTTTGTGCGTATAGAGATTTGGATTCTGGCTCTGTATTTAAATTGGCAATTGAGAGAATTATTTTTTAGCCTTGGTGGTATTGAGATTACTTTGGAATCTGCCTTCTTTTGAATATTTTTGCAACATTTTGTTGGTGGGCGGGGACGTACTCTTAGCTCGTTAACATGGTGTGATGGTGGTAGCTTTGTTGGAACCCATTAGGCAAATATTCATTTTTGGTTTCTATCTCATTGTGAGATTTTGATTGAAGGTGGAGTTCTGTTGAAGAGTTTTATGATGTGAAGAGAATTTGATTCGAGATGGGGTATTGCAGATATGTGATTTTACATCAAGGTGGAGTGTTAAATTTAGGTGATACAAATCACAAATTGATTGGAACAAATTTGCAAAAAATGGAAAGTAAATATTTTTATAATAGGAATGCATTGATTGCATTTGATGAGATGCTAGAGAAATAAATGAAGGAATTAATTTCTTCCATCTATGCAAAAGAAACGGGTTGATTTACTTTCTATCTTTGCACATTTGTTGCTATGGTAATTTTCCTCCATTATATTATTACCATATGTTGGTTGGTAATGTAATTGATGACTCTTATGGATTTGCACTGGTTATATATTGAGGGGTAGACTTTAGTGTAAATCCATCCTGGCATGGAGCCAGCGATCCCCAAATGGAGTGTCTCTCTTCTTGTTAAGCCAATTTGATGTTTGGATATGTAAACTCTTATTTTGTAATCTCTTGTAATTCTCCACATAGTAAATATTTTGATAATAGGAATGCATTGATTGCATTTGATGAGATGGTAGAGAAATAAATGAAGGAATCAATTTCTTTCATCTATGCAAAAGAAATGGGTTGATTTACTTTCTATCTTTGCACATTTGTTGCTATGGTAATTTTCCTCCATTATATTACTACCATATGTTGGTTGGTAATGTAATTGATGACTCACATGGATTTGCACTGGTTATATATTGAGGGGTAGACTTTAGTGTAAACCCATTCTGGCATGGAGCCAGCGATCCCCAAACGGAGTGTCTCTCTTCTTGTTAAGCCAATTTGATGTTTGGATATGTAAACTCTTATTTTGTAATCTCCTGTAATTCTCTCATGTGGAATAAAATCTCTCTTTTGGACTGGACGTACACTATCTTATAGAGGATAGTGGAACCAGTATAAATACTGTGTCTCTTTGTTTCTCTGTTATAGTTATTTACTATTTGCTTGATGTAATAGAATAATTGCTATCAGATTAGACTGATGTTCAATTGGCAAATCTAGATCCTACTTATTGCGTTTCCGCATATGTGCAACTTTCACACAACAAGTAGAATAGTTTAATCAAGACATCACACCTCTGTTTCACCTAAATATGCTATTGCACTAGATACACCTAGCACATAGATGTTTCAAATCAACACACATTTACGCATGCAAGATGTGTACTACAGAACATGGGTTGTAAATACCCATAGACAAAGATTTGGAAACCTTTAAGGGGATTTTTACGTCACACATCATATCGTTTTAAATTGATGCAGCCTAGGCCTAGTTTATAAGATTATAGACACTGCATCCCTATGCATATATATAGCACCCACCCAAGTTAAGCCTTAACTTCCCACCTATACATATACATTACAATACCACACACATTCACACACAAGACCATAGCCTAATTCTAGCAAACTTGAAATTAAAAATGGCAGAAGAACACTGGGAATGAATGTACTTGGAGCCAAAAACAGAGAAGAGATATATGGCAAGGTAGTGAACATGTTAGGTGAGTAAACACTAAAAACTTCTTTACAACTTTATAGTAAATTATTTTTGATTTAATTCTTATAAGTATCAATCATATTTAATTTCAATACCGATGTTGTTTACAAATCTAATCACTGTAAGTAGTTAGATTATGTCTGGACCATTTAAACATGCCTGAAAACATAATCTTCCTAGCATTAAGAATTATAACAACTCTTCATCTAGATTATTTTAACCTTAACAATCAACATTGAACTTGTTCATATGTATCTCGAGTTAGTTTTAAAAACTGGTTTGGTGATGACTGGACGACTGATGTGGAGGTGCTGGGTGTTTTGGGATAATCTGTTCACGTTGAAGTTTCGGTGGAAGCTTCAGATTTTGATTTGGAAGTGTACAGTGATTTTCGGTGTATAGATCGAGGTCAGATGGTGAATTTACGTTTGCGGTGATACTCGTGATGTCAAAACAGGCATGAAATCTTTTGTGCATGTGCATGAGAACACGTTGTGCACGGATTGGTAAAAGCATATAGATCTTATTTGGTTTAAAACGATTATTTAGTGGTATTGAATAGCAAGCAGCTGATGATAATAACATTTTACCTTAGGTCTATTTTATATAAATGAATAATACACGATTAGAAAGATAACTTGTGGTAAATTTACTCTAGAGAAGTCGATCATTTCAGAACCATCATTCCGACGATTAAAGCGACTTCCTTTTTGACTGGTAATGGATGGTAACCAGACTTCATGTTGGGTGTTAGATATTCATGTGTATATGATTATGATCAATTTTTAATTCTATGAGAGGTAAGATGTAGGCTGAGGTAGACTGGTCTAGGTTTTAACATCCCGTGGAGAGCAGAAATATCAGTAGCCTAAAAATTGATAAGTGTGCTACGACAAATTTACTCATATAGCTGATGATTTGGTTTCTTCTTTGCTATGTTTCCATTAAATTTGCATCTCTAGCGTTAGGGGTGCGTTTGGCAAGGAAGAAAGAGTTTGATCCTAGTCTACTGGGTAGTCATGTAGCTAAACCCACTATTGCATTGTACCTGTTTGTGATGTATGTTGCGTGTAGAAAAACTCCAGAAATGAAAAGAAAAAAATGTGAAACAATCCACTGCTAAACTTAATTCAAAGATGATCAAGGTGACATTGTTACTTTAGTAAAGTACTAGGTTGAAACCCGTGCTTCGCACACGGGTAGTTGTGTGACAATGCTTGTAGTGTAATTAAGGTAGATGTATGAATTAATAATGTGCTGGACATACATTTTGGTGTAGGTGTTATAAATTACCGAATATGCAATGCATGCTTATTGCATGAAGATATAAACGAATGTGATTCATTTTAAAGCGTTGCATTTCTACCTTTAATGTTGTATGTAAATGTTGATGCTATTCATATAAAGTTAGAATACATGTTCTTCTTAGCATGTAGCATGTTGACGTATGGTTGAATATAATTCAAGTTAGGATACATCAAAATCAATTATAGTTTCATTAACGGTTGACCGCAAAGATTTTCAAAATTAAAGGTAATCATATGCATATTTTCCATCAACTGTGTACTTTGAAATCGTGTTCTTGAATTTTGATTTGTGAGTGGTAGGCTATTGAGTTTTAACTTTACACTGACATTATAAGTTAGTTCTTCTACTAATATTTAGTTATCACGATCCAAAGATTGCCTAATCTCAATTTTCTGTCAAATTCATTTCATTATCTTGTATAAAATTTCAAGAATTTATTTCAACTTAACTTGGTTCCGAAGGTCCATTACCGTGTCCATCATCAGCTATGAAGAAAAATTATAGGTCAGAATAATTGTTTCATCTTGAGCTACTCTATGCTGCTGTTTCTACATTGAGTTTCTCACTTTTTTCTACATTACATTTTATGCACATATAATTACTATGTATATTTTCAATATTTTGTAATTTTTATTCAATTATTTGATGAATAATTGAAGACATGACTTCAATTATTCAAATGTATAACATTTAATTGAGACACATTTATATTGTAACCATTGTATTTACTAATTCAAATGTCATATAAACAGTGGTAAAAAAACATTGAGCACTCACGCAATTTTTAAGGTGGCGTAGGTGTATTGTGGGATGCATGGTCTTTCACATGGTAGAAAATTGATGTCACGCATCGATGGAAACCAAAAGAAGAAGTTTTAACAGATGCAACACACAAAGAGTTCTGGAATTAAAAAGAAATTACAAAAACAAATATGTAATATTCTTGATATCTGGTGGTTATAAATTGAAAAAAGTTACAATCAATTTATAGGATGAAATTAACGAAATGTAAAGATTAAATAAAAGTAAAGCAACAAATACACAAAGTGATATACAAATAGTCACGGAAAGGAAAAAGAGCAAATGGCATAGCATAACTGTGAATCTTTTAGATATGAAACAGGGGTTCAACGGATATTGTTTGTTTAAGGACTAAAATAGATTGGTTTGAAGGTATAACTGTAACAACCCCTATTTTTCGATAATTTAGATTATTAAATTTAATATGACTTTTGAATATATATTTTGTTATAAATTTTTTTTTATGATTTAACTATATAAATTTTGATGTGTGAACTTAATTAAAGAGAATCAGGTAATGAATTTCAACTTATTATAACAATAATAAGTTGCGTTAATTGTAAACTTAACTTTGATTTTGTTTATAGTAATCAATAATGAAAATTTGAAATCCTAAAGAAAATGAATGGAATTGAGTTAAAGAATTTATAGTTGAAATTCAATTGAATTGTAATAAGAAAAGAAAAAAAATCAATGTTGGAATTAAATACAAATAAAATCAATTTGCAAAGTTAGTTTGAATTTATTTTGTTTTGAGTAAAATTAACATGTTTTGAAATTTAATAGAAATAAATGTTTAATTGGAAGAAAGTGGTTTAAATTGTTTAGAAATGTAATTGGAAATTTATGGCAAGTTATTAAGACTTAAAATAAATTGATTATTTTTTTTAAATTTTAATTGCTCAATTTAATTTGTATTTGGAAATGGGAATATCCAATTTAATATGATCTTTGATTTTGGTTAGATTTAATTATATGTCTTTTTACTTACATTTTCATATGTAGATGGTTTTGTAATATTTTGATATCATTTATTGTTATAAATGTTTGAATTGTTATGCACATTGTATTATTTCAAATTTCGATGAAAGAACAAATAAATTAAAAATGGAACATTCATTCTTAGGCCAACAAATTTTATACATCCTTTTACGATAGGCTAAATTGTTGTTGGCATTTAATGTAATAAAGAATTGATTTTGAGAATAATGTTCATAATGGAATCAAATCAAAAGATAAAGGATTGATTGCTTTATTTATAAAGGGGATTGTTAAAGGGACTCCACATTTGGTTAAGGGGAGGATAATTTTAAGGGGACTCCAGCTTAATTTTTTTTTTGTTAAGGGGGGTCAGGTTTATTATAAAAGAAAAGAAAAAGAGACATAACTACCCATGGCTTGTCACTTATGTTGAACTCTAACTTACTAAATTCAACGCAAATGACAAACTTGGGAATTACTAAACATCTCAATTACGCAAATTAGATAAAACATATTAGATTAAAATTTTCGTTTATGCATTTATTTTAAATTAACCATACCAATTCTTATATGTAATTACAATTATTTACCTAATCTGATGCCTTTTGATCACCCATGAAAATTTCTTGTGTCTCCATCACATTAAATATATCTAATTTTTGTTTTTATGTGCATCATCAAATTATTAACACTAGTGTGTTGCCCGTACATTGCATACGATAATACTATCAAAAATAGTACTTATTTTTTTAATGTTAAAATGAGGATTTTGTTGGCAATATATAATAAATTTTATCGTGAAATATACAAGTTATTAATTAAAATTATTATTATTTATGTTCAATAGTTTACATATTGCATGCGTGTATTTGAGAATTTTTTAATCATTTTTGTTGATATAGATATACATGTTGAAATTGATATGTGTTAATAATTTATTCGATGAATCAATAAATATTGTTTAACAGAATTTGTATTAATAGGTTAAATGTAAAAAATACGAAGTTAGTTTAACTGTATAAAATAGCAGAAACAATTAAAAAGAAATTTGCAAAAAAAATTATGAATTTGTTGTGGAGTTACTGATGTCCAAAAAGAATATTATAATATAATATATAGTAAATTCTTGATATAAATGAATCATAATTAATTTACAAATTAAAATTTTCATTATTGTTGATATACATAGTTCATGTTATGTGATTTATACATATTTATAGTTGCATGAAAATAATATCTTTTTTAAATATAAATATACATACTAAAATTGGCATATATTTTTAAGAGCTATTAGAAAAATGGATTAAATGACCTATAAGATATTTAAATAATTATAATTCAAGATTTCATTAGTAGTTTAAACATATGGATTGAAATATAAAATATCATAAAAGAATTGAGAAGGCTCAACAAATAATTGTAAAAATGTTAAAATGTACGTACTTGGAGCGGGAATTATTTTCTTTAATTTATGACAAATTTATTGTGATAAGTGTATACTTTTTTTACTATTGTTTACATATATTATTTAAATTGCGTAGGTTATTTAATTTTGCATTTAGATGAAAACCTAATTTTTGTTGATATGAATATGGTGTACATTTTAAGACATCATACTCAATGTTAATTAGATGAATTAGAAATAATTTATTGATATTCATTTGTTAAATTCAAAATCACATAATTAATTAAAACATATCAATTTAAATGTACAAGTTTGAATGATATTGTATAGTGTTGTAAAGACCCGTAACTTCCCCGTAAAGGAAAGCGTCGGATAGTTCGAGAACAAGCCACAACAGAACGCATATAAAAGAACATTTCATTGTATATTACAACAATGCACCAGATTACAAGGATATACAGAGTACAAGTGAATATTACACAGAAATAACAGAGATTTAAATTACATTTAAATACATCGCAGCGGAAAATAATACAATACACAACTAGAAGAGATATACGGATACAAAGCTTTCCGGATATCGTTCCAGCTGTAAACCAGGATCCTGTGAATATAAATCTGCAAAACCAAAACTACTAGCTGCCCGTGTCAAAATAAGGGCACCCAGAGTTTAGGTTAAAAACAATAAACTCCAGGTCAGTCATGGGACTGGTGTGAGAACTAAAACAGTTAATCTTTATTTTAAAGTTAGGTAAATCAAGGGACCACGCCGTATAACACGGAACGGGTTTCCTCCCAAGAATACCAGTGCATAAAACAAACAGCGCAATGCTAAATAAAGAAAAATGAAGCTGTTATAAGACCCAGGTCCCATCACACAATGCAACGCAGCCGAGGATAGGGTTTTCCCTTATAACAGCCAAAGAATGCTTAATACGTTTAAACCAAATCATTTGATACTACTATAAGTGCATAGTGTATAAAACAACTTCAAATCATAAGTATCAATCATAGGCGGCATGAGCGCCCCATCCCACTATGTCACCATACTAGGTTCTACAAATAAAACCGCACATGTCACGTATTTGGAAATTGGATTTCCGTCTATGAACCGAGGCAAAAGATAGTCCTCAACCGATTCGAGACAATCTAGCCCATGTCTCAGGAACAGCCGCAACTGCCCCATGGAGCGACAGGGCCGGTCCACCGATGTGGATTATTATGCCTGAACACTACGTTTCCCCACCCTTTGGGGCGTAAATGAGCCAACAAATGACTCCATCGGACCCGGATCGTCCGATCAAACCGAGGCGCCTCGCAACAGCAACAACCACATAAGTCAAACTCGTCAGGGCGTGTAAAACCACTGACGCCACTTTTTAGCTAGAAGGAAACGCATGCCCTCCCTGAGGTCCGTCTCCCTTTTCTGGTTCATACCGGGTGTGAAACTCGCGAATTCACGTTACACAAAGCTGTGCCACACCGGCTGTGCTTTGATCATCACCACAAGACTTTGCTTTTCAACAAAAGCCTCGATCTATTGCCACTTAGGCATGCCACACAGGCAATTCACTCTATGTGTTTGATATCCATCAGTATATAACCCCTGAGCTCGTATGTCTCAGAGAAGGGCGTTAAGCCAGAGAATAAATTCTCCGCCGCCAAACAGATATATATTTAATAGAAATCAATCACACAGACTAAAATCCAATGTCAGACACACAGTCCATTTACAAGTCCGTTCTGGGTCTGAACGAAACCGGAGGCACCTAGCACCCCGCATATCCATCGATCTCCAAGTACGTCTGGACGATCACCAACTGTTTCCATCTTCTTGGGTGTACAGCCCAATCAAGATCATCAGTAATCACCCAAACGACGTGAAGACTTCCGGTCTTCGACCACCGTCTTCATCTTCGACACCACGTCGAATCAGTTATTCAGAATGGGATAAACCCGGTCTTTCTGAATAACTCGCGTATATATTATAAAAGTGTTACACAAACACAACATACGCCTCATTCCAATTCAGAATATTCTTTTATTCAAATATCCCTATACTTTGGGAAAAGTTCCCATTAATTTTATCCAAGATAAATTCTTTAAATTTATTCTTTAATCTCCTTTGAATATCAATTCAAACTAGTCGTGATTAGCGAACCACACCGAAGAAATCATTTATTTTATTTCCCAATCCCAACCTATTCATCCCATGAAGTAAAACTGGTTATACTTCATATCTAACACCACGGTGTTATCGGTAAATTCAATTACCATTTCACGTTCAAATCTAATTAAAGATTTAACTATCGCCTGGAGCAAAACTGGTGGTACTCCATTTTCGATCTTTTCAATCTAATTAAAGATTCATTAAAACTCCACTTAGTTTTAATCTTCGACTGGGTTAAAGAATCAGTGTCATTTAAAACACGGTTCACGATAAACCCAAAATCACATTCATTAATTATCGGGTTAAAGAACAAGTGTTATTTAAAACACTGTTCACGATAAACCCAAAAATCAATATCGATTCAATTCCAATTAAATGTTATTTAATTGGTACACTTCATTAAATCTAAATAAAAAGATTTAATCTTTTCTCAACTGGGTTCAAGAACAGTGTTAGTGAAGACACCATTCACGACAAACCCAAATCACATTTGATATTCAATACAAGGCTCTGAATAGAAAATATACCGGCTTATATTCAATATCAAATTCTACGACTAACAAATATCGCATTGGAAATAACGATATATATATATATATATCTTTCAAATTTCCATAACAACATTTGTACAATCACGAAATCCAACATCGAAATATTCCGAAGACAATTTCGATTCCAATCCACTCCAATGCAATCATTGGATATTCTGGTTATTTTTAAAACCCTTTTTAAATTCAATTTATTTATTTAAAAATAAATAGAATTATAATTCTAGTTCAAAACCAGTTCATTTCGATAAAAATCTATTTTTATCTTTTCAAACATGGAGTTTTTCATCCCAATCCTTTCTAAATCATTTCTTATGATTTTACACAAATTATTACTATTTTTAATAATTTTATCAAGGCCCGTATAGTCGATTTCCATCAATGGCCATCGAACTGCACTTACAGCGACCTTTTTCAAATTTGATTTGGACGTAACTCCAAATCCAACCGTTAGATTTCTAATTTCTAATATTCGTTAGAAAGCCCTTTTCGATACGAACCCAACGGTTCCGGTTTCAGGAGAATCCGACGGTCGGATCTCCCGTAATGTCCGTTTGAAATAAATGGTCGAAATTCACGAACTGCCGCGGCGCGGCGCGTTCTATTCAGGCCATTATATTATATATATATAATATATATTTCGTATATTTCTATTTAAAACGAATTATATAAATAGTTTTAAAATTCGTTTCAAAATCTATTTCAACTTCCATTTCAATTCAAAGCAAAATTGAATTCTTCTTTATAAATTCGTTTCAAAATTCATTTCTATTCAATTCAAATTTCAATTCAATTTGAGTTCATTTCAATTCGTTTTCAATTCAATTCGAATTCGTTTTCAATTCAATTCATTTCGAAATCGTTTTCAATTCAATTTATTTCGAAATCGTTTTCAATTCAATTTATTTCGAAATCGTTTTCAATTCAATTCATTTCGAAATCGTTATAAATATCGTTCACGTCAAAATGGCGTCAATCTAATCAACACGGCTTCATATATTGATATTTTCAAATATTCCATTTCGAATATTTCTATTTCAAATATTTCTATTTTAAAACTGGAATGAGGCCCAATCAATTACCATATAAAGTTAATTATATGGATTTTCATACAACACATGTATAATAGCATTGAAAAATAATCAACCATCAACCAAAGTGCACTACACTGTATAAGCATCAAATATAGATATCTAATGCTTATAACAGCCTGTCAATCAATCGATCGACATATTTAATCAATCAGGATGAGTGAACTTCAAATTTCATCCCAACACCCGTGTGGGGTTTCAAACAATCAAACACAGATTTTATTTGTGCAGTTGGGCGATGTGTAAAATTTATCGGCCCAATCAATATCCTTCAAATAGGTGTACATAAACAAACCGTCTGGTTTGTAAATGAATATTTATTTATTCACATTCCCGTTAAAAATTATATTTTTAACGATAAAACATTTTATTCCAACATATGAATTTCTATTCAGTTCATTCTTTAAATAAAATGATATTTTTATTTTTCTAACATATTTTAGAAAATTTCGGCGGCATAACGGCACGATACTAGAAACGGGACAAGGCCTAGCCATATCCCCGGTCTAGTGAAGGCCCACGCCATTCACACATCAATCAAATCAATTCGTTATGCAAACCACAAAATTTGGAGTAAGAGTCTAACCTAGCCTTACTCCTTCGCCTTATAACGGCGCACGTCTAATCCTAACCAATTTATCGATTCGATTTTTCACACCACAAACCACATTCAAACCAATATCGCAATCAATCACCAAACAGTCAAACAAACAAGTCCATGGTCTGTGGACGATTGTGTCGGGTGCTACTAAGCACTGTCTGCATCCTAGTATATATATAACTAGAAAAAGAATTTTTGAGTGAGAAGTTCTCACCGAAAGCTATCCACTCATCTTGACTCTTCTTTCTCGCCTTTTATCACTTTCTTTCGCCCGTAGCCACTACATATATAAAAATCAAATTTTTACTATTCTATTCAATATATAAAAATCACATTTTTATTTCGCTATTCAATATATAAAAATCGAATTTTTATTTAACTATTCGATATATAAAAATCATATTTTTATTCCGCTATTCAATATATAAAAATCGTATTTTTAATTTCACTATTCGATATATAAAAATCATATTTTTATTTTGCCACTCGTATAAAAGTTATATTTTTATTACTTTAAAAATACAAAAATCATGTCTTGCTCCTTCTACATAATAAAAATCCCGTCTTTCCTCTTTTTAAAAGTATGATTTTTATTTTTGCAAGTTCAAATCTTTTTCTATTAAAAGATTAAACCTTTTTCTATTCCAAAGTTTAAAATAAAATCAGTTTTCAAATTCTTAAAAAAAATCAGTTTTTATGCAACTTAAAAGAAAAAAACAGTTTTTATCTTTTTAAAAATTCAGTTTTTATTTTCTTTTTAAATCAGTTTTTATTTTCTTTTAAAAAATCAGTTTTTATTTTCTTTAAAAAAAAACAGTTTTAATTTTCTTTTAAAAAATCAGTTTTAATTTTCTTTTAAAAAATCAGTTTTTATTTTCTTTTAAAAAATCAGTTTTAACTCTTTAAAAACAAAACAGTTTTCATTTCTTTTAAAAAAAAACAGTTTTCAATTTACTGTAAAACAAAAATAAAAACAAAACAAAATAATCTAAACGTTCACCTCAGGCTGCGAAGAGGGAGGGCTCGAAGGTGTTCGTCGGTGGCGAGCTTCAGGCGGCGTTGCTGTGGTGTTCGAGGTGGAGGCTTCGATTGCGTCGCGACTGGGAGGGGTGTTCGAGGGGTTTCGAGGTGAAGGCGGCTTCGAGGTGGGGGCGGTGTCGAGGGGTTCGTCGGTGGCAGGCTTCAGGCGGCGGCTCGACGAAATTAGGGTTCTTTTTTTTTTTTTTTTTTATCTGGTAAATGAACAATGAATCGGGGAGGGGGGGGCAATGAAGAAGAAAAAGGGGGAAAAGGAAATTAAAATAATATTTTTTTTTATTAATTAATTATTTAATTTGTAAAAAGGTTGACTTTTACATACGACCTCGAAACGAGGTCCACCGCCTGTCGTCCATAGCGTTTTACCCCCATTCCGAACACAATGGGATATGTATCGTAAGCTGGTTTGATCGTTACAATCAGTTTCCGTTGAATTTACAATTTAAATCCTTATATTGAATTTTAAACGTACATTTCAAATTACCGGGGTCACATACTAACTAGAAAAATCCCAGAAAAATATTTTCTAGTTTCGTATTGACGATACGGTCCTAACAAAACTAATTTCGTCGAATTCTGAGACCGTATGAAAAATGGCCAATTTCCAGTCGATTAAATTCAACAGAAACTGGTCAAACGCGTTTTCTTTTGCCACACTCACATATTGATTCGAAAAATTATGAAATTTGGAATCTAGCAATAACTTTACATCACGGACCCAACAAAACTGGTTTCGTCGAAATCCGAGCTCGTTTGCAAAATGTCCATTTTTAAGGGCCTGAATTCCATAGCGACTATTCAGAATTTTCAACTGGACATATCTTTTGATTCCCGATATGAACTTTCGATTTTTCGGATTCGTTGGAAAGGTATTATCAATTAGATCCCATTATTTTTGGTTTCACTAAAATCCGGTTTGTTTTGCACCCGGTACATTCAATTGAAGTTTGAAATCAAATTATCGAACTACCGCGCCATTTTCAATTCTATTTATAATTATATATCTAAATATTTATATTCTAATGACGACGCGTATAAATATATACGTCGAATTCAATTCAAAATAAATTTCTCGTCGATATTATTTAAAATAATTCATTTTAAATAATCAAAACTCGCTAAAATTGCCAAAATAAAAATTTTAAACTGGCCCAGATTTTGCGGGTTATTACAAGTGTTTTGTAGACAACTAATTAAATTTTAAAATGTAGGTGTTTAACATTAATATTACAATGCAATACAAGGTAAATATATTAACGTAAATGAGTTTAACTTTGAACTTGTGATAGTTATTTATGTTTATAATTTATGTTATATGATTGATGTATTTATATATTTGATTTGTTTTTCATTTTTATTAATATGAATATGGTTAATCTTGATGTGATTTAAAAGACGAATCAATGAATAATGGTTTGCTAAAGTTATTTAAATATTTTTGATATTATGTAATTAACCATAAAATATGGTACTAAATGTAAACTATTAGAAAAGAAATTAGAGAGACTTAAATGATTACAGAAAGTTTTAAATGTAGGTATTTGAAGCTAAAAAGCATAATTTTGTCATTTTAGCATTTAAAAGAAATATCAGTTAATTAAATTTGTTTAAATTACTTAAATATAAGATTATGTAACTAATTTAAATATATGAACTTAAATGTAAAATGTTTGGAGCTAACTGTGAATAAATAATTATGTAAACTTTGGAATGTCCATATCAAAATGTAAAAAAATAGAAAAGGTAAAATAATGTGAGAGAAATGGTAAATAAGTGTAAAGTGATAAACAAACATAAAACTAAAATATTTGGATAGAATCAAGGAGAATAGAGAAAACTGCTAAAATTAGGGAGAGAGCTTTAAAAGTTTCCACTTTACTATTATTTACTAGATTAATTAAGGTTTAAGTTTCATGGTTTATTTTAATGATGATTACATGGGGTTAATATTGGAATTTTAATTTATTTGTTTAAGGGGAGGTTTATTCACTTTGTCCTCCCCATAACAATTATACAATAAATAAAAATTGGTCCTCCCCTTAACCAAATCTGGAGTCCCTTTAACAATTCCCTTTATAAATTAAACCATTGGGATGCATGGCATATAAATGACCATAAATTCTACCTTAACTCTCCTCTAAAATATACAAAAACGTAATCCACTCATTTCTCATTTCCTGTAGTCGCTAAATAAAATTCTCATTCAAAATAAACATAGCTTCCACTTAGTTTTCAACTTCAAAAATCAAAATAAAATTATCCATTCATCCTAAAATCATAAAAACGATTGTGCCAAGTTCATCTCGACAGGATCTCTAAACCCATATCAAAAATGTGAAACTCGATAAGGTTTCCAGAAGTCGATGTGAATGTCAGCGAGCTAGGGTTCAGATTTGGAGTGAAAATAGAAGTTAACTTACGAATTCATTATCCTATTTAGAATTGTGAGGGGAAAGGACACAGTTTGGCAAAGTTTGGTGAGAATTGGGTGAAAATATGTCGCACCATGCACTGTCATGAGCTTGGAGGGCTGGGTGGACGGATTTTATTCGGGAGTTGCGAGCTCGATGAAGTGGTAGTCGGTTGGTAGAGTTTGCGAAGTGGAGGAAGATGGTACAGACGGTTTGTGGAACGATGCAGAGATGAGGGAGATATGTGGAGTAGAAATTTCAACCATGGTAGTTTACTGTAGGAAGCGGTTTTTATTTGAGGGAGAAGAAGGCCAGAAACGTATGATGACGTGGCGGGATTGTGTGGTGAGAAACTTTAGTTTGTATATTTTATTTATTTTATAATTTGAAATTCAAATAGTAAAACATGTGTAACTTTTTCATACGAGCTCCAATTGATGCACGGTTTGTTGCGTTAGAATTGTATCGACAAGCTCTTCGCGATGGTGCTTATTTGGGATGATTCCGAGATTGTTGAATTTTGGGCTAAAATTTGGAATTTCAATCGCGTACAGAACCAAGGTGAGTGATTAAACTCACTGACGCGTAACTAAAGCATTCTAATATTAGTTAAATTAATATCGTGTCATGATATGATTGTATAGATTGATGTTTGACAGTTTAAATTACATGTTTATATTTATTTGTACCGACGGTGTAGTTAAATTTGACTGTTAAATATAATTTTGTAGTTAAGTAAAAATTCGACATTTAATTACTGTTTAAAACCTAACATCTGAAATTTTGTAAGTTTATATGATATTGGACTGTTTTGTATGTATTGATACAATGAATGACTTGAATTTAATATGTTTGACATATTGATGTTAATTGTGTGAACTTACCTGTTATTCACATTCATTCATATATGACCATTATTTGTGCTGATTAATCCCAACCATTACCCTAGATGTTACGGGCATCGAATAAACCCGGGATTAATTATTAAAATAAATTAAGAACGTAGGTTGAAATGATAAATACCTATGACCCTGATTTGGATTTAAATGATATATATCCTTTCCCAAAATACAAAAATTAAAATTTAAGTATCACTTGGCCATAGGATAGAAAATTATATACGGACACCAGTTGGTTAAATAAAATTGTTTTAACCATGAATTTTGAAATGTTGTTTTAAAGACAATATAAGCGATGTTTTATAATTTATTTCCTTTGAACTTGAACATGGAATTTTGAAATATAAACAAAAAGGGGAAATAAATTAGTACTGCAACTGAAGCTAAATAACGTGAAATATAATGTAAATCGAATTTATTGAAATTGAATCGTTTCATCCACCTTTGAAATTTATTGTGAATCAACATTGAGTTGAATTATATATGAATTGTGAACTATATTTGACATAAATTGAAATCATTGAAAATGTGAATCTGATTTGGAATGTCACTAGTTGAATTAAGTTGATCGAATTGAAATGAATGTAAATTGGAAGTTTAATCGATGGAATTATTGAAAATTGAGTTGGTTAATTGAAAATGTTAGAGAAACGATTCTAATTCCAACTATAGTATTTCAAAACATTTTATAAACTATTTTAATAATAATTATTTTTCTTTATAAACTATTTTACTTTATTACTATTTTATTTTATAAATTATTTTAAATAAATCATTTTAACATTAACTATTTATTTTATAAATTATTTAATTTTTTAACTATATATTTTAATAAATTTGATAAATTCAATTTTTATTACAAACTATTTATTTTCAAACTATTTCAATTATATAGCTAAACTATTTTAAATATACTGTTAACTATTCTAATATTCAAATTATTAAAGTTGGAATTGTTTCAAGATTTTAAAAGTTAAAATGTAGATTTTGATGAATAATATTCTCTCTTGAATATTGAATGATTTTGAAAAGTTGGTATTTTGATATGAAGTACGAACCCCTTTGAAATGTAAAAGAACTGACCGGTGTAAAAAATGTAAACGATTGGTTGTTAAAGGGACCGGGATCGGATATTGTCATACTCTCTGCCAATATCGAAAACCACTTTAACAACTGTGTACGCGGTGGAGTTCCAGAAATGGTGTTGGATGGATTTGGACGTGATTACTGGATTCGAAGAAAGAGAACGATGATGGATATCCTTGACCTTCGGGTCATAATTAAAATGACTAAAACAGGGCTATACCGTGACCAAGTGGGGTTAGCTACCTCCATCGGCAACACTTCTTCCATTATTACTATAGTCCCTCGGTTTGATTGATTTGATTTGATGCGCATCCGTGATTTTGGAGTGTTGTTCGAGGTGGGCGGTAGTTGCGGCTATGCGTTACCACCAGTCCGGGCGTGCAACTAGTATATTCATACTCTACGCATTCCTAGTGTACCTTGTCATATTTATCCAGATCAAGCCTCCTACGATTTTGATTTAACGTTGTCGTATCACGGTGCATCCCCATCCGCCGACGTACTGGTATGTTATATGCAAACTGTACGGCAACAGTATAAACGGTGTAAGGGTAATAATGGTAATCCCGCTTACATTATTTTATTATGTTATATTTAACCATAGACATTATTATAATAGCGTATTATATTATATAGTATTAGTTTGACGGATCCTTAAGAGATGGAAATTCCCGTAACAACTCTTAAGTTATTGCACTCATATTATTACATGAAATTTGATTTAACTAATATGAGAATGATTTAGTTCTGATCCGAGTGTTTGTTGTGTTTCTTTTTTTTGCAATACGCTCGGGTCAGACCGAGTTGCAGTTAGCAAAGTTTCACTTGCTTTGAAGATACCATTATGAAGATGAAGATAGAGCTCAACAGACGTATTATTATTATTCCACTGTAAATGCATTGGTATGTTGTATGTTAATTTACTCTGATAATCTTTGTAAAATATAATAAAATGTATGTTTTAACAGCTTTATGAACTGTTATTTATTTATTTATTTATTTATTATATTTTGTCCATCCGCTGCGAGATTCTGTATTTGTTTTCTTCTTTCTTCTTTCTTCTTTCTTCTTTTTCTTATTTTAATCCCAATAACTATCCGTATTTTTGATCTGTTTATGTCGACATTAAGGATCATTATCGATTTGAATGGTCAAAAATCTTGAATGTTACATTTGGTATCAGAGCTTTGGTTAAGTGATAACGTTGGCTCTATTGGGATTAACACATTAGAGATAGGGTAGTAATACTCTAGAATGAATTTGAGTGTATATGAGAGAGCGTACTTGTAATTTTGATATAAAATGGTTTTGTATTGTGTTGATTTGTTTTGTTGAGTATTTATGAATTCTGGTCGGTACTTGGGACGCCAATGTATCGATAGGGATTTCTAAACACTCGAGCATGGCTTATCGGCATAATATTGTTTTGAATTATATTATATATATATACAGAATTATTTGAAAATATATGAATTTTGATTTTGTTGATGATAATATTAATTTTTTCATCATTTATCATTCGATTAATTAATAATTAGAACCATTGATTATTGAATGGTTTAAGAAAATCAAATATCGATAATATATTGATAATGAAATAAGAAGTAAAATATGAATTTGAGAATTTGATTTTGGGTGATTATATAATATTGATTTGCAAATGGTTGAAATAATATATTTATATTTTAAAAGTATTTCACATAGAAATTGTTTTTAAATGAATTATTAGAAAAAAAAGAAATAAGTGTATACCCTCTTTTCTTTGAAAATGATTTCGGTGATGAGTGCACGCATCATCGATGTTATTTTCAAGAGTCTAAGTAGGGAGACATTTAATATTTTGTATTTTGTTTTATGATATTGGACTTTATTCAAATCCCTTTTATAGTATGGTTTTATGTAAACGATATATTATATAAAAAAAATTGAAAAAAAGAACCCGAAATTTAATTCTTGAAATCTTGAATAAGTAATGAATTGAAACTTCTGAATATTAAGAGAGTTATAATAAAAAAATAATCTTAAGAATTGGATATTAAATTGAAACGAACGGTAACCACTGAAACTTGTGTAAGAATCAGTTCTGTTCTATAACATGAATAACTTACCAATTAACTAAGAAGTTGAATACTATAAGAATAAGCAATCAATTAATGCACAAGGATAAGAATGGAAAATCAAAGTGGAAAATTTTGATTGGTTATAAATAAAATTTAAATTATGTAATAAAACGAAATATACTTAGTTACGTTGTGAAATTCAATTTAACTAAGTAACATGAATTAACCGAATCAATGAAAAATCAATTAAGAAGATTATTTAGTAATACACTAAATGTATTGATATTAATGTTTGGTTTGGCAAAAATATAAGTGAATAGGCTTATAATTATAAAGTTAACGATGGTTGAACAAATTAATTAAATTAATTAAAACGAGCTCGTGGCGTAGTGACAGTTCGTAATTTTCTGAATTTGAATTTTAAATGAATGCATAGAATCCAAAATAAGTCGGAATTCTTTGAAACAAGAATCTTCCGGTTCTATTGGATTTTAGTTTCCTAATGAAAGAGAAAATTTCAGATTTTAGCTTGTAAATTTCAAGATATGTCTAAACCAAAATTTCAAAAAAACAACGCCAGTAAAATTCGTGAATTAAAACTAAATTATAAAGAAAATGGCGAAAATAAAGTTTAAACAAATTCTAAATTTGGTCGATAGAAGTGTTAGAGGAAATTGAAATTAAATATGAAACATAATTCAGTGTAAGTCAACTAAATATGAATTGGGAAAATTTGTCATTTAAATAAAATGGCAAAAACTCATGACTTGGACAATGATAATAAGTAATAAATATAATAGACCAAGCGATGAAATTGGAATGAAATGTAACAAATGAAAATATGAATTGTTTAAAAAGTGAAACAAACAATGAAATCATACTAATAAAATAGTGACATTGCAAAATTTTGTTTGGTTGCTTGTTTGAATGAATATACTTGATTGGATATTTTAATTATGTTTTAGTTTCATTTGCTAATTCATTTGTGTTTACTATAAATATATAAATTTATTTCTTTTATATGCCATTGAATGTTAGTAAATACTGAAGACAAATTTGCTTGCATTGGAGCTACTTGCGCATAAGAAAATTTGCTATTGCTTGCTTAAAAATAAGCTAAATCACTAATAATGCAAATGAAACGTATGTATATCGAATTATATATATATATATATATATATATCATATTTTGGCAATTTATATTGTTTTCCCCCATTTTGGGATGCTTCATCATTGAGATGAGATGTATATTTATGATTATATATATATTATTGTTTTGCGGACTTAACCGTACAAAGGAGACTCTGCCGAAATTTTTCGTGAATTTATGACTTTGAAATTTTTGTGAAAATGTGAGTTTTGTATAAGTTAATTGTTTGTAATTTAGTAGAAATTTTATATTATTTCAACTTTATTTTGTCACTTCATTTCAACGTTCCTTTTCGAGGACGAAAAGTTTTAAGTGGGGGAGAGTGTAACAACCCCTATTTTTCGATAATTTAGATTATTAAATTTAATATGACTTTTGAATATATATTTTGTTATATTATTTTTTTATGATTTAACTATATAAATTTTGATGTGTGAACTTAATTAAAGAGAATCAGGTAATGAATTTCAACTTATTATAACAATAATAAGTTGCGTTGATTGTAAACTTAACTTTGATTTTGTTTATAGTAATTAATAATGAAAATTTGAAATCCTAAAGAAAATGAATGGAATTGAGTTAAAGAATTTATAGTTGAAATTCAATTGAATTGTAAAAAGAAAAGTAAAAAAATCAATGTTGGAATTAAATACAAATAAAATCAATTTGCAAAGTTAGTTTGAATTTATTTTGTTTTGAGTAAAATTAACATGTTTTGAAATTTAATAGAAATAAATGTTTAATTGGAAGAAAGTGGTTTAAATTGTTTAGAAATGTAATTGGAAATTTATGGCAAGTTATTAGGACTTAAAATGAATTGATTATTTTTTTTAAATTTTAATTGCTCAATTTAATTTGTATTTGCAAATGGGAATATCCAATTTAATATGATCTTTGATTTTGGTTAGATTTAATTATATGTCTTTTTACTTACGTTTTCATATGTAGATGGTTTTGTAATATTTTGATATCATTTATTGTTATAAATGTTTGAATCGTCATGCACATTGTATTATTTCAAATTTCGATGAAAGAACAAATAAATTAAAAATGGAACATTCATTCTTAGGCCAACAAATCTTATACATCCTTTTACGATAGGCTAAATTGTTGTTGGCATTTAATGTAATAAAGAATTGATTTTGAGAATAATGTTCATAATGGAATCAAATCAAAAGATAAAGGATTGATTGCTTTATTTATAAATTAAACCATTGGGATGCATGACATATAAATGACCATAAATTCTACCTTAACTCTCCTTTAAAATATACAAAAACGTAATCCACTCATTTCTCATTTCCTGTAGCTGCTAACTAAAATTCTCATTCAAAATAAACATGGCTTCCACTTAGTTTTCAACTTCAAAAATCAAAATAAAATTATCCATTCATCCTAAAATCATAAAACCGATTGTGCCAAGTTCATCTCGACAGGATCTCTAAACCCATATCAAAAATGTGAAACTCGATAAGGTTTCCAGAAGTCGATGTGAATGTCAGCGAGCTAGGGTTCAGATTTGGAGTGAAAATAGAAGTTAACTTACGAATTCATTATCCTATTTAGAATTGTGAGGGGAAAGGACACCGTTTGGCAAAGTATGGTGAGAATTGGGTGAAAATATGTCGCACCATGCACTGTCATGAGCGTGGAGGGCTGGGTGGACGGATTTTGTTCGGTAGTTGCGAGCTTGATGAAGTGGTAGTCGGTTGGTAGAGTTTGCGAAGTGGAGGAAGATGGTACAGACGGTTTGTGGAATGATGCAGAGATGAGGGAGATATGTGGAGTTAAAATTTCAGCCATGGTAGTTTACTGTAGGAAGCGGTTTTTATTTGAGGGAGAAGAAGGCCAGAAACGTACGATGACGTGGTGGGATTGTGTGGTGAGAAACTTTAGTTTGTATATTTTATTTATTTTATAATTTGAAATTCAAATAGTAAAACATGTGTAACTTTTTCATACGAGCTCCAATTGATGCACGGTTTGTTCCGTTAGAATTGTATCGACGAGCTCTTCGCGATGGTGCTTATTTGGGATGATTCCAAGAATGTTGAATTTTGGGCTAAAATTTGGAATTTCAATCGCGTACAGAACCAAGGTGAGTGATTAAACTCACTCACGCGTAACTAAAGCATTATAATATTAGTTAAATTAATATCGTGTCATGATATGATTGTATAGATTGATGTTTGACAGTTTAAATTGCATGTTTATATTTATTTGTACCGACAGTGTAGTTAAATTTGACTGTTAAATATAATTTTATAGTTAAGTAAAAAATCGACATTTAATTACTGTTTAAAACCTAACATCTGAAATTTTGTAAGTTTATATGATATTGGACTGTTTTGTATGTATTGATACGATGAATGACTTGAATTTAATATGTTTGACATATTGATGTTAATTGTGTGAACTTACCTGTTATTCACATTCATTCATATATGACCATTATTTGTGCTGATTAATCCCAACCATTACCCTAGATGTTACGGGCATCGAATAAACCCGGGATTAATTATTAAAATAAATTAAGAACGTAGGTTGAAATGATAAATACCTATGACCCTGATTTGGATTGAAATGATATATATCCTTTCCCAAAATACAAAAATTAAAATTTAAGTATCACTTGGCCATAGGATAGAAAATTATATACGACACCGGTTGGTTAAATAAAATTGTTTTAACCATGAATTTTGAAATGTTGTTTTAAAGACAATATAAGCGATGTTTTATAATTTATTTCCTTTGAACTTGAACATGGAATTTTGAAATATAAACAAAAAGGGGAAATAAATTAGTATTGTAACTAAAGCTAAATAAAGTGAAATATAATGTAAATCGAATTTATTTAAATTGAATTGTTTCATCCACCTTTGAAATTTATTGTGAATGAACACTGAGTTGAATTATATATGAATTGTGAACTATATTTGACATAAATTGAAATCATTGAAAATATGAATCTGATTTGGAATGTCACTAGTTGAATTAATTTGATCAAATTGAAATGAATGTAAATTGGAAGTTTAATCGATGGAATTATTGAAAATTGAGTTGGTTAATTGAAAATGTTAGAGAAACGATTCTAATTCCAACTATAGTATTTCAAATCATTTTATAAGCTATTTTAATAATAATTATTTTTCTTTATAAACTATTTTACTTTATTACTATTTTATTTTATAAATTATTTTAAATAAATCATTTTAACATTAACTATTTATTTTATAAATTACTTAATGTTTTAACTATATATGAAACACCCCACCTCCATTAAGGTCACTCACAAAGGGGATGCCTTAACTTTGGTGGAGGTTTATAAGTAAAAGCCTCAGATGAACTCAAGACAGATATAACTACACATATTTTCAACAGCGGAAACCAAACAAACTTTTATTTCATAAATACGTGTATCAAACAAAAGATTTCCATAATTGTCTCAAAATACTTCCAACATTACACCCTCATAACTGCCTTGATTATTAAAGAAGCATGAAAACATAAATAAAGTGACAAAAATCCCCATAGTGATATCCAAAGCCATTTTCCAAGCAAGAAAGATCCAAATCATACATCTACGTTCTTGGTGCTTGTAAAGAGCCTGACTGAGTTGAGTTGTTTCCTCCCTGTGGACCTGGGAGGGGGGGACGAAAGAAAAGAAGACGAAAAGAAAATAGGGTCAGACATAAAGCCTGAGTAAATCTAGTAACTCTTCAATATGTGAATAAGAAAAGGGTATGATGGATGTAAACTAAAAATAGGAAAGTGTCACAAGCTAAGGAAGTGTCGAATGTACTATCATACCCATACTATATCTCTGCACCTACTCGAGTTTATTCTAATTGGCATCCCATGGTGAGGGTGAAGTGATCCCCATTCTTATTAAAGATCGGCTCCTACTCGCGTTAACATGTGTCATACGGCCCCCAAGAATTGTAGATACCTATGCTGGTCCCACCATGGGGTGTATCAAGACCCATGGTGGCGGCCCCGACACAAATTCTAGAAGGCATAGGTTATACTACTGGTGTCCCCAGTGCCCTGGTTGTCTGCTCCGGAGTGTGTGCACGCCCGCACCCCGTTAGACCTGCACTGTGCACCCACCGCCGTCGTTTGACCGCTTACAATCAGCCCAGTAATCGTGCCCCACCGTGCCTAGTTTCAGGGTACCGTTGATATCTAACTTTGGGTTACTGCTGAAACGGGTCCCTCATTACCAGGATTTTCTAGTCAAACATGTTAAGTGGTTAAGTGTCTGTATTTACCTAACCCCAACCATCAATTCTTGTTAACATGTCGAATTTGGTTAAGTGTTATAGTTGACTTAACCCTACCATCTGTCCTTAGCCTCTTAGGAGCACCAGACCACTCACATTAGACAGGTATTGCTACGGTTACCGGATATGCCGGTCGGTTCCGGGCAGGTTTACACCATAGCTCAGTCTAACCTCGGGTCCTTATTGGGCTCAATGCTTAACCACCCACATTGGATAGGTATTGTTGTGACTACTGGACAGCCGGGCGGGTCCGGGAAGGTTTACATCACAATTCAAACCTCGGGTTAAGCATGTCGTGTTTTCTAAATTTACATATTTTATTACTTCTCAACTATATGTAAATGTCATATCTTTTATTTTTGGGTATTTCAATTCATACCGCTTATGTGTCATAATCGTTGGCATGTGCCAAACATGCCAACATATATTTTCATATTTTACACCCAACGTTATTAACCCCGTTTGTTCGCAACGTTATAACATGTGTTGGGCTTGTCACAATTCAGCCCAACTTTATAAACGTGAGGAAAAGGGGAAATCAAGAACATGTAATACATAAAGGTGTGTGGCGCATGAACTTGCAATTTGGCAATTCCACTAACATATAACATGGTTCATGTGAACTTGCATTCAAATGAAAGTATGACTAAGTAGGTGACATATGAAATGGCATAGTTTAGTGTGACGATCCCAAAACCCCGTGACACGGTGTTAAGGATAATCATTGGAATATAACACATTAATCATCATTAGCAGATCACAGATAATAGCATAAACAGAAAATAGAATAATTTACACACATATGACAGCGGAATCATATAAATATCATCACATCAGAGAAGCACAGTACAAGATACAACTTAGTGCATAATGATACATAGTCAGTCACCATCGCCTGAGGCGGAATCATACATAAAGAGTACTCAAAATAAATATTAGTCTACATCGCCAATGGCGGAATAATAATATAGATACAATAATGGCGGAGAAAATCCAAGTCACCACGGTGTAGTCAAGCCTCGCAATGAGCCAAAAGTGCGTCAGAAACCTGTAACTAGGCTGCCCGTGTGAAAATGAGGGCACTCGAGTTTGCAAGGAGAAACAAACTACGAGTCAGTCATGGGACTGGTATGAGAAATCTACTTAACTTATTAACAACAATAATAAGGCAAATCAAAGGACCACGCCACTTTCACGGAACGGGTTTACTCCAATGAGTGCTAGTGCATGAAATAAAGTAAATGATTAAATCATCGCAATGCTTTTTATAAAATGAAGTCATTATAAGACTCAGGTCCCATCACACAATGCAATGCAAGCCGGAGTATAGAGTTTTTACCTTATAATGGCCAAAAATGCTTCATACGAATAAAACAAAAGCGTTTGATATTATTACTAGTGCATACATGTTTCAAAAGCAAATTTAATCATAAATATCAATCCTAGGCGGCATAGCTATCATCTACTATGTCGCCATACTAGTAATACAATCACGTCCGCATATTTCGTATTGGAAATTGGATTCCTTCATGAGTCGAGGCAAGGGGCAAGCTCCTCTCCGATTCGAGACACTCTAGCAAATGCCTCGGGACCGCACACAGCAATCCCCTGGATCCTCCAAGGTCGGTCCTCTCTTACGTTTGAGGATCGGCAATTCCTGAACACACGTTTCTCGGTCCTTACAGACCTATAATCGAGGCGCCTCGTATTCCAACAACCACATAGGTGAAAAGTAGATATAAATGTCAGGGCTGGGAGGTCACTGACACCACCATAGCTAGAAAGAAACGTCGTGTACTCCTTGGGTCCTTCTCCCGTTTTTGACTCATACCGGGGTGTGAGGCTCGCGAATTCACGTCCTACACAAAGCTACGTCACACAGACCATGCTTTGATCATCAACCACAAGACTTTGCTTTGCAACAGAAGCCTTGATCATATGCCACTTAGGCGTGCCACACAGGCAATCCACTCCATGCGACTGATTTCTGTCAATACATAACCTCTGAGCTCGTACGTCTCAGAGAAGGGCGTTAAGCAAGAGAATAAATTTTCCGCCGCCAAACAGATATATATTTAACAGAGATCAATCAACACAGAACAAAATCCAATGTCAGACACATAGTCCATTAACAAGTCCATTCTGGGTCTGAACGAAACTGGAGGCACCAATTCCTCGCATATCCGTACAATCAACAGTATGTTTGGACGGATATTACTTCAATTCCTTCATGGTAGCTACTCCAATCACGAGCATCAGTAGCGCCCATCCATCCAATATGAAGATCGTCGGTCTTCAACCGTCTTTGACTCTTCGACTTCTCGACGTCGATTGATTATTTGAAATGAGATAAACTCGGCCTTTTCAAATAATCCACATATATTTAGATTTTCAAATCAATTATTCACATGGTTGGACTATTCAATATTCACATTTCAGTTCTTTAGTTATAGTTTTCATGTCAAATACATTCAACCATCACATATCAAGCAAACACAACGAAATTGGTTTATTTCCACTTTATATCGTCTATAGTATTCTATAACGACATATAGCCGTTTTTATTTATTTTAAAACGGCCATATTTAATTAAACGACATTACAAGTCGTGCCGATGCACTGGCGCTGCATTCCACTAATTTTGTTTTACACATATCTGAAAATCTAACCGTTGGATCTTCACAAATTTTATATCATTAGGAAGGTTATTTCAAAACGAATCCAACGGATTCAGTTTTGGGAAAATCCGACGGTCGGATCTTCCACACTAGTCATTTGAAGTTACGATTTCAATTTACGAACTGCAGCGTCGTTATTCGATTTAATTTAATTATATATATATAAATATAATTGTTTCTGGCGCTGTTTTTCTTCAGATTTGAATTAAACATTCCAGACAATCCAACCGTCGGATCTTCACAAAGTTGGTGCCGTTGGAAAGATATTTCCAAGGCGAACCCAACGGTTGCGGTTTCGGGAAAATCCAATGGTCGGATTTCCCGCACTAGTCGTTTGAAATCACGATTTCAAAACACAAACTGCACGGCCACGTTTCGTTTTAATTTTATTTATATTTATATATTTATATAAATATAGTTCATTCAAAAATTCCTTTATCGTTTTCACTTCAATTATTTCACTAATGCCTTTAAATTTCGGAAAATTTCGCCATAACCTCCTTTGTACGGGAGGGGCTGGGAAAATTCCCAAATAGCCATACGGGCGTCTCATGTCAAAAAGAAAAAGAAAAAGCCAAGCGGCTAGCCAACAGGCTCATAAAATCATCACCCAAACAAAACAGTAAATGTGTACCTATTTGTCGGGCATAAAATTTTATTCCTCTTCTCTAGCCCCTTTGCTATAACGTGTTCAATAAATATGCATGTACATATATACAATTTATATCACTTATCATTTTCCATTCAACTTCCTATTCGATTTACTTTGGTTCAAAAACACCATTCATTCTAATGTTGCATGCATAGGCTAAAATCATATCATTAGCTAATTAATGTATATTTCAACTCATGCACATTTATTTGAACAAGTGGATATTTTTAACACTTCACATTTCAAAGATGATAATTTTGGTGAACTAAAATAGATTTCAACACATGACTATTTTATTTAGTTCCTATGCATGTTAAAAATAATATTTCATTAACAAATATTTATTTCAACGTCCGCATATCTCTAGCATATCACATATATGATAAAAATGATATTTTTACCATTTAAAATATTTATTCGACAAATGGATGTTTTCAACACTTCATAGTTTCAATAAAAATGTAATTTTTATTGTTCGATCTTTTTATTCAACACATGAACTTTTCCACTACACACACTTCTCAACACGTGAGCGTTTCCACACATGGGTATTTTATTTATGTAGTTCATATAAGAAAGATAGAATTTTCATTGTTGAAACTATTTATATATAAGGCGAATATTTTTCAAACTTCATATATATTATAAAAATGTTATTTTTATTGTTTAGACACTTCATTCATTCACAAATGAATTTAATTTTCACACATCACTTTTCAACACACCAACATTTCCACACATGGATATAGTTTCAACATATGGCTTTAATTTCAATGCATGAAGAAAATTTCAACATATGAAAATAATTCTAACACACAAAGATTATTCAAAATTTCGGCAGCATAACGGCAGGGTAGTTAAACCGGCACCGTCCCTAGTACGGCTCCTCGCTCTACCTTAAAACCTCGCGGTTTTTGACAATGGGGATTCATGCATATAATTCGCACGCATGCGGCATGTTTATTTTTATTTCCATAAATATTTCCAATTCATTTCAATCACCAATGGGTATTTTTCAACCACAACCAAACAATGTCAACCACAAACAATTATTCAACCATTCGTATTTTTCATCCAATATTTCACACCAATTCACAACAATAAATATCGTCCATGGTTTGTGGACGAGGGGAGTGTATATATATATATATATATTTAATTGCTATATTTCACTTGCATCTCAACACATATATCAATTATTCTATGCATGTATAATTCATACTTCACTCATATAGCTTACACCACGCATGTACATGAGGTATACAACACGTGTGTAATTTATATTTCGCTAATATAAATTATACACGACATTTTCCATTCAAATTTATTTAATTTAGATTTCTCACATTGGTTTGTTGCTTCGCTAAAAATAGATACGATGTCAGAAAAATCCGCGGCTTCTTCTATTGGGTAGAGAGCTTCCTTGCGGTCCCGATGTTTCCTGTTTCATCGAATTTCGTCAACACACCAAAAAGATATGATTTTTCAAAGCGTAAACATAAAAAAGAACTCACCTTTCACGAAGGTTCAAAACTAGGTTTGCGGTTTTCGCCAAAACCGAGGCACGAGGGGATGATCGGCGAGTTGGACGTGGAAGAGGGAAGAGAGGGCTTCCTGTCGGTGGTGGTTTGGTGGCGTTCGATGGTCAGGATCGTCGGCGGCGGCGCTGGGAAGGTTGGGGCTTTGGAGCCTCGATTCAGGCGGAGGAGGGGTCGGGGGTGGTCGAGCTGGGGTCGGATCTGATGGGGAGGCGAAGGCGCGTCGAGCGGCGGCGGTGGCGGAGGCTGGAAGCAGCGGTGATCGGGCCTGGAAGGGGGGGAACGGGTTTCGCCGTTGGTTTTGGGGTTTTTTTTGTTTTTTTAAAATAATGAATGGAGAAATATGATTGGTCAATGGTTTTAATAAATTTTTAAATAGTGTTTTCTCAAACGAACTCCTTTTTAAACCCAACGACTGTCGCCCTTAGCTAAATACCCCCATTCCGGACACAATGGGATATGTTTCGTTGGCCAATTCGACTGTTACAGTCAGTTATTTTTCAAATTAAAGTATAAAACATTTAATTTTTAACTTTGAACGTACATTTCAATTTGCCAGAGCCACAAACTGATTCGAAAAATTATGGAAAAATAAATCTAGCTATGTTTTGACGCTATGGTCTCAACAAAACTAGTTTCGTCGAATTCTAAGATCGTTTGAAAAATAGCCATTTTCTGGTCGATCCAATTTAACAGAAATTGACCAAACACATTTTCTTTTTCCACGCTCACATACTAGCTTCAAAAATTATGAAATTTGAAACCTAGCAATAGTTTGACATCCCGGACCCAACAAAAGTGGTTTCGTCGAATTCCGAGGTCGTATGCAAAATATCAATTTTCCAGGGCTATATATTCTATATAGCGACCTATCTGAAAATTCATTCGGCCATAACTTTTGATTCCCATTATGAAACTTCGATTTTTTAGATTCGTTAGAAAGGTATTGACTAACAGATTTAAATATTTTTGGTTTCGCTAAAATCCGTTATATTTTCCACCCTGCAAAGTCAGTCAAAGTTTGAATCCAAATTTTCAAACTGACTCACTATTTCTAATTCACTATTTTGTTGAAATATTCTATTTCAATTGTTCAAATTCCTTTGAAATCACCAATTTAAAAATTTTAAATTGGCTCGTATTTTCCGGGTTATTACAATCTCCCCCACTTAAAACTTTTCGTCCTCGAAAAGGAAACAACAGTAAAGTAGGAAACAAAATGTAAATGCAAAGTATTATAAAGGTACCTTGCACTGGAGTTAGTCAGAGATATCCACTCTGCATTTGGGGTAAGCTTGCTTAATGCTTTCCTCAGTCTCCCAAGTACAGTCTCTAGGATCACTGCTCCACTGCACTTTAACTAAATGAACCTTTTTGCTTCTTAGTTCTCTAGTTTCTTTGCCAACGATCTTTAATGGCTCTCTTCTAAGTGCTAATTCTAGAGTTATATCTATATCCTGTTGCGCTGCTTCTTCTACAACAAGATCTGGATCATGCACATGTCTTCTAAGTTGAGATATGTGAAATACATCATGCACTCCAGGCAACCAATCAGGTAATTGAACCCTATAAGTAAGAGTTCCAATTCGTTCGAGTATAGGAAAGGGACCAATAAATCTCGGTGCCAACTTCCCAGTTTTGCCAAATCTGATTACCCCTCTCATCGGAGAAACCTTCAAATAAACATGATCACCAACAGCAAATGTCAAATCTCTTCTTCTAGAATCTGCATAACTTTTCTGTCGGCTTTGGGCGGTTCTCAAACGCTTTTTGATGAAGTCGACCTTATCAGATGCTTCTCTAATCATATCGGGTCCTAACACAAGTCTGTTGCCAGGTTCTACCCAACATGCTGGAGATCGGCAGGGTCTGCCATATAATGCTTCAAATGGCGACATTCCCAAACTTTCTTGATAGCTATTGTTATATGAGAATTCTGCCAAATGCAAATGATCTTCCCATGACCCACCAAAATCAATTATACAAGCCCGCAATAAATCTTCTAGAATTCTATTCACCCGCTCAGTTTGGCCATCTGTTTGAGGGTGATAAGCGGTGCTCATATTCAGTTTCGTTCCCAATTCTGTCTGGAAAGCCTCCCAGAATTTGCTAGTAAATAGGGGATCTCTATCACTGACTATGCTGATGGGAATTCCATGCAGCTTAACGATTTCCTTGAAATATATCTGTACCAGACTTTGAGCGGTTCTATTGGATCTGACAGGTATAAAATGGGCAGTCTTCGTGAAGCGATCTACGATTACCCAAATGTTGTCATTACCTTTCCTGGTTCGCGACAAGCCATCTATGAAATCCATGGAAATATGTTCCCATTTCCAGCTTGGGACTTCCAACGATTACAACAATCCAGCTAGCTTCTGTTGGTCGCTCTTGACCAATTGACAAGTAGGGCATCTGCTAACATACAAAGAAATATCCCTTTTCATTGCCCTCCACCAGAAAGTGCATTTGATATCGTTGTACATCTTACTCACACCAGGATGGATGCAAAATTTGGATTTATGGCATTCATCTAGCACTTCTCTTCGAAGGCCTGGAATATCTGGGATGCAAATCCTATTATTTAACCTGAGAACCCCCTTATTGCCAATACAAAAACTCATGGTTTCACCTTCTTTGACCCTCTGACTGATTCTCTGAATGAATTCATCGTCTTTTTGAAGGGATGAGATCCTATCAATCAATCCAGGTGTAATTATAAGATTGGCAATGATTGCGGTTTTCCTACTAAGCGCATCCGCTACTACGTTAGCTTTCCCCGGCGTATACAGGATACCAAGATCATACGCTGCAAGAAATTCTAGCCAACGCTGCTATCTCAGATTCAGATCTTTCTGGGTATATAAATACTTCAATGATTGATGATCAGTGTACAGAACAAATTTCTCACCCAATAAATAATGCCTCCATATTTTTAAGGCAAAAACGATGGCTAGCAACTCAAGATCATGAGTCACATAATTCTTCTCATGCGGTTTTAGTTGGCGTCTTGCATAAGCGACTACTTGGCCTCTTTGCATTAACACTGCACCAAGACCTCTAATAGAAGCATCTGTCCAAACCGTTAAATCCTGATTGCCATCAATGATGGTTAACACTGGAGCAGTTGTCAGTTTCGATTTCAATTCCTGGAAAGCTTCTTCACAATCGGAAGTCCACTTAAACTTCTCATGTTTCTTTGTTAGCCTCGTTAACGGACCGGATATCTTCGAAAAATCCTTAACGAACTTTCGATAATAACTAGCCAACCCCATAAAACTTCTAACCTCTGTGGGAGTAGTGGGTTGTTTCCAATCTTGGATCGCTGTTATTTTGCTTGTGTCAACAGAAATTCCTTTCTCTGACACGACATAGCTGAGAAATTTGACTTCTTCTTGCCAGAAGACACATTTAGAGAATTTGGCTTTGAAGACGTTCTTCCTTAGAATCTCCAATACTTGTTCTAAGTGTTTTTCATGCTCGGGTTTTGATTTGGAGTAGATTAAAATATCATCGATGAATACGAGGACAAATTTATTCAGAACTCCCCTGAACACTCTATTCATTAGATCGACAAAGTATGCTGGAGCGTTACACAGGCCAAACAGCATTACTAACCATTCATAAAATATGTCTGGACCTCTGAAAGCTATCAAAGGAACACACTCTTCTGCTATTCTCAATTGATGAAAACCTGTAGCTAGGTCCATTCGGGAAAATACTTTCGCCCCATTCAATTGGTCTAGCAAATCATCGATGCGGGGTAATGGATACTTGTTTTTGAGCGTCTGTTTGTTGAGGTCTCGGTAATCAACACATAATCTAAGAGTACCGTCTGACTTTGGGACAAACACAATAGCTGCACCCCAATTAGAAAAACTAGGTCTGATTAGACCCTTCCACAACAGTTGACGAGTTTGATCGCCTAATTCTTCTTTTTCTTTTGGAGTCATTCTGCGAATTGGATGTACTACTGGTCTGGCATTGGGAATTAGATCAATTCGGAATTCTATTTCTCTTTGCGGAGGTAAGTTTTCAACTTCTTCAAACACATCCGCATAGTTTCTTACAATAGGAATCTTTTCTATGGAAGTGGGGATAAGTTCTAATGCCGACCAAAATTCTTCTCTATTCGGATTCAAACCATGATAGGGTATATATATATATGTCCAAGCTCCGTTCGAATTTTAACGATTCTTTCCGCACACTTCACTTCGGCTTCATATTTCGTTAACCAATCTAGCCCAAGGATAACGTCGAATTCGGGAAAATCCATAACGATCAAATCAAAGGGAAATTTGTAGAAAGAATAAGAGACTGGCACTCTACAATATGAACTGAGAATGAGAGATCCTCCTATCGGATTATGTACATCAACCGATTCTTTGAGCTTTCGCTGTTTTAACTTTAATTTGTGCATTGTGTTACTAGCAATAAAACTACGTGATGCACCTGTGTCAAACAATACAGAAACAGGAATATTTTTAATGGTAAGGGTACCTCCCAAAACATCAGGTTTACCTGCTCCATCGGAAGCAGCTGGCGGGCTCGACCCGTCATAGACGTGAGCTACTGTAGCTTTCTTCAGCAAAGGACAGTCTTTGACCAGATGATCGGTCTTGCGACAATTGAAGCACGAGCGAGGATTCTGGGAGCCTTGGCTCGAGCCTTGAGAATTTGTCTTCTGCCTCTTCGGGGCTGTGCAGACATTTGAGTAATGCACCGGCTTGTCACAGTTAAAGCAATTTCCTCTTGGCGGCTTGCCAGTCTGAGGTTTTGAAGATGCTGCTTGGCTTGACTCGCCTTGATTTACAGCAGGCTTGCGCTTGTTTCCGGCTTGGCTTCTAGCGCGATCCTGATCCAGATGCCTTTGATCAAGGTCTTCGTAGTTGCATGTCATTTCCACCAGTTCGTTGAATTCCAGCTTGACATGGGCCATGGCTCTATCATGATATTGTCGTCTTAGCCCAAGGATAAACCTCTTATTTTTGGATTTCGCAGTGGCGACGAGCTCCGGAGCATAGGGCGACAACAGTGTAAATTTATTCAGATAATCTTACATGGAAAGATCCCCCTGCTGGAGATTGGCGAAGTCATCGTGCATTCGTTCTAAAGCTTGTTATGGGACATATTTCTCCTTGAAGAATACTTTAAATCCATCCCATGTTCGTCCAGCTTCTCTATTCCCGGCGGTGAGAGATTCCCACCATAATTCAGCTTGTTCCTGCATAAGCCAGGCGCCCATAATAGCTTTATCTTCGTCTCCAAGCCTTAGGCCTTCAAGAATTTTCTCGCATGTTTTGAGCCATGCAAGGGCCTCTATTACTGTGCCAGTACCCGAGAAGGTCTTGCCTCCTAAGTTCTTATATCTCTTAGCTACACGGTCTAGCTCGAAGTATTGAGCTGCCGGAGGTTGTATCAAAGGTCCTTCTTGAGCTAGGGCTTCTCCCCTTCCTCGGCTTCGGCCGGCACGGCCTCCTCTAGCGGCGGCTGCTCTGGTAGCCATTTGTCAAATTCTGTATAAGCAAGAAAAGAGTCAGCTAACAGAAATGATAGTCTATTGCATAGTTAAGCAGAAAATTTACGGAAAGATAATGATGGTCTGATCAAATTGTTTTTGCTATTCTGCTCGGCTCATTCTAGGAATTTACTAGTCCAATCTCTAATGAGCGACTCGCCTTAGAATACTACTGATTCTATTTTGACGAAGTGTTTAATGTGTTAGACTCCAGAACTAAAGTTAACCAAAGCTCTGATACCAGCTGTGACGATCCCAAAACCCCGTGACACGGTGTTAAGGATAATCATTGGAATATAACACATTAATCATCATTAGCAGATCACAGATAATAGCATAAACAGAAAATAGAATAACACACATATGACAGCGGAATCATATAGATATCATCACATTAGAGAAGCACAGTACATGATACAACTTAGTGCATAATGATACATAGTCAGTCACCATCGCCTGATGCGGAATCATACATAAAGAGTACTCAAAATAAATATCAGTCTACATCGTCAATGGCGGAATCATAATATAGATACAATAATGGCGGAGAAAATCCAAGTCAGCACGGTGTAGTCAAGCCTCGCCATGAGCCAAAAGTGTGTCAGAAACCTGTAACTAGGCTGCCCATGTGAAAATGAGGGCACCCGAGTTTGTAAGGTTAAACAAACTACGAGTCAGTCATGGGACTGTTATGAGAAATCTACTTAACTTATTAACAACAATAATAAGGCAAATCAAAGGACCACGCCACTTTCGCGGAACGTGTTTACTCCAATGAGTGCTAGTGCATGAAATAAAGTAAATGATTAAATCATCGCAATGCTTTTTATAAAATGAAGTCATTATAAGACTCAGGTCCCATCACATAATGCAATGCAAGCCGGAGGATAGAGTTTTTACCTTATAATGGCCAAAAATGCTTCATACGAATAAAACAAAAGCGTTTGATATTATTACTAGTGCATACATGTTTCAAAAGCAAATTTAATCATAAATATCAATCCTAGGCGGCATAGCTACCATCTACTATGTCGCCATACTAGTAATACAATCACGTCCGCATATTTCGTATTGGAAATTGGATTCCTTCATGAGTCGAGGCAAGGGGCAAGCTCCTCTCCGATTCGAGACACTCTAGCAAATGCCTCGGGACCGCACACAGCAATCCCCTGAATCCTCCAAGGCCGGTCCTCTCTTAATTTTGAGGATTGGCAATTCCTGAACACACGTTTCCCGGTCCTTACAGACCTATAATCGAGGCGCCTCGTATTCCAACAACCACACAGGTGAAAAGTAGATATAAATGTCAGGGCTGGGAGGTCACTGACACCACCATAGCCAGAAAGAAACGTCATGCACTCCTTGGATCCTTCTCCCGTTTTTGACTCATACCGGGGTGTGAGGCTCGCGAATTCACGTCGTACACAAAGCTACGTCACACAGACCATGCTTTGATCATCAACCACAAGACTTTGCTTTGCAACAGAAGCCTTGATCATATGCCACTTAGGCGTGCCACACAGGCAATCCACTCCATGCGAATGATTTCTGTCTATACATAACCTCTGAGCTCGTACGTCTCAGAGAAGGGCGTTAAGCAAGAGAATAAATTTTCCGCCGCCAAACAGATATATATTTAACAGAGATCAATCAACACAGAACAAAATCCAATGTCAGACACACAGTCCATTTACAAGTCCGTTCTGGGTCTGAACGAAACCGGAGGCACCAATCCCTCGCATATCCGTACAATCAACAGTATGTTTGGACGGCTACTACTTCAATTCCTTCATGGTGGCTACTCCAATCACGAGCATCAGTAGCGCCCATCCATCCAAAATGAAGATCGTCGGTCTTCAACCGTCTTTGACTCTTTGTAACGGCTGGAAATTTCCGACTCCTCGAGAGTCGGAAATTCCGACGACGTTAGTGAAAGAAAGTAGAGGGTGAGAAAGAAAAGATAGAACTAATAGAATAGAAGAAGAAGAACATCAGAATCATCAGAGTAACACGAATCTCACAGCGGAACGAATAACATATAATATATAACATAACTTTGAAGTAAACAGTTATATATATACAATAGCACTTATCAGAGTACAACACTTACAACACAGCGGAAATAACTATAGCTATAAAATCTTGCAGCCTCCTGCTCCAAGCTCTCCAAGTATATCTGTAAATCCCGACTACTTGACTGCCCGTACAAATTTAGGCACCCAAGAGTTTAGGGAAAACAACAAAGTAAACTCCGGGTCAGTCATGGGACTGGTATGAGTAAAACAATTTAAACATGTATATGAACAAGTAAACGATATCTCATAAGACCACGCCGCATAACGGAACAGGTTTTTCCCTTATGAGAATCCAAAATATCTTTATATCAAAAACCTTTTGATATTATAATAATGTCTATGTACAAATAGATATCAACTGGCAGAAACGCTTGCATCTCACGTTCTACATACATAGTATAAAATCATAAACCGCAGGGCGCTTATCGGAGAATGGATTCCAACAGACAAGGTATGGGAGCACCTTCTGAATAGTGTACTCTAGAGGTGATACACTCAGGTTCAACAAGAACGTCTTGCAACCCGGCCACACATGACCGCTCACTCATTTAGCTTGAGTGTCGCGAATATATTGCCACCACGGTTGTAGGCCATCAAACCGTCATCCGAAGATACAGAATCAAAAAGAAGTATAAATATGGATATTCCCTAGATCGGGGACAATACACCCTGCTTGGGAATGACCCAACTAGCCATGCTGCCTAGCCCAACTTTTGTTACTTCCTGGTGTGAGGCTAGAAGCTACGTCTATCTTCAGAACATCTGATCACCATTCACTTTGAATGCCACATCGTCATACCCGCCAAATCACAAATTGACTTATTCAAAAATAACACGGGTATACAGCTAAGAGAAACGAATTCCTCCGCCACCAAAGGTGAATACGTTTGAACGGATCAACTTACGCGATCCATTGGATATACTCTGTCAGACCTTCTTCCATATACGTTGTCCTGGGACTGGACAAACCGAAGGCACTATTCAGTATATCCATCTTAGTCACTGTTATCTAAGACTTATACAACAGCCCTTGCACTTTACTCCGTCTTCAATTTATCTTTGGCAGATATTGCTCGCAACGCTTATGCCAATACAGAGTGGTTCTTTGGATAGTAATCCAGCCGGTCTCTCCATATTAACAACGTTAAAATGGTAAAAACTTTGATAGTCTGTGATTCAACTATCAAATGAAAACATGTCGGTGCACAAACAACGATCTTATTTCAAAATGGAAATTCGATCGATCAATCATCATATGTTCATATTTCCCTTTTTCATATATTTAGAAAATATATGTTATTAATCATTGGAAAACATTTCCATAGCTTATTTTCACATCACTATTATTTCGCAACTATCAGTCCCTAACTGTAACTAGTATGAGAACAATTCTCTAAGTATCAATCCGGAAGGTCAAAACCAACATCAGATCGTCACTTAGAAAACCGTTCAACTTACCCTCTCCAGTCAGTTTCTGAATTTGCTTAACTCTATTTCTTAAATTCTTATCATGAAAACATTTCATTTTCTATGTTTAGAAAACATATCTGACTATATTTGGAAAACGTTTCCAAAACTCATTTACGGATTTCCAATGAACGTTGTATAAAACATCGTTTCGCTTAATCCATTTATCGCTTATTCCTTAGCTTTATTCCTAATCAACCTTTTAGATCGAACCACAACTATTCCTTTGTCAATTCTGAAGTCAATCAAGTTGGGGTATAGTTACCTCTCAGACCTTAATTGAACAACGTCCTTTACTGTGAAATAGATGAAGTTCGTCACTCACTTTTTCCAGTCATCTGTTTACGCAAATTCTCGGATTCAGGTTACGAATCCACTTCTTATATGACAGTGTTTGATTATAACTATAACGTTATAATTCCTACTTCTGAAATATCTAACCTAAATTATAACTTTATCTCCTAACTCGGATAATTTAACAGACACCTAATTTCTAAATCAATAACTAAATCTTGATTTAAACCCTGGAAAGTAAATAGTACTTTCCCGAATTCGCTATAATCGAATTCGACGTATAACTCTCTTTCGAGTAATCTCTATTTGATTAACTCTTCTTCGAATAAACTATATTCGATTATCTCTCTTCGAATAACTCATATTCGAAATCTCTCTCTATCGAATAAACAATATTCGATCTCTTTCTTTCGAATATGCTATATTCGAAAATCTCCTTTCGATTTACTAATCGATAACTCCTTTTGATCAAACTAAAATCGATAACTCCTTTCTCTATTCGAATAACTAATATTCGACTAACTCCTTTGGATCAACTCATTTGCTTAACTCCTTCGAATAACTAATTCGAATAACTTACCTTCGAATAACCAATATTCGATTTACTCTAACTCGATTAACTTAATTCTAATCGGTTTACTCCATTTCGATTCAACTTAATTCAAATCGATTAACTTAACTCAAATTTATTAACTCCTTTCGAATAACTAAATTCGATTTAACTCTAATTGAATAACTAATATTCAATTAACTCTTACGTGTTTAACTCTATTTGAATAAGTAATTCAAATCACTCTAATGTGTTTAACTCTATTCAAATATCTAATTCGAATAACTCATTTCGAATAACTAAATTCGATTAACTCTTTTAACTTTACTCGAATAACTATATTCGATTAACACCTTCTTTCGAATAACTATATTCGATTAACTCTTCGACTAACTCCTTTGGATTAACTAACTTCGAATAACTCCTTTGGATTAACTCTTCGACTAACTCCTTCGGATTAACTCTTCGATTAACTCCTTCGGATTAACTAACTTCGAATAACTCCTTTGGATTAACTAACTTCGAATAACTCTTCGACTAACTCCTTCGGATTAACTAACTTAGAATAACTCCTTTGGATTAACTAACTTCGAATAACTCTTCGACTAGCTCCTTCGGATTAACTAACTTCGAATAACTCCTTTGGATTAACTAACTTCGAATAACTCTTCGACTAGCTCCTTCGGATTAACTAACTTCGAATAACTCCTTTGGATTAACTAACTTCGAATAACTCTTTTGGATTAACTAACTTCGAATAACTCTTCGACTAGCTCCTTCGGATTAACTAACTTCGAATAACTCCTTTGGATTAACTAACTTCGAATAACTCTTTGACTAGCTCCTTCGGATTAACTAACTTCGAATAACTCCTTTGGATTAACTAACTTCGAATAACTCTTCGACTAGCTCCTTCGGATTAACCCTTCGATTAACTCCTTCGGATTAACTAACTTCGAATAACCAATATTCGATAACTACTCTTCGAATAAATAGTATTCGATAACTCTTCTCAAATGAATCACATTTGATTTCTCCACTCGAATAAACTATATTTGATAACTCTTCTCAAATGAATAACATTTGATTTCTCTACTCGAATAAACTATATTCGATAACTCTTCTCAAATGAATAACATTTGATTTCTCCACTCGAATAAACTATATTCGATAACTCTTCTCTCGAATACACCATATTCGATAACTCTACTTCGGATAAGTGATATTCGACAACTCTACTCGATTAACTCTACTTGGATAACTCTAACTGATCAACTCTAACTGGTCAACTCTAACTGGTCAACTCCAACAGGTCAACTCTAACTGGTTAACTCAACTGGTTAACTCTAACAGATTAACTCTAACTGGTTAACTCTAACTGGTCAACTCAACTGGTTTAACCTAACTGGTTAACTCTAACTGGTTAACTCAACTGGTTAACTCTAACAGATTAACTCTAACTGGTTAACTCTAACTGGTCAACTCAACTGGTTTAACCTAACTGGTTAACTCTAACTGGTTAACTCAACTAGTTAACTCTACTGGTTTAACCTAACTGGTTAACTCGTCTTGATTAACTGAACAAATCCACTTAGTTTAACTTAGCTAATTCACGTTGATTAACTCTAACCGATTCACTTAGTTTAACTCAACTAATTCACTTCGATTAACCACTTAGTTAACTTAACTAATTTACTTCGATTAACCATTTAATTTAACTTAGCTAATTCACATCGATTTATCGCTTAGTTTAACTTAACTAACTTACTTTGGTTAACCTAACCAATTACTTTGTTTAACTCGACTAACTCGCTTTGGTTAACTTATGGTTTTTAACACATCATCTAACAACGGTGAATATTTGTCCAAACACGCATAATCACAACGGATTATATACATCACATTATATGTCACAATATATAAATCATAGTAAAAATTACTGTTGAGGAATCCAGTTGGATTCCTCTAACCTGTTTCCCTGCATCACAGATGTTAGACAACAACAGTATAATATTCTGATAAACAGAATCAACATATAACTATTTGACGGCTTATATATATATATATACGTAAATATATATATAAAATCTCTACTAACTGACTAGCAGTTCAATCAAACAGTCAACATACAGTCAAACAGACCATATCTAGCAGTTCTAAGAATACACTGTAAAAATAGAACTATTTAGAGTTTGTGAGATTTACTCACATTGGTGGTTTATCATTGAATAACAAAAACCGTTCAATAGATCCAATCAGGCGTTTTAATTCGCCATAAGTTGTGACGAGCTCTAACCCTTTCCAGATTAGTTACGTTGCACAGTGCGCTCATCGGATTCCACTGTAACAGACGGTTTGCAAAACTGACGCGGCCCAATTCCTCTCTGTACCGTACCGGCTCCAACTACTTTTCTCCCTTCATTTCATTTCCATGCTGGCTTGTTGAACCCGTCTTTCCCCTTTACCTTGTATCCCATTAAACAGCAAACCCCTTTCACCATTTAGTCATTCTTAAGGTCAGTGACTTTACAAATGGAGTTCACCGCAAATAATGTGTCTCCTGCTCCCAACGTGTTGTACAGCAGCAAATGGTTGACCCATATCATCACGAAATGATCCGAAGACCGTTCATCCCGCTGCTGCTACTCGCCGAAGCCGCCGAGTTCACTGCTGCATCACCATTTGAAACCCACGTTTTCTCTTATCAACTCCACAAACCCCTTCTTACTTCTCTCCACCACGTGAGCACCGAACAAACTACACCGTATAACTATTCTTTTCACGCCCAGCTTTCCCAAACAAAGCCGCAACATACTCAATTTCCCAGCAACCACATCTTCCACGCAAGCTTCACTCACCTCCAAAACAAACCCGTGCCAGACATGCAAACCTCCATACGAAAATGTGCTGACCCAAGAATACTGCTCCTCTTTTGTTTCTCACGGCCGAACTCCTAACACCACCCATCCATGCATACTATGCCCACCATCATATACATAAACATATACCCCTTTTACCTATCACTTCAGTCCACGGCTCAGCTCCTTTTCACCCCTTCCATGCACACGCTCATCATCACTTTCATCATTACCCTCTTCTGTTAAGTCCTAACGCATGCACTACATGTATAACTTCGTGCTGCCACTCCTTAACAGCCGTATAAACTCCTCCAATTACCTCTTCCTCGCCTAACAACCTCCACGACGACACTTTTTCCAAAGCCCTGGCTTGCGTCTGTTAGGAGACAGCGAACCAAAATTGTGTTCATGGTTTATGGGCTCATATTCATGGTTTTCTTATTGCTGAAGTTTTATTTCTGCAACCAAAAGATGGATGGCTCGCCTCATGTATTTATATCTTCGAGAGTCTTAACCCTTAAGAAAAAGAACAGTAAACGTGGTAGGACAGAAATCAAGAACGTGGTTGGCTAAACTGTCATGAATTGAAATGTATTACATTCCTTTTTGCGTTTGGTTGGATGAGCGGATACGTGGGAACTTAGGTCTCCATGTGGTATGTTTGGTTAAGGGATAGCCAACGTGGTTGAATAGGGACTTGGGAATTTTAATAGTAGAAATACATATATGTTATAAGTCTAGTGAATTCCGTTAAGTAAAATCACTTCATGTCCAAGCTGGTACGGACTGAAATGAGAATACAGTCATGTCCAGTGATGAGCCACAATCCCAAAAATATAATAATACCGGTAGATTAACTCATATTGTGAAACCCCAAAATCGTTGATTAAGGGTGCAAAATACTTCAAATAAAAAGTTGCTTATTTAAATAATTAAAAATTATAGAAAAATTCTAAAAATTAAATTATCGCTATTTCCCAAAAGAACCTTGTCTAAATTCAAACCCGATCTCTAGTTATATCGAATAAACCGATATTGTCAATAAACGATCCTATAGCGACTATTTCAAAATTTGATTTGGACATACATCAAAATCTACACGACGAAATCCCCATTTTTCTCTTCCACTAGAAAGATATACTCCACCAGCTCCACACGTTTCTTGTTTCACAGAAATCCGATTTAAAATGAATCATGTACATTCAGTTGAAGTTCAAATCGCCAAATTGCGAACTGCCGCGACGTTCAGGTTCGTTTTAATTATAATTATAAATTATAAGTTCGAACGTTGTATTTTAAGTTATCGATATCCCCAAATCGATATATAAATAATTAAATAAATTAATTATTCGACAGCTAACAAAACGCGCCATTATAGACTTCCGCCCTTAAAATAATTTCGTCCTCGAAATTGCTAAGCTAGGAAAATGCTACCAACTTTACTAACTAGATTCAAATATCTTTTAATTTACTTCTCAACTCCAGTTTCAACTGAACCATTTAATTTTCAATTAAATTATTAATTCATTCTAGCTAACTGAATTTCCCTAAATCATGAGAATGTTCTAACGCCTGGAATTTTCGAAAAATTTCGCCATAACCTCCTTTGTACGGCTCAATACGTCAAACCACAACTCGCCTCTCTAGGCCTCCTCCAATCCAAAAGAAAATCAAACAGCCAAGCGGCTTGCAAATTCGGCTCATAAAATCCAAACTCATATATAATATAAACTTGTACCTTTTTGTCGGTCGTATCATTATATCCTTTTGATCTGTTATCACTTCTGCATATATCATGGTCATTCCACTCAATTTATATCCTCAAATCCAAATCGAATTTCATTCGAACTCTAATATCAAATTCCAAATTATTGACTTATCAATTTGGTTCCATTCTAGATTATCTCTAATCCAATTCAATTTTATTTAACTCGGTTCAAGTTAAATTTCAATTTATTTTTACCATCTCATTTTATTTAACTTCATTAGTTAAATTTTAATTCCAGAACTTAAGTTCCTGGGTTTCTTTCAAATCAATTTGAAATCATAATGCCAATTCAAAACCTTTGAATTTCTAAACAACTTGTTTTCTCAAAACAATTCAAAAACAAAACCTTTGGTAGTAATCCGTCACTTAGAACTTGAAAATGAACACTGATGATGTCTAGATTCATCATCAGAATCTATTTTCCAGCTATCGAAGTGAGTTCAATACTATATCATTTTCAATTTGAAAAACATTTTCAAAATCTCCCAGGAACTTAAAATTTCCTTATTTTAAATTCCAAATTCTGATTTAAATTCATATTTAATTCAAACTATTTCATATATTACATTCATATGAATTCTGATTGGTCATTTATAACCATTTCACCCTTTTATAATCTTATTCGATTATAATAACAACCAACACAATCAATATACTATAATAATTTCAAGATATATATATTTCTTCTATAAACAAATATATTTTGGGAAAAATTATTTCATTTACCCTCCTTCAAAAACATACCATGACGGTTCATCGTATTCGAGTGTTTAGTAACCCTTATCGATACAGTGGATCAACTGATCGACCAGAATTCATAAGCCACTCAACCAATGAGTCTCCACAATATAAAACCATTTTATATTGAATAACAATTACGCGCTCATATATATATACTCAAACTCAATCTAGGATATTACTAATCCCATCTCTATCGAGTTATGCCACAGAGCCAAGGTAATCACTTAACTTAAGCTCTGATACCAACTGTAACGGCTGGAAATTTCCGACTCCTCGAGAGTCAGAAATTCCGACGACGTTAGTGAAAGAAAGTAGAGGGTGAGAAAGAAAAGATAGAACTAATAGAATAGAAGAAGAAGAAGAACATCAGAATCATCAGAGTAACACGAATCTCACAGCGGAACGAATAACATATAATATATAACATAACTTTGAAGTAAACAGTTATATATATACAATAGCACTTATCAGAGTACAACACTTACAACACAGCGGAAATAACTATAGCTATAAAATCTTGCAGCCTCCTGCTCCAACCTCTCCAAGTATATCTGTAAATCCCGACTACTTGACTGCCCGTACAAATTTAGGCACCCAAGAGTTTAAGGGAAAACAACAAAGTAAACTCCGGGTCAGTCATGGGACTGGTATGAGTAAAACAATTTAAACATGTATATGAACAAGTAAACGATATCTCATAAGACCACGCCGCATAAAGGAACGGGTTTTTCCCTTATGAGAATCCAAAATATCTTTATATCAAAAACCTTTTGATATTATAATAATGTCTTTGTACAAATAGATATCAACTGGCAGAAACGCTTGCATCTCACGTTCTACATACATAGTATAAAATCATAAACCGCAGGGCGCTTATCGGAGAATGGATTCCAACAGACAAGGTATGGGAGCACCTTCTTAATAGTGTACTCTAGAGGTGATACACTCAGGTTCAACAAGAACGTCTTGCAACCCGGCCACACATGACCGCTCACTCATTTAGCTTGAGTGTCGCGAATATATTGCCACCACGGTTGTAGGCCATCAAATCGTCATCCGAAGATACAGAATCAAAAAGAAGTATAAATATGGATATTCCCTAGATCGGTGACAATACACCCTGCTTGGGAATGACCCAACTAGCCATGCTGCCTAGCCCAACTTTTGTTACTTCCTGGTGTGAGGCTAGAAGCTACGTCTATCTTCAGAACATCTGATCACCATTCACTTTGAATGCCACATCGTCATACCCGCCAAATCACAAATTGACTTATTCAAAAATAACACGGGTATACAGCTAAGAGAAACGAATTCCTCCGCCACCAAACGTGAATACGTTTGAACGGATCAACTTACGCGATCCATTGGATATACTCTGTCAGACCTTCTTCCATATACGTTGTCCTGGGACTGGACAAACCGAAGGCACTATTCAGTATATCCATCTTAGTCACTGTTATCTAAGACTTATACAACAGCCCTTGCACTTTACTCCGTCTTCAATTTATCTTTGGCAGATATTGCTCGCAACGCTTATGCCAATACAGAGTGGTTCTTTGGATAGTAATCCAGCCGGTCTCTCCATATTAACAACGTTAAAATGGTAAAAACTTTGATAGTCTGTGATTCAACTATCAAATGAAAACATGTCGGTGTACAAACAACGATCTTATTTCCAAATGGAAATTCGATCGATCAATCATCATATGTTCATATTTCCCTTTTTCATATATTTAGAAAATATATGTTATTAATCATTGGAAAACATTTCCATAGCTTATTTTCACAACACTATTATTTCGCAACTATCAGTCCCTAACTGTAACTAGTATGAGAACAATTCTCTAAGTATCAATCCGGAAGGTCGAAACCAACATCAGATCGTCACTTAGAAAACCGTTCAACTTACCCTCTCCAGTCAGTTTCTGAATTTGCTTAACTCTATTTCCTAAATTCTTATCATGAAAACATTTCATTTTCTATGTTTAGAAAACATATCTGACTATATTTGGAAAACGTTTCCAAAACTCATTTACGGATTTCCAATGAACGTTGTATAAAACATCGTTTCGCTTAATCCATTTATCGCTTATTCCTTAGCTTTATTCCTAATCAACCTTTTAGATCGAACCACAACTATTCCTTTGTCAATTCTGAAGTCAATCAAGTTGGGGTATAGTTACCTCTCAGACCTTAATTGAACAACGTCCTTTACTGTGAAATAGATGAAGTTCGTCACTCACTTTTTCCAGTCATCTGTTTACGCAAATTCTCGGATTCAGGTTACGAATCACTTCTTATATGACAGTGTTTGATTATAACTATAACGTTATAATTCCTACTTCTGAAATATCTAACCTAAATTATAACTTTATCTCCTAACTCGGATAATTTAACAGACACCTAATTTCTAAATCAATAACTAAATCTTGATTTAAACCCTGGAAAGTAAATAGTACTTTCCCGAATTCGCTATAATCGAATTCGACGTATAACTCTCTTTCGAGTAATCTCTATTTGATTAACTCTTCTTCGAATAACCTATATTCGATTATCTCTCTTCGAATAACTCATATTCGAAATCTCTCTCTTTCGAATAAACAATATTCGATCTCTTTCTTTCGAATATGCTATATTCGAAAATCTCCTTTCGATTTACTAATCGATAACTCCTTTCGATCAAACTAAAATCGATAACTCCTTTCTCTATTCGAATAACTAATATTCGACTAACTCCTTTGGATCAACTCATTTGCTTAACTCCTTCGAATAACTAATTCGAATAACTTACCTTCGAATAACCAATATTCGATTTACTCTAACTCGATTAACTTAATTCTAATCGGTTTACTCCATTTCGATTCAACTTAATTCAAATCGATTAACTTAACTCAAATTTATTAACTCCTTTCGAATAACTAAATTCGATTTAACTCTAATTGAATAACTAATATTCAATTAACTCTTACGTGTTTAACTCTATTTGAATAAGTAATTCAAATCACTATAATGTGTTTAACTCTATTCAAATATCTAATTCGAATAACTCATTTCGAATAACTAAATTCGATTAACTCTTTTAACTTTACTCGAATAACTATATTCGATTAACACCTTCTTTCGAATAACTATATTCGATTAACTCTTCGACTAACTCCTTTGGATTAACTAACTTCGAATAACTCCTTTGGCTTAACTCTTCGACTAACTCCTTCGGATTAACTCTTCGATTAACTCCTTCGGATTAACTTACTTCGAATAACTCCTTTGGATTAACTAACTTCGAATAACTCTTCGACTAACTCCTTCGGATTAACTAACTTCGAATAACTCCTTTGGATTAACTAACTTCGAATAACTCTTCGACTAGCTCCTTCGGATTAACTAACTTCGTATAACTCCTTTGGATTAACTAACTTCGAATAACTCTTCGACTAGCTCCTTCGGATTAACTAACTTCGAATAACTCCTTTGGATTAACTAACTTCGAATAACTCTTTTGGATTAACTAACTTCGAATAACTCTTCGACTAGCTCCTTCGGATTAACTAACTTCGAATAACTCCTTTGGATTAACTAACTTCGAATAACTCTTCGACTAGCTCCTTCGGATTAACTAACTTCGAATAACTCCTTTGGATTAACTAACTTTGAATAACTCTTCGACTAGCTCCTTCGGATTAACCCTTCGATTAACTCCTTCGGATTAACTAACTTCGAATAACCAATATTCGATAACTACTCTTCGAATAAATAATATTCGATAACTCTTCTCAAATGAATCACATTTGATTTCTCCACTCGAATAAACTATATTCGATAACATTTGATTTCTCCACTCGAATAAACTATATTCGATAACTCTTCTCAAATGAATAACATTTGATTTCTCCACTCGAATAAACTATATTCGATAACTCTTCTCTCGAATACACCATATTCGATAACTCTACTTCGGATAAGTGATATTCGACAACTCTACTCGATTAACTCTACTTGGATAACTCTAACTGATCAACTCTAACTGGTCAACTCTAACTGGTCAACTCCAACAGGTCAACTCTAACTGGTTAACTCAACTGGTTAACTCTAACAGATTAACTCTAACTGGTTAACTCTAATTGGTCAACTCAACTGGTTTAACCTAACTGGTTAACTCTAACTGGTTAACTCAACTGGTTAACTCTAACAGATTAACTCTAACTGGTTAACTCTAACTGGTCAACTCAACTGGTTTAACCTAACTGGTTAACTCTAACTGGTTAACTCAACTAGTTAACTCTACTGGTTTAACCTAACTGGTTAACTCGTCTTGATTAACTGAACAAATCCACTTAGTTTAACTTAGCTAATTCACGTTGATTAACTCTAACCGATTCACTTAGTTTAACTCAACTAATTCACTTCGATTAACCACTTAGTTAACTTAACTAATTTACTTCGATTAACCATTTAATTTAACTTAGCTAATTCACATCGATTTATCGCTTAGTTTAACTTAACTAACTTACTTTGGTTAACCTAACCAATTACTTTGTTTAACTCGACTAACTTGCTTTGGTTAACTTATGGTTTTTAACACATCATCTAACAACGGTGAATATTTGTCCAAACACGCATAATCACAACGGATTATATACATCACATTATATGTCACAATATATAAATCACAGTAAAAATAACTGTTGAGGAATCCAGTTGGATTCCTCCAACCTGTTTCCCTGCATCACAAATGTTAGACAACAACAGTATAATATTCTGATAAACAGAATCAACATATAACTATTTGACGGCTTATATATATATATATATATATATCTATACGTAAATATATATATAAAATCTCTACTAACTGACTAGCAGTTCAATCAAACAGTCAACATACAGTCAAACAGACCATATCTAGCAGTTCTAAGAATACACTGTAAAAATAGAACTATTTAGAGTTTGTGAGATTTACTCACATTGGTGGTTTATCATTGAATAACAAAAACCGTTCAATAGATCCAATCAGGCGTTTTAATTCGCCATAAGTTGTGACGAGCTCTAACCCTTTCCAGATTAGTTACGTTGCACAGTGCGCTCATCGGATTCCACTGTAACAGACGGTTTGCAAAACTGTCGCGGCCCAATTCCTCTCTGTACCGTACCGGCTCCAACTACTTTTCTCCCTTCATTTCATTTCCATGCTGGCTTGTTGAACCCGTCATTTCCCCTTTACCTTGTATCCCATTAAACAACAAACCCCTTTCACCATTTAGTCATTCTTAAGGTCAGTGACTTTACAAATGGAGTTCACCGCAAATAATGTGTCTCCTGCTCCCAACGTGTTGTACAGCAGCAAATGGTTGACCCATATCATCACGAAATGATCCGAAGACCGTTCATCCCGCTGCTGCTACTCGCCGAAGCCGCCGAGTTCACTGCTGCATCACCATTTGAAACCCACGTTTTCTCTTATCAACTCCACAAACCCCTTCTTACTTCTCTCCACCACGTGAGCACCAAACAAACTACACCGTATAACTATTCTTTTCACGCCCAGCTTTCCCAAACAAAGCCGCAACATACTCAATTTCCCAGCAACCACATCTTCCACGCAAGCTTCACTCACCTCCAAAACAAACCCGTACCAGACATGCAAACCTCCATACGAAAATGTGCTGACCCAAGAATACTGCTCCTCTTTTGTTTCTCACGGCCGAACTCCTAACACCACCCATCCATGCATACTATGCCCACCATCATATACATAAACATATACCCCTTTTACCTATCACTTCAGTCCACGGCTCATCTCCTTTTCACCCCTTCCATGCACACGCTCATCATCACTTTCATCATTACCCTCTTCTGTTAAGTCCTAACGCATGCACTACATGTATAACTTCGTGCTGCCACTCCTTAACAGCCGTATAAACTCCTCCAATTACCTCTTCCTCGCCTAACAACCTCCGCGACGACACTTTTTCCAAAGCCCTGGCTTGCGTCTGTTAGGAGACAGCGAACCAAAATTGCGTTCATGGTTTATGGGCTCATATTCATGGTTTTCTTATTGCTGAAGTTTTATTTCTGCAACCAAAAGATGGATGGCTCGCCTCATGTATTTATATCTTCGAGAGTCTTAACCCTTAAGAAAAAGAACAGTAAACGTGGTAGGACAGAAATCAAGAACGTGGTAGGCTAAACTGTCATGAATTTAAATGTATTACATTCCTTTTTGCGTTTGGTTGGATGAGCTGATACGTGGGAACTTAGGTCTCCATGTGGTATGTTTGGTTAAGGGGTAGCCAACGTGGTTGAATAGGGACTTGGGAATTTTAATAGTAGAAATACATATATGTTATAAGTCTAGTGAATTCCGTTAAGTAAAATCACTTCATGTCCAAGCTGGTACGGACTGAAATGAGAATACAGTCATGTCCAGTGATGAGCCACAATTCCAAAAATATAATAATACCGGTAGATTAACTCATATTGTGAAACCCCAAAATCGTTGATTAAGGGTGCAAAATACTTCAAATAAAAAGTTGTTTATTTAAATAATTAAAAATTATAGAAAAATTCTAAAAATTAAATTATCGCTATTTCCCAAAAGAACCTTGTCTAAATTCAAACCCGATCTCTAGTTATATCGGATAAACCGATATTGTCAATAAACGATTCTATAGCGACTATTTCAAAATTTGATTTGGACATACATCAAAATCTAAGCGACGAAATCCCCATTTTTCTCTTCAACTAGAAAGATATACTCTACCAGCTCCACACGTTTCTTGTTTCACAGAAATCCGATTTAAAATGAATCATGAACATTCAGTTGAAGTTCAAATCGCCAAATTGCGAACTGCCGCGACGTTTCAGGTTCGTTTTAATTATAATTATAAATTATAAGTTCGAACGTTGTATTTTAAGTTATCGATATCCCCAAATCGATATATAAATAATTAAATAAATTAATTATTCGACAGCTAACAAAACGCGCCATTACACTCTTCGACTTCTCGACGTCGATTGATTATTTGAAATGAGATAAACTCGGCCTTTTCAAATAATCCACGTATATTTAGATTTTCAAATCAATTATTCACATGGTTGGACTATTCAACATTCACATTTCAGTTCTTTAGTTATAGTTTTCATGTCAAATACATTCAACCATCACATATCAAGAAAACACAACGAAATTGGTTTATTTCCACTTTATATCGTCTATAGTATTCTATAATGATATATAGCCATTTTTATTTATTTTAAAACGGCCATATTTAATTAAACGACATTACAGGTCGTGCCGATGCACTGGCGCTGCTTTCCACTAATTTTGTTTTACACATATCTGAAAATCTAACCGTTGGATCTTCACAAATTTTATATCATAAGGAAGGTTATTTCAAAACGAATCCAACGGTTTCAGTTTTGGGAAAATCCGACGGTCGTATCTTCCACACTAGTCATTTGAAGTTACGATTTCAATTTACGAACTGCAGCGTCGTTATTCGATTTAATTTAATTATATTTATATATATATAAATATAATCGTTTCTGGCGTTGTTTTTCTTCAGATTTGAATTAAACATTCCAGACAATCCAACCGTCGGATCTTCACAAAGTTGGTGCCGTTGGAAAGATATTTCCAAGGCGAACCCAACGGTTGCGGTTTCGGGAAAATCCAATGGTCGGATTTCCCGCACTAGTCGTTTGAAATCACGGTTTCAAAACACGAACTGCACGGCCACGTTTCGTTTTAATTTTATTTATATTTATATATTTATATATTTATATAAATATAGTTCATTCAAAAATTCCTATATCGTTTTCACTTCAATTATTTCACTAATGCCTTTAAATTTCGGAAAATTTCGCCATAACCTCCTTTGTACGGGAGGGGTTGGGAAAATTCCCAAATAGCCACACGGGCGTCTCATGTCAAAAAGAAAAAGAAAAAGCCAAGCGGCTAGCCAACAGGCTCATAAAATCATCACCCAAACAAAATAGTAAATGTGTACCGATTTGTCGGGCACAAAATTTTATTCCTCTTCTCTAGCCCCTTTGCTATAACCTGTTCAATAAATATGCATGTACATATATATAATTTATATCACTTATCATTTTCCATTCAACTTCCTGTTCGATTTACTTTGGTTCAAAAACACCATTCATTCTAATGTTGCATGCATAGGCTAAAATCATATCATTAGCTAATTAATGTATATTTCAACTCATGCACATTTATTTGAACAAGTGGCTATTTTTAACACTTCACATTTCAAAGATGATAATTTTGGCAAACTAAAATAGATTTCAACACATGACTATTTTCTTTAGTTCCTATGCATGTTAAAAATAATATTTCATTCACAAATATTTATTTCAACGTCCGCATATCTCTAGCATATCACATATATGATAAAAATGATATTTTTACCATTTAAAATATTTATTCGACAAATTGATGTTTTCAACACTTCATAGTTTCAATAAAAATGTAATTTTTATTGTTCGATCTTTGTATTCAACACATGAACTTTTCCACTACACACACTTCTCAACACGTGAGCGTTTCCACACATGGGTATTTTATTTATGTTGTTCATATAAGAAAGATAGAATTTTTATTGTTGAAACTATTTATATATAAGGCGAATATTTTTCAAACTTCATATATATTATAAAAATGTGATTTTTATTGTTTAGACACTTCATTCATTCACAAATGAATTTAATTTTCACACATCACTTTTCAACACACCAACATTTCCACACATGGATATAGTTTCAACATATGGCTTTAATTTCAACGCATGAAGATAATTTCAACATATGAAAATAATTCTAACACACAAAGATTATTCAAAATTTCGGCAGCATAACGGCAGGGTAGTTATAACCGGCACCGTCCCTAGTATGGCTCCTCGCTCTACCTTAAAACCTCGCGGTTTTTGACAATGGGGATTCATGCATATAATTCGCACGTAGGCGGCATGTTTATTTTTATTTCCATAAATATTTCCAATTCATTTCAATCACCAATGGGTATTTTTCAACCACAACCAAACAATGTCAACCACAAACAATTATTCAACCATTCGTATTTTTCATCCATTTTTTCACACCAATTCACAACAATAAATATCGTCCATGGTTTGTGGACGAGGGGAGTGTGTATATATATATATATTTAATTGCTATATTTCACTTGCATTTCAACGCATATATCTATGAATGTATAATTCATACTTCGCACATATAGCTTACACAACGCATGTACGTGAGGTATACAACACGTGTGTAATTTATATTTCGCTAATATAAATTATACACGACATTTTCCATTCAAATTTATTTAATTTAGATTTCTCACATTGGTTTGTTGCTTCGCTAAAAATAGATACGATGTCAGAAAAATCCGCGGCTTCTTCTATTGGGTAGAGAGCTTCCTTGCGGTCCCGATGTTTCCTGTTTCATCGAATTTCGTCAACACACCAAAAAGATATGATTTTTCAAAGTGTAAACATCAAAAAGAACTCACCTTTCACGAAGGTTCAAAACTAGGTTTGCGGTTTTCGTGAAAACCGAGGCACAAGGGGATGATCGGCGAGTTGGACGTGGAAGAGGGAAGAGAGGGCTTCCTGTCGGTGGTGGTTTGGTGGCGTTCGGTGGTCAGGATCGGCGGCGGCGGCGCTGAGAAGGTCGGGGCTTTGGAGCCTCGATTCAGGCGGAGGAGGGGTCGGGGGTGGTCGAGCTGGGGTCGGATATGACGGGGAGGCGAAGGCGCGTCGAGCGGTGGTGGTGGCGGAGGCTGGAAGCGGTGGCGATCGGGCCTGGAAGGGGGGGAACGGGTTTCGCCGTTGGTTTTGGTTTTTTTTTTAAATAATGAATGGAGAAATATGATTGGTCGATGGTTTTAATAAATTTTTAAATAGTGTTTTCTCAAACGAACTCCTTTTTAAACCTAACGACTGTCGCCACTAGCTAAATACCCCCATTCCGGACACAATGGGATATGTTTCGTTGGCCAATTCGACTGTTATAGCCAGTTATTTTTCAAATTAAAGTATAAAACATTTTATTTTTAACTTTGAACGTACATTTCAATTTGCCAGGGCCACAAACTGATTCGAAAAATTCCAGAAAAATAAATCTAGCTATGTTTTGACGCTACGGTCCCAACAAAACTAGTTTCGTTGAATTCTGAGATCGTTTGAAAAATGGCCATTTTCTGGTCGATCCAATTTAACAGAAATTGACCAAACACATTTTCTTTTGCCACACTCACATACTAGCTTCAAAAATTATGAAATTTGAAACCTAGTAATAGTTTGGCATCCCGGACCCAACAAAAGTGGTTTCGTCGAATTCCGAGGTCGTATGCAAAATATCAATTTTCCAGGGCTATATATTCTATATAGCGACCTATCTGAAAATTCATTCGGCCATAACTTTTGATTCCCGTTATGAAACTTCTATTTTTCGGATTCGTTAGAAAGGTATTGACTAACAAATTTAAATATTTTTGGTTTCGCTAAAATCCGTTATATTTTCCACCCTGCACAGTCAGTCAAAGTTTGAATCCAAATTTTCAAACTGACTCACTATTTCTAATTCACTATTTTGTTGAAATATTCTATTTCAATTGTTCAAATTCCTTTGAAATCACCAATTTAAAAATTTTAAATTGGCTCATATTTTCCGGGTTATTACATTTAGGCTAATACAAACTCGTGTTTAAACATGTTTAACTTGGCATAATATCGACCACAAAACTAGCAAGTTATATATTCATCAAAAACGTACAATTTTTACATCTAATCATATAGCCTATTTCAACATGAACTTGCATAGTTTATGAAACCCAAACGATGTTTTACATAGAACTAATTATATTTTGCAAATAAACATGAACTTGCATAGTTTATGAAACATAGATCCAATTATACTTGCAAACATAGATCTAATTATACTTGCCAATAAACATAAGAATGATATCATAGGTTTTGGGTCATGTAGGCATAAAAGGTCTATAACATGTTTACATAAATTCTAATTTAGACTAAGGGAATATACATAGTCCATGCCATCGACATATACAAAAAGGGATCAATTTCTAGTTTTTGACACAAGCTTGCAAGTGCCATTGTTTTTCATATACAATTGTTCAATAGGCTTGCATCAATCAATTTATGCCACAAACATCAATACACAAGTCATGATAGAACCATTACAATACACAAAGATTATAACAACATGATTCTATTTTCATCTACATCGAATCACATCATAGTTTTTATTCATATTTTGAAACGTCACTATACTTACAACGTGTGATGAATTCTTGTTTTCTGATTTCTGTTATTCTGATTCGGAGATGCTCTCCTTTAGGTAGCAAAGTTGCGTTGAATGATTTGATTAAGCTTTAATCTTCTTCTAATTTGATTCGTCTCTTAGGCTTGTTGGCTTGTCTCTAGGCTTTTTAATTGACGACCATTCCTAGTTCCTCTCCAGCAACATGACGGCTTTTGTATTCTATTATTTGTGTGAATTTAGGGTTAGACTTGAGTTGTATTTATAGAATTTTAAATTGTTTTGAGCTGTCAGATGAAGATAGGAGGAATCTAGACCATACAAAGTTCAAACAGCCAATCAAGAGGTGACACGTAAGCTTAGTGACTCAGCCAAGCATCAGAATTCGACCAGACCCTGACCAGGCCAGCAGGTCATTCTGACCTGGGCGCACTTGGCAGGTGCGCAAGGCTAAAAATGTACTGGCGCACTTCCCAAGTGCGCCAGTTCAACTTTGTTCTGGCGCACTTCCCAAGTGCGCCAGTGCATTCTGACTCATTTTCTGGTTTTTCTGCCCAACTTCGTTCGTCCATATCTTCTTTATACAATATCCGTTTTACGCAAACTTGGACTCTATCTCAAGCAGAATTTCGAAACGAACGCAATGGTGTAACCCATTTCCCTTGATTTCATCATTTATAATTAATTATACTTTAATTTGTGAAGCTTAACGTTATAGAATTCACGGGGTGTTACAATATATTTTAATAAATTTGATAAATTCTATTTTTATTACAAACTATTTATTTTCAAACTATTTCAATTATATAGCTAAACTATTTTAAATATACTGTTAACTATTCTAATATTCAAATTATTAAAGTTGGAATTGTTTCAAGATTTTAAAAGTTAAAATGTAGATTTTGATGAATAATATTCTCTCTTGAATATTGAATGATTTTGAAAAGTTGAAATTTTGATATGAAGTACGAACCCCTTTGAAAAGTAAAAGAACTGACCGGTGTGAAAAATGTAAACGATTGGTTGTTAAAGAGACCGGGATCGGATATTGTCATACTCTCTGCCAATACCGAAAACCACTTTAACAACTGTGTACGCGGTGGAGTTCCAGAAATTGTGTTGGATGGATTTGGAGGCGATTGCTGGATTCGAAGAAAGAGAACGATGATGGATATCCTTGACCTTCGGGTCATAATTAAATGACTAAAACAGGGCTATACCGTGACCAAGTGGGGTTAGCTACCTCCATCGGCAACACTTCTTCCTTTATTACTATAGTCCCTCGGTTTGATTGATTTGATTTGATGTGCATCCGTGATTTTAGAGTGTTGTCCGAGGTAGGCAGTAGCTGCGGCTATGCGTTACCACCAGTCCGGGCGTGCAACTAGTATATTCATACTCTGGGCATTCCTGGTGTACCTTGTCATATTTATCCTGATCGAGCCTCCTACGATTTTGATTTAACGTTGTCGTATCACGGCGCATCCCTATCCGCAGACGTACTGGTATGTTATATGCAAACTGTACGGCAACGGTGTAAGGGTAATAATGGTAATCCCGCTTACATTATTTTATTATGTTATATTTAACCATAGACATTATTATAATAGTGTATTATATTATATAGTATTAGTTTGACGGATCCTTAAGAGATGGAAATTCCCGTAACATCTCTTAAGTTATTGCACTCATATTATTACATGAAATTTGATTTAACTAATATGAGAATGATTTAGTTCTGATCCGAGTGTTTGTTGTGTTTCTTTTTTTTGTAATACGCTCGGGTCAGACCGAGTTGCACTTAGCAAAGTTTCACTTGCTTTGAAGATACCATTATGAAGATGAAGATGGAGCTCAACAGACGTATTATTATTATTCCGCTGCAAATGCATTGGTATGTTGTATGTTAATTTACTCTGATAATCGTTGTAAAATATAATAAAATGTATGTTTTAACAGCTTCATGAACTGTTATTTATTTATTATATTTTGTCCTTCCGCTGCGATATTTTGTATTTGTTTTCTTCTTTCTTCTTTTTCTTATTTTAATCCCAATAACTATCCGTATTTTTGATCTGTTTATGTCGACATTAAGGATCATTATCGATTTGAACGGTCAAAAATCTTGGATGTTACAATAACACAGTAACCAAAAAACACACATAGGCTATACATAACAAAGTGCAAACATGATACAGGCTACATAGTGGACCGTAATTCGTAAAAGAGAATAAATTGTTTTTTCTGTCTCTTGTCCCGTGTCTTCTTGGTGGTGAATTAGCTGAAATAGCCTTATCTACCAAACCAAAAAATAATAATATAATCACATTAGTGTATAGCATTTTTTACTTTCTTATTTTTGTATACAAAATGGTAGCAAATAGGAGGATGATAATGGAACCATAAAAAAACAGTTAATGCGTGTAATAAGCCGTAATTAGTAATCATCGTTGATATGTAAAAAACCAATTAATGTGTTTAGTAAGCCATAATTTGTAATCATCGTTGATATGTTATTGTACAGAAGACCTACGCAGTGTCAAGCAGTTTGTGGTATAGTTTGAGTAAAAATGTAAAGATAAGTAAGTTTTCTAAGAAACTTCACACTGTGTTATAATATAACATCTCAGTAATAAAAGGACAGTACTATTTTGTTTGTCAAGTGCTGGAACGACAACATATAGATAAATAAACTTGAGTAAACCTACAAATGTTAGCAACCTAAACCTGCATATATCAGTTCAATTGTGTAGTAAATCGGTACACAATAAAGGACAAGTTTGATCAACACTCATGTTTGTTAAAAAAAGTGATCAAAAATTAATTTGTTATGATGCATGGTACTTTTAGTTAGTAGAATGTTGTGCATCTATGGATTTATGTTTCAATCCTGAGAATCTAACAAGCATTGTAAGTCAAACCATATCTATATTTTCATTCTTTTCATATAGTACAGAAGCTCTAATGTCCACCTTTGCTGGTAAGTAACAGCATAAGTCCTTTGTTAAAAGAAATTGCTAGAATGGTGATGTATGATCGTAGAACTATTGGAGCCAATATTGGGTTGTGGATCAACACTATTGGTTAATCAAAACAATAAAAACCATAATGCAACCAAAATTAAGTTTCAAAATTAAAGGAATAAAATAAAACTACGTTTGAACTTAAAAAAATTACATGTACTAAAATCTATCTAACATAAAAATTAATATTAAACTTATAAGTTCTGTAATACTTTAAATTATCTTCTATGAACCAGTTGATGCCCACATAGTATAAGTTGGAACAACAGTATAAACGGCAACGACCTATAATGCATATCAATATTTTTAAAATTTAAGTACATTTTAACTTATAATCAATATGTGATATGTTTTTAAAGGCATAGTAAGCGATAAAATGAAGAAAATATAGTCAATAAAGAATTACTTACTACATTGTACAAAGTTGCGAACGACCCAAGTGCCTAAATTTCTAAAGAAACATAAAATGGAAACGTTAAATATTGAGAGGCTTCATGACATCGAGAAAATGCATGAAGTTAAAAACCATTAACACAGAAAGAGAACGACATTTATATCTAAAAAAGCAAAAATTAGAAAACAATATTTTAACATATTAATATCAAATTTCATAATTACCTTCAAGGTGATTCGCTCTTATGCTCATCATTGAATTCATTGTCATGTTCGTTATTCCAAATGTATGCTCCATGCTCCTGTGGTCCCTTCCTTCAATTTCAAGTAGGAAGAATGTTGGTTAAGCACAAAATGGAAGGAAAATGCTTGAACTTGTTATTTAAAGTACCGAGGTAAAACACAAGATTTGGGACTATATATGTACAATACAATGGTTCACAGTAGAATAAAATAATTCATAAAATAGAGAAAACAGCAATCAAGAGGCTGATACTGCTCTAAATTTCTTGTTGAATTCGATAGGGAAAGAATGTATTAATTGAAAAGCCTTTCGTTCTCATTCAAAAGATAACCAATGTAAAAGTGGTAAGAATTTTTCCCTTATTTTCCTGCTGATTCACCCTGAGTGGATATTGTAACCTCTCTAAATCTTCTCCTTTCATGTTTAAGCATAATACCGTAAAGTAGTAAATGCATCTAGTAATTCAACTTTTAGGTGGTCAGTAAACTTAAGTACACAAATCTAGCAGATTCAAGAAGGAGCACCTTGTGCAGAATGCAAAATTCAAGTTAATTGTCTAAAAATAGAAAAGGCATATAATCAAATGAAGACTTGGTGCACATAACCATTAAATAAATTCAAATGAGTTTAGGTTCCAAATGATAATGTGTTGGCAGTTGGAAGGGTTGGATCATTTTGGTAATTTGTTGAAATGATCATATTATATGTCACATGTGGTGGCCTTGATATCAACAATCAACTGACCAAATTAAAAAGGAAGCGTATAGCCAACCGTGTCTGGTATATTTAGTGTTGTTTCATCTGCTTTAATAACTTCTTCAAAGAGAAATTTTCCATCCGACCTTGCTGCATCTTCATAAGTGGAATTGAACATCAATTGATTGTAACATCATGTATACCTAGATAGCTAGATATCATGAACAATCATGGATACCTATAGGCATAAATATATTATGAAAACGATTAAAATAGGATATGGATACTATGGCTTAATATTTAATAACTTCACGTATGCCAAAAAAAGTATATTAATATAATGATAAAATCATATTTTGGAGCTAAATTAGGAAGGCTATATATTTGAACTCATATTTATGATTAAATAATTAAAATACACCAATTTTAAAACGAAAGAAACGTGGAGTGTAGTAGAATATTGAGTTCTAATTTCCCTTAATTTACGTTGATCGTTTCATCATGTTGGTAGTATAGTTAAAAGATATATGTGGGTAAAAATCATGTGGTCAACTTTGAATGGTAGTTCAGTATTCGTTTTGTTATTCTCTTTATTTATACCTTGATTTGTCCCTTCCCATTTTTAGATTTTCCAAGTTTGCATTCGTTTCTCAAAATGGTCGTTAGTGTTGCATGTAAGTGAGGGTGGTGGATAAATCAAGAAATTAAAAGGCCTATCCTACAAATCATGACACCAGACGTGGCTTGGTATTCTTGCATCTTCTAACAGCATACTTGGCTAGATAATGCTAATGCAATAATAGTTACTGACATGAATCTTTTAGTGTCAGGTCATGACATAAATAAACATGATAATAACTTCGTTCTCAACGCAAGAATTAAGAAATGAAATCCTCAGTGTTGAAGATAAATACAGAAAATAAAAGCCATGCTATATATAAATTTATTAACGTAGAAAGTAAGAGAACAAAATCACATTTAAGGTTAATTGAAGACAAAGAACCCCAAATAATTGTAATTTGGAAATTAAGCCGTACAATAATACATTTGTAATAAAGCATAATCTAGAGCAATAAATATGATAGGGAGAAGATCAGCTCAACTGGACTTAAAAGCTATTAGGCTTTGTGCCAAATCAAGAGATGCCATCAGCTGTCATACAGAGCACGTAACACTTCATTATCAGGTTTGCCACCTTCAAACAACAGAAAAAGCGAACTGCATAAGCTTTAGCAATTGAAAATTGAATACGGTGAACAATCAAATAGTGATAAAACGTTCAAAACATTGGAGAGGGCCATTGAAAGAGGGAGATTACAGAGTGGTCATAGCGCATGTTTTAACAACGACACCTCTTTGTAGAAAAATTTCAGTTTCAACTTTAATATACTATTCTTTCATCGTATAATTTCCTGCAGTAGTATTTGTAACCATTTATGAAGATTACATGTTGTTAAGCATAAAAGTAAGGAATAGCTTGCTAACATAAATTGTGTAGCATATTAAAACTAATATTGTTCTATTTATACAGTGTTTAACATATATCAAATATATCATCAGAGGCATTATATGGAAAAACAGCTACTTAACAAAAATATATAACCAAGTATAGAATTCTTGCATGTTTTGTTGTTTTCTAAAACAAATAGATAAAAACAATCTCGTTAGAGGATAAAGCAAAATGAGTGTAATATCGAATTTTATACTAAGAATCCAAGAAGAATATTATGTCATTCTCTATAAACAACTATCAATGTCTTATCATTGCTTCTTGCCTTCCTTTACATAGAAATTATGTGAATTGAAACATCAATACATCACACCATTAATGTAAACATTTTTTCCTAAGTCGTATTAAAAAAATCGATGATAAATTTAATTAAATAGCTTGTGGGTAGAGAAGAAGGAAAAAGGATCATTCATTAGACACTTTTCTATCCTTTCCAGCCAGAGATTTACGGCCTTACTCTTGCATCTGGAAATGAACTACAAAAAAGAAAAAAAGTTCTGAAATTTACATACCAAGGACTGCTAATTATGAAATAAGCTTACAATTCTATAAAACGGACACTGCAAACGAAGGCTGCATTTTTGCATTCCTCAGATGGTTTTTGTATAAGCCAAAGAATAATATAACATAAAAAGACAGTTGCAATGTTGTTAAAGCAAAACTCATTTTTGCATTCTCGGATTTACAGTCGGTTCACTAAGAAATTTCTACTATATACCATTATCACATAAGTTGCCTTCTAATTTATTGATTGGAAAACAAATCCAAAAAACTGATAGATAATCAGGAACAAAATCATACAATAACAACCATGATTTGAAACAAAATACAACATTTAGGATGGAAAAATTGGAATAGATTATTAACATTTGATTGAGATGGTGGGCTTAACATTCAATGTCTCATCGCCTTATCCTACTTTAATTTGGAAGTATCAATTTATGTATAATTGACAGAAAAAAAATCAAGAGTTAGAAGATTCGAGTGGATATTCATTACCTTAAATTTTTTGATCATAATATATTTAATCATTAGTTGAAATTAAAGTTCCATTGGTTAGAAAAAACATTTGTATGGTATATTTAATCATAATTGATGTAATATTAAAAAAAGCATATGTGTATGATATTTACTATATCTATCACCGAATAGATCCGACTAAGCTCGTCCTTAAATAATGGAACTTAGAACAATGAAATACTCACTCGGTCAAAGACCGAAAACACCATGATTTATTTCTTATTCATATGCATCTGCAAAATCCAAATCACTAAACTAATATTCTTTGATTTCCAAGTTAAAGCAAGAAAGATATAACCAAAATATGCATTCCTTGAAAATGCACAAATCGCTGTAAAAAATGGAATAAGGTAACCAAATTATTTTCCTTGAGTTGCATTATATGACAAATATAAATATTCATGTGACTTAATATTTAGAATTGATATCACAAATATAAATATGTACCCATTACTCACACAATAAATTAAATCAAATTTACAAATGGATGTTGTTACATATTCTGAAGTAGTTAAAAGTCTTATCCTATGATCTCTTACCAAAGTAAAATATGGTCAATAATATTCCAATTTATTCCATTTGTTCAATATTTAAATTAAAATTTTAAAGAATTATCTTACACGTGAATTGACATTCATGTATTCATTATAACTTAAATTGGCAGGAAGTATGGAATTAAATGTTATGGTTGTAGTATTGGGACATTGCAACATTAATAAAAAGGGCACGTTTAATTTTTTTAGTAAACTGAAGTTATACAGCAGTGTAACTTGATTTAATGTATTGTGTGAGTAATGGGTACATATTTGGTCACCAGAACCATGGGACATCTAATGCAACATGCAATATCAAAAATATCAAGCATCACAACTTGTTGATTCTTTCCCTATACGGTTATAAATTTGAACAAAGGAGTCACTGGTTTCATTAGCATTATTTGACGTTTATTTATAGATGTAACAAAAGAATATAAACTCAAATATAATATTGTATCTTCACTGACTTTGGACACATAAAAGAGTAGGTAGAAGTTGTTTTCCGCTGCCACGATTTATTAGATATGTTAAAAAACTCAACATCAAGAATCTGGCCTTAAGGGTGTGAAGTAAACATAGGAATCTAGCTCCAAAATTATGAATATAACTCATAATGAAATCAATTTATTGTATCTACTTCTAATAAGGAAATATGAGAAAAAGGCAAATCTTTATTAAGAAAATAGCATTACAAGTAAAGGTATAAATCAAATTTTAATCTAATTTAAGTACAGTAGTCTTACAAATAAAGCAATAGTTCCAGGCGTAAGCAATTGATGATGACTGATTCCACCTTCATGCTCTATTACTGTCTACGATTCTTAGCCTACGTGCAAAAAATTATAAATGTAAACAATTATCAGTAACAAAATTAGATTTAAGGAAATAATTTGCATTAACATAATTATGTTTAGACAAAATCGCATAATTATATTTAGATAAAATCGGTGTACAAATCGTAAAGCCGATATTAGAGAAATAATACAAGACAGCAGTAGCCAAATCAGGGTTACATTAACACAGCATCATCGGCGATGTAGTCATGGACACAAATACATCCAATAGAGAAGATAAATTTAGGGTTTCATCCAAAAATTTGTAATTAGTGGGTTAGGAAATCTTAATTTTGCACAATATTAGGTTTAGGATGGAAAATCAAAACTGTGGAAGTTGGAAGAAAAATCATACGAAATGATTAACAAAATTGAAAAAGGCAAAAAAAAAAAAAAAATACCTTTAGCAGGAGTAAAAAACTTTGGATCCGACAAATCAGTTGTAGTCGCTTAGGAGCAAAATCCATGGTTAATCAGAAGTTAAGGTCATTAAATCAGTGAGGAATTGAAATTAGAAGATGTTGAAGAGGGATTAAATCTGCGAAGAACGGAAATTAGATGTTGGTTTTAGAGTTTTAATTTTGATTTCAGAAGTAAAAAAGCGTGTAGGGAGACGTAAGATAAGAAGGGAGTGGTTTTATGGAAGATAGAGAATGGGTAGGAATGAGAATGGGGAGGAAACTGTAAACATCTGTGAACGTGGGAGCGTTGTACCAGGGGAGGAAAAATTAATGACAGGAGTGAAGGAAAGCTCTTTATTTTGAAATGAGAAGCCAAAGGCTCTGCCACATCAGCAATGTTGAGATTGTGCTTTTATGTTTAAGTAATAGATGCACTGATACTTGATATCATGAATACTCTTATGAATATCAGTAATCCTTTTTATTGACAAAACCCAGCAATTAACTAATTAAATTATTGTATAACCACTTCGTTTCATACCTTAAGATAAACAACATATGTCCAAGTAACAAAACTACATGGTTTTTGCAAACATACGAACTATCAGGAAGCAGTCTGGTCCATGATTGCATAAAAGCTTTTGTAGCTTAAAACTAGAAGAAACATAACACGGTCACAATACAAGTCTCCCTGAGTGTGTGAAAACATGGAAATTCTTCAACTCTATGGCACTATGCATTTTCAGTGTCCATACACTGGGAGGAAATGTTATTTTATTATGAATCAGTTGGTCATGGAAAAAAGTAATCATCACATTAGTTCGTTGAGGACGTATGATGGTTTAAAGTTTGAAGTTTTTAACTATGTATTTAATTGGATATTAAATTAAGACATTGCAAATGGTTCGATGCCTGCAAACATAAATTGCAAATTGTTAAATCTGCGTAGTCTTTATTTTGAGCAAAGAAAGCTAAATCCTAGTTCGGTGTAATTGTTTAGGATGACTATTTCTAGAGATTGTATGGTATGGTGATATGATTTAAAAGTAAATTAAAGCCATTACGTTTATACCCCGACCTTTGCATCTATCAGCTACTCCTATGTTTCGAGTAAATGTTCCAGGCAATGGTTTCTTCTGGAACTCCTCCAGGGCTGTCATTGCCTATGTCAGGAGGTGATCTAACCAACGCTACCTCGGTATTTAGTTCGACCACTACTTTTCTGTGTGCTTCGCGCGCAACCCGGTCTCACGCTTCTCCGTCAAAAGCATAACTCCTCACTCATGCCAATATGCTCTAGGTTTCAGGCCACTCCTCTATATGCGGTCAAGGAAGACTGTAAAAGAACACAAAATGCAAAAGCCCGGACTAGTCGGGTTCTAATGCAACATGCTTAACAGTTGTTGCAGATGAGGGCTTCGATCTTGACAAGAATGATCTTATATCTAATGGACTGATTTCTGGAGAGGAGTTGTCTTTAACTCCTGACTCATTACGTTTATAGGTCACTATGCCATAACACTGGACACAAAGGTATTTCTTTAGACCAATGTAGTTGGTATACATACACACCGCGTGTGCATTGGACTGGCTGCAAATTTGGTGGGTTCTTTTAGAAAGAGAAAAATAAATTAAAATAAAGTTATAACTATATATGTATATATAAAATAACCTGTGAATGCATAGAGAGAAAGGAGAAGAATGGGCAAGAGGAAATGGGGTGAGAAAAGTGTGTCGATCCAAGTTTTCATGTTGCCTAATTCGTGTTAGGCAAGAGCTTTGATGATCAGGAAAAATAGAAAAAAAAGGAAAGAAGGTAGACACGAGTCTGGGAAGGAGGAAAGAATTTGTAAGGAAATGAAATGGGTCGAATATTGGGCCTTTGGGCTTCGAGCCTAAAATAAGATAAAATATAAAAAAGTTTAAATTAATGTTTGTTATATAAATTTAAACTCCTTTCTAAATAAGGATAGTACATATATAAAAAGAAATGAGGAGTTACACATGAACAACTCCAGGAAATGATAAAATAAATTATGCGTAAGAATTAGACTATAATGGACTAAGAAATTTTACGTTGTTAAATTTAATCAACTGTAAAAAAAAATTATTTTTATTGAAGTAAAAGTGAAAGGTAAATAAATAAAAGAAGGGAGACCGGGAAGCTATTGAATTATGCAATAGATGTCGTCGTCTAAACTTAAGTCCAAATCTCTAATATTTACCCATATTTGTATGTCGTCGATTGGAACAATGTAAAAGTTTAAATAAAACGAATAAATCTATTCCCAAATAATTGTGAAATAGGCTGTTATCCAAGATCGAATATTTTCAAACTATTATTAGTTTGAAATTAAAATCATTGTTGATTGTTATGGCGATGAATGGTTGTTGTTAATTGTCTGTTACGTTATAAAGTGATCAATAGAATATAGATTGGTTAAAATAAAACGTTGATACGTTTTATTTAGTTTTTAATCATCTTGTATCGCTTACTGTTCTAAAATTAAAAATAAGATTGTATAAGTTAATTAAATATAATAAATAAGTGATGATAATTACATATGATATTAAATAATATGAATAAATAGTTTTACTTATCTACACTGATTAAAATTGATAGTTAAAATACTGGCTATCAAATAAATATTCCTTACGTGTTAGTTCGAAGAGATCGGGATGGGAACTGGGCCCAAAACTACTTCGAACTGGCATTATGTTTGTAAACTAACTTGCAGATATACTAATAAAAATGGTGACAGTGAAGACCGTAGATTTTCATGAGAGGAAGAACTACTTCATAAATTTCTATGGGCCGCTCCTGGATATATTTTTACAGTGATTTCATCATGATTGATATCTTTGAAATTGTAAGGACTACTCGCTAATGATCCATGGGGGTGATACCTATATTAGATGCAGCGGGAGAGTGCCTTCGGTTCATCATGTTCCTGGATGACTTGTATAGACGAATGTCTGACAAAGTATTTCCTAAAAACCATGTACATTGATTTTTATAAATATACCAAGTTAATGGCAAAGAATGGCCCTTGTTTTACATCAAGAGTATATTTGTGGATGTCAATTAGTGATTTGACGGATATGACAATGTGGCATTCAAAGCGAATGGCGGCCAAATGTTCTAAAGGTGAATTCTAACATCAAGCCTCATCAACCGGGTAATGACAAAAATCGGGCAAGCAACATGGCTAAGTGGGTCGCTCCCAATTAGGGTGTATAATCACCTATCTAGAGAAATTTCATTTCCTTCTTTAATCTATTCGATGTTGTCCCTTTTCGGGAAACGGTTGCTGATCCCAACCGTTGGTGATGTACATTCGATACACTCAAGCGAAATGAGTGGTCGGTCATGTGTGGCCGGGTTGCAAGATGTTCTTGTTGAACCCAGTGTATTCCCCTCTAGAGATACACTATCGGAAGGTGGTTCCATACCCTATCATTGTAGGAATCCAATCTCCAATAAGCGCCTGCAGTTTTGATTATATACTATGTAAGTAGAGCGCGATATGCAAGCGTTCTGCTAGATTCTTATTTATTTGATTTAGACACTACTATAATATCAAAATAGTTTTGATATCAAGAAATGTTTAGGTTATTGTAAGATAAAAAAAACATCCGTGTTTATGTGTGGATTGGTCTTACGATTATCTTTTATTTCGAAAGGATTTTTGAACGTTAAATCAAGCTGTTTCAAAATCGTTTACTCGTACCAGTCCCATGACTGACCCAGAGTTTATTTTTCTATGTTTTTCCTAAACTGTTGGGTGTCCAAATTTGTACGGGCTGTCAAGTGGTTTCAGGATTTTACAGATTCACTTGAATAAGCTTGGAGCAGGAGGCTTCGACATTTGATATATAGAGTTTACTTCCGTTGTATTGTATATGTTATACTCTGATGATGTATGTAAGAAAATACAATTTTGTATTTCAAGATATTCTTCTCCCTCTGAATCAAACATTTTCTTTCCATAATGTTCAGTTCCTATTATTATCAATAATACAGCTCGGATCCTAAATGTAAAAATAAAAGAAGGGGAACCCCCTCTTCATTGAAAGAAATGAGATTATTGCTGACACAGTTAAAAAAAGAACTAAATTAACCAAATTTTCTTGATGTAAAGGCAATCAAGAAAGCTGCATAAGTGAATATATAACCCACAAAAAAATGTGCTAATCCAACCAATCTTGCTTGCACGATGGAAACATATAATATATTTTATTCAGTTCCACTGCGAGATTCGTTATAATCTGATTTTGTTGTGTTCAATTCTTCTTTTTCTTCTATTCTAACTTTCTTTCTATTCCTCACCCTCTAACTTCTTTCTATTAACGATCTATTAATTTCTGATGGTGATTAATCGATATGTAACGTATTAGTATCGATAATCATGATCGGAATTTTTGGGTCGTTACAGTTGGTATCAGAGCAATGGTTTAGTAATAACCTTGGCTCTGTGGCATGACTGATAGAAATGGGGTTAGTAATTTCCTAGATTGAGTTTGAGTGTATATATGTGAGCGCATATTTTTAGTTAATATAAAAATACTATTTTATATTGTGTCGATTGGTTTATCGAGTGGTTTATGAGTTCTAGTCGATGTGGGAATGCAAACTATATCGATAGGTGTTCCAAAACTCTTGAATAGAGTAATTCGAGACAATATTGTTTTAAAAGCTGGGTAAATGAAATAATTTACCCAAAATTATATTTTGATATAAAAAGAATGATTTTTTAAAATTATTATTATTGATGGATGTGTCGGTTGTTCTGATTATAATCAAATCCGATTATAACATTGAAATGGGTATATAGTGAACCAAATTAGATATGTATAAAAGATGAGACAAACTGGGAAAGAGTTTGAGAAAAACAAAAAAAATTGGAGAAATTCAAAGGTTTTGAATTTACAATGGGGTAGAGATATGTGATTTCAAACTACTTGAAATAAAACCAGTACTTAGGATTCTTATATTGGAAAATTAAATTAGAACAAGAATGAAATTTTTAGGTTAAGTTGAATAGCATTAAATTAGGTTGGTATTTGAAGCAGATAAATATGAGTAAACAATTTTGAATGATAATATTTGGAATTTATTTTCCAAATGTAATCCAGGATATTTTTAATATAAAATGGGTTAACTTGGGTTGAGAAGAATTAATATATGGAGTTAAGAAATTGGAACCTAACTGGAGATTAGTTGAGTTCAATGATTTTTTGAGTATTAATCTAATGTTGATTTCATTCTTCAGGGTTGATACTTGGAGGATTATTTTTTTTACCAATATACAGTCAGGAACTGATGGATGTTGAAGAATAATAACGTATAAATATAGATGAAAATGTTTTCTAACTACAATAAAAGATATTTCTAGCTATGAAATGACTAGGATTTATATTAAATTTCCGATGTGTGTACTGAATGTTTTGATTTCAGCGAAATGTTTGGTAGACAACCTGTGTATTTTGGATGCCTTGTTTGCAGTGATTGTTAACGGATGACCCATGTATGTGTTTTGATTTAAGTTTATGATTTTAGCTATAACTAGAATCTCTTCGTTACTTTTTAATTTCAGGGATGGAATTCTCTTAAGGGGGTAGATTGTAACGACCTAGTTTTTGGGCTAATCTATAATGTATAGATTATACTGGTAACTTAATTTAACAAATAAGATTTAGATATTTGGTAAATATCAGGGAAAATACAAATAAATATATATTCACTGATGGTTAAAATTCCGTACTCAATATATATTTGTATATATAACAAGTAATTAATATTTGATATTTTTGTTGTAATTTTTAATTGGTTTAACTCATATGGATATATAATCATTTGAGTAAAATTTTACATTTATATCTCACAAAGAAAACAAAAGAAATTTTCTTATGTAAAATATTGGGTTAACTTCATGTAAAAGGGAACACAAGTATATATAATTAAATACAAGATATGTATCAAATGCAAGTTATCCATTTGATTTATAAGATTAAATTCGTTGAATTAACCTATGTATATATTAGTTTGTTACATACATATATACATTGACAAGTGCAAGATGATTTAACAATTTTGTTCACATTTAAAACTTGCTTCCGACTCATGTAAATGTGAAGCTGCATAGAGTAACCAATATATAGACATAAAGTAAAACATCAATCTTACTTCAAATGTAAGGATATAGGTGATAGCTAAATAAAAAGAAATAAAAAGACTTGCATTTATGAGATTTAACTCGACTGATTGTCTTTAATGCTATGTTTGAAGTCATTCGGAAACATTGAGCATGTGATGTTCAAGCTAAAACATAAGACATTTTATAGGTTAATACTGCCTTAGATGCCAAGGTTGATTTGAAAATACATATAGGACATGCAAATGTCCGTTAATATGCAGCAAAAGTCAGAAGCTTAAAGGAAGAAGACACCACACATCACATTCACCTGGCTAATACTGCTACATACATATAGGATAGGCATAACATGAACATGGCATATTGGTTTTGCTTAGGAGGTAAGTTGATGACAGTAGTAGAATTGTTTAATCAAAACATCACACCTATGTTTCACCTAAATATTTTGTTGCATCAGATACACCTAGCAAATGGATGTTTCAAATCAACACACATTTACACATACAAGATGTGTACTATAGAACATGGGTTGTAAATACCGAGGGACAAATATTTGAAAACCTTTAAGGGGATTTTTACATCACACATAATCTCATTTTAAATAACAACAACCTAGGCCTAGTTTATAAGATTATAGACACTGCATCCCTATGTATATATATAGCACCCACCCAAGTTAAGCCTTAACTTCCCACCTATATATATATATACACTAAAATACTACACACATTCACACACAAAACCGCAACCTAAATCTAGCAAACTTGAAATTAAAAATGGTAGAAGAACACTGGGATCAATATACTTGGACCCAAAAACAGAGAAGGGATATATGGCAAGGCAGTGAACATGTTAGATAAGTAACACTACAAACTTCTCCACTGCTTTATATTAAATCCTTGTTGATTCAATGCTTATATGTATCTATCATATTTAATTTCAATACCGATGTTGTTTACAGATTTAATCACTGTAAGTAGTTAGATTATGTCTGGATTGTTTAAACATGCCTGAAAACATTTGGACATCCTAAGGAAAAAATATCTTCCTAGCTTTAAGAATTATAAAAACTCTTCATCTAGATTGTTTTAACCTTAACAATCAACATTGAACTTGTTTGTATGTATCTCGAGTTAGTTTTAAAAATCGGTTTAGTGATGACTGGACGACTGATGTGGAGGTGTTGGGTATTTTTGGATGATATGTTCAAGTTGAAGTTTTGGGAAGCTTCAGATTTTGATTTGGAAGGTTGCAATGATTTCCGGTGTACGGATCGGGGTCAGATGGTGAATTTACATTTGCGGTGATACCCGTAATGGCAAAACAGGCATGAAATCGTTGGTGCATGTGCATAAGAACACACTGTGCACATATTTGTAAAAAAATGTAGATCTTATTTGGTTTAAAACGATTATTTAGTGGCATTGAATAGCAAGCAGTTGACGATAATAACATTTTACCTTAGGCCTATTTTATATAAATGAATAACACACGATTAGAAAGATAACTTGTGGTAAATTTACTCTAGAGAAGTCGATCATTTCAGAACCGTCATTCCGATGATTAAAGCGACTTCCTTTTTGACTAGTAATGGATGGTAACTAGACTTCATATTGACTGTTAAATATTCATATGATTATGATCAATTTTTAATTCTAGGAGAGATAAGATGTAGGCTGAGGTAGACTGGTCTTGGTTTCAACATCTCGGTGGAGAGCAGAAATATCAGTAGCCTAAAAATTGATAAGTGTGCTACAACAAATTTACTCATATAGCTGACATTTTGGTTTCTTCTTTGCTATGTTTCCATTAAATTTGCATCGCTAGCGTTAGGGGATGCGTTTGGCAAGGAAGAAAGAGTTTGATCCAAGTCTGATGGGTAGTTATGTAGCTAAACCCACTATTGCATTGTGCCTATTTGTGATGTATGTTGCGTGTAGAAAAACTCTTGAAAAGAAAAAAATGTGAAACAATCCATTGCTAAACTTAATTCAAAGATGATTAAAGTAGCATTGTTACTTTAGTAAAGTATGCGTTGATACTTGATATCATGAATACTCTTATGAAAATTAATAATCCTTTTTACTGACGAAACTCAGCAATTAACTAATCAAATTATTGTATAACCACTTCATTTCATACCTTAAGATAAACAACATATGTCCCAATCACAAAACTGCATGGTTTTTGCAAACATCCGAACTATCAGGAAGCAATCTGGTCCATGATTGCATAAAAGCTTTTGTAACATAAAACTAGAATAAACACAACATGGTCACAATACAAGTCTCCCTGAGTGTGCGTAAACATGGAAATTCTTCAACTCTATGGTGGAAGGAAATCCTATTTTATTATGAATCAGTTGGTCATGGAAAAAAGTAATTCATTGCATTAGTTAGTTGAGGACGTATGATGGTTTAAGGTTTGAAGTTTTTAACTGTGTATTTAATTGGAAATTAAATTAAGACATTGCAAATGGTTCGATGCCTGAAAACATGAATTGCAAATTTTGAAATATGTGTGGTCTTTATTTTGAGCAAAGAAAGCTAAATCCTAGTTCGGTGTAATTGTTTGGGATGACTATTTCTAGAGATTGTATGGTATGGTGATATGATTTAAAAGAAAATTAAAGCCATTATGTTTATACCTTGACCTTTGCATCTATCAGCTACTCCTATGTTTCGAGTAAATGTTCCATGCAATGGTTTCTTCTAGAAGTCCTCTGGGGCTGTCATCGCCTATGTCAGGTGGTGGTCTAACCAGTGCTACCTCGATATTTAGTTCGGCCACCACTTTTCTACGTGCTTCGTGCGCAACCCGATTTCGCGCTTCTCTGTCAAAAGCAGAACTCCTCACCCATGTCGATATGCTCCAGATTTCGGGTCACTCCTCTACACGCAGTCAAGGAAGATTGTAAAAGGACACAGAACACAAAAGCCCGAAGTAGTCGGGTTCTAATGCAACATGCTCAATAGTTTTTACGGATGAGGGCTTCGATCTTGACAAGAATGATCTCCTATCTAATGGACTGATTTCTGAAGAGGAGTTGTCTTCAAATCCTAACCCATTACGTTTATTGGTCACTATGCCATAACACTAGTCACCAAGGTATTTCGGTATACCAATATAGTTGGTATACATACTGTGTGCATAGGACTGGCTGCAAGTTTGGGGGTTCTTTCAAAAAGAGAAAAATAAACTAAAATAATTATAACAATTTATGTATATGTACAATAACCTATGAATGTATAGAGAGAAAGAAGAAGAATGGGCAAGAGGAAATGGGTGTGAGCAAAGCGTGTCGATCCAAGTTTTCACGTTGCCAAATTCGTGTTTGGCAAGAGCTTTGATGATCAGGCAAAATAGAAAAAAAAAGTAAAGAAGGTGGACACAGGACTGGGAATGAGGAAAGAATTTGTAAGGAAATGAAATGGGCCGGATATTAGGCCTTAGGGCTTCGAGCCTAAAATAAAATAAAAAATATATAGAAGTTTAAATTAATGTTTGTTATATAAATTTAAACTCCTTTCTAAATAAGGATATTATATATATATATATATATATATATATATATATATATATATATATATATATATATATATATATATAAAGAAGTGAGGAGCTACACTTGAATAACTCCAAGAAATGATAAAATAAATATGCGTAAGAATTAAACTATAATGGAAAAGAAATTTTATTTGTTAAATTTTATCAACTTTAAACAAAAATATATTATTTGTATTGAAGTAAAAGTGAAAGGTAAAAAATTAAAGAAGGGTGACCAGGAAGCTACTGAATTATACAATAGACGTCGTCGTCTAAATTTAAGTCCAATTCTCTAATATTTACCTATATTTGTATATCGTTGGAAAAATGTAAAAGTTTAATTAAAGGAATAAATCTATATCCAAAGAATTGTGAAATAAGCCGTTATCCAAGATCGAATATTTTCAAACTATTATTAGTTTGAAATTAAAATCAGCGTTGATTGTTATGGTGATGAATTATTGCTGTTAATTGTCTATTACGCTATGAAGTGATCAATAAAATATTGATTAGTTAAAATAAAATGTTGACACATTTTATTTAGTTTTTAATCATCTTGTATTGATTATAGTTCTGAAATTAGAAATAAGATTGTATAGGTTAATTAAATATAATAAATAATTGATGATAATTACATATGATATTAAATAATATGAATAAATAGTTTTACTTATCTACACTGATTAAAATTGATAGTTAAAACACTAACTATCAAATAAATACTCCCCACGTGTTAGTTCGAAGAGACCGGAATGGGAATTGGGCCCAAACCACTTCGAACTGGCTTTACATTCTTAAACTAACTTGTAGATATACTTATAAAAATGGTGAGAGTGAGGACTATAGATTTTCATGAGTGGAAGAACTACTTGATAAATTTCTCTGGGTTGCTCTTGGAAATATTTTTACAGTGATTCTGTCGTGATTGAAATCCTCGGAATTGCAAGGACTACTCGCTACTAATCCATGGGGTGATACCTATATTGGATGTAGTAGGAGAGTGCCTGTAACGTCCCGGAAATTTGGACAGTTTGAAATGAATTAATTAACGATTCAACTGCTAATAATTAATTTTATATTGATACTGGGGTTAGAAATTTAAAATCAACTAGACTGTTTGGAGTTGGATTGGATTCCATATTTAATTCAGAATGGGTGGGTGGGGAATCAAAGATTTATTATTGGATATTTAAATTGAATTTGGTTGATATTTGAATTGGATTGAAATTCGATTGGAAAAATAAATGGTTGAATTTAAAGTACAAACATAGTTAGCGTTGAATGAATTAGAGAATTTTTATTTGTTAAAATAAGTTGGCTTAAATATGTGTATATTTGTAAATATAAAGAATTTAAAATTTAATGGTTCAGATTTGGAAGCAAACGAAGTATTGGGGAACGAACGGAATAAAAAAAAAATAGCAAACCGATTAATGATTTAAAAGTTAAAGTTACGTTGTACATAAACAGAGTCAAATTACAATTAAATTAATTCTATCAAATTCAGAACGTTGAAACGAAGGAGTACGTATGATTTTTGTCGTATGTGGAGACTGTGTTTGCGGTTCGAAATCAGAGCGGTACATGGTTATTCGCGGTAAAGTTTAACCGCGTTGTCATCTTCCCTAAGTATTACCTACCTTAGAAATCACCTTCCTTAGTAAAATATTGAGCCGACCTACGTCTGATCTTGCCGCTAACCTATAAGCTAGGATGTTACTTCGTTCTTATCTTCCCTCATTCCTTCTCCTATAAAAATCACCTTCTCGCTTCATTTTCCTCAGCCACAAATCAGTTCTCCTTCTAAATTTTTATGGAATTATTTTTCCCCAAATTCCTTCAATAGAGAATCGTTTCCTTCAAAGGAAAAAAAATCAGTATTTTCCAAATCAATTAAAAGTGTTCGCCGTCCTCCTCGTCGAACCCTAGATCTTCAACCCCCTTTTGATGCTCGCAGATAGCCTTCTCGAATTTGGGTCTGCCTCCATCAATTTCGGACCACTTCAAAGCGCAGTCTTCCTCCTTGGCGTGCCTCGCCTGAGCCACTCCTGGTCGAGTTCAACATGTCGTCGCCGAGCCCAACACTGATAACACCGTAACGTTGCACCGGTGACCCGATCAGCAACATCGCCTGCACCTTCTCCCACTGTTAAGGTGAGTTTTATCTCACGATGGATTTTAGTTCAAGGAATTAACATCATTATTTACTGGAATACAACAGTAAACATTGACTATATTTTCCCGCATGCCTGCTGTGTACCCGATTTATAGACGTGGTTACACATTTGGTATATCTATTTGCCTTGTTAGTTTAACTAATAGCAGCTAAGGAAATATATATATATATACTTATAAAGTACACCAGAATGTAGTGTGTTCTATCCAGTAACCATTGTATCCGCTTGATCTGTAACACTAACATACATACCTACAAGTATATTGTTGTTGCCATTCATTTAATTTGCTAAAAGCTGATACTCCATGTGGTTTGCTTAAAGCTGACATTCCATGTGTTTTTGTTAAAAGCTGATATTACATATGTATACGCCATATTGCCTTCCTTCCCAACTGTTGGTCCTGAACACGTATATTTGTCTCCATAATCCCGTATTGTGTAGTTGACTTTGAGATAAATAGGTATGCCAAAAATTTCACAAGAAATACACTTGATAAACTTATTTTGAAATAATATTTACTTTATCAAGTTACACGAGTAATACTATAAATTGTTATCACAGTATATTTTTACATTGGAGTGGATAAACATATGTAATCTACATTATTGACTGTACAATAATATGTACAGTATAGTTGGAATAAAACCATATTGTGTGTTTAAATATACCAAACGAATAAAATATAGTCACTGTTCTTTTTACAGTTTACAATTGGTGTACCCATACTTGATTCTTTTGCCATGCTAAACACGTGTATACACCAATCTGTTATTGGATTTATGTGTGTGCTAGAGGACATTTGGGTTCATCTATATTGATCCATCCGGTAAATCCTTATGTGTTTTTTTTTAAACTGAAATACATGGAGAAACTTGAAACTGGGTGACCATTTCATATGTGTGTCTTGAGCATTTAGGCATGTACCCTAGGTATGCATTTACCATTGGACAAGATACTGTCCCACCCTTGATGCGTGTGTTTTTACCAAATGTGTTATTTTGCCTATTGCTTGTTCCACTAGCATCTGCTATGTTCGGAAACATATACGTTCTTTGTTGACTGGAAATAGAAACTATATGATTGAGGAACTACCCTCTTTGCACTGACTTGGAACCTGCTTATGAACATCTTAGTGTGTCGTGTTCACCTGTCCTACCAATTGCATGCTTGCTGCCTCATCTCCAGTCTATACATATTTAGTTGCAACAGAGCGCAATCCCTTTTAATTGTTTGCATCATGACTCTTATACCACTAGTTAATGTCGATTTAACCCCAAAGCGGACACTTAGCCAAACAACAAGCAACAAAATGCTGCATGGACCATTTCATTGTGTATTTATATTGAAATGACCAATAGAGAGAAATAAAAGGGCTGATGCATCATGGAAAGTTATGGGTGGGATCAGCAACTGTTATTGAATCGTTACAATTGAGCAGAGCATCATGCTTTGCTTTCACATTATTCTAACTAGGAAAATTGGTCAATACATAAATGCTATTTGACCCATTTTTTTGATGTCATCGAGCAATATAAAACGGACAGTAAGATTAGCGCAGATCTTCTACCAGAAAAAAAAAAGGAAAAAGACTTGAGTTCATATTTCATATTTGTCAATTTCTCGACATTACTGCCAGCATTTCCCCCACTCCTTACTTGTGCAATAAAAGATGTCAAACCTTTCGGGTGAATGTTGGAAAAAAATGTATTATCTTTTGGTATTATATAGTATACTTTATTTTGCAAGACATGTGTGAAATACAGACCATCATGCATGGACCAATTCCCTATATCTTTCAAAATTTATGTACCCATTTTTATAAATGAATAAGCAAGTTTAATAGTAGAAACAACTTAAGTGTTAATCTTTAGTGAACCTTAGCATAGACCATGAATGTCATCTTCACTATTAATTAAGTTGATAAACCTACTTGGTCTATTAACACCCTCTATATAAGACCCATTATGCAGGAATATTAAACATTTGTATATACTGCACATACATGATCACTTGGCCATTTTTGCCTTGCTGTTTTGCGATGTACAAAACTATTTTGATCCATTGTTTGAGCTACTGAACGTTTCACCCTTGATTGCTGTTATGTACACCTCCCTTTGCATGTCCTAATTCCTGGAAGCTTGGCCTTGGTATATATGTGGCGGCCGATGGACACATGTGTATATGCACACTATTGTGTGTGTATATGCATGTCATCGACATACGTATGTATAAATCCCTATGCTGTCCCGATTTGTGTTCATTCCAAATTGCTATGATATACCTTGATAGTTTTCTCGTGGGTCCGATGTACTCGAAATTTAATAATTGACTGTTTTATATTCGGTTTATATTGAAGTTAATTTACTTGAACTATGATTTAATCCTGACTCGAGTATTTTGTGTTTTACATGAAATGCTCGGGTCAGACCCGAGCAGTGCAGATTTTAAAGATCACCGCTTACGATTCGAAGATTTGAAGGCTGAGATTCCGAAGACGGCGCACTCTGAAATTTTCAAATAGTAAATATTTTCTTGTATTCAAGTTGTTTAAAACTCCGCTGTATATAGAAAAATCTTGTATTTAAAGTTTTGATAAAATATAAAAGTTTATTTCGTTTTTCAATACTGTGTTATTTATCTATTCTGTGTTGATTCTGTCTTTAAACTCTGTAAGCTAAATAACGATCCGTCGTTTTGAGCATTTTAAGTTGGTTTAATCACCAATTTGAAGCGGTCAAAAAGGCGGGACGTTACAAGTGGTATCAGAGCTTTGGTTTATTCAAAGCTTAGCTTATTGAGTTTAAAAACAGATCTTGAAAATAAAGCGATTTTGAAAAATAATTATTTTTGAAATATCAAATATTTTGAAACTAGTGTTTTGAAATTAATACAGCGGAAATGAAAATTTATTTTGAGATTTAAAATTTTGTTCGGAATCCCCAGTCTTCAGAATTCTTCGAATCCAGGTTTGCGAGAATTATTCTTCAATAAGTTCCCCTAGGATTTGAATCTAGAATCCATCATCGGATGGTATCTAGGATAGATAGGAGAGAATCAACGAATTAATTTCGTTAAGCGTGAATTTTAGAAATCAAAGATGACTGAAGTTGATTGTAAATGAGAATTCAATTTGAATAGAAAAAGGAAATTTGAAATCATTTCAAAGAAGAACGATGAATTTTGTTAAGAATATAAGTTGATAATAAAATCAAGAATGGTTAAATGAAGTAAGTAAATGAGTGTTAGCAGTTAAGTGGAAATAACGATGTTGTATTTAACATCTATTTTAATCAAACTAACGAATTTAGAAATGGTTCTGCTAGGAATAAAGTTTATTTTTGGAGAAAATGGAGATTCAAGGATTTATGAAAATTTCCAGTGATAAAAAGTGATTTTCTAGAATTATAATTAGGACGATTGAAAATGTCTTTCAAAAGACCGTGAAAGGCCAACAGATTTCGAAAAAAAAAAATTGAGAACAAAAAGCCACGTCAAGAACGAAGGACGACATAACGTAAAAGAAGAGAGGAAGTGATATTGGAATACGAGAAGGGAACTTAGAAATTGACTGAAAGTTTGTCAAGTTGAATAGTTTTCTGAGTATTAATCTGATGTCGGTTTCGGCCTTCGGGGTTGATACTTTGGGAATTGTTCGCTTGCTAATTTACAGTCGATGGATGTGAAAGAGTAATTGTGTGAATGAAAATTTTGTTACAAGAATGAAAATTCTGGAATTTTGAAAACACAAAGATTTGGGTGATAAACGTAATAATTGGAAATCTAGAAGAAAAATTGGTTTATAACCGATAGATCTATAAATCCGAGTTGGAAAGGACATCAAGTATTTGAAGTAGTTAATAGATCAAAGCTAAAATTTTGAAATCGGAAGGAATTTTGAGAATATTCGATTTTGGGTATTGGAGAAAAAAAAAAGATTTCATAACTTGTATGGGAAAATATAGTCAATTTGAAATTTTTTGGATTGAAAGGTAATCGATTAAGATAAAATCTTATATAACGGAATTTATATAAGACGAGATGTTTGAAATATGATTTGGGAAGAAAATCTTATGTAAATGACATAAGTATGGTTTATGAAATAAAATACTATATGTATATAGTATAGTATGTTTTTCAAAGTAAAGATAAGGAAAGTACCTTCCTTCTCTTGAATTTCGAGCTTGGTTGAGATATGCTGCTGGTGGAGGTAGGTTGTCCGGACATAAAACTCATGAGTTGCCATTGAGCACGACTGCTGGCGTAATTCGCAGGGCTGCAGATAGCCTACGGCGGTCGGATGTTTCTTGAGGGAATCAGGCGTAACCATTGTGATCGCTGCGATCTAGAGTCGTTGGAATTCGACCGTGTAGCGAAATTCGCAGGGCTGCAGATAGCCTACGGCAGACGGATGTTTCTTGGGGGAACCAAGCGTAACCATTGTGACTGCTGCGATCTACAGTCGAATTGTAAGGGCGTAATCCGCAGAGCTGTGAAAGCTTACGGGTGTGGATGTTTCCTGGGGGATCCAGGCGTAACCATTGTGTACCTGCGGTCCACTGAGATATCTAAGTGATAGTGAGCCACCTGTTTAATGCAGCAGTTTGTCTTCGTGACATGATTTGCCTTCATGGCTTGATTGGTCCTCATGACTTGATTTATCTTCATAATTGGATGATTTGATTTCGTGATCCTGAGAGAGAGCAACCAATGCTCAATGACCTCAGATCATCTTTTGATTCTTAAGTATCTTCCGTTGATCTGTCCATGACGAAATTCGCAGGGAAGTGAATTCCTACGGATACGGATGTTCTCTGGGGGATCCAGACGAAACCATTGTGTATATGCGATTCATGAACAATCAACATATCAATATCACATTGGTACTTTCCGTATTTGTTTTTAAAAGAAGAATTTTCGAAATATTTTCACTGGGGGTTGAAGCAAGGATATTTAGTACTTGAAGATTTTAGTCGTGCGCCTGGCCAGCGTATGCCTAACATCTGTGAGAACGACAATATACTTGTCAAACTTCGAGTTATCAAGTATTTTCGAAACAATAATTTAAATAAGTTAAGAAGAGAGGTTTTCGAATTATTTTCAATTATATACAAATATTTTCTACATGAAATTCGTATTATAAAAGATTTTTGATCTTGGAAAAATTTCAAGTAGACAATTGGTAACTTGAAGAAGAAATGATAATTACACTCTTCAATCAGTGTTGGGGGAGATTAAATGGATTGAATATCTGATGTTACGGTTGAACTTGTGGAACAATTGATAAGTGAATATTGACAGATGAATAAAGAAATTTAGAATGATTGGAGATGTGTAATCCAACGAATACAGGATTTGAAATTTAAGAAGAAATTGGTTTTGGAAGGAAAATTTATTTTTCCGAGCTAATACGAAGGATAAACAAAGAGGATCGATGACTGAAATATCAATATTAAAATCAGTTGTGGAGAATCTCACACAAATATGAAAATTTGAAGTATAAATTAGTATAACTCTAACGATCTTTCCTTTTCGAGGACGAAAAGTTTTAAAGGGGGGAAGAATGTAACGTCCCGGAAATTTGGACAGTTTGAAATGAATTAATTAACGATTCAACTGCTAATAATTAATTTTATATTGATACTAGGGTTAGAAATTTAAAATCAACTAGACTGTTTGGAGTTGGATTGGATTCCATATTTAATTCAGAATGGGTGGGTGGGGAATCAAAGATTTATTATTGGATATTTAAATTGAATTTGGTTGATATTTGAATTGGATTGAAATTCGATTGGAAAAATAAATGGTTGAATTTAAAGTACAAACATAGTTAGCGTTGAATGAATTAGAGAATTTTTATTTGTTAAAATAAGTTGGCTTAAATATGTGTATATTTGTAAATATAAAGAATTTAAAATTTAATGGTTCAGATTTGGAAGCAAACGAAGTATTGGGGAACGAACGGAATAAAAAAAAATAGCAAACCGATAAATGATTTAAAAGTTAAAGTTACGTTGTACATAAACAGAGTCAAATTACAATTAAATTAATTCTATCAAATTCAGAACGTTGAAACGAAGGAGTACGTATGATTTTTGTCGTATGTGGAGACTGTGTTTGCGGTTCGAAATCAGAGCGGTACATGGTTATTCGCGGTAAAGTTTAACCGCGTTGTCATCTTCCCTAAGTATTACCTACCTTAGAAATCACCTTCCTTAGTAAAATATTGAGCCGACCTACGTCTGATCTTGCCGCTAACCTATAAGCTAGGATGTTACTTCGTTCTTATCTTCCCTCATTCCTTCTCCTATAAAAATCACCTTCTCGCTTCATTTTCCTCAGCCACAAATCAGTTCTCCTTCTAAATTTTTATGGAATTATTTTTCCCCAAATTCCTTCAATAGAGAATCGTTTCCTTCAAAGGAAAAAAATCAGTATTTTCCAAATCAATTAAAAGTGTTCGCCGTCCTCCTCGTCGAACCCTAGATCTTCAACCCCCTTTTGATGCTCGCAGATAGCCTTCTCGAATTTGGGTCTGCCTCCATCAATTTCGGATCACTTCAAAGCGCAGTCTTCCTCCTTGGCGTGCCTCGCCTGAGCCACTCCTGGTCGAGTTCAACATGTCGTCGCCGAGCCCAACACTGATAACACCGTAACGTTGCACCAGTGACCTGATCAGCAACATCGCCTGCGCCTTCTCCCACTGTTAAGGTGAGTTTTATCTCACAATGGATTTTAGTTCAAGGAATTAACATCATTATTTACTGGAATACAACAGTAAACATTGACTATATTTTCCCGCATGCCTGCTGTGTACCCGATTTATAGACGTGGTTACACATTTGGTATATCTATTTTCCTTGTTAGTTTAACTAATAGCAGCTAAGGAAATATATATATATATATACTTATAAAGTACACCAGAATGTAGTGTGTTCTATCCAGTAACCATTGTATCCGCTTGATCTGTAACACTAACATACATACCTACAAGTATATTGTTGTTGCCATTCATTTAATTTGCTAAAAGCTGATACTCCATGTGGTTTGCTTAAAGCTGACATTCCATGTGTTTTTGTTAAAAGCTGATATTGCATATGTATACGCCATATTGCCTTCCTTCCCAACTGTTGGTCCTGAACACGTATATTTGTCTCCATAATCCCGTATTGTGTAGTTGACTTTGAGATAAATAGGTATGCCAAAAATTTCACAAGAAATACACTTGATAAACTTATTTTGAAATAATATTTACTTTATCAAGTTACACGAGTAATACTATAAATTGTTATCACAGTATATTTTTACATTGGAGTGGATAAACATATGTAATCTACATTATTGACTGTACAATAATATGTACAGTATAGTTGGAATAAAACCATATTGTGTGTTTAAATATACCAAACGAATAAAATATAGTCACTGTTCTTTTTACAGTTTACAATTGGTGTACCCATACTTGATTCTTTTGCCATGCTAAACACGTGTATACACCAATCTGTTATTGGATTTATGTGTGTGCTAGAGGACATTTGGGTTCATCTATATTGATCCATCCGGTAAATCCTTATGTGTTTTTTTTAAACTGAAATACATGGAGAAACTTGAAACTGGGTGACCATTTCATATGTGTGGCTTGAGCATTTAGGCATGTACCCTAGGTATGCATTTACCATTGGACAAGATACTGTCCCACCCTTGATGCGTGTGTTTTTACCAAATGTGTTATTTTGCCTATTGCTTGTTCCACTAGCATCTGCTATGTTCGGAAACATATACGTTCTTTGTTGACTGGAAATAGAAACTATATGATTGAGGAACTACCCTCTTTGCACTGACTTGGAACCTGCTTATGAACATCTTAGTGTGTCGTGTTCACCTGTCCTACCAATTGCATGCTTGCTGCCTCATCTCCAGTCTATACATATTTAGTTGCAACAGAGCGCAATCCCTTTTAATTGTTTGCATCATGACTCTTATACCACTAGTTAATGTCGATTTAACCCCAAAGCGGACACTTAGCCAAACAACAAGCAACAAAATGCTGCATGGACCATTTCATTGTGTATTTATATTGAAATGACCAATAGAGAGAAATAAAAGGGCTGATGCATCATGGAAAGTTATGGGTGGGATCAGCAACTGTTATTGAATCGTTACAATTGAGCAGAGCATCATGCTTTGCTTTCACATTATTCTAACTAGGAAAATTGGTCAATACATAAATGCTATTTGACCCATTTTTTTGATGTCATCGAGCAATATAAAACGGACAGTAAGATTAGCGCAGATCTTCTACCAGAAAAAAAAAGGAAAAAGACTTGAGTTCATATTTCATATTTGTCAATTTCTCGACATTACTGCCAGCATTTCCCCCACTCCTTACTTGTGCAATAAAAGATGTCAAACCTTTCGGGTGAATGTTGGAAAAAAATGTATTATCTTTTGGTATTATATAGTATACTTTATTTTGCAAGACATGTGTGAAATACAGACCATCATGCATGGACCAATTCCCTATATCTTTCAAAATTTATGTACCCATTTTTATAAATGAATAAGCAAGTTTAATAGTAGAAACAACTTAAGTGTTAATCTTTAGTGAACCTTAGCATAGACCATGAATGTCATCTTCACTATTAATTAAGTTGATAAACCTACTTGGTCTATTAACACCCTCTATATAAGACCCATTATGCAGGAATATTAAACATTTGTATATACTGCACATACATGATCACTTGGCCATTTTTGCCTTGCTGTTTTGCGATGTACAAAACTATTTTGATCCATTGTTTGAGCTACTGAACGTTTCACCCTTGATTGCTGTTATGTACACCTCCCTTTGCATGTCCTAATTCCTGGAAGCTTGGCCTTGGTATATATGTGGCGGCCGATGGACACATGTGTATATGCACACTATTGTGTGTGTGTATGCATGTCATCGACATACGTATGTATAAATCCCTATGCTGTCCCGATTTGTGTTCATTCCAAATTGCTATGATATATCTTGATAGTTTTCTCGTGGATCCGATGTACTCGAAATTTAATAATTGACTGTTTTATATTCGGTTTATATTGAAGTTAATTTACTTGAACTATGATTTAATCCTGACTCGAGTATTTTGTGTTTTACATGAAATGCTCGGGTCAGACCCGAGCAGTGCAGATTTTAAAGATCACCGCTTACGATTCGAAGATTTGAAGGCTGAGATTCCGAAGACGGCGCACTCTGAAATTTTCAAATAGTAAATATTTTCTTGTATTCAAGTTGTTTAAAACTCCGCTGTATATAGAAAAATCTTGTATTTAAAGTTTTGATAAAATATAAAAGTTTATTTCGTTTTTCAATACTGTGTTATTTATCTATTCTGTGTTGATTCTGTCTTTAAACTCTGTAAGCTAAATAACGATCCGTCGTTTTGAGCGTTTTAAGTTGGTTTAATCACCAATTTGAAGCGGTCAAAAAGGCGGGACGTTACAGTGCCTTCGGTTCATCCTGTTCGTTGATGACTTATATGGACGAATGTATGACAGAGTATTTCCTAAAAACCATGTACATTGATTTTTACAAATATACCAAGTTGATGGCAAAAAATGGCCCTTATTTTACATCAAGAGTATATTTGTGGATGTTGATTTGTGATTCGACGGGTTTGACAATGTGGCATTCAAAGTGAATGGTGGCCAGACGCTCTAAATGTGAATTCTAACCTCAAGCCTCATCAATTGGGAGATGACAAAAATCGGGCAGACAACATGACTAAGTGGGTCGCTCCCAATTAGGGTGTATAATCACCTATCTAGAGAAATTTCATTTCCTTCTTTAATCTATTCGATGCCGTACCATTTCGAGAAACGGTTGCTGATCCCAACTGTTGGTGATGTGTATTCGACACACTCAAGCGAAATGAGTGGTCGGTCATGCGTGGCCAGGTTGCAAGATATTCTTGTTGAACCCAGTGTATTCCCCTCTAGAGATACACTATCGGAAGATGATTCCATACCCTATCATAGTAGGAACCCAATCCCCAATAAGCGTCCGCAGTTTTGATTATATACTATGTATGTAGAGCGTGAGATGCAAGCGTTTTACTAGATTGTTGTTTATTTGATTTAGACACTGTTATAATATCAAAATAGTTTTGATATCAAGAAATGTTTGGGTTATCGTAAGATTAAAAAACCATCCGTGTTTATGTGTGGATCGGTCTTACGATTATCGTTTATTTCAAAAGGATTTTTGAACGTTAAATCAAGCTGTTCTAAAACCGTTCATTCACACCAGTCCCACGACTGACCCAGAGTTTATTTTCCTATGTTTTCCCTAAACTCTTGGATGCCCCAATTTGTATGGGCAGTCAAGTAGTTTCAAGATTTTACGGATTCACTTGAAGAAGCTTAGCGCAGGATGCTTCAACGTTTGATATATAGAGTTTATTTCCGTTGTATTGTACATGTTGTACTCTGATGGTGTTTGTAAGAAAATACAGTTTTGTATTTCAAGATATTATATAATATATTTTATTCAGTTCCGCTGTGAGGTTCGTTATACTCTGATTCTGTTGTGTTCAATTCTTATTTTTCTTCTATTCTAACATTCGCTCTTTCTATTCTCACCCTCTAACTTCTTTCTATTAACGATCTGTTAATTTCTGATGGTTGATTAATCGATATGTAACGTATTAGTACCGATAATTAGGATCGAAATTTTTGGATCGTTAGACTTGTCGAATTATTAAGATTGCATAAGCAATTAGTTCGACATTGTCATGTCAACAATAGGTAAAACTTTTAGGAATGGCACAACTATTTCGAACATATTTGATACAGTCAATAGTGCCCCTTTGAAAAGAGGTTTTCAGAAGTCACACCTTTGGTTAGCACTTTCGGCAGTGAACCGTCGAAAAAGATATATGTAAATTTTGGGTACAGAATATGGATTTTCGGTTAGGTGCCGTCGAGTGGATGAATTATGTTCAGCAAGGGCATGTCGACAAGAGATAAAAGTGCTTAAAACCAAAGAAATTTCATGTACTAATATGGACAATGTGTATGTATTTCTAGTGAATATTCCTATTAATATAACTTAGAACAAGAGCGTATGTACATAGTGCATGCAATTCAGTATATTCAGAAGTATGTCTATAAACTAATTGTTTATGGTTGTTGCTTTCTTTTTAGATCATGTTAAGGTTAACTGAGAATTTTTTCAAACATCATCCTCATAAAGCTACGTTTATGGGAAAACATTATACTATATATGTTGAAGCAGCTGTAGCTTAGTATATTTTTTATATGACAAATTTATCACAGGTTTAGAAGTTTGAAATGCACAAGTGATAGAATTACAGTCATACTGAACTTTTTACTTTCCTTAGCATCAAATCTCCTTGATTCGTCAAAAAAGTTAAGGGCCTTAAAACCTTAGAATATTCAGGGAATATGCATTGAACTTCAGAAATATATTGACTTAATTTTCTAATGCACTTCAAAAATTTGAAATTAACTTGTATCCATTGAGGAAGTGTGTTCGTCCAACAAATTTTGTCATGTTTCCAATGAATATGTGCATTTCAAATTGCATGCATTTGCAGTTAAAACTGCAAATATTTGCATCATAACTGCACCGTGAATATTTACAACTCACGTTATAAATATACTGAAAATTATTTATACTTTCCAATGTATGCAAAATTAAATGGATACTTTTTCTTAAAACAATGAGATGCATATTGTGTGAAATTGTTTTTATGGTGGATATTTCAGAAATTAAGTTAGATAAGCATGCTATGTCGCATAAATAAATTGTCTCTCTTAGTTGCAACAATGAATGAATAAATTGTCTACATGCTATTATGGTCTTCGGACAATGTACTTATCATGCACTACTAACATGTACAACAATTTTTTTATGAGAATGCAGATATCTTGCACTATTAACAAATACAAAATGAAAACCAAAAAACACCTTAAAAATAAATAAAACCAAACTGAAAAATAAATAGAATTGCATAACTAATTGTTGTAGCAATAAAGTACTGAAATTAAATTAAACTCGAAAGTGAAGGTCTTTATTTATCATTGACATTCGTTAAAATTGAAGCTTTTTATTTATCATTGACAATCATAATGAAAATCATAATTCCATACAAAATGAATATCATTGCATGCTTCTTCGTAACAAAATCAGTAGTCGGCTTATAGTTTAATCATAGAGGGTTCTTCTTCATGACCGTCCATCGAAGCAATGGATTCATTTACTCGTTCCATATACGATTTGATCCAATCTTTTGTGTTAATATTGTAAAATTGTTGGAAATACGAAAAATAAGGAGTCAGTAGGCAAAGGAGAGACCGGACTAAGTCTGATACCAACATAACGACAATTATCTACGTAGCCTGTAACTACCATCCTATTGTTGTTTAGCAAAGTCGCAAAGTCGCACGAACAGTTGTGGGAATAAACATACAACTCATATTCTTGCTTAACAAGACTATTACTGTGCCAAAGGTCACAGCTATTATAAATCCTGATTCTGGCATCTCCATCCATGCACTAACTCCGACTTCATTATCATAATGCATCCTTTCCTTTATTTCTTCATAACCACAACTATCCCACATTTTTTGTACACTTCCGAGTGTAGCATTAAATTGTCAACCATAGCTTCGCGTATGTACTTACAAGGATTTTTCGGTCTTTTATTATGGAGATTTAGTTGATTGACCATAACCCAATAACCACAATTACCATCACTCGGCATGTCATCGATTCCAATTATGTATGTTCTCATAATTTCGGCCAATTGGACCAACTAGTCAACGTCAACATGATTATTCTCACATTCTTTCGTCATTATGCCAAGCTTGTTCAGGTAACGACTAACCGGAGTAAGAATAGAACCGCAAGACAAAGGCGCTTCAACATGTTCAAAGTAAAAAGGATCTCTTTTAGTTGATTTGTCTTTTTTTGAAGGTCTTCCTTTTCTAATAGTTGCCACCGGAGGTTCTAATATATTGGTCGTCTGAGGGAATGCTATTATTTTCAATTGTTGTTGGATATCAAGTCTCATGTTATCCGGTGATTCATTGTACCTGCTTTTCAATGCTTGTAATTCAGGCAAGTATAGAAAATCATGGTTTGAACGATGCAATTTGGGTGGAGTACATGACAATTGCTTCCAGTATGAATCTATAACGCTTAGAGGGATAAAACCATTTGAGTGTCTGAAGTCCATAAGCATATGGCCACATGGTAATCCATTTACCTTTCATAAAACACAACCACAAGTTTCGATACTCAATCCCACATTTGAAATGCAACACAACTCCTGTATAGTAAATCAAGTGCCTTATGAGACACAAATCCCAAAATTACTTTAAACATTGGCTCGCTGCGAAATCTATGCGTTGATCTAGACATCCACAATTCGAATGCATGTTCGATTGCAACTAACTCGTTCTTGCAGCAAAGATGAGCACCGGTACAATATTGAACAAAACTACATGCATTTGAATCAAAATACAATTTCAACCGGTGGTGTGCACTTTGAATCACGCTAGTTGACACAATATCATAGTGTTTTATTTTATTGGTTCATGCCAAAACAAACATCTCCTTATATTTACTAAGCCAGTTTTTCATCATGTATGTGAAAGACTTTTTTGTTTCCCTAGCCATCCATCACGAAATAAATTTATGTTTCGATGGTACTCCTCTTCAGACAATGAATTAATCACATTCATCAAACCGTCCCAAAAAAGATCATATTCTTTTTTTCCTTCATCGTCCTCCGATATATTTTCTTTATCATCAATAATAACCCTTTTCTTTTTTATGAAATTGGGTCTGCAATTTGCTTGAACATTCTTCGAGATACTCCAAGCACATAGGGTATGACATTCGGTTGGAAATACAGTTGTGATAGCATTGTTAAGTGCAACTTCAGCATCTGTGATGATCGCACTTGGAATTTCTTTATCTCTATAACACTTTTTCACACAACCAAGAGCCCAAGTGTATGATTCTATAGTCTCACAACTAAGAAAAGCAAGTGCCACAGTGAATGAAGCCCCAGTTGATGTTTGTGACACCATATGAAAGCACGGTACCTTATATTGATTTGTTTTAAACGTGCAATTCATGAATAAGATTTGATGAAAACACCGCAAGAAAACACATATAGAATGGCTAAAAAAATAAGTTGGAAACTTCGTTGGTTGTACCATCAACTCTATGGTGCACGGAATATTGATGACTAATTGCTAATTTCATAAATTGTTGCATTACCGATCTACCTTTCGTATTGCATACTTTAAGCTTTACCTTGGCATTATAGATACTTCTTATAGTTGATTGGTTATACGGATTATTTATTTTGATAGCAGTGAGAATATTTCGAGGCCTAACACCATTATTTGTCATTATTTCAATAGTTTTCACTTCGTCCTCTTTCAACCTTGATACATACGGATATCCGGTTAATACATTTGGAAGCATGTGATTGTGGCAGCCATTCTTCACAGTTAATATCCATCTACCATCATCTCTACAATGTGCACTTAAATTGAATGGACATCCGCATTTTCTACTTCCAAACTGTCGTCTTTTTAGTTGTGTTTTTGGAGCATGACTTTTTGTTTTATGATCAATATAATCGCCACTTCTTTCACATACAAGAACCATCCAATATCCTTTTCCATTAGTTAATAAATTTCTCATTATTGTTCTTTTAGTCAGGATAACACAATTTGCAGTAATTCCATGCTTCATCCACCATTCTTGTACTTTTTCTTTTGACTCAAACAACTGCATTACAGGTTAGAACATAAATTAAAAATATTATAATTGATATAATTTTTTATAGTCTACTTTACCATGTTAGTTGTGAAGTGAGAAGATTGGTCGGGATAATCAATAAGCGACATAGGAAGTTATTCATTCTCATCGTAATTGTCCCCATCTACACCATTGTCTCCGCAATTGTGATTTTCAATTGATCCATTGCAATTAATATTATCAACATTTTCGAATTCTATACCATTATCCACTTGTTTCAGTTCATTATTCAGATCACTAGATGGTATCTGTGTATAGAACGAAGTCAGTTAAGTAAATAAAATAAAATTTTGAACACAGTTAAACTCGACAGCACTAAACTGAATTAAAACAAGGAGGTGGTCACCACTGGATAAGGAGGTAAACCAGTATACATGTTTTTGGTGCACCTTGACGAAAAATAATATACATTTCGGTGGACCTCCACCAAATAGTAAAAATTTGGCATATTTCTCTCGAAATAACAAAAGGAGTTCGACTCTATTTCTCCGAACAAGCCTATCATGTAGGTTTAAAGCTTTCGCGTATTTATCTCAAACAAAAAGTAGGAGTTCGACCCTCTTTCACCGAATAAACTTAACCTGTAGGGTTTAAAATTTTCAACAAACGCCAATAAAAAAATCACCGACATCCTTGCACATCGACATCCACATAATTGAACATCTTAACCCTAACGGATTAATAACATAAATTTAAATCTTACCATATCATCACTCTGATTAACTCATACATAAGCTCACTCTTCTGTGTTAATATCATATTGTATTATTCCCTCTTCATGTTTTTATTAGGGTTTGATTTCACCATAAATAATGGTTTTGATTAACCATTAAAAAATTAATTACTAAAAAAGAGGAGTGAAAATAAGCCTAAATGGGTAATAAGGTAAAATTATCTATATTTTTTAGGGGGTTATTTCCTCATTGGTACCCCCCTTAACAATTATTGGAGTGTCAATTACAATATTCATAAAAAACATTCTAGAAAGAAGCGAGGTTGTTCAATTGACGGATGCATATGGGTATCGGGAGGAATGCCTAGGTGCATTTTTTAAGAAACAAAGAATAGTATGTATCATTCAACATAGATCTTATGTAGTCCAACAACAAGCCAATGCAACAGCCTGGAATTAAATAAAAGTCCCTTTCTTAGATCAGCGATATAACATGTATCTGTCCTGTTATTTTTTATGATTCAAAATTCCGATTTAATCAAATTTTGTCTCGAATTTAACAATAAAAATTTGATATTTGGTATGCGTCCATGTAGACATAGCTTGTAGTAAGAGTTCGACGAAAAATGCAGAAATTCGTTCAATAACGTTATTTCAGTGCAAGTCAGTTCAAATATTGAACAAACGAAATTATTTCCGAACCCGAATTTCCCAACATGAGAAAAAATATTTTACTCATTCTGAAGTCAACGGTGCAATTCGTTTCATGAAATTCAGACGTTTCTAGCTCCATTTGATTTTTTTCGTATGAATTAGTAGCGTATCGTCATTAAAAATGGATTTTTGATAGGAGAGTCATGTTGACATTTTTGTACCATCGCGCCTTGTCGCGTTGATAATAGAGGTATATTCGTTTGTGCATTTTGATGTCCGATGTGCTCCGAAATTAAAAAAAAGCATGCCGAAATCAATTAAACGACATGTCTATCAATATCAAACTTTGTGTCATTTTTGAGTTAATGGGTTAAATTTAAATGGTGATGTGCTCTACACTATGATCCTGTCCTTATTTCCCCATGTTTCATCGCCATATTCATGAAATTTGAATTCTAGTCACGATCCTATTTTATAGCAAAAGTAAATGTGGTAAAGTGTCATATAGTGTTGTTCATTATCCATTACAATTCTAATACCAAATACTTTCTCGTAGCCATAATTTTGTCCTTCCACCAAACTCCTTTGCTTTCCCATCAAGCTACGTTCCACCACTTTGCTACCTATCCAACCGTCGACCGCCAAGCTTCTCCTTCCCTTCGGCCTTTCTTTCTCTACTCTCTCCTTCGTGGTTCTCAATATATACAAAAAAATTGCATGTCCACCTCCATTCTGCACGCTTCCTAAACTATGACCCTGTATCTGACCTGTACCTTGCGTTGCGGCACCACATCAGTCCATAAGCCTCCCCTCCAACCTCCATGGACCAAACAACTAGGCACTCCAATGCAACCCAATTGCCCAATGCACAACCTTTGCACCAAAGACGAAGTCCATCCTCCTCTCAACAACCTCTATGCCTTTGTTTTGCTGCCTGACATCCATGTTCCAATACCTACAAGCATTAATATATCGGCCTGTAACTCGATGAGTCACTGCATATATGACGTAAGCACCTACGCGTGTGCATGTTGGTGCATATCTGCCTATGTGCATATCCATCAAGCTCAAAACCCGAATGTGAGAACAACATACAATGACATATATTCACACTGCATGATGTCTTATTACACATTTTATCGTGTCACTTAATAAAATATATCAACAAAAAATAAAAGGTATATTTAACCTAATTTGAACTGAATTTAATCATTTTTTGCTTCTAATTACCTATAACGTATTATATAAATGCTCATGTATTGTATATTAACTGTTAAATTACGATTACCGCTGCGTTTGAAAAAAGTTACTGATATTTTATCGTAGAAAATGGTAAATTTACCGCTGCCATACCAATTATACTAGTACATCGATGTTACTCATAAATGGTTATTGTTTGTTTGATAACAACATGGTAATGGTAAATTTACCGTTACCATAACTACTATAGAATAGATTTTGTACTTTATAGAAGAAAGTTCAAAGCAATGTAATTAAAGCCTTAAATGACTGTGCGAACTTAGTATTGAAAAAAATAAAAAAAAATCATGAGTAAAATCAGTTGTGGCACACTTTAATTTACTTGAACAAGGAGAATTATAAAATGAGTTTTTATGAATCGACAAGTTTGTAAATAAGTGTGTCTTGTTAATGTAATAAAGAATGCATTATGAAAGAGGTGTACAAAATATAGGCAAAACATTATATTTTGTGCTACATTTTTCAATAAAGAAAATGAAAAAAAATCCTGTTGCTTCACACAAAATGCAAAATCCTTCTTAGCAAAGATTCATAGAAACCTGATCTTAATAATTCTTCTTGAAAAAAACAAGAAAAATAATAATAAGTTGCTCCAATGTATCAAAATGCATAAGCATTTGAAAATTTTGTAATAATGAGTAGACCGTAAAACTTTAAGAATGAAATTAAGAACGAAAAGTGAGAAACGATCAACACTCAAAAGGCACAGAACAGTACGTAAAGGAAATTTAGGAAGAATGTCTTCTAAGTAGTTGTCGTCCGAATATAAGAAGAATTAACGGTATTTTGGACCGGTATAGTTTGCGTGAAAATGGTAGAAAAAAGGAGGTTTTACATAAATACATATTTAATAAATGATGCAAGTTAATTGAAAAAGAATGATTAATTCACATGACAATTGAGCTCACATGTTAATCTACAATAAAACGACAAAGTATTGAATTTACAAAAAAGCTTAAAACTTATTGATCTATAATAAATAAAATAGACTTAAAAAGAGCAAGTCTTAGGTTCTTGCAAATAAATAATGACATAGGTCATAATTGATAATAAATTAAAGATCTATTAATATGGTATCACTTCATGGAAAAGTAAGAACTATACCTATTATGATATTAGATACTCAGTCATAAGGGTAGAGACAAAAGGTAAGGCTCGGTCATGGGGACTAAGATAGAAGCCCAACTAGATTTTGGGTTTGAGGGGTCTAATAACAGATAAGGACAACCGTGATGACATGTACAGAATCCAGAAAATAAAATGCGAGAAGCCTTTGAGAAATATTTCTAGATTGTTATGGAGGCATTTCCCAAGCTAAACTCAAGTTTAAGATTTCATAGATGTATCCTAAATTTGGGTTTGTGTTTCCTATACATTTAGTATTTTGTAGCCATATGCAAATGCTATGTATTGGTTGTTATAGAGTTAATGTTTATTAATAAAAATATTCATTTTGTGTGTTTTTGTAATGATCATCTAAAAAGAAAGTAAATAACGAATGAAACTAATAAGAAGCAAACCAGAGAAAAAGATAAATAAAAACGAAAAGGATGGATCTAAGTATAAAGCTAAATAGGCAGTTATTGTAATAAGAAACGAAAATATAAAGAGAAAAATGAAATTTTCCATACAAAGGTCGGGAAATTTAAAAAGAATTTTTTTTTACGTAAACTGCGCTTGGGAAACATATGATTTTTGATAAAGCACGGAGAAAAGTTCCAAGTACAGGGAAATGCGCATAAGTGGAAAATTCAGAAATTCATGTAAGTATATGGGTACAGTTTAGAAATTCATGTACATCCATATATTTCATGATGTGATACACTTTGCAAGATGACACGAATGACTGTAAAAATTCAATGTACTGTAATTTCATGGATTACATATGAGAATGCGATGGACTACATGGTTTCACCTTGTCGAATTTCAGGAATGAATTTCCAAAAGAGTGGGAGAATGGAACACCCCGCATTTTTCAGAATAAATCAATAATATGATTTGATTATGAACAAAGAAAATGTAACACCCCATAAATTCAAATATTAAAGTTAACAAATTAAAGAATACTTAATTTTAAATGTAAGAATCAAGGGAAACGGGTTATGCCATTGTGTTCGTCTCGGAATTCTGGTTGAGATAGAGTTCGAGTTTGCGTAAATTGGACTTCGTGTGAAGAAGTTATGGTTGTCGGAAGTTTGCAGAAAATTTAAATAAATTCAAATAGATTCAAATCAGAAGTCAGAATCGAGCTGGGCGGGAAAATTCTAGCCCAGGACCCAGGTTGACCCTAGTGTCGACCTCCCCCCTATAGGTCGACCTAGGGGTCGACCCCCCCCCCCCCGGGCCAGATCTGAAAGATGACTACTTATGACTTGTTGCTGAGTCACTAGGGTTTCTGGATAGTTCTGATCTGGTCTGAATGGTCTTGATTGATTCTAGGTTGATCAGATGGCCTAAATTAATCCTAAATTCTATATAAACACATGTAGAGTCAAACCCTAAAACCAAATAAAAAATAGAACCATGGACGTCTTGCTATCACCTTGCAACCTAGAGTAGCCGCCACCAACTAGAGGGAAAGTGAAGCTAATCAACTCGATTCAACTCAAATTATAACAACAACAACAATGAATTTGTCTACTTCAAAGGCGAGCTAAATCAATTTCAGAACTCAGATTCCAGAACTCAAGACCTTCTTTGAGTTGTGAGTTCAATTTCTTTAATAAGATAATTAGTAATATAATTGGTTGAGTTATAAATTGGGTTATATGGCTATGTTTGTGAAACATTGGAAAAATGTGATATTTTGTGAATATATGCTAGTTGTTCACAATGATAGTTTTGGATCCCTTTGTTTATATGCCAAATCACCTGTGTTCAACTTGATTCATGTTTGATGTCATTTCATATGCATGTTTGGGTGTAGGTTATATGTTAGTTTCTATATGAATTTGTACACAAGTTTACATGTGAATCAAATAAAGTGACTATATGCAAGTTTAGGTAGAAATTGGATTCACATATATGCAAGTTTACACCTTTAGATTTAGTTCTATGATGTACATCGTTTTATGCAAGTTTGTGACTATGGACTATCAAGTTTTGGAATGAAAACTATATTCATATATGCAAGTTTTAGGTGAAAAACTATATTATATATACGTAAGTTCACACCTTTAGGCCTATGGTCAGATTCATGACAATACAAAGTTTATGCAAGTTCTGTGGTAATCCTTATTTGCAAGATTAGATCCATTTAGTGTGTTATGCAAAAATTGCGTATGTTTCTTCCCTTTTATGTGATAGACAAATCGTTAGTCTAATATACATATATGTCATGATAAACGAACGAACAACGTGGGGACGATGGGAGGTAATATTGAATATACACATATTGAGAATTGACATAATGGCCTTGAAAAAGGCATATAATTAATTTAAGACATTAATTGGAAAATTGGCATTTATGGACATAATTGAGACAATTATGGACATAAGTATATTTGGAATTCATTGAAAAATTTGAATAGGGATATTAATCCAATTTGGGGTTAAATAAAGATGTGTAATAATAAACCGCCTAAGACACGAGGTTAGACTCTTTTGTGGTATAAGACTACCCGGACCCGCTCGGCAAATCCAGCAGCCACAAATGCCAGTCTAATATGGGAGGTCGAAGGCATGAATTAAATATGTAACAGTTGTAAAGACACGAGGTTAGGTTCGTTTGTGGTGTAAGACTGCCCGGACCGGCCCCGGCAAATCCAGCTGCCACAAATGCCAGTCTAATGTGGGAGGTCTTTACAAGGTAACGATGTTAATGAATTAAGAAACACTTAACCAGATAAACATGTGGTGGGACATGAGGGGGTCAAGTGGGTGCTTTGGGTGGCTTATGAAATTAAGAGGATGCCTTGGGTGGTATGTAAAATACGATTAAATGCACTTAACCAAGATTGAAACATGCAAGAAGACATGAATAAGAATGGAGTTAAGTGGGGAAAAACCTTAGAGGGGACCAAGCATAGGTGGAGAGCTTGTGTCATGCATGGGGGCCCTTTTCAAACCAGTAACCCATCAAGTATCTTTGTGGGCTCAACCCAAGTCAAGGACGGGACACGCGTACTGAGTTGATTGTAAAAGGTCAAAACGGGTTAGCGGTGGCAACGCAAGTCCAACGGGGTCATATGCGTGTATGGGCCCGGGCTAGTTGGTAAGACGTTGTTGCATCGTGTAGATATAAGCCGTGCATTTTGGTGGTATCGGGTTGCCACTTTGGGGAGTGATACACCCCACTGTGGGGCCAGCACGGGTATATACGAGTTAGGGAGCCGATCGAATGGGGGTAGTGGGTACGCCTACTGGAGATAGGGGCAGACGACACCTATGAAGGCAGCTAGGGGTACACGAAACTACCATTATCATTATTAAGCTCTGTAGGCGGGATCAAATTTTTAGGGTGTTTGGTGTGGTGTAGTGTAGTAATTATCCTATAGTGATTAGGTACGCCTTTAACGTTATCTTTGTTCATCTTATTTCCTTTGTTTGCTCTGTCATACCCATTTGTTTACAGTCATTTCCTTACTTTCCAGCTTATGCCTTATCCTAGTTACTTAATGATTATATTGTTAAAGTTATTGCACTCGCCAGACTTTATGTCTGACCCCTTTGTTTCCACCTCTTTTCTTCCTTCCCCCCCTCCCCCTCCCCCATAGGTGCTCAGGGTGGGACTAGTACTAGTGGAGCTTGATTTGGACAACTTTATCTCTTTCTTTTGGAAGTTGCTTGGATCGCTGAAGTAAAAGTTTAGCCTATCTTATTTATTTATGGCTATTTTATGTGGGGGTTATGTCTTCCATTTTCATGTACTCTGATTTAAATCAAGATGGATATTATGTACTTGACTCTAGTCTTTAGGTTTCTGATGATGTAACCAAACCTATTTGTTTACCGCTGCAATGAATGAAGTTTTAAAGTTTTAAGTATTGTTTTATATCTGTCTTGTTGTTAAGTTTCTGTTCTATACACACTTAAAAATCTCCATAGAAGTTAATGCATTTCCTTTGTGAGTGACATTAATGGACGTGGGGTGTCACACGTGGTATTAGAGCTGAAGGTTACCAAAACAGATAAGATATTTTGAAATACTATCTTTCAAAAGCATTTTATAAAGAAATACTTTAAAAAGTATGTTTTAAGGAGAATGTATTCAAGGGAAAAGTTTATTTTAAAATCATAACCTCAAGAGCCATATATCTTTCTTTCAAATTCTTCGTTTGAATCTCTTCATTTTCTTTTCAGCATGTCTGGAAATCTCGAGATACCCGAGGGGATACTGATACCAGTATGGTTTAGAAGGTATCTGAAAGTTAGGGCCCATGTCGCAGGCCCAGCAAATGCTCCTCCTCTTCCTCCTCCCCGTGTTGACACTTTCGCAAAGATATGTAAGGACTTTCGGGCAATGGGCGGGAAACCTTTTCACAGGTCGGAGATGTTTGTTGAAGCTCGAAATTGGATAAAGGAGGTGGAAGAATTGTTTGGAATCTTTGAGGTAGAAGATGGAAGAAAGGTCCAGTTAGCTGCTTGGTTAATGAAGGATGAGGCCTCGTTTTGGTGGGAGGTCACTAATGGAGAGCGTCCAGTTGATACATGGCCGGATTTCAGGCATAGGTTTGAGGCAAAGTTTCTCTCACGGGCTGAAGAGAATCTATACATAGAAAGGTTTTTGGCTTTGAGGCAGGGGAATCTATCAGTAAAAGAATATGTCAACAAGTTCAATCAGTTGGCAAGATTTGGCTTGGACTTGGTGAATACACCCGAAAAGAAGGCCCTGAGGTTTGTTAAGGGTTTGAACGGGCTGCTACATGGGTTAGCTATGACCCACATCCCTATGGGGGCCACCTTTGAGAGACTAGTTGACATGGCGCTTATGCATGAAGAGGAGAAAGGCGCCAATGCTAATAAGGCACCTGGGAAGAAAGGGGATCAAAAAAAAACCATAACAGTAATAGCAGAACAAGAAGGGTGGTAAAGACAACAATGGTAACGGAAAGAAAAGATGCTTTAACTGTGGGACACCAGGCCATCTAAGCAAAGACTTTAAGAAGAAGAAGAAGACTGGTTGTTTCCACTGTGGCGAGGTAGGACATCTGATTAAGGATTGCCCAAAGAAAGGGCAGAGGGCAGGACCTACCTCTGGAGGGCAGATTCAGGCTCTCATGGCGCCAGGGCAGGCAAGGGGGCAGGTCAAGGCTCTCGTGGTCCCACTGCTGCAAGAACGAGGTAGAGCGATTTCCATTGAAAGTTTAGTTTATCTTTTCGATCACCTTGTTCGCACACTCTTTGATTCTGGCGCATCGCACTCTTTTATATCCACTGCTTTAGTTGAGACACTACACCTAAAAACCAGTATTGTAGAGGATCCCTTAGTTGTTTCAAATCCAATTGGGGGCTCAGCCTATTTGTCGATGATTTGTTTGGATTTGGAAATTTCTGTACTTAGCGTTGGGTTTAGATGTGATGCTTATGTTTTGGGCTTCACGGGCTATGGGTTAATTTTGGGCATGGATTGGCTATCCAGTAATGGAGCCGTCCTAGATTGTGAAAAGAGAGAGGTTAGGCTTATGACTCGCTTGGGAAACACTCTCGAAATCTCTTGTAATCCCATGAATTCTGCTATGTTAAGTTATCTTGAATCGCTTGACGCTTCTGTTGAGAATTTGTAGTCAGTTAGAGTGGTCCGTAAATACTCGATTGTCTTCGATGAATTTCAAGGTTTACCTCCGAGGCGTGAGATAGACTTTTGAATATACTTAGTAGATAATGCAAAGCTAGTTGCATTACCAATACGCCACATGGCTCTGAGAGAGAGAAGAGAACTCAGTAAGCAAGTGAAGGAATTGCTTGAGAAGGTGTTCATAAGAAGTAGTATTTCGAAGTGGGGTGCTCCAGTCGTTTTTGCTACAAAAGCTGATGGGTAACTTAGATTGTGCGTGGACTATAGAGAACTCAATAAGCTAACAAAGAAGAACAGACACCCGTTACCGAGGATAGACGGTTTATTCGAACAGTTGGTGGGAGCTTCGGTTTTCTCGCAACTGGATTTAGCTACAGGGTTTCGTCAGCTAAGGGTGGCTGAAGATAGTATCGATAAGATTGCCTTTAGAACTCCTGACGGTTTCTTCGAGTGGCTCGTCATGCCTTTTGGTTTGACGAATGCACCCGCATACTTTGTTGACTTAATGAGTAGGGTGTTTAGGGAGTTTCTGAACAAGTTTGTGGTAGTCTTTGTAGACGACATTCTGGTTTTCTCTAAAAATGAAGAAGAGCATGCCCTACATCTTAGGGAAGTCTTAGAGACCCTACGAGCACATCAGCTAAAAGCTAAGTTCTCCAAGTGCCATTTTTGGAGAAAACAAGTGAGGTTCTTAGGATACGTGGTCTCTAAGGAAGGGATAGCTGTGGATCCCGCTAAGATAGGCAATCCAAGATTGGAAAATGCCTAAGAACGCAACCGAAGTAAGAAGCTTTTTAGGGCTGGCTGGCTATTATAGGAAGTTCATTAAGGACTTCGCGAAGATATCAGCGCCTCTCACTCGATTAACGAAGAAGAATTTGACTTTTACTTGGGACGTTTACTTTGATGATGCTTTCCAATATCTGAAGAGGGCTTTGACGACCGCTCCAGTTTTAGTTTTTCCAGATGGGAGTAAGACATTCACTGTATATACCGATGCTTGCGGCACATGACTTGGTGTAGTTTTAATGCAAGAGGGAAGGTGATATGCTATGGTGGAAGGCAGTTGAAAGCTCACGAGAAAAATTACCCCACCCACGATTTAGAGTTGGCGGCCATAGTTTTTGCGCTTAAGTCGTGGCGTCATTATTTGCTTGACGAAAGGTTTGAGTTGTATACAGACCATAAGTCGCTAAAATACTTATTCTCTCAGAAGGACCTAAACTTGAGACAACAGAGATGGTTGGAGTTTTTGCATCCTACGATTTTGAGATCGCATATACCCCTGGCAAGGGTAACGTTGTGGCTGACGCCCTAAGTAGAAAGAAGTTAACCTTAAGTCCTTTGTTTGTAGAGCAGCAGAGTTTGGAGTATATATCTTCCTTTGACTTCAGACCCTCTGTCGATTTTGTACCCGGATAGTTGGCATCATTAGAGGTGCAACCTATACTTTTGGGTCGAGTTGGAGAGGCACAGAGGAACGACCCACAGTTGGTTGAGATAGTAGGCAAGTATATAGGAGGGGAGTCCTCAAGACATCTGGATAGATATGCTATAAATGAAAGAGGTTGGCTATGTAGAATGGAAGACTTTGCGTACCACAAGACGAGAGTTTGAAAAAGGCAATTCTTACATTCTGGTGGGGATAAGATGTATAGGGATATGAAGCGAGTTCTCTTTTGGGCCGGAATGAAGAAGGATGTGGCCGAGTTCGTTGCTAGATGCTTAGTGTGCCAGCAAGTCAAGGAGGAGCAAAAGAAGCCCAGAGGTTTGCTCCATCCCTTAGAGATTCCGCTTTGGAAATGGGAAAGCGTTTCCATGGATTTTGTAGATGGGTTACCAAGATCAAGGAAGGGTAATACGGGGATTTGGGTAATTGTAGACCAACTTACTAAAAGTGCCCATTTTATTCCCATTAAAAGTAGAAGGACTGCCGCATGGTTAGTATCTGTTTACCTTCGAGAGATAGTTCGCTTGCACGGCATACCCTCCAGCATTGTGAGTGATAGAGATCCTATTTTCATAAGAGAATTTTGGAAGAGCTTACAAGAGGCGGTTGAAACGCAATTATGCTTAAGTACCGCTTATCATCCTCAGACGGACGACCAGACCGAGAGGGTGAATCGGATTCTAGAATACCTTCTGAGGCTGTGCATTCTAGACTTTGGAGGAACATGGGAAGAACACCTTCCACTAGTAGAGTTCGCCTATAATGATAGTTTTCAGGCTAACATTGGCATGGCACCTTTTGAGGCTCTTTATAGACGACCGTGCCGATCACCTACATGTTGGTGGGAATCCACGGATAAGGTTTTTCTTGGAGCCGACATGATTAGGGAGACTTCAGAGAAGATAGACCTGATTCGACGGAGAATGAAGACGGCGCAAGACAGACATAAGTCATATGCTGATAAGAGACGAACTGATCTTGAGTTCAATGTTGGGGACATGGTTTTTATTAAGGTGTCACCATTGAGAAACGTAGTCCGCTTTGGATCAGTAGGGAAGTTGGCACCAAGGTTCGTAGGACCCTTTCCAATTACAGAGAGGATTGGGCAGATGGTGTACAAAATAAAATTACTAGAGAAGCTCAGCGGAGTTCATGACGTGTTTCACGTTTCACATTTGCGTAAGTGTTTACACGACACAGCAGAAGTGGTAGAGCCGAGCACGCTTGAAGAAGTGGAAGTAGAGCGCAATGCCACGATCAGACGCTCCTACACGCATTCTCGGATCGGAGGTCAAAAAGCTTCGCAACAAAGAGGTCAAGTTGGTCAAAGTGCAATGGGGGGATGATCAAAGAGACGCGACTTGGGAGACGGAAGATAAGATGCGTACGTTGTACCCTTTCCTTTTTGAGGGTATGTTTTGATTTCTCGTTTTTCTACACTGCTTTGACTAAATTCAATACAGATATCATTTGTTGATACTTGTCCTACCTTTTAGTATTATCTTTGCGATGACATCTTCGATCTTTAGTTAGGAAGAACCCTATGGTTGAAACATGTGTTTGAGACATGTTATGTCTGATGGATGCAAATGGATGCAAGTGGTTGCTCGTGGATGCATATACACGCACCTTAGGCACTAGATCGGCTCAATCACCTTCATGTTGGATATAAATGTGTGTGCACATTTAATTTAATGGATGTATAATGGTTGTGTCATCATATGGATGCTGCATTTTGATGAATGGTTGTGCACACATGTAGCAATAATATGTATCGATAGGATTCTTTCGCATACATAATGGACGCATGGCACTATCATGATTTGCATTAAGGAGGTCAACTGAATTAGTAGACCGCCTGATTTTGCATTAGATAAGGAACATATACACACACTTTTTGCATATGTTCATACAGCATTAGAAATTTTGTAAGGACAATGGATGCCTGTGTTTGATGGTTGAGTAGATGGATGATTGTATGTTAGGATATGCATTCTCCTTAACTTGGAGATTTCGGGGGCGAAATCCTTTAAGGAGGGGAGAATGTAACACCCCGTAAATTCAAATATTAAAGTTAACAAATTAAAGAATACTTAATTTTAAATGTAAGAATCAAGGGAAATGGGTTATGCCATTGTATTCGTCTCGGAATTCTGGTTGAGATAGAGTCCGAGTTTGCGTAGATTGGACTTCGTATGAAGAAGTTATGGCTGTCGGAAGGTTCCAGAAAATTCAAATAAATTCGAACAGATTCAAATTCAAATTAGAAGGCAGAATCGGGCTGGGCAGGAAAATTCCTGCCCAGGACCCAGGTCGACCAGGGGGTCGACCTACCCCCCTCTCCCCCCCACCCACCCCCCGGGCCAGATCTGAATAATGACTACTTATGACTTGTTGCCGAGTCACTAGGGTTTTTGGATAGTTCTGATCTGGTCTGAATGGTCTTGATTGATTCTAGGTTGATTGGATGGCCTAAATTAATCCTAAATTCTATATAAACACATGTAGACTCAAACCCTAAAACCAAATAAAAATTAGAACCATGGCCGTCATGCTATCACCTTGCAACCTAGAGAAGCCGCCACCAACTAGAGGGAAAGTGAAGCTAATCAACTCAATTCAACTCAAATTATAACAACAACAACGAATTTGTCTACTTCAAAGGCGAGCTAAATCAATTTCAGAACTCAGATTCCAGAACTTAAGACCTTCTTTGAGTTGTGAGTTCAATTTCTTTAATAAGATAATTAATAATATAATTGGGTTGAGTTATAAATTGGGTTATATGGCTATGTTTGTGAAACATTGGAAAAATGTGATATTTTGTGAATATATGCTAGTTGTTCATAATGATAGTTTTGGATCCCTTTGTTTATGTGCCAAATCACCTATGTTCAACTTGGTTCATGTTTGATGTCATTTCATATGCAAGTTTGGGTGTAGGTTTTATGTTAGTTTCTATATGAATTGTACACAAGTTTATATGTGAATCAAATAAAGTGACTATATGCAAGTTTAGGTAGAAATTGGATTCACATATATGCAAGTTTACACCTTTATATTTAGATCTATGATGTACATCATTTTATGCAAGTTTGTGACTATGGCCTATGCAAGTTTTGGAATGAAAACTATATTCATATATGCAAGTTTTAGGTGAAAAACTATATTATATATATATATATATATATATATATATATATATATATATATATATATATATGCAAGTTCGCACCTTTAGGCCTATGGTTAGATTCATGACAATACAAAGTTTATGCAAGTTATGTGGTAATCCTTATTTGCAAGATTAGATCCATTTTGTGTGTTATGCAAAAATTGTGATGTTTCTTCCCTTTTATGTGCTAGACTAATCGCTAGTCTAATATACATATATGTCATGATAAACGAACGATCAACGTGGGGACGATGGGGGGTAATATTGAATATACACATATTGAGAATTGACATAATGGCCTTGAAAAAGGCATATAATTAATTTAAGACATTAATTGGAAAATTGGCATTTATGGACATAATTGAGACAATTATGGACATAAGTATATTTGGAATTCATTGACAAATTTGAATAAGGATATTAATCATATTTGGGGTTAAATAAAGATGTGTAATAATAAACCGCCTAAGACACGAGGTTAGACTCTTTTGTGGTGTAAGACTGCCCGGACCCGCCCGACAAGTCCAGTAGCCACAAATGCCAGTCTAATGTGAGAGGTTGAAGGCATGAATTAAATATGTAACAGTTTTAAAGATACAAGGTTAGGTTCGTTTGTGGTGTAAGACTGCCCGGACCCGCCCGACAAATCCAGCTGCCACAAATGCCAGTCTAATGTGGGAGGTCTTTACAAGGTTGTGATGTTAATGAATTAAGAAACCCTTAACCAGATAAACATGTGGTGGGACATGAGGGGGTCAAGTGGGTGCTTTGGGTGGCTTATGAAATTAAGAGGGTGCCTTGGATGGCATGTAAAATATGATTAGATGCACTTAACCAAGATTGAAACATGTAAGAAGACATGAATAAGATTGGGGTTAAGTGGGGAAAAACCGTAGAGGGGACCAAGCATAAGTGGAGAGCTTGTGTCATGCATGGGGGCCCTTTTCAAACCAGTAACCCATTAAGTATCTTTGTGGACTCGACCCAAGTCGAGGACGGGACACGCGTACTGAGTTTGATTGTAAGATGTCAAAACGGGTTAGCGGTGGCAACGCAAGTCCAACGGGGTCATATGCGTGTGTGGGCCCGGGCTGGTAGGTAAGACGTTGTTGCATCGTGTAGATATTAACCGTGCATTTTGGGGGTATCCGGTTGCCACTTTGGGGAGTGATACACCCCACTATGGGGCCAGCACGGGTATCTACGAGTTAGGGAGCCGATCGAATGGTGGTAGTGGGTACACCTAGTGCAGATAGGGGCAGACGGCACCTATGAAGGCAGCTAGGGGTACAAGAAACTACCATTATCATTATTAAGTTCTGTAGGCGGGATCAACTTTTAGGGTGTTTGGTGTGGTGCAGTGTAGTAATTATCCTATAGTGATTAGGTACGCCTTTAATGTTATATTTGTTCATCTTATTTCCTTTGTTTGCTCTGTCATACCCATTTGTTCACAGTCATTTCCTTATTTTCCAGCTTATGCCTTATCCTAGTTACTTAATGATTATATTGTTAAAGTTATTGCACTCGCCAGACTTTATGTCTGACCCCTTTGTTTCTACCTCTTTTCTTCCTTCCCCCCCCCCCCCCAAGTGCTCAGGGTAGGACTAGTACTAGTGGAGCTTAATTTGGACAACTTTATCTCTTTCTTTTGGAAGTTGCTTGGATCGCTGAAGTAAAAGTTTAGCCTATCTTATTTATTTATGGCTATTTTATGTGGGGGTTATGTCTTCCATTTTCATGTACTCTGATTTAAATCAAGATGGATATTATGTACTTGACTCTAGTCTTTGGGTTTTTGATGATGTAACCAAACCTATTTGTTTACCGCTGCAATGAATGAAGTTTTAAAATTTTAAGTACTGTTTTATATCTGTCTTGTTGTTATGTTTCTGTTCTATACACACTTAAAACGCTCCATAGAAGTTAATGCATTCCCTTTGTGAGTGACATTAATGGATGTGGGGTGTCACAGAAAATAGGTATTTTTGGAATTGTTAAAGTTTAGCCTCAAAACTTATACTATTGCATTCGTGATCATTTTCATATTAATTTACATGTATAATATTCCCCGAACAGAGTACGTATGAAGAAGTTATTGATGTTTGATGTTCCATGTTGGATAATAATCATACATGTATAGGAACATGCATATTTGATAAATATAAAAACCATATTTTATAAAGGGTCCGTTTTTTATAGATCCCTATTAAGTTTCAAAATTAGGCTCACATCCGGTCCAACTTTTCATGTAACTTTAGTCCCTATTTTTTGAAAGTACACTAAAATAATTATATAAAAAATCACGAAAATTCGTATTTAAATCAAACATGTACTCACCCAAAAAAACAGCTCGTAAAAAAAATCAAAAATGCATCAAAATCAAAAAATACAATAAAACAACGAAAAATGCAGTAATTTGCATCAAATCATGCACATATTTGCAATACTTGCATTCATCTGTGCAAGTATTTTCAAATGTTGAATGTGCGTTTGCTTTTTTTGCATACATGTATGCAAGGTAAACGGATTCTTGCATACAAGTGTGCAACAATCTTCAGACAAAATTTTCACTTCATATTTTTACATGCAATACTTGCATACATGTGTGCAAGTATGTCAAATAGTTGCATACATGTGTGCAATTGTTTTTTTTTTAATTTCCTTGAACTTTTGCTAATATTTCCAAATTTTAGAATTCTTTTTTTTTTTACATTGTAGTGCATTTTTTTCTTCAAAAAAGGCGAAATAAAAAAAAGGAACTAAGTTTCCCAATCGTTTCCGCCCCCTTTTTTGAGCTGTCGCCTAATTATTTTTGTCCCTTCCACTTCGCCTTTTCCGTTTTTGCACAAAAAAATGCACTCTGGCATTTAAAAAAAATTCTAAAATCTGGAAATATTCCCCTCAATTCACGCAAATCAAAAAAAAAATTGCATACATGTATGCAACTATTTAAATACACATGCAAAAAAATACGCATGCCTGCTGAATAGTTGCATATAATTATGCAGTTATTCAGAATAGTTGCATACTTGTATGCAGTAATGCGCCGAAAGACCAAGGGCATGGGAATATGTGCATGTTTTCATGTATTTTCCACAGTTTGTGTATTTTTTGATTTTGACATGTTTATCGATTGTTTTTCCACCTGATTTTTTTGGCGTGAACGCGTTTTATTTAATAATGAATTTTTGTGATTTTATTATATTTTTTTATATTATTTTATATGTTTTTTAAAATAGGGACCTAATTTACATGAAAAGTTAGACCGGATGTGAGCATAATTAAGTTTCGTTTTAGGGATGTGTGCCTAATTTTCACTTTTATAAATATATAAACGTGAAAATTCCAAAAATAACCCACGTTTGAATTTGAACTATTAAACGTGCGGAATAAATTAGAACCAAATAAAAAGGTAATGTTGCATAAACATAATGTTACAGAGATATAAATGGAACTAATTGAAATGCTAACATTGTACAAAAGTAACTCTATAAAAAATAAACGGGATTCAACAAATGTTAATGTTATGTAGACATAACGTTATAAAAATAGTTAACAAAATTTTTTAAAGCTAATATTATTTAAGCATAACGTTTTGAATTAATAAATATATAGTGTTAAAAAAGAATATTCAACGAAAGATAACATGCGTGTAAACGTGCGAGTATATATATATATTTTTTGTATAAATATATATAGATAAATTTCACAAATAACACACAATTGAATTTGAAAAATAACTCGTGTCATAAAAGGAATTAAATCATTAAAAAAGGAAATTTATTAACATCAAATAAGTAATGTTATAATTTGTATGCAAGAATTAAACACAAGTTGAATGCGACATGTCATTCTGACGTTTTGAACTATGGGGGCCGACCTGTGGGGTATGGGGGCGACCTATATGCACTGTTTTTTGCGCGTAACCTCTTATTTTGGGAATCGAATGGATGATATCAATTTTTCTCTCTATAAATAAACATGTAGGGTTAGCCTTCAAACCAATATTTTTCTGAATGATTACAGAAACGCTTTCACTTTTCTTTCCCCTCTAATTGTTTAGAAAATATATATTCTAGATTTAGGTTTTCTGATTTACTGTAATGACCCGCATTTTTAGAGATATATAATTAATTAATTTAATTATAAAATTAGTGATTTAGAGAAGTTAACGATCGTATAATTAAATAATATTCAATATTTAATTAATTATTATAATATAATAATATATTATAATGTCGAAATAGTCGGAAATAGTGAAATTCACAATATCATGTGAATTGAATAGCATACGAGATTTGGTGGAGTTTCGATTCGAAATATAATAACGAATATATTCAATCGACGACGGTTTGAACATAGAATTATAATATAATTAAAATAGAGCTTGAAATAGCGCGGCAGTTCGCTATTTGGCGATTTGAACTTCAACTGAATGTACAAGATTCGTTTTAAGCCGGATTTCTGTGAAACAAGAAACGTGTGGAGCTGGTGGAGTATATCTTTCTAGTGGAAGAGAAAAATCGGGATTTCGTCGTGTAGATTTTGATTTATTTCCAAATCAAATATTCAGAAAAACAGCGGCATATTCATTTATGGCCATAATGGTTATTTGAGTATATTTAAATATCGAATTCGAATAAGGGCAGGGTTCTTTTGAGACATAGCAATAATTTAATTTTTAAAATTTTATTGTAATTTTTAATTAATTAAATAAGCAACTTTTATTTCGGAGTGTATTGCACCCTGTATCAATATTTTGGGGTTTCGAAATATGAGTTAACCTACCGACGTTATTACATTTTTGGGATCGTGGGGCATCGCTGATTACAATGGTATGTTTATTTCTGTCTCTAGCAGTTCGTAAACAAACGAAATTTCATGAAATGAAGTACCCTAAATATCTAAATATCCTAGTATGATACTAAACCTCATTATATCATATTTCTGATCAAACGATTGGCCACACACCCCCTTTCCTAGCCACATCCTTTCTCTCCTTCTTCAAGGACGTGGAGACCAAATCCTCCACAGAAAAATTCACCAACAAAGATCCAAACAAAACTCAAATAAAACACTATAAATACCCTACCCTTCTCTAACCTAATTTCCATTTTTTCTCTCTGGTCAAACCGATTCACGGCCGCCAGTTCTTCCCTTTCTCAAAAGAAAACCGTACCTTCAGAAATCCAAATAAAATCAAATTAAATCCATAAATCACGAGATTGGGGTTTTCGAAATCCTTATGAGATGCTCTCTGATCTGAGGCGACTTTTGAGGAACTCGACGTCGTCTTTGGGGGTCCCGACGCTGATTTATGACGGGGTGTTTACTGAAGCTGGTTGGTTTTGACGAGGTGGTTCGGTGGGTGAAGTTGAGGAGAAGGGGAGAGGAGATGGTGATGAGTTTTTGATGAGCGGTTCTGTTTCATGAATTCTGGAAGAAGGGAGATCGGTTTGGGGAGTTACTGGTGATCTCGCGTGGAGTTTGGAGGGAGTTGAAAAGAAGAGTAGTTGGTGGTTCCTGTTTTCTTGTTGGTGAAGTTGGGATGGTTGTGTTCAGGGATGGAAGGGATGAACGGAAGTGCGGTTGCAGACATTTGGCGAGGAAGCAGGGTACTGTGCGGATGAGTTGAAGAAATGGTGACTGTGAGGTTGAGCTCGTAGCTGTGGAGCTGGTAGTTTCTTGAAGGAGGAACCCGAGCCGATGGAGAGTTTAATAGTGTGGTTAGTTCGATTTTTAACAAAGAAGACGGAGGTTAAATCTTCGGAAGTGGCGGTGGTAATGTTCCTGGAGTTGGAGTTATCTCCAGCGAAGAGGAGAGTAGTTAAAAGGGGCGGTCTGTATAATGTTGGGCTGCGGGTCTGTTCATGGGCTGGGAAGAAACTTAAGGATTCGACAGGATCATATGGACGAGTGAAGCAACATGGAAATTAGTTCAAGGTGGATTGGAGCTCGTCTAAATTTATTGAAAAATAAATTGTATGATCAGAATCAACAAACCATAAATCGTTGGTTAACGATTACGGACAATGTGAGTAAAACTCACTAACTCTGTGCAATTCATATATTTATAAATTGTACGTTATTTTTGACTGCTGTATATTGATTGTTAAACTGGACTGTTAAATAGATTTGATTGAAAAAATATATATATATATAGTCATATATTATATCATTAGTCAAATATTGATTCTGTCCAGTAGAATATTTCATATTAAAATGAAATAGATATTTATATACTGTGTAACATCTGTGGATGCAGGGAAACAGGTTGGAGGAATCCGACTGGATTCCTCAACAGTTATTTTATTGTTTTTCATATATTTTGATATATGATGTGAATTATAACCTGTTGTTGATTGTGTGTGTATGGACGATATTGAACATCGTGATTTGATATGATTGAATACCATAACATACGGGATGTTGATAAGGAGATTTTCAAAGTGATATTGAAAACATAGATATTTATAAATTGAAATATTTATAAATAAGAAATATTTATAAATGGGAATATTTATAAATAGGAGGTATTTTAAAAAGGAAATAAATTATAAACATTTTCTTTTGAATGGAAAGGCCTGTGTGGAGGGTTTGGGGATTTTCCCGATACTCCCGATACAAAGGAGGTTATGGCGAATTTTCCCGGAAAGTTAAGGAGTTAGAATATTTTTACGAATAAACTTAAAAAGGAAATATTCGTAAACCATTTACAAATAGAATTGGAAAGGGAATCATTTTTAAAGTGAAGAACCGTTACTAAAAGTAAATCTTTAAAAATAAATAAACGATGTTAAAAGGAAATCTTTATAAAGCGAGTAAAGAGTTAATCGAATATGGTATTCGAAAAGAGTTAATCGAATATGGTATTCGAAAAGAGTTAGTCAAACCAAGTAAAACCAGTTAGAGTTAACCAGTTAGAGTTAAACAGTCAAAGTTGACCAGTCAGAGTTAACCAGTCAGAGTTAACCAGTTAGAGTTAACCAGTTAGAGTTAAACAGTTAGAGTTAAACAGTTAGAGTTAACCAGTTCAGTAGAGTTAACCAGTTCAGTTAGAGTTAACCAGTTCAGTAGAGTTAACCAGTTCAGTTAGAGTTAACCAGTTTAGTAGAGTTAACCAGTTCAGTAGAGTTAACCAGTTCAGTAGAGTTAACCAGTTCAGTCGAGTTAACCAGTGGGTTAAGTAAGTCGAGTTAACCAGTGGGTTAAGCAAGTCAAGTTAACCAGTGGGTTAAGTAAGTCAAGCTAACCAGTTAGAGTTAATCAGTAGAGTTAACCAGTTAGAGTTAATCAGTTAGAGTTAACCAATTAGAGTTAATCAGTAGAGTTAACCAGTTAGAGTTAATCAGTTAGAGTTAATTAGTTAGAGTTAACCAATTAGAGTTAATCAGTTAGAGTTGACCAGTTAGAGTTAATCAGTTAAAATAAATCGATTAGAGTTAAAACGAACTAGAGTTAATCAAATATAGTTATTTGAGACAGAGTTAGTCAAACATAGTATTCAGGGTAAGTTGCCATCTCGTACGACTGCTAGCGAAATTCGCAGGGCTGTAAATAGCCTAAGGCGGTCGGATGTTTCCTGAGGGAGTCAGGCGTAACCATTGTGATCGCTGCGATCTAGAGTCAAGCGAATGAAGTTAAATCGAATATTGGTTATTCGATAGGAGTTAAGTTCTTGAGTTAGATTATCGAGATAAGTGAGTCGACTTAAGTTCGTCGAGTTAAGTTAATCGATGTTAGTTTCATCGAAGGGAGTTATCGATTATAGTTTAATCGAAAGGAGTTATCGATTATAGTTTAATCGAAAGGAGTTAATCGATTATAGTTTAATCGAAAGGAGTTAATCGATTAGTTAAATCGAAAGGAGTTATCGAATATAGTTTATTCGATGGAGTTAATCGATTTGAGTTAAATCAAAGGAGTTAATCGAATATAGTTTATTCGATGGAGTTAATCGATTTGAGTTAAATCAAAGGAGTTAATCAAATATAGTTTATTCGATGGAGTAAATCGATTTGAGTTAAATCAAAGGAGTTAATCGAATATAGTTTATTCGAATATAGTAAAGGAGTTAATCGAATATAGTTTATTCGAATAGAGTTAGAGGAGTTAATCGAATATAGTTTATTCGAATATAGTAAAGGAGTTAATCGAATATAGTTTATTCGAATAGAGTTAGAGGAGTTAATCGAATATAGTTTATTCGAATAGAATTAAAGGAGCTAATCGAATATAGTTTATTCGAATAGAGTTAGAGGAGTTAATCGAATATAGTTTATTCGAATAGAGTTAGAGGAGTTATCGAATATAGTTTATTCGACAGGAGTTAATTAAATAGAGTTAATCAAATATAGTAAATCAAATAGAGTTAACCCAATAGGGTCAGTCCAATAGAGTTAATTGAAAAGAGTTAATCGAATATAGTTATTCGAAAGAAAGGTTAAGTAAGGAAGTTAGTTAAAAAAATATAAAGTGAACTTTGCCTATTTCAAGGTTAGAAGTGTTGTTCAGTTAAGGTCTGAGAGGTAGTTCTACCCCAACTTGATTCGCTTCGTTTTAACTGAGGAATGGTTAAGGTTCGGCAGTAAAGGATGGTAAAGTGAATTTAGTAATTAAAGAAAATGGTTGAGTTGGCATAGCGATGTTTTATCTAAACATCTGTTTAATCCAAACATAGGAGTTTGGAAATGTTTTCCAAACAAGAATCAGAAATGTTTTCTAAATACAGAAAACAAGGAATGGAAATGTTTTCCAAAGAAGTATCAGAATTGTTTTCTAGTATAGTAAACAAGGAATGGAAATGTTTTCCAGTGGTAATAAATATATTTTCTAAAACTTAGAGAATAAGAAATACTGAATATAGAGAAATAGGAGATAAGTAAATAAATGAACTAAAGAGATTAATGTTAAAAGATGTTTGTTCGATATAATTTCCATCTGGAAATAATATCGTTGTTTGCACACTTGTTTTCTTTGATAGTTAAATCACAAACTATCGAAGTTTTGACCATTTTAACGTTGTTAATATGGAGAGACCGGTTGGATTATTATCCAAAGAACCACTCTGTATTGGCATAAGCGTTGCGAATCATATATGCCAAAGATAATTGAAGACGGAGTAAAGTGCAAGGGCTGTTGTATAAATCTTAGATAACAGTGACTAAGATGGATATACTGAATAGTGCCTTCGGTTTGTCCAGTCCCAGGACAACTTGTATGGACGAAGGTCTGACAGAGTATATCCAATGGATCGTGTAAGTTGATCTGTTCAAACGTATTCACGTTTGGTGGCGGAGGAATTCGTTTCTCTAAGATGTATACCCGTGTTATTTTTGGATAAATCAATTTGTGATTTGGCGGGTATGACGATGTGACATTCTAAGTGAATGAGGATGACTTGTGTTGATGAATGTCTGACAGAGTATTTCCAAAGAGGTCACGTACATTGATTTCTTCAACCGTACCAAGAGTGGAAGCGGAGAAGGAAACTTCTTTTAGCTGACACGTAATGTATGGTTGTAGACGTCAATTAGTGATTTTCGATGGACCTAACAATGTGGCATTCAAAGTGAATCTGATGTGATGATAAAGTGTAGCTTCTAGCCTCATCAACCGGTAAATGATAGAAATCGGGCAGGCAGCATGGCTAAGTCGGTCGCACCGAAGTAGGGTGTATAATCACCTATCTAGTGAATATTCATTTGTTTCTTAAATCTATCAATGCTGTCCCATATATATACGGGAACGGTTGCTGATCCCAACCGTTGGTGATGTACATTCGATACACTCAAGCGAAATGAGTGTTCGGTCATGTGTGGCTGAGTTACAAGATGTTCTTGTTGAACTCCAGTGTATCGTTCCTAGAGTACACTGATCGGAAGGTGGTTCCATACCTTGTCATAGTTGGAAATCCATTATCCAATACGTGCTTGCGATTTTGATTGTATACTATATATGTAGAACGTGAGATGAAAGGGTTTCTGCTAGTTGATATCTATTTGTACATAGACATTATTATAATATCAAAAGGTTTTTGGTATAAAGATATTTTGAATTCTCATAAGGGAAAAACCTGTTCCGTTATGCGGCGTGGTCTTATGAGATACCGTTTACTTGTTCATATACCTGTTTAAACTGTTTTACTCACACCAGTCCATGTTGCGTGTTTTGCATGTGTCGCATGATAGGGGGTTCTCGCTTTTCGTTAGGTGGCGAACGGGAGACTCTTACCCCTTCATGTCCCTTTGGTAGGGTTGGTTGTGAAGTCGAAAGGCTGGCCGTAAAATGTGGTATTGGGGTACCAGTGTAAGCCACAGTGGGTTTTACCTGCTGCTTTGGAGGATGGGGACGGTTGCAAAGTCGCCGAAAATCCGGGTCGTTACAGTTGGTATAAGAGCTTAAGTTAAGAATTACCTTGCCTCTGTGGCGTGACTCGGTAGAGATAGGGTTAATAATACCCTAGATTGAGTTGAGTGTATATATACGAGTGCGTATTTGTATTTGATATAAAAATGGTTTTATATTGTGGAGATTCATTGGCTGAGTTATTTATGAATTCTGGTCGATCAGTTTGATCCACTGTATCGGTAGGAGTAAATAAACACTTGAATACGATGGACCGACACAGTATGGATATGTGATATATTATCATATATAGGTTGTGATTATAATCGAGTAAGATTATAACATGTGAAATGGTTATATATATACCAATCAGAATTCATATAAGTATATGAAATAAGATGAATTAAATTTGAATTTAAATCAGATTTGGAATTAAAATAAGGAAATTTTAAGTTCCTGGGAGATTTTGAGATGTTTTCAAAATGGTTGTATTTAGTAAGGGTTTTGAAATGATATAGTATTGAAATCACTTGGGTCGCTGGAAAATAATTCCGATGATGACTGCGCAGTATCATCAGTGTGATTTTCGAGTTCTAAGTGGTGGATTACTACTAGAGATTTTGATTTGAATTATTTTGAGAAAACAAGTTGTTTAGAAATTAAAAGGTTTTGAATTGGTATTATGATTTCAAATTTGATTTGAAATAAAACCGGGAATTTAAGTTCTAGAAATTAAAATTTAACTTGTGAAGTAAATTCAAATGGGATGGTAAAAGTAAATAATAAACCAGAATTTAACTTGGGATGATAGGTTAAGAAAAACTGAAGTGATTAGAGAATAATTTGGATTTGGAATGATAAGTTGAGAGTTTGGAATTTGAAACTCGAATTTGAAATTAAATTCGGCTTGAATAAGCGAATGGTTGTGTTAAGAATAACTTGGTTGGAGTTGATTGGGATGGCATTTGTATATGCCGAGCTGATAACAGATGGTATGGATATAATGATATGCCCGATAAAAAGGTACAAGTTTATATTTTATATGAGTTTGGAATTTATGAGCCGAATTGGCAAGCCGTTTGGCATTTTGATTTTCTTTTGGGTTGAAGAAGGCCTAGAGAGGCGAGTTGGAGTTTGAGCTATTGACCAGTACAAAGGAGGTTCTGGCGAAATTTTCCGAAAATTTAAAGTGTTAGAAAATTTTCAGAATTTTTGAAAATATTATATAGTCGGAATGAATAAATATTTTAGTAGATATTAATTGGTTCAGTTAAAAATCAGAAATAAGGGGTAAACAAATCTTAGGAATTCCAATAGACAGGGTCGTCCTCTAACTTAGCAATTTCGAGGACGAAATTATTTTAAGTGGGGAAGAATGTAATGACCCGCATTTTTAGAGATATATAATTAATTTATTTAATTATAAAATTAGTGATTTAGAGAAGTTAATGATCGTTTAATTAAATAATATTGAATATTTAATTAATAATTATAATATAATAATATATTATAATGTCGAAATAGTCGGAAATAGTGAAATTCACAATATCATGTGAATTGAACAGCATACGAGATTTGGTGGAGTTTCGATTCGAAATATAATAACGAATATATTCAATCGACGACAGTTTGAACATAGAATTATAATATAATTAAAATAGAGCTTGAAATAGCGCGGCAGTTCGCTATTTGGCGATTTGAACTTCAACTGAATGTACAAGATTCGTTTTAAGCCGGATTTCTGTGAAACAAGAAACGTGTGGAGCTGGTGGAGTATATCTTTCTAGTGGAAGAGAAAAATCGAGATTTCGTCATGTAGATTTTGATTTATGTCCAAATCAAATATTCAGAAAAACAGCGGCATATTCATTTGTGGCCGTAATGGTTATTTGAGTATATTTAAATATCGGATTCGAATAAGGGCAGGGTTCTTTTGAGACATAGCAATAATTTAATTTTTAAAATTTTATTGTAATTTTTAATTAATTAAATAAGCAACTTTTATTTCGGAGTGTATTGCACCCTGTATCAATATTTTGGGGTTTCGAAATATGAGTTAACCTACCGACGTTATTACATTTTTGGGATCGTGGGGCATCGCTGATTACAACAGTATGTTTATTTCTGTCTCTAGCAGTTCGTAAACAAATGAAATTTCATGAAATGAAGTACCATAAATATCTAAATATCCTAGTATGATACTAAACCTCATTATATCATATTTCTGATCAAACGATTGGCCACACACACCCTTTCCTAGCCACATCCTTTCTCTCCTTCTTCAAGGACGTGGAGACCGAATCCTCCACAGAAAAATTCACAAACAAAGATCCAAACAAAACTCAAATAAAACACTATAAATACCATACCCTTCTCTAACCTAATTTCCATTTTTTCTCTCTGGTCAAACCGATTCACGGCCGCCAGTTCTTCCCTTTCTCAAAAGAAAACCACACCTTCAGAAAATCAAATAAAATCAAATTAAATCCATAAATCACGAGATTGGGGTTTTCGAAATCCTTATGAGATGCTCTCCGATCTGAGGCGACTTTTGAGGAACTCGACGTCGTCTTTGGGGGTCCCCACGCTGATTTATGACGGGGTGTTTACTGAAGCTGGGTGGTTTTGACGAGGTGGTTCGGTGGGTGAAGTTGAGGAGCAGGGGACGGGAGATGGTGATGAGTTTTTGATGAGCGGTTCTGTTTCATGAATTCTGGAAGAAGGGAGATCGGTTTGGGGAGTTACTGGTGATCTCGCGTGGAGTTTGGAGGGAGTCGGAAAGAAGAGTAGTTGGTGGTTCCTGTTTTCTTGTTGGTGAAGTTGGGATGGTTGTGTTCGGGGATGGAAGGGATGAACGGAAGTGCGGTTGCAGACATTTGGTGAGGAAGCAGGGTACTGTGCGGATGAGTTGAAGAAATGGTGACTGTGAGGTTGAGTTCGTAGCTGTGGAGCTGGTGGTTTCTTGAAGGAGGAACCCGAGCCGTTGGAGAGTTTAATAGTGTGGTTAGTTTGATTTTTAACGAAGAAGACGGAGGTTAAAGCTTCGGAAGTGGCGGTGGTAATGTTCCTGGAGTTGGAGTTATCTCAAGCGAAGAGGAGAGTAGTTAAAAGGGGTGGTCTGTATAATGTTGGACTGCGGGTCTGTTCATGGGCTAGGAAGAAACTTAAGGATTCGACAGGATCATATGGACGAGTGAAGCAACATGGAAATTAGTTCAAGATGGATTGGAGCTCGTCTAAATTTATTGAAAAATAAATTGTATGATCAGAATCAACAAATCGTAAATCGTTGGTTAACGATTACGGACAATGTGAGTAAAACTCACTAACTCGGTGCAATTCATATATTTATAAATTGTACGTTATTTTTGACTGTTGTATATTGATTGTTAAACTGGACTGTTAAATAGATTTGATTGAAAACATATATATATAGTCATATATTATATCATTAGTCAAATATTGATTCTGTCCAGTAGAATATTTCATATTAAAATGAAATAGATATTTATATACTGTGTAACATCTGTGGATGCAGGGAAACAGGTTAGAGGAATCCGACCGGATTCCTCAACAGTTATTTTATTGTTTTTCATATATTTTGATATATGATGTGAATTATAACCTGTTGTTGATTGTGTGTGTATGGACGATATTGAACATCGTGATTTGATATGATTGAATACCATAACATACGGGATATTGATAAGGAGATTTTCAAAGTGATATTGAAAACAGAGATATTTATAAATTGAAATATTTATAAATAAGAAATATTAATAAATGGGAATATTTATAAATAGGAGGTATTTTAAAAAGGAAATAAATTCAAAACATTTTCTTTTGAATGGAAAGGCCTGTGTGGCGGGTTTGGGGATTTTCCCGATACTCCCGATACAAAGGAGGTTATGGCGAATTTTCCCGGAAAGTTAAGGAGTTAGAATATTTTTACGAATAAACTTAAAAAGGAAATATTCGTAAACCATTTACAAATAGAATTGGAAAGGGAATCATTTTTAAAGTGAAGAACCGTTACTAAAAGTAAATCTTTAAAAATAAATAAACGATGTTAAAAGGAAATCTTTATAAAGCGAGTAAAGAGTTAATCGAATATGGTATTCGAAAAGAGTTAATCAAACCAAGTAAAACCAGTTAGAGTTAACCAGTTAGAGTTAAACAGTCAGAGTTGACCAGTCAGAGTTAACCAGTCAGAGTTAACCAGTTAGAGTTAACCAGTTAGAGTTAAACAGTTAGAGTTAACCAGTTCAGTAGAGTTAACCAGTTCAGTTAGAGTTAACCAGTTCAGTAGAGTTAACCAGTTCAGTTAGAGTTAACTAGTTCAGTAGAGTTAACCAGTTCAGTAGAGTTAACCAGTTCTGTAGAGTTAACCAGTTCAGTCGAGTTAACCAGTGGGTTAAGTAAGTCGAGTTAACCAGTGGGTTAAGCAAGTCAAGTTAACCAATGGGTTAAGTAAGTCGAGTTAACCAGTTAGAGTTAATCGTTAGAGTTAATCAGTTAGAGTTAATCAGTTAGAGTTAATCAGTTAGAGTTAACCAGTTAGAGTTAATCAGTAGAGTTAACCAGTTAGAGTTAATCAGTTAGAGTTAATCAGTTAGAGTTAACCAATTAGAGTTAATCAGTTAGAGTTGACCAGTTAGAGTTAATCAGTTAAAATAAATCGATTAGAGTTAAAACGAACTAGAGTTAATCAAATATAGTTATTTGAGACAGTGTTAGTCAAACATAGTATTCAGGGTAAGTTGCCATCTCGTACGACTGCTAGCGAAATTCGCAGGGCTGTAAATAGCCTAAGGCGGTCGGATGTTTCCTGAGGGAGTCAGGCGTAACCATTGTGAACGCTGCGATCTAGAGTCATGCGAATGAAGTTAAATCGAATATTAGTTATTCGATAGGAGTTATGTTCTTGAGTTAGATTATCGAGATAAGTGAGTCGAGTTAAGTTCGTCGAGTTAAGTTAATCGATGTTAGTTTCATCGAAGGGAATTATCGATTATAGTTTAATCGAAAGGAGTTATCGATTATAGTTTAATCGAAAGGAGTTAATCGATTATAGTTTAATCGAAAGGAGTTAATCGATTATAGTTTAATCGAAAGGAGTTATCGATTAGTTAAATCGAAAGGAGTTATCGAATATAGTTTATTCGATGGAGTTAATCGATTTGAGTTAAATCAAAGGAGTTAATCGAATATACTTTATTCGATGGAGTTAATCGATTTGTGTTAAATCAAAGGAGTTAATCGAATATAGTTAATTCGATGGAGTAAATCGATTTGAGTTAAATCAAAGGAGTTAATCGAATATAGTTTATTCGAATATAGTAAAGGAGTTAATCGAATATAGTTTATTCGAATAGAGTTAGAGGAGTTAATCGAATATAGTTTATTCGAATATAGTAAAGGAGTTAATCGAATATAGTTTATTCGAATAGAGTTAGAGGAGTTAATCGAATATAGTTTATTCGAATAGAATTAAAGGAGTTAATCGAATAGAGTTTATTCGAATAGAGTTAGAGGAGTTAATCGAATATAGTTTATTCGAATAGAGTTAGAGGAGTTATCGAATATAGTTTATTCGACAGGAGTTAATTAAATAGAGTTAATCAAATAGAGTAAATCAAATAGAGTTAACCCAATAGGGTCATTCCAATCTAGTTAATTGAAAAGAGTTAATCGAATATAGTTATTCGAAAGAAAGGTTAAGTAAGGAAGTTAGTTAAATAAATATAAAGTGAACTTTGCCTATTTCAAGGTTAGAAGTGTTGTTCAGTTAAGGTCTGAGAGGTAGTTCTACCCCAACTTGATTGGCTTCGTTTTAACTGAGGAATGGTTAAGGTTCGGCAGTAAAGGATGGTAAAGTGAATTTAGTAATTAAAGAAAATGGTTGAGTTGGCATAGCGATGTTTTATCTAAACATCTGTTTAATCCAAACATAGGAGTTTGGAAATGCTTTCCAAACAAGAATCAGAAATGTTTTCTAAATACAGAAAACAAGGAATGGAAATGTTTTCCAAAGAAGTATCAAAATTGTTTTCTAGTATAGTAAACAAGGAATGGAAATGTTTTCCAGTGGTAATAAATATATTTTCTAAAACTTAGAGAATAAGAAATACTGAATATAGAGAAATAGAAGATAAGTAAATAAATGAACTAAAGAGATTAATGTTAAAATACGTTTGTTCGATATAATTTCCATCTGGAAATAATATCGTTGTTTGCACACTTGTTTTCTTTGATAGTTAAATCACAGACTATCGAAGTTTTGACCATTTTAACGTTGTTAATATGGAGAGACCGGTTGGATTATTATCCAAAGAACCACTCTGTATTGGCATAAGCATTGCGAATCATATATGCCAAAGATAATTGAAGACGGAGTAAAGTGCAAGGGCTGTTGTATAAATCTTAGATAACAATGACTAAGATGGATATACTGAATAGTGCCTTCGGTTTGTCCAGTCCCAGGACAACTTGTATGGACAAAGGTCTGACAGAGTATATCCAATGGATCGCGTAGGTTGATCTGTTCAAACATATTCACGTTTGGTGGCGGAGGAATTCGTTTCTCTAAGCTGTATACCCGTGTTATTTTTGGATAAATCAATTTGTGATTTGGCGGGTATGACGATGTGACATTCTAAGTGAATGAGGATGACTTGTGTTGATGAATGTCTGGCAGAGTATTTCCAGAGAGGTCACGTACATTGATTTCTTCAACCGTACCAAGAGTGGAAGCGGAGAAGGAAACTTCTTTTAGCTGACACGTAATGTATGGTTGTAGACATCAATTAGTGATTTTTGATGGACCTAACAATGTGGCATTCGAAGTGAATCAGATGTGATGATAAAGCGTAGCTTCTAGCCTCATCAACCGGTAAATGACAGAAATCGGGCAGGCAGCATGGCTAAGTCGGTCGCACCGAAGTAGGGTGTATAATCACATATCTAGTGAATATTCATTTGTTTCTTAAATCTATAAATGTTGTCCCATATATATACGGGAACGGTTGCTGATCCCAACCGTTGGTGATGTACATTCGATACACTCAAGCGAAATGAGTGGTCGGTCATGTGTGGCTGAGTTACAAGATGTTCTTGTTGAACTCCAGTGTATCGTTCCTAGAGTACACTGATCGGAAGGTGGTTCCATACCTTGTCATAGTTGGAAATCCATTATCCAATCCGTGCTTGCGATTTTGATTGTACACTATATATGTAGAACGTGAGATGAAAGCGTTTCTGCTAGTTGATATCTATTTGTACATAGACATTATTATAATATCAAAAGGTTTTTGGTATAAAGATATTTTGGATTCTCATAAGGGAAAAACCCGTTCCGTTATGCGGCGTGGTCTTATGAGATATCGTTTACTTGTTCATATATCTGTTTAAACTGTTTTACTCATACCAGTCCCATGACTGACCCGGAGTTTACTTTGTTGTTTTCCCTAAACTCTTGGGTGCCTAAATTTGTACGGGCTGTCAAGTAGTCAGGATGTTACAGATATACTTGAAGAGCTGGAGCAGGAGGCTTCTGGATCATATAGCTATTATTTATTTCCGCTGTGTTGTAAGTGTTGTACTCTGTTAAGTGCTATTGTATACATAACTGTTATCTTTCAAAGTTATGTTATATATTATATGTTATTCGTTCCGCTGTGAGGTTCATGTTACTCGGATGTTGTGTTCTTCTTCTTATATTCTAAGTTTCTATCTTATCTATTCTCACCCTCTAATTTCTTTCATTCATTACCGGGATTTTTCGATGTTTTGGTTATCGACATCGTGCTTATGTCGATAACCAAAGTCGCCGAAAATCCGGGTCGTTACATTTACAATCTAGATGGAGAAATTGTAGACCTAAAAAAAGGGATGTCCAAATAGGATAACAAAATTTTTGTTGTAAATGTCTGATAATGAATACATAAGTGTGTACTTTTTAATTGGACTTACTACTGAAACAACATACAAAATTTTCGTTTTTAATGTCTGATAACAACATAAAACGTAAATAGGCTTTCTAATTTGCAATATGAACTTACTATTGTTATACTTTTTAATTAGAATTTTGGTCCCATTCAACTTTATGTGCATTGTTATCAAAAAAACAATTCTATTTGTATAGAATTGTTTTCTTGATAACAACGGACATAAGCGTGTTAGGCGTTTTTGATGAAGCGGAACAACGAGACGGTCTCGATCAACTCAATAATGGCACTATTATGCATGGAACCATTATAGGTGTTAATACTAGTATGAACACTCACTTGAAGATAGTAAAGCTGACTTTGAAAGGGAAAAGCTGTAACGACCTGCATTTTTGACCGTTTAAGCCGACAATGATTCACACATGTCGATTCAAACAAACTAAAAATACAAATAGTTTTTGGGATTAATATAAGAAGAAAGAAGAAAAACAATCACAAAATCTCACAGTGAAAGGACAAAATATAGTAATCAAATAACAGTTCATGAAGTTGTTTAATTATACATTTGATTATACATTACAACAATGCATCAAAGTTAACTATAATAAAACATACCAATATAAGCAGCGGAATAATACTAGTAATTATGTCTGTCAAGCTCCATCTTTATCTTCAACAACGTGGTCTTCGCTAACTAGAAAACTCAGGCTGACCCGAGCACTAATTAAAATACAAAAATTCTCGGGTCAGAACTAAAATATTCTCGTACTAGTTAAATCAAAACCATGTAACAATATGAGTGTCACGACGTCAAAGATGCTTACGGTAATACACATCTCCTATCCTGTATGTTCGTGAGTGCAATATCTTAAGAGATGTTACGGGAATTTACACCTCCTAAGGATCCATCAAACTAGTACTATATAATATAATTCCGCTATTATAATAGTGTCCATTCACTAAAGTAAAGTATCAAAACAGCGTAAGCGGGATTACATTTTTACCCTCACACCTTTTATAAACATTGTGGTCTATACAATACTGTAAGCTCCACCAAACCGGTGGGCTATCAGAGAGCACTCCATAGAAACAATGCAAATAAAAGTCATATTGGGTGTGATTAGGATAATATGATAAAGCACTGAGAAATACCTAACGGTAGGTTTTTGCCGGATTGTGGAACCGAGCTGATGGTAACGCGTAGCAGCTACTACCGCCTACCTCGAACAACACTCCGAAAATCGCAGGTGGCCACAATTCAAATCACAAAGTAATAGATACGGTATCAAAGAAGTGTGTTCGATAGGAGGAGCGACCACACTTGGCTCGTCCAGGGCACCTGCTTTAGTCACTTCAATTACGACTCGAAAGTCAAGGCCATCCATCATCGTTCTCTTACTTCATTCCAGTATCGTTCACCAAACCAACCTACATCATTCTGGATTCTCCACCACGTACACAGTTGTTAAAGTGGTTTTTCAGTATTGGCATAGAGTATGACAGTATCCGATCCCGGTCTCTTTAGAAATCAAATGTTTACATTTTTCACACCGGTCTGATTTATACATCTCAAACAGTTCATACTTCATATCGAAATGTCATATTTCCTTTCAAATCATTTTATATCCAAATAGAATATACTTTCGTATTGAACTCTATTCAAATCGGACTTAAAATCTTGAAACGATTCCAACCTTAAAATAATTTGAATATATATTTAAAAATGGTTAAGAGTATATTTAAAATAGTTTATTTACATATTTGAAATAGTTTAAAAATGAGTAGTTTGTATTTAAAATAGGATTATCAAAATTTAGTAAAATCTATAGTTAAAATACTAAAGTAGTTTATAAAATAAATAGTTGATTATTAAAATGTTTTATTTAAAGTAATTAATATAGATAAGTTAAAACTAAAATAGTTCTAAAGTAAAATAGTTTATAAGAAAAATAATTATCTACTAAATAGTTTATAAAAATGGTTTACAATAATATAGTTGGAATTAGAATCGTTTCTTCTAAATTTCATTTAAACTTGAAGTCGTATTTCAAATTCAAATCAATTCAACTTTGATATTTCAATTCGATTCAACTTTCTATTTAAATTAAATTCAATTCAAGCAATCGGATTCAAATATTTGAAATTTCCAATTTGAATATTTCAATTTACAAAAATTAGGAGTTCACAATTCAAATATAACTTTAAATCTAGTTAATTTAAAGTAAATTTCAAAGATGGATAAATAATTTAATTTCAACAAATTCAGTTCATATTCAATTTTAACTTTAATTATCAACATTAACGAATCCTTTAAAATTTAAATTTCAAAGTTCAAATTCAAAGGAAATTGTTTTATAACATCATTTATATTGTCTTTAAAACAATATATCAATAGTCATGATTAAAACAAATTTTATTTAACCAACCGGTGTCCATATATAATTTTCTACCCTATAGCCAAGTAATACTTTAAATTTTATTTTCATATTTTAGGAAAGGATATATATCATTTCGATCCAAATCAAGGGTCATAGGTATTTATCATTTAAGCATACGTTCTTAATTTATTTAACCAACCAATGTCTCCTCGCTCAAAGCCACCACCACTGAGATTAGCGTGAAAAACCTTGTGTGGGCCCCATGCACCACAACTACAACCTTAAATCCAATCATGACCGTTGGATATAACGAGGTCAGGGTGTTCTACATCTCAGTACATGAATCTCTGAATACAATATGCCTCACTGCATCCTTCGAAGTCACAATAACATTAACATACAGCGGAAATAGAAAAGAGATACTAAATAGATAGATAGTAACAGTATGCCAGCCTCATGCTCGTCACTGCACAACATCAGCGGGACTAAACCTACTACCTGCTACTCAGTCTGCTCATCAACAACATTAATGGACAGTCCATGGCAATAAGTCAGAAACATAAAACCTTGATCAAGACAACAGTCTTAGTGAACGATAAAATAACTAACAACATTTACACAGGATAAAATGAATATAGGCGTATCCACCATCTGATTTGCCCAACAAGAAACAAGTTAACATGTGAAAACCATACATCACATGTCATTACAGAATAGGAAAGGAACATCCCTAATACCGCTTCTCTTCAACAACCTACGGCGATAGCCTACCGACAGAAAAGTAGAGAAGAAAATACACAATCAACCATAGCATTCACAGCATCCAATACCCTAGCTATCACCGACTACATCCTTGAATTCATTGATGATCGAAGTAGCTTTCAACGATCAAAAGGGATAATGGAGAATCCCTGGTTCTAGCCAAGCTACCATACACCATCTTGACTCGTATGTTTTCCTTGCTCGATGAAGACACATAGACCCATCTTGACTTCCTAGGGTATACGAACTATCGAATATGACCCTAAAGGGCATTCCCACAATACCCTGCTTTGAGACTACTAGAACACTTCGATTACCGAAGATCCCTTGGTGCTTTTAAACTGTCAATCCTTTCATCTCGGCAACTCAATTCATTTCTCATATCATTCCATTACCATCTTTGATTGACTCTCATCCTATCAATCCATTATCGCACTAGATCGTATATCAACTCATGAACAATATCACATCAATCCGGCTCTGACCACTCCAACGTGAATTCACAATACAAGAAACATACATCATTTAGTTGAACATCGATCATCTGAAGTCTGTTCATCACCAAACATCACCAGCAACCCCAGAAGCCCACAAAACCAAGCTCCCCAAAAATGACAAGCACCAGACTTCCCCATATGGGTCAGTGCCGACCATCATGTGCCAGTGCCGACCATCATGGGTCAGTGCCGACCCATCTACTTAGCCAATTTTGGCTAAGTAGCTTGCCTCTATCCACCCTTGTCTCAAGCATATCCTTCCGGTCCATTCTCCAATCATTTCGACGTACGTGTTGATGCTTCTACCGGTTCATTCATATCTCGAGTAATCAGCCTTCGAACCATTCCAAACCAAATCTGAATGATATGAAAATTCACACATAGAATTGACTCATCATCCCTATGTCATGCCATGGAGAATCGATGCCATCCGTCCCTCGATTATGGGTTAGTGCCAATCCATGATGGGTCGGTGCCGGCCCATACACTTAGTGTATTTTTACACCAAAACTTTTCGTGCTTCCTTCCTTCGTCTTCTAGAGAACCTCTGCCAAGTTTCGTTCGAATCTGATCATCCGAACCTCGGATTTTCTTTGTTCTTCAACCTCAAGATCACCGACAACCGATTCTAACAAACAACTCAAGCAATGCAATCAATTCAACCAAAACAAACATCAATTCATGTAGCGCTGAACATACAAACATGAGTATATCACAATTATATCACAAACATCATATCTATCATGATTTGGATTTAAAAATATGAACAAACATAATAAATCTAACAATTATCTAGTTAACATAGTCAAATTAGGCTTTTCTAGGGTTTCTAAATTTAAATTAAACATGTACGATCAGATCTAAGGTGATTATAACATATATGATGAAATTAACATAGATCTGACCCATACAACCCTCTTCTTTTGTGTAAGAGATATCTAACACTCACTTAATCCTCATTTCGATGTAAATCCGATGAGATTATTTATGGACAACGTTGCCTTCAGATTTGATGCAATTTGATGTGATCTCACTTCCCTTGATGATGATCTATCTTCTAGACGCAATCTACTATGAATATAAATGAAGAAGATGGAGAAATAGGGCTTTCGGTTGAACTAGAGAATCACAGTCGCCCAACCTAAAGTTAGAATGAAGATAGTAGCCCTAGTTCTCTCCCTAAGCCCTCTATTTATACCTACAGGTCATAGGTCTACTGGGTCCAGCTGATTAGCCCATTAACTGTTGACCAGTCTGCATAACTGCAACTGAAACTTAAAACATCGATTCCTCCCAAATCGCTGGACCAAATCCTTCATGTGACCACTCTACGGAATCGTGAACCACCATTGTGATTCAATGAGACCGATCTCAGCACCTGATTCGATCCCTATCAAAAGGTATAGCCCAAAAAGTAAACGCAAGGGAAAAATGATCATGAATAGGTTTGGTAAAAAAACATGGACACGTCTCACATATCTATGATTAACATATGAAAATCTGAGACTGATCTGACAACTAGGGAATAAAATATAATTATTTTACGATCGGTCGATACGTAAAATATGAGTCGTTACATTCTCCGCCCTTTAGGAATTTTGCCCCCGAAATTCCAAGCAAACACGAGAAAACGAGGTATTCTGCATGCCTGCCAACCACGAGCGGCCAATCAACCATGCAATCTTGCATCCAGTAATCCATGTATCTAAAATTCTATCCTAGCATGCAGAATTTATAATAGTAGAAGACACAATGGTACAAGTAGGATACAATTTATGGGACATAACACAAGAGTTCTTGATGGGTCGACTTCATACTCTCTTCCGTTTCCCAAGTACAAGCATTATCTTCCTCGCTCTGTTGTATCTTGACTAGCTTAACAACCTTCCTCTTAAACTATTTCATGTCATTCTCTTCGAGGCGATGCAACTTACAAGGCTTAGAAACCTCATGCTCGACTTCAAAATCTTTAAGCTAATCAAAGGACACCGTAACATTCGAAGGTGCAAAAATTCCATAGAAACAACACATGAAACACGTTATGAACACTTGCCATCTTCTCAGGGAAGTCCAGTCTATAAGCGAGATTCCCAACATGCTCGACAATCGGAAACTGCCCAACAAACTATGGTGCTAACTTTCCTTTCTTACCAAAACGAACAATATTCCGCAGAGGCTGAAATCTTAACGAATACCAAATCTCCAACTGAAAACTCCAAATCCTTTCGTCGCTTATCGGCATAACTCTTCTGACGATCTTGGGCTGCTTTCATCCGTTGCCGAATGATCTCAATATTATCATCATTTCAGGCCCAAGTACCAACTTCTCGCCAGTTTCTAACCAACAAGATGGAGAATTACAAGGCTTACTGTACAATGCCTCATATGCTGCCATTCCAATACGTGAATGGTGATGTTATCGTAAGCAAACTCGACTGAATGCAGGTGAACTTCCCACAATCCTCCAAAATCCAATACACAAGCTTTGAGAAGGTCTTCCAATACTTGATTTACCCTCTTAGTCTGACCATCAGTTTGGGAATGGTAAGCTGTAACGACCCGAAATTTTGGGGCCAATTTAAAAATTTTAATTTAGAAATTTTAATGGATTTTATATATTTAAAATGATTTATTTTAAATAAGAACGACTAAAAATTTATTTTAATTGAGATTAAAATGAATAAATTTAATTTAATTATAAAAGGAGTTTAAAACAGCGCTGCAGTTTGAAATTTTGAATTTGAACTTTGACGGACTGTACAGGATTCAAAATAAATCAGAATTGAGTGAAACGAAAAATATTTAAATCTGTTTAATCATATCTTTCTAATGAATCTGAAAAACTGAAATTTCACTTTATAGTTTGAAAGTTATGCCCAGTTTAAAATTTAGAAAAGTCGCTGTAGAATTTTTATATATTTTAATTAAATACATTGGCCTTGAAAATAGCCATTTTGCAAACGACCACGGTTTTCGATGAAACCACATTTGTTGGAACTGGAATGTCAAATTATTGCTAAGTTTGAATTTTCATAATTTTTTGAATTAATATGTGAGCATGGCAAAGGAAAACGTGTTTTGTCAGTTTCAGTCAAATTTAATCGACTTGAAAATGGCCATTTTTCGAACAGTCTCAGAATTCGACGAAATTAGTCTTTTTAGAACCATATCGTCAAAACATAGCTAGAAATAATTTTTCTATAATTTTTAGAGTCAGTATGTGGCCCCGGTAATTTAAAATGTTCGTTTGAATTTAATAATTAAATGATTTATAATTAAATTTAAAGAAAAACATATCGTAACAGCCGAAGTGGGTTACGAAACATATTCCAATGTTTTCGGGATTGGGGTATTTAGCTAGGGGCATCATTTGTTGGGTTCGATTCGGAGTTAGTATCGTCGAATAAATAATTCTTGAATTAATGAATTAAATAAATAAGAAAATACGTGTATAAATACGCTACCTATACGAAACCCTAATTTCAGAAACCAAGCCGCCGTTCTTTGCTTCTCAGTGGCTATTCTTGTCCGATTTTAAACCCTTAAAACTTGTCAATCCAATCAGTAATTCGAGGAGATTGTAAGGCGAATATAGAAGAGATTTTCGACCTCTTTAATTTCGTACGGTGATGATGGGTTTCTGTTGCATGGATTTCGAGATTATGAGGCTCAAAGGCCTGCCGTTCGCACGCATCCCCAGGGCAGTAGGGGCCACCGAGTTGGCCAGGATTGGGCGTGGGTGGAGGTGCCTCGAAGGCGGTGAAGGTGGTGGTGCTCGATTCCATTCTGACGCAGCATGGTGGAGGGTATTTCGAACCCTAGAAAGCAACGGGAACGGGCTTTTACCTGGAGTACACGATTGGGGAGGAAAGGATGGTGACGTGGAAAAGGGAGGATTAAATTAATTAACCATAATTATTTATTTATTCAAAATTTTCCAATGTTTAAACACGTGTATCTCATTCAAATCTTAACGAAATTCAGCGAAACGAAAAGCGTTGGAATCAGAAAAATGAGATCTACCTCATGGAACTGACTAGAGCTGAAAAGGAGCACTTTGGAAATTCAGCCAAATTTGAACGCGTATAGAAATTCAAACAGAAACCAAGGTGAGAATCTCTGATTTTTAAAATTTAATTAATTTAATTAATTGTTCTGTCGTTGTTAAATAATTATATGTATGATGTTTATTCAGACTGTGCTGTGATGAATTTTGCTTGTGTTCTGATGAATTGTACTGCATTGAAATGTTTAGATCTATTATCATACGATCTAGATCTATATGAATCCGATAAAAATCATCGTGTTCTGTAAATTAGGTTAGATTAAAATATCATATAGACTGTGTTTATATAGGGATATTAAAATTGTTTATTATATTTTTATTTACATTTCCATGGGTAGATAAAAAGGCAAAATTGTTTTTAGGTACTCTGATTTACACTCCATATATAAATAAAAGAAACAAGTTTGGAAACACATTTTTATTAACATTTTATTTGTTAATAAAAAAGTCAAGAATACAAACACATTTTTATTGACATCTTATTTGCAAATAAAAGGGTCAAAATTAAAAATACACTTTTATTAACATTTTATTTGTTAATAAAAAGGATAAGATTTAAAATACATTTTTATCAATATCATATTTGCAAATAAAAAGGACAAGTTAGAAATCATATTTTATTTTGCATTGTATTTGCAAATTAAAAAGTCAGAGTTAGAAAACTTATTGTATCGTCATTTTATATGCAAATAAAAAGGCAGAATTAAAAATCATATTTTTATTTTCACATTTGGTTATTGAATTTGTCGGGAAAATTTTAATATCGTTTAGTTCATATTAAAAGAATCACCTTTTTAATGTCATCTTGCTTCAAAATAAAAAGAGTAAATGCGTAGCGTCGTTTTATTTCAAATAAAAGAATATATTTTTAATGTGAATTTGTTTATATTAAAGGAATTTGATTAGTGAAGAATAACATTTTTAAATAGGAATTTGTTGTGCAAATGAAAACAATCTTTTCATTTGAAATATGTTTTGCAAATAAAAGTTCACATGTTTGTTTGCATAAATGGTTTATAAACAAAATTGACATTTTTGTTTGCATTAAAAGTTTATAAACAAAATTCACATTTTTGTTTGCATTAAAAGTTTACGAACAAAATTAACATTTTGGTTAATTAGATTATAAAGGACAAAATTAACATTTTGGTTAATTAGATTATAATGGACAAAATTAACATTTTGGTTAACTAGATTATAAATAACAGAATTAACATTTTTGGTTTAAAAATGTTAAATATGATAAAAGGACATTTTGTCACCTTAAGATGAATGAAATTAAAAGGACATTTTTTTGTCACTTTGACATGAATGAAAAAAAGGGTATATTTTTATACATAAAAAGAATGAATTAGAAAATGTATATTTTCATACGTTAAAAAGAATGAATTAGAAAATGTATATTTCCATACATTAAAAAGAATGAGTTAAAGATGTATATTTTTATACATTGAAAAGAATGAATTAGTAATGGACACTTTTGTCACATTAAAAAGGAATGAGTGAAAATACACATTTTTTCATTTATAAGGAATGAAACCAAAACATTTATTTTTGGTCATTTAGTAAGGATTTTTCAAAAATACTCATTTTTGTTGTATAGAAAACCAGTGAAACAAAAATTCACATTTTTGTTGAATAGAAATAGATTAAATAAAAACCATCATATTTTGTTTAAATAAAAGAATGACATTTTTGGTCAAAACTTGATTTATGAAAAAGAATAACATTTTTGTCAAAACTTGATTAGTGAAAAAGGATTACATAAAAATGAACATTTTATATATTAAGAAGGATCAAATGAAAATAAACATTTCTATGCATTAAAAAGAGTTTAACCAAAATATAGATTTTTTTCATTATGAAGGAAGATTACATTTTTGATCATTAATAAGGATTAAAACAAAAATACAATTTTGGTTCATAAGAAGAAAGATTACAATTTTGATCATTAAAAAGGATTAAAGTAAAATTAGCATTTTTGTTTACTTTAAAAGAATGAAGACAAAAATAACATTTTTGTTTACTTTAAAGGATTTGACAGAATTATCATATTTTGTACATTAGAATGAATTTGTCAAAATTATCATGTTTGTACATTGAAAGGAATTAGACAAAATTTCAACGTTTTGTCCCTTGAAAAGAATTAGAATAAAAGATACATTTTGTCACTTTAAAGGAGTTAGAATAAAAGAGACATCTTTGTCACTTTTAAAAGAACTGAAATGAAGAAGTAGATTTTTATTGTCATTTGTTCACAAAAAAAAAAAAATGTATTTAAAGATATTTTTTTTATTTGTCATGTGTCAACAATAAAAAGAATGGGAATAAAAGACTAGATTCTTACTTTCATTTGCTCATCATAAAAAGAATTTAGATGTTTATCTGTGATGTTGAAGTGTTTGATGTATTTAACATAATGTTAGTATATTCAAACTGAATCTTACACTTCCATTTACGAGTCATCCGGCTTGTTTATGTGATTGGGACGATAATTTTTACACATCGCCCAAGTGCACAAAATAAATTATTATTTGATTGTTGGATGAAACACCACATGGGTGTTGGGATGATATCTGATCTACACTAGTCCCAATATTTAGTGTAGAATCCACTCTGGCTGATTAATTGGATGTTTGATAATTATTTATCATGATTGTTGATTTCACGCAATATATGGTTGTTGATTGAATCACATTCCAATAAAGGATATTCTAGAAAAAGAATATTTTAGAGAATTTTTTAGAAAATATTTTAGAAAAGAATATATTTTGGAAAAATACATTTTTATTTAAATGAACTAGTTATTAACTAGAATAGATCATTAAATTAAGATTTAATGAAGTTTTCCAATTAGTGAATATTTAATTGAAATTAAATTAAATAAATTGGATTTTGGGTTGTCGTGAATGGTGTCTTCAATAACACCTTTCTTAAACCCAATTGAAAAGAATAAATCTTTTAATTAAGATTAATAGAGTTTCAAATTATATTTTGTAACTGGAATAAAAAAAAGATGATTTGTGAATTGAGTTTATCGTGAACAATATTTTTGAACGACATCTGTTCTTTAACTCAATTAACAGTGAGAATATGATTTAGAGTTTATAAATCTTTTATTAAGATTTAAACGGAAATTTTCCGAAAGTAAAGTTTTGAAATTTAATATATTAAATTGGAATTGAATAGAATTCGAATTAATTATAACCGAGATAAGCTTCTGTAAAAGAAGACCGATACTACATATGGAATTTAAGAGGCTTTGCCGTTATTCCATTTATATTATTGGTTGGATACAGAAGTTTATAATGATTATATATTGATTTGATTCCGGGGAAGATTCTATATTTTGATGGAAGATGATTTTGGGTTTACCGTGAACTATGTTCTAAAGGACATTGGTTCTTTAACCCAGTTAAGAGTAAGATTAATTTCTTAAATTTAAATAAATCATTGAATAATGATTTGTGATATTTAAAACCAAATGGTGTTTTTAATAAATCTTTAAAAGAAAGATTTAAGAATAAATTAAAAGAATTTATCTTTGATAGAATAATATGAATATATTATTTAAAAGAATATTCTGAGTTGGAATGGGACGTTGGATGTGTTTTATAGTACTTGATTTTTAATTACAAAAATACGCGAATTATTCGGAAAGACTGGGTTTATCCCATTCCGAATAATCACTACGACGATGAAGAGTCGAAGTTGAAGACGGTGATTGAAGACCGACGATCTTCACATCGAATGGATGTGTTGCTACTGAGACCCTTGATGGGAGTAGCTACCTTGAAGGGGTTTCAATGGTTGCCGTTCGGACTATTGTTGATTGTTCGGATTTGGCTTTCGCTCAGACCCAGAGCATAAGCTAGTAAATGGATGTGTGTCTGACATTGGATTTCGTTCCATGTGAATTAAATCGATTTCTGTTAATGTATGTCTGTTTGGTGGTGGAGGATTTATTCTCTAGTTAACACCCTGGTATATATTAATAGTGATTGATCGCATGGCATGAATTGTCAATGTGGCACGCCAAGATGCAAATGATCAAGGCTCTTATTGAAAAGCAGGGCCTTGTGGGATGATCAAAGTATAGCCTATTACGACATAGCTTTGTGTATATCTTGACTTTGCGAGCCTCACACCCTGGTATGAGTCAAAAACGGGATTAGGACTGCAGGGGGTGCACACGTTTCTATCTAGCTAGGAGTGGTGTCAGTGATTAAACTGGTTGACATTTTACTTATGTGGATGATGGATTTTGAGGCGCCTCGTATTTTTATAGGCCGTTAGTGGTCATACTATAGGTCCAAAGGGACTGGGAAGCGTGTGTTCAGGCATAATTAATCCACTACCCTTAGGTAGGGACCGACCCTAAAGATCCAAGGGTTCACTGCGGGGGATCCTGAGGCATTTGCTAGAGTGTCTCGAATCGGAGAGGAGCTTGCCCCTAGCATCGACTCATGATGGAAACCCAACTTCCAATATGACCTTGCGGTTTTGATTGTAGAACTAGTATGGCGACATGATATATGGTACCCATGCCGTCTATGATTGATACATTATGATTGAAATTGTTTATAAAAACATATACTCACTAATATTAAATCTATTTTATCGTATCAAGCATCTCTTGACCATTATAAGGTAAAACCCTATCCTCTGGTTTGCGTTGCATTGTGTGATGGGACTTGGGTCTTATAATGGTTTCATTTTTCTAAAAAAGCATTGTGTTGTTTAACGTTTTACTTTAATTTATGCACTGGCAATCCAATGGAGTAAACCCGTTCCGCGTCAGCGGTGTGGTCCTGTGATTAGCCTTATTAGATAAGTTTAGTTAAGATTTCTCATACCAGTCCCATGACTGACCTGTAGTTTGTTTCACTGGAAAACTCGGGTGCCCATATTTTCCACACGGGCAGTCGAGTAGCTTTTTGTAGATATTTACAGGATCCTGGTTTACAGCTGAAGCGATATTCGGAAAGCTCTGTATCCGTATATTCCTTTCGGTTGTGTATTTGTAATATTTTTCCCCTGCTATTTAAGTGTAATTTAAATCTCGGATATTACTGTATTTCTTTGTGTAATAAGTATTCATACTCTGTTATATTCTTGTACTCCGATGTAATTGTTGTAATCAGCAATAAAATGTTCTTCAGTTTGTGTTTTGATGCGTGTTGTTCTCAAAGCAATCTAGGCTTTCCTTTACTGGGAAGTTTGGGTCGTTTCATTTGGTATCAGAGCTTTTGTTTATAGAGCTCGAGAATAAGACACATTAGAACCAAACGAAAGAATTCATCAGAGATTGGATTAGTTATATCCAATAAGAATAACTCGTTAGAGATAGGATCAGTAGTATCCTAGAACGAGTGTGAAGAGTATTATTTTCTTTAAAATAAAAAAAATGAAAACAAATTTAGTTTTGAAATTTTATCTTAAAATACGTATTTGAGTATATTATTATATTTTAATGTGGACAATCGAGTATATAAAGATTTCGAATATACGAGTAATTAACGGATATTCGAAGTTTTAATATACTGGATAGATATAGAATCACACTCTAGTCGCCCGGAAGCAATTCTGATGATCAGTGCACCATCACCAGTATTTATGTTCGAGTTTCGAAGGTGGGCTTTCTATATGTTTCCATTGACTGGTATGAGAACCAAAACTTAGGTGGTACACGTTGCTACACATTGCTGTGATTTGCACTAAAAATATGATTTTTGGCTATATATAAAAGTTATATATATTTGAAAAGTTAATCACCTAATTGATTGCTGGTTGTGATGTTTGATAATTAGTTTCACTAATTAAAATATTAGAATGATAATTAATTGAAACCAATAAATAAAATTTAGTTGAGTTAGTTAATTAAACAACTTTTAGCTACGTTCCTTTTCGAGGACGAAAAGATTTTTAAGTGGGGGCGATTGTAACGACCCGGAATTTTAGGGCCAATTTAAAATTTTTAATTTAGAAATTTTAATGGATTTTATATATTTAAAATGATTTATTTTAAATAAGAACGACTAAAAATTTATTTTAATTGAGGTTAAAACGAATAAATTTAATTTAATTATAAAAGGAGTTTAAAACAGCGCTGTAGTTTGAAAATTTGAATTTGAACTTTGACGGACTGTACAGGATTCAAAATAAATCAGAATTGAGCGAAACCAGAAATATTTAAATCTATTTAATCATATCTTTCTAATGAATCTGAAAAACTGAAATTTCACTTTATAGTTTGAAAGTTATGCCCAGTTTAAAATTTAGAAAAGTCGCTGTAGAATTTATATATATTTTAATTAAATACGTTGGCCTTGAAAATAGTCATTTTGCAAACAACCTCAGTTTTCGATGAAACCACTTTTGTTGGAACTGGAATGTCAAATTATTGCTAAGTTTCAATTTTCATAATTTTTCGAATTAATATGTGAGCGTGGCAAAGGAAAACGTGTTTTGTCAGTTTCAGTCAAATTTAATCGACTTGAAAATGGCCATTTTTCGAACAGTCTCGGAATTCGACGAAATTAGTCTTGTTAGAACCGTATCGTCGAAACATATCTAGAAATAATTTTTCTATAATTTTTAGAGTCAGTATGTGGCCCCAGTAATTTAAAATGTACGTTTGAATTTAATAATTAAATGATTTATAATCAAATTTAAAGAAAAACATATCGTAACAGCCGAATTGGGTTACGAAACATATTCCAATGTGTCCGGGATAGGGGTATTTAGCTAGGGGCGTCATTTGTTGGGTTCAATTCGGAGTTAGTATCGTCGAATAAATAATTCTTGAATTAATGAATTAAATAAATAAGAAACTACGCGTATAAATACGCTACCTATACGAAACCCTAATTTCAGAAACCAAGCCGCCGTTCTATGCTTCTCAATGGCTATTCTTGTCCGATTTTAAACCCTCAAAACTTCTCAATTCAATCAGTAATTCGAGGAGATTGTAAGGCGAATATAGAAGAGATTTTCGACCTCTTTAATTTCGTACGGTGATGATGGGTTTCTATTGCATGGATTTCGAGATTCTGAGGCTCAAAGGCCTGCCGTTCGCACGCATACCCAAGGCAGTGGGGGCCGCCGAGTTGGCCAAGATTGGGCGCGGGTGGAGGTGCCTCGAAGGCGGTGAAGGTGGTGGTGCTCGATTCCGTTCCGATGCAGCATGGTGGAGGGTATTTCGAACCCTAGAAAGCAACGGGAACGGGTTTTTACCTGGAGTACACGATTGGGGAGGAAAGGAGGGTGACGTCGAAAAGGGAGGATTAAATTAATTAACCATAATTATTTATTTATTTAAAATTTTCCAATGTTTAAACATGTGTATCTCATTCAAATCTTAACGAAATTCAGCGAAACGAAAAGCGTTGGAATCAGAAAAATGAGATCTACCTCATGGAACTGACTAGAGCTGAAAAGGAGCACTTTGGAAATTCAGCCAAATTTGAACGCGTATAGAAATTCAAACAGAAACCAAGGTGAGAATCTCTGATTTTTAAAATTTAATTAATTTAATTAATTGTTCTGTCGTTGTTAAATAATTATATGTATGATGTTTATTCAGACTGTGCTGTGATGAATTTTGCTTGTGTTCTGATGAATTGTACTGCATTGAAATGTTTAGATCTGTTATCATACGATCTAGATCTATATGAATCCGATAAAAATCATCGTGTTCTGTAAATTAGGTTAGATTAAAATATTATATAGACTGTGTTTGTATAGGGATATTAAAATTGTTTATTATATTTTTATTTACATTTCCATGGGTAGATAAAAAGGAAAAATTGTTTTTAGGTAATCTGATTTACGCTCCATATATAAATAAAAGAAACAAGTTTGGAAACACATTTTTATTAACATTTTATTTGTTAATAAAAAGATCAAGAATACAAACACATTTTTATTGACATCTTATTTGCAAATAAAAGGGTCAAAATTATAAATACATTTTTATTAACATTTTATTTGTTAATAAAAAGGATAAGATTTAAAATACATTTTTATCAATATCATATTTGCAAATAAAAAAGGACAAGTTAGAAATCATATTTTATTTTGCATTGTATTTGCAAATTAAAAAGTCAGAGTTAGAAAACTTATTGTATCGTCATTTTATATGCAAATAAAAAGGCAGAATTAAAAATCATATTTTTATTTTCACATTTGGTTATTGAATTTGTCGGGAAAATTTTAATATCGTTTAGTTCATATTAAAAGAATCACCTTTTTAATGTCATCTTGCTTCAAAATAAAAAGAGTAAATGCGTAGCGTCGTTTTATTTCAAATAAAAGAATATATTTTTAATGTGAATTTTTTACATTAGAGGAATTTGATTAGTGAAGAATAACATTTTTAAATAGGAATTTGTTATGAAAATGAAAACAACCTTTTCATTTGAAATATGTTTTGTAAATAAAAGTTCACATGTTTGTTTGCATAAAAGGTTTATAAACAAAATTGAAATTTTTGTTTGCATTAAAAGTTTATAAACAAAATTCACATTTTTGTTTGCATTAAAAGTTTACGGAAAAAATTAACATTTTGGTTAATTAGGTTATAAAGGACAAAATTAACATTTTGGTTAATTAGATTATAAAGGACAAAATTAACATTTCGGTTAATTAGATTATAAAGGACAAAATTAACATTTTGGTTAACCAGATTATAAAGAACAGAATTAACATTTTTGGTTTAAAAATGTTAAATATGATAAAAGGACATTTTTTCACCTTAAGATGAATGAAATTTAAAGGACATTTTTTTGTCACTTTGACATGAATGAAAAAAGGGTATATTTTTATACATAAAAAGAATGAATTAGAAAATGTATATTTTCATACATTAAAAAGAATGAATTAGAAAATGTATATTTTCATACATTAAAAAGAATGAGTTAAAAATGTATATATTGAAAAGAATGAATTAGTAATGGACACTTTTGTCACATTAAAAAGGAATGAGTAAAAATACACATTATGTCATTTATAAGGAATGAAACCAAAACATTTATTTTTGGTCATTTAGTAAGGATTTTTCAAAAATACTCATTTTTGTTGTATAGAAAACCAGTGAAACAAAAATTCACATTTTTGTTGAATAGAAATAGATTAAACAAAACCATCATATTTTGTTTAAATAAAAGAATGACATTTTTGGTCAAAACTTGATTTATGAAAAAGAATAACATTTTTGTCAAAACTTGATTAGTGAAAAAGGATTACATAAAAATGAACATTTTATATATTAAGAAGGATCAAATGAAAATAAACATTTCTATGCATTAAAAAGAGTTTAACCAAAATATACATTTTTGTCATTATGAAGGAAGATTACATTTTTGATCATTAATAAGGATTAAAACAAAAATACAATTTTGGTTCATAAGAAGAAAGATTACATTTTGATCATTAAAAAGGATTAAAGTAAAATTAGCATTTTTGTTTACTTTAAAAGAATGAAGACAAAAATAACATTTTTGTTTACTTTAAAGGATTTGACAGAATTATCATATTTTGTACATTAGAATGAATTTGTCAAAATTATCATGTTTGTACATTGAAAGGAATTAGACAAAATTTCAACGTTTTTGTCACTTGAAAAGAATTAGAATAAAAGAGACATTTTGTCACTTTAAAGGAGTTTGAATAAAAGAGACATCTTTGTCACTTTTAAAAGAACTGAAATGAAGAAGTAGATTTTTATTGTCATTTGTTCAAAAAAAAAATTGTATTTAAAGATTTTTTTTTTATTTGTCATGTGTCAACAATAAAAAAGAATGGGAATAAAAGACTAGATTCTTGTTGTGATTTGCTCATCATAAAAAGAATTTAGATGTTTATCTGCGATGTTGAAGTGTTTGATGTATTTAATATAATGTTAGTATATTCAAACTGAATCTTACACTTCCATTTACGAGTCATCCGGCTTGTTTATGTGATTGGGACGATAATTTTTACACATCGCCCAAGTGCACAAAATAAATTATTATTTGATTGTTGGATGAAACCCCACACGGGTGTTGGGATGATATCTGATCTACACTAGTCCCAATATTTAGTGTAGAATCCACTCTGGCTGATTAATTGGATGTTTGATAATTATTTATCATGATTGTTGATTTCATGCAATATATGGTTGTTGATTGAGTCACATTCCAATAAAGGATATTCTAGAAAAAGAATATTTTAGAGAATTTCTTAGAAAATATTTTAGAAAAGAATATATTTTGGAAAAATACATTTTTATTTAAATGAACTAGTTATTAACTAGAATAGATCATTAAATTAAGATTTAATTAAGTTTTCCAATTAGTGAATATTTAATTGAAATTAAATTAAATAAATTGGATTTTGGGTTGTCGTGAATGGTGTCTTCAATAACACCTTTCTTAAACCCAGTTGAAAAGAATAAATCTTATAATTAAGATTACTAGAGTTTCAAATTATATTTTGTAATTGGAATAAAAAAAAGATGATTTATGAATTGAGTTTATCGTGAACAATGATTTTGAACGACATCTATTCTTTAACTCAATTAACAGTGAGAATATGATTTGGAGTTTGTAAATCTTTTATTAAGATTTAAATGGGAATTTTCCAAAAGTAAAGTTTTCCAATTTAATATATTAAATTAGAATTGAATAGATTTCGAATTAATTATAACCGAGATAAGCTTCTGTAAAAGAAGACCGATACTACATATGGAATTTAAGAGGCTTTGCCGTTATTCCATTTATATTATTGGTTGGATACAGAAATTTATAATGATTATATATTGATATGATTCTGGTGAAGATTCTATATTTTGATGGAAGATGATTTTGGGTTTACCGTGAACTATGTTTTAAAGGACATTGGTTCTTTAACCCAGTTAAGAGTAAGATTAATTTCTTAAATTTAAATAAATCATTGAATAATGATTTGTGATATTTAAAACCAAATGGTGTTTTAAATAAATATTTAAAAGAAATATTTAAGAATAAATTTAAAGAATTTATCTTTGATAGAAAAATATGAATATATTATTTAAAAGAATATTCTGAGTTGGAATGGGACGTTGGATGTGTTTTATAGTACTTGATTTTTAAATACAAAAATACGCGAATTATTCGGAAAGACCGGGTTTATCCCATTCCGAATAATCACTACAACGATGGAGAGTCGAAGTTGAAGGCGGTGATTGAAGACCGACGATCTTCACATCGAATGGATGTGTTGCTACTGAGACCCTTGATCGGAGTAGCTACCTTGAAGGGGTTTCAGTGGTCGCCGTCCGGACTATTGTTGATTGTTCGGATTTGGCTTTCGCTCAAACCCAGAGCATAAGCTAGTAAATGGATGCGTGTCTGACATTGGATTTCGTTCCATGTGAATTAAATCGATTTCTGTTAATGTATGTCTGTTTGGTGGTGGAGGATTTATTCTCTACTTAACTCCCTGGTATATATTAATAGTGATTGATCGCATGGCGTGAATTGTCAATGTGGCACGCCAAGATGCAAATGATCAAGGCTCTTGTTGAAAAGCAGGGCCTTGTGGGATGATCAAAGTATAGCCTACTACGGCATAGCTTTGTGTATATCGTGACTTCACGAGCCTCACACCCTGGTATGAGTCAAAAACGGGATTAGGACTACAGGGAGTGCACACGTTTCTTTCTAGCTAGGAGTGGTGTCAGTGCTTAAACTGGCTGACATTTTACTTATGTGGATGATGGATTTTGAGGCGCCTTGGATTTTTATAGGCCGTTAGTGGTCATACTATAGGTCCAAAGGGATCGGGAAGCATGTGTTCAGGCATAATTAATCCACTACCCTTAGGTAGGGGCCGACCCTGAAGATCCAAGGGTTCACTGCGGGGGATCCTGAGGCATTTGCTAGAGTGTCTCAAATCGGAGAGGAGCTTGCCCCTAGCCTCGACTCATGATGGAAACCCAACTTCCAATACGACCTTGCGGTTTTGATTGTAGAACTAGTATGGCGACATGATATATGGTACCCATGCCGTCTATGATTGATTCATTATGATTGAAATTGTTTATAAAAACATATACTCACTAATATTAAATCCGTTTTATCGTATCAAGCATCTCTTGACCATTATAAGGTAAAACCCTATCCTCTGGTTTGCGTTGCATTGTGTGATGGGACTTGGGTCTTATAATGGTTTCATTTTTCTAAAAAGCATTGTGTTGTTTAACGTTTTACTTTAATTTATGCACTGGAAATCCAATGGAGTAAACCCGTTCCGCGTCAGCGGCATGGTCCTGTGATTAGCCTTATTAGATAAGTTTAGTTAATATTTCTCATACCAGTCCCATGACTGACCTATAGTTTGTTTCACTGGCAAACTCGGGTGCCCATATTTTCCACACGGGCAGTCGAGTAGCTTTTTGCAGATATTTACAGGATCCTGGTTTACAACTGAAGTGATATTCGGAAAGCTCTGTATCTGTGTATTCCTTTCGGTTGTGTATTTGTAATATTTTTCTGCTGCTATTTAAGTGTAATTTAAATCTATGATATTATTGTATTTATTTGTGTAATAAGTATTCATACTCTGTTATATTCTTGTACTCTGATGTAATTGTTGCAATCAGCAATAATATGTTCTTCAGTTTGTGTTTTGATGTGTGTTGTTCTCAAAGCAATCTAGGCTTTCCTTTACTGGGAAGTTTGGGTCGTTTCATAAGCTGTACTCAAACATAGCTCGGTTCCCAATGTCTCTTGCAAATTTTTCAGAATCCACTGGTGAATAACGAATCTCGATCGCTAACTATACTCTTTGGAATTCCATGGAATCGAACTATCTACTTTAGATATAACTAAGCCAACTTCGACGCAGTCCTAGTAGATCTGACAAGAATAAACTTTGTGCTTTTGGTAAATCGATCAACGATAACCCAAATACTATCATTCCATCTCCTTGTCCTAGGTAATCCATGTATAAAATCCATCAAAATTTGCTCCCATTTCCACGTAGGAAATTCCAATGTCTGCAATAGTCCGCTCGGTTTCTTCTGCTCGGTAACCAACTGGAAATTCGTGCATTCCCAGATGAATTTCCCAACATCCTTTTCATACCTTCCCTGTAGTAAACTCATTTCATATCTCAATACGTCTTAGTACCACCAGAATGAATCATCAATCTAGAGTGATGACACTCCCTTAAAACTTCATCTCTTAACCCATTCAAATCAGGAACAACAAATTGTCCATTCTTGCAAAGCCAACCATCTCGATTGACTTCGTAATCCTTAAATCCATCGGGTTCCACTCTCATTTTTTACCCTCAAATGATTTCCTTAAGTTTATCATCTCGCTTTTGGATTTCGCCAATCCTTTCGATGAGAGTCGGCTTAATCGATAAACTTGCTAACATCTCGGGCTTGAACTCACAATGAGGTCTAAAACCAAATTCGGTCAAATACTCGAGATGTTTCCATTCCGAAAACATGGCTCCTAAAGTAGCATGTCTTCTACTTAATGCATCGGCTATTGCATTACCTTTTCTTGGAGTATAGGTTATGCCGAAGTCATACAATGTCAAAAACTCCAACCATCGTTGCTGCCAAAGATTCAAATCCTTCAAGGAGAAAGATACTTCAATGACTTGTGATTAATAAATAACTCAAATATAACTCCCAACAAATAACGCCTTCAAATATTTGGAGCAAATACTATCGTTGCTAACTCCAAATCGTGAGTCGGGTAATTCCTTTCGTGCAACTTCAGTTTTCAACTCGCGTAGGCCACAACTATATCCTTTTGCATTAGCACTACTCTAAGTTTGGTGGCACATGCATCGGTGTATACTATAATCTACCCATTTCTAGTTTGGATAGTCAAAATAGGAGCACTCATCTATCTCTCTTTTATAATTTCACAAGCTTGTTCACGCCTCGCATCCCACGCGAAGACCTAATTCTTCTTCGTTAATCTAGTTAATGGTGCAGTTATCTTAGAGAAATTATTGATAAATCATCGATAGCATCTAGCTAAACCAAGGAAACTCGTAACATCCATCACATTGGGGTCGACTCCAATCCTGTATCGCTGCTACCTTAGCGGGATCCGCCCCTATTCCTTGTCCTGATATGACACGACCCAAAAATCTTACTTCCTCCTTTTAGAAGTGACATTTCGAAAACTTATCCCTCTGTTGATGCTTTCAGAAGACTTCTAAAAACAATTTTCAAGGACATCTTGTGTTCCTCCTCAATCTTGGAGTAAACCAATATATCATCCACGAACACAAGTACGAACTTGTTCAAGTGATCTCTGAAGACACGATTCACAAGATCCACAAAATATGGTTGTGCGTTAGTCAATCCTAATGTCATCATTAGCCACTCATAGAATCCGGATGGTGTTCTAAATGCAGTCTTCCACACACTATCCTTAGCCATTCTCAATTGGTGAAATCTCGTTGCTAAATCCATTTTGGAAAACACCATTGCTTCGTGAAACTGATCAAACAAGTCATCAGCTCTCGGTAATGGATACTTGTTCTTCTTGGTCACCTTATTTAGCTCACAGTAATCCATGCATGATCACAACGATCCATCAACCTTAGCTGCAAACACGACTGATGCACTCCATTCGGATATGCTTCTCTATATGAATCCCTTACTCAGAAGATTGTTCACTTGCACCTTTAACTTTTGATTTTCCTTAGGCGCCATCGGCCTAAGAGGCATAACAATAGGTCTAGCGACATCCATTAAATCAATCGTGAACTCGATCTCCCGATGCGGCAGAAACCCTCTGACCTCTCAAACACATCGTAAAACTCTCGTACGATTGGCACAGATGGAAACCCATCCCGTGGAAGCGAATATAAAAAGCTAACTAAAACTTTATCCTCTGGTAGACAACGTATCACTATTGTTCATCCTTCCACTCCCGATTGTCACCTCAAGCCTCTTGCAATCCACAATAGCCACATACTTCTTAAGCAAGTCCATACCCAAGATAATCTCAAACCCAACGAAATTAAAAATAAAACAATCACACACAAAAGAGCAATCATGACTCAATAAAATTATGCCACGACAAATCATACAAACACTAAATGAACCCCCTACTGGATTAGTCACAACTAATGACCTATCAACAATCTAATGCTCCAGTATCAAAAAAACTCAAACTGAAACACATCTAATAGAAAGCGTACCATGCGCAACAACACTCTTCCCCTTCTTATCTACAGCCGGAACCCTTGAGAATGATGGCAAAACATACGCTCTCATGGCCTGCTTATCCGTTGGTGGTTCCAGACAATTCTTCTTCATATACTCCGGCTTATCGCACTCAAAGCATTTCCTTTCCACCTTAACATTCTTATAATCCTTGGAAAGATGGCCGATCTATTGGCAGTTATAACAAGTAATTTCACTCTTCGGCTTCTTCTGGTCATTCTTCCCTTGATGTTGTTGTTTCCTTTTTCCATTCCACTTTTTTTTATTATCACCACCTTTTTGTGGTTTCAAATCCTCCTTTCTATTCTCAACCAACTGCCTCAACCTTTTTCAGAAACAATTTTTCCTTCCTTAAAGCCTTTTCAACTAACTTCTTAAAAGAGTCATCAATGTGGTCGATCAATTGTTTTCCAGTATTCTAATTTATCCCCAAAACAAATTCGCGTTCTTTTGGTAAGGAGTCTCGATATACGAACGAGCATACATAGATATGGCTTCAAACTCACCCACATACTCAAATACTAATCGACCTCCTTGCTTAAGCTCATCAAACTTCTTAAACAACGTCAATTACTAGACCGTAGAAATGAAATTTTCCTCAAACTTAGTTCTAAATTGATCCCAAGTGATCCGGTCCTCCGAAGTTTCAAAAGTAATTAATAGATTTGCACCAATCCATCGCTCGACCTTGCAGCTATCTCGATGCAAGATTCCTCTTAGTTTCATCGTCAGTTCCTAAGTCTCCAAAAAATTGAACATGGGTATCCAACCAATTCTGAACTTCAACTGCCGATTCTGTCCCAACAAATGGCTTTCCACCAATCCTTGCACAACTTGGCGAAATCCACTGCCCTACGTGCCTGCACAGTTACACGACCATCTACTGCCAGTCCTAAGTGGGCATCCTCCTCATGATCGCTGCCATTATGCCCTCGAACATAGCAAGCTATTCACGCATAGCAGCTGCAGCTCCCGACTGACTACCATTGCCTACTCCTTCAGTCGCAGGCTCATCCCTAGCAGCACGTCTCAAAGTTTGACTCATTCTTACTCTAAAATGACAGTCAATTCACACTAAAGAAAGACGCATTGGTGTTAGTGCTTACTAATCTACTACACTACACTATATACGTATATAATATATTAATCATCCAAATAAAATTACAAATATGTCTCTCATACGCGTTTACGTTTGCGGACTTCGGGTAAAATCGATTAACCAAAGCTCTGATACCAAATGTGACGACTGCCCTGTACCTCCTGCACCGAACTAAAGAAAATGTGTGATTTATGACTTGCCCAACCGATGTGGGACGATCATCATGGAAGAATAACTTGAAATGAATTATGTCGTATAGCTCACAACGCATGGATAATATATAATAATAAATTATACAACAGGATATAGTAGTGAAGCATAACTGAACAGAAAATCAAATCTCCATAAAAACCATAGGATCTCAAGTATAATACATCTCAGTACATGAATCTCTGAATATAATATGCCTCACTACATCCCTCAGATTCTCAATAACATCAACATACAGTGGAAATAGAAAAGAAATACCAAATAGATAGATAGCAATAGTATGACATCCTCCTGCTCGTCACCGCACAGCATCAACATCACCAAACCTACTACCTGCTACTCAGTCTTCTCATCAACCACACTGATGAACAAGACAATGTAACAAGAGGGTAACATAAAACCTTGAGTCATACAATAGTCTTAGTGAACAATAAAATAGCTAACGAAAGTACACGGGATAATATGAATAAAGGTGAATCAACCATCTGATTACCCAACAACCAACAAGTTAACACGTGAAAACCATCCATCACATGTCATTACAAAATAGGAAAGGAACACCCCCAATCCCGTTTCTCTTCAACACCCTACGGTGATAGCCTACCCAAAGAAAAATAGAGAAGAAAGCATATAATATACCATAGCACTCATAGCATCCAATACCCTAGCTATCATCGACTACAACCTTGAATTCATCGATAATCGAACTTCCTTTCAGTGATCAAAAGGGCTAATGAGAAACCCCAGTTCTAGCCAAATTACCATATGCCATTCTGACTCATATGTTTGATTTGCTCGACAAAGACAACTAGGCCCATCATAATTGTCTACGGTATACGATCTATCGAATTTGATCTGAACGGGCATTCCTACAATACCCCTGTTTTAAGTCTGCTCGAACACTTTGTTTACCAACGATCCCTTTTCGCTTCAAACTTTTCATGCCTTTCATCTCGGTGACTTAAATCATTTCTCGAATCATTTCATTATCGTCTATGATTGACTCCCATCCTGTATATTCATCATCACACAGGATCGTATATCAAATCATGAATAGTATCACATCAATCCGGCTTCGAACACTCCAACACGAGTTCATAATCGAAGCACCATCCATCATTTAGTTGCACATTGATCAATTGAAGTCCATTCATCACCAACTTCGCTAGCAACCCCAAACCAAGCTCCCCAAAAATGCAAGCACTAGATCTCCCCCTCCCCTTATGGGTCGATGCCGACCCATCTACTTAGCCAATTTTGGCAAAGTAGCTAGCCACTGTCCAACCTTCTCTCGAGCATATCATTTTGGTCCATTCTCCAATCATTTCAACGTTCGTGTAGAAGCTTCTACTAGTTAGTTAATATCTCGAGTAATTATCCTTTGAACCAATCCAAACTAACTCCGAACGACTTGAAGATTCAAACATAGACATCCCTATGCCACGCCACGAAGTATCAATGACATCCGACCCTCGATTATGTGCAAGAGATATCTAGCACTCACTTAGTACTTAATTCGATATAAATCCGATGAGATCAGATCTGGACAGCACTGAAAACCTTCGGATTTGATGCAATTTGATGTAATCTAACTTCCCTTGATGATGATCTATCTTTTAAATGCAATCTATTATGAATATAATTGAAGAAGATGGAGAAATAGGTATCTAGGTAGAATCGGAGAATCACAGTTGCCTAACCTAAATTTAGAATGAAGAGAGTAACCCTAGTTCTCTCCCCAAGTCCCCCTATTTATACCTGTAGGTCATAGGTCTAATAGGTCCAGCTAATCAGCACATTAACTGCTGACTAGTCGGCATAACTGCAACTAGAAATCAAAACAGTGATTCCTCTCAAATCGCTAGACCAAATCCTTCATGTGACCACTCTACGGAATCATAAACCACCATTCTGATTCAATGAGCCCAATCTCAGCACCTGATTCGATACCTATCAAAAGTTATAGCCCAAACAACAGACGTAAGGTTAAAAGTCATGGACATGTCTTACATCCCCATGAATAACATATCAAGATCTGAGAATGATCCGACCACTAAGGAATAAAACATAATTATTTTACGATCAATCGATACGTAAAATACGGGTCGTTACATCATGTCATATTTGTATCCAACAATATGTCATTTTCGGGTTAATGATTCAAATTGAAATTGTGACATTCCCTATATTATGATCCTACCCTTCTTTCCCCACATTTCATAGCCGTATTCGTGAAATTTAAATTCTAGTCATGATCCTATTTTCTAGAAAAATTAAACGTGATAAAGTGCCATATAGTGCTGTTTATTATCCTTTACAATTATAATAATTGGATACTTTCCTGTAGCTATTATTTTGTCCTTCCACCAAACTCCTTTGCTTCCCCCATCATGCTACATTCCACTAGTTTGCCACCCATCCAAGCTTCGACTGCCAAGCTTCTTCTCGCTCCTTCTCTCCTCCGTGGTTCTTATATTACATATATATAAAAAATTGCCTGTCCACCCCACTCTGCATGCTTCCTAAACTCTGACCCTGTATCTGATCTACACCCTGCATAGCGGCACCACATCAGTCTGTAGGCCTCCCCTCCAACCTCCATGGACTAAACAACTAGGCACTCCAACGCAGCCCTACTGCCCATATTGGCACGACCTTTGCACCAAAGATGAAGTCCATCCTCCTCTCAGCAATCTCCATGCCTGCATTTTGCTGCCTGATAGCCATGTTCCAATACCTATAGGGAAGGTTTTCAATCTTGGATATCGATCACGTTTCGTCTCGGCGATTTTAGAGACTTGATCTCATATCGGATGAGATGAGTTTATCTCGGGGTTTTGTCTCGAATTTCCAAATCGGGTCTAAAAGCTCATATCGGAACAATCTCAGGGTATATGATATGTTAAAAGTTGATATTCTTACATAAGAATTTTCATGAATGCCGTTATAAAATAGTAACTTAAACTTAAATTGCAAAATCACCTTATCATTCTTAATATATGAAAGAAAAAATATATTTATAAATCATAATATGCTTAAAATAAAAAAATAACATAATGCAAATAGATTAGTGCTTACAACTTATGATCTATGAACATGAATTATTGGTAGACAAAGAACATAAAAATAATCCAAAACAGTGCCTATAGGCATGAACATATCATCCCGTAACTCAATGACTCACTGCATATATGTTGTAATCACCTATGCATGTGCATGTTGATGCATATCTGCTTGTGTGCATATCCTTCAAGCTCAAATATCGAATGTGAGAACAACGTACAATAACATATACTCACAATGTATGATGACTTATTATACATGTTATCGTGTCACTTAATAAAAGATATCAATGAGAAAGAAAAAATATATTTAACATCATTTGAGCTGAATTTAATCATTTTCTTGCTTTTAATCACCAATAATATAACATATTAAATAAATATTCATGTGTTGTAAATTAACTGATAAATTACCATTACCACTGCTTTTGAAAAAAGTTACCGATATTTTATCGTAGAAAATGGTAAATTTACCGCTACTATACCGATTATTCTAGTACATCGATGTTACTTGAAAATGATAATTATCGATTTGATAATGGTACGGTAATGGTAAATTTACTATTATCACAACTGCTCTAAAATAGAATATTTACTTTATCGAAGAAAGTTCAAAGCAATGTAATTAAATCCTTAAATGACTGTGCGAATTTATTATGGAAAAAATAAATAAATAATCATGAGAAAAATGAGTTGTGACACACTTTAATTTACCAAAACAAGGAGAATTATAAGATGAGTTTTTATGAATCGACAAGTTTGTAAGTAAGTGTATCTTGTTAAAGTAATAAAGAATTCATTGTGAAAGAGGTGCACAAATATAGGCAAAGCATTATATTTTGTGCTACATGTTTCAACAAAGAAAATGAAAAAAGTCCTGTAGCTTCACACAAAATGCAAAATCCTTCTTAGAAAAGATTCATAGAAACTTAGTCTTATTAATTCATCTTGAAAAAAAATAAGAGAAGTTATAATAAGTAGTTCCAATGTATCAAAATGCATAACCATTTGAAAATTTTATAACAATGAGTAGATCATAAAACTTTTATAGTAACTGTAAAAAGCTTTGAGAACAGAAAGTGAGAAACGATCAACACTCAAAAGGCACAGAACAGTACGTAAAGGAATTTAGGAAGAACGTCTTCTAAGTAGTTGTCATTTGAATATAAGAAGAATTAGAGGTATATTGGACCTGTATAGTTTGCAAGAAAATGGCTTAAAAAGAAGGTTATATATAAATACAGATATGATAAATGAAGCAAGTTAATTAGAAAAGGTTGATTAATTCACCTGGGAATTGAGCTCACACGTAAATCTACAAAAAATGAGAAAGGATTGAATTTACAAAAAATCTTAAAACTTATAAAGCCATAATTAAAAGAAAATGGACTGAAAAAGAACAAATCTTCCGTTCTTGCAAATAAATAATGGTGTATGTTATAATTATAAAAGATTAAAGATCTATTAATGTGTTATTACTTCATGGAAAAGTAAGAATAAAACCTATTATGGTATCTAATACTTAGTCATATGGGCAGAGACAGATGGTAAGGCTCGGTCATGAGGACAAAAATAGAAGCCCAACTAGAATTTGGGTTTCAGGGTCCAATAACAGCCAGAGAAAATTGTGGCGATAGATACAGATTGAAGAGAATAAAGTGCGGGAAGCTTTTAAGAGGGGTTTCTAGACTGTTATGGAGGCATTTCCCAAGCTAAAACCAAGTTTAAGATTTCATATATGTATTCTAAATTAGGATTTGTTTTTCTTTTACATTTAGTAGTTTGTACCCATATGTAATTGCTATGTATTAGTTGTTTTAGAAGTCAATGTTTATTTGTAAAATAATATTTTTGTGTGTTTTTGTATTGATCACTCAAAAAGAAAGTAAACAATGAATGTAACTAACAAGAGGCTAACCAGAGAAAAAGAGAAATAAACGAAATGAATGAATCTCGGTATAAAGATAAACATGCAGTTATAGTAATAAGAAATGAAAAATTTAAAGAAAAAAGTAAAATATTCCATACAAAGTTTGGTAAATTTAAAATGAAAATGTTTCTTACATAAACTACGCTTGGGAAACATAGGATTTTTTATAAAGCACGGAAAAAAGTTCCAAGTACAGGGAAAGGTGCATAAGTGGAAAACTCAGAATTTTTCAATTCATCCTTTTTTTGCAATGTAAGAAATAGATATTGATAAATTAGATTTTTCTGAAATTCTATATTAAAACTTGTATGGTAGGGTTTTGGATGCAAAAAATTGGTTGAACTATGCTTCTATTCTGAAGAACTATGGATAAAATTGGATGAAAAGCTATTTTCGATTTTAAAATATTGCGTTCATGAAGAATTATAAGTACATTTAGAATTTTTTCATCATGTTTTGAGAAGAATTTTTAAAGAAAAGAGCATTCATATAGGTATATGAAGTACAATTTAGAAATTCATGTACATTTCATATATTTCTTGATGTACTACACTTTGCATAATGACACGAATGACTATAAAAAAATTGAATGTATGGATGTGATTATGTAAGAGGATTCAATGAATTACATGGTTTTACCTTGTCAAATTTTGGGAACGAATTTCCAAAAGAGTTGGAGAATGGAACACCCCGCATTTTTGTAGAATAAACAAACAATATAATTTGACTACGAATAGAGAAAACAGGTACTTTTGGAATTGTTAGAATTTAGCCTTGAAACTTATACTATTGCATTCGTGAAGATTTTCATAATAATTTACTTGTATAATATGCTCTGAACGGAGTATGTACGAAAAAATTAATGTTTGAAGTTCCATGTTGGATAATAATCATACATATAAAGGAACATGCACATTTGATAAATATATAAACCATATTTTATAAATTTATAAATGTGCAAATTCCAAAAATGACCCACGTTTGAATTTGAAATATTAGACGTGTAGAATAAATGAGAATAAGATAAAAAGGTAACGTTGCGTAAACATAACGTTAAAGAGATATAAATGGAACTAATCAATTAACGTTGTATAAAAGTAACGCTACCGAATAATAAATGGAATTGAATAAATGTTAATGCAAAGTAGACATAATGTTATAAAATAGTTAATGGAATTTTTTTTAAAGGCTAAAATTATTTAAGCATAACACTGTGAATTAATAAATATATATTGCTGCAAAACAATTGTTTCACGGAAGATAACACGCACGTAAATGTGTGTGTATATATTTATTTTAGTTTATTTTAGATAAGTATATATGGATAAATTTCATAAATAACATGCATTGAATTTTAAAAATAACGCAATTCTTAAAAGAAATTAAATCAATAAAAAAGGAAATTAATCAACGTCAAATAAGTAACATTATAATTTGTATGCAAGAATTAAACACAAATTGAATACGACATGTCATTCTGATGTTTTGAACTATGAGGGTCTACCTATGGGGTATGGGGGTCGATCTATATGCAGTGTTTTTGACGTGTAACCTCTTGCTTTGAGAAACTAACGGACGACCTCAATTTGGCTCTCCATAAATAAACATGATGGGCTAGCCTTCAAGCTAATATTTTTCTGAATGAGTGCAGAAACCCTGTCAGTTTTCTTTCTTCTCTAATTTTTTAGAATGTACGTATTCTAGAACTAGGCTTTCTGATTTGCAATCTAGATGGAGAAATTGTAGATCTAAAAAAAGAGATGTCAAAATAGGATAACAATATTTTTGTTTTAAATGTCTAATAACAACATACGTAAATGTGTACTTTGTAATTGGGCTTACTACTGATAACAACATATAAATTTTTCGTTTCAAATGTCTGATAACAATGTACAATGTAAATAGACTTTCTGATTTGCAATATAAACTTACTGCTATTATATTTTATAATTGGAAGTGTGGTCCTATTCAACTGTATGTACATTGTTATCAAGAAAACAATTCTATGCAAATAGAATTGTTTTCTTGATAACAATGTACATAAGTATGTAGGGGTGATCGTTTGGTCGGTTCGGTTTGTTTGGAGATAAAAAAACTCAAACCGAATTGGAACCGAATTTATTCCAAACCGAATCGAACCGAATTAATTTCGGTTAATTCGGTCTATAACTGATCTAACCGAACTGGAAAGATGTACTATTATTCAAATGATTGATTTACTCAAAGTAAAACATAAATTCATAGTTGGAGAAATTTTATATAGTAAATTTTATGTTTATGACAAGATTTGATCTATTTGCAACAAATGTCTTTATATTATATAACTAAACAATTTTTTTTAAATTTCCACCATAATGTAAAAATAGATAATAAATTAAAATTTTGGTTAATTCGGTTAAATCGATAACCAAAAAAAATTATTTTACAAACCGAATTCAACCGATTTAGTCTTAAAACTGAATTGACCGAAATGAATCGATTTGGACGGTTAATTCGGTTTGAACCAAATATGTCTCACCCGTATAAGTGTGTTAGAGGTTTTTGATGAAGCTGAACAATGAGACGGCCTCGATCGTGCTCAAGATTGGCACTGTTATTCATGGAACCATTACGGTGTTGATATTAGCATGAACACTCACTTGAAGATAGTAAATCTGACTCTGAAAGGGAAAAACCGAGCAATACGTGATCATCTAAGTGTTGAGGAAGATACTAAAGATTCCAAGCATGTTGTTATGCATATATTATTATAGTGCAGTTTATGATAGTAAAGGCATTTGTTATACTAGCAGATGAGATAATAAATGATACCTATGGTCCAAGCGACGTGCATGAGTAATATTATCAAGCTCCTTCCTGTTTTAAAATAGAATACAACATAATGTAAATTCTTATTAGAAAAGGTCCATTAAATACAATAATACCTGAATTAGCGACGCTTTCTATCGCTGTCTTGTAGAGCCGTTGAAGCCTTTTGTTTTCAGCTAGATTTCATACATGCCAACGGCCATCATTTTCCTTTTGAAGTTGTTCACATTGACGCTGCAGTCGTGCGCATTCATACAGCAAATGTTGATTTTCCCACTGCAACTTAGCGTTTTCCTGTATCATATATAAACAAACCCTCAATATAATTTTTAGATTTATGTACTCTTAAATTTCAATGTTAACAAAACCAACACAATTCTCACACTACAAACACAAGCTAAACCTCTATTTCAGCCAATATTAGCAACTTCATTGCTTTTCACTAACCTAACAGAGATCTACAAACAATCGTTACAACAAACACGCCCCTATTACGTACCAAAAAAGATAAATAGATCCAGGGAAATATAGGTTAAAATAAGTAAAAGATATTTGCATAAATTCAATAGTATATGGAGAAATCACCTTTGTCTGCAAGATCGAGCATAAACTCAATAGTATATGGAGAAATCACCTCTGTGTTGCAAGCTCGATTCACCATATAACAGAATAAAGATCAGGAGAAACGTGCATTTATTTTGCAAAGGAGATGCTCCATTTTTGATTTGGGTATAGTTTCTATGATATAAAAAAAGCATGAGAAAAGAGAGCATTCTAGAAGGAAACGGGGTTGTTCGGTTGATGGATGCATATGGGTATCGGGTGGGCTACCTGGGTGCATTTTTTAAGAAACAAAGAATATTATGTTTTATTCAACCTAGATCCTACGTATTCCAACAATAAGCCAATGCAACAACCTAGAATTAAGTAAAAGTTCCTTTCATAGATCAATGATATTATATGTATCCATCCCGCTATTTTCTACGATTTAAAACTCTGATTTAATCAAATTTTTCATCGAATTTTAATGGTCGAATTTAATGATAAAAATTTGATATTTGTTACGCATCCATTTAGACATAGCTTATGGTAAAATTTTGACGGAAAATATGGAAGTTCGTTCGGTAACGTTATTTCAACGTAAGTCAGTTCAAATATTATATGAAAGAAATTATTTTAGAACCCGATTTCACAACAAGAAAAAAAATTGGTCGTTCTAAAGTCATCGACGCAATTCATTTCATGAAATTCAGAAATTTCAAGCCCCGTTTGAATTTTGTCGTACGAATTAGCAACATATCATCATTAAAAATTGGAGTTTTGATAGGAGAGTCATGACATTGACATTTTTGTACCATCGCATCTCGTCGTGTTGATCATCGAAGTATATCCATTTGTGCATTTTGATGTCCGGTGCACGCCGAAATCATTGAAACAACATGTTGAAATCAATTAAACAGCATGTCGTATCGTTATTCAACATTGTGTCATTTTTGAGTAAATTAGTCAAATTGAAATGGTGACGTGTAACACCCCGTAATTTTAAAATGTTAAAATTGACAAATTAAAGAATACTTAATTTATAGAAGAAGAATTAAGGGAAACCGGCTGCGCCATTGCGTTCGTCTCGGAATTCTGCTTGGGATGCAGACCGATTTTGCGTAAATCGGACATCGTATAAAGAAGTTATGAAGGTTAGAAGATTTTAGTTTAAAGCAGAATTTAATAATAATTAAATAACAAGAGCAGTTCAAAAATCAAAATGCGACCAAAATTGGATGAGCAGGAAATTTCCCGCTCAAGGGTGTCAACCCCCTCCCCCTCCCCCCCCCCCCCCCCCGCACGGGAGTCGCTGGCGAGTCAACCCCCCTATAGGGGTGTCGACTGGGGAGTTGACCCCCCTATAGGGTGTTGACCCTCATCGGCCCAGATCTGGCCGATGACGTGTTTTGTGGCTGGATCTGATGACGTGTTTCTCTGGAATTGGCTAATGACATGTTTTCTAGTCTGGATGGTTCAGATGGTTCCTAATCTAATCTAGAGGTCCTAATTCACCTAATACACCTATAAATAAACATGTCACCCTAATCTCATTGTTTGCTTCAACCCTAGCCTCCATGCTACTCTAATCTAAACTAACCTTTCTTCTCCACCAAAACAAATCAGAATAGGAGTATTCCAATTAGAAGATCAGATCTACAAACAATCAAAGTAGAGATTATTCAAGATCATAATTTCTACAACAACACCTAATTCTCTTTTCTAATAATCCTATCGCTGTGAGTCTATGTTACTTTCACATATAATTAAATTAAAAAGTAATTGTGATAGGATTGTAAATTGTATCTAATGTATATGCCTGTAAATAAGAAGAATCATATCTAGTTTTGTTATCCTTCAGATTCATACCCGATTGCTATTATCATATGCCTATCTGATATATTTTGTCATTATTCAGTTCACATGCCTATTTATATGTTTATGCCAATTTTGATGTTTTGATTCTTTTCCTTTCTTCTTTTCCTTTTTCCTTTTGAGATTAGGCTAACTTAGAGCCTAAGCATATTGCGTTGAGATTTACGTACGAATAACGTTGGGATGACTGAGAAAAGTTGGGAAATTTGTAATAAAATGAGATTTGTTATAAATTGTTGATGACTATGGAAATTGGTTTGGGCATAATTGAGGATAACTTGTATACATGAGATTTGGCATAAATTGGTTTGGGCATAATTAAGTATAACTTGTATACATGAGATTTGGCATAAATTGGTTTGGGCATAATTAAGTATAACTTGTATACATGAGATTTGGCATAAATTGTTAATAACTATGAAAATTGATTTGGCATAATTTGGCATAACTTGTATGCATGGGATTATAGGCATAAATTGGATTAGAATTATAACCATAAATTAGATTGGAATTTAGGGTAATCGGGAATCACTATAATCCAAGATTTGAAATTGGGCATGAATTAAGGAAGAGATAATGAACGCAAATAGATTTGGGCATAATTTGGTATAACTTGTATATATGGGATTACAGGCACAAATTAGATTAGAATTATAAGCATAAATTGGGTTGGAATTTATGGGTAATTGGAATATTTTATAATCCTAGATTTGAAATTGGGACTTGAATCAAGAAAGTGATAATGAACGCCTAGGACACGAGGTTAGATTCAGATTGCGATATAAGCCTTCCTGGAACCGCCCGACATATCCAGCAACTGCAATTTGGTAATCTAATGTGAGAGGTCAAAGGCAGAAATTAGATGTGTAATAATGCTAAGACACGAGGTTAGATTCGGATTGCGGTAGAAGTCTGCCCGGAACCGTCCGGCATATCCAGCAACTGCAAACGGTAATCTAATATGGGAGGTCTTGCACGATTAGGGTATAATAAATCAATAAACACTTAACCAAGATAAGACATAGCAAGACATGGGAATAGAAAAAGGGTTAAGTGGGTGACATGGGTAGCATGTTAAACATAATTAAAAACACTTAACCAAGATGAGACATGTGGTAAGACATGGGAATAATAAAGGGTTAAGTGGGTAACATGGGTAGCATGGGAAACATAATAAAAGCACTTAACCAAGATGATACATGTGATAAGACATGGGGATAAAAAGGGGTTAAGTGGGAATTCCTAGTGGGGACTAAGCTTAGGAGGGAAGCTTATGTCAAGTGTATGGACCCTTTTCAACCAGTAACCCATTTCAGTATCTATATGAGCTCGAACTAGGTCGAGGACAGGGACACGCTTACTGGGGTTGATTGTAAGAGGTCAATAAAGAGTTAGCGATGGCATTACAAGTCCAACGAAGTCATGTGCGTGCGTGGGTCCAAGCTGGTAGGTAAGACGTTGTTGCATCGTGTAGGTATAAGCTGTGCATTTCAGTGGTATCGAGGTTGCCACCTTAGGGAGTGATACACCCTATTGTGGGACCACCACAGGTATCTATGAGGTTAGGAAGCCGATCAAATGGGAAGAGTAGTGGGTACATCTAGTGGTGATAGGTGCATATTGGTTACTTATGATAGCAGCTAGAGGTACATAATCGAATAGGGAGGGTACATCTAGTGGTGATAGGTGCATATTAGTTACCGATGATAGCAGCTAGAGGTACATAATCGAATAGGGAGGGTACATCTAGTGGTGATAGTTGCATATTAGTTACCTATGATAGCATCTAGAGGTACATAATCGAATAGGGAGGGTACATCTAGTGGTGATAGGTGCATATTGGTTACCTATGATAGCAGCTAGAGGTACATAATCGAACAGGGAGGATAGTGGGTACATCTAGTGGTGATAGGTGCACGTTGGTTACCTATGATGGCAGCTAGAAGTACAAGAAACTATCATCATTCTATTTAGCCAAGAGGGATCATCTTTTAGTATGAAACGAGTATTGGTGCGGTGCAGAGAATATCTTATAGTGGTTAGAAGCGCAGTCAATGTTACATCTTGTTACCTTGTCATATCTGCTTATGTTACAGTCATCTCTTATATCCAGTTTATGTTCTTATCATGTTGCTTTACTAATTATATTGTCCCTTATATCCAGTTTATGTTCTTATCATGTTGCTTTACTAATTATATTGTTAAAGTCACTGGACTCGCCAGACTTTATGTCTGACCCTTTTTGTTTAGCCTCTTTTCTTTCCTTTTCCCCCCCAGGTTCTCAGGGTGGGCATGTTGAAGCTTGATTCGGATTTTCCTGCTTGAAGTGCTGAAAGTAATGCTTAGCTTTGTTTCTCTTTCATATGGCATTTTGGATTGGGGATTATGGTTTTAAAAATTATGTACTCTGATAGCTTCTATACAAGACTGATATTATGTACTTGGTTTTGGTGCGATAGGTTTGAAGATGTCACCAAACTTATTTTTGTTTCCGCTGCAATAAAGTTATAAATTTTTCAAGTACTATTCTATGTACCCGTCTTGTAATATTCTGTTCTGTTGACTTATAATGCTTTACGGAACATAATGCATTCTCTTTGTGAGTGAGATTAACGAACGTGGGGTGTTACATAACGTACCCTACATTATGATCCTACCTTTTCATTCCCCACATTTCATAGCCATATTCATGAAATTTGAATTCTAGTCACGATCCTATTTTCTAGCAAAAGTAAATGTGATAAAGTGCCACATAGCGTTGTTCCTTATCCTTTACGATTCTAATAGCCGAATACTTTCCTATAGTCATTATTTTGTCCTTCCTCCAAACTCCTTTGCTTCCCCATCAAGCCACATTCCACCACTTTGTCACCCATCCAAGCTTCGACCGCTAAGCTTCTCCTCACTCCTTCTCTCCTCCGTGGTTATCACATTATGTATAAAAAAATTGTTTGTCCACCTCCACTCTGCACGCTTCCTAAACTCTGACCCTATATCTAATATACTCCGTGCATAGCAGCACCACATTAGTCCATAAGCCTCCCCTCTAACTCCATGGACCAAACAACTGGGCACTCTAGCGCATCCCAACTGCCCACATTGACATAGCCTTAGCTCCAAAAAAGAAGTCTATCCTCCTCTCAGCAACCTCCATGCCTCTATTTTGCTTCCTGACAACCATGTTCCAATACCTATAGGCATGAACATATCAGCCTGTAACTCAATGATTCACTGCATATATGTTGTAAGCACCTATGCATGTGCATGTTGATGCATATCTGCATGTGTGCATGTCTGTCGAGCTCAAATCCCGAATGTGAGAACAACGTACAATAACATATATTCACACTGTATGATGTCTTATTATACATTTTATCATGTCACTAAACAAATGATATCAATGAGATAGAAAAAGTATATTTAACGTCATTTGAACTGAATTTAATCATTTTCTTACTTCTAATTACCTATAATATAACATATTATATAAATATTCATGTGTTGTAAATGGAATGATAAGTTACCATTACCATTGCTTTTGAAAAAAGTTACTAATATTTTATCATAGAAAATGGTAAATTAACCGATACCATATCGGTTATACTAGTACATCAGTGTTACCCAAAAATGATAACTATTTGTTTGATAATGGTATGGAAATGGTAAATTTATCATTAACATAACTGCTATAGAATAGAATATGTACTTTATAGAAGAAAGTTCAAAGCAATGTAATTATAGCCTTAAATTGCTGTATGAATTTAGTATGGAAAAAAAAATCATGAGTAAAATGAGTTTGTGACACACTTTAATTTACTAGAACAAGGAGAATTATAAGATGAGTTTTTATGAAACGACAAGTTTGTAAATAAGTGTACCTTGTTAAAGTAATAAAGAATGCGGTAATGACCTGAATTTCAGTACTCTTTGAGTTGACTAATACAACACACGTCCAACACAAATTGCAAAGAAATACGAATTATTGTGGGTAAGATGAAAAAGATAGAAGAAGAACAGAAATAACAACACAGAATCTCACATCGCAGCTAAATAAAATATAACATATATACAATAACTTTTGGAATACAAAACTGTATTTGTACTTACATGCATCATCAAAGTATATCACCTAAATAAACACAGCGGAAATAAAATTTTATAACTAACGGTGAAGCCTCCTTCTCCAAGCTCCTCCAAAGTATCTGTAAACACCTGAAAGACATGACTACCCATATAAATTTGGACACAAAGGGTTTATGGTAAATAAAACAAATAAACTCAGTTTAACAACCCGCTTATTCGATGATAATAGATTTAAATATTTTATTTAAATATATCATCTTATGTATCACTCAAAATGTTGTTTTTCACAAACTATAAAATTAAGACTAAGGACCACTTCCATTGAGTTCAAAACGTCGTTTACGACCTTTTTTACTATAAGCATCGATATGTTCAGAGATTCGAAAATTTGGCACTTTGGGTTGGGTCTTGGTTGAGCTAGCCAAGCTCATCATATAACCCCTCTTAGCCCCTCCTCCTTCATTCATTTTCCTCCTTCTCTACAAAATATAAAATGGGCTTAGGGAAAGGGAAATTAAAATTCCCTAAACCCTAGATTGATTTAGGAATCCAATTCAACATGAGTTCATGTGCATATTCAAAGTGAAGAAAGGTAATCACTCTCTCTACCTTCTCTAGCTCATCTCCTCTTCTATTTTTGTGAATTCCTATGTCCTAGTTCTTTGGAAATTCATTTATATGATCTTAGATTGGAGATTCTTGTGTGTTGCTTGATGAGAGATTGCTCTAGCTTGCTTTTGGGTTGATCCTTTGTTTCTAATGAAGAAAAATGGGTTCTTGCTCGAATTGGAGCTTGTTCTTCATTGTTTGAAATCAAAGGTGAGTTCTTTTTGAACTCACGTCTATGCCACAAGCCATTGGTTTTTACAAGTGTAATTTATTGTACATATGAGTTTGCATGTGCTAGTGAATTGGTTATGTTAGTGTAACTTAGCCGATTTCATGTATTTATGTTCTATTGAGTTGAAATTATAAGTAGGATTATTTACACAATTTTATGCATATGTTTTTAGTTGATTTGGTGAAGTTGTGAAGCTCCGTTGTCTCCCGACAAAGTTCTAAGTCTTCACAAGTCGCCTGAATCGCTTTCGTAGGCTTTGGTTTGGAATTTTGTTCATCTTCGAATGTATAATCGAAATAATAGCAATATCATGTTCGTGTATGTGTGCGGGTTTGTTGGTGTTATAAGATGTTTCATCAAGCCTTAGATGCTTCATTTTCACTTAGAAATCATCATATATCATCACCATTTTTCCGGGCCTCATCCGCGGCCGATTGCACGTTCTTCCTAGGCAAAATCTAGTATTTGGCTCAGCTCAGACGTCTGTTGCACCGCTTCAGACGTCCGACCGATGCAATAGACGTCTGTAGAACCCTCTGGAATAAACATAATTATTGGCTTCAGGTCAGACGTCTGCTGCACCGCTTCAGACGTCTGACCGATGCAACAGATGTCTGTAGAACTCTCTAGAATGAACATAATTATTGGCTTCGGTCAAACGTCTGTTGCACCGCTTCAGACGTCTGACCGACGCAACAGACGTCTGTCCAGGGCAAAATAGTTGAATTCTTAAAAGGATCATAACTTTTTCATACGTTGTCGGAATTCAATGAAATCAGGTGCGTTGGAACCGTCTCGATGAGAGGTAATTTACACTATTTGAGATCAATTGTAGCCTTTTTATGGGTTTTTAAACCTTTTTCACGACTCTAAAACGTGAATTATCAACTCGATATCCTTCGAGTCTATTCCGATGTAGTTTAAAACCTTCGAGTGCTAGTTTGTGATTTCGATTCGTTCATCGATTGAAATTACAATCGTTATCCCTTGATTTCCTGTGTTTTGTTGTAATGTGAGTTTATGTTTCATGATGTTCGTGTTCTATTCGCTACGGCGGTGGTTTTCAAGAATATTTGAACCACAATGGATAATAGGGTTTTATATTGTCAATGGGCATCGAACCAACGTTTAATCAGTTTTTAAATTCAAAAACTTTTAAAATAAATTTAGTTTCTAAACCCATTTTGATTCTATTGATATATATATACGATTCCTTATCCTATCGATCAGATGAGAAATTTAGTTTATTTACCTTAGTAAAACTGAGGACTATGACCCCTTATATGTTTACTTCGCCGAATAACTCTTGGACTCGTGCGTTCGAACATGTATGGTGATTTTCTCTGTTTTGAATACAATCCAATTACGGGTTCGTAAATATTCGAGAATAGCATGTGGTTATGGGACATGTCGCTATTTCCTTATATTAAATAGCTCGGAGTAATTTCTATTCACCTGCATCGATGTGATCCTTTTGTGACTTGTGTTTGTGATCCTCGATCGCCCGAGTGGGTTTTACGATTCTTGGATTTCACCTATGGGACTTCGGTCCAACCTTCATAAATTATGTTTTGAGAATGAACTAACAAGGGGTAGTAAATATTCGAGGATAGCGAGTGGTTATGGGACATTTAGCTATTTTCTTATATTAACTATCTCGGTGTAATTCATACTCACCCGGATCCATAGTATCCGCCTCTATGACATAGTTGTTTGGTTCGCGATCGCCCGAGTGGGAAATTATGATTTGTGACCTTCATTTATGGGACTCTGGTCCAACTTTCTATGGTTTATGTATTTTCATCATCCGGGATCATGACCCGGCTCTGTGGAGGAGCTTCGGCTCAAACAAATGGGTTCTCTACCTAGAGATCGTATCTCATCTGGGAGGTATCCACTTTTTATGATATTTTCTAGATATCGTATCTCATCTGGGAGGTATTCACTTTTTTATGATGTTTTCTAGAGATCGTATCTCATTTGGGAGGTATCCACTTTTTATGATGTTTTCTAGAGATCGTATCTCATCCGGGGAGTAACCACTTTTTATGATGTTTTCTGGATTTCTAGTGATTTCTGGATTCTTGATTACTTTTATGCGATGCACGTCAATTTGATTTTGTTTGGCATTCCTCTGTCATTTCCTGTTGGGTGCTATTATTTGAATGTTGCATTCTATATTAGCTATGAGATTATTTAGAGATATTTGTGTAATGACATTCCATTGTCATTTCCGGATTGTGTTGACATGCCTTGTTTCATATTTATTTATGATTAGATATTATTACTAGAATCATGTCATCCTGTGTTATATCTCTTATTATCTCAGTTTGTTTGATAAGTACAGCTAGACTGATCCGTTTATTGTTTATTTTCTTATAAATAATACTCGTGTCAGGCCGAGTCATTTTAGGTGCTCCTTTAGGTCTCATCGCAGGACTGATCTTCCGCTTTCAACTTGCTACTCTGTCTTCGCAGCTTTATGTACTTATGTACCTATGTCATTATCACTTGTGGTGTACATATTCCTTTATTTAGATCATGGAACATGTATCTATTCTTTTGGGATTAATGGATCTTTGTTGGCCACTATCTTGTTGTACACATTCTTGGTTTATTCATATCTATTCCGCCTTTGTGATATGATTATTCCATGTCTGGCTATGAGATATACCATATTTATATTATTGTTATTGTCTATTTTATACTGCTTTCCGGATTGCATATAGCCATTGTGTAGTTGCCCTATGTGCTAAATGGACATGTCGAAATTTTAATCTGTATCATATTTCGATGTGCATTCCTCATATGGAGAAGTTATACAATCGGTCGGTCTTCACAAATCTCATTATCCGTTATAGTTTACGACATTTCTCTGAAATGAACTGGACGATAGTGGGTATAGAGGCGGGGCGCTACAGTTGGTATCAGAGCCACTTTCAGGAACAGTGTAAGATAGTATGACGATGGTATTGTCTTAAGCCTCTCTCGGGAATTGTGCTTTAGGGTTTTAGTTAGAGTCTTAAGACCCGTCATAGCTAATCTTCCTATACGATTCCATTTTGATTGAATTTGCATCGTTTGAATTCAACTTGAGATTAACTTTTTCTTCCTTTTTACTTAAAGAAGCGAAATAGTTGGTCGTAGCTGTGCAAATGTCGGCTCACCCAGTGTACCTCTTACGGGAGGGGTGATTATGTCTCAAGTGGCCTATTTTTAGTCTTCTAGAATAGTTATCGACTTATCCCTTCGGGTTGATTTCTATAGTCCATCTTGGGCCTGGGTGCTCTAGTAGTGCTTCTGTTTCATTCTTTGACTCGAGTTGCTAATCAATCTCTATTTTTGTATAAGTTACGTTATTAAAATGTGGTTTTCAAGTTGTCGATCGCTTCGGTGATCGTATTTTGACATTGTTGTGCCTACTTCAATCGTACGAGAAATTTAATTAAACGCCTTAGTAAACATGATGACTATGGACCCTTTTGTTTGTTTTAACGGATAATTACTGGACTTGTGCATTTGAAAACCATTGTGTATCACACCTATCTTGTTGATCATTTATGATCCTTGTAGTTGATTGATCATGGGATATCTTGCCCGTGCATCATTACGCACGTCGTAAGCGCCTTTGATCCTGATATTTCTTGATTTCTAGTTAAGATAGTTTTGTACGTTGTTACGTACCTAGAATGGTCTATTGATCACTTGTCGGTCGGTATGGAGATACCATGTCTTTGTGACTAAACCTACTCCCTTGTTGTCAGCTATATAGTTCTAGTTCGGTGTTAAATTACCAAGCCTTCAGGCTAAAACAACTCATTTGTTACCTCGTTGTGCCGGTGTGAGTCACCAAGCATTTGTGCTAAATTAACTCAACAAATGTATCATTGCGTTCCAAACTCAAGATCAAGAATGAGGGATAGCATCCCGCTTCTTGTGATCCCTCTTCTTGAGTCAAGGTATGTGTCATTAATTCCTTAAAGTCATATACCTTGTTCAATGATTATTTTATTTATGTTCTTTTGATATACGTCGATCGTGTTCTTCGTTATCAAAAGATATCATTTGTGTTTTATTCATAATTTGATAAAGGAATTTTATTTCCTTTACGCCATCCCGAATAATTTATTGGATTTTTATATTTTCGCGAGATTTGCGCGAACGTTAGAAATTGTGAGGATTTTCTTGTGTTAACTTGTCCGTCGGGTGCGTGAAGGATCTCGAACGGGATATGGGACGCCATGTTGTAGTTCGGAATTCCTAAACACCATTATGTGGCAATCCGACATTCGAAATGATTCCTAAAATTAAAATTCACTTCTAATATGTTAATCAAAATAATAATATTTTGGATTTTTGCTATCTTCGTAGTCGTTTGTTATTTTTCTAGATAATTTATTTCTATATTTTCTTGAAGCAATTCTAAGAATTTGAGTGGTTCAAGATTTTAATTAGAAATTGCCTTGAATCTTCTCTTTGAGTAAATTAAATAACTCCACGAACAACCCAAAAAGTTATTTATTTATGCCTCTTATTTCTGGATTTTAGATTTTGATTTTCGAGAATTCTTAGTGATTGAGAATCTCTCCTAATTCCTAATCCTTGTTTCGACTTGCTAAAAAGAATTTAGTATTCTTGTGATTCCATGGGTCTCCTTATTTTCTCTAGTGAACGATCACTCGAGAGAATGGGAATCCCATGGGGAAGGGAGATTTGGGTTTTGCGATCCGCAGCGAACTCAATAATTCCTTTCTTTGAATCTATGATCTAGTTGATCATCCGGAAGTTCTATAGTCAATTCACTTATGGACTTAGCCTTGCATTGTTCTTAGAAATGAATATCGAAAGGATGAGCTCTTTTGATATTCCCCCTTTATTTGTTCGAATCATTTGGATTGACAAGTGTCTTTGCACGTTTGTTAACCCTTATCAATCAAATTTTTTGGGGATTATGACCTCTTTGGTTTAATCTCATCTTGTTATAGAAATTGTCTATTGCTTCTTTGATTGATTGCTGATGTTTTTGCGATTTGAGATTTTTGGCGGAAAATTATCTTAAATCTTGTTGTTCTAAAAAGGTAAATTGTGCACTACTTATCCATCATCTTCTCGATGTTTCCGATTCTCTAAGATTGATACTCAAGTTTCTGAATATTGGGAATTTCATATAGTTCCTAATGATTCGTCCTTATGGTTACTAAATGAGATTTAGTACCTGGTCAGAAATCGATTTCCCCGAGTAGTTCCTTGGTATTTCGTTACCAACCTTGAATCATTGATATTATAATTGATTATTCCTTCGAGAATTACTCTTTTTAGCTAACTTCGTTGGAATTTCTGAGTGGTTCTTTTGTGGATTTCAGCCACCTTGTCGCAAGAATAAAATGCTGAAGTTCGGTGTTTGCTACATCGTCGTGATTGAGTTTTGGGAATGGATTAGTCAACCATCGTAAATTCCCATTTCATATCCTAAGAGAAATATCTATTATTGATATCTCGCATCTATAGGACGCAATCCCGTTGCTCCTTGAAATTCCAAATTAGATTCGCTTGGTTTTTGTGCATTCTATTGATTCTCATTTCCTTGAGAGTCATACGAAGAAAGGCGAGTCTATTTGAATTCATAGCGCTTATGAATTTTTCTGGAATTATTTTAATCGTTTGGGATGGCTACCTTCATGGGTAATGAAGTTAGAGATTGAACTCTAGCTTTTATAATCTTGCGAGACGAAATTGGGATCTCACCTAGCCGTTGGTGTGATCTTTCCATTTCGTGTCGATTCTGGTGGTACCACTCCGTGGTATTTATTTTTGTTTTTACTTATTACTTAATTCTTAAGGAATTGCGGGGATGCAATTCTTTTAAGGGGGGAAGTCTGTAACAACCCACTCATTCGATGATAATAGATTTAATATTTTATTTAAATATATCATCGTATCTTATGTATCACTCCAAATGTCGTTTTTCACAAACTATAAAATTAAGACTCGGGACCACTTCAATTTAGTTCAAAACATCGTTTACGACCTTTTTGACCATAAGCATCGATATGTTCAAAGATTCGGAAATTTGGCACTTTGGGTTGGGTCTTGGTTGAGCTAGCTAAGCTCATCATATAACCCCTCTTAGCTCCTCCTTCTTCATTCATTTTCCTCCTTCTCTACAAAATAGAAAATGGGCTTAGGGAAAGGGAAATTAAAATTCCCTAAACCCTAGATTGATTTAGGAATCCAATTCAACATGAGTTTATGTGCATATTCAAAGTGAAGAAAGGTAATCACTCTCTCTACCTTCTCTAGCTCATCTCCTCTTCTATTTTTGTGAATTCCTATGTCCTAGTTCTTTGGAAATTCATTTATATGATCTTAGATTGGAGATTCTTGTGTGTTGCTTGATGAGAGATTGCTCTAGCTTGCTTTTGGGTTGATCCTTTGTTTCTAATGAAGAAAAATGGGTTCTTGCTCGAATTGGAACTTGTTCTTTATTGTTTGAAATCAAAGGTGAGTTCTTTATGAACTCACGTCTATGCCACAAGCCATTGTCTTGTACAAGTGTAATTTAGTGTTCAAATGAGTTTGCATGTGCTAGTGAATTGGTTATGTTAGCGTAACTTAGCCAATTTCTTGTATTTATGTTCCATTGAGTTGAAATTATAAGAGGATTGTTTACACGATCTTATGCATATGTTTTGAGTTGATTTGTTGAAGTTGTGAAGCTCTGTTGTCCCCCGACAAAGTTCTAAGTCTTCACAAGTCGCTTGAATCGCTTTCGTAGGCTTTGGTTTGGAATTTTGTTCATCTTCGAATGTATAATCGAAATCATAGCAATATCATGTTCGTGTGTGTGTGCGGGTTTGTTGGTGTTATAAGATGTTTCTCCAAGCCTTAAATGCTTCATTTTCACTTAGAAATCATCATATATCATCACCATTTGTCCGGGCTTCATCCGCCGCTGATTGCACATTCATTCCTGGGCAAAATCTAGTATTTGGCTCAACTCAGACGTCTGTTGCATCGCTTCAGGCGTCTGACCGATGCAATAGACGTCTGTAGAACTCTCTGGAATGAACAAAATTATTGGCTTTAGCTCAGACGTCTGTTGCCTATACGGACGTCTATCAGGGGCAAAATAGTTGAATTCTAAAAACGATCATGACTTTTTCATACGTTGTCGGAATTCAACGAAATCAGGTGCTTGGAACCGTCTCGATGAGAGCTTTAAAACGAAACTAATATTAGAGTAATTCACACTATTTGATATCAATTGTAGCCTTTTTATGATTTCATAAACCTTTTTCACGACTCTAAAACGTGAATTATCGACTCGATATCCTTCGAGTCTATTCCGATGTAGTTTAAAACCTTCGAGTGCTAGTTTAGGATTTCGATTCGTTCATTGATCGAAATTACAACCATTATCCCTTGATTTTTTTGTATGTTGTAATGTGAGTTTATGTTTCATGATGTTTGTGTTCTATTCTCTACGGCGGCAGTTTTCATGAATATTTGAACCACAATGGATAATAGGGTTTTATATTGTCAATGGGCATCGAACCAACATTTAATCACTTTTTAAATTCAAATCCTTTTAAAATAAATTTGGTTTCTAAACCCGGTTCTGATTCTATTGATTTATATACGATTACTTATCCTATCGATCGGACGAGAAATTTATTTTATTTACCTTAGTAAAACTGAGGACTATGACCCCTTATACGTTTACTTCGGCGAATAACTCTTGGACTCGTGTGTTCGAACATGTGTGGTGATTTTCTCTGTTTTGAATAGAAACCAATTACGGGTTCGTAAATATTCGAGAATAACATGTGGTTATGGGACGTGTCGCTATTTCCTTATATTAACCAGCTCGGAGTAATTTCTATTCCCCTGAATCGAAGTGATCCTTTATGACTTGTGTTTGTGGTCCTCGATCGCCCGAGTGGGATTTAAGATTCTTGGATTTCACTTATAGGACTTCGGTCCAACCTTCATGATTTATGTTTTGAGAATGAACTAACAACGGGTTAGTAAATATTCGAGGATAACGAGTGTTTATGGGACATTTAGCTATTTTCTTTTGTTAACTATCTCGGTGTAATTCATACTTACCTGGATCCATGGTATCCGCCTCTATGACCTAATTGTTTGGTTCGCGATCACCCGAGTGGGAAATTACGATTTGTGACCTTCATCTATGGGACTCCAATCCGACTTTCTATGATTTTCTATGATTTATGTATTTTCATCATCCGGGGTCACGACCCGGCTCCGTGGGGGAGCTTCGGCTCAAACAAATGGGTTCTCTACCTAGAGATCGTATCCCATCTGGGAGGTATCCACTTTTTATGGTGTTTTCTAGAGATCGTATCTCATCTGGGAGGTATCCACTTTTTTATGATGTTTTCTAGAGATCGTATCTCATTCGAGAGGTATCCACTTTTTATGATCTTTTCTAGAGATAGTATCTCATCTGGGGAGTAACCACTTTTTATGATGTTTTCTGGATTTATAGTGATTTATGGATTCTTGATTACTTTGATGCGATGCGCGTCAAATTGATTTTGTTTGGCATTCCTCTGTCATTTCCTGTTGGGTGCTATTATTTGAATGTTGCATTCTATATTAGCTATGAGATTATTTAGAGATATTTGTGTACTGACATTCCATTGTCATTTCCTGATTGCGTTGACATGCCTTGTTTCATATTTGATTAGATATTATTACTAGAATCATGTCATCCTGTGTTATATCTCTTATTATCTCAATTTGTTTGATATGTATAGCTAGACTGATCTGTTTATTGTTAATTTCTTATAAATAATACTCGGGTCAGGCCGAGTCATTTTAGGTGCTCCTTTGGGTCTCATCGCAGGACTGATCTTCCGCTTTCAACTTGCTACTCTGTCTTCGCAGCTTTATGTACTTATGTACCTATGTCATTATCACTTTTGGTGTACATATTCCTTTATTTAGATCATGGTACATGTATCTATTCTTTTGAGATTAGTGGATCATTTTTGACCACTATCTTGTTGTACACATTCTTGGTTTATTCATATCTATTCCGGCTTTGTGATACGATTATTCCGTGTCTGGCTATGAGATATACCATATTTATATTATTGTTATTGTCTATTTTATACTGCTTTCCGGATTACATATAGTCGTTGTGTAGTTGCCCTATGTGCCGAATGGTCATGTCAAAATTTTAATCGGTATCAGATTTCGATGTGCATTCCTCATATGGAGAAATTATACAAATGGTCACTCTTCACCAACCTCATTCTCCGTTATGGTTTACGACATTTCTCTGAAATGAACTGGACGATATTGGGTATAGAGGCGGGGCACTACACTCAGGGTCAGTCATGAGACTGGTGTGAGTAATCTCCAAACATTTGGTTTAACTTTTTAAAATCCTTTCGTAAGACTGTTTTACACATAAACACATATGGATTTTTAACTTACGATAACCCAAAATATTCTTTGTATCAAAATTCTTCTGGTATTATAATAATGTCTAAATCAAATAAATTATAATCTAGCAGAATCCTTGCATCTAATGCTACACATACATAGTATATAATCAAAAACCGCAGTGCGCTTATTAGAGAATGTATTTCCAACTAAGACGAGATATGGGAACACCTTCCAATAGTGTATCTCTAGAGAGGAATACACTGGGTTCAACAAGAACATCTTGCAATCCGGCCACACATGACCGACCATTCACTCAACTAGAGTGTATCGAATGTATATCACTAACGGTTGTGATCACCAACTGTTACCAAAAGCATACAGCAGCGAAAGAATAAAAAGCAATTGAATTTTCTCTAGATCTATTGATAATACATCCTAATGGTTATGACCCATATAGCCATGTTTCCTGCCTGATTTCTTTCATTTCCCAGTTGATGAGGCTTGAGGTCACGATTAACTTTATAGAATATCACATCAACTTTAAATGCCACATCGTCGGATCAATAAAATCACTAATTGTTGTCCTAAAAAATACTCTAGGTGTTAAGTTAAGAGAAGTTTCCTTCTCCACCACTAACTATGGTACATTTGAAGAAATCAATGTACATGACCATCTGGAAATACGTAGTTAGATATTTGTCCATATACATTGTCCTGAGACTGGACAAACCGAAGGCACCATCCCATCTATCCATCTTAGGCAATTTCTACCTAGGATTAACAGAACAGTCCTTGCGCTTTACTCCATCTTCAATTACCTTCATATAATTTAATCCGCAGCACTTATGCCTATACGGAGTGGTTTTCGGATAATAAATCCAATTGGTCCCTCCATATTGACAATGATGGTATTAAATTGGCTAATACTTAGATAGTCGGTTACTTAACTATCGAAGAAAATAAACATTCATCCAAAGATCTTATTCCCTAAGAGAATACTATTAGTTAGCACCAAACAATCACTGCCCATTGTTAATTAATATTTCACTAATTTAATCATTTCTCAATATTCATTTATCAAATCTCTTTACCGAGATATTTTTCACACCCACTTTTGATTCTCATTATACTTGGAAAACATTCCCATATTCCAATTCTTTTATTTCCTATACTTTAAAAATATCTTCCATTTAGTTGCAAAGCACATTTCCAATTATTTATCTCTTCAACAATCTCATTCATTTTTGTACTTAGAAAATATTCCTCATTTTATATGGAAAACATTTCCAAATCTTATTTGCTTGGGATAAAATGAACGTTGCGTAAAACGTCGTTCTAACAACCCAAAATACTACGTTTAACTAATTATATTTAAATCTCATATTAAATCTTAACTGTTTCCTTTTCGTAAATCATTTGCTATAACAACAGTGTTATAGTCCATGCCTTTCTATTTTTAATGAAATACGTCCATTGTAATACTTTATATTTTATTAACCAATTTGGTCATAAATTCAACATATAATCGATGAATCGATTTCAATTATCAAATTTTACTTAAATTTTTTCTATCTCCTTAAATCTTCAGAAAATTTTGCCAGCGTCTCCTTTGTACATCTCAATCGGTAAAACCTCAAAACACCTCTCTATGCCCTATCCATTCAAAAAGAAAGTCAACTAGCCAGGCGGATTGTCGTTAGGCTCTTAAAATCTCATATTCAATCTAAATATGTACCTCTTCGATGAGCATTCAATTTATTTCTTTTATTAACTTCATTCCATACCTGGTTAACATATATATATATATCCATCCATTCTAAATTTATTTCAACTCGAAAAAACTAATCGTTTTTATCTCAATTCGCGAATTTATACTCAGCTTAACTCTTTTGCATATTTCACTTTTTATTTGAACATATCTCGTACATATATATTTTTAATTTGCTTATAAACCAATTAGAACACATTTTCAACTCGAATTTCATATTCAATTGCGGATATGAATTCCCAAAATCTATACACTTATCCAAAGTTAAATTCAATCCCAAAACCCCATTAACTAATTATTCTTCTAATTAGTTAATTCTATTCAATAACTAAAAATCTGATTTTTGTTTCAGAAATCAATCCATTTGCTCCACTTAAGTTCATATTTATTTTATAACTCAACTCTGGATTTTTCTAATGGAAATCTAAGTTTAATTTGCTTAAAATCCTTTTATTTTATTAAATAAACGTTATGGTTTATAAACGGTTATACCAATGTTTTCTGAAAATTTGATTTTGATATAACCCAATATCTATAAGACAAAATCCAGATTTTTCTCTTCCATTAGAAAACTATCATTCAACAGATTCAGACGATTCTTGTTTCAAAGAATTTCGACTTATATTGAGTTCTATAAGCTCAATTAAAGTTCGAAATGCATAACTACGAACTACCATGTCGCAACAAGCTCATTTTAACTTAATTTAAATATAAACATTTAAACTTCATTTATTATATAAATTTCAACACCATTCTTCCATATTTTAATATTAATTAAACAAGTTTTCCAAATCTAACCAAAAAAATTTGATTATCCTAAATCGTCGATTATTTCATTCTACATTCATAACTCAGTTATAAATTTATTTACAACTCCACTTTCTATTTTTAAATACTAATCCCCTTGGAGATAAATTATTTTGTAAAATTCAAAATAATCGATTTACAATTATAAATCTATATGGATTTATTTCAATTCAATTTACATTCCGACCGTCGGAGTAAATTCCATCATTTCTTTATGAAACGATTCACAATGCTTCTTTTTAAATCCATACTTGAATTTAAATTATCCAATGATAATTTTTCACCTTTATGTATAAATATCATAAATTATATTGCTTGTTTATATATTTAAACAAGTCTTTATTTCAAATCCATATGAAATTCAATTTCTAGTTTGGGAAAATAAAGTTCCATTTTAAATTCACATTTGAATTTACATTCCTAATTATCCAATGAAAATTACCCCACTTCATTTATAAACATCGTTTATAAATTTAACTACTTGTTTTTTTTTTATTAAAACAAGTTAATATTTTATATCCCATTCAAAATTAGAATTCTATTTTTTTGAAAAATAATTTTTTTTCCCTTCTCTATAAACCCAAATTTTATCCTTTTCATTCAAATATATCTTTACGATATTTTATATACCAATTAATCTAGGGCCACCGTTATTCAAACATTCAAAACACTCAATAATCAATCACAGGTTATTTATCATATCATATAACACTATATATGGAAACAAAAAAAAATGTTGAGGAATCCATTTGGATTCTTCCAACCTGTTTTTCCTACATCCACAGATGTTAGACAACATAAATAATACCAATCCTGCTTCGAGGCAGGACATCGCAGTATAGAAGGTCGTCCACTATATATATTGTGGGTCGCATAGGGTCATTCGCTAATGGTACTACCGGAAAATCCAACTACATAGCCTAAATAACTAGTATATATATAATAACCATAGTTTATCAACAATTCACCAATGCATCCAAACATTCAACAACCAACATATAAAAATTAAATACTAAATAGAATTTCGTTTATAATAAATTATAAACGAATCCAGAGAGTAAATTTACTCACGTTGATTTCCAATTCTTCGATTTCATGCCATTTTAATCTAATTCCAAACATGCATTTGAATTTAGATAAAATTCCTGATAACTTTAAATCCTATCACTCAAATTCTACCGTGTAGTGGGCATCGATACAATTCCAATACTACGGATGTCATCTTGACTGGATCTAAAATGGGAAAGTTACAACATTTATAATATAATGGATTTATTTAAAATTAAACAAACACCCTAATTACCTTTTATTAACTTTAAAATAAAAAAGTTGCCTCACCCATTTTTATTATGGGTTATGAGTAACTGTACAACACCTTGCAAGCTCCACTGTTGATTGGGGATTAACACAACTAGAATTATCCCCAAAATCTTACAACCTATGCCACTCGATTTTGACCTAAAAGCTATGCTACCATCGCAATCCCAACTGCCTCCACTCCATTAACCATCACCACCTCTCTAAGTTCGATCCCACTTTGTCAGTCGCAACTGGCTCATCGCCTGTAAATAGTCGCGACTTTACAAAATCTCCTCATATGATGCACCATAGCACCTGAAGCCGCTTTGCGACATCACCGTTGTCTTTCTCATTGCGAGCAACACCTTCTCATCACCCTCAGCACCATCTCTCGGCCATTTTGAAACGCGACCTTGACCTTGTTGAGCTACAGCTACGACCGTAATCAACTTTGAATCCCACCAGACTTCCATTCCTATGCTATTTGATGTCATAAACCCGATTTCAACCATTGTTTTCCCAACTTAGGCCTAAATCGATCAAAGCTCGGTCTCTAAATCGACTGTTTGAAGTCGAGACCCCGAATTCCTCTTTCATACGAAGAGCATGTGCCTCTCCCACTAGTCGTCGAATTAATTTTCGATTCGTATTTTTTTTATTTAAGACCGGGTTCGAACTCGGGTCAGGAAGAAGGGAAGCACGGTTTTTTTATTTGAGCAGAAGGAAGGAGTTGGAATTTACAAAAGAAAACTGTAATGACCTAGATTTTCAACTGTTTGAATTCGAATATTTAAACTTGTTTTAAATATTATATTTGGAACATTAATGGATTTATATATTGAATTCGTTTATGTAAACGACAATTGAACGTTTAAATTTATATTTAATTTAAAACAAACTCGAAATGGCGTGGTAGTTCGTAATATTGAGTTTTCAACTTCAACTGAATATACAAAATCCGCCATAAGTCGGAATTCTGTGAAATAAGAAACGTTAGGCTCTACTCGATTATAATTTTCTAATGGAAGGAAAAAAATTAGATTTCATATTATGGATTGTCAGTTATGGCTAAATCAAATGTTAAACAGACGCTATAGAAATCGTTAATAAATTATAATGTTTATTTAACAAATCTAAAGGGAATTTTTATATATTTCGAATATCGTTAAACTCGAAAATATTAACGTTGAGTTATAATTTCATATTGGTTGAATTTGAAATGATATATTATTTCATTTTGATATATTCGACAATAATAACTTATCATTATTATAGTTTCGAAATTTATTTAATATTTTATCAAAATTATATAGGCCTTAAGAATACCCATTTTTCAAACAATCTCCGTTTTCGATGAAACGAATTTTATTGGAATACATATAGCTAGTTATTGCTAGATTCCAATTTGGAGCCAATTAGAGTTGTTTTATCAGAAGACGAAATTTAAATGCGAAATGATGAATATAATTGAAATTAAAATAATGTCGTTGGGGAAACGAAGTCGGAATTCAACGAAATTAATTTCATTGGAACTATAACGTCAAGACATAGTAGTGTGTTTATTTTTGTTTAGTTTGGAGTTGGTGATTGGCAGTGTGTATTTTTAATGGTAACATAAATAACGGTAGAACCTGTTAACCGTGTACAAATAAAATAACGAAGACTTAATCTCTAAGCATATTAAATATAGCCCCTATGTCTACCCTTTTATTTCCATCTACCCTATAAACTGCAATCTTCATTTTCCCATCAAATCACTTTTCCCAGCGACCCTGTACTGTTCCATTATTTTGTCCCAGCGAACAACTACCCTATCTCTTTTTCTCCTGCTACTCCTTACCTTTCTTTTATTTCACTTGAATACACAATACAAGCTATTACCTACACCGCGCAGCTACCTACTAACGATGTCATGATGTCCAAACATTATACATGATTGCAAAGGTGTCTCTCGTATATATATATATATATATATATGTGTATATATATATATGTATGTGTATATATATGTGTGTGTGTGTATATATATATATGTATATATATATGTATATGTATATATATATATATATATATGGTGCCTTCAGCTTCAAAGTTTTTACAGTAAACGAAACGGAAATTCTTCTTTGAAAAATTAGATCAAAACAATAACTTCAAAATTCGTTTCCAATACTAGTAATTCACTAAAATTCATACATATAATCCTTCATTCTCGTTCATCTTATACGAAAGACCATGCAGTTCCTTCAGGTTCGAAAATATACAGCGAACCATGGAATGATCTTCACAAAGCGGCGTGATGCCAGATGAGTAGAGGGGCAGTCTTTGTTACTGCCCAATCTGGGATGGTCGGAGCAGAGATGCCTAGTGGTACAGTCGGTGTCGGTTCCAGTCTGTTGATGGCGTGATCTGAAGTGATGCAAACATTGCAAGTTCTTCTCTTACGATCTTAGAAGTGGTTTACAGAGTGTAGAATAAATGAGAGAGAAACGAAATGGATAAATGGGGACAGCATAAATAAATATGGGGGAGTGGGCTTAGGGAATGGCGGTGTGAAGGCTTCAACAAGGTTTCGGAAGGTTTAAAAATGAAAGGAAGAAAAAAACTGATAGGGGCTTCAGAGTAGTGTAAACGTATATGGGAAGGGGTCGGTGGACTTGGGCTTTGATATGAGAAAAAAAAAATAATAGAAATGGACAAAACGTGAGAGTGGGGAGCATGGATGGAAGCACTACAATAAAATTACCATATTACAACGGTGGAAAAAAAAATTAAAAGACTTTTTACAACAGTGGAGCCACCGTCGTCTATTAAGAAGTTGTAATAGATTAAAATCTTTTACAACTTTTTTGCACCGTTGCGACACCGTTGTGAAATGTATATTTTACAACTTTTTTCCACCGTTGTAATATACCTTAATACAACTGTTTATAACTGTTGTAATATATTTTATTAAAAGTATTATTTAAAGTTGTAATATATGCAAATTATATAAATATTATTAATAAAATAATTCATTTCATAGCATATTATCTACAAAACTGAAGATATCAAACAAACTTAAAAGATGAACCAAAACAATATATTAGAATTTTCAAACTCTCATCATTTTTTATATATCATACAAGTATCTCAAGTACATAAAGCAACTACAAAATCCATTATCCGAGACTTCGAAATCCGAATGACTCGAAGTCATCTTTCATAAATATACATCACTAGGAGTAATACATACATACATAATGAAATTGATATTTGCTCGCAATGTTGCTGGTCTTGCAATGGTCTTCATTCTTGACACTTGATAGTCTTCATTCTCAGCACTTGTACGGTTTCTTGCTGGAGGTCTTCCAGATGGCGTATGGTTTCCTGTGAAGTAAAGAAAAAAACAAATTAATTGCATAGAAGTAGAAACGGTAAATAATGCCACAGTTCAAAGTTCAAACCGATTAGAACCATGCAATGCAAAGTAGAAAACAGAGAGCACTGTTGATACATGGTACAAAACTTGCTGGCAAAACAAAAATATGCTCAACTTCGTCAGACTAATAATTTCTTAAATATATAAGATACCAAATTTAATTTAAATGAATATAAGATTTTGATTAACTCTATGATATTAGGTATATCATTTGAGCATTGTATATCATTTTAATTGTTAGAAAGTCATGTAGTTAATGACGACTAATCCCTCAACCCACATTTGAGCATTGTATACCATTTTAATTTGTGATCGATATGTTACAACACTACAACAAAAACATCATATTACAACTTTAATTTTACAACTGTGTGAAAAGCACAATTGTAATAAATGCTTTTTTACAACTGTGCAAAACGCACTGTTGTAATAAATGGTTTTTACAACTGTGAAAAAATCACTGTTGTAATAAACATATATATATATATATATCACCTTTTCTTTTTTGCCTGCTGTAATAACTAATATATACTAATTAATTTCTGATAATAAATAGTTAAATTAGAAAGTTGTTTAAACTTATTTTAATAATTAGTAATATTAACATTTAAGAATAATTCATATTCAATAATGAATTTACAAATTAATACCAATTACTATTAATTACTATTAGATTAGATAAAAACCGCTTAATTGATGATTGATAAATAATAGTTACTTTTTAAAAATTACTATTAAATATTTAATATTATATAATCAATAACATTTACAAAATAATTAACTTTTAATAGTTGGAATTCAACTTTAACTTTGAAGAAATAGGTAATAATTAATAATAACTAATAATAAATAATTTTAATTATACAATAGTGAATGAATAAGTAATAATGACTAAATAATAAACAATTTTAATTATTTAGTAATAATCATGATTAATATTAAATAATTGGTAAATAATGACTAACAATTTTAAACCATTTATATGTAACTAATATTAGGTTTAATATCAATAATTAGAATTAGTATTTAATGATTATCAACAACTATTTAATAATAACTAACAAGAATTTTTAACAACGAATTAATTTTTGTTATTGCAAACATTTATTAACCGCTATTATGTTATAACAGTTTTCAAGTAAATGTTGTTACCCACAAGGAGTAATCATCAATATAACGTAACACGTTAAAGTTTTAAATAAGGCCAAAAGGTGGACTTCAGCTCTACTACTTTGAACAGGGAACAAAGATCAAAGGCGGCTGCCGCCCAATTCTAAAATTTTTGTTTTGGCTCCATCGCGAATATTTGACTCCAAAGTAAAAAAATTGGCTCATATCTCCTTAATTTTTCCATCAGGCCTTTTCCGTTTTCACGGTAACACAATTTTAGAAACCATTTTATCTTCTTAAACTAAAAACCTACCTATGCCGTCTATTATTCCCTCTCTCCGTCATCTCATTCTTTCTCTTCTTCAGAAAATAAATCAATGATTTGGTAGTGCAATTGAAGGCAAGTTTGGAGATTTTAGGTTTGGATTCGGGTATTATTGGTCGCGCAGCAGATCTATGATTTCAGGTTGGAGATTTCAAGTCGGAGATGCGGGAGGCACCGGTCATCTATCATCGCAGACGATGGGTTACAACCAGTCAAGGCGGTACGGTCACCGCTCCTCCTCCTCGTCCTCCAGTAATAATCGAGATCTCTCGTAGTACTGCTGCTATTATAATTTGACTGCTTGATAGTAGAGAAGAGTAATTTTTATCGATAATTTCTTTGTTATCAGCTCTTTTTATTTTTAACAGGACTGTATTTTGTAATATTGCAGGAATGACAACCATGATACTTCTCTTCCAATAAATGAAGGTATTATTTGCTCTGAATTGTTAGTGATTGCAGTCTCTGTTTATTGATATTGTCGATCACAACATAGAAACGATTGAATTATCTCTTCGTTTATGCGATGAATTTAGGTCTATAAGATTAGACAGATGGACAAGCTAATGTAATTAACTTCATGATAAATATTTTTTGCATTTAATTAATATTTTCTTCTCTTTTTGGTCTTTGTTATTAACATTCCAGTTTTAGATACGAGGATATCATTTTATTTCAAAATGTTTTCTTTTATTACCAGCATACAACCCATGCATTGCACATGGTAATATTATTAAAAATAATATTTAGATTTAAACCATTGCTAAAAATAGAATTTTATTGCGAAACATATGATAAATTTGTTGTAACATATCGATCACAAATTAAAACGATATACAATGCTCAAATATGGGTTGAGGGCTTAGTCGTCGTTAACTACATGTCTTTCTAACAATTAAAATGATATACAATGCTCAAATGATATACATAATATCTTGGAGATAATCAAAATCTTATATTCATTTAATTTAAATTTGGTATCTTATATATTTAAGAAATTATTAGTCCGACGAAGTTGAGCATATTTTTGTTTTGCTAGCAAGTTATGTACCATGTATCAATAGTGCTCTCCGTTTTCTACTTTGCATTACATGGTTCTAATCGGTTTGAACTTTGAACTGTGGTATTATTTATTGTTTATACTTCTATGCAATTAATTTGTTTTTTTCTCTACTTCGCAGGAAAACCATGCGCCATCTGGAAAACCTGCAGCAAGAAACCGTACAAGTGTTGAGCATGAAGACTATCAAGTGTTAAGAATGAAGACCATTGCAAGACCAGCAACATTGCGAGCAAATCTCAACTTCATTATGTATGTATTACTCCTAGTGATGTATATTTATGAAAGATGACTTCGAGTCATTCGGATTTCGAAGTCTCGAATAATGGATTTTGTAGTTGCTTTATGTACTTGAGATACTTGTATGATATATAAAAAATGATAAGAGTTTTTAAATTCTAATATATTCTTTTGGTTCATCCTTTAAGTTTGTTTGATATCTTCGGTTTTGTAGATAATATGCTATGAAATGAATTATTTTATTAATAATATGTATATAATTTGCATATATTACAACTTCAAATAATACTTTTAATAAAATATATTACAACAGTTATAAACAGTTGTAATAAGGTATATTACAACGGCGGAAAAAAGTTGTAAAATATACATTCCACAACGGTGTCGCAATGGTGCAAAAAACTTGTAAAAGATTTTAGTCTATTACAACTTCTTAATAGACGACGGTGGCTCCACCGTTGTACAAAGTCTTTTACAACTTTTTTCCACCATTGTAATGTGGTCATTTTGTTGTAGTGCAACAAATTTATCATATGTTTCGCAATAAAATTCTTTTTTTAGCAATGGTTTAAATCTAAATATTATTTTTAGTAATATTACCGTGTGCAATGCATCGGTTACACGCTGGTAATAAAAGAAAACATTTTGAAATAAAATGACATCCTCGTATCTAAAACTGGAATGTTAATAACAATGACCAAAAAGAGAAGAAAATATTAATTAAACGCCAAAAATATTTATCATGAAGTTAATTACATTAGCTTGTCCATCTGTCTAATCTTATAGACCTAAATTCATCGCATAAACGAAGAGATAATTCAATCGTTTCTATGTTGTGATCAACAATATCAATAAACAGAGACTGCAATAACTAACAATTCAGAGCAAATAATACCTTCATTTATTGGAAGAGAAATATCATGATTTTCATTCCTGCAATATTACAAAATACAGTCCTGTTAAAAATAAAAAGAGCTGATAACAGCGAAATTATCGATAAAAAATACTCTTTTCTACTATCAAGCAGTCAAATTATAATAGCAGCAGTACTACGAGAGATCTCGATTATTACTGGAGGACGAGGAGGAGGAGCGGTGACCGTACCGCCTTGACCGGTTGTAACCCATCGTCTGCGATGATAGATGACCGGTGAGTGTAACGACCCGTAGTCTACGCATCATAGGATCGTGGAATATTTATTTCTTTCACATACGAAGTCGTATGGTCATGTAACTTTGGGGGACGACTATTGGGGTCATTTCCCATGTTCATGATTTTTCCCGATTTTTAAATGACCATTTTACCCCTAGTTATCACTGTTTTGGCCATAACTTTTGACCGGATAGGAATTTTGACCTGAAACCACTTCCATTGGCTCCGGATGATGGTTTCTCTTTCCATAGAGTGGTCACATTAGCCAAACGGACTTACCGTTTGGGAGATATGGCTGAAACAAGTTTCAGATGGTTAAAAACAGCTTAATTGGGCTTAACCGGGTGATTAGCAGCTAGGCCCAAGGGGAATTTCGGGTTTAGAGGTATAGGAGGTCTGATTAGGGTTAGGTTATCACTTTCATTTCAGTTTTGAGCAGCCACAAACCTCCTTGAAGACCTTAGTAATGGCTTCCTACATCTAAAACACCCCAAATCACTCTCTAATTGAAGATTAGGCTTAGCAACACCAAATTAAGGAGAAAAAGCACCAAAGCAAGGTTAGAGCCGCTGTTAGACATCAGTATTCGCCCCAAATCAGAGGAGTTTCAGTTCTGAGAATTTCATTTGTGGCCAAGGTGAGTGATAGCATCATTTTGACACTAATTACGGTTGATTAAGGGTAATTAGTGAAGATTAGCGAATTTATACGTAAATAAATTCTGGAAAAATTCTTAAAATTCTAAAATAATGTTTTAAGGCTCTGTTAGAAATTTGGGTTAATTTCGATGTGTTTTGCTAATCGTATGCTTAAACATGATTAAGAGGGGTTATAGGCAAATGTGAGGTTTTAGCCACTTTTGATTCATTTTGATTCATTTAAATTGTTGTTTGCTGTTTGTGGTTGCTATTACATGTTGCTATGACTCTATGGTATGATTCATGATTGATTAGAATAGTTAAATTGCTCGAAAACGTCGTCGAATGGCGTAGAAAGCTCGCTGGAAAGTTGCAGAAGTGTGCAGGTTCCGAACCGGTTCGGATCGGAGAAAAGGGGTCGGATCGGACTAGGGAACTGACCAAGGGAATCCGAACTGGATGGGGACTCGCCACTGGAAGAAGTTTGGCAGGAAGGAAGGCCATTGCTTAGAGTTGGAGTTGGACAGAAGATCGGATCGGAGTGATGGAGCAGATCGGATCGGAACTATGGAGCGGATCGGATCGGAAGCATAATAGAGGCCAGATCGGATCGACTCACGAATGGGAGGCTACGACTGGAGCAAGACGAAGGGATCGGATCGGATCGGATCAGAGTAGATGGGAAACGAGGAAGCTGGTCGAAGGAGGAGCATGAACTCGAAGGGAAGCAGCAACCCGACCCGACCCGGAGAAGGACACCGACCCGACCCGGAGTGAAGAAACCCGAACCGAACAGACGAGGGCAATGATCACCGAACCGAACCGAATTCTAAGACTGTTACTGCGTGACAACTCTTCTGAAGACCCACTCCAATTCGACCAAAACCCGAGATGCAAAGGAAGTCCAGATGAGAAGTTAGAGCTCAAGATTTAGATGGGAATCAATGAGTTCGCTTCATGGTTGGGCTTTGCTGCGGGACGCGTGCCAAGGAGTTATCGACGTCTATAGCTTTGGACCACTATGGTAGGAGGTACGAAGGCGGATTCAGGGCCATTATGGCATTGGTAGAACCAAGGGCTACGACCAATGAAGTGGGTCATTGAAATGTTTGGTCATGACTCCAAGTGTTTGGCTTGGTCATAGCAGGGTTTCTACAAGTCGGGATTCGTCGTTGCCTCAGTTTGTCTAGTGTTTCAAAGTGGTAGATGCCGTACGCTTTACGCACTGAGTGAGAGATGCGAGAATGGTTGCTATGGATGATTTGTTTGCTATCATTGTGACATGCACACCCCACCCCCGTATTCTTACACTATTTATTATGGCACCTTGGAGTATTGTACGGTATGTGGTACTAACTCTTTGGTTGCAGGTCCAGGTTCAGGTATGGTTTAGTATACCTGTTATTTCCCTGTTTAGATGCTTATCGCTCATACCAGGCTTTATGTCTGACCCAGAGTTTTATGTCTCTTCTTATTACTCTGGGTGCTCACACGAGCAGACTAGAGACAGGTTAGCTGGTGATGCACGGGTAGATGATCCGGAGACGAGCAGGAGGCTTCCACGTACTATGCACATAATATTCTCCCTGTGTTGTTGAAGATCACTGCTTGGGCATTGTTGGTGTATCTTCTACTTTAGCTTTCTTTTGCTTAGAGACAGTAAATTTGGAAAATTGTAATAAGCTGTATTTGGATTTCCGCTGCTTTGAGATTGATGTTGGTTTTAGTTATCAGCTTATGCACTGTCTCACCTGTTTTATGTCAAGTATGTTATTATTATATTTTATTCCATGCGCTGTGAGACATTCTACAGGTTCTTTGATTAGTTCGTTCCCTTCTTTCCTTTCTTCTGACGACCGTCTTGTGCTAGTCGGGCATGTGTACAGCGCACTTTTGAAGGAAATGCAGGCTGGTGCGAGGCGGGCCGTCACAGGTGACTCCCGCATCTCCGACCTGAAATCTCCAACCTGAAATCATAGATCTGCTGCGCGACCAATAATACCCGAATCCAAACCTAAAATCTCCAAACTTGCCTTCAATTGCACTACCAGATCACTGATTTATTTTCTGGAGAAAAGAAAGAACGAGATGACGGAGAGAGGGAATAATAGACTGCGTGGGTAGGTTTATAGTTTAAGAAGATAAAATGGTTTCTGAAATTGTGTTACCGTGAAAACGGAAAAGGCCTGATGGAAAAATTAAGGAGATACGAGCCAAAAAAATTACTTTGGAGCCAAATATTCGCGATGGAGCCAAAACGGAAATTTTAGATCTGGGTGGCAGCCGCCTTTGATCTTTGTTCCCTGTTCAAAGCAGTAGAGCTGAAGTCCACCTTTTGGCCTTATTTAAAACTCTAACGTGTTACGTTATATTGATGATTACTCCTTGTGGTTAACAACATTTACTTGAAAACTGTTATAACATAGTAGCGGTTAATAAATGTTTGCAATAGCAAAAATTTAGTTAGTTATTAAAAATTCTTATTAGTCAATATTTAATAGTTGTTGATAATCATTAAATACTAATTCTAATTATTGATACTAAACCTAATTATTAATTACATATAAATGGTTTAAAATTGTTAGTCATTATTTACCAATTATTTATATTAATCATGATTATTACTAAATAATTAAAATTGTTTATTATTTAGTCATTATTACTTATTCATTCACTATTGTATAATTAAAATTATTTATTATTTAGTCATTATTATTTATTATTAGTTATTATTAATTATTACCTATTTCTTCAAAGTTAATTGAATTCCAACTATTAAAAGTTAATTATTATGTAAATGTTATTGATTATATACTATTAAATATTTAATAGTAATTTTTAAAAAGTAACTATTATTTATTAATCATCAATTAAGTTGTTTTTATCTAATCTAATAGTAATTAATAGTAATTGGTATTAATTTGTAAATTTATTATTGAATATGAATTATTCTTAAATGTTAATATTACTAATTATTAAAATAAGTTTAAACAACTTTCTAATTTAACTAATTATTATCAGAAATTAATTAGTATATATTAGTTATTACAACAGGAAAAAAAGAAAAGTTGTGATATATATATATATATATATATATATATATGTTTATTACAACAGTGATTTTTTCACAGTTGTAAAAAACATTTATCATAACAGTGCGTTTTGCACAGTTGTACAAAAGCATTTATTACAACTGTGCTTTTCACACAGTTGTAAAATTAAAGTTGTAATATGATGTTTTTGTTGTAGTGAAGGCTTCAAGGAGGAACGATGTGGTGGTGAAGAAGAAACTGTTGTTCAGGGTTTTGGGTTTGTTTGCATAGGCGTGGGCCGATGGGAAGGTGTTGAGGCCCATATATATATATATATATATATATATATATATATAATAGATGTATGTATAATAAAAAAAATAATGTTAAGAGAAGTATGAACGTGGGTGCTGGGTTCATGCACGCAGAAAGGAACAAGACTAGGGAAGTTTGTTTCTTTGCAAGTTGGTAATTATGGATGGGAAGAAGAAATAGAAGGCGGTGGGTTGTTGGAGAATATTTAGGCTTTGCGGGTCTTATAAAAAAAATGAAAGGAGGAACGTTAGAAACAAAGAAAGGCAGATGTATGGAAATAGAGAAGAAAGGAAATAGTGGGAAGATGAGCTACAGAAGTTTGGCTAGCGGTTGTTGTGTGCACGTGGATGGGGAGAAAAGCATGGCAGGTTTAAAAATTGGGCCTTGCGCAAGATCTAGGGTAAAGACACATATAAATTATTATATAAGCTTTGTTTAATTGAAATGTATGCAAACTTATTAAAAATAATATCTAACCCTTACATTAACAGAATTGAACGTCGTTTGCCACATTGAAATTGTATCGTCATAGGCTATGCGGTGGAGTTGATTTGATCAGCAAATGGAAGCTATCGGGATTCTTGATAAAATTAAACGCATGTTTAGTTTTATCAATCGGACTCGTTTAATCGCAGAATTAAACCAAAGGTGAGTTTAACTCACTCAGTTGTCCCAATTTTATTTTCATAAGTCAGATTTATTGTTTGTGTGTTATGTTAGCTAATCATTGAATAGTTTGTTATTTGTTTAGATATATGTTGAATATTTTTATGCAACTGATTTAAATTAAATGTTCGTTTAATTTAATCAAAGCCAAATCATTATTTTTAACGATTATTTCCAAATGAGGTAACTTAACTTGTTGGTTACGTTTATAATAATGTAAACGTAATAAATTTAATTGGATGCTTGAATTGTTATTATCAGTTGACCGTTATTAGTGGATTAATTATTCATATTTATTATATATTATCGTATTGAATGGATTGTTTTATTTTAGGTAACATATTTAGATGCAGGGATAAAAAACAGTTTGGAGGGAACAATTGGATTCCTCAAAGTTAATTGTTTATTTTCATATTATCACTATATGAATTGTTGGATTAATATGATTGGATTTTTATTTGTTTATTAATTTTTCAATTTGAATTCAACATTGTTTCGTTATTAACCAATGGGTAATGTTGGTTAAGGAATTAATAGCAGATGGCCCAAATATACACTGTTTTATAAGAATTGATTTATCATCAAGTAAACCAATGAAAATAAAGTTATAAATTTTATTTATAACTGAGGATGGACTTAAAATATAATATTTTATATGGAAATTTATAAAACAGGAATAATTTTTATTATTATTATCTAAGTTTTAAGGTAAATTATTGAATAGTTTTATAATGAAAATTCTTATGTTATTAAGTTTTTAGAAACAAATGGGATCATATTGAAAATGATTATTATTTATTTAATAATAATAAAAGTAAATGGGATTTATTTAAATTAATTATATTTTTAATTAATTTAAATGGAAAGACGAAATGGGAATTGATTAACGAATTAATCATGTTTGAGTTGACTGAGTCAACTGAGTTAACCGAAATTGAATATTAAATTAGTTTATCAATTTAATGGGAATAATCAATGGTGAATAAACCATTTTTATTTTAATAAATGCTAATATTTTATTATCATTTATTTAATAATAATCAAAATGGTAAATCTTGGGATTTGAAATGTATTATTAGAGGTTTATAAAAATGTAAGGCCTATTTATAATTAAATGAAGTTTTCAAAGCAAATTATATTGATAGTAATACAAGTTAAGTTTAAATTCAAGTTTTAATTGAATTCTTATTAAATTCTATCTAATTGGATTTCATAAAATCCAAGTTGAATGGAGTTGATATAAAACCCAAGTTTCATTGGAATTATTATTGGAACGAGTTGTTAGAAAAGGTTTAAGAGTGAAATAAAGTCCAAGATATGAAATTAAAGAATTGGAACCGGACTGGAGATCGACTAAGTTAAATGATTTTCTAAATATTGATCTGATGTTGGTTTCGTCCTTCGGGATTGATACTTAGGGAATTATTTTTTTGCTGATTTACGGTTAGGAACTGATGGAGGTAGGAAATGGAAATCGAAACGGAAACCCGAATTTGAATTTAAGTGGTCAGGCGAACTAAGTTATAAAGAGTTGATCGAAATTCGCATATTTTGAGAAATAAATGAGGTTTTATAGAGATATAATCTAATCCAATGGAAATAAACTTATCAGAAGTTTATGAAGGTTTCTATTTATAATAGATGTAAGATTTGTATTTATTGTTTAAAGATTATTAAAGTTATAAAGAAAGTTTTAAATGATGGTTACTTAATACGTAAACTAAGTAAGCGTGTTAAGATTGAAATAAAATTTCCAAGAGAGAATATGATATTGAAACCATGTTTTAAAATGGATGGAAAATGGAATATATGGGAAAATTACTAGAATCGGGTTTTGTTGATAAACTTCTATCTATTCTGAAGATAAGAATGTTGTTGACTCAAGGTCTGAGAGGTAAATAAAATACCCCAATTTGAATGACTTCATGATTATCCAAGGACGGTATTAGTTTAGAAACGAGAGTGGTTAAGGGAAATAAAATTTGTACTTATGAGAATGATATTATACATTATAATTCGAGAAGCTTTTATAAGTTAAATCGAAGTGTGAGTATATGTTATTTGTGAGATTAGAAATAAAAAGCTTTGCTCCAAATATTGGAAATTTTAAGGTTTTGGTTAACGAATGGGAAATTAAAAGGGCCAAATGATGTTGAGTACCTTACCAATGAACTCATTTTATTTTCATGGTTGAATGGTTGTTTATTTTGATAGTTAAATAACCGACTATCAAAATCTGACCGATATGATTGCTGTGATGGAAAGACCGGGAACAGATTTATATTCGAAAACCATTCCAAGCAACAAACACGTGAACGTTGAAGATATCAGATGATGATCAAATTGGAGCATTGAAGACTGTTGATCTTCATAAAGTGGAAGAATTACTTAAAATCTCTGGATTGGAATCTGAGATACAATGTGATACTGTCATGGTTGGAATCGGCGGATTGCAAGGACTGCTCACTACTGATCTATAGGATGATTCCTAGGATGTGGTAAGAAGGTGACTTCGGTTTGTCCAGTTCCAGGACAACTTGTATGGACGAATGTCTGACAGAGTATTTCCAAAGGAGTCACGTACGTTGATTTCTTTAAACGTACCAAGTTGGTTGCGGAGAAGGGCACTTCTCTTAGCTTATCAACTAGAGTATTTTTGTGGACATCAATTACTGATTTTCTGATTGATCTGACGATGTTCCATTCAAAGTGAATGGTGGCCAGATGTTCTAAAAGAATAAAAATAAATAAATCAATAAATAAATTATGACCTCAAGCCTCTTCAACTGGGAAATGGTATAAAATCAAGTAGGTCGCATGGCTATGTGTGGTCGCCCCTATTAGGGTATATTGTCACCATCTAGAGAATATTCATATTTGTTCTTCTTTTCGCTTCTGTGTCTCTTGGGAATGGTTATGTTGGTACCAACTGTAGGTAGCAATATATTCGAAACATTCAATCAAAGTGAAAGGTCAGTCATGCTTAGCATGGGTTGCAAGATGCTCTTATTAAACCCTAGTGTATTCCTCTCCAGAGATACACTGTCGGAAGGTGGTTGCATACCTTGCCATACTTGGAAATCCATTCTCCAATAAGAGTCTGTGGTTTTGATTGTATACTACGTATGTAGAGCATGAGATGCAAGCGTTCTGCTAGGTTGTTATTTATTTGTATTAGACATTATTATAATATCAAAAGAATATATATGATTTCAAAATGTTTTAGGTTATCATAAGGTAAAAACCATCCGTATTTATGTGTGGATTTGGTCTTACGATTATCATTTTCTTGCGAAAGGATTTTTTGTTTTAAAATCAAGTTGGATGGTACCTTAAACTTAGTGAGTTTTCTCACGCTAGTCCACCAGACTGATCCAGGCGTTTGCAATGCTCGGGTCAGACCGAGTTTTACAGGTTCAGGTCATCGGATGCTGCGAATTCCAAAGGTGTATTGGGTCCAAGCGTATAATTCACATTTTGTATTCCTCTTAGTGTTGTATATGAGGACAAGATATTATAACCGTCCAGATGTATTGATGTACTCTGATGATTGTAAGTTTTATTTCAAGATCTAAATTAAGAATTATTTCTATATTATATTTTGTTCCGCTGCGATGTGGGACTTTGTGTTGTGTTGGTTCTTCCTCTTTTATTCTAATATTTCTTTCTTTCTTATCTCACATTCTAATTTCTTTCTCTTAACTATCTGCTTTTCGGTATAAGTTGAGTTGACGTGGGTTGATGAATGTCGGCTTAAACTGTACATAAAAGGTGGGTCATTACAAAAAGGGGGAAATTTGTTTTCATATGGTACATAATAGGGTACGATATTTTCAAACTTTAGGCTAGCGCGTTTCAGATTTAGGCTAAGCCTTAGTCTGTACATTTTAGGGCATAGGACAGTGATAATTAGTTTAATGAGATTAGATTAGATTTTTATAAGATTTAGATTTGATCTATATAATAAAATAAACCAAAATATCTCGTGGCCCATAATTTTCACCTAAGAACCACTATTTGATCCTAACGGCTGACTTTTCCAAAGTTATTCGCTATTCTGAACTCAACGTAACATATTTTGAAATTTAATCCGGTCGTATATATAGAGTAACCGTATTAAATTGATGTTTTAAATAAACTTCGATTTAATTATTTCAAGGCATTTTCTCATCGTACCATCAAACGATAAATCCCAATGCTAAACAAAACATTATTATGGATCCGATAGAACTGGTTTCGTTGAATTCCAAGATCTTTTGAAAATTGATTATTGTTAAGTTCCATTTTAAATCGATATAATATAATTTAAATTTGAAAACAATAAATTCCTCGATAATATATTATTATTATTTATCATTTATATTCAAATAGAATTCATATTGATCATCTGAATCGTTTCAATTCATTTTTAACTTCAAATTCAATTATATTTGTTTTCGTATTAGCATAATTCGATATACTGGAAATTAAATCGTATTTGATTGTTAAACCGATAAAATCGATACAACCATCTATTTATATTATCAATTCAACATTTAAAACAATAGTAAATGTTTAAAATTAATTGACCAAAAATCTGGGTTGTTGCATTCTTCCCCCTCAAAAGAATATCATCCCTAAAATTACTAAGCTAGGATAAATGCTACAAACTCATTTACTGTCCAAAAGCTCACTTAGCTATAACTCAACATTTCATGTTTCTACACTTTAGTTCCATTCAGAACTTTTAATTTTTATGCCAATAATGGTCTTCCCATTTCCAATTCAAAATCCTTCAAATTGAATTTTTTTTGAAAAACATATATTTTAGCTTACAAAAAATTTTGAAATTTTTTTTAACTCCCTAAATTTTGGTAGAGTCTCCCCTATACGGAGGAGCTTTTACAATATACCAAAAGAGACAAAAATAAAAGGTATACATTGACCCACACGGTCGGAAAACAGTTCATATACCTTATTTTGGTACTTTTACGTTAGCGTACCTTATATAAGCATTTATTAAAGCGCGCTCGTTTCATTAATAAGCAATACGCACAACAAGAATCAAGCAAGGCAACTCCATGTATCTGTACTTAATTTAAACCCATAAGTCATATAAATATGAACTTTCAATAACTTTAGTTCATTTAAATGGTTAAACACATGGATTCATTTCCAAGCAAGTCATACCACGTATATATAGCACTTATATGCTAATACAAGTCTCTGTATTAGTCTACATGTCATTTCATTTAAATTATTCACAACCAAATTATTAACATTCCATCTCATATATACATAATATATATGTAAACGATTCATTACAAAAGGATTTTAACTAATTTATTCACTATTATTTATTTGCAAAATTTTATTCGCTTCCTTTTTTAGTTAACAACACCCAAATCCTATTCAATTTTTATTTTACTTCTTTTAGTTAAATTTAATTTATATTTGCTTTCGCAGTTTCTTATTTAACACGTTCAAGTAAAAATTCATTTCAACTCAATATTCATGTTGTCTCTGTTTAACTTGTTCAAGTCAAATGTCTTTATTTCGTATTGGAATCTACATCCCAAAGCATAAGCTCAAACTTATTTTTATATGTCTCCATAAATCATTCACTGAATTTCCAAAATTTCAAGTACCTAGATTTTATTTTATTTCGAATCCTTCAGAATCATATATATACATACATATATTTATAACCATCTCAAATTCAAACATTTGAATTTTTCAAAACAATTTGTTTTCTAGAATAAATTTCCATTGCAAGATTTTACTATGGTAGCAATCCATCAGTTAGAAACTCAAAAATAAATACAAATGATGTGGCCATCATCATCTGAATTATTTTCCAGCGACTGAAGTGAGTTCGGTGCTTTTATTATTTCCAAAGTCCATTCAAAATTAGTTTCATTCAAAATCCCTCAAAGTAATGTTATATTACTTTATACTCTTTCAGAAAAATATTTTTCTAAACATCCGGGATTTAAAATTCCAGATTCTGATTGAATCCAATTTTAATTCATCTTATTTTATATAATATTCATATACAAATTCTGTTTGGTTATATATACCATTCAAGCTTTATAATCTCATTTGATTAAACACTAACAACCAACACATCCATATATAATTTTAGAAAATTATTTCTTTTATATCAAAATAGAATTTTGGGTGAAATTATTTCATTTACCCACTTTGAAACAATATTATGTTGAATTTCTCTATTCTAATGTTTAGAAAATCCTAACGACATCGTCTATCTCTAATGAGTAAATCCTACCAAAACCTAGGTATTAGCTCAATCTAAGCTCTAATACCAACTATTATGGCCTGAATTTCCATACTCTTTGAGTTAATTAATACAACACAGGTCCAAACCAAATTGCACAGAAATACAAATCATTATGGGTAAGAAGAAAAAGATAAAAGAATAACAGAAATAACAACACAGAATCTCACATTGCAACGCAATAAAATATAATATATATAATAACTTTTTGAATACAAAACTATATATGTACTTACATACATCATCAGAGTACATCACCTAAACAAACACAATAGAAATAAACTTTAATAACTAATGGTGAAGCCTCCTGCTCCAAGATCCTCCAAAAGTATATATAAACACCTGAACTACTTGATGTTCGTACAAATTTGGGTACCCAAGGGTTTAGGGTAAAACAAAACAAATAAATTCTAGGTCAGTCATGGGACTAGTGTGAGTAATCTCCAACCATTTGATTTAACTTTTAACAACATCCTTTTAAAAAGGAAGGATAATTGTAAGACCGATCCACACATAAACACGGATGGTTTTTTACCTTACGCTAACCCAAAATATTCTTTGTATCAAAATTCTTCTGAAATTATAGTAATGTCTAAATCAAATAAATAGTAATTCAGTGGAACGCTTGCATCTCATGCTCCACATACATAGTATATAATCAAAAATAGTGGGGCGCTTATTGGAGAATGGATTTTCAACTATTATAAGGTATAGGGCCACCTTCCGATAGTGTATCCCTAGAGAGGAATACACTGGGTTCAACAAGAACATCTTGCAACCGGGCCACACATAACCGACCACTCATTCAACTTGAGTGTATCGAATGTATATCACCAACGGATGTGATCATAAACCGTCACTGAAAGCATACAATAGCGAAGAATAAGGAGAAATTGAATTTTCTCTAGATCAGGTGATAATACATCCTAATGGGTATGACTCACATAGCCATATTACCTGCTCAATTTCTGTCATTTCCCCGTTGATGAGGCTTGAGGTCACGATTACCTTTTTAGAATATCAAATCAACTTTGAATGCCATATCGTCAGATCCGTCAAATAACTAATTGACGTCCTCAAAAATACTCTTTAAGCTAAGATAAATTTCCTTCTCCGCCATCAACTATTGTTTGTTTGAAGAAATCAATGTACGTGACCATGTGGAAATATTCTATAACAACCCAGAATTTCAGAACCAATTTAAAATTTTTATTTTAACAATTTTAATGGGTTTTGGATATTTAAAATAATTTATTTTAAATAATAACGATGAAAAATTTATTTAATCGAAGTTAGAACGAATAAATTTATTTTAATTATAAAACGAGCCCGAAATGGTGCGGTAGTTCGAAAATTCGATTTCAAATTTCAAATAGATGTACAGGATTCAAAATAAATCGGATTTCAGTAAAACCAGAAATATTTAAATCTGCTTAGTTATACCTTTCTAACGAATGTGAAAAATCCTAATTTCATAACGAGAATAAAAAGTTATGTCCATTTTAAAATTCAGAATAGTCGCTATCGAATTTATATTTTTATTAATATAATATATAGACATTTTAGAAACGACCTCCATTTTCGAAGAAACCACTTTAGTTGGATCCCAAATGTCAAATTATTGCTAGATTCCAATTTTCATAATGTTTGAAATTAATATGTGAGCGTAGTGAATTTAAACGCGTTTGGTGCTTTCAGTTTGAATTGGATCGACCAGAAAATGGCCATTTTTCAAACGGTCTCCAAATTCAATGAAATTAGTTTTGTTAGGACCGTATTATCAAAACATAGCTAGATTTATTTTTCTGGAATTTTTGAAATCAATATGTGGCCCCGGTAAATTAAAATGTATGTTCAAATTCAATATATATTGATTTATATTTTAATTTAAAGAAAAACTGATCGAAACGGTCGAATTGACTTACGAAACATATTCCATTGTGTCCGGAATGGGGGTATTTAGCTAGAGGCGATATTCGTTGGGTTTGATTTGGAGTTTGGATCAATAAACAAAGATTATTGTAATTAAAAATAATAAAATAAAAAATAAAAAAGAATTATTTTAAATACCCACACATTTTAACCCAACCCTAATTAGTAATAGCTGCCAGGATAGAACAAAGGGCAGAAATGATCCTGAATTCAAAACCTATAATATCCTAATCCAATTCGAAATTAAATCCAACCCCAAAGCGGAAAACGTAGAGATTCAAGAACTCTCCAATTCCATATAGTCAAGATTGTTTTTAGTACCACGGATTGGGAGGAATCACAACTCAATGCTGTTGCGCTTAAACGCGTTTTACGAGGCAACTGGGGGTTCGAACCCCGAGTGGTTTCTGGCAATGGAAGGCCTTGGCGTGGTCTTCGAGGTGGCGTGGGTGGACTTAATATGGATGGATTTAAAGGAACGACCTGTTTTAATTGAAAGAGAAGAAGGTTTAATTCTATTTTTTATTACTTAATTAACTTAGTTTAAATAAAAATTTAAGATATTTTTTTATATGAAATAAAAATATGGTTTATATATATATATAGCTTTAAAAATAAAAATATATAGTAGCTTTAAAAATAAAAATACGAAATAGCTTTAAAAATAAAAATATACAATAGCTTTATAGCTTTAAAAATAAAATAGCATTATTTTTAAAATAAATATAGCATTGTTTTATATGAAATACTTTGTTTTAAAAGTATGAATTTTTATTTAAATAAGTTTAATAAAAATATGATATTTATTATTTAAATAGCATTATAAAAATATGGGTTTTTATAAATATAATGTTTGAAATAAAAATATGATTTTTATAAATATAGAATTATTTTTGAAAACAAAAATAGCATTGTTTTTGAAAATAAAAATAGTACTTTAATTTTTAATTTAGAAAAGCATTACTTTAAAAATCAAGTTTTTATATAAAAACCTTTGTTATAAAAAATTCGGTTTTTAGTTAGATAAAAAATTCGATTTTTTGTTAGATAAAAATTTGGTTTTTTGTTAGATTAAAATTCGATTTTTAGTTATATAAAAATATGATTTTTTACATATTGTGATATAAAAATGCAATTTTTTTTAAATATATAAACATTATATTAAAATTGTGATTTTTACTATGAACAGCGTGAAAAAGATTGCGTTGGAAATTCGAGCAAATCCAAATTGTTCAGAAATTCAGAAATAAAACTGGCGGAGTGGAAACCAAAGGTGAGAACTCTTTTTCACACTAATTATTTTACAGTTAAACATATATTAGGATGCAGACGGTGCTAAGCAGCACCCGACACTATTTATTGTACAAACCATGATTGTTTGTTTAGACTGTATTGTGTGTTGTTTGTGATGTTAAAATGTTTAACATAGTAAAAATAATGTTAACATTAATGTGGTAGTTGAAATTAAATTATAAATATTTATTTATAATTTAAAACAATGAAAATTGGTTAAGTTTAAAAATAATTCAATCCGAATTAGAATTGGTTAAATTTTTTGATCAATAATTTAAATTCACTGTTGTTGTTTGAAAACCCCACATGGATATTGGGATGATATTTGACATACACTAGTCCCAATATTTAGTTGTATGTTAATCGATGGATTGACGGTCTGCGATGAGCATTATTTATTTATTTTAATGCTCATACAGTTGTAAATTTCACTCTAGATGTGAATGGACTGTTTGAAGATTATTTATCATTATTGTTGCATACATGCGATGTATGAAATCCATATAACTGAAAATATATGGTAATTGATTGAGTCGCATTCCGATTCAGAAATAAAGAGCATTTTTAAATAAAGAACAATTTTAAAAAAAGAACATTTTTAAACAAAGGACATTTTTAAAATAAAGAATATTTTAAAATAAAGAATCTTTTCAAATAAAGAATATTTTAAAATAAAATGTCTTAACAATAAAAAAAATCACATTTTTATTGTATATATTAAGAATAAAAGAAGCATAGGTTAAAATACATTTTTGTTAAATAAAAATATATCATTTTTAACATGTAAATGAAGAAGAAAAAGAATCATGTGTTAAAATATTTTTGTTAGATAAAAATATTATTTTTAACATGTTATTGAAGTGAATAAGATATTCATGCATTGAATAAAAATTTTGAACAATAAAAATATCATTTTTATTGAATGTATAAACCATATAAAATGTTCATGTGTTGAATAAAATTTTTGAACAATAAAAATAGTTATGTAGTTAAACGCTATGTTAACCCGAACGGGTTTATCGATCGATTTTATTCATTTTATAAGGAATATCGAAAAGAATTGATTTCAAAATCTAATATTTTGAAAATATTATCAATTAAATATTATAAAAATATAGAATATTCAATTTTGATTCTAAATTGAAAAGAAGTGGGAATCGTTTTTAAAACAAATATATAAACAATTTATAAAATAATACGTTTTAAATGGAAATCGATGAAATATATATAATATATATATTTAATGGTCTGAATAGAATGCGCCGCGCAACGACCGTTCGCGAATTTCGACCATTAACTTCAAATTGGCGTAACGGGAGATCCGTCTGTCGGATTCTCCTAAAACTAGAACCGTTAGGTTCGTATCGAAAAGAGCTTTCCAATAAATATAAGAAGTTTGAAATCTAATGGTTAGATTTAGAATTATGTCCAAATCAATCTCAAAAAAGGTCGTTGTAAATGCAGTTCGGTGGCCATTATTGGAAACCGACTGTACGTGCCTTAATAAAATTATTAAAAATATGGCAAAATTATGTAAAATCTTAATAAGTGATTTGGAAAGATTTTGGATGAAAAATTCCATATTTGAAAAGATAAAATTATTTTTTTATCGAAATGAACTAGTTATTAACTAGAATAATAAGCCAATGTTTTTAAATAAATAAATTGGATTTGAAATGGTTTTAATCTTACCAAGATTTTCCAATATATGAATTGGAATGGATTTGAATAGAAATAATCTTCGGAATATTTCGATATTGGATTCCGTGATTATACAGATATCGTGGAGGAATTTGGAAGATATATATATATATATATCGTTATTCCCAATACGATATTTGTTGGTTTCAGAATTTAATATTGAATATAAGCCGATACAATTTCTGTTCAGAACCTTATATTTAATATCGAATTGGATTTTGGGTTTGTCATGAATGTGTCTTAAATAACTGTAACAACCCGTATTTTTAATAACATGTTATAATGTAAATCAAGGAAGAATTAAATTCTAAAATCTGAATCAAGGGAAACGGGCTGTGCCATTGCGTTCGTCTCGGAAAAATACGCGAAATAGAGTCCGAGTTTTCGAAAAACGGAGTACGTATGACCAAGTTATGGCCCAATGAAGTTTTCAGAAAATTCCAAGCCCGGAAACAGTTCAAATTCGAATTCAGGTTTGAATTTCAGCCAAAACAGGATAGGCGGGGATTTTCCCGCCCCATGCAGGGTCGACACAGGGGTCGACACCTGTGTCGACCCCCCCCCCCAATGGGTCGACACCCATGTCGACCCAGGGGTCGACCCCCCCCCCCCCCCGGTCGGACCAATTTTCTAGGTGCACCATTTTGGCATGTTGGGTCCTCTTTTGTTGGTTTCTGACGAGAGTTAATGGTTCAGATTCGTTTTAGGGTTAATCCTATGGTCTAAACTACCCCTAATCTCTATAAAAAGACCCCTAGACCTAGCCTAAACCTTCATTAATCATCCCTACAAATAAATGCTGCCCAAATGTTCACTAATCATGGCCTCCACCTTCTTCATGAGAGCATGAGTGTCTCAAATCAATCTATGTCATAAAGGAGCCATCTTTCTTAAGTAAAAGAGCCATCTTTCTTTGTCTTTGGGGTTATTCCTTCTTGTTCTCAAGTCTTGAAGTGGAGTTTATCGTCTTTGGTTGCGGATTTGCTAGTGTGGCTTCGTCTCAATCTTATTTTATATTTATTCCAGTCTTCATAGCATTGTAAGCCATATACTACTCTTAGATTCTAACTATGAAGTTAAATATGACATGTTGCAAGTTGAGTTTGGGCCTAAGTATGATATGTGCTTTGATCCTATCATGTTATGCATAAATATGTTCTATGCATGTTTGTAAAGCTATCACCTTTGCCTTATGCATAGAAAGCTATGAGCTTTGATTGGAAATGTTGCATAAAGCAACCTAGAAACTCTCATAAACCTTGTGTTATCTTGCATATGATGTTATATGCGAATCACTAGCCACCATCCTATGTCATTTATGATCATGTTTCACCTATTTGCTAAGTTTGAATGGTATGCATGTTTTGAGGCTCATAATGTAACATGCAAGTTTAAATGAACACATTTATGCCTCATATGCCACCATGTTTAACTTGTGGCCAACCTTATTACCATATGCCATTTTTGTCATGTTTTGCCAAGTTCCCCCTTTTTTGATCAATGTTATGTTATGCGAAACGTACCTGCGATGGGAATGCGTTGGGTTTGGGTAATATCAATGACATGAAACATGATTTTGAAATATGACATGAACATTGACTTGTGATTATGTTGTAAACATAATAATGGACATGACACTTAGAAAATATGAGTGTGGCCAACTCGAGGTTGGGTTGAGTTTGTAGCATAAATCTACCCGGAACCGACCGGCTTAACTAGTGGCTACAAGCAATAGGACCCAATGTGAGTAGTTGGTCATGTCGCACTTGAAACCCGAGGTTAGACCAAGTTGTGGTGTAAAGCTACCCGGACCCGCCCGGCTTAACTAGTAACCACAACAAGGTCTAATGTGAGAGGTTGGGTGCATTAAATTAATTAATGCCACATGGTAGGGTTAAGTCATGGACCACTTGAATACTTAACCAATTAAACATGATGGGTTGACGCGGTTAAGTCATGAACCTTGGGTACACTGAACCAACTTGATACTTGATTGGATAGGGTTAACCACATTTAACCCGCTAGAAACCCTAGTTACGTGGTCCTTTTCACCAGTAACCCTCTTGATTGTATCATGGTACCCTAGGGACTAGGCTAGGGTGGGGCACGATTACTGTGCTGACATATAAGCGACCAAAACGACGGCTGAGTAGGTGCGCCGGTGTAGGTTCAGGCGGACTATGGTCGTGCACATGGTCCGGAGTTGAAAAAGCAGACACGGGCACCCGTAGGTTTAGACTGTGCGTGCTTGATTTGTGTCTGTGGTTGGCACCCTAGGGCTTGATACCCCCTAGGGTGGACCTAGCACAGTTTGACTACACTTCGTGATTGGGCCGTATGACACCGACACTTGACGAGTTAGGCTTTTAGGGAGCCGATCGACTAGACCAAGTAGTTGGACCTCGATTTAGGTCATCTCATGATGTGGGCCAGTTTTGGGCCAAGGGATCATTTCTTGTTTATACTTGACATGGATTGGAATACTAGTACACACCTGGTGCAACTTAACCTTGTATATGCGATGCCACACTTGATCTATCTTGTTAATTTCTCACCATGCCAGTTATCACCCTATGTTTCATCTATGCTTTACATGTCCAGTTAACTTTATTAGTTTTTATACTAATAGTAGATAGGACTTACCAGTCTTTTTGACTGACCCGTTTTTCTTTCGCCTCTTTTCTTCCGTTTGCCCCCCCCCCCCCCCAGGTTTGCAGGGTGGGTACACTGGTACCTAGCTGGATCTTTAGCTGCTTTTCTGGATAGCTCATGTATGGTTTGGACTTGAGCATGCTATGGCTTTATTCCACTTTGGGGATAATTATCTTATGTTTTTTTTCAGTTTATGTTCTGGACTTTGTTTTGTGGAAAAATAATAACCAAGTACTTTGATGTAACTTGACTATGGTTTTGAAATGTTAGTTTTATCCGCTGCTTTACTACTCTGTTTTACTCATATGTTCTGTCTTGTGATATCTGCATGCATGTTTACCTTGTTCAACGCCCCTCCAAAGCTAGTGTACTTGCAAGAGTGGCATTGGCGGAGGTGGGGTATTACATTTGGTATCAGAGCATAAGGTTTACAAGATTTGTGCAAAAGTGTTTTTTTTTAAAACTTACCTTTTTGGAAAACTATTTTCAAAACCAATTAAGTATTTTCCAAGAAAAGTCTAGTTATTTTAAAAGGCTATTCCCCAAAAGCCATTAGCACTATCCTTCGTTTCCTCATTCTAAATCTATCTTTTCCTTTTTCAGCATGGCCGACCTTAATCTTCCCGAGGGAGTGACCATCCCCGGATGGTTCCGGAGGTACTTGGAAGCTAGGGCCAACGATGCGGGCCCAGCAAATACCCCCACCGTAACTGAGGTTCCTCCTCCTCCTCCTCCTCAGCATCCACAAGAAGATTTCGCAAAGGTTTGCAAGGACTTTAAGGCGATGGGTGGCAAGAATTTCATTGGGACGGAGACTTTTGGGAGGCACGAAATTGGTTGAAAGAAACTGAAGATCTTTTCGCTATCTTTGATGTGGAAGACCATAGAAAGGTTTTATTAGCAGCATGGCTATTAAAAGAAGAAGCTGCTTATTGGTGGGAGGTCACCAATGCTACTAGACCTATAGAGACTTGGGCCGACTTTAGGACGAGGTTTGGGCTTAAGTTTCTATCATCAGCTGAGGCAAATCTGCAATTGGAGAAGTTTATATCTTTGAAGCAAGGGGACATGACAGTGAGGGAGTATGTGAATGAGTTTAACCAGCTCGCTCGATTCGGTTTGGACATGGTTAATACTCCCCAGAAGAAGGCTTTGTGCTTTGCACGAGGGTTGAACGAGCCATTACAAGGTTTAGCCCTATCTCATATACCCATGGGGGCCACTTTTGAAGGCCTAGTGGACATGGCATTGCTTCAAGGAGACGATAAAAATGGCAAGAAGGAAGTCAAGCCTAATGAGACTCAAGCCAAGAAGACAGACTCCAAATGGGGAGGAAATCAGAGCAATCAGAACAACAAGAACAACAAGAACAACAAGGGCAACAAGGCCAAGGCAAAGGACCCAAGAAAATGCAACTTCTGTGGGATTGTTGGGCACATAGCTAAAGATTGTAGGAAGAAGAAGAGGAAGTTGGGCGAATGCTTTCATTGTGGAGAGACCGTACACTTTAGCAAGGATTGCCCCAAGAAGCAAGGGCAGAATCAGCGTGCAGGACCTTCTGGAGGGCAAGTGCATGCTCTCAACACTGCTCCAGCTCAGGACCGAGGTAGTATTTCTGTAGAAAGTCTTATTTATATTTCTGACTTTCCTGTTCGCACTTTATTTGATTCTGGCGCATCGCATACCGATATTTCTTCCGACATTGTTGAAAGTTTGCACCTAAGTACTAGTCTAGTTGAGGATCCCGTCAGTGTTTCAAATCCAATTGGGGGTTCCGCCCATTTATCTATGATTTGTGTGGATTTGAAGATTTCTATCTTGACCATAGAATTCACGTGTAATGCTTATGTTCTCGGGTTTACGGGATACGGGTTGATTTTGGGCATGGATTGGTTGTCCAGTTATGGAGCCATTCTCGATTGTGAGCATAGGGTGGTGAGACTCATGACTCGCCTCGGTAATACCCTAGAAATTTCTTGTAACCCTAGAGGTCCCGTCATGTTATGTTATCTTGAATCTCTTGACTCGTCCATCGAGGATCTGCAATCTGTAAGGGTGGTCCGAGACTATCCTGATGTCTTTGAAGAAGTTAAGGGGTTACCTCCTAAACGAGAGATAGATTTCCGCATTTATCTAGTCGATAATGCCAAGCCAGTATCATTGCCCGTTAGGCACATGGCCCCACGAGAAAGAAGGGAGCTCAGTAAGAAAATCAAGGAGCTGCTTGAGAAAAAATTTATTAGGCGAAGCATTTCTGAATGGGGTGCTCCGGTGGTATTCGCTACTAAGGCAGATGGTTCGCTTCGTCTATGTGTTGATTATCGAGAGTTGAACAAGCTGACAAAGAAGAATAGGCACCCGTACCGAGGATTGATGACCTCTTTGACCAGCTTGTTGGTGCTTCTGTTTTCTCTCAGCTCGATCTAGCCACCGGATTCCATCAGCTTAGAGTGGCTGAGGATAGTATTGATAAGACTGCGTTTAGGACTCCAGATGGATTCTTTGAATGGCTTGTCATGCCATTCTGTTTGACTAATGCACCCGCCTACTTCGTAGACTTGATGAGTAGGGTGTTCAGGGAGTTCCTTAACAAGTCTGTTGTTGTCTTCGTGGATGATATTCTGATCTTCTCAAAGGATGAGGAAGAGCATGCTAGGCATCTCAAGGAAGTGATGGATACGCTTAGAGCGCATCAGTTGAAAGCCAAGTTCTCCAAATGTCATTTTTGGAGAAGGGAAGTTCGGTTTCTTGGACATATAGTTTCTAAGCAAGGCATAGCGGTGGATCCCGCGAAAGTGGTTGTGGTTCAAGACTGGAAGACTCCTAGGAATGCAACCGAAGTAAGAAGCTTTCTCGGTCTAGCGGGCTACTATAGGAAGTTCATCAGGGACTTCGCTAAGATTTCGGCCCCTCTTACTAAGTTGATGAAGAAGAACTTAGTCTTTGCATGGGACTTGGAGTGTGAGCTTGCTTTTCAAAGGCTCAAGAGAGCCCTTACCACAGCTCCAGTTCTGGCATTACCCGATAGTGGTAAGATGTTTACCGTGTACACAGATGCATGTGGCACGGGGTTAGGTGCTGTTCTGATGCAAGAGGGAAGGGTGATATGTTATGGGGGTAGGCAACTTAAAGTTCATGAGAAGAACTATCCCACTCATGATTTGGAGTTGGCGGCGATCGTCTTTGCACTCAAATCCTGGCACCACTATCTTCTAGGCGAAAGGTTTGAGTTGTATACTGATCACAAGTCACTCAAGTACCTCTTCTCGCAGAAAGATCTGAATCTAAGGCAGCAAAGGTGGATGGAATTCTTGGCATCATATGACTTCGAGATAGCTTACACCCCTGACAAGGGTAATGTTGTGGCGGATGCACTAAGCAGAAGGAGGTTGACTTTGAGTCCTTGTTTATTGAGATGAAGAACTTAGAGTTCTTGGTAACCTTTAATTTCGCGACCACTGTTGAGTCGATGACGGGTTCATTAGCATCCCTTGAGCGTAGACCCACACTTCTTGATCAAGTTGGGGCTTCCCAGAAAAGAGACCCGCAGATAGTCGAGGTCACGGACAAGTTGATTCGTGGTGAGACGTCTAGTCACCTTGCTAGATATACTATTGATGACAAGGGTTGGCTAAGGCGTGATGGAAGGCTATGCGTTCCACAAGTAGGAGACTCGGTGCATAAAGTTCTCGAAGAAGCACATCACTCGAAGATGACTATACATCCTGGAGGAGATAAGATGTATAGAGATATGAAGCGCATTTTCTTTTGGGCCGGAATGAAGAAAGATGCGGCAGAGTATGTTTCAAGGTGCATGGTGTGCCAACAAGTGAAAGCCGAGTCAAAGAAACCAGGTGGGCTATTACATCCATTGGAGGTCCCGCAATGGAAGTGGGAGACTATTTCTATGGATTTTGTGGATGGATTGCCTAAGTCAAGGAGAGGGAACACGAGCATATGGGTCATAGTTGACAGACTTACGAAGAGTGCTCATTTCATTCCTGTAAAGAACAAGAGGACCGCATCATGGCTAGCATCTATTTATCTTCGGGAGATAGTGCGGTTGCATGGAGTTCCTTCTAGCATAGTTAGCGATCGTGACCCAATTTTCACTAGCCAGTTATGGAATAGTTTGCAAGAAGCGATGGGTACGCGATTGAATCTGAGTACAGCCTATCACCTCCAGAGGGATGGCCAAACCGAAAGGGTGAATAGAGTGCTAGAAGATCTTTTGAGGCTTTATGTTCTTGACTTTGGTGGCACTTGGGAGGACCACCTTCCTCTTGTAGAGTTTGCTTATAATAATAGCTATCAAGCCAGCATAGGGATGGCACCATTTGAAGCTCTGTATGGGAGGCCGTGTAGGTCACCATCTTGTTGGTGGGAGACAACAGATAGGCTGATACTTGGGCCCGATATGATACGGGACACATCCGAGAAAGTTGAATTGGTGAGAAGACGGATGAAAGCAACCCAAGATAGACAGAAATCCTATGCTGACAAGCGAAGGGCAGATTTGGAATTCGAAGTGGGAGACATGGTTTTCGTGAAGGTTTCCCCTTTGCGTAAAGTGGTACGTTTTGGAGCAGTTGGGAAGCTGGCACCAAGGTTCATAGGACCCTTCCCGATCATAGAGAGAATTGGAAAGATGGCCTATAAGGTGGAATTGCCCGAGAAGCTAGCCGGAGTGCATAATGTCTTTCATGTCTCGCATCCCCGAAAGTGCCTACATGAGTCCGCTGAGGTGGTTGAACCAAGCATTCTTGAAGACGTGGAGGTAGAGAAAGAGGCAACCTTGAGGAGAGCTCCAATTCGTATCTTGGGAACAGAGATCAAGAAGTTAAGGAATCGAGAAGTCAAATTGGTGAAAGTTCAGTGGAGTGAAGCCGATGAAGATGCAACTTGGGAAACCGAGGAGAAGATGCGTGGGCTTTATCCATTCCTTCTTGAGGGTACATTCTCAATCTCCTTTCCTAATCAGCATATCTTTCTTTTTGCCATCCATGTTTATCCCGTTTATCTTGTTAACCTTGTCATGAGAACCTTAAGTAGAAACCCTTTGGATGAAACATGTATTTGAAACATGTTATGCTTGATGTTTGCAAGTGTTTGCAAGTGGATACTCGTGGATGCATGACACACATTAGGCACTAAGGTCGGCTCACACACTTTCATATTGCATATGCATGAGTGCTTATACTTATTCATGGCTGAAACTTGTTATGTTATCACGTGGATGTTGCATATGGATGAATGTTATGTGCACTCATATAGAGATTATGAATTATGTTAGGAATTTGCATACATATGGACTCATTTCACTAACATACTTTGCATTAAGGAGGTTTACTGAATCAGTAACCGCCTGATTTTTGCATTAGATAAGTACATATACACACACCTTTTGCATATGTTCATACAACATTTAGAATCTTTTTAAGGACAATGGTTACTTGTGGATGATGTTTTGAGTAGATGGATGGTGGATGGTAGGATACGTTCTTCCTAACTTGGAGATTTCGGGGACGAAATCCTTTAAGGAGGGGAGAATGTAACAACCCGTATTTTTAATAATATGTTATAATGTAAATCAAGGCAGAATTAAATTCTAAAATCTGAATCAAGGGAAACGGGCTGTGCCATTGCGTTCGTCTCGGTAAAATACACGAAATAGAGTCCGAGTTTTCGAAAAACGGAGTCCGTATGACCAAGTTATGGCCCAATGAAGTTTTCAGAAAATTCCAAGCCCGGAAACAGTTCAAATTCGAATTCAGGTTTGAATTTCAGCCAAAACAGGATAGGCGGGGATTTTCCCGCCCCATGCAGGGTCAACACAGGGGTCGACACCTGTGTTGACCCCCCCCCCCCCCAATGGGTCGACACCCATGTCGACCCAGGGGTCGACCCCCCCGGTCGGACCAATTTTCTAGGTGCACCATTTTGGCATGTTGGGTCCTCTTTTGTTGGTTTCTGACGAGAGTTAGTGGTTCAGATTCGTTTTAAGGTTAATCCTATGGTCTAAACTACCCCTAATCTCTATAAAAAGACCCCTAGACCTAGCTTAAACCTTCATTAATCATCCCTACAACTAAATGTTGCCCAAATGTTCACTAATCATGGCCTCCACCTTCTTCATGAGAGCATGAGTGTCTCAAATCAATCTATGTCATAAAGGAGCCATCTTTCTTAAGTAAAAGAGTCATCTTTCTTTGTCTTTGGGGTTATTCCTTCTTATTCTCAAGTCTTGAAGTGGAGTTTATCGTCTTTGGTTGCGGATTTGCTAGTGTGGCTTCATCTCAATCTTATTTTATATTTATTCTAGTCTTCATAGCATTGTAAGCCATATACTACTCTTAGATTCTAACTATGAAGTTAAATATGACATGTTGCAAGTTGAGTTTGGGCCTAAGTATGATATGTGCTTTGATCCTATCATGTTATGCATAAATATATTCTATGCATGTTTGTAAAGCTATCACCTTTGCCTTATGCATAGAAAGCTATGAGCTTTGATTGGAAATGTTGCATAAAGCAACCTAGAAACTCTCATAAACCTTGTGTTATCTTGCATATGATGTTATATGCGAATCACTAGCCACCATCCTATGTCATTTATGATCATGTTTCACCTATTTGCTAAGTTTGAATGGTATGCATGTTTTGAGGCTCATAATGTAACATGCAAGTTTAAATGAACACATTTATGCCTCATATGCCACCATGTTTAACTTGTGGCCAACCTTATTACCATATGCCCTTTTTGTCATGTTTTGCCAAGTTCCCCCTTTTTTGATCAATGTTATGTTATGCGAAACGTACCTGCGATGGGAATGCGTTGGGTTTGGGTAATATCAATGACATGAAACATGATTTTGAAATATGACATGAACATTGACTTGTGATTATGTTGTAAACATAATAATGGACATGACACTTAGAAAATATGAGTGTGGCAAACTCGAGGTTGGGTTGAGTTTGTAGCATAAATCTACCCGGAACCGACCGGCTTAACTAGTGGCTACAAGCAATAGGACCCAATGTGAGTAGTTGGTCATGTCGCACTTGAAACCCGAGGTTAGACCAAGTTGTGGTGTAAAGCTACCCGGACCCGCCCGGCTTAACTAGTAACCACAACAAGGTCTAATGTGAGAGGTTGGGTGCATTAAATTAATTAATGCCACATGGTAGGGTTAAGTCATGGACCACTTGAATACTTAACCAATTAAACATGATGGGTTGACGCGGTTAAGTCATGAACCTTGGGTACACTGAACCAACTTGATACTTGATTGGATAGGGTTAACCACATTTAACCCGCTAGAAACCCTAGTTACGTGGTCCTTTTCACCAGTAACCCTCTTGATTGTATCATGATACCCTAGGGACTAGGCTAGGGTGGGGCACGATTACTGGGATGACATATAAGCGACCAAAACGACGGCTGAGTAGGTGCGCCGGTCTAGGTTCAGGCGGACTATGGTCGTGCACATGGTCCGGAGTTGAAAAAGCAGACACGGGCACCCGTAGGTTTAGACTGTGCGTGCTTGATTTGTGTCCGTGGTTGGCACCCTAGGGCTTGATACACCCTAGGGTGGACCTAGCATAGTTTGACTACACTTCGTGATTGGGTCGTATGACACCGACACTTGATGAGTTAGGCTTTTAGGGAGCCGATCGACTAGACCGAGTAGTTGGACCTCGATTTAGGTCATCTCATGATGTGGGCCGGTTTTGGGCCAAGGGATCATTTCTTGTTTATACTTGACATGGATTGGAATACTAGTACACACCTGGTGCAACTTAACCTTGTATATGCGATGCCACACTTGATCTATCTTGTTAATTTCTCACCATGCCAGTTATCTCCCTATGTTTCATCTCAGCTTTACATGTCCAGTTAACTTTATTAGTTTTTATACTAATAGTAGATAGGACTTACCAGTCTTTTTGACTGACCCGTTTTTTTTGCCTCTTTTCTTCCGTTCCCCCCCCCCCTCAGGTTTGCAGGGTGGGAACACTGGTACCTAGCTGGATCTTTAGCTGCTTTTCTGGATAGCTCATGAATGGTTTGGACTTGAGCATGCTATGGCTTTATTCCACTTTGGGGATAGTTATCTTATGTTTTTTTTTTCAGTTTTCAGTTTATGTTCTAGACTTTGTTTTGTGGAAAAATAATAACCAAGTACTTTGATGTAACTTGACTATGGTTTTGAAATGTTAGTTTTATCCGCTGCTTTACTACTCTTTTTTACTCATATGTTCTGTCTTGTGATATCCACATGCATGTTTACCTTGTTTAACGCTCCTCTAAAGCTAGTGTACTTGCAAGAGTGGTATTGGCGGAGGTGGGGTGTTACAATAACACTATTCTTAAACCCCGTGTGAAAAGAATAAATCTTTTAATTAAGATTATTAGAGTTTCCAATTATATTTAGTTATTGGAATAAAATGAAATGTGAGTTGGGTTTATTGTGAACTGTGTTTTAAATGACATTTGTTCTTTAACCCAATTAGCAGTGAAAATATAATTTGGAATTTATAAATCTTTTATTATGATTTTATGGAAATTTTCCAAAGTAAAGTTTTCCAATTTAATATATTAAATTAGAATTGAATGGAATTCGATTCGGTAATAATCGAGATGAGCTTCTGTGAAGGAAGACCGTTACTATATATGGAATTTAAAATGTCTTGCCATTATTCCATTTATATTATTAGTCTGATACAAGAATTTATATCGATTGTACATTGTTATGATTTCCATATAGATTCCGTTTTGATGGAAGATGATTTTGGGTTTATCGTGAAATATGTTTTAAATGACATTGATTCTTTAACCCAATTAAAGGCAAGATTAATTTCTTAAAGTTAAATAATCATAAAGTAATGATTTTTGATATTAAAACCAAATTGGAGTTTTAATGAATCTTTACTTAGATTAAAGTGAGAATGAGATAATCAAATTTATCGAATTCATGAGATGATCGAGAATGGAGTACCACCAGTTTTACTCCAAGCGATAGTTAAATCTTTAATTAGATTATAACGTGAAATGGTAATTAATTTTACTGATAACACCGTGGTGTTAGATATGGGGTATTACCAGTTTAGCTCCATGGGATTAATAGGTTGGGATTGGGATGATAAATATTAAATGATTACTTCGGTAAGGTTCTTTAATCCCGACTAGATTTATAAACCTTAATTTGGTTTAGAATTGTGAAAAGATAAAAAAAATCTTTTGAATTGATATCCAAAGGAAGATTAAAGAATAAATTTAAAAGAATTTATTTTTGATAAAATTTATGGGAATATTTCCCTAATAACGTGAATTTTTGGAATAAAAGAATATTCTGAATTGGAATGAGGCGTATGATGTGTTTTTATAGCACTTTATTAATGATTATAAAATACACGAATTATTCGGGAAGACCGGGTTTAACCCATTCTGAATAATTACTACGACGATTAAAAATCGACGATGAAGACGGTGGTTGAAGACCGGAGTTCTTCACATCTTTTGGATGATTACTGATGACTTGATTGGGCTATACACCCAAGACAGGGTGATAAGTGGTGATCGTCCAGACGGACTTGGAGATCGACGGATATGCGAGGACCTCTCTCCTGTATTGGACATATGGGGCGAGGAATAAGGTGCATCCGGTTTCGTTCAGACCCAAAACGGACTTGTAAATGGATATGTGTCTGACATTGGATTTCATTCTGTATTGATTGATTTCTATTAAATATATATCTGTTTGGTGGCGGAGAATTTATTCTCTTGCTTAACACCCTTCTCTGAGATGTACGAGCTTAAAGGTAATATATTGATAGACATCAGTTGTATGGCGTGAATTGTCAGTGTGGCATGCCAAGATTCAAATGATCAAGATTTTTTTGAAAAGCAGAGTCTTGTGGTTGATCAAAGGACGGCTTTAATTAACGTAGCTTGTGTTACTTCGTAGGAGATATTGATAGACATCAGTTGTGGGACATTGTGCGGTTTTAATTGTATAACTAGTATGGTGACATGATATATGGTACTCATGCCATCTATGATTGATGCATTTATATTTGAAGTAGATTTCTTCACTTATAGTAATAATAAAAGATTAAATTTCACGTATCAAGCATTATTTGGCTATTATAAGGTAAAACTATATCCTCCAACTTGCGTTGCATTGTGTGATGGGACCTGAGTCTTATAATAGCTTCAGTTTCTTAAATTAGCATTGCGTTGTTTGTTTATGCACAGGTATTCTTGGGGGTAAACCCGTTCCATGTTATACGGCGTGGTCCCTTGATTTACCTTACTTTAAAACTAAGTTAATAACTGTTTTAGTTCTCACACCAGTCCCATGACTGACCTGTAATTTATTGTTTTAGCCTAAACTCTATGTGCCCCTATTTTCCACATGGGCAGCTAATAGTTTTGGTTTTGCAGATATTATATTCACAGGATCCTGGTTTACATTTGAAGCGATATTCGGAAAGCTCTGTATCCGTGTATTTCTTTCAGTTGTGTTTCGTATTATTTTCTGCTGCTATCTAAATGTAATTTAAATCTCTGATATTATTTTTATGCTATATATTATTTATTCTTACTCTGGAATATTCTTGTACTCTGATGTAATTGTTGTAATAAGCAATGAAATGTTCTTCTGTTTGTGTTACGATTTATCGTGTTCTCAACTCAATCCGAGCTTTCCCGTAAGGGCGAGTTTGGGTCGTTTCATTGTGGTATCAGAGTCAGGTTTCGATCCTGGGACCGGTGGGTTATTGGCCCACCATGCTTATTCTGTCAGACATCTATCCATATATGTTTCCCTGTGACTGGACAAACCGAAGGCACCATCCCATCAATCCATCTTAGGCAACTCTACCTAGGATTAACAGAAAAGCCCTTTCTCTTTACTCCAGCTTCAATTATCTTCATATAATTTTATTCGCAGCGCTTACACCTATATTTAGTGGTTTTCGAATAAGAAATCCAACTGGTCTCTCCGTATTGACAATGATGGTATTAAATTGGCCAATACTTCGATAGTTGGTTATTTAACTATCAAAGAAAACAAACATTCATCCAAAGATCTTATTCCCAAAGGGAACACTATTGATTAGCACCAAACAATCACCAAGCCCTTTTTAATTAATATTTCAATAATTTAATCATTTCCCAATATTCATTTATTAAATCTCATTACCGAGATTTTCTCATTCCTGCTTTGGATTCTCATTATACTTGGAGTACATTTCCATATTTCACATTCTTTTATTTTCTATACTTAAAAAATGTCTTCCATTTAGTTGGAAAACATTTCCAATTATTTATCTCTTCCACGAACTCATTCATTTTCTATACTCAGAAGATATTCCTCATTTTATTTGGAAAACGTTTTCAAATCGTACTTACTTGGGTTAAAACGAATGTTGCGTTAAACGTCGTTACAACAACCTAAAATATTGCGTTTAACTAATTATATTTAAATCTCATATTAAATTTTAATCGTTTCTTTTTCGGAAATCAATTTCTTTAACAATAGGGTTATAGTCTAGTCGTTCATTGATTCGTTTTTAAGGAAAAAAAGCTTCGTTTTTTGGGGGTGGCCGTAAATGGCGACTTGGATCTTTCTTTCTCCTCTGCCATTCACTCATATGTAACTCCAAAAAATCATGTCTTTCTTCAATCTCGTCTCTTCTAAGTATCTCTTCATCTCACATCCAAGTTTTTGCCCTGCGTGGTCACATCCTTTAAACTATTTCATCACGTCCACTGTTAAGCTTTTAAAGGTTATCGGATCCGTAGCTGATGACCCTATTATTTTCCTCCTCATCAAATCTGAACACTATTCTCTCAGAAGGCATGAAATGGCACGTAAAGGAAATTTAGGAAGAATGTCTTCTAAGTAGTTGTTGTTCGAATATAAGAAGAATTGAAGGTATTTTGAACCTATATAGTTTGTGTGAAAATGGTTGAAAACGGGAGGTCTTACATAAATACAAATTTAATAAATGATGCAATTTAATTGCAAAAGATTGATTAATTCACCTGCGAATTAAGCTCACATGTAAATCTACAATAAAATGAGAAAGGATTGAATTTACAAAAAAAGCTTAAAACTTGTAGATCTGTAATTAAAAGAAATTAGACTGAAAAAGTACAAGTCTTCGGTTCTTGCATATAAATAATGACATATGTTATAATTGATAAAAGATTAAAGATCTATTAATATGGTATCACTTCATGGAAAAGTAAGAACCAAACCTATTACGATATCTGATACTTAGTCATATGGGCAGAGACGGACGGTAAGGCTCGGTCATGAGGACAAAAATAGAAGCCCAACTAGATTTTGGGTTCTAGGGGTCCAATAACCGATAAAGACAATCATGGTGATAGATACAGAGTCAAGAGAATGAATTGCGAGAAGCCTTTGAGAGAGAAATCTAGACTGTTATGGAGGCATTTTCCAAGCTAAAACCAAGCTTAAGATTTCATAAATGTATCCTAAATTAGGATTTTTGTTTCCTTTCCATTTAGTAGTTTGTACCCATATTTAAGTGTTATGAATTAGTTGTTTTAAAGGTCAATGTTTATTAGTAAAATATTCTGTTTATGTGTTTTTGTAATGATCATTCAAAAAGAAAGTAAACAATGAGTGTAACTAATAAGAGACCAACTAGAGAAAAAGTGAAAATAGAACGGAAACGACGAATCTAATTATAAAGGTCAATAGGCAGTTACAGTAATAAGAAATGAAAATTTGAAGAGAAAAATAAATTCTTCCATACAAAGTTTAGGGAATTTAAAAAGAAAAAATTTCTTACGTAAACTACGCTTGGGAAACATAGGATTTTTGATAAAGCACGGAGAAAAGTTTCAAGTACAGGGAAAGCTGTGTAAGTGGGAAATTTAAAAAATTTCACTTCCTACCTTTTTCTAATGTAAAAAATCGATATTGAAAAATTAGGTTTTTTTTTTTTTTTTTTTTTTTGAAATTCTATATTAGAAGTTGTATGATAGGATTTTGGATGCAAAAAATTGGTTGAACTCTATTTTTATTCCTTAGAAGTATAGGAAAAAATGGATGAAACCCTATTTTTGTTTTAAAAATATTGCATTCATACCATGTTTTGAAAAGAATTTTTAAAGAAAAGAGCATTCATGTAGGTATATGAGGTACAATTTAGAAAGTCATGTACATTCATATATTTCATGATGTGATAAACTTTGCATAATGACACAAACGACTGTAAAATTGAATATACACTAATTGGATTGATTACATAAGAGAATGCGATGGATTACATGATTTCACCTTGTCGAATTTCAGGAACGAATTTCCAAAAGAGTGGGAGAATGCGACACCCCGCATTTTTTAGAATAAATAAATAATATAATTTGATTATGAGCGGAGAACAATAGGTATTTTTGGAATTGTTAGAATTTAGCCTCGAAACTTATACTATTGCATTTGTGAAGATTTGCATATTAATTTTCATGTATAATATGCTCCGAACAGAGTACGTACGAAAATGTTATTGACGTTTGAAGTTCCATATTGGATAATAATCATATGTGTAAAGGAACATGCATATATGATAAATATATAAACCATATTTTATATAAACGTGCAAATTCAAAAAATAACCCACGTTTGAATTTGAAATATTAAACGTGTAGAATGAATGAGAATCAAATAAAAAGGTAACGTTGCGTAAACATAATGTTACAGAGGTACAAATGGAACTAATTAAAATGTTGTACAAAAGTAACACTATAAAATAGTAAATGGGATTTGATAAATGTTAATGTTATGTAGACATAGCTTTATAAAATAGTCAATGGAAATTTTTAAAGGCAAAAATTTTAAGCATAACGTTGTGAATTAATAAATATATAACATAACAAAAGAATTATTTCACGAAAGATAACACATAAGTGAATGTGTGTGTGTATTTATTTTTGATAAATATATATGGATATATTTCAGAATTAACTTGCAATTGAATTTGAAAAATAACGCGTGTCATAAAAGGAATTAAATCATTAAAAAAAGGAAATTTGTTAACATCAAATAAGTAATGTTATGATTTGTATGCAAGAATTAAACACAAATTGAATACGACATGCCATTTTGACGTTTTAAACTACGAGGGTCGACTTATAGGGTATGGGGGTCGACCTATATGCATCGTTTTTGACGCGTAGCCTTTTGTTTTGAGAAATGAACAGACGACCCTTGTTTAGAAAGTGTCAATATCTTCATGTTATATGGAAGACAGAGATTATTCAGCTCAGAGACACTTGTTTAGAAAGTGTCAATATCTTCATAAGTATTTACCTATTAATATATTTTAATCAATTTCTTTGTGAGTCATTTAGTTGAGCTTTAATATATGTGTCTTTGTCTATTTTCAGGATACCAAATACCCAACACAAGCTTCAATGGACTTAGATTTTAGCATTTTGCAAAAAAAAAAAACAGACACGTTAAGTTTGGATTATTACATGACGTATCAAATTCCCTTCAAGTCTAGTTTGGTCATCGAACTTCCAAACAAAACTCTCAAATCCATTGAAACTACATTGTGAAATTGTCAGACTATTGGATAACAATCTAAGACCCTTAAAAACGGATAAAATTTTGTTTGAGGTCTTCGAGTCAATGGTCAATTTCCCAGAACCCCTTGGAGTTATCAAAATCGTATTGTAAAACCAGTAGATTAACAGTGGAATCGATTCCAAAAACCAACTGAGTTATTAGAAACACACTCTAGAGCTACGAATCCACTTGAAGAAGCTAGATCAATTTTGCAATCATTCTAAGTCTGATTTAAATCAAGCTACTTGAAAGCTAAAGAATTCGAGCACCTAAGGGCTTGAATAATAAAGTCCCCAAAGACAGGGACCAACCTGTTCCTTTACAGGTAGAAACGTGACACAATACAAACTGAGCTGGGGGCAACCAATGAAATTGCTATAAAGTCCTAACAATGTTATGAGTTTGTAACAGTCCTACGGCATGGAAACACCATATACTGAAATGCTAACCAGGGAGGCCGAGATTAATCATCATAAAGTTTTGTTATGCCTGACGGAGAGATCTAACATTATACCACTCACAACAAAGCTAATTATCTCTCTCACAGGCACACACACAAATATATATATATATATATATATATATATATATGCATAAATACATACAAAATCTTAGTTTACGAGTACTATTTGCATAGCAAAGTTGTGGAAAATAAAAATAGAACACGGAACTAATTCTATATAATGCAAGTATAAATGGAAAAAAGGCACAGTACGCAAAAAACACAATGAAATTTCAACAAAAGCAATGATGCTTTATTTCAACATGACATTTATATACAAACGCTTATCAAACAGCAAGGCTGGTACCTACTCAATCTCTGTGAGGCTGACTTAAGAGAATACGAGGTGCAGACTGGATAGCTCATTTAATTCAACAAACATGGTGGGAGCAGAGTACTTTCTTACACGTACGCGTCTACATATTTACCATCCTTGATGTCTAGTTTTCTACCCTTCTCAATCCCCGTACCAATTGAAAATTCACTGTTAATGGCAAGTTAGACCAAAAAGCTAGAAGTCTAGCCTTGTGCTTCCTTAGTTCTCCTCTTTTTATCTATCTCCAAGCGCTAGCGGAACTACACTCTGATGAACTTATACTGCCAAAATACCACCGGATTAATGGAAGAACCAATTCAAAGCCAAAAAGTGTAGTTCTACTTCGATAAACTAAGGAGCTAGTCAAAAGCTAACGTTTCCTCGGTAACATTAGAAAGCTCACAGCAACTAAGCCAACCGATGAAACTGACTTAAGCCAACATGAAGGTTGGCCATAGTCCACTAGAGTCAATTATCGCCTGAAGAAAGACAATATCAAGGAATAACTCATGTAACTGAATAACATGAAGAATTTTGATGTAGCTCATAGACAAACAACATCGACAAAATGCTGCTTAGAATGAAGCCGTTTGATAATTGGTTCTCGAAGATAGAAACAAACCTATAAACAAAACATCTATGATGATATAAACAGTCGGACAGGACACACACGACTTCCAGCCGAAATAAACACAAAAAGATGATAATAAACTACCCTTTTTCCATCATTTTTCCATCTCCTAAAGTAGAATGAAATATGGATTGGGAATAGTTAAAATTTTTGCTCCATAGTTGCAATTTTCTTGCAAATATCTATAAATATGTAGCATTAAGAACAAGTCTCCAAACTTAAGCCATATGTGACTCACCGAAAAAATTAGTTGGGGAAATACTGTGATCACGACACCAAACTTGGAAATTTTGATCTTCCAATTTGATCTTTGAACATCCTATTCATAAGTCATTGATAGGTGATCCCAACGTATTTCAACCCAAGGGGGCTGACAACATATCAATACAGCCACAAGTAATGAAGCTGAGGTGTTCTTGGTCAAGGACGTACATTGATATTTGATTGTAACCTAAATAAGAGTCCACAAATGATAGGAACTCATATCCTACCATTGTATCCATGTGTTAGTCCATCTTCAAAAATGAAAAGCTACCCTTTGCGCAAGCTTTATTCAAGCAGGAATAATTTTCCTCCATATTCCATTTGATTTCTTTACAAGTGGTTAGAGATTCATTCTTGGTAGAAGGCATTATGGATGAAGCCACTGTTCAATAGCTTATCTACCTCTCTTTGACCATAACCAATCTTTCTGATCTTATGACTCGACGCTTTTGTATGATTGAAAAGAATTTCAAGTTGATATTTAGGGTATGACTCGATGAATCCTAGCACTATGTCATGCATATCAACATGATTCCAAGCAAATACGTCAAGGTTTTTTCGTTGGAAGCCAGATGGTTCTTTCATTAAATCAGAGATGAGCTTGGAAAATTTTCAAGACGCGAGATGGGTCGTCGATGGTTTGCTTAGCAGGTTTATCTCGTTGGTATTTAAATTCTTCATCTTTTCTCGAGTCAATCTCAGGAAAAGATGGATGTGTTGCTCAATCTGGGTCACAGATTTTGGTTGCTACGCATTTGCGTTTTTGATGTAAAGAGAGGTCTCTACACTTTTCTCTTTTTCTTGGTGGGGGGCATCTTTTCATTCCGCCATATAACAAGCTCTTCCAATGAATTTGTCACCTCTGATGATTCTGATATAATTGTCACTTGAGAACTTCATAAGTAAGCACCAATGTACTAAGTAGTCTCAAAATTCGAAAAGGGATGATCGGCATAAGAAGGCGCTATAAGGAGAGAGATACCAATGATGATGAAGCGGGTGATCTGTAACACTCCGAAATTCCTACAACACTATAATGATAAACTAAGGAGTATTTAATTAAATATTTGGAATTAAGTAAAACAAACTGTGCCATTGCGTTCGTCTCGGAATTCTGCTTACGGTAGACCCCAAGTTTGCGTAAAACGGACATCGTACGAAGAAGAAATTAAGGTTAGAAGTTTGTATACGCACAAGAGAATTATATATATACAAAACCAATCAAAACATTCAAATTAATTCAAATTCAGAGACGTGGGGTAGGGCGGGAGTTCGACCTTTTAGAGGTCGACCCCGGTCCCCATGGGTGTTGACCCATGGGTCGACCCCATAAAGGGGGTGTCGACCCCTGTGTCGACACACTAAGGGGGGTCGACCCTCATGCAGATCTGGGTAGAATTTCGGTTTCTGAACAACTGATTCTTATGCAAGATTCATTAACCCTAGGCTATAAATAAGACCTCATTCTTATTGTTTTATTCATCAAAAACAACGGTGACATTGAGATACTGCCCCAATTTAGTTTGATATAGCCTATTCTTCTTCAACAGCAAGTTATACGTATTCATGGATCTGTGCTACAACATCTGCAATCAATTCTCTATTCATTAGATCCAATCATCGCGAGTTTACGTTGCTTTTAGATACAAACACCTAAAATGTAATCTCGACATGTTTATAAGTTTGGATCTAAGCCTATGCCTATTAGAAACCTGAATCATAATAAATCTGCCATTACTTGTACACCTGATCTATTGATTAGTGCCTATATGCCTATTCATGATATCCCTATTCTGGTAGTTTGTCTAATTACGCCACCTTATGCCTATTAAGTTAGTTTACCTAATTATGTCATCTTATGCTAGTTTTATTTATTATGCCTATTCTTGTTCTTTTCTCTCCATCTTTCCCTTTTTGTTTTATAGCTAGGCTACCTTCGAGCCTAGGCCTACCGCTGAAATACGCAAACGCACGAAATTGGGAATGATTAATTTGGGTATAATTCATATTGTAAAACATGATTGAAAATTTTGGGTATAATTTGTACCTTGAACCTAAACTTGGGATTTGGGGGAATAATCTATATCTTGATCTAAATCTGGGGAATAACTTGTATCGTGGATCGGACGGGGATTTGGGGCATAATAAACATGAAAATTGGTTAGTAATGAAAATGCCTAGATTTACAGTAATTAGAAACTGTAGTCGCGCTTGGACACGAGGTTAGATTTCACTTATGGTAGAAGTCTGGCCGGAACCGCCCGGCATATCCAGCGTCCACAAGTGGTAAATCTAATGTGAGGGGTCTAAGTGCATAAACATGTAATGGTGCTAAGACACGTGGTTAAGTCCGACTTGTGGAAGAAGTCTGTATGGACCCAACTGGCTTATCCAGCATCTAGAAGTTGTAGACTTAATATGGGAGGTCTAACGCATTATAACCATAAATGAATGAATGGTAATGAACTAGTAATACTTAACATGTTTGAATCCATGAGGATTACGTGAACCTGTTAACTTGAGTAGGGGTTAAGTAAACTTGCTTGAAACGGTGGGAGGGTTAAGTTAATCTTGTTAAATATGTGGGCACGGGTTATACGTATGAACCTGACAAACTTAACCTGTGGGGTTATGCAATCTTGTTAAATAGTAGGCAACTTGTTGAAATCCTAGTAGTAAGGATGAAAACCTAGGGGGAAGCTTGTATCATCTGTTGTGTGGTACCCGTTCAGTCAGTAACCCATGCTGGTATCAAATGGGGAATCCCGAACTAGGTCGGGGTCTGGGCACGCTTACTGAGTTGATTGTAAGAGGTCACTTGGGTGAAGGTGTTGACGACGCATTCCAGCGGGGTCATGTGCGTGCATAGGTCCGCTTGCTAGGGAAAATAAGACGCTGTGACATCAGTGGATATGGTTGTGCGCATCTTGTAAACAAAGGGTTGCCACTTTAGAAAGTGATACATCCTACTGTGAGGCCAGCACAGGGTATCTACAAGTTTGGGAGTCGATCGATTGGGGGTAGTAATTATGGTATATCTAGTCTTGATTGTTTAGTAGCCCGTTATTGTCTTTAGGGGTTAACATCTGTCAGTTCTACTTGGCTACCTATTATTGTATGAGGTAAAACCACTCACTAGAAGTACATCTAAGTCTACCATCTTGTACTTGTTGGGATCATCTTGTTCTTGGTATACTAGTATTAGTGCAGAGAAAAGTATTATAGAAGCACAATGAATTTTTGTTCAGTTTATCCTGTTAACCTTATTATACCTGCCTTATGACACTGTTATCTCTATCCAACTTATATGCCTGTTGTGATGCTCTTACTTTTTTTATATGCCATATTTTGGGGATTTTGCTCTTTTTATGTATTAATGTACTCTGATGATGGCTTTTGTATAAGGTAGAAGTTTTATGTTTTCGATATTCCAGACTTATTATGTAATTGGGTTTGAACCATGAAGCTTTTCTATTAAATATAGTTTTAATTCCGCTGTTATTTTATATTTGTCTTGTAATGTTCTGTTTCTGTTTACGTATAACGCTTCACGAAGCTTAATGCATTTTGACAAAGTGTGACATTAACGGACATGGGGTGTCACATTCGGTATCAGAGCTGAAGGTTACCAGATCGGATAAACTATTTTGAAACTTGTTTTCAAAAAGGTTTTAAAAGAAAGCATTTTCAAAAGAAAAAGTCTGTTTTGAAAAACATATTCCCCAAAGCCTTATAAAATATCTCTCGATTCTCTGCTTGAGTCCCTTTTCCTTTTCCTTTCAGCATGTCTGGGGAACCAATTCTTCCCGAAAGGTGTCCCTATTGCGGCATGGTTCTGTAGGCATGTTAAAACTACAGCGCATGTCGAAGGGCAAGGAAGTGCTCAACCTCCATTTGTAGCCATAATAGTTCTGCCTGCGGCTAATTTTCTCTCAAACTTCATAAAGATTTCTGTGCGATGAAGGAAGCTTTCGAGAGACTTGTTAACATGTTACATAAGGATGGTAAAGAGGCGAATAAGAGAGTTAAGGCTGAGGAGCACAGCCCAAGGATGAGAAAAATGGTGGCTTAAGAAGGGAACATAGATGAAAGAAAAGAAAGAACGCTTGTTTTCATTGTGAAGAAGTTGGACATCTTGTTAAGAATTGCCCGAAGAAGCAAGGACAAAGTCAAAGGGCAGGATCTTCTAGAGGGCACGTGAATGCTCTCATGACCAACGCGCTAGATAGAGGTAGGAAAGTTTCCATTGAAGGTTTTATTTCTCTTTCTAATCATCCAGTTAGGACTCTTTTGATTTTGGCGCTTCGCATTCTTTTATATATGATTCTGTGGTTGAGTCTCTACACCTTAGTACTAGTATGGTTTTGGATCCCGTTGTTGTCTCAAACCCCATTGGTGGTACAGCTCAGTTGTCTATGATTTGTTGGGATTTGAGAATATCCATGTTAGGCGTCGAGTTTGAATGCGACGCATACGTGCTTGGTTTCATGGGCTATGGTTTGACTTTAGGGATGGATTGGCTAGCCATTTATGGTGCCATTCTGGATTGTGAGAGGAGGGTTGTTAGACTTTTGACTTGCCATGGGAGGACCCTCGAGATTTCTTGTGACCCTAAAGGGTCTGTCATGCTTAGTTTCCTAGAGTCACTTGATGCATCTATCAACGATTCACGATCTGTACCAGTAGTCTGTGAGTATCCTGATGTGTTTGAGGAGGTTCGGAACTTACATCCGAGGCGCGAGATTGATTTCCGTATATACTTGGTGGACAATGCAAAGCCAGTTGCATTGCCTGTGCGCCATATGGCTCCAAGAGAAAGGAGGGAGCTCAGCAAGCAAGTAGGGGAGCTACTTGAGAAAGGGTTTATTAGGCGAAGGATATTTGAATGAGGTGCTCCAGTAGTATTCACCACTAAGGCGGATGGTCCGCTTCGCTTATGTGTGGACTACAGAGAGTTGAATAAATTTAGTAAGAAGAACAGACACCCACTTCCGAGGATAGATGATGTGTTTGACCAGCTTGTTGGTGCATCTGTTTTCTCCCATTTAGACTAGGCCACATGGTTTCATCAGTTGAGGGTGGCCGAGGACAGTATAGACAAGACCACTTTTAGAACTCCAGATGGTTTCTTCGAGTAGCTCGTTATGCCTTTTGGGTTGACGAATGCACCCGTCTATTTTGTTGATCTGATGAGTATGGTGTTTCGGGAGTTCCTAAATAAGTTTGTTGTGGTCTTTGTTGATGACATCTTGATTTTCTCTAAGAGCGAGGAAGAGCATGCCCGACATTTGAGGGAGGTTATGAAAACTCTCCGTGCGCACCAGCTTAAGGAAAAATTCTACAAATGTCATTTTTGGAGAAAAGATGAGATTTCCAGGGCATGTGGTCTCTAAAGACGGGATAGCAGTAGATCCCGTGAAGGTAGTTGCAGTTCAAGATTGGCGGATCCCAAAGAATGCAACTGAGGTAAGGAGTTTTCTTGGTTTAGCGGGCTATTATAGGAAGTTCATTAAGGACTTCGCAAAGATATCAGCCTCACTTATCAGACTGACGAAGAAGAATCTGACATTTTCTTAGGATATAGATTGTGACGATGCTTTTCAGCAATTGAAGAAGACTCTGACAACAACCCCAGTTTTTCCGTTGCTCAACGGGAACAAAGTGTTCACAGTATACACTGATGCATGTGGTACAGGGCTTGGTGCGGTTCTGATGCAAGAAGGAAGGGTAGTATGTTATGGAGGTAGACTGCTAAGAGTTCATGAAAAGAACTACCCTACCCATGACTTAGAGTTAGCTGCCATGGTATTCACGCTTAAAACTTGGTGCCATAATCTACATGGAGAGAAGTTCGAATTGTACACCGATCATAAATCTCTTAAGTACTTGTTCTCACAGAAGGATCTTAATTTAAGGAAACAAAGATGGATGGAGTTCCTAGCGTCCTATGATTTTGAGATTGCTTATATCCCTGGCAAGAGTAATGTGGTGGCAGACGCATTGAGTAAGCAGAGGATGACTTTGAGTCCTCTGTTTGTGGAGAGGAAAAGCTTGGAGTTTAAATCGACTTTTGATTTTAGACCCTCCACCGAGTTTACACCTGGTTTATTGGCATCATTAGAGATGCGACCTACTCTGTTGGGCTAGATAGGGACTTCACAGCGAGAGGGCCCACAGCTAGTAGATACCTTATATAGGCTCAGTAGAGGAGAGGCTACTAGTCACCTCAATAGATATTCCACGGATGGTAGAGGGTGGTTGCGACGAGATGGAAGACTTTGTGTTCCCCGAATTGGGAGTTTGTTGAAGACAATCCTTGAGGAAGCCCATCATTCTAAGAGGACTATTCATCCAGGCGGTGATAAGATGTATAGAGATATGAAGAGGATTTTCTTTTGGGCTGGGATGAAGAAAGATATGGCGGTATTTGTTTCTCGATGTTTGATTTGTCAGCAAGTCAAAGCTGAGCAAAGGAAGTGTAACGACCCAGGGAATCGTGATCCTGGTAATCGACATATAACCCAATGTCGACTATCAAGCATCAGAAATACCGGATAGTTAATGAAAGAAGTTAGAGGGTGAGAATAGATAAGATAGAAAATTAGAATAGAAGAAGAAGAAGAAGAAGAAGAAGAACATACAACAACATCAGAGTAACACGAATCTCACAGCGGAACGAACAACATATAATAGATAACATATCTTTGAAACAAAATCAGTATGTGTATGCAGTAACATTATCAGAGTACAACACTTACAACACAGCGGAATAAACAATAGCTATATAATCCTGAAGCCTCCTGCTCCAAGCTCTCCAAGTATATCTGTAAAACCTGACTACTTGACTGCCCGTACAAAATTGGGCACCCAAGAGTTTAGGGAAAACAAAACAAAATAAACTCTGGGTCAGTCATGAGACTGGTGTGAGTAAACAATTTAAAACAGTTTGAGAAAATAAACGATATCTCATAAGGCCGCGCCGTATAACACGGAACGGGTTTTTTCCCTTATGAGAATCTAAAACACTTGATTTAACTTTCAAAATCCTTTTGAAAGAACCGAAAGTCTTTACATCAAAACATAATTTGATATTATAATAGTGTCTATCAACCACAACTAAATAATCATTAGAAGAACGCTTTCATCTCACGTTCCACATACATAATATATAATCAAAAACCGTGGGCGCGTATTGGGTAATGAATTCCAACTAGCAAGGTATGGGACCACCTTCTGATAGTGCATCTCTAGAGAGGAATACACCGAGTTCAACAAGAACATCTTGTAACCCAGGCTAAACATGACCGGTCACTCATTTCGCTTGAGTGTACCGAATGTATTATCACCAACGGTTGGGATTAGCAACCGTTTCCCGAAAGGGACAGCATCGAAATAGGTTATAGAAGTAAATAGAATTTCTCTAGATCAGGTGATAATACACCCTAATTGGCAGCTAACCACTTAGCCATGCGACCTACCCGATTTTATACCATTTCCGATTGTGAGGCTAGAGGCCATAACATATCCTTTTCAAACCACATCTTCATTCACTTTGAATGTCACATCGTCATACCCGCTAAATCACAAATTGATTTCTCCAAACATATCACGGGTAAATAACTAAGAGAAACGAATTCCTCCGCCACCAAACGTAAATACGTTTGAAGAGATCAACTTACGTGATCTATTAAATATACTCCATTAGACATTCTTCCATACAGGTCGTCCTGGGACTGGACAAACCGAATGCACTATTCTGTAAACAGGACAACCCTTGCATGACTCTGTCTTCAATTATCTTCATCATATTTGATCGCAACGCTAACGCCCATACAGAGTGATTTTCAGATAATGAATCTGATCACGGTCTCTCCGTATTGACGACGGAAAAATTGTCAAAAACTTTGATAGTTGGTGATTTAACTATCAAAGAAAAACATGTGTGCAAACAACGATATTATTACCAGATGGAAATTCTATCGATCAATCATCAATCAACATTTATTCATTTCCCCATTTCTCGTTTCCATATATTCATCAAATCCTTATTTTCTAATTTTAGAAAATATACGTTATTAACTTTGGAAAACGTTTCCATTTTTGATTCACGCATCACTATCTTCTCACATATATCGGTCTCCAACTGTAAACTAGTAAGAGAACAACCCCCTACGTATTAACCCCGAAGGATGAAACCAGCATCAGATCAATACCCAGACAGCTGTTCAACTTAACTAATCTCCAGTCAGTTTCTAATTCCTTTAACTCCATTTTAATTCCTATTTCAAACCCTATTTCCTTTATAAATATTTTATTAGCAAAATATTTACTCAAATCCTTTATTCACATTAAATGTAAATAATATTTCTTCTTTGCAATCAAAACAGTTTGATTTCGTATTTTAAAAACAATATCCCAAATCTAATTTCTTTTTATATTTTTATTTGTAAAATTATTCATACAAATCTCCCTTTTTATTTCTAACACTAAAATCTCATCTATAATTCCCTTTATATAATTCTATTTATTCTATATAAATCCTTTTATATAATCCTATTCATTTTATATAAATCCTTTTATACTTCTATTTATTTTAAATAAATCTTTTTATATAATTCTATTCATTCCCCAAATATTTCCTTAATTATAATTTCCAATATTTGTTTCCCAAATATTACCTTTTATAATATCCTATTTATTTCATATATAAATATTTCATTTTCAATATTCACTTTGAAATTTTCCTTTTTACATTCCAGTATTTCATATGGTATTTAAAATACCAAATAACATGACCAGTGTCATCGTAATCAATTACAGAATATATATCACATCATATATCACAATGTATGGAACAAACAGTATTATAATATTGAGGAATCCAGTTGGATCCCTCCAACCTGTTTCCTTGCATCCACAGATGTTAAACAATATAAATAACATCGATTTCATTTCAATATGAAATATACTGATAAACAGAACCAATATTTGATTAACGATTTATATATATATATATCCTTATCTATAATTTCAACCAATACATCAGCAAATCAACCAAATAATCAACACACAGCAATCAATCATCATTTATCAATACTAGATTATATTTATAAAAATATAAACTGTACATAGTTAGTGAGATTTACTCACATTGGTGGTTTATCGTTAAATAACGAAAACCGTTCAACAGCTCCGTTCAAGCATTTTATTTTTCCATTAATTCAAGCAAGCTCCAATCCACTCCGAACCAGTCCCATTGCGTAGCCGCTGTCCATACGATCCCAATGGATCCTGTTTTATTGGATTTCGATATCGTATGAGTCAGATACGATAATTTAAAGTTAACTTACATTTTAAATATATAAATAAAACTAAATTTAATTTATTTTGGGCCTTACCAATCTTTTGTCCGCCCATCTCAACGCACCCGACCTACTATGAGTCATCTCCCTTTATAGATAAAACATGTTGCTTCAATATTTGATCTGTCACTTATGTGATTTCCTTTCTTCCACCATTTCCTTTTGTTCTTTTTATTTTGTTTCTAAAAACAAAACTGGGCTCGCATATCTATTTATTTTTACTGGGCCTTGTTACTTAAAAATTGGTCCAATACCCTATTTCGAAAACACCCTGACCTGCCCTTCGAATCATCTTCCTCCAAAACGCTATCCCCCCCCCCTTTATTTCATAACCGATCTTGCCCTCCCCGTTCTCCATCTACACACCACAAATCACCTTAACAGCTGACGCCGTCTTCTTTCACTCAACTTGCCACTATTTTACAAACCCGAATCAGCATTAAAAACCCCTTCCATTTCTCTCCAAAATGAAAGGCACGCTCCAGATTCATGTTTCCCTTCACGCAAACCACATCATCAACACCACCAAGAGCATGAGAACCTTATCCCTACTTCCATTCCAACTTCTTCTCCTCGTCAGTGCAAAACGTGAAGGCCATAATCCCTGCAACAACCATGCATGCACCGCAACAATATTGTTGCGTCTTTCTTTTTCCCCCTTTTTTCATGAAACGAAAATGTACCAGCATCACAAACCCATAGCAACAGTTTGAAACCTGTATGCCTCCGCTTCCTCAACTCTGTATAGTGCCATCTTCTTCTCGTTTTAATCCTCTCTTCATGAAAATACACACAAAACAACTTGCTTCTTCCCATTTGTCACACTACACGCTGGTTTAGTATGATGTACGTTAACACTCATGGAGTTTGCTTCATGAACCCGTTCCTTCCTCTTCATCTTGCCCGGCTGCATACCAGTATTGGAGAAGCTCCCCCGAATTTTGAATATAATTGTGTTTAAATCTTCAGAGGAGTATTTGCTTTAAGTTAAATTTTTGAAGGTCATTGGTACATTTGTTGGGTTTTCTCCGCAGCAAACTATCGAAGGAGGCAGCTGATCATGTATTTATATATGTAGGATGCTTCCTTCATGGTTAAGTAAAGACATTTACTTTCGAACTAAGCAAAGTGTTCAGGGGTATTTTTATGCAACGTTAAATCGAAAATAGGTCCAGGGTGTTAGGCAGTCAGTCTGTGTTTGAAGGGATGTGTTGTACCATTTCTTAACAGCTAAGGCAAGAAATATTTTATAAAAAAATTCTATGTTTATAAGTACTTACATGTCATGAACCCGCACTTATGAAGTCTTGGGTATGGATTTCTTTACATATCCAAAAGGAGTCTTAGAGACCACTAGGGTTCCTATTTAATTTACTTTAAATTTCAAGTTATAGCAAGGGAACCGCGTAAAAACATATGTGTAAAGAGATCACCAAATAATAACCTTTCACTTATGTAGATTTAATTTCCAACATAGCACCGCAAAGTTCAACAATGGTGGATGACTGAAATGTACTGTATGTCTATGAAGTATTCATCCAATTTTGTAGCCATGCAGAAGTCTCGTTTTTAGCTTAGGCTAGGTTCATATTTATTAGAAACTTAAGGATGAAGGAATACCACTTTTATTTTTATTAGTTTGAGTTGTTTTAAGTTTTAAGGGTTCACATACTCCGCCACGTAAAACTCCGTTCATTTGCGGACTGCTACAGACAAAAATTAAAATACCGTTGAGACAAGCAATGTGTCACGATCCCAAAAGTATAATAATATAGACTAGTTAACTCATTCTGTGGAACCCCAAAACACTGATATAGGATATAAAATACTTCAAAATAAAAAGTGCTTATTTTTCAAAATAAAAATTACAGTAAAATTCTAAAAATTAAATTATAGCTGCGTCTAAAAGGATTTGTCCAAATTCGAAACCAATATTTAATTATAATTAAATATATCGTTATGGTTTATAACAATTCCATAGCGACTATTTGAAAATTTGATTTGGTCATAAATAAAAATCTACCCAACAAAATCTCGATTTTTCTCTTCACTTAGAAAAATATACTTCACCAGCTCTGAACGTTTCTTGTTTCACAGAAATCCGACTTAAAACGGATTCTGTATATTCGTTTAAAGTTCGAATCGCCAAATTACGAACTACCGTGCCATTTCGAGCTCGATTATAATTATAATATAAATTATACGTTCAACCGACATTTATAAATAAACTCGTTAGTATAATTCAATTCTAAACTGAATTATATATTTTAAATTGTCCAATTCACACAATATTATGAACTCTGTTATTTCCGATTATTTCGGAAATAAATATGTTATTATATTATTTATATTAATTAAATATTCAATATTATTTAATTAAACAACCATATAATATTACCAAACCATTATTTAAATAATTAAATAAATTATTTATTATCCGTTAAAAATACGGGTCGTTACAGGAAGCCCGGTGGTTTACTTCATCCTTTGGAAGTCCCATAGTGGAAGTAGGAGAGCATCTCAATGGATTTCATTAATGATGTGCCTAGATCAAGGAAAGGCAACACCAGTATTTGGCATATAGTGGACAGGCTTACAAAGAGCGCTCATTTCATCCCTGTTTAGAGTAAGAGGATGGCAACATGGTTGGCAGCAGTTTATCTTCGTGACATAGTCCATTTGCATGGAGTACCTTCCAGTATTGTGAGTGATCGTGACCCCATATTCACCAGTGAGTTTTGGAGGAGCTTGCAAGAAGCGTTAGGTACACAGTTGTGTTGGAGCACCGCTTATCACCCTCAGACCGATGGACAGACGGAAAGGGTGAATAGGGTCCTTGAGGATCTTTTAAGACTGTGTATCCTAGACTTCGGAGGGACTTGGAAAGAGCAACTTTCTTTAGTAGAGTTCGCTTACAACAACATTTATTAGACTAGTATTCGTATGGCACCCTTCGAAGCATTGTACTTACGACCATGTAGATCACCGACTTATTGGTGGGAATCTACAGAAAGGCTTCTACTTGGACCTGAGATGGTTAGAGAAACTTCAGAAAAGATTGATCTTATCCGTAGGCGCATGGAGACAAATCAAGATAGACAGAAGTCCTACGCAGATAGGAGATGGACTGACATTGAGTTTAAAGTAGGAGACATGGTTTTCATCAAGGTATCACCTTTGAGGAATGTGGTTCGTTTTGGATTTGTAGGGAAATTGGCACCAAGGGCCATTTCCCATAACAGAAAGGATTAGCCAAATGGCCTATAGAGTAAAGCTACCAAAGAGACTGTCTAGCGTTCATGATGTTTTCCACGTTTCTCATTTACGGAAGTGCTTGCATGATACGTAGAAGTAGTTAAGCCGAGTATGCTTGAGGAAGTAGAGGTGGAATGGAAAGCTATAGTTAGACGAGTTCCTACCTATATCCTTAGATCAGAAGTTAAAAACTATGCAACAGAGAAGTCAAGTTGATGAAAGTTCAGTGGGGAGATAACTAAGAGGACGCAACTTGGGAGACTGAAGACAAGATACGTGCTTCGTACCCTTTTTTTCAAGGGTATGTTCTTAAATTCCTTTCCAAAGTTTTTATTCATGTTTGTTTCCATCGTTTAAGTATATCCTATCGATCGAATCTTCGACCTTTAGATAAGGATCCTACGGATGTAAACATGTATTTGAGACATGTTATGTTTGATGGATGCAAGTGGATGCAAGTGGATGCAAGCGGATGCAAGTGTTTGCTATTGGTTGCTCGTGGATGCAGATACACACACATTAGGCACTAGATCGGCTCAATCACTCCCATATCGCATATGAATGTGTGTGCATTTTTCTTCTTTTAATGGATGAAAGTGGGTGTATCATCATATGGATGTTGCATTTGGATGGATGATTGCGCCCACATATAGAACTTACATATTATAATAAGATTATTTGCATATGTATTGGATCACTACGCTAGTGGCACAAGCAGAGACCGTATGCCATTTGTACTTATTTAGGAACTATCGGGGGTTAGTTTTGCGTGAGTAAGTTGTACATTGTAGACATATTGAATTGCCTTACCCATTCAACGCTTAGGACATCATCGGTAAAAGGATTTTGCCTCGATCCGGTTTCTCAATCGTCATTGGCATGTCCTTGGGATTCTCTAATTATATGTCGGAACACAATGGTAAGATCATAAGTCTAGGTATCTGTCGATTGACAATGGTAATGATCCAGCTCATTGTGATGTCTTCAGTGGGACCTCCTTTGTTAAGAAACAACCTCACGCTCGTTCCTTGGAAGTTGGATAGCAGTACCTTGATTCTGGTCGATTTCCAGAGTCGTCCCTGGCCCAAGGTGGCCGCCTAAGGCCTATGGCCGGCAGGGGTCTCAAGATTTTAAGATTTTCTATATATAAAATAGTTTGTTGTATGTTAGTTGATGGATTGAGTGGTGCAGCGGTTGAGTGTCCCGCCTGGTAATCCAGAAACCCATGTTCGAGTCCCACTGTAGCATGTTCTGCTCTCTTACAAACTGAGACTTTGTTTCCAGCTTTTGACCAGATTTTTTTTTTTTTTTTTTTTTTTTGCCTTGGGCCTCCATATCTTCAGGGTCGGCCCTGTCGATTGCAAGAGGCTTGGGAATCAAGTTATGGGCGGAAACGACGTTAGCGTCCATGCATTACAGATTGAGCCTGGTCCCTTAGTCGGTACAAATGTAGGAACGATCTGGAGGGATCGTCCCTTTATGGCAGCGAGCACCGCGCATCGTCGGTTCTCCTCTACAGATTCTTGTTGCTTTGGCGTGATGAAGATAACGAGCTTTTAGATTCGTAGTTGGCAGGAGTGGGTTCCCTCCTATTCCTCTGAAGCTATTGAACATTAGCTTGATTCGCTTATTGCGGTCGTTGCATGAGATCTATGTTGTTTTGGATTTGAATATTCCTAGGTAGTCAAGGCGCAAAGGCGCAAAAATGCCCAAGGCTGAATTTGTAGTTTTGACAATAAATAATAGTTGAATTTGCAATTTTAATGATAAAACTTTATAAGTTTGTGTCACAAACCAAAATAAATAGTTGAAAAACCATTCAACCTAAATTTACAAAAAAAATACTTAAAATGAAAAAGCGCGCTTTTTACGCTTTCGGTTTTTTTGTGCTTTTGGGTTTTTCTGCGCTTCACTAACAGGTGCTCCTTGAACTCAGAAAAAGCCCTCTAGTAGCGCCTTGTGCTTTTTTGTGCCTAGGCGCACGCTTTGACTACATAGAAATATTCAACTATTGTTGAGTCTCCATTAAGCACTTCATCATGCCTTCTAGTTGGGTTCTAGTGACTTAGCGTCAACATTAGAGGTAGTGGAAATTTGAAGGCGCGGTAGTATTCTAGTTCTCAGGTCAGGCTGCAGAGCAGATGCATTTCCATGGTCATCATTAGTAACAGCAGCTTGCAAAGCAGAAGTCTTTCTTTTAGCCATAAATTTAAGCTTCCAATGTAAATCTTTTCAATTTTTGAATAAGGATGGAAACTTGAAAGAGCAAGAGATTGAAAGCTTGAGTTGCTATCAATGAAAGTACCAGAATGTTTGCGTTCAAAGTTGGGACAAACACTCAAGAATTCTAGTAGAGAACTAAAATAAAGAATTAAAATGAAAAATGAGGAATTAAACAACATAAAACTACAAATAAAAAAAAAAAAGATAACTATTTATATTGGTTCGAAGTTGAATGACCTACGTCCACTTAGAAATTTCAATCACTTTATTATTGAATTTATATAATTACAAAGTTCAGATTGGTAGAGATCCGAAGCATACAAAATACTCAAGCAAACAATGAGCAAAAAGATCTATTTATCTCTAAGGACTTTGGTGTGTGTATATAAGAAGACAGTACCTAATCATCCTCAATTATATTTGGGAAAATCACTGCTTGTTAATGGAGTCGTCACAAGAAGATAGGCTTTCATTCCAATGAAGTCGGGATCGGTACCGATCCCTCTAGTTGAGGGCAGCGGAGGTGTGATCCCTCTTATGGCTTCTCTGGTTACTAGCGTCCCAATTTCGATGGTTGTTTTTGTAATTGCCTTATTGTTTGAGAGATATGGAATGACGTCGAATGAACTTGAGTTTTCAACTGGTATATCAAGCGATTATACCGATTCGAAGCACAGATTATTGTTGATCCCTCGTTTAATGAATTTTTAGACGTTGTTCTGCTGAATTCGCTTGATTGTTGTCCCATCATGTTATTTGTGCTTGATGTCTAGACCTTCGGATTACCACTCTGAGTTCTTTAATTTGATAATCATCAAATTGCGCTTGCTTTGATAGCCAAAACTGACCTAGCACAAAGACCAAACAACAAATATCAAGCAATAAAATTCACTAACTTAGTGTAGCAGGATCCTAATTAAGATTGAACTAGTCTATATCTTGTGTTATTTATCTTGTTTGCACTACTTATATCTTTCTTAATCACTACATGTTTTACACATTTGTAATTACAATCAGTAGCGGCCCAACCAACTAATTACCCAAGCCACGACTAATTTTGTTTGGTTGTCCTCTAACACAATAATAGTAAAAAAAAAAAAAAAAAAAAAAAAATCGTGCTAATATAATGTTAAACAAAAAACATTATCACACCTAATATCACTTTAACGACAATAATTGATTTAAGAAAATGTCAAAGATCAATTTCTTAAATAATATATTACAATTTTTTAAAGAAAGTTATTTCTCCTTAAGTTTATCTAAAAATGAACTTTCAAGAGACCATTGCTAACCCATTCATTCTCTTGCCAACCCATTCAATCTCTCTTATGACATAGTTGTTCGAATGTAGCTTTTACACGCTCTTCAATGAAATTATCAGTGCGTCCATCTACATGCTTTTCAATGAAATTATCAATGTTTTCATTAGTTGCTTCATTAATTTTTCCCGTTGGACTAACCAAGTGATTGTTGTGCTCATGTATTGAATAATTTAAAAATTGAACCCGCCAACGATGTAGATATTGCATCTTGACATTATTTCACTCTTTTATTATGAGCTCCACGGTTTACTTTTATGAACTTCACTCAATTTTAATCGCATTCGTTTTCCGGCATGCTATTGGTTATAAAAAATTAAAATCAATTTTAGCCTTAGCCTAATAAGAATATAAAATGGGCATGTATGGAAATCAATTTTAGGTCTCAATTTAAATTCCAGCAAATGTTATACCAATTCTGCAATGCTAGTAGGTAAAATTATGAATGTAGATAATGCTACAGCCTACAGGCTACCCACATTTGCAATAGGAAAATATTTCCTCATGATATTTTTAACTTCATGATACTTTGAGCTACATAAACGTTTACAGACTGCCTATAGCCTACGTTTACTTCATGATATTTTTTAATAAGCTTTTGGCAATCCAATTACGTTAAGTCTTGGTACAGGCTACAACAGTACAACTAAGTTATCTAATAGTATCTGTAGACTGTAGCAACATATCTCACGCATTCAATATGAATAAATTCTAATTTCAGCAATCCGAATCATGTGAGAAGTAAGTAATAAAATAAAAAATAAAAAATAAAAAAATAAAAATAAAAAATAAAAAAGAGAAAGAAAAAAGAAAAAAAAAACCAAAATTTACCGTGAATTTCAAATTTGCAGATAGAGAAGGAAGAGAATTAGAGAGGAGTTGCTTCGTTGTTGTTAGCTAATTAGCTTCGTTGATGGAGGAGATCAGAGGTGGAGGAAGAGACTCGCCTGCTGAAGTTCGGAACGTGAAAAGATTAAACCTTGCGGAAGCCCTAAATTAAAATTGATTGGGATATTCAAGCGTTCATTATTTTCCTTTTTCTTCATCCGCTTCGGGATGCTATTGTATGGGCTTCCATATCGTTTTGCCTTTCTGGGTTGCCCAGCTCGTGGGCTTGTTTGCTAGGTTGTCCACTGGATCGGCTCTGATCAATTTTAGTAACCAATATTTGATAAAACTTTCTTTTTCCACTAACCTTAATTGATAGATGACATATAGCGCTGTGTGATTAATGGAGAGTGTAATTATTGCTTCTAAGCTACAGAAGGGATCATGACTTGATCATTTTACAATTAAACACACGTTCTTTCAGATATTTAATTGTAAAATAGAAGTAATCAGGGGTCTCTGATTGGTTGGGTTCAGGGGATCATGCTCTTTTGGGTTCAGCTAATCTCAACCCGCTACAAAACAATCAATCTTTGATCTACATTCCAATCACTCATTTGAAGAGTTTGGCCATATTAGCGTGGTCAGCTATACTTATGGATATACTACTAAAGCATATGCATCTTATCATAGATATCATCGACAATCTAATGAGAGGATATGTTAAATGTTTGTCAAACAAAGTGATGCAACTTTGTACCTTAAGACACTATCAAAATAACATGGGGGAATAACACGCTTGTTATAAAGGTAAATTATGGAAGAAGTATTTTGCTACATCAAAGTTGTTTGATTGACAAAGAAATTGAAATCGTAGTTATCTCAAAAAAATCAGAAGTAGGTAAACTACGGTACGTAACTTGCATAAAACTACATGCGTTGTCCTACCAACTTTCCTTTTCTATTAGTTCTTCTGTTACCTACTCTTATTTTGATCCATTTATTTTTAATGTCTCTGCTTTCTACTTGTTAATGTTAATATAAGTTTATGTATACTTCATAGTGACGAGGAATGTGGCTGTAAAAATACCATACAGCCTGTGTTCTCTTAGGTTTTTCATTATTATATTGCACCCAAAATTGTTGTTTGTAAATTGTTCTTTGTTTCATCCAGCAGACTCATCTGTATACACAATTTTGTATGATATAACTTCTCCAACTGTTCTTGCAAATCCGTAATAAAACACGATTAGTTTATATAATAATGCCTTTAAATTGAATAATACACATTAGTCTTAAAGAATATGCATTAATGACACAATAAGTTGAAAACTTGTATAAATGCATGACCAATTGTCATAGTAAACTGTTGAACAAGTGACAATGTATGTTCAAAGGTCTTGTTCATTCGGAATAATATATATAATTCTGCTTACTATTTTCGAAAAGAAGAAAATGTCAATATCACACTTATGTTGAAATAAAATGGTTTTTTGAGTTTTTCCATTAATCTATTTTAACTTAAATTTGGCTAATGGTTTATGCTTTGCACCAACCTAAAGAAAGGAAAAATATGGATGCGGAGTTAATTTTTTATTTTATCGAAAAAGATATTAGTAAAAGTAACACGCACTTTGATTTTGGTTGCTAAAATTAGAAATAACTTGAATGCATACACCTTTTGATCATGCTGTCCCAAAAGGTGATTTTAGCACGATCTTAAGACAAAAATTTAATCTTGAATAAACAAGCAATTTACATTACGTCTCCGTCATAGGAAATTCATGATTCAATTGATCATAAATCATAATACAAGTATGACACGCCTAATATGTTCAGCATGTTCCTTTTTCGTTTTCTTTTTCCTGTGTATGAAGCAACATATAATTTTCAATGCCTTCCAACTCATCGTTCAATTATTCCCGATTAAGTGCTGATTCTATTTTAGTATCGTTGTTGTATGTGTTTTGAAACTGAACCACACACCAAACAAAAAAAAACACATTGTCAACAACAAAAATCCATAAAAACCATCCCTCTTGAAACCACCTCCCAATAATATAGCACATCCCTCTAAACAACAAACCACCCTTTTGTTTCTCACCCGGGCAGCATTGGGCAGGCTGCCCGTAACACAGGCCTTTCTCTATAAAAGCCTCCTTCAACGCCACCTTTGAAACTCATCCACTCTAACAATATATACATAATACATCTCTACAAATAAATATCTTTCTTCAACCATTTTCTTCACTTACCAGATAACAAAAATGGCAGCAACAATGAAAGGTAGATTCGTTGCAGCGATTGTGTTTGCCGCTATCATAGCTTCTTCCATGGTGGGGAAAGCTGCTGCAGTCGATGCTCCTGCACCATCTCCTACATCAGGTGCCTCTGCTACTGCTGCTGCTGGCGGCTCTGCTGCTATTATAGTTTCTGCTGCTGCACTCGCCTACGGATTCCTTTTCAATTAATTTTTGCATTTGTTGATAACTTCCGATATTGCGTGATTTTACATTTTTATGGTGACAGAATAACCTATGTATGATTTTCCATCTTGATGGATAGCCACTGCTGTTTGTCATGTGTTTAGCTTTATATATGAACATCTTTATTTTATTTTTGCGGCTCTATGCATATTGTATTGTGTTAATTGCACCCAAATTACAAATTAATGCAGAGACGTTAGCACGACGGGAATCATCAGAATAAGCTTAATCAATCGCAAACTATAGATCATGGCTTCATAGAATATACAACCAAGAATTATTCTAATACGAAGCAAATGTTCTCAATTCTTGGAATTGATACTAAGCACTGATATTATGAACCATACCTTAAGAACAACGGAAAGACACTAGTGCACTGTACCCCTGATAATCTAATTACAACGCCACAAAAACATGACTCAGTCAAAAACCTACTGGGCATATATGTATATTTTAACATGAAAAAAAAAAAAAAAAAAAAAAAAAAAAGTTTAAAACTGAAGAGAACTTATAAACCTAATCTTACAAAAATTACAAGGAACAAAAACTTAATGCTACAATGACTGATCATGAGGCTGTGAAAGCTCTGTATCGGCATAATGCAGAAGCCTTCTTAACCTTAAAAGCATATCACAGTGAAAAGGCAAAGCAGTGCGTCTTTCCAAATAAACAGGACTTGTGGTCATAAAAGAGAGCGCATGCAACTCTGCTGCCACCGTCTCAAGAACAAAATGGGTTTCAAATTCATAGTCCCTACCACATGATGTTTCAGGTCCCGTGGTTCTACCTTGTTTACCTCTTATCTTCTCTTGGATGTTTAAGTTGTTGCTGCCATAGTGGTCGATGAGAGAAACCGAGAGAACAGAAGGCCAGTCGCTTTTTGACATCCCTGATAAATCTTTTCGGATGGTGGGGACCGCTTTGGAAACTACGTAGCCTGTGGAGAGAGGAATGGCGGAGCCTTTGCTGTGCAAGAGATGAGCGAGTGGAGGTGATTCTGAAGTGAGGCATGTTGGCAGTTGTAATGGAGTCGGAGTTAGAGAACGGAGGCTAGGGGAGGGGATTATCATATATGAAGTTGAGGTCGATCCTAAAGATCTCACTGCACTGAAGCCTTCTACATAGCCAGAAACATTACTTGTGGTGGTGTTGTTGTTGCTGGTTTGACTTCCGGTGCCTGCACAAGTTATTGTAATATTATTTTCAGTATGATATAGGTTGCTGCAGTGGCTTGTGTATGTGATATATTTTGTATTTTAAGAATACATTCCTTCAAGCATTTGTCTAATTGTAAGCTAATGTGCTTCAAAAATAAACGATGCATAAAAATGTTTATCTCAAAAATCTTACCAGAGGATGGAGAATCAGCTGGACACATCAGAAGCAATGAATGATCGATACAAACTCCAACTAAACTTATGCTCTGAACAAACTGTAGATACCCTCTAGAATTGTCTAAACCAGTCTGCCCAGCTAGAAGTTGTTTTTTATTATTAGCTTGACTCAACCCACTTTTGGTAAAGCCTGTCTTCGCACGAGGGCTGTATAAAGAAGAGCCAGGTGATGAAGGCAAATTTCTTTCTTGCAATAAACCAAGTTCATGTTGCTGTAAAGATGTTCCATTAGAGTTTGATGGCAGAATTTCAGGACTCGGTCGTCTTAGTTGCAGAGGCCACTTTTTGACATCGTTTCCTCCAACAGAGTATATTGCATTTTGCCATTCTGTTCATAATTAGAAACCAATAGGTGATTAAGAATGTATCATGCTCCAAGTCAAAAGTAATCAGATTAATCAACAAATCATTTTTAGGTTTGAAATATGCATATCTAACCATTCTTTTCATCGGTGCTTTTCAATTATTATCACTTATCAATACTGCCTTCTACTACAAAAAAACAGATGATGTGCTTGCAAATGTCCCAGGACTAGAGTTTAACGGTCTAAGAAGCAATAATCAGATAATTAAAAATAATTAGTTCGAGTAAATTGTCAATTACCTTGACACTCCAACTCAAAGAAACATCCAATACGCGTAACGACAATATCTCTTGGCTTAACTGTGCCAGAATCTGGAGTAGAACTTGATAGTATTTGACAACCTTGCTGCAAAATTTGAACAAACAAACTCTGAAGTACTTTCGTGTCTTGACGACTACTAATACCACCAAATGGAAATATATTACAGTCAAGCAATTCCCCCCTAGAATCTGTCCACACACAGATTAGCCATCGCCAGTCTTCGGTCCATCCGTAACAACAATGAAGGCTTGCCAACGGTTTGTCTTGCTCCGACCCATCATTCATATCACTTTGCATGTACGTACCACTGCTATCATCAATTGCAGATTTTGAACTCATAGATTCTAATCCTACACCACTTAACATATTGGATAAAGATCCACGCTCCAACGGAACTGGTTCCACCAATATGAAAAGTGGTTCGAAGACATATCGCACATCTTCTTGTGAGTAAATTTCAGGTGCTTTATTTGATGTTTGCCATGAATTGTCCCAAGTACAATCTTTCCACATGCCTGATACAGGAGAGCTTACGTGCAGTAACGAGGCATGTGTTCTCCCAGAAACAGATGAGGATGGAAACAAGTCACAGTTAGACATTGAACGTGGGACACGTCTTGCCTTATTATATACCGTGAAGGCAATGTCTTTCAATACTGCTAGCTCATTAAATGGTTTGTTGATTTTTAGTAAACAATCTATGGTCACAATCTGCAAAACAAGCTTTGGAATGTTGAATCCAGTAAGCATTAACACGTTTGATGCTGATGCTTCGTCGATTGAAGTTGTAGAGGTTTGAGCCCTGGAAACTTGATTGAGTAAATAAGATGGCCTCCCCCTGTCTTGTGAAACAACTGATCCAAGGGCAACACACGACTCTAACAGGGTTTGTAGTACAGCTGTAGGTTCAGGAAATGGGCATATAACATACACAACCTGAAATACGGTTGGTAGAAATTACAGTGATTCAGTTCCAACTAGTCATTAGAATAAGTAGCGTGTTAATTCTGACTTGGTCAGGTGGGGTTAATGGAATTTACATTTCAGTATGAAATATTCGCTTCTATGTATTGCACTAAGTGACTTAAGGTCAAAGCTACCCTTTAAGTAAAAGGTTGACCACTTCCTTACTACACCAAACTAAACGAATTTATCTACTGAACGTACAACTTACATGTTTTTTGTAAGTTGTATCATGAATTTTTATAATTTTTCCCTCCTTCCCAAATAGATAACATATATCAACCAACCAAGTTAAAATCTAATTACAAGTACAGGCCACTTGACCACTTTGGCACCAAATCAGCAATTTTACTAGTATGATTTCAGTTGTACCAGTGCAAAATTGGTGGGGGAAAAAACATATTTGCATTGGCACGATTTCAAATCCCCCCGAAGTAAATGCTAAACAGGATAAAATTGCATTGGTACTATCTGAATCACTCCAACACAATTGCTTACTTAGCACCAAGGCAGTCATAAATGGTCTATTTCTACGCATATAGTGGTGACGATTACCGCTATCAAATTGTGATAACCATTACCATACTTTTCTACTGATAAACCAAAAAGGCATTCTGTTATCATTGCCATATTTCCAGCGTACCGATAAACTAGCAAAGGCGACCGTACTACCTCACCGATAGAGAGGTGCGAATCCAAATGACCATGTTGAACATTGCCCAAATAGGGTTGTAATTAGATACCCTAAAAAACTAAAATCCGTTCATATCCATATCTGTAAAGTAGATAAATATCCAAAATCCTAAAAAAGGAATGCGGATACAAAGAATATCCATATCCGTAAAATGGATAAATATCCTATCCGAAAAAACGAATGTGAACACAAAGACGTCCACATTTGAAAATTATCCATCCAGTCTTGGCCAAGATTATAGGCTTTTTAAAATATATTTTAGCACAATAAATAACAAATTTTATTGTTTTATTAAGTTAATAGTTTATATTTTATGCGTTTGATGCATATTAATTGCTCAAAATTATTTATTATCATTATACATATTGATTTCGTATACTTTTATAAACTATGAGATCGAAGAAAAATCATGTGAAACCCAGAATTTTGATTATGTTTCTTGATTTATCAAGCAAACAGGATAATTATTCGATATTCATCTGTATGCGCGGATGCGGATACAAAACTATTTATTATCCGAAAGTATTCGTTGACAGGCTTGTTCCCGAAACAAAAGCTAAGGCTTACTTTCAGCTAGCTACAAGACGATGGGGATCTAAGCGAGAACAACTAAAATAGCGGACACATATGGGGAAGTTATATAGCATTTAACAACTTATCCGGTAGCATAGCCATATCCAACCTATGATAACTCTGTTCATGAGATGCAGTGACGCTAGAGTAATGATAAATGGGTTGTTTGTTAAAAACTGAACCCGACCATTTGCTGGCTTCTATTTGATAAAACACTAATATAACAAGACAAAAAAATATACCAGTAAGGTAAAAATTACCACTACCTTTGATTTTGAAAAAAATGCTACCACTGTTTTACCGTTAAAAATAATAGAATTATCATAATCAAACTGATTGTACAGTTACACCGACTTAGTTCAAAAATGATGACCAATTGATTGGTGATGATACAACAAAAAGAACCAACATAGTATCCTTTCTAGGCCTATCAACGAATACTAATGGATGCGGATATGTCATATTCACATCCATATCCAAAATCATTTTTGGAAATCTTTGTTCTTGCATTCAAACGAATATCATATATTTATCTGCATCGCTTACAATTAAATAATTTTAAAAAGTAAATGGAAAGTTTCTAGCCTAACATAAATCTTTTTTAGTAACAATCGTAATATACATACAAAAATATATTAAATAGATGATAAAATTCAATTTTGGACAGCAAACACTCATGTATACATCTATGAAAGAGTAAATACCAATAGTTTTAGCCTTGCAAAAAAAAGAAAAAAAGAACAGTTTTATATGCTAAAATATGCATAATCTCAACTTCTACTTAGAATGAATATTTTTCGATTTCAGATGTAGATACCAAGGTTTTCATAATGAGATTCAAATCTTAAATCGTAACTATGAATCAAAACGGGATTTAAATCATAAATTGTGGATTCAAAAATCACATCTAGTTTAAAGTTCGCACACACTTTGAAATTAATTTTGTTGTTTAAAGTTCTACATCTAAACCTAAAACATCATTTTCTCTCTTGCTGCAATTTGTTTTTAATGATTAAAATTGGAATTGTAGATCCAAATAAGTATATATATGTTGATTTGAATTGAATGATATCTTTAAATGTGTTATTAGCTTGGTTAGAATTGAAATATAAATCGAAACGTAAAGGGGAGATACGATTTATAACGGGATCCAAATCGCAGGATTTTAAGATTTTTGACAACAATGGTAGATACTATTATATCTGTACTGTAATCCCATTTTTGGATATTGGATATATTATTATTGTTGGATATATCGACCACCCCCAGAGCCCGGAAAGCCATGAGAATAGCACCAGATGAGAGACTGTCTAGGAAGTCCTCACGCTTGAGTACGGGAGCCTTCGGCACTGAGTATCCACTTTTTTATAAATACGGATGGATTTTGGATTTTCGGATATTTATTGACAGCCCTATACCTACTTTTACAATTAATTTCAGATTTGACCCCAAGTTATTAAATTAGAGAACAAGATTTAATTGATATAAGGACCTAGATCTCATTAGCTAAAATGGTAAATAAATTTAGCATGTAGTTGAAGATATGATCATGGTTAATATAGATGGACTTGAAGATAGCACGTGCACAAATTTATTCAATGTGGAGTTAAGTTTATCTTCATCCAAAATGATAAAAGTCACTAGGTGGGCACTGTGTGATGGACTTGAACTAGGGATAAACCATCCAAACGAATATTAATTGAAAGTACTTATCTTTCATATAAACTGCTATTGTTTACTAAATTTTAAATATTTTACACAAAGCCTACGATACTAGAAAATGTATATCTAGCTATTGATATATAGTTTTGGTGTCATAGGAGACGCAAATGTGATTCCATTTCCAAAAGAAATTTTACATTAGTTAGCATATATTCTTCCACAATTATGAAATACAATATTAAAAACAATTTGATGATAAATAATTTATGTATATACCAAGGCTGTAGAATCTCATTTCCTTCATTTGAAATTTTCTTGGTCTCGGTCAATTTTGAAAATTACAAATGCTTTAGTTTTAGTTTCTGTATCCATCCCAGTATCAAATTTTTGTACTTTTAATAAAGTAAATAATAAAGATTGCAATAAAATATAAAAAATAGTCTTTAAAAAGACAATAAATGATATAATAAAAGTGCCATAATTAAAAAGTAAAAACAAACGTTGCAATATCACAATTTCAATCGATTTCAGATTTATTTGTCCTAATATACTTGAGGTTATAAATGATATAGTAAAAGCGTTCATAACAAGATTAAACATTAACAATATACTAGACAGAATTTAAAAATAAATTAAAATCAGTCCAGGTTCATTTAAACAAAGACGCACATTTAATTTAGCCTAATTTAAATATTATAGATTAACGCTTAGACATGTCAACTTGTACACGAATTATAATCCATCCAAGCCCATTAACATTCAACCAACCCATTCAGTTTAATCCCAGACAACGGACAAAAAAAAATATGAAAAGGAATAGACTAATGATGACACTCGATATGACTGCTAATGCTTGTTGACACCCAAATTTGATCAAAGCTACTCACTGATGCTTGAATTCCTCTATTTTTTATGATCTACATCATCTCGAGTTTCTGAGGTAAATAATGCTTCCAATTACCAGATTTTATATATGACTTACTGATTTGAATTTACTGTAATATCATGTTTCTCCTCATCAAAAGCAAATTGGAATGTAATACTTGATTTAAACCAGGTTTTGTTTTTTCTTTGCCATATTCAATTTTTGTGTCAATTTTTTCCTGTCGATTACTCGTCTTTACTACTCATTACAACAAATTTTTTTTTTCCTGACGGTAACGGATTGGGCTTTGACCTAATCCTGTCATGCCTCCATCCGAAACCAAACCGAGATGGTCGGAATCTGGTGGTACCAGGCTACCAGCCAAAACCTAATACTATGGTGCGTGTATATGTTCCCCTGTTTCAAATCTCATTTATTTCACCTGAGATCTCACTCGAGATCTCATTTCCAAACTTGAGTAAGACTAGATTTAATGAAACGAAACATTCATCTTGTCCAAAATATTAAGATCTCAAAGGAAATTTGCACTAAAATCTCGTAAGTTACGTTTTTTCTTTTAACGCTTTTGTTATACTCCTTTTATGGGTTAAAAAGTTACTCTCCAATAAATTTGTACTAGTATTCAAATTATATTTTTATTTCTAACGCTTAGCAAAATTAAAAGACTTTCATATTACCAAATCTATCAAGCTACCATTCTCCTCTAAAAAAATATGTTAGTGTTTTATATATGACATGCATGTTGAAAATTTTATATTTAGATAGCATTTGATTTTTTTTTTTTTAAAAAAAACTTTCAAATGTCAATTCTATATGCTCAACTTACTCCAAAATGGACTTTAAAATCTAATATATCAATACTAGTTGTACACTCGAAATACACTAATCGCGCCCAAGACTGTCTAATACGAATTATTGTGCGTAAAATTCTCGATACAAGAGGAGATCGAAGTCCAAGATTTAAAACCTTGATACATTCAAAGAAATGTCAACCGAAAGCTTCAACAAAGTAGTGCTTAGAATACGCAATCTAGGAAAACCTAGATAGATCAAACATTTGAAATCTTGCATATTTTGGCTGCTATCCAATTTTAGCACTTGAGCGATTTAATTCATTTCGCCTGAATCTCGTTCGAACAAAATTTCAGTTGAGATTCGATATCAACCAAGGTCAAGGTTAATAAATTCAAATTTGGGTCGGCCAGCAAAATCTATAATAAATCTATGAACATTTTTTTTTCTTAACAATTCACCATTTACTCAAGTGTGTTGTATTCAATTCACTTTTTACCCACATCAAAAAACTCCTTACTGTTCCATTTTGACTTCTCATTTCAATCAACCTATGTTTGGTCAATCAAAATCAAGTTTGTAAATTCAACTCAAGATTTCGAATTTACTTTTTGGAAGACAGGTAAGCTAATTCTGGAAGTTGTTTTCTGAATTACAAAAGAAATAACAATGGCATTTTTTTTGTTACAGTAAATTAAAGCTAAAATATTCCAATTCTTTTTATTTTGTTTTTTGAATTGCAACAAATTAAAGTACAAATGTTATAAGCTATCATTCTGTTTTATTCTACAGTTCTCCTGAAAAGTGGTATAATATTTTTTGACGTTACATTTTAGCTGCAGTCTACTACTAATAAAATTAGAATGTTAATTTAATCATAGTTAACACAGGGCCTTGTCACGGATAAAATGAAAGAGTTGGTTTTCAAATTTGATTTTTAACTTGAATCAAAGTTTGATATAAGATAAATGATACTATTTCAGCAACAAACGACTAGGGTTGTCAACGGATGCTTTCGGATGCGGATAATGTCATATTTGCATTCACATCCAAAAACATTTCGGATATCGGATATCCGCATAAACGAATACAAATGAATATCGGATAATTATCCGATCCACCAACGATCAATAAACCAAGGAATATAATTGAAAAAAAAAATAGTTTAACATAAATACTTTTTTCAATTCAATTAATTACTAAAGTGTTAAAAATAAATAAATATGGTGATAATAAATAGTTTTGAGCAATTAACATGTGTTTAATGCATATAATATAGATTTTCAACTTAATAAAATAATAGATTAGTACATTTCATAATATTAAAATACACATAGTTTTAGGTATAACATCGGAAAAAAAAGACGGATAATTTTCAAATGCAGATGTGTCTATACCCGCATCCGCAACCGTTTTCTAGATTTCGGTTATTTATCCGCTTTTCGCTTGTAGATGCAGACGGATTTTGGATTTTCAGGTATTCATTGACAGTCCTAAAACGACCATGAATGGATGTTGGACTTTAGATGAAAGAACGCTTTTGTATAGTTTCAAATGATGTATTTCTTGGGGAGGCTTTTTCTTTTGCTCATCGACCAACAGAACGAAAAAGCATATTGTTAAGAAGAATGAGATAGATGTCTTGACGTGAGAAAAACATATTTTATTTTGTTCACTGCTACGAATTTTTGCGTGAGCTTCAACTTTTATCATACTAGTGTGCAACTCATGTGTTGTACACGATAATATAATTAAGAAATAACACATACATTTTAACTATTGCTAAAGACAATTTTATTATGCAACGTATGATAAATTTATTGTGTTACATCAATCATGAATTAAAATGATGTGTTGAAATTAGATGACACTATATAGGCTGAACTGAAATGGGTGAATGTAGCTATGGAGCGGAGAAGAGGTTTGCAAGTTGAAGCTCGAAGGTGGAAGAAATGAAGTTTTAGAGGCGGGAAAATACCAAAGCTCAGATGTCTGACCGGAGTGGTCAGATGTCTGAGCAGGGATGCAACTGAAGGCAGTGCGCAGAACCAGACGTCTGGCACTAGGTAAGACGTCTCACACTATGGGTCAAACGCCTAAGCACTGGAAATACATATAAGCTATTTTGAGGTGGGCTGATTTGTGGTGATTTTGAGAGGCATTTCGACGATTTAATTGGGTTTCTACACTCCCATATAAGCTCCTTTTTAGATTTGAATGGAAACTTGATTTCTAAGCAAGGGTTTTATCTTCCATTAATTAGGGTTTAGGCAATCCTATAATTCTTCAATTCTTATCTCCACAAAATCAGATTTCTCTTTGTGAATTATTGAGATTATTGTAATCAATCTCTTGTACTCTTCTCATTGGTATTAATAAAAGCTCTCTCCCAAGTGGATGTACACTAGCAAGATGTTGGTGGAACCACTACAGATCGGTGTGTAATTTATTTACCGTTATTGCCCGTTATATTGTTTATTGATTGTTGGATTGATCATGTTTGGGTTTGAGATATTGATTGGTTGTTTTTGCACTTCTATCATGATCTAGCTCATTTCCACTGCGTTTTTTTTCTTTTTTCTTTTTTTTTTTTTTTTTTTTGAGTAGTCTCGAATAGGAAAACTCAACATTTGGTAACCGAGCTTTACTGCTGATAGAAGTTGTTGAAATACCGGAATCAGGATCAAATAGTCCCTCAATGGTTAGCCCAAGTGGTATAGCGTCGTATGTACGTGGAACGTATGTTGCATCGGGATCACAACTAGTTATTGATAAGTGGAATGGTGATACTGGCTTTGAAAAGTGGCAATGGAAGATGCAAGCGGTTCTTAGGCGAAATCGGACACTATCCGGACACATTAGATAGTGTTTGATATATATTTGTTGTCGGTGGACATCTCGAATGTGGTATATGGAGAGCGAGAAAATGAAAGAGTGGACATTTACTACACTTCAACTTGCTATGAGGGAGAATGTCATCTTCGAAATTAATGATGAGACGATTGCTAAGAGAACTTGGGACAAGTTAGAGAAGGTACATATGAAAAAGTCATTTACTAATAGATTGATATTATTGTGAACGTTTTTCACCTATAAGATCAAAGAGGAAACTTCGCTAACGGCGCATTTCAATGTGTTTTATGATTTACTAATGAAGGCTGTAAATTTGAAAATTGAGAAAGAGCAAAATGCGATGAAATTGTTATGTTCGTTTCGGACCGTTATATGTGTTTGTCAAATAATTTGATCTACAGCCGGGATACATTGACGTTGGACTAGGGCTGCTACGGTAACGGTAAATTTACCATTACCATTACCAGTCGATCGGTAACCATTTTTGGTTGAAATCGGTATACCATTTAAAACAGTATGGTAACGGTAAATTTATCATTTTTAACGGTAAATTATCGGTAACCTTCCTTCAATACCAACGATAACGGTAATTTTACCAGTTAATTCAAAACATAAGTATAATCATCTGATATGCTTTATTACATGCATATAGAACCAAACAACTGATTATATTTAGTTTAATAATTCCACGTACACTTATTTTCCTTTTCATTTATGTTTTATGTAAACTAACACTACATATAGTACAATAAAGATGCACCATGTATAAAAAAAATATGTCAAGATACAAACTTTGATGGACAACCGGTAATTTACCATTATCAGTGTAACGGTTACCAGATTATCGGTATATCAGTCGATCGATCGTGGTAACGGTAAGCAATTCTTGCTTAATAGTAAAAAGGATACGGTAACGGTATTTGTCAAACGGTAACGGTAACCATTACCATAACAGTCCCTACACTAGACGATGTTAAGACGGGTCGTCTTAGTGGGGAATTGCGAGATCAAATGAAGAAGTTAAGTGTTGGAAGTACTATGCCGGTAATGGCCAAGGTTTATTTGCGGAGAAGGAGAAATACATGAAGGATAACCAAGGGCTATCCAAATTTAGGAATCCATGTTGGAGAGGAAAGTCAAGATAAGTGTTATATTTATAAGAAGCTCAGTCATTGGAAGAATGCGTGTTTGGACAAGAAAAAAGAAAAGTAGCATCTGCATCGGTTGCTGCGAAGAGAAGTGTTGATGAGGGAGAAGTTGATCTTTTTACGACGATAGCATCGGACGTTTCGAGTAGCGATTGGATGCTCAATACGGGGACATCTTGTCATATGATGCCAAATAGAAAAAAAAAATCCTTATGTCGACAAGGAAATGCAATTGTTATGGAAAATGGTGCTATTTGTAAGTCTAAAGGCATCGGTTTCGTTCAAATTAGGATATTTGACGGAGTGGTTCGTACTCACCAACGTGCGCTATGTTCCGCGACTTAGGAAGTCCCTTATCTCTTCAGGAAAATTGGATTTTTTTGGAATTTAAGATCACTATTTAAAGTGATAACTTGCGAGTTTCAAAAGGTGCGCTTGTGGTAATGAAACGTGCTAGGGCCAATGGCGTTTATTTGCTTTAAGGTGTGACAATTGAAGGTGAAACTTGCGTTGGTGTAGATAGTTCTCGTGGCTTGGTGTGACTAGGTTGTGACATTTAAGATTGAAACATGTCTCGAGAAGAGTTTGGACATTCTTCGGTAAAGGGAGATGATTAATCGAGAGAGTTTCCAACAAATTCGAGTTTTGCGAAAAATATGTCATGGAAAAGCAAACTATAGTATCATTCGATGAAGGAAAACATGGTTCAAGAGACGTTCTTGAGTATGTGCACACGGATATTTGGGGGTCGGCATCGATAATTTCTTTAAATGGAGCGAAATATTATATTTCCTTTATGGATGATTTTTCTTGGATAGTTCGGATGTATGTAACGAAGGCATTTGCAAGGTTCAAAGCATGGAAGGCTCTTGTTGAGAATGAAAGTGACAAATCTTTGAAGGTTCTCAGATGAAGAGAATGTATCCGAAGAGTTCTTTTTCGAGCATCATGGTATTCGAAGGCATTTTACTACACTGGGAGATCCGCAATCAAATGGGGTTGTGGAGAGGATGATCCACACTCTACTAAAGAAAGCTCGATGCTTGAGATTGACATTAGGTTTGTCTATGGGATTTTGGACCGAAGCTTTGTCATCCATGTTGCATATTGTGAATTGAATTCCGTGTTTGGCTATTGATAACAAAATTTCGGAGGAAGCGAACAAGGAAAAAAGCATTAATTTGAGTTATCTTCATGTGTTTGAAAGTCTGGTTTATGTGCATGATAAGTCCGCGCTTAGAGCTTTCAAGAGGATTTTGCTTGGTTATACGAACGGAGTTAAAGGCTATCGGATTTGGAATCCAGAAACGAAGAAGGTATTGAATTCTTGTCATGTTATTTTTGACGAGTTGGCTATGTTCAAGGAGAATGAGAACTCATCGGATGTTCTGAATTTGGCTCATCGTGAATCAAAGAAGAAGTTATCCCCATACTTTGTCTAAGTGGTAGAGAAATTAAACTAGTTGATGCTTATGGGGAGAATGCGGATGATGATACATCACATAGTCCACATAGTTCGTCTAGTAGTACGGGTGATGTGCACGATTCTATAGACGATTCAGTTCAAGGTCGAATTGAAGGAAGATCGGACGAAGGAATTGCTACCCGGGTTGGTCGACATGTGATAAGAGCATCTAAAAGATATGGTGATTAGAACTATTTTAGCTTTAGTAAGACTAAGCTCTTCAGATAGCCCAAGATGAGCCCATGGATCTTAATGACGTCATGGGTTCGAGTGATTGCTCGAAGTGGACTTGTGTCATGCAAGAAGAGATGCAATCATTAATGAAGAACCAAACTTGGGATTTGGTTCCATTTTCTAAAGGAAATAGTGCTACTGGATGCAAACGGATATACACGGTGAAAGATGATGGAAGATACAAAGCTAGACTAATAGCTAAGGGGTTTGCACAAAGAAAAGAAAAAGAGTATGATGAGATACTCGCATCAGCTATAATACTTTTATTCGGATATTACTTGTCATAGTTGTTATTCACGACTTGAGTTGGAGCAACTTAATGTGAAAACCGTCTTCCTGCATGGTGAATTGGATGAAGACATTTACATGGAACAACCAGAACGTTTTGGTGCAAATGGTAAGTCAAATTAAGTTTGCAAGTTAAAGAAATCACTATATGGCTTGAAGCAATCACATAGGCAATGATACAAGAGGTTTGATCATTTTATACTTGAAAGTGACTTTGATATAGACATCAAGGATGCTTGTGTTTATTTCGAGAGATTGGAAAATGATTGTTGGGTGTATTTACTCTTGTATGTGGACGATGTGATCATTGCTTCTAAAGACAAGGAAGAAATCAACAAATTGAAACTGAAATTAAAAACAGAATTTGAGATAAGATCTTGGAGAAGCAAGGAAGAACAAAAACTTTTGAATTGAAATTGACTCAAATGGAATACAGTAGAAAAGTGTTTTGCCGGTTTAGCATGGAGAATGCAAAGTCGTCAAATACATCTTTATCTTTGCATGTAAAGCTTTCGAGTAAGGGATCGCATATCGAGGAGAAAGACAAGACTTATAAGGCAAATGTCATATACTAGTGCGGTTGGTAGTTTGATGTATGTCATGATGTGTACAAGGCCCGATATTGCAAATGTCGTCGGGATAGTCGGTATACGGTTAATCCAAGAAAATCGCATTGGGAAGCGTTAAAGCTTATTTTGAGATGCTTGATAGGTACATCTCATGATCTTGTTTTTTGCGGTAGTAAGGAGAAAAATTGCAAATTGGTTGATTATTGTGATAAGGACTACGGCGGTGATAGAAATCGAAGAAAGTCAACTTCCAGATATCTCTTCACACTTGATGGTATAACCATAAGTTTGAAGTCGAGATTGCAAACTGTGGTTGCTTTATCCACTATGGAGGCGGAGTTGATAGTCGCGGTGGAAGCAGCAAAGATGACACTCTATTTGAAGCAATTGTTGTGTGACTTGGGTTTTGAACATGACAATGTTGATGTTCAATGTAATAGCCAAAGTGTTATTCATTTGGCGAAGAATTTGGCGTTTAGCTCAAGGACCAAACATATTGAAGTGAGAGCCATTTCTGATAGTCATGGATGAAGATAAACAAGTATATCTTCGAAAAGTGCACATACAGGATGATGCGGCAGATATGTTCACTAAGCTATTGTCGGTTGGAAAGTTTGATTCGCTTAGAGAAGTGCTAGGTGACACGGGTGAGAGAGGAGCTTGTTTTTGATGAGGAAGGGTATTGGTATGAGATTGTGATTCTACTTTGTCATTGATGAGATGGTTTTAGAGTTGGTTGCTTTCAACACTTCATTGACGGGTGAGGGCTTTGCTTGAACTCGTTGATGGAGTGCATCGGATAATGGTTTTGCCAGAACTCGATGGGAAAGCATTCAAGATTGGTTGAAGATAGAAGTGGTAATAGTTGAAGTTATCGATTTATTGGAGATGGTATGGTAGTATGGTACCATTGGTGTTGGTGTTAGAGATGGATATAGCGTCGAGGTAGAGTGTTCAAAATAAGACGACACTATATATGTTGAATTGAAGCGGGTGAATGTAGCTATGGAGAGAAGAAAACGGTTCGCATATTGAAGCTCGAAAGTACAAGAAATGACGTTTCAAAGGCTGGAAAATGTCAGAGCAGCAACTCAGATGTCCGACGGGAGTGGTCAGATGTCTGAACCGTCAGACATCTGAGCGGGGAGTCCAGACCAAACGTTTGGCACTATATCGGACATCTGACCCTAGCCACTGGAAATACAAATTTCATGTGGTTATGGCCAGATGTCTGAGTCGGTTCCAGGATAGGCTGATTTGTGGTTATTTTGAGGGGCATTTTGGTGGTTTGTCTGGGTTTCTATTCCCCTATATAAGCTATTTTTCAGATTTGAATGAAGACTTGATCTCTAAGCAAGAGTTTTATCATCCATTAATTAGGATTTAGGCGATATTATAATTCTTCAATTCTTATCTCCACAAAATCAAATTTCTCTTTGTAAATTATTGAGATCGTTGGAATCAATCTCTTGTACTCTTCTCAATTGTATTAATAAAAGCTCTCTCAAGTGAATGTACACTAACAAGATATTAGTGGAACCACTATAAATCAGTGTGTGATTTATTTGTCATTACTGCTAGTTATATTGTTTGTTGATTGTTTGTGATTGTTTGTTGATTGTTTGTGATTGGTTGTTGAATTGATCGTGTTTGGATTTGAGATATTGATCGGTTGTTTTTGCACTTCTATCACGATCTAGCTCATTTTGCGTTGCGTTGGGGTTTGTTTTTTAAGCGGTCTCGAATAGGAAAGCTCCACAACAATATGTGACACTTAAATGTAAGTTTGAGAGTTCAATCCCCGCAAACTACATATCTTCTAACAATTAATGTCATAACGGGAAAAGTATCATAAATAAAATCTTAATATGGTTGATATCAATAATTTATGTTATGTGATATATGTTTTCTATATGCATGAGTAAATACATAACTCAAACAGTATCGTTAACATGATTGTTGTGAATGCATTCAACTCTCTTTTCTCTTAAGAATTAATAAATGGATTAATGAATATTAAATAATTTGAATCAAGTCAATACAACTAATTAAATTTAAGGAGTTAAATGTAAAAGATTGAAAAAAAAAATTTGAGAAGCACCTTATACTTATTTGTAATTGAGAAGAGCGTCTTATGGTCAACTTATCCACATTTGAGTTATTATCCATTGTTTAAGTTTCATTGTTCAACAAATTTATCTTTGCAATTAACCATATTTCATGTTATCATAGAAGGGTCATGCTTACAATTTTGATAATCGCAAAGTAATGTTATATGGCAATGATATGAGTTACGCGTTGGATATGGCTCAATCACATGTTGAAAGTGAGAATGTAATGTCATTAAAAATGGAAAGAATCATTATATTTATGTATACATTTTATGCTATGAGATTTAAATACCATGAATCTAAATAAAGAAATTATTCTGTTCTTTTTTTAACATATAGATGAACATTGCATATTTCGAATTTATCGTATTTTTTGGGTTTACTAGATGGATTAATGGATATTAGCTAATCAAATATTTAAATAGTTTAAATCTAAGATTTACAGAATTAGTTAGACATGAGCGCTTGAATTTAAAATACTAAAAAGAGAAGAAGAATTTCTAAGTAATTATATAAAAAAATAGGTGTTTGAAATTAATTAAATTCGACATTGTAACGTATGATAAATAGTGAACAAAATACAAAATAAGTCTATTATTATCGTTAATGTGTATAATTTTTATTATGTGACATACATATTTGCATCTAAATGAATTTATTTTTTCCAATTTATTGACGCGTTCGTAGCATACATATTGACACTTCCGTTTTTTAGATTAATTAATAAATACTGGCTGGCTAAGTTTATCAATTAGCTTAAAGTTAGTAGCCAACCCCAACTTGTTTAAGATTTATGGCTTAGTTGTTGTTGTATAATTATAGAATTTTTTTTAAAATTTGGTGTTTCAGTGTAAAATATTGTAAAATAATTGTAAATTGGTAAATTATAGGATTTTTAAAATAAGATATTTAAATTTGGAGAGAATCAAGAATGGAGAAAAATCCTAGAATTAATGAGAGAGCTTAAAATACTTCTATTTTGCTATTATTTAATATCTGTTCACAATCCTTTCTTCTTCTTTTTTGGGTATTTTGTAGCCATTACAAATGTTTCAAACTGGCTTATAAATTTTGTTGCATATGCATAACTATTTATATGTTTAAAAAACATATTTTGATATAGCTTTGAGAAGTTTTTGAACCTAAGATGTAAATGTGGGATGAACTGAGATACATTTATCTCATCGAAGATTTCGCCCATTACAAGATCTCCTGTGCGAACTCTACCAGACAAGACAGGGCCGAAATTCAAGTTTGAAACCTTAGACGAGCCCACGTGTTACCCAGCTGACCCAAATAGTCCTAGGCATTATGAAGGTGGCTTGAAGTTTGAAACCTTGGACGAGCCCAGGTGTTACCCAGCTGACCCAAATAGTCCAAGGCACTATGTAGGCAGTTTGGCTGCCTAGGCGAGGCAGCATTGCCTCACATATGCATGGGGTCCTCAACAACGTAGCTAACGTAGAACATTATCTAGTCTAGTGTAATAATAGTTGCGTAATGCGTGCTCTTATCATTTTTTGGTTAGAAAAACACAGTAAAAAGTGTGAAATAAATCAAAAATGTTGAATGTATAAAAGCAGCAGCTAAAAGTGGGTGACCGTGCTCTTCCCGACACAAAATATAATCTATTAGGAAGAGTCAAAACACATGTATGCACGAATTGTACTGAGAAGAATCGGTAATCATAGTGTAGCTGAATCCACACAAACGTTCGCACACATCGCACACATACATAGGTGTCTATGTCTATGTATACCAACATGGTTGGCTCTATTGGTTGATGGTCTGGAGTACGAGATCAAAAGCACGAGTTCAAATCCTTAGACTGACAACCAAGTAATCAGTATTCGAAGTACGTGTTTATCAGGCACATATCTCCCAGAGTTCACAAGCAACATTTGATTCTTTGGCACGGTATATATTGACCGTTGAATTTCATTATGTTTACATTTGAAATTGAAATCAAAGGGTGACCTAAAGGTTGAGATTAAATGTGTCATACATTGTGGTTTTTTGGTGTCAATAGGCTTCCCCATATAGATACATGAAACAAAAGTTGTGCTCCTCGGCCCTCAGACAACTTCATGGGGATTTAAAAGTTAAAACTCATTAGCGTAGACTTGTAAAGAGAACTGGTGGGCTTTGGAACAAACAAACAAAAGCTTCACTCTTCTCATAGTTTGTAATTAATGTTGAAAACCCAAAACATGAAATACAATATAAACCGAAAGGCACCTTAGTTTTTCAGGATAATCTTCAATATATTTGAAAGATGTACTACACTGACCAAAGTACTCAACTAGAACAAAATAAATAAAACGGCAAGCGTACCATGCATGGATTAGTGCCCCCTTCCTTTTGATTTTGAGAAATATTAGGAGTAAGTTTAAGATTCCTGATAACTTTAGTGAGAGCATCGATGAAACTCTTCACATTCCAAAATTTGGACAGAGCCATAAGATAGTCACCAATTGAACTCACAGAAAATAGATTTTTTCCAGCTGTCTTCACTTGATGAGGGCAGTCAACAAGAACCAACCCAGAATGCAAAAACTTTTCAGAAGATAACTCCATTTGGTTTCCGCAGGTTTGTGGTGAATGACTTCCTAATTTGCAAGTCTCATAAACTGCAATGATGTCATATTAGATGGTTTTTTATATAAATTTATCAGTAAGCTGCAAACTGAAAAACAAGAGCATGTTGTACTAAAAATACATTAGTATGATGACTAAAGATACATGTTTAAAATTTTACATTTCAGTAAGAAAGTTTGATTCCTATTTTAACAGGTTTCCATATGAAAAATTACAGAGTATAACATTTGTTTAGACTCATTAAGGAAAAATATGCTGGACCCCGCAAATGCTATTTAATTTGTTGGGGAAAATATCAAAAAGGTAGAAGTCAATGTAAGCATGATTCTTCCTGCTATATTGAAACTTCAACTAAGAGTACATTTTATGCACGTGCGACTTACTAGTTCCTAACTGTTGAAAAAAATCAGCAGCAGCGGAAGTGAGGAGAGCGCTATCTGGACACAGAGCATAATAGGTAACCTGTACCAATAACAAGCTTTATAAGGGACTGAACGTAGAAGGTTTGCTGTGACTATTGCAATATATATAAAAGTAAACAGAGTGGTTACCACCATCCATGAAGTGTTTGTAAAAGGTAATGAAATTATCAATTAAGGACATCGCAGTTGCAGTATGACACCTAATTTGTCAGCCTACCTCTTAGGATTGGAAGCCAAATCATTAGCCATACAATATATATATATATATATATATATATATATATATATATATATATATATATATATGGAAACTCTATTTAGACACAAAACTTTGACACAATGGGTGACGCAATTGATTTGCACCGTTGGATCACCCCATGAATTCCACTCCTCCATGTAAATGACAAAAAGATCCAACGGTCGAGGCTTTGTGCCTTTCTTTTTGTGTTTAATTTCGTGTCCAAATAGCTGTTCCCATATATATATGTAACATTAAGTTGATCCATATGTAGCAAATTTTGTATATATAAGGTGTGCATGATTAAAATAACCAAGCCAGCTATTAGAACTTACTGACTTAGGTGAAGCATATGGTTCAAGGGGAGCCTTTTCCCAAAACTGAAGGCAGCTAGTTGATGTTTTCAACCAATCATCCTGATATCTATATAAATAATTATATGAACATGGAAAAATTATCAGAACAAGAGTGACAATTACAATGAAGCAGCAAATGATACCAACATATATATGGAGCAAAGTAATACCCAACAAGTATAGAAGGCAAAGGCAGAGCTGCAATCGTTGGCCGAACATGAGAAACGCATTTCTGCTGTTCTGACTCTGAATTGCCTGCCTCTTGGTTAAGTCGTCTTTGATATGATTCGTCTGCAATGGTACATATCAAAACAATAAAATATAGAGGATTGCAAAATTAATCTAGCTTAAACAGTCCATGACGAAAGATAAGATATGGTGTTTATTCCAAAGAACTTGAGCTGAAAGCACTTACAGGGTTCTAAAACTAAGCCAGCTAAATGTAAGTTACACGATACGATGTAAGGATTCATTTCCCTAAGTGTAATCGTTTTCGATTTGATAACTTAAATAACTTGTACCTCTGATACCAGATCCTTGAGGACTCATTGGCTCGCCAATACCTGACAATTCCTTGCTATCATTAATAGTGTACGAATATCCATCTCCTGTGGCTCCAGAATCAACAGTCTGACCTCGTCCTCTACACCAATCAATCAAATTTAGCGGGCCTTCTAAACTTCCAAATGCAGATTTTAGAGCTGTTTTGATATCTGACTGCAGCAAAGCAATAACCGACGATGGGTAAACCTGACATACAAATATATAAGATCAACATAGAAAATGTAAGAGATAATTGAAACTATCCACATCTATGTGAGACATGATAATCAGGCAACCATATCAAAGTAAATGTAGCATCTCAATAATGTTTCTTAGTTTGACAGTTCACGGCAGAGCAAACAGCAGCATACCAGATTGCAAATAAATCATGCCAGCCTCATGCATACATCGTTTTGGCTGTACATAAATATGACCTCTGTGTTTTTCACAAACTGCAGAAAATTTTCTAAGGTACAAGTGGCCACAAACTTCTACATGCACGCACACACAAAAAATGACTCCAATTCTGCACTCGTTTATATTTCACATGAGATATAATTTACCACTATCAGAGCATCTATCTAGTATCTTTCTTTATTATATTGCAAGGAGCTTTCAAAATTTTGACCCAATGGGTTAAAGATAAAGAAGCGAATGACTTCGTTAGAAGAGAAGAAAGTGAATTATGTTTACACACTGGAGGAGTTTGTACTCACATTGCAGTTATATTATTACTGTTTTAATTATCATTATCATATTACGTATCTGCAGCATGCATGAATACATGAAGAACTATAAAGATGTTTGGATGAAGGTCAAAATAAATAAATAAAAACTTACATCAGCAGAAAGGGCATCAACCAAGTTAACCCCAGCAATGTCCACGGAGTGGCTCATAGCTAATAGTCCACCACATCCGGCATGAACCATAGATGGTCCACAAGAAAACCCACGCCTTTTTTGCTCTTGTAGTGCAAGCCAACAGTATGAACTCTCATTATCATCCATGTCCAAAGACACATCTACAAATGAAGTGGATTGCTGGACAAGTAAAGGCAAGGCATCGAGAATCTCTTGAAGAGGTTGTCTCTGTCCGGATAAGTTTCTGCCATCGTCATTTAATATATTATTATTACCCAGCAAAGAGAAATTTTCTGACATGTGCATATTTGAAGGTTTTGTTCCTTTAGCGACGCTAACAGAGCGCCAAACACCTACACGTGCATCTAAGGGTTCATCCAGAATCCCTATCTCTGATTCACCAGCTATTCTGGCCGGTAAAGAATTTTTTTTCCTCACATCATAAATGGCATTAGTAACAAACGATGTTACATCAGGCATCGCATTTTCTTGTAGTTTAGTTGGACAGAAAAGACCGTGGTGCCTTAATGATACTAGTGTGTGTCTTATTCGGCCCATTGCAGCTTGGAACATTAAGCATTCAATCTCTGTAGCAAGTACAGTTTTTCGAGACATTACAATTTTTTCAGTCCCAATCGTTAGTCCATTCTTTTTTTGAAGAGTGAAGGCAGCACTTGCTTCACCTAGATGTGAAGATGTTTCCTCAGTCACTTGATTACCCTCTCTGGAAACACTGTGCATATGACTGTACAATTTTAACGAACGGTTACACGAATTAGTATCTAGTTTTTCTTCTGATACGTCTATACATGGGGAAGATGCTGACACATTATATACATTAGATTTTGAGTCTGTCTGCAAATTTTCCACATTCTTAGATCTAGGTAAATAAGGGTTTCTAAAAATAGATGATGAAATTTCAGTAGTTGGGGTCTCAACTGCTGCATACTCTGGTGCAAATGTCATCATGGCTTCCGCCTTTGTCAAATGATCAAACTTCCCAGTTGATGACAAGGAATCATATGCAGTAACCAATGATTTGGCATCTCCTATAGCTTCACTATGTTTGCTTTGAATGCTATCTTCGATAAACGTATCAAAAGGAAGGTTAGCCATCTCAAAAGAAGTCAAGTTTATTGGTGAGAGTTTCTGATCGACATCCATGCCTCCAATTAAGGGGCTTGCACTCATAACTCCAGAATCAGCATCAACCAACATTAGATTTTCAAAATTATCTGTTTTTGTTCCTGGAAGCTGCGTAAAATTGGAGAACTTGATCATTTAAGACAAAGAATGGACTTGCTAGAATCAAAAATTTAATCTACCTATCATTATCTTTCAAATACCCTAAAGCCTTTTAAGGTAAAAATGGAAGTTAACCGAGGAAGGTTAATCATCTAGAAAGTTCTATTTGTAGCCTTTCAAAATATTAAATTAGATCAAAACTTGTAAACATCAATTCTTAGCCAAAATATTATAATCCAACATATTACTTTTAATAAAAAAATAAGAGAAATAAGTCAAACAACTAAAAACAAACGGAATATGACAAAACATACCTCACCAAGAGAGAGATCGTCGCTCTCAAGAAATTCATCCAAGTTTCCATATTCCAAGATGATAGCATCTATGTCAATGATATAATCTGTTTCATCATCGTCATCTTCCAGACCCCATAAAGATCTGTAATTTAATCCAAGAGAAGCGAACTTGTTTACTTCTTCAGGAACAAGTTTGCCAGATTTATCAAATGCATCGGTATTTCCTGTGCGCGGACGCTTGGCCTACATTAAAAGCACATATACAAGGATCAGAGGTAATATTTGGAGTTTAAAAGGAATTAATACTTGAAATAATATGCAACTAAATAACAAGTTATTTGTCTAGTTGCTGGCTTTCATTATATGATACAAGGACGATAATTTCTGCAAATTTATTTTATTTTCATTTTAGAAAAAAAGAAGAAAAAAGGAGCATGTTCAGGATGACAAAAATTTACCATTCTACTGTTATCATTCTCAAGTTGATCTTTGGATGTAGAAACAGACCTCTTGGATCCTCGAGAATCAGCATCTGCTTCAAGTTCACCACCTCCAATCGACCTTGCATTATCATTCTCCCTCGATGTGCTGCTTACGCTGCTAATGCTACTACTGTTGCTGTTACTGCTACTATTGTAGCGTTTATTAGCCTCAAATCCACCAAAATGTTGACCATTGAAGACGGTTTCAAAACCCAAACTAATAAAAATAAACATAGAAATCAGTGAAAAAATGATTCTGCAGAATAAGTACACTAATTTGAAAACTCGTCAGAATGATTTTCTTGTATTCAAGCCTTCAAGGTGGATCAAATGCTACAGAAGTCTTATGTGAAGAAGAAATGCTTTGCATAGCAAAATAAATCGGTCAAGGAATAACAATATTTTGCTTCTTTAGCAACCAGTCAAGCACTAACATATATCTTAATTCAATATTCAGGATAACTATCATGATGTATATATAGCTCAATAAATGCCAACTGAAAATCAATCTTTTAAAACATTAATATAAGAGTTCTAGATCCCACCCCCCAAATTAATTTCTTTTCCGCACTCCCCGCAGAAGACAAAGGAAAAAAAGAATTTTAGTACATAGATTATATTCATCAGTGATATCATCTACCAAAAAATTGACTCATTTCAAAATGTTAACTCCTTTAAGATAGCAAATGAATATGAACCGCTGAGAATATTTAGTTAAACCTTCCTGGGTTAAAAGTTTCAAAATGGTACAGACAATCTCGCCAATGAATATTAGTATCTAAAAAATTTATTTTATTATGGAAAAATATTGCTCGAGTAAATGGAGATGATGAGAAGGGGATCTACTAGCAAGGTGGTCAAGGCGAAAAAGCCCCAGGCTGGCACCTAGCACTTTTTGGCGCCTAGTGCTTTTCTGGGCACCTTGAGCACCAGTTTTGATGTTTTACAGCAAAAAAAAAAAAAAAAACTGCATTTAAAAAATAATATAAAACTTAAATTTTGGCTTTTAAAAAGTGCATATAAATGCAATAATGAGATTAAAAAACATCATACCATCATCATAAACCAAACAAAGAACTGCAGTTTTAATTTTAGAAACTGCACACTAGAAAAAAAAAAGCTGAATTTGAAACCAAAAAAACCAAAATAATTGCACTTTTTCACCGAGGCGTGCTTTTTTTTGAACCAGCGCTTTTCTGGGGTTTTGGCGCCTCAAGCGCTTTTCTGGCGCCTTGGCTACCCTGTCTACTAGGAGTGGATATAGGACAGCACCCTTTACTCAACACCAGCAACCCCCCCCCCCCCCCCCCCCAAAAAAAAGAAAATAATAATAATCCCATAATATCTTTTCCTTTCTGATTTGAAGATATGTTCTCATTTCATTTTCAATGCTGGGCTTTTCTATCAGTTAGGGTTTTTCGTTTCAACACCAGTTCCCGCTATGAGATCCTAAAGTCTACGCACGTAACACACTGGTATATTTTCTTAGTCATATTCAGAGGAAGAAAAAACAGCTACTAATCATCGTAAATTTGTTATACGGCTGAGAGCAAGATCATATCCCACAAACATAAATTTATATATGAATGATGATTACAGAACAAGAAAAGCAATTACTAAAGTGGAAAACTTCCGTACACCATGATATGAGATATTACAAAATCATTTGAAAGCAACGAACATATAATAAGAACCAACCAGTACTCAGTAGGCCATGAACCGGAATCACTCCATAATGGCCACAGCTCAGAAAGTGGTGACCCAGCATAATTTCTATGGTATACCCTGCACGTGAGAAAGATAAAATTAGCATGCAATTTATCATTATTATGGTAGAGGTTGTTTGTTAACCATCCCTTAAAGCAGTGTATGAATAGGTGGTTACACACAATTCAAATTTCTCCTACTTTAAATGAAGAACCTAGAAAAAGGAATTAAACGGGAAAAAAAATCCCATAACATATTTTTATTTGGATAAATAAAACACATAATTACATAGAAGCATATAAAACATAATTTATAACAACTATTGACCAGATTTTTATTAAAAAAAAAACTCAGAAACATATAATGATGAATACGGTCACCTTTTGAGAGAGACTCTAGCAAAGGCCTTGTGCATTAAAGGGACAAGTGCAGCTTCTGGTTGGTAAATAAATGATCTTTGAAGAATAGTGAGCTGTGCATTCTTATTTTGGTTAATAATTGAATCAGAAGTTTTGTCACCATATGTGGAAGAACCTAAAGAGACTTCAAGGTAGCAACTTTGACCTCTTAGCTGACAACTGGACGCTTGAGCAACATCAAAAGGCAGACCTACAGCTTGACCCTTTGAAGCCTTTAGCTTGCTAAAAATGAGTAAAGGACATTAGCATGACTATGGAATTATAAAAATGGTTCATTAGATAACAATACCTAAGTTGTACCTGATATTATAGTAGCACGACACTACTCCTGAGTTATGTATTTTTTTACAAATATACAGCATGTATTTGTTAGCAGAAATTATCATGGTGCGTATGACCTCTAGTAAACTCAAGGCAACTAGAATTTCCAAAATTTTCAAGTGTATATGCGCTTTACAAGGTATTAAAATGAACATACAAAAAAGTGTAAATGGTCGGTAAAAAAAATGGATATATTTTAGAGATGGAGACTTCTGTTGATCTACAGAATTTGGACAAATAATAGAATTTTTCCACAAAAGTGCCCAGTACATACATCTTGTTCAAATTTAGAAAGAGTTTCAATTATACTGATGATGAAGTGGCAAGATTTGTACGATTCCACAGATATATGAGAAGTTGGAAAGCTAGATACAAAATCAGTGTTGAAATACCTCATATACACTTGCTTTATGAGATCACTTGGATATAATCCAGTAACACGGCCTTGCATGCCATTAGGAGCAACCATAACTGCCAGAAGGTACGGTAGGTTAAACAAAATGTGTAAAGTAAAAGACTTAACACATATCTGGGTAGTATTATGAATAGGCCATACAAGATTTCTTTTTTATGCATATCACAGTTTTACATTATTTTGTATACCAGACAAGTGCACCGTTGGTGAAGGACTGAAACATACAACGTTGAGGGTTTACTTGTCGATAGTGAGACAATAGCTAAATTCACATAAAAAGTCACATTTGATGCGAAAGCTGACAACCGTGTCTACAATGATATAAGCATAGCTAAATATTCCAACTAGTGACTAAAGTTCATTGTCCATGCATTAAAGCATACTTAAAACACAAATAAAGCACATGAAACACATAACCTCAACACGATATAGGTAAAACCGTTCATCTATAATTTATGTACATATAAAAGATCGAATGCCACGTTCTACTTGTATACTTCCCAAGGACACCAACAACGGCGCAATATATTGAGAGTACGCATATTCAAATTATCAAAGGAAGGAATGTATGTTCCTACAATACAATTTAAAAAATAAAAATAAATAAATAATTTGTCCAAGTCCTGATTCACTCTGCCAACTGTATGTGTGTGTGCATGTCCGAACAAAACATCATTTAACTTTTTTGATGTTTGAGTTGATTCCGTTGACATGGTAGAATTCTACCTTTACAAATTTTGAGTAATGTTAATAACAGTTATGATGTATAATACGCATGCATGACGTGCTAAAAAACCAATTTCGCCAATTGCAGCTATTTCCATTAAGCATTGCATAGCACTCGAATTCTATTATACAGGATCTTTTGGCACATGCGATGTACATGCATATAAAAAACCTTTATATAATGATCTAAAAATATTAAATATTAATTTTATATATAATTTAAGTAAACATAGGTTAAAAAATATATAGATTACAATATGCTTTAATGAATATGAAAATATAATTTTAAATAAATAGAAATATATAATTTTGATAAATATACCGTTTGTGTACAGGGGTATTTATGGAACTTCGCAGTTAGACCAAGAAACGTATTTCTATTCCAATTATTAATTAACATTAAGCAGGACAGACAAAGATCTGCAGCCGATTAGAAAATAAATATTTCTTATGATACCTGGAAGCCCTTCTCCCAAGGAATTTGAGGAACGATGCTTTGACACCCTTTCCATATCATCACTATTAAGTCCCCTAATATGCCTAAACCAAGAAAAACATAAATGCATTAAAAACTATGTTTTCCACATCATGAATTTCCAAAATATAGAGCAAAAACACATCAAATAGATACCTGCAATAATTAAAAGGGATATAAAAGTTGATATGACATATTTTACTTACTTTGCAGATATAATTGCATGGGCATAGATAGCATCTTCGGTTACAGAAAATACAAACTCAATGGTCGGTTGTGTTCTCCTATCAGAAGGTAGTAAAATAAAAATTCATGTTAAATGGAAAATACTAATTTAGCAACAAAATTGAAACAACTGGGTGTGTTACAGTATAAAATTTATAGGACACTGACCGTAATGTTGAATATCAAAAGGTAGTAAAATAAAAGTTCATGTTAAAAGAAAATACTAGTACAGCAACAAATTTGGAACAACTGGGTGTGTTACACAGTAAAATTTATAGGACACTGACCGTAATGTGGGATATATCAAAAGGTAACATGTTAAAAAAAAATACTAATTTAGCAACAAATTTGGAACAATTGGATGCGTTGCAGTATAAATTTATAGGACACCAGCTGCGATGTTGAATATACATGCATGTGTGCACGTGAACAGAGACCTGCATAAATTTCAAAAGTATACTATGTAACAACTCGATATGGATTTGATGTCCAACCCAGTATATTTACTGGTAGCTTGGTAATAGAACTTAGCTCATCTTGGTACATAAACGTGAAGAAAAGCATGTAGAAGTGTTCAGTTCACTCAAAAGGTAGGTCATGCAACAAACATTTAGTCCTGACTTTGTTGATTTAAGTAAATATTGTTTGTATACAAAGACAAAAATATATATTAGTGTTAACTCTCTGTAGTTTAATTTCGTGTACGTTTTGTTAACAAGTTCCACAGTATTAGTAAAGAAAGAATTGCACCTACAATGTAGAGATACATATCCAAATTTCCAAAATAAACTACCAGTTTATTAGACTGACTTCTACATACATTACTTATATTAAAACTGCATGATAGATTTTATTTCTACAGTAATATATAAATCATAGAGCATGACATTAATGTAGGAGAAAAGAATGGTTCTGGTATTATGCACGAATAACCAGCACCTGTATTCTTACTTTACAGTCTATTAACAAAAAGAAAATGACTAAATAATTTGAGCAATTGCCTTTCTTAAAACCTGAAATTATGAGCATTTGAAGAAAATGAATGGCATCTTGTGAATACATCGCCAAACCTAACATAAGAAAGCCCCCTCAATGCTCTGCAGGAAACCAAAAAATGACATCAAATTACTTGAAACTATAAGGACTGTCAGCGGATGCTTTTGGATGTGGATAGTGTCATATCCGTATCCACATCGGGAATTCATTTTCGGATATCAGATATCCGTATCCACATCGGGAATTCATTTTCGGATATCAGATATCCACATCCACGGATACGGATGAATATCGGATAATTATCTTATCCGCTCACGATGGATAAATTGAGACACACAAATGGAAAGAAAAAAAATATAAACAATTTTCAATTCCATTCAGTATTAAAGTGTTAAAAACAAACAACTATGATGAAATAAATAGTTTTGAGCAGTTAATATGCATTTAATGCGTATAGTACTAACTCCAAACTTAATAAAACAACTAAAAAATATCTTTCAACATACTAAAATACACATATTCTAAGCTATAATCTTTGATAAAAATCGAACGGATAATTTTCAGATGTGGAAGTCTTCGTATCCACATCCTACGTTCGTTTTTTCGGATATCAGATATTTATCCGCTTTTCGGATACGGATGCCGACGGATTTTGAATTTTTCGGGTATCCATTGACAACCCTATGTCTATAATAATTGTCGAGAGAAGGGACCAACCTGTCTATTGAGTTTCGCAAAGCCTGAGTAAATGCAATGTTAACCTCCTCAGAGTCTCCTGGGGCTAACCAAACTCCAGTGCCAACAACTTTGTATGAGAAAGTTTCAAATATACAAGGCATTACAAATATGAGTGAATTATCTTTTCAAATAGATGTTTATATATATTTGATCTTAAACCTCTTAATTTTGACACTGCAGCCTGTGCAGTTTCATTTAATGAAGAATGTCGTCCAGGAAGGAAAAGCCACACCTTGATTTTCTCATCTGCAAGACAATTAGTTCATTTTTACCTTTCTTAGAAGCAGCATTAAAAAAGAGAGAAAGAAAACCAATATTTGAGCCCTAACCTGGGTTGTGCATACCCTGAGATGGATCCCATGGACCAACAAAAGAATTAGTCCATGTACTGAGAAAACCCTTTTTTTGCAACTGTAAATGAGCATGAAGCACTATAGAAGCAGCAACATCTCTCTGTTCTTCTTTCGAACTGAAAAAACAACAATGAAATTGCAGATAAAAAACAAATGACTGACTGAATCAGCAATTACAGCTGCAACTAATGATAAATTGTATCATGTAAGTTCAAACCCTTTCTCAGATGTAGGATTTAGGTCGGAATCATAAGGGAGAAACTGGAACCATGAAACGGCTTGAAGTTCTCCCTGCATGTAAAAAAGTAAAATAAGACAGCAGAAACGGTCAGAGTTTAAGATGAGCTGATCAGCATTGGGTTATTAAAAAAGAATATACAAAAATAAGCTATGACATAGCAGGTCAATTGGTCAAAAACCGAAATCATCTGGCATAATTAACTTGTGAAGGAAGCTTTTGGGTTGATATAAGGTCCTTAATTGTCTAATTGGTCAGACATCATGGAATTTATCAATTGATAAATTTAGTCGTGGAATTTTGAACCCTAAATCTGCCTAGCTTGCATAATAAACAACTGGCAAGCATAAGAGTTGAGGAAAATTGTAATATCTGTCCTCTCAAAACTAATAGAAGTAATTTCAGCCTAATTCCAATGTTACGCTGTATCCTGTTCTTTGATGATATTTTTTGCTTTCATTATCTGTGGTACAACTTACAAAATGTGAATGAATAACAAGGTTTACAAGCAAGTGATTGTTTTAACACGGGAGACGTGATTTACCTCTAATCTGAATAAAGTAACAACACACAATATTTAGACAATATGAGTTATGTGCAAATATTAGTTTCAGGACCAAACATATTTTATCAATATCTCCATGAAGATGCTTCTCTTCATGAGTTTTTCCTCTCTTCGTTAATCTAGTTCTGAACGTATCTACGTTGACTTCTATACTTTGTTTACATAAAATCATATTTATTTTGAGCCTTTCTCAAATAATGCACGATAGGCAGCAAAATCAATTTGTGCAGTTAAAGCGTTCAGCGGTTCTATAAAGGTGGAAGTGCAAAAAGTTGTAGCGGGAATACAACAGAGATATAAAGTTGATGCAAGATAGCTCATTAAAATGTAAAACAAAATATTTAAAAATAATTAATTATTATTCTAACGTCATTTGCGTAGAAGAAAATAATATTGTTAAAACGAACTCAACAAATACCATATTTATATACACTCGACTTGATGACTATAATTTATTTCTAATTTACATTGGGCACTTATGCATTGAAATTGGCTCTTTACACTAACATTTGTAATCTGATTTACTGAAAAACTAGTCAAATCAATCTTTGTATATTAATATTGCTAAAGCGGATGCTTAAAAACTTGCATTTAGCAGATGCAGCAAAAATTGTGCGGCTTAAAGTGGATGTACAATTTATTAGCATTGAATTGAAATAGCATAGCTGCCAGAGAGTGTTATGGGCTATAGACTATAGAGGGAATTTTGCAGGGTTTTAACTACATAGAAATAAATGGATGTTGCTTTGCATATGGTGCTAAAATATATTTTGTACACCCTTAAAAGGGAGCGGTTATTGGAACACAAAATTAAACACAAGATTAAACACACAAATTGCGAATGATTAGATTTGTTTGTCTTTACATAGAAGGTGGAATTCATGGGGATATTTAATGGTTGGGGTTTCTTATGTCTAAATTTGTGTCACCATTTTGCGTCGAAATAGACTTTCCCCCTTTAAAATGGTGAACAAATGGAAATGAAAAATACAATGGTAAAGCGTGGAAAGAAATATGGATCTTGTAGGAACTAAAATACGGTGACATATTGACATACAAACCAAATTATAACTACTACTTCAGACAAGTTTCAATATAAACCAAGTTTTCACCCTTCCTACCTGAAGCTGAATACTCATGCCTGGGCGTGTATTACTCTTATTTTCACTCGATTCCATTGACAGTAAAAGCAAACAGATGCTGGCTATAACACGAATTTTCACTAGTGGGACATTCCACATTTCTCTGTTTAATGACTAAAAGTAGTATGGTTGTAGGTCATTGCAATTATTTTTCAGTATAACTGTAACATTATTGCCATACAATCCAATAACGCATTTTTTTTTCACATTACCATACTGCAGATATACCATATTTTATACCTACGAAGGGACATGAATTATAGTACAGTAACTTTGTTCGTGGTTGGCCAGCTTGCTTGAATTAACTATGCAAAACTAGTTATCTTTTAAAATCTTTTTGGATGGCAGTCTCAACACCAATTTTCTAATTGTATAAAAATGTTTCCAACTCCTCAATCAACTTCTATTAAAGTATCATCTGATACACAAAACATCATATGTTTGTAACCAATCATACACATTAAAAACTAAAGCTAACCAAACCAACATCAAAAATCAAAACAAGCACTTACAATTTTGAACACATTCGTCCACATTATTCAACAGCTCACCGATTCTCACAAGCGGGTATTTAGAATTCTCCTGCATACGTTTCCAATCTGCTGATGGGAAAGGACCTTTAGTGCTAAGCAATGAAGTACGAATTGTGAAAGAAAAAACTTCGGGAGATAGAAGAAATTGCCAATTAGGGCTTGTGTTGTGATCAGCAGTGAAAAAATTGGGTTTTTTGGAGGAGAAACAGAAACTGACTGGCGTAGAAGGAATTAAGAAGTGGGGGTCAACGGAACTAGGTTTTGCTTCGTACACTCATTAAAAACATGGATATATCGGATCTAATTATTTGATCAAATACAAGTCATATGCTAATGCTTGAATTAAATACTAATTTTGAGTGATGTTTAGATCCAACCATATTTGCAAAGGATTACTTTGAATTGGTAAAAGAAGATTTGATATTGAAGGGAATTTTTGATAGTTTACGATTAAACCACAAACATATGAAACCAATATATTACAACTGTTAATAAAAGATAATGATATTGGTTTGAATATTTATGGGTCATTTTGTCAGATCCTATTAGAAATTGGTGCATACGTGTAAACTTTTTTAGATATTTATGCTAAATTGACTCAATCTAATGAAGTAGTTTTGACCTAATTTTTTGAATCAAAATATTCAAAGTCTACACCTTTTTAGGATCATATTTTTTATAAAAAAATACATAAAGCACATTTTTTGTATTTTATGATTGGACAAAAAATATGTGCTTTCAAGACAATTATTAATAAAGATATTTGTCTGATATAATCTTCTTTGTGTGTACAACTAACCATAAATATAAATATGAGCGTTATGGTACGCGCTTCGCGCGTGATTTATTTGTTTATAAATTATATATGATTAGCACGTTTAAGATACAACAATTTATACAAATATTTAATCATGTTTTTATGTTGAAAACATATGTAGTCAATTTAATTTTTTAATTCTAAGTTGCAATTTTTTTATTGGTTTGAATTTTATTTACACTCATCTTTATTAATAATTGTGTTAAAAACGCATATTTTGGTCCGACCATAAAGTGTCAAAGCTGCCATTTATTTGTAATTGAACCATTATTCAAGGGACAACGTATACATAAATGAAGTTTTGAAGAAAAAAATCAACTGCACAAATCCTATTTTTATGGGATAATTTTGAATATAGGATCATGGTTGTGGACTTGGGGGAATTTAGGTGTAACCTAGCTCCTAAAAGTGTGATTTAACTTGTCGTTCCTTATATATCAAGACCCAATGCCCGAATATTAATTACTCTCCCCTCAAAACGTGAGTGTCACACTTACGAGACTTAAGGATCAAAAGTTATCCTGGAATAGGGCGTTGTAAGCTAGACATTAATCGGAGATAGAAGGCTCATCGCTGTAATTTGGTAATTATCTCTAAGTAGAAGGCTTTAATTCAAGAAACTGAATGAAAGACAAGTTTAATTGAGAATTGGTGTTAAGTATTCCGTTTATTGCTTACTTGATTGAGTACATAGATGATTACATAAGAAATCCCCAAATCGATTTAGAAATTAGGTTTTTGTCTCTTAGGAATGAATACAGTATTTTGGAATGAGGAGAAGTCCCCCAAAATGTGACCCCTTAGGTTCTTATATATAGACAATTTGGACCCCCATCGGCAGTGGTCCAGTAGTAAGCCTGGTTCCGTCTCAAGCCTCTGGTATCATCTCGCTTTTGTGGTTCCAGTGTCGTTCTGCTTAGCTTCGGTGACGATCTCATGGTGTCGGTAGTCAACTCCAAGTGTCAGTCCGCTCTAGTGGTTTCAAGTTCCAGTGTCGGCTTAGTATGGTGGTATCGACACCAAGTATATTGGTGCGGATAGCTTCCTTATGTTCCAGTGCTGCTACTAGCTTTGTGTTTCCGAGTGTCGGTCCGCTTCAGAGCTTCTAGGTACCGTCTTTATACTTTTTTCTTAATAACTTTGATTTTTCCTTAGGTGTCGGTATCGATAACAAGCCTATTGGTATCTATATCACTTTGCTCGTTTCCATATTGTCTCGTGCTTTCATCTTCCCTGTCTGATATCGAAACCAAGCCAACTACTTGCGCACGTTGGATTCGATAACGTGCCTTTCTCTGATATCGGTACCAAGCAGTATGCATGTTGATGTTAGTGTCGTTAGCATGTAAAGTATGTCTTGGTGCTATCCTGGTATTCTCCTTTCTTTAGTATCTACTTAACTCTCATTCTTCTCGCTTCTGGTATCATCTAAGTTCCTTTAAATCCCTTTGCCACTGGTTTTGGCTCTCAGGCTTTTGTTGTGGCATTGAATCACTACAATACCCCTTTGCATTTTCTCTGGTTTCGGTATCGAATTTTGATAGTAACATTTGTTCCCCTAGTCAAGGATATTTTCGACTTTCCAAGTCAATAATTTCGGCGTTTGCTCTGTATTATCTTAAAAGTACATGATATTCTCGCCTTTTGGCCTTTTAGGATTGATTTGGACCATTTGATTTGTACGGTCCCGATGAGACACGATGTATTATAAAGATTCTTCTTCTTCCTTCTTTATTTTCTTCTTCTGCAAGAAATTAAACTCAAACAAAATCATTATCCTTTGAAATCTCATAAACTTTCCAGAACTAGAAATCTAATCCTTTCTTTGTAAATTTTTATTATTTTATGAACCGATTTTATGTTAAGTTCCAAAAATCGTTGTCTTATGAGCTCGATTATGAATTCGATCGTGGTTAAATAAACTCTGATTTCTTATTAGAATGAAACCGAGTAAAATGCAGTTAGCTTAAATATACATTAATGGTGAATCATAAGGATCTGTCATTCCGATTATCTGAATTTACATGCTTTTTCGGGGTTTAAGATGCAAAATTTGTTGCATTAGAGATCAGGAACTTTAATTTATGCGATACAAATAAAATCCTCTTCGACACCAATGACATCAAGATTAATCGTTGCCAGCTTCTTTCGACTTCGGTTTTTCCGATACTAAAATTCATGTTCAATTGATATCGAAGTCATTATTCTTTGTTTCGGTATCAACGAAGCTTGAAGTTCTGGTGTTGGTTAGACCATTATTGAGACTGAGGTATTCTTGGTTTCGATCTCCTTGGTATCAACTTTAAGTTTCTTTAGTACTGGCAAAATTTTGGTATCGATAACGTATTATTTGGTTCTGGCATCGCCGGTACAAGATTTTGAGTTATCCTTGGTTTCGGTTTCGCCATTGCCAATGCAATTGATACTAAAAACTTAACCACATTTGAAATAGGGTTGTCAATGGATATCCGAAAAATTCGAAATCCGTCCGCATCCGTATCCGAAAAACGGATAAATATCCGATATCCGAAAAAGCGGATGCGGATGCGGATATAGGCATATCCGCATCCGAAAATTATCCGTCCGCTTTTTTTCCCGATTATAGCTTAAATTATGTGTATTTTAACATAATTAAATATACTAGTTTATTAATTTGCAAAATTAAAAGTCTACTAAACGCATGTTAATTGCTCAAAATTATATATTATCATCATATTTATTTGTTTTTAGCAATTTAGTAATCAATTAGGTTGAAAAAGATTAATATTAAGCTAAAAAAATTCATTTATATTCATTGATTTATCGATTGTTGGCGGAGCGGATAATTATCCGATATCCGTCCGTATCCGCGAATACGGATATCCGATATCCGAAAATGGTTTCGGATGCGGATACGGATATGGCACTATCCGTATTCGAAAGTATCCGTTGACAGCCCTAATTTGAAATGAGCATTGTATCATGTTATTATGTGAATTTTGTTAAAACCTTGACTCTAGTGTTTAGTGACGTACTTTAATTTCTTATAAAGAGTGTCAAATGATTATGATGGACTTTAACTATTGACCTAAGCTTGCAAAATGGTTAATATTGACATTAAGCAAATTGTTTGTTTAACTTTCTAATTATAACAACTCACTATGCTAATGTGTTTTTATAGAATAATATCACCTGGTAGAGTCATGACAAAGAAGCAAAGTGCTGACGAATCAAACGCAGCAAGTTCCTCAACAAAAGAACGAGGTGGTTCAAAAACATTCTTTCATTCAGACTCAAAATGAAGTGAATGTAATTCTTGAAAGATTTGGTATGAATGGGGTAGATGACGTCCCTACTTCTGAAAAAGATATTATTTAGAATCCACCTAAAGGATTCTTTGCATACTCTGTCATCCATATTTGACATGCTGGCTTCTTCCCCTTCCCAAATTTTATCTCTAGGCTGCTGCAACACTTGCGGCTAGCTCCAATTCAACTGACTCCAAACACATACACCTATCTTTTATGTCTCAAGTTGCTAGCACTTGAATCGGGGCAATCTTACCTCAGTGCTCGTATTCTTCATCATTTGCTTTGATTGTCTGTAGTTAAAGGAGTGGATTTGCCCATCCTTCGCGTGAATCCTACAAAGAAAGTGATCAGCAATGATATCAATAGATTTAAAGACTGGAAAACACAATTTTTCTATATCAGGTACCCCCCTCGGTATTTCGGGCATTTTTGCTGGTCCTGGTGAGTTTTCAATTTCTTTTCAGGTTGTCGTCTCCAAGCTTTGTTTAATTTTTGTTTACTTCCAGGTTCTACTTCCTCAAAGAAAAGCTTGAACAATGAGGAGACTAGGATCGTTGAAGCAATTTACATGACTTTTGAGAAATCGGGAAAACGGACTATTTTGCTGACTCGGGACAATCTCAAGAAGCATGCCTTTCTGCCTTTAGGGCAAAAGATTTTGAGGAAACCACCCTCCATTTCTTTGGTGCAAAGCTTTTTTTTGGACTCCAGGGTATTCACACTGTTAACCCCTCTGTTTCCAAGAACTCTGAGTATGATTGCTCTTCTAAAGTTATTTCCAAATCTCATTTCACACTTAATCTATCTGACTCTGTTTTTTATGTTATTTCTTTGATCAGCTTCTGATGGGAAATCTACTTTTGCTGCCTTAGCTAGATTTAAGGTTGGGACTAGAAGAAAGCTTGAAGTTATGTCTGTTGATGAATCAGCCTCCAAAAAGCAAAAAGGTGAAGCTTCTACTCCTTCCCCTCCTCACAAGGAAATTGTTGCTACGCATGCTGAGCAGCATACTCCTGGTCCTATTGTTCCTATTAATGGTGTTGCTCTTGCCGTGGATTCTTCCCAACAAGAAAACAGAGAATGATTTTGTTGATCAAATTTTGTTGTTTGATACTCTGAAGACCTTTAGCTTAACAGACATGAACTAAATTTGACTTCGTCTCCCTAACATGCTTGTTCCTCTGGGCCTTCTCCACAGACCCAAGATTTTGGCGAGATTATAAGGCTTTCTCTTTCTTCTGAGAGCATGATCAACATCTCGCAACCTTCCTCATCTTTGGATTTGGTGAATTTTCGACAATCTCTTGTCAAGCAACAACTTTTGGTACAATCTTGTTCCTCCTAGTTTCTTTCGTGTTTTTGTTCTTACATAAATGTTGATTCTGTTTTCTTCTTTCCAGATAACTAAGAAATGGTTCTCCCTTTAGGAGGTGACTACTCCATCTTCTTCTAAGGTCGCGAAACTTAAAGAAGAGAAGGTTGCCTTGCAGTCCAAAGTCAATGCTCTGGACGGGGAGAAGGAAGAGCATAAGAAAGAATATGTTGAGTTAAAAACATCTCTTGAGAAGGCTGAGTCAGAGCTTGCGGAGGAGAGAAAGGCTAAAGACCTCCTACCTAATAAAATTTTGGCTCTTGAGTTGTCTAAACAATAACTTGAAGATGAGAAGGCCATAATGGTAGTTAACCATACTGAATGGTTTAAAGAGAAAGACAAACGTCTTTCCTAAGATGCGCTTTCCAATGCTAAATGGAAAATTTCCGTTGCTAAAGATGGGATTTCTTCATTCTTGGAAACTTACTTTCCAGAGACGTTATTTTCTTGGCAGACTCTGATAACTTCCAAAAATATCCTGAAATTGAGTTCCCTTCGGTTGATCCTCCTATTGTGAGCGTAGTTATGAACAGAATTAAGCAAGTCAAGCAGGGGATTTAGGTCCCTGAAAGAGATGCGATGGAGCCTGAGAAGTTTCTGTACATTGAAGATCTTCCTGGTGATTTTGGCTCATGTGATGGAGGGGAGGAAGATGACGTTGCTGCTGTTGACAACGATGAGGATGATGACGATGATGGCGTAGAACTTGGCTCCAAAGACAAAGACCATCATGATGGCTTTAGTAGAGTATATGATATCCCTCCTCCTTCTGCTGATGGTATGCATGGGTCAGAGGACGCAAACCCTAATCCTTTGGATGCTCCTACTAATCAAGATCCAGTTGAACCTTTTACCAAGGATAGTGGTCCCTCCAGCCAAGAACATAAAGGAAAAGAATATCCTGCTCAGCCTGAAGTCCCTTTTTCTCAGGTATGGATTTCGCTTTTGAAGTGCTTTCTTCCCCCTTGAATTAATGGTAACTAATTCCTTGTAGTTTATAGATAAGGAAAAACACTACCTCGCTTTATAAGACAAAGCTAGATGAGAAACAAAAGGAAATAGCCCGGTCCCGTATAGAGTAGGACAAGTTGTTGAAGGATTATAATGCTTTATCTCAAAAGTATTATGATCTTGATAAAAGTGCCTCAAAACCGATGTCTTATAAAGAACACGAGGCCGAGCCAAGATTAAAGGCAGCACGACTTCGAAGAGAAAAAAAATCTTAAGGAAAATAAGGAATTGATGACTTTATTTTGGATGTTGATAGAAGATAGGGACATTTTGATAGATTTCTTGTATAAAGTTTATAGTCGATATGAAACAGTAGATTTTCCTTTCCTGGGGGAGTTTAGTGGTGGTTTACTTCGATGTCTTCACAGACGATGCTTAGATGAACGTGGAGTTGACCTCCACCTTAGGGCTTACTGGAACCTGCCAAGGGTTCACTCAATCCCCAGGGACTTACCCCTAGAAAGGCTCAAATATAATAAGAACATATTCATCTCTGAATTTTCCAAAAGGTCAATATTGTACGAGTAAGAAGAATATTAGTAAAACTATATACTTATGAATGTTTACTTCTGGCGATAACTTCTTATATCTGTAATTTCTTATCTTATTTCATGTTTATGGAAGAATCTCATTCTCCACAAAGATGTAGTACCAAAAGATGCTTTTATATTCAATTTCTAAATTAAGGAGAGAACTTTCAACTAAATCATCATATAGATTTGAAAGGGATCATTTTCTAGGAGACCTTCGACGTATTTATATAAAATATCCTCAACTTTCTTTTGACTTTCTGGGTGATGACCCAGAAATAATCTTAAAGACATTGAAGACTTGACATGTTAAGTTGATATGTAACTTAAACAATAGATGTTTTGACAAAACATGATCAAACTTTGCAATTTTCAGTGTGTATGTATTCTCAAAACAGTTCAAAGTTTGTTTGGAAAATTCTAAGAGTTTATGTAGTAAATCTTTATGTTAATAAAAAGTATAATTTATTATTATCATTCTTTCAGAGTAGAACTTGTGAATAATTGTGTTTTGTGTTATTTGTAAATAGGGGTGTAAATTCGAAATTTCATCTTCCCAATCTAAGGATAAATCAGTGAAGGTGGTATAGCAGGGGGGTGCTCCTAAAGTTGCATTCACTGCAACTCAAGAAAAAGCACTTTATATTCAAAAGTTGATCATTAAGAATTTGAATGAGCAAGTAGCTGTTTTGGAAGGTCGACTGAAAGAAAAAGACAAAACTATCCTTGAGTTAAGGGCGTAGATAAATGTCACTCCCTTCATTAATTCTGATGAAGAGGTGAATTGATTGCTTCAACAAATTACTGACATAGAAATCGAGTTAGATGACACCAAAGAAAGTTTTGAGGCTTGGAAATTTGCCTTGGAGAATCCTGACCCCAACTAAGGCCATGACCGAATAAAAAGAACCTCAACCATTGAGAAATTTCCTCATTTGGTAAATCCCCCTTAAGGATTGAATGAGTCAAGGATGAGATCAAGAATTATTATGAGGCAAAGTGTCAGGACGGTATAAACGAGGAGGTGTTTAGTACTTGATGTTATTGTAGTATTAATATCCAACTCTTGTTCTTGATAATTCGTGAGATGATTATATATATAATTCTATAAAATAACTTCGTAAATTATGTAGATATAACCTGATTTATATCCTTATTTATCTTTAGCACTTCCTCATCTAGGAGTTTCATCTGCATTATTCTGCATGAACCTCAACACATAGCATTCTTATGTTAGTTTTTTGCTTAGAGTAGGATGCATACAATAACTTGTTCAATTTATGCATGACACCATCTGGGTCATAACTAAGTAATAAATGAACCTTGCGATAGATTAACACGATCACTCGCATTATATATTTTGTCAGGATAATGAATAGTGATTTTGCATAATACAGGCTTAAAGAATCTTCATGTGTGAGTTGTGAGAAACCACAACCTCTCATCAAAAGGTTTTAATGTATAAGACCCGAGATATCGATCCGAGCATTGTTTTACAAAACCCTTTTTGGGAAATGAGAATTGTAGCCTCGAGACCTATATTATGATATTTAGAATAGGAATCCAGAAATCCTCTTCCGGAAGCATAGATAGAAGTTATGCAGCCCATATTCAGGCATTTATAATAGAAGGCCTGAAAACATATCTGGTAATAATAGAAGTCCTAAACCAAAAACAGATTCAGGTATTTAAGAGAAGACCAGAAATCCACTATTGGCAATAATAGAAGTCCTGAACCGAGACCCAGTTTCGGGTATTTAATAGAAAACCGGAAATTCATATCTAACAATAACAAAAGTCTCGAACCAAAACCCAGATTCAGGTTTTTAAGAGAAGACCAGAAATTCACTTCTGGCAATAATAGAAGTCCTGAACTGAAACCAAGATTCGAGTATTTTATAGAAGACCAGAAATCCATATCTAGCAATAATAGAAGTCCCGAACTAAAACCCAGATTCGGTATTTGATAGAAGACCAGAAATCCGTATCAGGCAATAATAGAAGTCTCAAACCGAAACCCAAATTTGGGTATTTAAGGGAAAACCGGAAATCCACTTATGGCAATAATAGAAGTGCCGAACCAAAACCCAGATTCAGTTATTTGATAGAAGACCAGAAATTCATATCTGGCAATAATAAAAGTCCCAAAACGAAACCCATATTCGGGTTCTTAAGAGAAAACCAGAAATCTACTTCTGACAATAATAGAAGTTCTAAACCGAAACCCAGATTCGGGTATTTTATAGAAGACCGGAAATCCATATCTGGCAATAATAGAAGTCTCGAACCGAAACCCAGATTGGGGTATTTACTAGTTTTCGCTACCCATTTCGGTTTTTTTTAAAGTACGTGCTTTATGAAAATTTGATTTGGTCATAAATAAAAATCTACCCAACAAAATCTCGATTTTTCTCTTCACTTAGAAAAATATACTTCACCAGCTCTGAACGTTTCTTGTTTCACAGAAATCCGACTTAAAACGGATTCTGTATATTCGTTTAAAGTTCGAATCGCCAAATTACGAACTACCGTGCCATTTCGAGCTCGATTATAATTATAATATAAATTATACGTTCAACCGACATTTATAAATAAACTCGTTAGTATAATTCAATTCTAAACTGAATTATATATTTTAAATTGTCCAATTCACACAATATTATGAACTCTGTTATTTCCGATTATTTCGGAAATAAATATGTTATTATATTATTTATATTAATTAAATATTCAATATTATTTAATTAAACAACCATATAATATTACCAAACCATTATTTAAATAATTAAATAAATTATTTATTATCCGTTAAAAATACGGGTCGTTACAGGAAGCCCGGTGGTTTACTTCATCCTTTGGAAGTCCCATAGTGGAAGTAGGAGAGCATCTCAATGGATTTCATTAATGATGTGCCTAGATCAAGGAAAGGCAACACCAGTATTTGGCATATAGTGGACAGGCTTACAAAGAGCGCTCATTTCATCCCTGTTTAGAGTAAGAGGATGGCAACATGGTTGGCAGCAGTTTATCTTCGTGACATAGTCCATTTGCATGGAGTACCTTCCAGTATTGTGAGTGATCGTGACCCCATATTCACCAGTGAGTTTTGGAGGAGCTTGCAAGAAGCGTTAGGTACACAGTTGTGTTGGAGCACCGCTTATCACCCTCAGACCGATGGACAGACGGAAAGGGTGAATAGGGTCCTTGAGGATCTTTTAAGACTGTGTATCCTAGACTTCGGAGGGACTTGGAAAGAGCAACTTTCTTTAGTAGAGTTCGCTTACAACAACATTTATTAGACTAGTATTCGTATGGCACCCTTCGAAGCATTGTACTTACGACCATGTAGATCACCGACTTATTGGTGGGAATCTACAGAAAGGCTTCTACTTGGACCTGAGATGGTTAGAGAAACTTCAGAAAAGATTGATCTTATCCGTAGGCGCATGGAGACAAATCAAGATAGACAGAAGTCCTACGCAGATAGGAGATGGACTGACATTGAGTTTAAAGTAGGAGACATGGTTTTCATCAAGGTATCACCTTTGAGGAATGTGGTTCGTTTTGGATTTGTAGGGAAATTGGCACCAAGGGCCATTTCCCATAACAGAAAGGATTAGCCAAATGGCCTATAGAGTAAAGCTACCAAAGAGACTGTCTAGCGTTCATGATGTTTTCCACGTTTCTCATTTACGGAAGTGCTTGCATGATACGTAGAAGTAGTTAAGCCGAGTATGCTTGAGGAAGTAGAGGTGGAATGGAAAGCTATAGTTAGACGAGTTCCTACCTATATCCTTAGATCAGAAGTTAAAAACTATGCAACAGAGAAGTCAAGTTGATGAAAGTTCAGTGGGGAGATAACTAAGAGGACGCAACTTGGGAGACTGAAGACAAGATACGTGCTTCGTACCCTTTTTTTCAAGGGTATGTTCTTAAATTCCTTTCCAAAGTTTTTATTCATGTTTGTTTCCATCGTTTAAGTATATCCTATCGATCGAATCTTCGACCTTTAGATAAGGATCCTACGGATGTAAACATGTATTTGAGACATGTTATGTTTGATGGATGCAAGTGGATGCAAGTGGATGCAAGCGGATGCAAGTGTTTGCTATTGGTTGCTCGTGGATGCAGATACACACACATTAGGCACTAGATCGGCTCAATCACTCCCATATCGCATATGAATGTGTGTGCATTTTTCTTCTTTTAATGGATGAAAGTGGGTGTATCATCATATGGATGTTGCATTTGGATGGATGATTGCGCCCACATATAGAACTTACATATTATAATAAGATTATTTGCATATGTATTGGATCACTACGCTAGTGGCACAAGCAGAGACCGTATGCCATTTGTACTTATTTAGGAACTATCGGGGGTTAGTTTTGCGTGAGTAAGTTGTACATTGTAGACATATTGAATTGCCTTACCCATTCAACGCTTAGGACATCATCGGTAAAAGGATTTTGCCTCGATCCGGTTTCTCAATCGTCATTGGCATGTCCTTGGGATTCTCTAATTATATGTCGGAACACAATGGTAAGATCATAAGTCTAGGTATCTGTCGATTGACAATGGTAATGATCCAGCTCATTGTGATGTCTTCAGTGGGACCTCCTTTGTTAAGAAACAACCTCACGCTCGTTCCTTGGAAGTTGGATAGCAGTACCTTGATTCTGGTCGATTTCCAGAGTCGTCCCTGGCCCAAGGTGGCCGCCTAAGGCCTATGGCCGGCAGGGGTCTCAAGATTTTAAGATTTTCTATATATAAAATAGTTTGTTGTATGTTAGTTGATGGATTGAGTGGTGCAGCGGTTGAGTGTCCCGCCTGGTAATCCAGAAACCCATGTTCGAGTCCCACTGTAGCATGTTCTGCTCTCTTACAAACTGAGACTTTGTTTCCAGCTTTTGACCAGATTTTTTTTTTTTTTTTTTTTTTTTGCCTTGGGCCTCCATATCTTCAGGGTCGGCCCTGTCGATTGCAAGAGGCTTGGGAATCAAGTTATGGGCGGAAACGACGTTAGCGTCCATGCATTACAGATTGAGCCTGGTCCCTTAGTCGGTACAAATGTAGGAACGATCTGGAGGGATCGTCCCTTTATGGCAGCGAGCACCGCGCATCGTCGGTTCTCCTCTACAGATTCTTGTTGCTTTGGCGTGATGAAGATAACGAGCTTTTAGATTCGTAGTTGGCAGGAGTGGGTTCCCTCCTATTCCTCTGAAGCTATTGAACATTAGCTTGATTCGCTTATTGCGGTCGTTGCATGAGATCTATGTTGTTTTGGATTTGAATATTCCTAGGTAGTCAAGGCGCAAAGGCGCAAAAATGCCCAAGGCTGAATTTGTAGTTTTGACAATAAATAATAGTTGAATTTGCAATTTTAATGATAAAACTTTATAAGTTTGTGTCACAAACCAAAATAAATAGTTGAAAAACCATTCAACCTAAATTTACAAAAAAAATACTTAAAATGAAAAAGCGCGCTTTTTACGCTTTCGGTTTTTTTGTGCTTTTGGGTTTTTCTGCGCTTCACTAACAGGTGCTCCTTGAACTCAGAAAAAGCCCTCTAGTAGCGCCTTGTGCTTTTTTGTGCCTAGGCGCACGCTTTGACTACATAGAAATATTCAACTATTGTTGAGTCTCCATTAAGCACTTCATCATGCCTTCTAGTTGGGTTCTAGTGACTTAGCGTCAACATTAGAGGTAGTGGAAATTTGAAGGCGCGGTAGTATTCTAGTTCTCAGGTCAGGCTGCAGAGCAGATGCATTTCCATGGTCATCATTAGTAACAGCAGCTTGCAAAGCAGAAGTCTTTCTTTTAGCCATAAATTTAAGCTTCCAATGTAAATCTTTTCAATTTTTGAATAAGGATGGAAACTTGAAAGAGCAAGAGATTGAAAGCTTGAGTTGCTATCAATGAAAGTACCAGAATGTTTGCGTTCAAAGTTGGGACAAACACTCAAGAATTCTAGTAGAGAACTAAAATAAAGAATTAAAATGAAAAATGAGGAATTAAACAACATAAAACTACAAATAAAAAAAAAAAAGATAACTATTTATATTGGTTCGAAGTTGAATGACCTACGTCCACTTAGAAATTTCAATCACTTTATTATTGAATTTATATAATTACAAAGTTCAGATTGGTAGAGATCCGAAGCATACAAAATACTCAAGCAAACAATGAGCAAAAAGATCTATTTATCTCTAAGGACTTTGGTGTGTGTATATAAGAAGACAGTACCTAATCATCCTCAATTATATTTGGGAAAATCACTGCTTGTTAATGGAGTCGTCACAAGAAGATAGGCTTTCATTCCAATGAAGTCGGGATCGGTACCGATCCCTCTAGTTGAGGGCAGCGGAGGTGTGATCCCTCTTATGGCTTCTCTGGTTACTAGCGTCCCAATTTCGATGGTTGTTTTTGTAATTGCCTTATTGTTTGAGAGATATGGAATGACGTCGAATGAACTTGAGTTTTCAACTGGTATATCAAGCGATTATACCGATTCGAAGCACAGATTATTGTTGATCCCTCGTTTAATGAATTTTTAGACGTTGTTCTGCTGAATTCGCTTGATTGTTGTCCCATCATGTTATTTGTGCTTGATGTCTAGACCTTCGGATTACCACTCTGAGTTCTTTAATTTGATAATCATCAAATTGCGCTTGCTTTGATAGCCAAAACTGACCTAGCACAAAGACCAAACAACAAATATCAAGCAATAAAATTCACTAACTTAGTGTAGCAGGATCCTAATTAAGATTGAACTAGTCTATATCTTGTGTTATTTATCTTGTTTGCACTACTTATATCTTTCTTAATCACTACATGTTTTACACATTTGTAATTACAATCAGTAGCGGCCCAACCAACTAATTACCCAAGCCACGACTAATTTTGTTTGGTTGTCCTCTAACACAATAATAGTAAAAAAAAAAAAAAAAAAAAAAAATCGTGCTAATATAATGTTAAACAAAAAACATTATCACACCTAATATCACTTTAACGACAATAATTGATTTAAGAAAATGTCAAAGATCAATTTCTTAAATAATATATTACAATTTTTTAAAGAAAGTTATTTCTCCTTAAGTTTATCTAAAAATGAACTTTCAAGAGACCATTGCTAACCCATTCATTCTCTTGCCAACCCATTCAATCTCTCTTATGACATAGTTGTTCGAATGTAGCTTTTACACGCTCTTCAATGAAATTATCAGTGCGTCCATCTACATGCTTTTCAATGAAATTATCAATGTTTTCATTAGTTGCTTCATTAATTTTTCCCGTTGGACTAACCAAGTGATTGTTGTGCTCATGTATTGAATAATTTAAAAATTGAACCCGCCAACGATGTAGATATTGCATCTTGACATTATTTCACTCTTTTATTATGAGCTCCACGGTTTACTTTTATGAACTTCACTCAATTTTAATCGCATTCGTTTTCCGGCATGCTATTGGTTATAAAAAATTAAAATCAATTTTAGCCTTAGCCTAATAAGAATATAAAATGGGCATGTATGGAAATCAATTTTAGGTCTCAATTTAAATTCCAGCAAATGTTATACCAATTCTGCAATGCTAGTAGGTAAAATTATGAATGTAGATAATGCTACAGCCTACAGGCTACCCACATTTGCAATAGGAAAATATTTCCTCATGATATTTTTAACTTCATGATACTTTGAGCTACATAAACGTTTACAGACTGCCTATAGCCTACGTTTACTTCATGATATTTTTTAATAAGCTTTTGGCAATCCAATTACGTTAAGTCTTGGTACAGGCTACAACAGTACAACTAAGTTATCTAATAGTATCTGTAGACTGTAGCAACATATCTCACGCATTCAATATGAATAAATTCTAATTTCAGCAATCCGAATCATGTGAGAAGTAAGTAATAAAATAAAAAATAAAAAATAAAAAAATAAAAATAAAAAATAAAAAAGAGAAAGAAAAAAGAAAAAAAAAACCAAAATTTACCGTGAATTTCAAATTTGCAGATAGAGAAGGAAGAGAATTAGAGAGGAGTTGCTTCGTTGTTGTTAGCTAATTAGCTTCGTTGATGGAGGAGATCAGAGGTGGAGGAAGAGACTCGCCTGCTGAAGTTCGGAACGTGAAAAGATTAAACCTTGCGGAAGCCCTAAATTAAAATTGATTGGGATATTCAAGCGTTCATTATTTTCCTTTTTCTTCATCCGCTTCGGGATGCTATTGTATGGGCTTCCATATCGTTTTGCCTTTCTGGGTTGCCCAGCTCGTGGGCTTGTTTGCTAGGTTGTCCACTGGATCGGCTCTGATCAATTTTAGTAACCAATATTTGATAAAACTTTCTTTTTCCACTAACCTTAATTGATAGATGACATATAGGGTGCGATCATGCTCGCTGTGTGATTAATGGAGAGTGTAATTATTGCTTCTAAGCTACAGAAGGGATCATGACTTGATCATTTTACAATTAAACACACGTTCTTTCAGATATTTAATTGTAAAATAGAAGTAATCAGGGGTCTCTGATTGGTTGGGTTCAGGGGATCATGCTCTTTTGGGTTCAGCTAATCTCAACCCGCTACAAAACAATCAATCTTTGATCTACATTCCAATCACTCATTTGAAGAGTTTGGCCATATTAGCGTGGTCAGCTATACTTATGGATATACTACTAAAGCATATGCATCTTATCATAGATATCATCGACAATCTAATGAGAGGATATGTTAAATGTTTGTCAAACAAAGTGATGCAACTTTGTACCTTAAGACACTATCAAAATAACATGGGGGAATAACACGCTTGTTATAAAGGTAAATTATGGAAGAAGTATTTTGCTACATCAAAGTTGTTTGATTGACAAAGAAATTGAAATCGTAGTTATCTCAAAAAAATCAGAAGTAGGTAAACTACGGTACGTAACTTGCATAAAACTACATGCGTTGTCCTACCAACTTTCCTTTTCTATTAGTTCTTCTGTTACCTACTCTTATTTTGATCCATTTATTTTTAATGTCTCTGCTTTCTACTTGTTAATGTTAATATAAGTTTATGTATACTTCATAGTGACGAGGAATGTGGCTGTAAAAATACCATACAGCCTGTGTTCTCTTAGGTTTTTCATTATTATATTGCACCCAAAATTGTTGTTTGTAAATTGTTCTTTGTTTCATCCAGCAGACTCATCTGTATACACAATTTTGTATGATATAACTTCTCCAACTGTTCTTGCAAATCCGTAATAAAACACGATTAGTTTATATAATAATGCCTTTAAATTGAATAATACACATTAGTCTTAAAGAATATGCATTAATGACACAATAAGTTGAAAACTTGTATAAATGCATGACCAATTGTCATAGTAAACTGTTGAACAAGTGACAATGTATGTTCAAAGGTCTTGTTCATTCGGAATAATATATATAATTCTGCTTACTATTTTCGAAAAGAAGAAAATGTCAATATCACACTTATGTTGAAATAAAATGGTTTTTTGAGTTTTTCCATTAATCTATTTTAACTTAAATTTGGCTAATGGTTTATGCTTTGCACCAACCTAAAGAAAGGAAAAATATGGATGCGGAGTTAATTTTTTATTTTATCGAAAAAGATATTAGTAAAAGTAACACGCACTTTGATTTTGGTTGCTAAAATTAGAAATAACTTGAATGCATACACCTTTTGATCATGCTGTCCCAAAAGGTGATTTTAGCACGATCTTAAGACAAAAATTTAATCTTGAATAAACAAGCAATTTACATTACGTCTCCGTCATAGGAAATTCATGATTCAATTGATCATAAATCATAATACAAGTATGACACGCCTAATATGTTCAGCATGTTCCTTTTTCGTTTTCTTTTTCCTGTGTATGAAGCAACATATAATTTTCAATGCCTTCCAACTCATCGTTCAATTATTCCCGATTAAGTGCTGATTCTATTTTAGTATCGTTGTTGTATGTGTTTTGAAACTGAACCACACACCAAACAAAAAAAAACACATTGTCAACAACAAAAATCCATAAAAACCATCCCTCTTGAAACCACCTCCCAATAATATAGCACATCCCTCTAAACAACAAACCACCCTTTTGTTTCTCACCCGGGCAGCATTGGGCAGGCTGCCCGTAACACAGGCCTTTCTCTATAAAAGCCTCCTTCAACGCCACCTTTGAAACTCATCCACTCTAACAATATATACATAATACATCTCTACAAATAAATATCTTTCTTCAACCATTTTCTTCACTTACCAGATAACAAAAATGGCAGCAACAATGAAAGGTAGATTCGTTGCAGCGATTGTGTTTGCCGCTATCATAGCTTCTTCCATGGTGGGGAAAGCTGCTGCAGTCGATGCTCCTGCACCATCTCCTACATCAGGTGCCTCTGCTACTGCTGCTGCTGGCGGCTCTGCTGCTATTATAGTTTCTGCTGCTGCACTCGCCTACGGATTCCTTTTCAATTAATTTTTGCATTTGTTGATAACTTCCGATATTGCGTGATTTTACATTTTTATGGTGACAGAATAACCTATGTATGATTTTCCATCTTGATGGATAGCCACTGCTGTTTGTCATGTGTTTAGCTTTATATATGAACATCTTTATTTTATTTTTGCGGCTCTATGCATATTGTATTGTGTTAATTGCACCCAAATTACAAATTAATGCAGAGACGTTAGCACGACGGGAATCATCAGAATAAGCTTAATCAATCGCAAACTATAGATCATGGCTTCATAGAATATACAACCAAGAATTATTCTAATACGAAGCAAATGTTCTCAATTCTTGGAATTGATACTAAGCACTGATATTATGAACCATACCTTAAGAACAACGGAAAGACACTAGTGCACTGTACCCCTGATAATCTAATTACAACGCCACAAAAACATGACTCAGTCAAAAACCTACTGGGCATATATGTATATTTTAACATGAAAAAAAAAAAAAAAAAAAAAAAAAAAAGTTTAAAACTGAAGAGAACTTATAAACCTAATCTTACAAAAATTACAAGGAACAAAAACTTAATGCTACAATGACTGATCATGAGGCTGTGAAAGCTCTGTATCGGCATAATGCAGAAGCCTTCTTAACCTTAAAAGCATATCACAGTGAAAAGGCAAAGCAGTGCGTCTTTCCAAATAAACAGGACTTGTGGTCATAAAAGAGAGCGCATGCAACTCTGCTGCCACCGTCTCAAGAACAAAATGGGTTTCAAATTCATAGTCCCTACCACATGATGTTTCAGGTCCCGTGGTTCTACCTTGTTTACCTCTTATCTTCTCTTGGATGTTTAAGTTGTTGCTGCCATAGTGGTCGATGAGAGAAACCGAGAGAACAGAAGGCCAGTCGCTTTTTGACATCCCTGATAAATCTTTTCGGATGGTGGGGACCGCTTTGGAAACTACGTAGCCTGTGGAGAGAGGAATGGCGGAGCCTTTGCTGTGCAAGAGATGAGCGAGTGGAGGTGATTCTGAAGTGAGGCATGTTGGCAGTTGTAATGGAGTCGGAGTTAGAGAACGGAGGCTAGGGGAGGGGATTATCATATATGAAGTTGAGGTCGATCCTAAAGATCTCACTGCACTGAAGCCTTCTACATAGCCAGAAACATTACTTGTGGTGGTGTTGTTGTTGCTGGTTTGACTTCCGGTGCCTGCACAAGTTATTGTAATATTATTTTCAGTATGATATAGGTTGCTGCAGTGGCTTGTGTATGTGATATATTTTGTATTTTAAGAATACATTCCTTCAAGCATTTGTCTAATTGTAAGCTAATGTGCTTCAAAAATAAACGATGCATAAAAATGTTTATCTCAAAAATCTTACCAGAGGATGGAGAATCAGCTGGACACATCAGAAGCAATGAATGATCGATACAAACTCCAACTAAACTTATGCTCTGAACAAACTGTAGATACCCTCTAGAATTGTCTAAACCAGTCTGCCCAGCTAGAAGTTGTTTTTTATTATTAGCTTGACTCAACCCACTTTTGGTAAAGCCTGTCTTCGCACGAGGGCTGTATAAAGAAGAGCCAGGTGATGAAGGCAAATTTCTTTCTTGCAATAAACCAAGTTCATGTTGCTGTAAAGATGTTCCATTAGAGTTTGATGGCAGAATTTCAGGACTCGGTCGTCTTAGTTGCAGAGGCCACTTTTTGACATCGTTTCCTCCAACAGAGTATATTGCATTTTGCCATTCTGTTCATAATTAGAAACCAATAGGTGATTAAGAATGTATCATGCTCCAAGTCAAAAGTAATCAGATTAATCAACAAATCATTTTTAGGTTTGAAATATGCATATCTAACCATTCTTTTCATCGGTGCTTTTCAATTATTATCACTTATCAATACTGCCTTCTACTACAAAAAAACAGATGATGTGCTTGCAAATGTCCCAGGACTAGAGTTTAACGGTCTAAGAAGCAATAATCAGATAATTAAAAATAATTAGTTCGAGTAAATTGTCAATTACCTTGACACTCCAACTCAAAGAAACATCCAATACGCGTAACGACAATATCTCTTGGCTTAACTGTGCCAGAATCTGGAGTAGAACTTGATAGTATTTGACAACCTTGCTGCAAAATTTGAACAAACAAACTCTGAAGTACTTTCGTGTCTTGACGACTACTAATACCACCAAATGGAAATATATTACAGTCAAGCAATTCCCCCCTAGAATCTGTCCACACACAGATTAGCCATCGCCAGTCTTCGGTCCATCCGTAACAACAATGAAGGCTTGCCAACGGTTTGTCTTGCTCCGACCCATCATTCATATCACTTTGCATGTACGTACCACTGCTATCATCAATTGCAGATTTTGAACTCATAGATTCTAATCCTACACCACTTAACATATTGGATAAAGATCCACGCTCCAACGGAACTGGTTCCACCAATATGAAAAGTGGTTCGAAGACATATCGCACATCTTCTTGTGAGTAAATTTCAGGTGCTTTATTTGATGTTTGCCATGAATTGTCCCAAGTACAATCTTTCCACATGCCTGATACAGGAGAGCTTACGTGCAGTAACGAGGCATGTGTTCTCCCAGAAACAGATGAGGATGGAAACAAGTCACAGTTAGACATTGAACGTGGGACACGTCTTGCCTTATTATATACCGTGAAGGCAATGTCTTTCAATACTGCTAGCTCATTAAATGGTTTGTTGATTTTTAGTAAACAATCTATGGTCACAATCTGCAAAACAAGCTTTGGAATGTTGAATCCAGTAAGCATTAACACGTTTGATGCTGATGCTTCGTCGATTGAAGTTGTAGAGGTTTGAGCCCTGGAAACTTGATTGAGTAAATAAGATGGCCTCCCCCTGTCTTGTGAAACAACTGATCCAAGGGCAACACACGACTCTAACAGGGTTTGTAGTACAGCTGTAGGTTCAGGAAATGGGCATATAACATACACAACCTGAAATACGGTTGGTAGAAATTACAGTGATTCAGTTCCAACTAGTCATTAGAATAAGTAGCGTGTTAATTCTGACTTGGTCAGGTGGGGTTAATGGAATTTACATTTCAGTATGAAATATTCGCTTCTATGTATTGCACTAAGTGACTTAAGGTCAAAGCTACCCTTTAAGTAAAAGGTTGACCACTTCCTTACTACACCAAACTAAACGAATTTATCTACTGAACGTACAACTTACATGTTTTTTGTAAGTTGTATCATGAATTTTTATAATTTTTCCCTCCTTCCCAAATAGATAACATATATCAACCAACCAAGTTAAAATCTAATTACAAGTACAGGCCACTTGACCACTTTGGCACCAAATCAGCAATTTTACTAGTATGATTTCAGTTGTACCAGTGCAAAATTGGTGGGGGAAAAAACATATTTGCATTGGCACGATTTCAAATCCCCCCGAAGTAAATGCTAAACAGGATAAAATTGCATTGGTACTATCTGAATCACTCCAACACAATTGCTTACTTAGCACCAAGGCAGTCATAAATGGTCTATTTCTACGCATATAGTGGTGACGATTACCGCTATCAAATTGTGATAACCATTACCATACTTTTCTACTGATAAACCAAAAAGGCATTCTGTTATCATTGCCATATTTCCAGCGTACCGATAAACTAGCAAAGGCGACCGTACTACCTCACCGATAGAGAGGTGCGAATCCAAATGACCATGTTGAACATTGCCCAAATAGGGTTGTAATTAGATACCCTAAAAAACTAAAATCCGTTCATATCCATATCTGTAAAGTAGATAAATATCCAAAATCCTAAAAAAGGAATGCGGATACAAAGAATATCCATATCCGTAAAATGGATAAATATCCTATCCGAAAAAACGAATGTGAACACAAAGACGTCCACATTTGAAAATTATCCATCCAGTCTTGGCCAAGATTATAGGCTTTTTAAAATATATTTTAGCACAATAAATAACAAATTTTATTGTTTTATTAAGTTAATAGTTTATATTTTATGCGTTTGATGCATATTAATTGCTCAAAATTATTTATTATCATTATACATATTGATTTCGTATACTTTTATAAACTATGAGATCGAAGAAAAATCATGTGAAACCCAGAATTTTGATTATGTTTCTTGATTTATCAAGCAAACAGGATAATTATTCGATATTCATCTGTATGCGCGGATGCGGATACAAAACTATTTATTATCCGAAAGTATTCGTTGACAGGCTTGTTCCCGAAACAAAAGCTAAGGCTTACTTTCAGCTAGCTACAAGACGATGGGGATCTAAGCGAGAACAACTAAAATAGCGGACACATATGGGGAAGTTATATAGCATTTAACAACTTATCCGGTAGCATAGCCATATCCAACCTATGATAACTCTGTTCATGAGATGCAGTGACGCTAGAGTAATGATAAATGGGTTGTTTGTTAAAAACTGAACCCGACCATTTGCTGGCTTCTATTTGATAAAACACTAATATAACAAGACAAAAAAATATACCAGTAAGGTAAAAATTACCACTACCTTTGATTTTGAAAAAAATGCTACCACTGTTTTACCGTTAAAAATAATAGAATTATCATAATCAAACTGATTGTACAGTTACACCGACTTAGTTCAAAAATGATGACCAATTGATTGGTGATGATACAACAAAAAGAACCAACATAGTATCCTTTCTAGGCCTATCAACGAATACTAATGGATGCGGATATGTCATATTCACATCCATATCCAAAATCATTTTTGGAAATCTTTGTTCTTGCATTCAAACGAATATCATATATTTATCTGCATCGCTTACAATTAAATAATTTTAAAAAGTAAATGGAAAGTTTCTAGCCTAACATAAATCTTTTTTAGTAACAATCGTAATATACATACAAAAATATATTAAATAGATGATAAAATTCAATTTTGGACAGCAAACACTCATGTATACATCTATGAAAGAGTAAATACCAATAGTTTTAGCCTTGCAAAAAAAAGAAAAAAAGAACAGTTTTATATGCTAAAATATGCATAATCTCAACTTCTACTTAGAATGAATATTTTTCGATTTCAGATGTAGATACCAAGGTTTTCATAATGAGATTCAAATCTTAAATCGTAACTATGAATCAAAACGGGATTTAAATCATAAATTGTGGATTCAAAAATCACATCTAGTTTAAAGTTCGCACACACTTTGAAATTAATTTTGTTGTTTAAAGTTCTACATCTAAACCTAAAACATCATTTTCTCTCTTGCTGCAATTTGTTTTTAATGATTAAAATTGGAATTGTAGATCCAAATAAGTATATATATGTTGATTTGAATTGAATGATATCTTTAAATGTGTTATTAGCTTGGTTAGAATTGAAATATAAATCGAAACGTAAAGGGGAGATACGATTTATAACGGGATCCAAATCGCAGGATTTTAAGATTTTTGACAACAATGGTAGATACTATTATATCTGTACTGTAATCCCATTTTTGGATATTGGATATATTATTATTGTTGGATATATCGACCACCCCCAGAGCCCGGAAAGCCATGAGAATAGCACCAGATGAGAGACTGTCTAGGAAGTCCTCACGCTTGAGTACGGGAGCCTTCGGCACTGAGTATCCACTTTTTTATAAATACGGATGGATTTTGGATTTTCGGATATTTATTGACAGCCCTATACCTACTTTTACAATTAATTTCAGATTTGACCCCAAGTTATTAAATTAGAGAACAAGATTTAATTGATATAAGGACCTAGATCTCATTAGCTAAAATGGTAAATAAATTTAGCATGTAGTTGAAGATATGATCATGGTTAATATAGATGGACTTGAAGATAGCACGTGCACAAATTTATTCAATGTGGAGTTAAGTTTATCTTCATCCAAAATGATAAAAGTCACTAGGTGGGCACTGTGTGATGGACTTGAACTAGGGATAAACCATCCAAACGAATATTAATTGAAAGTACTTATCTTTCATATAAACTGCTATTGTTTACTAAATTTTAAATATTTTACACAAAGCCTACGATACTAGAAAATGTATATCTAGCTATTGATATATAGTTTTGGTGTCATAGGAGACGCAAATGTGATTCCATTTCCAAAAGAAATTTTACATTAGTTAGCATATATTCTTCCACAATTATGAAATACAATATTAAAAACAATTTGATGATAAATAATTTATGTATATACCAAGGCTGTAGAATCTCATTTCCTTCATTTGAAATTTTCTTGGTCTCGGTCAATTTTGAAAATTACAAATGCTTTAGTTTTAGTTTCTGTATCCATCCCAGTATCAAATTTTTGTACTTTTAATAAAGTAAATAATAAAGATTGCAATAAAATATAAAAAATAGTCTTTAAAAAGACAATAAATGATATAATAAAAGTGCCATAATTAAAAAGTAAAAACAAACGTTGCAATATCACAATTTCAATCGATTTCAGATTTATTTGTCCTAATATACTTGAGGTTATAAATGATATAGTAAAAGCGTTCATAACAAGATTAAACATTAACAATATACTAGACAGAATTTAAAAATAAATTAAAATCAGTCCAGGTTCATTTAAACAAAGACGCACATTTAATTTAGCCTAATTTAAATATTATAGATTAACGCTTAGACATGTCAACTTGTACACGAATTATAATCCATCCAAGCCCATTAACATTCAACCAACCCATTCAGTTTAATCCCAGACAACGGACAAAAAAAAATATGAAAAGGAATAGACTAATGATGACACTCGATATGACTGCTAATGCTTGTTGACACCCAAATTTGATCAAAGCTACTCACTGATGCTTGAATTCCTCTATTTTTTATGATCTACATCATCTCGAGTTTCTGAGGTAAATAATGCTTCCAATTACCAGATTTTATATATGACTTACTGATTTGAATTTACTGTAATATCATGTTTCTCCTCATCAAAAGCAAATTGGAATGTAATACTTGATTTAAACCAGGTTTTGTTTTTTCTTTGCCATATTCAATTTTTGTGTCAATTTTTTCCTGTCGATTACTCGTCTTTACTACTCATTACAACAAATTTTTTTTTTCCTGACGGTAACGGATTGGGCTTTGACCTAATCCTGTCATGCCTCCATCCGAAACCAAACCGAGATGGTCGGAATCTGGTGGTACCAGGCTACCAGCCAAAACCTAATACTATGGTGCGTGTATATGTTCCCCTGTTTCAAATCTCATTTATTTCACCTGAGATCTCACTCGAGATCTCATTTCCAAACTTGAGTAAGACTAGATTTAATGAAACGAAACATTCATCTTGTCCAAAATATTAAGATCTCAAAGGAAATTTGCACTAAAATCTCGTAAGTTACGTTTTTTCTTTTAACGCTTTTGTTATACTCCTTTTATGGGTTAAAAAGTTACTCTCCAATAAATTTGTACTAGTATTCAAATTATATTTTTATTTCTAACGCTTAGCAAAATTAAAAGACTTTCATATTACCAAATCTATCAAGCTACCATTCTCCTCTAAAAAAATATGTTAGTGTTTTATATATGACATGCATGTTGAAAATTTTATATTTAGATAGCATTTGATTTTTTTTTTTTTAAAAAAAACTTTCAAATGTCAATTCTATATGCTCAACTTACTCCAAAATGGACTTTAAAATCTAATATATCAATACTAGTTGTACACTCGAAATACACTAATCGCGCCCAAGACTGTCTAATACGAATTATTGTGCGTAAAATTCTCGATACAAGAGGAGATCGAAGTCCAAGATTTAAAACCTTGATACATTCAAAGAAATGTCAACCGAAAGCTTCAACAAAGTAGTGCTTAGAATACGCAATCTAGGAAAACCTAGATAGATCAAACATTTGAAATCTTGCATATTTTGGCTGCTATCCAATTTTAGCACTTGAGCGATTTAATTCATTTCGCCTGAATCTCGTTCGAACAAAATTTCAGTTGAGATTCGATATCAACCAAGGTCAAGGTTAATAAATTCAAATTTGGGTCGGCCAGCAAAATCTATAATAAATCTATGAACATTTTTTTTTCTTAACAATTCACCATTTACTCAAGTGTGTTGTATTCAATTCACTTTTTACCCACATCAAAAAACTCCTTACTGTTCCATTTTGACTTCTCATTTCAATCAACCTATGTTTGGTCAATCAAAATCAAGTTTGTAAATTCAACTCAAGATTTCGAATTTACTTTTTGGAAGACAGGTAAGCTAATTCTGGAAGTTGTTTTCTGAATTACAAAAGAAATAACAATGGCATTTTTTTTGTTACAGTAAATTAAAGCTAAAATATTCCAATTCTTTTTATTTTGTTTTTTGAATTGCAACAAATTAAAGTACAAATGTTATAAGCTATCATTCTGTTTTATTCTACAGTTCTCCTGAAAAGTGGTATAATATTTTTTGACGTTACATTTTAGCTGCAGTCTACTACTAATAAAATTAGAATGTTAATTTAATCATAGTTAACACAGGGCCTTGTCACGGATAAAATGAAAGAGTTGGTTTTCAAATTTGATTTTTAACTTGAATCAAAGTTTGATATAAGATAAATGATACTATTTCAGCAACAAACGACTAGGGTTGTCAACGGATGCTTTCGGATGCGGATAATGTCATATTTGCATTCACATCCAAAAACATTTCGGATATCGGATATCCGCATAAACGAATACAAATGAATATCGGATAATTATCCGATCCACCAACGATCAATAAACCAAGGAATATAATTGAAAAAAAAAATAGTTTAACATAAATACTTTTTTCAATTCAATTAATTACTAAAGTGTTAAAAATAAATAAATATGGTGATAATAAATAGTTTTGAGCAATTAACATGTGTTTAATGCATATAATATAGATTTTCAACTTAATAAAATAATAGATTAGTACATTTCATAATATTAAAATACACATAGTTTTAGGTATAACATCGGAAAAAAAAGACGGATAATTTTCAAATGCAGATGTGTCTATACCCGCATCCGCAACCGTTTTCTAGATTTCGGTTATTTATCCGCTTTTCGCTTGTAGATGCAGACGGATTTTGGATTTTCAGGTATTCATTGACAGTCCTAAAACGACCATGAATGGATGTTGGACTTTAGATGAAAGAACGCTTTTGTATAGTTTCAAATGATGTATTTCTTGGGGAGGCTTTTTCTTTTGCTCATCGACCAACAGAACGAAAAAGCATATTGTTAAGAAGAATGAGATAGATGTCTTGACGTGAGAAAAACATATTTTATTTTGTTCACTGCTACGAATTTTTGCGTGAGCTTCAACTTTTATCATACTAGTGTGCAACTCATGTGTTGTACACGATAATATAATTAAGAAATAACACATACATTTTAACTATTGCTAAAGACAATTTTATTATGCAACGTATGATAAATTTATTGTGTTACATCAATCATGAATTAAAATGATGTGTTGAAATTAGATGACACTATATAGGCTGAACTGAAATGGGTGAATGTAGCTATGGAGCGGAGAAGAGGTTTGCAAGTTGAAGCTCGAAGGTGGAAGAAATGAAGTTTTAGAGGCGGGAAAATACCAAAGCTCAGATGTCTGACCGGAGTGGTCAGATGTCTGAGCAGGGATGCAACTGAAGGCAGTGCGCAGAACCAGACGTCTGGCACTAGGTAAGACGTCTCACACTATGGGTCAAACGCCTAAGCACTGGAAATACATATAAGCTATTTTGAGGTGGGCTGATTTGTGGTGATTTTGAGAGGCATTTCGACGATTTAATTGGGTTTCTACACTCCCATATAAGCTCCTTTTTAGATTTGAATGGAAACTTGATTTCTAAGCAAGGGTTTTATCTTCCATTAATTAGGGTTTAGGCAATCCTATAATTCTTCAATTCTTATCTCCACAAAATCAGATTTCTCTTTGTGAATTATTGAGATTATTGTAATCAATCTCTTGTACTCTTCTCATTGGTATTAATAAAAGCTCTCTCCCAAGTGGATGTACACTAGCAAGATGTTGGTGGAACCACTACAGATCGGTGTGTAATTTATTTACCGTTATTGCCCGTTATATTGTTTATTGATTGTTGGATTGATCATGTTTGGGTTTGAGATATTGATTGGTTGTTTTTGCACTTCTATCATGATCTAGCTCATTTCCACTGCGTTTTTTTTCTTTTTTCTTTTTTTTTTTTTTTTTTTTGAGTAGTCTCGAATAGGAAAACTCAACATTTGGTAACCGAGCTTTACTGCTGATAGAAGTTGTTGAAATACCGGAATCAGGATCAAATAGTCCCTCAATGGTTAGCCCAAGTGGTATAGCGTCGTATGTACGTGGAACGTATGTTGCATCGGGATCACAACTAGTTATTGATAAGTGGAATGGTGATACTGGCTTTGAAAAGTGGCAATGGAAGATGCAAGCGGTTCTTAGGCGAAATCGGACACTATCCGGACACATTAGATAGTGTTTGATATATATTTGTTGTCGGTGGACATCTCGAATGTGGTATATGGAGAGCGAGAAAATGAAAGAGTGGACATTTACTACACTTCAACTTGCTATGAGGGAGAATGTCATCTTCGAAATTAATGATGAGACGATTGCTAAGAGAACTTGGGACAAGTTAGAGAAGGTACATATGAAAAAGTCATTTACTAATAGATTGATATTATTGTGAACGTTTTTCACCTATAAGATCAAAGAGGAAACTTCGCTAACGGCGCATTTCAATGTGTTTTATGATTTACTAATGAAGGCTGTAAATTTGAAAATTGAGAAAGAGCAAAATGCGATGAAATTGTTATGTTCGTTTCGGACCGTTATATGTGTTTGTCAAATAATTTGATCTACAGCCGGGATACATTGACGTTGGACTAGGGCTGCTACGGTAACGGTAAATTTACCATTACCATTACCAGTCGATCGGTAACCATTTTTGGTTGAAATCGGTATACCATTTAAAACAGTATGGTAACGGTAAATTTATCATTTTTAACGGTAAATTATCGGTAACCTTCCTTCAATACCAACGATAACGGTAATTTTACCAGTTAATTCAAAACATAAGTATAATCATCTGATATGCTTTATTACATGCATATAGAACCAAACAACTGATTATATTTAGTTTAATAATTCCACGTACACTTATTTTCCTTTTCATTTATGTTTTATGTAAACTAACACTACATATAGTACAATAAAGATGCACCATGTATAAAAAAAATATGTCAAGATACAAACTTTGATGGACAACCGGTAATTTACCATTATCAGTGTAACGGTTACCAGATTATCGGTATATCAGTCGATCGATCGTGGTAACGGTAAGCAATTCTTGCTTAATAGTAAAAAGGATACGGTAACGGTATTTGTCAAACGGTAACGGTAACCATTACCATAACAGTCCCTACACTAGACGATGTTAAGACGGGTCGTCTTAGTGGGGAATTGCGAGATCAAATGAAGAAGTTAAGTGTTGGAAGTACTATGCCGGTAATGGCCAAGGTTTATTTGCGGAGAAGGAGAAATACATGAAGGATAACCAAGGGCTATCCAAATTTAGGAATCCATGTTGGAGAGGAAAGTCAAGATAAGTGTTATATTTATAAGAAGCTCAGTCATTGGAAGAATGCGTGTTTGGACAAGAAAAAAGAAAAGTAGCATCTGCATCGGTTGCTGCGAAGAGAAGTGTTGATGAGGGAGAAGTTGATCTTTTTACGACGATAGCATCGGACGTTTCGAGTAGCGATTGGATGCTCAATACGGGGACATCTTGTCATATGATGCCAAATAGAAAAAAAAAATCCTTATGTCGACAAGGAAATGCAATTGTTATGGAAAATGGTGCTATTTGTAAGTCTAAAGGCATCGGTTTCGTTCAAATTAGGATATTTGACGGAGTGGTTCGTACTCACCAACGTGCGCTATGTTCCGCGACTTAGGAAGTCCCTTATCTCTTCAGGAAAATTGGATTTTTTTGGAATTTAAGATCACTATTTAAAGTGATAACTTGCGAGTTTCAAAAGGTGCGCTTGTGGTAATGAAACGTGCTAGGGCCAATGGCGTTTATTTGCTTTAAGGTGTGACAATTGAAGGTGAAACTTGCGTTGGTGTAGATAGTTCTCGTGGCTTGGTGTGACTAGGTTGTGACATTTAAGATTGAAACATGTCTCGAGAAGAGTTTGGACATTCTTCGGTAAAGGGAGATGATTAATCGAGAGAGTTTCCAACAAATTCGAGTTTTGCGAAAAATATGTCATGGAAAAGCAAACTATAGTATCATTCGATGAAGGAAAACATGGTTCAAGAGACGTTCTTGAGTATGTGCACACGGATATTTGGGGGTCGGCATCGATAATTTCTTTAAATGGAGCGAAATATTATATTTCCTTTATGGATGATTTTTCTTGGATAGTTCGGATGTATGTAACGAAGGCATTTGCAAGGTTCAAAGCATGGAAGGCTCTTGTTGAGAATGAAAGTGACAAATCTTTGAAGGTTCTCAGATGAAGAGAATGTATCCGAAGAGTTCTTTTTCGAGCATCATGGTATTCGAAGGCATTTTACTACACTGGGAGATCCGCAATCAAATGGGGTTGTGGAGAGGATGATCCACACTCTACTAAAGAAAGCTCGATGCTTGAGATTGACATTAGGTTTGTCTATGGGATTTTGGACCGAAGCTTTGTCATCCATGTTGCATATTGTGAATTGAATTCCGTGTTTGGCTATTGATAACAAAATTTCGGAGGAAGCGAACAAGGAAAAAAGCATTAATTTGAGTTATCTTCATGTGTTTGAAAGTCTGGTTTATGTGCATGATAAGTCCGCGCTTAGAGCTTTCAAGAGGATTTTGCTTGGTTATACGAACGGAGTTAAAGGCTATCGGATTTGGAATCCAGAAACGAAGAAGGTATTGAATTCTTGTCATGTTATTTTTGACGAGTTGGCTATGTTCAAGGAGAATGAGAACTCATCGGATGTTCTGAATTTGGCTCATCGTGAATCAAAGAAGAAGTTATCCCCATACTTTGTCTAAGTGGTAGAGAAATTAAACTAGTTGATGCTTATGGGGAGAATGCGGATGATGATACATCACATAGTCCACATAGTTCGTCTAGTAGTACGGGTGATGTGCACGATTCTATAGACGATTCAGTTCAAGGTCGAATTGAAGGAAGATCGGACGAAGGAATTGCTACCCGGGTTGGTCGACATGTGATAAGAGCATCTAAAAGATATGGTGATTAGAACTATTTTAGCTTTAGTAAGACTAAGCTCTTCAGATAGCCCAAGATGAGCCCATGGATCTTAATGACGTCATGGGTTCGAGTGATTGCTCGAAGTGGACTTGTGTCATGCAAGAAGAGATGCAATCATTAATGAAGAACCAAACTTGGGATTTGGTTCCATTTTCTAAAGGAAATAGTGCTACTGGATGCAAACGGATATACACGGTGAAAGATGATGGAAGATACAAAGCTAGACTAATAGCTAAGGGGTTTGCACAAAGAAAAGAAAAAGAGTATGATGAGATACTCGCATCAGCTATAATACTTTTATTCGGATATTACTTGTCATAGTTGTTATTCACGACTTGAGTTGGAGCAACTTAATGTGAAAACCGTCTTCCTGCATGGTGAATTGGATGAAGACATTTACATGGAACAACCAGAACGTTTTGGTGCAAATGGTAAGTCAAATTAAGTTTGCAAGTTAAAGAAATCACTATATGGCTTGAAGCAATCACATAGGCAATGATACAAGAGGTTTGATCATTTTATACTTGAAAGTGACTTTGATATAGACATCAAGGATGCTTGTGTTTATTTCGAGAGATTGGAAAATGATTGTTGGGTGTATTTACTCTTGTATGTGGACGATGTGATCATTGCTTCTAAAGACAAGGAAGAAATCAACAAATTGAAACTGAAATTAAAAACAGAATTTGAGATAAGATCTTGGAGAAGCAAGGAAGAACAAAAACTTTTGAATTGAAATTGACTCAAATGGAATACAGTAGAAAAGTGTTTTGCCGGTTTAGCATGGAGAATGCAAAGTCGTCAAATACATCTTTATCTTTGCATGTAAAGCTTTCGAGTAAGGGATCGCATATCGAGGAGAAAGACAAGACTTATAAGGCAAATGTCATATACTAGTGCGGTTGGTAGTTTGATGTATGTCATGATGTGTACAAGGCCCGATATTGCAAATGTCGTCGGGATAGTCGGTATACGGTTAATCCAAGAAAATCGCATTGGGAAGCGTTAAAGCTTATTTTGAGATGCTTGATAGGTACATCTCATGATCTTGTTTTTTGCGGTAGTAAGGAGAAAAATTGCAAATTGGTTGATTATTGTGATAAGGACTACGGCGGTGATAGAAATCGAAGAAAGTCAACTTCCAGATATCTCTTCACACTTGATGGTATAACCATAAGTTTGAAGTCGAGATTGCAAACTGTGGTTGCTTTATCCACTATGGAGGCGGAGTTGATAGTCGCGGTGGAAGCAGCAAAGATGACACTCTATTTGAAGCAATTGTTGTGTGACTTGGGTTTTGAACATGACAATGTTGATGTTCAATGTAATAGCCAAAGTGTTATTCATTTGGCGAAGAATTTGGCGTTTAGCTCAAGGACCAAACATATTGAAGTGAGAGCCATTTCTGATAGTCATGGATGAAGATAAACAAGTATATCTTCGAAAAGTGCACATACAGGATGATGCGGCAGATATGTTCACTAAGCTATTGTCGGTTGGAAAGTTTGATTCGCTTAGAGAAGTGCTAGGTGACACGGGTGAGAGAGGAGCTTGTTTTTGATGAGGAAGGGTATTGGTATGAGATTGTGATTCTACTTTGTCATTGATGAGATGGTTTTAGAGTTGGTTGCTTTCAACACTTCATTGACGGGTGAGGGCTTTGCTTGAACTCGTTGATGGAGTGCATCGGATAATGGTTTTGCCAGAACTCGATGGGAAAGCATTCAAGATTGGTTGAAGATAGAAGTGGTAATAGTTGAAGTTATCGATTTATTGGAGATGGTATGGTAGTATGGTACCATTGGTGTTGGTGTTAGAGATGGATATAGCGTCGAGGTAGAGTGTTCAAAATAAGACGACACTATATATGTTGAATTGAAGCGGGTGAATGTAGCTATGGAGAGAAGAAAACGGTTCGCATATTGAAGCTCGAAAGTACAAGAAATGACGTTTCAAAGGCTGGAAAATGTCAGAGCAGCAACTCAGATGTCCGACGGGAGTGGTCAGATGTCTGAACCGTCAGACATCTGAGCGGGGAGTCCAGACCAAACGTTTGGCACTATATCGGACATCTGACCCTAGCCACTGGAAATACAAATTTCATGTGGTTATGGCCAGATGTCTGAGTCGGTTCCAGGATAGGCTGATTTGTGGTTATTTTGAGGGGCATTTTGGTGGTTTGTCTGGGTTTCTATTCCCCTATATAAGCTATTTTTCAGATTTGAATGAAGACTTGATCTCTAAGCAAGAGTTTTATCATCCATTAATTAGGATTTAGGCGATATTATAATTCTTCAATTCTTATCTCCACAAAATCAAATTTCTCTTTGTAAATTATTGAGATCGTTGGAATCAATCTCTTGTACTCTTCTCAATTGTATTAATAAAAGCTCTCTCAAGTGAATGTACACTAACAAGATATTAGTGGAACCACTATAAATCAGTGTGTGATTTATTTGTCATTACTGCTAGTTATATTGTTTGTTGATTGTTTGTGATTGTTTGTTGATTGTTTGTGATTGGTTGTTGAATTGATCGTGTTTGGATTTGAGATATTGATCGGTTGTTTTTGCACTTCTATCACGATCTAGCTCATTTTGCGTTGCGTTGGGGTTTGTTTTTTAAGCGGTCTCGAATAGGAAAGCTCCACAACAATATGTGACACTTAAATGTAAGTTTGAGAGTTCAATCCCCGCAAACTACATATCTTCTAACAATTAATGTCATAACGGGAAAAGTATCATAAATAAAATCTTAATATGGTTGATATCAATAATTTATGTTATGTGATATATGTTTTCTATATGCATGAGTAAATACATAACTCAAACAGTATCGTTAACATGATTGTTGTGAATGCATTCAACTCTCTTTTCTCTTAAGAATTAATAAATGGATTAATGAATATTAAATAATTTGAATCAAGTCAATACAACTAATTAAATTTAAGGAGTTAAATGTAAAAGATTGAAAAAAAAAATTTGAGAAGCACCTTATACTTATTTGTAATTGAGAAGAGCGTCTTATGGTCAACTTATCCACATTTGAGTTATTATCCATTGTTTAAGTTTCATTGTTCAACAAATTTATCTTTGCAATTAACCATATTTCATGTTATCATAGAAGGGTCATGCTTACAATTTTGATAATCGCAAAGTAATGTTATATGGCAATGATATGAGTTACGCGTTGGATATGGCTCAATCACATGTTGAAAGTGAGAATGTAATGTCATTAAAAATGGAAAGAATCATTATATTTATGTATACATTTTATGCTATGAGATTTAAATACCATGAATCTAAATAAAGAAATTATTCTGTTCTTTTTTTAACATATAGATGAACATTGCATATTTCGAATTTATCGTATTTTTTGGGTTTACTAGATGGATTAATGGATATTAGCTAATCAAATATTTAAATAGTTTAAATCTAAGATTTACAGAATTAGTTAGACATGAGCGCTTGAATTTAAAATACTAAAAAGAGAAGAAGAATTTCTAAGTAATTATATAAAAAAATAGGTGTTTGAAATTAATTAAATTCGACATTGTAACGTATGATAAATAGTGAACAAAATACAAAATAAGTCTATTATTATCGTTAATGTGTATAATTTTTATTATGTGACATACATATTTGCATCTAAATGAATTTATTTTTTCCAATTTATTGACGCGTTCGTAGCATACATATTGACACTTCCGTTTTTTAGATTAATTAATAAATACTGGCTGGCTAAGTTTATCAATTAGCTTAAAGTTAGTAGCCAACCCCAACTTGTTTAAGATTTATGGCTTAGTTGTTGTTGTATAATTATAGAATTTTTTTTAAAATTTGGTGTTTCAGTGTAAAATATTGTAAAATAATTGTAAATTGGTAAATTATAGGATTTTTAAAATAAGATATTTAAATTTGGAGAGAATCAAGAATGGAGAAAAATCCTAGAATTAATGAGAGAGCTTAAAATACTTCTATTTTGCTATTATTTAATATCTGTTCACAATCCTTTCTTCTTCTTTTTTGGGTATTTTGTAGCCATTACAAATGTTTCAAACTGGCTTATAAATTTTGTTGCATATGCATAACTATTTATATGTTTAAAAAACATATTTTGATATAGCTTTGAGAAGTTTTTGAACCTAAGATGTAAATGTGGGATGAACTGAGATACATTTATCTCATCGAAGATTTCGCCCATTACAAGATCTCCTGTGCGAACTCTACCAGACAAGACAGGGCCGAAATTCAAGTTTGAAACCTTAGACGAGCCCACGTGTTACCCAGCTGACCCAAATAGTCCTAGGCATTATGAAGGTGGCTTGAAGTTTGAAACCTTGGACGAGCCCAGGTGTTACCCAGCTGACCCAAATAGTCCAAGGCACTATGTAGGCAGTTTGGCTGCCTAGGCGAGGCAGCATTGCCTCACATATGCATGGGGTCCTCAACAACGTAGCTAACGTAGAACATTATCTAGTCTAGTGTAATAATAGTTGCGTAATGCGTGCTCTTATCATTTTTTGGTTAGAAAAACACAGTAAAAAGTGTGAAATAAATCAAAAATGTTGAATGTATAAAAGCAGCAGCTAAAAGTGGGTGACCGTGCTCTTCCCGACACAAAATATAATCTATTAGGAAGAGTCAAAACACATGTATGCACGAATTGTACTGAGAAGAATCGGTAATCATAGTGTAGCTGAATCCACACAAACGTTCGCACACATCGCACACATACATAGGTGTCTATGTCTATGTATACCAACATGGTTGGCTCTATTGGTTGATGGTCTGGAGTACGAGATCAAAAGCACGAGTTCAAATCCTTAGACTGACAACCAAGTAATCAGTATTCGAAGTACGTGTTTATCAGGCACATATCTCCCAGAGTTCACAAGCAACATTTGATTCTTTGGCACGGTATATATTGACCGTTGAATTTCATTATGTTTACATTTGAAATTGAAATCAAAGGGTGACCTAAAGGTTGAGATTAAATGTGTCATACATTGTGGTTTTTTGGTGTCAATAGGCTTCCCCATATAGATACATGAAACAAAAGTTGTGCTCCTCGGCCCTCAGACAACTTCATGGGGATTTAAAAGTTAAAACTCATTAGCGTAGACTTGTAAAGAGAACTGGTGGGCTTTGGAACAAACAAACAAAAGCTTCACTCTTCTCATAGTTTGTAATTAATGTTGAAAACCCAAAACATGAAATACAATATAAACCGAAAGGCACCTTAGTTTTTCAGGATAATCTTCAATATATTTGAAAGATGTACTACACTGACCAAAGTACTCAACTAGAACAAAATAAATAAAACGGCAAGCGTACCATGCATGGATTAGTGCCCCCTTCCTTTTGATTTTGAGAAATATTAGGAGTAAGTTTAAGATTCCTGATAACTTTAGTGAGAGCATCGATGAAACTCTTCACATTCCAAAATTTGGACAGAGCCATAAGATAGTCACCAATTGAACTCACAGAAAATAGATTTTTTCCAGCTGTCTTCACTTGATGAGGGCAGTCAACAAGAACCAACCCAGAATGCAAAAACTTTTCAGAAGATAACTCCATTTGGTTTCCGCAGGTTTGTGGTGAATGACTTCCTAATTTGCAAGTCTCATAAACTGCAATGATGTCATATTAGATGGTTTTTTATATAAATTTATCAGTAAGCTGCAAACTGAAAAACAAGAGCATGTTGTACTAAAAATACATTAGTATGATGACTAAAGATACATGTTTAAAATTTTACATTTCAGTAAGAAAGTTTGATTCCTATTTTAACAGGTTTCCATATGAAAAATTACAGAGTATAACATTTGTTTAGACTCATTAAGGAAAAATATGCTGGACCCCGCAAATGCTATTTAATTTGTTGGGGAAAATATCAAAAAGGTAGAAGTCAATGTAAGCATGATTCTTCCTGCTATATTGAAACTTCAACTAAGAGTACATTTTATGCACGTGCGACTTACTAGTTCCTAACTGTTGAAAAAAATCAGCAGCAGCGGAAGTGAGGAGAGCGCTATCTGGACACAGAGCATAATAGGTAACCTGTACCAATAACAAGCTTTATAAGGGACTGAACGTAGAAGGTTTGCTGTGACTATTGCAATATATATAAAAGTAAACAGAGTGGTTACCACCATCCATGAAGTGTTTGTAAAAGGTAATGAAATTATCAATTAAGGACATCGCAGTTGCAGTATGACACCTAATTTGTCAGCCTACCTCTTAGGATTGGAAGCCAAATCATTAGCCATACAATATATATATATATATATATATATATATATATATATATATATATATATATATATGGAAACTCTATTTAGACACAAAACTTTGACACAATGGGTGACGCAATTGATTTGCACCGTTGGATCACCCCATGAATTCCACTCCTCCATGTAAATGACAAAAAGATCCAACGGTCGAGGCTTTGTGCCTTTCTTTTTGTGTTTAATTTCGTGTCCAAATAGCTGTTCCCATATATATATGTAACATTAAGTTGATCCATATGTAGCAAATTTTGTATATATAAGGTGTGCATGATTAAAATAACCAAGCCAGCTATTAGAACTTACTGACTTAGGTGAAGCATATGGTTCAAGGGGAGCCTTTTCCCAAAACTGAAGGCAGCTAGTTGATGTTTTCAACCAATCATCCTGATATCTATATAAATAATTATATGAACATGGAAAAATTATCAGAACAAGAGTGACAATTACAATGAAGCAGCAAATGATACCAACATATATATGGAGCAAAGTAATACCCAACAAGTATAGAAGGCAAAGGCAGAGCTGCAATCGTTGGCCGAACATGAGAAACGCATTTCTGCTGTTCTGACTCTGAATTGCCTGCCTCTTGGTTAAGTCGTCTTTGATATGATTCGTCTGCAATGGTACATATCAAAACAATAAAATATAGAGGATTGCAAAATTAATCTAGCTTAAACAGTCCATGACGAAAGATAAGATATGGTGTTTATTCCAAAGAACTTGAGCTGAAAGCACTTACAGGGTTCTAAAACTAAGCCAGCTAAATGTAAGTTACACGATACGATGTAAGGATTCATTTCCCTAAGTGTAATCGTTTTCGATTTGATAACTTAAATAACTTGTACCTCTGATACCAGATCCTTGAGGACTCATTGGCTCGCCAATACCTGACAATTCCTTGCTATCATTAATAGTGTACGAATATCCATCTCCTGTGGCTCCAGAATCAACAGTCTGACCTCGTCCTCTACACCAATCAATCAAATTTAGCGGGCCTTCTAAACTTCCAAATGCAGATTTTAGAGCTGTTTTGATATCTGACTGCAGCAAAGCAATAACCGACGATGGGTAAACCTGACATACAAATATATAAGATCAACATAGAAAATGTAAGAGATAATTGAAACTATCCACATCTATGTGAGACATGATAATCAGGCAACCATATCAAAGTAAATGTAGCATCTCAATAATGTTTCTTAGTTTGACAGTTCACGGCAGAGCAAACAGCAGCATACCAGATTGCAAATAAATCATGCCAGCCTCATGCATACATCGTTTTGGCTGTACATAAATATGACCTCTGTGTTTTTCACAAACTGCAGAAAATTTTCTAAGGTACAAGTGGCCACAAACTTCTACATGCACGCACACACAAAAAATGACTCCAATTCTGCACTCGTTTATATTTCACATGAGATATAATTTACCACTATCAGAGCATCTATCTAGTATCTTTCTTTATTATATTGCAAGGAGCTTTCAAAATTTTGACCCAATGGGTTAAAGATAAAGAAGCGAATGACTTCGTTAGAAGAGAAGAAAGTGAATTATGTTTACACACTGGAGGAGTTTGTACTCACATTGCAGTTATATTATTACTGTTTTAATTATCATTATCATATTACGTATCTGCAGCATGCATGAATACATGAAGAACTATAAAGATGTTTGGATGAAGGTCAAAATAAATAAATAAAAACTTACATCAGCAGAAAGGGCATCAACCAAGTTAACCCCAGCAATGTCCACGGAGTGGCTCATAGCTAATAGTCCACCACATCCGGCATGAACCATAGATGGTCCACAAGAAAACCCACGCCTTTTTTGCTCTTGTAGTGCAAGCCAACAGTATGAACTCTCATTATCATCCATGTCCAAAGACACATCTACAAATGAAGTGGATTGCTGGACAAGTAAAGGCAAGGCATCGAGAATCTCTTGAAGAGGTTGTCTCTGTCCGGATAAGTTTCTGCCATCGTCATTTAATATATTATTATTACCCAGCAAAGAGAAATTTTCTGACATGTGCATATTTGAAGGTTTTGTTCCTTTAGCGACGCTAACAGAGCGCCAAACACCTACACGTGCATCTAAGGGTTCATCCAGAATCCCTATCTCTGATTCACCAGCTATTCTGGCCGGTAAAGAATTTTTTTTCCTCACATCATAAATGGCATTAGTAACAAACGATGTTACATCAGGCATCGCATTTTCTTGTAGTTTAGTTGGACAGAAAAGACCGTGGTGCCTTAATGATACTAGTGTGTGTCTTATTCGGCCCATTGCAGCTTGGAACATTAAGCATTCAATCTCTGTAGCAAGTACAGTTTTTCGAGACATTACAATTTTTTCAGTCCCAATCGTTAGTCCATTCTTTTTTTGAAGAGTGAAGGCAGCACTTGCTTCACCTAGATGTGAAGATGTTTCCTCAGTCACTTGATTACCCTCTCTGGAAACACTGTGCATATGACTGTACAATTTTAACGAACGGTTACACGAATTAGTATCTAGTTTTTCTTCTGATACGTCTATACATGGGGAAGATGCTGACACATTATATACATTAGATTTTGAGTCTGTCTGCAAATTTTCCACATTCTTAGATCTAGGTAAATAAGGGTTTCTAAAAATAGATGATGAAATTTCAGTAGTTGGGGTCTCAACTGCTGCATACTCTGGTGCAAATGTCATCATGGCTTCCGCCTTTGTCAAATGATCAAACTTCCCAGTTGATGACAAGGAATCATATGCAGTAACCAATGATTTGGCATCTCCTATAGCTTCACTATGTTTGCTTTGAATGCTATCTTCGATAAACGTATCAAAAGGAAGGTTAGCCATCTCAAAAGAAGTCAAGTTTATTGGTGAGAGTTTCTGATCGACATCCATGCCTCCAATTAAGGGGCTTGCACTCATAACTCCAGAATCAGCATCAACCAACATTAGATTTTCAAAATTATCTGTTTTTGTTCCTGGAAGCTGCGTAAAATTGGAGAACTTGATCATTTAAGACAAAGAATGGACTTGCTAGAATCAAAAATTTAATCTACCTATCATTATCTTTCAAATACCCTAAAGCCTTTTAAGGTAAAAATGGAAGTTAACCGAGGAAGGTTAATCATCTAGAAAGTTCTATTTGTAGCCTTTCAAAATATTAAATTAGATCAAAACTTGTAAACATCAATTCTTAGCCAAAATATTATAATCCAACATATTACTTTTAATAAAAAAATAAGAGAAATAAGTCAAACAACTAAAAACAAACGGAATATGACAAAACATACCTCACCAAGAGAGAGATCGTCGCTCTCAAGAAATTCATCCAAGTTTCCATATTCCAAGATGATAGCATCTATGTCAATGATATAATCTGTTTCATCATCGTCATCTTCCAGACCCCATAAAGATCTGTAATTTAATCCAAGAGAAGCGAACTTGTTTACTTCTTCAGGAACAAGTTTGCCAGATTTATCAAATGCATCGGTATTTCCTGTGCGCGGACGCTTGGCCTACATTAAAAGCACATATACAAGGATCAGAGGTAATATTTGGAGTTTAAAAGGAATTAATACTTGAAATAATATGCAACTAAATAACAAGTTATTTGTCTAGTTGCTGGCTTTCATTATATGATACAAGGACGATAATTTCTGCAAATTTATTTTATTTTCATTTTAGAAAAAAAGAAGAAAAAAGGAGCATGTTCAGGATGACAAAAATTTACCATTCTACTGTTATCATTCTCAAGTTGATCTTTGGATGTAGAAACAGACCTCTTGGATCCTCGAGAATCAGCATCTGCTTCAAGTTCACCACCTCCAATCGACCTTGCATTATCATTCTCCCTCGATGTGCTGCTTACGCTGCTAATGCTACTACTGTTGCTGTTACTGCTACTATTGTAGCGTTTATTAGCCTCAAATCCACCAAAATGTTGACCATTGAAGACGGTTTCAAAACCCAAACTAATAAAAATAAACATAGAAATCAGTGAAAAAATGATTCTGCAGAATAAGTACACTAATTTGAAAACTCGTCAGAATGATTTTCTTGTATTCAAGCCTTCAAGGTGGATCAAATGCTACAGAAGTCTTATGTGAAGAAGAAATGCTTTGCATAGCAAAATAAATCGGTCAAGGAATAACAATATTTTGCTTCTTTAGCAACCAGTCAAGCACTAACATATATCTTAATTCAATATTCAGGATAACTATCATGATGTATATATAGCTCAATAAATGCCAACTGAAAATCAATCTTTTAAAACATTAATATAAGAGTTCTAGATCCCACCCCCCAAATTAATTTCTTTTCCGCACTCCCCGCAGAAGACAAAGGAAAAAAAGAATTTTAGTACATAGATTATATTCATCAGTGATATCATCTACCAAAAAATTGACTCATTTCAAAATGTTAACTCCTTTAAGATAGCAAATGAATATGAACCGCTGAGAATATTTAGTTAAACCTTCCTGGGTTAAAAGTTTCAAAATGGTACAGACAATCTCGCCAATGAATATTAGTATCTAAAAAATTTATTTTATTATGGAAAAATATTGCTCGAGTAAATGGAGATGATGAGAAGGGGATCTACTAGCAAGGTGGTCAAGGCGAAAAAGCCCCAGGCTGGCACCTAGCACTTTTTGGCGCCTAGTGCTTTTCTGGGCACCTTGAGCACCAGTTTTGATGTTTTACAGCAAAAAAAAAAAAAAAACTGCATTTAAAAAATAATATAAAACTTAAATTTTGGCTTTTAAAAAGTGCATATAAATGCAATAATGAGATTAAAAAACATCATACCATCATCATAAACCAAACAAAGAACTGCAGTTTTAATTTTAGAAACTGCACACTAGAAAAAAAAAAGCTGAATTTGAAACCAAAAAAACCAAAATAATTGCACTTTTTCACCGAGGCGTGCTTTTTTTTGAACCAGCGCTTTTCTGGGGTTTTGGCGCCTCAAGCGCTTTTCTGGCGCCTTGGCTACCCTGTCTACTAGGAGTGGATATAGGACAGCACCCTTTACTCAACACCAGCAACCCCCCCCCCCCCCCCCAAAAAAAAGAAAATAATAATAATCCCATAATATCTTTTCCTTTCTGATTTGAAGATATGTTCTCATTTCATTTTCAATGCTGGGCTTTTCTATCAGTTAGGGTTTTTCGTTTCAACACCAGTTCCCGCTATGAGATCCTAAAGTCTACGCACGTAACACACTGGTATATTTTCTTAGTCATATTCAGAGGAAGAAAAAACAGCTACTAATCATCGTAAATTTGTTATACGGCTGAGAGCAAGATCATATCCCACAAACATAAATTTATATATGAATGATGATTACAGAACAAGAAAAGCAATTACTAAAGTGGAAAACTTCCGTACACCATGATATGAGATATTACAAAATCATTTGAAAGCAACGAACATATAATAAGAACCAACCAGTACTCAGTAGGCCATGAACCGGAATCACTCCATAATGGCCACAGCTCAGAAAGTGGTGACCCAGCATAATTTCTATGGTATACCCTGCACGTGAGAAAGATAAAATTAGCATGCAATTTATCATTATTATGGTAGAGGTTGTTTGTTAACCATCCCTTAAAGCAGTGTATGAATAGGTGGTTACACACAATTCAAATTTCTCCTACTTTAAATGAAGAACCTAGAAAAAGGAATTAAACGGGAAAAAAAATCCCATAACATATTTTTATTTGGATAAATAAAACACATAATTACATAGAAGCATATAAAACATAATTTATAACAACTATTGACCAGATTTTTATTAAAAAAAAAACTCAGAAACATATAATGATGAATACGGTCACCTTTTGAGAGAGACTCTAGCAAAGGCCTTGTGCATTAAAGGGACAAGTGCAGCTTCTGGTTGGTAAATAAATGATCTTTGAAGAATAGTGAGCTGTGCATTCTTATTTTGGTTAATAATTGAATCAGAAGTTTTGTCACCATATGTGGAAGAACAACCTAAAGAGACTTCAAGGTAGCAACTTTGACCTCTTAGCTGACAACTGGACGCTTGAGCAACATCAAAAGGCAGACCTACAGCTTGACCCTTTGAAGCCTTTAGCTTGCTAAAAATGAGTAAAGGACATTAGCATGACTATGGAATTATAAAAATGGTTCATTAGATAACAATACCTAAGTTGTACCTGATATTATAGTAGCACGACACTACTCCTGAGTTATGTATTTTTTTACAAATATACAGCATGTATTTGTTAGCAGAAATTATCATGGTGCGTATGACCTCTAGTAAACTCAAGGCAACTAGAATTTCCAAAATTTTCAAGTGTATATGCGCTTTACAAGGTATTAAAATGAACATACAAAAAAGTGTAAATGGTCGGTAAAAAAAATGGATATATTTTAGAGATGGAGACTTCTGTTGATCTACAGAATTTGGACAAATAATAGAATTTTTCCACAAAAGTGCCCAGTACATACATCTTGTTCAAATTTAGAAAGAGTTTCAATTATACTGATGATGAAGTGGCAAGATTTGTACGATTCCACAGATATATGAGAAGTTGGAAAGCTAGATACAAAATCAGTGTTGAAATACCTCATATACACTTGCTTTATGAGATCACTTGGATATAATCCAGTAACACGGCCTTGCATGCCATTAGGAGCAACCATAACTGCCAGAAGGTACGGTAGGTTAAACAAAATGTGTAAAGTAAAAGACTTAACACATATCTGGGTAGTATTATGAATAGGCCATACAAGATTTCTTTTTTATGCATATCACAGTTTTACATTATTTTGTATACCAGACAAGTGCACCGTTGGTGAAGGACTGAAACATACAACGTTGAGGGTTTACTTGTCGATAGTGAGACAATAGCTAAATTCACATAAAAAGTCACATTTGATGCGAAAGCTGACAACCGTGTCTACAATGATATAAGCATAGCTAAATATTCCAACTAGTGACTAAAGTTCATTGTCCATGCATTAAAGCATACTTAAAACACAAATAAAGCACATGAAACACATAACCTCAACACGATATAGGTAAAACCGTTCATCTATAATTTATGTACATATAAAAGATCGAATGCCACGTTCTACTTGTATACTTCCCAAGGACACCAACAACGGCGCAATATATTGAGAGTACGCATATTCAAATTATCAAAGGAAGGAATGTATGTTCCTACAATACAATTTAAAAAATAAAAATAAATAAATAATTTGTCCAAGTCCTGATTCACTCTGCCAACTGTATGTGTGTGTGCATGTCCGAACAAAACATCATTTAACTTTTTTGATGTTTGAGTTGATTCCGTTGACATGGTAGAATTCTACCTTTACAAATTTTGAGTAATGTTAATAACAGTTATGATGTATAATACGCATGCATGACGTGCTAAAAAACCAATTTCGCCAATTGCAGCTATTTCCATTAAGCATTGCATAGCACTCGAATTCTATTATACAGGATCTTTTGGCACATGCGATGTACATGCATATAAAAAACCTTTATATAATGATCTAAAAATATTAAATATTAATTTTATATATAATTTAAGTAAACATAGGTTAAAAAATATATAGATTACAATATGCTTTAATGAATATGAAAATATAATTTTAAATAAATAGAAATATATAATTTTGATAAATATACCGTTTGTGTACAGGGGTATTTATGGAACTTCGCAGTTAGACCAAGAAACGTATTTCTATTCCAATTATTAATTAACATTAAGCAGGACAGACAAAGATCTGCAGCCGATTAGAAAATAAATATTTCTTATGATACCTGGAAGCCCTTCTCCCAAGGAATTTGAGGAACGATGCTTTGACACCCTTTCCATATCATCACTATTAAGTCCCCTAATATGCCTAAACCAAGAAAAACATAAATGCATTAAAAACTATGTTTTCCACATCATGAATTTCCAAAATATAGAGCAAAAACACATCAAATAGATACCTGCAATAATTAAAAGGGATATAAAAGTTGATATGACATATTTTACTTACTTTGCAGATATAATTGCATGGGCATAGATAGCATCTTCGGTTACAGAAAATACAAACTCAATGGTCGGTTGTGTTCTCCTATCAGAAGGTAGTAAAATAAAAATTCATGTTAAATGGAAAATACTAATTTAGCAACAAAATTGAAACAACTGGGTGTGTTACAGTATAAAATTTATAGGACACTGACCGTAATGTTGAATATCAAAAGGTAGTAAAATAAAAGTTCATGTTAAAAGAAAATACTAGTACAGCAACAAATTTGGAACAACTGGGTGTGTTACACAGTAAAATTTATAGGACACTGACCGTAATGTGGGATATATCAAAAGGTAACATGTTAAAAAAAAATACTAATTTAGCAACAAATTTGGAACAATTGGATGCGTTGCAGTATAAATTTATAGGACACCAGCTGCGATGTTGAATATACATGCATGTGTGCACGTGAACAGAGACCTGCATAAATTTCAAAAGTATACTATGTAACAACTCGATATGGATTTGATGTCCAACCCAGTATATTTACTGGTAGCTTGGTAATAGAACTTAGCTCATCTTGGTACATAAACGTGAAGAAAAGCATGTAGAAGTGTTCAGTTCACTCAAAAGGTAGGTCATGCAACAAACATTTAGTCCTGACTTTGTTGATTTAAGTAAATATTGTTTGTATACAAAGACAAAAATATATATTAGTGTTAACTCTCTGTAGTTTAATTTCGTGTACGTTTTGTTAACAAGTTCCACAGTATTAGTAAAGAAAGAATTGCACCTACAATGTAGAGATACATATCCAAATTTCCAAAATAAACTACCAGTTTATTAGACTGACTTCTACATACATTACTTATATTAAAACTGCATGATAGATTTTATTTCTACAGTAATATATAAATCATAGAGCATGACATTAATGTAGGAGAAAAGAATGGTTCTGGTATTATGCACGAATAACCAGCACCTGTATTCTTACTTTACAGTCTATTAACAAAAAGAAAATGACTAAATAATTTGAGCAATTGCCTTTCTTAAAACCTGAAATTATGAGCATTTGAAGAAAATGAATGGCATCTTGTGAATACATCGCCAAACCTAACATAAGAAAGCCCCCTCAATGCTCTGCAGGAAACCAAAAAATGACATCAAATTACTTGAAACTATAAGGACTGTCAGCGGATGCTTTTGGATGTGGATAGTGTCATATCCGTATCCACATCGGGAATTCATTTTCGGATATCAGATATCCGTATCCACATCGGGAATTCATTTTCGGATATCAGATATCCACATCCACGGATACGGATGAATATCGGATAATTATCTTATCCGCTCACGATGGATAAATTGAGACACACAAATGGAAAGAAAAAAAATATAAACAATTTTCAATTCCATTCAGTATTAAAGTGTTAAAAACAAACAACTATGATGAAATAAATAGTTTTGAGCAGTTAATATGCATTTAATGCGTATAGTACTAACTCCAAACTTAATAAAACAACTAAAAAATATCTTTCAACATACTAAAATACACATATTCTAAGCTATAATCTTTGATAAAAATCGAACGGATAATTTTCAGATGTGGAAGTCTTCGTATCCACATCCTACGTTCGTTTTTTCGGATATTAGATATTTATCCGCTTTTCGGATACGGATGCCGACGGATTTTGAATTTTTCGGGTATCCATTGACAACCCTATGTCTATAATAATTGTCGAGAGAAGGGACCAACCTGTCTATTGAGTTTCGCAAAGCCTGAGTAAATGCAATGTTAACCTCCTCAGAGTCTCCTGGGGCTAACCAAACTCCAGTGCCAACAACTTTGTATGAGAAAGTTTCAAATATACAAGGCATTACAAATATGAGTGAATTATCTTTTCAAATAGATGTTTATATATATTTGATCTTAAACCTCTTAATTTTGACACTGCAGCCTGTGCAGTTTCATTTAATGAAGAATGTCGTCCAGGAAGGAAAAGCCACACCTTGATTTTCTCATCTGCAAGACAATTAGTTCATTTTTACCTTTCTTAGAAGCAGCATTAAAAAAGAGAGAAAGAAAACCAATATTTGAGCCCTAACCTGGGTTGTGCATACCCTGAGATGGATCCCATGGACCAACAAAAGAATTAGTCCATGTACTGAGAAAACCCTTTTTTTGCAACTGTAAATGAGCATGAAGCACTATAGAAGCAGCAACATCTCTCTGTTCTTCTTTCGAACTGAAAAAACAACAATGAAATTGCAGATAAAAAACAAATGACTGACTGAATCAGCAATTACAGCTGCAACTAATGATAAATTGTATCATGTAAGTTCAAACCCTTTCTCAGATGTAGGATTTAGGTCGGAATCATAAGGGAGAAACTGGAACCATGAAACGGCTTGAAGTTCTCCCTGCATGTAAAAAAGTAAAATAAGACAGCAGAAACGGTCAGAGTTTAAGATGAGCTGATCAGCATTGGGTTATTAAAAAAGAATATACAAAAATAAGCTATGACATAGCAGGTCAATTGGTCAAAAACCGAAATCATCTGGCATAATTAACTTGTGAAGGAAGCTTTTGGGTTGATATAAGGTCCTTAATTGTCTAATTGGTCAGACATCATGGAATTTATCAATTGATAAATTTAGTCGTGGAATTTTGAACCCTAAATCTGCCTAGCTTGCATAATAAACAACTGGCAAGCATAAGAGTTGAGGAAAATTGTAATATCTGTCCTCTCAAAACTAATAGAAGTAATTTCAGCCTAATTCCAATGTTACGCTGTATCCTGTTCTTTGATGATATTTTTTGCTTTCATTATCTGTGGTACAACTTACAAAATGTGAATGAATAACAAGGTTTACAAGCAAGTGATTGTTTTAACACGGGAGACGTGATTTACCTCTAATCTGAATAAAGTAACAACACACAATATTTAGACAATATGAGTTATGTGCAAATATTAGTTTCAGGACCAAACATATTTTATCAATATCTCCATGAAGATGCTTCTCTTCATGAGTTTTTCCTCTCTTCGTTAATCTAGTTCTGAACGTATCTACGTTGACTTCTATACTTTGTTTACATAAAATCATATTTATTTTGAGCCTTTCTCAAATAATGCACGATAGGCAGCAAAATCAATTTGTGCAGTTAAAGCGTTCAGCGGTTCTATAAAGGTGGAAGTGCAAAAAGTTGTAGCGGGAATACAACAGAGATATAAAGTTGATGCAAGATAGCTCATTAAAATGTAAAACAAAATATTTAAAAATAATTAATTATTATTCTAACGTCATTTGCGTAGAAGAAAATAATATTGTTAAAACGAACTCAACAAATACCATATTTATATACACTCGACTTGATGACTATAATTTATTTCTAATTTACATTGGGCACTTATGCATTGAAATTGGCTCTTTACACTAACATTTGTAATCTGATTTACTGAAAAACTAGTCAAATCAATCTTTGTATATTAATATTGCTAAAGCGGATGCTTAAAAACTTGCATTTAGCAGATGCAGCAAAAATTGTGCGGCTTAAAGTGGATGTACAATTTATTAGCATTGAATTGAAATAGCATAGCTGCCAGAGAGTGTTATGGGCTATAGACTATAGAGGGAATTTTGCAGGGTTTTAACTACATAGAAATAAATGGATGTTGCTTTGCATATGGTGCTAAAATATATTTTGTACACCCTTAAAAGGGAGCGGTTATTGGAACACAAAATTAAACACAAGATTAAACACACAAATTGCGAATGATTAGATTTGTTTGTCTTTACATAGAAGGTGGAATTCATGGGGATATTTAATGGTTGGGGTTTCTTATGTCTAAATTTGTGTCACCATTTTGCGTCGAAATAGACTTTCCCCCTTTAAAATGGTGAACAAATGGAAATGAAAAATACAATGGTAAAGCGTGGAAAGAAATATGGATCTTGTAGGAACTAAAATACGGTGACATATTGACATACAAACCAAATTATAACTACTACTTCAGACAAGTTTCAATATAAACCAAGTTTTCACCCTTCCTACCTGAAGCTGAATACTCATGCCTGGGCGTGTATTACTCTTATTTTCACTCGATTCCATTGACAGTAAAAGCAAACAGATGCTGGCTATAACACGAATTTTCACTAGTGGGACATTCCACATTTCTCTGTTTAATGACTAAAAGTAGTATGGTTGTAGGTCATTGCAATTATTTTTCAGTATAACTGTAACATTATTGCCATACAATCCAATAACGCATTTTTTTTTCACATTACCATACTGCAGATATACCATATTTTATACCTACGAAGGGACATGAATTATAGTACAGTAACTTTGTTCGTGGTTGGCCAGCTTGCTTGAATTAACTATGCAAAACTAGTTATCTTTTAAAATCTTTTTGGATGGCAGTCTCAACACCAATTTTCTAATTGTATAAAAATGTTTCCAACTCCTCAATCAACTTCTATTAAAGTATCATCTGATACACAAAACATCATATGTTTGTAACCAATCATACACATTAAAAACTAAAGCTAACCAAACCAACATCAAAAATCAAAACAAGCACTTACAATTTTGAACACATTCGTCCACATTATTCAACAGCTCACCGATTCTCACAAGCGGGTATTTAGAATTCTCCTGCATACGTTTCCAATCTGCTGATGGGAAAGGACCTTTAGTGCTAAGCAATGAAGTACGAATTGTGAAAGAAAAAACTTCGGGAGATAGAAGAAATTGCCAATTAGGGCTTGTGTTGTGATCAGCAGTGAAAAAATTGGGTTTTTTGGAGGAGAAACAGAAACTGACTGGCGTAGAAGGAATTAAGAAGTGGGGGTCAACGGAACTAGGTTTTGCTTCGTACACTCATTAAAAACATGGATATATCGGATCTAATTATTTGATCAAATACAAGTCATATGCTAATGCTTGAATTAAATACTAATTTTGAGTGATGTTTAGATCCAACCATATTTGCAAAGGATTACTTTGAATTGGTAAAAGAAGATTTGATATTGAAGGGAATTTTTGATAGTTTACGATTAAACCACAAACATATGAAACCAATATATTACAACTGTTAATAAAAGATAATGATATTGGTTTGAATATTTATGGGTCATTTTGTCAGATCCTATTAGAAATTGGTGCATACGTGTAAACTTTTTTAGATATTTATGCTAAATTGACTCAATCTAATGAAGTAGTTTTGACCTAATTTTTTGAATCAAAATATTCAAAGTCTACACCTTTTTAGGATCATATTTTTTATAAAAAAATACATAAAGCACATTTTTTGTATTTTATGATTGGACAAAAAATATGTGCTTTCAAGACAATTATTAATAAAGATATTTGTCTGATATAATCTTCTTTGTGTGTACAACTAACCATAAATATAAATATGAGCGTTATGGTACGCGCTTCGCGCGTGATTTATTTGTTTATAAATTATATATGATTAGCACGTTTAAGATACAACAATTTATACAAATATTTAATCATGTTTTTATGTTGAAAACATATGTAGTCAATTTAATTTTTTAATTCTAAGTTGCAATTTTTTTATTGGTTTGAATTTTATTTACACTCATCTTTATTAATAATTGTGTTAAAAACGCATATTTTGGTCCGACCATAAAGTGTCAAAGCTGCCATTTATTTGTAATTGAACCATTATTCAAGGGACAACGTATACATAAATGAAGTTTTGAAGAAAAAAATCAACTGCACAAATCCTATTTTTATGGGATAATTTTGAATATAGGATCATGGTTGTGGACTTGGGGGAATTTAGGTGTAACCTAGCTCCTAAAAGTGTGATTTAACTTGTCGTTCCTTATATATCAAGACCCAATGCCCGAATATTAATTACTCTCCCCTCAAAACGTGAGTGTCACACTTACGAGACTTAAGGATCAAAAGTTATCCTGGAATAGGGCGTTGTAAGCTAGACATTAATCGGAGATAGAAGGCTCATCGCTGTAATTTGGTAATTATCTCTAAGTAGAAGGCTTTAATTCAAGAAACTGAATGAAAGACAAGTTTAATTGAGAATTGGTGTTAAGTATTCCGTTTATTGCTTACTTGATTGAGTACATAGATGATTACATAAGAAATCCCCAAATCGATTTAGAAATTAGGTTTTTGTCTCTTAGGAATGAATACAGTATTTTGGAATGAGGAGAAGTCCCCCAAAATGTGACCCCTTAGGTTCTTATATATAGACAATTTGGACCCCCATCGGCAGTGGTCCAGTAGTAAGCCTGGTTCCGTCTCAAGCCTCTGGTATCATCTCGCTTTTGTGGTTCCAGTGTCGTTCTGCTTAGCTTCGGTGACGATCTCATGGTGTCGGTAGTCAACTCCAAGTGTCAGTCCGCTCTAGTGGTTTCAAGTTCCAGTGTCGGCTTAGTATGGTGGTATCGACACCAAGTATATTGGTGCGGATAGCTTCCTTATGTTCCAGTGCTGCTACTAGCTTTGTGTTTCCGAGTGTCGGTCCGCTTCAGAGCTTCTAGGTACCGTCTTTATACTTTTTTCTTAATAACTTTGATTTTTCCTTAGGTGTCGGTATCGATAACAAGCCTATTGGTATCTATATCACTTTGCTCGTTTCCATATTGTCTCGTGCTTTCATCTTCCCTGTCTGATATCGAAACCAAGCCAACTACTTGCGCACGTTGGATTCGATAACGTGCCTTTCTCTGATATCGGTACCAAGCAGTATGCATGTTGATGTTAGTGTCGTTAGCATGTAAAGTATGTCTTGGTGCTATCCTGGTATTCTCCTTTCTTTAGTATCTACTTAACTCTCATTCTTCTCGCTTCTGGTATCATCTAAGTTCCTTTAAATCCCTTTGCCACTGGTTTTGGCTCTCAGGCTTTTGTTGTGGCATTGAATCACTACAATACCCCTTTGCATTTTCTCTGGTTTCGGTATCGAATTTTGATAGTAACATTTGTTCCCCTAGTCAAGGATATTTTCGACTTTCCAAGTCAATAATTTCGGCGTTTGCTCTGTATTATCTTAAAAGTACATGATATTCTCGCCTTTTGGCCTTTTAGGATTGATTTGGACCATTTGATTTGTACGGTCCCGATGAGACACGATGTATTATAAAGATTCTTCTTCTTCCTTCTTTATTTTCTTCTTCTGCAAGAAATTAAACTCAAACAAAATCATTATCCTTTGAAATCTCATAAACTTTCCAGAACTAGAAATCTAATCCTTTCTTTGTAAATTTTTATTATTTTATGAACCGATTTTATGTTAAGTTCCAAAAATCGTTGTCTTATGAGCTCGATTATGAATTCGATCGTGGTTAAATAAACTCTGATTTCTTATTAGAATGAAACCGAGTAAAATGCAGTTAGCTTAAATATACATTAATGGTGAATCATAAGGATCTGTCATTCCGATTATCTGAATTTACATGCTTTTTCGGGGTTTAAGATGCAAAATTTGTTGCATTAGAGATCAGGAACTTTAATTTATGCGATACAAATAAAATCCTCTTCGACACCAATGACATCAAGATTAATCGTTGCCAGCTTCTTTCGACTTCGGTTTTTCCGATACTAAAATTCATGTTCAATTGATATCGAAGTCATTATTCTTTGTTTCGGTATCAACGAAGCTTGAAGTTCTGGTGTTGGTTAGACCATTATTGAGACTGAGGTATTCTTGGTTTCGATCTCCTTGGTATCAACTTTAAGTTTCTTTAGTACTGGCAAAATTTTGGTATCGATAACGTATTATTTGGTTCTGGCATCGCCGGTACAAGATTTTGAGTTATCCTTGGTTTCGGTTTCGCCATTGCCAATGCAATTGATACTAAAAACTTAACCACATTTGAAATAGGGTTGTCAATGGATATCCGAAAAATTCGAAATCCGTCCGCATCCGTATCCGAAAAACGGATAAATATCCGATATCCGAAAAAGCGGATGCGGATGCGGATATAGGCATATCCGCATCCGAAAATTATCCGTCCGCTTTTTTTCCCGATTATAGCTTAAATTATGTGTATTTTAACATAATTAAATATACTAGTTTATTAATTTGCAAAATTAAAAGTCTACTAAACGCATGTTAATTGCTCAAAATTATATATTATCATCATATTTATTTGTTTTTAGCAATTTAGTAATCAATTAGGTTGAAAAAGATTAATATTAAGCTAAAAAAATTCATTTATATTCATTGATTTATCGATTGTTGGCGGAGCGGATAATTATCCGATATCCGTCCGTATCCGCGAATACGGATATCCGATATCCGAAAATGGTTTCGGATGCGGATACGGATATGGCACTATCCGTATTCGAAAGTATCCGTTGACAGCCCTAATTTGAAATGAGCATTGTATCATGTTATTATGTGAATTTTGTTAAAACCTTGACTCTAGTGTTTAGTGACGTACTTTAATTTCTTATAAAGAGTGTCAAATGATTATGATGGACTTTAACTATTGACCTAAGCTTGCAAAATGGTTAATATTGACATTAAGCAAATTGTTTGTTTAACTTTCTAATTATAACAACTCACTATGCTAATGTGTTTTTATAGAATAATATCACCTGGTAGAGTCATGACAAAGAAGCAAAGTGCTGACGAATCAAACGCAGCAAGTTCCTCAACAAAAGAACGAGGTGGTTCAAAAACATTCTTTCATTCAGACTCAAAATGAAGTGAATGTAATTCTTGAAAGATTTGGTATGAATGGGGTAGATGACGTCCCTACTTCTGAAAAAGATATTATTTAGAATCCACCTAAAGGATTCTTTGCATACTCTGTCATCCATATTTGACATGCTGGCTTCTTCCCCTTCCCAAATTTTATCTCTAGGCTGCTGCAACACTTGCGGCTAGCTCCAATTCAACTGACTCCAAACACATACACCTATCTTTTATGTCTCAAGTTGCTAGCACTTGAATCGGGGCAATCTTACCTCAGTGCTCGTATTCTTCATCATTTGCTTTGATTGTCTGTAGTTAAAGGAGTGGATTTGCCCATCCTTCGCGTGAATCCTACAAAGAAAGTGATCAGCAATGATATCAATAGATTTAAAGACTGGAAAACACAATTTTTCTATATCAGGTACCCCCCTCGGTATTTCGGGCATTTTTGCTGGTCCTGGTGAGTTTTCAATTTCTTTTCAGGTTGTCGTCTCCAAGCTTTGTTTAATTTTTGTTTACTTCCAGGTTCTACTTCCTCAAAGAAAAGCTTGAACAATGAGGAGACTAGGATCGTTGAAGCAATTTACATGACTTTTGAGAAATCGGGAAAACGGACTATTTTGCTGACTCGGGACAATCTCAAGAAGCATGCCTTTCTGCCTTTAGGGCAAAAGATTTTGAGGAAACCACCCTCCATTTCTTTGGTGCAAAGCTTTTTTTTGGACTCCAGGGTATTCACACTGTTAACCCCTCTGTTTCCAAGAACTCTGAGTATGATTGCTCTTCTAAAGTTATTTCCAAATCTCATTTCACACTTAATCTATCTGACTCTGTTTTTTATGTTATTTCTTTGATCAGCTTCTGATGGGAAATCTACTTTTGCTGCCTTAGCTAGATTTAAGGTTGGGACTAGAAGAAAGCTTGAAGTTATGTCTGTTGATGAATCAGCCTCCAAAAAGCAAAAAGGTGAAGCTTCTACTCCTTCCCCTCCTCACAAGGAAATTGTTGCTACGCATGCTGAGCAGCATACTCCTGGTCCTATTGTTCCTATTAATGGTGTTGCTCTTGCCGTGGATTCTTCCCAACAAGAAAACAGAGAATGATTTTGTTGATCAAATTTTGTTGTTTGATACTCTGAAGACCTTTAGCTTAACAGACATGAACTAAATTTGACTTCGTCTCCCTAACATGCTTGTTCCTCTGGGCCTTCTCCACAGACCCAAGATTTTGGCGAGATTATAAGGCTTTCTCTTTCTTCTGAGAGCATGATCAACATCTCGCAACCTTCCTCATCTTTGGATTTGGTGAATTTTCGACAATCTCTTGTCAAGCAACAACTTTTGGTACAATCTTGTTCCTCCTAGTTTCTTTCGTGTTTTTGTTCTTACATAAATGTTGATTCTGTTTTCTTCTTTCCAGATAACTAAGAAATGGTTCTCCCTTTAGGAGGTGACTACTCCATCTTCTTCTAAGGTCGCGAAACTTAAAGAAGAGAAGGTTGCCTTGCAGTCCAAAGTCAATGCTCTGGACGGGGAGAAGGAAGAGCATAAGAAAGAATATGTTGAGTTAAAAACATCTCTTGAGAAGGCTGAGTCAGAGCTTGCGGAGGAGAGAAAGGCTAAAGACCTCCTACCTAATAAAATTTTGGCTCTTGAGTTGTCTAAACAATAACTTGAAGATGAGAAGGCCATAATGGTAGTTAACCATACTGAATGGTTTAAAGAGAAAGACAAACGTCTTTCCTAAGATGCGCTTTCCAATGCTAAATGGAAAATTTCCGTTGCTAAAGATGGGATTTCTTCATTCTTGGAAACTTACTTTCCAGAGACGTTATTTTCTTGGCAGACTCTGATAACTTCCAAAAATATCCTGAAATTGAGTTCCCTTCGGTTGATCCTCCTATTGTGAGCGTAGTTATGAACAGAATTAAGCAAGTCAAGCAGGGGATTTAGGTCCCTGAAAGAGATGCGATGGAGCCTGAGAAGTTTCTGTACATTGAAGATCTTCCTGGTGATTTTGGCTCATGTGATGGAGGGGAGGAAGATGACGTTGCTGCTGTTGACAACGATGAGGATGATGACGATGATGGCGTAGAACTTGGCTCCAAAGACAAAGACCATCATGATGGCTTTAGTAGAGTATATGATATCCCTCCTCCTTCTGCTGATGGTATGCATGGGTCAGAGGACGCAAACCCTAATCCTTTGGATGCTCCTACTAATCAAGATCCAGTTGAACCTTTTACCAAGGATAGTGGTCCCTCCAGCCAAGAACATAAAGGAAAAGAATATCCTGCTCAGCCTGAAGTCCCTTTTTCTCAGGTATGGATTTCGCTTTTGAAGTGCTTTCTTCCCCCTTGAATTAATGGTAACTAATTCCTTGTAGTTTATAGATAAGGAAAAACACTACCTCGCTTTATAAGACAAAGCTAGATGAGAAACAAAAGGAAATAGCCCGGTCCCGTATAGAGTAGGACAAGTTGTTGAAGGATTATAATGCTTTATCTCAAAAGTATTATGATCTTGATAAAAGTGCCTCAAAACCGATGTCTTATAAAGAACACGAGGCCGAGCCAAGATTAAAGGCAGCACGACTTCGAAGAGAAAAAAAATCTTAAGGAAAATAAGGAATTGATGACTTTATTTTGGATGTTGATAGAAGATAGGGACATTTTGATAGATTTCTTGTATAAAGTTTATAGTCGATATGAAACAGTAGATTTTCCTTTCCTGGGGGAGTTTAGTGGTGGTTTACTTCGATGTCTTCACAGACGATGCTTAGATGAACGTGGAGTTGACCTCCACCTTAGGGCTTACTGGAACCTGCCAAGGGTTCACTCAATCCCCAGGGACTTACCCCTAGAAAGGCTCAAATATAATAAGAACATATTCATCTCTGAATTTTCCAAAAGGTCAATATTGTACGAGTAAGAAGAATATTAGTAAAACTATATACTTATGAATGTTTACTTCTGGCGATAACTTCTTATATCTGTAATTTCTTATCTTATTTCATGTTTATGGAAGAATCTCATTCTCCACAAAGATGTAGTACCAAAAGATGCTTTTATATTCAATTTCTAAATTAAGGAGAGAACTTTCAACTAAATCATCATATAGATTTGAAAGGGATCATTTTCTAGGAGACCTTCGACGTATTTATATAAAATATCCTCAACTTTCTTTTGACTTTCTGGGTGATGACCCAGAAATAATCTTAAAGACATTGAAGACTTGACATGTTAAGTTGATATGTAACTTAAACAATAGATGTTTTGACAAAACATGATCAAACTTTGCAATTTTCAGTGTGTATGTATTCTCAAAACAGTTCAAAGTTTGTTTGGAAAATTCTAAGAGTTTATGTAGTAAATCTTTATGTTAATAAAAAGTATAATTTATTATTATCATTCTTTCAGAGTAGAACTTGTGAATAATTGTGTTTTGTGTTATTTGTAAATAGGGGTGTAAATTCGAAATTTCATCTTCCCAATCTAAGGATAAATCAGTGAAGGTGGTATAGCAGGGGGGTGCTCCTAAAGTTGCATTCACTGCAACTCAAGAAAAAGCACTTTATATTCAAAAGTTGATCATTAAGAATTTGAATGAGCAAGTAGCTGTTTTGGAAGGTCGACTGAAAGAAAAAGACAAAACTATCCTTGAGTTAAGGGCGTAGATAAATGTCACTCCCTTCATTAATTCTGATGAAGAGGTGAATTGATTGCTTCAACAAATTACTGACATAGAAATCGAGTTAGATGACACCAAAGAAAGTTTTGAGGCTTGGAAATTTGCCTTGGAGAATCCTGACCCCAACTAAGGCCATGACCGAATAAAAAGAACCTCAACCATTGAGAAATTTCCTCATTTGGTAAATCCCCCTTAAGGATTGAATGAGTCAAGGATGAGATCAAGAATTATTATGAGGCAAAGTGTCAGGACGGTATAAACGAGGAGGTGTTTAGTACTTGATGTTATTGTAGTATTAATATCCAACTCTTGTTCTTGATAATTCGTGAGATGATTATATATATAATTCTATAAAATAACTTCGTAAATTATGTAGATATAACCTGATTTATATCCTTATTTATCTTTAGCACTTCCTCATCTAGGAGTTTCATCTGCATTATTCTGCATGAACCTCAACACATAGCATTCTTATGTTAGTTTTTTGCTTAGAGTAGGATGCATACAATAACTTGTTCAATTTATGCATGACACCATCTGGGTCATAACTAAGTAATAAATGAACCTTGCGATAGATTAACACGATCACTCGCATTATATATTTTGTCAGGATAATGAATAGTGATTTTGCATAATACAGGCTTAAAGAATCTTCATGTGTGAGTTGTGAGAAACCACAACCTCTCATCAAAAGGTTTTAATGTATAAGACCCGAGATATCGATCCGAGCATTGTTTTACAAAACCCTTTTTGGGAAATGAGAATTGTAGCCTCGAGACCTATATTATGATATTTAGAATAGGAATCCAGAAATCCTCTTCCGGAAGCATAGATAGAAGTTATGCAGCCCATATTCAGGCATTTATAATAGAAGGCCTGAAAACATATCTGGTAATAATAGAAGTCCTAAACCAAAAACAGATTCAGGTATTTAAGAGAAGACCAGAAATCCACTATTGGCAATAATAGAAGTCCTGAACCGAGACCCAGTTTCGGGTATTTAATAGAAAACCGGAAATTCATATCTAACAATAACAAAAGTCTCGAACCAAAACCCAGATTCAGGTTTTTAAGAGAAGACCAGAAATTCACTTCTGGCAATAATAGAAGTCCTGAACTGAAACCAAGATTCGAGTATTTTATAGAAGACCAGAAATCCATATCTAGCAATAATAGAAGTCCCGAACTAAAACCCAGATTCGGTATTTGATAGAAGACCAGAAATCCGTATCAGGCAATAATAGAAGTCTCAAACCGAAACCCAAATTTGGGTATTTAAGGGAAAACCGGAAATCCACTTATGGCAATAATAGAAGTGCCGAACCAAAACCCAGATTCAGTTATTTGATAGAAGACCAGAAATTCATATCTGGCAATAATAAAAGTCCCAAAACGAAACCCATATTCGGGTTCTTAAGAGAAAACCAGAAATCTACTTCTGACAATAATAGAAGTTCTAAACCGAAACCCAGATTCGGGTATTTTATAGAAGACCGGAAATCCATATCTGGCAATAATAGAAGTCTCGAACCGAAACCCAGATTGGGGTATTTACTAGTTTTCGCTACCCATTTCGGTTTTTTTTAAAGTACGTGCTTTATGGGCCACTCTCTGGGCCTCAATTTGATTTACGAGCCACTTTTGGACTTTGATTGGTCGTTTCACCCTTGTGAGCCACTCTTTGGGCTTTTGTGCGTCTGGTGCGCTTGACTAGCTTATTCTCAAGCATGAACCAAGGACTTACCTGACCTCCCTCCGGGAGGCGCCTTACCCTGGCCATCGTAGGCGGTGATAAGGGCTTAGATGTTTTACCCTGGCCATCGTAGGCGTGGATAAAGGCTTACTCTTTTGATGCTCTACCCTGACCATCGTAGACGGTGATAGAGGCTTACACATCACTTCCTCCAAGGGGTGCCTTAACCTGGCCATCGTAGGCATGGATAAGGACTTTCGATGTTTTACCATGGCCCTGTTTGATTTGGATGCGGACAAAGGGTTACACCAACCCCCCTCCGTGGGTGTGCCTTACCCAGGACATCATAGGCGGTAGTAAGGGTTTAAGATGCTCCGCCCAGGGAGTGGAGCTTTACTCTTTTGATGCTTTAGCCTGGCCCTTTCGGAATTGGACACGGTTAAAGGCTTACACATCGCCTCCTTTCAAGAGACGCCTTGCCCTGGTCATCTTGGCATGGACAAGGGTATTCTACCATTGTAGGTAGCTTCATCTGTTTCAGACGATTCCAAATTTTAAGGAGTTTCTCATACACCTATCCATATAGACATTCTTTTTTCTAAGAATCCTTTGTTAGAACTAGTTTGGTCTTTTTACAAATTTTTGCAATTGGCCTCGGTTAAAGAACTTAATGATCATTCCTTCAAGAACCCGACGGTGATTAGTTTCATATCCACTCATCATACAGTAATGACAATATGTCCCTCCCGATTTCCTTTCATACTTGGGTTTCTTCTTTGTTAATGGCCAAAAGTCAAACTCGTGTTTGGTTAGGAAGTAGATATTTTCAATAGATGTGATAAGATGACATTCTTGAGGTAGTCTTGATTCAAAGTTTCCCTTTCGACGTTGGAACTTAGCCCTTTTGTTACTCAGCCTTGTTGCTTCATCTGTATCTTCAAATCTTCTTTTCAATGTATCTTGAGACTAAAGTGCACTTTTCTTAGACCATTTTGATGTAAATCGATTAAAATCCTCCATTATTCTTTGCTCGAATATAGTTCCCTTAGCCTGTGCATGGATGGCTTCTTTAATGTGAGAAAATATGTTGCATTCCTTTGTTGTAGAACCACTTAAAGCAAAGATAGGGGTTGGTCGTATATGGAAAGGGTTCATTGTAACGTCCCGCAATTTTGTCGGTTCGTGTTTGAATATTTAAATCAGTTTAAATATTGAATTCTGAATATAAGTGAATTTATATTTCAATTAAAATGAAGTCGAACATATATAAATATATATTAATTATAATCGAGCTCAGAACGACCCTGCAGTTCGTAATTTAACGTTCTGAACTTCAACTGAGTGTACCGGATTCGTTTTGAATCGGATTTGCTCGAAAGGAGAAACGTCGGAATATGTTGAACTGTATCTTTCTAATAGAAGTGAAAATCAGGATTTCGTCGTATATACTGCAAGATATGTCCAAATCAAATATTCGAAAAGTCGCTGTGAAATCATATATCGACCATAACAGTTATTTGAATATAATTTGATATCGGGTGCAAATCCGGACAAGGTTCTTTTGAGGCGCAGCGATAATTTAATTTTTAGAATTTTTCTGTAATTTTTAATTAATTAAATATGCAACTTTTTATTTGGGGTATTGTGTACCCTGTATCGGTATTTCGGGATTTCAAAATATGAGTCAATCTACCAGTATTATTCTATTTTTGGGACCGGGACACCTCGCTGGACACAATGGTGTTTTCATTTCTGTCCGTACGTAAGCGGAATTGTAGGAATTGACGTAAACCAATCTTTAAACACATGAACGTTCATAATTTCCAATATACTTTTAACCATTTTGTTCTTTTTAGTTCAGTACACACGCAGAGAACGAAATAGCAATGAGTCAGCCTATATAAACCATCACTCTAACCTAATTTACCTATATGAAGGAACGTGCAAAAATCTAGACTAAACCATTACCCTAAGCTCACGCAGACCAGTAATTTTCAACAACTAGGATATTGAATTGTTCCATCAACAGGAAGCCTACCTCTACCCAACGTGATGTATGCTAGTACCTATCACACAGACTTTGCTTAGAAATTTCGTCGCTAAGTATATGTATATAAATAAAAATATAAAATGTCAAACCCCTATTCTTCGCAACCTTAACCCTAAGAAGCTAAGAACGGAAATATCTCTGACAGCATTTGAAAACCATGTTCTGAAATCCATTGTATTGCTTCCCTCGTAATCAAGCCCACTACCCTATTCTTGAAACCCCACTCCCCTATTGCTATACCCATTGATAACAACGTGGACTCTATATTAGACTCACCTCCTCTATATAAACTGTCTGTTCCTCTTACATCATCATCATTTAGGGAAAACACGAAAATTCCACTCTCTCTGATCTTCGGAAATTAGCAAAAAGAAAATCGATCATCTCATGAAAATAAAACAAAATATACTCCACGAAATGATGGCGTGAGTGAGTATATGTTTGGGGGAGGAATCCGAACGTGAGTGCATGGCAGGCATGCATGAACGAAGGGAAAGGGACCTGTGTAAACGCAGGTGGGATTTGGGTTTAGTATAGTCATAATGGGGTGGTGGTTGAGTGAAGAACCGTGGATCAAATGGGAAGTTAAATGCATGGAGTGTTGGGACGTGGCATGGGGTAGTTCGAGCTGAATGCAGGGACGTATGGAGTTTCGTGATCTTGGAAGTGCCGCTGAGATCTACTGGTGATGATGAGTGCTGTGTTCAAAAGGATTGGGGTTGCGCCAAGTGTTTGGGCGGAAATGGATATATAAGGGAGTATTGGAGCATGGAGACACAGTGGAGCTTCAAACTTTGGGAAGGAAAGAGGAAGATGTTAGGGGGCGGACGTGGGAACTGTGAAGTAAAGGGGAGTTTGTGAAGATGGGGGACAAGAAAATGTACAGGAAGTGGAAGAAGAATCACCGTTAAGAAGAAAGTCGGGTGAGCCTAAGCTAGCGAATGATTAACGCATGGTTTAGCAACAATTAAGAATTACACAGATTTGGATTCGTTGGGATCGCGTCGACAAGCAGTACGTCATGAAACAGACTTGGCGGACGTTACCGTTTTAAGCAATTGAAGCACCGGGTAAAATCGACTGACGAAAATCATTATTAACGGTTAACGCGCCAAGGTGAGTAAAATCACTAACTCTGATCTATTTTAAAATATTGTAGTTATATTTTAATGTTGTTTGAATGCTGTGATGGTTGATTAGGTTGATTACAATTAATTCGGTTGAATATTATATACCGTTACATATATGTACACATCATCAGTTGGACACTGATTCCACCGATTAGAATACCCCCTAGTATAGAGTTAATGTAAATTGTGTTGACTGATATCTGTGGATGCGGAAACCGGTTGGAGGAATCCGACCGGATTCCTTGATAATTATATGTACTGGTTGTTTTGTATGAACCTGAATTATATTTAAAATCCCATGTGAATATTGATGTTGAACGGAAATTCAACATTTGTTTAGATTAAATAAATAAACGATATCGATTTAGAAAGTGTTAACAATCGACCGTAAAACTATCGTTTTGTTGAGAAACTGATTTACCGTCAGGCAAATCAATGAAGTTAATCATAGAAATTATATTTTTATAATTAAAGTGAAGTTTTTAAATTATAATAGAAGTTCTATTATAAACCAGTATTTTAGAATTCGTTTTTATAAAGCAAATAAAAGCGATTGTTGACATTTAAACAAGTTTATAAAGTAAAAACTATCCGACGATTAAATATTTGGATAATTATATTTAAGATAAATAATTTAGAGATATCATTAGATTAATTAGATTAATCTAATGTTAAGAAGTAATTAAAATCAGTTAATGAATTTACTGATGGAAATAAGTTGATTTAATCAACTGTTATTTGGGAACATGATAATTAGATTAATTGGTCTTTAATTAATCTAATGAAAACAAGTTAGAAATAAGTTTATCGAAAATAATGAGAGTTAATTACCATTTAAGAAGTTATAGATAAGAACTGGGAAATGGAGAAAGCAAAGAGTTAATGTTTAAATTAAATATTCATAAACCACAGAGATTCCAAAGTAAGAATATGGTGTTGTAAAACCATATTCCAAAATACAACAAGGAAATACGATTTAATAAATATATTAAGTAATAAGGAATTTGAATACAGACTTGTATCAGTTCTAAGGTAAGAACGTTGTCGATCAAGGTCTGAGAGGTAAATAAAATACCCCAACTTGAACGGCTTCGCTATTACCGAGGAACGATATCAGTTTGTAACGGAAAGAGATGTCAAGATTTTTGTAACAGAAAGAGATGTCAAGATTTTTGTAACAGAAAGAGATGTCAAGATTTTTGTAACAGAAAGAGATGTCAAGATTTTTGTAACGGAAAGAGATGTCAAGATTTTTGTGACGGAAATAGATGTCAAGATTAGTATAAAAGGAATAGGGCGGCGTATGCAAGTCTTAGAACTATAGCAATAAAATAACGTTGTTGATAAGATAAGTGTGACTGTTGTGTCAAGATTAGTTATAACAAAGAATATTACAGCGTATGATAAGTTGAACTATAGCAATAAAATAACGCTGTTGATAAGGTAAGTGTGACTGTAATTAGTTATAAGGAGAATATTACAGCGTATGACAAGTTTAGAACTATAGCGACAAATTAACTGCTGTTAATTTGACTTAAGCGTGACTTTTATATATAGCAGCACTTCCTAGGAAATGTAACAGTTGGTTTGAAATCCACTTATTCTAGAGCAATAAGTAACAACGTTTGTTCAAAGAAATATAAGAAGAGTTTAGAAAAAGAATTGGGGAATCGTATTAGAAACGGATGACAGCATTTCGATGTTCGAAATGTGATTAGAATTAAACCATTAGGATTTGTAACTAGAATTCGACGATGTCGAATGTATTAAAAGTAAACTATTTTTAGGGATTATAATCTGATATAATAATTAACATTTAGTTGTAAACAAATAAATGTTAAAGAGGATAGGAGTCAGTACTTAGTTTAAACTTGATATCAATGTGATAAGAAGTTGACTTAGAAACAGAGTTTACAAAGTGGAATAGGAATATATAAAGTATGAAAGAGATTTCGATAAACGGGATCATGGTATTGATTTATTTGATAAAGATGTTCAGATTTCTATAATAGAAATGATATTCACATTTCAAAGTGAATAATGTTTTAAAAGTGAACGTTGGGTCGATTAAAAGGTTAAAATGAAATTGGAAGTATTTTCCAATGCAAATAGGGTAGATTATCCAAGGGTAGAAAATAAAGAATGTGAAATTAATGAAAATAGTTCGAACGTTAATAACGTATGTTTTCTGGAACATGAAAGAATAAGAGTTTATAATAACTGGAAATGTTTTCCAAGAAGTATGGAAAGGCTAAAACGGGATTTGAGAAATATCTGGTAAGATATGAGAATTCGAATAATAAAGTCGAATGTTAAAATTAAAAATACCCGTGGTTGTGTGATGTTAATTCTACATTAGAATGAATGTTGTTTTTACTTCGATAGTTAAATAACCGACTATCGAAGTGTTTGACCATCGTTGTCGATATGGAGAGACTGGTTGGATACGTTATCCGAAACCCCTCCGTATAGGCATAAGCGCTGCGAATTAGATATGCTGAAGATGATTGAAGACGGAGTTAAATGCAAGGGTCGTCCAGTTCTAGAATAATGTCTTTGTTTGTCCAGTCCCAGGACAACTTGTATGGACGAGTGTCTGACAGAGTATTTCCAACGGTCACGCCGTTGATTTTACGAATATACCAAGTTGGTGGGGAGAATATAACTTCTCTTTATTCTACACCCAGTGTGCATTTGTGTAATCAATATGTGATTACGGATTTGACGATGTGACATTCAAAGTGAATGGTGATCAGATGTTCTGAAGATAGACGTAGCCTCTAGCCTCACAACCGAGAATGACAGAAGTTGGGCTAGGCAGCATGGCTAGTTGGGTCATCCCCAAGCAGGGTGTATTGTCACCGATCTAGAGAAAATTCATATTTATACTTCTTTTCGATTCTGTATCTTCGGATGACGGTTGGATGGCCTACAACCGTGGTGGCAATATATTCGCGACACTCAAGCTAAATGAGTGAGCGGTCATGTGTGGCCGGGTTGCAAGACGTTCTTGTTGAACCCTGAGTGTATCCCCTCTAGAGTACACTATTAAGAAGGTGCTCCCATACCTTGTCTGTTGGAATCCATTCTCCGATAAGTGCCCTGCGGTTTATGATTTTATATTATATATGTGGAACGTGAGATGCAAGCGTTCTGCTACTTGAATGATTATTTGTTTTAGACATTATCGTAATATCACTGGTGTTTGATATCAAAGTATTTTGGGTTATAGTAAGGTAAAAACCGTCCATGTTTATGTGTGGGTTGGTCTTACTATTATCCTTTTGTTTCAAAAGGATTTTCAAAGTTAAACAGTATGGTTGTATTTTACTCACACCAGTCCCATGACTGACCCAGAGTTTATTTTGTTTGTTTTCCCTAAACTCTTGGGTGCCCAAATTTGTACGGGCAGTCAAGTGTTTCAGGCTTTGCAGATTCACTTGGAGGAGCTCAAAAGCAGGAAGCTTCACCATTAGTTATGTAGAGTTATTTCCGCTGTGATATGATGTATTGTACTCTGATAATGGTATGTATATACAATACAGTTTTGTATTCAAAGTTATGTTATATAATACATCTTATTTTGTTCCGCTGCGAGTTTCGTGTTACTCTGATTCTGTTCAGTTGTGATCTTCTTCTTCTTCTATTCTATTAGTTCTATCTTTTCTTTCTCACCCTCTAAATTCTTCTATTAATGTCCTGGTGTTTTCGATGCTTGAATAGTCAACAATGTGTTTTTATGTTGATTTTCTGGGTCGAAAATTCCCGCCGTTACAGAGGGTATCAGAGCTAAAGGTTAAGTGATTACCTTGGCTCTGTGGCATAACTCAATAGAGATGGAGTTAGTAATACTCTAGATTGAGTTTGGGTGTATATATATGAGCGCGTATTTGTAAATTTATATAAAAAAACTATTTTATATTATGTTGACTGGTCAGTCGAGTGGTTTATAAATTCTGGTCGAAACAGTAATGCAAACTGGGTCGATAGGTGTTTCTAAACTCTTGAACAGAGTAATTCGACACAGTATGTTTTGAAAAGAGGGTAAATGAAATAATTTTACCCAATTATATTTTGATATAAAGGAGTATATATCTTGAGATTATTATAGTATTGATCGTTATTATGGTCAAATAAGATTTGAAATTAAGTTGGTTATATAAATGACCAGTCGAAATATTATACCAGTATAACATACAGAATCAGATAGATAAAATCTGAGTTTAAAACCAGAATTGAAATAAAACTCTAGAAACTTGAAAAAGGGTTGAAATTGAATTTAAATTAAATATATGGAATTTTAAGATCCTGGGTGAATTTAGAAATGTTTTCTAAACGTTGTGAAGTATATTTTGTAGTGATTTCAAAATGAAAATGTTTTAAAATGAGTTTTTAAAGCAATATAGTATTGAACTCACTTCGATCGCTGGAATGTAACTCTGATGATGAACCATGGCATCATCAGTGTAATTTTCGAGCTGGTAAGTGACGGATTACTACCAAAGATTTTGATTTGGATTGTTTTGAGAAACAAGTTGTCAGAAATTCAAATGTTTTGAATTATATATGATTTCAAACTGATTTGAAATAAATCCCAGGAATTTGAATTCTGAAATAAAAATTTAACTTATGGAGTTAAAATGGTAAAGGAGAAATACTAGGGATTTGAGTTACTCTTGGACAATAAGAACCGAATTTTAAACTTGGAGATAAAGATAACTGATTTGAAGAAATAAATCAGTGAATGGAATTGGAGTTGAAACAGGAATTTAGCTTGGAATAAGCAAATGATTGGATTGAAAAATAAACTGATGGGAGATCATTTGGAAATGGTCGAATATATGCTGGTTTGATAGCAGATGGCATAGATAGAGTTGAGTGCCCGACCAAAAAGGTACACGTTTATATACGAGTATGAGATTTTTGTGAGTCGGTTTGGGCAAGCCGTTTGGCTGTTTGATTTTCTTTTGGATTGAAGAAGGCCCAGAGTGGCAAGTTGTTGTAGTACCGAGTGAGCCGTGCAGAGGAGATGCTGGCGAGATTCTCTGAAAATTTAAGCTGTTAGGAAATTTTCAGAATTTTGAAATTATTCGAAATAAGGAATTAATATTTTAAATTGAAATTAATCAGTTCAGTTGAAACTGAAAGTGTGAAGTAAATCAAAAAGAATTTTAACCTGTTTATAACATAGATTGTAGCATTTTCCCTATCTTAGCAATTTCGAGGACGAAATTATTATAAGGGGGAAGGACTGTAACGTCCCGCAATTTTGTCGGTTCGTGTTTGAATATTTAAATCAGTTTAAATATTGAATTCTGAATATAAGTGAATTTATATTTCAATTAAAACGAAGTCGAACATATATAAATATATATTAATTATAATCGAGCTCAGAACGACCCTGCAGTTCGTAATTTAACGTTCTGAACTTCAACTGAGTGTACCGGATTCGTTTTGAATCGGATTTGCTCGAAAGGAGAAACGTCGGAATATGTTGAACTGTATCTTTCTAATAGAAGTGAAAATCAGGATTTCGTCGTATATACTGCAAGATATGTCCAAATCAAATATTCGAAAAGTCGCTGTGAAATCATATATCGACCATAACAGTTATTTGAATATAATTTGATATCGGGTGCAAATCCGGACAAGGTTCTTTTGAGGTGCAGCGATAATTTAATTTTTAGAATTTTTCTGTAATTTTTAATTAATTAAATATGCAACTTTTTATTTGGGGTATTGTGTACCCTGTATCGGTATTTCGGGATTTCAAAATATGAGTCAATCTACCAGTATTATTCTATTTTTGGGACCGGGACACCTCGCTGGACACAATGGTGTTTTCATTTCTGTCCGTACGTAAGCGGAATTGTAGGAATTGACGTAAACCAATCTTTAAACACATGAACGTTCATAATTTCCAATATACTTTTAACCATTTTGTTCTTTTTAGTTCAGTACACACGCAGAGAACGAAATAGCAATGAGTCAGCCTATATAAACCATCACTCTAACCTAATTTACCTATATGAAGGAACGTGCAAAAATCTAGACTAAACCATTACCCTAAGCTCACGCAGACCAGTAATTTTCAACAACTAGGATATTGAATTGTTCCATCAACAGGAAGCCTACCTCTACCCAACGTGATGTATGCTAGTACCTATCACACAGACTTTGCTTAGAAATTTCGTCGCTAAGTATATGTATATAAATAAAAATATAAAATGTCAAACCCCTATTCTTCGCAACCTTAACCCTAAGAAGCTAAGAACGGAAATATCTCTGACAGCATTTGAAAACCATGTTCTGAAATCCATTGTATTGCTTCCCTCGTAATCAAGCCCACTACCCTATTCTTGAAACCCCACTCCCCTATTGCTATACCCATTGATAACAACGTGGACTCTATATTAGACTCAACTCCTCTATATAAACTGTCTGTTCCTCTTACATCATCATCATTTAGGGAAAACACGAAAATTCCACTCTCTCTGATCTTCGGAAATTAGCAAAAAGAAAATCGATCATCTCATGAAAATAAAACAAAATATACTCCACGAAATGATGGCGTGAGTGAGTATATGTTTGGGGGAGGAATCCGAACGTGAGTGCATGGCAGGCATGCATGAACGAAGGGAAAGGGACCTGTGTAAACGCAGGTGGGATTTGGGTTTAGTATAGTCATAATGGGGTGGTGGTTGAGTGAAGAACCGTGGATCAAATGGGAAGTTAAATGCATGGAGTGTTGGGACGTGGCATGGGGTAGTTCGAGCTGAATGCAGGGACGTATGGAGTTTCGTGATCTTGGAAGTGCCGCTGAGATCTACTGGTGATGATGAGTGCTGTGTTCAAAAGGATTGGGGTTGCGCCAAGTGTTTGGGCGGAAATGGATATATAAGGGAGTATTGGAGCATGGAGACACAGTGGAGCTTCAAACTTTGGGAAGGAAAGAGGAAGATGTTAGGGGGCGGACGTGGGAACTGTGAAGTAAAGGGGAGTTTGTGAAGATGGGGGACAAGAAAATGTACAGGAAGTGGAAGAAGAATCACCGTTAAGAAGAAAGTCGGGTGAGCCTAAGCTAGCGAATGATTAACGCATGGTTTAGCAACAATTAAGAATTACACAGATTTGGATTCGTTGGGATCGCGTCGACAAGCAGTACGTCATGAAACAGACTTGGCGGACGTTACCGTTTTAAGCAATTGAAGCACCGGGTAAAATCGACTGACGAAAATCATTATTAACGGTTAACGCGCCAAGGTGAGTAAAATCACTAACTCTGATCTATTTTAAAATATTGCAGTTATATTTTAATGTTGTTTGAATGCTGTGATGGTTGATTAGGTTGATTACAATTAATTCGGTTGAATATTATATACCGTTACATATATGTACACATCATCAGTTGGACACTGATTCCACCGATTAGAATACCCCCTAGTATAGAGTTAATGTAAATTGTGTTGACTGATATCTGTGGATGCGGAAACCGGTTGGAGGAATCCGACCGGATTCCTTGATAATTATATGTACTGGTTGTTTTGTATGAACCTGAATTATATTTAAAATCCCATGTGAATATTGATGTTGAACGGAAATTCAACATTTGTTTAGATTAAATAAATAAACGATATCGATTTAGAAAGTGTTAACAATCGACCGTAAAACTATCGTTTTGTTGAGAAACTGATTTACCGTCAGGCAAATCAATGAAGTTAATCATAGAAATTATATTTTTATAATTAAAGTGAAGTTTTTAAATTATAATAGAAGTTCTATTATAAACCAGTATTTTAGAGTTCGTTTTTATAAAGCAAATAAAAGCGATTGTTGACATTTAAACAAGTTTATAAAGTAAAAACTATCCGACGATTAAATATTTGGATAATTATATTTAAGATAAATAATTTAGAGATATCATTAGATTAATTAGATTAATCTAATGTTAAGAAGTAATTAAAATCAGTTAATGAATTTACTGATGGAAATAAGTTGATTTAATCAACTGTTATTTGGGAACATGATAATTAGATTAATTGGTCTTTAATTAATCTAATGAAAACAAGTTAGAAATAAGTTTATCGAAAATAATGAGAGTTAATTACCATTTAAGAAGTTATAGATAAGAACTGGGAAATGGAGAAAGCAAAGAGTTAATGTTTAAATTAAATATTCATAAACCACAGAGATTCCAAAGTAAGAATATGGTGTTGTAAAACCATATTCCAAAATACAACAAGGAAATACGATTTAATAAATATATTAAGTAATAAGGAATTTGAATACAGACTTGTATCAGTTCTAAGGTAAGAACGTTGTCGATCAAGGTCTGAGAGGTAAATAAAATACCCCAACTTGAACGGCTTCGCTATTACCGAGGAACGATATCAGTTTGTAACGGAAAGAGATGTCAAGATTTTTGTAACAGAAAGAGATGTCAAGATTTTTGTAACAGAAAGAGATGTCAAGATTTTTGTAACAGAAAGAGATGTCAAGATTTTTGTAACGGAAAGAGATGTCAAGATTTTTGTGACGGAAATAGATGTCAAGATTAGTATAAAAGGAATAGGGCGGCGTATGCAAGTCTTAGAACTATAGCAATAAAATAACGTTGTTGATAAGATAAGTGTGACTGTTATGTCAAGATTAGTTATAACAAAGAATATTACAGCGTATGATAAGTTGAACTATAGCAATAAAATAACGCTGTTGATAAGGTAAGTGTGACTGTAATTAGTTATAAGGAGAATATTACAGCGTATGACAAGTTTAGAACTATAGCGACAAATTAACTGCTGTTAATTTGACTTAAGCGTGACTTTTATATATAGCAGCACTTCCTAGGAAATGTAACAGTTGGTTTGAAATCCACTTATTCTAGAGCAATAAGTAACAACGTTTGTTCAAAGAAATATAAGAAGAGTTTAGAAAAAGAATTGGGGAATCGTATTAGAAACGGATGACAGCATTTCGATGTTCGAAATGTGATTAGAATTAAACCATTAGGATTTGTAACTAGAATTCGACGATGTCGAATGTATTAAAAGTAAACTATTTTTAGGGATTATAATCTGATATAATAATTAACATTTAGTTGTAAACAAATAAATGTTAAAGAGGATAGGAGTCAGTACTTAGTTTAAACTTGATATCAATGTGATAAGAAGTTGACTTAGAAACAGAGTTTACAAAGTGGAATAGGAATATATAAAGTATGAAAGAGATTTCGATAAACGGGATCATGGTATTGATTTATTTGATAAAGATGTTCAGATTTCTATAATAGAAATGATATTCACATTTCAAAGTGAATAATGTTTTAAAAGTGAACGTTGGGTCGATTAAAAGGTTAAAATGAAATTGGAAGTATTTTCCAATGCAAATAGGGTAGATTATCCAAGGGTAGAAAATAAAGAATGTGAAATTAATGAAAATAGTTCGAACGTTAATAACGTATGTTTTCTGGAACATGAAAGAATAAGAGTTTATAATAACTGGAAATGTTTTCCAAGAAGTATGGAAAGGCTAAAACGGGATTTGAGAAATATCTGGTAAGATATGAGAATTCGAATAATAAAGTCGAATGTTAAAATTAAAAATACCCGTGGTTGTGTGATGTTAATTCTACATTAGAATGAATGTTGTTTTTACTTCGATAGTTAAATAACCGACTATCGAAGTGTTTGACCATCGTTGTCGATATGGAGAGACTGGTTGGATACGTTATCCGAAACCCCTCCGTATAGGCATAAGCGCTGTGAATTAGATATGCTGAAGATGATTGAAGACGGAGTTAAATGCAAGGGTCGTCCAGTTCTAGAATAATGTCTTTGTTTGTCCAGTCCCAGGACAACTTGTATGGACGAGTGTCTGACAGAGTATTTCCAACGGTCACGCCGTTGATTTTACGAATATACCAAGTTGGTGGGGAGAATATAACTTCTCTTTATTCTACACCCAGTGTGCATTTGTGTAATCAATATGTGATTACGGATTTGACGATGTGACATTCAAAGTGAATGGTGATCAGATGTTCTGAAGATAGACGTAGCCTCTAGCCTCACAACCGAGAATGACAGAAGTTGGGCTAGGCAGCATGGCTAGTTGGGTCATCCCCAAGCAGGGTGTATTGTCACCGATCTAGAGAAAATTCATATTTATACTTCTTTTCGATTCTGTATCTTCGGATGACGGTTGGATGGCCTACAACCGTGGTGGCAATATATTCGCGACACTCAAGCTAAATGAGTGAGCGGTCATGTGTGGCCGGGTTGCAAGACGTTCTTGTTGAACCCTGAGTGTATCCCCTCTAGAGTACACTATTAAGAAGGTGCTCCCATACCTTGTCTGTTGGAATCCATTCTCCGATAAGTGCCCTGCGGTTTATGATTTTATATTATATATGTGGAACGTGAGATGCAAGCGTTCTGCTACTTGAATGATTATTTGTTTTAGACATTATCGTAATATCACTGGTGTTTGATATCAAAGTATTTTGGGTTATAGTAAGGTAAAAACCGTCCATGTTTATGTGTGGGTTGGTCTTACTATTATCCTTTTGTTTCAAAAGGATTTTCAAAGTTAAACAGTATGGTTGTATTTTACTCACACCAGTCCCATGACTGACCCAGAGTTTATTTTGTTTGTTTTCCCTAAACTCTTGGGTGCCCAAATTTGTACGGGCAGTCAAGTGTTTCAGGCTTTGCAGATTCACTTGGAGGAGCTCAAAAGCAGGAAGCTTCACCATTAGTTATGTAGAGTTATTTCCGCTGTGATATGATGTATTGTACTCTGATAATGGTATGTATATACAATACAGTTTTGTATTCAAAGTTATGTTATATAATACATCTTATTTTGTTCCGCTGCGAGTTTCGTGTTACTCTGATTCTGTTCAGTTGTGATCTTCTTCTTCTTCTATTCTATTAGTTCTATCTTTTCTTTCTCACCCTCTAAATTCTTCTATTAATGTCCTGGTGTTTTCGATGCTTGAATAGTCAACAATGTGTTTTTATGTTGATTTTCTGGGTCGAAAATTCCCGCCGTTACATTCATGCTCCAACGGTCAGAATCGTACTGTTCTACTTCTCTATTCTTACTTATGCTTCGTAAAGCTTTCGTTCTTAACCTTTATTCTTCAATAACTCTGGGATCAATAATATCTGATGTAGCCAGTCAAAATTAAGAAGATCCTTGTCGAGACCTCTTATCCATGGTCTATTTCTTCAATATTTAACCAATAGATTGGAATAAATAGGGATGTGGTGGGTTATCAAAATGGTCGAAGATTCTAGCCCTCCTTCTAGCACCAAAATATTAACGATATTTTTCGTCAACACTGAATATAGGATTATGGTTGTGGACCTAAGGGAACCTAGGTGTAATCTAGCTCCTAAAAGTGAGATTTAACTGGTCGTTCCTTAGATATAAAGGTCCAAATCCCGAAGATTAGTTACTCTCCCTCCAAAAGGTGAGTATCACGCTTACGAGACTTAAGAATCAACAGTTATCTTGGGATAGAGCGTTGTAAGCTCGACACTAATCGGAGATAGAAGGCTTATCGGTGTAGTTTGGTATTATCTCTAAGTAGAAGGCTTTTATTCAAGAAATTGAATGAAAGACAAGTATAATCGAGAATTGGTGTTAGGTATTTCCTTTATTGCTCACTTGACTGAGTACATAGATGATTACATAAAAAATCCCCAAATTGATTTAAAAATTAGGTTTTTGTCTCTTAGAAATGAATACAAGATTTTAGAATGAGGAGAACTCCCCCAAAATGTGACCCCTGAGGTCTTATTTACAGACAATTGAGGCCCCTTCGGTAGTGGTCCAGTAGGAAGCCCGGTTCCGTCTTAGGCCTCTGGTATCGTCCCACCTTTATGGTTTCTAGTGTCGTTCTACTTGGCTTCGGTGACGATCTCATGGTGCCCTAGTCAAATCTGAGTATCAGTCCGCTCTAGTGGTTTCAAGTTCCAGTGACGACTTAGTATGGTGGTATCGACACCAAGTATATTGGTGTAGATAGCTTCCTTCTGTTCCAGTGCTCTTACTGGCTTTGTGTTCTGAGTGTCGGTCCACTTCAGAGCTTCTGGGTACCGTCTTTATACTTTTTTCTTCATAACTTTGATTCTTCCTGGAGTATCGGTGTCGATAACAAGCTTGTTGGTATCATAACAATTTGCTCGTTCCCATATTGGTCTCGTGCTTTCATCTTCACGGTCCAATATCAAAACTAAGCCAGTTGCTAGCGCACGTTGGTGCCAATAACATGGCTTTCTCTAATATCGGTATCAAGCGGTCTGCATATTGATGTTGGTGTCGTTAGAATGTAAAGTATATCTTGGAGCTATCTTGGTATTCTCCTTGTTTTGGTATCGACTTGGCTCCCATTCTTCTTGCTTTCGGTATCACATGAGTTCCTTTAAACCCCTTTGCCTTTGGTTTTGGCTATTCAGGCTTTTGCTGTGGCATTGTATCACTATGATACCCCCTTCACCTTTTCTCTGGTTTCGGTATCGAATTTTGGTAGTAACAGGTAGAGACTATAAAATTTGTGTTGTTTATTGCTTTAGATTTATAACCATGTTTTTGTTTAGTATTGTTTGGGGTTTTTTGCTTGATTATTGTAAATTTGCTATTTTTGCTCTTTTTAAATAAAAAGCCATTATTTGAAATCTATAAGGAATATATTATTTATATCCTTATGATTTGAAATATGTCAATATTTCTACTTTTAAATTGTTTAGACAAAACTTATAAGAATTATAGTAAATAACTTTTTATGAGATTTTGAATCTCAAACAAAATTGAACACAAAAAGGATTGTTCTAGTCGTTTGTTTGGACTAGAATATAAATAATAATAATAAATAATTAGTAAATATGTAAATATCACGCTTAAAAAAATATAATCATTATAACCTCATTCATCCAAAATTTATGTAAACAGCACTATTAATATTATTATTAAATAAATGTATGTTGTATGTTTGGATTTGAATGGTTTCCATTTTTGATGGGTACATATGGTAATATTTCCCAAAATAAATAGAAATGAATATTTGTGACCATTATGTTGATAGCAATAAATGTAAAGTTGATTGCTATAATTAAAAGGTTACAAATAAGGGAATTAATATTGTAATCATTAATGTTTTAGGGAAATAGATGAATAGGTAATAAATATCATATGGTTATAATTAAAAATGGATAGGAATAAATGTTGTGACTCCAATTAGGGAAATAAACACACACACACACACACACATATATATATATGCTTATATAATTAGTTGTAACCATGTGTTTTTATTATTAGTTGGTTGTAATCACTTTTGAGAGTGGTTGGGCTCTCTTTTTGGGCTGGAATGCCTTTACAAAGATATACCCAGTTTCAATATATATAAGAACCAATAAAATTAAATAATGTTAGTAAGATTATGGGAGTTACAACAAGTATAATAATTAAATAGGACTAATATAAATGGCATTTTATAGGTTGTCTGATGTCTTAGGAAATATGATCGTTAGGATCATTAACGACATATAACTGTTATAATAATAAATTTAAAAGGGAATTTAATGGGTGTTAATGGTCGTAGTAAATACTACTAATTCCAATAAGTATATAAATAAACAGCCAAGGGTTTGAATCTTTGGAAATCATCCTTATCTTATTATAGTTTAATTCTAGAAATAATGTCTTTAATTAAAATAAGGTTGGACTTAATAATTTAATGATGCGAGATCAGTTGCCTTATTCGGCGGAAGTCTGCACTTTCCAACAGTAGGATATAGGTACAACTAATGTAAGAAATTATTAAGTTTAGGAACTCATGACGATAATTAAATGTGTAGCATGAATTATCCTAAAGGTTTACTTCAAGTGTTAAGGCATTAAGTGGCTGTGGGGCCCACCACTCTTCTGATAGAAGAAACCAAAAAAAGAAAATAATTTATAGCGTGGCCTACTTCGGGATTAGAGGTATTAAGTAGCTAGTGGGATTCGTGTGTTAAGTATTAAATGATGGATTCTACTTGGGTAGAGTCTGCCTTGGGATAAGGTATTAAATGACCGCCTTGGAGGTACCATAAGTCTTCCTATCCCGTTGGAAGTATTAAGTGACTGGGGGATTATCTGATAAGGTTAGATAGATAGTAATACAAGGTCCGTCGGGGAAAGATCATAAATGACAATTAGCCGTCTACCTAGCCTGTAGGTAATAAGTAACTGCTTACTATCTCTCGGCTTATGTGGGGTTTAGAAATATGCATGAATGACGGAAGCCTTAAATTAGTAGGACTCTGTAGGTAGTGTCCTATAATTTATATTAGTGTATAGCAAACCACCTTATATGGTATTAAGTGATCAATGGATCCGGGTTGGGCCTTAAGTGATCATAAGGATCCGCCTTTATGATATATTATGAGGGATCCTTTATGATATATTTTGAGTAAGGCCATAAGTGGGTACATAATAATCACCCACCTCCTTTATTAGGGTATTGAGTAATTAGATAGCTCGCCTCTTTGTTTTGGTGTATGTTTGAATGGTGGTTTAAAGGCTTCATACTTATGTGTAAATGTTCTATCTCGGTATATCGCGATAACGTTATCCTTGGGAAGTGCTACCATGGGTATGGTAGTTGATCGATGTGCATAAAACTTTACAATGTTAGGTTAGAATTACTAGCCATGTTAGACATATGGTTTTGGTGAAACTGAACAAGATACATTTGCGTATTGTGGACAATTTTATACATTTTCTACTTAGTAGGACTTGTTATTCTAACCCCCTCCTCATAACAACTCTCAGGTTTATCTCAGGGAAGACAGATCTTTGCAAATGTTCAAGTCTGGTTTTCTGTTCTTGTTCTCTCATGCTCAGTATTGATGTGCTGACTTTCTTTTAAGGTAATTGCCTTAGTCGATATTTGTTATCCTATCTTGTTTCTGTTGCGAGTTAGTTATATTGTACTTTGATTTTGCTCATGCTCATTATTTGCAGGTACCAGATTTATATTCTTTGTACTTGGATGGGTTTGAATTTCGATTTTGTCAGAATTTGGGCTTAGAAAAGTACGGGGTGTTACATTTGGTATCAGAGCTTAGGTTTGGATGATTAGAGGAACTAATAAATTTTGATTAGTGAGAGAATGTACTCAAACTTCTTTTTTATTTTCTTTGGTCTTTAGCGCTTGACTCTAAAGAATTTTGACGATGAAGTAGTCTGAACCTATTTATTAAAGATATGTTTAAAACGACTAGGAGTTAGGAAAGTTTTGAGTTCGAGTTTCTGGCCAACCCTGATTTACTCCCACGGTGCGTTTGGCAATTTATCTTGATGAACATGAGAACGACAAATGGTGAATCCCGTGGATTTGAGTTGATGATTGGATGAAAAGCTAGCTACAAATGAGATTGTCACGATTTATGGTTTTTAGTTTCGTTTGGGAGTTCCTGTCTATTGTCATTTCTTGGTTTTGGAGTCAAACAGGAAATTCTTGTCGATATGTCGTATTGGTCCGGAAGCAAAATTATGAAGTGTATCCATTCAATACTTCATTTTGAAAACTTAGACATTCCTTTGGTAGAACCTTTTCCTTTGAGATCCTGGTCATATATTCGGGAGACTTTATTTTTACAACTATTTTGGAAAAAGAAAAAAGATTTAGAAGATTTTAAATTACTTTTCAAGAAAATTATTTGTGTAAGTCAATAAGCTATAAATCTATCTGTGTTTCAGATTATTGTTTAATTTCTAGTAAATGATCCTTTTACGTAAAAAGAGGGAACTTAAAATTTTCAAGGGATATGCCTAAAATCAAAACGATTACCCATTCCTTGTTATTTTTAATATTCCTCTTTTCAGATATTTTTGATAATTTATGGAAATTATCACAAATAGCCTTTTTCTTGACAATTCAAGAACATAAAAGGATTGTTTCAGTCAGTAGCACAGGCTGGAGTGTAAATTAACTAAAATAATAAAATAAACTTATAGTACGCGACCCTTATTTTATAAATAAAGTAGAATTTTGAAAAGTTTTCAAAAAGTTTCTCTCGATTGGACTTATGAAAACTTCTATTTAGCTTAGGGTATTTTATTTCATAAAATAGTTTGATTTGTTTATCAGCTAGGTAAGGGGATAAATCTGTTTTAACTTTTATTATGGATTTCTAGCTGAATTTATTTCGGGTATCCTTAAGTTGATTGCGTGGTCACAGCCTTTTGTTGAGGCAACTTTGAATCTTTAGAAACAGTTCAGAATTTGACTACGGTCTATGATACCGCCGTGATAAGGACAAGTGTTTTTAGGATTGTGTTAAACCTTAAGAGATGACACGTGACGATTAATATTTTAACCCGATCCTAATAGGGTCAAGGTTCAACCATTGTCTGAAGCTCATTTAGTAGTTGATCGTCTAGTGTGATACCTAAAGTGGTCAACTTGTTGATGAGTTTCGGTATAACATGAACCTAGGACTTTATCGTAGAAGTTGCATTGATATTCCTCTTCATAAACTTCTTTCTTTCGTCCTTCCTTCCTCGTCTAGCTGAACCATATCTTCGTTCTTCTTCTCTTTCTTTGTAGCCTCCTTGTATCCTCCTTTTCCACGCTGGTTTGCATATTAGATCTCGCCCCACTATTACTTCAAGATATAAACCCAATTTCTCCTCTCTGATAATTTCTTAGCCTATAATCATGTTTGTGCTGTCTGATCTTTCTTGTTCCATTCAGGCTCACCCCTACAGAGACCATTTGGTTGGATCGAAATGGGCGGTAAATTTCATTGCTTTAGGGCTAAATGAATTAGTCCTAGCAGTAGAATATGCATTGATCATTTGCTTTGAGATTTCTGAATAGGACTGTTGTCCGTGCTACATTTGCCTTTATCGTATCTCACTGGAATAGATTTTGATGAAGGCAATTGTTGTTTCGGAGGTGAAGATGGTCTTTACGAGGATAATCTTGTGAAGATTTTAAAGGCATTCGTGTTATATGTGGACTTAAATGATTTTTTATTTGATCGGCTTTGGAGATTTTGCAGCAGATCTCTTTTCCCTAAATGTCAGTTTTTGAGTTGGGTAATATATTTCTAAACTGCTCATGTTGATGTGTGACTCACTTAGCACGTTATTCTGAAGATAGGAATTTACGACTAGACTTGTCTTATGATGCGGAAATCAATACTTGCTTCGATCGATGACATAACCATCATTTAATACCGCATCATCTTTGATTCAGCTTGTTGTTCTTTGTGTTGTTTCACGGAGGTCTTCCTGTATTTTCATCTATCCACTTTCATCCTGAGATAGTGATAAGTGAATCTTCGTGGAAAGCGGTTTTGGAAGTAGGTTTCTTTTGTCATCGCTAATTTTCTTATTTGAAAGAGTCGTGATGTGGAAACCTCCAACAACACTAGCATTGTTTACAACACAGAATCGAGCATTCTGCTAGCGTGATATGACTAATCAAAGGTCATGGAAATGATTCGTAGTCTAGCCGCGGAGAAAGATGTCTCGTTGTTTATAGGTAATGTTTGGAGTTTCAATATTGTTGTCTTTGTTCTTTTCTCCTTCCAGCGATTATTTCTTGACTTTGTGGTAGTTTATGCTTATAACTGTTAGTGTATTGTCTATGAAAATCGCTCGACGATGTAATGAGAGTTCAGTTGTTTAGAAAGATTCTGTGTAATTCGCGCTTTCCTGTAAGTTGAAACGGAAATGAAATCTCATTTTTTCTTTATATAACTAATAGTTATTTTAGAGCTGGAAAGATTAGATTTCTATGGCAGACTATTTAGCAAAGGATAAGTTTTTTGTTGTTTCGTCACGGATAGTACTATTGTTTGCTGCTTGTTCCTTTTTAGCTAAAATTTATTTTTGGGTTTAGTGTGTTGTTTCGGTTTTCGCATTTTTCTGCGTAACTGACTTCCTTCTACGCTGAAATGTGCCCTGAGACATTTAAGTTTCCGCAAAACAATTACTGGAACTTTTGCAAACGTCATTTAGAAAAAAACGTTCTTAAGTTTAATTTTTGGTCTGATTCAATTTATTTCAATATTATTGTATATCCGATTTATGCAAAAACACAGATTTGGATATTGTAACTACATATGTTCAAACATATGTTTTTGTATAAAATGGATAGTTTAAATGTAGTAAAACACTTGTTACCAAAAGTTTAGTTCCTGTACAAATATCATATGAAAAGTAAAGCAATAAAAAAAAGAATTTAAAAATTAACATGTAAGAAGAGGAAATTTATTTTTATGGAAATTACAATTTTATGGTCACTTGTAAAGCGTGAGGAAGATTTTGGATGATTTGTTTGTGCGGTTTTAGCGGTGCACTAGGGGTGATAATGCTTTAATAAACATTAACAGTAACAAGAGAAAAGCTATTTTAGCTTTGGAAACATTGTTTCCATATCTTGCCGACGACGTGAGCGAGTCATTATTTAACTCATGTTACGATTTAGAGCTTGTTTAAAGCCTTCTTTGCAGTCAACATGTGGAATTTTTTGGAGTATTTTAGAGAAGTTGAGGTAAAAATTCTATTACGTGGTAAGAACGTTGAGTTCTCCACTTTGATGTTCATTTTCCGTCATAAGTGAAATTAATATGAAGCGATTTAAATGCATTGACGTATTAGACGTTAGGATTTGAATGCAAAAATTGGTTTTTTCACATTTCTATTCATAGATACAAATGGTCCAATGGGAGCAAGAATTTACAGGAACATTTGGAACATTTTGTTTCTAAACAGAAGAACTGTTTTCAAGTACTGTTCGATCGATTACGTATGAGTCAATATTCGATTGATTGGTCCGAGGCTATCGACAAACAAGATTTGTCTAAGTCACTTCGTTTCTTTTTGTCCAAGTCACTTCCCTTTTTGTCCAAATCACTTCCCTTTTCTTTGTGAGTATCGGGAATACCCCCATTCATAGGTCTGAGATCCACATTTATGAATTGAAAAGTCCGAATGATCAACCCACCATGTGAGAGTTTTGGATGAAAAATATTTTCAAAATCTGCATTCATATAGAATAGTGGGTATATTTTAGGATGTTTGCATCATGTTTTCAAAAGTATTTTCAAAAACGAAATGCTTACATATTGGAGGATCCAATTTAGAATCATTATGCATTCATATTTTGTTGTTGTGACTCATCATGTACACGGTGCATATACGCACGTTTGGTTGCAAAACTGGATGTACACTAATTGGTTGTGTAGTATAGGATAATTAGGTGCCAACACCATGACTTAGTCATTGGTAAAATTTCGGGACGAAATTCTTTTAGGAAGGGAAGAATGTAACAACCCGAAATTTAATGATATTTAAATTAGTTAATTAGTTACAAGAATGGATTTTTTTTTTAAATGATGGAATTTGACCATGAAATTTGCACTGTTGCGTTCATAACGGAATTCTGGTCAACTTTCATGTTTGGAACTTCGTGAACGGAGCCCATATGAAAAAATTACCGAGAAAATACAACAACAGACAAAAAATAAATAAACATAATATATTAAATGTATTTTTCCATTTATTACTTGCCTCCACCGGAGCAGGGCGACTTGAGCGGTTGACCTTAGGGTCGACCCTCTGGTCGTTGCTTTCTACTGGCAGCAAGGGTTATGGTATATAAAACATATATATCGATAGACAAATTTTTCTGGAATTAAATCTAACGGTTCAGGGACATTTCTATGCCAATAAATAAAGGGCTAGACCATCACTCTTTTGCTCACATTTTTCTAGAGACGACAACGTAGCTCTGCCATTCCCAATTATCCAATCTCTTTTAAAAAATTAAAATATAAACATAAATAATTCAGATTCACAATAAGAAATCTTGTTTTTACCGCATCCATTCTCAGTGTTACCAACAAAATGTAGTAAATGTCATGTAGTAAGGAAATATTATCGAGATTAAACGCCGTCATTAATGAAGGGTCCAAATTTTCACCACTAAAACTTTTATCGCCGGTCTCATCTGACATTCTCACGAAAGTTTTTATTTTCGCTCTTTCTCAAAAAACTCCTCCCTCTCCTCTCTTTGTCTTGTTTCCCTCATTTTAATTTCCCTTAGATTTTGCTCATTCTTCTATTTTTGTGATTGTTACTTACGTGATTCACGAATAATAACCTAGGTATTCTTTTATTAATGAATTCCCAAGTTTCATCTTGTTTAGATTTATCAGATTAGTTGATTTTTTGTTTATTTCTATCATTAGATACGAATTATTCTTTGTGAAAGAATTTAAATTTTTTAATTGCATTGGAAAGTTGGATGTAATTCCAGTTTGGTTAAATGAGTTGGCAGGCTTACATTTTAATCTTATTTCTACAAGTAATTAGAGTTTTTCTACTTTGAGTTTCAAGTTGGAAGATTTATCTTCATCTTGTTTAGAGTTTCTGCTAGCGAATATTGATCTAAAATGTGAAAATGAATTATCCAAAGCCTATTTCATTTTTAAGTTTTCAGTTATAGAAGATGTGACAGGAAGAAGTCTACTACTTGGAGTTGAGCTAGTTACAGACCGTCTTAGAAAAACTCTAGTTGGCTCAAAAGTAGTGCACGTTATTAAACAGGTGAAAGGTAACCCAAATAACTAAATAGTTGTTTATGAAAAATCAAAGCATAAACTAAAACAGAATGCACAATGTAATGACCCGTATTCTACGCATCGGGGGATCGTAGAATATTTATTTCTTTCCCATATGAAGTCGTATGGTCATGTAACTTTGGGAAACATCCATTAGAGTCATTTCCCATGCTTATGATTCTTGTCGATTTTTAAATGACTATTTTGCCCCTAGCTGATCTTGTTTTGGCCATAACTTTTGATTGGAAAGGAATTTTGATCTGAAACCACTCCCATTAGATTCGTTTGATGGTTTACCTTTCCGTAGAGTGGTCATAATAGTCAAACGGACTTACCGTTTAGGAGATATGGCTGAAATAAGGTTTGGAGGATGAAAAACTACTTAACCGGGCCAAATCGGGTGATTAGTGAGTAGGCCCATAACCCATTTCGGGATTAGGGTTATGGGAAGGCTGAAATGAGATGGAGAATCATTCCATTTCAGTTTTCTAGCCTCCACTTATCACTAAGGAACCCTAAAAATGGCCTCTAATCTCTAAATCACCTCCAAATCACCTTTTGGTCAATGATTTGGCTTAGCAACCTCTATTCAAGGAAGATCTACACCAAAGCAACATTGGAGCTGCTGTTTAGCATTGAGATTCACATCAAATCAGAGATTTATTTCAGATCTTAGTTTATTTGTGGCTAAGGTGAGTGATTTGCATAGTTTTACACTAATTATGGCTAGTTACGGGTAATTAGTGTTAATTAGCGAATTTAAGCATGATAAAATTCGGGAAAAATGTTCATAAATTCCTATATGATGTTTTAGACCTCTGATATGAATTTGGGTTAATTTGGTTAAGTTTTGCTAATCCTATCATTAGTTTCACCTAAACATGCTTAAGGGGAAATATGGGGTTTTGGGGTATGTTTGATCCATTTTAACCTATCATATTGATGTTTTGATGTTTGTGGTTGATTATGCATGTTGCTATGACTGTATGATACGCTTTGTGATTGGTTTCAATAGTTAGAATGGTCGAAAACGTCGTCGAATGGCGTAAACACTTGCTGGAACAGTTTCAGAAAACAGTGCAGGGTTTGGATCGGATCAGATATGGGGCTCGGATCGGATATGTTGAACTGGGCAAGGGATTCGATCGGATCGGAACCTGACACTTGGGAAAAGTGGCAAAAAGGAAGGCCACGCTAACTGAACTGGGATCGGATCGGATTAAGGAGGACGGATCGGAGCGGAAGCATGAAGATGGATCGGATAGGAGCATGTGAAGGATGAGGAGGCGGATCAAAGCAGAAGCACGAACTGGAGGGGAATGGCCCCCGACCCGAACCGAGGAGAAACACCCGACCCGAACCGCACCAGAAGAAGACCCGACCCGAACCGACGGCTTGAGGAGGAACCCGACCCGACCCAGTATTGACCAATAACCCGAGATGCAAAGGTAGTCCAATATGGGAAGTTAGAGCTCAGGATCCAGTTGGGAACCAATGAGTTCACTTCATGGTTGGACTTTGCTGCAGGACGTGTGCTAATGAGTTGTCGACGTTCATAACTTTGATTCACCACTAAAAATGAATGATGGGCTACTTATCAGTGCAGTAGAGTCATTATGACTCGAGGGGCAAGGTGATGGTAGCAAGACTACGTTATCAGTGCAGTAGAGTCATTATGACTCGAGGGGCAAGGTGATGCGTAGTAAGACTATGAGCCAGCGCAAATGGGGTGAATAACTCCATGGGGCAAGTGGACATAGTGAAGGACTGGTAAGACTATGAGCCAGCGCAGATGGGGTGAATAACTCCATGGGGCAAGTGGACATAGTAAGGATTAGTAAAGCTATGAGCCAGCGCAGATGGGGTGAATAACTCCATGGGGCAAGTGGACATAGCAAAGGATTAATGGCTACGTTATCAGTGCAGTGAAGTCATTTATGACTTCATGGGGCAAAGTGATCGTAGCAAGGTATGTTGGGTGATCGAAGTGGTGAATATCGTATGCTTTACGCACTGAGTGAGAGATGTGAGGATGGATGCTATGTTTGATTGTTTGCCATCACTATGACATGCACACCTCCCCCACCTCCGTATCTTTACACTGCTTGATATGGCACCTTAGAGTGTTGTACAGTATGTAGTGCTAACTCCTTGGTTGCAGGTCCAGGTTCAGGTATGTTTTAGTCTACTTGTTATTATTCACTTTAGATGCTTATCGCTCATACCAGGCTTTATGTCTGACCCAGAGTTTTATGCCTCCTCTTATTACTCTGGGTGCTCACACGAGCAGACTAGAGACAGGTTAGCTGATGATACGCGAGTAGCTGATTCGGAGGCGGGCAGGAGGCTTCCACGTATGATATATATATATTCTCACTGTGTCGTTGGTGGTCGCTACTTGGGCAGTAGTAGTGTACCTCCTTTATCTTGCTTTTGCTTTGAGACAGTTTGAAAGTTGTAATAAGCTGTATTTTGGATTTCCGCTGCTATGATGTTTAGTTTTGGTTTTCAGCTTATGCACTGTCTAATCTGTTTTATGTCAAGTATGTTATTATTATATTCTGTTCTATGCGCTGTGAGACATTCTACAGGTTCCTTGTTAGTTCATTTCCTTCTTCCCTTTTCTTCTGGCGACCCGTTCCGCGCTAACTGGACATGTGTACAGCGCACCTTTGGAGTAAATGTCGGTTGGTGCGGGGCGGGCCGTTACATTTGGTATCAGAGCTCTAGGTTGCATAGTTAACCTAGGGAAAGACACCAGGGAGAGATAGTACGTATATGAGAGCGCGTATTTGTGATTACTTTGGTTTTCAAAAGCTATATATATATATACTATTAGTAGTATAAAGATGAAGTCGCACTGCACTAGCACCACTATGGGGTCGTTAATCGTTTCCCTTTTTCAGATTGACGATGAGCCGAGACACGAGGGGTGCTGGTAGAGGGAACAACCAGGGGAATGCCGCTGACATGAGGGCGATGTTTACTAACCTCATGAGAGACATGCTTAGAGAAGTGCAAGGGGCAGTTCCCAATCCCGGAGTTGGTGTTGGCCCAGTAGTGCAGGCGCCTAGGGTCGATTTCGCCAAGTTGTGCAAAGATTACACTAATCTTGGTGGGAAGTCGTTCCGAACGGAGTCGGCCACAGATGTTCAAGATTGGATGGATAGCTGTGACCGTATCTTCGATGACTTGGGTCTTGAGGATGCGATGAAGAGAAGGCTAGCGTCTCGTCAGCTGCAAGGGCGAGCGATGAATTGGTGGAATGCCATTAGAACAGCTACTCCAGAGGACCAGGTTACTTGGGTTCAGTTCAAGGCTCGCTTTAGCGAGAAGTTTATTCCAGCTGCCCAGAAGTCAGTGTTGTTTAAGATGTTCTTGGAACTCAAGCAGAACGGAAGGGCAGTTTCTGACTATATTGCTGAGTTCGACACTTTGTCGAAGTATGGACTGTCTCTTATCGATACTCCTGAGAAGAAGAATGAGAAGTTCATTACTGGTTTGGATGGGTACTTGGGGGAAAGGCTTATCAACCACATCGATGAGACTTTTGAATCGATTGTGGGGAAAGCTTTGAGATCAGAGAGTCTTTACCCTAAGTCAAAGACTGAGGCTGCATCTGCAGAAGGGCCAAAGCCGCAAGCAGGCGGTGGAGGCAAGAATAACTCTCAGAATAAGAGGAAGCAGGACCAATCTAAAGGTGGCCAGAAAAAGAGCAAGGGGGATGTTGAGTGCTTCAGTTGTGGTAAGAAGGGCCATTATGCTAAAGATTGTCGGGCCAAGCCAGCGGATAAGAAGTGCTTCAACTGTGGTCAAGTGGGACATTTCAAGGATAAGTGTCCGCAACCTCTTAAGGAGAAGCAGATTGTGAAAGCATATGCTATTGATGTTGTTCCTTCTTCGTCGAATGCCCCAACTGCGGCGGAGAAAGGAAAGAGTGTTTTTATTCAAGGTATGCTTTCTATTTATGATATACCAGTTCGAGTTTTGTTTGATACTGGGGCTTCCCGTTCCTTCATATCTAGTGACCTGGTAGATAGGTTGGGACTGGAACCCGAGATAGTCGATAGACCATTGGTTGTGACGAACCCGATTGGTGGCTCGACTAGCCTTAGTATGATTTGCAGGAATTTGGTCTTGTCGAGTCATGAATGTATGTTTGTTTGTGATTGCTTTGTTTTGGGCTTTACTGGGTATGGCATTATATTGGGAGTCGATTGGCTCCAAAGATACCGGGTGGTGGTAGACTGTGACGGCTTTTTGGTGACAGTGAGGGCGGATGATGGGCGGAGGGTAGTGTTTGGTAGTCTACCTAGTGATGGGGTTATGGCTAGTTTTGTAAATTCCCTCGACATCCCGCAAGATGAGTTGTCAGATGTGCCTGTGGTTGGCCAGTATCCGGACGTCTTCGAGGAGGTGACCGGGCTTCCACCACACCGAGAGATTGAGTTCCGTATTGATTTAGTGAAAGATGTCAGACCTATAGTGATGCCACTTCGTCGTATGGCACCAAGGGAGCAGCGAGAGCTCGGGGTGCAAGTCAGCAATCTTTTGAAGAAGGGATTTATTAGAAGGAGTGTCTCCGAGTGGGGAGCACCAGTTGTGTTTTCCACTAAGGCAGATGGTTCCCTTCGTTTGTGTGTGGACTATCGCGAGTTGAATAAGGTAACGAGGAAGAATAACTATCCTCTACCGCGGATTGATGATTTGTTTGATCAACTGGAAGGAGCAAGAGTGTTCTCCCAGTTGGACCTCGCGACTGGATTTCATCAGCTTCGAGTAGCAGATGACAGTGTTCCGAAAACGGCATTTAGGACGCCGTCTGGATTTTATGAGTGGTTGGTCATGCCATTTGGGTTGACCAATGCACCAACCTACTTTGTGGATCTTATGAATCGAGTATTCAGGGATCAGTTGAATAAGTTTGTTCTTGTGTTCGTGGATGACATCCTTGTTTACTCAAGGACAGAGGAGGAACACAAGGGACACTTGAGGATAGTGATGGAGGTGTTGAGGAAACACCAATTGAAAGCGAAATTCTCTAAGTGTCATTTTTGGAGAAGGGAAGTGAGATTCTTGGGTCATGTTGTTTCAGAGAGTGGTATTGCCATGGACCCTGCGAAGGTGGCTACGGTACATGATTAGCCTACGCCCAAGAATGTAACGAATGTAAGAAGTTTCTTGGGATTAGCTGGATATTATCGTAAGTTTATCCAGGACTTCTCCAAGATAGCAGCACCGTTGACTCAATTGACTAAGAAGAATCAGTCCTTCGTCTGGGACGGAGTGTGTGAGGATGCCTTCAAGAGTCTAAAGGAGAAGTTGACGCGTGCGCCAGTGTTAGTCATTCCTAAAGGGAATAAAGAGATAACGGTATACACAGATGCTTGTGGTACCGTACTGGGTGCTGTATTGATGCAAGGAGGTAGGGTTGTAGCTTATGCTAGTCGACAGCTAAAGTCGCATGAGAAGAAGTATCCTACCCGTGATTTGGAACTAGCAGCGATCGTGTTTGGGCTGAAGATGTGGAGAAACTACCTCTTGGGAGAAAGATTTGAGTTGTTCACCGATCATAAATCATTAAAATATCTCTTCTCTCAGAAGGATCTGAATCTCCGTCAGCAAAGATGGTTAGAGTTCTTGGCTTCGTATGATTTTGATATCGCATACACACCTAGGAAAGGTAATGCGGTAGCTGATGCCTTGAGTAGGAGACATGCCAGCTTAGGGGCTATGTTTCTTGAGTGGAAGCAACTGGAGTATATCGCGGGGTTTGATTTCAGACCAAAGTGCGAATTGGATCCAGTTATGCTAGCTAGTTTGGCGATCAGACCCACTTTGATAGAGCGGATTGGTTCCAGCCAGAGGGACGATCCTAACCTATTGGAAATCATCTCCAAGTTAGAGATGAACATCGACGGTGAGGAGATGAGTGCGTATGGGATTGACTGAGATGGTTGGCTTCGAAAGAATGGAAGACTAGTTGTGCCCAACGTGAATGGTTTGAGAGATGAAGTGCTTAGAGAATGTCATCACTCAAAACGGACTATACACCCCGGTGGTAATAAGATGTATCGAGATATGAAGCAGACTTACTACTGGGAAGGGATGAAAAGAGACGTTGGGAAGTTTATATCCAAATGCATGAATTGCCAGCTAGTTAAAGCCGAGCAAAAGAAGCCTAGTGGGTTGTTGCAACCATTAGAGATTCCCGAGTGGAAATGGGAGCAAGTCTCGATGGATTTCATCGATGGTTTACCAAGGACTAGATCGGGATATGATAGCATTTGGGTAATTGTAGATCGATTGACTAAGAGCGCAAGATTTATACCAGTCAAATCGACCAGGACGGCAGCTAAGTTAGCAGAGTTGTATATGAAATGGGTAGTGAGATTTCATGGAGTACCCAAAAGCATTGTGAGTGACCGAGACCCGTTGTTCACTAGTGGGTTTTGGAAGAGCTTACAAGAGGCTCTAGGGTCAGGATTACATCTCAGTACTGCATATCATCCTCAGACCGACGGTCAGACGGAGAGGGTGAATCGTATATTGGAAGATCTTTTGAGAGCTTGTATATTGGATTTTGGTGGATCATGGGATGACCATTTGCATCTAGTAGAGTTTGCATATAATAATAGTTACCAATCCAGTATCGGTATGGCTCCATATGAAGCTTTGTACGGAAGGCCGTGCAACTCACCATCATGTTGGATAGAGACTGGCGAGAAGTTTGTGCTTGGACCAGATGTGGTGAGGGAAACTTCCGATAAGATTAAGATCATTCAACAACGAATGAAAGCTGCCCAAGATAGGCAGAAAAGTTATGCTGATAAGAGGAGAAGAGACTTAAAATTCTCCATTGGTGACTTGGTGTTTGTCAAGATTTCTCCGTTGAAGAGCGTGATACGATTTGGCAGCAGAGGCAAGTTGGCACCAAGATTTGTTGGCCCATTCCCTGTTCTTGAACTAGTCAGGAATTTGGCGTATAGAGTTGGCTTACCAGAGAAGATGGCGGGAGTTCACAATGTATTTCATGTTTCCCAACTGAGGAAGTTCGTTCACGACTCAGATATGACTATTTCACCTAATCAGTTAGAGGACTTCGAAGTAGAACCCGAGGCGGTTGGGAACCGCAAGCCGATTCGTATTGTGGGGCACGATACGAAGCAACTTCGAAGGAAGGCGGTGAAGCTAGTCAAGGTTCAGTGGGGCGAGGACGAGAATGATTGTACTTGCGAGACAGAGGAGGGCATGAGGGAGGCATATCCAGAACTCTTTGCTTGGTAAGATTTACCTTACAATTTAGTTTTCCGCATGTTAGGGTAGACTTGTTTGCATGTTTGATTGTTGTTTGATTGATAGGCATGCGGGACCTTTGTGTGTGTTTTGATTAGGTAATTTCGGGGGCGAAATTTCTTAAGGGGGGGAGAGTGTAATGACCCGCATTCTACGCATCGGGGGATCGTAGAATATTTATTTCTTTCCCGTATGAAGTCGTATGGTCATGTAACTTTGGGAAACATCCATTAGAGTCATTTCTCATGCTTATGATTTTTGTCGATTTTTAAATGACTATTTTGCCCCTAGCTGATCTTGTTTTGGCCATAACTTTTGATTGGAAAGGAATTTTGATCTGAAACCACTCCCATTAGATTCGTTTGATGGTTTACCTTTCCGTAGAGTGGTCATAATAGTCAAACGGACTTACCGTTTGGGAGATATGGCTGAAATAAGGTTTGGAGGATGAAAAACTGCTTAACCGGGCCAAATCGGGTGATTAGTTAGTAGGCCCATAACCCATTTCGGGATTAGGGTTATGGGAAGGCTGAAATGAGATGGAGAATCATTCCATTTCAGTTTTCTAGCCTCCACTTATCACCAAGGAACCCTAAAAATGGCCTCTAACCTCTAAATCACCTCCAAATCACCTTTTGGTCAAGGATTTGGCTTAGCAACCTCTAATCAAGGAAGATCTACACCAAAGCAACATTGGAGCTGCTGTTTAGCATTGAGATTCACATCAAATCAGAGATTTATTTCAGATCTTAGTTTATTTGTGGCTAAGGTGAGTGATTTGCATAGTTTTACACTAATTATGGCTAGTTACGGGTAATTAGTTTTAATTAGCGAATTTAAGCATGGTAAAATTCGGGAAAAATGTTCATAAATTCCTATATGATGTTTTAGACCTCTGATATGAATTTGGGTTAATTTGGTTAAGTTTTGCTAATCCTATCATTAGTTTCACCTAAACATGCTTAAGGGGAAATATGGGGTTTTGGGGTATGTTTGATCCATTTTAACCTATCATATTGATATTTTGATGTTTGTGGTTGATTATGCATGTTGCTATGACTGTATGATATGCTTTGTGATTGGTTTCAATAGTTAGAATGGTCGAAAACGTCGTCGAATGGTGTAAACACTTGCTGGAACAGTTTTAGAAAACAGTGCAGGGTTCGGATCGGATCGGATATGTTGAACTGGGCAAGGGATTCGATCGGATCGGAACCTGACACTTGGGAAAAGTGGCAAAAAGGAAGGCCACGCTAACTGAACTGGGATTGGATCGGATTAAGGAGGACGGATCGGAGCGGAAGCATGAAGATGGATCGGATAGGAGCATGTGAAGGATGAGGAGGCGGATCGGAGCGGAAGCACGAACTGGAGGGGAATGGCCCCCGACCCGAACCGAGGAGAAACACCCGACCCGAACCGCACCAGAAGAAGACCCGACCCAAACCGATGGAGGACACCCGACCCGAACCGACGGCTTGAGGAGGAACTCGACCCGACCTAGTATTGACCAATAACCTGAGATGCAAAGGTAGTCCAATATGGGAAGTTAGAGCTCAGGATCCAGTTGGGAACCAATGAGTTCACTTCATGGTTGGACTTTGCTGCGGGACGTGTGCTAAGGAGTTGTCGACGTTCATAACTTCGATTCACCACTAAAAATGAATGATGGGCTACTTATCAGTGCAGTAGAGTCATTATGACTCGAGGGGCAAGGTGATGGTAGCAAGACTACGTTATCAGTGCAGTAGAGTCATTATGACTCGAGGGGCAAGGTGATGCGTAGTAAGACTATGAGCCAGCGCAGATGGGGTGAATAACTCCATGGGGCAAGTGGACATAGTGAAGGACTGGTAAGACTATGAGCCAGTGCAGATGGGGTGAATAACTCCATGGGGCAAGTGGACATAGTAAGGATTAGTAAGGCTGTGAGCCAGCGCAGATGGGGTGAATAACTCCATGGGGCAAGTGGACATAGCAAAGGATTAGTGGCTACGTTATCAGTGCAGTGAAGCCATTTATGACTTCATGGGGCAAAGTGATCGTAGCAAGGTATGTTGGGTGATCGAAGTGGTGAATATCGTATGCTTTACGCACTGAGTGAGAGATGTGAGGATGTGAGTTTTAAATCTGAATGGTTTCCTATGTTCACATTATACAATTTGGTTCTATAACTACATTCAAGTAAGCTACCTGAAGAATATGTGCCAATAAGCACGTACACATAGGCTTATTTCAATATCAACACTGTCATTGGTGCAGGCATGGAGGTCGAAACTTGGACATATGGGCTTACATCTCAAATTCCAATAAAAAAAAAGCATTCTACAAGTTGTATACTAGGTACTCAAATAAGGAAGCATATGTGTTAGTATTCTGTGGGTTAGATTATTATTTTTTCCCTTTCTAATTTGTTTTTTTTTATCCTTTCCAGTCATGCTTTACGCATTTACAAGGTGTTAGTTTTCATAAGTTACTTTTATTTACATGTGGAATTTACAATTAAATCATATATGCCATTGTGATTCCAAAGTTAACATATTAACATACAAATTTACATTATCAGTGAAAACTAACACCTAAATTTACATTATGTGGGCGTAATTTAGATTTATGCCTATCAGAGTAAACATTTGCACTGGTTATGTAAACAAGGAACTTACAATAGTATTTTCTTTGCGAGACGGTTGATCCTGATGCAGTTGCATATTGGACAAATTATACTCATACAGGTTGGGTTTTTATATTTAAATAATTTTATTTTGACATTGTTATTTGGTTGTGGCATGCAAGACTCTTTGCATTCGGAGAACAAGTTTGTTTAGTTGATTGCTTTCGAAAGCGGAGAACACGGTTTAATAGAGTGGGTAAGAGTAGATCTGCATGCTGGAGTGGCATGCAGGACTCTTTGCATTCAGATTCTATTATTGGTGTCGCTCCTTTAAATGAAAAAGTTGGTCAGTGTTGTTTCTACATTTTATTTATTTTTGATATCAATATTATTTTTAGTGATGTTTGATCACAGTTTCATCCTCATCTTTGACTATTACTATTAAACAAGCTTGGCATTGTTTTATATTTTAGTGTACTTGAAAACATTCACTCAATTGCTAGAATATGGTTGCTCAAACTAAGAGAGTTTTGAGCACATTTTTGACTTAAATTCTCTCGGTTTTGTATCAAAACTGACCATAACTCAGTGTAAATTGAGCTAATGCTCAAACTGCGAGAGTTTTGAGTCAAAACCGAGTAAATTAATGTAAAAATTTATAGTGATTGTTGCCAAATTGATTAAAAATCTAGAATTCAGTGTATGTATTATGTTTAGTTATTAAAATCCAGAATTGAGTGTATGTACCAATGTTTGGTAACTTGTGTTGAATTATCAAATTTGTACCACTTTGGCAACCTGTGTGGTACATTTATGGTACATTGGTGTAACGCCCCACTTCGAGACCCACATTAAGAAAGAGAATTACATAGTAATTCCGTCTGCTAATGCAGAGAATAGGGCTGGTTAAGGGCGGCTAACTATAACTTTGTCTTAACAATCTATTGAATATGTCAACAAGTGTTGCCTATTTTTTTTTAACTTAGGTGGATCGACATACTCAATAAATCATTAATGCAAAGCTATAGATGACTATGGATCTATTAGAAAAACACCACAACTAATAACTATCTCGTCATAGAATAGTACATATACATATAAACATGCTTACGTATACAATGATACATCTCAATATAATACAAATACTACAACAAAGTCGTATGGTGACCATCAATATACAGAAGGCAAGGTACTACAAATCAAATACATCTCAAAGAAATCCTAAACAGCACCAAGAGAATGACTCGATCCTATAAGGAAGCATCAAGAAGCTACTATGACCAAGGAGAAGCTAAAACCTAAAACAAACTCGGCCTGACCTGAGTGAAAGCACACAGGTTAGGCTAGCTAAACTCATCGATAAAATTTTGCACTCGATAAGGTTAAGCAAATGAAAGATATGATATCCTTTTTCCCAAAGGATACCATGTCATAATGAGGTTACTTCCTTCTAAGAAAGAATGATATCACTTCTTTGGAAGTAGAAGTGATAATTAGGATAAAGCTACACTCAAGTGGCAAAACCACACTTAAAAAAATAAAATATCAACAAGCCAAGTCTTAAATGTAAGGCTTAATTAATATAGCTTCTGCCTCATATCACGGACAATGTGAATTCAATGTCATTAAAAACTTCAAAGGAAAGGAATATCTCCCTAAAGAAGGAATAACATAAAGTATATTCCCTTCATATAATAAATGAACACATATAGATATGTTTCATCTCATTGACATATACTATGTGTGGTGCTAAGGGCACCCCAGTATCTACTTCCTAATACCGCAAATAAAAAAAAATCTTATTAAATTTTGTATGCTTCCTAATACCACATTACCTCCCCATTCTAATCTCTCTTCATCCATTATTTACCGAACTAATCACATACTCGGCCTTAATTTGAAAATCCTAATCTCTCTTATGCAATAGTATCATTGTCTTCTACACCTTACCCATGGCAAAATCGACTAAGTACTTATATTATTATTGACAAGAACATTGTTAAGTCAAACTAAGTACTTATATTATTACTTTTAGTTTTAAAATCACACTACTTAATTTAAACTAATTAAGACAATTTATTTTAGTCATGACGTACGCTAAAGAATCTAAAGAATACAATGAATTGGTAGTTGGAAAATAATTCATCATTTATCATAATATCATATGAATTGGCAGTTGGAAAATAATAGGGTTAACCGTATGGTAGCCCCTATTTTTTAAGTGCGTGGTATTTAGAAGAGTGTAATACTAAGTGTTGTGGTATTTTTTTAGCCGCGGTATTAGGAAGTGCATATTGGAGTGCCCTTAGCACCGCACTATACTAAAATCTCAAAATATCATACAACATGTCATCAAAATCATTTGTAGAATCTTCTTAATTATTTATATCGTTTTTCATTGGTATAAATATAGAAACATCTTAAATCTACCACTAAACTCATTATAAATGAATCTCATAACAATTTATACCTCATTCATCGGTATAAATATAAATACATCTTTATCCATAATTAAAACTCATTTTCAAAGAAATACCATAATTTATACCTCATCTCATCAGTATAAATATAAGTATATCTCCAATCCATCATTAGAATTCATCGTAAAAGAAGATATATAAATTATACCTTATCTTATCGGTGTAATTATAAATACATCTCAAATTCATCTTAACAGAACCCGAAAGGAGTTCAAAGCATCATATTGGAAAACATCATAAAGCATGCATAAAATAATCCATTTTCTTACATAAGGCAATAATAAAGTATCGTCATCGAAATGGTGAAATCGAAATATCAAGAAACTTCAAGAAATACAACACTTGCTTACATCTTGACTAGTACTATACTTTTTTGTACTCACATTGTGATGACGAGGGCCACAAACATCAAAAACACCATGATGACTATAGCTGAAACATTGTGGTGCCCTTAGTCGCAAAATATGAGTAATAACATCGTGATGATTGGAGTCACAAACATCGTGATGGCTATAGTCAAAAACATCATAATGACTCCAATCGAGTACTCGGTCATGTACTAGTAATTGTCTTGAATGTGTCTCTACCTCTTGGATATGAACCTATAAGGCGTCAACGTATGTCCCATACTATACGTTCGCACCTAAAAGTTTACTAGTCATTAGTCGATATCATACTAGAAAACATTATAAACATTATGACATATATATTACGCCTCATCTCATCGCCAAGTAAATACAATACCCTACTCGTCTCATCCCACTAACGAGTACTATCAACATCGTGACTTGTCTCATCTTATCCAAAAGTGAAAAATCATCTTAAAACATCTCAACACCGTTAAATCATCGTAAAGAAGCTTGCCTCATCTTATCGACAAGTAAAATAACGCCATGATGGTTAATTATAACCATAATTCGCAAATCAAGAATTTTAGCATCATGCCTCATCTCATCAGCGTTTACAAAATACATCTAAAAATGGTTCCTCATTGAATATACTCCTAAATAGGTTCTGTCAAATCATATTGTTTTATCCAAAATTTTGTAACATTATAAATCATCTCAAATAATCCATCGAAAGGGTTTCGATCGTGTAAGTCTGGCATTAAGTGATAAAGCAAATCCATATGTCCCATATCACATGTTTTACTTTACAGTTTAATTCTCTTTATCATATGATAAAAGTTCATAAAAATAAGTAATTGTATTTGTAAAGTATTTTTTTTACTAGAGAAAACATGAATTAAAATGATTTATGGAAATTATTATTATATGAATCATGTTTACTATAATAATATAATATATATATATATAAAGCTTCTAAAAATCATTTGAAAATTCCAAAAATATTTAGTTAGAAAACACTTTATTTTTAACACCATTCTGAATACACTTTATAAAACACATGCATGAAATCACCAAAAATCTCATAAAATCAACAATTAGAAACCATACAAAGCTGAACAATAAAACTCAGGGATGCAATTTATTTAGCTGATCCGCCCTCTTAAAACTCAAAATCAGCTAAAACATTAGAGATAAAAGTTGAAGAAAATTGTCATAGCTTGAAGACAGAAAAGAAATGATCAAATTTGGACCTGTGGATCAAAAGTTATGGCAATTTCATTTCAGGATATAAAATTACAACCCTCTGGATGATTAAAAATATCAATATGGCTGCGTAGTAAAGAGCCAATTGACCTCAATAAATCTCAGAATTTAACAAAATATGAAACAGAAATTTAAAGATAATTTTCTTAGCTTGAATTCGTAAAAGGAATTATCAAATTTGAACTTATAGGTCAAAAGTTATGCACAAACAATTCTCAGATCTGAACTCTTTGTCACTGTCGTTTTTCTCCTAGAACAACAACAAAGAAGTGCAAATTTGACTTATTAACGTCATAATTTCACAAAGCTCAAAACATGACAGTTGTAGCTCTGTGTCTAAGCTTTCCATAACATCCTAAAAAAAATGTATAAGAAACGTGTCACTTATGGCCAAAACAATTATCGGGTCTGTGATTGTTGTTGCTGTCTATTTGCTTTTGGGACAACAACAAACAAGCACAATTTTGAGCAAGTAAACATTAAAATTTTATAAAACTCAAAGCATGAAAATTGTAGATAATGATTTGGGCCCTCAAGAACATCAAAGATTATTGAATTTGGTTAAGAAACGAAAAAGTTATGGCTATATCCGATTCACCTCCATCAATGGACAGAAACCAAATCAATTCAAGGTGCAGATAAATGACATAAAATCAAACACATTTCGGTCAATAAATTCAAGAGGCACATATCTAAAAAATCACCGATTATGATTTAACTAGCATGTATAAGTGTTATTACTCACCTTAACATCTCGATCTAGCATGCATGCCTCAACTCAACACCAATTTTCCCGAAAAAACTACATTTTTGACCTTTGTTGCAACAAGGGTTTGACATAGCAAAACTAAGTATTCTCCTACGAAATCAAAATTTTTATACAAGATGTAGCTGTGAGTTATGAACAACATACCAAAATTTCATTTTTTTTTAAAAGTTAATTATGAATTTTCTACTAACCTACGTTTTCAGTTCAGATTTAACCCGAAAATTACTTGAGAGAAGAAGACTTTTGACCCATCAATCCTACATCAATTGCAACAAAATTTGGTACAGAGGTGCTGGAATGTGTTGGCAACAACATATCCAAGTTTCGGAATTTTTTAGATTAATTTGATTTTTCATGATTTTTAGAACAACTAGGGTTTTGCTTAGAAGATAAAAGAGGATGCCATTCCTATTTTGGCCTGGAAGTGTTTACAGGAGAGGAGCGATGAGTTGAACATGAATTCTCTCCTGAAGCTTCTAGGCGAGTCATTGCCTTGTTGGATGCATAATAAAGCATTTACAAGAAAAAAATTGCTTATGTACATATGTATAAGTAATTCGAACATAATTTACTCATGTTAACTTTATTTTACATGAAAAAAATTGCACACTTCTTATTTTTTATGAAATATAATAAAGCATTTATAAAATTTTATTTTAATATGTAAAAATGGTATTTTTACTTTAAACCATTAATTTTAGCAATATGTACATTTTTAGACAGAATCATCATTTTTGACATATTTGGCTAAACAAAAATTATTTCTTTGCCAAAAACATCGAAATAATATTTATAATAAATATTACATTTCCTAGAAATTTACTTCTCATCTGTCCTTCTATTTTGTAAAAGGCTACTATTTGAATAAAATTTCAATATTATTAGTTTGACTCAAATTAATTACCATCTTTGTTTATTCCCATCCCAAATAACAAATAAAGTATTTGAAACTATATTTCCCCAAAAAATTCTTAGATTTATTAATTATTCCCCAAATGAACATTTTAAAATCCCAATTTATTGTCAGTTAACTATATTAAATTATAATCTCCGTTATAATTTAATATAATAGGTAACTCCCGAAACCGGGTTGTTACAAACTCTCCATTTTAATTAAATTGCATCCTTGCCATTTCTACAGAAGAGTAAGCACTCAACGTCTTAATCTTATCATTCAAAGGAAAGTTAGACAAGCACGAAACGATATTTCCTCATCTCTCATTCAAGATGAAGGAAAAGAAGAAGGTAATTGCTTAATAATTCTATAAACTTCCCTGAACATCTACATAGGATAAGCGGTTTATAGCAATTTTTCAAGCGACATCTCAAAATTTTGAAGACACCTCACCTTTGTAAAAGAATATAAAGGCTAAAATACCTCTTAAAATCAATTTTCAAAGAAAGATTACTTAAAATTTCGCGAATGAGGTTGAGATGTCACTCAACTTTATCCCCAAATCAAGACATCAAAGGAATAATCAACCTACTTTTCTGTATCTCACAACGGAATACCACATCGATAAGGGAATAAACATCAAAATGGATAGGAAAATCCAAAAGAAAATGTTTTATTTAATAGCCCATAAACCTCAATGACCGCAATATGCAAATCATTAGACTATTGCACTAAGGCAATAGGAACACAAGGAATTAAGATACCCTAAGCAGATGGTTATAGACTTAAAAATTCTTATGGTTCCAAAATTTTATTACTTAGAAAACCTAGTCTCAATTCCTCTTTACAATAAAACTCTTAAACTTCTTAATGAAGTGAATTAGAACCTCATTACCATGGATGATTGTCTTATCCTAGCATTTAAGAAATCCTTATCGATATCGTTGATCAGGCGTATCGACCAGAGTTTTTAAACACTCGAATGGACGATCCAACACGATAGAAAATCATTTTCTATAAAATAAATTCTTTCATATGATTTTCAATTCATTCCATTACACAAATAAAATTTTAATTTCCTTGTTAAACAAATATTTACTTTAAAAAATTTCAAAAGCACGATTTATAATTAACTCATAAACCAGAACCATAATAGGAATCATTGAGATATTCTCAGAATGCTCGACTCAAATAGAATAAATCCAAAGAATTACTCTTAAGATAAGACATCATCAAATTAATCTGGAATATTACGGAATACATATATTCCTATATATATCCCAAATTATCAACTCAACAAATCAAAGAAAGACAAGAGCTCAAAGATAGTGGTTAGTAACACTTGTACTATATTTGGATGTATCGCTATATATGTCTCTGTTCTGTGTTTATCGTATTTTGTTTAGAAATCCTGCTCTGATACCGAAATGTAACGCCCCACTCCAAGATCCACACTAATAAAGAGAGTTACATAGTAATTATGCCTGCTAGTGCAGAGAATAGGGCTGGTTAAGGGCGACTAACTATAACCTTGTCTTAACAATCTATTGAACATGTCAGCAAGTGTTTCCTAAGTTTTTTTTAACTCAGGTGGATCGACATACTCAATAAATCATTAATGCAAAGTTGTAGATGGGTATGGATCTATCAGAACAAAACACCATAACTAATAACTATCTCATTATAGACCAATACAAATACATATATACATACTTACATATGCAATGATACATCTTAATATAATACAAATTCTACAACAAAGTGGTATGACGACCACTCAATATACAGAAGGCAAGGAAATACAACTCAACTACATCTCAAAGAAATCTTAAACAATCCCAAGGAATGACTCGATCCCGCAAGAAAACATCAAGAAACTGCTATATGACCAAGGAGAAGCTAAAACCTGAAACAAACTCGGCCTGACCTAAGCGAAAACACACAGGTTAGGCTAGCTAAACTCATTAGTAAAATTGAGCACTCGATAAGGTTAAGCAAATGAAAGATATGATATCAATTTTCCCGAAGGATACCATGTCATAATGGGGTTACTTCCTTCTAAGAAAAAAATGATATCTCTTCTTTGGAAGTAAACGTGGTAATTAGGATAAAGCTACACTCAAGTGGCAAATCTGCACTTCAGGAAATAAAACACCAACAATCTAAGTATTAAATATAAGGCTTAATTAATATAGCTTCTCATCATATCAAGGATAATGTGAATTAAATGTCATTAAAGACTTCAAAGGAAAGGAATATCTCCCTAAAGAGGGATTAACATAACTATACATCAAAGTATATTCCCTTCATATAATAAATGAACACATATAGATATGCCTCATCTTATTAACATATACTAAAATCTCAAAATATCATACAACATATCATAAAAATCATATATAGAATCTTCTTAATTTTTTATACCTCTTTTCATTGGTATAAATATAGAAATAACTTAAATTTATTGCTAAACTTATTATAAACGAATCTCATAACAATTTATACCTCATTTCATCGGTATAATACAAATACTTCTTATATCCATCATAAAAACTCATTTTAAAAGAAATGCCATAATTTATACCTCATCTCATTGACATAAATATGAATATATCTCCAATCCATCATTAAATTTCATCATAAAAGAAGCTCTTATACCATATCTTATCGGTATAATTATAAATATATCTCAAATCCATCTTAACGAAACCTGGAAGGAGTTCAAAGCACCATATTGGAAAACACCATAAAACATGCATAAAATTAAGCCGTTTTCTTAGATAAGGAAATAGTAAAGTATCATCATCGAAATGGTGGAATCGAAACATCGAGAAACTTTAAGAAATACAACACTTGCTTACATATTGACTAGTACTATACTTTTTGGTACTCATATCGTGATGACGAGGGCCACAAACATCAAAAACATCTTGAAGACTATAGCTGAAACATTGTTTTTCCCTTAGTCGCAAAATCCAAGTAATAACATCGTGATGATTGGAGTCACAAACATCATGATGACTTAAGTCAAAACATCATGATGACTCTAATCGAGTACTCGGCCATGGTACTAGTACTCATCTTGAATGTGTCCCAACCTCTTGGATAGGAACCCATAAGGCGCCAAGGTATCTCCCATACCATACGTTTGCACCTAACAGATTATTAGCCATTAGTCGATACCACACTAGAAAACATCATAAACATCATGACATATATATTACGCCTCATCTCATAGGCGAGTAAATGCAATACCCTACTCGTCTCATCTCATTAACGAGTACTATTAACATCGTGACTTGTCTCATCGTATCAACAAGTGGAAAATCATCTTAAAATGTCTCAACACCATGAAACCATCATAAAGAAGCTTGCTTCATCTCATCGGCAAGTAAACTAACGTCATGATGGCTAATTATACCATAATTCCCAAATCAAGAATTTTAGCATCACGCCTCATCTCATCAGCGTTTACAAAATACATATAAAAATGGTTCCTCATCGAATATACTCCTAAATAGGATCTCTCGAATCATATTATTTTATCCAAAATTTTGTAACATTATAAATCATCTTAAATAATCCATCGAAAGGGTTTCGATCGTGTAAGTCTGATATTAAGCGATAAAGCAAATCCATATGTCCTATATCATATGTTTTACTTTACCATTTAATTATCTTTATCATACAATCAAAATTCATAAAAGTTAGTAATTTTATTTATAAAAAATATATATTTATATATTTTTTACTAGAGAAGACATGAATTTAAAATGATTTCTGGAAATTATTATCATATAAGTCATCTTTACTATAATAATATAATATATATAGCTTTTAAAAATCATTTAAACATTCTAAAAATATTTAATTAGAAAACATTTTATTTTTAAAACCATTCTGAAAACACTTTAGAAAAGACATGCATGAACATACTAAAAATCCCATAAAATCAACAATCAAAAACCATACAAAATCGAACGATAGAACTCAAGGCTACAGCTTATTCCCTCTTAAAACTCAAAATCAGCTAAAAAATTAGATAAAAGTTGAAGGAAATTGTCATAGCTTGAAGACAGAAAAGAAATCATCAAATTTGGACTTACGAACCAAAAGTTATGGCAATTTCATTTCAGGAAATTACAACCATTGAATGATTAAAAATATTAGTAGGATTGTGGAGTAAAGAGCCAATTGACCTCTATAAATTCCAGGACTTGACAAAACATAAAATAAGAAGGTTGAAGATAATTTCCTTAGCTTGAATTCAGAAAAGAAAAAAAAATCAAATTTGAACTTATAGGTCAATAGTTATGCCTAAACAATTCTTAGATCTAAATTCTTTACCGCTGTCGTTTTTCTCCCGGATCAACGACAAAGAAGTGCAAATTCGACCTTATTAACATCATAATTTCACAAAACTTAAAACATGATAGTTGTAGCTCTATGTCTAAGTTTTCCAAAACACCCAAAAAATTAAATTTAGATAAGAAATGTGTCATCTATGGCCAAAACAATTATCAGGCCTGTGATTGTTGCTGCTGTCTATTTGCTCTTGGGATAGCAACAAACAAGCACGATTTTGAGCAAGTAAACATTAAAAATTTAGAAATCTCAAAACATGAAAATTGTAGGTTATGATTTGGGCTTTCCAGAACATCCAAGATTATTGAATTTAGTTAAGAAACTAAAAATTTATAGCTATATTTGTTTCACCTTCAACAATGGACATAAACCAAATCAATTCGAGGTGCAAATAAATGACATAAAATCAAACACAATTCGGTCAATAAATTCAAGAGGCACGTATCTAAAAAATATCACCGATTGTGATTTAACCAACATGTGTGAGTGTTATTACTTACCTTGACATCTCGAACTAGCATGCATGTGATAACCCGTAACTTTTGATTCCCGCTATGAAATTTCAATTTTTGGGATTCGTTGGAAAGATATTCTCAAATAGATTCTAATATTTTTGGTTTCGCTAAAATCCGGTTTATTTTGCACCCGGTACATTCATTTGAACTTTGAAATCGAATTTTCAAACTACCGCGCCATTTTCAATTCCTTTTATATTTAAAATAAAATATTTATATTCTAACGGCGATCTATATAAATATATATGTCTATTTCTATTCAAAATAAATTTCTCGTCGTTATTATTTAAAATAAATCATTTTAAATATTCAAACTTGGCTAAAATTGCCAAAATAAAAATTTTAAATTAGCTCAGAATTTCCGGGTTGTTACAATCTCCCCCACTTAAAACTTTTCGTCCCCGAAAAGGAACGAAGCTGAAAGTTGTTTTACAAACCAACTCAACTTCCATTATTTTCTTTACGGCTTAAGTTCTTCAAATTTTCAATTTCTAAGAACTTTTCAAAATTTTCAAAAATTTGGCTAACACCCTAAATTTTCGAAAATTTTCGCCATAACCTCCCCTGCACCGGGGACTTCGGGATATTTCAAATAGCCTCCCATGGCCCTCATCAATCAAAAAAGAAAAAGAAAAAGCCAAGCGGCTAGCCAGCCGGCTCATAAAATCATCTAAACCCAATAAATTTGTAAACATATACCTATTTGTCGGGCAAACAATTTTATTCTTCTTCTCTAGCCTCCTTGCTATGACCTGTTCAATGTAAGTACACGTATATGCATGCAATTTCAAACAATTTTCAATACAGCTCAATATTCGTGTAACAACCCGAATTTTAATAACGTGTTATAATCAAGAATCAAGGCAGAATTAAATTTTAAAATCTGAACCAAGGAAAACGGGCTGTGCCATTGCGTTCGTCTCGGAAAAATACGCGAAATAGAGTCCGAGTTTTCGAAAAACGGAGTCTGTATGACCAAGATATGGCCCAACGAAGTTTCACGAAAAATTCAAATCCGAAAACAGATTTGAATTCAGCCCAAAAAGAGAAGGCGGGAAAATTCCCGCCAGACACACAGGGTGTCGACCCCTGGGTCGACCCCCCCTCCAGGGGGTCGACATGGGTGTGGACCCATGGGTCGACCCCTCTCCAGGGGGTCGACATGGGTGTCGACCCCTGGGTCGACCCCCCTTGTAGAACCCCGACCTGATGCACCTGCTTGTCATGTTGGCTCGGTTTTGGAGGCTTGTGACGGATTTTGACGATTCAGATCTATCCTAGGGTTTATCCTACGGCCTAAACAACTCCTAATCTCTATAAAAAGACCCCTAAGCCTACCCTAAACCCTCACAAATCACTCATACCACGAAGTGCTGCCCAAATGCCGAGTGATCATGGCCTCCATCTCCAATTCCTAGAGACTATGCATTCAAATCGGATTCAAATCAAAAGGTGCAAGCTTGCTACACCAAATCGAAGAGAGATCAACGTTGCTACGCAAATTCCATGACGATTCTTCGACAAAGGAGCCACCTTTCTTCGTCAAGACGGATCATGCTCATTCCCTAAGCCTCGCTATGTAAGTTCTAGCTACTTGTAGATTCTAACGGTGGTTCTAATGTGACATGGGATAAAATGAGATGAAATATAAGTATGTTAGCCTATATGAACCTTGTCATGTCTCTTTTGCTTGAACCTATGACTTTGGGCTAAGTTGTAGCGACTTAATCATGCCATTCATGTTATGTTTAATCTAGTATACCTTGCAAGTTTGAATCTTTATCTATGGAACGTTAGCATGAACCTTTGGGAACTACTTGACTTGTGAAACATGGGCAAAGACTTGACTTTGAGGCTTATGCATGTAAATGAACCCAAACCCCTTATGTATCATGCATGTTTGTGGCCAAATTCACTTATGATACTATGCATGTTTGTGGCCAAATTCCCTTATGATACTATGCATGTTTGTGGCCAATATGTTGACATAATACCCTACTATATGACTCGCTTCCACTTGGGTGGGAAATAAGTTTGGGTAGTTTAGGAAAAACGTGGGTATGACATGGAAAACTTGACATGGGGTTTACATGAGAACATGACATTCATGATACATTTAAATATGGTCATGATGCGTGGGGAAACATGGAACTTGAACTAGACATGGGTGGGTTGTAAGTGTAATAAGACACTGGACCAAACATGAAAGTGGCCAACTCGAGGTTGGGTTGAGTTTGTAGCATAAATCTACCCGGACCCGCCCGGCTTAACTAGTGGCTACAAACAATAAGATCCAATGTGAGAAGTTGGTCATGTCGCGCTTAAGACCCGAGGTTAGACTAGGTTATGGTGTAAGACTACCCGGACCCGCCTGGCTAACCTGGTAACCACAACAAGGTCTAATGTGAGTGGTTGAGAGTGCATTAATTAAATTAATGCCACATGATAAGGTTAAGTAAATTTGACTAATGACACTTAACCGATATGACACGAATGGGTAGGTTAAGTGGGACCGGGCTTGATTTCTTAATGACACTTAACCATACAAGACGATTAGGGGATGGGGTTAAGTAATTTACACTTAACTAATCTGACTTGGTAATTAGATGGGATTAAATAACCTACATTTAGCTAATCTAAACACGGTAATTAGATGAGGTTAGGTAACCTACACTTAACTAATCTAAACACGGCAATTCGATGGGGTTAAGTTAAACACTTAACCAATCTAAACTTGGTAATTCAAGGTGGTTAAGTAACCAATACTTAACCAACTTAACATGGTAATTTAATGGTGTTAAGTAACTTATACTTAATCAATTTTACATGATGATTGATGAGGTTAAGCAACCATACTTAACCAATCTAATGTGAGAACCTGATAGGGTTAAGTCATAAGACCTTTTAAATATACTTAACCACTATAATACGATTAGTGGATGGGGTTAAGTTAACCTATACTTAACCAGTACGACTCGATAATCCGATGAGGTTAAGATAATCTGTGCTTAACCAATCTAACACGATAACCTGATAGGGTTAAGATAAACAAATACTTAACCAAATTGACTTGATGATTGAATAGGGTTAAGTCATGGGCTTCTTGGTATACTTAAACAACTTGTAGGGCTAGGTCTTGGACTTGAATACTTAGCCAATCTTGACATGATTCATAGGCGGGCTAAGCCATGAACCTGAATAACAACACTTAACCCAATAGGCAAAACCCTAGTAGAGGAACTAGGTAGAAAATCGTAGTTAATCAAGGGTAACGGGGAAATGAAGCTAAGTGGTAAACCTTAGTTAAGTATAACTAAGTAATAATTCTTAGCCAAGGACATGGGACTAGTTCATGAATAGATGAGTAACCCGGTACGGTAGGTTATCGCTTAAAACACGAGGAGGAGCAAATTATCTGACTTAGATAAAGGCTCCAACGAACTGGGTGACGAAACGGTAGCTTATGGGGACGTGAGGATACTCTTGGTATCCCTCTGTGAGGTGGCAGATGGTCCATGAAACCCGGTCTCACAGAGGTTAAGGTCTGCGATAGAAGAGCCAAGAGTATGCCTTGGTTGCTATGCGAGCGACCTAAAGACTGGGATGGATTAGCGTGGAGTCGACGATACTTGATTTTTTGCCCTGGATAGCACGTCGTCGACTACCTACCATCTTTAGTCAATCGTGTACGAGCGGAAAGGCAAAGAACTCCCAACAGACCATGTTCTTGCTATCGAGTCATGGGTGAGGTTGGCCCATAGGAAAGTGGGGCTATAGTGGGGCCGGGATGTAGTTCTCATACATGATTTTTCTTGGGTTGCCTTTCAGTAGTTGAGGGAGGGGTCACGTGGGACCATAGCCATGGGTACAAAATAGACCTTGATATCTACATCAGCAGACGACTCAAAGCTCCCGACCGAGTTCCGGATTTCTTGATTTGCCCTGACACGGAACTCGGATGGCACATTGAGGAACATGTGCGTCTAGACATGGAAAATGATTCACGATACTTACGCGGGATAAAGGGCGCGGTTGACGGGTGGCATAATCCCTAGTGGACCTAGGTGGCTTGAACCCAAACCGAGACACAGAAACGTTCATTAGGTAGCATAATCCCTAGTGGTCCTAGGTGGCATAAATCCTAAGTGAACACGCGATAGTTCATGGTAAGAAAACATAACTAGATCAAGGGTGGCAGTCCAAAACAACTTCAAGGATAAAATGGTACTACGTTGAGGTGGTATAGATTTACATGGGAAAGCCCGTACGGCCTACGGCAAAGGACTAAACTAATACATGGAAAGAAACATACGAGTTGGGAAAACCTACATATGCTATATATTAGGTTGACATGGACCATTACATGACATTGGGCAAGGGACATTCATAGTTAACACATGACGCGGGTTGGGATACTAGTACGAGAGGTGCAGAGCAAATATACATGATAAATACCTTGGGATGTTATACATGATAGATACCGTAGGATGTTATACATGATAGATACCTTGGGATAGTATACTTGATAGAAACCTGATGATGTGATACCTTGATTTATCTTGACACCGTAGTTTATCATGATACCTTAGTGTATCTTGCTACAGTAGTTCAGCCTGTTATCCTGGTTTAGTTTATCTATCTTGTAGTCATCCTTATGTTTACTTTCAGTTTATGCATGTCATGTTACCTTTACCTGTTTTTATACTGGAAGTAGATAGGACTTACCAGTCTTTATGACTGACCCCGTTTTGTTTCGCCTCTTTGTCTTCCGTTTCCCCCCCAGGTTTCAGGGAGGAAACACTGTTATCTAGTTCGGACTTCTTCTGCTTGAAGGTCATCACGCATGGTTTGGACTTTTCTTGGCTATGGCTACTTTACTGTTTTACTTGGTGAATAATTTATGAAATGGTTTTATGCTTCTTTACTATTGCAAGACAGGTTTTGATGTATTCTGATGTAAAAGGCTTTAGACCTTATTTTATAAGGTAATAAAATTTGTTTTACTTCCGCTGTTTTATATATGTTCTGTCTTGTAATATTTCTGTGTATGTTTACCTCGATAATGCTTCACCAAACCTAGTGCATTCCCTTTGTGAGTGACCCTAGTGGAGGTGTGGTGTTACAATTCGGTTCAATTTGGCATAATGGTTCAAAATTTCAAACAAATAAACAAACAACACAACCATCAATCAATTAGTTGATTAACGTTTCAAATTCATAATTTTGATACATATACAGAAAATCATGTTTTTGATGCCAAATCACAACAATGAACCTATCTAGTTTTGGTTCTCACACCAGTCTAATGGAAATATATAGAAATCTCACCTTCGAAACACGAACATAAATACTGATGATGTGGCCACATCACCAGAATTATCCCCCGGTGTCTAGAATGTGATTCTCTATCTATCCCGTATATTAAAACTTCGAATATACGTTCATGACGCGTATATGCAAAATCTTTATATATTGGATTGTCCAAATTCAATATAAATAAAATATTCAAATAGATATAAAATGGTTTTAAGTTTTCAAAACAATATTGTTTTCATTTGAAAAATATACTCTTCACACTCATTCTAGGATACTACTGATCCTATCTCTAACGAGTCATTCTAATTGGATATTACTAATATAATATCTGATGAATTCTTTCGTATGGTTCTAATGTGTCTTGTTCTCGAGCTCTGTAAACCAAAGCTCTGATACCACTGTGATAACCCGTAACTTTTGATTACCGCTATGAAATTTCAATTTTTCGGATTCATTGGAAAGATATTCTCAAATAGATTCTAATATTTTTGGTTTCGCTAAAATCTGGTTTATTTTGCACCCGGTACATTCATTTGAACTTTGAAATCGAATTTTCAAACTACCGCGCCATTTTCAATTCCTTTTATATTTAAAATAAAATATTTATATTCTAACGGCGATCTATATAAATATATACGTTTATTTCTATTCAAAATAAATTTCTCGTCATTATTATTTAAAATAAATCATTTTAAATATTCAAACTTCGCTAAAATTACCAAAATAAAAATTTTAAATTGGCTCAGAATTTCCGGGTTGTTACAATGCATGCCTCAGCTCACCACCGATATTTCAAAAAAAACTGCATTTTTGTTCTCTGTTGAAGCAAGGGTTTGACATAGAAAAACAAAGTGTTCTCTTATGAAATTTTACAAAAGATGTAGCTGTGGGTTATTAAGAACATAACAAAATTTCACATTTTTATGATTTCCTACAATTAAATATGAATTTCCTACTAACCTGCGTTTTCATCTTATATTTAACCCGAAAATTACATGAGCGAAGACTTTGACCTATCATACCTAAATCAATTGCAACAAAATTCGGTGCAGAGGTGTTGGAATATGTTGGCAACAACATATACAAATTTGAGTTATTTTGAGATTTTTTTTCATTTTTTATGGTTTTTAGACAAAATCATCATTTTTGACATGTTTGGCTAAATAAAATTTATCTTTGCCAAATAAAATGCAATTAAATATTATTTTACATTTTAAAAACATCAAAATAATATTTATGATCAATAGTACACTTCCTAGAAATTTACTTCTAATTCATCCTTTTATTTTGCATTAAAATGCTACTATTTGAATAAAATTTCAATATTATCACTTTGACTCAATTAATTACCAACTTTGTTTATTCCCATCCCAAGTAATAAATAAAGTATTTGAAACTTTATTTCCCTAAAAGATTCGTAGATTTATTAATTATTCCCAAAATAAACATTTTAAAATCCCAGTTTATTGTCAATTAACTATATTAAATTATAAGCTCCGTTATAATTTAATATAACAGGTAATCCCCGAAGCCAAGTTGTTACAATTGGCAACCCCTGTTGAATGTTTCCTCTAGAACGTTGTTTATAATAAGCATGTGTTTGCATTTTCATGAGATGTTTATCTCATGTAACTTTTTTAATTGTTGTAGGTAATTGAAGACTTCCCGAGAAAACGATAAGCATGTGTTTGCATTTTCAAGTGTTTGAAGTCTTTTTTGTAGTAAGCGAATGGTTTTCTTCTGGTTTGGTAAATTTTGGTATGCAAGAGATATGTGCAAACATGGTGTATGAATATTTTGCAAATTTGAATGTTTATTATACTGTGTTGCATTATCATAATTTGTTTACATGATTATCGTACAATATTATTTTACTGTTTAATAACATCTGATAATAATGAATACCGTCGGGTAAATGCAGAGAAAGCAGTGTAATATATGCACAACGTTTAAGAAATGTTAACAAAAAGAATTTTTGGGGTATACACAGTGTTTAAGAAATGTTCATTTCATAAATGCTGAGAAAAGAGTATACAACATTTATACAATGCTGAGAAATTTATTTATAACAACACAGTCTAAATGTTGTAAAAACTGGCGTTTTTATAGCGTTTCTACAAGTACAGTTAAAAGTTGAGGGCCTATCACCATATTTCGTTATACGGTGTTTTTAATTCCGTTGTTAAAGCCTTTTGCAGTGTTTTTCCAACGCTGTTAAAAGCATTCTGTTTCTTGTAGTGATTTACAAGGATTGGAGATATTTAATCTAGATTTTTGCAAAAGGGTTGGTTCTATGAATAAATAATCTTTATTAACTGTTTTCCTTTTCCAATTATTCTTTTTGATCTACAAATTTTAATCTGTATGTATATATATATATATATATATATATATATGCCCTATCTATTCAAATTGCAGATCTATAAGATTTTGAATTATAGGCCTAAAAGCTACATTCATATTTGGATTTGGAATGACTTTCAGGTGAGTGAGAAAATATTCATTGTTAAGAATATCATATATATTTCATTTGTGTCTAATCTGAATTTGTATGCCTAAAATTATTAGATTTAACTTGTTTGTGTCAAATCTGAAATTGTATATGTGAAAATCTAATATGGATTTATAGGTGTTTTAGTTCTAGTATTCTTAGCATGCCTATGATTCTTTTAGATAGTTTGTGGTTTTTGTAAACTCCCAAAATCTGTAAGTCAGACCCTAAATATTGTTAGGTTTGTGATGTTATTATTCCAGTTTTATAGGATTTGTGTGTAGACTATAAAATTTGTGCAGATTATTGCTTTAGATTTATAAACCTGCTTGTGTTTGGTATTGTTTGGCTGATTATTGCAAATTTTTCCTTTTTGCTCTTTTTAAATAAAAAGACATTAATTTAAATCTATAAGGAATATATTACTTATTTTCTTATAATTTGAAATATGCCAATATTCCCTCTTTTAATTGTTTGGGCAGAATTTACAAGAATTACAGTATATAATCTTTTATGAGATTTTGAATCTCAAATAAGATTACACACAAAAAGGATTGTTATAGTCGTTATTTTGGACTAGAATATAAAATAATAACAATAAAACATAATTACTAGCTACGTAAATATCGCGCTAAAAGTATAAACGAATATATATATCATTATAACCTTATCCGTCCAAAATTTACGTAAACGACGCTATTAATATTATAATTAAATAAATGTGTGCTATGTGTTTGAATTTGTATGGTCTCCCTTTTTTATGTGTATTATGGTAACATTTACCATAATAAATGGAAATGAATATTTATGATCGTTATGTTGATACCAATAAATATGGAGTTGATTGCTATAATTAAAAGGTTACAAATAAGGCAGTTAACATTGTAACCATGAGGATTTTGGGGAAATGAATGAATAGGTAATAAATGTCATATGGTTACAACTGAAAAGGGATAGGAATTAACGCTGTGACTCCAATTAGAGATATATAAACACACTTATATAAGAACCGATAAACTTAAGTACTGTTAGTAAGATTATGGATGTTACAACATGTAGAATGATTAAATGGGACTGACATAAAATGACATTTAATAGATTGTCTGATGCCTTAGGAAATATGATCATTAGGGTCATTAATGGCATATAACTGTTATAACAATAAATTTAATTAAAGGGATTTAATAGACGTTAATGGCCATAGTAAATATTAAGCCCAATAAGAAAATTAATAAATAACCTATAGTTTGAATCTTAGGAAGTCATCCTTATTCTATTTAATTCGAGAAATAATGTCTTTAATTAAAATAATTATTGGACTTAGTAGGTTAATGATGCAAGGTCGGTTGTCTTATTCGACAGAAGCAGCATTTTCTAGTTGTCGGATATAGGTACAACTAATGTGAGATATCATTAACCGTAGGAACCCATGACGATAATTAAGTGCGTAGCGTGAATTATTTTAAAGGTTTACTTCAAGTATTGAGGCATTAAGTGGTTGTCTGGCTCACCTCCCTTCCAAAAGAAGAAATCAAAAAGGTAAATAATTCATAACATAGCCTACTTCGAGATTAGAGGTATTAAGTAGTGGGATTTGCATATTGAGTATCAAGTGATGGATCTACCTTCCCTATAGGGGTAGAGTCATAGGGTATGCCCTTAAAAGGTACTAAGTGATCAGATAACTATCCTCCTCTTAAATAAGAAGTATTGAAAGGCTAATTGGGTGCGAGATCAGTAATCTCTGCAAAAGTCAGCTTCCTCTAGGTAGTGTGACTGGGGTTAAAGTCCGCCCTAGAATAAGGTATTAAATGACCGCCTCAAAGGTACCATATATGTCTGCCTATCCTATGGAAAGTATTAAGTGACTTGGGGATTATCCAACAAGGTCAGATAGATAGTAACACAGGGTCCGCCGAGGGAAGGTCATAAATGACGGTTACTCATCTACCAAGCTTGTAGTTAGTAAGTGTCTGCTTACTATCTCTCGCCTTATGCGGGGTTTGATAATATGTGTGAATAATGGAAGCCTTAAGTTAGTAAGATTCAGTAGCCAGTGTCCTCTAATTTATATTAGCGTGTAGTAAACCACCTAATAAGGTATTAAGTGATCAGTGGATCTGGCTTGGGCCTTAAATAATCGTAAGGATCCTCCTTTATGATATACTATGAGTGAAGCCATAAGTGGCTATATAGAAAAAACTCACCTCCTTTATTACGGTATTGAGTAAATGGAGAATCCGCCTCTAATTTTGGTGTATGTTTCAATGGTGGTTTAAAGGCTTTATACTTATGTGTAAAAGTTCTATCATCGTGACTTGTTGTTCTAACCCCCTCTCCTTATAACAACTCTCAGGTTTATCTTAGGGGTAGATAGGTCTTTGTAAGTGTTCCAGTTTGGTTTTCTATTCTTGTTCTCTTATGCACATCATTATATGTTGACTCGCCTTTAAGGTAGTTGTCTTAGTTGATATTTGTTATCTTATGTTGTTTCCGCTGTGAGTTAGTTTTATTGCACTCTGATTATGCTCATGCTCATTATTTGCAGGTACCAGATTTATACTCTTCATACTTGGATGAGTTTGAATTTTGATTTTTCCGAATTTTTGGCTCAGAAAATATGGGGTGTTACAGACAACCTCCATGTTTCTTTTGAGAACCAACTTAAGGAAAACACTCCCTATCGCCTCAACCGAAGGTCGAAGGGTGTTGAGGCGGAAGCCTCAAAACCTTTAAAACAATAGAGGCAACAAATTCTGTACTATACTTTTGAAAATAGTATAATCATCAAAGCATAACGATCAAAGATTATATGCGAAGGCGGTAGGCCATGTTAGAGATAACACTTTAAAAATATAAAGCCAGTTATCAAGAACCAAAAACGAAAGGCGAAAGCCGAAACCTCATGTATTAAAGAGAAGATATGGATGCTTCGTATGTTAGCAGGTGACATTACAAGAATCTGAAGCTCATCGAAAGGAAGTGATAGGTGCTCCTGACCATTCCCAAAGGTGCGAATGATGCTTTATATTTATGGTACGATAACACTGGCCGTAAATACAGAGAAAACTGGTTTATTTCTAGTTATAGATACACTTTTCACAATCTCCAACATAATTCATGAAATCCTTATTGTTTATACAAACGAATCTAATCCCAAGCATACATTTTTTGGTATCCTAAGTTTTTCAAAAATAGAAATTACTGATTAATAATGTTGGTGCCATGATAAACGTTAATTACACCCTAAGTCTAGCTAACTTAATAAAATCATATAAACCAATATGTATGTGGGGAAATTCCCAAAAATTCATAGATTTATAAGTATATCCTCCATTGCCATTTTGAAAAATATGAAGGCCAAAATAATTAATTAAACCTCTTAATATCTTTTTCATGTAATTAGCTTGTAATTATGCTTAGAAAATTCATACAAGCTCAAAAAATTATGAAATAGAAAATTCACCTTCCGAGACATCTTAGGGATGCCACGTAAAGGTTTCAAGCCAATTGAAGATGTTTAAACGTAGATTTTATTCTAAAACCTGCTTAAATTGCGTGCAAATCATGTAAGTTAAGCCATTTAAGCATTGATTTATCCAAACCGCATATTAACATTGATAAAACAATTGTGTAAATCATAAAACCATTTGGGTATCCCCCACAGACAAATCAAATAAGGGTTTAGGATAATTATTCATCTTGCTTAGTTGTTATATTGTTGAGATTTGTGGGGTAGATCCTAAAGCTTTAATCTTCCTAAGCTTTACTTCTTCTTCTTCTTCTTCTTGAGAATAATGGTAGGCCTCTCTTAGGTATATTTTTGGCTTTAAGTGAATGAAGATAGTGAGGGTAAATGTTGAAAAAGATATTATGTATGATTTCAAGTGTTTTCCACTTTTCCCCTCACATAATCCTACTTATGTTTAATTCATTTTATTTAGTTCCTAAGGCCAACACATTACTTGTTTCTATTTAAAATGTCAACTCAACAATCTAATTACATTATTCCTATCCAATTTATCTAATTAAATATCCCGAGTAATGTTCACAAAAAATGAGGGATGTTGAATCCTCCCATCCTTTAAAGAGTTTTGTCCTCGAATTTCCATTTATGGCTCAAACAAACATAAAAAGCAACAAACAATGCAATTATACTACTGTACCCCACGAGTTTCCATGTTTATAAATCAATATAGAACTTACCACTAAGCAGATTAGGGAAAGTCGCCCTCGTTCCATCTTCTTTCTCCTAAGTACAGTTCCTAGCATTATCGCTCCATTGAACTTTCACCAGTTTAACCATATTGTTCCTTGACTTCTACTCATCTCTTGCAACATTTTGAATAGGTTGTCGCATAAACATCAAATCTAGCTCCACCACCAACTCTTCCAATACCCTTAGATCAATGGTAGTATACGAATTATGCACATACTTTCATAGATGTGAGACATGAAATACATTATGAACTCCCGCCGAACTATCTAGTAGCTCCACTCGATACGTGAGTTTTTCGATCCTTTCTAAGATAGAAAAGGGTCTAGAAAACCTTAGTGCCAACATTCTTGATGTCCCAAAATGAAGCACACCTCTCAATAGTGACACCTTTAAAAAAACTTGGTCTTTGACAGAGAACTCAATGTCCTTACCTTTCACCAGCGTAACTTTCTACCTCGACTAAGCTTCTTTCATCTAGTATCTGATCATTTCAATCTTCTCTATAGCTTCCTTCACCAATTCTAGACTGAAAAACCAGCCTATCTTCGATCTCTAACTAACATAATGGTGACTTGCATGACCTTTCGTATAATACTTTAAATGATCTCATTCCTATAGTAGCCCAAAAGCTATTGTTATAGGAGAACTCAACCAAATGCAAATTAACATTCTACGAGCCACCGTAATCAAGAACACATACTCTCAACAAATCTCAGGTACCTTATTTACAATCTCCTTTGTCCATTTATCTAAAGGAGATAAATAGTGCTCATCTTGATCTTGGTTCCTAGAACACTCCGCAGACTCTTCCAAAACTTGCTAGCTAACAATGGATCTCTATCGCTTACTATATCACTAGGAATCCTATGAAGTTTAACTATGTTCTTCATGAACAACTTTGCTCATATAAGAGTCTTCCTGGTTGTTTTAACAAGAATAAAGTAAGCATTCTTGGTCAATAATCCACGATGACCCATATACATTTATTCTCTCTTTTGGGTTTCGGCAGTTCGTCAATGAAATCCCATTATAAACTAGAAAATCTCACTTATGATTCTTGAAACGACGTGTTAGTTCGTAATATTAAGTTTTGAACTTTAATTGAATACACAGGATCTGATATAAGTCGGAATTCTTTGAAACAAGAAACGTACGAATCTATTTGATTATATTTTTTTTAATGAAAGAGAAAAATGGATATTTCATATGATAAATATGTCCAATTAAAATTTTCGAATAATCGTTATGGAATCGTTTATAAATTATAACGGTTTCTTTAATAAATACAAAAGGAATTTTTATATATTTGAATATCGTTTAATATGGAATTTTAAATATCGAGTTTAAAATATATTGATTTATTCTGAAGCTGTATAAGGTTTCATTTGAAGATATATGATAATAATAATTTATTTTTATTATTTTGAATTTAATTATATTTTGTCGTTATTATATATGCCTTAAAAATAGTCGTTTTTCACACGACCTCCGTTTTCAACAAAAACAAATTTTATTGGAATACGTGTAGCTAGTTATTGCTAGATTTCTAGTTTGGAGCCAGCCCGAGTTGTTTTATTTTTACGTGCAATTTGAAGGTGAACTGATAAATTAAAATAACGTCGTTTTGCAAACGGAATCCATTTTCAATGAAATGAATTTCATAGGGATCGGAACGTTGAGACGTAGCGGTGTGTTCATTTTCGTTGAGTTTGAAGCGGTGTGTGTCGGTATGAATTTTACGGTTACCGATAATCAATGGTAAGCGGTAGAATTAAATAACTGTACCAAAGTAAATTAAAATATATTTAAATAAGTGAATACTTACCTGCTATGCTAAATGCGCCACCTACCCTATATATGAGCAGCCTATCTAAAACTTAAGTCACACACATATGCCTTGTTACAGCCTAATCTTCTACAAGCCTAAATTATATATATATATATATATATATATATATATCTACTCTATCCTACACACAACTATATTTACGTCGGCCTACCCAAGTACTTGCCTATCATGCACAGTCCTATTGAAGAGAAAATCTACCTATCAACTACAACGTACAACCTATAAGCAACATCTATATTTTCAAGTCACAACGAAAAGAAAACTCATGCATTCAGACTACTCTAAAATTTTCACACGCTTATTGTGTACGGTGTAAGAAAGATGTTGTTCTTATCTCTACTTATTAGCTTCTTCTATATATATAGTTGTGCCTCATCCATTTCTTTCAGCAAAGTAAAAACCGAGCTTCATCCATAAAAAAGTGAAAATATGAAGAAGAAGAGAAGAGTATTTCCTCACCTCCGATCGTTCTGGCTGAAGCATTGAGGACCAACGCAAGCAGGCTCAAGGGAGATCGGAGGATGATATGCGCGTTGTGTGACCGGGTTTCGGACGACTATGGGTGGAGTTGAAGCGGGTAAAGGTGGAACATGGGTTCTCGTGTTGTTGGTGTAGGGGGTTTGTTCGAGTGGGCCAAGTGTTGGTAGGAGGCGAGGCTTCGATGAAAGGAGAAGGACGGGGCAGTCAGGTTGACTCTAGTGACTGGAGGTAGGAGCAGTTCACAAGGATGGGTTACATTGGTTTTTGGACTGGTCGGCTGACGTGAGTTTTGGATTTAATAGGGTTCGATGTTGGGTTTTCTGGTCGAAATGGAAAGAACACGTGGCTTTGCGCTGTTGTCATGGTGGAGCTCGATAAAGTGGAACATTACAGTTATGGAGGAAGGAGGCGATCGCGTTCGGTATAACAAGCAGACAAATGGTGCTTGACAAAGAGAATAAGCAGGTAGGAAGAAAAATAATTAAGCATGCCTAATTATATTTGAACTTATCTAATCAACATGGCCTAATTTATATATATACGGTTCGATATATATAATATAATAGAAAGGTGGGAAGAAGCTTACAAGGCCGATTTACTAAACATGCATTTAACATTTTGATATTTTTTAAGGTTTGTACCGGCCCAATTCGTTTTATCAATATTTAGGAGGCCGACTGGTTAAAACATGAATTCACGATTAGTGTAAGATATATATATATATATATATATATATATATATATATATGTATATATGTATATATATACACGGGTTGGACTTATATTCTTGCCTAATCAAAATTTTGTGGCCTAATTAGTTTATGAAACATAATTAACGTTATTTATATATTTAGTTAAGCTATTAATTTAATTAAATAAAACCGTGACCTTATAATTAGTATAACATACCCCTATGTTAACAATTTTGGACCAAACAAGGGGTTGAAATCGTCGCGATAAGCGCTTCCTTCTAGAACAAATTTTGGACGCATTTGGATGTTGTTGGAGTTTTCAACTAAATTAAATGCAGGTTTAATTTAACTGAAGTCATTCGTTATCTCATTAACTCACTCAGTTTATCCCACTTATATTTTATATAAGTAGGGTTTTTAATTTGTATGCAATGTTTGCTAATGGTTGATGATTGGATGACTATTTACATGTATGCTTTAATTTTCATTGATTAAATTTAAATGTTTGTTTAATTTAATCGAATTAAATCGTTATTTTAACTATTAGATTCCATACGAGGTAGCTTACCTTGTTGGTTACATTTATAAAAATATAAACTTATTGAATAAATAATTGGATGTTTGATTGAATGTTATTAATTGATTGTTATTAGTTAATATGTTTATTTCCGTCTATTATGATGAATAAAAATAAACGTATTGTTGTATTGAAATTGATGTAACCCATTTTGATGCAGGGAAGAATAGGTTGGAGGGATCCAACTAGATTTCTCACATAAATTACATGTTATTATTTCACCTCATGCATATATATAAAAATTATTCACCCAAGTTATATCCAATTAGATGTTGATTTTTGATGGGATGTTGATCGTTGGATTGAAAATTCAACGATTGTTGTATTTTAATTAATAGATAGTATTGATTAAGTAGTGGGCAGTGAATGGCCTAAAAATCGTATTTTTTTATGTTGATTGCCGTCTGGCAAATTTACGCAATTGAAGTTATGAAATTTATTTTATAACCAAAACGAAGTTTTAAGTTATATTTTATATGGAAATAGAAGTTCTATGAATAAATTAAATATTTTATTTTAATGATTTGTTTTGACAATTTAACCAGTTTATAAGATTATGAAGTAAAAAATGAACCTTGGGGTTAATAAAATGGTTATAATAGACAAGGATTTCAAAGCAAGAAAATGGTTTGTAAACCATACTTTTAATAAAATAAGATTTGATTGATATTATACATAATATGGGGATCGAATTACATATTACTATTTATCTTTAGATAAGAATGATGTCGATCAAGGTCTGAGAAGTAATTAAAATACCCCAACTTGAACGATTTCACTATTATCGAGAGATGATATCCGTTTATAATAGTATAAGAAGTAGAAAGGAGATATGTGAATATTATAATAATATAAAGTAAATGAAATTTTGAGAATATATATATATATATATATATAATGATATTTTCAAAGTAAGGAAATACAAAAGGGCTTGATAATAAAATGGTATTGGGAGATTATAATGATAATTTTTGGGTAAAAAGGATTAAAGAAACGAGTTTTGAAGAATGTTAAAGGAAAGTGTCGATTTTGTTTCGGGAAATGGAAAAACGAAAGAGGATTGTTTTGAGATAAATTATAGAACCGATTTTAAATCGACACAATGATTTTAAAAGAACAATTTTAAATAAAATAGACCTGAGATGCCAAAGTACTTATCTGTAGTGCTTGAGTTGATAATTAAAACACTGACTATCAATCAATATTGTCTGACCTTTTGACGAGTTAGTTCGAAAATACCGGGATGGGAACTAGACCCAAAACCACTTCAAACCAACTATGTGCTCGAATCTAACTTGTAGGGAAAGTATAGAGATGGAGCATTGAAGACCGTGGATCTTTATGAGCGGTAGAACTACTAGTTGAATTTCTATGACTTGCAACCAGAGTTATTTCGACAATAATTCTGTCCCGATTGAAATCTTCGGATTGCAAGGACTTCTCGCTACTGCTCCTTTGGGTGATTCCTAGGATGCGGTAGGAGGGTGCCTTCAGTTCGTCTTGTTCCTGGATGACTTGTATGGACAAATGTCTGACAGAGTATTTCCAAAGGAGTCACATACGTTGATTTCTTCAAACGTATTCGGATTGGTGGCGGATAAGACACCTTCTCTTAGCTTATCATCCAAAGTATTTTTGTGGATGTCAATTAGTGAAATTCTGAAGGATCCGGTGATGTGGCATTCAAAGTGTAACACCCCGTATGTTGAATTACTTGTTATAATATAAAACAGGGCAGAATTAAATTTTAAAATCTGAATCAGGGGAAACGGGCTATGCCATTGCGTTCGTCTCGGAAAAATACGCGAAATAGAGTCCGAGTTTTCGAAAATCGGAGTCCGTATGACCCAGATATGGCCCGAAGAAGTTTCAGAAAATTTAAAACAGATTTTAAATAGAAAAATTTCAAATTTCAGAAGTGGCGGGAAAATTCCCGCCAGACCCAGGGAGTCGACCTGGGGGTCGACTGGGGAGTCGACCTGCCCACCAGGTCGACTGGGGAGTCGACCCTAGTGTCGACCTGGGGGTCGACCTCCCTGGTCGAGCCCAGGTGACCTGGGTGCACCAGTTTGGCTTTTTGGCTGTGTTTTGGTGGCTAGGACGTGATCTGACGGCTCTAATCTGATTTAGGGTTAATCTAATGGCCTAAAACACCTAAATACTCTATAAATACACCCTAAGACTACCCTAATTCATACTAAAAATAGAAACAATGCCGTTATGCCGTCAAAATGCAACTTGAAGGAGCCTCCATCAACTTAAAGAGGAAGATAGCTTCTCAAATCAATCTCTAATCAACTCTAGCAACTTAATCTTCTTCTTAGGAGTGCTAATCAACAAGTTGTGAGTTTTCTATAGCCTTAATGACCAATTGTTGAAATGATTATGATAGGATATAATGAGGTTATGGCTATGAATGTGGATCAATGCAAGATTGTGTTATCATATGCTATGTGTTAATGATGTTATGCATGTTATGCAAGTTATATGCTATGTGTTAATGATGTTATGCATGTTATGCAAGTTATATGCTATGTGTTAATGATGTTATGCAAGTCATATGCTAAGTGATCATGATGTTATGCAAGTTATGCAAGTCATATGCTAAGTGTTCATGATGTTATGCAAGTTATGCAAGTCATATGCTAAGTGATCATGATGTTATGCAAGTTATGCAAGTCATATGCTAAGTGATCATGATGTTATACAAGTTATGCAAGTCATATGCTAAGTGATCATGATGTTATGCAAGTTATGCAAGTCATATGCTATGTGTTCATGATGCTAGTTGTGCGAATCACTATGATAAACATTGATCCATTATGACACCATGTTATGCAAGTTTGGTGTATGATTATATGCAAGTTCATATATGATATGTTATGCAAGTTTGGTGTTTGATTATATGCAAGTTCATATATGACATGTTATGCAAGTTTGGTGTTTGATTATATGCAAGTAACATGTGCAAGTTTACACCTTAGTATGATATGCATACATATGCAAGTTAACCCCTTTGTATGTCATACATACATATGCAAGTTTACCCCTTTGCATGACATAAATAACTTATGCAAGTTAACCTCCTTATGACATATGTGATTCATGCAAGTTTGGGTTGATTATTTATGCTAGTTGGGTTGATGCTATGTGCATGTTGACACCTTTAAACCCATGTTGATGCTAATGTTATGCAAGTTGAACCCATTGTATTTGTGATGAATCTTCACTTTTATGTCATGTTAGCGAATTACGTGGGGAACGATGGGGTTAATATACATGTTAATGAAATGGTGTGAAGTTGGTATGATTATGCATACCATAAAGTGGATGGACATAATTGAGTCAATTATGAAAATCGTTAAAATTGGAATTAATTAGGGAAAATTAATTCGAAATATGGGGGTGATTAATTAGGTGTAATTAATCGACTAAGACACGAGGTTGGACCCTTTTGTAGCGTAAGACTGCCCGGAACCGACCGGCAAATCCAGCGGCTACAAATGATTGGCCCAATGTGAGAGGTCTTAGGCACAAACTAAATACGTGACAAGTGTATAGACACGAGGTTAGACTCGGTTATGGCGTAAGGCTGCCCGGACCCGACCGGCAAATCCAGCTGCCATAAAAGATAGTCTAATATGAGAGGTCCTTACAACGGTTACATTCTTAATCAATTAAGAAACACTTAACCATATTAGCATGTAGAGGGACATGAGGGGTTAAGTGGGTGCCTTGGGTGGCATGTGGGAAAATCTAGTGATTGCCTTGGGTGGCAATAGAAAATACGATTAGAATACTTAACCAAAGTGGAACATGTAATTAAACATGATTAAAGGGTTAAGTAAGTGCCTTGGGTGGCATGGGGAAAATCTAGTGGTTGTCTTGGGTGGCAATGGAAGATAAGATTAAAATACTTAACCAAAGTGGAACATGTAATTAAACATGATTAAAGGGTTAAGTAAGTGCCTTGGGTGGCATAGGGAAAATCTAGTGGTTGCCTTGGGTGGCAATGGAAGATAATATTAAAATACTTAACCAAAGTGGAACATGCAATTAAACATGATTAAAAGGTTAAGTAAGTGCCTTGGGTGGCATGTGAAAATCAAGTAAGTGCCTTGGGTGGCATGGGGAAATCTAGTGGGTGCCTTGAGTGGCAATTGAAATATGAGTAGATGACTTAACCAAACTTTGAACATGTAAGTGGACATGATTATTAAAAAGGGTTAAGTGGGATGCACTAGAAAAAAATGACAAGCTTAGGTGGTAGCTTGTGGGGGCCCATTTCACCCAGTAACCCATATGTATCTTATTGGGCTCGACCGATGTCGAGGACGGGACACGCGTACTGGGCTTGACTATAAGAGGCCAAAACGGGTTAGCGGTGGCAACGCAAGTCCAACGGGTTTCATATGCGTGTGTGGACCCGGGCTGGTAGGTAAGACGTTGTTGCATCGTGTAGGTATAAGCCGTGCACCATTGATTATCGGGTTGCCACTTTGGGGAGTGATACACCCCACTGTGGGGCCAGCACGGGTATCTACGTTAGGGAGCCGATCGAATGGGAGTAGTGGGTACACCTAGTGGAGATAGGGGCAGACGACACCTGTGTAGTCAGCTAGGGGTACACGAGACTACTATTAAAATTACTAAGTTGTGGGTACACCTAGTGGAGATAGGGGCAGACGGCACCTATGTAGTCAGCTAGGGGTACACGAAACTATTATTAAAAATTACTAAGTACACTTAGTGGGATCAACCTTTAAGTAGGAATTACCCTTGGGTGGGTAGATCTGGTGTGGTGTAGTGTAGGAATTATCCTTGGGTGGGTAGATCTGGTGTGGTGCAGTGTAGTATTTATCCTTGGGTGGATAGGCGCATCTTTACCGTTATCTTAGTTTATCCTAAGTCTAGTTGGCTACTTAGTGTAGTCATTTATCCCCAGTCGTACCGTACCAGGTTTATATCATACCCTAATTACTTTAATGATTGTATTGTTAAGGTTATAGGGCTCACTCAGACTTATGTCTGACCCCGTTGTTTTTATCTTTTTCCCCAACCCTCAGGTTCTCAGAGTGGGCCTAGCACTAGTGGGCTTTGATCAGATTGCTTTATCTATCTTTTGGAGCTTGGACTCTTGAAGAAAAGCTCGGTTATCTTTTCTATTATGGCTATTAGTATGTAGTGGGATTATGTACTTATGTTTTAACGAGATGGATATTTTGTACTTGACTCTTGTTGGTTTTTGAGATGTAACCAAACATGTTTACCTTCTGCTGCAATGAAATGATGTTTTAAATTTCAAATATTACTTATATCTGTCTTGTTGTAATTTTTCAGTTCTATATTCACTTAAATACTCCACCGAAGCTAAGGCATTCCCTTTATGAGTGACCTTAGCGGGTGTGGGGTGTTACACAAAGTGAGTGACGACCAGATGTTCTGAAAAGTTAAACGTAGCTTCAAGCCTCACAACTAGGGGTGACAAAAATCAGGAAGACAGCATGACTAGTTGGGTCGCACCCAAGCAGGGTGTATTGTCACCGATCTAGAGAAAATTCATTTGTTTCTTCTTTCGTTTCTTTCTCTTCAGAATACAGTTGGATGGTCAACAACGTGGGTGATGATACATTCGGTCCACTCAAGCTAAATGTGTGACCAGTCTTGTGTGGTCGGGTTGCAAGATGTTCTTGTTGAACCCCAGTGTTTCTCCTCTAGAGTACACTAATCGGAAGGTGGTCCCATACCTTGTCATAGTTGGAATCCATTCTCCAATAAGAGCCCCGCGGTTTTTGATTATGTAATGAATATGTAGAGCGTGTGATGCAAGGGTTCTACTAGATGGTTATTTATTTGTGATTTGATAGACACTATTATAATATCACTAGATTTTCATATCAAAAATGTTTTGGGTTATAGTAAGGCAAAAACCATTCGTGTTTATGTGTGAGCTGGTCTTACTATCATCCTTTTCTTTCAAAGGAAATTTCTAAAGTCAAGCAATTTGGATGATACTTAAACTTAGTTAGTTTTCTCACGCTGGTTCACTAGACTGATTCGTGGCGTTTGCAATGCTTAGATCAGACCGAGTTTTACACGTTCCGGTTAGGAAGCTGCGAACTTCTGAAGACATGCTGAAGGGGTCTAGACGTATTAGTATTTATTCTGTTGTGTATTGTGTATAAGGACAGATCATTACAAATGTCCAGATGTATTGCTTTACTCTGATGAATGCAAGTATTATTTTTCAAGCCCTCAATAAAGATTTATTTCTATATTATATTTTATTTTATTATGCTGCGATGTAAGACTCTATGTAGTGTTGGTTCTTCTTCTTATTCTTCTATTCTAATATTTGTTTCTTTTTTTCTCATCCTGTATCTTCTTTCTTTTAGTTTTCTAGAGGTTCGATACTCGAGTTCGGACACGGGATGTGTTTATGTCGATAATTCGAGCATCGAAATTTTTCTGAAATGCTACAATGATGAACTTTTTGAAGTGGATCTCATTGAGATTTTGAAGGAATTAGTGTCGTAAACGAACTTTAATGATCTTGTGTTTGACCAGCTTAGAGATTTTTGCATCAGTTATCTTTTTCATAGATATCGTGCTTTGATATTGGATAATCTATATTCAAATTGCACATGAATGTGCATCTTATTTGGCATATTATTCTGAAGATGGGAAGTTACAAATAGATTTGTCCTATGATGTGGAAATCGTTATTTGCTATGATTGATGGAATCGCCATTAATTGGGACCCCATCATCTTGAGTCAGTTTGTTGATTTATGTGCTTTTTAATGGAGTTTCTTTCAGTGCTTTTACCTATCGACTTTCATCGTTTAGACAATGTTAGACGAATCTTCATGGAAAGCAATTTTGGGTAGGTTTTGTTGTCGTTGTAAATTCTTTCTTGGGAAGAAGATGATCTGGAAACCTCCAACAACACCGGTAGTGTCTACAACACGAGATTCAGCATTTTGACATGACTAGTCAGAGGTCGTGAAAATGGTTCGAGTTACAGCCACATAGCAAGACATATCATTATTTATAAGCAATGTTTTGGAGTTTCATGTTGTTATCCTTGTTCTTTCAACATTACTTCATTTCCATCTTGGATGATCTTTTGAGGTTGTTTTATGACTGTTAGTTATCAATTGTCCTTTTTAATCTACGTGATGATGTCATGAGGTTTTTATCTTTTGGAACTGTTGCACATATCATTCAAACTTATTTATGATTTGAATCAGAAGAAAAATATCATAACTTATATCTAACTTATAGTAATTGCAAGCTAAAAAACTTTTACCTTTGGGATAGTATATTTTAGCGAAGGATAGATTAATGATTGTTTTGTCATAGGTGATTATTTTTCTCATGTTCCTTAAATGCTAAAATTTGTGTTTTTAGTATTAGCATTTTCTAAAATATCTTGGGTAGGTTAAGTTGGATTCAGTTTACGTTTTTTTGCGTAATTGACTTCCGTTTACGTTGAATTGTGATATAAATCATTTAAATTTTTAGAAAATATTTTTGAAAACCTTTTTCTAATGACGTTAAAAAGAAAAGAAAATGATTTTTAAATTGAAAAATCTTAAATCAAGTTTTATGTTTGAAAAGTAATGCGTGTTTACGCGTTTTGAGCCGATTTTCCCAAAATGAACATGCAATTTTAAGAGGTAAAAGTTTATTTTTCCAGAAATTGCGTTTTTAGTGTCACATGTGAACCGTCTGGAAGATAACTAAAATTTAGTTTTACGATTTTAGCGGTGCACTAAGATTGGTGATACGTTCAAATGCTCAAGGTAGCAAGGGAAGTGTTGTTTTAGTTTTTGAAACGTTGTTTTTATATCTTGTCAATGATGTGCTCAAGTTATCATTAAGCTCATTTGTGTTTTAGAGCTTTGTTATAGCCTCCTTATGTAGTTTACGTGTGTAAAATTTGAAGTATTTCAGAGAAAATGAGGTTAAATTCTACTGCTTAGCGAGATCTAGTTTTTTTTTTTTGGTAAGGCGAGATCTAGAAATTTCAAAGTGGTAAGAATGTTAAATTCCTCATTAAAATTCCTTTTTAGCATAAAAGAAATAATTAAAAAGCAATTCTAGATACATTGTCGTGTTGGATGTTAGAATCTAAAAGCAAAATTGGTTGGTTCATACTTCTATGTAAATTGCGTGATGGTTTTGATTGAGAAATGTTTTTCGGAAGCTGTATACATATAGAATTGCCGATATATTTTAGGACGATTCTATCATGTTTTAAGAAATGTTTTCAAAGAAATAGTGCATTCATATAAGAGGATTTGATTTAGAATCATTATGCATGCATGTTTTGATGGTCCTGACACATTATGTATACTGTGCACATGCGCATGTTTTCTTGCAAAAATAAGTTGTATGCAGTTGGTTGTGTAGTTTAGGATAATTAGGTGTCAACACCATGACTTAGTCAATGGTAAAATTTCGGGATGAAATTTCTTTTATGGAGGGAGCATGTAACATTCAAAAATCCGGTATTAATTAAATTAGCTATGATTTGGTTTCAAAATGAATTTCTAAGTAAACAATGGAATTTGAACATGAAACTTGCACCGCTGCGTTCGTGATAGAATTCTAGTCAATATTTAAATTTTGAACTTCACGAACGAAGTCTGTATGAAAAAGTTATGGATGAAAAATGAATACGAACTTAAAATATTATATTAATAATAATATATTAACTCCTACCATAAAAGACCCGAACCACTTGAGCGAAATCGACCAAGGCGATAGACCATGCCGTTGACTGCTACATCGACTGCTTGTTCAATTTCTCTAGTGGAAGCTATGGTTTTATGGTAGATGAGAAATATATATACAAATGGATTTTTCTAGGTTTTAATGTGACAGTTCCGGGTCATTCAGCGCCTATAAATAAAGGTCCAAACCCACTACATTTTTTCATATTTTCTGGAGGCAGCAGCGATGCTATGTCATTTTCATTTCTCTGGTCTTTTCCAAACTTTATTAAATAAAATATATTTCTATTCAAACAAAAAGAATTTGATTGAATGAATCCAAATTAATAAGAAAAGACATAATCTGCACATAAGGTAATTTCTTAGGTTTCTATTCTATATTTTCTTTCCTTATTCCAACTATCTTCCAAATCTTCCAGTTTTAATATATATATATATATATATATATATATATTATAGATTTGTAATGATTTGAAAATGAAACGTAGTGGTTTAGTTCAGATCTGAAATTTGGCAAAGCTTTTCAAGTTCAGCAAGTTAGAACACAGTGATATGGTTCTAGTCATTTGTTTGGACTAGAATGTAAATTAGTTAGAATTAGTGAATTAATTAAATATAGAAATATAGGGAGATAAGTATATAAGTAATAAGTGCACTAATACACATACATATATACATGTTAATACTTTATTTGTCCAAATCTTTCGTAATTAACCCATATTACTAATATTAGGTAGATAATTAAGTTAGGCTTTAATTGGAATTATTCTCCATCAATTACGGATCTAAATTGGTGTATCTATAATAAAAGAATAATTAATAGTTGTAACCTTGGGATTTATGGTAAATAAATGTGGTAATAAAATATAGAATTAAAAAAAGGTTACAACTAGTATAAATATGAATTAAATATTATAACTCCGATTTATGTGGAACTAAAGTTATAATAATTTGGAGGTAATAAATGAGTTACAATGAATAAGAGTTAATGGAAATAAATGTGGCTGGTATAAATAACATTTGACTGCAATGTCCATTGTCTTGGAAAAAGTGACTATTACGGTTATTAATGGCAGTTATGGTAATTAATTTAAAATGCGGATTTGGGTAGAATTACCATAATCAATACTAAGTCCAATAAATCATCTTAGAGTTACACTAATCTTATCTTATCTTTTAGAAATACCAATCTTATCTTATAATTGGTTCCACACTAGCACTAACATATCTAACTAATGTAAGGATTGGACATGGTAGGTTGATGGTGCGAAATCAGTTGAGTTATTCTATAGTAGTTTGCACTTCTCAATAGCCGAATATACATACAACTAATGTGAGATTCATCAAACATAAGAACCCGTGATAATTATATTATCGTGGTATGGAATGTTTCTAATGGTTTATTTCAAGAGTTGAAGTCTTATATGACGTAGGGTCTGCCTCCCTTACAAAAGAAGAAACATAAAGGAGCATTTAGTGTCATGACCTGCTTTGGAATTAAGGTCTTAAGTAGTTTTAGGATTCACCTTTTGGGGTATTGAGTGATTAGACTCATCCTTTCCCTAATATTTCTCTTAAGGAGTTATGGTAGTCACATGGTTCGCCCTCGTTAGGTATTAAGTGATCATACAACTTGTATTTTCTAATAAGAAGTATTAAATGACTAATTGGGTACGAGATCAATAATCTTTGAAAGGTTCTACTTCCATTAGGTGGTAAGTGACGGGTTAGAGCCCGCCTTGGGATATGGTATCAAATGTATACCACAGAGGTACCAAAGGTCTGCCGATCCTATGAGAAGTATTAATTAGCTCAGGGATTATCCAATAAGGCTATTAGATAGCAATGTAGGGGGTCCACTGAGGGAAGGTCGTAAATCATTAAAAAATTGTCTATTTATCCTGAGGTCATAAGTGACTCCTTACTGTCTCTCGACTTATACAAGATTGGGATATGCGAATGACGAAAGCCCTAGTTAGTGGTTAAGGGATTTAGTAGATATCATCCTCTAATTTATAATGGTGTGTTAGTAAATCACCCATCAATGTATTAACTGATCACCAGATCCGCCTCAGGCCTTAAGTGATTATAGGAATTAGCCTTATAAGTTGTGCTTTGATTGAGGTCGTTAGCGACTATATAACGTGCCTCTTTTGATTCGATAATGTATTAGGTGTCCAAGGAGTCCTCCTCTAAGTTGTTTGTATGACGGTTTAAAGGCTTCGTATATATGTGTAAAGGTTATATCTAAAAATTTAATACTCTATCTTTTGAAGTGCTACCTTGGGTATCGTAGTTAATCATTATGCGTAACTATGAAATAATAGGCTAGAATCACTGAACTTTTTAGACGTATAATTTGGGTGAAACTAAATAGAATATAGTTGTATATTGTGGACAGTGTTATACATTTTCTATTTATAAGTACTTGTTGTTCCGACCCCCTCCTCACAACAACTCTCAAGTTCATCTTAGGGGAGATAGGTCTTTGGAGGCGTTCATGTTTAATTTTCTGTTATTGTTCTCTCATGCTCGGTATTGATGTGGCGATTCACTATTAAGATAGTTATCATGGTCAATACTTAATATCCTACCTTGCTTCCACAACGATTTTGGATTTATTATAGTCTGATTATGCTCATGCTCATTGTTTGCAGGCACCAGATTTACACGATCCGTGCTTAAATAGGTTTTAGATTTTTTTTCAAAATTCGATCTTAGAAAAGTTTGAATTGTTATAAATCCTAAACTCCATAACTCTTCTCGGTGGTAAACCGACGATAGGTTTAAAAACATCTGCAAACTCCTTGACGATAAGAGCTTTCCTTACTTCATATTCTAAATCCATTGAACCTAACAATGCAAACAATCTCGGACTTGTATCTTCTACCAAATGCAAAATCGAATCATTACAACTACGATGTCTCAATGACATTACCATATCTTAGTAGAATATCTTAACATTTTAACAATCCAACCAATCTGTACCCAAAATGATCCCCAGCCCTTGAAATTAAACACATACAAATCACAAGAAAATGTATAACCTAGCAACTGAAATTCTAGATCATCACGTCTCAACCCAAGAGTTTCGTAACCTCCTAAATGATTATCTACCCTAAAATATATAATAAGGTATGATGGTTCTAGAGACGACTTATTGACCATACACTTAGTAATAAATGAGTGTGATGCACCAGTATCAAATAACACTTTAACAGGTATGCTATGAATCAAAAGTGTGCATTCCAAAATGCATTTTCCTTTGTCCGTAGTAGTAGATCTAGATGACAAATCTTTCAAAGCAAGTACCTTTACCTTAACCGCTTTCAAATACTTATTCTTGTAGTGCCCCAGCTGGTTGTAGTTGTAGCATTTAATTTTGCTTCATTTCAGCCTTCTTTTTCTCACTAGCCCAACATTCGTTGGCGTAACTCCCTTTCTTATCGCACTAGAAGCAGACAACACTAGCCTTGCCCTTCTTGCACTTTCATCTCTTATGAGCTTTCTTCCCTCTAAAGAATTTCCTCTTCTTATCCTAAAAGCTTGGCTTTTGGAGGGTTTCTCACAGTTAATTATGAGATTCTCATTGTGAATATCCATCTCCACAATGATATAAGGAGGGTTTCTTAAATATGTCATCATTTCCATAGCGATATCGCATCTCAACCCCTTAATGAACTTCTTATTCCTTCGTATAGCAGTATTGGTTGTCCCTCAAACATATCAATACAACTCGTTAAATCTACCAGCATACTTCCCCACTGTCATCTCTCCTTGAACTAACTCAGAAAATTTTCGTCGCAACACGGACTGTGCATCCTCCAAAACAAATCTAGCTACAATTCTTTCCTAGAAGTTCTCCCAAGTAACCTCCACTTCGAGAGTATTAGCAGTGATACTGCTCCACCAATGCAACAGTAGTTGTGCGACATCAGTCTCCTCTTCTGCAAATCATCCAAGCCCATATCCCCGAAAATCCTTTCATAGTGCAATATCCACGTCTCCACTGCACTAGCCTCTTCCATTCCAAGCAATGGTTTTCCTCTATGGTTTGTAATGTCTCTACTCAGCTTGTTGTAGTTGTTAATAACGGGGCCACAGGTTGGCTCCTCAAGCAGTGACAACAACTCTGACTTACATCATATAGATAAAGAATTAGTACATATTCCCTATATGCGGGTGGGATTTCATTACCTTATGTCCCACTTGTCCAAGGCTTTTAGGGTAGGACGTTGCCATTTTTTGTGGTGCTCCCACCACTAAGATTAAATCCTGCACTCTTTCTCTCCATACCTTACTTCTTATTTGTAAATAAGCCCTTGTAATATATTGAAGGGTGGCTCTAAGACCATGGGGTTACATACATGTAAAATGAAAATGCAAGTATGTTATAGTATTGCTATCCTATACCTTAATACTTAATGATTTTTGGGTTCTTAATTTAAAAGTCTTTGTACGAAATAGCTTTTTAAGTTGCATAAACCTATGCTCTAATACCAAATTGTAATACCGCATTTTGTATGGTTCAAAGCTAAGCGCTGCAGATGTTGCAGTCATCTATAGTATTAACTTCCGACAATAGAAAACAACAATTTAATAAATTAAATCATTAGAAAACATGTGAGTATGTAAGAATTTGAAATACATTCATTGATAGTATTCATTACATTCCCTTCACATAATACCTTTAGGATCAAAAATAATTATCATAAAATATAATCTTTGAGAGCAATATATGAAAATGCCCCCTTGTTTGATCAAAATCAAATGTATATAAGCATAACTTTAGTACCCTTAAATACATCCAAAATAAACAAACAGCGGGAAAGAACTCCTAGAATAATTATTTCCTCCTGCACGTCTTCGGAAACTTATTCATAGAAGCAAAAACCTAAAAAAACCTTAACCCTCAACCTACTCGAATGAGTACTCGAGCGTTTACGGGGAATACAAAAACTCTGGGCCAGTCAAAATACTGGTGTGAATAATAAGTTATCTACCCGATTCAAATAGATATTTAGCGAGATCATACTGCATTGCGAAACAGGTTTTCCTTGCTGGTATCCTTCGCAACATAACCAAGCCTGTGCTTCTGCACTTTCAATGGTTAGAACATAATAACACAACAATAGTTATAAAGTGCAACATACAACATGTAGTGGATTCCCTGGTCCCCGTTACCCTGACTATCTATTTTAATTGTTTCGCATATAGGTGTATACAAGTTAGCCATTTGCATTCTAATTTCCTACTTTGGTTGAATATTAATGGTTCCTTATCATTTTCTCTGTTTCGATTCCCGTAACATGATTTACCAAGTAACCCTCCCTCGGCATCGAAACTGAAATCTGAGATATGGACTGCCATCTGTGACACCCTACGTCCCTTAATGTCACTCATATGAGGATGCATTAAGTTCTGTGAAGCGCAATAATAATACAGAGACTAACTCTAACTAGACAGAATACAGAAATGCAGCGGAAAAACTTAAAACTTTTATTTTAAACCAAATTCATCTCTACGTTTTTCAAATGAACCATCAATGTCAAAGTCATGAACTTCCGTCTCATAAATCATCAGAGTACAAAACCATAAAATAATATTCCCTCACATGTCATAACAATAAAACGTAGAAGAAACTGAAGTAATACATGGAAAGAGAAGTATTCCAAATCCAAGCTGAGTAGAATAACAATCACAACTACTATTCGCCACCACTATGAGAACCTGAGGGGGAAGGAAGAGGTAGAAGGGAAAGCAAAATAGGTCAGACATAAAGTCTGGCGAGTTTTAGTTATTTTCGGTATAAGCATAAGATAAGAAGTACCAAGACAAATAAATGGTACTAGATATGAAAATATAGTAAAATATACAAGTATGAAATAAACGAGATAACAAGGCTAGGTAAAGATCAAGTAAGCTTCTCATTCATATCCCAAAAACAAGTTTCTGTACCGACTACTAGAATTACAGGATTAGGTTTTACCCTGATTACTGCCCATGCGATCGACTCTCTATAAATACAAATAGCATGTGCCATCCTTGACAGTAGGGGATATCAGTCCCTAACCGTAAAGTTATAAGACACAACCCTATTCACTAGTGTCACAACATCTTAGTTTCCCTTAACTAGACCTATGAATGCTCATGACTCCACCGGAACGTGCCCGTACCCACCTTCCAACCTTTGAACCTCTTACAATCCAGATCAGTAAAGCATGCCCTGGCACCTACCTAGTGCGAGGCCCCTCTATGATACCAACACAGATACTGACTGATACGCCTTCCACACAACAAGATTGACACAAGCCACCCCCTTGGCTTGTGCCCCAAATTAACTAGGATTTTAAGAGTCCCAAAACTGGATATAAATACCAAGACGTGGGACGTTTTAGCTTATCAATTAATAGGTTTAACTTAGCAGGTTTAAGTTCATTAATAAGCATGGTTGTAAATGACATTTCCTGTAAATGTTATTCTATGTACAACCCCTTCCCCAAAACAGACAACACCTGCTCAGATGTATATAAATTACAGTAACTCATTTTACTTAATTACATTTGATCCACATATTTTCCCTAACATGTTTTACTTAATATTAAATTAAGTCCAGTCAATTTAGCTTAACATGTTTGCATATTCTTCCCTTTTGTATTTACCTCAAATTTACAGTCAAAGGTTCTCAAGTTATAATATGCTCAAGTCTCCTTATTGTCATTACATGTTTATTTCAATATGTCCCAATTTATAAGTAATTCTAACGGAAATGGCCTAGGGTCTCGAAGGCCTAGGCTCAGCGTCAAATAAAAAAGGAAAAGGAGAATGAAGATCTAAATCATTTACTATCAGAATACTGTTTAAATAGTAGATCTAAAAATAACTAGAACTTAAAGTGATTTGATTAAGATCCAGAAAAATGTCTCATAGAAATTGTTATTGTAGAAAAACTAGAATTATCCCCTTTAGTCTATGTTTTGGCAGCACTTTGGCATCGTCTTATTTTTATTCAAAAATAGTTTGGAGGGAGAAGAATGAAGAATGTTTGTATGTAAGAAAATGGTGAGGCTGCCAGCCTATTTATTGGTTAGATAAGATAATTCTAAACCATTAGACATTAGGTTTACAAATCCAACCGTACACCTCAAGCAGAGTCAGTGTGACAGCCCGCCCCGCACCAGCCGACATTTCCAATGAAAGTGCGCTGTGCCAATGCCGACTAGCACGGGACGGTCGCCAAAGAAAGGAAAAGAAAGGAATTTGAACTAACAAGGAACCTGTAGAATGTCTCACAACGCATGGGATAAAATATAATAATAACATAACTTTGACATAAAATAGGCGAGACAGTGCATAAGCTGAAAACTAAACCATCATAGCAGCGGAAATCCAGAATACAGCTTATCATCCACACCAACATTATTACAAATTTGAAATACTGTCTCGAAAGCAAAAGAAAGAGGTACACTACTAATGCCCAAAGTAGTGACCAACAACAACATAGGGAGAATATATATATATCATACGTAGAAGCCTCCTGCTCGTCTCCGGTACAGCTACTCGTGCATAATCACCTGACCTGTCTCTAGTCTGCCCGTTTAAGAGCACCCAGAGTAATAAGAAGAGACATAAAATTCTGGGTCAGACAAAAGTCTGGTATGAGCGATAAGCAGCAAAACAGAACAATAACAGACATACATAACCATACCTGAACCTGCAACCAAAGAGTTATCACAACAGGATGTACAATACTCTAAGGTGACACTAACACAGGGTGTGAAAATAACGGGGAGGGGGGTGTGCATGTCATGGTGATAACAAACATCAAACATAGCAATCATCCTCACATCTCTCGCTCAGTGCGTAAAGCATACGATATCTACCACTTTGATCACCCAATCCTTTGCTAAGATCACTCTTCCCCCATGGAGTCACAGTGACTCCACTGCACTGATCCATAGCCACTAATCCTTTGCTATGTCCACTCTGCCCCCATGGAGTAATAACAACTCCACTGCACTAGCTCATAGCCCTGCTACGATCACTTTGCCAAATGGAGTCATAACAACCCCATTGCACTGATCCATAACCACTAATTCGTCTCAGTGGTGAGTCAAAGATATACAGATCGATAACCCCTTTACACACGTCCCACAGCAAAGTCCAATTCGTGAAGTTAACTCGTTGATCCCCATTGGAATCCTGAGTAATAACCTTCCATTTGGACTTCCTTTGCATCTCGGGTTTTGGTCTCCTCTGGATCGGTTCGGAAACAAACTTCCATTCTGATCGGTCCTCTTCTCCTCGTTCGAGTCCGGTCGTGAGTTCCTTCCAGGTCGGGTCAGTTCGTGGCGCTTGCTCCAGAGCATCGGATCGGTTCGGGTGTGCAAGCATGGTTCGTGGTCCACCAAACGGTTCAGGCCGTGCTCCCTAGAGTGGTTCGAATCGGTCCGTACTTCTTCAACCAGGTCGGATCGGAGTTGCATGGTGCTCCATGGTTCGGGGCAAGCGGTTCAGGTCGAAGAACTTCAAGCTTCGTAGCTCCACCAGCGGTTCGTGGGAACGGGGTTATTCACGAGCAGGTCGGGTCGTACTTCCTCCCTCCGATCTGATCCGGTTCCTACACAGTTTTCTGCAACTTTTCCAGCGACTGTTTTACACCATATGATGGCGTTTTCGACCATTCTAACTTTTCTAATCAATCACAAAGCATACCATAAAGTCATAGCAACATGTATAATCAACCATAAACACCAAAACGATGAATAATCATGCCAATATGAATCAAACATACCCAAAACCCATGGTTTTCCCCTTAATCATGTTTAATTATAACTAATGATAGGATTAGCAAAACATACCCAAATTAGCCTAAATTTTTATTAGAGTCCTAAAATAATATTTCGGAATTTTACAAATTTTTCCATATTTTTCTAAGCTATAATTTCGCTAATTATCACTAATCACCCCTAATTAGCCGTAATTAGTGAAAAACAATGCAAATCACTCACCTTAGCCACAAAAAAAACTTAGATCTGAAACTGTCTCTGATTTGGGTCATTTTCCTATGCAACACAATAGCTCCAACTCTGATTAATGTTGATTTTCCTTGATTTGATGTAGATCTTCTTAATTAGTGATTAAAAGGTGATTTGGGATGATTTTAGAAGGTGGAGACCATTGCTAGGGTTAGAGAAAGGTTTTAGGCGGCTGAGAAAATGAAAATAAATTGTTTCCTAACTGATTTAAGCCTCCCCATTACCCTAATCCCGAAATGAGTTATCGGCCTAGCTGCTAATCACCCTAATTAGGTCCGATTAAGCTGTTTTTCACCTTCTAAACCTTATTTCAGCCATATCTCCCAAACGGTAAGTCTGTTTGGCTAACATGACCACTCTACAGAAAGCTAAACCATCATCTGAATCCAATGGAAGTTGTTTCAGGTCAAAACTCCTTATCAATCAAAAGTTATGGGCAAAACCAGATTTGCTAAAGGCAAAATGGTCATTTAAAAATCGACAAAAATCGTGAACATGGAAAATGACCCCAATAGTCGTTCCCCAAAGTTACATGACCATACAACCTTATATGAAAAAGAAATAAATATTTTACGATCCTTCGATACGTAGAATGCGGGTCATTACACTCTCCCCCCCATAAGAAATATCGCCCCTGAAATTCCTTAACCAAAAACATACAAAGGTGTTCCGCATGCCTATCATTCATTCACAAACAATCAAACATACACAACAAGCACAACAAGCCAACCCTACATGCAGTTTACTAACAAGGGAAGAAACTATCATTATTAAAATCTTACCAGGCAAAGAGTTCTGGATGCGATTCCCTTATGCTCTCCTCTATTTCCCAAGTATAGTCACTCTCATTCTCACCCCACTGAACCTTGACAGTTTCACCGTCTTCCTTCGAAGTTGCTTCGTATCACTCTCGACAATACGGATCGGCTTGCTGTTCCCAATCGCCTCGGGTTCTACTTCGATGTCATCCAACTGATTCGGTGAAATAGTCATATCGGGGTCATGCATGAACTTCCTTAACCGGGAAACATGAAATACGTTATGAACTCCCGCCATCTTGTCTGGCAACTCAACTTTATATGTCAAATTCCCAACTTGCTCGAGAATTAGGAATGGACCAACAAATCTTGGTGTTAAGTTGTCTCTCCTATCAAATCGAATCATGCTCTTTAATGGAGAAATCTTGACAAACACCAAGTCACCAACGGAGAATTTCAATTCTCTTCGTCTCTTATTAACATAACTCTTCTTCCTATCTTGGGTAGCCTTCATTTGCTGTCGGATAACCTTGATCTTATCTGAGGTTTCCCTTATCACATCCGGTCCAAGCACAAATTTCTCACCGGTTTCTAACCAACATGATGGTGAGTTGCATTGTCTTCCGTATAAAGCTTCAAATGGAGCCATACCAATACTGGATTGATAACTATTATTATATGCGAACTCCACTAGAAGCAAATGGTCATCCCAAGACCCTCCAAAATCCAATATACAAGCTCTCAAGAGATCCTCCAATATACAATTCACCCTCTCTGTCTGACCGTCGGTTTGAGGATGGTACGCGGTACGTAGATGTAATTCTGATCCTAAAGCCTCTTGTAAGCTCTTCCAAAATCCACTAGTGAACAATGGATCTCGGTCACTTACAATGCCTTTGGATACTCCACGAAATCTCACTACCCACTTCATATACAGTTCTTCTAACTTAGTTGCTGTTATATTCGACTTGATGGGTATAAACCTTGAACTCTTGGTCAATCAGTCCACAATACCCAAATGCTATCATGGCCCAATCTAGTCCTTGGTAACCCATCAATGAAATCAATTGAGACTTGTTCCCATTTCCATTCTGGAATTTCTAATGGTTGCAACAAACCACTAGGCTTCTTTTGCTCGGCTTTAACTAGCTGACAATTCATGCATTTGGATATAAACTTCCCAACGTCTCTTTTCATCCCTTCTCAGTAGTAGGTCTGCTTCATGTCTCGATACATTTTGTTACCACCGGGATGTATAGTCGATTTTGAGTGATGACGTTCTCTAAGCACTTCATCTCTCAATCTATTGACATTGTGTACAACCAGTCTACCATTCTTTCGAAGCCATCCTTCTCGATCAAGCCCATACTTATTCATCTCCTCACTATCGATACCTAATTCTAACTTGGAGATGATTTCTAGTAGGTTAGGATCGTCCCTCTGTCTAGAACCAATACGCTCGATCAAAGTGGGTTTGATCGTCAAACTTGCTAACATCTCTGGATCCAATTCGCACTTTGGTCTGAAATCGTATCCTGCGATATACTCCAGTTGCTTCCACTCAAGAAACATAGTCCCTAAACTGGCCTGTCTTCTACTCAATCCATCAGCTACCGCATTGCCCTTTCCTGGTGTATATGCGATATCGAAATCATAGGAAACCAAGAATTCTAACCATCTCTGCTGACGGAGATTTAAATCCTTCTGAGAGAAAAGATACTTTAACGATTTATGATCAGTAAACAACTCAAATCTTTCTCCTAAGAGATAATATCTCCATATCTTCAACGCGAACACGATTGCTGCCAATTCCAAATCATGGGTAGGGTATCTTTTCTCACACGGTTTCAGTTGCCGACTTGCATAAGCTACAACCCTACCTCCTTGCATCAATACAACACCTAGTCCAGTACCACATGCATCCCTGTATACCGTCATCTCTTCATTCCCTTTAGGTATGACTAACACTGGCGCATGCGTCAACTTTTCCTTTAGGCTCTTGAATGCATTTTCACACTTTTCGTCCCAAACGAAAGCTTGATTCTTCTTAATCAACTGTGTTAATGGTGCCGCTATCTTGGAGAAGTATTGGATAAACTTACGATAATATCCAGCTAATCCCAAGAAACTTCTCACGTCTGTTGCATTCTTGGGCATAAATCAATCTTGTACCGTAGACACCTTCGCAGGATTCATGGCAATACCATTCTCTGAAACAACATGGCCCAAGAATCTCACTTCCCTCCTCCAGAAGTGACACTTAGAAAACTTTGCTTTTAATTGGTGTTTTCTCAACATCTCCATCACTACTCTCAAATGTTCCTTGTGTTCTTTCTATGTCCTCGAATAAACAAGTATATCTTCCACGAACACAAGAACAAACTTATTCAATTGATCTCGGAATACTCTATTCATAAGATCCACAGAATATGCTGGTGCATTGGTCAACCTGAATGGCATGACCAACCACTCATGGAATCCAGACGGCGTCCGAAATGTTGTTTTTGGAACACTCTCAGCTGCTACTCGGAGCTGATGAAATCCCGTCGCGAGGTCCAACTGGGAGAACACTCTTGCTCCTTCCAGTTGATCAAAAAAGTCATCTATCCATGGAAGAGGATACTTATTCTTCCTAGTCACTTTATTCAACTCGCAATAGTCGACACATAAACGAAGGGAACCATCTGCCTTGGTAGCAAATACAACTGGTGCTCCCCACTCGGAGACACTTCTTCTGATAAATCCCTTCTTCAAAAGATCGCTCACTTGCACCCTGAGCTCTCGCTGCTCCCTCGGTGCCATACGACGAAGTGGCATCACTATAGGTCTGACATCTTTCACTAAATCAATACATAAATCAATATCTCAGTGTGGTGGAAGTCCAGTCACTTCCTCGAAGATATTCGGATACTGGCCAGCAATGGGAACCCCTGATAACTCGTCCTGCGGGATGTCGAGGGAATTTAGAAAAATAGCCATCACCTTATCACTAGGTAGGCCACCAAACACTACCCTCCGCCTATCATCCGCCCTAATAGTCACCGAAAATCCCTCACAATCTACCACCACCCCATATCTGTGGAGCCAATCGACTCCCAAAATAATGCCAAACCCAGTAAATCCCAAAACAAAGCAATCACAAGCAAACATACATCCATGACTCGATAAGGCCACATTACGACAAATCATACTATGGCTAGCCGAACCACCAATCGGGTTCGTTACCGCTAAAGGTCTATCGACTATCTCGGGTTCCAATCCCAACCTATCTGCCAGGTCACTAGATATGAAGGAACGGGAAGCCCTAGTATCAAACAATACTCAAACTGGAACATCATGAACAGAAAGCATACGTTGAATGTCGACATTCTTTCCTTTCTCCGCCGTAGTTGCGGAATTTGACGAAGAAGAAACAACATTAATAGCATATGCTTTCACAATCTGCTTCTCTTTTGGGGGTTGCGGACATTTATCCTTGTGATGTCCCATTTAGCCGCAGTTGAAGCACTTCCCGTCCGCTGGCTTTGCTCGACATTCTTTAGCATAATGGCCCTTTTTGCCACAGCTAAAGCACTCTACATCTTTCTTATCTTTTTTTTGACCATCCTTGGTCTGACTCTGCTTCCTTTTATTCTGAGAATTATTCTTGCCACCACCGCTTGCCTGCGACTTTGGCCCCTCCGCAGATGCAACAACGACTTCAGTCTCGGGCTTAGGATAAAGGCTCTCTGACCTCAATGCTTTCCCAACAATCGATTCAAAAGTCTCATCAATATGGTTTATAAGCCTTTCCCCCAAGTACTGATCTAATCCTGTTATGAACTTCTCATTCTTCTTCTCGGGAGTGTCAATAAGGGATAATCCATACTTGGATAAAGTATTGAACTCAGTAATATACTCCGAGACTGCCCTACCATTCTGCTTACGCTCCAAGAACTTCCTTAACAATTCTAATTTCCGAGCAGTTGGGATAAACTTATCACTGAATAGGGCCTTAAATTGATCCCAAGTAACTTGATCCTCAAGGGTAGCTGCCTTAATAGCATTCCACCAATTCATAGCCCGTCCTTGCAGTTGGCGCGATGCTAGCTTTCTCTTCATCGTGTCATCGATTCCTAAGTCCTCGAAAATGTGCTTACAACTATCAAGCCAATCCTGAACTTCTTTTAATCTTGGTTTAAGTTTGTCATCAACTCATAGCTTCCTTTGACTACTACCATCTGACATGCACAATATATGCATGCATGTATGTGATTATGATGTGTTATGGCATGAAAAATAAATGAGTAACATTAGGAATGTTGAAATTTTGCTGCTTCCTTTAACTACTCCCATTTGATGGCATGCAAGTTAATTATTTTCATTAGTATAGCTATCAAAAATCATTTGTATGTTCTGAAACATGTTATCTATTATGTTTAGCATACAATATGTTCTGGTTCATCATCCTTCCTTTCCTTGCTCTGAAAGATTATGAACTCAACTTTGTAAGTATTATTATTCGGCATTGTTGTTATATTATGTCTCATAAATCTTTTATACTAATATTAGTCATATTTTCTATATATTGATCGGAATACATACTGTAAATGCAATATTCCTCCTTGGGGATACAACCCTTAATAGCATCGTATATGTTTCTTTCATCCTATATGAATATAGGAAATATATAAACTAAGAATTCCATTGTTGATCATTTTCCCTGAAAACTATGCTTTCTTGTGTTTGCTATTTTCCTATAGCGCTTGCTATTTTCAACAGGATAAACAACTGACAATTGTCTATAGCAAACACTTGTCTTTTATAACCTTGAAAATAGCATGTTAATATTTTACAGTTATTATACTTTTTTTATGTATTTCTGATATTCAGTAGACAAGTGTTTGTTCTCTTTTTTATGCTCCAGGATAACTGTATACTGGTTACAAAGTTAAACTATCAAGTTGGATTTTGTAGTATTGTACATCAATGGGTTGCAAGGTAGCATAAAAGGTGTTGTCAATTCCAGGTTTTTATTTGATATAGAGTTCGCTGGATTGACATACATATTCTTGGATAGGCATGTGCATATTCGTGATCAACAGCAAATTTGGAGCATGAACTACATATTTGTTCTAGTGAACTTATTCTCTTGTTATAGTGTATGTATGATAGGGTAGAAATATGAGTAGAAAATACTCTATTCGAAAAAAATGTGTTGTGTGAGAGAAGAAATTGTTACACATGAATGGTGTATGAAAATTGTAGAAACTTTTAATGTAATTGTTTGTACTATTAAAACATTGTTAAAATAAAAAATTTATTTGTTTATTTCATTCTGTGATATACGCTATTACTGAAACAAATACATTTAATATAAGCTATAATTTTTTTAGAGGAAGAAGCTATTTTTTTTATAGATTTATGAATCTATTGCAACGGGAATATACTGTTGCAAAATGGTCTGTTGCAACATAAAGGCCAGTTGCAAAAAATATACCGTAACGTTTTATTGCAATAGGCAAAAAATGTTGCAGACTTTTTGCAACTTCGGCTATACCAACAGGCGCGGGCCTGTTGCAATTGGTCTACTGCAGCAGATATTGCTGTTGCGAAAAGTGTTTTTTGTTGTAGTGTCCAACCATTGATGTAGCCTTAAATTGAGATCCTTCTGCGGGAACACATATTTGAGCGACTTGTGATATGTGTATAGCTCAAACCTTGCTCCAAATAGATAGTTTCGCCAAGACTTAAGTGCGAACACTATTGCAGCCAACTCCAAGTCGTGGGTGGGTTCGTTCTTCTCATGAATCCTTAATTACCTACTTCCATAGCAGACTATCTGACCTTATTGCATCAATACGACACCTAACCTCATGCCACAAGCATCCGTGTAGACCATAGATACTTTGCTACCATCGGAAAGAGTTAGAACATGCGCTGGTGTTAGAGTCCTCTTTAGTCTCTTGAATGCATCCTTGCAATCAATGCTCCAAGTGAAAACCAAGTTCTTCTTTTTCAGATGGGTGAGCGGAGCTGATATCCGAGCAAAGTACATAATGAACTTTCTGTAATAACTCGCCAACCCCAAGAAACTCCTAAGCTCTATCCCATTCTTAAGGGTTTTCCAATCTTGAACTGCGAGAACTTTAGTGGGGTCCACCGCTGTTCCATCCTTAGAGGCTACATGCCCTATGAACCTTAATTCCTTTCACCAGAAATGACACTTAGAAAATTTAGCCCAAATCTTATGTGATTTGAGAGTGCTGAGAACTACCTCTTAGTGTCTGAAATTATCTTCCTTACTCCTTGAGAAAACCAGAATATCGTCCATGAAAACCACCACGAACTTGTTCATATACTCCCTGACATCCGACTCATTAAATCCATGAAGTATGCAGGTGCACTAGTCAGCCCAAAAGGCATGACCAACCACTCAAAGAAACCGTTCAGAGTCCTGAAAGTTGTCTTGTCGATACTATCATCTGTTACCCTAAGCTAATGAAATCCTGTAGCTAGCTCCAACTGTGAGAAAACCGAAGCACATACTAGTTGGTCAAACAAGTCATCAATCCTTGGAAGTGGATGCTTTTCTTGTTAGTGAGTTTATTCAACTCCCTATAGTCCACGCATAAACGAAGAGAGACATATGCCTTGGTTGCAAATACGACTGGAGCTCCCCACATAGAAATGCTTCGTCTAATGAATTCTTTCTCCAATAACTCACCTACTTGTTTGCTAAGCTCCTCCTCTCCCTAGGAGCCATGTGGTGCACTGGTAAAGCGACTGGTTCGCATTCTCCACCAGGTAAATTCGAAAATATATATCTCGTCTAGGAGGTTATCCCTTAACCTCATCGAACACGTCCGAAAAATCTTTGACTATGGGTACTGATCAAAGATCGTCAACTGAAGCATCAAGCGAATCTAGAAAACTGAGAAATAAATGACCCCCGTGGGTCACAATATATCTCGAGAGTCCACCCGTGGCACGTCATTAGCCTAACAACTCTCCTCTCATAATATAGAATGGCACCATACATGGGTATCCAATCAATTCCTAGAATTAATCCGTAACCCATAAAGCCAAGAACGTATGCGTCGCGTTCAAATTCGACGCCCATAACAAAAATTCTCAAACCCTTACATATCATGGACGAATGAACCATTCCTCTTATGGGGTTTGAGACTACAACAGAATCAAAAACAATACTAGTGTCTAGGTGTAGATTATCTACCACAAAATTGGAAATGAATGAATGAGAAGCACTAAAATCAAAGAAAGTCCTAATATGAGAGTCAAAAAGAGAAATCAAACCTTCAACAATGACTTTCCTACCACGATCAGGTCAACCAGCCTCTAAAGCATGAACTTTTCCTCAAGATGATCCTGCCTTCTGACCTTGCTTATTAGGGCATTGCCTTGTAAAATGTTCAAATTGAATACAACTAAAACAAACATTCTTTGTTTTCTTACAGTCTCTCACAAAGTGCCCTAAATTTCCATAGCAATGGCACTTAACCTTTGTCTTGATCTGGGCCTTGTCAGGTTTTCCTCCCTTCTTGGACCACCATTTCTTTTTCTCAGCCTTGGGTTTTTCCTCCTCAGTCTTAACTTATTTCTTCTCCTCTTTGCCATCCTTATGCATCAAAGCCATGTCAACTAGCCTCTCGAAAGTTGCTCCCATCAGAACATGTGTTAATGCTAGTCCTTGCAATGGTTGGTTCAATCCTTTCGTGAACCTTAGAGCCTTCATATGTGGAGTGTTCACCAAATCCAAACCAAATCTTGATAGTTTGTTAAAGTTGTTGACATATTCCTTCACCGTCATGCTTTCTTGCTTCAAATTCAAAAATTTCGCCATTTGCATTCCTTCATCTTCCTGTGATAAGAACTTCATCTCAAATATGCATCTAAACTGATCCCAAGTCGCTACTGTCTGCTCCGCTTGAGTCACTTCCTACCAATAAGATGCTTTGTCCGTCAGTTATCAAGTGGACAACTGAATCTACCTCCTATCATAAAGCTCCAACAAGTTAAACACATTCTCCATTTCTCTAAGCCAATTGCGCGCCTCTACTAAACTCTCAGTACCAAGAAATGACTTGCCTCCGATCATGTAGAAATCCTTACAAAGCTTAGAAAAATTGACTACAAGATAAGGTGGAGCTACTGTGGCTGCAGCTGGGGGTGGGTCACTGCCTTGCACTTCGGCAGGTGCCGTAGCCTATACGTATCTACGAAACCATGTCAGAATAGGAATTTTCTCGGGAAAATTAGGAGCCCTAGTCATGTTGAAAACAGATGAAACAACGATTTAGAAAGAGATCAAAGGAATATGTAAATGACTCGAGGGGATATATCTTTCAAAAATTGGTTTTATTTTGAAAATCTTTACTTTGAAAATACTTTTTCGAAAACTTTTCTCTGATCTTGTAACCTTAGGCTCTAATACCAAATGTGACAACCCACGCCCCTTGATGTCACCTATATAAGGATGCATTAAGTTTTGTGAAGCCCAGTTATAATACATAGACCAACTTTAACAAGATTGAATATAAAAATGCAGCAGAAAAAATTCAAACTTTTATTTTAAACCAGATTCATCATTACATTTTCAAATGAACCAGAAGTCATAAACTTCTGTCTCATAAATCATCAGAGTACAAACCTATAAAACAATATTCCCTTACATGTCATAGTAATAAAACATAAAAGAAGCTTAAGTAATACGTGGAAAGGGAAGTAATCCAAATCCAATATGAATAGAATCATGATCACAGCTATTGTCCGCCACAAGTGAGAATCCGAGGGGAAGAAAAGGAAGTGGGAAAAGCAAAAGCAAAATAGGTCACACATAAAGTCTGGCAAGTTCTAGTGATTTTCTGTATAAGCATAAGATAAGAAGTATCAAGAAAAATAAATGGTACAAGATATGAAAATACAGTAAAATATACAAGTACGGAGTAAACGAGATAACAAGGCAAGGTAAGATCAAGTAAGCTTCTCATTCATATCCTAAGAACAAGTTGCTACACCAAATAATAGAATAATAGGATTAGATTTTACCCTAATTACTACGCAAGCGATCAGCTCCCTATAAACGTAAATAGCATGTGCTAGCCACGATAGTAGAGATATCAGTCCCTAACCCATCAACTTAAAAGACACATCCCTGTTTACTGGTGTTACAGCGTCTTAGTTTCCCCTAATCGGACCCATGCACGCTCATGACTCCGCCGGAACGCGCTTATACCCACCCTCCAACATTTGAATCTCTTACAATCAAGATCAATAAAGCATGCCCTGGCCCCTACCTAGTGTGAGGACCCTCTATGATACCAACAGGGATACTGAATGATACGGGTTCCACATAACAAGATCAATACAAGTCACCCCTAGGATTGTGTCCCCAATTAAATAGGAATTTAAGAGTCCAAAACCAGGTATAAGCAGTAAGATGTGGGACCTCTTAGCTTATTAATTAACAGGTTTAACTTAGTAGGTTTAAGTTCATTAATAAGCATGGTTGTAAATGACATTTCCAATAAATGTTATTATATGTACAGCCCCTCCCCCAAAACAGACAAGCACCTGCTCAGATGTATATGAATTATTGTAACTCGTTTTACTTAATTACATTTGATCCACATATTTTCCCAAGTATGTTTTACTTAATATTAAGTCCAAACTATTTAGATTAACATGTTTGCATATTCTTCCCTTTTGTAATTACCCCAACTTTACAATCAAAGGTTCTCAAGTTATAATATGCTCAGTTCTCCTTATGTCATTACAAATTTATTTCAATTTATCCCAATTTATATGCAATTCTAATGAAAATGGCCTAAGCTCTCGATGGCCTAGGCTCAGCGTAAAATAAAAAGGAAGAGGAGAAAACAAATCCTAACTCAAACTGAATAAATAGGCATATGAAAGACTGTAAATAAATAAAAGACAAAAAAGGGGATAAGGAAGAAAGGTGTTTATATGAAAATATAATAACTGTAAGTTGAACAGATAATTGACAGTAAAACAATAACATATACACATATAAACATTATTACTTTGCAGATCCAAATCATTTACCGTCAGAATAGTGTTTAAATAGTAGATATAAAAATTACTAGAACTTACAGTGATTTGATTAAGATCAAGAAAAATATCTTTTAGAAATTGTTGTTATAGAAAAATGAGAATTACCCCCTTTAGTCTATGTTTTGGCAATGCCTCGGCATCTTCTAATTTTTATTCAGAAATAGTTAAGAAGAATGAAGAAAGTTTGTGTGTAAGAAAATGGTGAGGACGCTAGCTTATTTATAGATTACTAAGATAATTCTAAGCCATTAGATATTAGGTTTATAAATCCAACCGTACACCTCAAGATGAGTCAGCGTATGTATGTAGTAAACAAAACTGTCTAGATTCAACTGTAGGAATCTATCCTGCATGCAAGTGGATCGACCCACCTACTACCTGGGTCGACACATGGGTCGATTTGCCTTAGACCTGGGTCAACCTTGTGTCGACCCGGATAAGGGGCTTGGTCGCCCGCTTACCGTTGATTTTCCTGAGCCGTTTTATATATATCAAACATTTTTTTGGTTTAATCTTCTTTAGTTCATAACTTTTTCATATTTAGTCCGATTTTACGGAATCTAAGAGTCTATCCGAATTAAAATTTCGTATTGGACACAATATTAAAATCTATTTTACCTAATTCTAAATATTTTATTAATTAATATTCATTATATAATTATAGTGTATTAATTTATGGGGTGTTACACCATCACACACCCTCATTGTTTTTCCTTGAATGATTATGAATTTCTTAATTCAAAGTGATGCGAGTAACCCTCATGCGCACCAGACGATGCGAGTAAACCTCATCCATCACGTGATTAACTTCGGTTGACCATGTATCCCTCAATTTATGGGATTAACCATCCTAGTATGTTTTGAATATAATTGATACCCAAAATACCCCTTTGGTTTACCCCATTGGTAACTCCAATGTGTTCCTGTAAGTTTCTGGTGTATTTGTTTTCACAAACCACCTTCATTCATCCCATTGGTGTCCCCAATGTGCTCATACATGCACAAAAGCATAACATGATTCCATATTAAGTTTAGGTTAAAACACTAGTCTTCGCCTGACAAGATGTCATACTTAAAGTGATGCATTGGTTTCCTACCGAAAGCATCATACATACATAACGAGTCTAAAATCCTTTCAACCTAAATCCCCCTCTTGGCTTCTTCTATAGATGTCAAAAGCGATCATGATAAAACATCATGGAAACAAAATACATGCAAAACAACGCAAGATAATAAGCCTAAGTAAACATTCATATACAAGTTGTTTATTAGAATAAGGCTTTCATTTAAACCTACCCTTTCAGTTTCGCTAAAGGGTGTACAGGGGGTAACCCCTTTATCTTTTAAAGTCATCGTTTAGAAAATAACCCTTTTCAATCCATCGAAACAAAGCGAGGTCACAACCTCTCTTACTTTATAAAATATATTTAAGAAAAACAAGCTCCATTTGTTCCTCTGAAAGGCAAAGCGGTAGCCTCCAAGCTTATTTAAAACATAAGGGAAAGTCCCTGTTTTCTTTATAAGATGAGGTTTCAAAAATAACCCTTCAACGTAGTCGAGAGGTAAGGAGGTGGAGACATGTAAGTTAAAATATGGTTCCAAACTATGATCCTTTCGACATTTTCGGATGGTACAAAGGCGATTTCCCCCATGTTTATTTTATAAAACCAAGTTAAGGAAAACATTCTCTTTCAACTCGGTCAAAGGGTGTTGAGGCAGAAGCCACAAAACCTATAAAACAATAGAGACAACAACCTCTATATTATGCAAGGGAAAGCAAAATGCGGATCTTAAGGCAAGACTAACACAAGAGGAGGGATAAATAGTGCTTTCAATAAATTTAAGAAAATCTAAAACTTATATGATCTACTTTTATGAATCACACACCATAGAGATGGTCACAAACACAGAATCAAACACAAACACAGACATAAACAATAATAAAATGCAGAAAAGGAAAGAACACACCGGATTTTATATTGGTTCGGATTACTCCCATGTCCAGTCCCACGCAACGCTGGATTTTGCAAAGTTTTATTACTATATCAATATCCAAGTGCAATCCCCTTAATTTCCCGGCTACAAGGTTAACACCGCTCCACCAACTCTTGATTTCACGGCTACAAGATTATCACTGCTTCCTTTCCTTGAATTCAGGTACACTCTTCAATAGCACTTCAATTCAGAGAGTAATGAGTAGAGAGTGAGAAGAGAAGAAGTTTTATGAAATTAGAATAGAAATCGGCAGAGTAAAAGTGTAAAAATCAATAAAATAAGAAATATAAATGGAGGAATGAAAAGGGGTGAAGATGGAGAAGAAGAATTATTAAAAAATTCGAATTCAACCCCAATTTATAAGATTTGAAAGGTTGCAATGCTTCTGAAACGTTACAAATAGTGAAAAGACACTTCCTTTCAAAATTGAAAAAATGATAGTTGTATGTCGACATGTACATATATGTATGTCGACATATATGCTTTAAAAATTTAAATTTTGAATATTTTCAAGTGTTTAACTATATATTATTCTGGAAATTCTTGAATTAAAAGATAGGGATATAAATGAGTATTATAAATTATAAAACCATATGAAAACATGAATATAAATTATATAAACATATTTATAAAATTATAAGGTTTAAAACTATATAAAATATAAAATAAAAGTATATAATTATATATAAACTTATAAACATTAAAACTTATGTTTGAATTCAAAAGTAAGATAGAAAAACTATTTAAAATTTAGAATTTGAATTTTGAAAAACAGAACTTGAATTTGAAAATAAAATTTGAAAAACAGATTTTGATTTTGAACCTGGAGTGCTATTCAAAGTCTTACATATAAATTGGACTCTATTACTATATTTGTCTTAAATTCTTGATTACTCATGACTCTTGAATCTTCTCTGAATTTTGAATCTTTAAATTTCTAAAACTGCACAATCTTCAGTATTGATTCCTGTTTATAGACACTGCATATACATGTGTATATATATTCTAGACAGAAATGTTAGTATATATATATTTTATAATCAATGATAATTGAAATAAGGTTGTTATCATCAAAACTCCATTCTCCAACAATCTCCCCCTTTTTGATGATGACAACCTTAGTTTATAAAATATTCATACTTGTTCATACCTGTTGATTCTGATCCTTCTAATGCTCCCCCTATCAATGTGACTCTTATATACTCTACTTAAACTAAGTCTATATTTATAATTTCTCCCCATTTGGAATTATCAAAACGAAATTCTAAGAATACTCCCCCTAAATCATATATCTATCTATATCGTTAATTATTTTGTGGCTTATAATATTTGATTCTATAACAATATACTTAGCGTATATGACTCCCCCTACATACATGCTTACATAACAAACTATTTAAATGATTATGAAAGATAAAACAAGCATTAAATTAAATGATTTTTTAATACAAACGATTCATACTAATGCAAATTACACGAACAAATACACATGTATCACATCGATTAAGCGAATAAACGAATAGTAACCTAAATTCTAATTGTTCTTTGTGATAATGGACTTATGGATTGGAAAATTGGGGTAATGGAGACAAAATTCCCCATTTTGTTGAATTATGTTTCCTTCTCGATCGAAAGAAACTTCCCTAATGCGTAGGACTTGATTGTCCTTGTCTGTTCCTTCTTGTTATGCCTCTTCTGGTTCCTCCTCTTCCACCATCACTTCCACTTCTTCTTCTTCCTCCTCTTCTTCTTCCATCATTGGATTATCATCTTCGATGATGATTGAATTTGCTTGATTATCCATTACAAACTTATGGATATTCTGCATCATCTTTCCTTGTTTAATTTGCTCTTGATTCATTCGTATTTGAAGTACTTGTATCTCAACAAGAATACTCCATTTTCTCTTCCAATTTGATTACACGGGAGAGGGTAGAACGTTGAAATGGACCTTCGGATGGTCCATCAGATGATTCGAGGTTAATTTGGTTATTATAATTAGTGGAGGCCATATTTTACTTTGGTTTTGAGTTTTTACAGAAGTAAAATAGGAGAGTGAAGAAGAAAATTCAAAGTGAAGAGTTTAAATGATTATTGTAACTAACATTTGGTGGGAATTAATTTTTAAAATCTGGCAGTTATATGTCGACATAGGGATATATGTATGTTGACATGCATGCAATTTTAATTTTAATTTTTTGAATTTTATTCTTATTCTTACATATATTAGTACATTTAATTACTCTAGTTCACTTAATGAACAAATACCTAATTCTCTTCTAAATTTAGTAAATGTTGCTTCTTTTAATGGTTGTGTTAACATATCTGCCGTTTATTTATCTTTTTCTATAAATTCGAGTGAAATTTTCTCTTTACTTACGTTATTTCTTAGAAAGTGATGTTGTATAGCAATATGTTTAATTCTTGAGTGATGAGTTGGATTTTTAGATATATTTATAGCACTCGTATTATCGTAGTATATTGGTGATTTATTTATATTTAATCCAAAATCATTTAGAGTTTGTTGCATATATACTACTTGCGAACAAACCAAAGCACCAGAGATATATTCTGCTTCAGTTGTTGACAAAGATACGTTATTTTGCTTTTTACTAAACCACGAGACTAGTGAATGTCCTAAGAAGTGACATGCTCCACTAGTACTCTTACGATCAGATTTACATCCTGCATAATCAGCGTCGCAATAAGAAATTAAATCAAACGTATCATGCTTAGGATAAAATAATCTAAAGTTTGATGTATGTTTTACATATCTTAGAATACGTTTTATGGCTTTTAAATGTGTTTCCTTAGGTTGCAATTGATACCTTGCACAGAAACATACATTATGCATTATATATGGTCTACCAGCAGTTATATACAATAATGATCCTATCATTCCTGTATATAATTTTTGATCAACGTCTTTTGACGTATCATCTTTACTTAAGGCTATATTAGTTGTCATTGGTGTCAGTCTCCCATTAGTTGTTAAATTATATTTATTAATTAAATCTCTTGCATATTTTTCTTGATTAAAAAATATTTCATTCTTTAATTGACGAATTTGTAAGCCTAAGAAAAATGTTAGTTCTCCCATATGTCTCATCTCAAATTCTTGGGTCATAATATCTGATAATTCTTTATTCATTTTGTTATTTGTCGATCCGAAAATTATTTCGTCACCATATATTTGTACTAGTTGTATATCTTTATTATTTCTTTTAATAAACAAAGTGTTATCTACTTTTCCTATTTCAAAGTTAGAAGTAATTTTCTAACATATCATACCAAGCCCTAGGAGCTTGTTTTAATCCATATAACGCTTTCTTCAACTTATATACATGATTTGGTAATTTTTCATCTTCAAAAAGAGGTGGTTGCTCTACATATACATCTTCTTTAATAAATCCGTTTAAAAAATCAATTTTAACATCCATTTGATATAATTTGAAATTATTATGGTTTGCAAAGGCTAGTAATATCGTAATTGCTTCTAATCTAGCTATGGGGGCAAACGTTTCATTGTTGTCTATTATTTCTTCTTGAGTATAACATTGTGGTACTAATCGTGCCTTATTTCTTACGACCTCACCGTGTTCATTCATTTTATTTTTATAAACCCATTTAGTTCCTATTATAGTTTTATCCTCTGGTCTAGGAACAAGTTCCCATACATGATTCCGAGTAAACTAATTCAATTTCTCTTGCATGACAAGGATCCATGAATCGTCGGATGATGCTTCTTTTGTATTCTTAGGTTTTATATTTGAAATAAATGCTGAATTACTCATATTATTCAATTAATTACTAGTCCTAATGACGAATTCAATATCTCTTAAGATATTTTCTATAGTGTGGTCTCTTAGTAATCTAATTCTTTTATTTGGTTGACTATCTTCATTATTTGTTTCATGAATCTCATTTTCACATTATCTTCGTTGTGTTGTGTTATATTTTTATAGTTTTCATCAAAGGATACGTTTAAGGTTTCTTTATAGTATCGGTTCTAGAATTAAAAACTCTGTATGCTTTACTTCTATTTTAATATCCAATAAATATTCCTTTATCGGATTTTGAGTCAAATTCATCTAGATTATCTTTAGTATTAAGAATAAAACATTTACTTCCAAATATCTTATAATATGATATTTTTGGTTTCTTATTGTACAAAAGTTCATATAGTGTTTTATGAGTTAAGGGTCTGGTTGAAATTCTATTTAAAATATAACAAGCTGTTGCAACTACCTTAGCCCAATTTTTTTATAGTAAGTTACTATTTTATAACATAGTTCTCGCACACTCTTGTATTAATCTAGTTTTATGTTCAACTATTCCATTTTGTTGAGGGGTTATAGGAAAAGAAAATTTGAGGATTGTTCCCTTTTTATTATAATATTTTTCAAAATTTTCGTTTTTGAATTTTCCACCATTGTCACTGCGTATTATTTTGATTTTTAAGGATTATAAATTTTGAATTCTTTTAGCAAAGGTTTTAAACTGATCAAAAGCATCACTTTTATTTTTAAGAAAAAGTCTAAGTAAATCTAGAAAAACCGTCAACTATTACGCAAACATATCTATTGTGATTTATTGATTGAGTTTGAGATGGACCAAATAAATCTATGTGAATTAACTCTAATGGTTTTGAGGTTGTAATTTCCTCTTTTGATTTAAATGAACTTCTTTTTAATTTTCTGAACTGACAAGCATCACATAAATTGCTAACTTTAAATTTTATTTTCGGTAATCCCCTAAATGAATCTAATTTAGAAATCCTTGAAATATGTTTGAAATTTATTTGAGCGAATCCCTCATGTCAACTAAGGATCAATTGTATTGGCCATAAGACATAGATTATCGTTGGAGATTTTCATACTTAATATATAGATATTTTTCTTTCTTTCTCCTTCGAATATGACTTTTGAATTCCTATCTTCTATAAAGCATTTATCCTTTTCAAAATTTATTTTATAGCCCTTATAGAAAAATTGACTGATACTTAGTAAATTATGTTTTAGATTCCTAATCTAATAAAACATCAGAAATAGTAGGAGTTTTAGAATACCGACATTGCTGACGCCAACAATACATCCTTTAGAGTTATCACCAAAGTTGACCATTCCACCATCTTTATATACTAGATTACTCAGCAAATCTGGATTTCCCGTCATATGTCTTGAACAACCACTATCCAATATCCATTTGTCCTTTTTGATTTCCACCAATTGTTCAACAGAATTTGAATTCTCTACATCCATGTAACACATCATTTCGTAATTTGAATTTTCAACGGCCACTTTACCCATCTTTTCAAATTTTGAATTTCCAATAGCTATATAACACATCTTTTCCTGTATTGGACAACATTTTGGTAGGTCACTTAAATTTTCTACACAATTGTATGCAGACTCTTTCAACATTGATACAATGCATGAATTGACACTAGTGTTAACAATCATTTCAAAATTTTCCATTTAATGTTTTAAAAAAAATCAGATTATGAACTTTTTGAAAAACCTTGCTCTTATACCAATTGTTAGGGAATGCAGAATGCAGATCTTAAGGCAAGACTAACACTAGAGGGGGGAATAGCGTTTTCAAGAAATTTAAGAAAATCTAGAACTTATATGATCTAGTTATATGAATCACACACCACATATATGATCACAGACACAGAATCAAACACAAACACAAACATAAACAAAAATAAAATGAAGAAAAGGAAAGAACACACGAGATTTATACTGGTTCAGATTACTCCTACGTCTAATCCCATGCAACGCTGGATTGCGCAGAGTTATTACTGTAACGTCCCGTATTTTTACGGTATAATAATTTATTTATTTAATTATTTAAACAGTGAATTAGAGATTTAATTGGTTGTTTAATTAAAGAATATTGAATATTTAATTTATATAAACAATTGAGTAATATATTTGATTCCCAAAATAGTCGGAAATAGCAGAATTCACAATATTGTGTGAATTGAATCCTTTAACAGATTTAATTCAATTTGGAATTTGATTTATAATAGCGAATTTATTTATAATAACGAATTAGAACTTATAGTTATATTATAATTTAAATCGTGCTCGAAATGGCGCGGCAGTTCGTAATTTGGTGATTCAGACTTTAAATGAATATACAGAATCTGTTTTAAGCCAGATTTCTGTGTAACCAGAAACGTTTGGAGCTGGTGAAGTATATTTTTCTAATGGAAGAGAAAAATCGAGATTTTGTCGGGTAGATTTTGAGTTATGTCCAAATCAAATTTTAAAATAGTCGCTATGGAATTCCTTTATAATTTTTGATGATTTATTTATATAAAAAAATGATTTTCAATATAGACTGAATATCGATATAATCCGAGATTTTGAAATATCGATGTATAAATCCAAATGTGTATATTTTGGAGTTGTATGATATTATACGTGAATATATACGATAATATTTATTTATAAATATTTAATTTGATTATTTTTAAATATATTAATATTTAAACGGTCTATTTAGAGCATTAAAAATGGCCATTTTTGCAAACGACCTAGAAATTCGATGAAACCAATTTTGTTGGATCCGTAATGTCGAATTATTGTTAGATTTCAATTTTCGTGATTTTTAGAGTCAGTATGTGGCCGTACGGATTTTTAATGTGAAAAACAGTCAGTATTTTAATGGTTAAAAATACGCTGTGTGAGCAAATGAAGTCGGAATTCGACGAAACAAGTTTCGTTGGGTCCGTAATGTCAAACTCTAACTGCATGTCAATTTCCATGATTCTTGGATATTTTGTGTGATCATAGGGATTTTTAGAAGATAAATAAATGAGTAGATGGACTAAATAAAATATAAAAATAGAATTAAAATAATAATATATCCTAGCTATGAATACTCCTAACCATTTCTAACCCTAACACATCTCTTCCTCTGGTCAAAACTATGCTGCCGCTTCCTCTTTTATTTTTATAGTAAAAACCCAAACTTTGGAAAATCAAAACAAATCCAAACTAAATCGATAAATACCAAAATACACATACACGGATTCAGCATCGAACAGGCTTCAATTCTACGTTGGGTTCGGTGAAGTTTTGGTTCGCAGGAAAATTGTATAGTGTGGGTAAATCGACCTAGGGTTGGGTTTAAAAGACAATACAAGTATCGATTCGAAGTTTGGTGATCATATTTGTGTTCAGGGGATCGAATGGAGCTAGCTGACGAAGTTTGGGGGTGATTCGATGCTAAACAGTGTCGATCGACACACTGTATGTCGCACTAGAGGTTGTCGACGGGTTTTGTGTTGGGGTTGCGAGTTGGATGTTGAGGGTATGGGAAGATGGAGATTCGAACAACGTGAAGATTGGTGGTGGTCTCGTGTGAATCAGTTGAGAGATGAAGGAGGAATGGCACTCGAAAGATGCAGAAATGGTGGAGCAGGCAACAGGAGAGTGCGACGGGAAGAAGGGAGTAAATGGGTGCGGGTAGTTTGTTTTGTACCGATGGGAATATGGGTAAAGCCCAATAACTTAAGAATTTAATTTAAAATTATTCAAATGGTTATATAAACTTGTAAAAGTAATATCTTAGTCATACGTGATTAGAATTTGGCAAAACAAGATCCGTTGGGATCGTATGGACGGGGGCTATGCAATGGAATTGTCTGGGAATGAATTGGAGCTCATTATAATTTATTGCAAAATAAATTGTCCGTCTGAATCAACCGACAGTTATCGTTATTTAACGATGATCGTCCAATGTGAGTAAATCTCACTAACTCTTCTCAGTTTATATTTTCATAACATATTTTTAGAACTGATAAATATTGATTGATTGATATGAGTTGATTGGTTGGTTGAACAGCAAATTGATTGGTTGAAAATATCGATATAGTTATATATATATCGTTAATTAAATATTGATTTTATCGATAAGAATATTTAATATCGAAATGAAATTGATGTTAATTATATTGTTTAACAACTGTGGATGCAGGGAAAACAGGTTGGAGGGATCCAACTGGATTCCTCAATATTTATAATACTGTTTTTGTTTCATATATTGTGATATATGAGGTGGTATATAATCTTTTATTGATTATGTGTGTTTGGATGATGATTGATCCTTTTGATTTGGTATTTTAATACCATAAGTGATACTGGAATGTAGAAAGGAAATTTTCAAAGTGTATAATGAAAATAACATATTTATAAAATCAATAGATTTTATAGAAGGAATATTTATTTAGAAAATAAATAGATTTTATAAGAGGAATATTTATTTAGAAAATAAATAGAATTATAAAAGGGATATTTATAAAGGAAAATAAATGGGATTAAAAAGGAAATTGTGAAGTGGATATTGAATTTAAAGGATTTTATAAAATCAAATGGATTTTAAAAAAAGGAGATATTTGAAATTTAAATAAGGGACTTCTGTATAAAATTATTAACAGTTATATGGAAATGTAAAAGATTGTCCTTGTTTAAAATACTTAATGGAAATAATAAGAAGTAAATAAAGAATTTTATGGAATAAATATAGTTTTGAAAATGAATAGAATTTTATAAAATGGAAATAAATGGAAAATAAATATTAAATAGAAATCTGTTTTAACAGATAAATGGAAAAGATTAATTTAAAGTAAAATAGAAATCTGTTGTAACAGATAAATTGAGAAGACTAATTTATAAATAATGTTTTTATAAATTAAATAAATTATTTATCATTTGATCAATGGAATATATAAGTCTGAACTTATATAGAGAAGTAAAAATCAGTTCTGACACCGATATATTTAGTAGAATGTGAACTCAACATTTATAAGGGAATTATAAATGAGATTTAAGTGTTAGGAATACAAAGGAGATTTCGTATGAAAAATTCTATAAATAGAAGTATAAATAGAATTTGGAAATGAGATATTATTTTAAAATACGAAATCAAACTTAATGGATCATATAAAAGGAATATTTTCACATTTGATGTGAAAAATGGATTAAAATGAATATTTTATAAATTAAAACATTTATAAAGAAATTGGGTTTTGAAATAGGAATTCAAATGGGAATTTGAATAAGATAAGAAATAGAGTTAATTGAATAATAGTTATTCGAATTAGAGTTAATCGAATATTAGTTATTCAAATTAGAGTTAATCGAATATTAGTTAATTGAATAGAGTTAATCGCACTAGAGTTAATCGAATTAGAGTTAATCAAATAGAGTTAATTGAATTAGAGTTATTCGAATATTATTTATTGGAATAGAGTTAATCGAATATTAGTTAATCAAATAGAGTTAGTCGAATATTAGTTATTCGAATAGAGTGAATCAAATATAAGTATTCGAAGAGAGATTATCGAATATAGTTTATTCGAAGAAAAGAGTTATCGAATATAGTTTATTCGAAGAAGGAAAGATTATCGAATATAGTTTATTCGAAGGAAAGAGTTATCGAATATAGTTTATTCAAAGAAGGAAAGATTACCGAATATAGTTTATTCGAAGGAGAGATTATCGAACATAGTTTATTCGAGGGAGAATTATCGAATAGAGTTTACTCAAGAGAGAATTATACATTGGGATTTGACTATATCGAATGCAGGAAAGTATTATTTACTTTCTGGTTTTTTATCAAGATTTATTTATTTAAATAAATCCTTTATTTATTTATTCAAATTAAGAAATAAAAGTTGTATTTAAGTTATTATATTTCGGAGGCATGGGATTTTAACACTATAGTTATAATCAAATGATTTCTATAAAAGAAGTAGATTCGTACATAGAATCCGAGAGTTACGTAGGGAAATTTGTTGAAGATTTAAAGGGTGAACTTTGTCTATTTCGAGGGTAGAAATGTTGTTCAGTTAAGGTCTGAGAGGTAGTTATACCCCAACTTGATTGACTTCGTTTTTAACTAAGGAATGATTAAGGTTCGATAGTAAAGGTTAGTAATTGAATTTAGTTAATAAGTGTTAACGGTTCGAGTTGGCATAGCGATGTTTTATTTAAACATCTGTTTAAATCCAATGAAGGAGTTTTAGAAATGTTTTCCAAATAAGAATCAAAAAGGTTTTCTAATATAGAAAATTAGAAATGAGAGTAAATATGGAAACGTTTTCCAATGATTAATAATGTATATTTTCTAAATTTATAAAATAAGAATTTACGAATATATGGGATCAAAAATAGGGAAATGAATAATTAAATGGGAAATTAAATTAAAGGGGATCAGTGTTGATTGATGATTTTCTCGGTAAGATTTCCATTTGGAAATGCAACCGTTGTTTGTACACTTGTTTTCCTTTGATAGTTAAATCACCGACTATCAAAGTTTTCGACCATTTCCGTTGTCAATACGGAGAGACCGGGATCAAACTTATTATCTGAAATCCACTCCGTACGAGTATTAGCGTTGCGAATCAAATATGATGAAGATAATTGAAGACGGAGTTTATCAAGGGCTGTTCTGGCGATCCTAGGTAGAAATTGCCTAAGATGGATTTACAGAATAGTGCCTTCGGTTTGTCCAGACCCTGGACAACGTGTATGGACGAATGTATGACAGAGTATATCTAATGGATCACGTAAGTTGATCGCTTCAAACGTATCCACATTTGGTGGCAGAAGAATTCGTTTCTATTAGCTTTATACCCGTGGTATTTTTTGTGGAAATCAATTTGTGATTTGGCGGATATGACGATGTAGCATTCAAAGTAAATGGAGGTGTGATCTGTCAAAGGATACGTATGACCTCAAGCCTCATCAACTGGGAAATGACAAAAATCGGGCAGGCAGCATGGCTATGTGGGTCGCCCCCATTAAGGTGTATTGTCACCATCTAGAGAATATTCATATTTGTTACTTCTTTTCGCTTCTGTATCTCCCGGGAACGGTTACGTTGCTAGCAACCGTAAGTGACAATATATTCGATACACTCAAGAGAAATGAGTGGTTGGTCATGTGTGGGCCAGGGTTGCAAGACGTTCTTGTTGAACCCAGTGTATTCCTCTCTAGAGATACACTATCGACAGGTGGTTCCATACCTTGTCATAGTCGAAATCCAATCTCCAATAAGCGCCTGCGTTTTTGATTGTATACTGTATATATGTGGAGCGTGAGATGCAAGCGTTCTGCTAGATTGTTAATTATTTGTGATTAGACATTATCATAATATCATAAAAGTATTAATTTTGAAAAAGTTTTGGGTTATCGTAAGGTAAAAACCATCTGTGTTTATGTGTGGATCGGTCTTACGATTATCATTTCTTTCGAAAATGATTTTTGAAAAGTTCAACTGAACGGTTGAAGTTTACTCACACCAGTCCCATGACTGACCCAGAGTTTATTTTGTTTTGCTTTCCCTAAACTCTTGGGTGCCCAAAATTTGTACGGGCGGTCAAGTAGTCAGGATTTACAGATACACTAGATGGATCTTGGAGTAGGAGGCTTCAGCAGCATTTTATAGCTATTGTTTATTTCCGTTGTGATGTAAGTGTTGTACTCTAATATACAAATACAGATTTGTGTTTCAAAGTTATTTTGTATACTATATTTTATTTGTTCCGCTGTGAGATTCGTGTTACTCTGATGTTGTTGTGTCTTCTTCTTCTTCTATTCTAATTTTCTATCATATCTATTCTCACCCTCTAACTTCTTTCTATTAACCATCTGGTATTTCCGATGCTTGGATAGTCGACACTGGGTTTAAATGTCGATTTTCTAGGTCAAAAATCCCCGGGTCGTTACAATTACTATATCAATATCCAAGTACGATCCCTTTGATTTCCCGGCTACAAGGTTAACACCGCTCCAACAACTCTTGATTTCACGGCTATAAGATTACCACTGCTTCCTTTCCTTGATTTCAGGGCTACAAGGAACACACCCTTTCTCAAACACTTCCCAAATGATTACAACATCCATATAACTCTTCAATAGCACTTTAATTCAGAGAGTAATGAGTAGAGAGTGGGAAGAGAAGAAGTTTTATGAAATTAGAATCGAAGTCGGCAAGGTAAAAGTGCGAAAATCAATAAAATAAGAAATATAAATGGAGGAATGAAATGGGGTGAAGATGGAGAAGAAGAATGGTTTAAAAATTTGAATTTAACCCCTATTTATAAAATTTGAAAGGTTGCAACGCTTCAGGAACATTACAAATAGTGAAAAGGCACTTCCTTTCAAAATTGAAAAACTGACAGTTGTATGTCGACATATACATATATGTATGTCGATATATATGCTTTAAAAAATTGAATTTTGAATATTTTCAAGCGTTTAACTATATATATATATATAATTTTGTAATTTCTTGAATTAAAACATAGTGATATAAATGAGTATTACAAAGTATAAAACCATATGAAAACATGAATATAAATTATATAAACATATTTATAAAATTATAAGGTTTAAAACTGTGATAACCCAAACTTACAGCTTTAAATTAATATAGTCTCACAATTAATTTCATTTATATGTGCATTTGATAAGTGGTTGTTTTGTGTATTAACTTGTGTATAAATGTACACATTTATTTGTGTGTTGAGTATAATATAAAGCATAGGCTCGTGTGTTATCAAATATAGATTAAAGTGTTATAGAGAGGCAAAAAAAAGCCCTATGGGCAAAAAAGGAATTGGCTAATGATGAAACCCTAGTTGTATATTCAACGTATTAAGGGAAAAACGATGTTGTCAGTTTCTCATTCTCTCATTCCACAAAATAAGAAAATAAAAATGGTCGAAGCCCTAACGATCAAATTAAGGCAAATCAAAACAGTGCACCTCGCATCGATTCGAAAGGAAATCAATAGCATCCGAGGAGTTCGAGAGCAGATCTAAGGTGTTCGAGTGCAGATCGAGGATCGGAAGGAAATAGAAATTGAGATCCATGAAGATTAGAAATTGAGAGTAAAATCTCTATGAGTATATTTAGCTTTAAATCGGCATTAAGTCCTTTTTATAGGAAACTTTTCATACAATTATTCACGTTGTAGGATGAGTGGAAGAAAAGTATGTTTGTGGTTGCTTGTTTAATATACCAGTATTAATGATTGTTTGATTGGATGCATACTTAGATCTGATATGAATATTATCATGATTTGAATGTATATGTATTGATCTTATGGTATGAGTTAAATGCACACAGATCTAAAAGATAAACAATAATAGTTAATAAAAATATTCGTATGTGGTAAGGTTGAAATATTAGAGGTATGCAGCTTAAACAAGGGAGTTCTTAAGCTTATGTTTACTTCTAAATGATGAGGGTAAATGGAGCCATGAAGGAATTCATGAGCTGATCTATTTTTCCCAAGTATTTCTCTATGTCAGATTTTATATTTGATACAGAGAAATAATACGATTTGGAGATATCCTTAAATATCTCTATCTTATGCTCATAGCAATAAGATAATTTCTGTAATGCATAAAAACCTGAACACTACGGTTAAGTTGGTTTATGATCACTATTATCATATATTAATGTTAGTTTTGGATGCTTGGTGGTCCAATAGTAATATGAGAATGCCTTATTAAACTAAATGTTTGCTTGAAATAGTTTTAGGCTGATTGAGTGATATATGGTTGTTTATCATTTGTGAATGGAGTACTAATTAAAGTATGTTGATCTCATTTACATTTATATGTGATTCTATTCATCATCTCGATGGGGTCTGCATACATCAGGTTGGGTGTGTGTAGGGAGGTTAGGAAAATACAGTCTAAGTTATTAACTGGTAATAAGAAATTGGGTCAGGTTTAGGTGCTCGTCACCTATTGTGTTGATCTATCTTTCATCAAGTTAGGATGTTAGGTATGCATGCGACTTAATGCTAACCTTGAAGGCCTCTGTGTGCTGGAATAAAGACCAGACAGCGTGCACTAGTGTTCAGTACATGGTTTTCTAGGTTTGTGACCTAATGGTAACAATAATAAAATATGCATAGGTCAGTCCTACTTCATGATGTTAGGTGTGGACAAGACACATGTTAGAATAACACATGAGAATGGGGGACTGAGGTGTTGTAACGACCTGTATTCTACGTATCATAGGATCGTAGAATATTTATTTCTTTCATATACGAAGTCGTATGGTCATGTAACTTTGCGAGACGGCTATTGGGGTCATTTCCCATGTTCATGATTTTTGTCGATTTTTAAACGACCATTTTACCCCTAGTTGGCACTGTTTTGGCCATAACTTTTGACTGGGAAGGAATTTTGACCTGAAACCACTTCCATTGGCTCCGGATGATGGTTTACAATTCCGTAGAGTGGTCACATTAGCCAAACGAACTCACCGTTTGGGAGATATGGCTGAAACAAGTTTCAGATGGTGAAAAACAGCTTAATTGGGCTTAACCGGGTGATTAACAGCTAGGCCCAATGGGGGATTTCGGGATTAGGGTAAGGAGGAGGCTCAAATCAGTTGGAGAACGATCTTATCCTCATTTCTCAGCCGCCACTTTCTTTCTTGCAACCCTAGCAATGGCCTCCAACACCCAAATCACCTTCTAATCACTTTCTAATCAAGTTTTGGCTTAATCTACATCAAATTAAGGAGAGGAAACACGAAAGCAAAGCTAGGGCTGCTGTTAGACGTTAGAATTCACCCAAATCAACGAGGTTTCAGTTCTGAGAATTTCATTTGTGGCCAAGGTGAGTGATTAGCATCGTTTTGACACTAATTACAGTTAATTAAGGGTAATTAGTGAAGATTAGCGAATTTATACACTAATAAATTCTAGAAAAATGTCTATAAATTCGAAAATAATATTTTATGCCTCTGGTAGAAATTTGGTTTAATTTCATTAAGTTTTGTTAACCTTATGATTAGTTTTGCTTAAACATGCTTAAGGGAAAATATGGGGTTTTGAGTATATTTGATCCATTTTGACATGTAAATTCATCGTTTTGGTGTTTGTGGTTAGTTTGCTATGTTGCTATGACTGTTTGACATGATTTGTGATTGATTAGTATAGTTAGACTTGTCGAAAACGTCGTCGAATGGCGTAAACAAGTTACTGGAAAAAGTTGCAGAAAGTTGTGCAGGGCTTCTGATCGGATCGGATATGGGCTTGGATCGGATTGGAGACCTGAGCAAGGAACCCGACCCGAACTGGAGTCTGGCACAAAAGAGGCTTGGAAAAAAAAAGGCCATGTTGGTTAAGCTGGGGATCGGATCGACTTAAGGACGAAGGGCTCGGATCGGAACTTGACACTGGGAAGAACTGGCAAGAAGGAAGGTCACGCTAACTGGGATCAGATCGGATGAAGAAGGAGGGATCGGATCGGAGCACGTGAAGAACGAGGGAACGGATCGGAGTGGAAGCACAAACTGGAAGGGATATGGCACCCGACCCGACCCGGAGGAGGACAATCGACCCGAACCGACGCGATGGAGAGGACCCGAACCGAACCGCTATCAGAGGAAGACCATGCATCAACACAACGCAGTAGACCCGACCCGAACCGATGGCTTGAAAGGAACCCGACCCGACCCAGTATTGACCAATAACCCGAGATGCAAAGGTAGTCCAATATGGGAAGTTAGAGCTCAGGATCCAGTTGGGAACCGATGAGTTCACTTCATGATTGGGCTTTGCTGCGAGATGTGTGCCAAGGGGTCGTCGATGTCTATGACTTTGGATCACTATGTATGGGAGGTATGTGAACGGATTCAGGGCCACAGTGGCCTAGGTACGATTAAAGGGCTACAGACCAATAAAGTGGGGTCATTTGTAAAGGTTTAGTCATGACTCCATGTGGTAAGCTTGGTAGTAGCAGTAGTTGTACAAGTTGAACTCTGTCACTACTTCGATGGGTCTAGTGATTGACAGTGGTGGACATCGTATGCTTTACGCACTGAGTGAGAGATGTGAGGATGGTTGCTACAGATGATTTGTTTGCTATCATTATGACATGCACACCCCTTCCCCATACTCTTTACACTATTTATTATGGCCCCTTAGAGTACTGTACGGTATGTGGTACTAACTCTTTGGTTGCAGGTCCAGGCTCAGGTATGGTTTAGTATACCTGTTATTGTTCTGTTTAGATGCTTATCGCTCATACTAGGCTTTATGTTTGACCCAGAGTTTTATGTCTCCTCTTATTACTCTGGGTGCTCACACAAGCAGACTAGAGACAGGTTAGCTGGTGATGCACGGATAGATGGTCCGGAGACGAGCAGGAGGCTTCCACGTAATATATATATATATATATATATATATATATATATATATATAGTGTTCTCCCTGTGTTGTTGAAGATCACTGCTTGGGCATTAGTGGTGCATCTTCTACTTTAGCTTTCTTTTGTTTAGAGACAGTAAATTTGGAAAGTTGTAATAAGCTGTATTTGGATTTCCGCTGCTCTGATGTTGATGTTGATTTTAGTTATCAGCTTATGCACTGTCTCACTTGTTTTATGTCAAGTATGTTATTATTATTATATTTTATTCCATACGCTGTGAGACATTCTACAGGTTCCTTGATTAGTTCATTCTCTTCTTTCCTTTCTTTGGCGACCGTTCCGTGCTAGTCGGGCACGTGTACAACGCACTTTCGGAGGAAATGCCGGCTTGTGCGGGGCGGGCCGTCACACTTGGTATCAGAGCTCTAGGTTGCCTAGTTAACCTAGGGAAGTTATCAGGGAGAGATAATATACGTATACGAGAGAGCGTATTTGTGATTATTTTGGTTTTTAAAGCTATATATATACTATTACTAGTATAAGGATGAAGTCGTACTGCACTAGCACCACTATGGGGTCGTTAATCGTTTCCCTTTTTCAGATTGACGATGAGCCGATATACTAGAGGTGCTGGTAGGGGAGCCAATAATGGGAGTGCTGCTGACATGAGGACGATGTTTACTGACCTCATGAGAGAGATGCTTAGGGATGTGCAGAGGGCAGCTCCCAATGGTGGAAATGGTGGTGGTCCAATAGTGCAGGCGCCGAGAGTCGACTTCGCCAAGCTAAATAAGGATTATACTAGCCTTGGCGGGAAGCCGTTCCACGGAACGGAGTCGGCTACGGATGTTCAGGATTGGTTGGATAGTTGTAAACGTATCTTCGAGGATTTGGGTATCGAGGATGCGATGAAGAGAAAGCTAGCGTCCCGTCAGCTGCAAGGGCGGGCAATGAATTGGTGGAATGCTATAAAAGCAGCTACTCCTGAAGATCAGATTACTTGGGAGCAGTTTAAAGCTCGCTTTAGCGAGAAGTTCATTCCAGCTGCTCAGAAGTCAGTGCTGTTTAAGAAATTCTTGGAGCTCAAGCAGAATGGCAGAGCTGTCTCGGAGTATATTGCTGAATTCGACACTTTGTCGAAGTATGGGTTATCTCTTATTGATACTGCCGAAAAGAAGAATGAGAAATTCATAATTGGTTTGGATCAGTACTTGGGGGAAAGGCTTATTAACCACATCGATGAGACGTTTGAATCGATTGTGGGGAAAGCATTAAGATCAGAAAGTCTCTACCCTAAGCCGAAGACTGAGGTTGCATCTGCAGAGGAGCCAAAGCCACAAGCAAGTGGTAGAGGCAAGGGTGGTTCCCAGAATAAGAGAAAGCAGAGTCAGACTAAGGATGGCCAGAAGAAAAAGAATAAGCAAGATGTTGAGTGCTTCAGCTGTGGTAAGAAGGGTCATTATGCTAGTAGTTGTCGGGCCAAGCCAGCGGATAGGAAGTGCTTCAACTGTGGCCAAATGGGACATCACAAGGACAAGTGTCTGCAACCCCCCAAAGAAAAGCAAATGGTGAAAGCATATGCCCTTAATGCTATTCCTTCTTCGTCGAATGCCCCAACTGCGGCGGAGAAGGGAAATAATGTCGTCATTTAAGGTATGCTTTCTGTTTATGATGTTCCTGTTAGAGTTTTGTTTGATACCGGAGCTTCCATTTCTTTCATATCTAGTGACCTGGTAGATAGGTTAGGATTGGAGCCCGAGATTGTCGATAGACCTTTAGTAGTGACGAACCCGATTGGTGGTTCGACTAGCCTTAGAATGATTTGTCATAATGTGGTCTTATCGAGTCATGGATGCATGCTTGTTTGTGATTGCTTTGTTTTGGGCTTTACTGGGTTTGGCATTATTTTGGGAGTTGATTGGCTCCGAAGATACGGGGTGGTGGTAGACTGTGAGGGCTTTTTGGTGACAGCTAGAGCGGATGATGGGCGGAGGATAGTGTTTGGTGGTCTACCCAGTAAGGGGGTATTGGCTAGTTTTCTAAACTCCCTCGACATTCCGCATAGTGAGTTGTCAGGTTTGCCCGTGGTTGGCCAGTATCCGGATGTTTTCGAAGAAGTGACCGGGCTTCCACCACATCGAGAGATTGAGTTCCGTATTGATTTGGTGATAGATGCCAGACCTATAGTGATGCCACTTCGTCGTATGGCACCAAGGGAGCAGCGAGAGCTCGAGGTGCAAGTCAGCGATCTTTTGAAGAAGGGATTTATCAGAAGGAGTGTTTCTGAATGGGGAGCACCAGTTGTGTTTGCTACCAAGGCGGATGGTTCCCTTCGTTTGTGTGTAGACTACCGCGAGTTGAATAAAGTGACGAGGAAGAACAAGTATCCTCTACCGCGGATAGATGATTTATTTGATCAGTTGGGTGGCGCGAGAGTATTTTCTCAGTTGGATCTCGCGACAGGTTTTCATCAACTTAGAGTGGAAGCTGAGAGTATAGCTAAAACGGCATTTCAGACGCCGTCTGGATTTTATGAGTGGTTGGTCATGCCATTTGGGCTGACCAATGCCCCAGCATATTTTGTGGATCTTATGAATAGGGTATTCAGTGATCAGTTGAATAAGTTTGTCCTTGTGTTCGTTGATGATATTTTGGTCTATTCAAGGACAGAGGAAGAACACAAGGAACATTTAAGAATAGTGATGGAGGTGTTGAGAAAACACCAATTGAAAGCAAAGTTTTCTAAGTGTCACTTCTGGAGGAGGGAAGTGAGGTTCTTAGGTCATGTTGTTTCCGACAATGGTATTGCCGTGGACCCTGCGAAGGTGGCTACGGTATAGGATTGGCCTACGCCCAAGAATGCAACAGATGTAAGAAGTTTCTTGGGGTTAGCTGGATATTATCGTAAGTTTATCCAAGGTTTCTCCAAGATAGCAGCACCATTGACCCAGTTGACCAAGAAGAATCAAGCTTTTGTCTGGGATGAAAGGTGCGAGAATGCATTCAAGAGTCTAAAGGACAAGTTGACAAGTGCACCAGTGTTAGTCATTCCTAAGGGGAATGAAGAGATGACGGTATACACGGATGCTTGTGGTACCGGACTGGGTGCTGTATTGATGCAAGGCGGTAGGGTGGTAGCCTATGCAAGTCGGCAATTGAAACCGCATGAGAAAAGATACCCTACCCATGATTTGGAATTGGCAGCGATCGTGTTCACGTTAAAGATGTGAAGACACTATCTCTTGGGAGAAAGATTTGAGTTGTTTACAGATCATAAGTCATTGAAGTACCTCTTCTCCCAGAAGGATCTAAATCTCCGGCAACAAAGGTGGTTAGAATTCTTAGCTTCCTATGATTTTGACATCGCATATACACCGGGAAAGGGCAATGCGGTGACTGATGCATTGAGTAAGAGACATGCCAACTTAGGGGCTATGTTTCTAGAATGGAAGCAACTGCAGTACATCACTGGGTTTGATTTCAGACCAAAGTGCGAATTGGATCCAGAAATGTTAGCAAGTTTGACGATCAGACCCACTTTGATTGAGCGGATCAGCTCTAGTCAGAGGGACGATCCTTACCTATTGGAAATCATCTCCAAGTTAGAGATGGGTATCGATGAGGAGATGAACAAGTATGGGCTTGATCGAGATGGATGACTTAGAAAGAATGGAAAGCTTGTTGTACCCAATGTCGATGGATTGAGGGATGAAGTGCTTAGAGAGTGTCATCACTCAAAACTGACTATACACCCCGGTGGTAATAAGATGTATCGAGATATGAAGCAGACCTACTACTGGGAAGGGATGAAAAGAGACATTGGGAAGTTTATATCCAAATGCATGAATTGCCAGCTAGTTAAAGCCGAGCAAAAGAAGCCTAGTGGGTTGTTGCAACCATTAGAAGTTCCCGAATGGAAATGGGAGCAAGTCTCGATGGATTTCATCGATGGTTTACCAAGGACTAAGTCGGGATATGATAGCATTTGGGTAATTGTGGATCGATTGACTAAAAGTGCAAGATTCATACCAGTCAAATCGACCAGAACGACAGCTAAGTTAGCAGAATTGTATATGAAGTGGGTAGTGAGATTTCATGGGGTACCTAAAAGCATTGTGAGTGACCAAGACCCGTTTTCACTAGTGGGTTTTGGAAGAGCTTACAAGAGCCTCTAGGGTCAGAGTTACATCTCAGTACCGCGTATCATCCTCAGACCGACGGTCAGACGGAGAGGGTGAATCGCATATTGGATGACCTCCCGAGAGCTTGTGTATTGGATTTTGGTGGATCATGGGATGACCATTTGCATCTAGTAGAGTGTGCATATAATAATAGCTACCAATCCAGTATCGGTATGGCTCCGTTTGAAGCTTTGTACGGAAGACCGTGCAACTCACCATCATGTTGGATAGAGACCGGCGAGAAGTTTATGCTTGGACCAGATGTGGTGAGGGAAACTTCAGGCAAGATCAAGATCATTCAGCAACGAATGAAGGCTGCCCAAGATAGGCAGAAGAGTTATGCTGATAAGAGGAGAAGAGACTTAAAATTCTCCGTTGGTGACTTGGTGTTTGTCAAGATTTCTCCATTGAAGAGCGTGATACGATTTGGCAGGAGAGGCAAGTTAGCACCAAGATTTGTTGGCCCATTCCCTATTCTTGAACCAGTCGGGAATTTGGCATATAGAATTGACTTACCAGAGAAGATGGCGGGAGTTCACAACGTATTTCATGTTTCCCAACTAAGGAAGTTCATTCACGACCCAGATATGACTATTTCACCTGATCAGTTAGAGGACTTCAAAGTAGAACCCGAGGCGGTTGGGAACCGCAAGCCGGCCCGTATTGTCGAGCACGACATGAAGCAACTTCGAAGGAAGGCGGTGAAGCTAGTCAAGGTTCAGTGGGGCGAGGACGAGAATGATCGCACTTGGGAGACAGAGGAGAGTATTAGGAAGATGTATCCAGAACTCTTCGCCTGGTAAGACTTTAACTTCGATTTAGTTTTCCGCATGCTAGGATAGGCTTGTTTGCTTGTTTTGCATGTTTGATTGTTGTATGTGGTTGTTAGGCATGCAGGATCCTTTGTATGTTTAGGGTTAAGGAATTTCGGGGGCGAAATTTCTTAAGGGGGGGATAGTGTAACGACCCGTATTCTACGTATCATAGGATCGTAGAATATTTATTTCTTTCACATACGAAGTCGTATGGTCATGTAACTTTGGGAGACGACTATTGGGGTCATTTCCCATGATCATGATTTTTGTCGATTTTTAAATGACCATTTTATCCCTAGTTGGCACTGTTTTGGCCATAACTTTTGACTGGGAAGGAATTTTGACCTGAAACCACTTTCATTGGCTCCGGATGATGGTTTACAATTCCGTAGAGTGGTCACATTAGCCAAACGGACTCACCGTTTGGGAGATATGGCTGAAACAAGTTTCAGATGGTGAAAAACAGCTTAATTGGGCTTAACTGGGTGATTAACAGCTAGGCCCAATGGGGGATTTCGGGATTAGGGTAAGGAGGAGGCTGAAATCAGTTGGAGAACGATCTTATCCTCATTTCTCAGCCGCCACTTTCTTTCTTGCAATCCTAGCAATGACCTCCAACACCCAAATCACCTTCTAATCACTTTCTAATCAAGTTTTGGCTTAATCTACATCAAATTAAGGAGAGGAAACACGAAAGCAAAGCTAGAGCTGCTGTTAGACGTTAGAATTCACCCAAATCAGCGAGGTTTCAGTTCTGAGAATTTCATTTGTGGCCAAGGTGAGTGATTAGCATCGTTTTGACACTAATTACAGTTAATTAAGGGTAATTAGTGAAGATTAGCGAATTTATACACTAATAAATTCTGGAAAAATGTCTATAAATTCGAAAATAATATTTTATGCCTCTGGTAGAAATTTGGTTTAATTTGATTAAGTTTTGTTAACCCTATGATTAGTTTTGCTTAAACATGCTTAAGGGAAAATATGGGGTTTTGAGTATATTTGATCCATTTTGACATGTAAATTCATCTTTCTGGTGTTTGTGGTTAGTTTGCTATGTTGCTATGACTGTTTGACATGATTTGTGATTGATTAGTATAGTTAGACTTGTCGAAAACGTCGTCGAATGGCGTAAACAAGTTGCTGGAAAAAGTTGCAGAAAGTTGTGCAGGGCTTCGGATCGGATCGGATATGGGCTCGGATCGGATTGGAGACCTGGGCAAGGAACCCGACCCGAACTGGAGTCTGGCACAAAAGAGGCTTGGCAAAAAGGAAGGCCATGTTGGTTAAGCTGGGGATCGGATCGACTTAAGGACGAAGGGCTCGGATCGGAACTTGACACTGGGAAGAACTGGCAAGAAGGAAGGTCACGCTAACTGGGATCGGATGGGACGAAGAAGGAGGGATCAGATCGGAGCACGTGAATAACGAGGGAACGGATTGAAGTGGAAGCACGAACTAGAAGGGAGATGGCACCCGACCCGACCCGGAGGAGGACAATCGACCCGAACCGACGCGATGGAGAGGACCCGAACCGAGCCGCTATCAGAGGAAGACCATGCATCAACACAACGCAGTAGACCTGACCCAAACCGATGGCTTGAAAGGAACCGACCCGACCCAGTATTGACCAATAACCCGAGATGCAAAGGTAGTCCAATATGAGAAGTTAGAGCTCAGGATCCAGTTGGGAACCGATGAGTTCACTTCATGATTGGGCTTTGCTGCGGGACGTGTGCCAAGGGGCCGTCGATGTCTATGACTTTGGATCACTATGTATGGGAGGTATGTAAAAGGATTCAGGGCCACAGTGGCCTAGGTACGACTAAAGGGCTATAGACCAATGAAGTGGGGTCATTTGTAAAGGTTTAGTCATGACTCCATGTGGTAAGCTTGGTAGTAGCAGTAGTTGTACAAGTTGAACTCCGTCACTACTTCGATGGGTCTAGTGATTAACAGTGGTGGACATCATATGCTTTATGCACTGAGTGAGAGATGTGAGGATGGTTGCTATGGATGATTTGTTTGCTATCATTATGACATGCACACCCCTTCCCCGTATTCTTTACACTATTTATTATGGCCCCTTAGAGTACTGTACGGTATGTGGTACTAACTCTTTGGTTGCAGGTCTAGGCTCAGGTATGGTTTAGTATACCTGTTATTGTTCTGTTTAGATGCTTATCGCTCATACCAGGCTTTATGTCTGACCCAGAGTTTTATGTCTCCTCTTATTACTCTGGGTGCTCACACGAGCAGACTAGAGACATGTTAGCTGGTGATGCACGGGTAGATGGTCCGGAGACGAGCAGGAGGCTTCCACGTAATATATATATATATATATAGTATTCTCCCTGTGTTGTTGAAGATCACTTCTTGGGCATTAGTTGTGCATCTTCTACTTTAGCTTTCTTTTGTTTAGAAACAGTAAATTTGGAAAGTTGTAATAAGCTGTATTTGGATTTCCGCTGCTCTGATGTTGATGTTGATTTTAGTTATCAGCTTATGCACTGTCTCACCTGTTTTATGTCAAGTATGTTATTATTATTATATTTTATTCCATGCGCTGTGAGACATTCTACAGGTTCCTTAATTAGTTCATTCTCTTCTTTCCTTTCTTTGGCGACCGTTCCGTGCTAGTCGGGCACGTGTACAACGCACTTTCAGAGGAAATGCCGGCTTGTGTGGGGCGGGCCGTCACAGGTGTATATGCATGGTGATATGATTGTGTGGTTGCTTGATTATACATGAATGTATTTATGAGTAAGCATGTAAAAAATAATTTGTGTGATGTGTTCTTTATTTGCTTGAATAATGCAATTGTATTATATGGCATCATCATCTATAAATAAACAAAAAGCTAGAAAGATTTACAGTGTGGTACTTCTTTGTTATAAATTGTTACATGTATGATTTAAACTCAGATTATTTGGAATTGAATGTGATATGGGATAAGGGTAGGTTGGGAAGTATATGTATATGTATACATGCATATAAATATGTGTGGGTGTGTGTGTGTGTGTATATATGTATTATAATTAATCTGACAGATGGTTATGAAGTTGAATGGAAATATATCTATATGTATATATGCATGAAAGTGTATGTATATATATGTAATCCAGAGAATAAGATGTAAATTACCAATTATGTCAACCAAATATTATTAACAAATGGGAATGCTTGATTTTACCCATATCATCTGATATGAAAACTTGGCTAAATCTGGGATTAAGTGGGTGTATCCATGTGTATACAAACATGGAAATGTATGTATACATAAGTGTGTATATATATATAAGGAGTAAAACTGTCATGTCAGGGTTTATTAAGTAACCTGAATAAAACCTGATTGTTTCATGTGTATTTATATTTACGTTAATGCTGATTAGAATAGGCAATATCTATTCATTGAAATTGATTAAGTAAAAAGCATATGGTTTTGATGACTGCATAACCAATGTATATTTGTTTGTACAGTTTTAATATGATTAGAGGATGTTTAGTTTAAAAACTGTCTGGCACAATAAAAGTTTATACATTTTGTATCATATTGTATAAAATGTACTAGTGTTAAATTGCCAAATGATTTATAAAATATACTCATACCAGACATATGAATTCTGACCCTGTTGGTTGCCCACACAGTCTCCTGGGGTGTCTCATTCAAACGAGGCAGTCCGGGAAGTTGTTTTATAGGTATTGATGCATTTTCTAAAGTGAGGGGAAAACTGAAAGATTGACAGTTTAGAATGCTTATTAGTTGCTGCAACCCATACATTCGAAGATTGCTTTTATAGGCTGTGTTAATTATATTATTTGGTTTGCTATAAACTGGATTGAGGGTTTTAATATGTTCCTTACAACTAACCTGAAGATAGTAGTTGAATTGTGTAACTAATATGAGTGGTTGTTTGTATTTATTTTGGGTTTTTGATGCCAAACTGGTTGATGTAATTTCATGTAAATAATTAACTATATGTGTACCTTGGTGTGATAAGTGCAAAATCTGTTATGCCTTGAGGAATATATGTTTTTAGTATAGAATGTCAAGGATCAGAATGTATTCTGTTAAGTGGACATTGATCTATGGACCAATTGTGTTTTATGCAGAAAAGGGGTTGGTCGTGCTATATAATCAATATATGGCTATGAATTCCCCAAAGTAGCAAAAAGTTGTATCTGTAAATGATGAGTCAAAATTTTAAATGTTTATTTGTTTTAATGTATTTGTCAGAAGTGCATATAAGATGATGTCTTGAAAAGCTTATTTAGTTCTGTGCTGCTGAAATGAGTAGGGCATGCAAATTGATGTGTGCTCATGCCCATTTCACCACACAAGTTGTCTGTACTAGTTTAAATATATTACATCAGGTCAGAATAAGTTATCAATAAATAGGCACGTGCATAGTTAAACACCTATGTAGACAATTTGCAAGTGTAAATGGTTAAAATATAAGCCATGTTGATGATAAGTTATATATATATATATAAAGAGATATATTTATAAGAATTATAATACAAATATATGCCAGTTTGTAAAAGTATGACCATAGATATTTTTCTATGTTAACCTGTTTATGTTTTGAATGGTATAAAATATATGTTAATTGAGTTTATATATTGCAAGAGATATTATATGAAAGTAAAATGTGTTACATTCTCTTATTGAGTTGTGTAATGATCAGTTAAAAAAAAACTGACCAGTCTGCTTTACTTATAACTAATACTCTGATATATAAAGTAAAGAAAACTTATGTGTCTTCACGCACCTAAGTTGAGTTTTAATTTTGTAAACTGATATTTCTATATTGGTCAATAAAGGATCCTGGAATTTATTGATTCGAGGAGGATGACCCTTGAGAGGTGACTCGGGTTTACGTAATTTCTATGCAAAATAAATGAAAAAATTTAGTGTAAATTTGGGGGTCATCACAAAAACTATATAAAATATAAAATTATAAAAGTATATATAAACTTTAAAACTTATGTTTGAAATCAAAAGTAAGATAGAAAAACTATTTAAAATTTAGAATTTGAATTTTGAAAAATAGAATTTGAATTTGAAAATCAGAATTTGAAAAACAGAATTTGAATTTGAACCTGGAGTGTAATTTAGAGTCTTACATACAAACTAGACTCTATTATTATATTTGTCTTGAAGTCTTGAACTCTTGAATTCTTGATTACTCATGACTCTTGAATCTTCTCTGAATTCTGAATCTTTAAATCTCTAAAATTGTACAGTCTTCATGATTCCTGTATATAAATCCTGCATATACATGTATATATATTCTTGACAGAAACATTAGTGTGTATATATATATATTTTATAATCAATGATAATTGAAATAAGGTTTTTGTCATCAAAACTCCATTCTCCAACATATTATAGTTTTGAAAATAGTCCCATCGTCCAAGAACAACAACCGAATCCCATGTGCGATAGCGATAGGCCATGTTGGAGATAATCCTTTAAAACTATTAAATCCAGTTGCCAAGGACCCAAAAGGAAAGGTGGAAGCCAACCTCATATATGAAAGTGGAGACCCGAATACTTCATATGCCAACAGGTAATTACAAGTATTTGAAGCTTATCGAAAGGAAGTAAAAGATGCTCCGGATAGTTCTAAAAGGTGTAAAAGATACCTTTTATTAATCGCATGAAAGTACTGACCATAAATATAGAGAAAACTAGTTTATTTCCTTTTATAAATGTACTTTTTTCAATTTCCAATATAATTCTTGAAATCCTATAGGTTCATACAAATGGGTCAATCCTAAGCAGACTTTTTAAGTATCATATGGTTTTCGAAAGTAGAAACTATTAATTAATAATGTTAATGTCATGATTAAGCTAATAATACTTCAACAAGATCTACGGGGTTCGATAGCGATAGGAATATCTCTTCTTTCTTCCACATCTACCCGATACATTTTCGCTTCTCGCCAATTTCTTTCTCCTTAAAACAACTTTATTTCTGCATTCATCTGCGCGGTCTAACTAAAGCCTCTCGTTTGTTTAATTTCAGATCAAAACCCATTTATGCCATCACACTAATTTCTTCTTCATTACTCTTTACAACTACCTCCCCATCTCACTTCTCACTAACAGATCTCACCTTCAGTTCAGTGCACGCCAGCTTTACTGTGATTTCGTGAGCTACTGCTTCAGATCTACTGGAAATCGATGAACAACCCTTCGAACGATGACTGAAGTGTGCTACCACAGGTAACCTCGCGACTTTGTGCGATTACATTGCTTGATGTTTAGCATCCATGTAGTTTGAGTTTGGGGTCGGTTCTGTTGTTTTTTGGGTTGCCATTTTGTTTGGAGTGTGTAGATCTGGTCTCCTAGTTTGTGTTTCAATTTATCTATCTTGAAGGGTCTGTTGTCCTTGTGTGTCTAGCAGTAACTACTGGTTATTGTATAACTCGCGTCCCGCCTTCAGTAGTGATGGTTTGTATGTGGCTAGTTATTCAATGTTATACATATGAGGATGATGGACTGTAGTTTATTTCTGGAGAAGGAATAGTTTTGCGTTAGTCTTTGGAGCCAGGGTTATCATTATTTGTTGTTGGTTGTGTAGATAATTTACCATCTATAAGTGCTGAATATGGCGTCAGGATGTTATGCACAAACAACCAGTGTTTGGTGTATTAGTTATGCTGATGTGATGGTTGCCTAGTGTTAGCAATGTTCTAGATTTGGTGTACTTGTTATAGCTGGTTGGTGTGCTGGGTCCTCTCCATGGCCAAGCTATGCTCCTCAGGTGAAGCGTTGCTCTCAACAGAGCTAGCGATTCTGGTTCCTCCTGCCTCTGTTTATGGTGCATCTACTTTTGTTTTACTTTTCCAGGCTTGACATTTTGCTACGGCATGTAACATCCTCGTGGTGTAGAGATCAAGTTATCTTCCTGTTGCAGCTGATTTTCACTCTGTACCCTTCACTGTAGTAGTATGTAATATCTCATGTCACATGTACCTAGGTAATTGTCCTCTATATCAGATGTAATGCACTACCTTGTGTAGTATGTATTGTAACAAGGAATATCCTTCCTACGTGGGGTGAAAGCTTGTAGTCTAGTATCTTAGCTAGCTTCTGAACTATAGGCTTGACTCGGTAAAGTGGACAGAACACTATAAACTCCGTAGGTGGTAAACAGTCCACCTTATAAACCGATTATAGCTGACTGCTAACTACAGTCACCTGCAAAGTATTGTATTTTATTATTAGTTATAATAAAAGGTGTTTGCGGTCAACTTAAAAACCAGTCGGCTATGCCAAAATAATAATAATGTTTATGTCTTAATTAACATTAACTACACCCTAAGTCTAACCAATTTAGAAAATTCATATCAATTAATTCGTACATAAAAAACCCTAAAAAATAAAAGATTTATGAATATATCCTCCTCTAACATTATATAACTATGAAGTCTAAAATGATTAATTAAACCCCTTAATTAATTTTCCTTGTAATTAGACTTAGAAAAATCATTGGAAATTTATACAAGCGTAGAAAATTATGAAATTTTAAATCCATCTCCTAAAACATCTTAATAACATTGTATAAAAGTTTTAAGTTAATCAAAGATGTTTAAACATAAATTTTACCAGAATACCTACTCAAATTACATGTAAATCTTGTATGTTAAGCCATTCAAGCATTGCTTTATCCAATCAACACGTTAGCATACATATAAACATGACAATTATCATGTAATTTATAAAATAATTCGGGTATTCCTCTTAGTCGAATCAAATAAGGGTTAGAATCCTTATTCATCTTGATTAGTTGTGCTGTTGAGATTCGTGATTGTAGATCCTAAAGCTTTAATCTTCCTAAGCTTAACTAGAATTTCTTTTTCTTCTTCAGATGAATAATAGCTGGCCTCTATTAGGTGTATTTTAGGTTTTAGGTGAATGAAGATAATGAGGGTAGATATAGGAAAAATTATTACATAGGAGGTCAAGTGTTTCTCATTTTTCCCATCACATAATCCTACTTATGTTTAGTTCATTCAACCTAGTTCCTAAGTCCAACACATTACTTGTTTCTATGTACAAATCTTAACTCAACAACCTAATTACGTTATTTAAATCTAATTTATCCAATTAAATACCCAGAATAATATTCACAAAAATGAGGGATGTTACACAAAATTAACCACTTTTTCAATGATCGATTAAGCTAAAAGAAAACACCATCGAAATTATGAAATCAACACAAAAGAAGCTTAAGAAGCACGCATAAGTCTATAAGGTTGCAGAGTACGAACTTTCATCTATATGTTATGCATACACATACATAAGCAAATGTTTGCCCACACTCTAGGAATTTATAAATTCTACTCACTCCAGTCCTACCAAACTATAACACACATACATAGGTATTCCTTATTCCTTTAAGGGAAACTTTTACTTTAAATTAATTAGCCTGCTTACTAAAATGAGTAATTTATGTTCAACGATGACCTGAAAATGTAACACCCCACCTCCGTTAAGGTCACTCACAAAGGGAATGCATTAACATTAGTGGAGCGTCATAAGTGTATAGAACAGATAAATTACAAAATAGACAAAATTTAAACAGCAGAAAATAAATAAAACTTTACTTTATTGATAAAACAGCAGCTTGGTAAAACAGCTTGTATAAAGATTGTTTTCCAGCACCAAAACACCAATACCCATTACAACAAAGCATCTGTCTAGTTTAACAAAATAAAGAAGCATGAAATGACAATGATATTCCCTAATAAAGCATGAGCCGACCATAGCAGTGGAAAAGAGACTCCAAGGCAATACGTCGTCTATCTTCGAGCTTGGAAAGAAAACTGAGCTAAGTGGTGATATTCCCTCCCTGTGAACCAGGGGAGGGGGAACGGAAGAAAAGAAGGCGAAAGAAAATGGTTCAGACATAAGTCTGGTAAGTCCAGTGATTATTCAACATGTAAGCAGGTAAAAGGATCATGACATGAATAAACTGAATACCAGATATAACCATGATAATAAGCATAGCAAGACAACAAATGATGATCGCTAGATATGACAAGGTAGGTTACACTGAATGCGCTTCGGTTCTTTCTCTGATTTCCTAATTTCTCTGCACCACCCAACTAGCATCCCAACTAGTGTCTTTTATAGAACGATTCGTATTCCCTACTAGTGTCCCAACTAGTATCCTGTGAAAAAGGATTCGTATCCCCTACTAGTGTCCCAACTAGTATCCTATGAAAAAGGATCTGTATCCCCTATTACTATCCCAACTAGTATCATGTGTTATAAATTAAGGTGATCCCAACCCCACAATTGTGGTGCCTTTAGGTGTACATCTAGTATGAGGATCTTACCTCAATATGCCTAATTACCATGAAGATGTTAGATGTACTGTTACTATCCTATCGATAAGCTCCCTACTTGTATTGATTTTTCCTCGTGTCTGTGTCAATCGGCCCTCTCTTGCGTGTAGATACCCTGTGCTGGTCCCACCAGAAGGTGTATCAATCCCTATGATAGCGACCCGACACGATTCAAGATGCACAATGTATAATACTGATGCCCAGTGCCTGCTTTTCCACTCCGGAGCATGTGCATGCCCATACTTCGTCGGAACTACACTATTGCACCCCCTGCCGCTATTTTGACCGCTTATAATCAGCCCAGTAATCAATCCCCTCCCTGCCTAGTTCAGGGTACCGTGATACATTTATGTGGGTTACTGCTGAAATGGGTCCCCGTTACTAGGGTTTTCTAGGGTCTATTCGTATATCCCCTAAATTGGTTAAGTGTTATCCATCCATTCAAGTTAACTTAACCCATCCACACGTCATGTCATGTTGGTTAAGTGTTTCTTATTAACTTAACCCTTCTCATTCAATCATGTTGTAATTGGTTAAGTGTTTCCCCTTAGCTTAACCCCATTCGTTCATCATGTTATATTGGTTAAGTGTTTCCCATTTACTTAACCCTACACGTTCATCATGTTATATTGGTTAAGTGTTTCCCATTAACTTAACCCCACTCGTTCATCATTTTACATTGGTTAAGTGTTATCAATCTAGTCGAGTTAACTTAACCCACCCACTTGTCTTGATACATCGGTTAAGTGTTGCCCTCTTGTGTTACTTAACCCTATCATACATCATGTTGTGTTGGTTAAGTGTTGCCTTCTTGTGTTACTTAACCCTATCACACATCATGTTATATTGGTTAAGTGTTGCCCTCTTGTGTTAACTTAACCCTATCACACATCATGTTATATTGGTTAAGTGTTTCCCTCTTGTGTTAACTTAACCCTACCACTTGTCATGTTACATTGGTTAAGTGTTGCCCTCTTGTGTTAATTTAACCCTACCACCTATCATGTTACATTGGTTAAAAGTTGCCATGTTGTGTTAACTTCACCCTACCATTCTTAGCCTTGTTTCTTAGCTTTAATTCATTCATTAAAGCACCAACCTCTCACATTAGATCTATATTGTTGCGCTCGCTTGATGTGCCGGACGGTTTCGGGCAGTCTTACACCGCAACTCAATCTAACCTCGGGTATTTGGGCTTAATGTGCTAACCTCTCACATTAGATCTATATTGTTACAGTTGCTGGATGTTCCGAGCAGTTCCGGACAGTCTTACGCCGTAACTCAATCTAACCTCGGGTTAGGCATATTCATTTTTAATTAATTTACATATTTACAATTTATGTTCATATGTAAATTATCCACAAGTGTTGTCAATTCAAGTCATACCCCATTTACCCTCTAAATTATGTCCATAATTCTAGGTATACAAATTCTACCATTTCATGCTACTAATTATTTACATGATTATGAGCCAAACTATGCAATAGCATGTAGTTTAATATTTTTTTCTAGCGTCTCCCCCGTTATTCGTTCGCATAATTCACATAGAACGATAGGCTCGCAAATTAGCCTAACTTATAAATGAAAGGGAAAAGAAAGGGACATGTAACATTCCAACAGGCCTAAACAATATAGATCAACATGCGTAGTATAAATCAGGGATAGAACGACATAAACTGAATTAAGCACATGAACGTGATCTTACATTTAAATCAGATCTAATTAACATGCGAACTAGCATAAATCTAATTGTATAAGCATAAACTTATATTGATCTTAAACATGGTTACTAGCTTGGATCTAAACATGTAAGCATGTATGAACATAACTTATCATGTAATTTGCATATACAACATGGTAGGTTCAATTGTGTCAGTCCAATAGTCTTATAAGCATAGGATGTACAGCATGATAAATCAATCACAACAGTTCCATATGCATGATAGGTTCCATTTTGTCAATCCAACAGTCTCATAGGCATGTTAGGTTTCATTATGTCAATCATAATAGTCTCTGGCACGATAGGTGTCATTACATCAATCATAATAGTCTCATAGGCACGATAGGTGTCATTACATCAATCATAATAGTCTCATAGGCACGATAGGTGTCATTACATCAATCACAATAGTCTCACAGGCATAGGCAATTCGGAATTGACAAAAGGATAGGCACGAATAGAATTAGGTCATGATTTCTTATTAGGTGTTCACAACTAAATAATAACTGTATTTACAGAAAAAGGATGGATCTTGATTTATGGGATCTGATTTCTGAATTTGAAAAGCTATCTTTGATGTAGACGTTTGATTCTCTAGTTCTTCTAATTGATTCCTAGTTTGAATTTGATTCTCTAATTTGGGGTAGATGAATGGAGGCTAGGCTAGTTTGTAGACGAACAGCATGACGGCTTCATAGAATGAGTTCTAGGGTTGAGGCTTGGGGTGATTATATAGAAGTATAGGTTTAATTCTAGCCTTTAGATTAGTCTAGGGGAATCGGAGCCATCAAACCAAAGAGATGTGTCATTCAACCAACCATAGCATGACACATATGCCCTAATACCTCAGAAATTAGTCATTGGCCAATCAGAGAAGGCCACATCATCACAGAGTTGTAAAAATTCATCACATGAGCTAGAACTGGGAGGGGTTGACTCCCTACAGGGGGGTCGACACCTACGTCGACTCCCCTAGGGGGGTCGACACCCCTGAGCGGGAAATTTCCTGCTTAGGCCGCTCTTGCCAGATTTTGAAATTTGAACCGCATTCTGATTTGATTTATTATTAAATTTAATTACTATTTAAACTTGAATACTTTTGAACTCCATAACTTCTTCATACGGAGTCCGATTCACGCAAACTCGGACTCTATCTCAAGCAGAATTCCGAGACAAACGCAATGGCGTAACCCATTTCACCCAATTCCTCTTTTACAAATGCAGTGTTCTTAGATTCGTTAATTTTGATAATCATAGAAAATTCGGGGTGTTACATTCTCCCCTCCTTAAAGGATTTCGTCCCCGAAATCTCTAAGTTAAGAAGAATGTATCCTAACATCCAACATCAATCTACTCAACCATTCAATCACTGGCATCCATTGTCCTTAAAAAGGTTTCTAATGCTTTATGAACATATGCAAGGGTGTGTGTACATGTCCCAATACTAATGCAAAAGATCAGCGGTCCACTGATTCAGTTGACCTCCTTAACGCGAATTATGTTAGTGCCATGAGTCCAACATGTATGCAGTTATTCCTATGGTACTTTATAACTTCTATATGAGTGCACAATCATCCATTCAAATGCATTATCCATATGATATCACATCAATTTTCAATCCATATATATAAAAATCCACTCAAGCATATGCAATATGGAAGTGACGGAGCCGATCTAGTGCCTAATGTGTGTGTATGCATCCACGAGCAACCACTAGCAAACACTTACATCCACTTGCATCCACCAAACATAACATGTCTCAAGCACATGTTTACATCCACTGGCTTCTACCTAAGGATCGAGGATAGGACCGAGAGGATATACTTAAAAGATAAAGACTAGCATGCAAATAAACTTTACATAAAAAGTTAGAACAAGGATATACCCTCAAAAATGGTATGATGCGTGTGTCTAGTCTTCAGCCTTCTAAGTTGCATCTTCTTGAGCTTCACCCCATTGTGCTTTGACTGTCTTAACTTCACGATTGTGTAGCTTCTTAATTTCTATTCCCAAAGTATGAGTTGGAACTCATTTCATTGTCGCCTCTTGTTCCATCCTTTCTCCTTCTAGTATACTCGGGACTACAACTTCTTCTGTGTCATGCTAACATTTCCTCAAAGGTCTTCAAAATTCACTAAAGGGTATTCCATGTTGAAGAACTATCTCTTGAAAATAAATAGATGCTAACCATGTTACCAAGTGCATTTATTAAAGTGATTAGAGGTATCTTCTCAACTTAACTTATCCATTGCGTCAACTATCTGAGAGTCTTTTCTTTGTGAAATCCCTGTTTGATCCAAAAGCGTAGGTTTTACTCCTGGCGATGCCAACTGCTAACTTAATCGAAGGTTTTAAAATCAAGGGTTGATATGTATTCTGAATTTTTCCTTTCCACCTAAAGAGGACTTGAAGTCAACCCTTTTCTTCTTAAGGCATCTACTACGACCTTACCCTTCCTTTTCACATCAAAATGGCGCCTAGTCCCGTGCCGCATGCATCCGTGTATACCGTAAACCTTTTACTACCATAAGATCAAAGTTAAAACTGGGGCCATTGTAAGAGCCCTCCTCGATCGTTGGAAAGCGGCATCACAATCAATATCTCGAGCAAAGGTTAGATTCTTCTTCGTTAATCTTGTAAGTGGGGTTAATACCTTCTCATAGTTCTTAATGAACTTCCAATATTAACCCGCTAGTCCAAGGAAGCTCCTTACTTCTGTTGCATTCCTTGAGATCTGTCAGTCTTGTACCGCAACTACTTTTGCGGGATTTACTGCTAACCTTCTTTGGACGCCACATGTCCAAGAACCCTTACTTCTTTTCTCCAAAAATTGCATTTAGAGAATTTTGCTTTCAGCTGATGTGCACGAAGAGTATCCATAACTTCCCTTATATGCAAAGCATGTTCTTCTCCACTCTCAGAGAAAACCAAAATATCATCTATGCACAAGCGATGTGAACCTTCCGCCTTTGTAGCGAAAACAACTGGAGCACCCCATTCAGAAATACTTCGCCTTATGAACATTTTCTAAAGTCTTTTACTTTTTTACTGAGCTCTTTCTTTTCCGTTGGATCCATGTGTCTAACGGGTAAGGTAACATGTTTTGCGTAATCAACATGGTATATGCGGAAGTCTATCTCTCGCTTTGGAGGTAAGCCTTTCACCTCTTCAAAGACATCCGCGTATTCACGGACTACTCTAACAGATTGCTAATACAACAGATGTATCAAGAGATTCTAGGTAACTAAGCATAATGGAATTCATGGGATTACAAGAGATTTCGAGAGTGTTACCGAGGCGAGTCATAAGTCTAACCACTCTCCTTTCAAAATCGAGGATAGCACCATTACTGGATAACCAATCCATCCCTAGAATCAACCCATAGCCCATGAAACCAAAAACGTAAGCATTGCATCTAAACTCAACGCTTAGTATAGATATTCCCAAATCCAAACAAATCATAGATAAATGAGCCGAACCACCAATTGGATTTGAGACAATAATGGGATCTTTTACTATACAAGTACTAAGGTCCAGAGACTCAACTATGGAAGCAGATAGAAAAGAATGTGAAGCGCCAGAATCAAACAAAGTTCTAACAGGATGATTGAAAAGAAAAACTAAATTTTCAACAGAAACGTTCCTACCTCTCTTAGATACACTAGTAGTGAGAGCATGCAATTGCCTACTAGAAGGGTATGTCCTTTGCCCTTGTCCTTGTCCTTCGGGCACTCCTTGATAAGATACCCTGCTTCACCATACTGAATACAACCACCTGTCTTCTTCTTCCTACAATTAAATGACCCGCTACACCATAGAAAAGACACTTCCTCTTGTCGCAGGATCTATTATTTCTTCCACCCTTCTTATATTCCAATCCCTTGCTTGTGATTCTTCCACTTTGGCCTCTTTCTTTTCACCTTACTCCTTCTGCGCGGATTAAGCCATATCAATAAGCTTATTATCCTTGGGCTTGTGCTCCTTAGCCCCAAACTCCCTTATTCTTATCCTTACTATCCTTGTGTAGCTTGTTGACAAGTTTCTCGAGACTACCTTCATCGCACGGTAACCTATAAAACTTGAAAGACGATTAGCCGTAGGTGAAACTACTGCGGCCACAGATGGAGGTTGGGCACTACTTCGCCCTCAACATGTGTCGTTCGCCTATGAAACTATGGCAAAAATAAAGGAAAAAGAGATTCAAATAAAGAATCGAAAGGTAGTGCATATGGCTTTGGGAAATATGCCTTTTAAAAACAATATTTTTCTCTTGGAAAATGCTTCTTTAAAACATGTTTTTGAAAATACTTCTTTATAAAAATGCTTTTGAAAACGGGTTTCAAAATCCTTTATCTGTTCTGGTGACCTTCAGCTCTGGTACCACGTGTAACACCCCACCTCCGTTAAGGTCACTCACAAAGGGAATGCATTAACATCAGTGGAGCATCATAAGTGTATAGAACAAATAAATTACATAACAGACAATATTTAAATAGCGGAAAATAAATTAAACTTTACTTTATTGATAACACAACAGCTTGGTAAAACAACTTGTACAAAGATTGTTTTCCAGCACCAAAACACCAATACCCATTACAACAAAGCATCTGTCTTGTTTAACAAAATAAAGAAGCATGAAATGACGATGATATTCCCCAATAAAGCATGAGCCAACCATAGCAGTGGAAAAGAGACTCCAAGGCAATACATCGTCTATCTTCGAGCTTGGACAGAAAACTGAGCTAAGTGGTGATATTCCCTCCCTGTGAACCTGGGGTGGGGGGGGAGGTGGACGGAAGAAAAGAAGGCAAAAGAAAATGGGTCAGACATAAGTCTAGTAAGTCCAGTGATTATTCAGCATGTAAGCAGGTAAGAGGATCATGATGAATATCAGACATAACCATGATAATAAGCATAGCAAGACAACAAATGATGATCGTTAGATATGACAAGGTATGATACACTGAATGCGCTTCGATTCTTTCTCTGATTTCCTAATTTATCTGCACCACCCAACTAGCATCCCAACTAGTGACTTTTATAGAACGATTCGTATTCCCTAATAGTGTCCCAACTAGTATCATGTGAAAAATGATTCATATCCCCTACTAGTGTCCCAACTAGTATCCTGTGAAAAAGGATCCGTATCCCCTACTAGTGTCCCAACTAGTATCCTGTGTTATAAATTAAGGTGATCCCAACCCCGCCATTGTGGTAGCCTTTAGGTGTACATTTAGTATGAGTATCTTACCTCAATCAGCCTAATTGCCATGAAGATGTTAGATATACCCTTACTACCCTATCGATCGGCTCCCTACTTGTATTAATTTTTCCTTGTGTCTGTGTCAATATGCCCTCTCTTGCGTGTAGATACCCTGTGTTGGTCCCACCATAAGGTGTATCAATCCCTATGATAGCGACCCGACACGATTCATGATGCACAGTGTATATTACTGATGCCCAGTGCTTGCTTTTCCACTCCGGAGCATGTGCATGCCCATACTCCGTCGGAACTACACTGCTGCACCCCCTGCCGCTATTTTGACCGCTTATAACCAGCCCAGTAATCGTGCCCCACCCTGCCTAGTTTAGGGTACCGTGATATATCTATGTGGGTTACTGCTGAAATGGGTCCCCGTTACTAGGGTTTTCTAGGGTCTACTCGTATACCCCCCAAATTGGTAAAGTGTTATCCATCCATTCAAGTTAACTTAACCCATTCATACGTCATTTCATGTTGGTTAAGTGTTTCTTATTAACTTAACCCTTCTCATTCAATCATGTTGTAATTGGTTAAGTGTTTCCCCTTGGCTTAACCCCATTTGTTCATCATGTTATATTGGTTAAGTGTTTCCCATTTACTTAACCCCACTTGTTCATCATGTTATATTGGTTAAGTGTTTCCCATTAACTTAACCCCATTCGTTCATCATGTTATATTGGTTAAGTGTTATCAATCTAGTCGAGTTAGCTTAACCCACCCACTTGTCATGTTACATTGGTTAAGTGTTGCCCTCTTGTGTTACTTAACCCTATCACACATCATGTTGTATTGGTTAAGTGTTGTCTTCTTGTGTTACTTAACCCTATCACACATCATGTTATATTGGTTATGTGTTGCCCTCTTTTGTTAATTTAACCCTATCACACATCATGTTATATTGGTTAAGTGTTGCCCTCTTGTGTTAACCGTACCACTTGTTATGTTACATTGGTTAAGCGTTGCCCTCTTGTGTTAACTTAACCCTACCACTTGTCATGTTACATTGGTTAAGTGTTGCCCTGTTGTGTTAACTTAACCCTACCATTCTTAGCATGTCTGTTTCTTAGCTTTAATTCATTCATTAAAGCAAGAACCTCTCACATTAGATCTATATTGTTGCGGTCGCTGGATGTGCCGGGCGGTTCAGGGCAGTCTTATACCGCAACTCAATCTAACCTCGGGTTTTTGGGCTTAATGCGCTAACCTCTCACATTAAATCTATATTGTTATGGTTGCTGGATGTGTTGGGCGGTTCCGGGCAGTCTTACAACGTAACTCAATCTAACCTCGGGTTAGGCATATTCATTTTTAATTAATTTACATATTTACAATTTATGGTCATATGTAAATTATCCACAAGTGTTGTCAATTCAAGTCATGCCCCATTTACCCTCTAAATTATGTCCATAATTCTAGGTATACAAATTCTACCATTTCATGCTACTAATTGTTTACATGATTATGAGCCAAACTATGCCAATAGCATGTAGTTTAATATTTTTTCCCAATGTCTCCCCTGTTATTCGTTCGCATAACTCATATAGAACGATAGGCTCGCAAATTAGCCTAACTTATAAATGAAAGGGAAAAGAAAGGGACATGTAACATTCCAACAGGCCTAAACAATATAGATCAACGTGCGTAGTATAAATCTGGGATAGAACGACATAAACTGAATTAAGCACATGAACGTGATCTTACATTTAAATCAGATCCAATTAACATGCGAACTAACATAGATCTAATTGTATACGCATGAACTTATATTGATCTTAAACATGGGTACTAGCTTGAATCTAAACATGTAAGCATGTATGAACATAACTTATCATGTAATTTGCATATACAATATGGTAGGTTCAATTGTGTCAGTCCAATAGTCTTATAGGCATAGGATGTACAACATGATAAATCAATCACAATAGTCCCATAGGCATGATAGGTTCCATTTTGTCAATCCAACAGTCTCATAGGCATGTTAGGTTTCATTATGTCAATCATAATAGTCTCATAGGCACGATAGGTGTCATTACATCAATCATAATAGTCTCATAGGCACGATAGGTGTCATTACATCAATCATAATAGTCTCATAGGCACGATAAGTGTCATTACATTAATCACAATAGTCTCATAGGCATAGGCAATTCAGAATTGAAAAAAAGGATAGACACGAATAGAATTAGGCATAGTTCTAGATCCAGTTATTACTGTCATGATTTCTTATTAGGTGTTCACATCTAAACAATAACTGTACTTGCAGAAAAAGGATGGATCTTGATTTCTGGGATCTGATTTCTGAATTTGAAAAGCTATCTTTGATGTAGACGTTTGATTCTCTAGTTCTTCTAATTTATTCCTAGTTTGAATTTGATTCTCTAGTTTGGGGTAGATGAATGGAGGCTAGGCCAGTTTGTAGACGAACAACATGACTGCTTCATAGAATGGGTTCTAGGGTTGAGGTTTGGGGTGATTATATAGAAGTCTAGGTTTAATTCTAGCCTTTAGATTAGTCTAGGGGAATCAGAGCCATCAAACCAAAGAGATGTGTCATCCAGCCAACCATAGCATGACATATATGCCCTAATACCTCAGAAATCAGTCATAGGCCAATCAGAGAAGGCCACGTCATCACAGAGCTGTAAAAATTCGTTACAGGAGCTGGTCTGGGAGGGGTTGACTCCCTACAGGGGGTCGACACCTTTGTCGACTCCCCTATAGGGGGGTCGACACCTATGTCGACTCCCCCTTAGGGGGTCGACACCCCTAAGAGGGAAATTTCCTGCTCAGGCCGCTCTTGCCAGATTTTGAAATTTGAACTGTTTTCTGATTTGATTTATTATTATATTTAATTACTGTTTAAACTTGAAAACTTCTGAACTCCATAACTTCTTCATACGGAGTCTGATTCACGTAAACTCAGACTCTATCTCAAGCAGAACTCCGAGATGAACGCAATGGCATAATCGATTTCACCCAATTCCTCTTTCAAAAATTAAGTTTTCTTAGATTCGTTAATTTTGATATTCACAGAAAATATGGGGTATTACAGAAAATATAAGAAAACTGCATATGAATCCCACATTAAAGTGTTGGCTGCTATATCACTAAAAAGTTGTTTGTACCTAGATGCTCATAAAATTTTTATAAGTGCTTTAAACAAGAATTAACACATAACATTGTAATAGTTTTTCTTTTCATGGATTGTATCAAAATTGCTTCCTCCATTGCAATTGAAAGGGCACTTACATGTTAGGATTTTTATAATGCAAGCCCAAACAAAGATAGGTCTATCTCAAAATGTTATATCATCCAAGTTACAAAGCGATATTATTTGAATAAAATTATAGTGTTTGAAGATAAACAATGATGAAGATAATTCTAAACATAAAGTAATAAAGGGAATCTAAAATAAGATTTCAACCAATGATCATTTATATCGATTCTCAAAGATCATTTTTTTATTGATTCATCAAACAAAAGTTAACAAAAAATAAAACAACAACCTAACTAATATTAGAATCTTGATCTATACAAAAATGGCTTTTTTGTGTTTGGGGAAGAAGAACAAAGACTGATGAAGAGAGAAACACCAAATACTTTGCCACACTTCTCTATTCTCTTTTCCAAGCCCTATTTATAACAAGCAATTACTTAACGCCCAAGCTAATATTATATTGTAACAAATAAATTGATCACTCAATTATTAAGAGACATAATAATAGTCAAATATGGCTATCAACTATGGAAAACCAAAATTCTCTTTCTTTACTTCGCATGTTTATTTCATTTTAAATATGATTTTACATTATCAAAATTTAACACTTCTCTCGATCTCCACTTTAATCATAATTCCCCTTTAAAGTGAAAAATAAGAAAGTGGCACCATCGAATGAGACACATAAGCCAATCATCTTTGGACCTATCACCGCTTTCTTCTTATCGGTCACACCAAATCACGCATTGATACAACTCAATAATATCTACAAGTGATGTGTGATGACCGCTCTACAATGCCAATACCCAACAAGATGCGTTGTGGTGGTGCTCAGTCAATGCAAGGTGATCATCAGGATTGAAGTAAGAGATAAAAGAAAGCAACCTATAACTTGTTGTATATCTCACAGTGAACGGAACAAGATAAAATAGCAACATAAACTGATGCAAAACAGGAGAATAGTATAAGCTAAAATGAATCATAAGTATTAAAATAACAAATCCACATCCCAGCATAGTATCAAATAAGTCATACATAAATACATCTCCAAAATACCGTTCCAATGCAGAACACTACCATGCCTAAAGTAGTGAAAAGCAAAAGTAAACAGGGTACAAGAATATATATAAAAGTACGTGGAAAGCCTCCTGCTCTTCCCGGTCGGTAACTCAAGCACAACCTACCTGTCTCTAGTCTTCTTATTTAAGAGCGTCTAGAGTAACAAGAAGCAATGCATAAAACATCAAGTCAAAAAAGTTCTGGTGTGAGCGATATTAATCACAAGTATCGATAGCGTAACACTATAAGTATGAAGAGTCATATCTAACCTGTCCCTGCCTCCAAAGTGTTAATACATACGAGAGTGTACTCTACTCTAAGGTTACCACATTACTAAGTGTAAAAAGTGTGTGTTATAAGGTGATAGCAAACATCCAAATGTAGCATTCATCCTCTAATTCACTCACTCATTGCATTGAGTATACGGTACCCATTACCCCGGTCACAAAATCCATCGGGTAACTAACAGGTTCGACTTCATTGGTCTCCTCCAGACAATCGCTATGTTCAACTGCCCTAGTCTATGGACAATAACCTTACCCAGTCCATTCTGCACTGGCTTTGTGGTCCGAGATAATCTATCCAAATTACACGGGTTTTGATTCGTCTTCGTGCTCCTCTCTTAAAGGTGTACAAAAGTAGAGGGTACTAATGAAGCCTATTTATACGTGTTTGCAGCGAAGTCCTCCTCGGAAGCCAACCTCACAATCTCTAGCTAGGAAACTTCTTGGTAACTCCTCCCTTTGACTTTTTTCACATTTCAGACTCAAGTTAATAGTATTGGAATTCATTCGTCGAACAGTTTAGTCATTATTTAACACTACCACATGAAGAACTCCGTCCCCTTAAAGTCATCCAACCCAGCCACGTTGTCATCTAGGCTTGGATCGACATGGCTGAATTGGTCTCGAGTTAGTGTATGACCCGAGCTTGGTTCGACTATCGAACTAGGGACCGTTTTGTATGCCAATCCAAAGTCGGATCGGTCATGTAAATCCGGATTCAGATCGTTCATAGCAATCTAGATCCAGTTCAACCTACTGAACTGGAGACTTCTGCCGATCTGGATCTGATTCAACCTACCGAGCCGGAGACTAGCCAATAGAATAAGTTCAATTGAAGAAGGTTCGACCATCTGAACTTGCTTCCCGTGCCAATTATACTTCTGGTGGAATGACCCAATTCGTGTGACTTGACGAATTCTGGTACGCCGGTACCAAATCTTTCTGTAAATTGGCTACCTGATCTGGCTTTCTTCGATTGAGTTAGAGGGATCCTTTGAATGACTCAAAGAACTCCCCTTGTCCACTTCTTTTCACCGTCCACTTCCTCCCTTGTCAAATCAAAAACTCTATCTCCATGCCAGATCAGAACTTGCTTCCTACACCGAAGTGGAACTATTGACGCCATAACTTGGTATCCGGAACTCTAAACAATTTGAACCTTTGCATAAGGCCTCTTGGGACTTTCTTGTCGTCCCCATGAAATATTACGCGATCTGGACTATGCCGAACTGGATCATACCGAGCTAGATTCTGCTACCCTCTACCAAATGACTTCCTATTTCCTAATCTACCATTCGTCAGCGTTCGCATCCATTCTAGCATTCCTAGGCAATTTTCTAACTTAAAAGCATACTCAAACAATGCTTTGTTTGAACAAAGCATTGTAAAGCATCCAACAAAGGAGAGAGCACATGTTCATACGGTAATAACCAATCACTACTTAAATTATGGGTTTCACAAACATTACCCAAATCACCCCAAATTTACAAATGTGTGATAACATGATCAATTACGACTTATACACATTTTTCCATAATTTTAGAAGGTAATTATAGACTAATAAACCATTGTTACTGAGAAAAGATACTAATCACTCACCTCAATAACTCAAGCTTTGCCAGATCTAAGACAAATAGCGTTTGGCATGGATTCCTAGGTATTGCAACAGCTTTAACCTTGATTTGACTTATTTTACACTTAATGATGTGGTTTAGCCAAATAAAAGAAGATTTAGGGAGGGATTTAGAAGATGGAAGTTAATAGTGAGTGTAGGATCTATTTTGGGGGTTGTGTAATGTAACGACCCGAATTTTGGTCAATTAATTTTAAATATTTAATATTGTTTTAAATATTGAATTGATAATATAAATCGATTTTTATATTAAATTATCGATTTAGTGATCGAAATATGATTTATTTTGAATATATTTAATTATCGTAGTATGAATACGGAAATAATTGAATTCGAAGTAAAACTGAATCAAAATAATTTAGGCGATTAATGTAAATTTTGATTTGAAATATAAATGATAATAATAGTTTATTATCAAACAATACATTTTTTTGAATTTAATTTATCAATATAAATTAGTATCCTCTTCAGACGATCAAATGAGGCTTCGAAACCAGTTTCAGTGTGTTCAGAATAGTGGTATAACCCTAGAAATGCCGATTGTTGTGTTTCGAAAGGAGTTCAAAATCATGGGGTATTTTAATTTAAATAAAATGGTACTGGTTCAAAACAAATCAATATAAAATAAAACAAAATTATTATAAAATAAATTCCTTTACTCCTAAGCTAAAGTACACAACTCACCCTAGCTAATGAAAACAACAGACCTACTCCTTCTACGCGAAGTTTTCTTTTCGCTTATATAAACAAACCCAGTTTCTTTTTTTTTTCATTTCGTCTGAACAAATGAATTTGATTCAAAGAAAAAATGACTGCTTCCTTCATATTTCTTCAATAATTCATAAAAATCCTTTAACAAATTTATGTTATTTTCACGGCACCCAAATCAAGCCGATACTTCCCCTTTCTCTAATTAAAAATTGCGGTTTACTCAGTTCGGTAATAAACCGAACCACCTATTCCATTGATTGAAAAAAATGGTTTCCTCATCAAACCTCAGAAAAACCCAAAATTGCGTTCCGAATCAAAACCAATCCTGGAGTTCGACATCATCGTAGATTTGTTCTGAGATTTTGCAAAGGGGGAATCGCTATTTGAAAGCCCAAGCTCGACATCGTGACCAGAGCACTCGTGACATTGGGCGACGAAGGGATCGAACATATTCTGTTGGAAGTGTTGTGGTGGTACGCGAATGGGTGAGGGTTACTGCGGTGTTAAAATCGGTCAGAACTGTATCAATGGAAAATGGAGGAGGAGTGCGACTTAATGTTGTTCCAACAAAATGGGGAAAAAGTAGAAATCAAAAATTCGACTTTGGAATCAAGTATAAGGATTTCTGGGGTGCTCAAGATACACGCGCAACATCGTGACCTAGGAGAGCAGTTTCTGAACGATGCAATACATTTGGGGAGGGCATCTAACTTCAATCCATGGTGTCAGAACGACTTCAAGAAAATAGAATGGGCTTTGGTTTGGAGAAATCAAATTAACATGAGGTGAATCCTTGTTTGAATTTGATCTTTGTTTTTTTAGGAATTGGTATATTAGTTAAAACTGAATTCATATACTATTAAAAGGAAAGAAAGTGGATTTAACTGTTATCTAAAATTGGGAAAAGAAAACTGGAAAAGGAGATTTACTTATTTATTAACTCATTATGAAAATTATAAATTTGATGAGTGAAAAAGTTAAACTTGGAATTGTTAATTGTTCAAGTATATTTGAACATAAAACCTTGTTAAGGAAATCCATTAGGTTATTTATAGAATTTGGATTTTCTTAGGTAAGGATAATCGAGTGGGGTCATTTGTGTAGAGTTCAAAGCCTCAGAAAACGATGAAAAGAAATTGAAATCGGTACAAGAGAAAAATATAAATCACGGTGAGTAAATGTCACTCAAATTTCTATTTAGAATAATTTTTATTAGTTAAAAATAATTGTTTGTTGGTTGTTGGATGCATTTAAATATTGTTGTGGCTATTTTAAATATATATTAGTTATTTAGGGTTGGTATTTGTGGTTATTATACATACATGTGTGTGTATATATAGGGGTTTGGATATTTCCCGCAGTACTATTAGCGGATGCCCGCAGTATCATTAGCAGATGACCCTATGCGCCCCACGCTATGGTAGTGGATGACCTTCTATACCGCGATATCCTGCCACGAAGCAGGATGAGTATTATTTATGTTGGCTAATGTCTGTAGATGTAGGAAAATAGGTTGGAGGGATCCAACTGGATTCCTCAAAAATATTATTATTTGTTTGTTTCATATATATTATCATATGTGATGTGTTATAAAATCTGTGGTTGATAGTTGAGTGTTTTTTATTGGTTGAATGTCACTGGCCCTGAATATTGATTTATAAAAATATCATGAAGAGGGAATTTTGAGATTTAAAAGGAAAAACTATTTTTCTAAAATAGAATTTGAATTTAGAATGTGTTAAGAAATATTAACTTGTTTTGAATAAATATAACAAATATGGAAATTTATAAACGATGTTTATAAATTTAATAATACAGGTAATTGAAGTATAGAATTTATAAATGGTATTTATAATTGTGGGGAATTGAAATAAATTTATAAATGGTGTTTATAAATGAAATGAATAATTATCAATGGATAATTGGGAAATTTAAATTCAAATGTGAATTTAAAAATAAGAATTGAAATCGTTTTAAATAGAAAACAATGAAGTCTATTCCGATGTTCGGAATGTAAATTTAATTGGTTAATTACTTAGATTACGCTGGAATTATAAAATTAATTATATCCACAAAGGATATTGGAATTGTATTAATAAGAAACTAAGATTTGAAAATTTAAAATATTAAAATAGATTCTATGTTATAAAGATAAGTTATAATAAATAGAATATTCCAAAATAATATTTTGGGTGTAGATAGATTTCAAGATGGAACTTGTTTGAATTTATAAAACAAGTAAATTTATAAATGTAGTGAATTAATTATCATGAGATAATTTGGAATTTTAAATTCAAGTATGAATTTAAAAAACAAATTTTGAAATCGTTTCAAAAAGGGAATGACGATTTTTATTCCGGAATTTGGAATGTAAAATGAATTGAGTTATAAATAGATTTGGAAATGAAACTTGTTTAATATATATAAAACAAGGAGGCTGAATTTATAAACTATGTTTATAAATCTAGTGAAGTAAATTACCATTTGATAATTTAGAAGTTTAAATTCGAGTATGGATTTAAAAGTGAACTGGAGAACGGTTTGAAAAAGAAACTATAGATGTTATTCCAAAATTCGGAATATAAACTGAAGCGAAATAAATCCAACGGATTTGTAATTGAATTCAATTATGTCAAATTTTATAAGTAGTTTATTTATAAAGGGATTTGGAATTTGATATAGCAAATTGGGTTATAAATAAGTTTATAACCGAGTAATGAAAAATAGACGATTATAAATAATCGGAATATTAAATTGAATTGGGAAAATTAGTTTAATATATAATGAAATATATTAGAATGAAGTTGAAATTTATTTATAAACGAAGTTTGAACGTTTATACTTAAATATAATTTAAAACGAACTTGCCGCAACGTGGTAGATCATAATTTGGCGTATCGGACCTCAATTGAGTATACAGAAATCAATTTAAGTCGGAATTCTTTGAAACAAGAATCGTCAGGACTGATTTGATAATACTATTCTAATGGAAGAGAAAAATCTGGATTTTGCCATATAGATTTTGAGTTATGTAAAAATCAAATTTTCAGAAAAATAGCGCCATAACCATTATAAAAACACAACGGTTTATTTAAATTTATAAAAGGATTTTAAGCAAATTAAAATCCAAATCTTCATTAGAAAATTTCAGATTTGAGTTATAAAATATATCTGAATTCAAGTGGAGTAATGAAATGATTTTTGAAACCAAAATCAGTTTTTGTTAATTATTGAATAGAACTAACTAGTTTGAAGAATAATTAGTTAGTGGAATTTGAATTGAAATTGGGCTTTGGATAAGTAAATTGGGTTTGTAAATTTATATTCGAAATCGATTATGAAACTTGAATTCAAAATGGAATTCAATTGGTTTATAACTAAATTAAAAATAGTATATGAACGTGATATGTTCAAATAAAAAGTGGAATAGGCAAAAGTGATAATTAGATAATTTATTAGAGAATTGAAGTAAAAAGACCAGATTAAGTTAGAATAAATTGGGAGTGGGCGTATATGGGTTAGATAGGTATGGAATATAGTGTGTACGAAGATTATAAATTGAGTGCCCGACAAAAAGGTACATGTTAAAATTTCATATGAGATTTTATGCGCTGAAACGACAAGCCGCTTGGCTTTTTGATTTTCTTTTTGAATGGAAAGGGCCCAGAAAGGCATTTTGTAGTTGTACTGAGTGACCCGTACAAAGGAGGTTATGGCAAAATTTTCCGAAAATTTAAGGAGTTAGAATATTTTTAAGAAAACTGGATAACTAGAAAATCAATATATAAATATATACTGAATTCGATAAGGAAACGAATTTAAATAGAATATTATAAACAAAAAGAAAATCTATAATTAAATCTGCTAAAATAGGAAGAAAAATGTATATACATTTTCTTTAAATGTGAATAATTAGTTTTAATGGTATTGATTATTCGAGATAAATGGTCTAGTCTATTTTGAAGTTAAGGATGTTTTCAGTCAAGGTTTGAGAGGTAATTATACCCTAACTTGATTGATTTCATTATTAACCGATAAATAACAAGATTCAAATCTCGAAGATCAATGTTTAAAGAAGTATAGTTGAATGTAATATCTTGGGTTGTTTGTAACGATGCTTTACACAACATTCGTTTTAACCCAAGTAAGTGAAATTTTGGAAATATAAAAATAAATATTTCCTAAGTATAGAAATAAATGAATGGTCATAAAAGAGATAAGTAATTGGAATGTTTTCAATTATAAATAGAAAATATTTTCTAGGTGTAGAAAATAGAAGAAGACGATATATGGAAATGTTCTCCAAATAACGTAAGAAGGCAGGATGATTATTGAAAATATCGTGTCAACAAATATCGATTAGGAAATGGAGAAGTGATTGAATAATGAAATATTAATTAAGGGGCCTAGTGATTTTGTGATGCTTTGGATGAATGAATGTTTGTTTATTCTTCTTCGATAGTTAAATAACCGACTATCGAAGTATTGGCCAATATCGTTGTCAATATGAAGAGACCGGTTGGATTTTTATCCGAGAACCACTTCATGTTGGCAGTAGCGTTACGAATCAGATTATATAGACAATCGAAGACGGAGTGAAGTGCAAGGGCTTTTTCTGTTAATCCTAGGTAGAAATTGCCTAAGATGGATTTATGGAAATTGTGCTTTCGGTTTCATTCAATCCCAGAACGAACATGTATGGACGAATATCTGACAAAGTATTTTCAGCGATCACATATGTTGGTCTATACAAATATACATCTGGTGGCAGAGAATTTATTTACTTAGCATAATATTCAGAATATCTTTGTGCAAATCAATTAGTGATTAACGGATCTGACAATGTGGCATTCAAAGTGATGGTGCTATCAAGTAATCGTAACCTCAAGCCTCGCAACCGAGAAATGGTATAAAATCGGGTGGCTAAGTGGTTAGCTGCCAAGTTGGGTGTATTGTCACCTGATCTAGAGAAATTCCTTTTGCTTCTTAAATTTATCGATGCTGTCCCTTTCGAGAACGGTTACTGGTCCCAACCGTTGGTGACAATACATTCGGTGCTCTCAAGCGAAGTGAGGGGCCGGTCATGTTTAGCCTGGGTTGCAAGATGTTCTTGTTGAACCCAGTGTATTCCTCTCTAGAAATACACCGTCGGAAGGTGGTCCCATACCTTGCCTGTAACGACCCGGTTTTTAGCGACTTTGGTTATCGACATAAACTCAATGATGACTAACCAAACATCGAAAAATATCGGTAGTTAATGAAAGAAATTAGAGGGTGAGAATAGATAAGATAGAAACTTAGAATAGAAGAAGAAGAACAACACAACATCAGAGTAATACGAACCTCACAGCGGAATGAATAACATATATTATGTAACATAACTTTGGAATATAAATCTGTACTTGAATGTACATATCATTTCCAAAGTACAACACTTACAACACAGCGGAAATAAACATTAGTTATATGACCCTGGAGCCTCCTGCTCCATCTCTTCAAGTATTTGTAAATCCCGACTACTTGACTGCCCGTATAAAATTGGGCACCCAAGAGTTTAGTGAAAACAAAACAAAATAAACTCCGGGTCAGTCATGGGACTTGTATGAGTAAAACAGTTTAAAACGGTTTGAGCCATTAAATGATATCTCATAAGACCACGCCGTAAAACGGAACGAGTTTTTCCCTTAAGAGAATCCAAAACATCTTTATATTGAAAACCTTTTGATATTATAATAATGTCTATCAACCACAATATAATAATCATCTAGCAGAAACGCTTTCATCTCACGTTCTACATATATAGTATACAATCAGAACCGCAAGCACGTATTGGGTAATGGATTTCCAACTATGACAAGGTATGGGACCACCTTTCGCTAGTGTACCTCTAGAGAGGAATACATTGGGTTCAACAAGAACATCTTGCAACCCGGCCACACCTGACCGAGCACTCATTTCGCTGAGTGTATCGAATGTATATCACCAACGGTTGGGATCAACAACCGTTTCCCGAATGGGACATCATCGACAATAGATTTTTAGAAGAAAATGAAACTTTAGATCAGGTGATTATACACCCTAATAGGTGTGACCTACATAGCCATGTTGCCTGCTCGATTCTTGTCATTTCCCAGTTGTGAGGCTAGAGGCCACGCTTATCTCTGACAGATCACACGTTTATTCACTTTGAATGTCACATCGTCATACCCGCCAAATCACAAATTGATTTCCATAAAAATACCACGGGTATACAACTAAGAGAAACAAATTCCTCCGCCACCAAACGTAAATACGTTTGAAGAGATCAACTTACGCGATCTATTAAATATACTTTGTTAGACATTCTTCCATACAGGTCGTCCTGGGATTGGACAAACCGAAGGCACCATTTAGTACAACCATCTTAGGCAATCTTTACCTAAGATTTATACAACAGCCCTTGCACTTGACTCCGTCTTCAATTATCTTTGGCATATATGATTCGCAATGCTTATGCCAAATACGGAGTGGTTCTTCGGATAATAATCAAACCGGTCTCTCCATATTAACAACGTTAAAATGGTCAAAACTTCGATAGTCGGTGAGTTAACTATCAAAGAAAAACATGTGTGCAAACAACGATATTATTTCCAGATGGAAATTATATCGATCAATCATCAATTAACATTTATCTCTTTAGTTCATTAATTTACTTATCTCCTATTTCCATATATTCAACGTTTCTTATTTTCTAATTTTAGAAAATATACGTTATTAACAATGGAAAACATTTCCATTTCTTGTTTTCTATATTAGAAAACATTTCTGATTCTTATTTGGAAAACATTTCAAAGTTCCATTGGATTTAAACAGATGTTTAAATAAAACATCGCTATGCTAACTCAAACCATTTACTAGATTCACTTAACTATCATTCACTATCAAACCTTACCATTCCTTAGTTAAGAAGGAAGTCAATCAAGTTGGGGTATAATTACCTCTCAGACCTTAACTGAACAATGTTTTAACTTCGAAATAGTCAAAGTTTATCTTTTAAACCTATAACAATCTTCTTTACGTAACTCTCGGATTCTATTTACGTATCCACTTCTTTATTGAAAACATTGATTATAACGATAACGTTATAATCCCTACTTTCGAAATATCGAACTTCAATTATATTCTTTAATTTGAATAATTAACCTACTCTAATTTATTTATAATCAATCCTGATTTTTAAAAACCGGAAAGTAAATAATACTTTCCCGAATTCGATATAATTGAATTCGACGTATAACTCCCTTTTGAGAAATCTCTATTTGATTAACTCTTCTTCGAATAACCTATATTCGATTATCTCTCTTCGAAGAACTAATATTCGATTATCTCTCTTCGAATAACTTATATTCGATTATCTCTCTTCGAATAACTTATATTCGATTAACTCACTTCGAATAACTTATATTCGATTAACTTACTTCGAATAACTTATATTCGATCTCTTTCTTTCGAATACACTATATTCGATAATCTCCTTTCTTTCGAATACACTATATTCGATAACCTCCTTTCGAATAACTTATATTCGATAATCTCACTTTCGAATAACTAAATTCGATTAACTCCTTTCGATTAAACTAACATCGATAACTCCTTTCGATTAAACTAACACCGAATAACTCCTTTCGATTAAACTAACATTGATTAACTCCTTTAATTCTATTTGAATAACTATATTCGATTAACTCCTTCCGAATAACTAGATTCGATAACTCCTTTCAAATAACCAATATTCAATTACTCCTTCAATTCTATTCGAATAAACTATATTCGATTTACTCCTTTTAAATAACTAGATTTAATAACTCCTTTAATTCTATCCGAATAAACTATATTCGATAACTCCTTTCGATTAACCAATATTCGATTACTCCTTCAATTCTATTCGAATAAACTATATTCGATTTACTCCTTTCAAATAACTAGATTTGATAACTCCTTTAATTCTATTCGAATAAACTATATTCGATAACTCCTTTCGATTAACCAGTATTCGATTAACTCACTTCAAATAACCAATATTCGATAACTCCTCTTCAAATAAATAATATTCGATTACTCCTCTTCGAATAAATAATATTCGATTTCTCTACTCTCGAATAAACTATATTCGATTACTCTTCTCTCGAATAAACTATATTTGATTACTCTACTCTCAAATAAACTATATTCGATAACTCTACTCCGAATAAGTGATATTCGATAACTCTACTCGATTTACTCCATTTGAATAACTCTAACTGGTTAACTCTAACTCTAACTGGTTGACTCTAACTCTAACTGATTAATTCTGAGTGGTTAACTCTAACTGATTAATTCTACTGATTAACTCTAATTGATTAACTCTGACTGGTTAACTCTAACTGATTAATTCTAACTGATTAATTCCAACTGGTTAATTCTAACTGATTAATTCTAACCGAATAACTAATATTCGATTAACTCATTACGATTTACTCTTTTGAATTAACTCCTTTGAATCATTTCCTTTTGAATTATCTCCTTTGAATTATCTCCTTTGGATCATTTCCTTTCTATTATCTCCTTTGAATTATCTCCTTTGGATCATTTCCTTTCTATTATCTCCTTTGAATTATCTCCTTTGGGTCATTTCCTTTCTATTTGTTTACTTAACAAATAACTATTACCTTTTCAATTCTATTTATTTAACAAATAAATATTTCTTCTATCTTTCCTATTTATTTAACAAATAAATATCTCATTTATCTTTCCTATTTATTTAACAAATAAATATCTTATTTATAACATTCTATTTATTTAACAAATAAATATTTCTTTTATATTTGTTATTTCACAATTATTCCCTTTTTATTTGTTTTACAAATATTTCCCTTTATATTTGTTGTCACAAATATTTTCCTTTATATTTGTTTTCACAAATATTTTCCTTTATATTTGATTTCACAAATATTTTTCTTTATATTTTTTATACAAATATTTCTTTTTATAAAATCCCTTGATTTTATAAATATTCCTTTATATAAAATCCTTTGATTAATTAAAGGTTTCAATTTCGATATAACATTTGAAAATTTCCCTTTATCATTTTATTCTAGTATTTTTTATGGTATTTAACATACCATATATCACTGATCAATATCCTCCCAACACACACAATCAACAACAGATTATATATCACATCACATATCACAATATATGGAAAACAGTAAAAATAAATGTTGAGGAATCCAGTTGGATTCCTCCAACCTGTTTCCCTGCATCACAGATGTTAAACAATATAATTAACATCGATTTCATTTCAATATGAAATATTCTGCTAAATAGAATCAATATTTGATTAATGATTTATATATATATATATATCGTTATCTATAATTTCAACCAATACATAAGCAATTCAACCAAACAACTAACACACAGCAATCAACAGATAATTATCAGTTCTAAGAATACGTTATAAAAATATATCTGTTCAGAGTTGGTGAGTTTTTACTCACATTGGACGATCATCGTTAGTAACGACAACCATCGCTTGATTCCGACAGACAATTTATTTCTAATTAAATTGTAACGAGCTCGGATGGACTTCCAGTCAGTCCCATGGTGTTGCTCCCGTCCATACGATCCCAACGGATCCAACGGCGCACAATTCTGATAAGGTATGCTCAAGTTATAACGAGCACAAGTTTATACGTTATATAAATTAGTTTAAAATAAATTATAATCCTTATTGGGCTCACTCCTGAAATGAAGCCCATCCAGCCCAGACCTATTCTTTTTCCCTTTCTCCTCCGTTGGCATACTAGCGAACCAATACTCCAGTACCCAAAAACACCATAGCTGAACTTTTAAGTCCAGCTGCTCCTTCATACCACCATGATTTCACAAACAAACAACACCAACATCTCCCACTTGGCATCCTCTTTCCACGCATCCCCAAAATGGCCCGCTCGAGAATGCCAGAAAAATCCCATCGCTCCACTGTTTGCACGCTGTCAGGAAAATCCACTGAACCTTTTTATCACCGATACCTTCTAGCTTCTCACAAATCAAAGCTCCTCGCTTCAACACTCTACTCCAAAAATCGAATCCGCAAATCAACCCAAGAATCCCCAAAAATCCTAAGCCCTAGTTCCGCAGTCCTATCTTCGAAGGCTTGCGCACCCTACAAAACACACATCAGAAGGAAGAGCTCACCACCACAAACTCGAGTATATAGTTCTTTGGATTTGTAGAATTTTGTATGGATTGTTCTATTTTTATTTTTCTTTGAAGTTGCTTTTTAAAAGATCACGATCTGTGTTGGAGAAGTGGCGACGTGGAATTTGCATTTACCTGAGAAGAATAGAAGGGTTTAGGGGTAGAGAATATATGGTGTATTTATAGAAATTTTTAGATATTTTTATTTCGATTATTTTTATTAATTTTTAAGCAACCGTTATATGTTTTTATTCTTAAAAATTCCTGTGACCACATACGATACCCAAAAATCATGCAAATGGGCATGTAGCTACAGTTCGACATTACGAACCCAACGAAACTGGTTTCGTCGAATTCCGACTTCGTTTGCTCACACAGCGTATTTTTAACAATCAAAATATCGACTGTTCTTCACATTAAAATACCGTACGGCCACATACTGACTTCAAAAATCACAAAAACTGAAATCTAACAATAATTTAATATTGCGGGTCCAACAAAATTAGTTTCATCGAATTCTGAGGTCGTTTGCAAAATTGGCTATTTTTAAAGCCCTAAATAACCCTTTTAAATATATAAATATATTTAAAAACAATTAAATTTAATATTATCGTATATATTTACAACAGAATATCATACAGCTCTAGAATATTCCTATATGTATTTCTAGCTCGATATTTCAAACCCCGATATAAATCGATATTCAATTTATAATGAAATCCCTTTTTAAAATATAAATAATTCCTTTATAAATTATAAAGGAATTCGATAGCGACTTTTCTAAAATTTGATTTGGACATAAATCAAAATCTACACGACGAAATCCCGATTTTTCTGTTCCACTAGAAAAATAAACTTCACCAGCTCCTAACGTTTCTTGTTTCACAGAAATCCGGCTTAAAACGAATTCTGTATTTCCAGTTGAAGTTCAAATCGCCAAATCACGAACTGCCGCACTATTTTGAGCTCGATTTTAATTATAATATAATTATACGTTCAAACTTCGTTTAAATAATATATTCGTTATCGTAATTCAATTCTAAACTGAATTATATATTTTAAATTTCCCAATTCACACCTTATCGCCATTTCAGCCAATTCTGATTATTTCAGAATTAAATATATTATTATATTATTTATTTTAATTAAATATAATTATTATTTAATTCCAGTTATCGATATCGCCAACTCGATATTTAATAATTATATTAATTAATTATTCGACAGCTAAAAATGTGGGTCATTACATTGCTAGTTGGAATCCATTCTCCAATAAGTGCCCGCGGTTTTGATTGTATACTATATATGTAGAGCGTGAGATGCAAGCGTTTTGCTAGATTGATATTTATTTGTTTTAGACACTATTCTAATATCAGAAAAGTATTGATTTCAAATAATGTTTTGGGTTATCGTAAGGTAAAAACCATCCGTGTTTATGTGTGGAACGGTCTTACGATTATCATTTCTTTTAAAAAGGATTTTTTAAAAGTTAAACCAAACGTTTGGAGTTTACTCACACTAGTCCCATGACTGACCCAAAGTTTATTTTGTTTTGTTTTACCTTAAACTCTTGGGTGCCCAAATTTGTATGGGCAGTCAAGTAGTTCAAGAATTTACAGATATATTTGGATGAGCTTGGAGTAAGAGGCTTCAGCGTTAGCTATCTAGTATTATTTTCCGCTGTGTTGTATTGTACTCTGATGATGGTATGTACACAAAAAATTTTGTATTCCAAAAGCTGATATATATTATATTTTATTCCGCTGCGATGTGAGATTCTGTGTTATTGTTCAGTTTTGTCTTCTATCTATTTTTCTTCTATTCTAATTTTCTTTCTTTCTATTTTCCATCCTTTAACTTCTTTCTATTAATGATCCGGTAATTTCTGGGTTTGGTTGATTGATATGGTATTTATATCGATAATCAAGATTAGGAAAATGACGGTTCGTTACAATTGGTATCAGAGCTTAGGTTGAGCGAATACCTAGGCTTTAGTGGGATGTGATCACTAGAGATAGGGTCAGTAGTACCCTAGAATGAGTTGAATGTATATATACGAGAGAGCATATTTGTTAATTGATTTTAAAAAAATTATTTTATATTGTGTTGGCTAGTCTGTTGAGTGGTTTATGAATTCTGATTGAATCGTGGGATACCACGAAGTCGATAAGAGTTTATAAACACTTGAACAGAGTAATTCGACATGATATTGTTTTAAAGTGGGTAAATGAAATAATTTTACCCAAAATTCTATTTTGATATAGAAAGAATAATTTTCTGAAATTACTAATAATATATGGATGAATTGATTGATATTATTATAATCAAATAAGATTATAAAATTGGAATGGTTATATATAACCAAATATAACTTTCATATGAATAATACATACAAATATGATGAACTGGAATTGAATTTAAACCAGAATTTGGAATTTAAAATCCTGGGAAGTTGGAAAATATTTATGAAGTATATTAAAATAATATAACTTTGTTTTGGAAGGATATTTGAATAAAAAACATTTTGAATGACTTTTGAAAATGATAAAGCACTGAACTCACTTCAGTGGATGGAAAATAATTATGATGATGGCGACATCATCAGTTTCATTTTCAAGTTTCTAAGTGATGAATTGCTACCTTAGAAAAGTTTCTGATGGAAATTTGTTTGAAAAAAAACAAGTGGTTTGAAAATTCAAATATTTGGAATTGGAGATGGAAATAAATATATGTACATATTTATGTGATTTCTGAAGGATTTGAAATCAAAAGCCGGGAATTTGAATTCTAGAAATTAAATTTAACTTAAGCAAGTTAAATGGATCGAAGCGAATAAATTGATTAAAATCAATTTGAATGTGAATGAATGGAAACCAAAAGTTTGTGAGAATTAAATTTGTTGAAATATGAATAGATATGTTTCAACATAAGTAAATATTTGGAAAGTAAACGAGTTTATAGCATTTTTCCTACTTTAGTAATTTCGGGGATGAAATTCTTTTAAGGGGAGAAGAATGTAATGACCCGGATTTTTGGTTAATTAATTTTAAATATTTAATATTGTTTTAAATATTGAATTGATAATATAAATCAATTTTTATATTAAATTATTGATTTAGTGATCAAAATATGATTTATTTTGAATATATATAATTATCGTAGTATGAATATGGAAATAATTGAATTCGAAGTAAAACTGAATCAAAATAATTTAGGTGATTAATATAAATTTTGATTTGAAATATAAATGATAATAATAGTTTATTATCAAAGAATACATTGTTTTGAATTTAATTTATCAATTTAAATTAATATCTTCTCTAGACGATCAAATAAGGTTTCGAAACTGGTTTCAGTGTGTTTAGAATAGTGATATAACCTTAGAAATGCTGATTGTTGTGTTCCGAAAGGAGTTCGAAATCACGGGGTATTTTAATTTAAATAAAATGGTACCGGTTCAAAACAAATCAAAATAAAATAAAATAAAAATTATTATAAAATAAATTCCTTCACTCCTAAGCTAAAGTACACAACAACTCACCCTAGCTAATGAAAACAACAGGCCTACTCCTTCTACGTGAAGTTTTCTTTTTGCTTATATAAACAAATCCAGTTTCTTTTTTTTTCCATTTCGTTTGAACAAATGAATTTGATTCAGAGGAAAAAATGATTGCTTCCTTCATATGTCTTCAATAATTCATAAAAATCCTTCAACAAATTTATGTTGCTCCCTTCATTTTCACGGCACCCAAATCAATCCGACACTTCCCCTTTCTCTAATTAAAAATCACGGTTTCCTCCATTCGGTAATAAATCGAACCACCTATTCCATCGATTGAAAAAAATGGTTTCCTCGTCGAACCTCAAAAAACCCAAAATCGCGATCTGAGTCACAACAAATCCTGGAGTTCGACATCATCGTAGAATTGTTTTGAGATTTTGCAAAGGGGGATCGCGATTTGAAAGCCCAAGCTCGACATCGTGACTGGAGCACTCGCGACATTGGGTGATGATGGGATCGAACATATTCTGGTGGAAGTGTTGTGATGGTACGCGAATGGGTGAGGGTTACTGCGGTGTTAAAAGCGGTCAGAACTGTATCAATGGCGAATGGAAGAGGAGTGCGAGCGGCTCAATGTTGTTCCAGCAAAAAGGGGAAAAGTCGAAATCAAAAATTCAACTTTGGAATCAAGTACAAGGATTTCTAGGGTGCTTAAGATACGCGCGCAACATCGTGACCTGGGAGAGCAGTTTCTGAACGATGCAATAATTTGGGGAGGGCATCGAACTTTAATCCATGGTGTCAGAACAACTTCAGGAAAATAGAAGGGGCTTTGGTTTGGAGAAATTAAATTAACATGAGGTAAATCCTTGTTTGAATTTGATCTTTGTTTTTTTAGGAATTGGTTTATTAGTTAAAACTGAATTCGTATACTAATAAAAGGAAAGAAAATGGCTTTAACTGTTATCTAAAATTGGGAAAAGAAAACTGGAAAAGGACATTTATTTATTTATTAACTCATTATGAAAATTATAAATTTGATGAGTGAAAAAGTTAAACTTGGAATTGTTAATTGTTCAAGTATATTTGAACATAAAACCTTGTTAAGGAAATCCATTAGCTTATTTATAGAATTTGGATATTTTAGGTAAGGATAATCGAGTGGAGTCTTTTGTGTAGAGTTCAAAGCCTCAGAAAACAATGAAAAGAAATTGAAATTGGTACAAGTGCAAAATATAAATCACGTGAGTAAATCTCACTCAAATTTCTATTTAGAACTATTTTTATTAGTTAAAAATAATTGTTTGTTGGTTGCTGGATGCATTTAAGTATTATTGTGGCTATTTTAAATATATATTAGTTATTTAGGGTTGGTGTTTGTGGTTATAGTATATACATACATATATATTGGGGTTTGGATATTTCCCGCAGTACCATTAACGGATGCCCGCAGTATCATTAACGGATGACCCTATGCATCCCACGCTATGATAGTGGATGACCTTCTATACCGCGATATCCTACCATGAAGCAGGATGGGTATTATTTATGTTGGCTAATATCTATGGATGCAGGAAAACAGGTTGGAGGGATCTAACTGGATTCCTCAAAAATAGTATTATTCGTTTGTTTCATATATATTACCATATGTGATGTGGTATAAAATATGTGGTTGATAATTGTTTTTTTTTTGATTGGTTGAATGTCGCTGGCCCTGAATATTGATTTATAAAAATAACGTAAAGAGGGAATTTTGAGATTTAAAAGGAAAATCTATTATTCTAAAATAGAATTTGAATTTCGAATGTGTTAAGGAATATTAACTTGTTTTGAATAAATAAAACAAATATTGAAATTTATAAATGATGTTTATAAATTAAATAATACAGGAAATTGAAGTATAGAATTTATAAATGGTATTTATAAATGTGGGGAATTGGAATAAATTTATAAACAGTGTTTATAAATGAAATGAATAATTATCATTGGATAATTGGGAAATTTAAATTCAAATGTGAACTTAAAAATAAGAATCGGAAATCGTTTTAAATAGAAAATGATGAAATCTATTCCGATGTTCGGAATGTAAATTTAATTGGATAAATTACTTAGATTATGCTGAAATGATAAAATAAATTATATCCAGAAAGGATATCGGAATTGTATTAATAAGAAACTAAGATTTGAAAAATTAAAATAGATTCTATGTTATAAAGATAAGTTATAATAAATAGAATATTCCAAAAATAATATTTTTGTTTTAGATAGACTTCGAGATGGAACTTGTTTGAATTTATAAAATAAGTAAATTTATAAATGATGTTTATAAATGTAGTGAATTAATTATCATGAGATAATTTGGAATTTTAAATTCAAGTATGAATTTAAAAACAGAATTTTGAAATTGTTTTGAAAAGGGAACAACGATTTTTATTCCGGAATTCAGAATATAAAATGAATTGAGTTTTAAATAGATTTGGAAATGAAATTTCTTTAATATATATAAAACAAGGCGGCTGAATTTATAAACTATGTTTATAAATCTAGTGAAGTAAATTACTGTTCGATAATTTAGAAGTTTAAATTCAAGTATGGATTTAAAAGTGAACTAGAGTACGGTTTGAAAAAGAAACTATAGATGTTATTCCAAAATTCGTAATATAAACTGAAGAGAAATAAATCCAACGGATTTGTAATTGAATTTGATTATATCGAATTTTATAAGTAATTTATTTATAAAGAGATTTGGAACTTAATATAGCAAATGGGGTTATAAATAAGTTTATAACCGAGTAATGAAAAATAGACGATTATAAATAATCAGAATATTAAGTTGAATTGGGAAAATAGTTTAAAATATATCGAAATATATTAGAATGAAGTTGAAATTTATTTATAAACGAAGTTTAAACGTTTATATTTAAATGTAATTTAATACGAACTCGCCGCAGCACGGTAGTTCGTAATTTGGCGTTTCGAACTTCAATTGAGTATACAGAACTCAATTTAAGTCGGAATTCTTTGAAACAAGAATTGTCAGGACCGATTTGATAATAGTTTTATAATGGAAGAAAAAAGTCTGTATTTCGCCTTATAGATTTTGAGTTATGTCAAAATCAAATTTTCAGAAAAACAGCGCCATAACCATTATAAAACCATAAAGGTTTATTTAAATTTATAAAAGCATTTTAAGCAAATAAAAATCCGAATCTTCACTAGAAAAATACATATTTGAGTTATAAAATATACCTGAACTCAAGTGGAGTAATGAAATGATTTTTGAAACAAAAATCAGTTTTTGTTAATTATTGAATAGAATTAAGTAGTTTGAAGAATAATTAGTTAATGGAGTTTGAACTGAAATTGGGCTTTGGATAAGTAAATTGGGTTTGTAAATTTATATTCGAAATCGAATATGAAGCTTGAATTTAAATGGAATTCGATTGGTTTATAACAAAATTAAAAATAGTATATGAACGTGATATGTTCAAATAAGAAGTGGAATAGGCAAAAGTGCTAATTAGAGAATTTATTAGCGAATTGAAATAAAAAGACCAGATTGAGTTAGAATAAATTGGGAATGGACCACTACAACAAAAGCACCATATTACAACTTTAATTTTACAACTGTGCGAAAAACACAGTTGTAATAAATGCTTTTTTACAACTGTGCAAAATGCACTGTTGTAATAAATGTTTTTTACAACTGTGAAAAAGCACTGTTGTAATAAACATATATATCACAACTTTTCATTTTATTCGTTGTAGTAAATCCCTATTCCAAACTTCATGTTTATAATATCTATATTTAACAACTAATTATATTGATGTTTAATAATAATATTTAATAATAAATTTAATAAGTAGTTTTAATATTAATAATAAAGTAATTTTACAATTAATAAGTAGTTTTAAAATTAATAATAAACATATTAATAATTAAATATTAATATTTAATAATAATAAATAATAGTTAATTTGAAAACATGCAATAACTAACTTTAATAATTAAATATTACAACGGTCACAAAATGCCAGTTGTAATATATATTTTTTACAACTTTTTTCCACACAGTTGTAATAAACTTATTTCAACAACTATTTTATTTTGTCAGTTGTAATAAAGTCCTATTACAAATTTTCTTTATTGACAGTTGCAATAGTTGACTATATTTAACACATTTTATTTTCTACCAGTTGTAATAATTATTAAATAATAATTATGAATAAGTAATAATAATTTGTAATAACTACTAATTAGCGATAATACTTAATTTGAAATACAAAATAATTCATATTACTAATTAATATTAATAAATAATTCAATGATTAATAATTTTTATTACATATTTAATAACTGATAAATAAATCAAATTTTGACAATCAATAATTAACAATTAAGTAATAACAATTAATATTAATAACTAAGAAGAAATATCTAATATATAGTAACTAAGGGTGCTTTTTTGCGAACGGTAACATGACATTGGAGCGTGGCGCATCAGTGAATGAAGAATGCATTTTTTGCTGCAAATGGAGTATTTGACCTGGTATTTGAACGGGTTATTTATATATAATGCGATTTTTAACTTAATTATTTTGAATTGATTAAATACTAATTGCACATAAAAAAAGACTACATATAAACAAAATATTGAAAGTTTTTTCAAAAACCTTTCAAAATATTTAAAGTTTTTTGCTGCAAACTGTACTTAACAAGTAATAATTATGAATTACATGCATCATTAATTAAGAAATGTAGCATTTGAATTCAAATCAAATGCATCATCTCTAACTGTACCAAAATAGCGGTACAGATTGAAAAAGAAAAGCAGCAAATGAATTTTTTTGGCGGGGTCACTAATTTAACTCTCTTGGTGCGTGCTTTTATCTTTAATTAAAATTTTCCTCCTGCATCCCCATTCTCCAAATTGCAAGTCATTTTCTCCCCCAAATTATTCTAGGGTTTAACGAAATCCCTCTGATGCATCGCGACCAAATGAGAGATTATGTCAATTATACCTGCTTGCGGATTATAGTCCTCCTTCGCTAAGTGGTGAGCAGATCTACACCATAGAATTCGAAACTGCACCTTTAAGGCGTTTATCTCCATCCGACCTCTTATTCCAATCATATAGAAAATTAGGTATGTCGCTACACATATGTCACTATTTATTTTCAGATCTATAAATATCAATTTGAATTTGTTTCAGCTCAGCTATAACAGTAGATCTGGAAAAGGGAAACACCATAGATTTGAATTTCCCCTCAGGCGTCTGCCATGTCATCCTCCATCCAACCATCGGGATTGTCGCTGGGTGAAAAAGGGCTCAATCGTCCTTGACATGACAACCTGGGCATCGCAGAACACGTAACATGCCAACTGCTACTACTTATAATTACTTCTTCAGATATTTCGTGAGATCTGGGATAGTGAAGGAAGGTATGAATCTTTATGATAAGATAGTTAAGACCGGGTATGCAGCAGACAGACTGACTTATCAGTTATTAATTAAATTGATGTCTGGGAATATGAGGTTGAAAGCGGTTGTGCAGTTAATTAGAGAAATGAATCAGAATGGGTTTGAGTCTGATTTAACTACAAGTACTATGTTAGTGCATTTTCTAGTTCAATTGAAAAGATACGATGAAGCATGTATTGAGTTTGAATCTATGCTATAAAGAGCAATTGTGTCCGAATATGTTACAGGATGTTGGTAAAGGAGTTGATGAAGTTAGAAAGGGGAGACATGGTGAAGAAAATACCAGAATTGATGGATTCAATGCCACATTCCACTAAGTTACCTGGAATTTATAAAGAGAGAGAAGGAGATAAAGTTGTGGCCTTGAGAAAGAAAATAATAAAGAAAGATAAAGCAATTTCCGAGACTCATAAAGTTTACAGAGACCCAAAGGATAGATCTAAATTGAAAGGAACGAAAGGAACAAATGCCCGGTTGAATGAATATATTAATAGGTTGATAAGGGATAAAAGCCATGCTTCTACATTGAAACCTAGCAAGTAAAAGAGAGCTAGGAAGCCTGATTCTGATGTCATAAGAAGTCGTGTAGTAAATTTAGATGCTTTGTTGAACAATAACAAGGATTGGTGATTTTGGAAGAGTGACCCAGCATAGAAGATTGATGTAGGTTAGCATATCACGTAGGCCTGTAAGTTTTTTTCCTCCCCTTTATTTTCCAAAAAATGTGAACTATTAGCCCTGCTATGAGATGATGCGTTAAAAGTAATTATATACTATAAGTTATATTAGTATCTACGTTGTCTCGTATAGAGTCCTTACATATGAGCTTGTGGTAATGTCTAATTATAGTTTTACTGCATTTGATATATTTTGAAACCTGACATTGGTAGCACAAACGTCATTTCAAGTTATGTAGGAGGGGAATATTACAGGATAATGTTTTGAATCTTTGATACGATATGGTATTCATTTCTATATTTGGAGTTATGCAATTTAGATATAATCAAAATTAATCAAGGGATAAGAAGAATTCATTGTTACAAAGAGTAGAAAATCTACATGTTTCTTTTGAGCATTACTTATTTGCTATTTGGAGCTATGCAATTTAGATACGATAAAGATGCAGTAAAGGATAAGAAGTATGCATGGTTACAAGAAGTAAAAAAGTTACATGTTTGTGTTAAACATGGAAAGTCCTTTTTGTTTATGTTTTCTGTATTTTTTGTGGGTGTTAAAATTTCTTACTCCATTACCCAAAAACACCTGCAGCATTACAAGATTACTTCATACTTTATTATACTTCGTTCTTATGGATTAATATGTTACTTCATATAGTTTAATTCAAGAACACCTGTGCATTACAGGAAAATCTCAAATTCATTGGAAGTCAACTCAAGAAAGAAGACCATTGCAAGACCAGCAGCATTGCGAGAAAATCTCAATTTCATTTGTATTACTCCTAGTGATGTATAGTTATGAAACATGACTTCAAGTCGTTTGGATTTTGGAGTCTTGGATAATGGACTTTGTAGTTGCTTTATGTATTTGAAATACTTGTATAATTTATAAAAAAATGATGAGAGGAAAATTCTAATATATTTTTTGGGTTCATGTTTTAAGTTTGTTCGATATTTTCAGTTTAATAGATAATATGTTATGAAGTGAATTTTTTTATTAGTAATATGTATATAATTTGTTCATATATTACAACTGTAAAATAACACTTTTAACAAAATATATTAAAACAGTTATAAACAGTGGTAATAAAGTTTATTACAATGGTGGAAAATAATTGTAAAATATACATTTCACAACTGTGTCGCAACGGTGCAAAAAAGTTGTAAAAGATTTTAGTCTATTACAACTTCTTAATAGACGACGGTGGCGCCACCATTGTAAAATGTCTTTTACAACTTTTTTCCACCGTTGTAATATGGTCAATTTGTTGTAGTGGACGTATATGGGTTAGACAGGTATGGAATAAAGTGTACGAAGATTATAAATCGAGAGCTCGACAAAAAGGTACATGTTTAAATTTCATATGAGATTTTATGCACCGAATCGACAAGCCGCTTGGCTTTTTGATTTTCTTTTTGAATGGAAAGGGCCTAGAGTGGTATTTTCTAGTTGTACTGAGTGACCCATACAAAGAAGGTTATGGCGAAATTTTCCGAAAATTTAAGGAGTTAGAATATTTTTAAGAAAATTAGATAACTAGAAAATCAATATATCAATATATATTGAATTCGATAAGGAAACGAATTTAAATAGAATATTATAAACAAAAATAAAATATATAATTAAATCAGGTAAAATAGGAAGAGAAACGTATACACCTTTTTTTAAAACTGAATAATTGGTTTTTATGGTATTGATTATTCGAGATAAGTGGTCTTGTCTGTTTTGAAGTTAAGGATGTTTTCAGTCAAAATCTGAGAGGTGATTATACCCCAGCTTGATTGATTTCATTATTAACCGATAAATAACAAGATTCAAGTCTCGAAGATCAATATTTAAAGAAGTTTAGTTGAATGTAATATCTTGGGTTGTTTGTAACGATGTTTTATACAACATTCGTTTTAACCTAAGTAAGTGAAATTTCGGAAATATAAAAATAAATATTTCCTAAGTATAGAAATAAATGAATGGTCATGAAAGAGATAAGTAATTGGAATGTTTTCCAATTATAAATAGAATATATTTTCTAGATATAAAAAATAAAAGAAGACGATATATGGAAATGTTCTCCAAATAGCGTAAGAGGGCAGGATGATTATTGAAAATATCGTGTTAACAAATATCGAAAAGGAACTAGAGAAGTGATTGAATTAATGAAATATTAATTAAGGGGCCCAGTGATTGTGTGATGCTTTGGATGAATGGATGTTTGTTTATTTTTCTTCGATAGTTAAATGACCGACTATCGAAGTATTGGCCAATATCGTTGTCAATATGAAGAGACCGGTTGGATTTTTATCCGAGAACCACTCTGTATTGGCGGTAGCGTTACGAATCAGATTATATAGACAATCGAAGACGGAGTGAATTGCAAGGGCTTTTTCTGTTAATCCTAGGTAGAAATTGCCTAAGATGGATTTATGGAAATTGTGCCTTCGGTTTCATTCAATCCCAGAACGAACGTGTATGGACGAATGTCTAATAGAGTATTTTCAGCGATCACATATGTTGGTCTGTACAAATATACATCTAGTGGTGGAGATTTTATTCTCTTAGCATAATATCCAGAATATCTTTGTGCAAATCAATTAGTGATTAACGGATCTGAAAATGTGGCATTCAAAGTGATGGTGCTATCAAGTAATCGTAACCTCAAGCCTCGCAACTGGGAAATGGTATAAAATCGGGCACGTCGCATGGCTAAGTGATTAGCTGCCAAGTAGGGTGTACTGTCACCTGATTTAGAGAAATTCCTTTTGCTTCTTAAATCTATTGATGTTGTTCCTTTGGGTAACGGTTGCTGATCCCAACCGTTGGTGACAATACATTCAGTACTCTCAAGCGAAGTGAGGGGCTGGTCATGTTTAGCCTGGGTTGCAAGATGTTCTTGTTGAACCCGGTGTATTCCACTCTAGAAATACACTGTCGGAAGGTGGTCCCATACCTTGCCAGTTGGAATCCATTCTCCAATAAGTGCCCGTGGTTTTGATTGTATACTATATATGTAGAGCGTGAGATGCAAGCATTCTGCTAGATTGATATTTATTTGTTTTAGACACTATTATAATATCAGAAAAGTATTGATTTTAAAGAATGTTTTGGGTTATCGTAAGGTAAAAACCATCCATGTTTATGTGTGGATCGGTCTTACGATTATCATCTCTTTTAAAAAGGTTTTTTTAAAAGTTAACCAAGTGTTTGGAGTTTACTCACACCAGTCCCATGACTGACCCAGAGTATATTTTGTTTTGTTTTACCCTAAACTCTTGGGTGCCCAAATTTATACGAGCAGTCAAGTAGTTCAGGTATTTACAGATATATTTGGAGGAGCTTGGAGCAGGAGGCTTTAGCGTTAGTTATCTAGTATTATTTTCCGCTGTGTTGTATTGTACTCTGATGATGGTATGTATATGTATACAGAAACTTTTGTATTCTAAAAGTTGTTATATATTATATTTTATTCCGCTGCGATGTGAGATTCTGTGTTATTGTTCAGTTATGTCTTCTATCTATTTTCTTCTATTCTAATTTTCTTCTATTCTAATTTTCTTTCTATTTCCCGTCCTCTAACTTCTTTCTATTAATGATCTGGTAATTTCTGGGTTTGGTTGATCGATATGGTATTTGTATCGATAATCAGGATCAGGAAAATGACGGTTCGTTACATGTAATGAGTGGGAGATGATTCTCTAACTCATTTCAGCCCCCACTAACTTGATTCCCAAAATGGATCTTGTGGACACCCACTAATGACTTCTTCTTGCTCACTTATGTTGTCTACCCCTCTTCAAACCTTATTTTAGCCATACCTACCAAATGGTAAGTCCATTTGCTTAACATTACGAAATAAGAAACCATCATCCAAATTCAATGGAAGCTGTTTTAGTTTTAGATTCCTTACCAACCAAAAGTTATGACCAAAACAAGATTCACCAATGGTAAAATGGCCACATTAAAATTCTACAAAAATAGTGAAGGTAGGAAATGACTCTAGTAGTCATTTCCCAAAGCTATAAGACCATACGAACTCATGTACAAATAATATAAACATTATATGATATTTCAATATGTAGAATGTGGATCATTACATTCTTCCCACCTTAAGAAATTTCGTTCCTGAAATTGTTGAACAAGGATTTAAAATTATCCCACATGCCTACCAGTCGTTAAAATCAATCACACATACATAACAAAAATGATAACAAAAACAATTTAAATATATCCTAGCATGCAAGGCACAAAACAAGAAAGCTTATGATATTGAGATTGGGAATAAGAGCAAAGCATCAGAATCTTACCAAATAAAGAGCTCTGGGTGTGATGTCCTTGTGCTCTCATCATTCTTTCATGTGCAATCGTTATCACTTTCACCTCGCTGGATCTTGACAACCTTCACCACTTTCCTCCTAAGTTGTTTCGTATCATGTCAAATGATACGAATAGGCATACGAACTCCAGTAACTTCTGATTCCACCTCGATATCATCCAGTTGATCTGGTGTGATAATTGCATTGGAATCATGTATGAATTTCCTCAAATGAGAGACATGAAATATATTATGCACCCCAGCCATATTTTGAGGTAGAACAACCCTATAGGACAAACTTCCAATCCTTTCAATAATCGAAAAAGGACCAACAAACCTTAGTGCTAGCTTTTCTTTTCTACCAAAACGAATCGCTCTCTTCAATTGAGAAATATTGACAAACACCAAATCACAACGGAGAATTCTAAATCTTTACATCTCCTATTGACGTAGCTCCTATACCTGTCTTGAGAAACTTTTGTCCGTTGTTAAATAGTCTCAATGTTCTTCGATGTCTCTCTAACCATATCTGGGCCAAGTATCAGTTTTTCACCTACCTATAACCGACATGAAGGAGCATTTCACAATTTCGCATATAAAGCAACATACAAAGTCATGCCAATGCTAGATTGATAACTATTATTGTATGAAAACTCCATATGATGCAATGATCATCACACAAACCTTCGAAGTCTATTATGCAAAGTCACAAGAATCTTCCAGTATACGATTCACTCTCTCGGTCTGACCATCAGTTTGGGGATTATAAGTCATACCGAGGTGTAGTTCAGAACCTAAAACTTCATGTAATCTTTTCCAAAGCCATCAGTAAACAATGGATCTCGATCGCTTACAATACCTTTTGGAATTCCATGGAATCGTACAACCAACTTAACATACAATTCAGCCAACTTGGTTGCCGTCTTGTTTGACTTGACGGGTATAAATCTAGCACTTTTGGTCAATCGATCCATGATGATCGAAATACTGTCACGTCCCACCTAACTTGGCAAAACATCAATGAAATCCTTCGAGGCTTACTCCCATTTCCACTTAGGAAGTTCTAGCGGTTAGAGCAAACCACTAGGCTACTTCTGCTTAGCTTTAACCAGTTGACAATCTATGCACTTGGATATGAATGTCTCAGAATCATTCTTCATACCTTCCTACTAGCAGGTTTACTTCATATCTCAATACATCTTGTTATCACCAAGATGTATGGTCAGTTTCGAGTGCTAACACTCTCGAAGTGCTTATCTCTCAATTCATCAATGCTATGCATAACCAACTTCCTGTTCTTTTGGAGCAAACCATCACGGTCGAGTCTACACATCCTCATATCCTCCAGATTAACACCATTCGCTACTTTAGTAAGGATCTCTACCAATATAGGATCACTTCTCTGATTGGAACCAATCCACTCAATCAAAGTAGGTTTGATTGTTAGGCTTGCTAACATCTCCGGCTCCAACTCTCATCTAGGTTGAAAGTCATAGCCGACAATGCACTCAAGTTGCTTCCATTCCAAGAACATTGCCCTTAAGTAGCCACCATATCTTCTATTCAAGGTATACGCGATATTAAAATCATAAGAGGTTAAGAACTTTAACCATCATTGTTGGCAAAGGTTAAGATCTTTCTGCGCGAAGATGTACTTCAATGATTTAAGATCGGTAAACAACTCAAACCTTTCACCCAAAAGATGGTGCCTCTACATCTTCAATGCAAAGACAATCGTTTCTAATTCTAAATCATGGGTGAGATATTTCTTCTCATGTGGTTTCAGTTGCCAACTAGCTTAGGTGACAACCTTGCCTTCTTACATTATCACTACACCCAAATCGGTACCATAAGCATCAGTGTATGTCAACATCTGCTCATTCCCTAGTGGAATAACTAACACTGACACACGCGTCAACCTTTCCTTCGGACTTATAAATGCAGCTCACATCTTACATCCCAAATAAAAGGCTGATTGTTCTTAGTCAATTGAGTCAACGGTGCTGTTATTTTGGAGAAATGTTGGATAAAATTACGGTTGTATTCAACCAATCCCAAATGACTCCTCACATCGTTTGCATTCCTGGGTGTAATAAAATCTTGTACCGTTGCTACCTTTGCGTGTTCCACAACAATACCTTTTTTCGAAACAATATGACCCAAGAACCTCACTTCTCTCCACCAAAATTGGCATTTGGAAAACTTAGCTTTAAGTTGGTGCTTCCTCAACACTGCCAATACAATTCACAAATGATCCTTTGTTCCTCCTCTGTCCATGAGTCGTTAAGAATGTCATCGATGAACACGAATACAAATGTATTCAGCTAATCCCTAAAGACTCGGTTCATGAGATCCATGAAATATGCTGGTGCGTTAGTCAACCGAAATGACATGACCAACCACTCATAAAGACCGAACGGCCAATGGAATCCTATTGTGAGATCCAACTGAAAAAATATCCTTCCACCATTCAGTTGGTTAAAGAAGTCATCTATACGCGGAAGAGGGTACTTGTTATTCCGTATCACCTTGTTTAGATCACTGTAATAAAAACACAAGCGAAGGGAACCATTCGCCTTTATGGCAAACTCAACAGATGCTCCCAATTTAGATGTACTTTTTGAATAAACCCCTTCCTCAAAAGATCATTCACCTTCCCCTCAAATTCTCATTACTCTCTAGGTGCCATCCTCCTAAGAGGCATTACTATAGATATGTCATTGTTCGCTAAATTGATACAAAATTCGATCTCTCTATGTGGTGGAAGTTCAGTCACTTCCTCGAAGATGTCCGGATACTCTCCAGCAATAGATACACTCGATATCTCATCGTGTGGAATATAAAGCAAATACAAAAATTTGGTCATAACCTCATCACCAGGTAGGCAACCCAACACTACCCTTCGCCTATCATCTGCCCCGATGGTCACCAAAGACCTCTCACAGTCGACCTCATCCCATACTTTTGGAGCCAATCAACTCCAAGAATAATACCAAACCCAATACATCCCAAAACAAATCAACCACAATCAGAAGTGCATCCATGGCTTGACAAGACCAACCCACGAAAAATCATACAAAGTCTAGTAGAGACACCAACGAGGTTTATCACAACCAATGGTCGGTAAACAATTTTGCATTCCAATCTCAACTTATCTACTAGGTCACTAGATATGAAGGAATGAGAAGCCCTAATATCAAACAAAACTTGAATATAAATATCATAAATGGAAAGCATACCTTGGATGACAACACCTTTTTCCCATCTCTGTCGTTGTTGGGGCGTTCGATGAAAAAGGAACAACGTTAATGGCATATCCTTTCACTATCTACTTCTCTTTTATGGATTCTGGGCAGTCTCTCTAGAGATGTCCCTCCTTGTAATAGTTGAAACACTTCCTTCCCTCGGGCCTAGCCTTATAGTATTTAATGTAATGACCCTCTTACCACATCCATAACACTAACTTCATTCTTGGCCTTCTTCTTCTTTTGCCCATCCTTGTTTTGGAAGGGCTTCCTTTTGTTAGAACACTTCTTCTTACCTCCATCGCTCGCTACGACTTTGGCTCTTCCTTTGAAACCAAAGCAACTTCGTTCTTCGACTTGGGGTGAAGATCTTCCGACCTCGGTGCCTTTCTAACGATGGACTCAAAAGTCTCATCAATATGATTGATAAGCCTCTCCCCTAAGTAGTCATCCAGTCTAGTGATGAGCTTCTTGTTCTTCTTCTTGGAAGTGTCGATAAAGGAAATCCGTATTTTGAAAAAGTATCGAATTCGGTAATATATTCGGAGATAATTTTATCTCCTAGCTTAAGCTCAACATATCTCTGAAACATTTCCAACTTCTAGGCGGTTGGAATGAACTTCTCACAGAAATGATGTAATGACCCGCATTCTACGCATCGGGGGATCGTAGAATATTTATTTCTTTCCCGTATGAAGCCGTATGGTCATGTAACTTAGGGAAACATCCATTAGAGTTATTTCCCATGTTCATGATTTTTGTCGATTTTTAAATGACCATTTTGCCCCTAGTTGATCTTGTTTTGGCCATATCTTTTGATTGGAAAGGAATTTTGACCTGAAACCACTTCCATTGGATTCGTTTGATGGTTTACCTTTCCGTAGAGTGGTCATAATAGCCAAACGGACTTACCGTTTGGGAGATATGGCTGAAACAAGGTTTGGAGGGTGAAAAACTGCTTAACCGGGCCAAATCGGGTGATTAGTGAGTAGGCCCATAACCCATTTCGGGATCAGGGTTATGGGGAGGCTGAAATTAGATAGAGGATCATTTCATTTTAGTTTTCTAGCCTCCACTTATCACCAAGGAACCCTAAAAATGGCCTCCAACCTCTAAATCACCCCCAAATCACCTTTTGGTCAAGGATTTGGCTTAGCAACCTCTAATCAAGGAAGATCTACACCAAAGAAACATTAGAGCTGCTGTTTAGCATTGAGATTCACATCAAATCGGAGATTTATTTCAGATCTTAGTTTATTTGTGGCTAAGGTGAGTGATTTGCATAGTTTTACACTAATTATGGCTGGTTATGGGTAATTAGTGTTAATTAGCGAATTTATACACTAATAAATTCGGGAAAAATGTTCATAAATTCCTAAATGATGTTTTAGACCTCTAATATAAATTTGGGTTAATTTGGTTAAGTTTTGCTAATCCTATCATTAGTTTCATCTAAACATGCTTAAGGGGAAATATGGGATTTTGGGTATGTTTGATCCATTTTAGCCTATCATATTGATGTTTTGATGTTTGTGGTTGATTATGCATGTTGCTATGACTATATGAAATGCTTTGTGATTGGTTTCAATAGTTAGAATGGTCGAAAACGTCGTCGAATGGCGTAAACACTTGCTGGAACAGTTTCAGAAAACAGTGCAGGTTTTGGATCGGATCGGATATGGGGCTCGGATCGGATATGTCAAACTGGGCAAGGAATCCGATCGGATCGGAACCTGACACTTAAGAAAATTGGAAAAAAGGAAGGCCATGCTAACTGGACTGGTATTGGATCGGATTAAAGAGGAAGGATCAGAGCGGATAAAGGAGGATGGATCGGATCGTAGCACGTGAAGGATGGGGAGGCAGATTGGAGCGGAAGCACGAACTGGAGGGGGAATGGCACCCGACCCGACCCGAGGAGAAACACCCGACCCGTACCAGAAGAGGACCCGACCCGAACCGATGGAGGATACCCGACCCGAACCGATGGCTTGAGGAGGAACCTGACTCGACCCAGTATTGACCAATAACCCGAGATGCAAAGGTAGTCCAATATGGGAAGTTAGAGCTCAGGATCCAGTTGGGAACCAATGAGTTCACTTCATGGTTGGACTTTGCTGCGGGACGTGTGCTAAGGAGTTGTCGACGTTCATAACTTCGATTCACCACTAAAAATGAAGGATGACTACTTATCAGTGCAGTAGGATCATTACGACCTGAGGGGCAAGGTGATGGTAGCAAGACTACGTTATCAGTGCAGTAGGGTCGTTATGACCTGAGGGGCAAGGTGATGCGTAGTAAGACTATGAGCCAGCGCAGATGGGGTGAACAACCCCATGGGGCAAGTGGACATAGTAAGGATTGGTAAGGCTATGAGCCAGCGCAGATGGGGTGAATAACTCCATGAGGCAAGTGGACATAGCGAAGGATTAGTGGCAACGTTATCAGTGCAGTGAAGCCATTTATGACTTCATGGGGCAAAGTGATCGTAGCAAGGATGGGTGATCGAAGTGGTGAATATCGTATGCTTTACGCACTGAGTGAGAGATGTGAGGATGGATGCTATGTTTGATTGGTTGCCATCACCATGACATGCACACCTCCCCCACCTCCGTATCTTTATACTGTTTGATATGGTACCTTAGAGTGTTGTACAGTATGTAGTGCTAACTCTTTGGTTGCAGGTCCAGGTTCAGGTATGTTTTAGTCTACCTGTTATTGTTCACTTTAGATGCTTATCGCTCATACTAGGCTTTATGTCTGACCCAGAGTTTTATGTCTCCTCTTATTACTCTGGGTGCTCACACGAGCAGACTAGAGACAGGTTAGCTGGTGATGCGCGAGTAGCTGATTCGGAGGCGGGCAGGAGGCTTCCACGTATGATATATATATACACATTCTCCCTGTGTCGTTGGTGGTCGCTACTTGGGCATTAGTAGTGTACCCCCTTTATCTTACTTTTGCTTTGAGACAGTTTGAAAGTTGTAATAAGCTATATTTTGGATTTCCACTGCTATGATGTTTAGTTCTGATTTTCAGCTTATGCACTGTCTCTCCTGTTTTATGTCAAGTATGTTATTATTATATTTTATTCTATGCGCTGTGAGACATTCTACAGGTTCTTTGTATGTTCATTTCCTTCTTCCTTTTTCCTTCTAACGACCCGTTCCGTGCTAACTGGGCATGTGTACAGCGCACCTCTAGAGTAAATGTCGGTTGGTGCGGGGCGGGCCGTCACAAATGATCCTTTAATTGATCCTAAGTAACCTGATCCTTGAGAGTAGCAGCCTTAATTACATCCTACCAGTTCATTGCTCTACCTTGTAGTTGATGCGAGGACAACCACCTTTTCATAGCATTTTTAAGTTCAAAATCTTTAAAGATGTGCTTACAAGTATTGATCCAATCCTGAAATTCTATAACTGACTCCTTTCCTTGGAACAGTTTACCACCCAAACTGGTAAAATCCTTATTAAGCTTGGCAAAGTCGGCTCTGCGTGTCTGTACTAGTGTACCACCACCCTCAGCAACTTCAGGAGCAGCTCCTTGAGCATTCCTTAGCATGTTCCTCATAAAAGTAATGAATAGTGTTTGAATGTCAGGATTGTTAGCATTGGTAGCTCCCAAGTCGGCTCCTTCCTCAACTCCAGCAGTGGAGGTCCTAACAGTGTTCCTTGGCTGGCAATTCATCGTTCAATCTGTAAATAAGATGATCAATCATCCTCCCAAGGAATCCTACTTAATGGTGGATGCATGCAGTGTGACTTCATCCTAAAGTATATATTAATAATATATATGAATAGTTTTGAAAATCAAAGTATATCACAAGTACATGATCTCCTATAAGTATACCCTCTCCTTAGGTATTCCCACTTAGGTTAACTACAAAACCTAGACTTTGGTACCAAACGTGATGACCGCCCTACAATGCCGATACCTAACAGGATGCGCTGTAGAGGTGCTCGTCCAACACAAGGCGATCATCAAGGTTGAAGCAAGAAAAATAGAAGAAAGAAATCCTTAACCTATTGTATATCTCATAACGCATGGAACAAGAAATAATAGCAACATAAACTGATATAAAACAGGTGAGATCTATAAATTGAAATGAATCATAAATATTAAAGTAACAAATTCACATCCCAGCATAGTATCAAATAAGTCATACATAGATACATCTCCAAAATGTTGTCCAGATAAAAAACACTACTATATCCAAATTAGTGAATAACGGAAGTAAATAGGGTATAAGAATATATATAATTACGTGGAAAGCCTCATGCTCGCCACTAGTCAGCTACTCGGGCACACCCTACCTATCTCCAATCTTCTCATTTAAGAGCACCCAGAGTAATAAGATGAAATGCGCACAATTTCAAGTCAGACAAGGTCTGGTGTGAGCGATAATGATCAAAGCTATTGATAGAGTAACAATAAGTATGAAGAGGCATACCTGACCTATCCCTGCATCCAAAGAGTTAGCACATATGATAGTGTACTCTACTCTAAGGTTACCACGTTACTAAGTGTAAATAGAAATGTGCGTGATAAGGTAATATCAAACATCCAAACATAGAATTCATCCTCACATTCACTCACTCAATGCATTGAGTATATGGTACACATTACTCTGGTCGCTAAATCCATCAGGGCACTAGCAAGTCCAAATGCACTAGTGTCCGCTAGACAATCGCTATGTCCAACTGCCTTGACCTATAACCAATAACCCTACTTAGTCCATATTGTACTGGCTATGGGGTTCGAGCCAATAATTCCAAAGTGCACTAGCTCTGATTCGTCCTTGTGCCTCTCTATCAAAGTTGTACTAAAGTAGTAGGTACCAATGACTTCTTTACATATGTGTCCGCAATGAAGTCCACCTAGGAAGTCACCCGCATAATCCCCAACTTGGAACCTTTTTGGTAACTCCTCCCTTTGACTTCCTACGCATCTCATACTCAAGTTAGTCGTACTGGAGTTCATTCTTCGAAGAGTATAGTCATGGCCAAACGCCATGCCATGATCTAGGCTTGGATTGGCCTAGCCTAACTGACCTTAGGTTGGTGTCACCTAAGTTTGGTTCAGTTTCCGAATAGGGGATCAGTTCATATGTCGATTCGGATCAGTCATCCAACCCAGTCATGCCATTATCTAGGTTCGGATTGGCCTAGCCTAACCGACCTTAGGTTGGTGTCACCTTAGTTTGGTTCAGTTTCCGAACAGGGGATCAGTTCATATGTCGATTCAGATCAGTCATGCCAATTTGAATCAGTCATGCCATTACGGATCCACTTCGACTTACCAAACTGGAGACTGCCGACGATCCGGATTCAGATCGGTCATGCTGATCCGAATCCAGTTCGACCTACTAAATAGGAGACCTCCCTCCAAATCCTCCCTTCCCGAACCGAAGACTCCATCTTCATGTCGAACTAGGACTTTCTCCTTACGCTGAACAGAACTATTGACGCCATAACTTGGTCTCTGGAGCTCCAAATGACTTGAAACTATACCTAATGCATCTTGGGACCATGCTTGTCATCCCATGAAATATCATACTGAGACGGATCCTGCTATCTCTACCAAATGACTTCAAATTACCTAATCTGCCATTCGTCGGTGTTTGCATTCATTCTAGCATCCTAGGTAAGATGTAACAACCCGAAATTTTGACAATAAAATAGTTATTTAATTAGATTTCAAAAATAGGAATTTCTGCAAATGATGAAATTTGACCATGAAACTTTTACCATTGCGTTCATCTCGGAATTCTTGTCAACTTTCATGTCTGGAGTTTCATGAACGGAGTCCGTACGAAAAAGTTACAAACGAAATACAAAAAACAAACGGAAATACATAATAATTATAACATATGTTACCTTTTGTAACTGGCTTTCACTGGACAAAATGGCACAAGGGCGGTCGACACCCCTGGTATTGGCGGTTGATCACTTTGTCCTTGAACAACCCAGTGACGGTTAGGTTAAGAGGGTTTAGTTTTATATAGATTATTATATAAATGGACGGATGTTTATTTAATCAAATCAAATGGTTCATTGCCAATTCCACTCCCATAAATAAAGGGTTAAGGCCTTATCCTTTTACATACAAATCTATAGGCAGCAAGGAAGCTCTGTCATTTCCCTTTCTCTTCAAATAAATTTCTAAATAAAATAGATTCATATACAATCAATCAAACATAAACCATATAGATTTGAAAGAGATAATCAAATTCAAGTGGAAAAGGGTATGAATTGATTTCTAAGCTATGCTTCATCAGATTTTCAGCTCTTTTCCTATTTTATTGGAAATCTACAAATCTGAAAGTATCCCCTTTTCAGGATAACTGTAGATCTGTAAGAATTTGGGAATTGTAGGCCTAAAGATTATTCATATTTCAGATTTGGATGCTCTTAGGTGAGTGGGAAATTTATATACAATGTTACAATAACTTATTATCTCGTTTGTATTAGATCTTAAATTCTGTGCCTAACATTTATCAGATCTGTTTATAATATTGTAAAAAAAAATCTGAAATGATGCCTATTAGATTTGTTTGTGAATGTCGTCAAAATATGGAAGTATAAATTTGTAGTTTGAATAATATTATAACTTGTAGGCATACTTAATTGATTATATTATTACCTACAATTCTATTTAAAATATATTGTGGTTATTGTAAAAACTGGAGATTAGGAAATCAGTCAAATAAAACACCATTAAGATGTAGTTTTATTCCAGATTTGTAGTTTCAGTGTTGAATGGAAAATTATGTGATTTTGATTTTTAAAAAAATCTACTTACGCTCAATTTTATTGGGGTTTAATTTAGTTATTGTAAATTGTGCCTTTTTGTTCTTTTTAAGTAAAAAAAACATTATTTGAAACCAATAAGAAATATGCAAAATATTGAAAAAGGGAAATGTTTTATAAATTCACGTATATACATGTGTGTAACAACCAGCATTCTACGCATCGGAGGATCGTAGGATATTTATTTCTTTCCCATATGAGGTCGTATGGTCATGTAACTTTAGGAAACAACCATTAGAGTCATTTCCCATGTTCATGATTTTTGTCGATTTTTAAATGACCGTTTTGCCCCTAGCTGATCTTGTTTTGGCCATAACTTTTGACTGGAAAGGAATTTTGACCTGAAACCACTTCCATTAGATTCGTTTGATGGTTTACCTTTCCGTAGAGTGGTCACATGTGAAAAACGGACTTACCATTTGGGAGATATGGCTGAAATAAGGTTTGGAAGGTGAAAAACTGCTTAACCGGGCCAAATAGGGTGATTAGTGAATAGGCCCATAACCCATTTCGGGATTAGGGTTATGGGGAGGCTGAAATGAGTTAGAGAATCATTCCATTTTAGTTTTCTAGCCTCCACTTATCTCCAAGAAACCCTAAAAATGGCCTCCAACCTCTAAATCACCTCCAAATCATCTTTTAATCAAGGATTTAGCTTAGCAACATCGAATCAAGGGAAATCTACACCAAATTAACATTGGAGCAGCTGTTTAGCATTGGGATTCGCATCAGATCAGAGATTTATTTCAGATCTTAGGTTATTTGTGGCTAAGGTGAGTGATTTGCATAATTCCTCACTAATTATGGCTAATTAAGGGTAATTAGTGTAAATTAGCGAATTTAAACATGATAAAATTCTGGAAAAATGTTCATAAATTCTTAAATGATGTTCTAGACCTCTGATATGAATTTGGGTTAATTTGGTTAAGTTTTGCTAATCCTATCATTAGTTTTACCTAAACATGCTTAAGGGGAAATATGGGGTTTTGGGTATGTTTGATCCATTTTAACCTATCATATTGATGTTTTGATGTTTGTGGTTGATTATGCATGTTGCTATGACTGTATGATATGCTTTGTGATTGATTTCAATAGTTAGAATGGTCGAAAACGTCATCGAATGGCGTAAAACACTTGCTGGAAAAGTTTCAGGAAACAGTGCAGGATCGGATCGGATATGGTGGCTCGGATCGGATAAGTTGAACTGGGCAAGGAATCTGATCGGATCGGAACTTGACACTTGAGAAACCTGGAAAAAAGGAAGGCCATGCTAATTGAACTGGGATCGGATCGGCTAAAGGAGGAGGATCGGATCGGAGTAAATGAAGAACGAGGGAGCTGATCGGAGCGGGAGCACGAACTGGATGGGACATGGCAACCCGACCCGACCCGAAGTGGGACACCCGACCCGAACCGACGTAATGTAGTGAACCCGAACCGAGCCGTTACCAGAGGAAGACCATGAACCGATGCAACGTAGTGGACCCGACCCGAACCGATAGCTTGAAGGGGAACCCGACCCAGTATTGACCAATAACCCGAGATGCAAAGGTAGTCCAATATGGGAAGTTAGAGCTCAGGATCCAATTGGGAACCGATGAGTTCACTTCATGGTTGGGCTTTGCTGCGGGACGTGTGCTAAGGAGTTGTCGACGTTCATAACTTCGATTCACCACTAAAAATGGATGATGGGCTACTTATCAGTGCAGTAGAGTCATTATGACTCGAGGGGCAAGGTGATGATAGCAAGACTACGTTATCAGTGCAGTAGAGTCATTATGACTTGAGGGGCAAAGTGATGCGTAGTAAGACTATGAGCCAGCCCAGATGGGGTGAATAACTCCATGGGTCAAGTGGACATAGTAAAGGATTGGTAAGACTATGAGCCAGCGCAGATGGGGTGAATAACTCCATGGGGCAAGTGGACATAGTAAAGGATTGGTAAGGCTATGAGCCAGCGCGGATGGGGTGAATAACTCCATGGGGCAAGTGGACATAGCGAAGGATCAGTGGCTACGTTATCAGTGCAGTGAAGCCATTTATGACTTCATGGGGCAAAGTGATCGTAGCAAGGTATGTTGGGTGATCGAAGTGGTGAATATCGTATGCTTTACGCACTGAGTGAGGGATGTGAGGATGGTTGCTATGTTTGATTGTTTGCCATCACTATGACATGCACACCCCCACCTCCGTATCTTTACACCATTTGATATGGCACCTTAGAGTGTTGTACAGTATGTAGTGCTAACTCTTTGGTTGCAGGTCCAGGTTCAGGTATGTTTTAGTCTACCTGTTATTGTTATGTTTAGATGCTTATCGCTCATACCAGGCTTTATGTCTGACCCAGAATTTTATGTCTCCTCTTATTACTCTGGGTGCTCACACGAGCAGACTAGAGACAGGTTAGTTGGTGATGCGCGAGTAGCTGATTCGGAGGCGGGCAGGAGGCTTCCACGTATGATATATAGATATTCTCCCTGTGTCGTTGGTGGTCGCTACTTGGGCATTAGTAGTGTACCTCCTTTATCTTGCTTTTGCTTTGAGACAGTTTGAAAAGTTGTAATAATGTCTAACTTTGGATCATAAGCTGCACTTGGATTTTCCGCTGCTATGTTAGTTGTTTCAGCTTATGCGCTGTCTCACCTGTTTTATGTCAAGTATGTTATTATTATATTTTATTCTATGCGCTATGAGACATTCTACAGGTTCCTTGTTAGTTCATTTCCTTCTTCCCTTTTTCCTTTTGACGACCCGTTCCGTGCTAACTGGACATATGTACAACGCACTTTTGGAGTAAATGTCGGTTGGTGCGGGGCGGGCCGTCACACTTGGTATCAGAGCTCTAGGTTACGTAGTTAACCTTGGGAAAGACACTAGGGAGAGATAGTATGTATATGAGAGCGCGTATTTGTGATTACTTTGGTTTTCAAAAGCTATATATGTATATACTATTAGTAGTATAAGAATGTAGTCGTACTGCACTAGCACCACTATGGGGTCGTTAATCGTTTCTCTTTTACAGATTGACGATGAGCCGATATGCTAGAGGTGCTGGTAGAGGAGCCAATAATGGGAATGCTGCTGACATGAGGGTGATGTTTACTGACCTCGTGAGAGACATGCTTAGGGAGGTGCAAGGGGCGGTTCCCAATCTCGGAATTGTTGTTGGCCCAGTAGTGCAGGCGCCTAGGGTCGATTTCGCCAAGTTGTGCAAGGATTACACTAACCTTGGTGGGAAGCCGTTCCACGGAACAGAGTCGGCCACGAATGTTCAAGATTGGATGGATAGCTATGATCGTATCTTCGACGACTTGGATCTTTAGGATGCGATGAAGAGAACTCTAGCGTCTCGTCAGCTGCAAGGGCGAGCAATGAATTGGTGGAATGCCATTAGAACAACTACTCCAGAAGATCAGGTTACTTGGGATCAGTTCAAGGCTCGCTTTAGCGAGAAGTTCATTCCAGCTGCCCAGAAGTCAGTGTTATTTAAGAGATTCTTGGAACTCAAGCAGAATGGTTGGGCGGTCTCGGACTATATTGCTGAGTTCGACACTTTGTCGAAGTATGGATTATCTCTTATCGATACTCCTGAGAAGAAGAATGAGAAGTTCATTACTGGTTTGGATGGATACTTGGGGGAAAGGCTTATCAACCGCATCAATGAGACTATTGAATCGATTGCGGGGAAAGCTTTGTGATCAGAGAGTCTTTACCTTAAGTCAAAGACTGAGGCTGCATCTGCAGAAGGGCTGAAACCGCAAGCAGGCGGTGGAGGCAAGAATAACTCTCAGAATAAGAGGAAGCAGAGCCAATCTAAGGATGGCCAGAAAAAGAACAAGAAAGAAGTTGAGTGCTTCAGCTGTGGTAAGAAGGGCCATTACGCTAAAGATTGTCGGGCCAAGACAGCGGATAAGAAGTGCTTCAACTGTGGTCAAGTGGGACATTTCAAGGATAAGTGTCTGCAACCTCTTAAGGAGAAGCAGATTGTGAAAGCATATGCTATTGATGCTGTTCCTTCTTTGTCGAATGCCCCAGCTGCGGCGGAGAAAGGAAAAAATGTTGTTATTCAAGGTATGCTTTCTATTTATGATGTACCAGTTCGAGTTTTGTTTGACACAGGGGCTTCACGTTCCTTCATATCTAGTGACTTGGTAGATTGGTTGGGACTGGAACCCGAAATAGTCGATAGACCATTGGTTGTGACGAACCCGATTGGTGGTTCGACTAGCCTTAGTATGATTTGCCGAAATGTGGTCTTATCGAGTCATGGATGTATGTTTGTTTGTGATTGCTTTGTTTTGGGCTTTACTGGGTATGGCATTATATTGGGGGTCGATTGGCTCCAAAGATACGGGGTGGTGGTAGACTGTGAGGGCTTTTTGGTGACAGTTAGGGCGGATGATGGGCAGAGGGTAGTGTTTGGTAGTCTACCTAGTGATGGGGTTATGGCTAGTTTTGTAAATTCCCTCGACATCCCGCAGGATGAGCTGTCAGATGTGCCCGTGGTTGGCCAGTATCCGGACGTCTTCGAGGAGGTGACCAGGCTTCCACCACACCGAGAGATTGAGTTCCGTATTGATTTGGTGAAAGATGCCAGACCTATAGTGATGCCACTTCGTCGTATGGCACCAAGAGAGCAGCGAGATCTCGGGGTGCAAGTTAGCAATCTTTTGAAGAAGGGATTTATTAGAAGAAGTGTCTCCGAGTGGGGAGCACCAGTTGTGTTTGCCACTAAGGCAGATGGTTCCCTTCGTTTGTGTGTGGACTATCGTGAGTTGAATAAGGTAACGAGGAAGAATAAGTATCCTCTACCGCGGATAGATGATTTGTTTGATCAACTGGAAGGAGCAAGAGTGTTCTCCCAGTTGGACCTCGCGACAGGGTTTCATCAGCTCTGAGTAGCGGATGAGAGTGTTCCGAAAACGGCATTTAGGACGCCTGGATTCTATGAGTGGTTGGTCATGCCATTTGGGTTGACCAATGCACCAGCTTACTTTGTGGATCTTATGAATCGAGTATTCAGAGATCAGTTGAATAAGTTTGTTCTTGTGTTCGTAGACGATATCCTTGTTTACTCGAGGACAGAGGAGGAACACAAGGGACACTTGAGGACAGTGATGGAGGTGTTGAGGAAACATCAATTGAAAGCGAAATTCTCTAAGTGTCACTTTTGGAGAAGGGAAGTGAGATTCTTGGGCCATGTTGTTTCAGAGAGTGGTATTGCCGTGGACCCTGCGAAGGTGGCTACGGTACAGGATTGGCCTACACCCAAGAATGTAATAGATGTAAGAAGTTTCTTGGGATTAGCTGGATATTATCGTAAGTTGATCCAGGACTTCTCCAAGATAGCATCACCGTTGACTCAGTTGACTAAGAAGAATCAGTCCTTCGTCTGGGACGAAGTGTGTGAGAATGCATTCAAGAGTCTAAAGGAAAAGTTGACGCGTGCCCCAGTATTAGTCATTCCTAAAGGGAATGAAGCGATGACGATATACACGGACGCTTGTGGTACCAAACTAGGTGCTGTGTTGATGCAAGAAGGTAGGGTTATGGCTTATTCTAGTCGGCAGCTAAAGCCGCATGAGAAGAAGTATCCTACCCATGATTTGGAATTAGCAACGATTGTGTTTGCGCTAAAGATGTGGAGACACTATCTCTTGGGAGAAAGATTCGAGTTGTTTACCGATCATAAATCGTTTAAGTATCTCTTCTCTCAGAAAGATCTGAATCTCCGTCAGCAAAGATGGTTAGAGTTCTTGGCTTCGTATGATTTTGATATCGCATACACACCTGGGAAAGGTAATGCGGTAGCCGATGCCTTGAATAGGAGACATGCCAGTTTAGGGGCAATGTTTCTTGAATGGAAGCAACCGGAGTATATCGCAGGGTTTGATTTCAGACCAAGGTGCGACTTGGATCCAATCATGCTAGCTAGTTTGACGATCAGACCCACTTTGATAGTGCGGATTGGTTCCAGTCAGAGGGACGATCCTAATCTATTGGAAATCATCTCCAAGTTAGAGATGAACATCAACGGTGAGGAGATGAATGTGTATGGGCTTGATCGAGATGGATGGCTTAGAAAGAATCGAAGACTAGTTGAAACCAACGTGAATGGTTTGAGAGATGAAGTGCTTAGAGAATGTCATCACTCAAAACTGACTATACATCCCGGTGGTAATAAGATGTATCGAGATATGAAGCAGACTTACTACTGGGAAGGGATGAAAAGAGACGTTGGGAAGTTTATATCCAAATGCATGAATTGTCAGCTAGTTAAAGCCGAGCAAAAGAAGCCTAGTGGTTTGTTGCAACCATTAGAAATTCCCGAATGGAAATGGGAGCAAGTCTCGATGGATTTCACCAATGGTTTACCAAGGACTAGATCGGGATATGATAGCATTTGGGTAGTTGTGGATCGATTGACTAAGAGCGCAAAATTTATACCAGTCAAATCGATCAGAACGGCAGCCAAGTTGGCAGAATTGTATATGAAGTGGGTAGTGAGATTTCATGGAGTACCCAAAAGCATTGTGAGTGACCGAGACCCATTGCTCACCAGTGGGTTTTGGAAGAGCTTACAAGAGGCTCTAGGGTCAGAATTACATCTCAGTACCGCATATCATCCTCAGACCGACGGTCAGACGGAGAGGGTGAATCTTATATTGGAAGATCTCTTGAGAGCATGTATGTTGGATTTTGGTGGATCATGGGATGACCATTTGCATCTAGTAGAGTTTGCATATAATAATAGCTACCAATCCAGTATCGGTATGGCTCCATATGAAGCTTTGTACGGAAGACCGTGCAACTCACCATCATGTTGGATAGAGACTGGCGAGAAGTTTATGCTTGGACCAGATGTGGTGAGAGAAACTTCAGATAAGATTAAGATCATTCAACAACGAATGAAGGCTGCCCAGGATAGGCAGAAAAGTTATGCTGATAAAAGAAGAAGAGATTTAAAATTCTCCGTTGGTGACTTGGTGTTTGTCAAGATTTCTCCGTTGAAGAGCGTGATTCGATTTGGCAAGAGAGGCAAGCTGGCACCAAGATTTGTTGGCCCATTCCCTATTCTTGAACTAGTCGGGAATTTGGCATATAGAGTTGACTTACCAGAGAAGATGGCGGGATTTCACAACGTATTTCATGTTTCCCAACTAAGGAAGTCCGTTCACGACTCAGATATGACTATTTCACCTGATCAGTTAGAGGACTTCGAAGTAGAACCCGAGGCGGTTGGGAACCGCAAGCCGATCCGTATTGTCGAGCACGATACGAAGCAACTTCGAAGGAAGGCGGTGAAGCTAGTCAAGGTTCAGTGGGGCAAGAACGAGAATGACTGCACTTGGGAGACAGAGGAGAGCATTAGAAAGATGCATCCAGAACTCTTTGCCTGGTAAGATTTACCTTGTAGTTTAGTTATTCCGCATGCTAGGATAGACTTGTTTTGCTTGTTTTGCATGTTTGATTGTTGTTTTATGGTTGATAGGCATGCGGGACCCTTTGTGTGTTTTTGGTTAGGGAATTTCGGGGGCGAAATTTTTTAAGGGGGGAGAATGTAACAACCCGCATTCTACGCATCGGAGGATCGTAGGATATTTATTTCTTTCCCATATGAGGTCGTATGGTCATGTAACTTTGGGAAACAACCATTAGAGTCATTTCCCATGTTCAGGATTTTTGTCGATTTTTAAATGACCGTTTTGCCCCTAGCTGATCTTGTTTTGGCCATAACTTTTGACTGGAAAGGAATTTTGACCTGAAACCACTTCCATTAGATTCGTTTGATGGTTTACCATTCCGTAGAGTGGTCACATGTGTAAAACGGCCTTACCGTTTGGGAGATATGGCTGAAATAAGGTTTGGAAGGTGAAAAACTGCTTAACCGGGCCAAATAGAGTGATTTGTTAATAGGCCCATAACCCATTTCGGGATTAGGGTTATGGGGAGGGTGAAATGAGTTAAAGTATCATTCCATTTCAGTTTTCTAGCCTCCACTTATCTCCAAGAAACCCTAAAAATGGCCTCCAACCTCTAAATCACCTCCAAATCATCTTTTAATCAAGAATTTAGCTTAGCAACATCGAATCAAGGGAGATCTACCCCAAATCAACATTGGAGCAGCTGTTTAGCATTGGGATTCACATCAGATCAGAGATTTATTTCAGATCTTAGGTTATTTGTGGCTAAGGTGAGTGATTTGCATAATTCCTCACTAATTATGGCTAATTAAGGTTAATTAGTGTTAATTAGCGGATTTAAACATGATAAAATTCTGGAAAAATGTTCATAAATTCTTAAATGATGTTTTAGACCTCTGATATGAATTTGGGTTAATTTGGTTAAGTTTTTCTAATCCTATCATTAGTTTTACCTAAACATGCTTAAGGGGAAATATGGGGTTTTGGGTATGTTTGATCCATTTTAACCTATCATATTGATGTTTTGATGTTTGTGGTTGATTATGCAAGTTGCTATGACTGTATGATATGCTTTGTGATTGATTTCAATAGTTAGAATGGTCGAAAACGTCGTCGAATGGCATAAAACACTTGCTGGAAAAGTTTCAGGAAACAGTGCAGGATCGGATCGGATCGGATATGGTGGCTCAGATCGGATAAGTTGAACTGGGCAAGGAATCCGATCGGATCGGAACTTGACACTTGAGAAACCTGGAAAAAAGGAAGGCCATGCTAATTGATCTGGGATCGGATCAGCTAAAGGAGGAGGATCGGAGTAAATGAAGAACGAGGGAGCTGATCGAAGCAGGAGCACGAACTGGATGGGACATGGCAACCCAACCCGACCCGAAGTGGGACACCCGACCCGAACCGACGTAATGTAGTGAACCCGAACCGATCCGTTACCAGAGGAAGACCATGAACTGACGCAACGTAGTGGATCCGACCCGAACCGATAGCTTGAAGGGGGAACCCGACCCGACCCAGTATTGACCAATAACCCGAGATGCATAGGTAGTCCAATATGGGAAGTTAGAGCTCAGGATCCAATTGGGAACCGATGAGTTCACTTCATGGTTGGGCTTTGCTGCGGGACGTGTGCTAAGGAGTTGTCGACGTTCATAACTTCGATTCACCACTAAAAATGGATGATGGGCTACTTATCAGTGTAGTAGAGTCATTATGAATCGAGGGGCAAGGTGATGGTAGCAAGACTACGTTATCAGTGCAGTAGAGTCATTATGACTTGAGGGGCAAAGTGATGCGTAGTAAGACTATGAGCCAGCCCAGATGGGGTGAATAACTCCATGGGGCAAGTGGACATAGTAAAGGATTGGTAAGACTATGAGCCAGCGCAGATGGGGTGAATAACTCCATGTGGCAAGTGGACATAGTAAAGAATTGGTAAGGCTATGAGCCAGCGCAGATGGGGTGAATAACTCCATGGGGCAAGTGGACATAGCGAAGGATCAGTGGCTACGTTATCAGTGCAGTGAAGCCATTTATGACTTCATGGGGCAAAGTGATCGTAGCAAGGTATGTTGGATGATCGAAGTGGTGAATATCATATGCTTTACGCACTGAGTGAGAGATGTGAGGATGGATGCTATGTTTGATTGTTTGCCATCATGACATGCACACCCCCACCTCCGTATCTTTACACCATTTGATATGGCACCTTAGAGTGTTGCACAGTATGTAGTGCTAACTCTTTGGTTGCAGGTCCAGATTCAGGTATGTTTTAGTCTACCTGTTATTGTTCTGTTTAGATGCTTATCGCTCATACCAGGCTTTATGTCTGACCTAGAGTTTTATGTCTCCTCTTATTACTCTGGGTGCTCACACGAGCAGACTAGAGACAGGTTAGCTGGTGATGCGCGAGTAGCTGATTCGGAGGCGGGCAGGAGGCTTCCACGTATGATATATAGATATTCTCCCTGTGTCGTTGGTGGTCGCTACTTGGGCATTAGTAGTGTACCTCCTTTATCTTGCTTTTGCTTTGAGACAGTTTGAAAAGTTGTAATAATGTCTAACTTTGGATCATAAGCTGTACTTGGATTTTCCGCTGCTATGTTAGTTGTTTCAGCTTATGCACTGTCTCACTTGTTTTATGTCAAGTATGTTATTATTATATTTTATTCTATGCGCTGTGAGATATTCTACAGGTTCCTTGTTAGTTCATTTCCTTCTTCCCTTTTTCCTTTTGACTACCCGTTCCGTGCTAACTGGACATATGTACAGCGCACTTTTGGAGTAAATGTCGGTTGGTGCGGGGCGGGCCGTCACAATGTGTGTGTGCATAGTTTACATCAACTATTCCAAAAAATACATAATATGTATTTCTTGTGGTTTGAAATGTGTTACTTCCAATATTCAGACATAATTTACAATAATCATAATTGACATTCTTTTTGTAAGATTTAGAACCTTATTTCAAAATTGAACGCAAAAAGGAATGTTTGGCTATCAGTTGAACCACAACATTAAACTTAACAACAATAACAATTATACATGTAAATGTATTCCATATTAAATGAAAATATTTGTAGTGACCTTTGTATCAATTAGTGTAACTGATTGCTATAAATAGGGCCACAAATAAATAAATAACTTGTAACGACCCAGGGATTTTCGGCCCCGAAAAAATCGACATAAATACCTTTACCGTAACTCATGTCAACCTTCCAAACACCGAAAACACTGGAACGTTATTAGAAAGAATTTAGAAGGTGAGATAAGAAAGAAAGAAATATTAGAATATAAGAAACAGAATCAACACAACACAAAGTCTCACATCGCAGCGGAACAAAATATAATATGGAATTAACTTTATTGAGAGCTTGAAATAACTTACAATCATCAAAGTACATCAATTTATCTGGACAATTATAATAATTTGTCCTCATATACAACACACAACAGCAAGATACTTGATCTGAACACCTTCAGCTCGTCTTTGAACTTCACAACATTCGATAACCTGAACCTGTACATCCCGGGCTAACCCGAGCATTTACAAAACACCGGGTCAGTCTGGTGAACCAGAGTGAGAAAAACTCGCATAGTATTAAGGTATCACAGAACCTGGTTTTAAAGTTAAAAATCCTTTCGAAAGAAAAGGATAATCGTAAGACCAAATTCCCACATAAATATGGACGGTTTTTACCTTACAATAACCCAAAACAGTTTTTAAATCAATATCTTGTCTGATATTATAATAATGTCTAATTACAAGTAAATATCAATCTAGTGGAACGCTTGCATCTCACGCTCCCCATATATAGTATACAATCAAAACCGCCGGCGCTTATTGGAGATTGAATTCCGACTATGACAAGGTATGGGACCACCTGCCGATTGTGTATCTCTAGAGACGAATACACTGGGTTCAACAAAAACGTCTTGCAACCCGGCCCACACATGACCGACCACTCATTTCGCTTGAGTGTATCGAATGTATATCACCAACGGTTGGGTGCGACCCACCGTTTCCCGTAAAGGGACAACATCGATAGATTTAAGAAGCAAAAGGAATTTCTCTAGATAGGTGATTATACACCCTAATGGGAGCGAACCACATAGCCATGTTGCCTGCCCAATTTTTGTCATTTACCGGTTGTGAGGCTTGAAGCCAGAATTTTCTTTGAAACATCTGATCGCCAGTCACTTTGAATGCCACATCATCAAATCCATTAGATATCGCTAATTGACGTCCACAAAAATACTCTAGTTGGGAGCTAACCAACTATGGCACGTTTGAAGAAATCAACGTACGCAATTCTTTTGGAAATACTCTGTCAGACATCCGTCCATACAAGTCATCCAGGACAGGATGAACCGAAGGCACCCTCCTACTGCATCTCATATAGGAATCACCCCATGGATCAGGAGCGAGTAGTCCTTGCAATCCATAGACTTCAACCACGACCGAACCCCAGTATATCTCCGGGTCGAATCAGAGATTTTAAGTGGTTCTTCTGTTTTATGAAGATCTATGGTCTTCAATGCTCCATCTCGATCATCATCTGATGACTTCTATATTTTCGTATTTGTTGGTCGGAATGGTTTTCGAATATAACTTCGATCCCGGTCTTTCTGTACCAACAAACGTATAGGCTAGATTTGATAGTCGGTTATTTAACTATCAAATAAAACAGTCATTCAATCATAAGAGAAAAACAGATTTATTGGTCCATTATTTAGCATCACTCGGCTTCTTTAATTAAAATAATTAAAGAATAATTAACTTAAATATACCATATTGGGAAAACATCCACTTATTACTTTAGTACTAAAATGCAAAACCCCTTCATCTTAATATTTGGAAAATATATTATAATTATCCAATACTCCATTGGCTATCATTTTCACAATATGTAATATAACATATTCATTTCCTAAAACTGAGGAATCAGTTTAACTTATTTTTCGTAAAACGACATCATGAAAACCTCTTTTTAAAATATACTTGATACTGCCTAATTCCTTGATTACTTAATTCCTTACCAAACCTCACTCTTATTAACTTCCAATATTTTTGAATACTTTGTTCCCTAACTGGGTTATTATTACAAACCCTATTACCTAATTCCTTTTTTCCACATTCCCTTTCTTTCCTGGAAATCTCAATGTCCAAATACTTACTTAATTCCACACTTAAGTATTTCTAATTCAAAATCAACTTCTTTACTTCTCATTTCGCTTTATAAACTTTGTTTTTACATCTTAGGTTTAATTTTAACTCTTTTATACCTTCATTTCTTTACTTAATCCAATCGTTAAGTAACCCTTCCATTTAAGCTATGAGTTCGCTTAAATCCCTTTATAAGCTCATTGAGTTCAACTATAAATCTCGTTCACAATCTCTTCTCAAAGTTTAACTATATCCCATTTCAAAATTTGTTACTTATCTAAATGTATCTCATAAATTTAACAAATAATTCACTTCAACATTAACTGCTTTAAAATCAGTTAACTGCTTTATTTATAAAAATCTTATTAAGATCAAATAATTATTCGTTAAGTTTATTGTTAACCAACTAATTTTAAAGTCGATTCTGAGTTAAAACGGGACCCGGTTAACCCAAAACACAATTTTCCTTTAATCAATTCCAGTTAGTCCCTCCTTTAAATTAATAAACAATATAATTAATTTAAATATCTTCATTTAATTGTTCTAAGAAACAATAAATCAAATTCTTAACCGTTAGGTTATTTCCTGCTCGTCTGCTTACCCTTTCAATTAACATAAGCGTTTACTTTATCAAAACGATTTAATAATGACTTATAAACTTTTGAATAATAATACCTATTTTCTTTTAAAATTGCTCTATTCAAAATAATATATTTAAAACCTATTTTAATTATAAACTAAATTTATAACTTCAATACGGTCAGTTCACTTGACGATAAAAATCCATATTTGAATAATGATTGACTTATAGACAGTGTGATGCCAAATTACTCAACCATACCCACTGGTTAAAACAAATCACATGTTGAATTTTCAATCCAACGGTTATCGATCAAATCAACTATCCAATAAGAACTTGTTTCATTTATCTGCTAATGAATGACGACCATCAATTGTAACGACCCGGATTTTCAACCGTTGAATTCTGAATATTTATTTATTTTTAAATATTTTATTTGAATTATATATAGGAATTTATAAGGAATTTATTTAATAAAACAATATTTAAACGTATAATTTATTATATAATTTAAAATGAGCTCGTAATGGTGCGGCAATTTATAATTTGACGTTTTGAACTTCAATTGGATATACGGAATCCAATATAAGTCGGATTTCTATGAAACAAGAAACGTGTGAATCTATTAAACAGTATCTTTCTAATGGAAGTGAAAAATCGAGATTTCGTCTCATATAATGTGAGTTACGTCCAAATCAAATTTTCAGAAAGTCGCTGTGGAGTCGTATATAAGCCATAAGGTTATTTTAAATATGGGTCTTGAATTTAGACAAGCCCTTTGAGACGTAGTTATAATTTAATTTTTAGAATTTTACTGTAATTTTTAATTAATTAAATACGCAACTTTTTATTTGATGTAATTTGCACCCTATATCAATATTTTGGGGTTTCATAATATAAGTTAAACCACCGATATTATTATATTTTTGGGATCATGGCACGTCGCTTGACACGATAGTATTTTTATTTTTGTCCATACACGAACGAAGTTTTACGTAACGGGGTATGAAAATATTACAACTTAAAATACATACATATATATATATATATATATATATATATATATATCCCTCTCTCGACATATGTATATAACATCAATCATGCGATAAAACATACACATATTATAAAACTAATCACACTTGTGTTTCTCCATCAGCTCGGATGGAAACTCTTACATCTTGTTGCGTCAAGCTAATGAGGCTGTTCAATATAATAGTAGTGTTATATTATTAAAAGGGTCTATTATTATTAACCATGTCAATATTCATGCTTATTAGCATTGATTCCTTTTAATAAACCATACCCCTATAAACCTATAATGAGTAAATTTCAAATTCGTAGCTGTCCTTTTCAGTTGAGTCTACATCAAAATTAAATAAGGTGCAGAACCGTGCTGACCACGTTAGTTAACTCCTTGCCGACAAAGTAATAAATAAAAAAAATGCAAACCTACACTAGCCTAAACCTATATGTCATGCCACCCAAGCTGTCTATTATTATAAATACAAAGCATTTTTTCTCCCATTCCTCTCGTTTACACAGCAAGTGAAAAAAAATATTCCAATCCTAAGCATCAATAAATTCCATCGTTCCCTATAGATCTGCCGACATGTTATTCCTCTTCTTCCAATTAAATCTAGTCTTCAACAATTAATGATAAACTCGAAGAAGCCATTAACTAATGAATTATAGGGGGTAACAAGCTTGATGATCTAGTCAATTTTTGAATCAAACAAAGTAGCATAGGGGGAGGAATCAGAGTTTGTAACCGCGACTGTCTAGGGCATTTTCTGGCGAACTCCGAAGGGGTGGGGTCAAGCGGCTCCAGGCGAAGGAGGGGGCCGATGTGGCGCGTCGTTTGGGAGTGATGGAAGACTTTGTAGTGACCGGTGGTCACTGCTTCATTCAACTGATCGAAAACGTGGAGCTCACGGTTTTTTTGAGGTCGTGGGGGTTTCTATAGAAGGCCGAAGGTGCTCTAGTTCATCGAAGGTGAAAGAGGGTCTTCGGTGATCGTGATGGTGGGGGTAGGCGGGACTCCGGCTAACTGTGGTGGCGATCGTGGCTGAGGGAAGATGATAGGTGTCCGGTTTTGGAAGTGGAAATTTTGCCTGGAACGGTAATTTTTGCAGTATGAAGAAGACGAGTTTTAAGATGACTAATAATGTTTTGGCAAGGGATTAGCGGCTGATAATGATTAAGGTGTTAAGGCTATTATAAATGGTCAGTGTGACCATCATGGAGCTGATACATTCTTGGATACAAAGGCTGGTGAGTGGATGGCTAATGATCCATCTGTTTCTCTTGATGATCTGGTTTTAACATGGATACGAAGGAAGTCAGCGTCTCTAAAAGTTTAACAACAGGAGGGGAACGTGTTAATAAGGTGATTTGGAGGGTGCGAAGGAAAGAAATGGAACGAGGCAGCAGCGTTTTTGTTTGTCTTTATTGAAATAAAAAGTAGGCATATTGGGTGTTTCTTTTTACTGGTAGGCTATGCGAGCATGGGGAGGAAGGACGCGGTCCTGGAAATTGATACTGAGTAGAAGAGTATTTGTAGCAGTGTTGGTGCATTCGAATTGATGTGTGATATTGCGTTGAAGTATGATTCATTTTTGGTGAGAATTGGATGTGTACGGTCATTATTGAGGATGATGCCAAATTTGCAACAGTGGATAATGCAAAGGGGGAACATGCCTTTAGCGGTTATAGAAGATTTTACATGGGACGTGATTCCTAATCATGACTTACAAGATTAACCCTGCTTTGTGACAAAGGAACCAACGTGAAGAGAAGCATTCATGGTTTAACAATTGAGTAAGCAGTTTCCTTTTGGGCTAAGCTAAATTAATAATAATATAATAATAATAATTAATGATAAATAGATTGTATGATATTCGTTAAAACAAGTAAAATGTATAACTTATTCGTTCTTTAACAGAGTCAGATAAAATAGGTCATGTTGGGATCATAACAAAAAGAACTAAGTTGTGGAACTGAGGTGGTCGAGAATAGAGCTCCATGAATTTCATGATAAAATCAAACACTGTTTGACTGTAAACGAAATAAAAGCAGAATCTTCAACTATAGGCCCGAGGTGAGTAAACTCACTAACTCTGACTTATTTATATTTTTATATAAACGAGTTTAAATTTATTTATAATAATTTTTATATTGTGTGATGGTTGCTTGATTGAATAGTTGATAAAATTGGTTGATATGATTGCATCGTTGATCGATTATTAGTTCTGATATTTCATATTGATGTGAAATAATATTATTAATGTTGATTAACATCTGTGAATGAAGGGAAACAGGATGGAGGGATCCAACTGGATTCCTCAACATTTTATTTACTGTTTTATTTATTTATTTATTTATGATATATGATCGTGATTGATTTTGTTGTGGTTGAATTACACTGGCTCGATAAATTTTGGTATTTAAATATCGTAAAATATTTTAGACCGTAGAAAAGAGATTTGAATTTTAAAAGGAAATTATTTCCAAAATAGAAATTAGATTTCAAATGGAAAGAAAATAGAAACTTGTTTAAGTGAATTAAAACAAGAAGTTGTTTATAACGATGTGTTTAAATTAAATAAAATATATATCACAGATTAAAGTAAAATATAAATTCAAGTTGATTTTATATAAGCAAAGTGGTAATCGGTGTTGATACCGATATTTGAGGTGGGATTTGAATGCAATAGTTGTAAAAGAGATTTGAGTGTGAAAATTGGTTTCGAATGAAATGATGGGTTATATTCCAAAAATAAAATAAAAAATGGGGAACATAAAATTAATTGAGATAAACCTAATGGAATTTTAAATAGAAATTCGGCTATGTCGAATCTTACAAATCATTTATGTCTCGGAAGGATATTTAAATTTATTTAACATAAACCTATAATTTAATTTAAATACATTAAGCGGGTAATATTCAATTAATTCTATAGTTTGCAATAATATATATAAAGGGATTTGTAGAAATCAAATTGAGTTAATTTCAGAAGTTAAAGAACGTATAGCTTGTAAATACATTTAAAGGAGAACTTGAATTGTTTAAAATAAACAGAGTTTATAAATGAACAACGGAGGCGTGTGCGTCGCACACGGTACTTTATTTAAAACAACGATTATAGCGCTGTTATTATGATATTTGTTTTGTAAATCTAAACAGCGATTATAACGCTGTTGTTATAATATATTTTTTTGTAAATCTAAACAGCGATTATAATGCAACTGTTATCACAAATGTTTTAATAGTGATTTTAAATGTTGCTATTATAATAAAAGCTAAACAACGATGTAACATTGTTGTTAAAAGTAATGTTTTATAAATCAAATATTTGGAAACAGCGATTATAACGCTACCGTTATAATCAATATTTTTCTGTAAAAGAAGCGTGTTCTTAGATTGAATCCAAAAGTCGCGTAAGCGATGAAGCTGTGAGTTTTGACTAATTCGAAGTTAAGAATGTTGTTGAATAAGGTCTGAGAGGTAATTATACCCCAACTTGATTAACTTCATGATTGATGGAGAAATGGTTAAGGTTCGATAGTGAAGATTGGTTGACATTCTGGATAGTTAAAAATTGGTTAATGTTTTAAGTTATAATAATGATGTTTATAACATCGCGTTAATTTAAAAGAATTTGAAATGTTTTTCCCAATAAAATGAGATATATTTCTACGTATAGAAAATGAAATGAATTGGTCAATAGGGAATCAAGAAAGAGAATTTGGAAATATTTTCCAATATTAATACAGCATATTTTCTGAATACAGAAAATAAGGATTCGCTAATATATATATATAGAAATGTTTCCTAAATGGGGAAAAGAGATATTTTCTCGAATAAAGAAATTACTTATTGGAAATGTTTTTCAAAGAATCGAGAGGGAAATCGAGCTTCAAAAGGATACGAAAGATGGGAAACTGGAATTTGAAATAATAATATAATCAGGAATTGATTTAAAGGGGCCCAGTGTTGTGTGATGTTTGATTGGTAGAATTTCCAATTGGAAGTAGGACCGTTGATTATATGGATGTTTCTTTGATAGTTAAATCATCAGCTATCAAAGTTTTGATTTCCTTTATACTTCCGTTGTCAATATGGGGAGACCGGGATCAGATTTAATATCTGAAAACCACTCCGTATTGGCATAAGCGTTACGAATCAACTTATGTTGAAGAGATTATGAAGACGTAGAAAAATGCAAGGGCTGTTCTGTTAATTCAAACCTCAAGCCTCACAACTGGGAATTGACAAAAATCGGGCAGGCAGCATGGCTATGTGGGTCGCTCCCATTAGGATGTATAATCACCAATCTAGAGAGATTCCATTTGCTTCTTTAATCTATCGATGCTGTCCCTTTCGGGAAACGGTTGCTGATCTCAACCGTTGGTGATATACATTCGATACACTCAAGCGAAATGAGTGGTCGGTCATGTGTGGGTCGGGTGGCAAGATGTTCTTGTTGAACCCAGTGTATTCGCCTCTAGAGATACGCTATCGACAGGTGGTCCCATACCTTGTCATGTTGGAAATCCAATCTCCAATAAGCGCTCTGCGGTTTTTGATTTAATATTATATATGGAGCGTGAGATGCAAGCGCTCCGCTAGATTGTTATTTGTTTGATATAGACATTATTGTAATATCACTGGATTTGATATCAAAAATATTTTTGGTTATCTTAAGGTAAAAACCATCCGTGTTTATGTGTGGATCGGTCTTACGATTATCATTTCTTTCGAAATGGTTTTTGGAAAGTTAAATAAATTGTTGGAGTTTACTCACACCAGTCCCCTGACTGACCCAGAGTTTATTTGTTTTTGTTTACCTAAACTCTTGGGTGCCCAAATTTGTACGGGCAGTCAAGTAGTCGGGATTTTTTCAGATTCACTTGGAGGAGCTCGAAGCAGGAGGCTTCACCCGTTAGTTATAGATCATCATATTTTCCGCTTTGTACTGTGTTGTATCTGGAAACAAGTGTTTATAACTGTTCCAGGGATAACCGTTGTGCTCTGATAATGGTATGTATATAAAGTTACTGATTTGAATTTCAAAGTTTATGTCATTTAGTATATTGTATTCGTTCCGCTATGAGATTTGTGTCCTTCGTTTTCTTTTATTCTAACCTTTCTTTCTTTCTATTTCTCACCCTCTAACTTCTTCCTAATAATGATTCGTATTTCTGTGCAATTTGGGTTGGACGTGTGGTGTTATTAGTCGACTCAAAGAGTATGGAAATTCGGGCTATTACAGTTGGTATCAGAGCTGAAGGTTGAGTATTAACCTTGGCTCTGTGGCGTGACTCAATAGAGATGGGGTTAGTAACACCCAAGATTGAGTTTGAGTGTATTTGTATGAGCGCGTATTTGTAGATTTGATATAAAATTGTTTTATATTGTGTTGACTGGTTTGTTGAGTGGTTTATGAATTCTGGCCGATACAGGATGTACAACTGTATCGATAGGTGTTTCTAAACTCTCGAGCGAAACAATTTGACATAGTATTGTTTTAAAGATGGGTGAATGATATAATTTTGCCCAAAGGATATTTTTGATATAAAAGTGATAATTTTCTGAAATTATTAAATGTGTTGATTGTTATTACAATCAAATGGAATTATAAAATATTGAAATGGTTATATATAACCAAATATAACTTGTATATGAAAATATACATAAATAAAATGAACTAGAATAGAATTCAAACCAAAATTTGGAATTTTAAATCCCGGTTGTGTAGAAATATTTTCTGAAGTATTTTTAAAAGTAATATAACATTACTTTGAAGAATTTTTGAATAAGAACGATTTTTAATGGATTTTAAAAGAGATAAAGCACGGAAATCACTTCAGGGGTGAGAAAATAGTACTGATAATGGGTCGTGACATCATCGGTGTTCATTTTCAAGTTTCTAAGTGTCGGATTGCTGCCATAAAGTTGGTTATGAATTGTTTTGAGAAAAGAAAACCATGATTTGATTTAAACTTCCAAATGAGATTTGATATTTATATAATTGATTTCAAACTGATTTTGAAATAAAACCCGGGAATTTGAATTTTGAAATTAAAATTTAACTTGTATAAGTTGAATAGATTAATATGGTAAAAATGTATCAGATAGATTGAAATTTCACTGAAGTTAAATTAAAAGTGGATTAGATTAGAAATAATTCTGAATGAAGTAAATAAAGAAATGTTGAGATTCGAATTATTAATATGAATTTGACTTATGAATAAGCAAGTTGAATATATATTAGATGTTGTTAATTGGGATTGATTTGGATTCAAGTATAATAAGTGGATTGACTGGAATAGGAATCAGATTTGAATTGATAGAGTGGAAGTGAACTAATCAGAAGTTGATTAGAGATTTCAAAACCGGAAGTTGGATTGATTTTGTGATGACCCCAAACTTCCATGGGATGAAAGTAAGGAATAATCATTTGGAATACAACAAAAATACAATAATACATATCACAGATACAACATAGCATAGGAAATTCATAGAGTAACAACATCATAACAGCGGAAATATAATGTCATCAACCACAGAAAATCCACAGTCACGGAATTCTACATTATTACATCAAGTTTGCAGAAAAGAAATAAGTTCCAACTCCAACTTAAACAACGTGGAATAAACCAAGTTTAATGTCTGAAATAAAAAGAAAGAGAAAAATGCAAAAGCAGCGAATGATAAGTGTCTTCAAACTCCTAGTCATCACCTCTCCACAAGCAAATCCAAGAAAAATAATAAGCAGCTCCAAAGAAAAGGCTCCAAGCGAAGAATAAACCTGTTTACTTGGCTGCCCGTGTAGAAAGGAGGGCACCCGAGTTTGCAAAAAGGTGGAAACAAACAACGGGTCAGTCGTGGGACTGGTGTGAGAATTCTTAACTAATAAATCACTATTAATAGGGCAAATCCAAAGACCACGCCGCTAATACGGAACGGGTTTACTCTAATGGATTGCCGTGCATAAAAGTGTCAGAACAAATAATGAGTAAATCGTACAACAACGTTATGCTTTTAGAAAAATGGAATCACCATAAGACCCAGGTCCCATCACACAATGCAACACAAACCAGAGGATAGGGTTTTACCTTATAGCGATTAAACATGCTAAATACGGCAAATACGAGTTTAATATTATTATTAGTATATATTAAAAACATTTCAAAGTAAATGTAGAAATCCTAGGAAGAATAGTATCCCATACTACTATGTCTCCATACTAGTAATATAATCAAATTCGTAGGGTCGTATATGGATTTTGGTTTCCATCATGAGTCAAGGCTAGGGAGGAGCTCCTACCGATTCGAGACACTCTAGCTAATGTCTCAGGATCCCCCGCAGTGAACCCTTGGAAAGCTGCAGGGCCGGTCCACCATACGAGTTGCAGATTAGTTATTCCTGAACACACGTTTCCCAGTCCTATAGGACCTATCATCCGAGGCGCCTCATTCCATCATCCACATAAGTAAAATGCCGGGTCGTGTTAAAACCCAATCACCACTTCTAGCTAGAAAGAAACGTGCTGCTCTCCCTGCGTTCCCTTCTCCCGTTTTAGACTCCGCCGGTGTGTAAGGCTCGCGAAGTCACGCTATACACAAAGCTATGCCTAAACAGGCTATGCTTTGATCATCCCACAAGGCCTGCTTTTCAACAAAACCTTGATCCTATGCATCTTAGCATGCCACATCATCACTCCATATCGTACTACCAACCCTTTGCCGAAATATATGAACGGGTGTTAAGCAAGAGAATAAATTCCCCGCCACAAAACATCCATACATTCGACAACAGATCAATAACATGATATTTGATAGAGTATGATGTCAGACACACAATCCATTTAGTAGCTTATGCTCTGGGTCTGAGCGAAAGCCAAACCCGTGAAATCAACACGTACGTTTGGGCAATGACCATGACCCTTGAATTGGGAGCAAGTCAAATCAGGGCCTCGATCGTTGTCCATTCGAGGGAAGATTTACGGTCTTCATACGCCATCTTCATATTTCAATTAACGTCGTTTGATTATTTAGAATGAGTGAACTCGGACTTTCCAAATAATCCTCGCTTATATATATATATATATATATAATCCTTCTTATACATTAATAATTATTTTTATTAACGATTCATTACTATTTTAATTATTTAAAATAATTAAATTTTAATATAACGACGCCTTAAGTCCATGGGCGACTATGGCGCTGCATTCAAACAATTTTGATTTTCACATTTCTCAGAATCTAACCGTTGGATCATAACGTAATATATATCTTTGGAAAGATTTTTCCAAGACGGACCTAACGGTTTCAGTTTCAAGAAAATCCGACGGTCGGATCTTCTTGTATAGTCGTTTAAAAGTACGATTTCAAAACGCGAACTACCACGCCCTATTCGTTTAATTTTAATTATATTTATATATATATATATAATCATTGAATCGTAATAACGTCGTTTGATTAAAACGAGGCTCTACACAACCAAAGATACTCACCATATTTTTAATTCATTTAAAAATGAAAATAATATTACCGCATCCTAAATTCATTCTTTTACTTACATTGAAAATGTAAATTTTGATACACTCAAAATCCTACTTTTAAATTACATATAAAAATATAATTTTTAATGACAATGCAAACTCTACTCTTAATTCACATTGTAAAAACATGATTTTTAATTACAATGCAAACACTACATCTACTTCACATTGTAAAAAATATGATCTTTAATTACAATGCAAACACTACTTCTAATTCACATTGTAAAAATATGATTTGTAATTACAATGCAAGCACTACATCTAATTCACATTGTAAAAATATGATTTTTAATTACAATGCAAGCACTACATCTAATTCACATTGTAAAAATATGATTTTTAATTACAATGCAAGCACTACATCTAATTCACATTGTAAAAATATGATTTTTAATTACCATGCAAGCACTACATCTAATTCACATTGTAAAAATATGATTTTTAATTACCATGCAAGCACTACATCTAATTCACATTGTAAAAATATGATTTTTAATTACAATGCAAGCACTACATCTAATTCACATTGTAAAAATATGATTTTTAATTATAATGCAAGCACTAGATCTAATTCACATTGTAAAAATATGATTTTTAATTACCATGCAAGCACTACTTCTAATTCACATTGTAAAAATATGATTTTTAATTACAATGCAAGCACTACATCTAATTCACATTGTAAAAATATGATTTTTAATTACAATACAAGCGCAACATCTAATTCACATTTTAATTACAAAGAAAAATGTAATTTTTAACATACAATAAAATTTCATTTATAATTTACATATAAAAATGTAAATTTTAACATACGATGAAATTCACCTTTTAATAACAAAGAAAAATGTAATTTTTAACATACAATGTAACGACCCGCATTCTACGCGTCATAGGATCGTAGAATATTTATTTCTGTCACATACGAAGTCGTATGGTCATGTAACTTTGGGAGACGACTATTGGGGTCATTTCCCATGTTCACGATTTTTCCCGATTTTTAAATGACCATTTTACCCCTAGTTGGCACTGTTTTGGCCATAACTTTTGACTGGAAAGGAATTTTGACCTAAAACCACTTCCATTGGCTCCGGATGATGGTTTCTCTTTCCGTAGAGTGGTCACATTAGTCAAACGGACTCACCGTTTGGGAGATATGGCTGAAACAAGTTTCAGATGGTGAAAAACAGCTTAATTGGGCTTAACCGGGTGATTAGCAGCTAGGCCCAAGGGGAATTTCGGGTTTAGAGGTATAGGAGGACTGATTAGGGTTAGGTTATCACTTTCATTTCAGTTTTGAGCCGCCACAAACCTCCTTGAGACCTTAGTAATGGCTTCCATCCTCTAAAACCACTTCAAAACACATTTTTAGTGAAGATTAAGCCTAAACTACATCAAAGCAAGGCCAAATAGCAACAAAGCAAGGTTGGAGCTGCTGCTGTACATAGGAATTCGACCCAAACAGAGAGTATTTCAGATTTGGTGTTTCATTTGTGGCCAAGGTGAGTGATTCGCATAGTTTTTGCACTAATTACGGTGATTAAGGGTAATTAGTGAAGATTAGCGAATTTATACGTAAATAAATTCTGGAAAAATTCTTAAAATTCTAAAATAATGTTTTAAGGCTCTGTTAGAAATTTGGGTTAATTTCGATGTGTTTTGCTAATTGTTTGCTTGAACATGATTAAGAGTGATTAGGGGAAAATGAGGAGTTCTAGCTATGTTTGATCCATTTTAAATCTATCAAATTGTTGTTATGGTGTTTGCAATTGATGTTACATGTGCTATGACTCTATGGTATGTTTCATGATTGATTAGAATAGTTAAAGTGGTCGAAAACGTCGTCGAATAGCGTAGAAAGCTCGCTGGAAAGTTGCAGAAGTGTGCAGGTTCCGAACCGGTTCGGATCGGAGAAAGGGGTCGGATCGGATTTGTGAACTGACCAAGGGAATTCGAACTGGATTGGGACTTGTCACTGGAAGAAGTTTGGCAGGAAGGAAGGCCATTGCTTAGAGTTGGAGTTGGACAGAAGATCGGATCGGAGCAATGGAGCAGATTGGATCGGAGTAAGGGAGAAGACCGGATCGGAGGAAGGGAACAGGACGGATCGGAGCAGGCAAACAAGTCAATCAGAAAGAATCGGATCGGATGAACGACCTCCGAGCCGAACTCAAGTAGAGACACACCGAACCGAACCGATATCTGGAGGGGGAGAATCACTGAACCGACCCGACCCGGAGGAGGACACCAACCCGACCCGAAGTGGAGCATCCGACCCGAACCGATGAAGGTGATGACTACCGAACCGAACAGAATTCTAGGACTGTTAATGCGCGACAACTCTTCTGAGGATCCACTCCAATTCGATCAAAACCCGAGATGCAAAGGAAGTCCAAATGAGAAGTTAGAGCTCAAGATTTAGATGGGAATCAATGAGTTCGCTTCATGGTTGGGCTTTGCTGCGGGACGCGTGCCAAGGGGTTATCGATGTCTATAGCTTTGAACCACTATGGTAGGAGGTACGAAGGCGGATTCAGGGCCATTATGGCATCGGTAGAACCAAGGGCTACGACCAATGAAGTGGGTCATTGAAATGTTTGGTCATGACTCCAAGTGTTTGGCTTGGTCACAGCAGGGTTTCTACAAGTCGGGATTCGTCGTTATCTCAGTTTGTCTAGTGTTCCAAAGTGGTAGATGCCGTACGCTTTACGCACTGAGTGAGAGATGTGAAGATGGTTGCTATGGATGATTTGTTTGCTATCATTGTGACATGCACACCCCACCCCCGTATTCTTACACTATTTATTATGGCACCTTGGAGTATTGTACGGTATGTGGTACTAACTCTTTGGTTGCAGGTCCAGGTTCAGGTATGGTTTAGTATACCTGTTATCATTCTGTTTAGATGCTTATCGCTCACACCAGGCTTTATGTCTGACCCAGAGTTTTATGTCTCTTCTTATTACTCTGGGTGCTCTCACGAGCAGACTAGAGACAGGTTAGCTGGTGATGCACGGGTAGATGATCCGGAGACGAGCAGGAGGCTTCCACGTAATATATATATATATAGTATTCTCCCTGTGTTGTTGAAGATCACTGCTTGGGCATTGGTGGTGCATCTTATACTTTAGTTTTCTTTTGTTAGAGACAGTAAATTTGGAAAGTTGTAATAAGCTGTATTTGGATTTCCGCTGCTCTGATGTTGACATTGATTATTAGTTATTAGCTTATGCACTGTCTCGCCTGTTTTATGTCAAGTATGTTATTATTATATGTAACACCCCACTCCCGCTATGATCACTCACTAAGGGAATGCCATAGCATCGGTGGAGTATTTTAGTGAATATAGAACAGAAAAATTACAACAAGACAGATATAAATAGTACTTGAAATTTTAAAACATCATCTCATAACAGCGGAAGTAAAACATGTCTGGTTACATCATAAAACCACAATAAAGGTCAAGTACAATATCCATCAAAATAAAGAAGTACATAATCCCACTCTCATACAATAGCCAAACAAAAGAAAAGATAACTGGATAACTGGAGCTTTACATCTATCCAAGCTCCTAAAGACTGGAACAGCAATCCGATCAAGCTCCACTACTGCTAGGATCCACCGTAGGACCTGAGGGTTGGGAAAAAGATAAAAACAACAGGGTCAGACATAAGTCTGAGCGAGTCCTATAACTTTAACAATACAATCGTTAAAGTAACCAGAGAAGACATAAACTGATATACGGTAACATATAGGGATGAATGGCTACCCTAAGCAGTCAACTAAACGAAGATAAAGGATAAAGACGCATCTACCCTCCCTAAGGTAAATTACTAAACTGCACCACACCAGTCGTTCCTAACTTAAAGGTTGATCCCACCCAAGGACTTATAAAATTTACTAATTAGTACCTGCGTACCCCTAGGTGACCAAGTAGGCGCCACGGGGCCCTACAATCCACTAGGTGTACACACTACTTCCCATTCGATCGGCTCCCTAACGTAGATACCCGTGCTGGCCCCACCGTGGGATGTATCATTCCCCAATGTGGCAACCTGATGAAACTAAAGGTGCACGGCTTATATCTACTCGATGCAACAACGGCTTACCTACCAGCCCGGGCCCACTCACGCATATGAAGCCCGTTGGACTTGCGTTGCCACCGCTAACCCGTTTGCCTCTTACAGTCAAGCCCAGTATGCGTGTCCCGTCCTCGACATGGGTCGAGCCCACAAAGATACGTATGGGTTACTGGTTGAAATGGGCCTCCACAAGCTACCCACCTAAGCTTGTCCCTTTTTCTAGTATATCCCACTTAACCCTTTAATCATGTTTTAATTACATGTTCCATTTTGGTTAAGTATTCTAATCGTATTTTCTATTGCCACCCAAGGCAACCACTAGATTTTCTCATGCCACCCGAGGCACCCACTTAACCCCTCATGTCCCTCTACATGCTAATGTGGTTAAGTGTTTCTTAATTAATTAATTAAGAACGTAACCTTTGTAAAGACCTCTCACATTAGACTGTCTTTTATGACCGCTGGTTAAGCCGGTTGGGTCCGGGCAGCCTTATGTCATAACAGAGTCTAACCTCGTGTCTTTACATTAATTACGTATTTAGTTTGTGCCTAAGACCTCTCACATTGGGCTAACATTTGTAGCAACTGGTTAAGCCGGTTGGGTCCGGGCAGTTTTACGCTACAACTGAGTCCAACCTCGTGTCTTAGTCAATTAATTACACCTAATTAATCACCCTCATAATTTTATATTAATTATCCCTAATTAATCAAGTTTTCTTAACATGGGTAGACCTAACTTAATAGGTAAATTCCCATGGGGTAGACCTAACTCAATAGGTAAATTCCCAACACATAGTATGGGTACACCTAACCAAATAGGCAAATTCCCATACTATGTTTATTTATTTTGTGTTATGCATAATTATATTAATTTCACACAATCTTATTAACTTATGCATTTAATTACCCCATCGTTCCCACGTAATTTCGTTCATGATATAACACATATAAAAGGTGTCAACTTGCATATGAATGAACATGTTTCAAAGGTGCCATCTTGCATATTAACAAACACATAACTTGCATATGAACTTGCATAACATGTCACATAACTTGCATATAATATGTCACATAACTTACATATTCATTTTGCATAACAAACTTGCATATTAGCTTATAGACTTGCATAATGTGTCATCATGAACTTGCATATTAATAAACATGTAACTTGCATATTTACATACATGTAACTCGCATATTAACAAACATGTAACTTGCATATAAAGAAACATGTAACTTGCATATTTACATACATGTAACTTGCATATTAACAAACATGTAACTTGCATATTAACAAACATGTAACTTGCATATTTACATACATGTAACTTGCATATTAACAAACATGTAACTTGCATATTAACAAACATGTAACTTGCATAGCATATTACCATGAACTTGCATAACATGCATATGATTACATAGCCCACAACTTGCATATTTAGCATCATGCAAACATAACATACATCATATTAAACTTGCATAAGCTTACATACTCAACATGCATAAACATAAGATTAATGCTAACATCATATCATATGATTCAAAGCTCATTAACCCACATACAAAACCATAAATCTCATCACATCTCATCTAATTAGTTTACCAAAAGATCATCAAAGTGATAGAAACTCACAACTAGCAACTTTGAACACCAAATGAAGAAGATTAAGATGCTAAGAAGGGATTAGAAGTTGATTAGAGAGTGATTAGTATGCAACCCTCTTCATAAAATTAGTGGAGGCCATGAGAGCTAGCATTTTGCCATAGTTTAGTCACTAGGTTTAATTATGAATGAATTAGGGTAGGTTAGGGTCTTATTTATAGATTAGGCAAGTGTTTTAGGCCATAGGATTAACCCTAGATTCAATCCAAGCCATCAAAGCATGTCTTGGGGAAGAAGTCAAGTGTAGGAACCATCTAGGGCCTTTAGATTAAAGATGGATCATGAGAACCATTCAAATGCAAAATCTGCACTTGTGCGAATCGGCCCACGGGTTGACAGCCAAACACCCTGGATTAACCCCTAGTCGACCCAGCGGGCTCGGGTCGACTTCAAAAATCGGCCGGTTCGGTTATTCCCCTCTCCCAATTCGCTGTTTTGAGCATTTTTGCATATTTATTTATTAAATTTTCAATTATATATATATATATATATCAATATATATATATATATATATATATATATATCTACACAACCCATTTCACTTAATTAAGTATACTTTAATTTGGGAATTTTCGTGAAACTTCGCGAGGCCATATCTTGGTCATACGGACTCCGATTTTCGAAAACTCGGACTCTATTTCGCGTATTTTTCCGAGACGAACACAATGGCATAGCCCGTTTCCCTTGATTCCCATTTTAGAATTAAATTCTGCCTCGATTTATGTTATTACAGGTTATTGAAAATACGGGTTGTTACATTCTCCCCTCCTTAAAGGATTTCGTCCCCGAAATCTTCAAGTTAGGAAGAACGTATCCTACCATCCAATCATCCATCTACTCAAAGCATCATCCACGAGCAATCATTGTCCTTACAAGATTCTAAATGCTGGATGGATATATGCAAAAGTGTGTGTATATGTACTTACCTAATGCGAAAATCAGGCGGTTACTGATACAGTAAACCTCCTTAATGCAAACCATGATAGTGCCATGCATCCAATATGTATGCGAAACCCTATTGACACATACAAATTTCTACATGCGTGCACAACCATACACAAAAATGCATCATCCATATGATAACACAGCCATGATACATCCATCAATCTAACTACCACATCCATTTATGCAATATGCAACATGAAGTGACTGAGCCGATCTAGTGCCTAATGTGTGTGTATATGCATCCACGAGCAACCACTAGCAAACAATTGCATCCATATGCATCCATCAACCATAACATGTTTCAAACACATGTCTCAACCATAGGTTTTACCCTATCTAAAGGTCATAGGTATTAGCGAGAGGATATACTAAAGATAAGATAAGTACTAGACAAGCAATAAAGGAGAAGTTAAAAGACATACTCTCAAAAAGAAATGGATACAAAGAACGCATCTTTGCTTCCGTCTCCCAAGTAGCATTGCTTTCGTCATCTCCCCATTGCACTTTAACTAGCTGAACTTCTCTGTTCCTCAACTTCCTAGTTTCTGACCCAAGGATGCGAGTAGGAGCTCGTCGAATCGTCGCATCACGCTCTACCTCTACATCTCTAAGAAAGCTCGGCTCTACCACCTCCGCGGTCTCATGTAAGCACTTCCTCAAATGTGATACATGGAATACATCATGAACACCACTAAGTCTGTCGGGCAACTCCACCCTATATGCCATCCGTCCAATCCTTTCCTTAATAGGAAACGGCCCAACAAATCTCGGTGCTAACTTCCCTACGGACCCAAAGCGAACAACATTTCTCAATGGAGATACTTTGACAAAAACCATGTCCCCAACCTCAAACTCAAGATCCGTCCTTCTCCGATCCGCATAAGATTTCTGTCTATCTTGCGCTGCTTTCATCCTTTTTCGAATTAAATCAATCTTCTCTGAAGTCTCTCTAACCATATCCGGCCCAAGCAAGATCTTATCCGTAGATTCCCACCAACATGTAGGAGATCGACAAGGCCTTCCATAAAGAGCTTCGAAAGGAGCCATACCAATACTGGACTGAAAGCTGTTATTATATGCGAACTCCACCAAAGGAAGATGTTCTTCCCATGTACCTCCAAAATCCAAGATACAAAGCCTCAAAAGATCTTCTAAGATACGGTTCACCCTCTCGGTCTGACCGTCCGTCTGAGGATGATATGCGGTGCTCAAACACAACTGAGTCCCTACCGCCTCTTGCAAACTTCTCCAAAACTCACTAGTGAAAATAGGATCTCGATCACTCACAATGCTGGATGGTACGCCATGCAATCTAACAATCTCTCTAACATAGACTGAAGCAAGCCATGGAGCGGTCCTCTTACTCTTTACGGGTATAAAATGGGCACTCTTTGTAAGTCTGTCTACCACAACCCAAATTCCCGTATTGCCCTTCCTCGATCTCGGTAACCCGTCGATGAAATCCATCGAGACACTATCCCACTTCCACTGTGGAACTTCCAATGGGTGTAGCAACCCACCGGGTTTCCTTTGCTCCACTTTAACTTGTTGGCACACTAAGCATCTAGCCACATACTCGGCCACATCTTTCTTCATACCGGCCCAAAAGAAAACTCTCTTCATGTCTTGGTACATTTTGTCTCCACCGGGATGAATAGTCATTCTTGAACGATGTGCATCATCCAAAATAGCCTTCTTCAAACCCTCATCTTGCGGTACACAAAGTCTACCGTCTCTATGCAACCATCCCTTATCATCTATGGTGTATCTACCCAAATGGCTGGACGACTCCCCTCTTATAAGCTTCTCTACCAACACAACCAACTGTGGGTCGTCTCGCTGAGCCTCGCCAATCCGTCTCAAAAGAGTAGGTCTAACCTCCAAGGATGCCAACAAACCAGGTACAAAATCAACAGAAGGTCTGAAGTCAAACAAAGAAAGAAACTCCAAGCTTCGTCGTTCCACGAACAATGGACTCAAAGATAGCCTTTTTCTACTTAAGGCGTCTGCCACCACGTTACCCTTACCAGGGGTATACGCTATCTCGAAATCATAGGATGCTAAGAACTCCATCCACCTTTGCTGTCTTAAGTTTAAATCCTTCTGAGAGAATAAGTACTTCAATGATTTATGGTCGGTGAACAACTCGAATCTCTCACCAAGAAGATAATGGCGCCAAGACTTAAGTGCGAAAACAATCGCGGCCAACTCTAGATCATGGGTAGGGTAATTCTTCTCATGCACTCTCAATTGTCTCCCTCCATAGGCTATTACCCTTCCCTCCTGCATCAAGACTGCGCCTAATCCTGTTCCACAAGCATCGGTATAAACAACAAACGGCTTACTCCCATCCGGGAGCACTAAAACTGGAGCGGTGGTCAAAGCTCTCTTTAACCGTCGGAAAGCATCATCACAATCTACATCCCACGAGAAAACCAGATTCTTTTTCGTCAAGCGGGTTAATGGGGCTGATATCTTCGCGAAGTCTTTGATGAACTTCCTATAATATCCTGCCAACCCCAAGAAACTTCTTACCTCGGTAGCATTTCTAGGAACTTTCCAATCCTGGATAGATACTATCTTTGCGGGATCCACAGCTATCCCTTCCTTAGAGACCACATGCCCTAAGAATCGCACTTCTCTTCTCCAAAAATGGCATTTAGAGAATTTAGCTTTAAGACTATGCGCTCGAAGAGTCTCCAACACTTCCTTGAGATGTAAGGCATGCTCTTCTTCATTCTTGGAAAAGACCAAGATGTCATCCACAAAAACTACTACAAACTTATTCAGATACTCTCTGAACACTCTACTCATGAGATCAACAAAGTATGCGGGGGCGTTTGTCAACCCAAATGGCATCACTAGCCACTCATAAAAACCATCCGGAGTCCGGAAAGCAGTCTTCTCTATACTGTCCTCCGCCACTCTTAACTGATGAAACCCTGTAGCTAAGTCCATCTGCGAAAATACTGACGCGCCAACCAACTGATCAAAGAGATCATCTATCCTCGGTAATGGGTGTCTATTCTTCTTCGTGAGCTTATTAAGTTCCCTATAATCCACACAAAGTCTGAGGGACCCATCCGCCTTCGTGGCAAACACTACTGGAGCTCCCCACTCCGATATACTTCGCCTTATGAACCCCTTCTCAAGCAACTCCCCTACTTGCTTATGAAGTTCTCTTCTCTCACGAGGAGCCATGTGGCGTACTGGCAAAGACACTGGTTTGGCATTATCCACCAAATAAATTCGGAAATCTATCTCCCGCTTCGGAGGCAAACCCTTTACTTCTTCAAACACATCCGGATATTCCCGGACTACTCTGACAGAACACAAACTTTCGACCGAAGCATCGAGCGATTCAAGATAACTTAGCAAAACAGATTCCATGGGATTGCAAGAGATCTCGAGAGTGTTACCCAAGCGGGTCATGAGCCTGACAACTCTCCTTTCGCAATCAAGAACGGCACCATTACTGGATAACCAGTCCATGCCCAAGATCAACCCATAGCCCGTGAAGCCCAATACAAAAGCATCACATCTAAACTCAACGCTAAGTATAGAAATCTTCAAACCCAAACATATCATAGACAGATATATGGAGCCCCCAATTGGGTTTGAGACAACCAAGGGATCATCAACTAGACTGGTGTCTAAGTGCAGTGACTCAACTAACGATGATGAGATAAAAGAATGCGATGCGCCAGAGTCAAACAAAGTACGAACTGGATGATCAAACAGAAAAACCAGACTTTCAACGGAAATAGTTCTACCTCTCTGCTGAATCGGTGGAACTGAGAGAACCTGAACTTGCCCCCCTGACTGAGGTGGTGCTATAAGAGCTTGCACCTGGCCTCCTGAGGTAGACCCCGTCTTCTGCCCCTTCTTTGGGCAGTTTTTCACAAGATGCCCTGCTTCACCACAATGAAAGCAACCGGTCTTCTTCTTTTTGCGACAATCCTTACTGAGGTGTCCTGGTGTTCCACAATTGAAGCACTTCTTCTTCGTCTTCTTTTTGTCACCATTGCCTTTTCCGCCCTTGCCTTGTTGTTGCTGTTGCGGTTTCTTCTGATCCCCCTTTTTCTCTGGTGCCTTAGAATTCTTATCATCCTCATGCATAAGTGCCATGTAGACAAGCTTCTCAAAAGTGGCCCCCATAGGAATGTGAGTCATAGCTATTCCTTGCAATGGTTTGTTCAAGCCTCTAACGAACCTCAAAGCCTTCTTCTCCGGTGTATTCACCAACTCTATGCCAAACCTTGCTAATTGATTGAATTTGTTGACATATTCTTTCACCGTGAGATTCCCTTGCTTCAAATTCAAGAACTTCTCCATAAACAGATTCTCTTCCGCCCTTGAGAGAAACTTAGCCCCAAACCTTTGCTTAAAATCTGCCCAAGAGTCAACAGGGCGTTCTCCATTAGTGACCTCCCACCAGAATGAGGCCTCTCCCTTCATTAACCAAGCCGCCAACTTGACTTTCTTTCCCTCTTCCACTTCAAAGATATCTAGCAACTCTTCCACTTCCTTAAGCCAATCTCTAGCCTCTACGAAAGTCTCTGAACCAAGAAAAGGTTTTCCTCCTATAGCCTTGAACTCCTTGCAAACCTTAGCAAAATTATCCACTCTAGGCTGAGGAGGAGGAGCGGTTGTCTCTGGTGTAGTAGCATTGGCCGGACCCGCAGCCGCGGCCCTAGCCTCTTGCAACCTCCTATACCATAGTGGTATAACTAAACCCTCCGGGATGTTAAGATCTTCAGCCATGCTGAAACGAAAGAGGAAAGATTCAAAAAGGAGATTCCGAAAGATAAAGATATGGCTATTGGGGATTATGCTTTTCTTTTTCAAAAACTTTTTCTCTTAGAAGACATGCTTTTAAAAATCCTTTCTTCGAAAATACTCTTAGAAAGTAGTTTTTCTCAAAAATTTTATCTGTTCTGGTAACCTTAAGCTCTGATACCACGTGTAACACCCCACTCCCGCTATGATCACTCACTAAGGGAATGCCATAGCATCGGTGGAGTATTTTAGTGAATATAGAACAGAAAAATTACAACAAGACAGATATAAATAGTACTTGAAATTTTAAAACATCATCTCATAACAGCGGAAGTAAAACATGTCTGGTTACATCATAAAACCACAATAAAGGTCAAGTACAATATCCATCAAAATAAAGAAGTACATAATCCCACTCTCATACAATAGCCAAACAAAAGAAAAGATAACTGGATAACTGGAGCTTTACATCTATCCAAGCTCCTAAAGACTGGAACAGCAATCCGATCAAGCTCCACTACTGCTAGGATCCACCGTAGGACCTGAGGGTTGGGAAAAAGATAAAAACAACAGGGTCAGACATAAGTCTGAGCGAGTCCTATAACTTTAACAATACAATCGTTAAAGTAACCAGAGAAGACATAAACTGATATACGGTAACATATAGGGATGAATGGCTACCCTAAGCAGTCAACTAAACGAAGATAAAGGATAAAGACGCATCTACCCTCCCTAAGGTAAATTACTAAACTGCACCACACCAGTCGTTCCTAACTTAAAGGTTGATCCCACCCAAGGACTTATAAAATTTACTAATTAGTACCTGCGTACCCCTAGGTGACCAAGTAGGCGCCACGGGGCCCTACAATCCACTAGGTGTACACACTACTTCCCATTCGATCGGCTCCCTAACGTAGATACCCGTGCTGGCCCCACCGTGGGATGTATCATTCCCCAATGTGGCAACCTGATGAAACTAAAGGTGCACGGCTTATATCTACTCGATGCAACAACGGCTTACCTACCAGCCCGGGCCCACTCACGCATATGAAGCCCGTTGGACTTGCGTTGCCACCGCTAACCCGTTTGCCTCTTACAGTCAAGCCCAGTATGCGTGTCCCGTCCTCGACATGGGTCGAGCCCACAAAGATACGTATGGGTTACTGGTTGAAATGGGCCTCCACAAGCTACCCACCTAAGCTTGTCCCTTTTTCTAGTATATCCCACTTAACCCTTTAATCATGTTTTAATTACATGTTCCATTTTGGTTAAGTATTCTAATCGTATTTTCTATTGCCACCCAAGGCAACCACTAGATTTTCTCATGCCACCCGAGGCACCCACTTAATCCCTCATGTCCCTCTACATGCTAATGTGGTTAAGTGTTTCTTAATTAATTAATTAAGAACGTAACCTTTGTAAAGACCTCTCACATTAGACTGTCTTTTATGACCGCTGGTTAAGCCGGTTGGGTCCGGGCAGCCTTATGTCATAACAGAGTCTAACCTCGTGTCTTTACATTAATTACGTATTTAGTTTGTGCCTAAGACCTCTCACATTGGGCTAACATTTGTAGCAACTGGTTAAGCCGGTTGGGTCCGGGCAGTTTTACGCTACAACTGAGTCCAACCTCGTGTCTTAGTCAATTAATTACACCTAATTAATCACCCTCATAATTTTATATTAATTATCCCTAATTAATCAAGTTTTCTTAACATGGGTAGACCTAACTTAATAGGTAAATTCCCATGGGGTAGACCTAACTCAATAGGTAAATTCCCAACACATAGTATGGGTACACCTAACCAAATAGGCAAATTCCCATACTATGTTTATTTATTTTGTGTTATGCATAATTATATTAATTTCACACAATCTTATTAACTTATGCATTTAATTACCCCATCGTTCCCACGTAATTTCGTTCATGATATAACACATATAAAAGGTGTCAACTTGCATATGAATGAACATGTTTCAAAGGTGCCATCTTGCATATTAACAAACACATAACTTGCATATGAACTTGCATAACATGTCACATAACTTGCATATAATATGTCACATAACTTACATATTCATTTTGCATAACAAACTTGCATATTAGCTTATAGACTTGCATAATGTGTCATCATGAACTTGCATATTAATAAACATGTAACTTGCATATTTACATACATGTAACTCGCATATTAACAAACATGTAACTTGCATATAAAGAAACATGTAACTTGCATATTTACATACATGTAACTTGCATATTAACAAACATGTAACTTGCATATTAACAAACATGTAACTTGCATATTTACATACATGTAACTTGCATATTAACAAACATGTAACTTGCATATTAACAAACATGTAACTTGCATAGCATATTACCATGAACTTGCATAACATGCATATGATTACATAGCCCACAACTTGCATATTTAGCATCATGCAAACATAACATACATCATATTAAACTTGCATAAGCTTACATACTCAACATGCATAAACATAAGATTAATGCTAACATCATATCATATGATTCAAAGCTCATTAACCCACATACAAAACCATAAATCTCATCACATCTCATCTAATTAGTTTACCAAAAGATCATCAAAGTGATAGAAACTCACAACTAGCAACTTTGAACACCAAATGAAGAAGATTAAGATGCTAAGAAGGGATTAGAAGTTGATTAGAGAGTGATTAGTATGCAACCCTCTTCATAAAATTAGTGGAGGCCATGAGAGCTAGCATTTTGCCATAGTTTAGTCACTAGGTTTAATTATGAATGAATTAGGGTAGGTTAGGGTCTTATTTATAGATTAGGCAAGTGTTTTAGGCCATAGGATTAACCCTAGATTCAATCCAAGCCATCAAAGCATGTCTTGGGGAAGAAGTCAAGTGTAGGAACCATCTAGGGCCTTTAGATTAAAGATGGACCATGAGAACCATTCAAATGCAAAATCTGCACTTGTGCGAATCGGCCCACGGGTTGACAGCCAAACACCCTGGATTAACCCCTAGTCGACCCAGCAGGCTCGGGTCGACTTCAAAAATCGGCCGGTTCGGTTATTCCCCTCTCCCAATTCGCTGTTTTGAGCATTTTTGCATATTTATTTATTAAATTTTCAATTATATATATATATATATATCAATATATATATATATATATATATATATATATCTACACAACCCATTTCACTTAATTAAGTATACTTTAATTTGGGAATTTTCGTGAAACTTCGCGAGGCCATATCTTGGTCATACGGACTCCGATTTTCGAAAACTCGGACTCTATTTCGCGTATTTTTCCGAGACGAACACAATGGCATAGCCCGTTTCCCTTGATTCCCATTTTAGAATTAAATTCTGCCTCGATTTATGTTATTACAGGTTATTGAAAATACGGGTTGTTACATTATATTTTATCCCATGCGCTGTGAGACATTCTACAGGTTCCTTGATTAGTTCATTCTCTTCCTTCCTTTCTTTGGCGACCGTCCTGTGCTAGTCGGGCATGTGTACAGCGCACTTTCGGAGGAAATGCAGGCTGGTGCGGGGCGGGCCGTCACACTTGGTATCAGAGCTCTAGGTTGCGTAGTTAACCTAGGGAAGTTATTAGGGAGAGATAATATACGTATACAAGAGAGCATATTTGTGATTACTTTGGTTTTTAAAAGCTATATATATATACTATTACTAGTATAAGGATGAAGTCGTACTGCACTAGCACCACTATGGAGTCGTTAATCGTTTCCTTTTTCAGATTGACGATGAGCCGGTATACTAGAGGTGCTGGTAGAGGAGCCAATAATGGGAATGCTGCTGACATGAGGACGATGTTTACTGACCTCATGAGAGAGATGCTTAGAGATGTGCAGAGGGCAGCTCCCAATGGTGGAAATGGTGGTGGTCCAATAGTGCAGGCGCCGAGGGTCGACTTCGCCAAGCTAAACAAGTACTATACTAGCCTTGGTGGGAAGCCGTTCCACGGAACGGAGTCGGCCATGGATGTTCAGGATTGGTTGGATAGTTGCGAACGTATCTTCGAGGATTTGGGTATCGAGGATGCAATGAAGAGAAAGCTAGCGTCCCGTCAGCTGCAAGGGCGGGCAATGAATTGGTGGAATGCTATAAAGGCAGCTACTCCCGAAGATCAGATTACCTGGGAGCAGTTTAAGGCTCGCTTTAGCGAGAAGTTCATTCCAGCTGCTCAGAAGTCAGTGCTGTTTAAGAAATTCTTGGAGCTCAAGCAGAATGGCAGAGCAGTCTCGGAGTATATTGCTGAATTCGACACTTTGTCGAAATATGGGTTATCCCTTATTGATACTGCCGAGAAGAAGAATGAGAAATTCATAACCGATTTGGACCAGTACTTGGGGGAAAGACTTATTAACCACATCGATGAGTCGTTTGAGTCGATTGTAGGGAAAGCATTGAGGTCAGAAAGTCTCTACCCTAAGCCGAAAACTGAGGTTGCATCTGTAGAAGAGCCAAAACCACAAGCAAGTGGTGGGGGCAAGGGTGGTTCCCAGAATAAGAGAAAGCAGAATCAGACTAAGGATGGCCAGAAGAAAAAGAACAAGCAAGATGTGGAGTGCTTCAGCTGTGGTAAGAAGGGACATTATGCTAGTAATTGTCGGGCCAAGCCAGCGGATAGGAAGTGCTTCAACTGTGGCCAAATGGGACATCACAAGGACAAGTGTCCACAGCCCCCTAAGGAAAAGCAAATGGTGAAAGCCTACGCTCTTAATGCTATTCCTTCTTCGTCGAATGCCCCAACAGCGGCGGAGAAGGGAAAGAATGTCGTCATTCAAGGTATGCTTTCTGTTTACGATGTTCCTGTTAGAGTTTTGTTTGATACCGGAGCTTCCAGTTCTTTCATATCTAGTGACCTGGTAGATAGGTTGGGATTGGAGCCCGAGATTGTCGATAGACCTTTAGTAGTGACGAACCCGATTGGTGGTTCGACTAGCCTTAGCATGATTTGTCGTAATGTGGTCTTATCGAGTCATGGGTGCATGTTTGTTTGTGATTGCTTTGTTTTGGGCTTTACTGGGTTTGACATTATTTTGGGAGTAGATTGGCTCCAAAGATACGGGGTGGTGGTAGACTGTGAGGGCTTGTTGGTGACAGCTAGAGCGGATGATGGGCGGAGGATAGTGTTTGGTGGTCTACCCAGTAAGGGGGTATTGGCTAATTTTCTAAACTCTCTCGACATTCCGCATAGTGAGTTGTCACGTTTGCCCGTGGTTGGCCAGTATCCGTATGTTTTCGAAGAAGTGACCGGACTTCCGCCACACCAAGAGATTGAGTTTCGTATTGATTTGGTAAAGGATGCCAGGCCTATAGTGATGCCACTTCGTCGTATGGCACCAAGAGAGCAGCGAGAGCTCGAGGTGCAAGTCAGCGATCTTTTGAAGAAGGGATTTATCAGAAGGAGTGTTTCTGAATGGGGAGCACCAGTTGTGTTTGCTACCAAGGCGGATGGTTCCCTTCGTTTGTGTGTAGACTACCGCGAGTTGAATAAAGTGACGAGGAAGAACAAGTATCCTCTACCGCGGATAGATGATTTGTTCGATCAGTTGAGTGGCGCGAGAATATTTTCTCAGTTGGATCTCGCGACAGGTTTTCATCAGCTTAGAGTGGAAGCTGAGAGTATAGCTAAAACGGCATTTCGGACGCCGTCTGGATTTTATGAGTGGTTGGTCATGCCATTCGGGCTGACCAATGCCCCAACATATTTTGTGGATCTTATGAATAGGGTATTCAGAGATCAGTTGAATAAGTTTGTCCTTGTGTTCGTTGATGATATTTTGGTCTACTTGAGGACAGAGGAAGAACACAAGGGACATTTAAGAGTAGTGATGGAGGTGTTGAGAAAACACCAATTGAAAGCAAAGTTTTCTAAGTGTCACTTCTGGAAGAGGGAAGTGAGGTTCTTGGGCCATGTTGTATCAGAGAATGGTATTGCCGTGGACCCGGCAAAGGTGGCTACGGTACAGGATTGGCCTACGCCCAAGAACACAACAGATGTAAGAAGTTTCTTGGGATTAGCGGGATATTATCGTAAGTTTATCCAAGGCTTCTCCAAGATAGCAGCACCGTTGACTCAGTTGACAAAGAAGAATCAAGCTTTTGTCTGGAATGAAAGGTGCAAGAATGCATTCAAGAGTCTAAAGGACAAGTTGACAAGCGCACCAGTGTTAGTCATTCCTAAGGGGGATGAAGAGATGACGGTATACACGGATGCCTATGGTACCGGACTGGGTGCTGTATTGATGCAAGGCGGTAGGGTTGTAGCTTACGCAAGTCGGCAGTTGAAACCGCACGAGAGAAGATACCCTACCCATGATTTAGAATTGGCAGCGATCGTGTTTGCGTTAAAGATGTGGAGACACTATCTCTTGGGAGAAAGATTTGAGCTGTTTACAGATCATAAGTCGTTAAAATATCTCTTCTCCCAGAAGGATTTAAATCTCCGTCAGCAGAGATGGTTAGAGTTCTTAGCTTCCTATGATTTTGACATCGCATATACACCGGGAAAGGGCAATGCGGTGGCTGATGCATTGAGTAGAAGACATGCCAGCTTAGGGGCTATGTTCCTTGAATGGAAGCAACTGGAGTATATCGCGGGGTTTGATTTCAGACCAAAGTGCGAATTGGATCCAGAAATGTTAGCAAGTTTGACGATCAGACCAACTTTGATTGAGCGGATCGGCTCTAGTCAGAGGGACGATCCTAACCTATTGGAAATCATCTCCAAGTTAGAGATGGGTATCGATGAGGAGATGAACAAGTATGGGCTTGATCGAGATGGATGGCTTAGAAAGGATGGAAGACTAGTCGTACCCAATGTCAATGGATTAAGGGATGAAGTGCTTAGAGGATGTCATCACTCAAAACTGACTATACATCCCGGTGGTAATAAGATGTATCGAGACATGATACAGACTTACTACTGGGAAGGGATGAAAAGAGACGTTGGGAAGTTTGTATCCAAGTGCATGAATTGCCAGCTAGTTAAAGTCGAGCAAAAGAAGCCTAGTGGGTTGTTGCAACCATTAGAAATTCCCGAATGGAAATGGGAGCAAGTCTCGATGGATTTCATTGATGGTTTACCAAGGACTAGATCGGGACATGATAGCATTTGGGTAATTGTGGATCGGTTGACTAAGAGTGCAAGATTCATACCAGTCAAGTCGATCAGAATGGCAGCTAAGTTAGCAGAATTGTATATGAAGTGGGTAGTGAGATTTCATGGAGTACCCAAAAGCATTGTGAGCGACCGAGACCCGTTGTTCACTAGTGGGTTTTGGAAGAGCTTACAAGAGGCTCTAGGGTCAGAGTTACATCTCAGTACCGCATATCATCCTCAGACCGACGGTCAGACGGAGAGGGTGAACCGTATCTTGGAAGACCTCTTGAGAGCATGTATATTGGATTTTGGTGGATCATGGGATGACCATTTGCATCTAGTAGAGTTTGCATATAATAATAGCTACCAATCCAGTATCGGTATGGCTCCGTTTGAAGCTTTGTACGGAAGACCATGCAACTCACCATCATGTTGGATAGAGACTGGCGAGAAGTTTATGCTTGGACCAGATGTGGTGAGGGAAACTTCAGATAAAATCAAGACCATTCAACAACGAATGAAGGCTGCCCAAGATAGGCAGAAGAGTTATGCCGATAAAAGGAGAAGAGACTTAAAATTCTCCATTGGCGACTTGGTGTTTGTCAAGATTTCTCCGTTGAAGAGCGTAATACGATTTGGCAGGAGAGGCAAGTTGGCACCAAGATTTGTTGGCCCATTCCCTGTTCTTGAGCTAGTCGGGGATTTGGCATATAGAATTGACTTACCGGAGAAGATGGCGGGAGTTCACAACGTATTTCATGTTTCCCAACTAAGAAAGTTCGTTCACGACTCAGATATGACTATTTCACCTGATCAGTTAGAGGACTTCGAAGTAGAACCCGAGGCGGTTGGGAACCGCAAGCCGGCCCGTATTGTCGAGCACGACATGAAGCAACTTCGAAGGAAGGCGGTGAAGCTAGTCAAGGTACAGTGGAGCGAGGACGAGAGTGACTGTACTTGGGAGACAGAGGAGGACATTAGGAAGACACACCCAGAACTCTTTGCCTGGTAAGATTTTGACTTCGATTTAGTTTTCCGCATGCTAGGATAGGCTTGTTTGCTTGTTTTGCATGTTTGATTGTTGTATGTGGTTGTTAGGCATGCGGGATCCTTTGTATGTTTTGGGTTAAGGAATTTCGGAGGCGAAATTTCTTAAGGGAGGGAGAGTGTAACGACCCGCATTCTACGCGTCATAGGATCGTAGAATATTTATTTCTATCACATACGAAGTCGTATGGTCATGTAACTTTGGGAGACGACTATTGGGGTCATTTCCCATGTTCACGATTTTTCCCGATTTTTAAATGACCATTTTACCCCTAGTTGGCACTGTTTTGGCCATAACTTTTGACTGGAAAGGAATTTTGACCTAAAACCACTTCCATTGGCTCCGGATGATGGTTTCTCTTTCCGTAGAGTGGTCACATTAGTCAAACGGACTCAACGTTTGGGAGATATGGCTGAAACAAGTTTCAGATGGTGAAAAACAGCTTAATTGGGCTTAACCGGGTGATTAGCAGCTAGGCCCAAGGGGAATTTCGGGTTTAGAGGTATAGGAGGACTGATTAGGGTTAGGTTATCACTTTCATTTCAGTTTTGAGCCGCCACAAACCTCCTTGAGACCTTAGTAATGGCTTCCATCCTCTAAAACCACTCCAAAACACATTTTTAGTGAAGATTAAGCCTAAACTACATCAAAGCAAGGCCAAATAGCAACAAAGCAAGGTTGGAGCTGCTGCTGTACATAGGAATTCGACCCAAACAGAGAGTATTTCAGATTTGGTGTTTCATTTGTGGCCAAGGTGAGTGATTCGCATAGTTTTTGCACTAATTACGGTGATTAAGGGTAATTAGTGAAGATTAGCGAATTTATACGTAAATAAATTCTGGAAAAATTCTTAAAATTCTAAAATAATGTTTTAAGGCTCTATTAGAAATTTGGGTTAATTTCGATGTGTTTTGCTAATTGTATGCTTGAACATGATTAAGAGTGATTAGGGGAAAATGAGGAGTTCTAGCTATGTTTGATCCATTTTAAATCTATCAAATTGTTGTTATGGTGTTTGCAATTGATGTTACATGTGCTATGACTCTATGGTATGTTTCATGATTGATTAGAATAGTTAAAGTGGTCGAAAACGTCGTCGAATAGCGAAGAAAGCTCGCTGGAAAGTTGCAGAAGTGTGCAGGTTCCGAACCGGTTCGGATCGGAGAAAGGGGTCGGATCGGATTTGTGAACTGACCAAGGGAATTCGAACTGGATTGGGACTTGTCACTGGAAGAAGTTTGGCAGGAAGGAAGGCCATTGCTTAGAGTTGGAGTTGGACAGAAGATCGGATCGGAGCAATGGAGCAGATTGGATCGGAGTAAGGGAGCAGACCGGATCGGAGGAAGGGAACATGACAGATCGGAGCAGGCAAACAAGTCAATCAGAAAGAATCGGATCGGATGAACGACCTCCGAGCCGAACTCAAGTAGAGACACACCGAACCGAACCGATATCTGGAGGGGGAGAATCACTGAACCGACCCGACCCGGAGGAGGACACCGACCCGACCCGAAGTGGAGCATCCGACCCGAACCGATGAAGGTGATGACTACCGAACCGAACAGAATTCTAGGACTGTTAATGCGCGACAACTCTTCTGAGGATCCACTCCAATTCGATCAAAACCCGAGATGCAAAGGAAGTCCAAATGAGAAGTTAGAGCTCAAGATTTAGATGGGAATCAATGAGTTCGCTTCATGGTTGGGCTTTGCTGCGGGACGCGTGCCAAGGGGTTATCGATGTCTATAGCTTTGAACCACTATGGTAGGAGGTACGAAGGCGGATTCAGGGCCATTATGGCATCGGTAGAACCAAGGGCTACGACCAATGAAGTGGGTCATTGAAATGTTTGGTCATGACTCCAAGTGTTTGGCTTGGTCACAGCAGGGTTTCTACAAGTCGGGATTCGTCGTTACCTCAGTTTGTCTAGTGTTCCAAAGTGGTAGATGTCGTACGCTTTACGCACTGAGTGAGAGATGTGAGGATGGTTGCTATGGATGATTTGTTTGCTATCATTGTGACATGCACACCCCACCCCCGTATTCTTACACTATTTATTATGGCACCTTGGAGTATTGTACGGTATGTGGTACTAACTCTTTGGTTGCAGGTCCAGGTTCAGGTATGGTTTAGTATACCTGTTATCATTCTGTTTAGATGCTTATCGCTCACACCAGGCTTTATGTCTGACCCAGAGTTTTATGTCTCTTCTTATTACTCTGGGTGCTCTCACGAGCAGACTAGAGACAGGTTAGCTGGTGATGCACGGGTAGATGATCCGGAGACGAGCAGGAGGCTTCCACGTAATATATATATATATAGTATTCTCCCTATGTTGTTGAAGATCACTGCTTGGGCATTGGTGGTGCATCTTCTACTTTAGTTTTCTTTTGTTAGAGACAGTAAATTTGGAAAGTTGTAATAAGCTGTATTTGGATTTCCGCTGCTCTGATGTTGACATTGATTATTAGTTATCAGCTTATGCACTGTCTCGCCTGTTTTATGTCAAGTATGTTATTATTATATTTTATCCCATGCGCTGTGAGACATTCTACAGGTTCCTTGATTAGTTCATTCTCTTCCTTCCTTTCTTTGGCGACGGTCCTGTGCTAGTCGGGCATGTGTACAGCGCACTTTCGGAGGAAATGCAGGCTGGTGCGGGGCGGGCCGTCACATACAACATTAATTAACTTTATAATTTCCATATAAAAATGTAAATTTTAACATACGATGAAATTCACCTTTTAATTACAAAGAAAAATGTAATTTTTAACATACAACATTAATTCACTTTATAATTTACATATAAAAATGTAAATTTTAACATTCGATGAAATTCACCTTTTAATTACAAAGAAAAATGTAATTTTTAACATACGATAAAATTTCACTTTATAATTTACATATAAAAATGTAAATTTTAACATACGATGAAATTCACCTTTTAATTACCAAGAAAAATGTAATTTTTAACATACAACATTAATTCACTTTATAATTTACTTATAAAAATGTAAATTTTAACATACGATGAAATTCACCTTTTAATTACAAAGAGAAATGTAATTTTTAACATACGACATTAATTCACTTTATAATTTACATATAAAAATGTAAATTTTAACATACGATGAAATTCACCTTTTAATTACAAAGAAAAATGTAATTTTTAACATACGACATTAATTCACTTTATAATTTACATATAAAAATGTAAATTTTAACATACGATGAAATTCACCTTTTAATTACAAAGAAAAAAGTAATTTTTAACATACGACATTAATTCACTTTATAATTTACATATAAAAATGTAAATTTTAACATACGATGAAATTCACCTTTTAATTACAAAGAAAAATGTAATTTTTAACATACGATCCTAACTCGCATCTAAACAACATATAAAAATGATGTAAATTTCATACGATGCAAATTTCTACTTTATTTCACCTAAAAACAATGTAAATTTCATACGATGTAAATTTCTACTTTATTTACATTAAAAATAATGTAAATTTCATACGGTGAAATTCTTATTTATTTTACATTAACAAAAATGTAGACTTTACATATGGTGAAATTCCTATATATTTACATTAATAAAAATGTAAACTTTTCGTACGGTGAAATTCCTCATTATAATCACATCTAAAAATGTCATTTATACTTTATCGTTCTAATTTACATTAAATTAACATATAAAAATGTCATCTTTATTTCATGTTTCTTATTTACATTAAAATAACATATAAAAATGTCTTCTTTATTTCTTCGTTTCTTATTTACATTAAAATAACAAATAAAAATGTCATCTTTATTTCATGTTTCTTATTTACATTAAAATAACATATAAAAATGTCATCTTTATTTCATGTTTCTTATTTACATTAAAATAACATATAAAAATGTCATCTTTATTTCATGTTTCTTATTTACATTAAAATAACATATAAAAATGTCATCTTTATTTCATCGTTTTAAGTTTCGTACTTTTTCATGTTTTATACTTCTTTGCATTTATAAGGAGATGTAAATAAATATAAATGTCAAGTTTCTAATGTCAAGGTTCAATTTCAATGCATTAACATAACGCTAAAATAAGGTTCAACTTCAACATCATAACATAACACAAAATATAAGGTTCGACTTCGTGTGATAACATTCATGTGATGAATACATATAGATTTATAATTATCTATCATAGCAACATAGCAACCTCATCAATCATATCTAAACAAAATAGATCTGAAGATTAACCATGGGATTACTGCGTCACAACGAAGTAATTATTTAATTAATTTAAATGAGGAAATTTCACATCTAACACTTAAAATTTCAGATCTAATATCATAACATCGCAACAATTCAGATCTGCAACTTATATTAACATCCATCATCGATCCATTTATTTTTGATTCTCAACTTCTCATAACGCAAGAATAACAATTAAATTAATTAAATTTATTTAAAAATAAATTTTCACCTTGCTTGGATTTAAAATGAATGTCCAAACTCGATCAGATCTCGTGTTCAAAGTCCCGGTGGTTTCAGATCTGAGAGATTTCAATTTGAAATTCAAACGAATAAATTAGAAACCGACTTTTAACAACTGTCGCTGTAACGCTTAAAAGCGTCGCAAAACTGAGTTGAATTTTACCTTTATAATTTCAGTTTGTTCAAAACTTCAATTCAGAAAATCGGGAGCTGTAGTTGATGGTTCGAGGAGCGGTTTGCGGGAGATCGACGGGCTTGGAGAGGTGGATGTGCGCCTGAAAAGGGGGGAGGTGCGCACGCGCCTGGTGGGCCCGGTTGAGCTCGGCGGCGGCGGGGTTTGGGGCGTCGAGGCGGTGATTCTGGGCGACGAGGAGGGTTGTGTTCGGTATGTATTCGAAGAGTTCAGAAATCTCTTCAAAACGTGATTTACGGCGAAGGGTTTCGTGGAGAATTGAGGAAGAAATCGGAGCTCAAAGTTTTGATGAGTAATGGGTTGCGGCGGCTGAAAACAAACGGGGAAGAGGAAGAAGACTACGTACGTATTTATACGGGTATTCCTAGGTGTATTTTCTTTTTAATTTTTAATTAATTAAATTCAAAATTTGGGGTTTTTTCGTCCGATCACCAAACAGAGCCCAACGACTGTCGAACAATAGGTTTTGACGTCTTCTGAACACAATGGCGCTAGTGTCGAGGTCCAATTCCAAAGTTTACAGCATGTTTCTTTTATTTTCAAATTAATTCTATTATATTAAATTCGAACGTACTTACTAATTTTACCGGGGTCACATACGATGTCAGAAAAATCCAGAAAAATCATTTTTGGCTTTCTTATGACGATACGATCCTAACAAAATATATTTCGTCGAATTCTGAGACTGTTTGAAAAATGGCTATTTTTCAGTCAATTAATTTTGACCGAAATTGACAAAACACAGTTTCTTTTGCCACGCTCACATACTAGCTTCAAAAATCATGAAATTTGAAACCTAGCAATAATTTTACATCTCGGATCCAACAAAAGTTGTTTCGTTGAATTCCGAGGTCGTATGCAAAATGTCGATTTTCAAGGGCGATATATTTTCTATAGCGACCTTTCTGAAAATTCATTTGGCCATAACTTTTGATTCCCGCTATGAAACTTCGATTTTTCAGATTCGTTAGAAAGATATTCATTAACATATTTAAATATTTTTTGTTTCATCAAAATCCGGTTTATTCTGCATCCTGTGTAGTTAGTCAAAGTTCAAGTTTGACTTTTCAAACTACCAACCTATTTCTAATTCTTTATGCAATTTATTTGAATATATTTTCATTTACTTTGCTCAAAATAAATTTCCATTCATTATTATTTGAAATAATTTATTTTAAATATTTAAACACCCCCAAAATCTCTAAAATGAAAATTTTAAATTGACCCCAAATTCCGGGTTGTTACAGTCTCCCCCGCTTAAGAACTTTTCGTCCTCGAAAAGAAAAAGAGAAGGATAGAAGGGTAGGAACTAACGTAAAGAATAGAAAATATTTTAAACGTACCTCAAAATAAAACTAATCGGGGATATCCACTCTGCATTTGGGACAGGCTTGTTTGATACTCTCCTCGGTTTCCCAATAACATTTTGCCCCGTTGTTCTAACTCTAGCAGTTCTAGCGGCACAAGTACTCATTTTTAGTTGGTTCTATATGATCAAGGAAAGAGTCAGAACAACTGTAATGGTGATTCAAATAGATAGAAAAGATCGAAGAATGAATCAAAAGATGATGATAAAGTGACTGGCTATTATGTATCTCCTGAAATGTTCACCATAGAATATTGTGATTCTATGTAAACGAATTATTATAAATATGTTATATCCCAAAGCTAAGTTTAACCAAAGCTCTGATACCAACTGTGATAACCCCAAACTTTCACGGAATGAAAGTAAGGAATAATCATTTGGAATACAACATAAATACAATAATACATATCACAGATACAACATAGCATTGGAAATTCATAGAGTAACAACATCATAGCACCGGAAATATAATGTCATCAACCATAGAAAATCCACAGTCACAGAATTTTACATTATTACATCAAGTTTGCAGAAAAGAAATAAGTTCCAACTCCAACTTAAACAACGTGGAATAAACCAAGTTTAATGTCTGAAATAAAAAGAAAGAGAAAAATGCAAAAGCAGCGAATGATAAGTGTCTTCAAACTCCTAGTCATCACCTCTCCACAAGCAAATCCAAGAAAAATAATAAGCAGCTCCAAAGAAAAGGCTCCAAGCGAAGAATAAACCTGTTTACTTGGCTGCCCGTGTAGAAAGGAGGGCACCCGAGTTTGCAAAAAGGTGGAAACAAACAACGGGTCAGTCGTGGGACTGGTGTGAGAATTCTTAACTAATAAATCACTATTAATAGGGCAAATCCAAAGACCACGCCGCTAATGCGGAACGGGTTTACTCTAATGGATTGCCGTGCATAAAAGTGTCAAAACAAATAATGAGTAAATCGTACAACAACGTTATGCTTTTAGAAAAATGGAATCACCATAAGACCCAGGTCCCATCACACAATGCAACACAAACCAGAGGATAGAATTTTACCTTATAGTGATTAAACATGCTAAATACGAGTTTAATATTATTATTAGTATATATTAAAAACATTTCAAAGTAAATGTAGAAATCCTAGGAAGAATAGTATCCCATACTACTATGCCTCCATACTAGTAATACAATCAAATTCGTAGGGTCGTATTTGGATTTTGGTTTCCATCATGAGTCAAGGCTAGGGAGGAGCTCCTACCGATTCGAGACACTCTAGCTAATGTCTCAGGATGCCCCGTAGTGAACCCTTGGAAAGCTGCAGGGTCGGTCCACCATACGAGTTGCGGATTAGTTATTCCTGAACACACGTTTCCCAGTCCTATAGGACCTATCATCCGAGGCGCCTCATTCCATCATCCACATAAGTAAAATGTCGGGTCGTGTTAAAACCCAATCACCACTTCTAGCTAGAAAGAAACGTGCTGCTCTCCCTGTGTTCCCTTCTCCCGTTTTAGACTCCGCCGGTGTGTGAGGCTCGCGAAGTCACGCTATACACAAAGCTATGCCTAAACAGGCTATGCTTTGATCATCCCACAAGGCCTGCTTTTCAACAAAACCTTGATCCTATGCATCTTAGCATGCCACATCATCACTCCATATCGTACTACCAAACCTTTGCCGAAATATATGAATGGGTGTTAAGCAAGAGAATAAATTCCCCGCCACCAAACATCCATACATTCGACAAAAGATCAATAACATGATATTTGATAGAGTATGATGTCAGACACACAATTCATTTAGTAGCTTATGCTCTGGGTCTGAGCGAAAGCCAAACCCGTGAAATCAACACGTACGTTTGGGCAATGACCATGACCCTTGAATTGGGAGCAAGTCAAATCAGGGCCTCGATCGTTGTCCATTTGAGGGAAGATTTACGGTCTTCATACGCCATCTTCATATTTCAATTAACGTCGTTTGATTATTTAGAATGAGTGAACTCGGACTTTCCAAATAATCCTCGCTTATATATATATATATATATATATATATAAAATCCTTCTTATACATTAATAATTATTTTTATTAACGATTCATTCCTATTTTAATTATTTAAAATAATTAAATTTTAATATAACGACGCCTTAAGTCCATGGGCGACTATGGCGCTGCATTCAAACAATTTTGATTTTCACATTTCTCAGAATCTAACCGTTGGATCTTAATGTAATATATATCGTTGGAAAGATTTTTCCAAGACGATCCTACGGTTTCAGTTTCAAGAAAATCCGACGGTCGGATCTTCTTGTATAGTCGTTTAAAAGTACGATTTCAAAACGCGAACTACCACGCCCTATTCGTTTAATTTTAATTTTTTATATATATATATATATATATATATATATATATATATATAGTCATTGAATTGTAATAACGTCGTTTGATTAAAACTAGGCTCTACACAACCACCGATACTTACCATATTTTTAATTCATTTAAAAATGAAAATAATATTACCACATCCTAAATTCATTCTTTTACTTACATTGAAAATGTAAATTTTGATACACTCAAAATCCTACTTTTAAATTACATATAAAAATATAATTTTTAATGACAATGCAAACTCTACTTTTAATTCACATTGTAAAAACATGATTTTTAATTACAATGCAAACACTACATCTACTTCACATTGTAAAAAATATGATCTTTAATTACAATGCAAACACTACTTCTAATTCACATTGTAAAAATATGATTTTTAATTACAATGCAAGCACTACATCTAATTCACATTGTAAAAATATGATTTTTAATTACAATGCAAGCACTACATCTAATTCACATTGTAAAAATATGATTTTTAATTACAATGCAAGCACTACATCTAATTCACATTGTAAAAATATGATTTTTAATTACCATGCAAGCACTACATCTAATTCACATTGTAAAAATATGATTTTTAATTACAATGCAAGCACTACATCTAATTCACATTGTAAAAATATGATTTTTAATTACAATGCAAGCACTACATCTAATTCACATTGTAAAAATATGATTTTTAATTACCATGCAAGCACTACATCTAATTCACATTGTAAAAATATGATTTTTTAATTACAATGCAAGCACTACATCTAATTCACATTGTAAAAATATGATTTTTAATTACAATGCAATCACTACATCTAATTCACATTTTAATTACAAAGAAAAATGTAATTTTTAACATACAATAAAATTTCACTTTATAATTTACATATAAAAATGTAAATTTTAACATACGATGAAATTCACCTTTTAACTACAAAGAAAAATGTAATTTTTAACATACAACATTAATTCACTTTATAATTTACATATAAAAATGTAAATTTTAACATACGATGAAATTCACCTTTTATTTACAAAGAAAAATGTAATTTTTAACATACAACATTAATTCACTTTATAATTTACATATAAAAATGTAAATTTTAACATACGATGAAATTCACCTTTTAATTACAAAGAAAAATGTAATTTTTAACATACAATAAAATTTCACTTTATAATTTACATATAAAAATGTAAATTTTAACATACGATGAAATTCACCTTTTAATTACAAAGAAAAATGTAATTTTTAACATACAACATTAATTCACTTTATAATTTACATATAAAAATGTAAATTTTAACATACGATGAAATTCACCTTTTAATTACAAAGAAAAATGTAATTTTTAACATACGACATTAATTCACTTTATAATTTACATATAAAAATGTAAATTTTAACATACAATGAAATTCACCTTTTAATTACAAAGAAAAATGTAATTTTTAACATACGACATTAATTCACTTTATAATTTACATATAAAAATGTAAATTTTAACATACGATGAAATTCACCTTTTAATTACAAAGAAAAATGTAATTTTTAACATACGACATTAATTCACTTTATAATTTACATATAAAAATGTAAATTTTAACGTACGATGAAATTCACCTTTTATTTACAAAGAAAAATGTAATTTTTAATATACGATCCTAATTCGCATCTAAACAACATATAAAAATGATGTAAATTTCATACGATGCAAATTTCTACTTTATTTCACCTAAAAACAATGTAAATTTCATACGATGTAAATTTCTACTTTATTTACATTAAAAATAATGTAAATTTCATACGGTGAAATTCTTATTTATTTTACATTAACAAAAATGTAGACTTTACATATGGTGAAATTACTATATATTTACATTAATAAAAATGTAAACTTTTCGTACGGTGAAATTCCTCATTATAATCACATCTAAAAATGTCATTTATACTTTATCGTTCTAATTTACGTTAAATTAACATATAAAAATGTCATCTTTATTTCATGTTTCTTATTTACATTAAAATAACATATAAAAATGTCATCTTTATTTCATGTTTCTTATTTACATTAAAATAACATATAAAAATGTCATCTTTATTTCATCGTTTTAAGTTTCGTACTTTTTCATGTTTTATACTTCTTTGCATTTACAAGGAGATGTAAATAAATATAAATGTCAAGTTTCTAATGTCAAGGTTCAATTTCAATGCATTAACATAACGCTAAAATAAGGTTCAACTTCAACATCATAACATAACACAAAATATAAGGTTCGACTTCGTGTGATAACATTAATGTGATGAATACATATAGATTTATAATTATCTATCATAGCAACATAGCAACCTTATCAATCATATCTAAAAAAAATAGATCTGAAGATTAACCATAGGATTACTGCGTCACAACGAAGTAATTATTTAATTAATTAATTTAAATGAGGAAATTTCACATCTAACACTTAAAATTTCAGATCTAATATCATAACATCGCAACAATTCAGATTTGCAACTTATATTAACATCCATCATCGATCCATTTATTTTTGATTCTCAACTTCTCATAACGCAAGAATAACAATTAAATTAATTAAATTTATTTAAAAATAAATTCTCACCTTGCTTGGATTTAAAATGAATGTCCAAACTCGATCAGATCTCGTGTTCAAAGTCACGGTGGTTTCAGATCTGAGAGATTTCAATTTGAAATTCAAACGAATAAATTAGAAACCGACTTTTAACAACTGTCGCTGTAACGCTTAAAAGCGTCGCAAAACTGAGTTGAATTTTACCTTTATAATTTCAGTTTGTTCAAAACTTCAATTCAGAAAATCGGGAGCTGTAGTTGATGGTTCGAGGAGCGGTTTGCGGGAGATCGACGGGCTTGGAGAGGTGGATCTGCGCCTGAAAAGGGGGGAGGTGCGCACGCGCCTGGTGGGCCCGGTTGAGCTCGGAGGCGGCGAGGTTTGGGGCGTCCGGGCGGTGATTCTGGGCGACAAGGAGGGTTGTGTTCGGTATGTATTCGAAGAGTTCAGAAATCTCTTCAAAACGTGATTTACGGCGAAGGGTTTCGTGGAGAATTGAGGAAGAAATCAGAGCTCAAAGTTTTGATGAGTAATGGGTTGCGGCGGCTGAAAACAAACGGGGAAGAGGAAGAAGACTACGTGCGTATTTATACGGGTATTCCTAGGTGTATTTTCTTTTTAATTTTTAATTTTTAATTAATTAAATTCAAATTTTGGGGTTTTTTCGTCCGATCACCAAACAGAGCCCAACGACCGTCGAACAATAGGTTTTGACGTCTTCTGAACACAACGGCGCTAGTGTCGAGGTCCAATTCCAAAGTTTACAGCATGTTTCTTTTATTTTCAAATTAATTCTATTATATTAAATTCGAACGTACTTACTAATTTTACCGGGGTCACATACGATGTCAGAAAAATCCAAAAAAATCATTTTTGGCTTTCTTGTGACGATACGATCCTAACAAAATATATTTCGTCGAATTCTGAGACTGTTTGAAAAATGGCTATTTTTCAGTCAATTAATTTTGACCGAAATTGACAAAACACAGTTTCTTTTGCCACGCTCACATAATAGCTTCAAAAATCATGAAATTTGAAACCTAGCAATACTTTTACATCCCGGATCCAACAAAAGTGGTTTCGTCGAATTCCGAGGTCGTATGCAAAATGTCGATTTTCAAGGGCTATATATTTTCTATAGCGACCTTTCTGAAAATTCATTTGGCCATAACTTTTGATTCCCGCTATGAAACTTCGATTTTTCAGATTCGCCAGAAAGATATTCATTAACAGATTTAAATATTTTTCGTTTCATCAAAATCCGGTTTATTCTGCATCCTGTGTAGTTAGTCAAAGTTCAAGTTTGACTTTTCAAACTACCAACCTATTTCTAATTCTTTATGCAATTTATTTGAATATATTTGCATTTACTTTGCTCAAAATAAATTTCCATTCATTATTATTTGAAATAATTTATTTTAAATATTTAAACACCCCCAAAATCTCTAAAATGAAAATTTTAAATTGGCCCCAAATTCCGGGTTGTTACAGATTTGAAACCAAGTGGAAATGGATATATGTATGCTGAGCAGATATTGAATGGAAGCAAATGCAAGAAATAGAATTTGTGCCCGATAAAAAGGTATACCTTTACAATGTTACTTGGGTTTGATGATTTTGTGAGCCTATGGGGCAAGCCGCTTGGCTTTTTGATTTTCTTTCGGATTGGAGAAGGCCTAGAAAGCCGAGTTGTGGTTGTACCGATTGAGCTGTGCAGAGGAGATGCTGCCGAAATTTAAACGATATTTAAACGTATAATTTATAATATAATTTAAAATGAGCTCGTAATGGTGTGGCAGTTCGTAATTCGACGTTTTGAACTTCAATTGGATATACGGAATCCAATATAAGTCGGATTTCTGTGAAACAAGAAACGTGTGAATCTATTAAACAGTATCTTTCTAATGGAAATGAAAAATCGAGATTTCATCTCATATAATGTGAATTACGTCCAAATCAAATTTTCAGAAAGTCGCTGTGGAGTCTTATATAAGCCATAACGGTTATTTTAAATATCGGTCTTGAATTTAGACAAGCCCTTTGAGACGTAGTTATAATTTAATTTTTAGAATTTTACTGTAATTTTTAATTAATTAAATACACAACTTTTTATTTGGAGTAATTTGCACCCTATATCAATATTTTGGGGTTTCATAATATAAGTTAAACCACCGATATTATTATACATTTGGGATTATGGCACGTCGCTTGACACGATAGTATTTTTATTTTTGTCCATACATGAACGAAGTTTTACGTAACGGGGTATGAAAATATTACAACTTAAAATACATACATATATATCCCTCTCTCGACATATGTATATAACAACAATCATGCGATAAAACATACACATATTATAAAACTAATCACACTTGTGTTTCTCCATCAGCTCGGATGGAAACTCTTACATCTTGTTGCGTCAAGCTAATGAGGCTATTCAATATAATAGTAGTGTTATATTATTAAAAGGGTCTGTTATTATTAACCATGTCAATATTCATGCTTATTAGCATTGATTCCTTTTAATTAACTATACCCCTATAAACCTATAATGAGTAAATTTCAAATTCGTAGCTGTCCTTTTCTGTTGAGTCTACATCAAAATTAAATAAGGTGCAAAACCGTGCTGACCACGTTTGTTAACTCCTTGCCGACAAAGTAATAAAAAAAATGCAAACCTACACTAGCCTAAACCTATATGTCGTGCCACCCAAGCTGTCTATTATTATAAATACAAAGCATTTTTTCTCCTATTCCTCTCGTTTACACAACAAGTGAAAAAAAATATTCCAATCCTAAGCATCACTAAATTCCATCGTTCCCTATAGATCTGCTGACATGTTATTCCTCTTCTTCCAATTAAATCTAGTCTTCAACAATTAATGATAAACTCAAAGAAGCCATTAACTAATGAATTATAGGGGGTAGCAAGCTTGATGATATGGTCAAGTTTTGAATCAAACAAAGTAGCATAGGGGGAGGAATCAGAGTTTGCAACCGCGACTGTCTAGGGCATTTTCTGGCGAACTCCGAAGGGGTGGGGTCCAGCGGCTCCAGGCGAAGGAGGGGGCCGATGTGGCGCGTCGTTTGGGGTGGTGGAAGACTCTGTAGTGACCGGTGGTCGCTGCTTCGTTCAACTAATTGAAAACGTGGAGCTCACCGTTTTTTTGAGGCCGCGGGGGGTTCTGTAGGAGGCCGAAGGTGCTCTAGTTCATCGAAGGTGGAAGAGTGGTCTTCGGTGATCGTGATGGTGGGGGTAGGCGGGACTCCGGCTAACTGTGGTGGCAATCGTGGCTGAGGGAAGATGATGGGTGTCCGGTTTTGGAAGTGGAAATTTTGCCTGGGACGGTAATTTTTGCAGTATGAAGAAGACGAGTTTTAAGATGACTAATCATGTTTTGGCAAGGGATTAGCGGCTGATAATGATAAAGGTGTTAAGGCTATTATAAATGGTCAGTGTGACCATCATGGAGCCGATACATTCTTGGATACAAAGGCTGGTGAGTGGATGGCTAATGATCCATCTGTTTCTCTTGATGATCTGGTTTTAACATGGATACGAAGGAAGTCAGCATCTCTAAAAGTTTAACAACAGAAGGGGAACGTGTTAATTAGGTGATTTGGAGGGTGCGAAGGAAAGACATGGAATAGGGTAGCAGCGTTTTTGTTTGTCTTTATTGATATAAAAAGTAGGCATATTGGGTGTTTCTTTTTTACTGGTAGGCTATGCGAGAATGGGGAGGAAGGACGAGGTCCTGGAAATTGATACTGAGTAGAAGAGTATTTGTAGTAGTATTGGTGCATTCGAATTGATGTGTGAATTTGCGTTGAAGTATGATTCCTTTTTGGTGAGAATTGGATGCGTAGGATCATTATTGAGGATGATGCCAAATTTGCAACAGTGGATAATGCAAAGGGGGAACATGCCTTTAGTGGTTATAGAAGATTTTACGTGGGACGTGATTCCTAATCATGACTTACAAGATTAACCCTGCTTTGTGATAAAGGAAACAACGTGAAGAGAAGCATTCATGGTTTAACCATTGAGTAAGCAGTTTCCTTTTGGGCTAAGTTAAATCAATAATATATAATAATAATAATTAATGATAAATAGATTGTATGATATTCGTTAAAACAAGTAAAATGTGCAACTTGTTCGTTCTTTTACAGAGTCAGATAAAACAGGTCATGTTGGGATCATAACAAAAAGAACTAAGTTATGGAACTGAGGTGGTCGAGAACAGAGCTACATGAATTTCATGATAAAATCAAACACTGTTTGACTGTAAACGAAATAAAAGCAGAATCTTCAACTGTAGGCCCGAGGTGAGTAAACTCACTAACTCTGACTTGTTTATATTTTTATATAAACGAGTTTAAATTTATTTATAGTAATTTTTATATTGTGTGATGGTTGCTTGATTGAATAGTTGATAAAATTGGTTGATATGATTGCATCGTTGATCGATTATTAGTTCTGATATTTCATATTGATGTGAAATAATATTATTAATGTTGATTAACATCTGTGAATGCAGGGAAACAGGTTGGAGGGATCCAACTGGATTCCTCAACATTTTATTTACTGTTTATTTATTTATTTATTTATGATATATGATCATGATTAATTTTGTTGTGGTTGAATTACACTGGCTCGATAAATTTTGGTATTTAAATATCGTAAAATATTTTGGACCATAGAAAAGAGATTTGAATTTTAAAAGGAAATTATTTCCAAAATAGAAATTAGATTTCAAATGGAAAGAAAATAGAAACTTGTTTAAGTGAATTAAAACAAGAAGTTGTTTATAACGATGTGTTTAAATTAAATAAAATTTGTATCGTAGATTAAAGTAAAATATAAATTCAAGTTGATTTTATATAAGCAAAGTGGTAATCGGTGTTGATACCAATATTTGAGGTGGGATTTGAATGCAATAGTTGTAAAAGAGATTTGAGTGGGAAAATTGGTTTCGAAAGAAATGATGGGTTATATTCCAAAAAAAAATGGGAATATAAAATTAATTGAGATAAACCTAATGGAATTTTAAATAGAAATTGGGCTATGTCGAATCTTACAAATCATTTATGTCTCGAAGGGATATTTAAATTTATTTAACATGAACCTATAATTTAATTTAAATACATTAAGAGGGTAATATTCAATTAATTCTATAGTTTGCAATAATATATGTAAAGGGGTTTATAGAAATCAAATTGAGTTAATTTCAGAAGTTAAAGAACATATAGCTTGTAAATACATTTAAAGGAGAACTTGAATTGTTTAAAATAAGCAGAGTTTATAAATGAACAACGGAGGCGTGTGCGTCGCACACGGTACTTTATTTAAAACAGTGATTATAGCGCTGTTGTTATGATATTTGTTTTGTAAATCTAAACAACGATTATAGCGCAGTTGTTATAATATATTTTTTTGTAAATCTAAACAGCGATTATAATGCTACTGTTATCACAAATGTTTTAACAGCGATTTTAAATGTTGCTATTATAATAAAAGCGAAACAACGATGTAACGCTGTTGTTAAAAGTAATGTTTTATAAATCAAATATTTGGAAACAGCGATTATAACGCTACCATTATAATCAATATTTTTCTGTAAAAGAAGTGTGTTCTTAGATTGAATCAAAAAGTCGCGTAAGCGATGAAGCTGTGAGTTTTGACTATTTCGAAGTTAAGAATGTTGTTCAATTAAGGTCTGAGAGGTAATTATACCCCAACTTGATTAACTTCATGATTGATGGAGAAATGGTTAAGGTTCGATATTGAAGATTGGTTAACATTCTGGATAGTTAAAAATTGGTTAATGTTTTAAGTTGTAATAACGATGTTTATAACATCGCGTTAATTTAAAAGAATTTGAAATGTTTTTACCAATAAAATGAGAGATATTTCTACGTATAGAAAATGAAATGAATTGGTCAATGGGGAATTAAGAAAGATAATTTGGAAATATTTTCAAATATTAATACAGCATATTTTCTGAATACAGAAAATAAGGATTCGCTTATATATATACATATAGAAATGTTTTCTAAATGGGGAAAACAGATATTTTCTCGAATAAAGAAATTACTTATTAGAAATGTTTTTCAAAGAATCGAGAGGGAAATCGAGCTTCAAAAGGATACGAAAGATAGGGAAATAGGAATTTGAAATAATAATAAAATCAGGAATTGATTTAAAGGGGCCTAGTGTTGTGTGATGTTTGATCGGTAGAATTTCCAATTGGAAATAGGACCATTGATTATATGGATGTTTCTTTGATAGTTAAATCACCGACTATCAAAGTTTTGATTTCCTTTATACCTCCGTTGTCAATATGGAGAGACCGGGATCAGATTTAATATCTGAAAACCACTCCGTATTGGCATAAGCGTTACGAATCAACTTATGTTGAAGAGATTATGAAGACGGAGAAAAATGCAAGGGATGTTCTGTTAATTCAAATCTCAAGCCTCACAACCGGGAATTGACAAAAATCGGGTAGGCAGCATGGCTATGTGGGTCGCTCCCACTAGGATGTATAATCACCTGTCTAGAGAGATTCCATTTTCTTCTTTAATCTATCAATGTTGTCCCTTTCGGGAAACAGTTGGTGATATACATTCGATACACTCAAGCGAAATGAGTGGTCGGTCATGTGTGGGCCGGGTTGCAAGATGTTCTCGTTGAATCCAGTGTATTCGCCTCTAGAGATACACTATCGACAGGTGGTCCCATACCTTGTCATGTTGGAAATCCAATCTTCAATAAGCGCTCTGCGGTTTTTGATTTAATATTATATATAGAGCGTGAGATGCAAGCGTTCCGCTAGATTGTTATTTATTTGATATAGACATTATTGTACTATCACTGGATTTGATATCAAAAATATTTTTGGTTATCTTAAGGTAAAAACCATCCGTGTTTATGTGTGGATCGGTCTTACGATTATCATTTCTTTCGAAATGGTTTTTGGAAAGTTAAATAAATGGTTGGAGTTTACTCACACCAGTCTCATGACTGACAAAGAGTTTATTTGTTTTTGTTTCCCTTAACTCTTGGGTGCCCAAATTTGTACGGGCAGTCAAGTAGTCGGGATTTTTTCAGATTCACTTGGAGGAGCTCGAAGCAGGAGGCTTCACCCGTTTGCTATAGATCATCATATTTTCCACTGTGTACTATGTTGTATCTGGAAACAGGTGTTTATAACTGTTCCAGGGATAACCGTTGTGCTCTGATAATGGTATGCATATAAAGTAACTGATTTGAATTTCAAAGTTTATGTTATTTAATATATTGTATTCGTTCTGCTGTGAGATTTGTGTCCTTCGTTTTCTTCTATTCTAACCTTTCTTTCTATTTCTCACCCTTTAACTTCTTTCTAATAATGATTCGTATTTCTGTGCAATTTGGGTTGGACGTGTGGTGTTATTAGTCGACTCAAAGAGTACGGAAATTCGGGCCATTACATCAATCAATTAACAGATCATTCAATACAATTCAAACAATTTCAAGCATGTTTATTTTATAAACATGACCAATCAAGGGAAATTACTTCTATTGGGTTTAATCAACGATCATGTATTTTCTGAAATTAGACGACCATTTAATTTCATTGGGTAAATCAACAATAAATATACAACTAGCAAATGATCAATCACTAGCGAGCAGAGCACACAAAAATAAAAACCCAATTTATATAAAATATAAATGGGAAGAATTGAGTGAGTTTAACTCACCTTGATTTGGTTTGGTTATCAACGCTGGTTTTCAATTAAATTAAATAACATTTAATTTAATTAAAAATTCTACTCGCTTCCAGTCCTGACTGACACTGCTCCATCTCGATCTTCTCGTTTCTACGGTCCCAACGAGACCAAACATGCTTAAATCTGTCAACGTATGCGCACGATATCGTATAAGCAAGATTATAAAGTAATTTAGTTATTTAAATTTAGATTTTAAATAAAAATTGGGCCTTTACCATTTCGTATTGGGCCCGTAAATACCCAGCCCGCTTATCCTCATCAAAACCTCATTCGATCCAACGTTTTCTTCAATCCCTCAGTAAAAATCCACTGCCTCCACTAAAACTCTTCCATGGCTGAAACCCTAGCTCCTTTCCCGTTTTGATTCTCAGCCGAATCGGTTTTTGTTGCCTCACGCCTCTTCTACGCCACCATCTTCTTTGATTCCCCTTCGCTCCCTTCTTCAATTAATCGCCACCTTAAATCAAAGAACCCAACACCCAAAGCCACCACGCTTCGCTGATCAACCCTTAAGCTTTCCAGATCAACTACCAACAATCAATAACTCAACTTGAAGCTTCCACTTGAAGAAATTACCGAACCCTAAGCCTCGATTCAAACAAGTACAGAGTATAGGCGAAGGTTCATCATCTCGAGATGAAGAACATGGATTCCAGAACGCAGATAAGTATTTAACTAAATTTTTGTTTTGATTTTCTTTAAGTAGTTTGAACCATTTTTTCTGTTTACTGTATGGTTCTAGTCTTTGATGAAATACTCATGGGTGACACCTCTATTTATAGTATAGTTGATTAAGATAGAATCAATGTCTATCAAGGCTTGTTCTAGGTAGCTTCGGCTACCATATCTTTAGGTCACTGGGGTTTTCTTCTTTTCTAGACTGTGTACTGGTGACTTGAGGTTGATGTTGCATGTCGGTTCTTAGAGATTTTGAATTGATTTGGGTTTCCAGTACTGAACATGGTCGAACTGTGTAAAAAGATTACGCCATGGTTTGTTTATTCAATACAGATTTGAACTGTATAGATTCAGTGTTCCATTAAATATGTGACAGCAGTGGATTCGTACAAGAAATCGACTGTATATATATATATATATGTATGTATATATATATATATATATCTGTTTTCGATTCAGTTGTAAATTTTGATGGTACAAAGTTTGTTTTCTTCTTAGCTATTTATTAAACTGTAGGATTGATGTATGACTATACACATATACCTATTTTCAATTTAGCTATGCATTGTCTTGTCTTGTCTTGTTAGTTGTTCGTCACTTTTTCTTAGCTGCTTCTACCCCCTAACTCTTTAGCTGTTCATTGAGATACATAGGATCTGATGTATATATCTTCATAGAATTAGTTGTTCTTAGCTGTTCATTCACTTAGATGTATGAATATATTTGTTGTTTATTTAAATGTCAATATCCTTTAGCTGTTTGTTTGATTCTGTATAGATTTGATTTTTCAAATGTACACTTATGCTTAGCTGTTCATATATGTATAGGTTTCTGTCCAGATTTGAAGCAAATATATACATGTATTTGATTTTGCTATTCATATCTATTCCCTTTGTATTGAACTTTCAAATTTTCAATATCTGACAGTATAGATTTTCTCTGATCAAGATCTTCTTCTTCTTCTTTTTTTATAGCAGTCAACCTGGACAAATCTAGACTATACTCTAGGGTTTGTTCTCATAGCTCGATCGACGAATTCCCAAAAATCAAATTACAGTCGAACATTAATGCAAAAGGAAAGGAAAGATCATTCGGAAAATCTTCAGACAAGATGTGATATGATTCCAAAATCCATAAAAGAATGGACAACTTGACGATGAAGAAGGCCAAAGTCGTAACTCACTACGGATTCATTTTTATAATCTACATCGGTATGAATTATTCTGATCCCAAACCTACTCTCTCTCAACTTATCGGTCTTGTTTGACTTGAGTCGAGGTTGATTTTGAATTGATTTTTTGTTTGATGTGTTTTACTGCAATTTCTCCTATTTTGTATTTTAACAGTTAATATTGGTCTTTATTGCATGCATACTTTATTTCGTGCATGGTAAGGGGATAAGTAACAGCAGTATAAGGTGAAGTGGTGAGGTTTTGTTGTGAGCTGGAATGGAGGCGCTGTTGATATTTTCGACTGGAAGGAAGAGAGTGGTCTGTTTTTCAATGTGAAGAAGAACAGTTTGGGTATAAAAAGAAAAAAGAAGGAAACGTGACAAAGTTGGGTACTGTGATGCATTTTCTTTGATCGCGTGGACTGGAAACAAACGGAGAACCGCATGCAGTTCAGACATGAAGAAAATGTATGGCAAGGAGTGAGAAAATATGAAGATCAATGCTTATGTAGGTGGCTTGGTTTACTGTTTCTTGGATGATCCACAGATTCTGGAAAGAAAATGAGGCACACAGAAATTTATTTTTACATGGATTGTCATGTCCATTCTGTATTGTACAGATAATGTTATGTATTGTTTTTATATTCTTTGTGGTTTGTCCATTCGATCAGGCAATATTATGTATATTTACATGAACTTGTTCAGACAATATGTGTTGTATCATGTCATGTTACTTTCCAACAGTAAAACTGATATTCATAACTAGGAAAATGAAGTGATTTGATATTTTTCTCAAGTGTTTGAATTTGCCAAATTCATGGATCGGCTATGTAAATCACTAAATTTTGGGTTGCCAAGTTTATGATCAGGCAATGGGAGAAAGTAGAGGGAAAGGCTGAAGGCCATTGGTCCGTTTGGGCTGAAGTGAAATAAAATATCTAAATTATAAAGAAAAGAAACAAAAGAAAGTATGACAAAAGGGATTGGCTGTAGTTATAGATAGCACAAGAAATAAATTAAACCAAAAACAAATTCATCTAAGAAATTTTTATCTGTTGGACCAGTGTGATGAAAGTATGAAATTCGGGTTTCATTTGTTTTGTAAAACCAAATAAAATGCTGATGGGTACATATTGAAAATGCCAAATTTTAGCGATAATAAATATCATCATATTTGTTAACACAAACAGTTTCCACTTTTAAATCAGTATAAAACTTGAACTCGATATTAAAATTCTGGGTTTAAATGACATTCCATTTATGTTAAAATAAATTATATGTCTATATATTATTATATATTGTAAATTCATTTAGAAATTCTAAATCGATATTAAAATAATAAAATATATATATATATATATATATGATTACCAGAAATCCGGGTCGTAACATAACTATTCTAACCGTAATTGATTTGGGTGAAAACAAATTTAATTAGGTAGTTAAGTCTAACAATTACAATTTCTAAATTAGCAAGTATTAATGTTGTAAACCCCAATTAGGAAATTAAATTACAACTGCACTAAGACACAAGCTTAAGCTCAACTTGTGGTAGAAGCCTGTTCAGAACCGCTTGGCAAATCCAGCATCCATAGGTAGTCCGCTTAAGAGGGATCTGGTGCATAAATATATACATACACACATACATACATACAACAGACAATAAATTAATAAATTAGCAGTGTCAGTTGGGGTACAACAAATAAATATTTTAGGACTGGTAATTAAGGATAATTATTATCTTAAGGAATTATGACTGTTAGATTCATAAGTGACATTAATTATAATCAATGGTGGTAAATAACATTTAAGAGATAAATTGTTGCCTTAGGAAAACATGACCGTTATGGTCATAAATGGCAATAACCCTATTAAATAGAAATAATGAAATAAAAGGGGATTAATAGGTATTGATTGTCGTTTTAAATACTAAGTCCAATATGGAAGATAACTAAATAAATATTCTAGGCCAAGAAGGATATAACTTTCCGTATTTATACTAGTTATATAGAACTTAAAATTAAAAGTTATAGTTGGACTTAGTAGGTTAATGATGCTTGGTGTTGGCTAGTTTTGTGATTAAGCCACTATGAAGGCAAATATCCATATGTGAATGGAGAAAGACTCATATACAAAAGTTCAAGATAGATTTACCATGGTTCGTGAAGCACTGTAACTCGATCATGACCGAGCTGACTCCACCCGCTCGTGATCCCCTGTCACGACCTGCTAGTGGCCCAGTTCCTCGACGTGCCCGTGAGAAGCTACCCACTACTCGTTCGTGATATAAAGTCATGACCCGACCCTACGACCAGAGAATGTTGGTCAAGACTTGGTCATTCACGAACCGAGAATGAAGGATCTTGCGACACCTGTCCATAACCGCCATTTTGACTATTTCTCCATCAAGCCACGAACCAGTCCGAGATCCTTGGGATTCGTGCCACGTGTCTTCACAAACCGCCTATAGATATCACCTATAAATAGCCCCATACTTGGCATTTTTCAGGATCTTTTTGGCAATTCCGAGTATTGTTTCCGCCATTACTGTATTTCCATTATTTCTAGCTAGTATTATCTCGAAATTACTGAGTGAATCATCATTGTAAAAGTGAGATTGAGAGAAATCATTGGTTGTACTTGCATTCGACGTACAACTAAAGATATATAAAGTGAACGTAGGCTTGTTAACGCCGAACCACTATAAATTTGGTGTGTTGGTTGCATTTTCTTTCATTTCTAGTTATTATTCTCTGCAATTCTAGACAATTTTGGGTATTAGAGCCATAATTTGGTCTAACATTTTGGTGCTTTCACTGAGAATCGAAGTGTCAACATATCGGATTGCTGTTGTACTATTTGGATATTCAAGTCCGAATAAAGTAATCTGAATTTCCACCATTTTGGTTTTTGAAGATTTGAGCAAAGTCAGGACATTATTGCTGGAAAGAAGTCCAAGGATTTACGAGCTTCGCGAGCAAACGAAGCTGCAAACAAAGCTAATGAGGAAAGTGTTCAAGAGCAGGCTGAAGTGGATTCCCCAACTCGTGGCTCGCAGGGGGCGATCCGACCCGTGGAAGGGGTCACAACCCAGTCACAAGATGTTATCACAAGCCGCCCTGTAGAGGGTGCCACGAGCCGTCTTCAGGGAGCCACCACGAGCCGACTTCAGGAGGGAACCATGCGCCAGGAACTGCCCTCACCATAGGACCACGACTTGACCCGGAAAGGAAATTATGGCACATCCTGCTCGTGCTGGTGCTTCTGCTCGACCTGGCTCAAGTACTTTACGTCCAAGAGCTAATGCTGATGATCGGTTACATGTCTCTGCTCCAGTAACTGAAGGAGATCTCTCTCGTGTGCTTGATATGTTGGATAGGACGAATGATGAGTTGGCAGCCCAAAGGCAAGAGAGTTCCTTGTTATGACACAATATTACTGCACTGGACAGGCGAATTTGTAACAACTCGCATTCTACGCATCGGAGGATCGTAGAATATTTATTTCTTTCCCATATGAAGTCGTATGGTCATGTAACTTTGGGAAACAACCATTAGAGTCATTTCCCATGTTCATGATTTTTGCCGATTTTTAAATGACCGTTTTACCCCTAACTGATCTTGTTTCGGCCATAACTTTTGATTGGAAAGGAATTTTGACCTGAAACCACTTCCATTAGATTCGTTTGATGGTTTACCTTTCCGTAGAGTGCTCACATGTGGGAAACGAACTTACCATTTGGGAGATATGGCTGAAATAAGGTTTGGAAGGTGAAAAACTGCTTAACCGGGCCAAATTGGGTGATTAGTGAAGGGGTCCATAACCCATTTCGGGATTAGGGTTATGGTAGGCTGAAAAGAGTTAGGGTTTCATTCCATTTCAGTTTTCTAGCCTCCACTTACCTCTTAGAAACCCTAAAAATGGCCTCCAACCTCTAAATCACCTCCAAATCACTTTCTACTCAAGGATTAAGCTTAGCAACATCAAATCAAGGGAGATCTTCACCAAATCAAGATTAGAGCTGCTGTTTAGTATAAGTATTCGCGCCAAATCAGAGATTTATTTCAGATCTAAGTCTTATTTGTGGCTAAGGTGAGTGATTTGCATAGTTCCTCACTAATTATGGTTAATTAAGGGTAATTAGTGTTAATTAGCGAAATTAGACATGATAAAATTCCGGAAAAATATTTATAAATTCTTAAATAATGTTTTAGACCTCTGATATGAATTTGGGTTAATTTGGTTAAGTTTTGCTAATCATATCATTAGTTTCACCTAAACAAGCTTAAGGGAAAATATGGGGTTTTGGCCATGTTTGATCCATTTTAACCTATCATATTGTTGTTTTGGTGTTTGTGGTTGATTATAAATGTTGCTATGACTGTATGGTATGCTTTGTGATTGATTAGAATAGTTGGAATGGTCGAAAACGCCGTCGAGTGGCGTAAACTGCTTGTTGGAAAAAGTGCAGGAAGACATCTGAACCGGATCGGATCGGTTAGGAGGACCCGAACCGAACCACTACAACGCCCTTCCCCACAATAGCTCCTGTACCCGATCCGCTCTCTTACTTCACACCCGACCCGATCAGAGGAGGGCAACATGAACTGGGGAAGCTCCGATCCACTTGCACCTCTCGTGGCATGCAGCACTCCGATCCGACCCGCATGGCCACCTCCGAACCGAACAGACGTGTGGTGATTGGACTCGAAGAACCCGACCCGATCCACCAGGGGTGATGACGACCCGATCCGATCCAGTGAGGGATGATGAAGGAGCGTTCCGATCCGAACCGAACTGATGATTAGGGGGAGATCCAAACCGATCCGGTGATAACCAATAACCCGAGATGCAAAGGTAGTCCAAATGGAAGTTAGAGCTCAGGATCCAGCTGGGAGCCAATGAGTTCACTTCATGGTTGGGCTTTGCTGCGGGACGTGTGCTAAGGAGTTGTCGACGTTCATAACTTCGATTCACCACTGAAAAGGAATGATGGGCTACGTATCAGTGCAGTAGAGTCATTATGACTCGAGGGGCAAAGTGATCATAGTAAGACTATGAGCCAGCGCAGTGGGGTCATTGTGACTCCATGGGGCAGAGTGGACATAGTAAAGGATTAGTAAGGCTATGAGCCAGTGCAGTGGGGTTATTGCGACTCCATGGGGCAAAGTGGACATAGCGAAGGATTAGCGGCTATGGATCAGTGCAGTGAAGTCATTGTGACTTCATGGGGCAAAGTGATCATAGCAAAGTATATTGGGTGATCGAAGTGGTGGATATCGTATGCTTTACGCACTGAGTGAGACTTGCGAGGATGGTTGTTATGCTTGATTGTTTGCCATCACTATGACATGCACACCCCCACCCCCGTTATCTTTACACCATTTGAAATGGCACCTTAGAGTGTTGTACAATATGTAGTGCTAACTCTTTGGTTGCAGGTCCAGGTTCAGGTATGGTTTAGTATACCTGTTATTGTTCTGTTTAGATGCTTATCGCTCATACCAGACTTTTTGTCTGACCCAGAGTTTTATGTCTCTTCTTATTACTCTGGGTGCTCACACGAGCAGACTAGAGACATGTTAGCTGGTGATGCGCGAGTAGCTGATTCGGAGGCGAGCACGAGGCTTCCACGTATGATATATAGATATACTCCCTGTGTCGTTGGTGGTCGCTACTTGGGCATTAGTAGTGTACCTCCCTTATCTTGCTTTTGCTTTTTGAGACAATTTGAAAAGTTGTAATAATGTTGGCTTTGGATCATAAGTTGTACTTGGATTTTCCGCTGCTATGTTAGTTAGTTTTCAGCTTATGCACTGTCTCACCTATTTTATGTCAAGTGTGTTGTTATTATATTTTGTTCCATGCGCTGTGAGACATTCTACAGGTTCCTTGTTAGTTTATTTCCTTCTGACGACCATCCCATGCTAACTGGACATGTGTACAGCGCACTTTTGGAGTAAATGTCGGTTGGTGCGGGGCGGGCCATCACAGAATTCATAACCTCCAAAGGTAGAGGACACCTCCATCGGCTTATCCTCCTACTCCGGAGTACTCATCCTCGTCGGAGGAGCCTCCAAGACCTCCACGACGACCGCCGGAAAGGGCCGAAAATGCGGAACAACTTCGATTTGGATCACTTCCTTCTCGAGAAGAGGCGGCCCTCGATCTGGGACCTGATAATCGTAACTTGAATGATCTCGCTGCATTACCTAGGAGTGGAGGCATATTTGACCCTGTTCAGAATCAACCATTACCACCCCTTTTCCGCGTGATTGACCATGGCAACATGGGACAAGGAAGTTCCGCTCAAGCCCCATACTTCACGACAGCACGTCGAAGAGACATTAGAAGGCCCCACAGGGCCAAGAGTGTTGATCCTGAATCTACATTGACCAATGCTGATGTTGAAGCAATGGTTAGGCAAATCCTGGTAGATAGCCGTGGATAGAGAAATGAGGATTGGGCTATAGACCGCAGTCATACGCTCTTTATTGATGACATATTAGACGTACGATTCTTGAGGAAATTCAACATGCCAACTATAAACCGCTATTCGGGTAGGACTAATCCAGTTCAGCGTCTAATGAGGTATTCGTGGCACATGAACGTCGTCGCTGCTCCTGACGCAGTAAAATGTAAAGCTTTCCCGATATTCCTAGAGGATGTGGCATTAATGTGGTTTACCCGCTTGCCAGCATGATCTATCTCCAGTTTCAGGGAATTGAGTGATCAATTTGTAAACCAATTCCGGCTTCATGCTCATAGGTCTAAAAACGTCATTGAATTATCTCTCATTAAACAACGCCCTCATGAAACTTTGAGGTCCTACTTAGATCATTTTAACTTAGCAGTCACGGAGGTTAGAGATCCTCACGAACAGGCTGTCTTGATGGCCTTGATCAACAGAGTAGACAAGGATACTGAGTTTGGAAGATATTTAGATGGCAAGCCGCCGCTGACTAGAGAAATATTTTATGAAAAGTCCAATATCCGCTTACGTCAGGAGGAGATATATGCCAATCGGAAGAGGAAGGCTGCCGACAAAGAAGATATACAGAGTAATGTGACCATCAAACAATCTGGAGACAGCTCAGGAAAGGTGGAGGTGAACGTTGGAAATAAGAATCAGGGCAATGGTCGCTAATCTGGGAATAATAGTCGGAAGAAGAATCGGGGAAACGGTACTCAGAAGTGGCCTCAATTCAAGGCTTTTGAAAACTTTACACCATTGAATGATACATTAGAAAATATTTTTCTGGATAGCGTCCTTTAGTATAAGAGGCCTCCACTAAGGGATTCAACGGAAAAAGAACGTGAGACATGAAAGTTCGGCCTTTTTCATCAGACCCATGGTCACTCCACTAATGAATGCCGTCATTTGAGAGATGTCATTGAAAAACTACTTCGTGAAGGGAAGTTTGATGAATATAAGGCTGCCCCGAGAGACAGGGGGCATGCTAGGCAGGACCCGAATCAAAACCAACCCACCGCTAGGCCTACTGCTCAGCAAAAAGGAAAAAACATTGTCATCAACAACATAGTAGAAGGACCAAATCCAGCTGGGAACCGCTTTAAGGCAATGGATCAATATGTAAATGCGACCAAACACCTCGAAGTAGGGGAATGTAGTAATCCTGAAATTGCAGCCCCGGTAAAGCAGCACAAAACAATGTCCGACGATGTCATCTTTCGTGATAGAGACAGTGTTAGAGTTCATTCCCCCATTGAGGACCCTTTAGTGATCGCAACAACTATCGGTCCTGCTTTGGTCCACAAGGTGTTGGTGGACAATGGAAGTTCAGTAAACATTTTGTTTAACAAAGCGTTTGATCAAATGAAGCTTGAAGCGAAAGATTTGAAGCCCTGTGATGGATGGATACGTGGCTTCAATGGAGCCTCAACATTCCCGATCAGATATAAGGATTTGTCAGTAACTTTAGGAGAAGGAGATCGTCGGAGAGTGAGAATTTTTCCATTTGTGGTATTGGATATCGAATCACCTTATAACGCCTTCTTGGGTCGAACGGCCCTAGCAGAATTCTATTGCACCCTAGTGCCTATTGTTAAATTTCCCAATAGATGCAGGAGTGGGAGTTGTCAGAGGTGACTAATTCGCAGGACGAGCCTGCTACATAGCAGAGTTGAAATTGTTGCTCAAAGGATTAAACATAGAACTAAATGGCACTCCTTCACCTGCAAAGGAGGATTCAACATAGCAATTAAAGGCGGCCCCAAAGGAGCCGCCCAGAGAACTGCACGAGGATATAGATCCCAGAGAGGACGAGGAACCCAGGGGCAGAATGGTGACTCCTAACGAAACGACTAAGGATATTCTGATCGATGATGATGACCCAGCGAAGGTCTTGAAGATCGGATCCCAATCAGACCCCCTTCGTGCAAAAGAATTGGCCGACTTCCCGAAGGCCAACCTGGATGTGTTTGCCTGGACCCATGCTGACATGTATGGGATATCCCCATCAATTATGCGCCACTCACTGAGCATCAACCTAAAGCACCCACCTGTTAAGAAGAAAAGGCGAATGCTTGGCCTGGAGAGGTTAGCTGCCTTAAAAGAAGAAGTTAAGAAATTAAGGAGCTACAGATTCAATAGAGATTCAGCTTACCGAGAATGGATTTCAATTCCGGTTTTGGGAAAGAAGGCCAACGAAAAATGGTGCACCTGTATCGATTTTTCAGATTTGAACAAGGCTTGTCCGAAAGACTGGTTTCCAATTCCTAGAATCGGTCAATTGGTGGATTCGATGGCGGGTCACAAACTCCTCTCCTTCGTGGATGCATATTCCGGATATAACCAAATTCCCATGCATGTTCCAGACCAGGAGCATACCAGCTTCATCACAGATTTGGGATTGTACTGCTATGCAGTGATGCCTTTCAGCTTAAAGAACGCTGGAGCTACATATCAACGAGTAGTAAACCGGATGTTTTACAGTCAGATTGGGAAGACGATGGAAGTATATGTGGATGACATGCTTGTGAAGTCCAGACAATGGTCCAACCATACTGCCAACCTGCAGAAATGTTTGACATCCTTAGGCGATACGGGATGAAGCTTAACCCCCTGAAGTGTTCGTTTGGAGTTGCATCTGGAAAATTCTTGGGCTTTATCGTTAGTTCGTGTGAAACTGAAATCAACCCAGATCAGATCGCAGCAATTAGAAATATTCAAGAACCAAGACAAATCAGAGATGTGCAGATCCTCGTTTGGAAAGTAGCCGCATTAAGTAGGTTTATCTCTAAAGCTATAGATAAGTGCATTCCATTTCTTGATTTGATAAAGCAAGGGAAGCACAATTTCAAATGGACTCCTGATTGTGTAGAAGCATTCCAAAACCTTCTGAATCATCTGGAAAAGCCCCCGATATTGTCCAAGCCGGTAGATCACGAGGACTTGTTCGTGTACTTGGCAGTGTCGTCCCACGCAATAAGCTCAACCCTGGTAAGAGAAGAGGATAAAGTCCAGAGACATGTGTATTACGTAAGTAAGAAGCTAGCCGCAGTAGAACGGAACTACGCAAAGATAGAAAAGATCACATATAGTCTGCTGATCGCATCTAGAAAGCTTCGCCATTATTTTCAGGCTCATCCCATCACTGTATACACTGACCATCCACTCCGACAACTGTTGTAGAGACCAGAGGCGTCAGGAAGGCTGCTCAAATGGAATATTGAGTTGAGTCAATTTGATTTGAAATTTCAGCCCCAAAGATCGATAAGGGGCAAGTGTTGGTAGATTTTATAGCAGAATTTACTATTCCAGAGGACGATGTAGTGAGTGAAGAAGCAGATACCTCTAAACCACTAGTCGACCCCAGCTCCTGGAAGCTGTATACTGATGGAGCCAGGAATGAAAAATGGTCTGGTGCTGGAGTTGTGCTTGTAACTCCCAAAAACGATCGATATATTATGCTTTGAGATTAGAGTTCCACGCTACGAACAATGACTCGGAGTACGAATTCCTGATTGCCGGGCTTAGGCTTGCAAAGGAGTTGGGAATAGCGAAATTGGATATCTTCTGTGATTCCAAGATAGTTGTGAATCAGGTCAATGAAGAGTTTCAGGCCAAAGGGCCAAGGCTCGTATCATACTTGAAGGAAGTAAGAAAATTACTGAATGGCTTCGAACACTACAGCATAACACATATCTCCCGATCAGAGAATCAGAGGGCAGATAAGTTGGCCAAGATGGCTAGTTCTGATAACCCTGAGGACACAGAGATGGTCCCGATAGAGGTACTGCAGTCTACAAGTATCGATCAGATGGAAATTGATCATGTACTGGAGATTGAGTCGGAAAGGGAATCATGGATGACACCCTTAAAGAACTTCTAGATAAATGGGAAACTTCCCACCAAAAAGAGTGAAAGACGTGCTGTCATTCGCAAAGCCTCTAGATATGTCATGCAAGGCGAAGTTTTATATCGACAAGGGTTTTCAATGCCGCTCCTCCGGTGTATAGCCCATGACGACATAGAAAGAGTGTTGAGAGAGGTTCACGAAGGTGAGTGTGGCGACCACCCCGGAGGACAAACACTGCTAAAGAAGATACTGCTATATGGTTGCTCCTCCGGTGTATAGCCCACGACAACATAGAAAGAGTGTAGAGAGAGGTTCACGAAGGTGAGTGTGGCGACCACCCTGGAGGAAAAACACTGCTAAAGAAGATACTGCGATATGGCTATTTCTGGCCCATTGTGAATAAAGATGTGGCTAAGTATGCACGACGTTGCGACGCATGCCAGAAGTTCTCAAAGATTCCCAGGGCACCTATTAGCCAGTTGAAGACGATGATGAGTCTGTGGCCCTTCGCTGTGTGGGGAATTGATATTATTAGAAGCCTCCCCATAGTGAAGGGCAGAGCGAAATTCACCATTGTAGCCATGGATTACTTTACTAAGTGGGTCGAAGCAGAACTGTTAACCACGATCACAACCAAGCGAGTGATAAACTTCGTCCTTAGAAACATCATTTGTCGATTTGGAATCCCGAAAGTCATCATAATAGATAATGGGACCCAATTTGATAGCATCGAGTTCCAGGATTTTTGCCAGAGATATCACATCGAGAAGAGATTCACAGCTGTGGTGCATCCGCAATTAAATGGACAGGTAGAAGCAGCAAACATAGTAATCATGTCCATTCTGAAGAAGCGATTGAAGCAGGCCAAAGCCACGTGGGTCGATGAGCTACCCTTGGCATTGTGGGCATACTGAACAAATTTCAAGTCAGCAACGGGGCACATGCCTTTCTCCCTTTCTTTCGGATCTGAGGCAGTCATCCCGGTCGAATTAGAAATACCGTCCCATAGGGTCACTTACTACGACCCGATGACCAATAAGGAGTTACTCCTCGAATCCCTGGATATGTTTGAAGAAAAAAGGGATGAACAAGACCTCCGTGACTTGAGTCACAAACAGCAGGTCGCTCGGTATTACAACAGAAGGGTCCGAGCTCAAACTTTTGAACCTGCAGACTTGGTTCTGAAGCGTGTCTTTCCACCCCTTGTACATTTGGACCCGAAATGGGAAGGACCCTATACCATCCTACGGAGGCTTGATAATGGATCTTCCAAGCTAGCGACTGTGGATGGAAAAGAAATCCCTAAAGTGTGGAATGCTCAGCATTTGCGGCACTACTTGACATGAAAGTGTCATTTTTACTCTTTTGTTTTTAGGACCATGTAAAAAGGCACGACTTGCCTAGAATAGTCCGGTTATATAAGCAAAAGATTATAAAGTGGACGTAGGTCATGATTCGACCGAACCACTATAAAATATCGTGTGTCATTTACCTCTACCTTACCATTTATTATTTACTCTTTCATCCTTAACTTGCATGAACTATTATAATTTTTTAATTTTGCTATGAACCCGGCGACAATTTCGAAGCATGTAATTCAAAGTGCCTTCTATCATATCAGAAGGTCAACAGTATGCAGAGCATCGAGGGTGCAATAAAGTAAATGACATAACTACTGAAGCTCTACTTCTCAGGACTTGAGAAAGAGTACATAGGACAAGGAGCTAAATTATCCATAAGGCATGAAGGTGCTCCATGATTATAAAGTCCATCTCGACTGAACTCTATCCTGGGCATTCGACGGGAGAGTATAATGGTGCCAGACATTGAGCGTCATGAAAGAACTCCAACCCCGCTGAAGGAACGGGGGACAAATTGAAAGCTGAGTTCGAACTCTATCCTGGACATATGACAGGAGAGTATAAAGGCACATTGATTAAATGCCATTAAAGAGCTCCTACCCCGCTGAAATATCGGGGGTAAGATTGAAAGCTGAGCTCGAACCCTCCATTTCCGGACGTGGAGGGCTATGCAATATCGATCCTAATCAATCCTCAACGATCCCTGTCCAGGCACCACGTTGACGATTGATTGGGGGCATATATACACATACTACTTGACACACAACAATGCATTATAGAAGTTTTTATGCTTTGCTTACAATGAAAAACTTATGATGCGCTTTCATTCATGACTTACTTACAATTCGAATATTTATATGAGTGACTAATTGTGAGGTATTCACAGGTACACAATGAGGCAAAAGAAACAAATTTTCATTTACTAAGTGCAGATTTACAAGATAAGGCTAGAAAAAATGCGAGGTCCATACTCGCGACCACATCATAAGGCTAGTGAAACAACTAAAAAGAGAAAAGACATAAGCAAACTGGCTCTACTTGGGCTTTGGAGATGACTTGGCCTCTTCTCCTTCTTTTGCTTCTCCGGCTCCTCCTTGTCGGCATCAGACTTATCCTTCTTTTTCCTCTTCTTCTTATCTGAAGGAGGATCCTATGGAAGGTCAGAGGATTGGGATGCGAGCTATGCAGTTATCGACTTAGCAGACAACTTTATAATTAATCATGATTTGGGATCAACTGCAGAGATAGATGGCACATTTAGAGGCTCTTGCTCCTCTACTTTTAAGGCCATTTGTTCGTCCTTCTTAGCCTTCAAGTCGGCCAGAGTTATGATGTCTTCATCCTTTGTCTATCCCATGATGGTGACCTCCTCTTCTTTGTCTCCATGACTACCGTCGGTATCCTGTAAAGCTTCGATGATTTTGGCATCCTTGGGAACATTAGTGCTTGATACCACAATGGCCTTTTCAGTTGTTGTGCCCTTGGTTTGCCTTAGGACCTCATGAACTTCAGCACTAGGGGTACACTGACTTTCTCAACCTCTGCTTGTCTTGTTGCATCCTTCTATGACGGCTTGACACCTATATTATGAGAAGCAACTGTTATTAGTTTGGGAGATAATGTGGTCTTCTCAATTGTTTGCTCCACAATGCGACGACAAGTTACAATAGCTTTGACAAATTGTGGTGAGAATGGAGATACCTTCGACTGACTCCTCATCCGAAGCTGCAGTAGAAACCCCAACTGCTGGGGGAACTAGGATCTCAGAGATTAAGGGATCGCCCAGATTATACTCCTCAACCTTAGAAGTCTTGGGCTCCGGTGCTGAGCTTGAACCCACGTCAATTTTGTTCTTACCCTTGAGCTCAAGCCTTTCTTTCTCCATGGCCTCTTGGATTTGACGCCTACCCTCTGCTAAAGCCTCAGGTTCTCCACCTCTAAGAAAAGTCTGCATGAGTTGATCCTCATCGAATTCTTCGACCTTCAAGCGTCGCTTCTCCCTTTCAACAATCTGATCCCATACGTTAACCAAGGTGGTGGGATAATTACTGATCCAAGCAATATCTCGAGTCCGAATGACTTGAGCAAAAAACTCCACTGGTAGTTCGTCGAACTCCTCTATCTTCTTCTTGGCCGCAACAAATTTGGCAGTAGAAGCGGACGTAGACTCGAGAGCCACATTTGCAGGAGCAATGGACGTTTCTTAGCGTTGTCTAACTCTGCTTTATAGTTTTCAGCATCTCACCGAGCTAAAGCAAGATAAGCCTGTGCATCTTCAAGTTCCTTCTCAGCCTTACTCCTAGCTTTACCGTCATAATCAATCTTTACTCTAGCCCTGGCTGCATCCATTTCCAGATGACGGATAACATCTGACAGATTCTTGGCATGTTTTTTCATCGCTCTATATTGTTTAGCCATGTTACCAATTTGGCCTACAACCTCTACATCCCAATCACCAGGAACTAGTTCAAGATCCGGAACGAAATGCATCCTCTCAAAATAGATATTGGAGAATTCTTTTCACAAGCGCTCCAACTTTGCTTTATTATCAGAGGTAAGGGCCACCTACTGTACGGTGGTAGTGTTCAGGTGGTCCTGACCAGAAGGGACAAGAGCCGCTTTCTTTTTTTCTGAACTTTTGCTTGGATCTTTGTCTTTGGATTCATGATGCTTCTTGGAAGATTTTCCCTGAGAGGGTGCACTCTTCGGAGGAGTTATAGCTTTGGGAATTTGTTTGCCTCTCGCCTGTAGCATTGGACGACTATGGTACTTCCCATGATCCTACTTCGATGGGGACCGAGATCATGTAGAGTGAGACTGATAAGAATCATGGTGTCGTTGACTATCTCTTCCCTGACTGGCACCGCGTTCGTGTTTAGATATGGGATTGAGTCTGGGTGTACAACCATGAAGTTCACGATGAGAATATGAGTGGCGACGAGACATTCTTCCTGCAAAGAATAACAAGCAAGTATAAGACCCATGAATTCAAATAGTACATGAGTGATGTGGCAAGTAATGCATGTGATTTGTGTATCCCGTATAATCCCCCCCCCCCCAACAGGCCAGGACCCGGAGCTAGGCTCATTTGTGCAGTATCTTTCTATTTGGTGGGAGTGGTTGCTTCCTCAGAGACGGGAAAAAATGGTTCCCCTTCGAAGTCATCAGGTGTGTAGATATTATCTGGCAGGGGGATTTTTCCTAACTCCCCAAATATTTGCTCCTCTGTCAATGTACCGTGAGTGGTAGGCTCTATTGGTAGTGGAGTCCTCGGGGGAGACTGCCCCTTGGACATTGAAACCTCCTTTAGCACATCAGATCAAATTTCATCTCCTTTGTATACATTCAAATCCTCATCGTCCTGGTCGATCATTAGCGAAGGACTCTTACGAAATTTGGTCATCTTAGTAGCTTCTGTGGCCACTTCTCCCTCGGTTGGGGGCATGCTACTAGATTCCCCAACTGTTTGAGTAGGGGGCATGCACTTGTAGGGCTTGCCACCCGGACCAAGCCCGAATCTTATGTCCAGAAGGTGGTGTTTGTGAAGGTTCTCGTCGGTTATACATTTCTTAATTTTACAGAGTTTTGACTTTCTTTTTAAAAGGTGAGATAACCGGTCCTCATACACCGAGCCTTCTGTGTTTTGGAAATTATGATTTGTATATAGAAATAGAAATATTAGCACTTCAATCATACAATTAGAGCATGCAATGAAGAATTCAAAACCTACTTGATTGTAGCCACTTCCTAGCACACCCGGCTTGGTGTTTTATATAAAACCAGTCAGATTTAGCATCTCCTAAATTACCATGTCCATCTGTCAAGACCTTTTGGAGGAGATCGATTCAAAGAAAATGAAGTTCGGAATCCCCGTGGAACGATGTTTTAAATAGTAATAGAAGTTCAAATCTTTGAACATAAGTTCGGTCTCTAAATATTTTGCATATGTGATGTACAAGGTATACAAAGCAGCATAAGCATTTGGGTGGAGCTACATAGGAGCAATACGTAGTCACCTCAGAAGATCGACGAAGATTGGAGGAAATGGAGGAATGGCACCCACCAAGCACATGACTCTACTGATAGCCTTGTACCCCTCCGGGGAAGAATGGGGCATGTCTCCTTTCTCTGGAGTTTTCACATCAACCCAGGGAATCCCATGCCTTAGGCATAACCTCTTAAGTTTTATATCATCTAATTTGGAGACTATAAAGTCACTCAGTTTCTCTTTCTATACTTCTTTTACACCCTCTATTTCATCAGGAGCTCGATCATCATCCTCTTCCTCAAGTGATGTGCTCTCAGAAGATGTCGATTATGTTTCAAGATCTATCTCATATTCGGAGTTAGAATTACTCCAATCTGGGTCCGACGGGAGTACATCGGGATTATAATAATTTGATGACTTTGGATCTGCACTTTTCTCTAATATTCTTGCTGAGCGTCTATCAGACATGGTTGTGTTGCTGATTAAACATGAGAGATTAGAACACAATTACCCGTGAACCCCGTGTGTGTACAAGTGTAAAGTGCAAGTGTGTACATTACTGAAAAGAAAAATCATGAAGTTAATCAGATCAGCATGATATTAGTCATTGTATGCAGCTAAGTTATGTTGTCATCCAGTTCAGAAGATTCATCTTACAGGATCCTAATTGTTCGTTGATATGTTAGAATTACATTGAATTTCAGTCAATATGAAGGTTGGTTCGGTGAATAAATTGGCTCGCTAAAGCCTAATGAAACGGCTCGTGATCCAGGTTCGGCTCATGAGAAATAATTCGGTTCGTAATTATGGGATGGCTCGTGAACTAATACGAATCGTGAATGGACCTCCAGATCATGATCTGGGTTCGGGTTGGAAGTCCAAATTCCATCGACTCATGAATGATCGGCTCGTGAGCCATCTCCACGACCATATTCAATCCACCCCTCTCACGAATCGACACTTTACCATCTTCACGACCCGACCCGCCATCTTATTTCACCACTACTATAAATTGAAGTCTCACTCCTCTCCATCTAACTCCAGGAAGCACTGAGGATTTTGCTAGCATTTATTTTCCTTCCTCCCTCACCAGGATACCAAATTTCTGTCCCCAAATCACGAACAGCCTATTCGTTCCCGACGATTCAACCCATTCGCGAGTCTGTATCCTTTCACTCACCAGTTCATCCATGTTTTTGAACCCGATTATATCTCGACCTAGCGCCTGAAGATGAAGATTGCCACCATCGTCGGCGATGACTCCAACTCCATGACCCTCGCCACTACCATCCAACGTTGGCGATGGTGCCAAAACCGACGATGAAGGGAAACTCATGGAAATCAATTTCGAATTGATGCCCAAAAAAGAAACAGTGCAAACAAAATTATCATTACTATTACCTTTCTAATTCAATTGGATGGTTTTAAAATCATTTGAATTTGAAGGAAATAAATTAGGGTTGGAGATTGGGGAAGAGGCGGCAGCAGTAAAATGGTAAAAGAAGAAGAGTAAAAAGGAGAGGGGACCGGTTTATATAGCCTATGCAAAGGCTTTTGTTCTTCCTTCTTTTGTCTCTTAGGATCGGACTGGCCCAATGGACCATGAGCGCTCAGCTGAGCCCACTGGGGAATGCATGAGGACCTGTTCAACCATTGATTCGTGACTCATACACGAGGAGTTCGGACCATAGCATGACTTAGCGACCCAGTCTTTGGAACAACTGTTGAACTTGAAGGTTGGAACTTTTACACACAGAAGCAATGAAATTATTTAAGACTATTTTTTACGGAGGTTTAAGGGTTCACCTGAAGAATTGATCGCAGTGTGCTCCAAAACTAAAAGGATCGAAGTCAATTAATAAACAGAACAATAATTGGAACCTCAACACCGTATTTGAACTCATCAAAGGACACGGCTATTCGAAACATCGTAACCGTACAAGCATATGTAACTATTGATCCACACCCGTCCCAAAAAAGGTACTTTGGCAATTTCGAAGCGTGTTCAATCCCTGATAAAACATACTTCGAGGGGGCAAAATGTTGGCTAGTTTTGTGACTAAGCCACCAAGAAGGGAAATATCCATATTTGAATGGAGAAAGACTCATATACAAAAGTTCAAGACAAATTTACCTTGGTTCAAGAAGCACTGTAACCTGATCGTGATCCAGCTTACTCCACCCGCTCGTGATTCCCCTGTCACGACCCACTCGCGGCCCAGTTCCTCGACCCACTCATGAGAAGCTACCCACGACTCGTTCGTGATATAGAGTCACGAACTGACCCTGCAACCTGAGAATGGTGGTCAAGACTTAGTCATTCACGAACCGAGAATGAAGGATCTTGCTACACCTATCCATAACTGCCATTTTGACTATTTCTCCACCAAGCCACAAACCAGTCCGAGATCCTCGGGATCTGTGCCATGTATCTTCATGAACCGCCTACAGATATCACCTATAAATAGCCCCATACTTGGCATTTTTTAGGATCTTTTTGGCAACTCTGAGTCTTGTTTCCACCATTACTGTTAATCCATTATTTCTAGTCAGCATTATCTTGAAATTACTAAGTGAATCATCATTGTAAAAGTGAGATTGAGAGAAATCATTGATTGTACTTGCATTCAATGTATAATCAAAGATATATAAAGTGGACGTAGGCTCGTTAACGCCGAACCACTATAAATTTGGTGTGTTGGTTGCATTTTCTTTCATTTCTAGTTATTATTCTCTGCAATTCTAGACAATTTGGATGTTAGAGCCATAATTTGGTCTAACACGTGGTTAGTTACCGTATTCGACAAAAATCTGCACTTTCCAGCAGTCGAATATACGTCCAAATGATGCGAGATATTATTAACCATAGGAACCTATGACGATAATTAGTTTGTATGCGTATGGTCTTTTCGCTAATAGAAACTAAACGGGAATAACTCAATAACGTAGCCTGCTTTGGGATAAGGTCTTACGTGGTTAGATCCACCAATAAATGGTATTAAGCGATCGCGTAGCCCACCTCCCATAAATGGAAGCATTAAAGGCTAATTGGGTACGAGCTTGATAATCTTCACGAATAGTCTGCTTCCTTTGTCCTTCAATGACTTAAGTCGAGGAGTCCACCTGGGAATAGGTCCACCAGTTAGGGGTCTTAAATGTTGTACGAATCCTACCTAACCTTGGAGTTAAAAATGTCCAATATGGTCATTCCATAGGGCTACCTATCTTACAAGAAGTATTAAGCGTCTAGGAGGTTATCCAATAAGGCCAGCTAGATAGTAACATCCCTCCACCGAGTGGTCTTAAGTGGTTGCTTACTATCTCTCGCCTTATGCGGAGGATGGGTTTATATGCGTGAATGAAAGAAGCCTTAACTAGTAGCCCCATGTAGCTAGTATCCTCTAGTTTATAATAACGTTAAATAATTCATTAAGACAAGAGGTATTAAATGGCCAACAAGTCCGCTTAGGGTCTTAATTAAGTGATCGAGAGAATCCACCCCATCTATCATTCGATAGTGAGGCGTTAAGGGGCTAAGTATACATACATAAGTAATTAAACTCCTTAGTTAATGTTCACTTCTCGGTTTAATAATTAGTTAAATGATGATATAAAGGCTTCACAAATGAATGCGCAAACATTCAATCTCGGTATCAATATTATTGGGAATACTACCCTGGGTATGGTAGTTGGAGTCGTGCACAAAGGTTTACAAGTTTAGGATTACTCGCCTTGGAAGGCATATATTTTGGGTTGTACCAAACATGATACATCTATATATTGTAAGCTGTGTTGTACTCTTCCTGTTCACCGGAATCTTGTTGTTCTGGCCCCTCCTCGTTACAACCTCCTAGGTTTCCTAGAGAAGGTCAGGATCTCATAGGTGTCTAAGTTTGGTTTTTGGTTCTTGTTCTCTCTCATGCTCGGTATTGACATAGCGACTCACTTTTATAAGGTAGTTACTTGATTTAATACTAGTTTATCCTATTTTGTTTCCGTTGTGAGTTATTTTATCGTACTCTAATTATGCTCATGCTCATTTATTTGCAGGTACTAGATTTACACGCTCCATGCTTGGATGCGTTTGAGTTTTGATTTTTATCGAAATTTAGGTTCAGAAACGCGTGGGTGTTACATTTGGTATCAGACCTTAGGTTAGACAATCAGGGGAATTAGTTAAATTAGGACTCGTGAGAGAACGTAATTCGATTTTCTTTTTCTATTTTTCTTCGTCTTTCTTACTCGACTTTGTATTATTTCGACGATGAATTAGTCGTGGACCTAACTATATAAAATTGGTCTTAAGCGGCTAAGAATTGAAATATGTTGAGTTCGGATTTCTAGTCAATTATGACTTACCCTACATTACGTTGGTGGTTTCATTAGAAGAGCATGAGGATGGCATATGATGGATTTCGTCGATTCAAGTTTGGAGATTGAACAAAAATCTAGCTATAATTGAGATAGTCGCAATTTTTGGTTTTTGGTTTCGTTTGGTAGTTCCAGTCAAAGACCTTTTCATGGTCTTGAAATGGGAAATCCATGTTATATATTGTATCCATTCGGAAATAATTAGGAGGTATATCCATTCGTTACTTCATTAAATTTCCCTATATTACTTTATTGAAAATATTCATTTGAGTTCTTGGTCTTGTATTCGACGGAATTTTATGTTTAAATCTGTTTGGAAAATAAAATGGATTTCGGAAAGTTTTTGGAATTATGATTTCGAACAAATATTTTTGTAAATAAAAATTTTAAAAAGTTAACCTATTCGTATTTCAAAATTGTTCGGGCTTTGTGTGATTTTAATAAATAATCCAATTAGTAGACAATAAGGAATCAAAAATGACAAAGAATATGCTTCGAAACTTAAAGTTAATTAACGACCATTTGTAACACCCCATACTTTTCTACGAATATTAATAGACGAAATAAGAATAATTAATTTTAAAAGTGAGAATTAAGTAAAACAGACTATACCACTGCGTTCATCTCAAAATTCTGGTCAAGATGGACCCAAAGTTCGCATTAAACGGATAACGTATGAGAAAGTTATGGACCTTGGAAGTTTGTATACATATAAGGGAAACATATGTATATACATAAATTAATAAAATAAAAATCAACCTAAAATTCAAGAAAAAAATTCAAAACAGCGGAAGTGGTAAGGCAAAACGCCAAACCGACCTATTTTATGGGTCGACCCAAGCCCCGCTGGGTCGACCTCAGGGTCAACTCAGGGTGTTTGGAATCGACCCCGTCAGCCTAGAATGGTCTGTGACGAAATTTTGTGTTTTAGGGCTTATGTGTCGCACTGTGGTTGGCTGGGTGACATGTCTCTTTGGTTTAGATGGCTCTGATGACTCCTATGCTAATCTAAAGGCCATGGTTTGCCTAACACACCTATAAATACATATCCATACCTAAACCCTAATTCTATTATTCACTCTCATGGCGCCTCCATGCCACCAAACTCTCATCTAAACCAAGCCACCACTAAAACCTAAATCAAATCAAAAAGTTCTTCATCAACCTAGAGGATTAATCAATACCAAGTTAGAGTTCTTCAACAACAACAAGCGATTCAATTATCTTTTCTAATCCAAACGCTGTAAGTTTAGTTATTTTTAGATTTGAACACCTAAATCTAGTCTTGACATGTAATAAGATGAAATTGAGACAATGCCTGATTCTAAGTTGTTCTTTTCCTTCTATTCTTATTCTCATGATGCTATTATCATCAGTTTATCTTGTTGTACATCGGTTTTTCATGTTCATTATGATGTTCTTATCAAGTCTTAGCCTTCATGCCTGTGATGATATTTTCATGCCTATTTTCTCTTTCTTCTTATTTTATGCAACTTCTATCTCCCCCTATTCATTTTCTTTTATTGAACCTGGGTAAACTTCGAACCTAGGCTGAAATCGCGAAATACGAACGTTTGGAATACGGGGAATATTGGGTATTACCTATTTGGGTGAATTTATGGGCATAACATGATTGGTGGAATTATTGGGCATAATTTGTGATGGATATGGAGTATTATTATTACTACTGCAAGTTTGGATAAATTGGCATATAAATCAATATTTGGGCATATGTAAATTGGCATGTAAATCAATAATTGGGCATATGATAATTGGCATGTAAAAATTGGAATTTGGACATAATTGGCAAGTATATAATTTAATTAAATCTAATGGCCACCTAAGACACGAGGTTAGATTTGAGTTATGGTATAAGGCTGTCCGGAACCCCCCGGCACATCCAGCAACCACAACAACAACAATCTAATGTGAGAGGTCAAAGGCGAAGATTAGACGGGCAATAATGCCTAACACAAGGTTAGAATGAGTTTGTGGTGTAAGGCTGCCCGGAAACGCCCGGCACATCCAGCAACCACAAACAACAAGTCTAATGTGAGAGGTTAGCGCATTGAATGCTTGAACCCGAGGTTGGAATGGGTTTGCGGTGTAAGACTTCCCGGAGCCGCCCGGCACAATCCAGCTACCGCAAATAAGTCCAATGTGAGAGCTTGATGCATTAATAAATAATTAATGCTAAACAAACATGTTAAGTATGGTAGGGTTAAGTCAACATGCAACATTTAACCAATATGACATGACAAGTGGGTGGGTTAAGTAACTCGACTGGATTAATAACACTTAACCAATATAACATGATGAATGGGTGGGTTAAGTAAACTTGAATTGATTGATTGACGACACTTAACCAATATCGGGGGGTATACGAATAGACCCTAAGAAAACCCGAGTAGCGGGACCCTTTTCACCAGTAACCCACATTAGGTATCAACGGGACATTGAGCTAGGCAGGGTGGGGAACGATTACTGGGCTAATTATAAGCGGTCAAAATAGCGGCATGTGGTACGGCAGTGCAGGTTCCGACGGATTACGGGCGTGCACATAATTCCAGCATAGGAAAATTTAGACACTGAGTACCAAGTAGGTATAAAGCTATGCACTCTAGAACTGTATCGTGTTGCCACCCTAGGAAATGATACACCCTATGGTGGGACCAGCACAGGTTTCTACAAGTAGGGGCCCGGTTGATACAAACACATGCAGAACGTTATGAGTAGGAGCCGATCAATTAAGATAGGTATGATGGGGACAGGTAAACTGTCAATATGAGGTGGGACCCTCATCATGAGATATGTACCTATAAAACTATCATGTGGGAAATGGGGATCACTTATCTTGTTTTGTAACAAATGGCATTAGTTGAACACTAGTTAGGTGGTGCAGAGAAATTAGTAATCACTGTGATACCTTATCTTGTTCTAGTCTTATCTTATGCTTATCTCGTTATCTTGCGATGCTTATTATCATGGTTATGTCTTGTATCCAGTTTATTCATGTCATGATGCCTTTACCTGTTTACATGCTGAAAGTCACTGGACTTACCAGGCTTTATGTCTGACTATGTTTTTGTTTCGCCTTCTTTCTTTCGTCCCCCCCCCCCAAGGTCCATAAGGAGGGAATACCACCGCTTAGTTCAGATTCTTTTCAAGCTCGAAGATTGTGATGTACTACTTTGGACTCTTTGCTTTACTGCTATGGTTGGTTATTGCTTAATTGGGGAATTATGTTATGTTATTTTGTATTATGCTTCTTTTGAGAAATAAGACAGATATTTGATGTTTTGGTGTTGATGTTTGAAACAACCCTTATGAAAGTTTATCTTATTATGATACTATGGAATAAAAGTTCTAATTGTTTTTTGCTACTTAAATTTGTCTGGTTTGTAATTTTATCTGTACAATACTCTTATGACCCCCACTAAAGTTAATGCATTCCCTTTGTGAGTGACCTTAATGGAGGTAGGGTGTTACACGTGGTATCAGAGCTGAACGTTACCAGAACGGATAAAAGATTTTGAAAACTATTTTCAAATGCATATTTTAAAGATTTTTTTTTTCAAAACCATGATTTAAAGAAGCATTTTCAAGGAAAAGTATTGTTATTTTAAAAAGGCATATTCCCCAAAGCCATATGCGCTATCCTTCTTTTCTTTGTTTTGAATCCTTTCCTTTTTCTTTTCAGCGTGTCTGGGGAACCCGAGATACCTGAGGGTGTTCCGATACCCTCTTGGTTCAGACGATGCGTAGAGGCTAGGACCACTGCCACGGGCCCAGCCAACGTTCCTCCTCCTCCTCCCTCAGCTGCTGTCGCTCCTTGCATTGATGCTTTTGCTAAGATTTGTAAGGACTTCCGTGCTATGGGCGGAAAGATCTTTAAAGGGACTGAGACGTTTGTTGAAGCACGAAACTAGCTCAAGGAAACAGAAGAGTTGTTTGCTATCTTTGAAGTGGATGATAGGAGGAAGATATAATTGGCCGCTTGGATAATGAAGGAAGAAGCCTCTTACTGGTGGGAAGTTACTAGTGCTGAGTTACCAGTTGAGACTTGGGTGGACTTTAGGCAGAGGTTTGAGATGAAGTTCCTCTCGCCAACTAAACAAAGCCTACAGATGGAGAAATTTCTAGCACTCAAACAAGGGAGTATGTCAGTCAAGGAATACGTCAACAAATTCAATTTGCTTGCAAGATTTGGGTTGGAGTTGGTAGATACACCTTACAAGAAAGCTTTACGTTTTGCTAGAGGCTTGAATGAACCATTGCATGGTCTAGCTATGTCCCATATTCCAATGGGCGCAACTTTTGAGAGATTGGTCGACATGGCGCTATTACATGAAGAAGACAAGGGTGGGAAGAAAGAAGTGAATAAAGATGAACCTCAAAACAAGAAGGTGGACAATAAGAAGGGTGGAAAGAACAACAAGACACGCGACAAGAGGAAGTGTAACTATTGTGGTATCATTGGCCTCATCGCTAAAGACTGTAGAAAGAAGAAGAGGAAGACGGGTGGTTGTTTCCATTGTGGCGAGACAGGACATGTAGTTAAGGATTGCCCAAAGAAGCAAGGGCAAAGGGCAGGACCTTCTGGAGGGCAAGTTCAAGCTCTCCTGGCACCCACTCAAGAGAGAGGTAGAAATATTTCCATTGAAAGTTTGGTTTTTCTTGTTGATCATCCTATACGCACTCTTTTTGATTCTGGCGCATCGCATTCTTTTATATCCGCTTCTATAGTAGAGTCTCAACACCTTAGTACATGTATGGTAGAGGATCCCATTGTTGTCTCAAATCCGATTGGGGGTTCGCCTCATTTATCTATGATTTGCTTGGATTTAGGAATATCTATACTTAGTGTTGAGTTTCGATGTAATGCATATGTTGTTGGTTTCATGGGCTATGGGTTGCTTCTAGGGATGGAATGGTTATACAGAAATGGTTCCATTCTCGATTGTGAAAGGAGGGTAGTTAGACTTTTGACTCGTCTCGGTAATACCCTCGAAATCTCGTGTAACCCCAAGGGTTATGTCATGCTTAGTTACCTAGAATCTCTTGATGCATCAGTTGATAATTTGCAATCTGTTCTAGTAGTCCGTGAGTATCCCGATGTCTTTGATGAGGTGAAGGGTTTACCCCCAAAACGTGAAATAGATTTTCGCATATACTTGGTTGATAATGCCAAACCAGTTGCTTTACCCGTACGACACATGGCTCCCAAGGAAAGGAAGGAGCTTAGTAAACAAGTTAAAGAGTTGCTTGAGAAGGGGTTTATTAGGCGAAGTATTTCTGAATGGGGTGCTCCAGTAGTATTCGCTACTAAGGCGGATGGTTCACTTCGCTTATGTGTGGATTATAGAGAGTTAAACAAGCTGACTAAGAAAAATAGGCACCCACTTCCACGAATAGATGATTTGTTTGACCAGCTTGCAGGTGCGTATGTTTTCTCACAACTAGATTTGGCTATAGGTTTTCATCAGCTAAGAGTGGCTAAGGACAGTATAGACAAGACTGCTTTTAGGACCCCTGATGGTTTCTTTGAATGGCTCGTCATGCCTTCGGTTTGACGAATGCACCCGCCTATTTTGTTGAGTTGATGAGTAGGGTGTTTAGGGAGTTCCTTAATAAGTTTGTGGTAGTCTTCGTGGACGACATCTTGGTTTTCTCAAAGAATGAGGAAGAACATACTTTGCATTTGAGGGCAGTCATAGATACCCTTCGAGCAAATCAGCTTAAAGCGAAGTTCTCCAAATGTTACTTTTGGAGAGAAGAAGTAAGGTTTCTAGGACATGTGGTGTCCAAAGACGGGATAGCTGTAGACCTCGGAAAAGTAGTTGTGGTGCAAGATTGGAAGATCCCAAAGAATGCAACAGATGTGCGAAGCTTTCTTGGAGTAGCGGGCTATTATAGGAAGTTCATTAAGGACTTTGCGAAGATATCAGCCCCACTTACTAAACTGACGAAGAAGAATCTAGCCTTTGCTTGGGACATTGATTGTGGCATTGCTTTCCAACGATTGAAAAGGGCTCTTACAACAGCCCCAGTGTTGACATTGCTAGACGGTAGTAAAATGTTTACAATATACACGGATGCATGCGGTACGGGACTAGGCACTGTCTTGATGCAAGAAAGGAAGGTAGTAGCTTATGGTGGAAGACAGTTGAAAGTATATGAGAAAAACTACCCAACCCATAATCTAGGGTTAGCTACCATTGTTTTTGCACTTAAGTCTTGGCGCCATTATCTCCTAGGTGAGAAGTTTGAATTGTATACTAACCCTAAATCGTTGAAGTACCTTTTCTCGCAGAAAGATCTTAACTTGAGGCAACAAAGGTTGATGGAGTTCTTAGCATCCTACGATTTTGAGATTGCGTGTACCCCTAGCAAGGGTAACGTTGTAGCTGACGCCTTGATTAGGAAGAAGTTGACTTTGAGTCCTATGTTTGTGAAGAGGAAGAGCTTAGAGTACATAACGGACTTTGACTTTAGTCCCTCTGTCGATTATGTGACCGGTTTGTTAGCATCCTTAGAGGTGAGACCTACGCTTTTGAGACCGATTGGAGAGGCCCAACAAGATGACCCACAGTTGCTTGAGCTAGTATAAAAGCTCATAGGAGGGGATTCTTCGAGCCATCTTGGTAGGTATACCCTAGATGACAAGGGTTGGTTACATAGGGACTGGAGACTTTGTGTACCACAAGATGAGAACTTGAGGAAGACAGTTCTTGAAGAAGCCCATCATTCTAAGATGACCATACATCTCGGTGGTGACAAGATGTACAAAGTCATGAAGTAGGTTTTCTTTTGGGCCGGAATGAAGAAGGACGTGGCTGAGTTCGTTTCTAAATGTTTGGTATGTCAGCAAGTCAAGGCTGAGCAGAAAAAGTCCGGTGGACTACTTCATCCTCTAGAAATTCCGCAATGGAAATGGGAGAGTATCTCAATGGACTTTATAGATGGGTTGCCTAGGTCTAAAAGAGGCAATACCAGTATTTGGGTGATAGTGGACAGACTTACGAAGAGTGCTCACTTCATTCCTGTCAAGAGAAAGAGGACTGCATCATCGTTAGCACCTATTTATGTTAGGGAGATAGTTCGTTTGCATGGGGTACCTTCTAGCATAGTAAGCGATCGTGATCCTATCTTTACTAGTGACTTTTGGAAAAGTTTACAAGATGCCATAGGGACTCAGTTATGCTTGAGCATGACGTATCATCCTCAGACGGACGGCGAAAACGAGAGGGTGAATCGGATTCTAGAAAACATTTTGAGGCTTTGTATCTTGGACTTTGGCGGGACATGGGAGGACCACCTTCCACTAGTAGAGTTTGCGTATAATAACAACTATTAGTCTAGCATTAGCATGACACCTTTTGAAGCTTTGTATGGACGGCCATGTAGATCACCAACTTGTTGGTGGAAATCCACAGATAAGCTAGTACTTGGGCCAGATATGATTAGAGAGACTTCGGAGAAAGTGGATCGAATACGAAGACATATGAAGACCGCCTAAGATAGACAAAAGTCGTATGCTGATAGGAGAAGGACCGACCTTGAGTTCAGTGTTAGAGACATGGTCTTTGTCAAAGTATCACCATTAAAGAATGTTGTTCGCTTTGGGTTGGTAGGGAAGCTAGCACCGAGATTCGTTGGACCGTTTCCGATTACAGAGAGAGTTGGACAGATGGCCTACAAAGTAGAGTTGCCTGAGAAGCTTGGTGGTGTACATAATGTGTTTCACATATCACATTTGAGGAAGTGCTTACATGACACCACAGATGTAATGACCCGAAAATCCGGACCAATTTGAGCTGACCAAATAACACAAGTCCAATCCCAAATTGTACTGGAAATTCAAGAAATTAATAGAAAGAACATAGAAGGTGAGGATAGATAAGATAGAACTAATAGAATAGAAGAAGAAGAAGAAGAACATCATCATCAGAGTGAACACGAATCTCACAGCGGAACGAATAAAATATAACATAACTTTTGAAATACAAACAGTATGTATACAATAACACTTATCAGAGTACAACACTTACAACACAGCGGAAATAAACTATAGCTATATGATCTTGAAGCCTCCTGCTCCAAGCTCCCTAAGTGTATCTGTAAAATCCCGACTACTTGACTGCCCGTACAAATTTAGGCACCCAAGAGTTTAGGGAAACAAAACAAAATAAACTCCGGATCAGTCAAGGGACTGGTGTGAGTAAAATAGTTTAAACAGGTATATGATATCTCATAAGACCACGCCGTGAATACGGAACGGGTTTTTCCCTTATGAAAATCCAAACATCTTTGAAAAGCAATATCATTCTGATATTATAATAATGTCTATATACAAATAGCTATCAATTTAGCAGAACGCTTTCATCTCACGTTCTACATATATAGTATACAATCGAAATCGCAAGCACGTATTGGGTAATGGATTTCCAACTATGACAAGGTATGGAACCACCTTCCGATCAGTGTACTCTAGGAATGATACACTGGAGTTCAACAAGAACATCTTGCAACTCAGCCACACGTGACCGACCACTCATTTCGCTTGAGTGTATCGAATGTACATCACCAACGGTTGAGATCAGCAACCGTTTCCCATATATATATATGGGACAGCATTGATATATTAAAGAAGCAAATGAATATTCTCTAGATAGGTGATTATACACCCTACTTCGGTGCGACGACTTAGCCATGCTGCCCGCCCGATTTTTGTCATTTACCGGTTGTTGAGGCTAGAAGCTATGCTTATCTTTTCACATACCACATCTTCATTCACTTAGAATGTCACATCGTCATACCCGCCAAATCACAAATTGACTTCCCCAAACATACCACGGGTATAAGCTAAGAGAAACGAATTCCTCCGCCACCAACGTAAATACGTTTGAAACGATCAACTTACGTGATCTACCAGATATAGTCTGTCAGACCTTCGTCCATACACGTTGTCCTAGGACTGGACAAACCGAAGGCACTATTCAGTATATCCATCTTAGGCACTGTTATCTAAGATTTACACAATAGCCCTTGCACTTTACTCCATCTTCAATTATCTTTGGCATATATGATTCGCAACGCTTATTCCAATACAGAGTGGTTCTTTGGATAATAATCCAACCGGTCTCTCCATATTAACAACATTAAAATGGTCAAAACTTAGATAGTCTGTGAGTTAACTATCAACGAAAACAAGTGTGCAAACCAATCATCCAACATATATATATATATATATATATATATATATTTCCTAATTTTCTATGTTTAGAAAATATACGTTATTAACACTGGAAAACATTTCCATGGCTTAATTATGTATCACTATTCTTCCACATCTATCAGACTCCAACTATAAACTAACAAGAGAATAATTTCCTAAGTATAAACCCCGAAGGCCGAAACCAACATCAGATCAATACTCAGAAAACTATTCAACTTATTAACCTCTAGTCAGTTTCTAATTTTTGCTTAACTCTATATCTTTAACTCTATTTGATTAACTCTGTTCGAATAACTCTAGTTCGTTTTTAATTCAAATCGATTAACTCTATTTGATTAACTCTAGCTGGTTAACTCTAACTGATTAACTCCTGACTGGTCAACCCTAACTGATTAACTCTAACTGGTTAACTCTAATTGATTAACTCTAATTAATTAACTCTATTTCCTTTTTAAAATATCGTATTTATTTTCTAAAATATTTCCTTTATAATCCTATTTATTTAACAAATAAATATCTCCTTTATTCTATTTATTCTAACAAATAAATATTCCTTTTAATTCTATTTGTAAATGGTTTACAAATATTTCTCTTCCTATTTGTTTGACAAATATTTTCCCTTATATTTGATTTACAAATATATATCCTTTATATATGATTTACAAATATATTTCTCCTATATTTGATTTACCAAATATATTCCTTTACAAAAATCCTTTTATTTATATATATATAATCCATTGATTTTATATAAATAAATTTATTTCAAAATAAACTTTGAAAATTCCTTTTCTACATTCTGGTATTTCTTATGGTGTTTAACACACCATATAACATCGATAATTATCGTCCCAACACACATAATCAACGTCAGATTATATATCACATTATATATCACAATATATAAATCACAGTAAAATAAATGTTGAGGAATCCAGTTGGACTCCTCCAACCTGTTTCCCTGCATCACAGATGTTAGACAATACGATTAACATCGATTTCACTTCGATATGAAATATTCTGATGGCAGAATCGACATATAAATATTTAACAGTATATATATACATATATATATATATATATATGATTCCTACTAACTGACTAGCAGTTCAATCAAACAGTCAACACAAAATCAAACAGAAAATATTTAACAGTTCTAAGAATACAACTGAAAATATAAACTGTTCAGAGTTGGTGAGTTTTACTCACATTTGCGCGTTAGCCGTTAAATAACGGTTTGCGTTATTCGATTCAGTCTGACAAATTATTTCGCCATAAATTTGTAACGAGCTCTGATGGACTTCCAGTCAGTTTCATTGTGGAGTGCTCGTCTATACGATCCTGTCGGATCTTGTTTCGCTCAATTCCTTGTTTGAAATTCTTGGCCCAACTTCTCCCTGCCAAACCCATACCCAGAATTATAAAAATCCCACAAAACTTTCTCGTTCACTGTCCACATACAGTAAATAAGTACCCCTCCCTTTCTTTACTTACACCCGTTAAAACATTCCTCCTTCCTGTTCGAAGAACTCCAACACACTTCTCTCTCTTCTTACTCCATGAAACAAACCAGCTCCTCCACGTTAAAAACTTACGGTCTTCCCCTCCCTACACGCATTATGTTGCTACAGTCCAACTCATTCATCATTTTCAAAAATGTGTCGTGACCCACACACTTGAGAACTGCTACTCCACCAGTATTTCAACAACTTCACATTAACCCTTTGTTCCACCTCCTTCCATTTTCAGTTCGCACCCACTTCCATTTACAGTGTATACCACAAAAATAGACACACCTCTTGGCGAAAGCTATCCTCCCTCCACTTATAAAGAAAAACGAGAGCGCCTGTCACCATGCGTGGTAAACTTCCACCTTCCTTACTCCACCTTCCCATCACGTACTCCAACACCGAACTCACCACCACTCCTCTCTTTGACTCCTCGACCACCCTAAAGCCAAACTGAAAAACTCGACAGCCCTCTTGTAAACCCGTCATCGACTGCATCTCGCCCACAACAGTGACCATCGCGTCACTTAATACCATCGTTCACTCCCACAAATTCTGAGCGTAAGCCAAACATTTGGCACGCTGAAATAGTTCAGCGAACAAACAAGAAGCAGACCCAAACAAAACACACTAGATAACGAAAGTCGATTTCTCTTTGGTTTTTGATTTTTAATTAGTTTTTGGAAGAATGATTTTTTTGGTGGCGGCTTGGATATTTTGATCAGAAATGAAATTAGGTCTTAATGAATGGGAGGGGGTACTTATAGAACTTCAAGTTTTAGATATAATTTGGCTTTCCTCTCTCCGTGTTTTCAGAACAATATGTGGCTGAACAAGGGTTTCGTGGCCCTCTTTTTGGCCTTAGAATGACTTAGGATGTTTATGTTGTAGGAGATATTTTATTACACCAACACTAAATCACAAAGTCTCGCCTTAAACCAAATCCATGTGATCTCTGTTTGTCCACGGACTGATATGAAAATATCAACTAATCGAGTAATGTGTCGTGATCCCAAAATTATAATAATACCGGTAGATTGACTCACAGTTTGAAACTTCAAAAATGTTGATTTCAGGGTGCGAAATACTTCAAATAAAAAGTCGCTTATTAAATTAATTAAAAATTACCGTAAAATTTTAAAAATTATTTTATCACTATTTCCCAAAAGAACCTTGTCTAAATTCAAACCAGATCTCTAGTTATATCGAATAAACCGACACGGTCGATAAACGATTCTATAGCGACTATTTTAAAATTTGATTTGGACATATCTCAAAATCTACATGATGAAATCCCGATTTTTCTCTTCCACTAGAAAGATATACTCCACCAGCTCCACACGTTTCTTGTTTCACAGAAATCCGATTTAAAACGAACCTTGTATATTCAGTTGAAGTTCAAATCGCCAAATAGCGAACTACCGCGCCATTTCAAGCTCTATTTTAATTATATTATAATTATACGTTCAAACTGCCATTTATATAATATATTAGTTATTCAAATTCAATTCCAAGCTGAATTAAATATCACAGATGATCTGGTTCACACCATATCGCCATTTCAGCCAATTTTGATTATTTCAGAATTAAATATATTATTTAATTATAATTTTAATTAAATATTCACCATTATTTAATTCAACGACCATTTAAATTCTTTAATCACCCTTTAAATAATTAAATAAATTAATTATAATACCTCTGACAATACAGGTCATTACAATCTTTCCCTCTTAAAATAATTTCGTCCTCGAAATTGCTAAAAGATAGGGGACGACCCTATCGACTGGAATTCCTAAGATTTGTTTACCCCTAATTTCTGATTTCAACTGAACCAATTAATATCACTAAAATATTAATTCATTCCGACTAACTAAAATTTTCAAAAATTCTGAAAATTTTCTACGCTTTAAATTTTCGGAGAAATTCGCCATAACCTCCTTTGTACAGCCCTATCGGTAAAACCACAACTCGCCACTCTTGGCCTTCTCCAACCCAAAAGAAAATCAAACAGCCAAGCGGCTTGCCAATTCGGCTCATAAATCTCATGCTTATATCGAATATAAACTTGTACCTTTTTGTCGGGCATATCAACTCTATCACTTTACCTGTTATCAATTCAATATATACCAATGCAATTCCAACTTGATCCCAAATTAATTTATCTTTAACCCACCCATTCGCTTATACGTAAGTCGAATTTCATTTCAAACTCAAGCACTATTCTTGATTTCAAATCCATAACTCACCAGTCTAATATAATTCCAGATTATCTCTAATCAAGCCTAATTCCACTTGATATCAATCAAATGATTTTCATTTACTGGCTTTTAATTCAATCTCAATTCTATTGGTTTTTTTACAAATTTTACTTTAATTTGTTTAAATTTAAACAACCTTTTCCTCTTGGAAGTTTTTAAACATTTTTGCTTTACTAAAACCAACTATCCCGTTTTGGATTCCAAACAACTTGCTTTTCTAAACAATTTCAAAAACAATCTCTTTGGTGGTAATCCGTCACTTACCACTCGAAGATGAACACTGATGATGCTGCAGTCATCATCAGAGTTTATTTTCCAGCTACAGAAGTGAGTTCAATACTATTTCAGCTTTCAAAACCATTTCTCAAACACTTCCACTTTGAAATATATTTCAAATACCATTCACAATGCTTTAAACCAATTTAAAATCTCCCAGGATTTTAAAATTTCCTTATACTTAATCCAGATTCATTTACAAACACTTTTCCAATTTCTGGGATTTTAATTCCAATTCTATTCTGATTTGAATTCAGTTTTAATTCATTTCGATTCCATATATTTCACTTATATGAATTCTGATTGGTTATATATAACCATTTCACTTTATAATCTTACTCGATTATAATTACAACCAATATATCTAATATATATATTTCCTCTATATCAGAATATACTCTGGGTAAACTTATTTTAATTTACCCTCTTTACAAAACATATCGTGTCGACCCATCGTATTCGAGTGTTTACAAACTCCTACCGATACAGTGGATCAAACTGATCGATCAGAACCCATAAACAACTCAACCAATGAATCTACACAATATAAATCATTTTATATCAAATTACAAGTACGCACTCATATATACACTCAACTCAATCTAGGGTATTACTAACCCCATCTCTACTGAGTCACGCCACAGAGCCAAGGTAATTCTTAACTTAAGCTCTGATACCAACTGTAATGATCCGAAAATCCGGACCAATTTGAGCTGACCAAATAACACAAGTCCAACCCCAAATTGTGCTGGAAATTCAAGAAATTAATAGAAAGAAGATAGAAGGTGAGGATAGATAAGATAGAACTAATAGAATAGAAGAAGAAGAACATCATCATCAGAGTGAACACGAATCTCACAGCGGAACGAATAAAATATAACATAACTTTTGAAATACAAACAGTATGTATACAATAACACTTATCAGAGTACAACACTTATAACACAGCGGAAATAAACTATAGTTATATGATATTGAAGCCTCCTACTCCAAGCTCCCCAAGTGTATCTGTAAAATCCCGACTACTTGACTGCCCGTACAAATTTAGGCACCCAAGAGTTTAGGGAAACAAAAATAAATAAATTCCGGGTCAGTCATGGGACTGGTGTGAGTAAAATAGTTTAAACAGGTATATGATATCTCATAAGACCACGCCGTGAATACGGAACGGGTTTTTCCCTTATGAAAATCCAAACATCTTTGAAAAGCAATATCATTCTGATATTATAATAATGTCTATATACAAATAGCTATCAATTTAGCAGAACGCTTTCATCTCACATTCTACATATATAGTATACAATCGAAATCGCAAGCACGTATTGGGTAATGGATTTCCAACTATGACAAGGTATGGAACCACCTTCCGATCAGTGTACTCTAGGAACGATACACTGGAGTTCAACAAGAACATCTTGCAACTCAGCCACACATGACCGACCACTCATTTCGCTTGAGTGTATCGAATGTACATCACCAACGGTTGGGATCAGCAACCGTTTCCCGTATATATATATATATATATATATATATATATATATATATATATATATATGGGACAACATTGATAGATTAAAGAAGCAAATGAATATTCTCTAGATAGGTGATTATACACCCTACTTCGGTGCGACCGACTTAGCCATGCTACCTGCCCGGTTTTTGTCATTTACCAGTTGTTGAGGCCAGAAGCTACGCTTATCTTTTCACATACCACATCTTCATTCACTTAGAATGTCACATCGTCATACCCGCCAAATCAAAAATTGACTTCCCCAAATATACCACGGGTATAAGCTAAGAGAAACGAATTCCTCCGCCACTAACGTAAATACGTTTGAAACGATCAACTTACGTGATCTACCAGATATACTCTGTCAGACCTTCGCCCATACACGTTGTCCTAGGACTGGACAAACCGAAGGCACTATTTAGTATATCCATCTTAGGCACTGTTATCTAAGATTTATACAATAGCCCTTGCACTTTACTCCATCTTCAATTATCTTTGGCATATATGATTCACAACGCTTATGCCAATACAGAGTGGTTCTTTGGATAATAATCCAACCGGTCTCTCCATATTAACAATGTTAAAATGGTCAAAACTTCAATAGTCTGTGAGTTAACTATCAACGAAAACAAGTGTGCAAACAACGATACTATTTCCAGATGGAAATTTTATCGATCAATCATCCAACATATATATATATATATATATCCTCATTTTCTATGTTTAGAAAATATACGTTATTAACACTGGAAAACATTTCCATGGCTTAAATATGTATCACTATTCTTCCACATCTATAAGACTCCAACTATAAACTAACAAGAGAATAATTTCCTAAGTATAAACCCTGAAGGCCGAAACCAACATCAGATCGATACTCAGAAAACTATTCAACTTATTAATCTCTAGTCAGTTTCTAATTTTTGCTTAACTCTATATCTTTAACTCTATTTGATTAACTCTGTTCGAATAACTCTAGTTCGTTTTTAACTCAAATCGATTAACTCTATTTGATTAACTCTAACTGGTTAACTCTAACTGATTAACTCCTGACTGGTCAACCCTAACTGATTAACTCTAATTGGTTAACTCTAATTGATTAACTCTAATTAATTAACTCTATTTCCTTTTTAAAATATCGTATTTATTTTCTAAATAAATATTTCCTTTATATTCCCATTTATTTAACAAATAAATATCTCCTTTATTCTATTTACTCTAACAAATAAATATTCCTTTTAATTCTATTTGTAAATGGTTTACAAATATTTCTCTTGCTATTTGTTTGACAAATATTTTCCCATATATTTGATTTACAAATATATATCCTTTATATATGATTTACAAATATATTTCTCCTATATTTGATTTACCAAATATATTCCTTTTACAAAAATCGTTTTATTTATATATATAAAATCCATTGGTTTTATATAAATAAATTTATTTCAAAATATACTTTGAAAATTCCTTTTCTACATTCTGGTATTTCTTATGGTGTTTAACACACCATATAACATCGATAATTATCGTCCCAACACACATAATCAACGTCAGATTATATATCACATTATATATCACAATATATAAATCACAGTAAAATAAATGTTGAGGAATCCAGTTGGATTCCTCCAACCTGTTTCCCTGCATCACAGATGTTAAACAATATGATTAACATCGATTTCACTTCGATATGAAATATTCTGATGGCAGAATCGACATATAAATATTTAACGGTATATATATTTATATATATATATATATATATATATATATATATATATATATATATATGATTCCCACTAACTGACTAGCAGTTCAACCAAACAGTCAACACAAAATCAAACAGACAATATTTAACAGTTCTAAGAATACAACTGAAAATATAAACTGTTCAGAGTTGGTGAGTTTTACTCACATTTGCGCGTTAGCCGTTAAATAACGGTTTGCGTTATTTGATTCAGTCTGACAATTTATTTCGCTATAAATTTGTAACGAGCTCTGATGGACATCTAGTCAGTTTCATTGTGGAGTGCTCGTCTATACGATCCTATCGGATCTTGTTTCGCTCAATTCCTTGTTTGAAATTCTTGGCCCAACTTCTCCCTTCCAAACCCGTACCCAAAATTATAAAAATCCCACAAAACTTTCTCATTCACTGTCCACATACAGTAAATAAGTACCCCTCCCTTTCTTTACTTACACCCGTTAAAACAGTCCTCCTTCCTGTTCGAAGAACTCCAACCCACTTCTCTCTCTTCTTACTCCATGAAACAAACCAGCTCCTCCACGTTAAAAACTTACGGTCTTCCCCTCCCTACACGCATTATGTTGCTACAGTCCAACTCATTCATCATTTTCGAAAATGTGTCGTGACCTACACACTTGCGAACTGCTACTCCACCAGTATTTCAACAACTTCACATTAACCCTTTGTTCCACCTCCTTCCATTTTCAGTTCGCACCCACTTCCATTTACAGCGTATACCACAAAAATAGACACACCTTCTCTTGGCGAAAGCTATCCTCCCTCCACTTATAAAGAAAAATGAGAGCGCCTGTCACCATGCGTGGTAAACTTCCACCTTCCTTACTCCACCTTCCCATCACGTACTCCAACACCGAACTCACCCCACTCCTCTCTTTGACTCCTCGACCACCCTAAAGCCAAACTGAAAAACTCAACAGCCCTCTGTGTAAACCTGTCATCGACTGCATCTCGCCCACAACAGTGACCATCGCGTCACTTAATACCATCGTTAACTCCCACAAATTCTGAGCGTAAGACAACCATTTGGCACACTGAAATAGTTCAGCGAACAAACAAGAAGCAGACCCAAACAAAACACACTAGATAACGAAAGTCGATTTCGTTTTGGGTTTTGATTTTTAATTAATTTTTGGAAGAATGATTTTTTTTGGTGGCGGCTTAGATATTTTGATCAGAAATGAAATTAGGTCCTAACGAATGGGAGGGGGTACTTATAGAACTTCAAGTTTTAGATATTATTTGGCTTTCCTCTCTCCACGTTTTCAGAAAAATATGTGGCTAAACAAGGGTTTCGTGGCCCTCTTTTTGGCCTTAGAATGACTTAGGATGTTTATGTTGTAGGAGATATTTTATTACACCAACACTAAATCATAAAGTCACGCCTTAAACCAAATCCATATGATCTCTGTTTGTCCACAGACTGATATGAAAATATCAACTAATCGAGTAATGTGTCGTGATCCCAAAAATATAATAATACCGGTAGATTGACTCATATTTTGAAACTTCAAAAATGTTGATTTCAGGGTGCGAAATACTTCAAATAAAAAGTCGCTTATTAAATTAATTAAAAATTACCGTAAAATTTTAAAAATTATTTTATCACTATTTTCCAAAAGAACCTTGTCTAAATTCAAACCAAATCTCTAGTTATATCGAATAAACCGATACGGTCGATAAACGATTCTATAGCGACTATTTTAAAATTTGATTTGGACATATCTCAAAATCTACACGACGGAATCCCGATTTTTCTCTTCCACTAGAAAGATATACTCCACCAGCTCCACATGTTTCTTGTTTCACAGAAATCCGATTTAAAACGAACCCTGTATATTCAGTTGTAGTTCAAATCGCCAAATAGCGAACTACCGCGCCATTTCAAGCTCTATTTTAATTATATTATAATTATACGTTCAAACTGCCGTTTATATAATATATTAGTTATTCAAATTCAATTCCAAGCTGAATTAAATATCACAGATGGTCCGGTTCACACCATATCGCCATTTCAGCCAATTTTGATTATTTCAGAATTAAATATATTATTTAATTATTATTTTAATTAAATATTAACCATTATTTAATTCAACGACCATTTAAATTCTTTAATCACCCTTTAAATAATTAAATAAATTAATTATAATACCTCTGACAATGCAGGTCATTACAGCGAAAGTGGTGGAGCCGAGCATACTTGAGGAAGTTGAAGTGGAGCGAGATGCCACGATTAGACGAGCCCCTACGTGCATCCTTGGATTGGAGGTCAAGAGGTTACGCAACAAAGAAGTCAAGCTAGTCAAAGTACAATGGGGAAGTGATGAAGGAGACACTACTTGGGAGACAGAAGCTAAGATGCGTACGTTGTATCCTTTTCTCTTTGAGGGTATGTTCTTAATTTCCCCCTTTTTCTACTGCTTTGATTATACTTGTTCTATCGTTTAGGACGTGCTCTTGATTATATCATCGACCTTTAGCTAGGAATATCCTATAATTGTAAACATGTGTTTGAGACATGTTATGTTTGGTGGATGCAAGTGGTTGCTCGTGGATGCATTTACACACACCTTAGGCACTAGATCGACTCAAGTCACTTTCATATTGCATATGCATATATATGTTTGGTTATGGATGAGATTGAAATTGGATGTGTTATCATATGAATATTGCATATGGATGAATGATTGTGCACTCATGTAGAGGTTATGAAGTACATTAGGAATAATTGCATACATAATTGGACTCATGACACTAACATAAATCGCATTGAGGAGGTCAACTGAATCAGTAGACCGCCTGATTTTGCATTAGAAAAGGAACATATACACGCACACTATTGCATATGTTCATATAGCATTAGAAATATTTTTTAAGGACAATGGATGCTTGTGAATGATGGTTGAGTAGATGGATGTTGGACGGTAGGATGCATTCTTCTCAATTTAGAGATTTCGGGGACGAAATCCTTTAAGGAGCGGAGAATGTAACACCACATATTTTTCTATGAATATTAATAGACAAACTAAAAGAATACATAATTTTAAAAGTGAGAATTAAGAAACAGACTATAACACTGCGTTCGTCTCAAAGTTCTGGTCAAGATGGACCCAAAGTTTGCATTAAACGGATAATGTATGAGAATGTTATGGACCTTGGAAGTTTGTATACATATAAGGGAAATATATGTATATATATAAATTAATAAAATAAAAATCAACCTAAAATTCAAGAAAAAAATTCAAAACAGTGGAAGCGGGAAGGCAAAATGCCAAACCAACCTATTTTATGGGTCGACCCGAGACCCGCTGGGTCGACCCCAGGGTCAACTCAAGGTGTTTGGAATCGACCCCGTCAGCCTAGAATGGTCTGTGACGAAATTTTGTGTTTTAGGGCTTATTTGTCGCACTATGGTTGGCTGGGTGACATGTCTCTTTGGTTTAAATGGCTCTGATGACTCCTATGCTAATCTAAAGGCCATGGTTTGCCTAATACACATATAAATACATATCCAAACCTAAACCCTAATTCTATTATTCACTCTCATGGCGCCTCCATGCCGCCAAACTCTCATCTAAATCTAGCCGCCACTAAAACCTAAATCAAATCAAAAAGTTCTTCATCAACCTAGAGGATTAATCAATATCAAGTTAGAGTTCTTCAACAATAACAAGCGATTCAATTATCTTTTCTAATCCAAACATTGTAAGTTCAGTTATTTTTAGATTTGAACACCTAAATCTAGTCTTGACATGTAATAAGATGAAATTGAGGATATGCCTGATTCTAAGTTGTTCTTTTACTTCTATTCTTATTCTCATGATGCTATTATCATCAGTTTATCTTGTTGTACATCAGTTTTTCATGTTCATTATGATGTTCTTATCAAGTCTTAGCCTTCATGCCTGTGATGATATTTTCATGCCTATTTTCTCTTTGTTCTTATTTTATGCAACTTCTATCTTCCGCTATTTATTTTCTTTTATTGAACCTGGGTTAACTTCGAACCTAGGCTGAAATCGCGAAATACGAACGTATGGAAAACGGGGAATAGTGGGTATTGCCTATTTGGGTGAATTTATGGGCATAACTTGTTTGGTGGAATTAATGGGCATAATTTGTGATGGATATGGGGTATTAATATTATTATAATTGCAAATTTGGGTAAATTGGCATGTAAATCAATATTTGGGCATATGTAAATTAGCATGTAAATCAATAGTTGGGCATATGTAAATCAATAATTGGGCATATGTAAATTGGCATGTAAATCAATAATTGGGTATATGATAATTGGCATGTAAAAATTGGAATTTGGACATGATTGGCACGTATATAATTTAATTAAATCTAATGGCCGCCTAAGACATGAGGTTAAATTTGAGTTGTGTTGTAAGACTGCCCGGAACCGCCCGGCACATCCAGCAACCGCAACGACAATAATCTAATGTGAGAGGTCAAAGGCGAAGATTAGATGGGTAATAATGCCTAACACAAGGTTAGAATGAGTTTGTGGTGTAAGACTGCCCGGAACCGCCCGGCACATCCAGCAACCGCAAACAAGTCTAATGTGAGAGGTTAGCACATTGAATGCTTGAACCCGAGGTTGGAATGGGTTTACGGTGTAAGACTGCCTGGAACTACCCGGCACAATCCAGCTACCGCAAATAAGTCCAATGTGAGAGGTTGATGCATTAATAAATAATTAATGCTAAACAAACATGTTAAGTATGGTAGGGTTAAGTCAACATGCAACACTTAACCAATATGACATGACAAGGGGGTGGGTTAAGTAACTCGACTGGATTAATGACACTTAACCAATATAACATGATGAATGGGTGTGTTAAGTAAACTTGAATTTATTGATTGATGACACTTAACCAATATAGGGGTATACGAATAGACCCTAGGAAAACCCTAGTAGCGGGACCCTTTTCAGCAGTAACACACATTAGGTATCAACGGGGCCCTGAGCTAGGCACGGTGGGGTACGATTACTGGGCTGATTATAAGCGGTAAAAATAGCGGCAGGTGGTACGGTAGTGCAGGTTCCGACGGATTACGGGCGTGCACGTAATTCCGGCATGGGAAAATTTAGACATTGAGTACCAAGTAGGTATAAAGTTGTGCACTCTAGAACTGTATCGGGTTGCCACCCTAGGAAATGATACACCCTATGGTGGGACCAGCACAGGTATCTACAAGTAGGGGCCAGGTTGATACAAACACATGCAGAACGTTATGAGTAGGAGCCGATCAATTAAGATAGGTACGGTGGGGACAGGTAAACAGTCAATATGAGGTGGGACCCTCATCATGAGATATGTACCTATTAAACTATCATGTGGGAAATGGGGATCACTTATCTTGTTTTATAACAAATGGCATTAGTTGAACACTAGTTAGGTGGTGCAGAGAAATTAGGAATCAGTACGATACCTTATCATGTTCTAGTCTTATCTTATGCTTATCTCGCTATCTTGCGATGCTTATTATCATGGTTATGTCTTGTATCCAGTTTATTCATGTCATGATAACTTTACTTGTTTACATGTTGAAAGTCACTGGACTTACCAGGTTTTATGTCTGACTCTGTTTTTGTTTCTCCTTCTTTCTTTCGTTCCCCCGGTACACAGGGAGGGAATACCACCACTTAGTTCATATTCTTTTCAAGCTTGAAGATTGTGATGTACTACTTTGGACTCTTTGCTTTACTGCTATGGCTGGTTACTGCTTAATTGGGGAATTATGTTATGTTATTTTGTATTATGCTTCTTTTGAGAAACAAGACAGATATTTGATGTTTTGGTGTTGATGTTTGAAACAACCCTTATGAAAGTTTATCCTATTATGCTACTATGGAATAAAAGTTCTAATTGTTTTCCACTGCTTAAATTTTTCTGTTTTGTAATTTTATATGTTCTATACTCTTATGACCCCCACTAAATTTAATGCATTCCCTTTGTGAGTGACCTTAATGGAGGTGGGGTGTCACACCATTCCTTGTGATATTTAGTATCCCTTTTTTATATATACTAGATGATTTATTGAAATTATTACAATTAATCTTTGAGATTTTAAAGTTTCGACATTTTCAAATATGAAAAGGTTTTTCAGTTTGTAATATAAACTGGCATATCAATAATAATAATAATAAACTGGGTTTATAAATATGAAACTGTTGGTTTAAAATAAATTCCATTTTTGAAAAGTTTTAAATTTTCCTTCGAAAAGGCTAAGAAAAATCTCTCATTTGTATTTTAGGGTATTTGATTCCCGAATCGGTTGATTTGTATGTCAGCTAGGTAAGGGGAAAATCCATTTTAATTTAATTACGGATTTCAAGCTGAATTATTTTGGTAATTCGTTCGCTCATTGTGTGGTCGTAGCATCGTTATAGAGACCACTTTAAATCCTTGGAGTTGGTTCGGAATTTGACTGCGGTCTTTAATACTGCTACGATGAGAATAATTTTTTTCGGACCGCGTCAAATCTTAAAGGATGACGAGCGATGAGTAATATTTTAATCTGGCCTAATAAGGTCAAGGTTCAACCTTTTCCCAAAGCCCAATTGACATTTGACTGTTTTGTGTTATACCTAGAGTGGTTAGCTTGTTGATGAGTTTTGGTACAACTTGGACCTAGGAATCAGCTGTAAAAATTGCGTCCAAATCACCCTCTTAACTTATCTCTTTTGTTTTCCCTTCCTCAACTAGCCAAACCATATTCTTTTTCCTTCTTTTTATTTATTGTCGCCTCGTCTCCTCTTTTTCCGTGCTTGTTTGCGCATTAGATCTCGCCCCATTAATACTCCAAGATCTAATTTCATCTCTCCGACCATTTCTTAGTCCATAATACCAACTTGCACTAGTTGGTCTTTTTGGTATCAATTAAGTCTCATCCATAGGGAAATATCATTTAGAAGGATTGGAATGGGCAAAAAGGTCTCACCGCTTTAGGGCTAAGAAATTGTAACACCCCGCATTTTTAATATAATTAAAAATGTATATATATATATGCATAGATAGGTTAATAATGGTGATGTACAATGAAAATTACTTAACATGAAAGAGAAGGAAAGATTAATTCAATGGTGGTGTACGTAACGGAGAAGATAATAAAATAAGGATACTTAATTTAAATATCAGGAATTAAGTAAAATGGACACCACCATTGCGTTCGTCTCGGAATTCTACATGAAATAGAGTCCAAGGTTTTGAAAATCAGACTCCATATGAAAGAGTTATGGCCTTCGGAAGATTCAAAACAGTTCGAAATTCGACCCAGGCAGCTGGGCGGGAAATTTCCCGCCCAGAACAGGGCAGGTCGACCTGGGGATCAGGTCGACCAGGGGGTTGACCTGGGGGTCGACCTACCCCCTAGGAGGTCGACCTGGGGGTCGACCTACCCCAGATCTGGGCAGTTTTTGTTCCTATGACGTGGTTTGACGTGCTATACGGACCGGATGGCTTCTAGGTCAATCCTAGGGCCCTAAAACGCTCTCTACACCTATAAAATAGTGCCTAGACCTAACCTAATTCATAAACAATTCCTTTTGACGTCTCCATGCCGCCAAACTTCAACCAAACTTGGCCGCCGCCCCAAAACCTTAAACTAAATTGCAAGTTCTTCAGCAACTTTTGAGTTTAATCAAATCAAGAAGCAAAATTCTTCATCAACGATTCAAGCTCTTCACCAATAATCAAATAAGAAGATTAAATCAGCATTCTACATCAACAACAAATCGCTTATTTCTCTAATCCAGTCAAGGTGAGTGGATTTGAACTATATTTGTTGTATAATATTGCTTCTATCGTTTACCATTCCCCATAATGAATATGATATTAATTTCATAAGATCTGTTATTTTATTTATGCCTACCTTTGAGTTCTCTCCTTTTTATCCTTTACCCTTTTTATTTTTGGATCTAGGTTATCTCGAACCTAGACGAAATCTTATTATACAATATGCACGATTGGAATATGGGGATATTGGAATATAATATGTAATTTTGGGGTTTGTGGCATAATAATTGTTATTGCATATATTGGGCATAATCTATTTTATGCGGTCGAGGAATATAATTTATAATGTTGAATTTATGTAAGTTTGACATAATTGTCATTGGATATGGAATTGGTATATTTTAATATTAACAACATATAACTGAATAACATAGGTTGGTGAAATTTATCTGTGACTTGGAAAATAAGCCTAGAGGGTGAATTAGATTATATGTACGAACATGGGAATGTTGGGATATATATATAGGGAAAATATTTATTATATGAAATTGGGTATAATTGGATATTGGAAATCGGCATGTTTGGAATTGGTGAATTTGGCTATAAATGGATAATTTGGTTAATATGGAATTTGACTAACTATTATGTAAATTGGTATAGTTGATGACAAATTTGAAGATAGGCATAAAAATATGAATTGGGATTAAGTTGAATTTGGACCACATGACATGAATTTGGGGTTTGGGTGAAAGACGAATGTCAGTGAAAGCCTAAGACACGGGTGCGTTTGTGGTGTAAGACTTCCCAGAACCGCCCGGCAAATCCAGCAACCACAACCGGACGTCTAATGTGAGAGGTCAACGGCAAGAACTAGAGGCGCAACGGTTTATGACACGAGGTTAGGCGCGTTGTGGTATAAGCCTGCCCGAAACCGCCCGGCAAATCCAACAGCCACGAACGTACGTCTAATGTGAGAGGTCATACATCATTACGGCATTATAAATAAATTAAGAAATACTAACCATAATAAGACATGTGGGTGACATGGGTATGGTTAGAGGGTTAAGTGGGTGATATAAATGACATGTAAAGCATGACTAATGTGGACTTAACCGTTGTAAGACATGTGATGTAAAACATGACTAAGGTAGACTTAACCGTAGTAAGACATGTGTAAGATATGGAAACTATAATAAAGGGGGTTAAGTGGGACACGGGTGACATATGAAACAAAATTTAGATATGCTTAACCAAATGGGACCCGTGACAGTATCATAAATTAATTGAATTGGGTAAAGTTTAAGTAACGGGTTAAGTAAATGGAAGGGTTAAGTCAAATCTAAAATTATTGACAAGAAATGGGGAATGATAAATAACCTATTATGAATAAACTTGAATAAGGCAAGAAAGGATAGTAAGTGGAAATTATAACTTATGGGACAAGATAAGTTATAGGAAAACGATAAGGAAGATGTGATAACTTATATGTAAAGATATACTTAAATTAAGTGGTTTGTAAAGGAGAAATGTGAAATTAAAAATGATATAAGTTATATGAGTGGAAAAGAAGTAAATTAGAATCATATATGTTGGTTGGGTTGAGTAATTCTCTGGGTGCCAGTCTGATGTTGATTTCGGTCTTCGGGGCTGGTGTTTAGAGGGTTATTCTCCTAATCAGTATGTATGTGGGATAAGGCATACTTAACTATGAATTAAGTATAACATGTTGTTGTAACCCAAAAAGAGAATAATTTATGAGATTGGAAAATAACATGTTGTGGGCTTATTAATGGACTTAAGTGGGTTAAGTATAAATTGAACTAATAAGCAAGGGTAACTTGGTGAATACGGAAAAAAAAGGAAGCTAATGTGAATAACCAAGTTAAATGAGAAAGCTGATGAGGTGGCACAAGCGTGAAATAAATGGCTAGACTTAGGGTCTAATGACATATAAAACTAAGGCGCTTGAAGCAGTCCGTACGTTGTAGGATGAATAACCCAATGAAGTAGATCATGATGGTGTCATAAGGCACGAGGAGAGCGCACGTTCGCTATTTTGGCGGCTCCAACGGACTGGAAGGGGAAGCACGCGGCTTCCTGAGACGTTAAAGGTCCTCCTGGTAGTCCTCTGTAGTGGTTTAGCTTTGGGCTAGGATTACAGAGGTTGGGTCTGCGCAGAACTACCAGGTGGGTGGGCCTTGACTGCACAAGTAGGGGGCAGTCAGAATGCTGTACGCGGTGGCATTAAGGGTGGTTCGGCGATTGCCTCAGGAGGAGGTGGAGGGTCAAGACCAAACGATAGCAAGATCGTCGGACGCCTGTCACCAGCAGCCTAAGGAATGCGAAAAGACAAGAGCTAACCCCTAGATATCGTTAACCTTTGCTATCAAGGGATGGGTGCGGGGAGACTCCACATGGATGTTTAGATTGTTTGCTTGTTAGGGGTGGTCGCTTAGCTCGTGTGGTCTTTACTAGTTGAGGGAGGGGCTGAGGTGGGGCCATAGCCACCATAGAAAACCAAACCCGAGGGATATCTGTACATTGGACACTCTTAGAGGCGGGCCCGTACATATATAGAAAAGCTCCCAACCGAGTTCCGTGTTTTCTGGTGTAGCCCTACCACGGAACCTGGGTGCACAAGTAGAGGTTATGTGCAGTAGAAACATCGAGTACGATTGATGATACATACGTGGGAAAGTCTAGGTACAACCATGTCTGCTCTGGGTGGTGTATCGTAGACTAGAGGGCATTATTCGGTGATGGAACCAAACTCGATCGAATAGTTCGAGGAAAGCAGTCAGTACGCTTACATAGCACAGCGATAGTGGTTCTATGTGGATGTAGCGTTGTACGTTACTATGGCATAGGATGAGGGACTACGCATATTACTGTGGCGATACGGAGGAGACCGTGCGAGTGGGGTATCACGGGGTGTACCTCAGTTTGGGGGTAGCTACATATACACTATATTAGGTTAATCTACTAGGGGGTAGATGGGTGTGACGTGTGTGTAAGCGTTGAGTGCTAATAACACGTATAACCTAATAAATAAGAAAGTGTAATTGAACGGTATATGTAGGATTATTCAAGAAGTGTAGTTTAAATTCATTCACACAGAACTTATGTTCTGACCCCCTCCACATAACATTCGCAGGTTAGATAGAGACTTATAGCTTTGGGAATACTGATTTAGCAGTATTGTGATTAAGGTAAGGCTATGTTTTAAATATATTATATTTTACTCCTTCCGATGTGAGGTGTTTTCCGAACTCTAACATATCTCTTTTCTCTGTCTTATTCTGCAGGATACCAGAGCAACCAACTCGGGTTTCGGTGGATTGGAGTTTTAAAAAGAAAATCGGTTCGTCGGAATCTGGGTTGTTACATCTGGTATCAGAGCTTCGGTTTAGTGATCTTAGGGAGATATTGAGTGAACGTATTTGTATTTTCTAAAACATAAATATATTATATATAAACCTAAATCCATAAAGTAGCCCACTAGGTAGGGAAAGAGTTAGGATATTTAATTTGTACACTAAAGTAATAAACATAGAAATTTTTGAGACCCTTAGGTGGTTTGGTTGGAAATTGTACAATATGAATTGGTATTTGAGAAAGAAAGTATCCCATAGAATTAAAACTGGAATGTTATTACAGATTAGTGGGTTTAGAAGTGAAACCTTATAGATTGGAAAAGGTTAAGATGTGGAAAATGGATTAGGAATATATATAGTCGAGAGAATTGAATTTGCATAAGTGCCTAGGAAAGCCTAGTCGAGTTGAAGACCCGCTTTGAGTCTAAACCAATGATAATCTTTTAAGAACTTGAATCTGTAAGAGAGTTTGTGGTATTTTTCCAAGTTTTGATCTTAAAAGTATTTTGATGTTTTTAGTGCATGATGGGTTTTAAAGTAAAGTGAGGTATATTGGGTAAAACAATGATTTCTTGTTTTAAAAGAATTCTCTCATGAAAAGGTGCATATTATGGAGCATAAATAGCTCGCTAGTTTTCATATATGAAAAGAATAAAAGTTTTACCACTTTAGTTTTTTTGAAAGAAGAGTGTCATAAAAAGAAAGAAGGCCAAACCATGTTTTAAAAATGGAGTAGTTAAGGATTAAGGCCTAGAAAGAACGAGATAAAGTTAAAGTTATTAGAACCAACTGGGAATTGGTTGAGATGAGAAATTCTCTGAGTATCAATCTGATGTTGATTTTGGTCTTCGGGGTTGATACTTAGAGAGTTATTTTCTTGCCAATTTATAGTCAGGGATTAGATAATATTAAACTAATGGAAAATTTCCCGTAGAATGCATAAGCATTGAGAAACCTAGGTTTGTTGCTTGAGAAAAACAAAAAGGATTATTGCTTGAAAGAGAAGTATAGGCTAGTAATACACAGCATGGACTAGTGGTGACTACTAGGTAGTGAAGGGCAAGCAAGTGTATAGATCCTGTTGAGTGGACTCGTGACATAAGCCCTAAGATTCTTGGCCCATAGTAGTAGCTGTGTAGGATGTTGTTTGAGTTGAAAACGAAAAGGCTTATTTGAAAATAATAAACTTAAGTAATTTGATTAAGTCAAATAAGCTAAGAAAGAAACTAGCCTAACTAAAAAGAAAACAACAGAATCAATCAAGCAGCAAAACAAGACGGGAAAAGAAAATGGAAATCTTAAGAAAAAGATGAATAAATGTTAAATTTTTCCAAGATAAGTGGAAAAAGAGAAGAAATTTTCTTATGTGATTATACTTGGATAGGAAAATAGGAAATCTTCATAGAATAGTCATATAAAAATCCAAGTACGATTAGAAAAGAAAAACGGAGGATGTGAATTTTTCCGTTTTACACCTTTTCGTAACATAAGAAATCGAATTTGGAAAATTAGATTTTTCTAAATTTCGAATTTAATGATGGTTGGTAGGATTTTGGATGCGAAAATTGGATGAACTATGCTCTTACTCTGTAAGAGTGTAGGAAAATGTGGATGAAAAACGTTTTGATTTTTCAAAAATATTGCATTCATATAGAACTGCAAGTATATTTAGGATGTGAGTTTCATGTTTTGAAAGAGTTTTTAAGATTTGCATACATATAGATGGATCCAAATTAGGCATACATACTTTACTATGATGTATCTCACTTTGCACATGTGCACAATGTTTGCAACAATTGGATGCACACTTGATGGATGGATGTTGCGAGGGATTATCTATTTTACTCTTATCGAATTTCGGGGACGAAATTCTTTAAGGGTGGGAGAATGTAACACCCCGCATTTTTAATATAACAAAAATGTATATATATATATATATATATATATATATATATGCATAGATAGGTTAATAATGGTGATGTACAATGAAAATTACTTAACATGAAAGAGAAGGAAAGATTAATTCAATGGCAGTGTACGTAACGGAGAAGATAATAAAATAAGGATACTTAATTTAAATATCAGGAATTAAGTAAAATGGACATCACCATTGCGTTCGTCTCGGAATTCTACATAAAATAGAATCCAAATTTTCGAAAATCAAACTCCGTATGAAAGAGTTATGGCCTTCGGAAGATTCAAAACAGTTCGAAATTCGACCCAGGCAGCTGGGTGGGAAATTACCCACCCAGAACAGGGCAGGTCGACCTAGGGGTTAGGTCTACCTACCCCTTAGGAGGTCGACCTGGGGGTCGACCTACCCCAGATCTGGGTAGTTTTTGTTCCTGTGACGTGGTTTGACGTGATGTACAGACCGGATGGCTTCTAGGTTAATCCTAGGGCCCTAAAACGCTCTCTACACCTATAGAATAGTGCCTAGACCTAACCTAATTCATAAACAATTCCTTTTGACGCCTCCATGCCGCCAAACTTCAACCAAACATTGCCACCGACCCAAAACCTTAAACTAAATTGCAAGTTCTTCAGCAACTTTGGAGTTTAATCAAATCAAGAAGCAATAGGTTTATGTGAAGTAGGGTTCACTTAAAGTAGAATTGACCAAATCGGTCATGAAGTCAAGGAAATTTTGTTTAGGATGTATGAGGAGTACAAAGAAACAAATGAGACTGCAGAACAACATATTTACATACACTTCCAGCAGAACTTTCCTATGTTAGATGAAAAGAGTAGAATTATGAGATCGATTATGCAAGAGAGGCTAGTGGGTCAAAGCAGTAACATATATAATGAAGTGGAGCAATACTTCTCCAACGAATATGCTGGGTTATATCTTGAAGAATTTGATATTGCAGCATGGTGGAGGCAAAATGTCAACACATATCCAGTATTGGCTAGACTAGCCAAAGATGTTCTAGCTGTTCCTTTCTCAACAGTTGCTTCGGAAAATGCATTTACTCTAGGATCAAGGGTAGTTGATCCTTTTAGGGCATCTCTAACACCAAATATGGTAGAGACACTTATTTTCTCAAGTGATTGGTTGAAGGGTGAGGAGGTGAACTTCTATAAAGAACCTACCGAAGAGGAGCTTGAGTTTTATAAGTTTGTTGAGGAAATCAAAAAAGGTACAAATTCATAATTTTATATACAATAAAGCATGTTAATACTTCCTTTTCTATTTCCATAAAAAACACAATTTTTATTTAGTTGGAGGATGACTATGTGCAATCCATGGAGAAACTATTATTCTTAGTTTCAGCATTCAGTTCCATGAACAAACTTGCACATCAATAGAATATTTTTCCTTGATTTGCATAATAAATAATATGATGATAATATCTGACTATTTTTTCATTTGAACATTTTGATGCAGCACTGTATAAGTATAAATAAACTTCTTCTAGAATAGTTTGAAATATATTGCATGCTGAAGTGGCGTAAACTACCAGCAACTGTAAAATCTAAAATGTCATAAAATGAAATTCATGCTCTAAAATTATCATATATAAGTCGCTTTTCAATGGTTTAAAATGATTGTTTATTGTATTGTTTTACTCCACAGTGGCATTCCTCTAATTGCAATATTATCTAGTTTTTATATTTTACTGAATTAGCTAAATCCATATTTTTTTTAACAACAGTAGAGCTTCTAGAGCCAACTTTGGATTTTATCATGGATGGTTAACACGTATGAAGGCAGTTTATGATGCTTGTTCAGTGGTAAGAGCTAAATCTATATTCTTTAATATCCTTGGAATTTTGGAAAAACACAAAAATATAAAACAGTGAATCATGTGCATTAATTTTTTTTGGCGATGTTCTTATATGTTCATACTTGGAAATTTCCATTTAAAAATGTCATTTTGTTATGAACTGTAGAGGATTGATTAACAATTGTTCTTATATGTTTTTATTAGTAGACAACTCTTCTAATTTTTAAAAGCCCACTTGCCATTACGTGATTTATTTATGCTCATCCTGCTCAACAGTCTAGATCACTATAATTGTGTAGTTGATTTGTTTTTTGATGGAAATTTTCTTTCTCCAGTTTCGCTGAAAATGTCGGATTATGGAAGATATGTTTTTCTTATGGTTAAGTTGCTAGGTGGCTTGCATTGCAGTTGAGGCTTAGTTGAAGTTTTTCATATTTATGTTGGAAAGGCTGAGCTGTTGTCAATGAAATGAAGATCAATTTTGCTTAATTTGCAACTAGTTTAGAGTCTTGAGTTAAGTGTTTGGGTTTGCTTTTGTGTTGAGTATACTATTTTTCCTTGCAACTAGTTTACTTAAGAGTCCTGGCTGTGTATTTTTGTGAAGCTGCACTGCATCACGTATCAATCAGTTTATCTTGCTTGGTCATGTGTTTGGGTAAGCTGTTGTGTTGAGTTCAGTTTACTGTTTACATAAGGTAGTTACAAATTAATTTGTGTACATAAGTTGTTTCGTTTTTTCTGTTTACATGAGCTGTTCTTTTTTCTGTTTACATAAGTTGTTCGATGCTTATTTCGTTTCTAATATGAGACATATATCTTAAATAAAAACTGTTTGGACTTTGGAACAACTTTATGCGGGTTCCTCATCATTTACATATGAACTGAAATAGAATTCTTGAGTTTTCCATGTACAAGTTCGTGGCTATTTTAATCTGTATAGTAGTCATGACTGTTGATTATATCATGAAAAAAATGTCATGTTTGGCTTATTGTTAGTAAAGTTAAACTATATATGTTATTGAAGTAGATAAGCATGACTGCATGAGTCTATTCACATCAGTATATGTTAATATTTAATCTATAGATGTATTTCATATACATCACTCAGTAACGCCATTTTTGCAGAGACCAAATAAGTAGTAATTAACGTTGAATCTCTTAAAGTAAATTATTATTCCATGAATTGATTGGCCCAGAGATTATACAAGGCCCTTTACCGACCATTACCTACCACAATTATCAATAAAACGAATAAGATTTTACCGAATATTTTGGTTGGTATTGGTTCTCGTTTTTATTTACCGCATATTTAGTAGTTGGTAACGATTTTTGGTTTACGATCATGGTACCGAATCGATTCCACCCCTAATCAGATTCAAGTGGAAAAGAGTATAAATTGACGTCTAATCTATTCTTCATTAGATTCTTCCCTCTTTTCCTATTTTCTTGCAAATCTACAAGTCTGAAAATATCTCCTTTTCAGAATAATTGTAGATCTATAAGAATTTGGAAATTGTAGGCCTAAAAGATTATTCATAGGTGAGTGGGAAATATGTATACAAAGTTACAATAACTTATTATCTCGTTTGTATTAGATCTTAAAATATATGCCTAACATTTAGCAGGTCTATTTATAATATTGTAAAAAATCTGAAATGATGCCTATCGGATCTGTTTATAAATGTTGTCAAAATCTAAAATTAAAAATTTGTGGTTTGAGTAATATTATTATTTGTAGGCTTACTTGATTGATTATATTATTGCCTACAATAGTGTTTAAAATATATTATGATTATTTTAAATAGTGTAGATATGGAAATTAGTCTCATAAAACACCGTTAAGATGTAGTTTTATTCCATATCTGTAGTTTCAGTGTTAAATGGAAAATTATGTGATTTTGATTAGAAAGATATAAACCTGTTTGTGCTCAATTTTGTTGGGATTTAACTTAGTTATTGTAAATTTCACCTCTTTGTTCTTTTTAAATAAAAAGATATTATTTGAAACCAATAAGAAATATGCCAAATATTGGAAAAGGGAAAGGCTGTGTAAATTCACACATACACGCATATACATACATACATACATATACACACACACACACATATATATACACATGAATATATATATATATATATACACATGAATATATATATATATACACACATGAATATATATATATATGGATATATATATATATATATATATATATATATATATATATATTTGTGCGTAGTTTACATCAACTACTCCAAAACATACATAATATGTATTTCTTGTGGTTTGAAATGTACTAGTTCCAATATTTAGGCATAATTTGCAATAATCATAGTAGACCGTCTTTTTGTAAGATTTATAACCTTATTTCAAATCTGAATGCAAAATGGAATGATTGGTTATCAGTTGAACTAAAACTTTAAACTTAGCAATAATAAAAGAAAATTAACTACTTCAAATGCATGAAAATTTAAATATAAATATATACATTATCCATCCAAATCTATGTAAACAACAAAATATATCTTATAATGGATGCTTGAATGGTTTTCATTTTTATGGAATTATACATGTAAATGTGGTCCATATTAAATGAAAATATTTGTGGTGACCGTTGTAGCAATTAGTGTAATAGATTGCTATAAATAGGGTCGTAACTATTGTAACTGTAATTGATTTGGGGAAAAAAATTAGGTAGTTAAGCCTACTGGTTACAATTTATTAAGTGGCTAGTATTAATGTTGTAAACCCCAATTAGGAAATTAAATTATAAACAAACAAATTTATTTTAATTATAAAAGGAGTTTAAAATGGCGCAGCAGTTTGAAAGATCGATTTTAAATTTCAAATGAATGTACAGAATTCAAAATAAATCGGATTTCAGTAAAACCAGAAATATTTAAATCTGTTTAAGTATATCTTTCTAACGGTTGTGAAAATTTGAAATTTCATAGCGGGAATAAAAAGTTATGTCTAGTTTAAAATTCAGAATAGTCGCCATGGAATATATATGTATATATATATATATATATATATATTAATATAATAAATAGCCATTTTGCAAACGTTCTCCATTTTCGATGGAACCACTATTGTTGGATCCGGAATGTTAATTTATTGGTAGATTCCAATTTTCATAATTTTTGGAATTAATATGTGAGCGTGCAAATTAAAATGTGTTTAGTCAATTTCATATGAATTGGATCGACCAGAAAATGGCCATTTTTCAAACAGTCTCCAAATTCGATGAAATTAATTTTGTTAGGACTGTATCATCAAAACATAGCTAGATTTATTTTTGGGGAATTTTTGGAGCCCGTATGTGGCCCCGGTAAATTAAAATGTACGATCAAATTAAATAATTAAATGATTTATATTTTAATTTAAAGAAAAAGGGCTGAGACGATCAAATGGGCTGACAGGACCTAGTCTATTGTACCCGGAATAGGGCTATTTGGCTATGGGTAACATTCGTTGGGCTGAATCTGGAGCTATTAGGAATTAACAGGTTTTTTTTGCAAACTAGAAAATTTAATAATATTTTTTTATAAATACAATTAACCTAAAACCCTAATCCCATATTCATAGTCGCTGCCATGTTCTTCATCAATGGCCCGTGTGCTCTATTCTTTTCTCCCATGGATTCTCGCAATCCGATCAATGATTCTCGAAACAACTAAAGAAAAATTAAAGAGCACGTCAAGCTTTATATGTTCAATGGCTATGATCATTTCTGGTGGCTCCGTTCAACGCTGGCGGCGACATGAAATGGTGATGTTCGAGCTCATTTTCCCGTGTGCAGGAGGGCGCGAGTTCCGAGATACTCAGGGTGAAGGATGGCGACGTTGAGGGCTTGCAGGTGGTCAACACCGATCGAGTTTCAGTGGGGTCTAGTGGGATCAACGACGAACCCTAAATTGGAAACATGGGTTTCTTTGGAGGCTTCAGGTTACGGGAATGTAGAAGAAAGGCCACGCGCCTTTGGATCCATTTTGAACAGTTGAGAATAATTAGGGTAAATTATTTACAATTTAAATCTGAAAATTTAGTATAATGATAGTGTTATCTTAGAAATTCTATAATTTTGTCAGACAGCAATGAAACGAAATGCGTTGTAAACCTCTTGACGAACACCACAGCATGGAGCAGATCAGAACTGAAACAAAGGCCACATGGATTTTTGATAAAATTAAACATACATTTGATTTTATTAAAAATAATCATTTTATCGAATTCTGAAACCGATCAAGGTGAGATTTCTTATTTAAATAATTAAAATTAATTAATTATTATCGTGTTTAGAAATTCTTGCATATACGCGATTTGATTTGAATTGGTTGATGCTGTTTGTGGTGAGCTGTTGATTTAATTGAATATAATGGAAAAATAGAAATTGTAAACAAATAAAAAAATATTTATTTTTATTTGTTATGTTGAAATTAGAATTGTAGACAAATAAAAAAAATATCATTTTTATTTGTTATGTTGAATTAGAATTGTCAACAACATAAAAACGTTATTTTTATTTGTTATGTTAAATTAGAATTGTCAACAACATAAAAACATCATTTTTATTTGTCATGTTGAAATTAGAATTGTATACAAATAAAAATATTCATTTTTATTTGTCATATTAAATGTTGAAATTGTATGCAAATAAAAATATTCTTTTTTATTTTCCATGTTAAATATTGAAATTGTATGCAAATAAAAATATTCATTTTTATTTGTCATGTTAGATGTTGAAATTGTATGCAAATAAAATTATTCATTTTTATTTGCCATGTTAAATATTGAAATTGTATGCAAATAAAAATATTCATTTTTATTTGTCATGTTAAATGTTGAAGTTGTACACAAATAAAAATATTCATTTTATTTGTCATCTTAAATGTTGAAGTTGCATACAAATAAAAATATTCGTTTTTATTTGTCATGTTATATACAGAAGTTGTTATACAAATAAGAAGATTCTTTTTATTTATACGTATATAATATAGAATTGTGCAGAAAACATGTAGACAAATAAATACTTCTTTTTATTTGACATTAGAAATGTTGAACATGTATACAATTTTTTTTTTTTTTTTTTTGTCATTAGAACATTAAAATTTGTATGCAAATAAAATCTCCTTTTTACTTGTCATTAGAAAATATTGAAATTGTTATGCAAATAAAATATTCTTTTTATTGTACGCATATGAAATGTAAAAATGTATGGACAATAAAATATTCTTTTTATTGTATGCATATGAAATGCAAAAATATGTGGATAATAAAAAATTCTTTTTATTGTATGCATATGAAATGTAAATATGTGCAGTGTGGACAATAAAATATTCTTTTTATCGTATGCATATGAAATGTAAATATATGCGGTGTGGACAATAAAATACTCTTTTTATTGTATGCATATGAAATATAAAAATGTGCGAACAATAAAATATTCTTTTTATTGTATACATATGAAATGTAAAAATGTATTGATAATAAAATATTCTTTTATTTGTATGCATATGAAATGTAAAAATGTATAGACAATAAAATATTCTTTTTATTGTATGCATATGAAATGTAAAAATGTATAGACAATAAAAAAATTCTTTTTATTGTATGCATTTGAAATGCAGAAATTGTATAGAAAATAAAATATTCTTTTTATTTATACATATGAAATGTAGAAAATGTGTAGACAATAAAATACTCTTTTATTGTAACAAGAAATGTGATTGAACCAAATACACTTGGTTGCTGATATTGATTGTGATTGATTGATTGTTTGGATTATACTCGACCAGTTTATGAGCAAAATATGCTTTTACATTTAGCATTAGGTTGGGTAAAAATATCTATGTGCTAACACCTTGTGAAACACTTCACGATTTGACTATAAGGTGTTTAGCGATGTTGTTTATTTCAAAATTTAATAAATGATGTTGAAATGGGATTTCTTAAGTAAAAAGAATAATATTCCCGATTTTTGACAGGGAATGTTTTATAAAACAGAAAGGATTTCGAGGGTCATATCTGATGATTACGAAATGATTTGGAATTGGAAATATATATAGATTTGAAAGTACTTGTGATTATTATGTTGTGAAATGATTTTCCGTACTTCGGAATATGAAATGATTTAGTATGTGGCTAAAGATGCGAGTGACCCGGACGACTAAAACACAGGGGATGGTGGTGGATGAGGGCGGTGTATGTCTTCCTCAATAGTGTGGGATGGTGCATCGTCACTGTAGCCTGCTCCTAGATGGGAGGTGCATATATATATATATATATATATATATATATATATCGAGTTGGCGAGGTGAGTCCTGTAGCCTTGCCTAAGGGGAGCCCGATATTTGGTTGCATATTTATTTTTTTGCATTTGTTTTGGAATTCATATTTCCAAAGATTTTGTTTTGAGATCCCGAAGTGAAATCTACTTTTATATAAAAGTTAGATATGTATTTCAAATGATTTGAAATAAGAAATCGGGAAATAAAGTCCAAAGGAATAATTTCTGTAAACAGAATTGGATTTTAAATTCTAAATTTGGGGTTAAGCCTAAATGGGTAGATTGGAAAATTACATGTAGTATTATGTATTGTAGATCCATATGACTATTATTTATGGTTGTTTTTTATGCACTGACAATCCAATGGAGTAAACCCGTTCCGCTTTAGCGGCGTGGTCCTGTGATTAGCCTTATTATTGAATAGGTTAAGTAAGATTTCTCATACCAGTCTCATAACTGACTCGTAGTTTTTTTCACTTTGCAAACTCGGGTGCCCTCTTTTCCACATGGGCAGTCGAGTAGCTTGTTTTGCAGATATTTATTTAATGAGCAGGATTCTGGATTGAGGCTTAAAGCTGTGTCCAGAGCATTGATAGTCTTCCGCTGCGTTGTATTAAATTTGTTGTAAATTAATCTTCCGCTGTTGTATTATTATATTCGATGTACTCTGATATTATGTACTCTGATGTAACATTATTATAATGTTTATAAAAGTCTCCTGTTATTTGTTCTGATGTGTTATATGCCAAAAGTTAGTGTATGCGGTATTCGAACGGTCTTGGTCAATTTAGCGATCGATTAGGTCCGGACGAAATCCGTATTGTTACAGCTGGTATCAGAGCTTTGATTAACTCAAATCTTTAGGGCACAACTCGTTAGAACTGAACAAAAGACTAATCAGAGGTAGGATTAGAAATATCCTATAAAAGAATACTCATTAGAGATAGGATCAGTAGTATCCTAGAATGAGAAAACTTGTTAGAGATGGGGTTAGAAATGCCCTAGAATGAGTTGAGAGTGACAAGTTTATAAGTAACGTATTTGTGATTATATATATAATCCAATCTTAGAAAATATGATTTTTGAATATATAAAAATTATATATATTTGAAAAGCTAATCAACTATGATTAATAGTTCAACTAATAAAATTATTGAAACCAATAAACGAATGAAAGTTGACTTGGTTAGTTAAACAACTTTCAGCTCCGTTCCTTTTCGAGGACGAAAAGATCTTAAGTGGGGGAGATTGTAACAACCCAGAAATCAGAACCAATTTAAATTTTTTTGCAATTTTAATGAATTTTGAATATTTAAAATGATTTATTTCAAATAATATCGAATAAATTTATTTTAATCGAAGTAAAAACGAATAAATTTATTTTAATTATAAAAGGAGTTTAAAATGGTGCGGTAATTTGAAAATTCGATTTTAAATTTCAATTGAATGTACATAATTCAAAATAAATCGAATTTCAGTAAAACCAGAAATATTTAAATCTGTTTAAGTATATCTTTCTAACGGATGTGAAAAATTGAAATTTCATAGCGGGGATAAAAAGTTATGTCCAGTTTAAAATTCTGAATAGTTGATATGGAATATATATATTTTAATATAATAAATAGCCATTTTGTAAACGATCTCCTTTTACGATCAAATTAAATAATTAAATGATTTATATTTTAATTTAAAGAAAAGTGTGATGATACGATAAAATGGGCTGACGGGACCTAGTCCATTGTGTCCGGAATGGGAATATTTGGCTAGGGGCAACATTCGTTGGGCTGAATTTGGAGCTATTAGGAATTAACGGGTTTTTTTGCAAACTAGAAAATTTAATAATATTTTATTATAAATATGATTAACCTAAAACCCTATTCCCATATTCATAGTCGTCGCCATGTTCTTCATCAATGGCCCGTATGCTCCATTCTTTTCTGCCATGGATCTCGCAATCTGATCAATGATTCTCAAAACAACTAAAGAAAAAATTAAAGAGCTCGTCAAGCTCTATATGTTCAAAGGCCACGATCATTTCTGGTGGCTCCGTTCAACGCTAGCGGCGGCATGAAGTGGCGATGTTCGAGCTCGTTTTCCCATGTGCAGGAGGGCGTGAGTTCCGAGATACTCAGGGTGAAGGATGGCGACGTTGAGGGCTTGCAGGTGGTCAACTCCGATCGAGTTCCAGTGGGGTCTGGTGGGATCAACGGCGAACCCTAAATTGGAAGCAAGGGTTTCTTTGGAGGCTTCAGGTTACGGGAATGTAGAAGAAAGGCCACACGCTTTTGGATCCATTTTGAACGGTTGAGAATAATTAGGGTAAATTATATTTAATTTAAATCTGAAATTTTAATATAATGATAGTGTTATCTTAGAAATTCTATAACTTTGTCGTACAGCAACGAAATCGAACGAAACAAAATGCATTAGAAACCGCATGATGAACACCACAGCATGGAGCAGATCAGAACTGAAACAAAGGCCGCATGGATTTTTGATAAAATTAAACATACGTTTGATTTTATTTAAAATAATCATTTTATTGAATTCTGAAACCGATCAAGGTGAGATTTCTTATTTAAATAATTAAAATTAATTAATCATTATCGTGTTTAGAAATTCTTACATATACGCAATTTGATTTGAATTGGTTGATGCAGTTTGTAGTGATCTATTGATTTAATTGAATATAATGGAAAAATAGAAATTGTAAACAAATACAAAAAAATATTTATTTTTATTTGTTATGTTGAAATTAGAATTGTGGAAAAATAAAAAATATCATTTTTATTTGTCATGTTAAAATATATTTGTATACAAATAAAAATATTTTTTTTATTTGTCATGCTTAAATGGAATTGTAAACAAATAAAAATATCATTTTTATTTGTTATGTTGAATTAGAATTGTCAACAACATAAAAATATAATTTTTATTTGTTATGTTGAATTAGAATTGTCAACGACATAAAAACATCATTTTTATTTGTCATGATGAAATTAGAATTGTATATAATTAAAAATATTCATTTTTATTTGTCATGTTAAATGTTGAAATAGTATGCAAATAAAAATATTCTTTTTTATTTGCCATGTTAAATATTGAAATTGTATGCAAATAAAAATATTCATTTTTATTTGTCATGTTAGATGTTGAAATTATATGCAAATAAATTTATTCATTTTTATTTGCCATGTTAAATATTGAAGTTGTATGCAAATAAAAATATTTATTTTTATTTGTCATGTTAAATGATGAAGTTGTATACAAATAAAAATATTCATTTTTATTTGTCATGTTAAATATTGAAGTTGTATACAAATAAAAATATTCATTTTCATTTGTCATGTTAGATATTGAAATTTTTATACAAATAAAAATTCATTTTTATTTGTCATGTTAGATACAGAAGTTGTTATACAAATAAGAAGATTCTTTTTATTTATACGTATATAATATAGAATTGTGTAGAAAACATGTAGACAAATAAATACTTTTTTTATTTGACATTAGAAATGTAGAACATGTATACAAATAAAATCTCTTTTTTATGTGCCATTAGGAAACATTGAAATTTGTATGCAAATAAAATCTCCTTTTTATTTGTCATTAGAAAAGATTGAGATTATTATGCAAATAAAATATTCTTTTTATTGTATGCATATGAAATGTAAAAATGTGTGGACAATAAAATATTCTTTTTATTGTATGCACATGAAATGTAAAAATGTGTGGACAATAAAATATTCTTTTTATTGTATGCATATGAAATGTAATAAAAATGTGTGGAAAATAAAATATTCTTTTTATTGTATGCATATGAAATGTAAAAATGTGTGGACAAGAAAATATTCTTTTACTTGTATGCATATGAAATATAAAAATGTATAGACAATAAAATATTCTTTTTATTGTATGCATATGAAATGTAAAAATGTATAGACAATAAAATATACATATGAAATATAGAAATTTTATAGAAAATAAAATATTCTTTTATTTATACATATGAAACGTAGGAAATGTGCAGACAATAAAATACCATTTTATTGTAACAAGAAATGTGATTGAACCAAATACACTTGGTTGCTGATATTGATTGTCATTGATTGATTGTTTGGATTATGCTCGACCAGTTTATGAGCAAAATATGCTTTTACATTTAGCATTGGGTTGAGTAAAAATATCTATGTGCTAACACCTTGTGAAACACTTCACGATTTGACTATATGGTGTTTAGCGATGTTGTTTATTTCAAAATTTAATAAATGGTTTTGAAATGGGATTTCTTAAGTAAAAAGAATAATACTCCCAATTTTGGACAGGGAATGTTTTATAAAATGTTTTATAAAACAGAAAGAATTTCGAGGGCTATACCTGATGATTACGAAATGATTTGGAATTGTAAATCTACATATATTTGAAAGTACTTGTGATTATTATGTTGTGACATGATTTTCCATACTTCGGGACGACTAAAACACAGGGGATGGTAGTGGATGAGGGCGGTGTATGTCTTCCCCGATATTGTGGGATGGTGCATCGTCAGTGTAGCCTGCTCCTAGATGGGAGGTGAACATATATATATATCGAGTTGGCGAGGTGAGTCCTGTAGCCTTGTCTAAGGGGAGCCCGATATTTGGTTGCATATTTATTTTTATGCATTTGTTTTGGAATTCATATTTCCAAAGATTTTGTTTTGAGATCCCGAAGTGAAATCTACTTTGATATAAAAGCTACATATGTATTTCAAATGATTTGAAATAATAAATCGGGAAATAAAGTCCAAAGGAATAATTTCTGTAAAGAGAATTAGATTTTAAAATCTAATTTTGGGGTTAAGCCTAAATGGGTAGATTAGAAAATTGCATGTTGTATGATGCCTTGTAGATCCATATGACTATTATTTATGGTTGTTGTTTATGCACTGGCAATCCAATGGAGTAAACATGTTCCGCGTTAGCGGCGTGGTCCTGTTATTAGCCTTATTATTAGATAGGTTAAGTAAGATTTCTCATACCAGTCCTATGACTGACTCGTAGTTTGTTTCACTTTGCAAACTCGGGTGCCCTCTTTTCCACACGGGCAGTCGAGTAGCTTGTTTTGCAGATATTTATTTATCGAGCAGGATTCTAGATTGAGGCTTAAAGCTGTGTCCAGAGCATTGATAGTCTTCCGCTGCGCTGTATTAAATTTATTGTAAATTAACCTTCCGCTGTTGTATTATTATATTCGATGTACTATGATATTATGTATTCTGATGTAACATTATTATAATGTTTATAAAAGTCTTCTGTTATTTGTTCTGATGTGTTGAGTGCCCAAAGTTAGCGTATGTGGGATTCGAACCGTCTTGGTCGATTTAGCGATCGATTAGGTCCGGACGGAATCCGTATCGTAACAATTAGAACCACAACATACTGCATTTGTATTTGTGGGTAGTATCCGCTGAAAACCCTCATGAGACACCACTCGTCCTACTAGGAACACCTAGAGGTTTAACGGCTTGTTGCATACGCTCAATGCAATCGTGTTTCCTACGAAAGTGTGACCTCCCTAGTTTAGTTTTTCATTCTTGTTTTACTCAAGGACGAGTAAAAGATAATTGTGGATATATTTGATTAACATATAAAAATGTTTATTTTTACGCTCATATCTTATCTTTATTGTAAATAAATATTACGTTGGGTATTTTCGTGTGCCTTCACAGGTTGTTCAATAAATGTCTCATTCATTCATTCATTCAATTAAAGACTAATTGATAAGAAAAAACTACTTTCCCATATCAACACTATTTCAATCACAAAAGAAGTTGTAGCACATTGGTAAAGGCATGAAAATTTAGACTGAGTGACTTGAGTTCAATCCCTGCCAATCCCTTTTTTACTGAAGAAAGGAACATGGATATATACACACTGTCTCCCTTGCTCCGAAGAATACATGGATTAGTGGTATAATATATATATATATATATATATATATATATATATTCTTATGTATATATATAATATATGCACTAATAAAGATTTAAAGAGTTGGGCATATTCTTCTCATGGAAACCAAATCAGATCATTCATTTTTAACTGCCATGTAGAAGAAGACTTGATTGAATTATTGCCAAGGAAAAGCCAATCAATCTGCCACATGTCACTAATCAGAAAGAGGAAATCTGCATGGAATATCTCAAGTCTATCTTCATATCTCTTTTATTTGTAAATAGATTATTTCAAGAGATTCATTCCTGGCCCAACTATTCTCATAAAAAGGAGACTACATCCCCTATAAATACCCATTGTATTCATTGTAAATCTCCTGTTCGTTATTCTGTGCTTCTTTTCTCTATTAATAAAGCTCTTTTTCTGCATTTTTTATTTTCAAGAAATTTGTGCCATCTATACAATTAGATTTGGTAGAGCACAAGTTGTCTTTGTAGTTTAAATGTTCATTAGTGATTGACCGTCTTATTAGATTCAACGGTAATCCTAATTTTATTTTATTTTTAGTTTATTTCTATTCTGCAATTTTATTTCCAGCGTTCTGTTTTATTTTTAATCATTGAATGTATTATAAAGCCGATTAGATTTGAATCAATAGTGAATTCAATTGCAGTTTTAATTTGTTTTTTTTATTGATAATTGTAATTTGGTTGTCAGTTCAATTATATTTGTTCTGAACCAATTTGCAATTTCAATTTCTATTTCAATAAATCCTCCAAACATTGTCTAACTCGCCCACGAAATATATAAATAATAAAATTTAACTTTCCTCCTTGTGTTCGACCTGCATACTACACATCTACGCGCTTGCAGTATTTATTACGTAATTTCCGCTTTTCTATTTCCTAGAAAGCGTGAACAGAAGGCATACCACATAAAACTATAAGCAAACAGAGGTAAGCGACCGAGAGCTTATAAACTGAAAGCTTAAGTCCATTGAAGGGAAAGTTACATTAGGCAAGGAAAGGCTGTCGGCATTACTTAGTTCAGTACCGACACTAACATTTGAGGAGAGTTTATAAATCATCCGAAAGGGGTCACAGATGAGGTTATTGTGAGATCAAGACCGAAACCGTGAGTTGTCGAAAGTAGAAAGGAGATAGTCACTATAACATGCTTAGATCCGATACCTATACCGACAAGCGAAAGCAACAGAGCTGAAAGCCAAGCTAAGAGGAAGCAAAGGGCTATCGAAACCGACATTAGGAAACAACTTTAAAGTCATCGTAAGGCATACCGAAGGCATGCTATCACAAAGATAAGCTCTCAGATACAAGAAACCGAGCATGAAAGAAAGAAGTAGCAAATCCAACATCTAGGCATATAATAAAGTTCGGACACCAAAACCGAAAGGTATGGATGCGGACCAAGACCAGTGGTCCCGAAACCGAGAGCCACCAAAGTCAAGATTATCAAAATTTGAGACCGAGGTATCGAGAGCCATGTCAGCGGAACCACTCCCGAAATCTCGAGATTGACATTCCGAAGGCAAGAAGACATCAATAAAGACGTTTTATAAGAAGAAAGGCGTCCAAAACCTTTCTGTTGGAACCAAAAGTCACAAGAGCAGCTGAAACCTTGTTACAACATTCGGGAGAGGTTTCTGCTGAGTTCACAACAAAAGGGGACCGATATGCCTATAAATAAGACCCCGGGGGTCTCATTTTGAAGGACTTTTCCTCATTCCTCAATCCCGCTCTCATTTCTACGGGTGATAACCCTAATTTGTAAATCAATTTGGGGATTTCTATGTAATCTCCTCAATGAAAAAAATCATGAAAGCCCTTAAAGTGACGTAGGTTCAATCCAAACTGAACCTCTATAAATTGTTGTGTTCTTTACTATTTGCTTATTATATGTTATATTGTTGTGCTATGTTGTTCGAGATTTCTCAATCCAACCCTTTCGACAAATGCATACCTACCATATGCTTTCCCCTAAACAAAAGCTTCATACACAAGTCTTACCTTTAAACCTAGGTATCCTAAACACCCTTCTGCAAGCCGTTTAGCTTCATAACTTGTAACGAGCTTACGGAACCGTTATCCCAAGGTAACTGTTGGTCCTTAAGTCTCGTATGTGTGATACTCATCCCTTGAGGGAAGAGTAACTAATCTTCGGGCTTGAGACCTTGATATCTAGGAAACGGTGAACTAACTCAAGCTTGTGGGAACTGAATAATCTCATTTTCCCTTAGGTCCATTTCCTTAGACCTATCTCCGGTGTTGACGAAAATATTGTTAACAACTACTTAACCAAACACATGACATGGAGTTTAGAAACAATCTAAAATCTACATATTGGTAACAAAAAATCTATGTAATTATTATCCACATGTTATTTGCATGACAATTATTAGTGAAATTTTATGTGATAAAAAACCTTATGTTCTTGCTCTACACCTCATATAAAATTGTAGTGTTGAATTAAAGAATGCACCTTATCATTAGATACAGGAACATTTGAAGATGCATATACCCTCGTCAGAGCCGGCCCAACCATTTTGCTGCCCAGGCCCATTTGATCACTATTTGAGCAAAAGTGGAAAAAAAAATGCTCACACTTTGCCTAGTTTTGCTGCCTAATCCCATTTTGACCACTTTTTGAGCAAAAATGGAAATAAATCTGCTACCACACATTGCCCAGCTTCGAACCTGGGACAACACACCCTAACATACTCTACTACCCTTCACTTACCACCCAAGTATGACTTCCTTAACAAATACAGAACGTCACAGGTTATTTTTTAAAAGTCTTTTAAGAAATAAAATTAGTTTATGTTGCCCCAGCCCGAGGGCTTGGTGGGCTGTCCTCTGGGTCGGGCCTGACCCTCGTTATGATAACTAGAACATCATAGGGTTATTATGATAATGATAAAGTTATCATTACCATATTGTTACCTGACAAACGGTAACCATTTCAAGTAACATCGGTATACAAATATTATTGGTATGGTAACGGTAAAGTTATCATTTTCTACGGTAAAATATCGGTAACATTTTTCTTAAACCTGCAGTAACGGTAATTTATCAGTCAATTTATGATACATGTATATTCATATAATATGTTGTATCATAAGTAATTAGAAGTAAGAAAACAACTAAACTAATTAATAAATTCAGTACAAATGACATTAACTACACTTTTTTATTTCTCATTGCTATCATTGATTAAATGACCCGATAAAACGTATAATAAAGCATTGTTATATTTGGCAAGACCGATTAATTTTTAGAGTGTTTTGTAACACTTTTATTATATTAAAATAAATAAAGCATTGTTATAGTGTCAATATATATCAAATTGTTGATTTTATAGATAAATGGTAACTTACCATTACTAGTGTAACATTTACTAGTTTATCCGTTTACTAGCCTTTGGTATACCAATCAATCGGTAATGGTATTTACTAAACGATAACGGTGATTATTACTAATACCAGCCCTATATCAACTAAGTTGGATTATGCTGAAATACCATGAAAATGGTACAGTAGCAAAAAAGTCAAAAATAGATTTATATATAATATAATAATCTAGTCGGATATTAAGTTTCGCATTGCAAATAAGCAAAATGGATGTAATCCACAGTGGATATTTTGATAAACTCGGTCACCATCAAAGACAATTCATACTAGCAAGTTTTCGAAAGGAGTACTCCTTTATGCAAAAACATTTTGATTCAACGAGAGTTCTTATTTAGAATTTTTATACGACGCCACTCTATATTTTGATTATAGAAATGTTTCTCTGTTATAGAAATGTTTCTTTCCACCTCATTTAGTTCATATATTGAACACTAAAATTAGGGGTGAGAATAAACCACAGCAATGCGGAAACCGCTCAGAACGAACCGCAAAAACGGTGTGGAAAGCCGCACTGAATCATCTATCTATAGCAAATATCCCAAATCGGACCGACTCGCAACAATACGATTCGGTTGAGATTTGAGTTGTTGACTCAAACGTATTAAACCAGACTAAACTGCATACCTACACTTGTAATGTTATGATAAAAATATAACTAATTCATATCTATTTTTTTATTTAAAGATATATATTCTATTTTCAGCATATGTTGTTGTTATATTAATAATAATCGTTATTACAAAGGAAAAAAATACAATTTCAGTATATTATTTTCCATATCATTGTTTTGGATATGCTAATTATAATCCTATTTAAGTTATCTTACTTAATATTTTTGCATTGATTATGTTGATGTTTGGTTAATGTTTAAAAACAATTTCGCTTTTCATTATTTTTAAAACTGAAACATTCATATAGTGAGAAACTAATCTTTCAATTCAGGATAACACTGTGTGTTTTAACCTTTAAGTGATATAACATCACACAATCGAAAATTGATTGTTGAAGGAAGTAATTGTCTTATTTCATATTTAATACGGGTTCAAAGCGAATCGAATGAAAACCAGACCGTATTACAATAAAACCGAACCGTTTGAACAGTTAGTATAATGATTTACATTTTTTAATCAACCGTTTGATGTGATGCGAAAGCGGTTTGAATTCCAAACTGCACCATACCGAACTGTGTTCAACTCTAACTAAAATAATGTACAACCAATTGAAAATAGACTTGAGCAATTTCCACACTACATATACACGGATGATTGATCCACAATGTTTATATGCTTTCATACGTGCGATAATCGATGATTTTAACATAAAAGATAACACTAAAGAAACAAAAGACATTTAGATAGGACGTTGGCATAAAAGATTGATGATATCAATTTGGATATCACAAGGTTATTACTATTTACACCTCGATTTCCACTTCCAGCCACCACACCACTCTGTTTGGCTGTTCACCGTCGAAAAAACATTTTGCAAATAATGAACTACTCAACAACCGTTAACGACCGAACAACATGAAGGCTGTTCGGTAGTTCACCGCCAAACAGATTAGTTTCTAGTGAAAATCAGGGTGCAATTATTCGCACCTTATCATAAAATGTAGCGGCTTTATGAGTTTACTTGTATGGTGACTGAATAACGATGATGCCCTGTGAACGCAAAATAAAGAAAATACAGTGTAAAAAAAACAGAGCTCAATAGGCAACTAACGACCAACACAGCACAAAACATCAAGCTAGAATGAGCCACTTAAACTTTAAATTATTTCACAGCATCATCCTCAAGAGCAATCCAAGTTTTTTCAAGCATTTTCAAAATTACAGCGATCGATCAACGCAGCCACGTTACTTGAGCTTCTTTTGCTTCTTAGACTTCCTCTTATTTTCAAGTCTTGCTCGTGCTTGCAAGAATTCTTCTTCAGTTGGTTCTGGCGGTGCTTCTGCATTGCAGTTGGCCATTACAGAAGAAATTAAGGAGTTGAACCTTTCTTTCCTCTCAGTTTGCCGATGAGCAATTAATGCAACTAAATCACTCTCTTCTTTCTTCCTTTTTTTTGATCTTTACAAAATAAATATTATTTTAGCCTACAAAAACGTGTAAATAGGAAAGAGAGAACAAAGGAAAAAAGAATTTACTTTGATCTTCGCACAAGTGGATCAGTAGGTGGTTGGATTTCAGATATTCTTTTGGCCCATTTTCTGTATGCTTTTTTTGTTTTGAGCTCTCCTGTTAAGCAAAAAATCAATGAGACAATTTAAGTGAAAAATAACAGGGGACAAAACTGAAAATCAACCAATAAGAAGAAGCCTTGGTTTCTAGAATCAACACAAGCTGTAAAACTTCAGGTTTGGTTCTTTGCTGAAGCAAGCATCGGTTTAGAAATGAAACAATCTTTGGAATCAATATCAGTAATACAAGGACAAAAGTTATAAATGAGTAGACTAGTTGATCAACCTAGATCAATATCAATATAACACCAGGAAGGAATACATGCACAGGGGTGTGAGTGTGCTTATTCATAGTTGGAAAATCACTGGACAATGCAAAAGGTTTGTTATGACTTTTCTACATGATTTCCCTCTCGAGTCGATATTCAGCATACGATATAATAGTATGCTTTCCACCAAAAGACATAAGGCGTGACGGGATTATGAAACCATCCCTTGTAAATCTTTGAAATTTAAATTCAAAAACCTACAGTTAATAGTACCTTCAGCTATTGCTTCGTTAATTATGTCCATAAAGCGATGCGAATCAAGTTTTGGATCAGAACAAAGCATCGAGCAGAAAAGCCTATATAAGAAGGTAAAGGTATTTTGCTTGATGGAACATAAAACAAAATGACACGCATTGACATATTCAATTCAAACATACCTGTCCATATTGCCTTTGTATTTTACGTATAAATCCTTTAAATCTTTCTTCTCAGAATCTGATCCCCTATAACTAGCTTCAAACTCTTCAATGTCAGCTTCTGTAATCTGTAGCAAGCAATACAGAAACAAGAACAGTGATCAATCCACTAGAAGCAAAAATTAGTGGCCATTTTTATTCAAGCATTTCATATTGATTTCACCAATAAAAACATTTTTTTTTTAAAAAAAATACCTTCTTATACATTGTTCTAAAAAATTCATGCAGATTCTGTGCAGCTTCCCCAGAAAAGGCCTGGTAGACATGAAAATTCAGGCCAGTTGAAATTTAAGAATTATAATCATTAAAAGGACTAAGATATGCTATAAATTGCATCTCTACTCCTGTAAACTTTGAACATATATAAAATACAATTTCGGACACACTGGTTAAATTTTGGTATTTATATAACTAAAATTCTGCTCTACCAGTATCTACAAACTGCGGAATTAAGCAGGATTGATCTGCACCCTGAAATTAATCTAACTTCCTCTTTTCCTCCATCAAAATTCAGATATGTTTTTATGTACCCCTATTTTCGGGAATTCTAGCCATCCTCTTTATATGTGCATGTAGGGAAAGCCTATCAGGACACAAAACAATGACACAAAATTGAACATGAGAAATCTCAACCATTGGATCTTCCCCTGAATTCCAACTTCTAGATAAAAACAGACAAAACTAATTTTATATGCACACACACACACACATATACATACATACATACATATATATATGCACATATTATATATATATATATATATATATATATATATATATATATATATATATATATAAGCAACATTTAACAACACTCCAAACACTACAACACCCCTAAATGCACATCTGCAAGGTTTTCAAAATGAGATTCAAATCGTAAAATTAAAACTACGAATAGAAACGGAATTTAAATCGTAAATCGTGGATTCAAAAAACATACATTTTAAAATTTGCACATACTTTGAAATTAACTTTAATGTTTAAACATCTACATTTAAACCTAAAACATCATTTTCTCTCTTGTTTCAAATTTTAATTTGTTTTTAAATGATTAAAATTGGAATTGTAGACCCAAAAAATTATATTGAATATATTAATTTGAATTGAATGATATTTCTAAAGTGTGGTATTAGCTTGGTTTGAATCGAAATATAAATCGGATCATAAAAGGATTCAAATTTTAAAAAAGATTCAAATCATAGGAATTTAAGATTTTCGACAACAATGCATCTCTGATTTCAACCACAAGTTCCATTTCTCTCTTTCCCCACTCATTCTTTCTCTTCCTCAAACCATTACTTAAATTAAAAACATGCACTCCTATTTTGCAGCAACCCTATTTCAATCACATTCTATTTAAATAATACTTTGAAGTGTACAGAGAATGAAAGCGGAGCAGCGGAGGGGAAGAAACGGCACTTGTGTTTGAAATAAGAAAGGCAATTAGAAATGCTGCACTGTTTGAGGTGCTACAAAACGTTTCATATACATACATATATCAAGAAAGATTATTATTATTATTATTTAAATGACCAAACTCATAGCTATGCAATTCAAAGTCTCCATAAATATCAAATGCAAAACAACTAAGCACATCATCAATACAAGCGCCCTATACCTGGGTACATATCCACTGAGGTTATGTATCCTGTATACAACATCCTACGACACAAATTGCCGTATCAAGTTTGGCAAACAACAAGACCTGAAGTACACAGCAAATATGAAACTAGATTGAGTATGCTTCAAACTAGAAATTTATCAAGATTTTTGTTTAGCTTTCTTTTTATGCATATAAATTAAGTTCACCAAACACCCAATGTGCAACTAATTATTGCTATAAGCCATTCAGAGTAGATAATAATGTAAGATACCATACGCCCTAAGCCATGTGACTAGAATCAAAATTAAAACATGACACTTAAGCAATTATTTAAATTATAAGTTATCTGATGACAAGCAAATTGTGTTCATATGCACCTAGGACAATTAATATCATTTTCACATTTTTTTAAGAATCGCTAAGCTTTTAATATTCACCTCATCATCGGTACAGCCAGTCTGATCATATAGTGCCCTTTTCTCCTCATCTCCCAGAATCGAAATAACTTTTTGCAGGAGTTGAAATTTTTCTTTAGCATCCTAAAGTACGAATAGAGTTATTTTATTATAGGCAGAAACTAAACTGTAGAAGCTGACGATCAAGCAATGAGATAGTCAGAACCTCATCGTCAGGGTTTTTATCAGGATGAAGTCGCAAAGCCAACTTGTGATAAGCCTTTTTAATTTCCTGATGAGACGCAGTCTTTTCTACACCCAAAATCTACAAGAAAAAGTAAATGATATCACTAAATAACAAGATGTGAAATGTTGAAGTAATACAATACATACTTTTCAAACATGTACTGACCTGTCCTTCTATGGATAAACAAACACTCATATTTCACTCACATGGACACACATACATGTACATATTTTGCAGCATCATTTTTTTTTTACATGGGAATTGCAGGCATATTATAGTTCAGAGATAATTGTAACCAAGGATACTTCTAAAATTTAATACGTCAGTGAGATTGGTTGAGTATCTATACATATCTAGTATAAGCTAAACAGACAAAGCAGCGAGGCATAAGATAAAATCACTTCCAGAAACATCTATACACCCACCCATACATACGTGTGTGTGGATATGTATATGTCTATGCATATACATACACACACAAGAAGAAGGAAAAAGAATAACAGAAGTATCAGAACTATCAAATGTCACAAGAGATTGTTGAACCTCTTCTACAGTTGCATTCAAGCAAAAGTGTGCTAAATACTAGAAAATGGATTGCAAGGACCAAAAAATCATACATGCTTGAATGAACAAAATATTGTACTATTATAGCAAGACATTAACTGAATAAGCATGGCAAAAAAGATCTACAACATATGCAGTGATTTCAACAAGTTAAGCTATAGCTGGTCTTTGAAAAATGAATGACAGGTTTCAAAGGCTACAATTCATAAATCTTGTCTGTGAATGTATATGATTTCCTGAGTCTTCACGCCTTCCTTGTATTCTGTATCGATAATGTCAAAGCGTACTGTTCTATAGCCCAACAATTTATTCAGATAATTTTACTGCGATATATTAATCCTCGGCAGTCCAAATAACGGATGTTGGTAAATGTAAACCAACGATCAGAAGATATAAAATATGATCAATTCATGTATATTCGTCATCAATAACAAAATTTATACACAAATAAAACCCTTCAGAAAAAATCAAACCGACATAATTGCTTACCTCGTATAAGGTCTTCTCTTTGCTGATAGATCCATCACTGCCACGGATTTCTTGGTCACTTTCTTCGCTGCTTTCTGAAACCTTGGCTTTAGATTTCCTACCCATTTATATTTACCAAAACTGAATTGTTAAATGGAAGTGTTGTGACTTGTGAGTGGGTTTTGATAAATTTGGGATTCTGCACTCGATAAATTAGGGTTGCTATTGCCTAAGAAATGTATTTTGCCGCGTCATAATTTTAATTCGCCCGCTTCTTTTATCACGTTCGTTGGCACAAGCGGCATTTGCCATTAGGGTTGAGCTGAGCAATGTTTGATTCATACAAATTAACCGACCAAACCGGTTTATTTCGGTCGGTTTGGTTTTATAACTAATTCGGTCCGAATTCAGCTTGTAAAATATATTCTTTTGATTCGGTTTAACCAAATTAGATGAACTTTTATTTTTTTTTATCAAATTTTAGGTATTGTAATACTTTAAATAATTAGTTTAGTTTTATAATACAAAGTCATTTGTTGCAAATACATCAAATTATATCATAAATATAAAATTTACTACATAAAATTTCTCTACATATGAATTTATGTTTTACTTTAGTGAATCAATCATTTGAATAATAATACATCCTTCAAGTTCGGTTAAATCGGTTGTCAACCGAATTAACCGAAATTAATTCGATTCGATTCGATTTGGTTCGGTTTGAAAATGATTCAGTTTCGATTCAGTTCGGTTTGAGTGTTTTTTACCTCCAAGCCAACCGAACACTCACCCCTAGGTTCAGCGTGGTGTTCTCACATAGAAAGTTTAGAATAGTCCAAAAATGTTTGAAATCAAATTAACTATTCAATAAACACAAACCAAACGAAACAGATAATATTTTGTTTGCTTTGGTTTGGTGGGTTTAGGTAACAATCTATATTTTTATAAACTTTTTAAGTGTAAAACAAAATTATTATTTTTATATAAGATTGTATGATTTTATAATTTTAAGGAATGACTGCTGGGATTATATTTCATACCTTAAAAGATTTGTTGAATTTTTTTGTAACTATTTTACCTTTGAAAATACTTATTTCATAGCATTCTCTGAAAAAGCATTTCGATCTGAAACCACTTTCATTACATCAGAATGATGGTTTCCCTTTCCGTAGAGTGGTTACATTAAGGAAACAAACTTACCATTCGAGAGTTATGCCTATTTTAAGTTGAATTTTAAACAACATAGTTTATCATCAATGGTCGTTAATGGTGGAGTCCATCATTAATTTCGGTATTAAGAGTGAAACTTAAATAAGTTACTGTAACACCCCGGGTTTTAGGAATAGATAATCACTTAACTTTAAACATCAACCGAGAAAATAAGCATTTTTGAATTATCGGAATTTGACCACAAATCTCGTATCAAATGTTTGCAATGATTTTTTTTATTAATTTACATACATAATGCTCTACCAGAACAGAGTTCGAACGGAAAAGTTATTGTCGTTTGAAGTTTTTGATGTCAGGAAATAACGTTATACATTAACGTGCATATGTGTGTGTAATGTGTATATAAGAATACAAAAAATTAAAAGTGCACTTGGATTTGAAATTCAAACATGCGATGAAACAAGAAAGAAATCAATGTTAATAGAACATTATAGAAATTAAAGGCATTAATAAATAATGTTCGCAGGAGCGTTAATACTGTAAATAAAATTTATTAATACGTGTTAAATAACACTCATTTTGGACTGGGCCAAGACAACTCGTACAAAGTCTTTGAACGGACAAAATTAGTATAAATTACATCGCATGGACCACGATGATCTCAACCATTATAAATAAACCTACATGGCTCGACTCCAACATCATTTTATTCTGAATGGACACGGGAGTCGTACCACTTTTCCTCCTCTTGCAAGACTTCACAGAAATTATAAAATTTAGATTCATGTTTTCTGTTATCAATTGGACTCAGATCTTGGATTGAGCTAAACCGAAAGAAAGAAGGATTAGGAGAATTCTGCATGTTTGCGAGAAAAATTACAATATGAGGTTGTAGTTAAAAAGAAGAAAAGAAAAATAAAGTAAGAAAGACTTATTATAAATAAAACTTATATTTGGATTAAGTTTAAAAAACATATAACAATGCTGGTCCGCTTCGACAACGAATGCTGATTGGGGAAAATAAGCAACCAATAAAGTTAATAAGTGAGATCAGATCAAAGGGAACTGGGCAGATAACGCTAACCAGTGTTATAATAAAAAAATAAGCTAAATGCACAATGAAAGATTAGATACACGATCAAATAAAATAGCGAGGTGCGTTTGGAATAGTTCGAACGGAGTGTGGATGGAGGGCCTAAAGAAGCAGATCACCGCATACAGTTGAAGCATGTCCAATACATTGTTCAATAAAGTTGGAGGAAAGTTTGAAACTTCTGCGAGATGTGAGGATATTCTAGGATAACCCTCTAGGGTAGGCGTAACGAAGTTGCACCCCCGAAGGCAGGTCTGTAGTGGTTGCATCAGAAGTGTAAGCCTTGGCTACATTTAAATGAGGGCAGCAAAATAACTAATGGATGACTTTATGATTCAACGACTGCCTCAGCTCCAAGGTTAGCTAGAAGACTAATGGGTGACATTATGATTCATTGGTTGCCTTGGCTTTGAGAGCAGACTTCGTGGTTAGGACTCAACAAGGATAATAACCATTTTGATACCTGTCATCATCGATTAGAGTGAGTACAGAAAGACTGAAGCTAAACGAACAGGTCATTGATCTTTCGCTATCGAGATGTTGGATAAGGGACAATACCAATTGGATGTTTAGATTGTTTGTTGTAGGGTACGGTCACTTAACACTTTATGGATCTTTCAACTAATTGAAGGGAAATACGTGGTGTCATAGCCACATAGAAAGAGACAAACCAAATAGAATATCTGTATTGTAGGACTACGAAGTTGTCCTTTTTAGATATAGAAATTCCCCACTTAGTTTCATATAAGGGTGGGCCTTGTGGGCGAAGCTCGGATAGTAGACAATACGATTACACGTAAGTCCTTGATGTATGCACTGAGTGGTACGTCGCGCATGTCCGAGCATTGGAGCAAGCCGATACAGACGTAGTTTCACGTTTTCTTACCAGACGATAGGATATCTTTAGTGTAAGCATCATGAAGCTATTCTTTATAGAGGTGTTGGAGTACTCTTTTGTAGCATGACATTGGAGACCTGTCGAGGTAGGTACTATGGGTAGTTCCATATATATTGGGCATATAGAGCTACATACATATGAATTATTAGGTTTCATCTACTAGGAAGTAGATAGGTACGATTAACGTACAGAGGCTAGAGTGTTATAAATTTTAATAACCTAATAAGACAGAACGGTATATGTAGTGTTTTTTTTAGTATAACAATATTATTTTTGTTTGATGATGTAAAACATATATACTATTATATAAATATGTTTGTAGTTGTACTATTCTACATTACATCTCATATAGAAATAAATTATTATATTGAATAAAATGTTATTGCACAGAATTTGATATTCAAAATGTTATTTTATTCAATTAAATATTTTATTTCAATATTTGAAATAGTACAACTTTCTGAGTCCACTATTGTACAACTCACTGTTATATAATACAGTTAATCACACATGCATACATCCCTCACTAGAGATTGATTACTTAGTACACTAAGTTATATATACACTTCCATATAAATATACATACACACTGACACACATTGAGTGTTCATATGCTCAACATCCAGTCCAGTCACCTATACACCAGTCATAGAATTTCAGATAGTAAATTTGAACATAAATAGATTTTTTTTTTTTTTTTTTTTTTTGAAAATTGGTATGCTTTCATTAACCACTAAAACAATACATAGCAAGGTTAGCATACTAACCCAAGTACAACTAAAAAAACATGATAAAGCTAGAAATTTAGAGTTAAATACAACATTAAAGAGACTATGAAGTATAAAAAAGAAAAAGTTGGACCCATAATGAGGCCGCTTATTTTCACATGCAGTAGTGCAAACCAACCATGCACCACTATTCTTAAATCACGTTGCTACACTTGTTATCCATTACTCAATGTTTCCGCTCATAAGCTATTACTAATCATGTATGCATGAGAAATTAGAATTTCTACGGAAGCATGTAACTTCTTGAAAAAATAAACAGTTGGATCTGCCTAAGCAAGTTGACAGTTAAAACCCCACGTCCTTTGTTGCTTCATGAAATATTTGAACAAAACTGCTCCATTTAACTTCCACTCGTTCTTTGTTGCATCCCACATATAACCAAAAAAAGTGCTCCATCTTACTCTATGATAATTGCACCTACCTACAATTTTCATGTGCTAATCTGCTGTATGTCCACTATTTTAGCAAAAAGTAGACAAGTTCATCCATGTTTTGCACAGTTACTACCATGATCTTTTAGTTCCACTAATAATTCCATTTTGGCTGAAAGAAATAAACAGGCATTCACTGTTTATCTTACAAATTGAATTGTTCACCAATAACAGCTGTTGGGATCCCTCCTTAATTGGATAGTTTCTAGAAAATTCTAGATCTTTCTAGAGAAATCTAGAATTTTCTAGAATGTACCGGAGAACCCTAAAGAAGTATAGAACCCTCTAGAAGCTTGTGGAAGAGTGTGGAACCCTCTGGAATATTCTGGAGATGTGTGGAACCTTACGGAAGAGTATGACCAGAGAACTCTAGAGAAGTGTAGAACCCTCTAGAAGCTTGTGGAAGAGTGTGGAACCCTCTGAAATATTCTGGAGATGTGTGGAAACCTTTCGGAACATTACGGAAGAGTGACCGGAGAACTCTAGAGAAGTGCAGAACCCTTTAGAAGCTTGTGGAAGAGTGTGGAACCCTCTGGAATATTCTGGAGATGTGTGGAACCTTATGGAAGAGTATGACCGGAGAACTCTAGAGAAGTGTAGAACCCTCTAGAAGCTTGTGGAAGAGTGTGGAACCCTCTGAAATATTCTGGATATGTGTGGAACCTTCCGGAACATTACGGAAGAGTGACCGGAGAACTCTAGAGAAGTGTAGAACCCTCTAGAAGCTTGTGGAAGAGTGTGGAACCCTCTGGAATATTCTAGAGATGTGTGGAACCTTACGGAAGAGTATTGAAGGATGCATAAGAGAATGGAAGAATGTAGAGATTCCTAGAGAGTATGGAGCATTCCGGAGAATCAATCTCCACCCTTTGATGTAAGTAATCTCCACCATTCATCATAGAGGTTGAGTGGTATAAATAGGAGAAAGATCCCTATTACTATCCATCAAAGAATCCAAGAATCAAGAGAGAGGCCACTCCTTAGAGTGAGAAAAATGCTTGAGAGTTAGAGAGAGCCTTTTTGAGAGAAAAGAGAGATAGCTTGGGAAGTCTTTATCCTCAAGCTTGGTAAACCACCGAGTGTGAGTTACTTTTGTAATCATATTCTTGTAATCCTACTATACTTTTGTATAGTGGAAGAATATCCATATTGGAGAATTATAAACTCTTGTGCTTCCAATGCTACTTTTAATCTTAAAGTGCCTTTCTTAACTTCATGAAGAGGGAAAGACCGAGAAGACCGAGTTTTCCCCAACAACAGCAATATCTAACTGCCTAACGATGGTCTTCATTTTTTTGAACTAATTGTATAACCAAATAGCAAATTACACATAGCACATAAATAAACACTATCAACCATCAGTAGAGAACTTTCTAAAGGTTTCTTTACACAAACATAAATTGGACATGAAATTTCAAAAGGTTATAGAAAATACCCAAGACAACGGACATGAGTTTGCTTCGATTCATAAACAATCAAGCAAATTTCCTCATTTTGGTTAATCTAGTACAGGTCACTCTAAATCATAATGTTTCAGGTAAAGCCAGGCCTTACTGGAGATGCAAACTGGTTTTACAAATTTTAATCAGCTTGTATATTTTAAACAAAAGAATGGTTTTGCCATAAAAATCTCAATTGAGCCCCAAAAATCATTTTTTATAAGTCTGTGGCTACACAACTAATTAAACTCACAAATATGATGATATAAATCGAATTGCAAGAGTCTTACCGATTGGAAATCAACCAGAAACCACATCTTCTGCAGATTCGATATGTTTTAGGGATTGGTTATGAGATGAAGGAATTTTGTAGCATGAGATGTGATAAATTTAGCACGAATGCGCCTGGTGGCAAGATCCCTTATCGATCAGACAACGCGATGGTTTTCCAGATCTGATTTTCCAAAGGCGAGGAAATGGGAACATGAATGAGGTAGCTTGGGAGGAGAACCAAAATCCATTTCTAAGTCTTACAGGGGAATTTAACAAGATTGGGGATTTTCCTAAGCAAGGTGAAATAGAAATCACTTGGGTAGTTCCTCTCCCCTAGGAGAGAAAATTACCGAACAGAAATAGATTTAAATGTTGCAAATATAAATTTATTTATTTTATTTTCCTCAATTTTGATTTTTTTTTCTCTCATTATTGTCAACACGGTCAAGTGTGTGTATGTGTGTGTGTATATATATATATATATATGTGTGTGTGTGTGTGTGTGTGTGTGTGTGTGTGTGTGTGTGTGTGTGGATGACTTGTACAAGTGCTCGCAAACCAGCCTCAACACAACTATAGTGGATTGCTGATCAAGACCAGCCTCGACACACATACATGGTTTGTTGATCTTAACTAGCCTCAACACAACTATAACTGGTTTGTTGAAATTACACACACACACATGCACATGTACATAGGTTTCAAGTGGATACAAGGTCATAACCAAAGAGAAATAATAACGCAACAAATATAGTGATATGCAACATGATCATGTAAAGACACAAGTATCATGGTGGTGACAACAACTCATGGTTAGGGCAATGAAAAATGCAGCAGCAGACAATGTACAAAACAGTGCGCAAATAATGCAAAAAGATGGCATGGCACAACATTTTCAGGTTCACAAGTGCAACCGGAAAATGTTTAAGTGCATGGTGATTAAAGCTCAAGTGTACAAGCCTAAAAGTAACCAAGCCTCAAGCTTCAAACAGAACATCAAATAACTCAAGTGCAGCTCAAAAGAAGTAGAAACGAGTACACAACAATCAAGAGTCAAATGAAAGGTCATCAAATAATCAAGACAGTGCACATCAAGTCTCAAGAGTGCATAGTACACAAGTGATGCACCAGTTCAAAACAAAGGCCACAACTTGAAAGACTACAAGGGTGCAAAGTTTCAACTCCAATATCAACCTCACAGTGTTTCAAGCTAGCAAAGTGAAAGCTAAATGCAATAAAGTTTCAAAAATCAAGTAGTCGAGGACATGAACAAGTATAAGAGGGTGAAGCAGACATAAAACATGTGCATAAGCAACAAGTCCAAATGGGTTCAAGCCATACACAAGCCGCACAAAAAACATACAACATTGAAGCATTAAGAGTGAATTAGTGTCACTACAAGATAAAGTCACATAGACATCGGCTAAAAAACGATGTCCTCATTTTCTGGAGTGACGTCTTTATCGGTAATGTCTAAAGTACCCTTTTTACATTAGTTAAAATACGATGTTAAAGCAGCTTTAAGACATCATAAATTAATTCATTAACTGTTGTAATAAGTATTTTACAATATCAGCTTTTTACTGATGTCTATGATGGCTTTATATTGATGCCTATGATGGCTTATTTATGTTGTTTTCTCATCTCATATACAGAAATAAATATTTATTAAATGAAATACTATTGCACATAATTTAATATTCAAACAATATTTTTGCTTAATTAAATATTTTATTTCAATATATGAAATAACACATATTTCTGACTCCAACTATTTTACATTCACATTTCTCATACATAATTTAATACACTACACAATCAATTTTACATTGCCATCTCGCTACAACAACAAGCATCACAACTGACATTGCTACTGGAACCGACCAGTACATGTACGATTGAGACTCCTTCTTCTTGAGAATGACTCTAGGAAGCTGATTCCTTCCTTTTGGTTGAACTGGTTTCCTGTATGGACTAGTAGTAGCTTTTGGCTCTTTTTCTGCTTCTAGAAAGGGGTTTTCATTCAGTTTTGCATCCACCTCCTTATCCACTTCTTCTTCAGTTTTCTCTTTTGGTCCATTTGATGTCCTCATTGCCGGGTTCCATCCGGTTTATGACTTCTTCTCCAGGCTCATTGATTGCCTTAAACATCCACGACCTCCACCACCTCGAGCGATTACAGCTGCTACTTTCTTTCATTGTAGAGAATATAACAAAACAAAATGAACATTCAATTTATTTTTTCATGTAAACATTCATTGGTTTCTGTTATGTAAAACAGTAAAGGAAATAAAAATTAATAAGCAGAATATTTATATATATAGAGTATTGAATCCCTTTATTTCAAATATAGATTTGTAAAATTAGTTGTCTTCCCTTGCTCAGTTGTGCATAAAATATTCAAGTGTCCCCAAAAAAAATGCACAAGATACCACATTATTCAAAGGATCAACAATATGGTCTTAGAAAATATTGCAAGTTTAGAAATGTTGATAAATGACACTGGTAGTTAGCGTTTATAGATAGTTACAAACATCATTGAAGGAAAACTACATAAAAACGTACCATGATTACAGAAACAGTAGCTGCTTATTGATAATGCAGTCATCAGTCGACCTTCATCCCAAAATTCATTTAGTTTTCTGGTAAATTCAATCCATGTATCAGCTGTTGCTACCGAATATTGTGCTTTGAAAAAAGCTATTACATAAATATGATAGTCCACTCGGGTATTCCCTTTTGTTTTGCAACTTGCATATTTTAGCAAGCCTTTATTTCTGTTTTATTTTATTTTCTTTTGTGGTGGTGCTAGTGCTAGTTTTGGTAAAGGTAACTTCAAATGTAAGTAAATACGAGTTTGGTTATGCAGCGTTGTGTTCGATGCGGTCATCAAGTGTGCAACAATCGGCAACACAACTGACAGAAAAGTCTCATTGGTTGGTCATTTACAAAAAAACTTCCAATATTTAACACGTTGAAGACATACTCGACATAAATACAAACATTCAATACAAATACATATATGCACGTTCATTAACACCCAACAAGACAGAATGTTGGCACAAAAGAACATAAAATACCCAGCCTTTATAACCTAAACCAAATTCAACGTTACTTTATTATATAATGTACATGATAATATAAATACCTGTAGGACCACCAACACAAGGAGCAAGGCGCTCAAGAACGATATTCCAGAGATCTTGGGTTCCAATTTCCAACCTCCTTATCCATCAATATAAGTTGCAGATAAATCAAGTCATAAGTAGAACATAATTGCTAAGTTTTTCCCTTTTTTCCTTTCTGCAATAACATGGTCTTGATTGCTAGAAGGCCTAGCATTCACGGATTTCTTCATGTCATTTTAGTAGCTATTGTTTCATTATATGAGGAAACTTTCTGAGGAAACAGTTTGATGAATATTAGCCCATGTATTCCTCGTTGGCAAATTGTCTATTGAACTTAACTCCCAATCCGGAAAGTTGTGACCATCTATTATTTCCTAAATTAATCACAAAACTGGGGTTTATTTATGGTTTACGAGGATCATAATCGAATTCAATTAGTTATGGAAACTTATAGGATCAGAAAATCAACAAGCCAATAGTGTTGAATCCATAGAGATTTATTTTGAAAAGCCCATGACAAAATGATTAGTATAATTCCACAATATAATCCAACAGATTAGAAAATCTAAAGATGTTTGAAGAGGAAAAGTAATTAATTAAAGCAAAACATATTCGTAGCTTAGCTAATTCAGATTTAACAGAGAGGAAGGAGCAGACCTTTCCAGATTTTTTTGAGAAGGCGGTGCAGACCAAGTGAGAGCTATGTCGCCTCGTGGTGGTCCTCGCGATGGATTCTCGCGACAGTCAGGTCGACGCCGATAAGGTGCCAGCGACAACAAAGAGGAACGATGGAGGAGCGATTTCGATCTGGGGATGGAGAATTTTCGAATGCCATGGATTTTAATTTGGGGATAAATGTGTCGGTTGGAAGAAATAAAAATGAGTAAGGAACAAATTCGATTCAGTGAAGAAAGGGGAAGGGAAATTGCTGATGATGTGGAAGTGACTGATTGGAAGGTTTCGATGGTTGCGGATTAGAAGAATTGATCAACGACTAGATATAGGAAATTATGGTGGTGCGGGTTGAAAAGGAAAGCAATTTATGAGACCTTTAACATCACGCATGAAGCTGATGTAAATGATGCATAGAAACTGACGTTAAAGCACATTTCAATTTATTTATATTAACTATAAAATATAATTAATAAATATTAACAATAAAATATAATTAATAAAATTAACTGTAAAATATAATTAACTATAAAATATAATTAATAAATATTAACTATAAAAATGTAATTAATAAATATTAACTATAAAATATAATTAACTATAAAATATAATTAATAAATATTAACTTTAAAATATAGTTAACTATAAAATATAATTAATAAATATTAACTATAAAAAATAATTAACTATAAAATATAACTAATAAATATTAACTATAAAATATAATTAACTATAAAATATAATTAATAAATAGTAACTATAAAATACAATTAATAAATATTAACTATAAAATATCATTAATAAATATTAAATATAATTAATACATATTAACTATAAAATATAATTAATAAATATTAACTATAAAATATTTTTAACTATAAAATATAATTAATAAATATTAACTATAAAATATAATTAATACATAATTTTACTATAAAATATAATTAATAAATATAAACTATAATTTACTAATTATTAATCATTAACAATAATACATTTAACAAGTGATGTAATAGAAAACAACTATTTTAATAAGTGATGTAATAGTCAAGATTTTTGGTATGGCCTATAAGTTCAATTTTTTAAAAGTGTATTCAAGAGATTAGTCGTTCGTTAAATCAATGTCTGAGAAACCAACAACATCACTTTAAAAATTAGCGATGTTAAAAAATGTTTTCGCATCGGCTAAATTTATGATCGATGTTAAAATTGTGATGTCTATTCTACTTTTTCTTGTAGTGTGTACAAGGCACAGTAGCAGGTCATGGCATCATGCAAGATTTAAGACAATGACAAGTAAAAGAAATAAGTAAAGTATCTGCACTTTTTATCAAGTAAAAGGAAAAAAAAAATATAAAGTGTACCGTGTAAAATAATTTTGGATCATTCAAAGAAGCAGTGCATAGCTGGGCTGAGTTGGTCATGTTCGAAATTATCATAAAAGTCAACATATACGAGATTCATTTTTTTTTTATTTTGGTAAAGGATACTAAATCAAACTTTCTAGAAACCAAAATATTTATGAAGTTGTTTATTTTCAGCAAGTTGAACAATTCAAACTTTCCTGAAATCGGAGAAAATATAAGATTTGAAAATCCAATAAATAGAACCTAAATCATCATGGGCAATGGCGTGAATCGCAACAGAAATATTCAAGCAAAATTAATCAAAAGCATACGAGTATTTTCTTTCTTAATTGTAACATCCCGTAAATTTCGACCATTTAAGTTATTGATTTTTTTTTTAAAATAAGAATTAAACTATAATTTTAATTTAGAATATAGCTTGTTTGACTAAAACATGAAATCAATTTATAATGAAACATTGATCCTTAAGGCTTATTACTTCCTTATAGAAGTGATCTAAACAATTATATATTGATAACGTCGAAGTTTTTAGACCCCGCTTGAATTAATTTTTGACGATTGATTTGCGGTGGCGGCAAACGACATATCATAAATAATAATAAATTAAAATAAAATTCCAAAAATTAATATTTGAGATATGTCTAACTAGACATAGCGGAGGAATGAATTTCGTAGTAAAATACGCAAGTTTGTTCCGTATGCTTTAATTTAATTAAACATTTAATAAATCACTACGAATGAAACATTACCAGAATTTGAGCGAATTTGAACTAAAAATATTAGATTGTATTTTGAAGATAATGGCATTTTTCATTTCATGGAATTCGAACATTTGGATAACCATATGTATGATTTTTTTGATAAAAATAAAAACACATATTTAAACATGCCACACTCTTTCATTTTCTATTTGCATTTTGCTAGGCATGCGCATGTTTGTGACAACCTACTCTATTTGCCATGCATTCGATATATATAAAAAAACAAAAACAAAACGTGTTATAATATATATATATATATGTATATATATATGTATGTATATGTATATATATATGTATATATGTGTATATATATATGTATATATATATATATATATACACCCCTTCCATGTTGCAGGCGTTTCACATATTCTAGTATGATGCACTTCAAAAATTCTAGTATTCAGTCTTCATTCACAAAATCAACCAGCATGTGTAGACTAAAAAAAGCGGAAAAAAATTGAAAAGGTAATTAATTTAAGTTCACTGACCAGGCTAACGGATGATCATATTCTTTAGTGTGTGATATTTGGAAATGATGTAATCACTTTAAATTCACGTTTGCTTTATATCTCTTTGAACACTTTAATTTCATCAATTTCGAATATATATATGTATATATATACCTGTACGTTTACTCTTCCCTTCACTATTTTATGCCAGTTTTCTGCCATTTCACGAATGTTCCTCTCTCTCTTCCCCATTTTTTCTTATTTCCATATATTTCCTCTTCCCCATGTTACTACTTCTGTAACACCCCACCTCCGCCAGGGTGGCTCTTGCAAGCACTCTGACTTTGGAGGGGCGTTTGAATCAGGTAAACATGCATAATGATATATCAAGGCAGAACAAGAACATATGTATATATGTAAACAGAATAAATAACATAGATAAAACAGCGGAAGATTTCAAACCATTTCAAAACAAGTCTGGTACAACATAATGTCAACTTTCCAAATACACAAGTCTAGATAAAAACAACATTACTGAAAAACTGAAATACACAAGTACTATCCCCAAAATAAGTGATAACCATAGCTAGCTTCATGTCAAGACCGTACATGAGCTAAAATCCCACAAGCAAGCGATCAGAAATCCAAGCTAAGCTCCAATATTCCCACCCTGAGAACCTTGGGGGGGGGGGAACGGAAGAAAAGAGGCGAAAGAAAAACAGGTCAGTCAAAAAAACTGAGTAAGCCCTACTACAATCAATGTAAACTGATAAAGTTAACTGGCATGATGAAAGCTGGGATGAACATAAGGATAACAACATACTAGCATGATGATTAACTAACAAGGTAGATAAAGGTGTCATCGCATAATCAGGATTAAGGTTTTGCACCACAGGTGTACTAGTAAACTAACATGACTTGAATAAACAAGTATTGATCCCTTGGCCCAAGCTTTGGCCCAATAACATGCAGTAACCCTAATACGCGGTCCAACCAAACGGTCTAGTCGATCGGCTCCCTATAAGCCTAACTCGTCACGTGTTGGTGTCAATGCGGCCCAAACATAATTGTAGTCAGACTGTGTAGGGTCTCCCGTCGGGTGTATCAAGCCCTAGGGTGGCAACCCCTGGACACCATAAACATAAGTGCACAGTCTCGATCTACTGGTACCTGTGCATGCTTTCCCCGGCTTCGGACTATGTGCACGACCATGGTCCGCCCGGAACTACACCGGCGTACCACTCTGTCGTCGTTTTTGGTCACTTACCTCCAGTCCAGTAATCGTGCCCCCACCCTAGCCTAGTCCCTAGGGTCATAATGATACAAACTTGGGATTACTGCTGGAGTGGACCCCCATTGCTAGGATTTTCTAGTGGGTTAAGTACGGTTTAACCCTCTTGCTAATCATGGATTAACTTGGTTAAGTGTAACGATGAGTTCACGACTTAACCCTGATTAATCTACCAAGCCCAAATTGGTTAAGTATTAAGTGGACCATGACTTAACCCTAATCATGAGGCATTCATTAACTAACGTGCCTTAACCTCTCACATTAGACCTTGTTGTGGTTACTAGTTAAGCCGGGCGGGTCCGGGTAGCTTTACACCACAACTTGGTCTAACCTCGGGTTCAAGGTACAACATGACCAACTTCTCACATTGGGTCCTATTGTTTGTAGCAACTAGTTAAGCCGGTCGGTTCCGGGTAGGTTTACGCTACAAACTCAACCCAACCTCGAGTTGGTCACACTTATATTTTCTAAGTGTCATGTCCATCATGTTCCCAAAACATGTTACAAGTTTTCAAGCATTTGGGTAGACCTAACTTAATAGGTAAATTCCCAAAGGGTAGACCTAACTTAATAGGTAAATTCCCAAGCTTATGTTTTTGTGTCTATTAAGTTTACCCAACCCCAAACGCAATCCCATCGCTTACATATCGCAATAGCGCATAAAGGATAGAAAGAGGGAACTTGGCATAATCATGACATAAAGGTGTTGAAGCCACAAGTTTAACATGGTGGCATATGAAATGTACATATGTTCATATACTTGCATATTACATTTTTAGGCCTCAAAAGCATGCATAAAACCAAACTTAGCATATTGGTGATACATGGTGATAAATGACATGTAGAAATGGCCATAAGTTCGCATTTAGCCTCACATGCAAGTTATCATAAGAGATACGATAACTTACATGTTGCCAAAATGCAACCTTTAGCATAAAGCTTGAAGCTCTAAGCTCATAAACCCAAGATAAGCTTGCATAACATGATAACATGAGCAAAATGATCAACCCAAACTTGCATAACATAACTTGCATATCATATGACAAACTTGCATATCAAACTTGCATGACATAACTTGCATATCATATGACAAACTTGCATATCAAACTTGCATAACATAACTTGCATATCATATGACAAACTTGCATATCAAACTTGCATAACATAACATCATAACATGGCAAACTTGCATAACACATCATAGTAAACTTGCATATCATAATGATCAAACACAACTTGCATCATTCATTAACTTTGGAGTTTAAATATGAAGGTAGAAAAGGGCTTACAATGCTTATGAAGACACAAAAATATGACAAAGCCCTTATGCAATCAATTAAACCAAAAATGCAAGCTCCAAATCAATAAAAATCCTTGCTTTATGATGCAAATATAGAAACTTGACTTGAATGCAAGCTAATGACACTCATACAAGCTTGAAAACACTTGTATGCATGGAAAATCTCTCATAGAAATTTATTTAGGAATTTTATGAAGAGAGTGGAGGCCATGAGAGGAATGATTTTGCCATAGTTTAGTTGTAGGGTTGATTAATGATGATTTAGGGTTAGGTTAGGGGCTTATTTATAGAGATTAGGATTAGTTTCAACCCTAGGATTAAACCCTAGTTCCAATCTCAGCCCTTAAAACCGAATCTGGCCCCCAAGCTCAACACAAACCCAAAATGGTGCACCAGGCAAAACTGCCCGGCTGAACCCAGTCGACAGCCAAGTCGACAGGGCTGTCGACTTGGGTCCAACCAAGTCGACTCCCAAGTCGACAGGGCTGTCGACTTGGGTGCTCTGGCGGGAATTTTCCCGCCTGGCCCAATCTGCCCTAATTTTCCAAATTCAAACTTGAATTTGAAATCTGTTTTTACTTTGAATTTTTCTGAAAACTTCGTTGGGCCTTAATCGGGTCATACGGACTCCGATTTTCGAAAACTCGGACTCTATTTCGCGTATTTTTCCGAGACGAACGCAATGGCATAGCCTATTTCCCTTGATTCAGATTTATAAATTAAATTCTGCCTCGATTTATGTTATAACAGGTTATTGAAAATATGGGTTGTTACATTCTCCCCTCCTTAAAGGATTTCGTCCCCGAAATCTTCAAGTTAGGAAGAACGTATCCTACCATCCAACGTACATCTACTCAAAACATCATCCACGAGCAATCATTGTCCTTACAAGATTCTAAATGTTGTATGAACATATGCAAAGGTGTGTGTATATGTACTTATCTAATGCAAATATCATCAATGCAAATTATGTTAGTGAAATGAATCCATATGTATGCAATTCCTAACATAATGTATAACATCTATATGTGTGCACATAACATACATCCATATGCAACATCCATGTGATAACACGAAAATTTTCATCCATAAATAAGCATAAACACTCATGCATATGCAATATGAGGAGTGTGTGAGCCGATCTAGTGCCTAATGTGTATAATGCATCCACGAGTAACCACTTGCAAACACTTGCAACCACTTGCAAACATCAAGCATAACATGTTTCAAACACATGTTTCATCCAAAGGGTTTCTACCTAAGGTTCTCATGACAAGATTAACACGATAAACTAGATAAACATGGATAGCAAAGAGAAAGATATGCTAACAAAGAAAAGAGATTGAGAGTGTACCCTCAAAAAGGAATGGATAAAGCCCACGCATCTTCTCCTCGGTTTCCCAAGTTGCGTCTTCTTCGGCTTCACCCCATTGAACCTTCACCAACTTGACCTCTCGATTCCTTAACTTCTTGGTCTCCGTCCCCAAGATACGAATCGGAGCTCTCCTCAAGGTAGCCTCTTTCTCCACTTCCACATCTTTCAGAACACTTGGCTCAACAACCTCTGCTGATTCATGTAAACACTTCCGGAGATGCGAGACATGAAAAACATCGTGTACTCCGGAAAGCTTCTCGGGCAACTCCACTCTATAAGCCATCTGCCAATCCTCTCTATAATAGGGAATGGTCCAACAAACCTCGGTGCTAACTTCCCAACGGCTCCAAATCGGACCACATTCCGCAAAGGAGAAACCTTCACGAAAACCATATCCCCTACATCAAACTCCAAATCAGTTCTTCGCTTATCAGCATAGGATTTCTGTCGGTCTTGGGCCGCTTTCATCCGTCTCCGAATCAACTCGACCTTCTCGGATGTATCTCTGATCATATCAGGCCCAAGTATAAGCTCATCTGTAGTCTCCCACCAACATGTAGGCGACTTGCACGGCCTCCCATATAAAGCTTCAAATGGTGCCATCCCTATGCTTGCCTGATAACTGTTATTATATGCAAACTCAACAAGAGGAAGATGGTCTTCCCAAGTACCACCAAAATCCAGAATACAAAGCCTCAACAGATCCTCGAGTACCCTATTCACCCTTTCAGTTTGACCGTCCGTCTGTGGGTGATAAGCCGTACTTAGATTCAACCTCGTGCCCATAGCTTCTTGCAAGCTATTCCAGAATTGACTTGTAAAGATTGGGTCACGGTCACTGACTATACTAGAAGGGACTCCATGTAGTCTCACAATCTCACGAAGATATACAGACGCTAGCCAAGATGCGGTCCTCTTGCTCTTCACCGGAATGAAATGAGCACTCTTCGTAAGTCTATCCACAATAACCCAAATGCTCGTATTCCCTTTCCTTGACCTTGGTAGCCCATCGATAAAATCCATGGAAATACTCTCCCACTTCCATAGTGGAACGTCTAGAGGATGCAATAGCCCACCGGGCTTCTTCGACTCGGCCTTAACTTGCTGGCAAATGATACATCTAGAGACAAACTCTGCCACATCCTTCTTCATCCCAGGCCAAAAGAAAATGCGCTTCATATCTTTATACATCTTATCTCCGCCCGGATGTATAGTCAACTTAGAGCGATGCGCTTCCTCAAGAACTTTTCTTACTAAATCTTCTACCATTGGAACACATAACCTTCCGTCTCTCCTCAGCCAACCCTTGTCATCAATAGAATATCGAGCGAGATGACTAGACGCCTCTCCTCGAATCAGCTTATCCATAATCTCAACTATCTGAGGGTCTTCTCTCTGCGAAGCCCCAACTTGATCAAGAAGGGTAGGTCTGAGTTCCAGAGATGCTAAAGAACCGGTCATCGACTCAACCGCCAAAGAGAAATCAAAGGTTGCCACATACTCTAAATTCTTCATCTCAACGAATAGAGGACTCAGAGTCAACCTTTTTCTACTCAATGCATCTGCTACCACATTCCCCTTGCCAGGGGTATAAGCTATCTCAAAATCGTAGGACGCCAAGAATTCCATCCATCTTTGTTGCCTCAGATTCAGATCCTTCTGAGAAAAGAGATACTTCAATGACTTGTGATCGGTATAAAGCTCAAATCTTTCTCCCAGAAGATAATGGCGCCAAGCCTTGAGTGCATATACTATTGCTGCCAACTCTAAGTCATGAGTGGGATAATTCTTCTCATGCACTTTGAGTTGTCTACCGCCAAAGCATATCACTCTTCCTTCTTGCATCAGAACAACTCCTAACCCCGTGCCACATGCATCGGTGTATACTGTAAATAACTTCCCTCCATCAGGCAAAGCTAGAACAGGTGCTGATGTGAGAGCTCTCTTGAGCTTCTGAAAAGCAAGCTCACATTCTATTTTCCAAGCAAAAACTAAATTTTTCTTCGTCAATTTAGTGAGAGGAGCGGAAATCTTCGCGAAGTCCTTGATGAACTTCCGGTAAAAGCCTGCAAGACCTAGAAAACTTCTCACTTCGGTTGCATTCCTTGGAGTCTTCCAATCCTGAACTGCAACTACCTTGGCAGGATCCACCGCTAAGCCTTGCTTAGATACTATATGCCCAAGGAATCTAACTTCCCTTCTCCAAAAGTGACACTTGGAGAACTTGGCCTTCAACTGATGCGCTCTAAGCGTATCCATCACCTCCACGAGATGCCTTGCGTGCTCTTCCTCATCCTTAGAGAAGATCAGAATATCATCTACGAAGACCACGACAAACTTGTTCAAGAACTCCCTGAACACCCTACTCATCAAGTCCACGAAATATGCGGGTGCATTAGTCAAGCCGAACGGCATGACAAGCCATTCGAAGAATCCATCTGGCGTTCTGAACGCAGTCTTGTCTATACTATCTTCAGCTACCCTGAGCTGATGGAATCCAGTAGCAAGATCAAGCTGAGAGAAAACAGAAGCACCGACAAGCTGGTCAAAGAGATCATCAATCCTTGGTAATGGGTTTCTGTTCTTCTTAGTCAGCTTATTCAACTCTCGATAGTCAACACAAAGTCGGAGAGAACCATCTGCCTTGGTAGCAAATACCACAGGCGCTCCCCATTCAGATATACTTCGTCTAATGAAGTTCTTCTCAAGCAACTCCTTCACTTGCTTACTTAGCTCCCGCCTTTCACGCGGAGCCATGTGCCGAACGGGCAAAGAAACCGGCTTTGCATTATCCACCAGATAAATGCGGAAATCAATCTCTCGCTTAGGGGGCAACCCCCTAACTTCATCGAAAACATCCGGATACTCTCGAACCACTCTCACAGACTGAAGAGTTTCCATTGACGAGTCGAGTGATTCAAGATAGCACAACATGACGGGACCTCTCGGATTACAAGAAATCTCTAGGGTGTTTCCGAGGCGAGTCACGAGCCTCACAACCCTATGCTCACAATCAAGGATGGCTCCATATCTGGACAACCAATCCATGCCCAATATCAATCCGTATCCCCTAAAACCAAGAACATAAGCACTACACAAGAACTCTACACTCAGTATAGAGATCCTCAAATCCCCACATATCATAGATAGATGGGCGGAACCCCCAATAGGATTTGAGACACAGACGGGATCATCTACCAAGCTAGTACTAAGGTGCAAACTATCAACAAGATCAGATGAGATAAAGCTATGCGATGCACCAGAATCAAACAAGGTACGAACTGGAAAATCAGAAATATATACAAGGCTCTCAACAGAAATACTACCTCGATCGGGAACTGGAGCGACATTGAGAGCATGAACTTGCCCTCCTGAAGGTTCAGCACGCTGAGTCTGACCCTGGCCTTGCCCTTGCTTCTTCGGGCAATCCTTACTAAATGTCCAGTCTCACCGCAGAAAAAGCATTCACCATTCTTCCTTTTCCTCTTCTTACAATCCTTAATAAGATGCCCAACTGAACCGCAATAATGGCACTTCCCCTTGTTGTTCTTGCCCTTGTTGTTGTTCCCCTTGTTGCCTTGACTCTTGTTCTTGTTCTGATTGCCTTGACTGCTCTGACCACTTGGATTACCCTGATTTCCTTTCCACTGGGAATCAGTCTTCTTGGCTTGAGTATCATTCACCTTGATCTCTTTCTTGACATCTCCCTGAAGTAACGCCATATCAACCAAGCTCTCAAATGTGGCCCCATGGGGAATATGTGACATAGCCAATCCCTACAACGGCTCATTCAATCCTCTAGCAAAACGAAGAGCCTTCTTCTGAGGAGTATTCACCATATCCAAGCCAAAACGAGCTAACTGATTGAACTTGTTCACATATTCCTTGACAGACATATCTCCTTGTTTCAAAGTTATGAACCTCTCCTTTTGCAGATTCTCCTCAGCAGAAGATAGAAACTTAAGCGCGAACCTTGCCCTGAAATCGGCCCAAGTCTCAACAGGCCTAGTACCATTGGTGACTTCCCACCAATAAGCGGCTTCATCCTTCATAAGCCAAACCGCCAACAAGATCTTCCTCTGATCGTCTAACCCAAAGATATCAAATAAATCCTCGGTCTCTTTCAACCAATTTCTGGCCTCTACAAAAGTCTCAGTGCCTTGAAAGTTCTTGCCACCCATTGCTTTGAAATCTTTGCAAGTCTTTGCGAAGTCCGCTTGAGGATGCTGAGGGGGAGGAGGAAGAGGAACCTCAGCGACAGGAGGAGGAGGAACATTAACTACCGGAGGAGGAGGAACATTAACTACCGGAGGAGGAGGAGCATTAACTACCGGAGGAGGAGGAGGAGGAACATCTACGGGGCCGGCTTCGGTCGCCCTAGCCTCCAAAAGTCTCCTATACCAAACAGGTACGTGTACTCCCTCCGGAATAGCAAAGTTATCGGCCATACTGAAAACGAAGAAAAAGACAGATTCAGAATGGAGAAAAAACGAAGGAATTTTGCTAATGGCTTTTTGGGGAATAGCCTTTAAAATAAACTAAACTTTTCTTTGGAAAATACTTTATACTTGGTTTTGAAAATAGTTTTCCAAAAGTTTTAAAAACCTTTTTGTTCCTTCTCGTAAACCATATGCTCTGATACCAAATGTAACACCCCACCTCCACCAGGGTGGCTCTTGCAAGCACCCTGACTTTGGAGAGGCGTTTGAATCAGGTAAACATGCATAATGATATATCAAGGTAGAACAAGAACATATGTATATATGTAAACAGAATAAATAACATAGATAAAACAGCGGAAGATTTCAAACCATTTCAAAACAAGTCTGGTACAACATAATGTCAACTTTCCAAATACACAAGTCTAGATAAAAACAACATTACTGAAAAACTGAAATACATAAGTACTATCCCCAAAATAAGTGATAACCATAGCTAGCTTCATGTCAAGACCGTACATGAGCTAAAATCCCACAAGCAAGCGATCAGAAATCCAAGCTAAGCTCCAATATTCCCACCCTGAGAACCTGGGGGGGGGGGGGACGGAAGAAAAGAGGCGAAAGAAAAACAGGTCAGTCAAAAAGACTGAGTAAGCCCTACTACAATCAATGTAAACTGATAAAGTTAACTGGCATGATGAAAGCTGGGATGAACATAAGGATAACAACATACTAGCATGATGATTAACTAACAAGGTAGATAAAGGTGTCATCGCATAATCAGGATTAAGGTTTTGCACCACAGGTGTACTAGTAAACTAACATGACTTGAATAGACAAGTATTGATCCCTTGGCCCAAGCTTTGGCCCAATAACATGCAGTGACCCTAGTACGCGGTCCAACCAAACGGTCTAGTCGATCGGCTCCCTATAAGCCTAACTCGTCACGTGTTGGTGTCAATGCGGCCCAAACATAATTGTAGTCAGACTGTGCAGGGTCTCCCGTCGGGTGTATCAAGCCCTAGGGTGGCAACCCCTGGACACCATAAACATAAGTGCACAGTCTCGATCTACTGGTACCTGTGCATGCTTTCCCCGGCTTTGGACTATGTGCACGACCATGGTCCGCCCGGAACTACACCGGCGTACCACTCTGCCGTCGTTTTTGGTCACTTACCTCCAGTCCAGTAATCGTGCCCCCACCCTAGCCTAGTCCCTAGGGTCATAATGATACAAACTTGGGATTACTGCTGGAGTGGACCCCCATTGCTAGGATTTTTTAGTGGGTTAAGTACGGTTTAACCCTCTTGCTAATCATGGATTAACTTGGTTAAGTGTAACGATGAGTTCACGACTTAATCCTGATTAATCTACCAAGCCCAAATTGGTTAAGTATTAAGTGGACCATGACTTAACCCTAATCATGAGGCATTCATTAACTAACGTGCCTTAACCTCTCACATTAGACCTTGTTGTGGTTACTAGTTAAGCCGGGCGGGTCCGGGTAGCTTTACACCACAACTTGGTCTAACCTCGGGTTCAAGGTACAACATGACCAACTTCTCACATTGGGTCCTATTGTTTGTAGCAACTAGTTAAGCCGGTCGGTTCCGGGTAGGTTTACGCTACAAACTCAACCCAACCTCGAGTTGGTCACACTTATATTTTCTAAGTGTCATGTCCATCATGTTTCCAAAACATGTTACAAGTTTTCAAGCATTTGGGTAGACCTAACTTAATAAGTAAATTCCCAAAGGGTAGACCTAACTTAATAGGTAAATTCCCAAGCTTATGTTTTTGTGTCTATTAAGTTTACCTAACCCCAAACGCAATCCCATCGCTTACATATCGCAATAGCGCATAAAGGATAGAAATAGGGAACTTGGCATAATCATGACATAAAGGTGTTGAAGCCACAAGTTTAACATGGTGGCATATGAAATGTACATATGTTCATATACTTGCATATTACATTTTTAGGCCTCAAAAGCATGCATAAAACCAAACTTAGCATATTGGTGATACATGGTGATAAATGACATGTAGAAATGGCCATAAGTTTGCATTTAGCCTCACATGCAAGTTATCATAAGAGATACGATAACTTACATGTTGCCAAAATGCAACCTTTAGCATAAAGCTTGAAGCTCTAAGCTCATAAACCCAAGATAAGCTTGCATAACATGATAACATGAGCAAAATGATCAACCCAAACTTGCATAACATAACTTGCATATCATATGACAAACTTGCATATCAAACTTGCATGACATAACTTGCATATCATATGACAAACTTGCATATCAAACTTGCATAACATAACTTGCATATCATATGACAAACTTGCATATCAAACTTGCATAACATAACATCATAACATGGCAAACTTGCATAACACATCATAGTAAACTTGCATATCATAATGATCAAACACAACTTGCGTCATTCATTAACTTTGGAGTTTAAATATGAAAGTAGAAAAGGGCTTACAATGCTTATGAAGACACAAAAATATGACAAAGCCCTTATGCAATCAATTAAACCCAAAATGCAAGCTCCAAATCAATAAAAATCCTTGCTTTATGATGCAAATATAGAAACTTGACTTGAATGCAAGCTAATGACACTCATACAAGCTTGAAAACACTTGTATGCATGGAAAATCTCTCATAGAAATTTATTTAGGAATTTTATGAAGAGAGTGGAGGCCATGAGAGGAATGATTTTGCCATAGTTTAGTTGTAGGGTTGATTAATGATGATTTAGGGTTAGGTTAGGGGCTTATTTATAGAGATTAGGATTAGTTTCAACCCTAGGATTAAACCCTAGTTCCAATCTCAGCCCTTAAAACCGAATCTGGCCCCCAAGCTCAACACAAACCCAAAATGGTGCACCAGGCAAAACTGCCCGGCTGAACCCAGTCGACAGCCAAGTCGACAGGGCTGTCGACTTGGGTGCTCTGGCGGGAATTTTCCCGCCTGGCCCAATCTGCCCTAATTTTCCAAATTCAAACTTGAATTTGAAATCTGTTTTTACTTTGAATTTTTCTGAAAACTTCGTTGGGCCTTAATCGGGTCATACGGACTCCGATTTTCGAAAACTCGGACTCTATTTCGCGTATTTTTCCGAGACGAACGCAATGGCATAGCCCGTTTCCCTTGATTCAGATTTATAAATTAAATTCTGCCTCGATTTATGTTATAACAGGTTATTGAAAATATGGGTTGTTACAACTTCTTATCATTATCTTATTCTACAAATGGTAAAAAACTTGTAGCAGTCTAAAAGAAGATAACGAACCTTCACCTTCAGGAAGCCACATCCTCCTCCAACACCGAACACCGTTCCCTCTCCAACACCGAACACTGCTCGGCGGGAACCACCACCTACAACCAGTGACCCACCTCTCTGCCACTCGCACTAACCTGCTCCAGCATTGACCTACCCGTCATTTGCCTCTTCCCTATTTTGTTTCCTCATTGAAAAAGAAAAGAGAAAACATGTATATTTTATCTGTTCAAGCTGTCTTACTCCTTGCTGCGCCACTGTGTTCAAGTCGCTAGAGCGTTGCTCCCGAGTTTGAGTCTGGATTTGTACGTGTCAGGTTGAGTTGAGTACATTTCAAGTCATAGCCTGTGCCATGTTTTGTATTTGTGACGTGTCGGAGTTTGTCATCGAACCCATGCAAGGTGAGCATCGCTCTCACGATTAATATTCATATGCTAGAAATTTTAACATCTTATTAAATGATAATGATATTAGATTTACATTTGGGCTTGTTTGGTTGATAACTACTTGAATTGTTAGTTTAAGCTTGCCGATTAGTTAACTGTTAATTTCATGAATCTTAGTCATTAAATTGTTAGTTGTAATTTTATGAATTATTAGTTGAAAACGGTTCGAATTTATTAGTTGTTAAATTCTTGATTTGTTGAAACGAAATGATAACCGAAATTTACATGGAATAGTTGTTGATAATTTACATGAAATAACGTTGATAATTAGAGTAATAGTGGTATTTGATTTATGTATTGCAATTGTGGTGATTGTTGTATGTTTGTTGTTTTGATCATTTATCACCCCGACTATCGTATTTGCAAGTTTCCGACATCGTATGAAATTTTATGCAAACTTAAATATGGGTTAAATGAGATATACCTATATTTTCGATCAAATGAATCGATTTGGAAATTGGGTTGAAAACTTTTAAATTTTAACTTGTGTCTGAACTTAGAAATTATGCTTGAATTTTTATGTTTTAATAAAGAAATGATTTAGTGAAAAGATTTAATTTAATTTTTGAAATAGTGATCCAATTTGATATTTAATTTAAAAATTATATTTCCTTGATTTAAAGATTAAATTCAAATCTTAAAATATTTGAATTGATCGAGTTATTTAGATTTAATTAAATGGGAAGATTTAAGTTTAAGAGTTGAAGCTGTTAACTTTGTATTTATGTAAATGAAAGTATTTAGGAATTTAAATCTGATTTGACTTAACTTACTTAATAAGACGATCCAATCTTCAAATAAATTTGTTTTGTCTTAATTGATTTAGTAAAAGTCTAAGTTTAAATTAAGATTTAAACTTGTTTGATTTAATAAAATTCAATTTTGAATTGATAAATATCTAATTCGATTTAAGTTTTAGATTTGATTTGTTTAATTGATAAAGTGATACAAAATGAAATTATTAAGGATTTAATTATATCATTTTGGACTTTAGAGATTGAATAAATGTTTGAAATTTGAACTTGAATTAATATTAAGAAAGATTTAGAATGTTTGATATTGAATCGAAATGAATTGGATTGGATTGGTTTATTAAAATGCTTAAATTAATATTATTTTATAATAAATGCTCTAGTTTATGAATTTACAAACTCTTTTACATATAATTATTTTAAATTAAAATATTTTATATTATATTAAATTTCAACTATTTAGTTTTTATAATTATTTTAAATTAAAATATTTTATAGGACAAATTTTCAAAATAGGCTTGTTTTTAAAACTAATACTATATTTAGCCTAGTTTTGAAACTATTTGCAGAAATAGGCTTGTTTTGGCCACCTCAGCGCTGAGGTGGTTAGTTTTTTAAAAAATACATGGAGGGGCATTTAAGAAGTGTGCCCTTATAAAAATACAAGAGCGCACTTGCCAAGAGCGCCCTTGCACATATACAAGGGCGCACTTCACAAGTGCACCCTTGTATTTTTTTTGATGGGCGCGCCTTGCAGGTGCGCCCATGCATTACTACTTACGACAACTTTGGCCATACTTTGTTCTTATTTTAACTTACAGTTACAACACCCTCAATGCATGTATTTTCTAGATACACACTCCACGTTCTCCTGCAAAACCAAATCTTATAAACAAAACATATATATGAAGTATCATGTGATTTGAAGCTCTCTTTGTATATAAAACAATGACACTATTTTTATACCTACCAAATCTCTGAAACGAATCTCTATCTGAGAATAGAAAGCTTTTGTCTTTGGAAGAAGTTTATTATCTTTCGATTGCTCAGATCTAGGGGAAATAATCGTCCATAAAAGAAAATGTGGAATGCATGGTGTTGGATCTAGATTAACCCTAGAGGGGGGGGGGGTGAATAGGGTTTATCACAGTTTTTAATCTCAATTGAAAAACTGACAGGATATTAAAATGATAAACAGATCACAGAATTCAGCAGAAATAAAAGCGCAGAAAATAAATCACACACAGATATACCCAGCTTCGGCAAAACCCTGCCTACTGCTGCATTCCTAACGTTTCTACTAGATGATAGAACAGATCCCGCATACAAGACCTTGTACACTCGCGACTCTCGCTCCTATTCTAACTCTTCGCTCAAAACCCTAGACTGATTCAAACCCCTGAATCAAAATTTCCCCTAGTTTTACACAGACTAGTCAACTGCCAGTTAAACCCCTAACTGGTTCCCCCTAGATTTTACAGAATCTATAAACTGTTTGGTTTACAAAGAAATTAAAACTAAAACGATACAAAATAAAAGAAAACAAATATAAAAACCCTAGGCTAAATAAAATTAAATCTCCCTTTTCTTCTTAGCCCTTAAAGTCAGAATGGCCGGCCCATTCTTTAGCCCACTCTTATTTCATTTGCACCCGATCCTCTTTGGTCCTCTGGAGATTGAAAATGGCAGCAGGCGATTTGGGGAAAAAAATCTAGGGTTTCAGCGATTGCTCCAAAAAAAAAAAAAACAGATCGATGCTTGATTGTTGACGTTGTAATAACTCTGAAGGTTGATTCTTTGATGGCTTTCCTCGTCCGACTTGGAATTTCTCTCTGGCTCGATTGAATCAGTGAGTTTTCTGAGATTTGTTGTTTGAATTTTTTTTTACTGATTTTTGGGTTTCAATTTCGATGATTGCCCCTCTGCCTATGATGAATCGGTGATAAATAGGATTATATAATCCGTAACTTGCTCTCTGATATCAATATATGGCTCGGCTGATTTGTTGATTGATGCTTTCCCCTTTTTACTCTCGGCTTGAATTGATTTTGGCTACTTTCCCTTTTGACTGCGTGATTGAATTTGTGACCTTGATTAAAAAAAATCAACTTGAATAAGTTGTTGTGAATTTTTCCACTGATTTTCTCGGTCTTTGAATTGCTGTATTATTGTTGCCATGAATAAATTTGTGGCCCCTTGATTAAAATCATGCCGTGAATTTTTGATTGAATTGTGATAAAAACTTGCTGAATATTGAAAAATCCATTTGCAATTCAAAACTGATTCTTGTCATTTTTGGTTCCTGAAAAGATTAATTTGCAGAAAAATTTTCTTGCCAAATTTATTCTTTATTTACTTGCCTGGAATTTCATTCGAAATTCCTGTAATGTGGTGGTTTCTGCGACTTGATTGCTTGCCAAAAGTGTATTTTCTGGAATATAAATCTTGACCCAAAAATGCCTTAGTTGATTTTCTGGTACCTTGATTGCTCACATTTCTTTCTCTGCTGAATTTCTGCTCCATGAATATAATTAAAAGAAACTGGACATATATTAAAACTCCTTTTGAATGCTTGCCAGAAATGATTGAGCAGAAATCAATTTATCCATTCACATCAAAGTTGCACCATATCCATACTTGGCTAGTTGCGGTTGTGTGTGTTTGACCTGTCCCTTGAGAAGTTGTTCATTTGCTATGTTTCTAGTTTGTCTTACCACGTCTGCACCTTTTTGTTGTGTAGTTGGCACATTAAGAGAACAGTTTGTATTGCTTGAACCATCCATTGCTTCACTTGAGTTTTGACCATTCTTGTTTTGCACTGAGCATGTATTCACTTGCACTTGAACCTGAATGCCCCCATGCTCTAATGCTGGTCCATATGGTTGAGCTGTTCCCTTCACCATTTTATTGTTGCCCATGAAGGTTTGTCATACTTGAATAACAATGCTGTTGTGTTCTTTGAAATTGTCGAGCCATGACTTTGATGCATTAGAGCTTGTGCATCCTTGTAACTGAAGCTTGTATTGATCATATTGTAGTTTTGTCTTGAGCTTCATTTTAAGAACTTCTGAACCATTGATCACCACATTGAACGGTTGTAGTACTCATACAACCAATGTTGCTAGTATAGTTCTGCACCACTTGTTGTAAATGTTTGAACCAAGCTGCACCATGCAAATTTGAAGTTGATGCGTGTTAGCCTCATGATGCTTGTATATCCATTGTTTCATATGTTTGAGTGACTCGACCACTTGTTGACTGCTCCATTTTAATTCTTTGAACCCTGCAACTCACATTGTTGTCATGTATATTAACATGTATCCACTGTCACGACCTTTCTGGTTAGTTATTGTTGTTTGGCATCTTTGCTGAACTACTTCAACTTTGTACACTTGTATTTTTATCACCATCTGTACATGCACCATTTTGTCACCTTGACTTGAACTTGAGAACATGCTGAGTCATTTGCTACTCCCACTTGTACTTGTCCACTTTCATTTGTTGTTGGCCACTTGTATGCTTGAAACTGAACATCTACATATGTTGTTTCACTTTCACATGCACATTTGTTGTTGCACCCTTTGAAAAAAAAACTGATGTTTGATATTCTTGGATTTGATGCTCTTTGTTTTTGTATTCACATGCTGTTTTGATTTTTTTGATCGACTCTTGAACTTTTGTGTACTGATTTTCATTTTGCACTGAGTCGAGACGGTCCTCGTGACTACTCCTCAGTTGCACACTGATTGGCGAGGCAGTGAACACGTGTACTTTCATGCACGTGTGTACATGCAGCCACTCAGACTGATTTTCTTGTCCTGCACAATAATATGTGTATATACATACACATGTATGTGTATACATGTATGTGCGTCCTATATTCAGATCAAGTCATGAAAAATGATGAGAAACACACCGAAATTCTGAGGCAAATAAAATTTTCAAAAAAATTTGTATTCGCGTTTATTCAGTTTCAATTCTATTGTAGTGTACTGTGTGTGTGTTTTTCATACGTGACAGGTATGACTGTGATGACTGGACTGACTGTGATGACTGGACTGGACTAGGAGCAGTGAAGACTAAAAATAAACAACTGTGTGAGTACAAGTGTATATGAGTCTGTATATTGAGATGTAAACTGAGTGTGACTGTTTTTGCAGTGAGAAGCTGTCTATATGAAATGAGTGTATTAGTGAAACGTATAAATAGTGGAGTTGTGAAAATTTGTACTGTTTGAATATTGAAATAAAATATTCTATTTAAATAAAATACTGTGTTAATATTTAAATTTCTGTACAGTCGTATTTTATTTAAATATAAATATTATATTCCTATCTGTGATGTATAGAACATTACAGTAACAAACACATTTAAAATAATATATATTTGGTTGTTATCATCAAACAAAAATCATATAATTGTATATACAACACCGTTATATACAACAATCTCACCCTTTTGATGATGACAAACAAATAAAAGATTTTGTATACAATAAATGTGTTTGACAGTGAAAATTTAACTCCCCCTATTTATGAAAATTTAACTCCCCCTATTTATCAGCTCCCCCTACAACAGACAACTCCCCCTATAACTGTGCATGAATGAAATGAATGATCATAAATTTTAAAAAATATTTATAAAATATTCACTCATAAATCAAAATCTCAACCCATTCTCCCCCTTTTGTTATCATCAAAAGGATACAGAATTTAAAATATAGATGAAAAATGACTAACAAATACTATATCAGCTTAAGAGGAAGAACTGTCATCATAAATTTCAATCAATCAAACAAAAATCATAATATTCTAAGAACAGGCGGCATATTTCACATTGTAGAAAATGACGAATATACGATGAACTTTATATAAAATGGAGAGAGTTAAAAAACAATTCATTTCCAATTATTTTCAAAGGATTTTTATAAAAATAAAGTACAAAAACAGTGATGAATTTGGACTATAATCAATAATTCAACTTAAGTGAGAAAATCAAACAATCTCAAATCTCAATAACTATCAATCAACAAATCATAATACGTCATAAAATTTCAACATATTTCACAGAATAGAAGATGGATTGATAGGCTGGCTTTTATACTCAGAGGAGAATTTCAAAATTTATTTCTATTTTTAGCACTTTATTTCCTTTTTATTTAAGAGCACACTGACCACGCATAACCAGAGCTTGGATTTTTAAATGGGATCAGTCGCAGCTTAAATTATAAGACGTCTCATAACTATGCATAACCAGAGCTTGGATTTTTAAATGAGGTTAGAGACACTCTTGTATATTAATTATATTTTTATCACTTTCAACTTTATAAAGGAAAAACTCCTCGGTATATGAAACCAAAATGGATGATAGAAATGTGGTAGGTTCAGAAATGGACTGTGAAATAAATTTCTACATTAATTATATTATGAAATAAGCTCGACTGCACCGGAATTATTGAAAATTTTCAATTCTCACTAATTCTGAATAATAATATAGTAACATTTCTATCACAAATAATTTTCACTGTTTTAAAAACAAGATGATTTTTCTTTAAAAAAAATAAACTCTCCATATTAATATAAAATCATGATGGATGGCAGACGGGTGATAGATAAAGGAGATGGTCGTGAAATATTTGCCAGTTCAAAGATATTATAATAAATATTCAACCATCATGAAAATCCAGATAAAATCTCCTCTTGTTGTGAAATATATTGCAGTCATAATTCATCACAATTTCAAGTTCTGATATATTATGATGAATTATAGATACAGGGCAATTTGGATATTGATTTCGATTTCTGAATGAATAATTAATAAATAATTCTAAAATTGAAAATCAAATACAAGAGGAATATGCTGATCTATACATGACAAGAGGGCAAAATGTGTACAAGAAAAAAAAGTGTGTGAATTTATACATGGTGAAGGTTTGAATCTAAGTACAGATGGGTGAGACAAATATAAGGCACTTCGGATACCACTTGTTCTCGCTTTCTCGAGGATTTTAATGACACCCTGGTGGCAAACAAAGGTACCTCAGAGATTGATTTCACGTCCTGCCACCCACGGACATGTAGGGATAAGAGTCACTACTTCGCCACTAGATCATAGAGCGAGAATTCCCTATCATTTTGTAACCTTATACCAGTTCTGATACCAAATGTTCTCTATTTACGAGGAATTTTAACATGATACTGAACAAGAATGTCATAGACAAAAGAATTATTAAGTACCAAGCCCAAACAGACGAGATAATAGATTATGCACATGTATCAGAGAAGCAAGCATGTGATTCCAGAACAAACATTTTTCAAAACAATATCAGAGCAACACAGAACATAGTTTCAAATCATACTTGTCAAGATGATGGCCACATATGATGATTCATGATCTAATGATTAAAACACTGTTTACTTGAAATCATTTGAGGAATATGAAAATATCATAATTTAATGAATCAATCACACCAGATTATATTTTTTTTTTTGATTTGAGATATGTGTGAGATTCAATAAATCAATAATTTCAAATGATTTTGAACAAACAAATAATTAGATCAAATAATCATGAAATAGGAGTGAATTTCAAGACCAGATTTTCAAAGGAATTTTTCACAAAATTTCTAAGAATGATTTCAGATCATCTACATCAAATAATTAAGAGATATTCATGATCCATAAATAAATAATTTATTTGAAATCACTTGAATCAATGTCAAGTTTGAGATATAATGAATTATTCACACAAGATTGATTATTTCAAATTTAAGAGGTGTGTGATATTCAAAATATCAGGAATTTCAGATGATTTCAAACAGACATATTCTAACCATAATAATCATGAATAAAGATGGAATTCAGGATGTATCACTGATTCAAGCCAATCCGAAAATCAATGAAATTATCACAACTGATAAATAATAGAGGCTGTAATGAGTATAATATTTTTAGCTTTTCTAAAATGAATTAGAATAAACTCAGAACAACAAAGGTGTGTAAAATTTCATTGAATATTCAGATCTTCAAAAAAAATTAGAATTCAAATTAACAGTGTTCAAGATATGACATGAATGCTTCAGCACTGTTATGAATTCAAGAATAAAATAAACTTCTAAACAATTGCAGATTATTACAAGATTAAATTCAGAATCTAGAAATGATTATAAACAAGAGAGTTTTATTCAAATAAAATGAATTTCCAGAAAATCATGAGAACTGCAATTGGAAGTTTAAGAAGCACAGAATAAACAAAGAGATATGGCAGTGACAAATCAAATAAAAACAAATAGAAGAAAATAAAATAGAAAGGGGTAGAAGAAGCAGAAATAAACAATGAAAAAAAATATTTACAAGGATGAGGTTAGAAATCATACCTGATTCACAGAAGACGTTGTGGATCTCTAACTCATCAGACTTGGCTAAGGAACAGTAGATGATTCAAAGATGTGAAGCAGTTTAAATCAGTTTCTCTTTTCAGCACAGTTGTTCCTCAGCCTCCTTTGGTAGCTAACTGTTTAGAGGATTGAGTGGTCTAACAAAAGCAGTAAAACCACTCACAGTTGTATTTGTTCGTTTTGGTACCCAAACCTGTTTATATAACAAACCATTCGAATTTACCTTTGTACCCTTAGGAACCCAACTCTGTTTGAACTTAACAAAGCCCTTTTTATTTCCTTTTGGGATCGAAGAATGTATAGATGGTTTATTATAAAACAAGTTCTCATTCCTGATGTGACTTAAAAATCTCTCTGAATTTTCAAAATTCAAATTTTTAGAATGACCATTCTTGAAGCAATTTGAAGAAAAATCACAAGAATTCAATTTTTCAAAATCATTTGTTTTTCCAAAACCAAGACCATGTTTATTTCCAACAGAAATTTGGTTTTTCAACAACATATTCAAAGATTTTTCACCATTAGAGAAATGTTTTAGACTCAACTCAAGATTGCTGATCTTGGACTTAAGACCGGAATTTTCTTTCATTAGGTTCGAGCAACGATTAATGCTGGTTTTTCTTCTCTCAGTTTTATTTTGTTTTAAAGACCAATTTTCATTTTCAAGCAGTTTGATTTTGGTGTTTGACTCAAGGATTTCAGATTCAAATTTAATTTGTTTTTTAAATTCAAGTTTCTTGAGATTTTCAATCTCTTTTTCAAGCTCACTCAAAATCATATCTGTCTTCAACAAACTTTTATTTTCAGCAATTTCATGTTTGGAATTTTTAATAGCCTTAAAATTGATAAATTCTTTTTGTAAACAATTGTTTGTACTTTTTAACTCAATCTCGTTATCTTTTAAAATAAGAATTTCTTCTTCAAGCTTTTGAATGTTTTTGTTGAGATAAACGAGATCAGTTTTTAATTTCAAACAATTCTCACAATCAAAATTATCTAATTTTATGACGTTTGTAAATTCTGATTCCAAACAGTTGGTTTTGCTATTCAACTCGTGATTTTTAGATTTTAAAGATTTGTTTTTACGATGGAGTTTATCAATGATTTTTGTTAAATCAGTACACATATAAACCAACTCTTCATATGAGAAGCTTTCAGTTTCATTGTCTGTTGAGTCTCCATCGTCTGATCTACTTGAATTTTCATTTGTTTCTTCTCCTGAGCATAAATCTGAATCTGAGTTGTCCATTTTGGATTTTGAGCTGCTGTTGTCAACCTTTCCATACTTCGTATTGAGAAAATTCCATATTTCCTGCGCATTTAAGCAATGAGAAATGAGGTTATATTGGACATCATCAATATAAGAATACAAAGTGTGAATAGCACGAGAATTAAATCCAATATCGTTTCTATTGACCATATCATAACCATTAATAACAGTATCCCAACATTTAATATCAATAGATTTTAAATATAATTCCATTTCTAATTTCCAATTTAAAAAATCTGTACCATTGAAAATAAATGGAATACGACTGGACTGATTCTCAGAAGACTGACAGCTAAGATCCATGACTCTAGGGTTAATGAAATAACCTGGCTCTGATACCAATTGTTGGATCTAGATTAACCCTAGAGGGGGGGGGGGGGTGAATAGGGTTTATCACAGTTTTTAAACTCAATTGAAAAACTGACAGGATATTAAAATGATAAACAGATCACAGAATTCAGCAGAAATAAAAGTGCAGAAAATAAATCACACACAGATATACCCAGCTTCGGCAAAACCCTGCCTACTGCTGCATTCCTAAGGTTTCTACTAGATGATAGAACAGATCCCGCATACAAGACCTTGTACACTCGCGACTCTCGCTCCTATTCTAACTCTTCGCTCAAAACCCTAGACTGATTCAAACCCCTGAATCAGAATTTCCCCTAGTTTTACACAGACTAGTCAACTGCCAGTTAAACCCCTAATTGGTTCCCCCTAGAATTTACAGAATCTATAAACTGTTTGGTTTACAACGAAATTAAAACTAAAACAATACAAAATAAAAGAAAACAAATATAAAAACCCTAGGATAAATAAAATTAAATCTCCCTTTTCTTCTTAGCCCTTAAAGTCAGAATGGCCGGCCCATTCTTTAGCCCACTCTTATTTCATTTGCACCCGATCCTCTTTGGTCCTCTGGAGATTGAAAATGGCGGCAGGTGATTTGGGAAAAAAATCTAGGGTTTCAGCGATTGCTCCAAAAAAAACAGATCGATGCTTGATTGTTGACGTTGTAATAACTCTGAAGGTTGATTCTTTGATGGCTTTCCTCGTCCGACTTGGAATTTCTCTCTGGCTCGATTGAATCAGTGAGTTTTCTGAGATTTGTTGTTTGATTTTTTTTTTACTGATTTTGGGTTTCGATTTCGATGATTGCCCCTCTGCCTATGATGAATCGGAGATAAATAGGATTATATAATCCGTAACTTGCTCTCTGATATCAATATATGGCTCGGCTGATTTGCTGATTGATGCTTTCCCCTTTTTACTCTCGGCTTGAATTGATTTTGGCTACTTTCCCTTTTGACTGCGTGATTGAATTTGTGACCTTGATTAAAAAAAATCAACTTGAATAAGTTGCTGTGAATTTTTCCACTGATTTTCTCGGTATTTGAATTGCTGTATTATTATTGCCATGAATAAATTTGTAGTCCCTTGATTAAAATCATGCCGTGAATTTGTGATTGAATTGTGATAAAAACTTGCTGAATATTGAAAAATCCATTTGCAATTCAAAACTGATTCTTGTCATTTTTGGTTCCTGAAAAGATTAATTTGCAGAAAAATTTTCTTGCCAAATTTATTCTTTATTTACTTGCCTGGAATTTCATTCGAAATTCCTGTAATGTGGTGGTTTCTGCGACTTGATTGCTTGCCAAAAGTGTATTTTCTGGAATATAAATCTTGACCCAAAAATGCCTTAGTTGATTTTCTGGTACCTTGATTGCTCACATTTCTTTCTCTGCTGAATTTCTGCTCCATGAATATAATTAAAAGAAACTGGACATATATTAAAACTCCTTTTGAATGCTTTCCAGAAATGATTGAGCAGAAATCAATTTATCCATTCACATCAAAGTTGCACCATATCCATACTTGGCTAGTTGCGGCTGTGTGTGTTTGACCTGTCCCTTGAGAAGTTGTTCATTTGCTATGTTGCTAGTTTGTCTTACCACGTCTGCACCTTTTTGTTGTGTAGTTGGCACATTAAGAGAACAGTTTGTATTGCTTGAACCATCCATTGCTTCACTTGAGTTTTGACCATTCTTGTTTTGCACTGAGCATGTATTCACTTGCACTTGAACCTGAATGCCCCCATGCTCTAATGCTGGTCCATATGGTTGAGCTGTTCCCTTCACCATTTTATTGTTGCCCATGAAGGTTTGTCATACTTGAATAACAATGCTATTGTGTTCTTTGAAATTGTCGAGCCATAACTTTGATGCATTAGAGCTTGTGCATCCTTGTAACTGAAGCTTGTATTGATCATATTGTAGTTTTGTCTTGAGCTTCATTTTAAGAACTTCTGAACCATTGATCACCACATTGAACGGTTGTAGTACTCATACAACCAATGTTGCTAGTATAGTTTTGCACCACTTGTTGTAAATGTTTGAACCAAGCTGCACCATGCAAATTTGAAGTTGATGCGTGTTAGCCTCATGATGCTTGTATATCCATTGTTTCATATGTTTGAGTGACTCGACCACTTGTTGACTGCTCCATTTTAATTCTTTGAACCCTGCAACTCACATTGCTGTCATGTATATTAACATGTATCCACTGTCACGACCTTTCTGGTTAGTTATTGTTGTTTGGCATCTTTGCTGAACTACTTCAACTTTGTACACTTGTATTTTTATCACCATCTGTACACGCACCATTTTGTCACCTTGACTTGAACTTGAGAACATGCTGAGTCATTTGCTACTCCCACTTGTACTTGTCCACTTTCATTTGTTGTTGGCCACTTGTATGCTTGAAACTGAACATCTACATATGCTGTTTCACTGTCACATGCACATTTGTTGTTGCACCCTTTGAAAAAAAAACTGATGTTTGATATTCTTGGATTTGATGCTCTTTGTTTTTGTGTTCACATGCTGTTTTGATTTTGTTGATCGACTCTTGAACTTTTGTGTACTGATTTTCATTTTGCACTGAGTCGAGACGGTCCTCGTGACTACTCCTCAGTTGCACACTGATTGGCGAGGCAGTGCACACGTGTATTTTCATGCACATGTGTACATGCAGCCACTCAGACTGATTTTCTTGTCCTGCACAATAATATGTGTATATACATACACATGTATGTGCGTCCTATATTCAATCAAGTCATGAAAAATGATGAGAAACACACCGAAATTCTGAGGCAAACAAAATTTTCAAAAAAATTTGTATTCGCGTTTATTCAGTTTCAATTCTATTGCAGTGTACTGTGTGTGTGTTTTTCATATGTGACAGGTATGACTGTGATGACTGGACTGACTGTGATGACTGGACTGGACTAGGAGCAGTGAAGACTAAAAATAAACAACTGTGTCAGTACAAGTGTATATGAGTCTGTATATTGAGATGTAAACTGAGTGTGACTGTTTTTGCAGTGAGAAGCTGTCTATATGAAATGAGTGTATTAGTGAAACGTATAAATAGTGGAGTTGTGAAAAATTGTACTGTTTGAATATTGAAATAAAATATTCTATTTAAATAAAATACTGTGTTAATATTTAAATTTCTGTACAGTCGTATTTTATTTAAATATAAATATTATATTCCTATCTGTGATGTATAGAACATTACAGTAACAAACACATTTAAAATAATATATATTTGGTTGTTATCATCAAACAAAAATCATATAATTGTATATACAACACCGTTATATACAACACATGGCGGATTGGTTAATGGGCACATCATAAACTTCATCCCCGAATCTGCAGGTGCGACAACGACATGAGCGACCTTGTAAAAAAAGAACAAAGTATGGCTAAAGTTCATGTTCCAATAGTACATTAATACAAGGGTCGTTGTTTGTTTATCTTGCTCCAACACTTGCAATAATTAATTCTCCTGTATTAAGGGTAATCTTCTACCAAATGTATGGGCGCACCTGCAAGGCACACCCATGAAAAATTACGAGGGCGCACTTGTGAAGTGCGCCCTTGTATATGTGCAAAGGCGCACTTGCAAAGTGCGCCCTTGAATTTTTGTAAGTGCGTCTCCGTGTATTTTTTTCCTAAAAATCTGGCTATCTTAGCGTTGAGGTGGCCAAAACAAGCCTATTTCTGCAAATAGTTTCAAAACTAGCCTAAATCTGCTATTAGTTTTAAAAACAAGCCTATTTTGAAATTTTGTCCTATTTTATATTATATTTATTTATTTTTCTTAAAGTATTTTAATTAGAATATTTTACTCTTAACTATCTATTTATAATTATTTTAATAGAAATATTTATGTTATATTAAATTTCCTTTCCGGTTTATAATTATTTATACATAAATGTTAATTAACTATTTTGTTTAAACTATTGTATGTGTATATATATATATATATTAAATTTTACTGCTTAGCAGTATAATTGGTTGATCTAAAGCTTATTTCCAATCCGAGCAATTGAGTCCAACATCCGAATAAATATTTAAATGAGATAAGTGTGATATGAAATCTAAATTGAATTGAAGTTTAGAAACGAATCTTCTTGAAATATGGAAATTTTGAATTGATGTTAATCCAATATATGAAGTGGATTTGGGGTTTGAAGTTTGAATTTGAATATTGAGTCGATTTTTGGAAAACGATAGTGAAGTCGAGATTTGAAATAAACCAACTAATAAAACAAAATATAATGTCAGGATCTTGGAAATATTCTTGTGTTAAATTACTTGTATACGTCACCTAAGAATTCCATATTAGTTGATTTTATATGCATAAGAATATTAATCCTGAATCGAGTGTTTTGTTTTACATTACGCTCTAGTCAGACCGAGTATTTCAGTTTAGCGAAGATATTGGTATCAAATGATGATGATGAAGCCGAGGACCCTAGTTATTACTATAGTAGTATTGCTTATTCAGTCTAGTAATTTGTATCATTTTGTATTGTGTGTATAAATGAAATCAAATGTAAACTGCTTCATGAACTATTTTATGCATTTATGATGCTTATTTATTTTATTTTAATCCTTCCATTGTGAGATTATGTATTTGTTCTTCTGAATTTTATTTCCTTAGAACAAATCATTAATAATCTATTTTTTTGAATGGTTTGAATCAGACATGTGTGGTTTATTGTCGATTTATAATCGTCCAAAAAGGTAGGTTGTTACATGAATCAAGCAATTTTTTGATTCACAAGCAACCAAAGGAATCTGATTCAAACCAACAATCAACCGAAGGATATAACATCGATCAACCAATAACAAAAGCCATAAACACCTTTTGATTGATCAATCAGACGAGCAGCTTATTTGATTGGAATTTCAAAACCCAAGTTTTTGATTTGCACAAGAAAAACAAGCGGTGGACTTTAAAAAGTGAATGAGCTAACTTGTCTGTGATCGAATAACAATTGCAAAAGGGGCGGACCAACTATTACCTGAACTGTCTTGTTAATTTTTTAGTTCGGGTTTAGTTTTAAAGCTTTATTTATTAGCATTGTATTTTTATTTCGTTAAACTCTATTTTTATTTAACTAGGCTGCAAACTATGGGAACACTATTGCAAAACAACTCATTTTCGTCAGTCATTTAACCCCTATTGATATACATTTATATAGTTTTTCTTTGTGTATAGAGTTTTGATATATTACAATTTACTCACTCCGCTGTGATATTCTTTTCTATTTTGATTCTGTAGTGTTAGTCTTCTTCTATTTTAACATTTCTTTCTTTCCTCTCCACATCCTCTAACTTCTTTCTTTTAACTATCCAGGTTTTCGATACTTGGGTTTTGGCAAGTAAATATAGGATTATGTATTATTGTCGAAATTCAAGCGTCGAATTCTGTTGGGTCGTTATAGTGGTATCAGAGCATAAGGTTTAGTAATAACCTTAGCTTTGTGGCGTAACTCAATAGAGACGAGGTTAACAATCCTCTATATTGAGTTTGAGTGTGTGTGTATATATATGAGAGCGCATATTTGTAATTGAATGTATAATTTTTTGCACAACATATTTTGTAAAGAAGGTGAAAGTAATAATTTTCTCAAATAATTATAATATTGATAATCAACCAAATACACCAATGCTGATTGGAATAGAATTCAAATTGTATTATGAAGTTGGAGTGATTTAACTAAAAGGAAATTTCAAATATGAAATGTGTAAATGAAATATTTAATATTAAGTTTAACTTTTGTAGTTAAATAGATTGAGTTAAATGGAATCGTATAAGTTATAATTGAACTTGATTTTTGAGATAAAACTGAACATAAGTTAATATGAATATATTCAAATTCATATTCCAGTATAATGAATTGGCATTGGGAATCAGTTTGGATTGTGTAATTGAAATAAATTACATGAGTGTGGATCGAAAGGAAAATAAACTTGATTGAAAACTGTTGACCAACTTTTTGGAAAAAGTTGTCATGGCTCAAACAGATCAGAGCCCAATGTCAAAAGGCTCGCCATTCAGTACTGATCGATCCCAACGGACGACCATGTATTCCAGAAAGTCCAAGCAAGGCTCGGCCCGATCCAATTTCCTTCCAACAGCGACATATCTCATCGCTGCATAATCGCTCTCCAAGTCGACCTAGTCAACCTGTCCTTAAAATTTGGATTGATCGAATTTACTTAGAAATATCAAATGAGTCATCCAATGAATCTCGATTCTTAAGGCAATTAAAGTGGTCAAACACTTCCGGTCAAAACACTGCTTTTGATACACCATACTTCAAGTGCCACGTAGGCCACAATTCTTGAGAGCACTATTACTCAACAGTAGACCGGGTCCCACCGCTGCAACTAGTCAGCCGGATCGAGCTCCACGTTTCCAAGCTCCGCAAAAGAAGCAAGCCACGTGGCACGCAGCTCATCCCACTCCTCCAACTATAAATACCCTATTGCTGAAAATGGAAAGGCATGTTAAATTCTCCACTTTCAACCCATGCTCGGTATACTGGAAAACTTCCAACCGTGCACCTCAAATAGTACAAGGGCATTGTAATCTCTACTTCTCTTTCACTGAGAAAAAAAATCAATTGTACTCTATAATCCTCGAAAATCAGTAAATATAAAGTGGTTGTTGGCACCGACTTTGCCGAACTACTATAAGAATCCTATGTATTCCCTGTTTTTACTTACTTTTCCGTACTCTGTAATTGTTATTTGTGTGTTCTACGCATGAGTGGGAGTTGACTGTCACTAGTAACCAAGTTTTGACGTCAACACTTTGGTGTGCTAGGTAGGGGGCACACACAGACTTACCCTACGACCTTCAACCACCTTCAGCAATTTCTAACCCAAACGATGGCAAACAAGCAGAAGAAGGATGCTTCATTTTCCCATCCTTTACCTGCCGATGCAGCAGGAATAGCAACAACAGGAGGAAGCCATGAGGCGTCCTCCCACGAAGAAATGTCCCAATACCTCACCAGGGACGACATGGATAAAATCCTAACTGAGTTCAGAAATCAAATGGCATCTCAGGGTGAACTTCTCAAACATCAGCAGGAAGTGATGAACGACCTCCTCGCTCGGATGGATAAGGGATCTAACATTCCAGTATCATTTCCTAAACCGGGCGAGGCTGGGGCAACAACTGATATTCGGTCTGTAGAAATCCAAGCCCCAGACCAGTCCACACCTTTGCTTCCTCCTTGCTCAACTTCATTTCCCAATCGGCCAGTGCTAGATCATCACTGTTGGTGCTAAATGGAACCCTAGTAGCTGCAGATCTGCATGTAACAGCCCATATTTTTAAGATAATAAAATAAGAATAACTTAATTAAATAATGAGAATTAAGTAAAACGGACTGCGCCATTGCGTCCGTCTCAGAATTCTGGTCAAGATAGACATCTGGTTTGCGTAAAACGGACATCATATAAAGAAGTTATTAAGCCTAGAAGTTTGTATACACACAAGAGAAATGTATGTATGTATATATATATATATATATATATATATACACCAGTACATATGCACGCCCGATGGGCGTGTGCATAGATGTATGTGACCAAAGCTGAAAATGAAGGTTAAAATGAGTAGTCGTTACAGCTTTGTGTAAGCAGAAATTCTGGAAAAGGAAGTAAACAAAGTAGAAATAGTTCGTGCAGCAAAGAAAATGTACGTAGTTTAGAAAAAAACAGTAAAGCTGCGTCATAACATAATTGAAGAACAAGTGGGCATGAAGAAACTTAAATATTGCATAAAAAGGGAGAAAACTTGACTGTTATTTAATGCAGCAGAAGCATGAATATTAAATAACTGGCAAGCTGTTAATAGAGGAAGCAAAATACATACAATAACTGTTTATAACGCAGTTTGCATCAGCTATTAACAGTTATTTGGTAGTAGAAAGTCAAAAAAAAGGAGAACGACGGAAAAAATATAATAGGATGGCAAAAAAACTGCTCAGCAAAAGCAAAAGCAGCGGAAGCATTAATTCAAGCTTAGCAAAAACCCTACTAATTTCTGCAAGCTACAAGGAATGGAAAAAAGGAGTTAGAAGTTGGGTTTATAAACTGTTAATATGATAGGAATAAGAAAATTTTATTAAGTTAAAAATAGATCTGACCACTGCCGGGTCGTTGCAGTAATCATCATCATCAATGTCAGCAATGTCAATATGAGGAGAAATGTCTGAAGTGGCATCATCATGCTAAGTTGCATCTCATTACGTGTGTGAAATTGAGTGTTGTTGCGGTCGAAATCGTCCGGGATTTCAACAGAAGTTTCATTGGTAGTAGAAGTATGATGTTTTGTATTACGGGAGCTCTTACGTGTTAGCTTTTCAACAGGAAGCGCAGTCGAAGCCATCGTAAGCTTCTGACTCAATGTTAATGCATGAGATTCAAATGTGCAGATGTTGTAATGTGCAAGCTGAAATATGAATTTCCATTAACTTTGACATTAACTCATAAAATATAATAATCACTAACTGAAATAGGCAGACATGGGAAAAAAGATTTTTCCATGTAGGTGCAATTTACAATAAAATATTATCCTAAATTGTGTACATAGAATGCAAGGAAAAAACTGTAAATAATTAGTTATCTTAAATACATTGGAAACTAGAACTTGTAAAGACCTGGAAAATTCGAACACTTAATCTTTGAATAACATAACAATTTGTAATATTGTTAAGTGTTATAAATATGATTTTATAACCTTGTTAAACATTATTTAATTAGTAATTTATAATTCTAGACTCGTTTAGGAAAAATGCTTTCAAAAATATATTTTTGGTAAAATATTGATAAAATGACCGAAAATCGTTTTATCAATAAATAGCTATTTTCTCAGTAAAAGTTGTTGAAAATTTTAGTGAATGTCTAATTAATCATTAGGGAAGTAGTTAGCTAATAAAAGTATTTTTCATATTTATGGTTAACTATTTTGATGATGTCATCATTTTCAAAAATGAGCATTTAAGGAAAGTTTTTGTATTTTGGGTATTTAAATATTCAAATAAATGTTTTTAAATTTGAATATCCTTGTTTAATTGTTTAAATAAGTTAATGAATTTATTTCCAAGTTTTGTTTACTTGAATAAATCATTTGATAAAGAACTAAAAATATGAACGAGGTTCAACTTCCAGATTCACATCCTATCGTTGAATAGAAGTTGTTTCATATCGTTGCAACGTTGTTTGATATATTTTTATATATGCACATACACACATATATGTAATCATAATTAGTCACATCAAGAGTTTAGAAAATATCCTAAGTGTATGTATATAAGCTTCTTATATGTATACAAATGAATGCTTACTTGAAAAAGCAAACTTACCATCTCTTACACACCTTTCACTTCACTTACACACCATCCCATCTATCATAATTACTATTAGGGTTTTAAGGGCATTTTGGTCTTTTCCCATCCACCTTCCTTTCCCTATACAAGGAGGGGTATACCTCCTTCTTTCTTACACAAAATTCCCAAGCTTAATGAAGCTTTTTAATGGTTTCACTTCATCTTCTTCCTCTTCCTTACTAACTTTCTCAAACTATACTCAAACCAACTCCAAATCAACTCAAACTTTGAGTGTAGCCTTCTTATGCCATTACAAGACCTTCTAGAAAGTTAGAAGTTGAAAATTCCAAGTCCTTCTCTATTTTCATCTTTGGCCGTGAGCTTTATAAGAAGGGAAAGCAAGGAAAGGAAGGAGGCTGCTAGCTTGGATCTTTGTTCTTATTCTTGGATCTTTATTCTTATTTTTGGTTCTCGGATTTGCGAAGGATTAAAGTGAGTTTACTCACTATTTAGGACAGAAAATATAAACCATTTGCATGTCCTTAACTATGCTTAAAGTTGCTTGAATGTTAGTAACTTATGTTAAAAATGTTAACTTGATTCTTACTTTAAAAGTAAGCGACATATGTGATCCATGTTAATGGATTGGAATGGACTTGAATTGACTTGCATAACAAGTGGAATGGACTGGAAACAAAGCACATAATAGGGAATTGACATATTGTGGACTTGAACTTGAAAGTGCACTTATAGCTATAGTCGCTATAGATGCAGTTTGAATTGTTGTGTTTACAACACTTTGTATGGAACTTTGTAATGACATCTTTAGTGATTTCTTATCATTTTGAATCTTGTATTACTTGTATGTTGACTACCTTGAAGTCAATGAATAGTAAAATGCTAAGTAACCCCTTGAAAATGACCAAAACGTCACTAGTGCAAAACTACCCGTTTAACCTTGATTTTTGGATTTCAAAGTATTGTAAATGTTCTTTAAGTTTATATAAATGATCATGTCTTCCAAAATATCTTATTTAAAAATATCTTCTAAATATCTTCTTTTCAAGATATCTTCTTATAAAATATCTTTCCAAATAAAACAAAGGTTAGAAAGGGTTATGAATTGCTAAACCTTGTCATGATTAAGTCACTAGATTAAATGGTAATTGATAATGCTTAACACTAATAAGCCAACGAAGTAGGCTTATCTATTTGTGAGAGTTAAGATTGATGTCGAGTAGGGACAGAGCAATAGAGCTCTAACCTATCGGGCTTCCCTCTTGACCGAGGAATAGTTAGGTTGGGAATGTTGGAAACGTGTTAATCATGTTGATTACTTACTTCTTTATTGAATATCATGAATACTGTGCTTAATTCTAATAAGCCGACGAGTAGGCTTATCTATCTGTGAGTGTCAAGAATGGGATGTCTAGGCAAGGGGTGATATGCAACCAGTGCTCTAACTTACCTGGCCTCACTCTTGACCGAGGGATAGTTAAGTTGATAATGTCGGAAACGAGTTAAGTGTACGAACTGCGATTTCTATAAGCATAAAATGGTTTTGGGTTTGTTGTGACAATGTGTTAATTACATTCGTCTTTAACCCCCTCAGCTTATATCATCCAAGTAAATATAATTGAATCTTTAAACAAACGTTTAAAGATAATTATAAAGATTTGTTTTGGGTTTGTTGTAAATAGTGTTTTAGTAACACTTGTTTTTAAACCCTTGGAATATGTTAAACTAGAATATACGGTTTAATGATTTTGAATATACTTAGGTCTTTAATAACTGATTTAAAAGATAGAAACAAGTATACAAATCTTTCAGGATAAAGATATTGAATAAGGTGTTTAACTTATAAAAGAGAAGAGGTTCTTTATTAAACAATGGTTTTAACTTCTTTGATTATATGAAAGGAAATCTTAGAAATTGAATTGTAGACATACTTATACCGAAGGGATAAGTATATGAATACGTTTTGAAGTATTGAAGTTATAAAGGAAATCTTAAAATTAAATTGTGAATATACTTATACCGAAGGGATAAGTATCTTAAAACCCTTTTTAAGTGGCAAGGCTATAAAAGAGATAGAGAATTAGTAGAATATACATATACACCTTTATATGTATAAGTTGAATATACACACTAGTATATAAAGGAATATTAATCGAGTATGAGTTATTGATTAATAAATGATGTTTTATTAATAAGGATGTCTTATTAAATAAATGAAGTCTTATTTGACAAATGAAGTTTTATTAGATAAAAGAAGTTTACTAATAAAGGAGTATTAATCAATGGAAGATTAATTAAATGGGAAAGGGACTAAAAGACGTTTATATGAGTTAATCGTGCTTTGACTGTTATCATTCTTTGTGACTTGATAGTGATTTAACTGTTATCGTGCTTTGTGACCTGATAGTTATTTGACTGTTATCATGCTTCATGACCTTGATACTGCCTTGGATGTTTAGCGTTTGTTATGGAAATTAAGCGAGGCTGTTTTCCATATACAATCGTATATTTTGTGAAATGTAGTCAGTTGGTTGACTATAGGACTTGGCCTTAAATTTAGCGACTGGTTTTAAGGAGACCGGGATTAGTAAGTGTTTTACTTATCGAAAACCACTTCAAAACTAGTATACGGGTTTTATGTTTTGGAAGCGGTTGTGAAGTGAAGGCCATATGGCGATTCGAGATCTGTTGAGATGCTCGAACACATATAGTGATTCTAAGATCTATGAAAGAATCTATGTGTGATTCCAAGATCTGTTGATGTATTGGAATCCATGTATGATTCTAAGATCTGTGAAGGAGTCTATGTGTGATTCCAAGATCTATTGAGCCGTGGGATTCCAACTGGGAATTCTTGTTCTGTTCGAGTGATGAAGACTCGTGTGAAAGATGCCGAACGAAACCTCGACATTGGAAATGGCTAAAAACAGAGTAGGAGCACAACCTGGGGTTTTGCTAACCTACGGCCGGATATATTGACTCCATATCTAGTGTATGCTTATTATCGAATCGTGCGGTAGCTCCTCGAAGTTGCGCGCGGGAGCTGGATATATTTGGTTCCACGTGGTGCACTTCGGTGTTTCGTGCGTGGGCCAGTTGTGTTTACCTTATGGTATATTTTATCTAGAGATATGCAACGCTCGGAGGTACTTTCTGACCCTTGTGCATGGAGTTCGGATCTGTGTTGAGAGATCTCCGATGGAAAATCCAATATGCGAACGTGCCTTATCGGTCTTGTTTGTATACTTAATAGTTGTCGAATGTAACCAATGTAACCATTCCTTCTATGTGAATTTATTTATATTCTACACCCTAGACATTATTTATAATACAACTATACTTCTCCTAATAAATGGTTGGTTTCAATTGAGGGGAAATCTGGAGCGGTTATCTGCACAGTCCCCTCAGTGTTGTTACATGCAATGTGTATCTTGAGTTTCTCATACCAGACTGATGTCTGACGCTTGGTTTTTGTTTTCCTTAAAATCATCACGTACTCCTTCGAGTAGGCTGAGTATGGCAGGTTTTACTTTGGATGCCTTGGAGCTTTTGGAAGAGAATTGGAGTTCATCTTACCGTACTTTTTATATCCGCTGCATTCTATGTTGTACATCAACATTTATGAGGACGGGTTGTTATAACTGTCCAAGTTGATGATAGGTTATTGTTCTCTGATAGTTGTAATCATACAGTTTTATTTTGTAAAGATCATTCTTTATATTATGTGTTACCGTTCCGTTGTGAGATTCTGGTATTGTGTCCTCTTCTTCCTTAGCCTATTTTCTTTTTATTTTATTTCACCCTAACTTTTCGTCTTTCCGGCACTTGGGTGCTCGGCACGTGAATACCGTGGATGTATTAGTGTCGACATTCGAGGGTCGAAAAGTCGGGTCGTTACATTTGGTATCAGAGCACAAGGTTGAGCGAACACCTTGGCTTAGGTTGGGTATGACTCATCTAGAGATAGGGTAATGGAATGCCCTAACATGAGTTGAGTGTATTATATATAAGAGAGCGCGTATTTGTTAGTGCTATAAATATATTTTATGTTGTGTTAGTTAATCTGTTGAGTGGTTTATGAATTCTGGTCGATATGTGGGACGCCATGGTATCGATAGGGATTTCTAAATACTTAAACAAGGAAAATCGACACAATATTGGTTTTAAATTGGTAAATGAAATAATTTTACCTAGGCTTATATTTTTGTACAAAATAAAAACTTTCATAAATTGATATAGTTATTTATGATGTGTTTGGTTGTTAGGAACGATAATATTCAACTATTATTAGTTATGCTTGATCAGTTTATAAGCATGTACTATTGCTTGTTGACTTATAACTAGTTTACCTTTTAAAAACATGGGTTGGGTAGATGGGAATAAGTGAGAACATTAGATATGAACACCTTGTGAATTAAGTTTCATAGTTTGACTATAAGGCGTTTAATTATGATGTTAGGTTAAATTTAATTTTAACATGATTCGTCTATTATAATCCGAATAATGATAAGAATTTGTGAAATAAGTTAGATAAAGAAGTGCTTTATATAAATTATTGAAACTCGATTAAGTCATTTTACGGAACCATATAGTCTATGCATTAAGATTGTATAAATGTGAATAATGCCATGATTTGTAGTTTGGTTGGTTTCATTTGTTAAAATGAAATGGGATTTTCAACGATTTTGGATAGTTGAAAACTTCTGAATTATTATGGAACTTGAAGTTAAGTGTTTGTGAAAATATAAATTGAGTTTATATAACACTTGAATTATTAAGGTAGCAAGTTGGAACAAGTTCAAAATTTGATTAACATACTCAACAAATTTGATGTTTGGATATACTCATAGAATGTATTAGAGTATTATATGTGTACAAACTTAAGTTAAACAGTGTTTAATAACTTGAAGTAAAGTTTTATGAAATGATTCATAAGTGGTTTTAGTATTAATAAAGAAATACTAAGTGATAATTGAATGTCGAAAAAAGAGGAAGGATATTAGAATAAAATGGCATACTATACATATAAAAGAATCAATAAAGGATATTGGTGGTTAAGAAACCAATAGGATAAAATACGTGAGTTGTACGTAGATCGTTTTATTCACATAGTTGATCTTAGTATAGATTCGAGTACAGGATTTTGAAGGTGATTTACACCGGTCCGAACAAGGGTTCTTCACTAGACTTTGATAGTGAATACTTGATATGGATTTTTGATATGATCCTGAAGTTTTCTATCATAGTGTATGGCTATGTAAGGAAGATGGAAGTTTCTGGTCAAGAAACTAGATCGAAATACGCACTAGATATGTCAAGTGTGGTATACTAGTTCGGAAACGAAGTCTTGTGATCGGGAAAGTGATATGATCAAACAATGTGTACGGATGGTTTATTAACATCGTATGGGATTTAGTATGTTTGGTAGCTAGTGGAGGGTTTGGTAAACTACTCTTTGATTTGTTATGAGGTATTGTGAATTATCGACCGAGTAATCCCTAAGGCTGTTGAGCGTAAGGCACACTTAGTAGGTTGTTTATCATCCTTATGCGATGAGGGGGTTTGAACTTGATCAAGCCATGAGTTTTGTTTGCTGGTAGTATGATACTGTTAGGTATCGATGTTTGATTGTTTCTTTGGTTTCTCGTGTTGCAATTTCGGGGACGAAATATTTTAAGTGGGGGAGAATGTAATGACCCGGAAAATTCGAACACTTAATCTCTGAATAACATAACAATTTGTAATATTGTTAAGTGTTATAAATATGATTTTATAACCTTGTTAAACATCATTTAATTAGTAATTTATAATTCTAGACTCGTTTAGGAAAAATGCTTTCAAAAATATATTTTTGGTAAAATATTGATAAAATGACCGAAAATCGTTTTATCAATAAATGGCTATTTTCTCAGTAAAAGTTGTTGAAAATTTTAGTGAATGTCTAATTAATCATTAGGGAAGTAGTTAGCTAATAAAAGTATTTTTCATATTTATGGTTAACTATTTTGATGATGTCATCATTTTCAAAAATGAGCATTTAAGGAAAGTTTTTGTATTTTGGGTATTTAAATATTCAAATAAATGTTTTTAAATTTGAATATCCTTGTTTAATTGTTTAAATAAGTTAATGAATTTATTTCCAAGTTTTGTTTACTTGAATAAATCATTTGATAAAGAACTAAAAATATGAACGAGGTTCAACTTCCAGATTCACATCCTATCGTTGAATAGAAGTTGTTTCATATCGTTGCAACGTTGTTTGATATATTTTTATATATGCACATACACACATATATGTAATCATAATTAGTCACATCAAGAGTTTAGAAAATATCCTAAGTGTATGTATATAAGCTTCTTATATGTATACAAATGAATGCTTACTTGAAAAAGCAAACTTACCATCTCTTACGCACCTTTCACTTCACTTACACACCATCCCATCTATCATAATTACTATTAGGGTTTTAAGGGCATTTTGGTCTTTTCCCATCCACCTTCCTTTCCCTATATAAGGAGGGGTATACCTCCTTCTTTCTTACACAAAATTCCTAAGCTTAATGAAGCTTTTTAATGGTTTCACTTCATCTTCTTCCTCTTCCTTACTAACTTTCTCAAACTATACTCAAACCAACTCCAAATCAACTCAAACTTTGAGTGTAGCCTTCTTATGCCATTACAAGACCTTCTAGAAAGTTAGAAGTTGAAAATTCCAAGTCCTTCTCTATTTTCATCTTTGGCCGTGAGCTTTATAAGAAGGGAAAGCAAGGAAAGGAAGGAGGCTGCTAGCTTGGATCTTTGTTCTTATTCTTGGATCTTTATTCTTATTTTTGGTTCTCTTATTTGCGAAGGATTAAAGTGAGTTTACTCACTATTTAGGACAGAAAATATAAACCATTTGCATGTCCTTAACTATGCTTAAAGTTGCTTGAATGTTAGTAACTTATGTTAAAAATGTTAACTTGATTCTTACTTTAAAAGTAAGCGACATATGTGATCCATGTTAATGGATTGGAATGGACTTGAATGGACTTGGATTTGGACTTGAATTGACTTGCATAACAAGTGGAATGGACTGGAAACAAAGCACATAAGGATTAGTAGGGAATTGACATATTGTGGACTTGAACTTGAAAGTGCACTTATAGCGATAGTCGCTATAGATGCAGTTTGAATTGTTGTGTTTACAACACTTTGTATGGAACTCTGTAATGACATCTTTAGTGATTTCTTATCATTTTGAATCTTGTATTACTTGTATGTTGACTACCTTGAAGTCAATGAATAGTAAAATGCTAAGTAACCCCTTGAAAATGACCAAAACGTCACTAGTGCAAAACTACCCGTTTAACCTTGATTTTTGGATTTCAAAGTATTGTAAATGTTCTTTAAGTTTATATAAATGATCATGTCTTCCAAAATATCTTATTTAAAAATATCTTCTAAATATCTTCTTTTCAAGATATCTTCTTATAAAATATCTTTCCAAATAAAACAAAGGTTAGAAAGGGTTATGAATTGCTAAACCTTGTCTTGATTAAGTCACTAGATTAAATGGTAATTGATAATGCTTAACACTAATAAGCCAACGAAGTAGGCTTATCTATTTGTGAGAGTTAAGATTGATGTCGAGTAGGGACAGAGCAATAGAGCTCTAACCTATCGGGCTTCCCTCTTGACCGAGGAATAGTTAGGTTGGGAATGTTGGAAACGTGTTAATCATGTTGATTACTTACTTCTTTATTGAATATCATGAATACTGTGCTTAATTCTAATAAGCCGACGAGTAGGCTTATCTATCTGTGAGTGTCAAGAATGGGGTGTCTAGGCAAGGGGTGATATGCAACCAGTGCTCTAACTTACCTGGCCTCACTCTTGACCGAGGGATAGTTAAGTTGATAATGTCGGAAACGAGTTAAGTGTACGAACTGCGATTTCTATAAGCATAAAATGGTTTTGGGTTTGTTGTGACAATGTGTTAATTACATTCGTCTTTAACCCCCTCAGCTTATATCATCCAAGTAAATATAATTGAATCTTTAAACAAACGTTTAAAGATAATTATAAAGATTTGTTTTGGGTTTGTTGTAAATAGTGTTTTAGTAACACTTGTTTTTAAACCCTTGGAATATGTAAAACTAGAATATACGGTTTAATGATTTTGAATATACTTAGATCTTTAATAACTGATTTAAAAGATAGAAACAAGTATAGAAATCTTTCAGGATAAAGATATTGAATAAGGTGTTTAACTTATAAAAGAGAAGAGGTTCTTTATTAAACAATGGTTTTAACCTCTTCGATTATATGAAAGGAAATCTTAGAAATTGAATTGTAGACATACTTATACCGAAGGGATAAGTATATGAATACGTTTTGAAGTATTGAAGTTATAAAGGAAATCTTAAAATTAAATTGTGAATATACTTATACCGAAGGGATAAGTATCTTAAAACCCTTTTTAAGTGGCAAGGCTATAAAAGAGATAGAGAATTAGTAGAATATACATATACACCTTTATATGTATAAGTTGAATATATACACTAGTATATAAAGGAATATTAATCGAGTATGAGTTATTGATTAATAAATGATGTTTTATTAATAAGGATGTCTTATTAAATAAATGAAGTCTTATTTGACAAATGAAGTTTTATTAGATAAAAGAAGTTTACTAATAAAGGAGTATTAATCAATGGAAGATTAATTAAATGGGAAAGGGACTAAAAGACGTTTATATGAGTTAATCGTGCTTTGACTGTTATCATTCTTTGTGACTTGATAGTGATTTAACTGTTATCATGCTTTGTGACCTGATAGTTATTTGACTGTTATCATGCTTCGTGACCTTGATACTACCTTGGATGTTTAGCGTTTGTTATGGAAATTAAGCGAGGCTGTTTTCCATATACAATCGTATATTTTGTGAAATGTAGTTAGTTGGTTGACTATAGGACTTAGCCTTAAATTTAGCGACTGGTTTTAAGGAGACCGGGATTAGTAAGTGTTTTACTTATCGAAAACCACTTCAAAACTAGTATACGGGTTCTATGTTTTGGAAGCGGTTGTGAAGTGAAGGCCATATGGCGATTCGAGATCTGTTGAGATGCTCGAACACATATAGTGATTCTAAGATCTATGAAAGAATCTATGTGTGATTCCAAGATCTGTTGATGTATTGGAATCCATGTATGATTCTGAGATCTATGAAGGAGTCTATGTGTGATTCCAAGATCTATTGAGCTGTGGGATTCCAACTGGGAATTCTTGTTCTGTTCGAGTGATGAAGACTCGTGTGAAAGATGCCGAACGAAACCTCGACATCGGAAATGGCTAAAAACAGAGTAGGAGCACAACCTGGGGTTTTGCTAACCTACGGCCGAATATATTGACTCCATATCTAGTGTATGCTTATTATCGAATCGTGCGGGAGCTCCTCGAAGTTGCGCGCGGGAGCTGGATATATTTGGTTCCACGTGGTGCACTTCGGTGTTTCGTGCGTGGGCCAGTTGTGTTTACCTTATGGTATATTTTATCTAGAGATATGCGACGCTCGGAGGTACTTTCTGACCCTTGTGCATGGAGTTCGGATCTGTGTTGAGAGATCTCCGATGGAAAATCCAATATGCGAACGTGCCTTATCGGTCTTGTTTGTATACTTAATAGTTGTCGAATGTAACCAATGTAACCATTCCTTCTATATGAATTTATTTATATTCTACACCCTAGACATTATTTATAATACAACTATACTTCTCCTAATAAATGGTTGGTTTCAATTGAGGGGAAATCTGGAGCGGTTATCTGCACAGTCCCCTCAGTGTTGTTACATGCAATGTGTATCTTGAGTTTCTCATACCAGACTGATGTCTGACGCTTGGTTTTTGTTTTCCTTAAAATCATCACGTACTCCTTCGAGTAGGCTGAGTATGGCAGGTTTTACTTTGGATGCCTTGGAGCTTTTGGAAGAGAGTTGGAGTTCATCTTACCATACTTTTTATATCCGCTGCATTCTATGTTGTACATCAACATTTATGAGGACGGGTTGTTATAACTGTCCAAGTTGATGATAGGTTATTGTTCTCTGATAGTTGTAATCATACAGTTTTATTTTGTAAAGATCATTCTTTATATTATTTGTTACCGTTCCGTTGTGAGATTCTGGTATTGTGTCCTCTTCTTCCTTAGCCTATTTTCTTTTTATTTTATTTCACCCTAACTTTTCATCTTTCCGGCACTTGGGTGCTCAGCACGTGAATACCGTGGATGTATTAGTGTCGACATTCGAGGGTCGAAAAGTCGGGTCGTTACAGAACTCTAATAAATGGTTGATTTAGATTAAAGATGAAGTAGATGTAGCATAAAAATTTATCAAGTTTGTCAAGTAACTCAACATTTATACTTAGTTCATAAATGAAAGGAGACAATATTGAAGTTTGTTAATGGATGGTGAAAACCACTGTGCACGCGGTGCAAACTGCTTTGTGTGCAAACTTTTTTGTGTGCTAAAAACAAGTGCAAATGTAAGTTTAATCTTAGTATGATTCTGTCATCATAAAACAAAATGCTGAATTATAGAACAATCAGTATTTTCTCATTCTTTTGCACTGCAAAGCAGGTATAATGGTCATGACAGCACAAAGAGTCATAATAGAATATACTACCATCATAATTGTTGTACAACAACACAGATGAATGTGAAAGATAAACATAAAGAGAGCCACTGAAACATGCACAGATTAATGAATACTAACTAAATTGACTATCAATTCATCATCATGTCTTTGTCCAGGTCAGTGGATACTTCGGCCAGTCATAAGGTAGCAATTAATTTTTGTTAATTAACACTAATTACCCATATTGCATTGTTTTTAGACCAAAAATAAGTGTTTCAGCAGGGAGGCAAAAATGCACTATATTTGTCTTTAATAACCAAGACATTTTTGCAAAATGAACGTATAGTCTTTCAAAAGGTATGTGAATGTCAATTAAATTAATAACTTAGCATATAGATGGAAAAACCAATGCACTTGTCATTCATTGATATTAAAATTATTGCGTACGTGACCGAAATTCATACAAAAGAAATAAACAAAAAATCTGCATAAGTTTAACTTCATGATGAAGATCAAAAAGCATAGTTAATAGAAGCAGTCAATAAAATCTACAATTTACAAACAAATAAATTTAGAATGAACCGTGTACTAACAAATAAAAATTCTATGATCAAACAATACCTTGTCTTCCTTTACTACTCAGTGATCAGGATAAAGCCCTCTACGCTTCCAAACTCGTGTACTCCAAGCCCGCTCATTTCCTAATCTGCTTCTTATTTATCAATTTGATTACCGAAGGTCGAACTGAAGGCATAAGCGATGTCATGGAATTTTCTGCAAACTAAGGAGTTGAAACTGTCATTTTTTGAAAGTAGTTGGTGAATAAATCAATGTTAAGTGAAAAAAATAATTAAAGCAAACTCAGACATATGACAAAAGCAAGTAGTTTACCTAAAGTAAGATCGGGTGGAAAGCTCGTCAATCTTCATCGCGAACCCCAGGCATATGACATCAGGATGGAAGAACAAGAAGAGAACACAGTGCAGCCAGCGTAGGAGGTTGAGCCGTAACTTCCACTGCTAAATTGTGAACTCCCTTTTTACTCTTTTTTCTATAATTTCGTGTACATTGTTCCGTCATCAGATTTTATAGTCCTAGTTATAGATGTAAGATAATAATCTTGTTAATTCATTATAGTGGATGCTCTAATGCTAAAAATGAAAGTTAAAATTACGTATTCAAATCCATACCTGTTGCAATTCTGCTTTTACTGGTTCATTTTTCGAGCTTCAAGGTAGTGTTGCAAATATATAAGCTATTGCAGCTGGTGATGAAATGCTTCACAATGAATAGGTGTCCAAAAAGATAATGGTGATGAAATGCTTCGCAATGAACAGGTATCCGAAAAGATAATTTGTGTAGATAGTATCTAGTGCTACAATAATCTAAATGCTAGCATGATATAACCTTTACTTCATTGATATAGGTTATTATATTACTCATTGTGCTCAATCGTTAATTAATTACGCACATAGTGAAATAAATCATTGAAAATTATATTTGCTAGGGAATGGACTGTTGTAATCACAAATTAAAGATCTCGATGTCTATCGAACTATAGTCACAGTGAACCAACCCTACTGCAGAACTTATTATTTTCTAGCATTCTTTCTTGATGCAATACTAACTATACTCGAAGTTTGTAAACGACACAATAAATAAAGCTTACATCCCAAGATTTATGATCCAATTAAGAAAAAATATAAATTGTAATACTTGTTTAACATCCCACATCGAGATTCGCCATACCTGATCCAATGCAATATCATATATTCTTCTTTTCGCCAACTGACAGAAAGTATATATGCTTCATGTTTTTGTCCATTAAGTACAGAAGTTCGTTTAATCAGGAAAATCCAAAAATATAATTAGTTGTGATAAGTGGGAAGATCGTATTTTTACTTTTTCAAAGAGTCCTTTGAATTGGAAATTTGATAATTATAAAGAGTAAAAGAATAATTGAGATAAGTTGACATTCAAGTCGTAGCCAATTTTTCACAACTATCGGTGCTTTATTCTACTGTATTTTTACACATATATGAAATCAAAAATACAATCATATGTGTATCTCTAAAGTCAATAATACAAACTAAATTTGGTAATTCATAATAATATGGTTAAAATTTGCATGTAACTTCAAGTCAACAGAAAAATAAATTTACAAACAATAATAAATTACTGGGTTGGCACACGCTTGTTTCTATTTATATGTAATTGGTATTAGTACCCCAAAAAATCTTGATTTTGTGGATGTTAAAGTTCCTAAAAGTATATTGTATATTCTGGAGATAAAGTACAGATTAATCACACATAACCATAAATCAACAAAGCACAATATTTGGCATTCTAAAACCTATATTGAGCAATCATGAATGAAGAATCAAATTATAAAGGTAGTGTTGCAAATATATAAGCTATTGCAGCTGGTGATGAAATGCTTCACAATGAATAGGTGTCCAAAAAGATAATGGTGATGAAATGCTTCGCAATGAACAGGTATCCGAAAAGATAATTTGTGTAGATAGTATCTAGTGCTACAATAATCTAAATGCTAGCATGATATAACCTTTACTTCATTGATATAGGTTATTATATTACTCATTGTGCTCAATCGTTAATTAATTACGCACATAGTGAAATAAATCATTGAAAATTATATTTGCTAGGGAATGGACTGTTGTAATCACAAATTAAAGATCTCGATGTCTATCGAACTATAGTCACAGTGAACCAACCCTACTGCAGAACTTATTATTTTCTAGCATTCTTTCTTGATGCAATACTAACTATACTCGAAGTTTGTAAACGACACAATAAATAAAGCTTACATCCCAAGATTTATGATCCAATTAAGAAAAAATATAAATTGTAATACTTGTTTAACATCCCACATCGAGATTCACCATACCTGATCCAATGCAATATCATATATTCTTCTTTTCGCCAACTGACAGAAAGTATATATGCTTCATGTTTTTGTCCATTAAGTACAGAAGTTCGTTTAATCAGGAAAATCCAAAAATATAATTAGTTGTGATAAGTGGGAAGATCGTATTTTTACTTTTTCAAAGAGTCCTTTGAATTGGAAATTTGATAATTATAAAGAGTAAAAGAATAATTGAGATAAGTTGACATTCAAGTCGTAGCCAATTTTTCACAACTATCGGTGCTTTATTCTACTGTATTTTTACACATATATGAAATCAAAAATACAATCATATGTGTATCTCTAAAGTCAATAATACAAACTAAATTTGGTAATTCATAATAATATGGTTAAAATTTGCATGTAACTTCAAGTCAACAGAAAAATAAATTTACAAACAATAATAAATTACTGGGTTGGCACACGCTTGTTTCTATTTATATGTAATTGGTATTAGTACCCCAAAAAATCTTGATTTTGTGGATGTTAAAGTTCCTAAAAGTATATTGTATATTCTGGAGATAAAGTACAGATTAATCACACATAACCATAAATCAACAAAGCACAATATTTGGCATTCTAAAACCTATATTGAGCAATCATGAATGAAGAATCAAATTATAAAAAAACTTAAATTGGTGCACACAAAGATGGAAAGAAATAAAATAACTTACAATATTCGATAGATAATAAAAAAAAATTAAAAAAACCTTTTCAGTAGTTGTAGAAGTCCAACTAAACTTTCAACAGGTATGGGTCTTGAAGGCATGGCCAATCTGATGGGTTTAGCTGACGTCGGAATGCACAAATCCTACATCCAACCAAAATTTAAATGGTAACTCGGTCATTTCAAAAGCTTCAAATTCAATTCTAATATTTCTATTATATATATATATATATATATATATATGTGTGTGTGTGTGTGTGTGTATAGGTATATGTGAATATATATATATATTATATATCTGCATTTTGTACAGCAACCATGACAGTAGCGAACCTCTGCAACTCACTACCTGACAGATATCCTACATTTCTTTCAATAACATGATTCAACTCAATATCGATTAACAAAATGCTCAACCTTTCTATCAGTCTCGTTTTTTTATCAAGCAGCTGGCCCCACATTAAGTAACATTCACCTAATTACTTAAGAAACTGAAATAAACCATAAATGCCATAAAAGGATAAAGTTGACTTCTTGATAAAATTATATATACAAACAACTCATTTATTTAATGTTATCAGCTTAGGATTACTAATAGCACCCCAACAATGTGAGTTAGCGGAAGATTGAGTTGCACAAGGAAATTATTCTGAGTGTTCACTTTGGGAACGCAATATATGAAAGTGCCAGTATAAATTATTAACGTGCATACATTTACGTGATAGGACATGCCTTCCTAACCAAATGGGTTAGTCGAAGAATTTGGTAAGCAAGCACATAATAAAGAGCAAGACATATTAATTGTCCTTGTTTTGTTTTGTTTTCTCCAAATTCATGCATAGATGTCACCGTTCTCTCCTATTTTTGTCACTATATCAACATTTTACTACCCATATATAATGTCTACATTCTAAGAATAGATGATATCATATGGTACATTACTTAAAGAAATCTTCAATTAAATGAATTCAACTAACTTTACTCGAAAACTAAAGATATTTAAAAATACAACAACAGAAAATCCAAAAAGTACATACAAACGTAATTGCCTATTCAGATGCATATAAGCTGAAGGCATTTAAAATCAACTTGTAAAATTAGAAGATTAAAAAAAATCAAGTTGTGAAAATATCCAAATTAAACCAATCTATCATTTGATTAGCGTGTATTCAGTGTTGTACATGTCAACCCATTAAAAGATTTTGTCAATGATTAGGAGGAAAAAATGAGAGTAAAAAATGAGAGTAAAAAAAGTGATAAGAATCATGTTTCCTAATTTAGTAACACCAATAACTGGGTTTCGTCTTTGCATAATAGCTCGGAATTATTTTTGCAGTGTAGAGAGTAAATACAAAATTATAGTTACTAACATATATAATAAAAAGCATGCTAACGGCTACGCCGTCGTTCATATGCATCATTTATGCAATTGAAGGCCGATACAGCTTTTGTTGTTGGTTGAATAGAACAAATATCCCTCAGTCCACAGTAAATATAGAGTTTAATTCATGAACTATCAAATAATATGATATTTACAATCAACATGTATTATAGGCTATCAGACAGTCAAAAATCAATTGCATGTAGCAAAAGTTATCCATCTTAAATAGGATAGTGAATAGGGTTTTGTCACCACAGTAAGTTGGCATGAACAGTAAAGAAAATATCGCAAAAAGCTAGTAAAAATTATACTTGAGTAGATCGGAAGGAAAGAATCAATATTACAGTTTGTGCAGCGGCAGAAACGAATTTCAGTAGCAGATTTGCCGGAACCTGGAAAAATCAAAGCAAGTAGTAAGAAAAATTGAAGAAGTAGGTAAGAAGTAAAAAATATTACGTATTCTCTCTTCCAGTAGACAGGTTATTGGAGTGATAAGATGAGTAGAAACATGGGTATCTGCGGATTTCGAGAATATAAAATCAGCGAAGAGCATTAATGTGAAGTAAGTGAAGTAAAATCGGATTTTACCTTGGCCGAAGACGTCACGGTGGGAAAAAAGATCGTGGAGGGTGTAAACATACAGATCTGGACATAAGTCGGTTATCGAAGGGCAAGGAAGGAAAAATCAAAATGGGGAGCCGTGGAGTGAAGGAGAAATCAAAACTAAATGGCGGTGAAGAGGACATAAATGACAGTGAGGTGGGGTTAGGAGTAGATCTGAAGAGGCGGAAGAAATAAGAGGTTAGCGGAGTAGGAATAAAGGGTTTGACGCCATGAACGAAATACTTAAGCTTACTGTTTTTAAGAAGAAGAAAAAAGAAGACGGGAACAACGGAGTGGAAAAGTGGAGGAGAACCGAAAAATGCGGACATGGTTTGACCAACCGAAAAAGTAGTGGGTAGGGGATATGTGTGGTTGCAAGTACAATTTCGCCCTTTGTTATATGTTGTAATTCATCTGAGTTGGTTTGAGAGCAAAGGGATTTTTTGACAATCCTAAAAAGGTTCACCATGGAAAGGTATTTGTATTATTTGTGTATATATATATATATATATATATATATACACAAAAACAAATTAAAATGTAAAATAAAGAATAAAATAAGGATTGCATGTAATAAATACATGCACTGAAGAAAAAAAATGCAATGTATGCATTGAAAGAAAGAAAGGATTGGTTGCATGCAATGTAAATATGTTGCATGCACTGATTTGCAAACATAATGCATTAACATTAAAAGAAAAAGATTCATGCAATGGTTTAATTTAAGTATTGTAACTAACATGAAAGAGAGAAGTAAGGAGAGAACAATAATTATCATTGTTCTAAGACTTATTAACAAAAGACTTCATAGCTCAGTTGGTTAAGGCGTTGGATTTCTAACATAGAGGTCAGGGGTTCGAACCCCGGCGGTGGCATAATTTTTATCTTTGTTTTAGAGAGGGCCAACTGAACATGCAAATATATGTACGTATACAAATTCAAAATTTGAAAGGATAAGAACGTACATATAAGGAAATAAAGAAAATATATGTATATATATACACATATGCATAAATATATGTATACAAAAGATAAAATTCAAGATAAAGCTACAGTCAATGAAATATGGCAAGAATCAAATAACGGTGCAACATCGTTTGAATTTTTAAAATAAAAAGAAAATTGTGCGTATATATATACGCGTAAAATGGTCGGTAGAGGAATTGTATACATATAAGAATATTTCATGTGAATAAAACAGTTAAATAAATTCCATAAACTCAAAAGTTCAAAACTCAAATTTCTGCGCCAAAACAATTCAAACATTCAAAATTCAAATTTCTACGCCAAAACAGCTTGCGGGACCCAATGTTGACTCAACACTGCGTGTACAATAAGATTTGGCTAGATTCATTTGCGAACCTGGACTATTTTCTTAACTGGGTTCAATGCTGACTCAGCGCTGCGTATACGATAAGGTCTTGAGCACCGATAAATAATACCCTAGACCTAACCCTAAACATCATAATTCGGTGGCTGCGCAGGAGTTCTGCCATGGCTCCCTCTCTCTCTCTTCTCAAATCTATTCTAAAATTAAAATGATAGCCTAGGAGGATTATGAATTCAGATCTGGAAGAGGGAATCAACGTTAATAAAAAGATTATTGAATCATGAAAGCAAGGTAAACCTCTAAGAACCAATCTATTTAAATTATTTCTCTTTCCCTTCTCTTTTCATGAAATAATAAATCCATGGTTGTTAGGTCGTGAATCAAATTAAAGGGAAAAGGAAAACCATGGATGATATAATGGATCAGATCCAAAATTTGGTGAAAGCTTAAAGGTGAGTGGGTTTAAGCTATTGCCTTTAGATAATGTTGTAACTACCGTTTAGCATTCTCCTTTTTTAATAAATTTTGAAATGGCCAGTTTAATTATAAATTGCTACTGTAACGAATTGAAATGTTGATATGAATATGTCAGGAAATTGCTATGTTGAATTGGCTAAGTTATTGAATGTTTACATGTTGGAGAAAATAAACTTGTTAGGATATGAATAGCCAATTCAGTTATTGTAATTACATGCTTTACTTGGGATATATTATTGATTGAACGACATGTTAAAATAATTACCCCGATTGAATGTTTACATGTCCTAGTAGAATTAAACATATGTTGAAAATGACATGCGACAAAATATAGGCAAAAATTGGACGACATGTAAATTAGATTACTGTAAACTATATTACAGTAAAGAAGGATAATATGTCTAAAATTTTCATGTAATGAACATAACATATATTATGTTTTGAGATTTTAATTTGGAAGCGCAATTTGATATGAACATAAGTGATTGAATGAAAACGAATATGCCTAGGATTACAATCAGAAATTGTAAATACACTTATGGCACGAGATTATGTTGCATTAGTGGCGGAAGTCTGCCCGAACCCGACCGGCATATCCAGCAGCCACTAATGTTGAACCTAATGTGAGAGGCCTAAGTTCAGGAATTAACAACATGTGCTAAGACACGAGGTTAAGTCAGCTTGTGGTAGAAGTCTACCCGGACCCGCCCAGCAAATCCAGCGTCCACAAGTGTAGGCTTAATGTGAGAGGTCTAGTGCTTATATATATAAATAAATATATGTATATAACAAGATATGGCAAGGATGGTAATTAAATGTCTAACTCAGAAAATAAGAAAGGAAGGGATGTAATGAACTGAGTTAGTGTGATAAGAGGGAAAAATGATGTATTTCCCTAAATGACTTATTTCTGAAAACGTTGTTGCAAGTAAGCCACAATAAATATAGAAAAGTAAAGAAATTACTTGCTACCACGGATTTAGATGGGAAAACGTTATGAAAATAAATCATTGTTTCCTTCTATCAAACTGATAAGGTGCATAAAGTGTTTTCCTTAATATAATAAGGAACATATATTATAGAGAATAAAGAATAATGGTTTACAACAGTAAATGGTTTAAAAGGAGAATGATAATAACCTATTATAAATAAATAACATTAATGAAAATGTTGTATAATAGGTAGACTTGTCCTAGGGACAAGTGAATATTATAACTTAGGTTATAATAAACTAGTAAGGGAATGGGATAACTGGTAAATTAAGTTAAGTGACACTTAATTGTAAATTAAGTAATCAGAAAAGGGGAAAACCTAAAACCATTAAGAAAAGGGGGGAAAATATATTGTACTTATAAATTAAGTAGTCTGGGAGTCTGAAACCCGTTGGTAAGAATAACATGTTTAGACTTGTCCTAGAGACAAGGGGAAATTATAACATAGGTTATAATAAATGGGTAGAGAAACTTATTAATGGGCCTTAGTTAATAGAACTAAGTTAATAAGTAAACAACGATAAGTCGTATTGATGACGTAAAGTGGAATTATTATTAAATGAGAGAGGATGAGGAAAACTTATGAAATGAAATAAATTATATATAATCATAAATGGTAAGTGACATGTTAATTGGAAACATGTGAATTAGATACACTTAACTACATATTAAGTAAAACATGTTATTGAAATCAAACAAGAATATAAAAGGGATTATGGATCACAGACCTTGGGCCACAATCTAGAGAATAACATGTTGTAAGCTTATTAAAAAACTTAAATGAATTAAGTTGTATGACTGAAATTAATAAGCAAGAGAAACTTGGTAATTTGAATAAGAATTCAATATGAGTTGGAATAAACAAATTAACTGGAAACCTGGTGAGGTGAGATAAGCGCGTAAAAGAATGTTTAGACACATGATCTAACAACATGCTAAAGTAAGGCGCTTAGACCAGCCCGTACGGTTGAGGGTGAATAATCCAACGGGGTAGATCATCGAGGTGTTATAAGGCATGAGGGGAGCGCACATTCATCTGATTGTTTGACGGCTCCAAAGGACTGGAAGGGGAAGCACGCAACTTCCGGGGATGTAGGGTACTCCTGGTATTCCTCTGTGAGTGGCAGATGATCCGCCTGTACCCACAGAGGTTAGGTCTGCGTAGGTGAACCAATGAGTATACCTTGATTGCAATAATAAGGGGCAATCAAAAGACTAAGATGGACCAGTGTGATTCAACGGGACCAGTTAGTGCCCTACGATAGCAACTCATCGTCTACCTACCATCTTCAGTCAATACGTAAAGCGGAAAGGTGGAGAACTCCAAAAGACCATATACTTTGTTATCTAGTTATGGGTGAGGTTGGCCAATAGGTTTGAAGGGCATAGGGGACTAGGGTTAAGTTCTCATTCTTGATATTCTTGGGTGCCTTTCATTAGTTGAGGGAGGGGCCTAGTGGGACCATAACCACTGTAAAAGCAGACCTTAGCATCTGCAATCGGCAGATATCTGAAAGCTCCCGACCGAGTTCCGTGTTTATTGATTAGCCCTGCCACGGGACTCGGGCGCACATATAGAGAACATGTACAATAGACATCAAGAACGATTGACGATACATACATGGGAAAGTCTAGGTACACTCATGTCGCTCTGGGTGGTGTATCATAAGACTAGAGGGCATTATTCGAGGATGGAACCTAATTCGATTGAATGGTTCAAAGATGGCAGTCTGAATGCTTACGTAATATAGAAGTAGTGGTTCTTTGCAGACATAGCATTGACATATATATAGAAATCTGCACGACATTCGGGCGTAGGATTAGGGACTGCTATATTCCTGCGATGATACAACGGAGACCGTGCGAGTGGGGTACCATGTGGTGTATCTCAATATTGAGAGATAGCTACATATACTGTATTAGGTTAATTCACTGGGAAGTAAATGGGTACGACGTGTGTGTAAGCCTTGAGTGTTGTTAACTCAAGTAACCTAATAGATAAGAAAATATGATTGAACGGTATATGTAAGATTATCCAAAGTGTATAGTTTAAATCCAGTCACCAGAACTTGTGTTCTGACCCCCTCCTCATAACACACTCGCAGGTTAGATTGTGGCAGAGACATGATAGCTTTGGATACTGGTTAGGCAGTATTAATAATACGGTAAGGCTATGTTTTGATTATACTATATTTTATTCTTTCCGCTGTGAGATATTTTTCTGAGCTCTGACATGTTTTATGTCTCTATCTTTTCTGCAGGATACCAGAGCAAACCAATCCGAGTTTCGATAGATTGGAATTTTGAAAAAAAAATCAGTCTGTTGAAATTGTGGTTGTCACACTGCCGGTCGGCCGTGGCCAAATTCTGGATCAACCGACCACCTTGCCTCCACTCCAGGGTTCAACTCAACCCCTTGGACAAATAGCTCCAGATCCAGTGCAACCAGTGGGTCAGCCAGAAAAAGGAACGTTGTTACATCCTGTTCGACCCAACGTCTTACTACAAACCCGTTTTATGCAGTCGCCCCTTCAACGAAGAGCTAGTGACGGCAACCCTCCGTGTCACCAAGACTACTCCACCATACTGGTCCCCAACGTGACGGAGGGAAATATTACTGTAAACCCTTATAACATCGCTATGAGCAGGGGCAACGCCGAGCCCCAGATGGGTATCACTTGCTTGAGCCCATTACTCTCAACAGGAACAAGTATGGTTTAGTCCAATAACGACTGAACGACTTTAGCTGCGACTGAACCGGGTCCCGAAACTGGGATACACCCTCACGCTCACCTTCGCTCAACTCTTGAAGGTCGAACCCAACCAACTGTTCCCTTTTCGAGAATGCTTTCGGCAGATCCAAGCCCTGGGATTCTCACCAATGTCCCCAGTATAGAATTGGATTCGTGGCAACGACTCCTCAGAGATGGAAGCCAGCTTGCAAGTATCATCAGACGCTTCACCAGGGGCACGTCTTCTCAGTAGCATGTGGATGCCATCCACCGTAGTCCATTCACACGGGAAATCCGTAACTCCCGAAATCCTCCAGACTTCATGCTTCCGGTCATGGAGCCCTACAACAGCCGGATCGATCCGACCATTCATCTCATGTGATACATGCGCCATATGGTAGTACTCTCAGCATCGACCAACATTATGGCCAAGTGCTTCCCTCTCTTCCTCACCGACATAGCTGGTATGTGGTTCTAGTAGCTAACAACTGAGTCGATCAACAGCTGGAGTATGTTGGTCACCAGCTTCATCGAGCAGTTCAGAGTTCACAGCTCCCGACCAAAGAGCGTCATGTTCCTCACCACCATCAAACAGTAACCCGACGAAACCCTCCCATCCTTCCTAGAAAGATTCAACGCGGTCGTAGCATCAGTTAATCAACCCGAGCCATCGATGGTGCTTATGGCTTCCATTGCAGGTGTTCAGAACTGATCAGAATTAAGGATCTCTTTAACTAGGGATCCCCCCAAGGACATCGATGACTTCTATGCCGAAGCAGACCAATTCCTTCGACAAAAGGATGCCTGTAACAACCAGCTCGGAATGGGCCTAAATTTTGTCCCAGAAAAGGCCCATGGAAACTTAGAGCCACCCTAAACGGGCCGTAGGTTCCTGTAAGGATTACATTTGTACAAATAATAATAACATATACTTCGAATGGAAATCTCACATAGCGGAAAGAGAGAATATAATATTCAAATAAGGTTTACCATTATTTCAAAATCTCAGAAATACAACAGTCACAGTTACATTTATTCAAGAGGTACATCAATTAGTTAACTCTCATAAGATTCCAAAAGAAGTAAAGCAATAACTGCTAATAATATCATAATAACTCTGTCTTCTCCATCGGCTTCAATCATGACTTCGTCCATGGCTTTTACCCCATCTACTGACCTGTTGGATGTTAAGGAGAGAGGTCAGAACATAAAGTTATGTATGACTGAAATATGGTGTTACTTAATGTCCATACCCTATATTTTTAGCAGGTTACATATGTCAAGATATGTCTACGCAGCACACAAGATTCACATAAATATAAATATCTAACAATGAGGTGGATATCCAAGTCAATTGCCCATTAGTGTTTTTAGGGTAAAGGTTCAATGAGGTGGTATTCTCGGTCACTTAGTGCCCTATTAAAGGTGGATTCTTACGATCTCTTATAACCCTCAGGCGGACCCCTAGCCCTTTCGGGCCCCGTCCTAATACATTAAAGTTCTAAAGTATATTCTCTCATTTGTAATATGAGAAGCAGCATTGCAAATGTTACTACTTAACTGATATTATCCGGTGGACACCTATGCCGCTTAAGACGTCCCTTAGACAGTTGGTGAGCATGCAATGGCCACATATCTTCCATTTACCAATTTGTCCCTAGTTGAGCCCTTACAAGCCTCTAGAGGAAGTGGACATCCATGTGAACTACCCTACTCCGTTACCGTTTTATGCCTAATCACATTTAGAGAAGGAGCACCCAAAGACCTACTGCAAACCTAGTAAGGGTGGGTCCCAAGACTTTGGTTCCTCTTCAAGGAATAAACCTTCGGAGGGATCCTAGTCCTAACCACTTAAGACCCATGCTAGATAAAAAGAGAGTCAGCCACTTAAGTCCTTCTGAAGGCGCAGTAAACGTACTTATTTTCACACGCAATATACTTATATATATACACTAGACCTCTCACATTAAACCGTACACCTGTAGATGCTGGATATGCCGGTCGGTTCCGGGCAGACTTCTACTATAAGTAGGTTTAACCTCGTGTCTAGTGTACTAAGTTTATGAATCGCCCATGGCACCTAGACATCTCACATTTGTTGGGCCTACTTGTAGTTGATGGATTTGCCAATCGGTTCCGGGCAGGCTTCTACCACAAATGACAACTAATCTCGTGTCTATATATCATTATTTATATTTATTTAAAGCCATTCTATATATGTACACACAAACATACAAGGACATATTGATTTTGAGGACATTTCAAATTTCAAACTCTAACCTAATCGCATTTATTACGATAATATAATGTTAAGTACGTTAATTATGGCATTATAAGTAAACTAATAATAACGGCTAATTAACGTAGCATTCATATAAATGGTGAAACGTTCTAACGAGGTGGCGATTGTCATTTTATCCAAATTAAAGCATGCAAATTGGTTTTTTCATACTTTTACCGCTACAACATAGGCATAATAATAATATGATAAAATAACAAGTAGTAGTGGATGGAAAACCATAATGCATAAGATTAAAACTTGCATCCTAGGCATGTTGAAATGATTCCAATACTAAATTAAAAGTAGAGTATTACATACACTCACACATGTATGTTTATAATCCATATTTCACCAAATTCACCCTTTCTGTGGTGTTATACACCCAAAAATGTTAACGTTTGACTTAATTCAGTTTATGAGTGCATTTACACCCAAAATAGGATCCAAACCCAATTCAAACTATGAAACAATCAAATCCAAAACTTTTTAGGCTAAATCAATGATATTAACGGTGAATTACATAAAATATGAATAATGATAGCAACATCCTTTTTCACCTGTAATTCAATATTAACCAAAAATCCACAAAACCATAAGATTATGGCAATTCACATGAAATTACAAGACAGAGGATCTGGGGGGTTTTAATGTCCATATTATCGCAGTTCCAAATCTTTTAGGCATATCAATTCATATGGGACTCCCAATAATGCTGCGTTGCTGAGATGTTTATTTTTATTAATACGTTTCTAATTCTTTTTATGTTATTCTATATTTACAAGATACGTTGTCTCCCTGATCTTATCTCAACTTCAAAATTTGAAATTCCCTCTTTATATTTAATTTATAATTTGGACATTCATATAGTTATATATATATATATATATATTTCTTTGTCCACTGTCCAAATTCATTTATTCAAAACTTCTCCACACATTGACCGTTTTCAGCATATTATATATGAAAATGATGTAGGATTTCGCCACGAATCCAAATAAAAGAATTTCGTAGCCAAATTCCTGAAGCTTCAAAATCTCATTTTCTAGCTATATTGTTTGATCGCTTATTTTTTTAATTATTTAATTTATTATTGATACTTAAGAATTTTACGGGGTGTTACATTCTTTCCCTCTTATAATAGATTTTGTCTCGAAATCTGTTTAAGGGGCGAAAAATACAACTTGCTCGAAACATCCATGTTTTACACCCATGTTATTTATAATTCATCCATAAGCATCCGTGGGTCGCAGTGATTATGAACTGCAGACCCACTAAAGTGAGCTCTACCCTAACATATAGGTGTAATAAGTGATGCATTATGTATGCAAACAACCTAAGTATGCATATATTTCTATATGAGTGCTTGGTGTGATGGTGTTGCATCCATTCCCTAGCATCCAATCTAGCAATCATAATGCATCCATAAACATAAATTTGGGGGGGGGGGAGGGGGGAATTACCCGTGAAAAGCTCTGGGTGAGTTTGTCTCATCTTATCCTCGGTTTCCCATGTGCTTTCCGCAGGGTCATTCCCTCATTGTACTCGGACAAGGAGAATGACCTTGTAATGGAATCTCTTTATTCCGTGCTCTACAATCCTTGCAGTTGCACGGGGAACCCTGAACTCTAACTCGAGTTGCTCTACGTCCCCAATTTCCTCAAGCTCGAGTCTGATAGCAGAATCATGAAGGCATTTCCTTAGATGAGATACATGAAAAACATTATGGATTCCCGATAGATGCTCTGGGAGATCCACTCGATAAGCCAAAGATCCTATCTTCTCGATAATACAAAAAAGGCCAATAAATCTAGGAGCCAACTTCCCAGTCTTTCCAAACCGAACAGTTTTCTTAAGAGGGAATACTTTTTCGAACACCAAGTCTCCAATATTAAACTCAAGTTCCCTCCTTCGCTTATGGGCATGCGATTTCTGATGGTCTTGGGCTGCCTTCATTCTCTGCCTAATCAAAGATACCTTCTTCGTGGATTCAGGGACGAAGTCTAGTCCAATATAACCTTGTCGGTAGTTTCCCACTAACAAGTTGGCGATTTGCATGGCCTCCCGTTTAGCGCTTTGAAAGGGGACATACCAATCGTCCCTTGAAAACTATTATTATACGTGAACTCCACAAGCGATAGGTGCTACTCCCAAACTCCTCCAAAGTCAATAATGCAAGCTCTGAGCAAGTCTTCTAAAATTCTTTTTACTCTCTCTGTCTATCCGTCGGTCTGTGGATGATAAGTTGTGCTTAAGTTAAGGGTTGTCCCCAATGTTGTTTGTACGCTTCTCCAAAATTCGCTTGTGAACAAGGAGTCCTTATCACTTACAATACTCAATGAAATAGCATGAAGTCTGGCTATCTCTTTGACATATAATTGGGCTAACGAGGCTGCAGTCCTCGTCTTCTTGACTTGTATAAAATGAGAGCTTTTGGTTAAATGGTCTACCACAACTCAAATGGCCTCATTCCCTTTTTGGCTTATAGGAAGTCCACCTATGAAGTCCATGGAAATATATCCCACTTCCACATGGGGATCTCTAAAGGTAGTAATAGTCCTTCAGGCTTCCCTTGCTCCGACTTGGCTTTTTGGCATGTTAAACATTTGGCCACGAACTCGGCTATGTCTTTCTTCATTCCTTTCCAATGCAGATTCCTTTTTATATCCTTGCACAACTTATCACCACCGGGGTGTACGGTCAATCTCGAACCATGGCACTCCTCTAGAATTTCTTTCCTCAACCCTTCATCCTTAGGGATGTAAAGTCGTCCATCAAGTAAACTCCCATCATTATAGATCAAATACCTAACCAAATGGGGAAAGGTTTCTTAATTCCTTGTCAAGATCTTGTGCATTTTGGATCCTCTTTCTTAGGGTAGGTCTAACTATCGTAGCCCCAAGAAAACCATTGGAAGTGGTTGGTGAGGGTTGCAAATTAAAATTAGCGAGGAAATCTAATTGTTTCCATTATAGGATTGCATTCGAAGTCGCATGCTTCCTACTTAAAGCATACACCACAACATTCCCCTTATCCGGGGTATACTGAATCGTAAAGTCAAATGAGGTAATATACTCCATCCACCTTTGTTGTCTCAGGTTTAAGTACTTAAGGGACTTACGATTGGTAAAGAGTTAAAATTTCTCCCCTAAAAGGTAATTCCTCCACATCTTAATGGTGAACACTACTGCAGCTAACTCAAGGTCATGTACTATATATCCTTTCTCCGAATCCTTGAGTTATCTACTAGCATAGGCAACTACTCTTCCTTCTTGCATAAGGACTGCTTCTAAACCGGTCCCACATGCATCGGTGTAAATGGTGATTTTTTTTTGAATTTTCGAGTATAATTAGGGCTGGTGCGCTAGTTAATGCTTCTTTTAAATTATTAAAGGCTATTTCACATTTATTACTCCAAGTGAATACCAAATTCTTTCTCGTTTAATGGGTTAATGGAGTAGTAATCTTTGCAAATCCTTTAATGAATTTTCTATAATACCCGACCAATCCAAGGAAACTTCTTACCTCTGTATCATTTCGAGGTGTTCTCCATTCCTTGATTGCATCGATCTGTGCGGGGTCTACGGCCAAGCCTTCGCTCGACACAGTATGTCCTAGAAACCTTACTTCTTCCCTCCTGAAATGGCACTTCGATAATTTTGCTTTCAGTTGGTTCTTTCTTAATATCCCTAACACTTATCTCAAGTATTTTTCATGCTCTTCACGATCTTTTGAAAATATGAGGATATCATCTATGAAGACTACCACAATTTTATTTAGAATGCCCCTAAACACTCTACTCACGAGGTCAACAAATAAGGCATGTGCATTCGTTAGTCTAAAGGGAATAACTTCCCATTAGAACAATTTGTTTAGCGTCCTAAACATAGTTTTATCCATGCTGTCTTCCGCAATTCTCAACTGGTGAAATCCAGTAGTAAGTTCTAGTTGGGAAAATACTCGAGCTTCTCCCAAATGGTCAAAAAGGTCATCGATTCTTGGTAAAAGGTATCTATTCTTCTTGGTCAATTTATTAAGTTCCCTATAGTCCACACAAAGTCTCAAAGATCTGTCTGCTTTGGTGGTGATTACAACAGGTGCACCCTATTCTGAGGTACTTCGATGAATAAAACCTTTTTGCAATAATTCTGAAATATGTTTATTTAACTCCATTCTTTCCTTGGGCGCCATATGCCTCAAGGGCAGTGCTACAGGCCTAGCGTCCTTCTCTAACTCGTACAAGTCTTCGCGTCCTATTTGAATTTGTTCTTCTTCTTGTTCTTCCACCTTTCTTTCATTTTACTTTTACTGGAGCCTTCTCCTTTTTCACCCTCTTTATCCTCCTTGGAGCTTTTGGCTATGCAGAGGGTAGCTATTTGAACCAGAGTCTCAAAAGTTTCCTCCAAATATTACTTGGGATAATAGGGTCTCCTTCAACGGGGAGTTCAGTCCTTTAACAAACATAAGGGATTTGTTCATGGGGGTGTGTACCAACTCTCTCCCATACTTACATAACTCGGTGAATTTGGATATATATTCTTGTAGGCTCAAGCTTCCTTGCTTGAGGTGGATGAATTTCTCTAGCTGAATAGTCATCTTGGCCCGTGGTAAAAACTATGCTTCAAAGCAGGTTTTGAACTCGGCCCACGTAAAGATCTGGCCCTTGTTCTCCATCGATACTAAGTTCCACCATTCAAGAGCCTCATCCTTCAGATGCTAGGCCGCTTTCCTTCTTTTTACTTCATCAGGCCAGGCAGTAGCCCCAAAGATTCTTTCACAGTCCATAACCCAAGACTAGGCACTAGCAAAGCCTTCCTTTCCAGAAAACGATTCCCCTCCAATATTCATAAATAACTTACAAAAGCGAGAAAAATAAAAGGTCATATCAGCGACAGGAGTTGCAGGAGCCGCTGGGGCGGGATTAGCGACAGGGACCTGTTCCACTGTAAGAAGGTACTGCTGGAATCATTCTGGCAAGTAATAGGGTCTTGCCTGGTTGCCCTGCTCATTAGGATTTTCAGCCATATTACTATCTGAAAAGTAAAGGAAGAATCCCTTAGTAGATACTCCCGAGATAGTATTTAAGCTGAAAAGGGAAGAAACGATAAAGGTGCCTAGTATAGATGCGTATGCTTATTGGGGGTAAATATATATTATTTATGTAGTTTGAAAAACTTTTTTCAATATACAAATACGCCTCTCATACATATATTTCCCTTATAATCGGGTAACCTAAGCTATGATAGCAAATGTAGCAATCCGCCTGGAATGGGCCTAAATTTCAACCTTTTCCCATCGAAACATAGAGCCACTCTAAATGAGTTGTAGGTTCCTATAAGGATTACATTTGCATAGATAGTAATAATGTATACTTAGAATGGAAATCTCACGCAGCGGAAAGAGAAAATATAATATTCAAATAAGATGTACCATTATTTCAAAATCTCAGAAATACAACAGCCACAATTACATTTATTCAAGAGGTACATCAATTAGTTCAATCTCATAAGATTCCAAAAGAAGTAAAGCAATAATATCATAATAACTCCGTCTTCTCCATCGGCTTCAATCATGACTTCGTCCATGGATTTTACCCCATCTACTGACCTTAAGAAGAGGGGTCAGAACATGAAGTTCTATGTGACTGAAATGTGGTGTTACTTAATGTCCATACCCTATATTTTTAGCAGGTTACATGTGTCAAGGTACGTCTATGCATCACACAAGATTCACACAAATATAAATATCTAACCAATAGGGTGGATATCCAAGTCAATCACCCATTAGTGTTTTTAGGGTAAAGACCCAACGAGGTGGCATTCTCGGTCACTTAATGCCCAATTAAAGGTGGATTCTTATGATCTCTTATAACCCTAAGGCAGACCCTAGCCCTTTCAGACCCCGTCCTAATACGTTAACGTTCTTAAGTCTATTCTCTCATTTGTAATATGAGAAGTAGTATTGCGAACGTTACTACTTAACTGATATTACCTGGTAGGACACCTATGCCGCTTAAGACTTCCCTTAGACAGTTGGTGAGCATGCAATGACCACATATCTTTCAATTACCAATCTGTCCCTAGCTGAGCCCTTACAAACTTCTAGAAGACGTGGACATCCATGTAAACCTAGTAAGGGCGGGTCCTATGACTTTAGTCCTCTCCGAGGAATAAACCTTCAGAGGGTCCTTGTCCTAACCACTTAAAACCCAAACTAGATAAAAAGAGAGTCAGCCACTTAAGACTTTCTCAAGGCACAGTAAACCTACTTATTTTCACATGCAATATACTTATATATATCTATGTATAATTATATATATAGACACAGAACATCTTACATCACTTTAATGGCGGAAAATCATCAACATCTTACATCCTCTTTACCTCATCAAAATCAATCCACTAATACATCTTCTTTACAAGATGAATCTCAAATAAATACAGTTACAAAATCATTATCGTCTTTAGATCTGGTCTCGGATCAGAACAATCGGAGGCTTGAGTTTGTGCAACCGGCTTCAAACTACATTTTTATTCCAGAAAGCATTTACAACAAATCTGAGATCTCATGGAAAAACGCTATTGCTTTGATTCCAATACATTTCAGGTTATCTACAATAAAATTGAAGGAATATGTCTCAAAGGTATGGAAGCCTACTGGTACTTTCAATGTTCATGTTACTCCTAGCTTCAACGTTGTTGTTCAGTTTGATCTTAAAGAGGATTTTGATCGTTTAACTGAGTGTTCTACATACTCTTATTTTGGTAGACTATTGTATGTTGAGATTTGGTATCCTGGTTTTGAGTTTAATAATAAACAAAGTTCCATGGTTCAGATCTGGATTAGATTAATAGATCTACCATTAGAGTTATGGACTAATGAAGCGATTCAAATGATGGCAAGTTTTATATCAAAACCCCTCTTGATAGACTCTAATACAGCTGAGAAAAAGTATACTAAATATGCAAGAGTTTTAATATTAGTGGATACCACTACTGAGCTTAAAACTGAAATTCCCATTCACTTGCATAATGGTCAACAATTAGTTATTGCGGTTGAATATGAATTTGTACCTATGAAATGCCTTCAATGCTGCTTATTTGGTCATGATGATGAATCTCATGAAGAATCCTCAAATCCTCATTGGAAACCTCCTGATAAACATAAAGAAGATCAACAAAATGCATCTGATTTTCAATATGATAATTCTGATCCTCAAAAAGATATATCAGAAACTCAAAGTGCAAATAAATCTGATAACATTGAATCTCAAACAACTGATATACCTCAATCAAGTAATTTTTCCTCTGATATTTCTATTGATCTAAATGCAACCAAGCTTCCAGAATCTTTGATCCCTGATATGATAAATAATGTGGCTAATTATATTGAGGAAACAGAAAGAGGGAATCATCAGGATAACGGAAAGCAAGTTGAAACTTCTTCTTTAGTTGAAAAGAATACTAGTTATTTTAAAGCTGCTAAGCCGAAAAATCCTACTCCTGCTAAAAGAGCTACGAGGAGTTCATCATCTATTAAATGACATTGATTTCTTGGAATGTTAGGGGTATGAATACCTCTTTTCGTATGAAAGAAGTATTCGCACTCCTAAAAATGACTAAATCAACTTTGGTTGGTTTAGTTGAAACGAAACTATCTTCAGTTAATTTGGTTTTGTTTTCTTCTTTATTGCCTAATGACTGGAAATTTTTGACTAATAATTCTGAATTGAGTACAGGAAGGATTTTACTAATTTGGGATTCAAATGTTTGGCAGTTAGAAGTAATCTCTTTCTCTCCTCAGCATTTGACAGTCAATGCATTAAATAAAGGTGGATTTAGAATGATCTTCACAGTTATTTATGGAAGTAACACATTTGCAGACAGATTGGTACTCTGGGAAACACTTGTTAGAGAATCATTTTTTTATTCTAATGCTTGGATCTTAATGGGAGATTTCAATAATCCTTTGTCACCAAATGATAATAAAGGTGGAGCACCAATTCCATAGCATCACATAAGGGAATTTCAAAATTTTATGATACAAACAGGTTTGACAGAACTAAAGGCTTTGGGATTTAATTTTACTTGGCGTAGAAGAGGGGTAGCCACTAACATAGATAAAATTCTGGTGAATAATGTGTGTTTACATCAGTTTCTCAATATGAAAGCTCTTTCTTTTCCACAAAAATCTAGTGATCATAATCCTATTCTGTTGGACCTTATTCCTACACAAGAAATAAAGGATTTCCCATTTAGATATAGGAATGATTCGTGTAGCTATAAAGGATATAATGCTGCAATTCAAAAAGGTCTAAATTCAAATGTTTGGGGTTTCCACAGTTATCAATTTCAACAGAAACTTCAAAACTGTAAGAGAGAGCTTAAAAACTGGAATAAAATCAAAAGCAGAATTGAATCAAACCTCAAAATGGCTGAGCAGAAAGTTTCTTATTTGGAATATGAAGTGGACACTAATCCAGAAGATCTTCAACTGTATGATGATTACCTACATGCTAAAAAGGATTTTCAAAATGTTCAGTTTATTGTTTTCAAAGGTTTAAAACAACAAGCAAAAATTTCTTGGCTTAACAAGGTGATACAAACTCTAAATTCTTCTATTCTCGTATGTCTAATAGAAGATATTTCAATCAGATAAGAGCTTTGATAGATGCTAATGGTAGTTTGTTATATAAGCCTATTGACATAGATAAAAACTTGCATCCTAGGCATGTTGAAATTATTCCAATACTAAATTAAAAGTAAAGTATTACATACACTCACACATGTATGTTTATAATCCATATTTCACCAAATTCACCCTTTTTGTGGTGTTATACACACAAAAATGTTTACATTTGACTTACTTCAATTTATGAATGCGTTTACACCCAAAATAGGATCCAAACCCAATTTAAACTATGAAATAATCAAATCTAAACCTTTTTAGGCTAAGTCAATGATATTAACGGTGAATTACATAAAATATGAAAAATGATAGCAACACCCTTTTTCACCTTTAATTCAATATTAACCAAAAAATCAACAAAACCATAAGATCATGGCAATTCATATGAAATTACAAGACAGAGGATCTGAGGGGTTTTAATGTTCATATTATCGCAGTTACAAATCTTCTAGGCATATCAATTCATACAGCAAACTATTAAAATCATGAATATGCCTTAAGCAAATAGTATTCCACTCACAAATTATGCAGATTAGGGAGAAATCTATAGTAGATCTGCAGCAATTCTTAAAGTTCAAGCGAGCTCCAACAATCCTCCTATTAATATACACATCAGAATCTTATACATATATGTTGACGCTAAATTTCAGAATAATAATGTTATGTTAATTAGAATAGAGAGATTATGAATAGAGTTAGAGAATTAGAAGAAAACCTCAACTTATTCCCTTATTTTTCTCTGGAATTTAACAATAGTGGAGCAACATGGAGGCAGAGATGGAGAATAATTAGGGTTTTCATAGTGTGATTGGAGGGGCATATATAGTTGTCCATGTGGACATGAACCGTTGCATTACTTAGAATTAATCCAAGCCATAAATTTATATATATCTTCCTTGAAAACCCCTAACCAGCCAGCTTTATTGGGTTGTCCAACCACCGAGTGGTCGACTGGCGGTCGGTACCCCTTAAGGGGGAGGTCGACCCCTTCGGGGCTGGAATGCCCAATGATGCTGCGTTGCTGAGCTGTTTATTTTTATTAATACGTTTCCAATTCTTTTTACGTTATTCTATATTTACAAGATATGCTGTCCTCCTGATCTTATCTCAATTTCAAAATTTGAAATTCCCTCTTTATTTTTAATTTTTAATTTTTAATTTGGAAAATATATTTAATATTCATATAATTATATATATATATATATATATTTCTTATTCGTTATCCAAATTCATTTGTTTATAACTTCTTCATACATTGACCGTTTTCAGCTTATTATATATGAAAAAGATGTAGGATTTCGCCATGAATCCAAATAAAAGAATTTCGTTGCCAAATTCCTAAAGCAGCAAAATCTCATTTTCCAACCATATTGTTTAATTGCTTATTTTTTTATTTAATTTATTATTGATACTTTAAAATTTTACGGGGTATTACAATGCCAGCATCGAGGTGGAGACCCTCGAGGTGCTTGCCGCCCAGGACGGAGGTCCATCCAACACCAATAGCCAGAACAAAGGCGAAGGAAAAGTCTTGGACAAAAATGATCGTAATGTACGACTCCTCAGACAGAACAAATATGATTAGTACACCGAGCTCAACTCCTCCCTACTCGACATCTACCTTGACGTACTAGGAACTCTGCCCTTCCCAAAACCTCCTCGAAGGGAGCCGACCTAAAAGGAACTCAACTCTGGGAAGCACTACATGTACCACAACATGGCAGGTCACAACACCAGTGAATGCAGATACTTGCGCAATCTCATCGAGGATAGGGTTAGGCGTGGAGAACTGCCCAAGTACGTCAAGAAACCTACACAAGCCATTCCACCACAATCTTCTATCCAAGCTACTCAGGCCAGTCCTCGAGATCCTAGAAACGGAAAGGACCCTAAGCCCAATAATCGCGACATCATCATTAATTAATAAGATTTAGATTTCTCCCATTTCTTAAGATATAATAAATGTACTTATTATTTCTTTCAATAATGTAGGTATGTTGAAGTGCATTCGTACGGAGTTAGGATTTAGCTCATAGGCATGCTCTGGATTTAGCTATCTCCAAATTTAGAATTTATTTTTCATTCTTCTGTAATAGCTCTTTAGCATCAATAAACTTTCTTTTTCGAACATGGATTATGTTTGAAATGATTCAAGCCGAGCATGATTGACGCTCGCCGACCCAAATATGGTCAGTGCTAACCACCATTTCTAAGCTACGGTTGATGCCTGCCACCATATCTAAGCCAACTCCACAAGCGAGTGCGGTCAACATTCCATAAGTTAAGTATGGTTAATACTCACCACCTCCATAAGCCGAGTATGGTTAATACTCGCCACCTCCATAAGACGAGTATGGTTAATACTTGCCTCTTCTTTAAGCTGAGTGTAATTGCCACTTGCCAAACTTCACAATACATCTTCGAAAGCACAGCTTATACTCAAACCTTCTGATTACTCAGTAAAACATGGTCATGATCTGACCTTAGAAACCCTGGAATAACCGACTATACCATCTCACCAAGCAAAGCCGAGTATGGTTTATGCTCGCCAGTTAATACTCGTCACAATTTCCTGACCAAGCTCGCAACCATCTCTAATCTGAGAACGGCCCATACCATCTATGCAGGTATTGGACACCATGACAAAGTCTAACAACTAATCTCGTAACATTCCAGGCCTTAATACTGTCATCGGTGGTTGTCGGTTTACTAGCCTTAATGTGATCTGCACCAATCGTTGGTTTTTCGGCCTTAATACAACCATCAAGATCGTCAGATTTCTAGCCTTAATATGGTTCGGCGTAACCATAGCTAATCTGCACATTGAGCTCCAATGCAACATCCTTTAGAAGATCCTGAACACATCTTCCATTACCAAGGAAGATGTATTCTAGGGGGCAAAGTATTGACCAACTTTCTAGCAAAAGTTGTCAAGGCTCAAACAGATCAAAGCCCAATGTCAAAAGGCTCACATTAGGTACCGACCGATCCCAAGGACGACTTTTTATTCCAGAAAGTCCAACAAGGCTTGGCCCGATCCACTTTCCTTCCAGTAGCGGCATATCTCTTCCCTGCATAATCGCTCTCCTGACCGACTGAGTCAACCTCTCCTTAAAATTCAAATCGATCGGATTTACTTGGAAATATCCAAATGACTCATCCAACTAAGCTCAATTCTCAAGGCAATTAAAGTGTTCAAACACTTCCGGCCAAAACGCTGCTTTCGATACACCATAGTTCAAGTGCCACACATGCCACAATTCTCAAGAGAACTATTACTTAGTTGTAGATCGGGTCCCATCGCCGCAACTATTCAGCCGGATCGAACCCAACATGTCCAAGCTCTGCAAAAGAGGCAAGCCATGTGGCACGCAGCTCATCTCACTTCTCCAACTATAAATACCCTATTGCTGAAAATGGAAAGGCATGTTAAATTCTCCACTTTCAACCCATGCTCGATATGCTGGAAAACTTCCAACCATGCACTTACAATAGTACAAAGATATTGTAATCTATACTTCTCTTTCATTGAGAAAAAATCAATTGTACTCTGTAATCCTCAAAAATCAGTAAATATAAAGTGGACATAGGCACCGACTTTGCCGAACCGCTATATAAATCCTATGTATTCCCTGTTTTTACTTACTTTTTCGTACTCTGTAGTTGTTATTCGTGTGTTCTACGCACGAGTGAGGGTTGACCGTCATTAGTGACCAACTTTTGACGTCAACAAGAACCAAGCTAGAATGAATAAATTAAACTTATTGAAATGAACTCAAGTATAGTGAATATGAATGGAATTTAAAGGAATCCATTTATGTATACAAAATGGATATATAAGAATTGGTTATAAAAAAAAATCATGTGAACTGAGTAATATATAAAATAATTTGAAATGAATAATCTGAATGTTTTAAACCTACATTATTATGGAACCAATGAGTTTCATTTGAGTTAAGAACAAGTGCAGGAGCTAATTCATTTTTGAACCTATTTGATTGAGTTATGGAGCTAATAGGATCCAGTTTGGCTTTAGCTACATACTACTCGATTAGGAGCACTTATACCTTATTACTTGTCAATAATGCTTATATAAGGTATGCTACGTAGAAATATAAAATTTGATGTATTATTTGGGTTTTTCCGACCATGTGGGTTGATGTATACATTTTTATCTCTCTTATTGTAAAGTCACTCCATATAAAGGAGAATCAGCTAAGATCTTTCAAAAATTTAAAGTGTTAGAAAATTTTTGTAAATAAAAACGAATTTGTTTTTCTATTAAAACTAATTAGATTAGTTGGAAATAAAAGATTTAGAAAGTGAAACAAAATTTTACCTAAGTATATTTTTGAAAGATATTGGGTTTGTACATTTTTCCTACTTTAGTAATTTCGGGGACGAAATTCTTTTAAGGGGAAGGAATGTAACGACCTAGATTTTTAGCGGTTAAGTTGAACATTTTAAAATTGGTTTTAAATGCTGATTTGGAAATATAAAAGGATTTTTATAAGGAATTTATTGACTAAATGAAGTTTGAACGTATAAATTATAATTTAATTAAAACGAGCCGACAGTGTCACGGTAGTTCGTAGTTATTCGAATTGAACTTGAACTGAGTATATAGAATCCAATATAAGTCTGAATTATTTGAAATAAGAACTTCCAGATTTATTAGACTATAGTTTTCTAATAAAAGAGAAAAATCGAGATTTCATCTTGTAGATTTTATGTTATGTCCAAATCAAATTTGCAGAAAGTCGCTGTAGAATTGTTTATGAACCATAACGATTTATTAAATTTAATAAAGGGGTTTTCAATGTATTGAATATCGATATAACCTGGAATTTAAAATCGAGTTATGATAGTTGGAGTTATATTAATTCTATTTTGAATATATACGATAATGATAATTTATTACCAATGAATTTGATTATTTAGAAATCGAGGTGTATATTATCGATTTAATATGAACTTGAGAATAGCCAATTTTCAAACGACCTCAGATTTCAACAAAACTAATTTTATTAAATCTGTAATGGTTAGTCATTGTAAGTTTTCCACTTTCAAGTCAAATGGAATTATTTTGTGATCGAGTGTGATGTAAACGCATATCAATCTATGTTGTGAAATAAAAAGGAAGTTTTGTAAACAATCTCGAAATTTGACGAAACCAGTTCCACCGTGTTCAGAATATTAAGTTATTGTAGGATTACAATTTTCATCGTGATCGAAGGTCGTATGTGGTCGTTTAAGCGTGTTACTTCGGGCGCAAGTTTTGTAGATTAATAAAATAATATTATGACTTTCCTATATAATAACCTTAAATCTCTAATCCTAAGTTAACGTAAATTTCGTAGTCAATATAATCAGTCGCCACTCCTGTTTCCTTACGTTTATAAATTGATTTTTCACCGATCTAGAGGCTGAATTAGGCTACGCGTACGAGTTGGTTTGTTGGTATTCGATGAAATAAGATTTGTTGGTATCGTAGGGATGAAGGCTACGCGTACAAGTTGGTTTGGTTAGAATCAGAAGCAATTGGAATTTTGTATAGTTTCAAATGCTTGTTTGAAATTATATAAATAATGCTGAATCGTCGAATAAAAATTAAAATGTGAGTTAACTCTCATGCCTTTTGGAATTTTACGATGCGACTAAATTCATATAATTAAAATTAATCGTTGATAGAGTAAATAGAATGTTTGCATGCTACAAATGATTAGTGGTTGATTGTCATTATTAGTATTGTCGTTATTAATATTTCCATAATTTTAAATGCTTAAAATTATTCATTTCATATGCTTTATTAAATGATATTATGAGTTGTGATGTAGGATAAAATAGGTTGGAGGGTTCCAGCTGGATTCCTCAAATATTTTTATTGTTATTTGAATTCATATTATTCATATATGAACAGTTTGACCCCAGTTACGTTAAAACATGTTTGGATGTTGTTTGTTGAATTGAAATTCAAAAATTAGCGAGTTTTAATCAATAGATGGTATTGATTAAGTGATTGGCAGCAGATGGCCTAATACCTCTTTTTTTAAGACGTTGATTTACCGTCAGGCGAATCGATGTAGTTGAAGTATAAAATTTATTTTTATATATAAAGTAAGATTATAAATTCTATTTTTTATAAATCAAAGTTTTATAAATTAATAGTTGATTTTTATAAGTAATTATAAATGATGTAGTTTTACGTTTTAATAAGTTTTATAAGCAATGAAGTCAGAAATTAACCTAAGGGTAAATAAATTTGAATAATTGTTTTTAAGAAACAATTGAGTGAGTTTATAATAAATTAATTATATTATTAATTAATTTAAGGTGAGAGATTAGTTAAAATCAGTTAACAAGTAACTGATTTTTTACAGTTTACTAAGTCAACTTTTTTAATTAAATTTGGTTATTAAATTTATTATTTTCAATTAATCTAGCTGAAATCGATTTAACAAATATTATTTAAAACTCAATAAGATTTTTTTTTAAAGTTAATTAATCTTTTAATTAACAGTGTTTAAAGATAATTATGAGTTTGACAACCAATAATGAAGTTAATTATTATTTAAAGAACTTTCTAAAGAAATTTACTATCCTATCTTTAGTTAGTAAGAAAGTTAACTACTTTAGTAAATGTTAAGTTAATTATTGTTTTAATAATAATTAAAGGGTTTATCTTTTAATTGGAATCGTTTTGAAGGTAATCATGTTTCGAAATAAGTTTTTAATTGAAAGTCTTAAAAAGGGTTTTATAATAAAATCCAAGTTACAAACAAAGTTTATGAAAGTGATTCGAAGCTAATGCTAAACTTATAAGTAAGCGTTTAGTTAACGATATGATTAATTAAAGTAGATTTTTCAGTTGAAAATGATGGTTCAAAAAACTTTTTTTAAATGGAATAGTAAACGAGATTAAAGTGATATTATAATTAATGTCAGTTTCAATCAAAAAGAGGCAAAAAAGCTCCTCCTCAATGGAAAGAATGCAAATAGCGTCAAGGGTACACTTCAACACTCCAATTCTTCTCCCCATTTCCTTAAATCTCCTCCTTTTCTATCCGCTCCTTTTCTCCTCTCCTCTCTTGAATTTTACCCTTCTTACAACTTGCGTGGTCGTCCCATCAAGTTGTTCATCGTCAATTTCAGATCTGAGCTCTAGCTCCCATTTTCTTCAAGCCTCGCCACAACATCGTCTCTTTCTTACCTGACTCTGGAAACTCTAATTATCTCCGCGTGGTAGCTACTCAGGTAACTACATGCCTTGCATGTTATTCAACTTGCAGTGTTGACTTATGGAGTTTAAGTGGATGTTATCAACATAATGTGGTTTAGGGAAACACTAATGCCTTCGTCGCGTCTCTACAACAAGTCTGGTATGTGTTCACAAACGTTTTAACTCAGTATATTGTCTGCCCTAGGTTAGTGGAGTATGCGTGTTTGTTGCTTTTGCTGGTACTTGTCCTATATGTGATGGTTCAATTTAGGAGGTTCGTGTTCAATGCGTTCTTAGATCTTCATCTTGTTGGTAGTTTTGTTGTCATTTTATTGCAGTTGGATAATTTTTCTTGTTGTTGGTGATTGGTTTAATTTCTCTGGTTAATGTGGAGTATGTGAGGTTGTTTGGTTCTTCTTAGATTGGACTTTGGGTTAGGTGTTTAGGTATTATGTTTATCCCTCAGTATTACAGGTGATGCATTAACATTCAATTATGCTGAGGGTATGATCTTTGATGTACTTGTGCAATATTGATGGATAGTTTCTTTTGATCCTTTTTTGCATTTGATATGTAATTTCTCTTTTATGTGAAGAATGTAAAATGTCATATCTCACTGCATGGAGGATTATTGTAGTCTAGTTAATTTACGCTAGCTCCAGTGCTGTAAGCCTGTTAGGTAGAGTGGACAGAACACTACACCACGGTCCACCTTAAAAATCGAAGTACCCGATTGTCAACTGTAATCACTTGTACTATACTATATTTTTTATTATTAGTTATAATAAAAGGTGTTTGTAGTCACCCTAAAAGCCGGTCCGCTTTGCCAAAAAAAAGACAGTTTTTGGATTATAAACCTTTGTCTATCTTAAGATAAGAACGTTGTCGAATCAAGGTCTGAGAGGTAAATAGAATACTCCAACTTGAATGACTTTGAGATTATCTAAAGATGATATCAGTATGTAATGGTAAAGATTTTGGGAATAATTTATCATTTCCATAGGAGAATAATATTGCAACTTTATTTGCAAGATTTTTGAAATATAAATGAAACTGCTAGGTTTTATAATAAACAATGTATCACTTGACATTGTTTAACCCAGTTATGAAGCGTAACTATACTTATACCATTTGATTAAATATGTAGCACTATTTTCCAAGTAATGAAAATAATATAGTTTTGGAATACACTTATTCCAAGGAAAAGTGAAAGGCTAGGATTTTCCAAAGTGGCGAGAGTAAGATATAAACGTATGGTTCGTGTTTTTGAATTAATATAAACGAGAATTTTGTGAAAATACTTATTTAGTTAAATCAAGCATATGAATCGATTTTCTGAGAATCGGTAAATGATTATAATGAATGATTTTTAATTTAAAGGGACTAAGCTGCTGATGTACTTAACTGTACTACTTGATTCGATAGTAAAAACCCGACTATCAATAAATATTATTTTGGACCTTCGATGAGTTAGTTCGAAGAGACCGAGACGGGAACTAGATCCAAAACCACTTTAAACCAACTGTGTGTTCAAGAATAACTTACAGGAACACTTACAAAGATGGAAAATGAAGACCGTGGATCTTCATGAGTGGAAGAACTACTTGTTGGAATTTCTATGATTAGCGCCCAAAGATAATTTTACAGTGATTCTGTCGTGGTTGAAATCTTCGGATTGCAAGGACTACTCGCTACTGATCCTAGGGGTGATTCATATATAGGATGCAGTAGGATAGTGTCTTCGGTTCATCCTGATCCTGAATGACTTGTTTAGACAAATGTCCAACAGAGTATTTCTTGAAAATCACGTACGTTGATTTTTACAAATATACCAAGTTTTGGTAGTGAAAAAGGAAACTTCTTTTAGCTTAACACCCAAAGTATACTTATGGAAATGAATTAGTGGTTTGATGGATATTACAATGTGGCATTCAAATTTAATATGATGTTCTCTAAAAGGTAGTCGTGACTTCAAGCCTCATCAACTAGGAAAATGACAAAAATCAGGCTGGCAACATGGTTGTGTGGGTCATTCCCATTAGGGTGTATTGTCAACTTCTAAAGAAAACTCATTTATTTATTCTTATATCGCTTCTGTATGCTTGCGTGAAGCAGTTGCTAATCCCAACTGTGGGTGATAGTATATTTGGTACACTCAAGTTGAGTGAGTGGCCGGTCATGTGTGGCTGGGTTGCAAGATGTTCTTGTTAAACCCCAGTGTTTCTTCTCTAGAGAACACTGATCTGGAGGTGGTCCCATACCTTGTCATATCAAAAATCTAAACTCCAATACGAGAAGTGCGTTTTTAATGTAAACCAACTATGTTGGAAAGTGAGATGCAAGCTTTCTGTTTATATTCCTATTTATTTGTCGATTAATAGACATTATTATAATATCACTGTATTTTGATATAAAAGGTGATTTGGTTATCGTAAGGCAAAAACACGTGCCATTTTTATGTATGGTCATGGCTTACGAAAGTCCTATTCTTTTAAAGGATTTTCCAAGTTAAGCTGGTTGTTTGTTATGTGTTTTATCACTGAAAATATTCCAGACTGATCTAGGTTGATTTTGCTTTGCTTTAAAATGTGCCTGGGTCAGACCGAGTATATTTTTCGGTTATGTTTGTTTGGAGCTTCAAGAGAGGAGCTGGAGTCGAGACGTATCCCCATATTTTCTGGTATTAAATTATTTTTGTTGTGTGTGTTGTATTGATCTAGTGTGTTCTCTGATGTTGTAACAATATATATACATTTTTCTCTTTATGTAAAGAGTTTGATATACTATTTTGTATTCGTTCCGCTGTGAGATTCTTTTCTACTCTGATTCTGTAGCGTTAGTCTTCAACTTCTTTTATTCTAATATTTCTTTCTCTCTTCTCCTCACCTTTTAACTTCGTTCTTTTAACTATTCTAGTTTTCGATTCTTGGGTTTTAGTAAGTGATTACAGGATTATGTATTATTGTCGAAATTCGAGCACCGAATTTTGCCTGGTCATTACATTACACCGATATTTTCGCAAAATGTTAAAATCTAAGTTCATTGAAACTCGAATTGATTTGTATGGTATCCTATAGAAAGGAAAAGACAAATATATCAGAGCTCATAATAAAAAATCTCACGGTGAAACTGAATAATGTATAATAGTAAAAAAATACTCACCACAATAATGACACTGACTAAAAAGTGTTTCTAATCCTGTGATTCTACCTCGCCATAAGATTATTGTTGTTCTCTTATTCTCAATCCTGTGTTTCTACCTCTATTTTCTTTATCAGCCTTCTACGTGCGAATTGTCCTGGTTCAATTAGCGATTAGGCTTTCAGCTTTGTAACGTCCTCTCGATTTCTAGGGTTTGGCTATGTCTGTGTCAATTCGGTTCTCTGTTCGGTCGATTCCTTTGTTGATTCTTGTCCAACCGTGGAAGCGATTATAACAACAACTATAGCCGACATCGGAGTTGAGGTTGTTGTTGCTCTTTTGGGAGAATCGGTGATTTTGATTAAGACCTCCTCTCTATTATATTTTGGTTATTTATCGCATCATAATATCTTCTTATGGGGGAGCATTTCATGGAGATGAGTCCCGGTTTTTTCAATCAGTGGTTGCGCCTTCCTCAGCCATCTCTACTCGGTCGGAGTCTCTCAGTGTTCGTATTGGAATGTGCGGGGGAACAATGGTTAGTTCGTCTCAGTAATGTGTTGGTTTAGGTGGTGAATGCATAAAGGATTTTATGCTCCTTATTCATTTCTTGCCGATATCGGTGGCCGATTGCCCTTTATCACAGCAGGTTGGAGCGGGATTGGCTGTAGCTTCTTCGAGTGGCAGAGGTGTTTTATCTGCTCTCCCAGGCTACTATGGAGTTGATTGGATTGTTGTTTAAGGTGAAGGAATAGGGGATTTGATCCCTCCTATTCATTTTTTGCCTAAAACGTCTCCAGCTCTTCTTTGCCTCCATTTGGGTAGCCTGTTTGTCCTTACTTTCCTGGGGTCCTTAAGTGTCCTGCTCATAGAAGGAGGAGGGGTAGTAGGCAGCAGGTTGGCCCAAAACTACCCCTTAATACCTCTCCCTATGAGAATGTGATAGGGGAAGATGATTTGAGCAGAGCTCAGACACTTTAACTACCGCCACTTGTTACGAGCAAAGCTTTTTCTTCCTTGGAGGTGGAGTCGTGTTGTGTTAAGGTCCCCGTTGTTAGTTCGGTTTCGACTTCCTCGGTTCTCCCATAGAGAAATGGCTTCGGGGCAGAGTTTATAGGAGTTAGGTGGCGTCTGTGCATTTAGAAGGGGTAGTAAGGTGTGATGTTTCGAGTCTTCAGATGCAGCCAGTCAGCTCTGCTTCTAGCGTGGTATCCGAGACTCCCTCTTTGGCTGTTTTGGTGGTATTGGCTAAGATCCTCTATTTGCCGTTATAGGATTTGAAGCTGTCGAAGTTGGTAAGTATTACTGCTTATCCCATTTTTTTCCTATTGTTGTGTGTTACTTAGGGATTTCCCTTTGTATTTATCAATCCTTATTAACGTTATTTCTATTGTCCCTTCCCATCCTTTATGTTTACTTGTTCCCCATTGTTTATTGGTCCCTGCTAGGCTGGCATTGAGTAATGATGATGAGGAGTTGATCCCCGTTGTTTGCGATTCCCCTAAGGTTAGTGGTGTGTGTTGCTTTTCGGGTTCCTTTACCCTATGTTGTTGCATTGTATTGCTGGGTTTTGTGGCCATCTCCTATATTTTGTTTGTCTTCAATAGACTTTTTTCGCTGTGGATTGTTGTTTCTTTTGGTTTCCGGGGTGTTATTTCAGTGGTTGCTCTGTTTTTTTCCTGGGTTTCCAAGTTGACAGTGGTTTTTCATGGCCTGGCTCTTTGCGAGTCCATCGTTTTCTGGCGAAGTTGGTTTGGTCTCTGGCCGGTTTCTATCTTTACTTTGGGTCATCCAATGACTCGCTTGTGGGCGACATTAATGGGTTTTGTGCATGGTTGTTTCTATGGTGCGGTTCTTTGTTCTTTGAGTCTGATTTGTTGTTGGTTCCCAACTGCAGATATATAGTTATTGTTCCTTTTGATAGCTATAAGCTCATCCTGGTCAATGCTCGTCCCCGTCTATTCGGGAGGCTCAAGGGGAAAGTCGATTTCATTCCCTATTTGATTTTTCTCTTATCTTTGAACCATTGCCATTCTCCTTTTGTTCCTTAAATAGTAGGTTTCTCTCTCTATTACAGAACTGTCAATCTCATGATGGTCCCTTTAATAGTAGGTTTCTCGCTCTGTTACAGGATTGTCAATCTCATGATGGTTCTGATTCAGGGGAGAACACATAACAAGAAGTGGCGGCAGTTACTGATGCTTCCACATTTCCCTCTGTTTCCTTTTCCTCTTCTTCTTCGCATGATGTCCCTCATTATTTTTTGATGTTTAGTTTGGATGAAATCAGAATCATTAATGATCGTCTTCAGTGTCTAGCCAGGAACTCTTACTCTTGTTGGGTGGATTGGCTTGTGCCTGCTGTAGATCGGTCATTTGGCTGTGGTAGTTCTCAACCGGCTCGTTCGATAGTCGGCGCAATCTCCAATGGATTTGATCCCCCTCCTTCTCATGCTACAAGGCGGGGTTCCCATAATTTTTCACGTACCACCCACACTATTCGTACACGTTCTATACCTGCGACCGAGAAGATCTTAAGGCCTACTCGACATACCCTTTATCTCATTTGATAAGGATCTTTTCATAGGTTTCCTTGTCTTTGATGTTTTTTGTTGGTTGAAATCTCTAGATGGCGTCCTTTCTTTTTTGGAATATTCACAGTATTGGGAATGAAGTCTCTTTCTCGCTTTTGAAGTGCATAATCAAGAAGCACTCTATTACCATGGTGGTGCTTCAGGAACCATTAATGGGAGAGGATGTGCTTTTTGAGTTAATTCTCCGCAATAATTTCGGAGGTGGTATCTCCAACGAATCTAACATAATGTGGATTTTATGGGCCAAAGAGTTCGCATTTCAAACTGTTTTTGACTCGACCCAGCTCCTCTTGTCGAGTATTCGATTTCCCTTTTTCCTTCCCCTTTCCTTTTTATAGCTGTATACACTAAATGCGACCGCATCGAGCGTCTGCGAATGTGGCAAGATATGTTATCTCTTTTGAAAATTGGCGAAGAGGAATCGGTATTAGGAGGTGATTTCAATGTGGTGTCTTGCCAAGTGGAAAAGAGAGGAGGAACTCAATCAACCATGCAACAGTGGAAGATTCAACTCCTTCATTATTCAGTCCAGTTTATCTGAGGTCTCCTTCTTAGGATCAACCTGTACTTGGTGTAACAATAAAGATAGATCTGCTAGGATCCTCTTTCAGTTTGATAGGGTTTTGGTTCAGAAGGTTGGTCCGGCTCACCGTTCTCTTTATCCCTAGTATATCTTCACCGGACAAACTCCGACCACGTCGCTATGATCCATAAAGGTTCCCCTTCCTTCCTCTCCAGTTCGTTTCCTTTCGGTTTCAATCCATATGGAAGTCTCACCACTCTTTCCTTCCATTGGTGAAGGAATATTGCATTCTACCGGCTTCGGGATGTACTTTAGCTGTCTTCTCTGTTAAGTTGAAACGTCTTAAAGATAGCCTTAAGAACCAGAACTCCCTGGTTTTTAAGAATATCTTTGACCGTGTGCGTGTGGCTGAAGAGGCTGTTATTCTTGCTGAAGTATCTTTTGATGAAGATCCCACTATGTCTTCAAAGGCGATTTGGGTTGATGCCCAGCTTTCCTTCGATTCTGAATCATGTATCGGGAATTCCTTTCTGCGTCAAAAAGCGAGGATCAAATGGATCGTCGATGCCAATGCAAACTCAAAGTTCTTTCACTCATCCATTCGTAAGAAGAACAATAACCTTGCTATTTGTTGGTTCTCCCACCCTGATGGTAGCATTGTAACTTCTCACCCTGAGATTGTGGAGACGATCGTTTCCCATTTCCAATTTTTTCTAGGAAGCCCCTCTGTTGTCTTTTATGATAATGTCCTCCTGGCATTCGTTCCTTCTTTGGTTCTATCAGAGGAGGCTTCTCCTCTTTGCAGTCCCGAAAAGTTGGAGGAGATCTGGTCATGTGTGTTCTCGCTCAGTCAAGAGAGTGGTAGTGGTCCTAATGGGTTTAACGGGAATTTTTATCGTTGTGGTTGGGAGATCATTAGTCAGGATCTCTCTCTTGCTATCCATTCTTTCTTCTTTGGGTCCTCGCTTCCGAGGGGCTGGACGTCCACCAATCTAGTGCTTATTCCTAAGAGTGAGAGTTCGTTTTCTTGTTCTAACTTTCGTCCAATTTGTCATTGTAACTTCTCAAACAAGGTCATCTCTAAAATCTTGTCTTTTAGGCTTGGTCCCCATTCTTGATCGACTTATTTCCTCTTCTCGGAGGGTTTCGTCAAAGGTCGTCTTATCAAGGAAATTGTCCTTCTTTCCTAAGAACTTATCTACCAGATTTCCTGGAGGTCCAGAGGCTCAAACGTGGTGATTAAGATTGACATGACGAAGACTTATAACTGCATGCCGGGTTCTTTATAATTCGTGTGCTTTATTATTCTGGTTCCCTTGAAGCCCTTATTAACATGATTTGGCGTGTGATTTCAGAATGTTGTTTCTCCATCATTGTTAATGGTTTGGCTAAAGGTTTCTTCTAATTGGGAAGATGGCTTCGTCAAGAGGACCCTCTTTCCCCGGCTCTTTTCATCATAGCTATTGAAGATCTTGTTAGAGGGCTTCAAGATCTAGCAGGGCAAATTCAACATTTTGGTCTAGCAAGCGGTTGCCCTATCATTTTGTCTTTGTCTTTTATGGATGACATCACCATTCTCTAGTGGGAATCGCAAATCTATTCGTCGGTTGCTAGATTTTTTGCATCTCTACGAAAGTTGTTCAAGTCAGCTAGTCAATGCCTCGTAGAGTTGTTTCGTTTACGCCAAATCTATGGTTCCTTCCAGGATAGCAGGATTGAGTCTTATTTCGGATTTTCACGAAGGATCCCTACCTCTTTCTTATCTTAGTATCATCCTTTACCGTGGTCGCAAACTCAATGCGATTTTCGATCCTCTTACAGACAGAGCGAAGGGAAAGATCTTGAGGTGGAACTTCTCTCTCATCTCTCAGGCTGGTCACCCAGTCCTTGTCAAATTGGTTGTCCATTCTCTTGGTTCTCATGTATTCATTGATATGACACCAACTACGACCTTTTTTCATTCTTGTCGCTCTTTAGCTTCCTCATTCTTCTAGGTTAAGATGAAGGTCGTGCCAAGGCGTCAATGGATATTTTGGAACACTATCTTCCATCCAAGTGTTAGGGAAGGCTTGGCCTTCGGAATCCAAGGGACGTGTTCAAGGCTTATGCTTGTAAGTTGTAGGTTTGGTTTATAGATAATAACTCTCTTAGGACTTCGTTTCTTCATTCGAAGTACCGTCATTTGTCTACGATGGACTTCTCCGGTTCCCCTTCGTATGTGAGGGTGACATGGAAACGTATGCAGCCAGTAAAGGCCTTTACCGATTCACACGGATGAGGGATGGCATGAAACATGAACTCTTTCTCCCTTAGGAAGGCTTGGGTCTCTACAAGGGTTCCTTTCACCATGAATCCTTTTTTTCTCTTTTATTTAGGAACCTCGTATTCCTCCGAAGGTCTCGATCCTTATGTGGGAAATCTTCTGCAATGGCCTTTCTTTGGATGATAATCTAATGCGAATTGGCATCCCCCTAGTGTCTTAGTGTTGGTGTTGCGGATCGGGCTCTTTGGAATCGACCGATCAGTTATTCTCAATGGGGGATTGTGTTTTTTTGTTTGGTCTCATTTTGGAGATTGAGTAGGTCTCCAAGTTAACTTCCTCAACTTGTCCTCTCTACTTCAATCTTGGTGGAATCAGGGATCGGGAAAGGATCTAATTTTGATCCTTTACAGGCAAATCACTTGTCTCATTTGCTGGCATCTTTGGTATTCCAGAAACGGTAGTCTTCGACGATTCTCTGATGGATGGGTCTACCGTCATTCGGAAAGTATCTGATGATGTCTTCTTTGCTTTTCGAGGGAGACCTTTTATGGTTCTACTTAATTCCAGATCAGTTTCTTTGGCATACATTTTCTCGATTACCCATGGTTCCTCTCCTTGTGCCGGAGTAGGACGATTTCCTTTTTTTTTAAGGTTGTTGATGGAAAAGATTTAGAATTGTTGGTTTCCATCTCTAGGACGAAGTAGCTGGAGATGAATGTTGACTGTTTCCTTGGCCGCTTCGGGTTTTCCAGGGCTAGACAACAATCAAAGAGGATTTTTCAGTTCGCTTCGTTCCTTGTAGAGAATCTTTGAATCTTGATGCTGGCTGGAGGTGTAACGACCTAAATTTATAGCCATTTAATTTAATCATTTAAATTGTCTAAATGTTGTAATAGAAGTATAAAATGATTTTTATAAGAATTTATTAATTGAAAACGATGTCTTAACGTATAATTTATAATTAAATTCAAAAACGAGCTCGTAAAGCGACGATAGTTTATAATATATTGATTTGAACTTCAGTTGAATATGCATGATCCATTATAAGTCGAATTTCTTTGGAATAAGAAATGTTCGAACTAATTGAACTATAGAATTAAATGCCTAATCGTAAGGCCAACATAGAATAGAATGCCTACTTACTAGTCCACCACAGAAGTTTAGTTATTAAAAATAATTCACACTACTAAGTTTATTCATAACAAGCCTTTCTTATTTAATTTCACTTTAATTACAACTTTCAGGTTATTGTTTTACTTCCACCATAAAACCATAACCATAAAATTATGCTTATTAAACTTAATATACGCTTTTAAGTTTATTCATAATAAACCTTCATTTCATTTTTAATTGTAACATTCATAGTGTAATCAAAACTTCCTATTATGATTTATTTTTATCTTCGTACAATTATCATAATATACTACATTCATTTCTAATTTCAAGTGCTTAATCCGATTTCTTACTTCTTTTCTTTACATAACATATTTTAGCTATATTTTCCTTATTCTTTCTATCTTTTTAAATTTATTTCCTAGAAAGTTAGGCATGTTCGTATTTGATTGTTTATTGAAATTATACAATAATCTACTTTCAAAGTTTAAGGTAATTGCATCAATAGAAACCTATAATTGCAAGATATTCTTTTAATTTTTTTTATGTTATTGGAAAGTGCGAAATACGGCTAAATACCTATTTTGCACTTATTCATGCCATTATTTTTTTCTACTTGCAATTATATTTTCCATTTTTTTACAAACCAAACTATTAAATTATATTCCCTTTTCCTAACTAATCAATCTAGGCTATTTTAACTTTCTATCTTAATCGATATACATTTATTCATGTTCTTTATTTATTTTTCCCAATTTGGGATAACTACAGTAAACTTGGGCACAATTTGGCATATACCCCTCTTTATTTCAACCTCAACAATTTTTATATTCATTCCATTCCAAATTTGAAAGGTAATTTTAATAAATAAATATGGAACTCTCGGATTTACCATTCAACTACAAATTTATTGTACACTATGTCATGTCAACTCGTGTCACAATTATTTGGCAGGTTTTATCAAGTTTCCTTTTTATTCCGAATTCCCTTATATTATAGTTTTAGCATTACATATCCATTAGCCTAAAATTATCAAAATCTTCTTTTCGTAATTCCAATTGAGTCATATTTCCAACGCACGCAAAATAAAAAAGGACTATAATTAGTCGCATAAAATTTAAGCGCACAAATCAGTTGTTTATATATGCCAATTTGCAAATCTAGGCATATTTTAGGCATAATAAAAAATTAACATTAAACTGTAAAATCATACGTAGAAGAAGGGGGAAAGAAGACCGAGAAAAGTATTTACTAATTTAGTATGAATCAAATGATGGTGTATACCATTATTAAAAAGAATAATTTAAATCCACTCACTCAGGATTTACGCTCCCAGTTCTGGATCTGATTTGGATTTAGATTTATTACCTATGTTCTTTCCTATTTGGATCTACAAACTATATTTTTCACGGATTTACAAATCTAAATCTAATAGGAATAAAAGAAATTACTTAAATTTAGATCTGAAGAACTTTCCTCATATAGACGGAGAATTTGGGAACCTAAACCTTAAATCTATCATATCTGCCTCTAAATCTTCATTCAGATAGCTAAATCTAATATTTTATATTTTCGAAGAATTGGAGGAGAAAAAGAATGACAGAGTTTCCATGCCCACTCAGGAAAATATGAGTTTGGCAGCTAGCCCTGTAGGTTTATTAATAGATGTCCAAATAAACCACGTCCATCGGATTTAAAATAAAATAAATCTCACCATCAAAACAAGCCCAAGCCCATTTAAAACAACGCAATACCAACAGAAAAAAAAACGTTGTCAAACAACATTGGTCGACCCAAGTCATTATAGGTCGACCCGACCCTACATGGGTCGACCCAAGCCCAGTATAGGTAGACCCAAACAATTTTTAAATCGTTTGGTCCCCGTATTTTCGGTATGTGATTAAATTATTTTGAACGTTAGTTTCTAACGTTATTCTTCTTTTTGGTTTTAATTGGTTTTCTTCCGTTTTTGACACATACATAATTTCAAATTCAAACTTATACTGTTTTTGGAATTAATACGCGGATATATTTTCAAAATAAATATATCTGCGCACATTTACACCTATAAATATTTGCCAACATAAGACTTCGAAATTTAATAACTTTTCTGTACAAACTCCATTCAGAAACATATTATATATGTAAATTAATCTGTCAATTGCTACGAACGCAATGATATACGTTTCGAAGCCAAATTCTGAAAATCCCAAAAATGTATGTTTTCCATTATTAACTATTTCTGCAGTTGTTTTGGTTACTTTTATTACTAAAAATGCGAGGTGTTACATTCTTCTACCCTTTAGGAAATTTCGTCCTAGAAATTTGGTTAGGGTAAAATTATGTCATTCTTTGGATAATTCACAAACATCACATGTACATCCAACTTTGCAACCATTCGTGTACTTGTACAAAGTGTAATACATCATAAAAATTCATGAATGCAATGAATTTCTATGTAGTACCTCCTATATGAATGCTCTTTTCTTTCAAAAATATTTTGAAAACATGATGCACATCACATAAATATATTGGCAATTTCTATATAAATGCAGTAATTTTAAAAATAGAAATATCTTTTCATCCAATTTTTCCTACGTCCTTACTTGATAAAGGCATAGTTTATTAAATTTTTGCATCCGAACCCTGCCAACCAACTTCAAATTTGCGAATTTCAGAAAAAATCTAATTTTTTGAATTAGATTTATTATGTTAGAAAAAGGTAGGAAGTGGGAAATTCTGTTTTTTCCACTTCACACTTACACACCTTTTTCCCTATACTTGGAAAAATTCCTATTTTCTATTCCAAGCATAGTTCACATAAGAAGAATTTTTTTTCCAGTTCCCCAAACTTACTTTAAAAGAAATTATTTTCTCTTGCTATTCTCATTTATTGCAATTACTGTCGTTGTTGCATTTTGTAAATTTTGTTGTTCTTCTTTTAATTATTCATCTTTTGCTTCCATTTTTATTTTATTTACAATATCCTATGTCTTTATTCTTTCATAGTGCTTATCACAAACACTTAGCAAGAGAATATCTCACTAAACTATTCTAATTTCTATCATAAAACAGATTACAACATAGGAGCACAAATTTGTACTAAAATAAAATGTGCTCTACTGCAATCACTATTAGATAAAAGATAAAACGGTTAATTGTGGCTATCCACTAGGACTTGGAGGCATAGGACCATGTCCCCCTGGCATAAAAAGGTCCTCATCACTGAATCTAGACAACCATAGAGCCCCTCCTTTCCATCTACCACTCTCTACAAATTCATGTCGCATACCTCTAGTTCTTATAGATTGAGACAACATATCTAACCTTTATATTTTCTCAAGAAGTGCTGTAATGGCGCGTTTTGTTAGCTGTCGAATAATTAATTTATTTAATTATTTATATATCGATTTGGTGATATCGATAACTTAAAGTACAACGTTCGAACTTATAATTTATAATTATAATTAAAACGAACCTGAAAACGTCGCGGTAGTTCGCAATTTGGCGATTTGAACTTCAACTGAATATACATGATTCATTTTAAGCCGGATTTTTGTGAAACAAGAAACGTGTGGAGCTGGTGGAGTATATCTTTCTAGTGGAAGAGAAAAATCGGGATTTCGTCGTGTAGATTTTTATGTACGTCCAAATCAAATTATAAAATAGTCGCTATAGAATCGTTTATCGACCGTAACGGTTTATTTGAAATAACTAGATATCAGGCGTGAATTTAGACAAGGTTCTTTTGGGACATAACGATAATTTAATTTTTAGAATTTTTCTGTAATTTTTAATTAATTAAATAAGCAACTTTTATTTTGAAGTGTTTTGCACCCTGTACCAATATTTTTGGGTTTTCACAATATGAGTCAACCTACCGGTATTATTATATTTCTGGAGTCGGGACACCTCACTCGTCACGATGATGTGTTTATTTCTGTCTGTAGTAGTCGGACATGAATGAAATCGTACGCTACTAAAACTTATAACAAATATATGGTTTTAGATGCTCCACGTAAAGGAACCCTCTACCCTAGCCTTCAAGTATGATCAAAACATAGCCACGCTAGGCTATAGTACTGAAAACCGCATGGTATATATAAATATCGTTTACATTTCTTAAGGACCTAGTTTACTGTCCATCTTCAGCAATTATTTCGAGCCGCCAGTCCTATTTTCTCTTCACCGAAAAAATCCATCTTCAAAATTCACAGACAAATCAAAGAAATACAAAAAAAATCTAAAACATATATACTTGAAGTCTGTGTGCTTTCTTCTCGCACTCCTACAAATTGGATGGGTTCGCCATCAGCTCCTATCGTTGGAAGCCTGGAAGTCCAAGCAGCGGTCTAGGGTCCGTATTATGATGTAAGGGAAGAGCTCAGCCTGGTGATCGGCTTGACAGGCGCGCAGTGTACGTGATAGTATGGAGAGGACCTGAGACGTGGATACAAGTAGAAGAGCTGTTGCATGGGGTTACCGGTTACGTAAGTGCATAGTAAAATGAAGGAGTAAGTTAATGTTTCAACATGGGTCAGTATGTTGGACGTGGAATTCATTGTGCTGAGGAATGGTGATGGGGTAGTTTTGGGTTGGTACTCTGGAGTTGCGGAGGGGATGTATTACTGGGAGAAGGCTGTATGGTTGGAACGTGAGGAGTAAGGATGGTCACGAGTTTTTAAACGGGGGTGTGAGCAGTTTGTAGAAGTGGAGATGGAGGGAGTTCACAAAACGAAGCAACGGTACATAAAAGAAGTGACCACAGTTTAGTCAACACATACATCTATGAACTGGAAGCAGTATATTATAACCAAAGTATATAAAAATATATATATATGAGTTTGGAAGGAAATTAAGGGGATGAGTGAAAGGGTCCTTTCCATGAAAACGTGAAGAAGGATAAATTTGGGTAAATAGCAGTAGCAAATGCTAGCAACACAAACGAGAAGTATAACGAAGTAGCAGTGAATAAGGAGCAGCAGGTCAAGATAATTCGAAGGGAAGGAGAAGTCGCAGAAAACAAACAAAGGAGCAGATAGGACATAACAATGTTTGGGCATTTTTCTCTTTTTGAAGCGTGTATGGAGTAACCGAACAGACGTGAGCAAAGTTGTTTGGCAAAACAAAAGGTGGCTTAGTGGGCTTAGGGTGACAAGTCGGCGGCCTGCTAGTGTTTAAAACCAAAAATTTAACCAGACAAGAGACATCAGAATCGTACTAACGAGCAGGACATTTTTGGAACTGTCTTGGACATGAATGGAGGCGACAGGATTTTTTCAGTCGAATTTAACGACTGTTAAATTTAACTGAAAACGAATCATTCAACGAATCAAATCAATGTGAGTAAAACTCACCAACTCTGAACAGTTCTATTTTTACAACGTATTCTTAGAACTGTTAAAATTGTCTGTTTGACTGTGTGTTGATTGAACTGCTAATCAGTTAGTTAAATTTCTATATTGATTCTGTTTAACAGAATATATCATATGGAACTGAAAGTGATGTTATCTATATTGTCTAACATCTGTGATGCAGGGAAACAGGCTGGAGGAATCCGACTGGATTCCTCAACAGTTATTTTATTGTTTTTCATATATTGTGATATATGATGTGTTATGAAATCTGTTATTGATTTCATATGTTTGAATGATACCGATCATTGTTATACGACACGTTAAACACCGTAGGTGATACTAGAATGTAAAAAGGGAATTTTCAATGTTTATATTGAAAATAAATCTTGTTTATAAAATCGATAGGATTTTATAAAATGAAAACATTTATTTATTTAGGAAATAAATAAAGGAACATTTATTTAGATTTTAAATAAATGGAATAAAGGAATATTTATTTAGGGAATAAATAAAGGAACACTTGTTCGGAAAATAAATAGAATTATACAAGGATAGATTTAAACACGTGCTTCGCACACAAGTATAACACGATATGGATTTTAAGGAGATATTGTAGAAGTAGGAATCATAACCAGAGTGTGATAAAAGGATTAAACAAAGTAATTGGTTAAGTTAACCAAAGTAAATTAGTTAAGATAAACTAATTTGTAAATCGAAGTGAATTAGTTGCGTCAAACTAAGTGAATTAGTCAAGTTAAACTAATTGGTTAATCGAAGTAAATTTGTTGGGTTAATCAAAGTGAATTAGCTGAGTTAAAATAAGTAAATCGGTTAGAGTTAATCAAAGTGAATTAACTAAGTTAAACTAAGTGGATTAGTTCAGTTAATCGAGACAAGTAAATCAAGTTAGGTTAAACCATTTGAGTTAACCAGTTGGGTTAAACCATTTAAGTTAACCAGTTAAAGTTTACCAGTTAAAGATAAACAGTTAGAGTTGACCAGTTAAAGTTGACCAGTTAAAGTTGACCAGTTAGAGTTGACCAGTTAGAGTTATCCAAGTGGAGTTAATCGAGTAGAGTTGCCGAATATCACTTATTCGAAGTAGAGTTATCGAATATAGTATATTCGAGGGAAGAGTAATCGAATATAGTTTATTCGAGTGGAGAAATCAAATGTTATTCATTTGAGAAGAGTTACCGAATATTATTTATTCGAAGAGTAGTTATCGAATATTGGTTATTCGAAGTTAGTTAATCCAAAGAAGTTAATCTAAGGGTTAATCCAAAGGAGTTATTAGGAGTTAGTTAATCCAAAGAAGTTATTCGAAGATTAGTTAATCCAAAGGAGTTAGTCGAAGAGTTAATCGAATATAGTTATTCGAAAGAAAGTGTTAATCGAATATAGTTTATTCGAGTAAAGTTAAAAGAGTTAATCGAATATAATTTATTCGAATAGAGTTAGAGAAGTTAATCGAATATAGTTTATTCGAATAGTGTTGGAGGAGATATCGAATATAGTTTATTCGATAGGATAGAAGTGAATATAATTTATCAAATAGTGTAATCGATTAGAGTTGAGTTAATCGATTTGGGTTAAGTTAAGATATCGAGTTAAGATTTATCAAGTTAAGTAATCGAGTTAAGTAATCGAGTTGAGATAATCGAGTTAAGAAAATCAAGTTAAGTTAATCGAATAAGTTATTCGATAAGAGTAAATACATATAAGTTAATCGGATGTTAGTCATTCGATAAGAACTGACACATTTAAGAAAATCGAATATTTGTTATTCGATAAAAGTTAATGAAATAGAGCCAACCAAGAAGAGTTATTCGAATATTAGTGATTCGATAGGAGTTAATCGAAATAGAGTTTATCGAATATAAGTTATTAAAAAGGGAGAGTTAATCGAATAGAGATTACTCGAAAGAGAGTTATACGTCGAATTCGATTATATCAAATTCGGGAAAGTACTATTTACCTTCCGGGTTTTAAATCAAGGTATAGTTATAATCAAACGTTTTCATATAAGAAGTGGATTCGTAACCTGAATCCGAGAATTTGCGTAAACAGATGATTGGACAAAGTGAGTGACGAGCTTCATCTATTTCACAGTAAAGGACGTTGTTAAATTAAGGTCTGAGAGGTAATTATACCCCAACTTGATTGACTTCAGAATTGACAAAGGAGTAGTTGTGGTTCGATAGAAAAGGTTGATTTGAAATATAGTTAAGTAATAAGCGATTAATGGATTAAGCGTAACGATGTTTTATACAACGTTCATTTGAAATCCGTAAATGAGTTTTGGGAACGTTTTCCAAATATAGTCAGATATGTTTTCTAAACATAGAAAATGAAATGTTTTCATGATAAGAATTTAAGAAATAGAGTTAAGCAAATTCAGAAACTGACTGGAGAGGGTAAGTTGAACGGTTTTCTAAGTGACGATCTGATGTTGGTTTCGACCTTCTGGATTGATACATAGAGAATTGTTCTCATACTAGTTACAGTTAGGGACTGATAGTTGCGAAATAATAGTGATGTGAGAATAAGCTATGGAAATGTTTTCCAATGATTAATAACATATATTTTCTAAATATATGAAATAAGGAAATATATGTATATGATGAGTGATCGATCGAATTTCCATTTGGAAATAAGATCGTTGTTTGTACACCGACATGTTTCATTTGATAGTTGAATCACAGACTATCATAGTTTTGACCATTTTTACGTTGTTAATATGGAGAGACCGGTTGGATTATTATCCGAAGAACCACTCCGTGTTAGCATAAGCGTTGCGAATCAAGTACGCTGAAGATAATTGAAGACGGAGTGAAGTGCAAGGGCTATTGTGAAAAGCCTAGGTAGGATGGATTCACTGAATAGTGCCTTCGGTTTATTCAGTCCTAGAACAACGTATATGGACGAGTGTTTGACAAAGTATTCTTAACGAATCATATATGTTGATCTCTTTAAACGTATTTCGTTGGTGGCGGAGAAATTCGTTTCTCTTAGCTTTTATACCTTTGATGCCTTGAGAAATCGATAATGATTTGGCTGGTATGACGATGTGGCATTCAAAGTAATTGAAGAAATAATCTATCAAAGTGATAAACGTGACCTCAAACCTCACAACCGGGAAATAACAGAAGTTGGGCTAGGCAGCATGGCTAGTTGGGCCATACCCAAGCAGGGTGTATTATCACCATCTAGAGAATATTCAATTGTACTTCTTTATAATCTATTTCAATGTTGTCCCTTATCGGGAAGGATGGTTGCTGATCCCAACCATCGGTGATAATATATTCGTTACACTCAAGCTAAATGAGTGAACGGTCATGTGTGGCCGGGTTGCAAGACGTTCTTGTTGAACCCTAGTGTATCTCCTCTAGAGTACACTGATCGGAAGGTGCTCCCATACCTTGTCTGTTGGAATCCAATCTCCAATAAGCGCTCACGGTTTATTTGTATACTATGTATGTGGAACGTGAGATGCAAGCGTTCTGCTAGATTGATATCTATTTGTATTTAGACATTATTATAATATCAGAAAGATATCCTTTATTTAACCAAGTGTTGGAGTTTTATTCACACCAGTCCCATGACCGACCCTGAGTTTATTTTTTTTTGTTTCCCCTAAACTCTTGGGTGCCTAAATTTGTACGGGCAGTCAAGTAGTCGGGATTTTACAGATACACTTGGAGAGCTTGGAGCAGGAGGCTTCAGGATTATAGCTATTATTATTCCGCTGTGTTGTTAAGTGTTGTACTTTGAAATGGTATGTATATACGAGTACTGATTTGTATTTCAAAGTTATGTTATATTTTATTCGTTCCGCTGTGAGATTCGTGTTTACTCTGATGATGTAAGTTCTTCTTCTATTCTATTAGTTCTATCTTTTCTTCCTCACCCTCTACTTTCTTTCACTAACGTCTCGGAATTTCCGACTCTCGAGGAGTCGTAAATTTCCAGCCGTTACAGTTGGTATCAGAGCTTAAGTTAAGTGAATTACCTTGGCTCTGTGGCATAACTCGATAGAGATGGGATTAGTAATATCCTAGATTGAGTTTGAGTGTATATATATGAGCGCGTAATTGTTATTCAATATAAAATGGTTTTATATTGTGGAGACTCATTGGTTGAGTGGCTTATGAATTCTGGTCGATCAGTTTGGTCCACTGTATCGATAAGGGTTACTAAACACTCGAATACGATGAACCGTCATGGTATGTTTTGAAAGAGGGTAAATGAAATAATTTTTCCTAAAATATATTTGTTTATAGAAGAAATATATATCTTGAAATTATTATAGTATATTGATTGTGTTGGTTGTTATTATAATCGAATAAGATTATAAAAGGGTGAAATGGTTATAAATGACCAATCAGAATTCATATGAATGTAATATATGAAATAGTTTGAATTAAATATGAATTTAAATCAGAATTTGGAATTTAAAATAAGGAAATTTTAAGTTCCTGGGAGATTTTGAAAATGTTTTTCAATTTGAAAATGATATAGTATTTCGATAGCTGGAAAATAGATTCTGATGATGAATCTAGACATCATCAGTGTTCATTTTCGAGTTCTAAGTGACAGATTACTACCAAAGGTTTTGTTTTTGAATTGTTTTGAGAAAACAAGTTGTTTAGAAACTCAAAGGTTTTGAATTGGCATTATGATTTCAAATTGATTTGAAAGAAACCCAGGAACATAAGTTCTGGAATTAAAATTTAACTAATGAAGTTAAATAAAACGAGATGGTAAAAATAAATTGAAATTTAACTTGAACCGAGTTAAATAAAATTGAATTGGATTAGAGATAATCTAGAATGGAACCAAATTGATAAGTCAATAATTTGGAATTTGATATTAGAGTCCGAATGAAATTCGATTTGGATTTGAGGATATGAACTGATTGGAGATCAATTGGAATGGATAACATTGGTATATGTTGAAGTGGTAGCAGATGAAAGGGATAAAGTTAAATGCCCGACAAAAAGGTACAAGTTTATATCATATAGGAGTTTGGATTTTATGAGCCGAATTGGCAAGCCGCTTGGCTGTTTGATTTTCTTTTGGGTTGGAGAAGGCCTAGAGAGGCGAGAGGTGGTTTGTCATATTGAGCCGTACAAAGGAGGTTATGGCGAAAATTTTTCGAAAATTTGAGGTGTTAGAAAATTTTTAGAATTTTTGAAAATTTTAGTTGGTCGGAAATGAATTAATAAAATAAATTAAAATTAAATAGGTCCAGTCGAAACTGAAATTTAGAGGTAAAGAGATTTTTAAATCTAGTTAGTAGAGTTAGTAGCATTTTTCTAACTTAGCAATTTCGAGGACGAAATTATTTTAAGGGGGGAAGTCTGTAATGGCGCGTTTTGTTAGCTGTCGAATAATTAATTTATTTAATTATTTATATATCGATTTGGTGATATCGATAACTTAAAGTACAACATTCGAACTTATAATTTATAATTATAATTAAAACGAACCTGAAAACGTCGCGGCAGTTCGCAATTTGGCGATTTGAACTTCAACTGAATATACATGATTCATTTTAAGCCGGATTTTTGTGAAACAAGAAACGTGTGGAGCTGGTGGAGTATATCTTTCTAGTGGAAGAGAAAAATCGGGATTTCGTCGTGTAGATTTTTATGTACGTCCAAATCAAATTATAAAATAGTCGCTATAGAATCGTTTATCGACCGTAACGGTTTATTTGAAATAACTAGATATCAGGCATGAATTTAGACAAGGTTCTTTTGGGACATAACGATAATTTAATTTTTAGAATTTTTCTGTAATTTTTAATTAATTAAATAAGCAACTTTTATTTTGAAGTGTTTTGCACCCTGTACCAATATTTTTGGGTTTTCACAATATGAGTCAATCTACCGGTATTATTATATTTCTGGAGTCGGGACACCTCACTCGTCACGATGATGTGTTTATTTCTGTCTGTAGTAGTCGGACATGAATGAAATCGTACGCTACTAAAACTTATAACAAATATATGGTTTTAGATGCTCCACGTAAAGGAACCCTCTACCCTAGCCTTCAAGTATGATCAAAACATAGCCACGCTAGGCTATAGTACTGAAAACCGCATGGTATATATATAAATATCGTTTACATTTCTTAAGGACCTAGTTTACTGTCCATCTTCAGCAATTATTTCGAGCCGCCAGTCCTATTTTCTCTTCACCGAAAAAATCCATCTTCAAAATTCACAGACAAATCAAAGAAATACAAAAAAAAATCTAAAACATATATACTTGAAGTCTGTGTGCTTTCTTCTCGCACTCCTACAAATTGGATGGGTTCGCCATCAGCTCCTATCGTTGGAAGCCTGGAAATCCAAGCAGCGGTCTAGGGTCCGTATTATGATGTAAGGGAAGAGCTCAGCCTGGTGATCGGCTTGACAGGCGGGCAGTGTACGTGATAGTATGGAGAGGACCTGAGACGTGGATACAAGTAGAAGGGCTGTTGCATGGGGTTACCGGTTACGTAAGTGCATAGTAAAATGAAGGAGTAAGTTAATGTTTCAACATGGGTCAGTATGTTGGACGTGGAATTCATTGTGCTGAGGAATGGTGATGGGGTAGTTTTGGGTTGGTACTCTGGAGTTGCGGAGGGGATGTATTACTGGGAGAAGGCTGTATGGTTGGAACGTGAGGAGTAAGGATGGTCACGAGTTTTTAAACGGGGGCGTGAGCAGTTTGTAGAAGTGGAGATGGAGGGAGTTCACAAAACGAAGCAACGGTACATAAAAGAAGTGACCACAGTTTAGTCAACATATACATCTATGAACTGGAAGCAGTATATTATAACCAAAGTATATAAAAATATATATATATGAGTTTGGAAGGAAATTAAGGGGATGAGTGAAAGGGTCCTTTCCATGAAAACGTGAAGAAGGATAAATTTGGGTAAATAGCAGTAGCAAATGCTGGCAACACAAACGAGAAGTATAACGAAGTAGCAGTGAATAAGGAGTAGCAGTGAATAAGGAGCAGCAGGTCAAGATAATTCGAAGGGAAGGAGAAGTCGCAGAAAACAAACAAAGGAGCAGATAGGACATAACAATGTTTGGGCATTTTTCTCTTTTTGAAGCGTGTATGGAGTAACCGAACAGACGTGAGCAAAGTTGTTTGGCAAAACAAAAGGTGGCTTAGTGGGCTTAGGGTGACAAGTCGGCGGCCTGCTAGTGTTTAAAACCAAAAATTTAACCATACAAGAGACATCAGAATCGTACTAACGAGCAGGACATTTTTGGAACTGTCTTGGACATGAATGGAGGCGACAGGATTTTTTCAGTCGAATTTAACGACTGTTGAATTTAACTGAAAACGAATCATTCAACGAATCAAATCAATGTGAGTAAAACTCACCAACTCTGAACAGTTCTATTTTTACAACGTATTCTTAGAACTGTTAAAATTGTCTGTTTGACTGTGTGTTGATTGAACTGCTAGTCAGTTAGTTAAATTTCTATATTGATTCTGTTTAACAGAATATATCATATGGAACTGAAAGTGATGTTATCTATATTATCTAACATCTGTGATGCAGGGAAACAGGTTGGAGGAATCCGACTGGATTCCTCAACAGTTATTTTATTGTTTATCATATATTGTGATATATGATGTGTTATGAAATCTGTTATTGATTTCATATGTTTGAATGATACCGATCATTGTTATACGACACGTTAAACACCGTAGGTGATACTAGAATGTAAAAAGGGAATTTTCAATGTTTATATTGAAAATAAATCTTATTTATAAAATCGATAGGATTTTATAAAATGAAAACATTTATTTATTTAGGAAATAAATAAAGGAACATTTATTTAGATTTTAAATAAATGGAATAAAGGAATATTTATTTAGGGAATAAATAAAGGAACACTTGTTCGGAAAATAAATAGAATTATACAAGGATAGATTTAAACACGTGCTTCGCACACAAGTATAACACGATATGGATTTTAAGGAGATATTGTAGAAGTAGGAATCATAACCAGAGTGTGATAAAAGGATTAAACAAAGTAATTGGTTAAGTTAACCAAAGTAAATTAGTTAAGATAAACAAATTTGTAAATCGAAATGAATTAGTTGCGTCAAACTAAGTGAATTAGTCAAGTTAAACTAATTGGTTAATCGAAGTAAATTTGTTGGGTTAATCAAAGTGAATTAGCTGAGTTAAAATAAGTAAATCGGTTAGAGTTAATCAAAGTGAATTAACTAAGTTAAACTAAGTGGATTAGTTCAGTTAATCGAGACAAGTAAATCAAGTTAGGTTAAACCATTTGAGTTAACCAGTTGGGTTAAACCATTTAAGTTAACCAGTTAAAGTTTACCAGTTAAAGATAAACAGTTAGAGTTGACCAGTTAAAGTTGACCAGTTAAAGTTGACCAGTTAGAGTTGACCAGTTAGAGTTATCCAAGTGGAGTTAATCGAGTAGAGTTGCCGAATATCACTTATTCGAAGTAGAGTTATCGAATATAGTATATTCGAGGGAAGAGTAATCGAATATAGTTTATTCGAGTGGAGAAATCAAATGTTATTCATTTGAGAAGAGTTACCGAATATTATTTATTCGAAGAGTAGTTATCGAATATTGGTTATTCGAAGTTAGTTAATCCAAAGAAGTTATTCGAAGGGTTAATCCAAAGGAGTTATTAGGAGTTAGTTAATCCAAAGAAGTTATTCGAAGATTAGTTAATCCAAAGGAGTTAGTCGAAGAGTTAATCGAATATAGTTATTCGAAAGAAAGTGTTAATCGAATATAGTTTATTCGAGTAAAGTTAAAAGAGTTAATCGAATATAATTTATTCGAATAGAGTTAGAGAAGTTAATCGAATATAGTTTATTCGAATAGTGTTGGAGGAGATATCGAATATAGTTTATTCGATAGGATAGAAGTGAATATAATTTATCAAATAGTGTAATCGATTAGAGTTGAGTTAATCGATTTGGGTTAAGTTAAGATATCGAGTTAAGATTTATCAAGTTAAGTAATCGAGTTAAGTAATCGAGTTGAGATAATCGAGTTAAGAAAATCAAGTTAAGTTAATCGAATAAGTTATTCGATAAGAGTAAATCCATATAAGTTAATCGGATGTTAGTCATTCGATAAGAACTGACACATTTAAGAAAATCGAATATTTGTTATTCGATAAAAGTTAATGAAATAGAGCCAACCAAGAAGAGTTATTCGAATATTAGTGATTCGATAGGAGTTAATTGAAATAGAGTTTATCGAATATAAGTTATTAAAAAGGGAGAGTTAATCGAATAGAGATTACTCGAAAGAGAGTTATACGTCGAATTCGATTATATCAAATTCGGGAAAGTACTATTTACCTTCCAGGTTTTAAATCAAGGTATAGTTATAATCAAACGTTTTCATATAAGAAGTGGATTCGTAACCTGAATCCGAGAATTTGCGTAAACAGATGATTGGACAAAGTGAGTGACGAGCTTCATCTATTTCACAGTAAAGGACGTTGTTAAATTAAGGTCTGAGAGGTAATTATACCCCAACTTGATTGACTTCAGAATTGACAAAGGAATAGTTGTGGTTCGATAGAAAAGGTTGATTTGAAATATAGTTAAGTAATAAGCGATTAATGGATTAAGCATAACGATGTTTTATACAACGTTCATTTGAAATCCGTAAATGAGTTTTGGGAACGTTTTCCAAATATAGTCAGATATGTTTTCCAAACATAGAAAATGAAATGTTTTCATGATAAGAATTTAAGAAATAGAGTTAAGCAAATTCAGAAACTGACTGGAGAGGGTAAGTTGAACGGTTTTCTAAGTGACGATCTGATGTTGGTTTCGACCTTCCGGATTGATACATAGAGAATTGTTCTCATACTAGTTACAGTTAGGGACTGATAGTTGCGAAATAATAGTGATGTGAGAATAAGCTATGGAAATGTTTTCCAATGATTAATAACATATATTTTCTAAATATATGAAATAAGGAAATATATGTATATGATGAGTGATCGATCGAATTTCCATTTGGAAATAAGATCGTTGTTTGTACACCGACATGTTTCATTTGATAGTTGAATCACAGACTATCATAGTTTTGACCATTTTTACGTTGTTAATATGGAGAGACCGGTTGGATTATTATCCGAAGAACCACTCCGTGTTAGCATAAGCGTTGCGAATCAAGTACGCTGAAGATAATTGAAGACGGAGTGAAGTGCAAGGGCTATTGTGAAAAGCCTAGGTAGGATGGATTCACTGAATAGTGCCTTCGGTTTATTCAGTCCTAGAACAACGTATATGGACGAGTGTCTGACAAAGTATTCTTAACGAATCATATATGTTGATCTCTTTAAACGTATTTCGTTGGTGGCGGAGAAATTCGTTTCTCTTAGCTTTTATACCTATGATGTCTTGAGAAATCGATAATGATTTGGCTGGTATGACGATGTGGCATTCAAAGTAATTGAAGAAATAATCTGTCAAAGTGATAAACGTGACCTCAAACCTCACAACCGGGAAATAACAGAAGTTGGGCTAGGCAGCATGGCTAGTTGGGCCATACCCAAGCAGGGTGTATTATCACCATCTAGAGAATATTCAATTGTACTTCTTTATAATCTATTTCAATGCTGTCCCTTATCGGGAAGGATGGTTGCTGATCCCAACCATCGGTGATAATATATTCGTTACACTCAAGCTAAATGAGTGAACGGTCATGTGTGGCCGGGTTGCAAGACGTTCTTGTTGAACCCTAGTGTATCTCCTCTAGAGTACACTGATCGGAAGGTGCTCCCATACCTTGTCTGTTGGAATCCAATCTCCAATAAGCGCTCACGGTTTATTTGTATACTATGTATGTGGAACGTGAGATGCAAGCGTTCTGCTAGATTGATATCTATTTGTATTTAGACATTATTATAATATCAGAAAGATATCCTTTATTTAACCAAGTGTTGGAGTTTTATTCACACCAGTCCCATGACCGACCCTGAGTTTATTTTGTTTTGTTTCCCCTAAACTCTTGGGTGCCTAAATTTGTACGGGCAGTCAAGTAGTCGGGATTTTACAGATACACTTGGAGAGCTTGGAGCAGGAGGCTTCAGGATTATAGCTATTATTATTCCGCTGTGTTGTTAAGTGTTGTACTTTGAAATGGTATGTATATACGAGTACTGATTTGTATTTCAAAGTTATGTTATATTTTATTCGTTCCGCTGTGAGATTCGTGTTTACTCTGATGATGTAAGTTCTTCTTCTATTCTATTAGTTCTATCTTTTCTTCCTCACCCTCTACTTTCTTTCACTAACGTCTCGGAATTTCCGACTCTCGAGAAGTCGGAAATTTCCAGCCGTTACAAGTGCTAAAAAGGATTTCCGTTAATTACAAACCATGTCATAATTTCACTTAATAAAATCCCAAACTTTCTCTTTCCATTCCATTTTCTCTTTATCCTTTTTCACATAAACCATGCATGTTAAAAATAACTTAACTTCTCTCTAGTAAAAAGTAATCACGTAAGAGACGTCTTTTCAAAATTTCCTTTTTCTCGATTCTCTTACATTATTGTATAGCATCTGAGTGTTCAGCATTTTCTCGTTCTTACATCTTAATTTCTTCTGTAAGAATTTTTATGATTACCACTCAAGTTTTAAGGTTTACTCACATACCAAAATAGTTTCTCAAATCTCAACTTATTATTCAAGCGTACTACATGAATCATTCCGCTAAACCATCTTTAGCTCTCTAAAACTTTATCTACTCAAGTCCTTTCTCAGAAGTAAAAAAGGGAAGACAGGATTAATTAATTCTATTCACTTACTATGGTTTACTTCTTTTAAAAAGTGTTATGCACTTTAACTTAGCTGGAGTTATTATCTATTTTAATACAAATTCTTTTCCAAAAGGAATTAACAAATTTAAGTTTCTATGAATCTTTTCTAAAAAGGACTTTGTTTTCTACGTAAAGTAACAAGGAAACTTCATTATTTCAATATTTTTTTTGTTGAAATAGATAGCACAAAATTATAGTGTTTCGCCTATATTTTATATACCTCTTTCGCTGCACATTTCCTTGTCACTTTAACAAAATACGTTGACTTACAAACTTATTGATTCATAAAACTTATCTTATACTTCTTCTTGTTTCAAAAAGTTAAAGTGTGTAACAACACGTTCTTTATGAAAAACTCTTATATTTTCTTTCCTAAACAAATTTATTGTTTTCTTTTACTCCATCTCACCTATGCACTAAGATGTCTAATTCATTTATATTCGCGTTATCTCTTAATCACTTATATTGTTTAACCCTACAACTTGCTTACAAACTTTATTCTTTTAGAAAAAAATGCATAATTTTCTCAAAAGTTATTTTAATGCAACTCTAAATATTACAAACCAGTAAGTTTCCAAAATCTGTAAACTTTTAAACATGAAACTTGAAAATTCTTCTACAAATCTTTCTCTATATCCATGGTTTATTCAAGTTCTCTCAAAAGTTTAATTATGGAACTAGGTACAAAGTGGTTTCTTAATTACGTTCCCAAATCCTTTCTGCGAAATATTTTTCCCATCCATATCATTTTCCACACAAATTCCTCCAAGATGGTCCGAACTGAAATCTGAGCCCGGCCACTTTTGCAGCAAAGTATATATATGTAAATTCCTAATCCATTTTTCCTCTTTTCTCTTTCTCGATTTACAAATCTCTACTGTCCAACCCACTCTTCTGAAATGCTAGGATTTCAGATATTAACACATGTATTAACACATGGAATTCTTCTTTTTATTACAAAACATATTGTACATTTCGCATTCTAGCTACTCATGGGCCTACTGTTCTCAAATTTCTAAGACCATTGCCTAAATGTACAAAACTAGTATTCCAAATTTTTCCATGTGTTGCTTCACTTATTTATTAGGTTCCTCTATGGATATAGGTATATATATAATATTTATATTTTGAAAATAAAATTACGTTCACTCACTATCTATATAGGAATCCTGAACCTAAGCTCTAATACCAATGTAACAAATCAAATTTTAACTGGATGGAATTTTTCGTAAAATGCTAAAATCGAAGTTCACTAAAACTCAAGTTGGTTTATTTGGTATCCTGCAGAAAGGAAAAGATAAATATATCAGAGCCCATAATAAAATATCTCACAGCACAACTGAATAAAGTATAATAAAAAAAATTACTCACCATAATAATGACATTGACTAGCAGGTGTCTTTAAGCTGTAAAATCTCTACCACCTATCTAACCTGCGTGTTTGTTAAGAGGAGGGGGTCAGAACAAAAGTTTTGGTGAATGGACAATTTTTTTTAAAGATAATACTGGACATACTGTTCTATCACTGATTTACTTTTATTAGGTTGTTAGTATATATAACACTCTCACCTCTGTGCGTTCATCGTACTTATCTGTTCCCCTGTAGATCAAAACTAATAATCCATATATATGTGGCTATATGCCCAATGTATCTGGGTACTACCAATAGTATGCCCTCAAAGTTCTATATCATCACGATATGAAAGCATACTAGATCGCCATCGCCGCGCTACAAAAGTGTTCTAGGTCTCTAACGCCACGCTACACGTATTATCCACTATCCAAGTTTCGCTATCAGGATAAACCCTTGCACGGAGGTAATACTCGGACCCCCACGACACACCACACAGTGCATACACCAAGGACGTACTTATGATCGTATTGTCTACTATCTGAGTTCTGCTATCAGATTAAACCCTTGCACGGAACTTGGTCGGGGATTTTTACATCTTCCTACGATACAAATATCCATAAATTAGTCTATCCCTTTTTTTGGTGGCTATGTCCCCACTCGGGTCCCCATTAACTAATGAAAGACCATTTCAAGTGACTATGCACATAACAAACATTATAAACATCCAATTGGCATTGTCCCTCATCCGATGTCTCGATAGTGAAAGAGAATTGGCCTTTATTTGGCTCTAGTCTTTCCTGTAAGCACTATGACTGGCGATGGCAGGTATCCGGTGACTTACTATCCTTATTGGGTCAAAACCATGAAGTCTTCTCTCGGAGTCGAGGCAGCCGCCGAATCCCGTCAGTCTTTTGGCTGCCGTTAATAAAAATGCAGCCATGGCATGCTTTATGGATGGAACCGAACCGACCTGCCTCTGGAATAGCTGACCATGGGAATCCCCCAAAAGACCATTTCAAAGTATCCTCACGTCTTACAAAAGTCTCAAACTTCCTGCCTCTGGGGCTCAAATGGCCATGGGCTTCCCTCAAAGGCCATTTTCCCATTCATAGTGAATATTAAGTTGGATGTGCTTCCACCGTGTCTTCGGACACCTACAATGATCTGCCCTGTTGGACTCTTCATTCAGAATCCCCTCAGACTGGTTCAAATTCGTTTCACTATTTTATTAGACCTTAAGTCTAATCTTCCATTATGCATTTAACTTACTCTTATTTTCGATAGTTAACATTGTTATTTAATTCATTAAATCTAAACTTTAATTACTTATTTATCAACTTTATTTGTGATCATAGAACTAGGACTGTCAATGGATAGTGCTATATTCGTATCCTCATCCGAAATCATTTTCGGATATCAGATATCCGTATCGGCGGAAATAGACAGATATCAGATAATTATCCTATCTGCCAACGATCGTTAAATTAAGAAATATAAATGAAAATGATAGTTTAACATAAATGTTTTTCAATTCTATTGATTACAAAAGTGTTAACAATAAACAAATGTATTGGAACTAAATAGATTTGACTAGCTAATATGCATTTAGTGCTTATACTATTGAAACACCCCACCTCCGTTAGGGTCACTCTCAAAGGGAATGCCCTAATTTTGGTGGAGGTTTATAAGTATAAGTCACAGATATACAAGACAGATATAATAACACATATTTGTAAACAGCGGAAAAACAACAAACTTTTATTTCATAAAAGCAAATACGTGTTACAACAATATCACCATAATTGTCTTACATCTTTTTCCCAAAAACATAACATAACTCCTTCATAATCTGTCTTGATTACATTATTAAAGAAGCATAGATAAAACATAGATAAACTGCAAAAGCCCCCATAGTGGTTGTCCAAAGCCATAGTTCAAAATGAAAAGGTCCAAGCAATACATTTCTCTTCTTCAAACTGGATGTTAAGGCTGGTCAAGCTGCTGTGTTCCCTCCCTGTGGACCTGGGGGGGGGGGGAAACGGAAGAAAAGAAGACGAAAGAAAAGTAGAGTCAGACATAAAGCCTGAGTACTGGGTATGATAAGTATAAACAAGAAGTGGGCAAGCACTATAAACTTGGTTAAGTTGTCTAGGGTCGAATATACTATCGTACCCCATGTTAATCTCTAAACCCATATAAACTAGTTCCCAACTGGCACCCCATAATCAGGGTGATGTGATCCATTCTATGATGATCGGCTCCTACTCGCATAGTTACATGTGTCTTACGGCCCCCGATGTTGTAGTTACCTATGCTGGTCCCACCATGGGGTGTATCAAGTCCCATGGTGGCGGCCCGACACAACCTTAGAGTGCACAGGTATGCTACTGGTGTCCAGTGCCTTATTTTTCTGCGCCGGAGTGTGTGCACGCCCGCAACCCGTTAGAACCTACACTGCTACACCACCGTCGTCGATTTGACCTCTTACAATCAGCCCAGTAATCGTGCCCCACCCTGCCTAGTTTCAGGGTATCCTGATACACCTTCTAGGGTTACTGCTGAAAAGGGTCCCCCGTTACTAGGTTTTCTATCTCTAGCCAACATGCTAAGTTGGTTAAGTGTTCCCTAACCTAACCCCACCAGTCCGTTTAGTTTAGCATGTTCCATTTTGATTAAGTCTTTAGTTCACTTAATCCTAACAATCCTGATTCAGCCTTAATTGTCTTATTAAGGCCCTGACCTCTCACATTAGACAGGTATTGTTGTGGCTGCCTGTTGCCGGTTGGTTCCGGGCAGTCTTACGCCACAACTCAGTCTAACCTCGGGTCCTTATTGGGCTCCATGTTTAACCTCTCACATTGGATAGGTATTGTTGTGACTACTGGACAGCCGGGCGGTTCCGGGCAGGTTTACATCACAACTCAATCCAACCTCGGGTTAAACACATCGTATGTTCTACATTTACATATTTTGTCTTTCTTCTTTATTTTCTTATATGTAAATATTTGCGGCCCATTATTAAGTTAATGGTGTAAAGGTTACACCAATCATGGGCCCAACCCATACTTGAATTTGGGCCCTTCTATTTTATATTTTCATTCATTAGTAATTTTAACCCAACGTTATTTTCCCCCGTTTAACACGTCCGTTTATTATATATATGTTGGGCTTAGCCTTTTAAAGCCCAACTTAGCCATGCGAAGAGGGGAGGCTTAAAGCGTGATTACATACACAAAGAGGGGAAGGTGAGCGCATGAACTTGCAATATGACGTTGGAAATACAAAATAGAAACTGGTGTACTTGCATAGTAGTGACATATACTTTGGTCATAAAGCATAGGTGACATGAATCAAAGCATGTGAACTTGTAGTTGAGATAAGAATCTAAATTGGGTATCATTATTGACACATAGTCATAACTACAACATGAACCTATACTTTTATTTAGGCATAATGTCAAACATAAGCATGGCATAAATATTTCTAACATAAGCATGGCATAATGTCAAACATAAGCATGGCATAATGTCAAACATAAGCATGGAATAAGTATAGTTAAATTTGTTCACATAACTATGACATAAATATTTCTAACATGAAATCATGATTTTTACTTTAGTCATGCAAACTTGCAAAAAGGGATTCTTGAATCTAACCTAGCTATGTACCACATATGTCATCATATAATTCTTGTTAACAATTTCAATTATGCAAATTATCAATCATAGCCTAGTCATATTCATAAGTTTGCAAATAGGTTTTCTAGTACAAAAGCATGGCTTAATACATGATGCCAAATTTTCAACGTAATTTCATATGGATTATGATAATCCAAACTTATTCCAATTACTTCACAAAAATGATGTTTGTATAAAAATACACATTATGATGGCATAATAGCAAAGTTCCAAACTTGCATGAATTTCAATCAACTACATACATGTAGCTTCAACATGGATTACATAATTTGCGAAATATTCCAAACGTATACTTGCATAGAACTACCGCATGTAGTTCTTTATAATGAATAACATAATTCGAGAATATCCAAACGTATACAACATTTCAAATCGATAAGAACGCACAAATATGAATTACTTTATTGCCACAAATCAAGTATACAAACCAACACAATTATTTGTTCATACCAAAGTAATACTCTACTTACAATGGTGTGGCGAATTCTCTAATTTAGGGATTTGAAGATGCGGTTTGATTTGATTGAGTTGCTTTATGCCTTAGAATTTGCCTCCTAATCCTCTCTCCAATTGGTGGCTACCCCTAGTCGTTCCTCAGCAACATGGCGGCTTTGTTCTTATTTTTGAATGAATAGATTAGGGTTAGTCTAGGGTTGTTTTTATAGGGGAAATGAACTGATTAGGACCATTGATGTTGCTTGGATTGATCGTAGCCATTCATCCTAAGGAGAGACCAATTAGAGCCTGCCACCTAGCCCTAATGACAAAGCATACCACAGAAAATCGACCAACATAGAATAGGCCAGCCAGGTTGGACTGGGCTCGACCTGGCTGTGGACCAGGTCGACACGCCTGTCGACAGCCCTGTCGACAGCCCTGTCGACCTGGCTAGACCAGGTCGACAGCCCAGTCGACCTGGGTGCATCAGGCGGGGTTTTTCCCGCCCTGGCCCATTGGGCCCGGTTTTTAATTTTAAACTGTTTTATTCTGTTTGAATTTTAAATTTAATTCAGAAACTTCCGAAGGCCATATCTTCTTCATACGAACTCCGTTTTTCGAAAACTCGGACTCTATTTCGCGTATTTTTCCGAGACGAACGCAATGGCGTATCCCGTTTCCCTTAGTTCTTTGATTTGAAATTAATTATACTTTAATTTGTTAATTTCACAGTTGTAGAATTTGCGGGGTGTTACATTCTCCCCCACTTAAAAGGATTTCGTCCCCGAAATCTTCAAGTTAGGAGGAAAATGTATATCCTAACATCCAATCATCCATCTACTCACCCATCAAACACGAGCATCCATTGTCCTTAAAAGACTTCTAATGCTTCATGATCATATGCGAAGTGTGTGTGTATACATGAACTTATCTAATGCAAGATCAGGCGGTCTACTGATTCAGTTGACCTCCTTAATGCGAATTATGTAAGTGCCATGAATCCATTATGTATGCAAATTTTCCTATTCATGATTCTACATGAGTGCACAATCTTTCAATACAAATGCAACATCCATAAGACAACACATAAGAATTCAACCATATACGAATACAAACATATATGCATATGCAATATGAAGTGACTGAGCCGATTTAAAACCTAGACTGTGTGTGTATATGCAACCACGAGCAACCACTAGCAATCACTTGCAACCACTTGCAACCATCATACATAACATGTTTCAATTACATGTTTCCATCCAAAAGGATTCTACCTAAAAGATAAGGTCGAGGAAATATACCTAAAAAGATAGATAAAAGCGCAACTTAAGGAAAAGGAAAGATCAGGGATGTACCCTCAAACAGAAAAGGGTAGGCTGTACGGATTCTAGCTTCGGTTTCCTAAGTCGCGTCTCCCTCGGCGTCGCTCCACTGAACTTTGACGAGCTTGACTTCACGGTTGCGTAGCTTCTTCACTTCCGTTCCTAATATGCGGGTTGGAACTTTCCTTATGGTTGCTTCGCGTTCCACTTCGGCCTCTTCGAGGATATTTGGCTCTACCACTTCAGCAGACTCATGTAGACATTTTCGGAGATGTGAAACGTGAAAAATGTTGTGGACTCCAGCCAACTTCTCGGGTAGCTCTAATCTATAGGCCATTTTCCCAACTTTCTCGATGATAGGGAATGGCCCTATGAACCTTGGTGTCAGTTTTCCTGTGGTTCCAAAACGAACAACGTTTCTTAGTGGTGATACCTTGAGAAAAACTCTGTCTCCAACCTCAAATTCAAGGTCGGTCCTCCTCTTGTCGGCATAGGACTTTTGTCTGTCTTGAGCCGTCTTCATCCTTCTTCGTATTAAGTCTACTTTCTCTGAAGTCTCTCGGATCATATCCGGTCCAAGTATGAGCTTTTCAGTAGACTCCCACCAACAAGTGGGCGATCGACACGGTCTTCCATATAAAGCTTCGAAGGGCGCCATTTCGATGGTTGCTTGATAGCTGTTGTTGTAGGCAAATTCCACCAAAGGAAGGTGGTCTTCCCATGTCCCTCCGAAGTCAAGGACGCATAGTCTTAAAAGGTCTTCCAAAACTCTGTTCACTCTCTCTGTTTGGCCGTCGGTTTGGGGATGATAGGCTGTGCTCAAGCATAACTGCGTTCCTACTGCTTCTTGCAGACTCCGCCAAAACTCACTAGTGAAGATGGGGTCTCGGTCACTAACAATGCTAGATGGTATTCCATGGAGTCGAACGATTTCCTTAAGGTAAAGTGATGCTAGGGATGAGGTAGTTCTTTTACTTTTGACAGGTAAAAAGTGGCGCTTTTAGTAAGCCTATCCACTATTACCCAAATGCTAGTGTTGCCTCTCCTAGACCTAGGCAGTCCATCGATGAAGTCCATTGAGATGCTATCCCACTTCCATTGCGGGACCTCCAGAGGATGTAGCAGTCCGCCAGGCTTTTTCTGTTCCGCCTTAACCTGTTGGCACACCATACACTTAGAAACGAATTCTGCCACGTCCTTTTTCATGCCGTTCCAGAAGAAAGTCCTTTTTATGTCTTTGTACATTTTATCTCCGCCTGGGTGTATCGTCATCTTGGAGTGATGTGCTTCCTCGAGAACCTTCTTTATTAAATCTTTTGTCTGTGGGACGCATAGTCTTCCGTCTCGCCTTAGCAAACCCTTATCGTCGATGGAGTATCTGTTGAGGTGACTTGAAGTCTCACCCCTAATTAGCCTATCAATTGTTTCCACAAGCTGAGGGTCTTCGCCTTGTGCTGTCCCTACTGAATCCACTAAAGTTGGGCGCACTTCGAGAGATGCTAACAAGCCTGGTACGAAATCGGAGGAGGGCCTAAAGTCGAAGCTGGCTATAAACTCTAGGCTTTGTCTTTCAACAAACAACGGGCTTAGGGTCAATTTCTTTCGGCTCAACGCGTCTGCCACTACGTTGCCTTTGCCCGGAGTGTAGGAGATTTCGAAATCGTATGAGGCAAGAAACTCCATCCATCTTTGTTGCCTCAAGTTAAGATCCTTCTACGAGAAAAGATATTTCAACGATTTATGGTCAGTGTAAAGCTCGAACTTCTCACCTAGGAGATAATGTCGCCAAGACTTGAGTGCAAAGACGATGGCGGCTAACTCAAGATCGTGGGTTGGGTAGTTCTTTTCGTGCACTTTCAACTGCCTCCCGCCATAAGCTACTACCCTTCCTTCTTGCATTAAGACGGCGCCTAGCCCTGTCCCACATGCATCCGTATAAACAGTGAACATCTTGCTCCCATCTGGCAGCGTCAAAACTGGGGCTGTTGTAAGAGCCCTTTTTAGTCGTTGGAAAGCAAACTCGCAATCCAAGTCCCAATTGAACACTAGATTTTTCTTGGTCAATTTCGTGAGTGGAGCTGAGATTTTCGCAAAATCCCTTATGAATTTTCGATAGAAACCTGCTAGTCCTAGAAAGCTTCGGACCTCAGTTGCATTCCTTGGTGTCTTCCAATCCTGTACCGCCACTACCTTCGCAGGGTCCACTGCTAACCCTTGTTTGGATACTATGTGCCCAAGGAACCTCACCTCTTCTCTCCAAAAGTGGCATTTGGAGAATTTGGCTTTTAGTTGATGGACTCGCAAAGTTTCCATGATCGCCCTTAAGTGTTGAGCATGTTCCTCTTCACTTTTTGAGAAGATAAGGATATCATCTACGAAGACTACTACGAATTTGTTGAGGAAATCTCTAAATACCCTACTCATCAGGTCCACGAAGTAAGCAGGTGCATTTGTCAAGCCGAAAGGCATGACAAGCCATTCAAAGAAGCCATCTGGGGTTCTGAACGCCGTTTTATCGATGCTATCTTCAGCCACCCTTAGCTGATGAAAACCGGTTGCTAAATCGAGTTGGGAGAAAACAGACTCTCCTACAAGCTGGTCAAATAAATCGTCAATTCTAGGGAGAGGGTGCCTATTCTTTTTCGTTAGCTTGTTGAGCTCCCTATAATCAACACATAGACGGAGTGAACCATCCGCCTTTGTAGCGAACACCACCGGAGCGCCCCATTCTGAAATGCTTCTCCTAATGAACCCCTTTTCTAGAAGCTCTTTAATCTGTTTACTGAGCTCTTTCCTTTCCCGTGGAGCCATGTGTCTAACGGGCAACGCAACGAGCTTTGCATTATCTACAAGATATATGCGGAAGTCTATTTCCCGCTTCGGAGGCAAGCCCTTCACCTCTTCGAAGACATCCGGATATTCCCGGACCACTCTAACTGATTGCAAATTTTCAACAGAGGCATCTAGCGATTCAAGATAACTAAGAATAACCGCATACGAGGGATTACAAGAAATTTCCAAAGTATTACCTAGCTGGGTTAGGAGCCTAACAACCCTTTTCTCACAATCAAGGATGGCCCCATTACTGGATAGCCAATCCATACCCAAAATCAAACCATAACCCGAAAATCCCAAAACAAAGGCACTACATTGAAATTCTACACTTAGAATAGAAATTTTCAATCCCAAACAGATCATAGACAAATGAGCTGGGCCCCCAATTGGGTTTGAAACAATTATGGGGTCCTCTACCATACTAGTTTTTAGGTGCAGAGATTCTACTAAAGCAGACGAGATAAAGGAGTGTGATGCGCCAGAATCAAATAAAGTGCGAACGGGGTGATCATAAAGATAAACTACACTTTCTACAGAAGTATTTATACCTCGCTGTTGCAGAGGTGGCGCTTCCAGCACATGAACCTGTGCCCCTGGGGTGGATCCAGCCCTCTGCCCCTGTCCCCGTTTCTTTGGGCAGTCCTTAGCCCTGTGACCTGTCTCACCGCAAGAAAAGCACCCACCATTCTCCTTGGCCTTCTTTTTCCGGCAGTCCTTTACTAAGTGCCCCAATTTGCCACAGAAATTACACTTCCTCTTCTCTTTGTTGCCTTTCCCGCCTTTCTTAAAGTCTGTCTTCTTGGGTTGCAAACCCTCTTTCTTCCCTTGAGAGCTTTCTGCCTTTGTCTCCTTCTTGCCCTTATCCTCTTCATTCAGCAATGCCATTTGCACCAATCTTTCATACGTGGCTCCCATGGGTATATGGGTCATGGCCAAACTGTGTAATGGCTCATTCAACCCTTTGACGAAACGGAGAGCCTTCTTGTGCGGGGTGTTGACTAGGTCAAGCCCAAACCTAGCCAGCTCATCGAACTGATTCACATACTCTCTGACTGTCTTGTCCCCTTGTTTAAGAAATAAGAATTTTTCCAACTGCAAACTTCTTTCCGCATCTGAGAGAAATTTGGTCTCAAACCTTGCCCTAAAGTCCTCCTACGTCTCTATTGGTCTTTCAGCATTAGTGACTTCCCACCAGTAGGAAGCCTCACCCTTCAATAGCCACACTGCCAATTGTACTTTTTGTCTATCTTCGACCTCAAAGATGATGAATAGGTCCTCCGTTTCTTTCAGCCAATTTCTAGCTGCCACGAAGGACTCAGTTCCATGGAAATCCCTTCCTCCCATAGCTTTAAAATCTTTACATATCTTAGCAAACGTGTTTCCCCGAGGAGGAGGTGGAGGAAAAGGTGCCGCTGCAGCTGGATGATTTCCGGCAGCTGGGGGAGGAGGAATGGTAGGACCTGGCTGAGTGGCTCTTGCTTCTAAGAACCGTCTAAACCAACCAGGTATTGGCACCCCTTCTGGCAAGTTAAGATCTTCGGACATGCTGAAACAAAAAGGATAGATTCAAAACGAAGGATAAGAGATAGTACCTATGGCTTTGGGGAGTGGACTTTGCCTTTTAGAATAAAATAATATTTTTCTTTTAAAAATGCTTCTTTAAATTTCCTTTTTGAAAATAATTTTTCAAAACTTTTTATCTTATCTGGTAAACCTATGCTCTGATACCAAGTGAAACACCCCACCTCCGTTAGGGTCACTCTCAAAGGGAATGCCCTAATTTTGGTGGAGGTTTATAAGTATAAGTCACAGATATACAAGACAGATATAATAACACATATTTGTAAACAGCGGAAAAACAACAAACTTTTGTTTCATAAAAGCAAATACGTGTTACAACAATATCACCATAATTGTCTTACAACTTTTTCCCAAAAACATAACATAACTCCTTCATAATCTGTCTTGATTACATTATTAAAGAAGCATAGATAAAACATAGATAAATTGCAAAAGCCCCCATAGTGGTTGTCCAAAGCCATAGTTCAAAATGAAAAGGTCCAAGCAATACATTTCTCTTCTTCAAGCTGGATGTTAAGGCTGGTCAAGCTGCTGTGTTCCCTCCCTGTAGACCGGGAGGGGGGGGGGGGAACGGAAGAAAAGAAGACGAAAGAAAAGTAGAGTCAGACATAAAGCCTGAGTACTGGGTATGATAAGTATAAACAAGAAGTGGGCAAGCACTATAAACTTGGTTAAGTTGTCTAGGGTCGAATATACTATCGTACCCCATGTTAATCTCTGAACCCATATAAACTAGTTCCCAAATGGCACCCCATAATCAGGGTGATGTGATCCATTCTATGATGATCGTCTCCTACTCGCATAGTTACATGTGTCTTACGGCCCCCGATGTTGTAGTTACCTATGCTGGTCCCACCATGGGGTGTATCAAGTCCCATGGTGGCGGCCCGACACAACCTTAGAGTGCACAGGTATGCTACTGGTGTCCAGTGCCTTATTTTTCTGCGTCGGAGTGTGTGCACGCCCGCACCCCGTTAGAACCTACACTGCTACACCACCGCCGTCGATTTGACCTCTTACAATCAGCCCAGTAATCGTGCCCCACCCTGCCTAGTTTCAGGGTATCCTGATACACCTTCTAGGGTTACTGCTGAAAAGGGTCCCCCGTTACTAGGTTTTCTATCTCTAGCCAACATGCTAAGTTGGTTAAGTGTTTCCTAACCTAACCCCACCAGTCCGTTTAGTTTAGCATGTTCCATTTTGATTAAGTCTTTAGTTCACTTAATCGTAACAATCCTGATTCAGCCTTAATTGTCTTATTAAGGCCCTGACCTCTCACATTAGACAGGTATTGTTGTGGCTGCCTGTTGCCGGTTGGTTCCGGGCAGTCTTACGCCACAACTCAGTCTAACCTCGGGTCCTTATTGGGCTCCATGTTTAACCTCTCACATTGGATAGGTATTGTTGTGACTACTGGACAGCCGGGCGGTTCCGGGCAGGTTTACATCACAACTCAATCCAACCTCGGGTTAAACACATCGTATGTTCTACATTTACATATTTTGTCTTTCTTCTTTATTTTCTTATATGTAAATATTTGCGGCCCATTATTAAGTTAATGGTGTAAAGGTTACACCAATCATGGGCCCAACCCATACTTGAATTTAGGCCCTTCTATTTTATATTTTCATTCATTAGTAATTTTAACCCAACGTTATTTTCCCCCGTTTAACACGTCCGTTTATTATATATATGTTGGGCTTAGCCTTTTAAAGCCCAACTTAGCCATGCGAAGAGGGGAGGCTTAAAGCGTGATTACATACACAAAGAGGGGAAGGTGAGCGCATGAACTTGTAATATGACGTTGGAAATACAAAATAGAAACTGGTGTACTTGCATAGTAGTGACATATACTTTGGTCATAAAGCATAGGTGACATGAATCAAAGCATGTGAACTTGTAGTTGAGATAAGAATCTAAATTGGGTATCATTATTGACACATAGTCATAACTACAACATGAACCTATACTTTTATTTAGGCATAATGTCAAACATAAGCATGGCATAAATATTTCTAACATAAGCATGGCATAATGTCAAACATAAGCATGGCATAAATATTTCTAACATAAGCATGGCATAATGTCAAACATAAGCATGGCAAAATGTCAAACATAAGCATGGCATAAGTATAGTTAAATTTGTTCACATAACTATGACATAAATATTTCTAACATGAAATCATGATTTTTACTTTAGTCATGCAAACTTGCAAAAAGGGATTCTTGAATCTAACCTAGCTATGTACCACATATGTCATCATATAATTCTTGTTAACAATTTCAATTATGCAAATTATCAATCATAGCCTAGTCATATTCATAAGTTTGCAAATAGGTTTTCTAGTACAAAAGCATGGCTTAATACATGATGCCAAATTTTCAACGTAATTTCATATGGATTATGATAATCCAAACTTATTCCAATTACTTCACAAAAATGATGTTTGTATAAAAATACACATTATGATGGCATAATAGCAAAGCTCCAAACTTGCATGAATTTCAATCAACTACATACATGTAGCTTCAACATGGATTACATAATTTGCGAAATATTCCAAACGTATACTTGCATAGAACTACCGCATGTAGTTCTTTATAATGAATAACATAATTCGAGAATATCCAAACGTATACAACATTTCAAATCGATAAGAACGCACAAATATGAATTACTTTATTGCCACAAATCAAGTATACAAACCAACACAATTATTTGTTCATACCAAAGTAATACTCTACTTACAATGGTGTGGCGAATTCTCTAATTTAGGGATTTGAAGATGCGGTTTGATTTGATTGAGTTGCTTTATGCCTTAGAATTTGCCTCCTAATCCTCTCTCCAATTGGTGGCTACCCCTAGTCGTTCCTCAGCAACATGGCAGCTTTGTTCTTATTTTTGAATGAATAGATTAGGGTTAGTCTAGGGTTGTTTTTATAGGGGAAATGAACTGATTAGGACCATTGATGTTGCTTGGATTGATCGTAGCCATTCATCCTAAGGAGAGACCAATTAGAGCCTGCCACCTAGCCCTAATGACAAAGCAGACCACAGAAAATCGACCAACATAGAATAGGCCAGCCAGGTTGGACTGGGCTCGACCTGGCTGTGGACCAGGTCGACACGCCTGTCGACAGCCCTGTCGACCTGGCTAGACCAGGTCGACAGCCCAGTCGACCTGGGTGCATCAGGCGGGGTTTTTCCCGCCCTGGCCCATTGGGCCCGGTTTTTAATTTTAAACTGTTTTATTCTGTTTGAATTTTAAATTTAATTCAGAAACTTCCGAAGGCCATATCTTCTTCATACGGACTCCGTTTTTCGAAAACTCGGACTCTATTTCGCGTATTTTTCCGAGACGAACGCAATGGCGTATCCCGTTTCCCTTAGTTCTTTGATTTGAAATTAATTATACTTTAATTTGTTAATTTCACAGTTGTAGAATTTGCGGGGTGTTACAACTATGAACCTTCAACTTAATAAACCAATCAATTAATCTCATTTATTGTACTAAAATACATATAATTCTAAGCATAATGTTAAAAAATATCGGACAGACACTTTTCGGATGAGGATATCTACGTATCCGTGTTCGCATATGTTTTTTCAGATATAGGATATTTATCCCCTTTTCGGGTACAGATGCAGACAAATTTCTTATTTTTTGGGTATCCATTGACAGCCCTACATAGAAACATCAAATAACCATAGAATGCCTAATCACAAGGCCACCATAGAATAGAATGCATAATCGTAAGGCCACCACAGAATAGAATGCCTAATCACAAGGCTAACATAGAATTTTGCTTGTTAAACATAATTCACGCTGTTAAGTTTATTAAAAATAAGTGTTTCTTATTTCATTCCACTTTTAATTACAATTTCAGATAGTTATCTTACTTCCACCATAGAACCATAGCCATAGAGATTATGCTTATTAAACTTAAGTAACATTTTTAAGTTTATTCATAATAAACATTTATATTACTTTTAATTGTAACTTTCATATTGTAATCAAAACTGCCTATTATGATTTCTTTTTATCTTCTTACAATTATCATAATAGATTACATTCATTTCAAATTATCAAGTATTTAACTCAATTTCTTACTTCTTCTATTTTACAAAACATCCTTTTGTTATGTTTCCCTTATTCTTTCTGCCTTTGTAAATTTATTCCTTAGAAAGTTAGGCATGTTCCTATTTGATTGATTATTGAAATTGCACTATAATCTATTTTCATAGTTTAATACAATTACAACAATAGAAACCCATAATTGCAAGACATCCTTTTCAATTATTTTTAGGTTATTGAAGAGTGCGCAATACGGCTAAATCCCTATTTCACACTAATCTATGCCTTTATTTCTTTTTATGCTTGCAATCATGTTTTCCATTTTTCTTACAAACCAAACTATGGAAATATACTCCTTTTTCCTACCAGTCAATCTAGGCTATTCTAAATTTCTATTTTGAATGGTATACATTAATTCATGTTCTATATTTAATTTTCCTAATTTGGCATAACCATAGTAAATTTGGGCACAATTGGGAATATACCCTTTTTTTGACCTCAACTATAATTATTCCATTCTATATCTGAAAAGTATTTTAACAAATAAATGGAAATTCTCAAACTTACCATTCAACTACAAATTTACTGTTCATTATGTCATGTCTACCCATATCACCATTACTTGGAAATTTTATCAAGTTAGCCTATTTTATGTCCAATTTCCCTTTTATTGCAGTTTTGGCATTACATATCCATTAGCCCAAAATTATCATATCCACTTTTTCATAACTGCAATTGAATTATATTTTACAGTGAGTGCAAAATAAAAAGGATTATAATCAATGGCATAAAATTTAGAAGTAGAAATCAGTCGTATACATATACCAACATTGGATATCTAAGCATGTTTTGGGCATAATAAAAAATTAACATTAAAATGTAAAATTAGACAGAAAAGAAGGGGAAAGAAGAATGAGAAAATGTATTACTAATTTAACAAGAATCAAACGATGATATATATCATTATTAAAAAGAATAATTTAAATCCACTCACCTGCAATTTGTGCTCAGAGTTCTGGATCAGATTTGGATTTAGATTTATTATCCATGGTCTTTCCTATTTAAATACTAAAACTATATTTTTCATGGATTTACAAATCTGAATCCAAAAGGAATAAAAGAAACAATTTAAATTCAAATCTGAAGAACTTGCCTCGTATGGATGGAGAATTTGGGCATCTTAACCTTAAATTTATAATATCTGCATTCAAATCTTGAATCAGATAGCCTAAATCTAATATTTTCTATTTTTGATGAATTGGAGGAGAAAGAAAATGGCAGAATTTCCGCGCCCACTCAGAAAAATACGAGTTTGACAGTTAACCTTGTATGTTTATTTATAGATTTCCAAATAAACCACGTCCGTCGCATTTAAACTAAAATAAATCTCACCATCAAAACAAGCCCGTGTCCGTTTAAAACAACACAACTACCAAAAAAAACATCACTAAGTAAGATGGGTCGACCCAAACCAGCTTGGGTCGTATATGGGTCGATCTAAGCACTATATGAATCGACCTGAAGATTTTTATATCGTTTGGTCCCCGTATTTTCAGTGTGTGATTAAATAATTTGAACATTGGTTTCTAACATTATTATTCTTTTCAGTTTATTTGGTTTTCTTTTGTTTTTGACACACACTTAATTTCAAATTCAAACGAATACTATTTAAAGAATTAATACGCGAATATACTTTCAAAATAAATACATTTACGCACAGTTAAACCAATAAGTATTTTCTGATACAAGACCTCGAACGTTAATAGCTTTTCCATCCAAACTCTATTAGAACATATATTATACATAAATTAATTAGAAAACTACTGTGAATGCAATGGTATACGTTTCGATGTCAAATCTTGGTGATCTAAAAGTTGTCTGCTTTCCATTATTAATTATTTCTGTAGTTATTTTGATTACTTCTATTATTAAAAATGCGGGTGTTACATATAGTTCTGTCTATTTTAAAAAACTGGACCTTAGATCAGGCTATCACCAAATTAGAATGCACCAAGATGATGTACACTAAATAACTTTTAAGTCCCATGAGGGTCATTATGAATCCATGATTATGCCTTTTGGTCTTTCTGATGCACCATCTACTTTTCAAGCACTTATGAACAATGTTTTCAAGCCATGTTCAATAAAATTTCTGCTAGTTTTTTATTATTATATATTAATCTATAGCTAGATTTGGTCTAAGGATAAGCAACATATTTATTTGACTATGCCTATGCAGTTAATGCCCCGCTATTACCCCTCTATATCCCATAGTGTGTTACTGCCGCTATGCTTTTCCCAAATAGCCTCTGATATAGTTTCTCCTCTTTAAGCCCCGCTATATTCTGCTATTCCGGATATATCAAGATATTTCAGCTATATTACGCTATATCTTCAATGAAAGAAATGAACCGAAAAATGACATTTATACATTATAAAAATTATGAAGTTAGGTTTTTTTATTAAATTTTTTAATATATATTTTTAGAAACAAAAATACTCTATATTCTCTAAAATTTAGTTAAGTTAAATAGCAATTTACGTCAATTTACATATATTTGCACATATTTGTGTTTAAAACTAAGAATGTACCAATTATAGTGTAACTAAGTGCAAGTTTTACATTTAGTTATCGTTTTTTCATTCATAAAATAATTATGCTATTTTAGAGTTATTCGCTATATCCTGCTATTTACTCGCTTTATCCCCGTTATTACTTTTTGGTCCTCTGTCGCATTGGATCCGCTAAATGCTTTTACTACACATGATTATGTATGTTTTAAAGAAAAATCACTTGGGAATAAGGTTGTCAAAGGGTTAATTTACTCAGGAACAAATCGGTTACTTGGGACATTTTTTTACAAAAAAACGGAATAACAATTGATCCAAGGAAAATCAAGGCAGTGAAAGAATGGTCGCAACCCTAAAATATAAAAGGATTGAGAGGATTTTCAGGGCTCATTGGATATTACAGGAAGTTTATCAAACATTATGTCTTAACTGCAATACCATTAGCCTAACTCATGAATAAAAATTATTTCAAATAGAATGAACACGCTACAAAAGCCTTTAATAAATTGAAAAACTGCTTACTTACACCTCTAGCCTTGAATATGCCTCATTTTAATAAGGAATTTGTAATCGAATGTGAGGCCAATGGAGTGGGTATTGGTGCAGTCTTAACTTAAGAAGGTGAACCTATATAACATACCTCAATCAAACACTGGATAGTGAAACAATGATGTTATTCACATATGGAAAAGAATTTTTTGCAGTGCTATAGGCTACCAAAAAATGAATATGGCACTTATTAAGGAAAAGATTCATTATCAAAAAAGATCACTGGAGCTTAAGACACTCGTCGTCACAAAGCTTGACCACTGGATTACAAGGAAAATGACTAGATAAATATCATGGTTTTGACTATAAGGTAGAATATAAAAAACAAAGAGAAAATACTATGGCTGGAGCATTATCTCGATTACCAGAAGACCAATTAATAGAAGCTACTTCACCCCTATATCAAGCTATTTCCACCATTGAAGGCAGTTGGCTAAATGTTAAAAAAGGCTAAATGAGTATAACACTAGATGTCAGAGTTCTAATAACATGACCCCATACAAAGCAGTTTATGGTAAACCACCTCTAACCTACCTAACCTATGTACCAAAAACAGCCGAAACACCGGAAGTGGATCAAGAATTATATTATAAGGATATTTTCATACAGTTTCTTAAGTATAGTCTAAAATTGACTCAATAAAGAACGAACAAACATGCAAATGCAATGAGGAATGAATGACGTTATCGAGAAGAAGATTAGGTATATCTTAAACTGTAACCATATAGGTTGCTACTGCAAGTAATGTGAAAACAACTAAGATATCTTCTAAGTTCGATGGGTTGTATAAGATTATAAAATGAATTGGTGAGGTAGCATATGTATTAGATCTGCCACCTAAAGCTAGAATACACCCAATTTTTCATATATCACAGCTGAAAAGAAGACTAGAGTACAGAGTGATTATACAGAAGTCCTACTTTTATTGAAAAGATCATCGATGAATCTAAAGCTATTTCAACATACGAATCTTCTCAAAAAATAATAGAGCAATCACTCAAGTACTCATTAAGTGGAAGCAGATAAGCCAAGATGAATTGAGATGGGAAGAATACGTGGATTTTGTTAAAAGCTTCCTGACTTTTGACCTTGAGACTAGGCCAAAATTTAAAGGATAATGGAGTGTTAGGCCTCAATACTTCGAACTAGCTGACTAAGAAGAAAGGGGAAGATAATGTCATTTCTACAAATAGTTGTCACTTGAAACTCCCTACAGGCATTTCATAGAACACTCAAACTTAAGATAGAATTGTAGCCAAACGAAGATTCAAGAATACCAACGATCAAGTGCGTGACCAAGGAAGATCAATTGAAGCGTTCAACTATAATGAAGGCAAGCCGAGATTTTGAATCATAGTGGAATTTATTTGCACGTGCACACATGTACAACTATGTATCTTTGTTAAAAAAAGGCTGAAATTAAATCATACATGTAACATGGGGTTATTTATGCAAGGCCTGTTATGTAAGTGTGTTTGACTGAGTTCAGGTTGCTTTATGTATAAATAGAAGGGAAAAAAAATCAGATATTAAAGTGTGTGTTGAGATTTATTTAATAAAGAGTTTCTTCGGAAATTCCTTCTAAAAGCCTTTTCGACATTTATATGTAATTTTCTAAGTGTATGCTTGTGATCATTGTTTAGACAACCATATTTCTATTGCTTCTTGTTAGCCAAAAATATTCTCTGAAAGTAGACAGGGTAAAAGAAAGTCAGAATACGAAGGTAAGCACTTAAGAAGCTAGGAGAAACAAAATACTTGAAATGTAACTAAAAGGTATAAAGACTTCTAAAGAAGCCAAAGGCTCAGAGGATGTAATAACCTAAAATAAAAAGTAATGAGCAAAGTCAGCGCCACAAGGCATCAAAGACAAAGATTTTCTGAAAATATAAATGAAACCCCCTTTTGGTAAAACCAAAGGGTGTATCTTCTTGAAAAGTTCACTTCCGGAAATGGAAAAAGATATAGCTCTTAGCGGCCCTCAAATCAAAAGGTTCTAGAAAAATATTCATCAAGGCCGATACCATATCTGGTTACATGGAAAGAATCAGTCACAAGTCATATATCGCATTAAAAGACACTTCACTAGGAAAATGCAGCTCGTAGTCAGTATTAGAAGCTTATAGCTCCCGCTATAGTCAAGTCCTTTATTTATAAGAGACCATTTGGAGAATACGATAACAACTCAACGATTACCCCTCAGGAAACATGTTAGAGAGCATATTGTCACCTAAGGCTATATTAGAAGCAAAAGCCACATATTATTGGATGCGTCTATGATTAGCGTTCGGATCTGCCCCCATGAAAGCATCAAGACGAAGCCCATACAATGAAATAGTTGTCAATCCGCATTTATAAATACGACCCTAAGGGTCCATAATCTAGGAAGATCAATCTTGTTCCAAAATTACAATTGCAGAGTGAAACCCTAATTTCCAATTTGGGGACTCTTCCCGATTCTTATATTCTTATTCTGAAATTAATAAGGGAGGAAGATTTATAAATATAGCTTATGGATTTTAATTATAAGAGAGGGAGATTAAACATCAGCTATTAGCTCGCCTAATAGCCAATTGCATATGATTTATACTTCATAATTCTTATTTATATCCAAAGTCATATTATAAAGTCCATAAAGAAGACTTAAATAAAGGACCGATAATAGTAAATCCTTAACCAAAGAAGAAAGGAATAGAATTGCTATCGAAACTTTATACCCTTCTTAAGGGATGTAATTCATTTGTTCTTTCTTTAATGCACCTTACAATGTGATATTCTTTATTTATCTATTTATCTTATTAAGGATAGGTTCGACAAAATAAAAATCCTCCGACAAAGGCAATAACGGATAAGAGGAGACAAAACTCAGACTTGCTAATTATCATTACAGGTCTAAATTGGCAAAGTACTTGAACCTTAAGCCTTTGGCAATCCGATAGCCAAAACTCCATTGTATCACTATATTTTGATTAAGAAGGATTTTTGAAGATTTGAAAGAAAGTATTCGGGTCTATTCAAAAAAGGTTTTTGATACAACAATCAAATCGAAGATGAGCACCCTTCCAGATTGAACAAAATCCATTAATTTGGGGTGTTAACCAATATTATAGCTAACATTTTTAGCACTAGAAGGAGGGCTTGAATCTCCATCCTTGTGGTTAATTATATGCAAATTAATTTTTTGTGTTTAAATGTATGTAAGGAATATGAAACCTAAGACAAAGAAACTCGATACCATGAATGAAGAGGTAATGCAAACCATCATTTTGAAGGAAAGGATAATATCGTCATTTGACCTGGAGAATGCTGCATCTGAGTAGGCATTAAAAATTGAGTCGAAAGGGACGAACACTGAAAAGCTTAAATGAATGAAAAATGAAATGGTGTAAATAAAAGTGTTGCTTCATGAAGTGCTTTCTCAAAAGTCTTCTAGAAGAAAAAGCACACGAAACAGAAGGACTACAACGAATCAAGAAGTAGTTCCCCAAGAAAAGGTTATAAAATCATTCAACCGGAAAGCAACGGAAAAACTGAACACTCGTTGCTTTTGTCTAAAAATCCAAGGCAGGAGGAAACAAAGGCTGATTATCAAGGAAAGATTAGAACAATGAAAAGCATCTAGTAGTTGAACGACCGAAGGGTATGACCCACATCAGGAAAATTACCCTAAGTAGGAATCTTATGTTAAGGATATAGTGGCAAAGGAAGTCAAAGACCTGCTAAATACCAAGGGAAAATGAACATTTGAAGAATAAGATAATTGAAATGAATGAGTTGCCCCCTTTACTGATGAAATAATGGCAGCAGTGATTCCTCCAAAAGTTAAGGTAGCAATCATAAAGTACTAGGGAGCCACTAATCCGAATGATCATTTGATGGCTTTTGATAGCTAGATTGACTTATATAACGCTTTCGGAGCAGTTCGATGCAGATTATTTCTGGTAACACTTCAAGAAGCCGCTATTAAGTGGTATCGGCAGTACCGAGACAAAACTATTTATTCTATGAGGCAATTTTTTATGAGTTCTCGGCCCAATTCTGTAATCGAAATGATTCTTCTGTCCACTACAATGTAGTAGCAAACATCAAGCAACATCCATGGGAGCTGTAACAACCCGGATTTTTAATACATGAATATTTAATTTATTTAAATATTAAAACCATTAATTTGGGAATAAAACGATTTGAGTTAAATTTAAAATGACAATTTAAATGACAAATTAACTTGAAATTAAAAATATTGAGTATAAAATCCAGTTAAGTTTATTTTGAAGCTATGAAAATTTCTATTCGAATACATAAATGATAATGATAATTTATTATCAATCTGAAATTGAGCACGTTTGCTTCTGTACTTCGGTGTGGAGCTCAATGTGCTATGGCATGCTACTGTTTGGTCTACATGCTAGCTAGTTCTTATGTAGTCTTATCATGTAAAGCTGTATACTGTATGCTTTAATTCAAATAGCTTGTAATGTTTCTTTTGTATACATATGTTATTCACTACTTCGTGTAGTATGGAACGTATTATTACTCTTCCTGCATGGAGAGTTAGGAAACTGTAACAGTCTAGTGTATTTACTAGCTCCTAAACTGTAATTTGGTATAGATAGTGTGGATAGCCCACAATAAATGCCATATGCAGTGAACGGTCCACCTTAAAAACTGAATTAACTGATTGTCAACTACAATCACCTGTACTGTGCTATATTTTTTTATTATTGATTATAATAAAAGGTGTTTGTGGTCACCTTAAAAACCAGTTGGCTTTGCCAAAAATATTTATTTATTATCAATGAATTTGAATGTTTTGTTAATCGAATTACGGTAACACATAAAAATATCTGTCTTACAAATGACCTCGAATTTCAACAAAATCAGTTTCATCGGATTAATAATGTTAAATTATTGTAAGATTTCCTGTTTCGTAGGGATTCAATTAGTTATGTGATTATGCAAGTTATAAATGTTGAATGTTAAAACAAAGAAATAAAATATAATTTAAATTGCATATAGATATCCTTCCTTCATCCAAAATTAGACAACTCACTTCTTTCTTCTCTTACATCTTTATTCTTTTCATATTTGTGAGTTTCAAGTAAAAAGCCAAAATAAAATAAACTTCAAAATACACAAACAAACATTCTTTTTTGTAGCCACACAAGTTTTTGAAGCCACGCATGGTGACTGAGGGTTGGATGCATCTGGTGTATCAATTTTCTTGTGAAGCTACATAAGTTTTTGAAGCCAGGAAAAAGGGGAGATCGTGTTCATGCAATTCAGGAAGTAGCTGGGAATGTTTTGCTTGTAAACTGGGCTGGGGTCGGCCCACTATAAAGAAGGAAAAAAAGAAGAAAGAAAAGAAGAAAAGAAGGAAAAGGATAAAATGGGAAAGATGGGTTCGATCATGGTTATAACAATGCAACAATTGGTTTTGTTTAGGTGTAAATTTTTGGATTTTATAACTTATACCATTTGTTTATTTTAAAACAAAGAAATAGAATATATATATATATAATAATAAAAATAAAATGATAGTGCTAATTTCGCAATGGGGAAATGAAGTTGTAAGTAGAAGCCATCATAATAAATTGGAAGTTCAAATTTTCATCGATATATATATATATGTATAAGTTAAATTTAGAATAAGTGGGAATTAAACTATTCTTTTTGACTAAAATAATAAAGGAAGGGGATTTATTTAATTATTCTCAAGACCGGATAATCGGTTAAAGTCCGAATTATTGAACTGTTGTCGATGATATGTCGTGATTATGGAAATGTGGTTGAATGTCACTGATGCTTTCAAATGTTTTGAAATAAACATTGAAGTGTTATTTAAATTTAATCGACTTAGGTCGGTAACCATTTTATAATCAGGTAACGAATTCAAAAGAAAATTAATAACAATAAAATGTGAATTTATAAAATGACTCGATGAGCAGGAGTTAAACTTGTAATAGTATTTTCAAATGAAATCAAGTTGATTTAATAAAACAAGTTCAAATTTCTATAAAGGAATGGCATTCACATTTCAAAGTGAATAACGTTTAAAAGAAAATGTCTTGCAGATAAGAAGGGTGGTAAGAGAAATTGAGTTGACTTGTAATGATGAGATTATTCCGAAGTTCAGAAAATAAATCAAATAGAGATCGATCGGAATGAGATTTTGAATTAGAAATCAACTATGTCAAACTTGGGAAAGTGCCGTTTACTTTCCATTTTAATAAAAATTTAATTAATTATTTATCTGCTTATTTACTTATTTATCTAAAGAAAGGAAATTTTAAATGGATATAATTGGGAAATAAACATTATCCAAGAATAACCAATTTATGAATGAAAATTGGTTGAATTTAAATTGTCGAACTGTAATCGACAAAATATGTTGTGATTATTGATTTGTTGATTGGATTGATTATAATGTTGTGATATGAGCCAATGAACTTGAATAGTTTAAATTAAATGTTGTTTAAATCATCTTGTATTGATCACTATTTAAATATGGAATATGAATCTTATATAAGGAATAAAATTCCGGTAGACAAGTCATAAGAATCAATTTGAAAGTGGAAACCCCTAAGAAATAGGTTGGCTTGATTGCTATTATATATAACTTGACCCTAAAAAATATCAACGTTGTCGTTTCGAAGAGTTCAGAATTTAAATTCCACTTCGATCCAATTTATACGTTGCAAGTCACATTTAAGATGAAGTTTATGGAAGGGTCGTTCTATTAATCCTAGGTAGAAATTGCCTAAGATGGATTTACAGGATAGTGCCATAGGTTTGTCCAGTCCTAAGACAACTTGTATGGACGTATGTCTGACAAAGTATGCCTAACAGGTCACGTATGATTGATCTCTTCAAACGTATTTACGTTTGGTGGGGGAGAAATTCATTTCTCTTAGCTTTATACCCGTGATATTTTTGGGGAAATCAATTAGTGATTTGGCGGGTTTGAGGATGTGACATTTAAAGTGAATGAAGATGTGATATGTCAAAAAGGTAAGTATAGCCTCAAGCCTCACGACCGGGAAATGACAAAAATCCGACAGGCAACATGGCTGGGTTGGTCGCTCCCATTAGGGTGTGTTATCGCCTGATCTAGAGAAAAATTCACTTACTTCTATATTCTATCATTGTTGTATGCTTTGGTAATGGTTGTTGATCCCAACCGTTGGTGATAATACATTCGGTACACTCAAGCGAAATGAGTAGTCAGTCATGTGTGGTCGGGTTGTAAGAAGTTCTTATTGAACCCAGTGTATTCCTCTCTAGAGATACACTATCATAAGGTGGTTCCATACCTTGTCATAGTTGGAAATCCATTATCCATAAGTTGCATGTTGTTTTGTTTGTAAAATATGTAGTGAAATGTGAGAAACAAGCATTTCTTTATGCTCTAATTTATTTGAAAACCTTAAACCCTATCATAATATATGATTTCGATATACAAAGTAATTTGGTACTCATAAGGAAAGAACTCATTCCGTGTTTATGCGACGCGTGGTCTTATGAGTTATTTTTATTTTTCAAGCTATTTTAAAAATCATTTACTCACACAAGTCCCATGATTGATCCAGAATTTATTTGTCTATGTTTTCCTCAAACTCTTGGATGCCCAAATTTGTATGGGCAGTCAAGTAGTTGAGGATTTTCCAGAAATTCTTAGAGAAGCTTGAAGCAGGAGGCTTCAACAATAGATATATATATATATAGTTTATTTCCATTGTGATGTATAAGTGTTGTACTCTGATGATGTATGTAAATATAGATACAATTTTTTATTTCCAAAGGTTATTATATATATATTATATTATATTTTATTCCGCTGCGATTGTGAGATTTTGTATTGTTGTTTAGTTCTATCTTCTATCTATTTTCTTCTTTATTCCTAAAGATTCGTATTTTCGTCCGATTTGGGTTGGATGTGTGTTGTATTCAGTCGACTCAAAAGGTACAGATTTGCGGGCCTTCACAGTTGGTATGAGAGCTTAAGGTTGAGTGATAACCTTGGCCGTGTGTTGTGACTCAATAGAGATGGGATTAGTATTATCCTAGATTGAGTGTATATATGATAGAGCGTACTTGCTAGTTTTATAAAAGATGTTTTATATTGTGTTGGTTGGTTTGTTGAGTGGTTAATGAATTTTGGTCAATCAATTAGATCCACAGTATCAATAGGTGTTTCCAAACACTTGAACAAAGTGATTCGACACAGTATTGTTTTAAAGCTAGATAAATGAAATAATTTTACCCTAAATTATATTTTGATACAAAAGGAATAATTTTCTAAAATTATTATAAATGGCTATGTTTATTTATGTTATATTCTGGTATCTGATTATAACATTAAGATGGTTATATATATAACCAAATTGAATTTGTATAAGAATGAAATATACAAATAAAACAAACCGGAAAATTGAATTTGAAATCCTAGAAAGTTGGAAGAATACTTTCAGGAATATGATAAAATTAATATAATATTACTTTGGTAAGATTTGAAAGAAAATCATTTTTGATTGGATTAGAATTTTATTAAGGTTAAGTTGAATAGAGTTGAATCAGACTAGATTGGTATCAAGTGGTATTGATATAGAAAATGAAGTTATAAATGATTCTATAACTTAGTAATGAAATTGGACGGAAATATTTGACGATTTTGGACGGTCGAAAATTTCAATTTGGATTTGAAACTTGACTTGGTTAATATTAAAGTATGAGATTGGAATTGTCGAAGCAAAACTTATTAGTGGAATATAATTTAAAACGAGCTTGCCGTGACGCGCTAACTTGAAATTTGAAGATTTGAACTTCAATTGAGTATATAAGATTCATTTTAAGTTAGAATTTTTTGAAACAAGAATCTCCCGAAACTATTGAATCATAGTTTTCTAATGAAAAAGAAAAATTGGGATTTCATCTGGCAGATTTTGAGTTATGCCAAAATCGAAATTCCAGAAAAATTGCGGTATGGAAATTTATAAACCATAACAAATTATCAAATTAAATGGAAGAATTTTGAATGAATTAAGAATTGGATTTCCATCAAATTAAGTCCAAACTTAAAATTTTAATTAGGTAAGAACTCATGTAAGTTAAAAGAAATGATTTTTGCAACAAAAATCAGATTTTGAGTTCTAGAATATAGATGACAAATTTGAGAAATAATTTGTTAACGGAGAATGTGGATAGGACTTAACATAGTTAAGTGAATTGGATTAATGAGTTGAATATGGATTTGAGTTTAAAAAGAGAATTTGAAGAAAATGAATTTTTTTGAACATGATTGATTCAAACCAAAGAAGTAAATGAGTTTTGGAATTATTTTCCAAATATAATCGGAGATATTTTCTTAAATAAAAATGAGGTAATAAAGCTACCTGAGGTTAAATGGAGTGAGGATCTTAAGGACAGTTTCTGAAAGCAGAAGATGTATATAAGCAGTCTATCCAGAGATTTGTTAGATAGTTAATTTCTGATGTAGTATTGTATGCTTTGATTACTGTGAAATGCTTGGTAGATAACCTATGTGTTTTGGATGCCTTGTTTGCTATGATTGTTAGTGTATGACCAATATATGTGTGCCTGAGATAAGTCCACGACTTTTAATATAACTGGAATTTCCTCCTTACTCTTTAATTTCGAGGATAAAATTCTTCTAAGGGGGCATATTGTAACGATCTAGTTTTTCAGTTGATTCCAAAATTAATTATGAGAGCCAATATTTAAATTTGTCTAAATAAAATTAATTCAATTGGTTAAAGAATTTTTTAGAATGATGAATATTCTTAAAATCCGAATAATAATTTAACTTATGCATGTAAATAAATTTGAAAAATATTTTTTCTATTATTTTTTCTTTATCAAGCTTCCTTGTACTAATTGGTATTTCATGTTTAAGATTTAACTCATAAGCTCATATGGAAATTTATGTTCAAACCAACAATAATTTATAGATTATATCAGTAATTATTTAAATTGAATAAATTAGATTTAAATGTTAGAGAAAAATTAAAATAACATTTTTATAAAATCCTAAGTATATATATTTATATATTTAAATTGTTAAGTTTCTTAGCAAATGTGTATATATATGTAAAACAAGTAAGTATAGTTTGGTTATTTTATTTTTAACTCATGTAAATAACAATAACTTAAGTAAATTTAGAATTACTTCGTATATAAGAAAATCAAAGGATATATGCATTAATGAAAAGATTTAACCCTTATGTACTAACAATCAAATACATTAAATGAATTTATTGCTTGGAAGCTAAGATGCCAATTTTAAAACCATTTGGCACTTAGGCATTTAATAGCTAAGACGGCTTAGCAACAAAGTAAGTTTTAAATGAATTATGATGGCTACGCATATAACACAGTATTTATTTTCTTGTATTGGGCTTTAAGTCCAGCCCGTTTTTTCTTTCACGTAACCCTTAAACATTATAAATGGGGTTGAAACATTTCAATGTAGATAATGTTCTGTTTTACTATTTATATTCAATAATACAATTTCTTTTCAATCAAATCTGAATATTCTAACTTGGTATCGGAGCACAGGTGCTTTTTTTAGCAATTGATTGTCAGAAGTGTCGGTCAATTAGTGATCCATCAGAGTGATATCATCATCTGGATCACCCTTCATCGAAGTTCTAGCTTCTCATTTGAAGGTTGTTGCCCTGTCTTGAAATCAAGAAGCTTCGCCTATAAATCTGTGGCTGCTGTCTTGCTCAGAAACAAAGTTGATCAGAGGAAAAACTCTTGAAACTGATCAAAACAGATCAAGAAGTCATCAATATTGTATAAAGTGCTGTCATGGATTGTCAATTAGATTTTTATATCTGTTCTACCAAATTCATGAAGGTATTTCTCTCCATCTTGACAATCTAAGTTGCAACATTCAACAATATTGTATATCCTGAAATCTGTTCTAATTCAAGCCTCAGAGAGTAAAAACTTACCTCTGATTTCTTCTGGATTCTCGAATTCTTGCATCTGTGTGCATTTCTTTTCATTTCTTTCATCATGGCAAATTCTGGAAATGAATCTAGCCCACAAGTCTCCAGCAATAGGCTTCTAAACCCACCACCACCGTCAGATCCCATCCAAGATTTAATGAAAACCATCATTAACCCTCAGAGTCAACTGATTTCAACACATCTTGATGAATCAAACTACCTGTTATGGAAATTACAGGTTGAAACAGCAGTTAGAGCATATGGTCTTGATGACTATTGTAACGACCCGTGTTTTTCGACCATTTGAATATGAATATTTAAATTAGTTTTAAATATTATGTTGGGAATATTAATGGAATTTAATATTTAATTCGTTATTAAAAACGAAGTTGAACGTTATAATTTATATATAATATAATTCGAGCTTGGAAATGGCGTGCAGTTCGTAATATTTGGTTTTGAACTTCAACTGAGAATACAGAATTCGATTTAAGTCGGATTTCTGTAAAACAAGACACGTTGGGACCGTATTGACGATAATTTTCATATGAAAGAGAAAAATCTAGATTTCGTGTTATAGTTTGATAGTTATGGCCAAATCAAATTTTGGAAAAAACGCTGTGGAAATCGTTATCGGCCGTTAAAATACCGTTTTGCAAACGAACTCTGTTTTCGATGAAATTAGTTTCATTGGGACCATATCGCTAAATTATTGTCAGGAAGTCAAACGGCGTGGCAAACAGATGGCGTATGTGACCACAACAACCGTAAATGCCCATTCAAATTCTCCAACGCGTATTTAATTAAATAAAAGGAGTATTTGAGTGTAACTCGAGCAGACGATCGAATTAGACCACGAAACCAGTTCCGTTGAGTTTGTATCGTCGATTAGAGTCAGAATAAGTATATAGTTTGTTATTTTTAGAGACCGGAAAATTTGGTGTTAAAAGGGGTATAGCGGTTCGGGGTAAAAACAGCCTATCGGGCAAACAGTCTCAGAATGCGACGAAATTAGTGTCGTTGGGTTCGTATCGAAAAGTTATTGTCAGACTTCGCAGTTTCAAGTTGATCGGGTTTATCTGGTGATCGTGAAAAATTAAAATGCGTATTCATTTCTGGTTTTATAAAGGAATTTTTTTCATACGACCTCGGATTTCGATGAAACTTGTTCCATTGGGTTCGGAATACCTTTTTACATTAAGATTAGCATTTTTATCAGTAAACAGAAGTCAATTGTGGATAGTTTTACGCGTTACTTTACCGTAAAGTTTCGTTATAATTAAAATATTAATATATCAATCCCACACTTCACTATATATATCAACGTTAAGGGTCAAAACCCTATTTGTTTCATCCGCGGTTAACCATTTTGGGAGCCGCCACTACTTCATTGAACGGCCACCATCTTCCAACACTCATCCTTGATTTTTTCCCCCTCCATTTCATTTTCTGGCAAAGCCCTCAACCGCGAAGAGGATCAGCTAAGTGAGGGCGTCATTCTGAACGGCGATGATCGCCTGGAGATTTTTCTGGCAACTGGGATTCTTGTTCGAAGTTGTGGCGTTCAAAACCAAGATGGAGTCGCCGGAGTTGCTCGAGTTGGATGGGATCTGGGGCGCGGATCAGGTGGGTGAAGGCGCAGCTTCTGGAAGTCTCGGATGGGATTCCAGCGTTCAGTTAGTGGTGCGACAGTGAAATCTTTGAGGGTCAGCGTGGGTTTTCAGCAAAAGGAACAAGCTGTATCATGTATTTAGAGGAAAGCAAAGACAAGAAGAGATCGGGCACAAGATTGAACAGTATGCGAAGAGAATGAGGAAGCGTGAATGAAGGGCTATGGCATTCATGAGCATCGGCCAAACTGAGGTTTCAAAACATAATTAAACATAAAGGGGATTAATTCATATTAATCTGTGATTAATTATTCAATTAAATGAATTATGATTTCAGATGCAAACAAGCTGAATGATAAAAGCAGTCGGGAAAAGCAGAGAACGAGAGGAGGAATTGAGAACGTTAGCCTGTTTAACTGTGTGAAAGTAATTAGTTTTAATATTTTATTAAAATTTAATTAAGAATATTATTATCAAAAATTGTGCTAATATCAGTTTTGAACAGAAAGGTAACAGGTTGTTTGAAAACAAGAAGCAACTTTGAACAACACGGTGAAGGAGGAAATGAACGAGTGAATTATCGGCCTTGGTTTTCTTAACAAGAGTAATAAATTTTAACAACCATTTGATTAAGAAATTTATTATTATAATTAAGTCATGAATTAAACCATGTTTAACATTATATCATGTTATCAGAATTTGAACCAAACTAGAGACATTGTGATCGTATGATTGAATACCACATTTGGGACTGACGGGGACAGAATGAGACAAGTCTGAAATCAACTGGATTTTTAATTAAATTAAACAACTCGTTTAATTTAATTAAACTCAGCCGTCTGAGCAACGGAATCAACTAAAGGTGAGTTAAACTCACTCAGTTTTCCCTATTTATATTTTATATAAATTGGGTTTTTATTTTGTGTGCTCTGCTTGCCAATGGTTGACTGTTTTGCTAGGTATTTATCTGTTGATTTAACCGATGAAATTAAACTGTGTTTAATTTCAGTGAAATACCAAATCGTTATTTTTAACGATTGGTTCCAATAAAGGTAACTCACCTGGGTTGGTCACGTTTATTTATAAACGTGTTTAAATGGTTGAATTGTTTGAATTGCTTGTGGTTGATGTTGAATGGTTGCTATTTAGTGTTATCAGTTAAACAAAACTGAATGGTCTGATTTGAGATAACCATTTGAATACAGGGAAGAACAGGTTGGAGGGACCCAACCGGATCCCTCAAATGTATTATTTATTTTCATATTATTATATATGAACTGATCTGTTTGTGTGATTGATTTGATGGTTGATTATTAATTGAATATTCAACATCTGTTTGGTTTGAACAAATAGGTGATATTGGTTAAGTGTTTGGCAGAGTATGGCCTTTAAAATCAATCGGGTTATAGACAGTGATTCACCGTCAGGTGAATCGATAGAGTTGAAGTTATAAAATTTACTTTATAACTGGAGTTAGATTTTGGAAAAAATGTATTATTTTGAACATAAGTTATTAAAGAGAATTAAATAAATATTTTATTTATTTAAGATTCGATTTGTTAGTAATTTATTTTATAAAGTAAATTCTGATGTTAATCAGATTTACAAAGAATGAGAATAGAGAATGAATCGAATGGTTAAACTTTGATAATTGTTTTGAAAGAAAACAATTAATGGAAATAATTTAAATCAATTATATTTTAATTAATTTAAAGTGAAGGTTAATTAGAATTAGTTTACGAGATAATCGAATTTTGACTTGACAAAATTGACCATTTAAACTGGAATCGAATATCAAATTAGTTTGTTTCGAAATTGCGAAATGAAATAGTTGAAGAATATTGTTTTAACTTTAAACAAGATCTTTAAAAAGGATTTTCTATTTATTTTAGTAAATGAAGAAATTAACTACTGAAGTAGTTAATGAGTAAAGAAAATTATTGTTTTAATAAGAATTTAGAAGACTACTTTTGAAAAGTAATCGAAGAGAAGTGTAATCCAAATTGGATTGTGAAAGGAATCTATGAGCGGGTTTTATATTTAAGGCTAAAATGTTTATAACGATGGAAAAAAGAGGATTTCAAGCGAAGATGATAACTTAATTTTAAGTGTTGTGTAATTATGTGAATTAAGGTAAAGGGTTTATATAAACCAGGGTCGTGTAAACGAGGTTTAACGTGTTAAGGCGTTAATTTTACTTGAAAACAAGATCAAGAAAAAAGGAGAATTTTAAATGAGATTTCAAAATGGGAAAATGGTCGAATAATTTTGAAAGGAGATTGGAAATAAGCGAATCTGGGCAAAGAACTGAGTTATAGAGTTGTAACGACCCGTGTTTTTCGACCATTTGAATATGAATATTTAAATTAGTTTTAAATATTATATTGGGAATATTAATGAAATTTAATATCGAATTCGTTATTAAAGACGAAGTTGAACGTTATAATTTATATATATAATATAATTCGAGCCTGAAATGGCGCTGCAGTTCGCAATATAGAATTTTGAACTTCAACTGAGAATACAGGATTCAATATAAGTCGGATTTCTGTGAAACAAGACACGTTGGAGCCGTATTGGCAATAGATTTCATATGAAAGAGAAAAATCCAGATTTCGTGTTATAGATTGATAGTTATGGCCAAATCAAATTTTGAAATAGTCGCTATGGAAAACCGTTATTTAATTATAGGCCTTTAAGATAGCCGTTTTGCAAACGGACTCAGATTTCGACGAAACCAGTTTCATTAGAACCGTATCGTTAAATTATTGTCAGAAAATCAAACTGCGTGGAAAACCGATGTCGTATATGGCCACGGTAGCCGTAAACGCCCATATAATTTCTATAGCGCGTAATTAATTCAATATAGGGATATTTGAGAGTAACTTGAGCAGATGATCGAATTAGGCCACGAAACCAGTCCCGTTGAGTTCGTATCGTCGATTAGAGTCAGGATATGTATATAGTTTGTTATTTTTAGAGATCGAGAAATTTGGCGTTAAAAAGGGTAGGGCGGTTAGGGGTAAAAATAGCCTACCGGGGCAACAGCCTCAGAATGCGACGAAACTAGTGCCGTTGGGTTCGTATCGAAAAGTTATTGTCAGACTTCGTAGTTTCAAGTGGATTTGATTTATCTGGTGACTGTGGAAAAATTAAACGTGTGTTCATTTCTGGTTTCATAAAGGAAATTTTTCCATACGACCTCGGATTTCGACGAAACTTGTTCCATTGGATCTGGAATATCTTTTTACACCAAGATTAGCTTTTTATCAGTAAACAGAAGTCTATTTTGGTTAGTTTTACACAGCATGATGTAGTGTCTATCCGGCAGTTCGAATTAAGCATGCATTTTGTTTACAGCTCAGAGTACATCTGGTCTAATTTTAAATACTCTTTGTCATTGGAGACGGTCCATTTATCGTTAATAAGAACATTGATAGTTGCTTTGTGTGGCATTTAAGTACGCACCATCCCTTATTCCTTTGCAAACGCAGCCTTCCCCAGTTAGTAACGCGAGACCAGATACCACCTCTGCTGACCTAAAGGAGAAACATGTATACCTACCAGTGAAGCTACTTTGTCCTTTCGATTGGAGAAAAGAAAATATCTCCCTGATGCCATTTACTTACCAGCGCGCCTGTCTGTACGAAGGCCTACAAATTGCATGGCCGTATGAGAAACTAAGTGCAGGCTTTTGGTGTATATGTATTTTCAAATCAGCTACCTACACATACTGAAACAACAGTTGCTTTAAACAGCTACTGTATGAAAAATGAATACTCATGCCGTCACCTATATTCGAAAAGAAATTACACTGTTAGCTACTCTACGCATTTTTTTTCCTGTGAACCTATCTAGTCTAATAACTTGGCAACCACGGACCTTTCCCATATATAAACATGACTGCCCCTTTATTGTTTTCGTGGGTTCAGGCAATGGTGTAAATTGTTTTTCCCTCAACAAATTAAATCCAAACAACTAGCATTATACCTCAAAGGAATCCCGTAATTTGTTTATATAGGAGTTCCTCAGTGTTTTTGTACATTACTGTAAGAATTTAGGAAGGGTCGAGCACTTCTTTTTGGTTCCGAACAGGGAAGCCGTAGCCTGGAGATGTACACACGTGTGTACTGTGTTCCAACGTAGAAAATGGGAAGGCGGGTGGCGCTCGGATCAGTGGAGGTGGTTGGCTCAACATGAGTCTGATGAAAGGGTGATGGAATGGAGTGAAGTAGCACGTGTTTGTTGAGCGGGGAAGTGTCTGGACGTTGCTCTATGGGTATTCTAGAATGGATGTGTGTGAAGATGCATGGGACATGAAGCAACAGTAGGGGAGTTTTGAACTGAAGAATGGGAGCACGCATGGACGGATCTGACGTGGGAAGAAGCACAATAGTCCAACAAAGTATATTTTCGTTTATACCTTAAGGGAGGATGCGTGAATAAGATTCAGCTTTAGCAAAACATAAGTGTATCCGACATAGCAAGCTACACTGGGATCGTGACAACGAACAGAACACTATCAAACTGATTTGGGCAGGGACAGAGATAGATGGAGATTCCGGTTAAATTAAACGACTATTTTAATTTAACCGTAACTGAACCGTTCAACGAACAAATAAGGTGAGTTAAACTCACTCAGTTACCCTTTTTATATTTTATATAAATTGGGTATTTTTATTTTGTGTGCTCTGCTTGCCAATGGTTGACTGCTTTGCTAGTTATCTATTTAACTGTTAATTTAACCGATGAAATTAAACTGTGTTTAATTTCAGTGAAATACCAAATCGTTATATTTTAACGATGGGTTCCAATAAAGGTAACTCACCTTGGTTGGTCACGTTTATTTATAAACGTGTTTAAATGGTTGAATCGTTTGAATTGCTTGTGGTTGATGTTGAATGGTTGCTATTTAGTGTTATCAGTTAAACAAAACTAAATGTGGTGATTTGAGATAACCATTGGAATACAGGGAAGAACAGGTTGGAGGGATCCAACCGGATTCCTCAAATGTATTATTTATTTCATATGATCATATATGAACTGTCCTGTTTGGGGTGATTGTTTTGATTGTTGATTGTTGAATGTTCAACATCTGTTTGGTTTAAAACCAATGGGCGATATTGGTTAAGTGTTTGGCAGAGTATGGCCTTTAAAACCAATCGAGTTATAGATATTGATTCACCGTCAGGTGAATCGATAGAGTTGAGATTATAAAATTTATTTTATAACCAGAGTTAGATTTGAATTATATTATTTGAATAAAAGTTATTTGAAATAAATAAATAAATATTTTATTTGTTTAAGACTTTGATTTGTTACGAAGTTATTTTGCAAAGCAAATGCTGATGTTAATCAGATTTACCAGTTGAAGAATAAGAAATGAATTAAATGGTTAAACCTTGGAAGTTTGTTTTGCAAAGAAATAAATAATTAGAATCTATTTAAATTAATCATATTTTTGATTAATTTAAAGCGAGGATTGTTGGAATCGGTTAATGAGGTAATCAAGCTTTTGAGTTAATTAAATCGACCGTTTGGAATTAGAATTGTTTATCAAGTTAATGTGTTTTGACTAAAATAGTTAAATGAATATTGTTTGAATTTAAATAAGGATCAAAGGGATTAACTACTAAAGTAGTTAATGTTTGAAATAAGCTATTATTTTAATTCATGATGAATTTAGGGAAATATTCTTAAATGGGAATTCATTCAAAAAGTTACCGAATGTGAGATGCAAGCTAATTGAATGGTGAAAGGAAATAAACGTACTCAATTATATGAATTAAGTGAAAGGAGATTACGATAAAAAGGGTTTATTATAAACCAGAGGTTTTAAGTGAGATTTAAAGTGTAAGACGTTAATTTTACATTAACGTTATTTGAAAACGAGATCTAGTAAAAAGGAGAATTTTAAATGAAATTTCAAAATGGGAAATTGAATATATTTATTCGAGATAGAATTAGCCAAACATAATTATTGGGCTAAGTTGCCATTTCGTACGACTACTAGCGTAATTCGCAGGGCTGCAGATAACCTACGGCGGTCGGATGTTTTCCTGAGGGATTCAGGCGTAACCATTGTGATCGCTGTGATCTAGAGTCAAGTGAATGGAGTTAAGACGAATGTTAATTAATCAATTTGAGTTATTCAAATATCGTATTTTTGAATATTAAAAGAATTGGGAGTTTCAATTTAACAAAAAGGAAATTAGTTTGTTAAAGGCCAAGTGATGCTGAATGCTGAACCAGTGAACTCATTGGAGTGTCATGTTTGAAACACTGTATATTTTGATAGTTAAAACACCGACTATCAAACCTGTCCAATGCGAGTGTTGGTATGGAAAGACCGGGATCGAATTTATATTCGAAAACCATTCCGACCAACAAATACGTGAAGATCTCAGAAGATGATCGAGATGGAGCATTGAAGACCGTGGATCTTCATAAACGGAAGGACCACTAATGTTCTCTGCCTGGCAAGCAGAGATAAGCTGTGATTCTGTCGTGGTTGGAATCTACGGGTTGCAAGGACTTCTCGCTACTGATCCATGGGGTGATTCCTATATGGATGCGGTAGGAGAGTGCCTTCGGTTCATCCTGTTCCTGGATGACGTATATGGACGAATGTCTGACAGAGTATTTCCAAAGGATCACGTACGTTGATTTCTTCAAACGTGCTATGGTTGTTGGCGGAGAATTGCCATTCTCTAGCTTTCGGCTAGAGTATTTTTGTGGATATCAATTAGTGATATCTGATGGATTTGACGATGTGGCATTCAAAGTGAATGACGACCGGATGTCAAGAGTTAATTCTAGCCTCAAGCCTCATCAACCGGGAAATGACAAAAATCGGGCAGGCAGCATGGCTATGTGGGTCGCTCCCATTAGGGTGTAGAATCACCTATCTAGAGGAAATCCTATTTGTTTCTTAATCTATGTTTCGATGCTGTCCCTTGTCGGGAGATGGTTGCTGATCCCAACTGTCGGTGATATACATTCGATACACTCAAGCGAAATGAGTGGTCGGTCATGTGAGGGCCGGGTTGCAAGAAGTTCTTGTTGAACCCAGTGTATTCGTCTCTAGAGATACACGATCGGAAGGTGGACCCATACCTTGCCAAGTTGGAATCCAATCTCCAATAAGCGCCTGCGGGTTTTTAATTGTATACTATATATGTAGAGCGTGAGATGCAAGCGTTCTACTAGATTCTATTTACTTGTATTTAGACATTATTATAATATCAGAACAAGATATTGGTTTCAAAACTGTTTTGGGTTATCGTAAGGTAAAAACCGTCCGTGTTTATGTGTGGATTTGGTCTTACGATTATCCTTTTCTTCTGAAAAGATTTTGAACTTTAAAATCAAGTTGGGTGATTTACCCTTATACTGTGCGAGTTTATCTCACTCTGGTTCACCAGACTGACCCGGTGTTTTGTAAATGCTCGGGTTAGGCCGGGTTGTACAGGTTCAGGTTATCGACTGCTGTGAAGAGACGAGCTGGAAGAGTCCAGACGTATGATATTATTATTCCGCTGTGTGTTATATGAGGACAGATTAGTATCACTGTCCAGATGTGTACTCTGATATTGTAAGTATTTCAAAAGTTCTCAATAAAGATTTATTTCTGTATTATATTTTGTTCCGCTGCGATGTGAGACTCTGTGTGGTGTTTCTTCTTCTTCTAATCTAATATTTCTATCTTATCTATTCTCACCCTCTAACTTCTTTCTATTAATGATCTGGAATGTTCGATGTCTGAATGGTCAACATGATAGTTTGATGTTGATTTTCGGAGTCGAAAATCCCGGTTCGTTACAGTGGTATCAGAGCTATTGGTTAAGTAATTACCTTGGCTCTGTGGCGTGACTCAGTAGAGATGGGGTTAGTAATACCCTAAGATTGAGTTTGAGTGTATATATACGAGTGAACGTATTTGTAGATTTTATAAAAAAATTGTTTTGTATTGTGGAGATTTATTTGTTTGAGCTGTCTGTGAGTTCTGGTCGATCAGTTTGATCCACTGTATCGATAGGGATTACCAAACACTCAAGTACGATAAACCGACACAGTATGTTTTGAAAGAGGGTAAATGAAATAATTTTACCCAAATTATATTTTAATATAAAAGGATGATTAATATTTGAAGTATTATAGTATATTGGATGTATTGGTTGATTATAATCGATATGGTTATATAAATAACCAATTAGAATTCGTATAATATAAAAGCAGATTAATTAAATCTGAAATTTGAAATCAGAATTGGAACTTAAATTCCTAAATGTGGAAAAGGTGATTACAAATGAACTTGGACGGTATATATGAGAATTTTAAAATCCTGGGAGATTTTAAATTGTTTACAAGCATCGTGAAATTTATTTTGAAATAGATTTCAAAATGGAAGTGTTTAAAATTGGAGTTTTGAAATGATATAGTATTGAACTCACTTCGATAGCTGGGAAATAATTCTGATGATGACGGCCGCATCATCAGTGTTCATTTTCGAGTTCTAAGTGACGGATTACTACCAAAGGTTTTGTTTTGAATTGCTTTGAGAAAGACAAGTTTGAATCCTGAAAAAAAAGATAATTTGATTTTTGAAAGAGCTGAACTGTTTGAAAACTCCCAAGGAAATTGTTTGAACAAAAACAAAATTAAATAAAAGTTTGTGAAAGCAAATATGAAATGAATTGAAACCGATTAACTGGAAATTGAATCGGGAGATAATATATCGAGTTGAATCAGATTTTGAAATTTGTGAAACAAGAATCTGAAATAGTGTTGGTTGGAATTGATGATGGATGATGATTGAGTTAAGAATGGAATTTGGCTTGGACGCGTGAAGGATTTGGTTCTGAGGATAAAGTTGGAATTTTGGGGATGCATTTGTATATGCTAACAGGGTAGCAGATGGAAGGGATATAAGGATATGCCCGACAAAAAGGTACACGTTTATTTTTACATGGATTTGGAGATTTGTGAGCCAATTTGGCAAGCCGCTTGGCTGTTTTATTTTCTTTTGAATTGGAGAAGGCCTAGAAAGGCAAATAGTGGTTGTACCGATGGAGCCGTACAGAGGAGGTGCTGGCGAAATTTTTCGGAAATTTAAGGTGTTAGAAAATTTTCGATATTTTTGAAAATATTTATTTACAGTATTGAATTGGTTTCTGATTTAATATAAAATTGGATTTGAAATTTAATGAGTTTATAACGTTCTTTCTTACATTAGCAATTTCGAGGACGAAATTATTTTAAGGGGGGAAGAATGTAACGACCCGTGTTTTTCGACCATTTGAATATGAATATTTAAATTAGTTTTAAATATTATATTGGGAATATTAATGAAATTTAATATCGAATTCGTTATTAAAGACGAAGTTGAACGTTATAATTTATATATATAATATAATTCGAGCCTGAAATGGCGCTGCAGTTCGCAATATAGAATTTTGAACTTCAACTGAGAATACAGGATTCAATATAAGTCGGATTTCTGTGAAACAAGACACGTTGGAGCCGTATTGGCAATAGCTTTCATATGAAAGAGAAAAATCCAGATTTCGTGTTATAGATTGATAGTTATGGCCAAATCAAATTTTGAAATAGTCGCTATGGAAAACCGTTATTTAATTATAGGCCTTTAAGATAGCCGTTTTGCAAACGGACTCAGATTTCGACGAAACCAGTTTCATTAGAACCGTATCGTTAAATTATTGTCAGAAAATCAAACTGCGTGGAAAACCGATGTCGTATATGGCCACGGTAGCCGTAAACGCCCATATAATTTCTATAGCGCGTAATTAATTCAATATAGGGATATTTGAGAGTAACTTGAGCAGATGATCGAATTAGGCCACGAAACCAGTCCCGTTGAGTTCGTATCGTCGATTAGAGTCAGGATATGTATATAGTTTGTTATTTTTAGAGATCGAGAAATTTGGCGTTAAAAAGGGTAGGGCGGTTAGGGGTAAAAATAGCCTACCGGGGCAACAGCCTCAGAATGCGACGAAACTAGTGCCGTTGGGTTCGTATCGAAAAGTTATTGTCAGACTTCGTAGTTTCAAGTGGATTTGATTTATCTGGTGACTGTGGAAAAATTAAACGTGTGTTCATTTCTGGTTTCATAAAGGAAATTTTTCCATACGACCTCGGATTTCGACGAAACTTGTTCCATTGGATCTGGAATATCTTTTTACACCAAGATTAGCTTTTTATCAGTAAACAGAAGTCTATTTTGGTTAGTTTTACACAGCATGATGTAGTGTCTATCCGGCAGTTCGAATTAAGCATGCATTTTGTTTACAGCTCAGAGTACATCTGGTCTAATTTTAAATACTCTTTGTCATTGGAGACGGTCCATTTATCGTTAATAAGAACATTGATAGTTGCTTTGTGTGGCATTTAAGTACGCACCATCCCTTATTCCTTTGCAAACGCAGCCTTCCCCAGTTAGTAACGCGAGACCAGATACCACCTCTGCTGACCTAAAGGAGAAACATGTATACCTACCAGTGAAGCTACTTTGTCCTTTCGATTGGAGAAAAGAAAATATCTCCCTGATGCCATTTACTTACCAGCGCGCCTGTCTGTACGAAGGCCTACAAATTGCATGGCCGTATGAGAAACTAAGTGCAGGCTTTTCGTGTATATGTATTTTCAAATCAGCTACCTACACATACTGAAACAACAGTTGCTTTAAACAGCTACTGTATGAAAAATGAATACTCATGCCGTCACCTATATTCGAAAAGAAATTACACTGTTAGCTACTCTACGCATTTTTTTCCTGTGAACCTATCTAGTCTAATAACTTGGCAACCACGGACCTTTCCCATATATAAACATGACTGCCCCTTTATTGTTTTCGTGGGTTCAGGCAATGGTGTAAATTGTTTTTCCCTCAACAAATTAAATCCAAACAACTAGCATTATACCTCAAAGGAATCCCGTAATTTGTTTATATAGGAGTTCCTCAGTGTTTTTGTACATTACTGTAAGAATTTAGGAAGGGTCGAGCACTTCTTTTTGGTTCCGAACAGGGAAGCCGTAGCCTGGAGATGTACACACGTGTGTACTGTGTTCCAACGTAGAAAATGGGAAGGCGGGTGGCGCTCGGATCAGTGGAGGTGGTTGGCTCAACATGAGTCTGATGAAAGGGTGATGGAATGGAGTGAAGTAGCACGTGTTTGTTGAGCGGGGAAGTGTCTGGACGTTGCTCTATGGGTATTCTAGAATGGATGTGTGTGAAGATGCATGGGACATGAAGCAACAGTAGGGGAGTTTTGAACTGAAGAATGGGAGCACGCATGGACGGATCTGACGTGGGAAGAAGCACAATAGTCCAACAAAGTATATTTTCGTTTATACCTTAAGGGAGGATGCGTGAATAAGATTCAGCTTTAGCAAAACATAAGTGTATCCGACATAGCAAGCTACACTGGGATCGTGACAACGAACAGAACACTATCAAACTGATTTGGGCAGGGACAGAGATAGATGGAGATTCCGGTTAAATTAAACGACTATTTTAATTTAACCGTAACTGAACCGTTCAACGAACAAATAAGGTGAGTTAAACTCACTCAGTTACCCTTTTTATATTTTATATAAATTGGGTATTTTTATTTTGTGTGCTCTGCTTGCCAATGGTTGACTGCTTTGCTAGTTATCTATTTAACTGTTAATTTAACCGATGAAATTAAACTGTGTTTAATTTCAGTGAAATACCAAATCGTTATATTTTAACGATGGGTTCCAATAAAGGTAACTCACCTTGGTTGGTCACGTTTATTTATAAACGTGTTTAAATGGTTGAATCGTTTGAATTGCTTGTGGTTGATGTTGAATGGTTGCTATTTAGTGTTATCAGTTAAACAAAACTAAATGTGGTGATTTGAGATAACCATTGGAATACAGGGAAGAACAGGTTGGAGGGATCCAACCGGATTCCTCAAATGTATTATTTATTTCATATGATCATATATGAACTGTCCTGTTTGGGGTGATTGTTTTGATTGTTGATTGTTGAATGTTCAACATCTGTTTGGTTTAAAACCAATGGGCGATATTGGTTAAGTGTTTGGCAGAGTATGGCCTTTAAAACCAATCGAGTTATAGATATTGATTCACCGTCAGGTGAATCGATAGAGTTGAGATTATAAAATTTATTTTATAACCAGAGTTAGATTTGAATTATATTATTTGAATAAAAGTTATTTGAAATAAATAAATAAATATTTTATTTGTTTAAGACTTTGATTTGTTACGAAGTTATTTTGCAAAGCAAATGCTGATGTTAATCAGATTTACCAGTTGAAGAATAAGAAATGAATTAAATGGTTAAACCTTGGAAGTTTGTTTTGCAAAGAAATAAATAATTAGAATCTATTTAAATTAATCATATTTTTGATTAATTTAAAGCGAGGATTGTTGGAATCGGTTAATGAGGTAATCAAGCTTTTGAGTTAATTAAATCGACCGTTTGGAATTAGAATTGTTTATCAAGTTAATGTGTTTTGACTAAAATAGTTAAATGAATATGGTTTGAATTTAAATAAGGATAAAAGGGATTAACTACTAAAGTAGTTAATGTTTGAAATAAGCTATTATTTTAATTCATGATGAATTTAGGGAAATATTCTTAAATGGGAATTCATTCAAAAAGTTACCGAATGTGAGATGCAAGCTAATTGAATGGTGAAAGGAAATAAACGTACTCAATTATATGAATTAAGTGAAAGGAGATTACGATAAAAAGGGTTTATTATAAACCAGAGGTTTTAAGTGAGATTTAAAGTGTAAGACGTTAATTTTACATTAACGTTATTTGAAAACGAGATCTAGTAAAAAGGAGAATTTTAAATGAAATTTCAAAATGGGAAATTGAATATATTTATTCGAGATAGAATTAGCCAAACATAATTATTGGGCTAAGTTGCCATTTCGTACGACTGCTAGCGTAATTCGCAGGGCTGCAGATAACCTACGGCGGTCGGATGTTTTCCTGAGGGATTCAGGCGTAACCATTGTGATCGCTGTGATCTAGAGTCAAGTGAATGGAGTTAAGACGAATGTTAATTAATCAATTTGAGTTATTCAAATATCGTATTTTTGAATATTAAAAGAATTGGGAGTTTCAATTTAACAAAAAGGAAATTAGTTTGTTAAAGGCCAAGTGATGCTGAATGCTGAACCAGTGAACTCATTGGAGTGTCATGTTTGAAACACTGTATATTTTGATAGTTAAAACACCGACTATCAAACCTGTCCAATGCGAGTGTTGGTATGGAAAGACCGGGATCGAATTTATATTCGAAAACCATTCCGACCAACAAATACGTGAAGATCTCAGAAGATGATCGAGATGGAGCATTGAAGACCGTGGATCTTCATAAACGGAAGGACCACTAATGTTCTCTGCCTGGCAAGCAGAGATAAGCTGTGATTCTGTCGTGGTTGGAATCTACGGGTTGCAAGGACTTCTCGCTACTGATCCATGGGGTGATTCCTATATGGATGCGGTAGGAGAGTGCCTTCGGTTCATCCTGTTCCTGGATGACGTATATGGACGAATGTCTGACAGAGTATTTCCAAAGGATCACGTACGTTGATTTCTTCAAACGTGCTATGGTTGTTGGCGGAGAATTGCCATTCTCTAGCTTTCGGCTAGAGTATTTTTGTGGATATCAATTAGTGATATCTGATGGATTTGACGATGTGGCATTCAAAGTGAATGACGACCGGATGTCAAGAGTTAATTCTAGCCTCAAGCCTCATCAACCGGGAAATGACAAAAATCGGGCAGGCAGCATGGCTATGTGGGTCGCTCCCATTAGGGTGTAGAATCACCTATCTAGAGGAAATCCTATTTGTTTCTTAATCTATGTTTCGATGCTGTCCCTTGTCGGGAGATGGTTGCTGATCCCAACTGTCGGTGATATACATTCGATACACTCAAGCGAAATGAGTGGTCGGTCATGTGAGGGCCGGGTTGCAAGAAGTTCTTGTTGAACCCAGTGTATTCGTCTCTAGAGATACACGATCGGAAGGTGGACCCATACCTTGCCAAGTTGGAATCCAATCTCCAATAAGCGCCTGCGGGTTTTTAATTGTATACTATATATGTAGAGCGTGAGATGCAAGCGTTCTACTAGATTCTATTTACTTGTATTTAGACATTATTATAATATCAGAACAAGATATTGGTTTCAAAACTGTTTTGGGTTATCGTAAGGTAAAAACCGTCCGTGTTTATGTGTGGATTTGGTCTTACGATTATCCTTTTCTTCTGAAAAGATTTTGAACTTTAAAATCAAGTTGGGTGATTTACCCTTATACTGTGCGAGTTTATCTCACTCTGGTTCACCAGACTGACCCGGTGTTTTGTAAATGCTCGGGTTAGGCCGGGTTGTACAGGTTCAGGTTATCGACTGCTGTGAAGAGACGAGCTGGAAGAGTCCAGACGTATGATATTATTATTCCGCTGTGTGTTATATGAGGACAGATTAGTATCACTGTCCAGATGTGTACTCTGATATTGTAAGTATTTCAAAAGTTCTCAATAAAGATTTATTTCTGTATTATATTTTGTTCCGCTGCGATGTGAGACTCTGTGTGGTGTTTCTTCTTCTTCTAATCTAATATTTCTATCTTATCTATTCTCACCCTCTAACTTCTTTCTATTAATGATCTGGAATGTTCGATGTCTGAATGGTCAACATGATAGTTTGATGTTGATTTTCGGAGTCGAAAATCCCGGTTCGTTACAAGAGTTGTATAACCAAATCCAATAGTTAAATGGAATTTGTTTGAGACTAGAATGAAATATTGATTTTGATTACAACTTATGCTTATCGGAGGATAAGAACGTTGTTGATCAAGGTCTGAGAGGTAATTAAAATACCCCAACTTGAACAACATCGGGATTATCTGAAGATGGTATTAGTTGGTAATCGTAAGAGACGTTAGTGGATATGTTTTGAAAATCTAAACAGCGATTTTAGCACTGTTGTTATAATATATGTTTTGTAAATCTAATATAGCGATTGTAGCGCTTTTGCTATAGTAAATGGGTTGTAACCCTAAACAGCGATTATAGCGCTGTTGTTTTGTAAATCTAAATAGTAATTATAACGCTATTGTTATAACATATGTGCTATAAATTTCTTTGTTAAAACTAATGGATTTCCGAATCTAAAAGATGATTTGACGGAAGAATTAAGTGGGAAATTGAATATAGTTATTCGAGATAGAATTAGCCAAACATAATTATTCGGCTAAGTTGCCATTTCGTACGACTGCTAGTGTAATTCGCAGGGCTGCAGATAGCCTACGGCAGTCGGATGTTTCCTGAGGGAATCAGGCATAACCATTGTGATCGCTGCGATCTAGGGTCAAGCTAATGGATTTAAGTCGAGTATTAGTTAATCAATTAGAGTTAATCGATTAGAGTTAAATCGGATTAGAGTTATTCAAATATCGTATTTTCAATATTAAAGAGTTAGAAGTTTTATTTAACAAAAGTAAATCAGTTTGATTTAAAGGCCAAGTGATGCTGAGTACTGAACCAGTGAACTCATTGGAGTGTCATGATTGAAACACTGTATATTTTTGATAGTTAAAACACCGACTATCAAATCTGACTAATACGATTGTTGGTATGGAAAGACCGGGATCGAATTTATATTCGAAAACCATTCCGTCCAACAAATACGTGAAGATATCAGAAGATGATCGAGATGGTGCTGTGAAGACCGTGGATTTTCACCATCGGAAGAACCACTAATCGTCTCTGCCTGGCAAGTAGAGATAAATTGTGAATCTGTCGTGGTTGGAATCTACGGGTTGCAAGGACTTTTCGCTACTGATCCATGGGGTGATTCCTATATTGGATGCAGTAGGAGAGTGCCTTCGGTTCATCCTGTTCCTGGATGACTTGTATGGACGGATGCCTGACAGAGTATTTCCAAAAGGATCACGTACGTTGATTTCTTCAAACGTACTATAGTTGTTGGCGGAGAATTGCCAAACTCTTAGCTGCTGCTAGAGTATTTTTGTGGACATCAATTAGTGATATCTGGAGGATCTGATGATGTGGCATTCAAAGTGTATGATGTTCAAAGATAAATTCTGGCCTCAAGCCTCATCAACCGGGAAATGACAAAAATCGGGCAGGCAGCATGGCTATGTGGGTCGCTCCCATTAGGGTGTATGATCACCTATCTAGAGGAAATCCTATTTGTTTCTTAAATCTATGTTTCGATGCTGTTCCTTGTCGGGAGACGGTTGCTGATCCCAACCGTCGGTGGTATACATTCGATACACTCAAGCGAAATGAGTGGTCGGTCATGTGAGGGCCGGGTTGCAAGAAGTTCTTGTTGAACCCAGTGTATTCGTCTCTAGAGATACACTATCGGAAGGTGGACCCATACCTTGTCAAGTTGGAATCCAATCTCCAATAAGCGCCTGCGGGTTTTGATTGTATACTATATAGGTGGAGCGTGAGATGCAAGCGTTCCACTAGATTCTATTTACTTGTATTTAGACATTATTATAATATCAGAACAAGATATTGGTTTCAAAACTGTTTTGGGTTATCGTAAGGTAAAAACCGTCCGTGTTTATGTGTGGATTTGGTCTTACGATTATCCTTTTCTTTGAAAAGGTTTTGAACTTTAAAATCATGATTGGATGGTTCACCCTTATTACTGTGCGAGTTTATCTCACTCTGGTTCACCAGACTGACCCGGTGTTTTGTAAATGCTCGGGTTAGACCGGGTTGTACAGGTTCAGGTTATCGACTGCTATGAAGAGACGAGCTGGAGTTGTTCGGACGTATGATATTACTACTATTCCGCTGTGTGTTGTATATGAGAACAGGCTATTATAACTGTCCCATGGTATGATGTACTCTGATACTGTAAGTATTTTAAAGCTTTCAATAAAGATTATTTCTGTATTATATTTTGTTCCGCTGCGATGTGAGACTCTGTGTGGTGTTTCTTCTTCTTCTTCTATTCAATATTTCTACCTTATCTATTCTCACCCTCTAACTTCTTTCTATTAATGATCTGGAATGTTCGATGTCTGAATGGTCAACATGGTAGTTTGATGTTGATTTTCGGAGTCGAAAATCCCAGTTCGTTACAGTGGTATCAGAGCTGAAGGTTAAGTGATTACCTTGGCTCTGTGGCGTGACTCAGTAGAGATGGGGTTAGCAATACCCTAGATTGAGTTGAGTATATATATACAAGTGAAAGTATTTGTAGATTTTATAAAAATTATTTTATATTGTGGTGATTTATTGGTTGAGTTGTTTATGAGTTCTGGTCGATCAGTTTGATCCACTGTATCGATAGGGGTTTCTAAACACTCAAGTACGATAAACCGACACAGTATGTTTTGAAAGAGGGTAAATGAAATAATTTTACCCAAATTATATTTTAATATAAAAGAATGATTAATATTTGAAGTACTATAATATATTGGATGTGTTGTTTGTTATTATAATCAAATGAGATTATAAAATGTGAAATGGTTATATATAACCAATCAGAATTCATATAAGTGAAATATATGAAAATCAGAGGAGTTAAATCTGAATTTAAATCAGAATTGAAATTAAAACTTTGGAAATTTGGACAAGTGGTTGAAAATGGAATTGGACTTAATATATGAGAATTTTAAAATCCTGGGAGGTTTTTAAATTGTTTTACAAGCCTTGCAAAGGATATTTTGAACTGATTTCAAAATGAAAGTGTTTAAAATTGGAGTTTTGAAATGATATAGTATTGAACTCACTTCGATAGCTGGGAAATAACTCTGATGATGCTGGCCACATCTTCAGTGTTCATTTTCGAGTTCTAAGTGACGGATTGCTACCAAAAATCTTGTTTTGAATTGCTTTGAGAAAAACAAGTTGTTTTGGATCCTAAAAAGGAATATTTGATTTTTGAAAGAGCTGAACTGTTTAAAAACTCTCAGGGAAATTGTTTGAACAAAAACAAACTTTAAATAGAAATTTGTTAAAGCAAATACGAATTGAATTGAAACAAATTACCTGGAAATTTATTCAGGATATAATATATCAGAAGAATCAGATTTTGAATTAGGAGACAAGAATCTGAAATGGTATTGGACTGGTAAGTTAAGAGGTGGAATTGATAATGGATGGAAATTGAGTTAAGAATGGGATTTGGTTTGGACGCATGAAGGATTTGGGTTTGAGGATAAAATTGGAATTTTGTTTGGGGAATGCATTTGTATATGCTAACAGGGTAGCAGATGGAAAGGATATAATGATATGCCCGACAAAAAGGTACACGTTTATTTTTATATGGGTATGGAGATTTGTGAGCCGATTTGGCAAGCCACTTGGCTGTTTTATTTTCTTTTGAATTGGAGAAGGCCCAGAGAGGCGAGTTGGAGTTGTACCGATTGAGCCGTACAGAGGAAGTGCTGGCGAAATTTTTCGGAAATTTAAGGTGTTAGAAAATTTTCAATATTTTTGAAATTATATATTTACTGTATTGAATTGATTTTGATTTAAAATAAATTGGATTTGAAAATTAATGGGTTTATAACGTTCTTTCTTACCTTAGCAATTTCGAGGACGAAATTATTTTAAGGGGGGAAGAATGTAACGACCCGTGTTTTTCGACCATTTGAATATGAATATTTAAATTAGTTTTAAATATTATGTTGGGAATATTAATGGAATTTAATATTTAATTCGTTATTAAAAACGAAGTTGAACGTTATAATTTATATATAATATAATTCGAGCTTGGAAATGGCGGGCAGTTCGTAATATTTGGTTTTGAACTTCAACTGAGAATACAGAATTCGATTTAAGTCGGATTTCTGTAAAACAAGACACGTTGGGACCGTATTGACGATAATTTTCAAATGAAAGAGAAAAATCTAGATTTCGTGTTATAGTTTGATAGTTATGGCCAAATCAAATTTTGGAAAAAACGCTGTGGAAATCGTTATCGGCCGTTAAAATACCGTTTTGCAAACGAACTCTGTTTTCGATGAAATTAGTTTCATTGGGACCATATCGCTAAATTATTGTCAGGAAGTCAAACGGCGTGGCAAACAGATGTCGTATGTGACCACAGCAACCGTAAATGCCCGTTCAAATTCTCCAACGCGTATTTAATTAAATAAAAGGAGTATTTGAGTGTAACTCGAGCAGACGATCGAATTAGACCACGAAACCAGTTCCGTTGAGTTCGTATCGTCGATTAGAGTCAGAATAAGTATATAGTTTGTTATTTTTAGAGACCGGAAAATTTGGTGTTAAAAGGGGTATAGCGGTTCGGGGTAAAAACAGCCTATCGGGCAAACAGTCTCAGAATGCGACGAAATTAGTGTCGTTGGGTTCGTATCTAAAAGTTATTGTCAGACTTCGCAGTTTCAAGTTGATCGGGTTTATCTGGTGATCGTGAAAAATTAAAATGCGTATTCATTTCTGGTTTTATAAAGGAATTTTTTTCATACGACCTCGGATTTCGACGAAACTTGTTCCATTGGGTTCAGAATACCTTTTTACATTAAGATTAGCATTTTTATCAGTAAACAGAAGTCAATTGTGGATAGTTTTACGCGTTACTTTACCGTAAAGTTTCGTTATAATTAAAATATTAATATATCAATCCCACACTTCACTATATATATCAACGTTAAGGGTCAAAACCCTATTTGTTTCATCCACGGTTAACCATTTTGGGAGCCGCCACTACTTCATTGAACGGCCACCATCTTCCAACACTCATCCTTGATTTTTCCCCCTCCATTTCATTTTCTGGCAAAGCCCTCAACCGCGAAGAGGATCAGCTAAGTGAGGGCGTCATTCTGAACGGCGATGATCGCCTAGAGATTTTTCTGGCAACCGGGATTCTTGTTCGAAGTTGTGGCGTTCAAAACCAAGATGGAGTCGCCGGAGTTGCTCGAGTTGGATGGGATCTGGGGCGCGGATCAGGTGGGTGAAGGCGCAGCTTCTGGAAGTCTCGGATGGGATTCCAGCGTTCAGTTAGTGGTGCGACAGTGAAATCTTTGAGGGTCAGCATGGGTTTTCAGCAAAAGGAACAAGCTGTATCATGTATTTAGAGGAAAGCAAAGACAAGAAGAGATCGGGCACAAGATTGAACAGTATGCGAAGAGAATGAGGAAGCGTGAATGAAGGGCTGTGGCATTCATGAGCATCGGCCAAACTGAGGTTTCAAAAAATAATTAAACATAAAGGGGATTAATTCATATTAATCTGTGATTAATTATTCAATTAAATGAATTATGATTTCAGATGCAAACAAGCTGAATGATAAAAGCAGTCGGGCAAAGCAGAGAACGAGAGGAGGAATTGAGAACGTTAGCCTGTTTAACTATGTGAAAGTAATTAGTTTTAATATTTTATTAAAATTTAATTAAGAATATTATTATCAAAAATTGTGCTAATATCAGTTTTGAACAGAAAGGTAACAGGTTGTTTGAAAACAAGAAGCAACTTTGAACAACACGGTGAAGGAGGAAATGAACGAGTGAATTATCGGCCTTGGTTTTCTTAACAAGAGTAATAAATTTTAACAACCATTTGATTAAGAAATTTATTATTATAATTAAGTCATGAATTAAACCATGTTTAACATTATATCATGTTATCAGAATTTGAACCAAACTAGAGACATTGTGATCGTATGATTGAATACCACATTTGGGACTGACGGGGACAGAATGAGACAAGTCTGAAATCAACTGGATTTTTAATTAAATTAAACAACTCGTTTAATTTAATTAAACTCAGCCGTCTGAGCAACGAAATCAACTAAAGGTGAGTTAAACTCACTCAGTTTTCCTTATTTATATTTTATATAAATTGGGTTTTTATTTTGTGTGCTCTGCTTGCCAATGGTTGACTGTTTTGCTAGTTATTTATCTGTTGATTTAACCGATGAAATTAAACTGTGTTTAATTTCAGTGAAATACCAAATCGTTATTTTTAACGATTGGTTCCAATAAAGGTAACTCACCTGGGTTGGTCACGTTTATTTATAAACATGTTTAAATGGTTGAATTGTTTGAATTGCTTGTGGTTGATGTTGAATGGTTGCTATTTAGTGTTATCAGTTAAACAAAACTGAATGGTCTGATTTGAGATAACCATTTGAATACAGGGAAGAACAGGTTGGAGGGACCCAACCGGATCCCTCAAATGTATTATTTATTTTCATATTATTATATATGAACCGATCTGTTTGTGTGATTGATTTGATGGTTGATTATTAATTGAATATTCAACATCTGTTTGGTTTGAACAAATAGGTGATATTGGTTCAGTGTTTGGCAGAGTATGGCCTTTAAAATCAATCGGGTTATAGACAGTGATTCACCGTCAGGTGAATCGATAGAGTTGAAGTTATAAAATTTACTTTATAACTGGAGTTAGATTTTGGAAAAAATGTATTATTTTGAACATAAGTTATTAAAGAGAATTAAATAAATATTTTATTTATTTAAGATTCGATTTGTTAGTAATTTATTTTATAAAGTAAATTCTGATGTTAATCAGATTTACAAAGAATGAGAATAGAGAATGAATCGAATGGTTAAACTTTGATAATTGTTTTGAAAGAAAACAATTAATGGAAATAATTTAAATCAATTATATTTTAATTAATTTAAAGTGAAGGTTAATTAGAATTAGTTTACGAGATAATCGAATTTTGACTTGACAAAATTGACCATTTAAACTGGAATCGAATATCAAATTAGTTTGTTTCGAAATTGCGAAATGAAATAGTTGAAGAATATTGTTTTAACTTTAAACAAGATCTTTAAAAAGGATTTTCTATTTATTTTAGTAAATAAAGAAATTAACTACTGAAGTAGTTAATGAGTAAAGAAAATTATTGTTTTAATAAGAATTTAGAAGACTACTTTTGAAAAGTAACCGAAGAGAAGTGTAATCCAAATTGGATTGTGAAAGGAATCTATGAGCGGGTTTTATATTTAAGGCTAAAATGTTTATAACGATGGAAAAAAGAGGATTTCAAGCGAAGATGATAACTTAATTTTAAGTGTTGTGTAATTATGTGAATTAAGGTAAAGGGTTTATATAAACCAGGGTCGTGTAAACGAGGTTTAACGTGTTAAGGCGTTAATTTTACTTGAAAACAAGATCAAGAAAAAAGGAGAATTTTAAATGAGATTTCAAAATGGGAAAATGGTCGAATAATTTTGAAAGGAGATTGGAAATAAGCGAATCTGGGCAAAGAACTGAGTTATAGAGTTGTATAACCAAATCCAATAGTTAAATGGAATTTGTTTGAGACTAGAATGAAATATTGATTTTGATTACAACTTATGCTTATCGGAGGATAAGAACGTTGTTGATCAAGGTCTGAGAGGTAATTAAAATACCCCAACTTGAACAACATCGGGATTATCTGAAGATGGTATTAGTTGGTAATCGTAAGAGACGTTAGTGGATATGTTTTGAAAATCTAAACAGCGATTTTAGCACTGTTGTTATAATATATGTTTTGTAAATCTAATATAGCGATTGTAGCGCTTTTGCTATAGTAAATGGGTTGTAACCCTAAACAGCGATTATAGCGCTGTTGTTTTGTAAATCTAAATAGTAATTATAACGCTATTGTTATAACATATGTGCTATAAATTTCTTTGTTAAAACTAATGGATTTCCGAATCTAAAAGATGATTTGACGGAAGAATTAAGTGGGAAATTGAATATAGTTATTCGAGATAGAATTAGCCAAACATAATTATTCGGCTAAGTTGCCATTTCGTACGACTGCTAGCGTAATTCGCAGGGCTGCAGATAGCCTACGGCAGTCGGATGTTTCCTGAGGGAATCAGGCATAACCATTGTGATCGCTGCGATCTAGGGTCAAGCGAATGGATTTAAGTCAAGTATTAGTTAATCAATTAGAGTTAATCGATTAGAGTTAAATCGGATTAGAGTTATTCAAATATCGTATTTTCAATATTAAAGAGTTAGAAGTTTTATTTAACAAAAGTAAATCAGTTTGATTTAAAGGCCAAGTGATGCTGAATACTGAACCAGTGAACTCATTGGAGTGTCATGATTGAAACACTGTATATTTTTGATAGTTAAAACACCGACTATCAAATCTGACTAATACGATTGTTGGTATGGAAAGACCGGGATCGAATTTATATTCGAAAACCATTCCGTCCAACAAATACGTGAAGATATCAGAAGATGATCGAGATGGTGCTGTGAAGACTGTGGATTTTCACCATCGGAAGAACCACTAATCGTCTCTGCCTGGCAAGTAGAGATAAATTGTGAATCTGTCGTGGTTGGAATCTACGGGTTGCAAGGACTTTTCGCTACTGATCCATGGGGTGATTCCTATATTGGATGCAGTAGGAGAGTGCCTTCGGTTCATCCTGTTCCTGGATGACTTGTATGGACGGATGCCTGACAGAGTATTTCCAAAAGGATCACGTACGTTGATTTCTTCAAACGTACTATAGTTGTTGGCGGAGAATTGCCAAACTCTTAGCTGCTGCTAGAGTATTTTTGTGGACATCAATTAGTGATATCTGGAGGATCTGATGATGTGGCATTCAAAGTGTATGATGTTCAAAGATAAATTCTGGCCTCAAGCCTCATCAACCGGGAAATGACAAAAATTGGGCAGGCAGCATGGCTATGTGGGTCGCTCCCATTAGGGTGTATGATCACCTATCTAGAGGAAATCCTATTTGTTTCTTAAATCTATGTTTCGATGCTGTTCCTTGTCGGGAGACGGTTGCTGATCCCAACCGTCGGTGGTATACATTCGATACACTCAAGCGAAATGAGTGGTCGGTCATGTGAGGGCCGGGTTGCAAGAAGTTCTTGTTGAACCCAGTGTATTCGTCTCTAGAGATACACTATCGGAAGGTGGACCCATACCTTGTCAAGTTGGAATCCAATCTCCAATAAGCGCCTGCGGGTTTTGATTGTATACTATATAGGTGGAGCGTGAGATGCAAGCGTTCCACTAGATTCTATTTACTTGTATTTAGACATTATTATAATATCAGAACAAGATATTGGTTTCAAAACTGTTTTGGGTTATCGTAAGGTAAAAACCGTCCGTGTTTATGTGTGGATTTGGTCTTACGATTATCCTTTTCTTTGAAAAGGTTTTGAACTTTAAAATCATGATTGGATGGTTCACCCTTATTACTGTGCGAGTTTATCTCACTCTGGTTCACCAGACTGACCCGGTGTTTTGTAAATGCTCGGGTTAGACCGGGTTGTACAGGTTCAGGTTATCGACTGCTATGAAGAGACGAGCTGGAGTTGTTCGGACGTATGATATTACTACTATTCCGCTGTGTGTTGTATATGAGAACAGGCTATTATAACTGTCCCATGGTATGATGTACTCTGATACTGTAAGTATTTTAAAGCTTTCAATAAAGATTATTTCTGTATTATATTTTGTTCCGCTGCGATGTGAGACTCTGTGTGGTGTTTCTTCTTCTTCTTCTATTCAATATTTCTACCTTATCTATTCTCACCCTCTAACTTCTTTCTATTAATGATCTGGAATGTTCGATGTCTGAATGGTCAACATGGTAGTTTGATGTTGATTTTCGGAGTCGAAAATCCCAGTTCGTTACAACTATATTCTTGGAACAAAAATTGTTCCTCCAAAGTTTATTAGAGACAGTGAAGATAAACTCATAAGTAATCCTGAATACATAATGCATCAGAGACAAGATGGCTTAGTATGTGCCTGGTTGATGTCATCTATTGGTCCAACTATCTTACCACAATTGATTGGAATTAAAACAACTCAAGAAGTTTGGGAAACTGTTGCAAGAAATTTCTCAAATCAGTCATCAGCCAGAGTAATGCATTATAGAAGACAGTTGCATAGTATAAAGAAAGGAGAGTCATCAATGAATGAATATTTGTTAAGAGTTAAGAACATTTGTGATCAGTTGAATTCAGCAGGTCAAAGAATACTTGAATCAGAACAGGTTATTGCTATTGTTAGTGGTTTAGAGGATGAATATGAAGCTGTCACTGCAATAATACTATCCATGGATCCAACTCCTTCATTACAATATGTATATTCTACTTTACTATCACATGAAATCAGAATATAACACAAGAAAATTGTTAATGTTGATTTATCTGTCAATTATACAACATATGGCAGAGGAAAAAATCAGGATAAAGGAAGTAATTCGAGAAATCAATTCAACAATCAAAGAGGGGGTTGGTCTGGAAGAGGTAGAAGAGGTGGTAGAAGCAACAACAACAACAATAATAGAATCAAATGCCAAATTTGTGACAAAGTGGGGGCATAGTGCTAGCAAGTGTTATTTCAGATTCAATACTAACTACACTTCCTCACAACAAAGCAACAATGCCTCAGCAAATTTGGTTAATTCATCAAATGATGGCAGTAAAGCACATGGATAAATTCATAATGCTGATACTACCAATAGCGATGAAGTTTCAGATGATTGCTGGTTTCCAGATTCAAGTGCAACAAACCATGTGACCAACAATCTAAACAACTTAAATTTGGGAAACAAGGAGTATAAAGGTACTCAAAATCTTACTGTTGGTAATGGTAAAACTGCACTTATTACACACACTGGAAATGCAAGTTTAGATGGAACAAAAAATTTATTTCTAAAGAATTTATTAAGAGTTCCATAAATTAAGAAAAATCTGATGAGTGTTTCCCAATTTGCTAAAGATAATAAGGTTTATTTTGAATTTTACCCTAATTCTTGTATTGTCAAAGACTTAATGACACATAAAATTCTATTGCAAGGTAAAGAGAGTAACAAATTATACAGATTTGACATTAGTTCAAATAATTCTGATCATAAAAATGATAATTGTATAATGTCTGTTACTAATGTTTCTAACTGCATTAAGGACTTTGATTTGTGGCACTGTAAACTGGGTCATCCTAGTATAAAAATTACTAAGCATGTAATGATGAATAATAATTTTTCTGCCTATCAATTTCCTGAATCATATATGTGTTCTGCTTGTCAATTGGGAAAGAGTCATAAACTTGCATTTCCAGACTCACACACTGTTTATTCTAGGCCACTTGATCTTATTGCTACAGATTTGTGGGGTCCTGCACACATTAATTCTTGTTGTGGTCACAAGTATTATATATCATTCATTGATGCATACTCTAGATTTGTATGGATTTACATGCTAAAATCTAAGTCTGAAACCAGTAATGTGGTGATACAGTTTATTAACAAAGTTGAAAACATGACTGGAAATAGAGTTCACACCTTTCAGACAGATGGTGGAAGAGAATTTTTACCCTTAAAATCTTTTTTTGATAAAAAGGGTATTAATCACAGAACTACATGTTCCTACACTTCAGAACAGAATGGGTTAATTGAAAGAAAACATAGGCATATTGTTGAAACTGGTTTGACCTTATTAGCACAAGCTTCTATGCCTTTTAAGTATTGGGCAAATGCATTTTGTACTGCAGTACATTTGATTAATTTAATGCCTACTAAGGTATTAAAATTCAAATGTCCCCAAGAAGTTTAAACTAAAATTAAACCAGAATACAAACATTTAAAAGTGTTTGGATGCCAATACTTTCCTTATATAAGGCCTTATAATAATCATAAGTTAGATTATAGGTCAACGCCTTGTACTTTTCTGGGATATTGCAATAAACAAAAAGGATATAGATGTCTAGATAGGAAGGGAAAGATTTATATTTCAAGACATGTAAGGTTTAATGAACATGAATATCCTTTTAGCAAAGATTGTGAAAGCATTTCAGAAAAAAGTGCAAGTACTAGACAGGTAATGTATGACATACCTGATGAAACTGGAGTGTTAGTGCCAATTCTTACTGGTAAACATGGTACAAATTCAACCTCTCAACTCACTGTGCCATCAAGAAGGCCAGGTCAAGAGCAAAGCAGCTATGAAAGCCCTCAACACACCATGCCTTCTGATAGGCCAGGTCAAGAGCAGTCATCCTCTAGCCATCAAATTGAAGACAATGCTCAACAAAGAAGACAAAGTATTAGTACTTCTCATAATGACCATACAACAGATAATAGAGATGCAAATGATAATCAAGCTGTTGCTGGTAATGAAACTACAAATCAGCATCCAATGCTTACTAGAGCCAAATATGGAATTTTCAAACCCAAGATTTTTAATACTACATCTACTTCTGAAGAGCCATCATCATATTATGAAGCAGTTCAAAATGAAAATTGGAAGTCTGCTATGAATGATGAATACATTGCCTTAATTAAGAAGGGAACTTGGAAACTGGTTGAAAGACCAGAACACAAAAATATTATTGGCTGTAGATGGGTATTTAAATTAAAAAGAAATACTGATGGCTCAATTTCAAAATACAAAGCAAGACTGGTGGCTAAAGGGTATTCACAACTGTATGGTTTTGATTTTTCAGAAACTTTCTCACCTGTTGTGAAACCCACATCCATTAGAATAATTCTAACAATTGCTTGGTAAAGAAATTGGGACATCAAACAATTAGATGTTAATAATGCTTTTCTTAATGGTGATTTACAGGAAGAAGTTTACATGGAGCAGCCTCCAGGTTTCACTCAACAGTCTACAAAAAAACTTGGTGTGTAGACTCAACAAGGCTATCTATGGGTTGAAGCAAGCTCCTAGGGTTTGGTTTGACAAACTAAAAACAACACTGATCAATCATGGAAACTGTAGCGACCCGAACTTCCCCGGTCTCCGAAGAGATGAGAAAGAACGAATTACTGTGAGAACAAGACAAAACAGAACGCAGACTAAAGAACATTTCATTGTTATTACAACAATTCCATCAGAATACAAGAATATACAGAGTATAAATAAATATTACACCAAAATATCAGAGATTTAAATTACATTTAAATACATCGCAGCGGAAAATAATACAATACACAACTAGAAGAAGATATACGGATACAAAGCTTTCCGGATATCATTCCAGCTGTAAACCAGGATCCTGTGAATATAAATCTGCAAAACCAAAACTACTAGCTGCCCATGTCAAAATAAGGGCACCCAGAGTTTAGGTTAAAACAATAAACTCCAGGTCAGTCATGTGACTGGTGTGAGAACTAAAACAGTTATTAATCTTTATTTTAAAGTTAGGTAAATCAAGGGACCACGCCGTATAACACGGAACGGGTTTCCTCCCAAGAATACCAGTGCATAAAACAAACAGCGCAATGCTAAATAAAGAAAAATGAAGCTGTTATAAGACCCAGGTCCTATCACACAATGCAACGCAAGCCGGGGGATAGGGTTTTCCCTTATAACAGCCAAAGAATGCTTGATACGTTTAAAACAAATCATTTGATACTATAATAAGTGCATAGTATATAAAACAACTTCAAATCATAAGTATCAATCATAGGCGACATGGGTACCATATATCATGTCTCCATACTAGTTCTACAATTAAAACCGCAATGTCACGTATTTGGAAATTGGATTTCCGTCTGTGAACCGAGGCAAAAGATAGTCCTCAACTGATTCGAGACGCTCTAGCCCGCCCCTCAGGCAAGTACTCAGTCAAGCCTTTGGATCGTCAGGGCCGGTCCACCGATGTGGATTAAAATGCCTGAACATGCATTTCCCCGCCCTTTGGGGCGTAAATGAGCCAACGAATGGCTCCATCGGACCCGGATCGTCCGATATAACCGAGGCGCCTCGCAACAGCAACAACCACACAGGTGAAAAGTATATAAATGTCAGGGCTGGTAGGTCACTGACACCACCCTAGCTAGAAAGAAACGCATGCCCTCCCTGAGGTCCTTCTCCCGTTTTTGGTTCACAACCGGGGTGCGAGGCTCGCGAATTCACGTTACACAAAGCTATGCCACACAGGCGGTGCTTTGATCATCAACCACAAGACTTTGCTTTTCAACAGAAGCCTTGATCATTTGCATCTTAGCATGCCACACAGACAATTCACTCCATGCGATTGATATCCATCAATATATAACCCCTGAGCTCGTACGTCTCAGAGAAGGGCGTTAAGCAAGAGAATAAATTCTCTGCCGCCAAACAGATATATATTTAATAGAGATCAATCACACAGACTAAAATCCAATGTCAAACACACAGTCCATTTACAAGTCCGTTCTGGGTCTGAACGAAACCGGAGGCACCTAGTACCCCGCATGTCCATCGATCTCCAAGCACGCCTGGACGATCACCAACTGTTTCCATCTTCTTGGGTGTACAGCCCAATCAAGATCATCAGTAATCACCCAAATGACGTGAAGACTTCCGGTCTTCAACCACCGTCTTCATCTTCGACTTATCGTCGTATCAGTTATTCAGAATGGGATAAACCCGGTCTTTCCGAATAACTCACGTATATTTTAAATAAGTGTTACACAAACACAACATACGCCTCATTCCAATTCATCAGTCACTAACCGTAAATTAATCAAGAGAATAATTTCCCAAATATTAACCCCGAAGGCCGAAACCAACATCAGATCAATATCCAGGAAACCATTCTGCTTGGCTAACCGACAGTTAGTTTCTAAATTTCACATTCATAGGGAAAGGTTCCCATTAATTTTATCCAAGATAAATTCCTTGAATTTATTCTCTAATCTTCTTTTGAATTTCGATTCAACTAGTCGGGATTAACGGACCTTACCGAAGTAATCATTTGTTTTAATTTCCCAATCCCAACCTATTCATCCCATGAAGTAAAACTGGTAATACTTCATATCTAACACCACGGCGTTATCGGTAAATTCAATTACCATTTCACGTTCAAATCTAATTAAAGATTTAACTATCGCCTGGAGTAAAACTGGTGATACTCCATTTCGATTGTTTCAATCTAATTAAAGATTCATTAAAACTCCACTTAGTTTTAATCGTTAACTGGGTTAAAGAATCAGTGTCATTTAAAACACGGTTCACGATAAACCCAAAATCACATTCATTAATTATCGGGTTAAAGAACAAGTGTTATTTAAAACACTGTTCACGATAAACCCAAAAATCAATATCAATTCAATTTCAATTAAATATTATTTAATTGGTACACTTCATTAAATCTAAATAAAAAGATTTAATCTTTTCTCAACTGGGTTCAAGAACGGTGTTAGTCAAGAAACCATTCACGACAAACCCAAATCACATTTGATATTCAATACAAGGCTCTGAATAGAAAATATATCGGCCTATATTCAATATCAAATTCTACGATTAACAAATGTCGTATTGGAAATAACGATATAAATATATATCTTTCAAATTTCCATAACAACATCTGTATAATCACGAATTCCAACATCGAAATATTCCGAAGACAATTTCGATTCAAATCAACTCCAATGCAATCATTGGAAATTTTGGTTATTTTTAAAACCCTTTTCAAATTCAATTTATTTATTTAAAAATAAATAGAATTATAATTCTAGTTCAAAACTAGTTCATTTCGATAAAAATTTGTTTTTATCTCTTCAAATATGGAGTTTTTCATCCCAATCCTTTCTAAATCATTTATTATGATTTTACACAAATTATTACTATTTTTAATAATTTTATCAAGGCCCGTACAGTCGATTTCCATCAACGGCCATCGAACTGCACTTACAGCGACCTTTTTCAAATTTGATTTGGACATAATTCCAAATCCAACCGTTAGATTTCTAATTTCTAATATTCGTTAGAAAGCTCTTTTCGATACGAACCCAATGGTTTCGGTTTTAGGAGAATCCGACGGTCGGATCTCCCGTAATGTCTGTTTGAAATAGATGGTCGAAATTTACGAACTATGGCGGCGCGGCGCGTTCTATTCAGGCCATTATATTATATATATAATATATATAATATATATTTCGTCGATTCCTATTTAAAAACGAATTTTATAAATAGTTTTGAATTCGTTTCAAAAAGAATTTCAACCTCCATTTCAGTTCAAATCAAAATTGAATTTTTCCTTATAATTTCGTTTTAAAATTCATTTCTATTCAATTTAATTTGAAATCGTTTTATATTCAATTCATTTCGAAATCGTTTTATATTCAATTCATTTCGAAATCGTTTTATATTCAATTCATTTCGAAATCGTCTTCAATTCAATTCATTTCGAAATCGTCTTCAATTCAATTCATTTCGAAATCGTCTTCAATTCAATTCATTTCGAAATCGTCTTCAATTAAATTCATTTCGAAATCGTTTTCAATTCAATTCATTTCGAAATCGTTTTCAATTCAATTCATTTCGTTTCAAAATATTCGATTTCAAAATTACTTTTCAATATTCATTTTAAAATGAATAAAATCGATATAAATATCGTTCACGTCAAAATGGCGTCAATCTAATCAACATGGCTTCATATATTCCTTTATTCTAGTCAACAAATGAATATTTATTTTTGTCAACACACGACTAATCTCAACGAATGAGTAATGTCCACGTGAGACTATTTTAGTTAAATTATTTCGTTCAACACATGACTAATCTCAACGGATGAGTACAGTCAACACATGAACCTTTCTATTATAAAGATGTAATAACCCGGAAAATGCGAGCCAGTTTGAAATTTTTATTTTGGCGATTTTAGCGAATTTTCATTATTTAAAATGAATTATTTTAAATAATATCGACGAGAAATTTACTTTGAATATAATTCGAACGTATATATTTATACGCTTCGTCGTTAGAATATAAATATTTATATATAATTATAAATAGAATTGAAAATGGCGCGGTAGTTCGATAATTCGATTTCAAACTTCAATTGAATGTACCGGGTGTAAAACAATCCGGATTTTAGTGAAACCAAAAACATTAGGATCAAATTGATATTATCTTTCCAACGAATCCGAAAAATCAAGATTTCATAGCGGAAATCAAAGGATATGTCCAGTTGAAAATTCTGAATAGTCGCTATGGAATTCAGGCCCTTAAAAATGGACATTTTGCAAACGACCTCGGATTTCGGTGAAACCAGTTTTGTTGGGTCCGGGATGTAAAGTTATTGCTAGGTTTCAAATTTCATAATTTTCCAAATCAATATGTGAGCGTGGCAAAGGAAAACGCGTTTGACCAGTTTCAGTTGATTTTAATCGACTGGAAATTGGCCATTTTTCAAACGGTCTCAGAATTCGACGAAACTAGTTTTGTTAGGACCGTATCGTCAATATGAAACTAGAAAATATTTTTCTGGAATTTTTCTAGTTAGTATGGGACCCCGGTAATTTGAAATGTACGTTTAAAATTCAATATAGTGATTTAAATGAAAATTCAACGGAAACTGATTGTAACAATCAAATCGGCTTGCGATACATATCCCATTGTGTTCGGAATGGGGGTAAAACGCTATGGACGACAGGCGGTGGGCCTCGTTTCGAGGTCGTATGTAAAAGTCAACCTTTTTGAATAATTAAATAATTAAATAAAAAAAATATAAAATATATTCTCCCCCCCCCCCCCTTTTTCTTCTGCTTGCCCCCCCCCCCCCCCCGATTCATTTACCAGAAACGAGAAAAAAAAAGAAAGAAAGAAAACCTAAATCAAATCGCCGCCGCCCCCCCGACCTCGACGCCGACGAACATCATCGCGACGCCCCCTCCGTCCGACCTCCTCCTTCCAGCGAAGCCCTCGAACCCCCAGTCAACGCAAATCGAAGCCGCCGCCCTGAAGCCTAGACGCCGACACCTCCGACCACCACAACCTGCCGCCGACGCCGCCTTCTTCTTCCCCTCCCCCCTTCGCAGGTCGGTGAGTATTTTATTTTATCTTTATTTATTTTATTTTATTTTATTCTGTAATAAAACTGTTTTCTTCTGTTTTTTATACATATAGAAAGAACAAAAAAACTGTTATTTTAAAGGAGTAAAACTGATTTTTTAGGAATCGTAAAAACTGATTTTTATTAGACATAAAAACTGATTTTTTTTAAGAACATAAAAACTGATTTTTTTTAAGAACATAAAAACTGATTTTTTAAAAAGAATTTTAAAAACTGATTTTGTAAAAAGAATTTTAAAAACTGATTTAAAAAGAATTTTAAAAACTGATTTGATAAAGAATTTTAAAAACAGATTTTTTGAAAGGGTTTTTAAACAGATTTTTTGAAAGGGTTTTAAAAATGATTTTAGAAAAAGATTTGATCTTTAAAATAGAAAAGACGGAATTTTTATTAAGTAAAAGATGTAAGATATGATTTTTATATTTTTAACAGAAATAAAAAATATAATTTTTACATCATAGGAATATTAAAAATATAATCTTTATATATTGAATAGCGAAGTCAAAATATGATTTTTATATGTTGAACTTCGAAATAAAAATAGAATTTTTATATATTGAACTTCGAAATAAAAATATGATTTTTATATATTGAATAGCGAAGTAAAAATTCGATTTTTACATATGTAGAGAATACGGGCGAAAGCGACAAAAAGGCGAGTTGGCGAAGATTTCCTGCATTGGAAGTGCCGTGGAGCTAGGATAGCTATATGTGAGAACTTCTCACCTTTCAATTTAAATTTTCTAGTTATATATATATACTAGGATGCAGACGGTGCTTAGTAGCACCCGACACAATCGTCCACAGACCATGGACTTGTTTGTTTGGTTGCATAGGTTAGTTAGATGATTTGATTTGAAATTGAATTGTTTGGTGAAATGAATGGATTGATTGATGTGTGAATGGCGTGGGCCTTCACTAGACCGGGGATAAGGCTAGGCCTCGTCCCGTTTCTAGTATCGTGCCGTTATGCCGCCGAAATTTTCTAAAATAAGTTAGAAAAATAAAAATATCATTTTATTTAAAGAATGAATTGAATAGAAATTCATAGGTTGAAATAAAATTTTTTACCGTTAAAAATATAATTTTTAACGTGAAGTGAATAAAATAGAATATTCATTTACAAACCAGACGGTTTGTTTATGTACACCTATTTGAATGACATTGATTGGGACGATAAATTTTACACATCGCCCAACAGCACAAATAAAATATGTGTTTGATTGTTTGAAACCCCACACGGGTGTTGGGATGAAATTTGAAGTTCACTCATCCTGATTGATTAAATATGTCGATCGATTGATTGACAGGCTGTTATAAGCGTTAGATATCTATATTTGATGCTTATACAGTGTAGTGCACTTTGGTTGATGGTTGATTATTTTTCAATGCTATTATATACATGTGTTGTATGAAAATCCATATAATTAACTTTATATGGTAATTGATTGGGCCTCATTCCAATTTAGAAAATAAAGAATATTAGAAAATAAAAGTTCATGTGTTGACAGTACTCATCCATTGAGATTGGTCATGTGTTGAACGAAATATTTTGATAATAACAACTATTTTGAAAATAGAAATTTATGAAGCCGTGTTGATTAGATTAACGCCATTTTGACGTAAACGATATTTATATCGATTTTATTCATTTCGAAATGAATTGAATTGAAAACGATTTCGAAATGAATTGAATTGAAAACGATTTCGAAATGAATTGAATTGAAAACGATTTCGAAATGAATTGAATTGAAAACGATTTCGAAATGAATTGAATTGAAAACGATTTCGAAATGAATTGAATTGAAAACGATTTCGAAATGAATTGAAAACGAATTCAAATTGAATTGAAAGCAAATTGAAATGAATTCAAATTGAATTGAAATTTGAATTGAATAGAAATGAATTTTAAAACGAATTTATAGAGAAGAATTCAATTTTGATTTGAATTGAAACGGAAGTTGAAATTGCTTTTGAAACGAATTTTAAAACTATTTATATATTTCGTTTTAAATAGAAATCGACGAAATATATATTATATATTATATATATATAATATAATGGCCTGAATAGAACGCGCCGCGCCGCGGCAGTTCGTGAATTTCGACCATTTATTTCAAACGGACATTACGGGAGATCCGACCGTCGGATTCTCCTAAAACTGGAACCGTTGGGTTCATATCGAAAAGAGCTTTCTAACGAATATTAGAAATTTGAAATCTAACGGTTGGATTTGGAGATACGTCCAAATCAAATTCGAAAAAGGTCGCTGTAAGTGCAGTTCGATGGCCGTTGATGGAAATCGACTGTACGGGCCTTGATAAAATTATTAAAAATAGTAATAATTTGTGTAAAATCATAAGAAATGATTTGTGAAGATTTGGGATGAAAAGCTCCATCTTTGAAAAGATAAAAATAGATTTTTATCGAAATGAACTGGTTTTGAACTAGAATTATAATTCTATTTATTTTTGAATAAATAAATTGAATTTAAAAAGGGTTTTAAAAATAACCAGAATTTCCAATGATTGCATTGGAGTGGATTTGAATCGAAATTGTCTTCGGAATATTTCGATGTTGGAATTCGTGATTATACGGATGTTGTTACGGAAATTTGAAAGATATATTGATATCGTTATTTCCAATACGACATTTGTTAGTTGTAGAATTTGATATTGAATATAAGACGGTATATTTTCTATTCAGAGCCTTGTATTGAATATCAAATGTGATTTGGGTTTGTCGTGAATGGTGTCTTCACTAACACTGTTCTTGAACCCAGTTGAGAAAAAATTAAATCTTTTTATTTAGATTTAATGAAGTGTGCCAATTAAATAATATTTAATTGGAATTGAATTGGTATTGATTTTTGGGTTTATCGTGAACAGTGTTTTAAATCACACTTGTTCTTTAACCCGATAATTAATGGAATGTGATTTTGGGTTTATCGTGAACCGTGTTTTAAATGACACTGATTCTTTAACCTAGTTAAAGATTAAAACTAAGTGGAGTTTTAATGAATCTTTAATTAGATTGAAATGATCGAAAATGGAGTATCACCAGTTTTGCTCCAGGCGATGGTTAAATCTTTAATTAGATTTGAACGTGAAATGGTAATTGAATTTACCGATAACACTGTGGTGTTAGATATGAAGTATTACCGGTTTTACTTCATGGGATGAATAGGTTGGGATTGGGAAATAAAATAAATGATTACTTCGGTGTGGTTCGCTAATCCCGACTAGTTTGAATTGATATTCAAAGGAGATTAAAGAATAAATTTAAAGAATTTATCTTGGATAAAATTAATGGGAACTTTTCCCAAAGTATAGGAATATTTGAATAAAAGAATATTCTGAATTGGAATGAGGCGTATGTTGTGTTTGTGTAACACTTTTATAATATATAAACGAGTTATTCAGAAAGACCGGGTTTATCCCATTCTGAATAACTGATTCGACGTGGTGTCGAAGATGAAGACGGTGGTCGAAGACCAGAAGTCTTCACGTCGTTTGGGTGATTACTGATGATCTTGATTGGGCTGTACACCCAAGAAGATGGAAACAGTTTGTGATCGTCCAGACGTACTTGGAGATCGATGGATATTGTTACGAACCGGGATTTTCGACTCCGAAAATCAACATCAAACTATCCTGTTGACCATTCAGACATCGAACATTCCAGATCATTAATAGAAAGAAGTTAGAGGGTGAGAATAGATAAGATAGAAATATTAGAATAGAAGAAGGAGAAGAACACCACACAACACAGAGTCTCACATCGCAGCGGAACAAAATATAATACAGAAATAACCTTTATTGAAAACTTTGAAAATACTTACAATATCAGAGTACATCAACATCTGGACAGTGCTAATCTGTCCTTATACAACACACAGCGGAATAGTAATATCATACGTCTGGACTCTTTCAACTCGTCTCTCCACAGCAGTCGATAACCTGGACCTGTACAACCCGGTCTAACCCGAGCATTTACAAAACACCGGGTCAGTCTGGTGAACCAGAGTGAGATAAACTCGCACAGTATAAGGGTGAATCATCCAACCATGATTTTAGAGTTCAAAAATCTTTTCAAAAGAAAAGGATAATCGTAAGACCAAATCCACACATAAACACGGACGGTTTTTACCTTACGATAACCCAAAACAGTTTTGAAACCAATATCTTGTCTGATATTATGATAATGTCTAAATACAAGTAAATAACAATCTAGTGGAACGCTTGCATCTCACGCTCCACATATATGGTATACAATCAAAACCCGCAGGCGCTTATTGGAGATTGGATTCCAACTTGACAAGGTATGGGTCCACCTTCCGCACGTGTATCTCTAGAGACGAATACACTGGGTTCAACAAGAACGTCTTGCAACCCGGCCCTCACATGACCGACCACTCATTTCGCTTGAGTGTATCGAATATATATCACCGACGGTTGGGATCAGCAACCGTCTCCCGACAAGGGACAGCATCGAAACATAGATTAAGAAACAAATAGGATTTCCTCTAGATAGGTGATCATACACCCTAATGGGAGCGACCCACATAGCCATGCTGCCTGCCCGATTTTTGTCATTTCCCGGTTGATGAGGCTTGAGGTCAGAGTTTATTCTTGAACATCTGATCACCATTCACTTTGAATGCCACATCGTCAGATCCGTCAGATATCACTAATTGACGTCCACAAAAATACTCTAGCAGTTAAGCTAAGAGAACGGCGATTCTCCGCCAACACTATATCACGTTTGAAGAAATCAACGTACGTGATCCTTTGGAAATACTCTGTCAGACATTCGTCCATATACGTCATCCAGGAACAGGATGAACCGAAGGCACTCTCCTGCCGCATCCATATAGGAATCACCCCATGGATCAGTAGCGAGAAGTCCTTGCAACCCCGTAGATTCCAACTACGACAGAATCACAGTTTATCTCTGCTTGCCAGGCAGAGAATATTAGTGGTTCTTCCGTTTATGAAAATCAACGGTCTTCACAGCACCATCTTGATCATCTTCTGATAACTTCACGTATTTGTTGGTCGGAATGGTTTTCGAACATAAATTCGATCCCGGTCTTTCCATACCAACAATCGTATTGGTCAAATTTGATAGTCGGTGTTTTAACTATCAAAATATACAGTGTTTCAAACATGACACTCCAATGAGTTCACTGATTCAGTATTTAGCATCATTTGGCCTTTGACAATCTAATTTCCTTTTTGTTAAATTGAAACTTCCAATTCTTTTAATATTTCAAATACGATATTTGAATACTTGCTTCGTATACCCTTCAAATTTCCACCAACATCACCTTATTATTTCTCTAATGGAAATAATAAATTATCGCCAGCCTCTGTTACGATTACCAACTAATATCATCTTCAGATAATCCTGATGTTGCTCAAGTTGGGGTATTTTAATTACCTCTCAGACCTTGATTAACAACGTTCTTACCTTTAGATAAATATAAGTTATGATCCTCCCAATATTCTATTCCAGTCGCCTTTTAAATTCTATTCGACCATTTCCACTTTGGAAATCTCATTTCCATTTCCTTTTTCTTAATTTTATTCAAGTATCGTTAATATAAAATTAACGCTTCAACTTTATACCTTATTTACATAACCTTGGTTTATTATAAACCTTTTAACTTAATTTCAAATAATTAAGTAACATTTATTTCAAGTTATCGTCTTTGCTTGAAATCCTCTTTGTAACATCGTTATAAAAATTTCGGGTTTTAAATATAAAACCCGTTCACTAATTCCCTTCACCATCTCTTTGATTTCATTTCACTTTGATTACTTTCGAAAAGTAATTCTCTAAATTATTATTAATTAAAATAATAATTTCTTTCGATTATCAACTACTTCAGTCATTAAATCTTTATCAACTAAAGTAAATGGTAAATCTCTTTAAAAACCTTATTAAATTTCAAACAATATTCATTTAACTAATTTAATCAAAACACATGGATTGGATAATCCATTCAATTCAAAACGGTCGATTAAATTCACTTAAACTGTGGTTATTTCACTAACCGATTCCAAATAAATTCCCACTTTAAATGATTTAAAATTAAATCATTTTAAATAAATTCCATTTATTGGTTTCTTTACCAACCAAGTATCAAAGTTTAACCAGCCGATTCATTTCTTATTCTCTTACTGGTAAATTCTGATTAACATCAGTATTTACTCTATAAAATAAATTAATATCAAATTGAAGTTTGAATAACAAAATATTTATTTCTCTTTAATAACTTTTATTCAAAACCATATATTTAAAAATCTAACTTCAGTTATAAAATAAATTTTTATAACTTCAGCTCTATCGATTCACCTGACGGCGAATCAACATCTATAACCCGATTGATTTTAAAGGCCATACTCTGCCAAACACTTAACCAATATCACCAATTGGTTTAAACCAAACAGATGTTGAATATTAAATCAATAATCAATCATCAAATCAATCACACAAACAGATCAGTTCATATATGATAATATGAAAATAAATAATACATTTGAGGGATCCGGTTGGATCCCTCCAACCTGTTCTTCCCTGTATTCAAATGGTTATCTCAAATCGGACTGTTTAGTTTAACTTAACTGATAAACTAAAATAACAACCATTTAACCTTAACCACAAGCAATTCAAACAATGCAACCATTTTAAACACGTTTATAAACAAACGTGACCAACCAAGGTGAGTTACCTTTATTGGAACCAATCGTTAAAATAACGATTTGGTATTTCATTGAAATTAAACACAGTTTAATTTCATCGGTTAAATCAACAGTTAAATAGATAACTAGCAAAGCAGTCAACCATTGGCAAGCAGAGCACACAAAATAAAAATACCCAATTTATATAAAATATAAAAAGGGTAACTGAGTGAGTTTAACTCACTTTGATCAGATTGTCGCTGAAACAGTTAGTTTTAATTAAATTAAACAGATGTTTAATTTAATTAAATATCCCAGTTGATTCCAAATCTTGTCCAGCTCCGTCCCATGACGTAAATTTCACTGATGCTAGTTTACCGCATCCTGAACCATTCCATTCTGATAACATAATCACAGATTATAAATATTTTAAGTTAATATAATTAAATTAGATAAATAACTCGAATTATGGTTATAAATAAATTATTATTTATTTTCAGGGTTAAGCTAATTACATTTATACTTAACGGCCATTTTCCCAAACCACTTCGTTCCTTCGTTTCCTGTTGTTCAAACACGCCTGCACCAAAATCAATGTTTTAACAAACATGATTTTAATTGTAATCAACTCCTTAGTGTTAATTAACCACTAATCAATTACCTTAGGGCGTAAATTTACTTGTTCGATTAAATTCCTTTTCACTGTTTCCGGTCTTGTCCTTTTCCGTTCAAGCATGCTTCCCTTTCTTATGTTTCAGCACTTCACGTTTTCTATCTCCTTTAATCCATCAAATGTCCTAATTAAACCCAAATCCCACTTTCGTTTTTCTTCAGCAGTCATCGAACCAAACTCGTCCTTTAAAACCCGGATTCATTCATCAGCTTCATGTACCGTGATTTCCACCCCAAACCGTCCGTCTTCATCCTTCAACCACCACGCCGGAAATAGATGGTCGAACTCCATCATCCTCCACTGGTATGCGCGCCTCAGGTTGGTCCGCCCTTCGCCAGAATACCACCCAAATCGGTGGTGCCTCCTGCGAGCAAACCACTCCCAACCTGCTGTTGTCCTCAAAGCTTCCCCACTTCATATTTTCCAGTCCGCGCTCCGACCTTACTATGCCATCTTCTTTCCCCTCTTTTTTTTTCGTTTATTTCAATCAGTGAAAGGAAGTGGTGGGTATGAGTACGAGATGGGAAAGAGGCTGCATGTATTTATAGTGTCTGCTGCCTTGGCCATCACGGTCTCCACTTGTTTGGCGCGCAAGGTATTGCTGGTAGGTCTGCGTGTGACTTAGCTAGCTGTGGCACTTCACAGCTGTTTGAAAAGAGGTTCACATGACTTATCGGCTGAAATTTTAAAAAGCTATGAATGAACAGTTGAGAGTAGGCATTAGTATATGGTTAAATTTTAGTACGTAGACGTATTTGATGTGAAAAAAAAACATAGGCTAGCAAGCTGGGTTCTCTTCTGAGTCTGCATGTACTTCAGTGTACAGAGTGGACAATAAAAATAAAATATTATTCATTAAACTTCAACACGAAGTAACACGCGGAAACTACCCCTAACGATTTCTGTCTACTGATAAAAAGGATGTCCTTAATGTAAAAAGATATTCCAGACCCAATGAGACTAGTTTCGTCAAAATCCGAGGTCGTATGAAAAATTTTCCTTTATGAAACCAGAAATGAACACGCGTTTAATTTTTCCACGGTCATCAGGTAAATCAAATCCACTTGAAACTGCGAACATCGACAATAACTTTTCGATACGAACCCAATGGCACTAATTTCGTCGCATTCTGAGACTGTTGCCCCGGTAGGCTATTTTTACCTCGAACCGCCCTATCCTTTTTAACACCAAATTTCTCGATCTCTAAAAATAACAAACTATATACCTATCCTGACTCTAATCGACGATACGAACTCAACGGAACTAGTTTCGTGGCCTAATTCGATCGTCTGCTCAAGTTACACTCAAATATCCCTATATTGAATTAATTACGCGCTTTAGAATTTATATGGGTGTTTACGGCTACCGTGGCCATATACGACATCGGTTTTCCACGCAGTTTGATTTTCTGACAATAATTTAACGATAGGATTCTAATGAAACTGATTTCATCGAAATCTGAGTCCGTTTGCAAAACGGCTATCTTAAAGGCCTATAATTTAATAACGATTTTCCATAGCGACTATTTCAAAATTTGATTTGACCATAACTACCAAATTATAACACGAAATCTGGATTTTTCTCTTTCATATGAAAACTATCGTCAATACGGTCCCAACGAGTCTTGTTTCACAGAAATCCGACTTATATCGAATTCTGTATTCTCGGTTGAAGTTCAAAACTCTATATTGCGAACTGCACGCCATTTTCAAGCTCGAATTTATATTATATATAAATTATAACGTTCAACTTTGTTTTTAATAACGAATTAAATATTAAACTCCATTAATATTCCCAATATGATATTTAAAATAAATAAATTAAATTAAATATTTGACGGCCAAAAATGCGGGTCGTTACATTCTTCCCCCCTTAAAATAATTTCGTCCTCGAAATTGCTAAGGTAAGAAAGAACGTTATAAACTTATTAATTTCAAATCTAATTTTATATTAAATTAGAAACCAATTCAATACTGTAAATATATATTTTCAAAAATATCGAAAATTTCTAACACTTTAAATTTTCGAAAAATTTCGCCAGCATCTCCTCTGTATGGCTCAATCGGTATAACCACAACTCGCCCTTTCTAGGCCTTCTCCAATCCAAAAGAAAACAAAACAGCCAAGCGGCTTGCCAAATAGGCTCATAAATCACCAAACCCATATAAAAATAAACGTGTACCTTTTTGTCGGGCATATCATTATATCCCTCCGTCTGCTACACTGTCAGCCTATACAACTGCATTCCCCAAACGAAATTCCAATTTTATCCTTAGAACCAAATCCTTCACACGTCCAAGCCAAATCTCATTCTTAACTCCATCTCAATCCATTATCAATCCCAACTCTTACTTACCAGTCCAACACCATCTTAGATTCCTGTCTCACAATTCAAAATCTGATTCGAATTGATATATTATGTCCCGATTCAATTTCTAATTAATTGGTTTCAATTCCATTTCATATTTGCTTTCAAAAATTTCTATTTAATTTTGTTTTTGTTCAAACAATTTCCCTGGGAGTTTTTTAAACAGTTTAGCTCTTTCAAGAAAATCAAATATTCCTTTTACAGGATTCAAAGCAATTCAAAACAAAATCTTTGGTAGTAATCCGTCACTTACCACTCGAAAATGAACACCGATGATGTCCGGATCATCATCGGAATCTATTTTCCAGCTATCGAAGTGAGTTCAATACTATGCCACTTTCAAAACCAGTTCTAAACACTTTCATTTTGAAATCCATTTCAAAATAACCCTTTCAATGCTTGTAACAAAATTAAAATCTCCCAGGATCTTAAAATTCCCATATATTTAATCCAAAATTCTTTTTCACACTTTTCTAAGTTTTCACAATTTCAATCTAAATTCTAATTTAAATTGAGATTTAATTCATCTGACTGATTTATTACATTTCTACTAATCCTGACTAGTCATTTATAACCATCTTGGTTATAATCTGATTCAACAATATTAACAAATTAACACAACCAATATATACATTATAATAATTTTAATATATATACCTTGTTTATATCCAAATATATTTCGGGTAAAAATTTCCATTTACCCTCTTTCAAAAACATACTGTGTCGAATTATTCTGTTCAAGAGTTTAGAAACACTTATCGACACAGTTTGCATTACTGTATCGACCAGAATTCATAAACTACTCGACAAACCAATCAACACAATATAAACAGTTTTTATATCAATTTACAAATACGCGCTCATATATATACACTCAAACTCAATCTAGGGTATTACTAACCCCATCTCTACTGAGTCACGCCACAGAGCCAAGGTAATTACTTAACCAATAGCTCTGATACCACTGTAACGAACCGGGATTTTCGACTCCGAAAATCAACATCAAACTATCCTGTTGACCATTCAGACATCGAACATTCCAGATCATTAATAGAAAGAAGTTAGAGGGTGAGAATAGATAAGATAGAAATATTAGAATAGAAGAAGGAGAAGAACACCACACAACACAGAGTCTCACATCGCAGCGGAACAAAATATAATACAGAAATAACCTTTATTGAAAACTTTGAAAATACTTACAATATCAGAGTACATCAACATCTGGACAATGCTAATCTGTCCTCATACAACACACAGCGGAATAGTAATATCATACGTCTGGACTCTTTCAACTCGTCTCTCCACAGCAGTCGATAACCTGGACCTGTACAACCCGGTCTAACCCGAGCATTTACAAAACACCGGGTCAGTCTGGTGAACCAGAGTGAGATAAACTCGCACAGTATAAGGGTGAATCATCCAATCATGATTTTAGAGTTCAAAAATCTTTTCAAAAGAAAAGGATAATCGTAAGACCAAATCCACACATAAACACGGACGGTTTTTACCTTACGATAACCCAAAACAGTTTTGAAACCAATATCTTGTCTGATATTATGATAATGTCTAAATACAAGTAAATAACAATCTAGTTGAACGCTTGCATCTCACGCTCCACATATATGGTATACAATCAAAACCCGCAGGCGCTTATTGGAGATTGGATTCCAACTTGACAAGGTATGGGTCCACCTTCCGCACGTGTATCTCTAGAGACGAATACACTGGGTTCAACAAGAACGTCTTGCAACCCGGCCCTCACATGACCGACCACTCATTTCGCTTGAGTGTATCGAATATATATCACCGACGGTTGGGATCAGCAACCGTCTCCCGACAAGGGATAGCATCGAAACATAGATTAAGAAACAAATAGGATTTCCTCTAGATAGGTGATCATACACCCTAATGGGAGCGACCCACATAGCCATGCTGCCTGCCCGATTTTTGTCATTTCCCGGTTGATGAGGCTTGAGGTCAGAGTTTATTCTTGAACATCTGATCACCATTCACTTTGAATGCCACATCGTCAGATCCGTCAGATATCACTAATTGACGTCCACAAAAATACTCTAGCAGTTAAGCTAAGAGAACGGCGATTCTCCGCCAACACTATATCACGTTTGAAGAAATCAACGTACGTGATCCTTTGGAAATACTCTGTCAGACATTCGTCCATATACGTCATCCAGGAACAGGATGAACCGAAGGCACTCTCCTGCCGCATCCATATAGGAATCACCCCATGGATCAGTAGCGAGAAGTCCTTGCAACCCCGTAGATTCCAACTACGACAGAATCACAGTTTATCTCTGCTTGCCAGGCAGAGAATATTAGTGGTTCTTCCGTTTATGAAAATCAACGGTCTTCACAGCACCATCTTGATCATCTTCTGATAACTTCACGTATTTGTTGGTCGGAATGGTTTTCGAACATAAATTCGATCCCGGTCTTTCCATACCAACAATCGTATTGGTCAAATTTGATAGTCGGTGTTTTAACTATCAAAATATACAGTGTTTCAAACATGACACTCCAATGAGTTCACTGATTCAGTATTTAGCATCATTTGGCCTTTGACAATCTAATTTCCTTTTTGTTAAATTGAAACTTCCAATTCTTTTAATATTTCAAATACGATATTTGAATACTTGCTTTGTATACCCTTCAAATTTCCACCAACATCACCTTATTATTTCTCTAATGGAAATAATAAATTATCGCCAGCCTCTGTTACGATTACCAACTAATATCATCTTCAGATAATCCTAATGTTGCTCAAGTTGGGGTATTTTAATTACCTCTCAGACCTTGATTAACAACGTTCTTACCTTTAGATAAATATAAGTTATGATCCTCCCAATATTCTATTCCAGTCGCCTTTTAAATTCTATTCGACCATTTCCACTTTGGAAATCTCATTTCCATTTCCTTTTTCTTAATTTTATTCAAGTATCGTTAATATAAAATTAACGCTTCAACTTTATACCTTATTTACATAACCTTGGTTTATTATAAACCTTTTAACTTAATTTCAAATAATTAAGTAACATTTATTTCAAGTTATCGTCTTTGCTTGAAATCCTCTTTGTAACATCGTTATAAAAATTTCGGGTTTTAAATATAAAACCCGTTCACTAATTCCCTTCACCATCTCTTTGATTTCATTTCACTTTGATTACTTTCGAAAAGTAATTCTCTAAATTATTATTAATTAAAATAATAATTTCTTTCGATTATCAACTACTTCAGTCATTAAATCTTTATCAACTAAAGTAAATGGTAAATCTCTTTAAAAACCTTATTAAATTTCAAACAATATTCATTTAACTAATTTAATCAAAACACATGGATTGGATAATCCATTCAATTCAAAACGGTCGATTAAATTCACTTAAACTGTGGTTATTTCACTAACCGATTCCAAATAAATTCCCACTTTAAATGATTTAAAATTAAATCATTTTAAATAAATTCCATTTATTGGTTTCTTTACCAACCAAGTATCAAAGTTTAACCAGCCGATTCATTTCTTATTCTCTTACTGGTAAATTCTGATTAACATCAGTATTTACTCTATAAAATAAATTAATATCAAATTGAAGTTTGAATAACAAAATATTTATTTCTCTTTAATAACTTTTATTCAAAACCATATATTTAAAAATCTAACTTCAGTTATAAAATAAATTTTTATAACTTCAGCTCTATCGATTCACCTGACGGCGAATCAACATCTATAACCCGATTGATTTTAAAGGCCATACTCTGCCAAACACTTAACCAATATCACCAATTGGTTTAAACCAAACAGATGTTGAATATTAAATCAATAATCAATCATCAAATCAATCACACAAACTGATCAGTTCATATATGATAATATGAAAATAAATAATACATTTGAGGGATCCGGTTGGATCCCTCCAACCTGTTCTTCCCTGTATTCAAATGGTTATCTCAAATCGGACTGTTGAGTTTAACTTAACTGATAAACTAAAATAACAACCATTTAACCTTAACCACAAGCAATTCAAACAATGCAACCATTTTAAACACGTTTATAAACAAACGTGACCAACCAAGGTGAGTTACCTTTATTGGAACCAATCGTTAAAATAACGATTTGGTATTTCATTGAAATTAAACACAGTTTAATTTCATCGGTTAAATCAACAGTTAAATATATAACTAGCAAAGCAGTCAACCATTGGCAAGCAGAGCACACAAAATAAAAATACCCAATTTATATAAAATATAAAAAGGGTAACTGAGTGAGTTTAACTCACTTTGACCAGATTGTCGCTGAAACAGTTAGTTTTAATTAAATTAAACAGATGTTTAATTTAATTAAATATCCCAGTTGATTCCAAATCTTGTCCAGCTCCGTCCCATGACGTAAATTTCACTGATGCTAGTTTACCGCATCCTGAACCATTCCATTCTGATAACATAATCACAGATTATAAATATTTTAAGTTAATATAATTAAATTAGATAAATAACTCGAATTATGGTTATAAATAAATTATGATTTATTTTCAGGGTTAAGCTAATTACATTTATACTTAACGGCCATTTTCCCAAACCACTTCGTTCCTTCGTTTCCTGTTGTTCAAACACGCCTGCACCAAAATCAATGTTTTAACAAACATGATTTTAATTGTAATCAACTCCTTAGTGTTAATTAACCACTAATCAATTACCTTAGGGCGTAAATTTACTTGTCCGATTAAATTCCTTTTCACTGTTTCCGGTCTTGTCCTTTTCCGTTCAAGCATGCTTCCCTTTCTTATGTTTCAGCACTTCACGTTTTCTATCTCCTTTAATCCATCAAATGTCCTAATTAAACCCAAATCCCACTTTCGTTTTTCTTCAGCAGTCATCGAACCAAACTCGTCCTTTAAAACCCGGATTCATTCATCAGCTTCATGTACCGTGATTTCCACCCCAAACCGTCCGTCTTCATCCTTCAACCACCACACCGGAAATAGATGGTCGAACTCCATCATCCTCCACTGGTATGCGCGCCTCAGGTTGGTCCGCCCTTCGCCAGAATACCACCCAAATCGGTGGTGCCTCCTGCGAGCAAACCACTCCCAACCTGCTGTTGTCCTCAAAGCTTCCCCACTTCATATTTTCCAGTCCGCGCTCCGACCTTACTATGCCATCTTCTTTCCCCTCTTTTTTTTTCCGTTTATTTCAATCAGTGAAAGGAAGTGGTGGGTATGAGTACGAGATGGGAAAGAGGCTGCATGTATTTATAGTGTCTGCTGCCTTGGCCATCACGGTCTCCACTTGTTTGGCGCGCAAGGTATTGCTGGTAGGTCTGCGTGTGACTTAGCTAGCTGTGGCACTTCACAGCTGTTTGAAAAGAGGTTCACATGACTTGTCGGCTGAAATTTTAAAAAGCTATGAATGAACAGTTGAGAGTAGGCATTAGTATATGGTTAAATTTTAGTACGTAGACGTATTTGATGTGAAAAAAAAACATAGGCTAGCAAGCTGAGTTCTCTTCTGAGTCTGCATGTACTTCAGTGTACATAGTGGACAATAAAAATAAAATATTATTCATTAAACTTCAACACGAAGTAACACGCGGAAACTACCCCTAACGATTTCTGTCTACTGATAAAAAGGATGTCCTTAATGTAAAAAGATATTCCAGACCCAATGAGACTAGTTTCGTCAAAATCCGAGGTCGTATGAAAAATTTTCCTTTATGAAACCAGAAATGAACACGCGTTTAATTTTTCCACGGTCATCAGGTAAATCAAATCCACTTGAAACTGTGAACATCGACAATAACTTTTCGATACGAACCCAATGGCACTAATTTCGTCGCATTATGAGACTGTTGCCCCGGTAGGCTATTTTTACCTCGAACCGCCCTATCCTTTTTAACACCAAATTTCTCGATCTCTAAAAATAACAAACTATATACCTATCCTGACTCTAATCGACTATACGAACTCAACGGAACTAGTTTCGTGGCCTAATTCGATCGTCTGCTCAAGTTACACTCAAATATCTCTATATTGAATTAATTACGCGCTATAGAATTTATATGGGTGTTTACGGCTACCGTGGCCATATACGACATCGGTTTTCCACGCAGTTTGATTTTCTGACAATAATTTAACGATAGGATTCTAATGAAACTGATTTCATCGAAATCTGAGTCCGTTTGCAAAACGGCTATCTTAAAGGCCTATAATTTAATAACGATTTTCCATAGCGACTATTTCAAAATTTGATTTGACCATAACTACCAAACTATAACACGAAATCTGGATTTTTCTCTTTCATATGAAAACTATCGTCAATACGGTCCCAACGTGTCTTGTTTCACAAAAATCCGACTTATATCGAATTCTGTATTCTCGGTTGAAGTTCAAAACTCTATATTGCGAACTGCACGCCATTTTCAAGCTCGAATTTATATTATATATAAATTATAACGTTCAACTTCGTTTTTAATAACGAATTAAATATTAAACTCCATTAATATTCCCAATATGATATTTAAAATAAATAAATTAAATTAAATATTTGACGGCCAAAAATGCGGGTCGTTACAGATATGCGAGGTACTAGGTGCCTCCGGTTTCGTTCAGACCCAGAACGGACTTGTAAATGGACTGTGTGTCTGACATTGGATTTTAGTCTGTGTGATTGATCTCTATTAAATATATATCTGTTTGGCGGCAGAGAATTTATTCTCTTGCTTAACGCCCTTCTCTGAGACGTACGAGCTCAGGGGTTATATATTGATGGATATCAAACGCATGGAGTGAATTGCCTGTGTGGCATGCCTAAGTGGCAATTGATCAAGGCTTTTGTTGAAAAGCAAAGTCTTGTGGTGATGATCAAAGCACAGCCTGTGTGGCACAGCTTTGTGTAACGTGAATTCGCGAGTTTCACACCCGGTATGAACCAAAAACGGGAGACGGACCTCAGGGAGGACTTGCGTTTCTTTCTAGCTAGAAGTGGCGTCAGTGGTTTTACACGCCCTGACGAGTTTGACTTATGTGGTTGTTGCTGTTGCGAGGCGCCTCGGTTATATCGGTTTCGGCCGGTGCATTCTGGTCGGCAGACGGACCAGACTTACACCCCATAGGGTGGGGAAACGTAGTGTTCAGGCATAATAATCCACATCGGTGGACCGGCCCTGACGATCTAAAGGCTTGCCTGCGCGCTTGCCTGTGGCTCGGGCTAGAGAGTCACGAATCGGTTGAGGACTATCTTTTGCCTCGGTTCATAGACGAAAATCCAATTTCCAAATACGTGACATTAGCGGTTTTAATTGTAGAACCTAGTATGGTGACATAGTGGGATGGGGCGCTCATGCCGCCTATGATTGATACTTATGATTTGAAGTTGTTTTATACACTATGCACTTATAATAGTATCAAATGATTTGTTTTCAACGTATCAAGCATTCTTGGCTATTATAAGGTAAAAACCCTATCCTCCGGCTTGCGATTGCATTGTGTGATGGGAACTGGGTCTTATAATAGCTTCATTTTTCTTTTTTTAGCATTGCGCTGTTTGTTTTATGCACTGGTATTCTTGGGAGGAAACCCGTTCCGTGTTATACGGCGTGGTCCCTTGATTTACCTAACTTTAAAATAAAGATTTATAACTGTTTTAGTTCTCACACCAGTCACATGACTGACCTGGAGTTTATTGTTTTAACCTAAACTCTGGGTGCCCCTTATTTTGACACGGGCAGCTAGTAGTTTTGGTTTTGCAGATTTATATTCACAGGATCCTGGTTTACAGCTGGAACGATATCCGGAAAGCTTTGTATCCGTATATCTCTTTCTAGTTGTGTATTGTATTATTTTCCGCTGCTATGTATTTAAATGTAATTTAAATCTCTGATATTTCTGTGTAATATTTATTCTTTTACTCTGTATATTCTTGCAATCTGATGCATTGTTGTAATATACAATGAAATGTCCTTTTATATGCGTTCTGATTTGTCGTGTTCTCAAACGATAGGGCGTTTCGAGCGGCCTGGATCGGTTTAGCGACTGGTTCGGACCGAGCGAAATTCCTTGCCGTCACAGTTGGTATCAGAGCTTTGGTTTACAAAGCTTAGAGAACAAGACACATTAGAACCGTACGAAAGAATTCATCAGATATTGGATTAACAATATCCAATGAGAGTGACTCGTTAGAGATGGGATCAGTAGTATCCTAGAACGAGTGTGAAGAGTATATTTTTGAAAATGAAAACAATTTTGTTTTGAAAATTGAAATCAATTATTCGTATTTGAGTATTTATTTATATTAATATGGACAGTCCAGTATATAAATATTTTGCGTATACGTCTGATCCACGTGTATTTGAAATTTTAATATACTGGATAGATATAGAATCACACTCTAGTCGCCCGAAGATGATTCTGATGATAGTTCGAACATCATCAGAATTGGTATTCGTGTTTCGAAGGGGTGATATCTATATATTTCCTATTGACTGGTGTGAGAACCAAAATTAGATAGGGCCTATTGTTGTGATTTGGCATCAAAAATCTGATTTTTGACTATATATCAAAGTTATGCATTTGAAAAGCTAATCAACTAATTGATTGATGTTTGTGTTGTTTGTTTATTTATTTGATAATTTTAACCATTTAGCCTAATTGAAACAAATATTGAATTGTATTGAAAATTGGTCGCATCTGCTTGCATATACATGTATATCATTGAACAGGTCATAGCAAGGAGGCTAGAGCCAGAGAATAAAATTTGTTTGCCCGACAAATAGGTACATGTTTACTACATAATTTACTGTTTTGTTTGGGTGATGATGATTTTATGAGCCTATTGGCTAGCCGCTTGGCTTTTTCTTTTTCTTTTTGAGATCTGAAGGACCGGGGAAGCTATTTGAAATTCCCCGATGCTCCCATTGCAGGGGAGGTTATGGCGAAATTTTTCGAAAATTTAGGGTGTTAGCCAAATTTTTGAAAATTCTCAGAAACTGAAAGGTTGGAGAATGAAAGTCAGATCGAACGTAGAGTTGATTGATCAAACCACTTTCGACTTTGTTCCTTTTCGGGGACGAAAAGTTTTAAGTGGGGGAGATTGTAATAACCCGGAAAATGCGAGCCAGTTTGAAATTTTTATTTTGGCGATTTTAGCGAATTTTGATTATTTAAAATGAATTATTTTAAATAATATCGACGAGAAATTTACTTTGAATATAATTCGAACGTATATATTTATACGCGTCGTCGTTAGAATATAAATATTTATATATAATTATAAATAGAATTGAAAATGGCGCGGTAGTTCGATAATTCGATTTCAAACTTCAATTGAATGTACCGGGTGTAAAACAATCCGGATTTTAGTGAAACCAAAAACATTAGGATCAAATTGATATTATCTTTCCAACGAATCCGAAAAATCAAGATTTCATAGCGGAAATCAAAGGATATGTCCAGTTGAAAATTCTGAATAGTCGCTATGGAATTCAGGCCCTTAAAAATGGACATTTTGCAAACGACCTCGGATTTCGGTGAAACCAGTTTTGTTGGGTCCGGGATGTAAAGTTATTGCTAGGTTTCAAATTTCATAATTTTCCGAATCAATATGTGAGCGTGGCAAAGGAAAACGCGTTTGACCAGTTTCAGTTGATTTTAATCGACTGGAAATTGGCCATTTTTCAAACGGTCTCAGAATTCGACGAAACTAGTTTTGTTAGGACCGTATCGTCAATATGAAGCTAGAAAATATTTTTCTGGAATTTTTCTAGTTAGTATGGGACCCCGGTAATTTGAAATGTACGTTTAAAATTCAATATAGTGATTTAAATGAAAATTCAACGGAAACTGATTGTAACAATCAAATCGGCTTGCGATACATATCCCATTGTGTTCGGAATGGGGGTAAAACGCTATGGACGACAGGCGGTGGGCCTCGTTTCGAGGTCGTATGTAAAAGTCAACCTTTTTGAATAATTAAATAATTAAATAAAAAAAATATAAAATATATTCTTTCCCCCCCCCTTTTTCTTCTGCTTGCCCCCCCCCCCCCCCCGATTCATTTACCAGAAACGAGAAAAAAAAAACCTAAATCAAATCGCCGCCGCCCCCCTGACCTCGACGCCGACGAACATCATCGCGACGCCCCCTCCGTCCGACCTCCTCCTTCCAGCGAAGCCCTCGAACCCCCAGTCAACGCAAATCGAAGCCGCCGCCTTGAAGCCTAGACGCCGACACCTCCGACCACCACAACCTGCCGCCGGCGCCGCCTTCTTCTTCCCCCCCCCCCCCTTCGCAGGTCGGTGAGTATTTTATTTTATCTTTATTTTTTTTATTTTATTTTATTCTGTAATAAAACTGTTTTCTTCTTTTTTTTTATATATATAGAAAGAACAAAAAAATTGTTTTTTTAAAGGAGTAAAACTGATTTTTTAAGAATCGAAAAAACTGATTTTTATTAGACATAAAAACTGATTTTTTTTAAGAACATAAAAACTGATTTTTTTTAAGAACATAAAAACTGATTTTTTAAAAAGAATTTTAAAAACTGATTTTTTAAAAAGAATTTTAAAAACTGATTTGATAAAGAATTTTAAAAACAGATTTTTTGAAAGGGTTTTTAAACAGATTTTTTGAAAGGGTTTTAAAAATGATTTTAGAAAAAGATTTGATCTTTAAAATAGAAAAGACGGAATTTTTATTAAGTAAAAGATGTAAGATATGATTTTTATATTTTTAACAGAAATAAAAATATAATTTTTACATCATAGGAATATTAAAAATATAATCTTTATATATTGAATAGCGAAGTCAAAATATGATTTTTATATGTTGAACTTCGAAATAAAAATAGAATTTTTATATATTGAACTTCGAAATAAAAATATGATTTTTATATATTGAATAGCGAAGTAAAAATTCGATTTTTACATATGTAGAGAATACGGGCGAAAGCGACAAAAAGGCGAGTTGGCGAAGATTTCCTGCATTGGAAGTGCCGTGGAGCTAGGATAGCTATATGTGAGAACTTCTCACCTTTCAATTTAAATTTTCTAGTTATATATATATACTAGGATGCAGACGGTGCTTAGTAGCACCCGACACAATCGTCCACAGACCATGGACTTGTTTGTTTGGTTGCATAGGTTAGTTAGATGATTTGATTTGAAATTGAATTGTTTGGTGAAATGAATGGATTGATTGATGTGTGAATGGCGTGGGCCTTCACTAGACCGGGGATAAGGCTAGGCCTCGTCCCGTTTTTAGTATCGTGCCGTTATGCCGCCGAAATTTTCTAAAATAAGTTAGAAAAATAAAAATATCATTTTATTTAAAGAATGAATTGAATAGAAATTCATAGGTTGAAATAAAATGTTTTACCGTTAAAAATATAATTTTTAACGTGAAGTGAATAAAATAGAATATTCATTTACAAACCAGACGGTTTGTTTATGTACACCTATTTGAATGACATTGATTGGGACGATAAATTTTACACATCGCCCAACAGCACAAATAAAATATGTGTTTGATTGTTTGAAACCCCACACGGGTGTTGGGATGAAATTTGAAGTTCACTCATCCTGATTGATTAAATATGTCGATCGATTGATTGACAGGCTGTTATAAGCGTTAGATATCTATATTTGATGCTTATACAGTGTAGTGCACTTTGGTTGATGGTTGATTATTTTTCAATGCTATTATATACATGTGTTGTATGAAAATCCATATAATTAACTTTATATGGTAATTGATTGGGCCTCATTCCAATTTAGAAAATAAAGAATATTAGAAAATAAAAGTTCATGTGTTGACAGTACTCATCCATTGAGATTGGTCATGTGTTGAACGAAATATTTTGATAATAACAACTATTTTGAAAATAGAAATTTATGAAGCCGTGTTGATTAGATTAACGCCATTTTGACGTAAACGATATTTATATCGATTTTATTCATTTCGAAATGAATTGAATTGAAAACGATTTCGAAATGAATTGAATTGAAAACGATTTCGAAATGAATTGAATTGAAAACGATTTCGAAATGAATTGAATTGAAAACGATTTCGAAATGAATTGAATTGAAAACGATTTCAAAATGAATTGAATTGAAAACGATTTCGAAATGAATTGAATTGAAAACGATTTCGAAATGAATTGAAAACGAATTCAAATTGAATTGAAAGCAAATTGAAATGAATTCAAATTGAATTGAAATTTGAATTGAATAGAAATGAATTTTAAAACGAATTTATAGAGAAGAATTCAATTTTGATTTGAATTGAAACGGAAGTTGAAATTGCTTTTGAAACGAATTTTAAAACTATTTATATAATTCGTTTTAAATAGAAATCGACGAAATATATATTATATATTATATATATATAATATAATGGCCTGAGTAGAACGCGCCGCGCCGCGGCAGTTCGTGAATTTCGACCATTTATTTCAAACGGACATTACGGGAGATCCGACCGTCGGATTCTCCTAAAACCGGAACCGTTGGGTTCGTATCGAAAAGAGCTTTCTAAAGAATATTAGAAATTTGAAATCTAACGGTTGGATTTGGAGATACGTCCAAATCAAATTCGAAAAAGGTCGCTGTAAGTGCAGTTCGATGGCCGTTGATGGAAATCGACTGTACGGGCCTTGATAAAATTATTAAAAATAGTAATAATTTGTGTAAAATCATAAGAAATGATTTGTGAAGATTTGGGATGAAAAGCTCCATCTTTGAAAAGATAAAAATAGATTTTTATCGAAATGAACTGGTTTTGAACTAGAATTATAATTCTATTTATTTTTGAATAAATAAATTGAATTTAAAAAGGGTTTTAAAAATAACCAGAATTTCCAATGATTGCATTGGAGTGGATTTGAATCGAAATTGTCTTCGGAATATTTCGATGTTGGAATTCGTGATTATACGGATGTTGTTACGGAAATTTGAAAGATATATTGATATCGTTATTTCCAATACGACATTTGTTAGTTGTAGAATTTGATATTGAATATAAGCCGGTATATTTTCTATTCAGAGCCTTGTATTGAATATCAAATGTGATTTGGGTTTGTCGTGAATGGTGTCTTCACTAACACTGTTCTTGAACCCAGTTGAGAAAAGATTAAATCTTTTTATTTAGATTTAATGAAGTGTGCCAATTAAATAATATTTAATTGGAATTGAATTGGTATTGATTTTTGGGTTTATCGTGAACAGTGTTTTAAATCACACTTGTTCTTTAACCCGATAATTAATGGAATGTGATTTTGGGTTTATAGTGAACCGTGTTTTAAATGACACTGATTCTTTAACCTAGTTAAAGATTAAAACTAAGTGGAGTTTTAATGAATCTTTAATTAGATTGAAATGATCGAAAATGGAGTATCACCAGTTTTGCTCCAGGCGATGGTTAAATCTTTAATTAGATTTGAACGTGAAATGGTAATTGAATTTACCGATAACACTGTGGTGTTAGATATGAAGTATTACCAGTTTTACTTCATGGGATGAATAGGTTGGGATTGGGAAATAAAATAAATGATTACTTCGGTGTGGTTCGCTAATCCCGACTAGTTTGAATTGATATTCAAAGGAGATTAAAGAATAAATTTAAAGAATTTATCTTGGATAAAATTAATGGGAACTTTTCCCAAAGTATAGGAATATTTGAATAAAAGAATATTCTGAATTGGAATGAGGCGTATGTTGTGTTTGTGTAACACTTTTATAATATATACGCGAGTTATTCAGAAATACCGGGTTTATCCCATTCTGAATAACTGATTCGACGTGGTGTCGAAGATGAAGACGGTGGTCGAAGACCATAAGTCTTCACGTCGTTTGGGTGATTACTGATGATCTTGATTGGGCTGTACACCCAAGAAGATGGAAACAGTTTGTGATCGTCCAGACGTACTTGGAGATCGATGGATATGCGAGGTACTAGGTGCCTCCGGTTTCGTTCAGACCCAGAACGGACTTGTAAATGGACTGTGTGTCTGACATTGGATTTTAGTCTGTGTGATTGATCTCTATTAAATATATATCTGTTTGGCGGCAGAGAATTTATTCTCTTACTTAACGCCCTTCTCTGAGACGTACGAGCTCAGGGGTTATATATTGATGGATATCAAACGCATGGAGTGAATTGCCTGTGTGGCATGCCTAAGTGGCAATTGATCAAGGCTTCTGTTGAAAAGCAAAGTCTTGTGGTGATGATCAAAGCACAGCCTGTGTGGCACAGCTTTGTGTAACGTGAATTCGCGAGTTTCACACCCGGTATGAACCAAAAACGGGAGACGGACCTCAGGGAGGACTTGCGTTTCTTTCTAGCTAGAAGTGGCGTCAGTGGTTTTACACGCCCTGACGAGTTTGACTTATGTGGTTGTTGCTGTTGCGAGGCGCCTCGGTTATATCGGTTTCGGCCGGTGCATTCTGGTCGGCAGACGGACCAGACTTACACCCCATAGGGTGGGGAAACGTAGTGTTCAGGCATAATAATCCACATCGGTGGACCGGCCCTGACGATCTAAAGGCTTGCCTGCGCGCTTGCCTGTGGCTCGGGCTAGAGAGTCACGAATCGGTTGAGGACTATCTTTTGCCTCGGTTCATAGACGGAAATCCAATTTCCAAATACGTGACATTTGCGGTTTTAATTGTAGAACCTAGTATGGTGACATAGTGGGATGGGGCGCTCATGCCGCCTATGATTGATACTTATGATTTGAAGTTGTTTTATACACTATGCACTTATAATAGTATCAAATGATTTGTTTTCAACGTATCAAGCATTCTTGGCTATTATAAGGTAAAAACCCTATCCTCCGGCTTGCGATTGCATTGTGTGATGGGAACTGGGTCTTATAATAGCTTCATTTTTCTTTTTTTAGCATTGCGCTGTTTGTTTTATGTACTGGTATTCTTGGGAGGAAACCCGTTCCGTGTTATACGGCGTGGTCCCTTGATTTACCTAACTTTAAAATAAAGATTTATAACTGTTTTAGTTCTCACACCAGTCACATGACTGACCTGGAGTTTATTGTTTTAACCTAAACTCTGGGTGCCCCTTATTTTGACACGGGCAGCTAGTAGTTTTGGTTTTGCAGATTTATATTCACAGGATCCTGGTTTACAGCTGGAACGATATCCGGAAAGCTTTGTATCCGTATATCTCTTTCTAGTTGTGTATTGTATTATTTTCCGCTGCTATGTATTTAAATGTAATTTAAATCTCTGATATTTCTGTGTAATATTTATTCTTTTACTCTGTATATTCTTGTAATCTGATGCATTGTTGTAATATACAATGAAATGTCCTTTTATATGCGTTCTGATTTGTCGTGTTCTCAAACGATAGGGCGTTTCGAGCGGCCTGGATCGGTTTAGCGACTGGTTCGGACCGAGCGAAATTCCTTGCCGTCACAGTTGGTATCAGAGCTTTAGTTTACAAAGCTTAGAGAACAAGACACATTAGAACCGTACGAAAGAATTCATCAGATATTGGATTAACAATATCCAATGAGAGTGACTCGTTAGAGATGGGATCAGTAGTATCCTAGAACGAGTGTGAAGAGTATATTTTTGAAAATGAAAACAATTTTGTTTTGAAAATTGAAATCAATTATTCGTATTTGATTATTTATTTATATTAATATGGACAGTCCATTATATAAATATTTTGCGTATACGTCTGATCCACGTGTATTTGAAATTTTAATATACTGGATAGATATAGAATCACACTCTAGTCGCCCGAAGATGATTCTGATGATAGTTCGAACATCATCAGAATTGGTATTCGTGTTTCGAAGGGGTGATATCTATATATTTCCTATTGACTGGTGTGAGAACCAAAATTAGATAGGGCCTATTGTTGTGATTTGGCATCAAAAATCTGATTTTTGACTATATATCAAAGTTATGCATTTGAAAAGCTAATCAACTAATTGATTGATGTTTGTGTTGTTTGTTTATTTATTTGATAATTTTAACCATTTAGCCTAATTGAAACAAATATTGAATTGTATTGAAAATTGGTCGCATCTGCTTGCATATACATGTATATCATTGAACAGGTCATAGCAAGGAGGCTAGAGCCAGAGAATAAAATTTGTTTGCCCGACAAATAGGTACATGTTTACTACATAATTTACTGTTTTGTTTGGGTGATGATGATTTTATGAGCCTATTGGCTAGCCGCTTGGCTTTTTCTTTTTCTTTTTGAGATCTGAAGGACCGGGGAAGCTATTTGAAATTCCCCGATGCTCCCATTGCAGGGGAGGTTATGGCGAAATTTTTCGAAAATTTAGGGTGTTAGCCAAATTTTTGAAAATTCTCAGAAACTGAAAGGTTGGAGAATGAAAGTCAGATCGAACGTAGAGTTGATTGATCAAACCACTTTCGACTTTGTTCCTTTTCGGGGACGAAAAGTTTTAAGTGGGGGAGATTGTAATAACCCGGAAAATGCGAGCCAGTTTGAAATTTTTATTTTGGCGATTTTAGCGAATTTTGATTATTTAAAATGAATTATTTTAAATAATATCGACGAGAAATTTACTTTGAATATAATTCGAACGTATATATTTATACGCGTCGTCGTTAGAATATAAATATTTATATATAATTATAAATAGAATTGAAAATGGCGCGGTAGTTCGATAATTCGATTTCAAACTTCAATTGAATGTACCGGGTGTAAAACAATCCGGATTTTAGTGAAACCAAAAACATTAGGATCAAATTGATATTATCTTTCCAACGAATCCGAAAAATCAAGATTTCATAGCGGAAATCAAAGGATATGTCCAGTTGAAAATTCTGAATAGTCGCTATGGAATTCAGGCCCTTAAAAATGGACATTTTGCAAATGACCTCGGATTTCGGTGAAACCAGTTTTGTTGGGTTCGGGATGTAAAGTTATTGCTAGGTTTCAAATTTCATAATTTTCCGAATCAATATGTGAGCGTGGCAAAGGAAAACGCGTTTGACCAGTTTCAGTTGATTTTAATCGACTGGAAATTGGCCATTTTTCAAACGGTCTCAGAATTCGACGAAACTAGTTTTGTTAGGACCGTATCGTCAATATGAAGCTAGAAAATATTTTTCTGGAATTTTTCTAGTTAGTATGGGACCCCGGTAATTTGAAATGTACGTTTAAAATTCAATATAGTGATTTAAATGAAAATTCAACGGAAACTGATTATAACAATCAAATCGGCTTGCGATACATATCCCATTGTGTTCGGAATGGGGGTAAAACGATATGGACGACAGGCGGTGGGCCTCGTTTCGAGGTCGTATGTAAAAGTCAACCTTTTTGAATAATTAAATAATTAAATAAAAAAATATAAAATATATTCTCCCCCCCCCCTTTTTCTTCTGCTTGCCCCCCCCCCCCCCCCCGATTCATTTACCAGAAACGAGAAAAAAAGAAGAAGAAAGAAAACCTAAATCAAATCGCCGCCGCCCCCCTGACCTCGACGCCGACGAACATCATCGCGACGCCCCCTCCGTCCGACCTCCTCCTTCCAGCGAAGCCCTCGAACCCCCAGTCAACGCAAATCGAAGCCGCCGCCCTGAAGCCTAGACGCCGACACCTCCGACCACCACAACCTGCCGCCGACGCCGCCTTCTTCTTCCCCCCCCCCCCCCCCTTCGCAGGTCGGTGAGTATTTTATTTTATCTTTATTTTTTTTATTTTTTTTTATTCTGTAATAAAACTGTTTTCTTCTTTTTTTTATATATATAGAAAGAACAAAAAAACTGTTTTTTTAAAGGAGTAAAACTGATTTTTTAAGAATCGTAAAAACTGATTTTTATTAGACATAAAAACTGATTTTTTTTAAGAACATAAAAACTGATTTTTTAAAAAGAATTTTAAAAACTGATTTTTTAAAAAGAATTTTAAAAACTGATTTAAAAAGAATTTTAAAAACTGATTTGATAAAGAATTTTAAAAACAGATTTTTTGAAAGGGTTTTTAAACAGATTTTTTGAAAGGGTTTTAAAAATGATTTTAGAAAAAGATTTGATCTTTAAAATAGAAAAGACGGAATTTTTATTAAGTAAAAGATGTAAGATATGATTTTTATATTTTTAACAGAAATAAAAATATAATTTTTACATCATAGGAATATTAAAAATATAATCTTTATATATTGAATAGCGAAGTCAAAATATGATTTTTATATGTTGAACTTCGAAATAAAAATAGAATTTTTATATATTGAACTTCGAAATAAAAATATGATTTTTATATATTGAATAGCGAAGTAAAAATTCGATTTTTACACATGTAGAGAATACGGGCGAAAGCGACAAAAAGGCGAGTTGGCGAAGATTTCCTGCATTGGAAGTGCCGTGGAGCTAGGATAGCTATATGTGAGAACTTCTCACCTTTCAATTTAAATTTTCTAGTTATATATATATACTAGGATGCAAACGGTGCTTAGTAGCACCCGACACAATCGTCCACAGACCATGGACTTGTTTGTTTGGTTGCATAGGTTAGTTAGATGATTTGATTTGAAATTGAATTGTTTGGTGAAATGAATGGATTGATTGATGTGTGAATGGCGTGGGCCTTCACTAGACCGGGGATAAGGCTAGGCCTCGTCCCGTTTCTAGTATCGTGCCGTTATGCCGCCGAAATTTTCTAAAATAAGTTAGAAAAATAAAAATATCATTTTATTTAAAGAATGAATTGAATAGAAATTCATAGGTTGAAATAAAATGTTTTACCGTTAAAAATATAATTTTTAACGTGAAGTGAATAAAATAGAATATTCATTTACAAACCAGACGGTTTGTTTATGTACACCTATTTGAATGACATTGATTGGGACGATAAATTTTACACATCGCCCAACAGCACAAATAAAATATGTGTTTGATTGTTTGAAACCCCACACGGGTGTTGGGATGAAATTTGAAGTTCACTCATCCTGATTGATTAAATATGTCGATCGATTGATTGACAGGCTGTTATAAGCGTTAGATATCTATATTTGATGCTTATACAGTGTAGTGCACTTTGGTTGATGGTTGATTATTTTTCAATGCTATTATATACATGTGTTGTATGAAAATCCATATAATTAACTTTATATGGTAATTGATTGGGTCTCATTCCAATTTAGAAAATAAAGAATATTAGAAAATAAATGTTCATGTGTTGACAGTACTCATCCATTGAGATTGGTCATGTGTTGAACGAAATATTTTGATAATAACAACTATTTTGAAAATAGAAATTTATGAAGCCGTGTTGATTAGATTAACGCCATTTTGACGTAAACGATATTTATATCGATTTTATTCATTTTGAAATGAATTGAATTGAAAACGATTTCGAAATGAATTGAATTGAAAACGATTTCGAAATGAATTGAATTGAAAACGATTTCGAAATGAATTGAATTGAAAACGATTTCGAAATGAATTGAATTGAAAACGATTTCGAAATGAATTGAATTGAAAACGATTTCGAAATGAATTGAATTGAAAACGATTTCGAAATGAATTGAAAACGAATTCAAATTGAATTGAAAGCAAATTGAAATGAATTCAAATTGAATTGAAATTTGAATTGAATAGAAATGAATTTTAAAACGAATTTATAGAGAAGAATTCAATTTTGATTTGAATTGAAACGGAAGTTGAAATTGCTTTTGAAACGAATTTTAAAACTATTTATATAATTCGTTTTAAATAGAAATCGACGAAATATATATTATATATTATATATATATAATATAATGGCCTGAATAGAACGCGCCGCGCCGCGGCAGTTCGTGAATTTCGACCATTTATTTCAAACGGACATTACGGGAGATCTGACCGTCGGATTCTCCTAAAACCGGAACCGTTGGGTTCGTATCGAAAAGAGCTTTCTAACGAATATTAGAAATTTGAAATCTAACGGTTGGATTTGGAGATACGTCCAAATCAAATTCGAAAAAGGTCGCTGTAAGTGCAGTTCGATGGCCGTTGATGGAAATCGACTGTACGGGCCTTGATAAAATTATTAAAAATAGTAATAATTTGTGTAAAATCATAAGAAATGATTTGTGAAGATTTGGGATGAAAAGCTCCATCTTTGAAAAGATAAAAATAGATTTTTATCGAAATGAACTGGTTTTGAACTAGAATTATAATTCTATTTATTTTTGAATAAATAAATTGAATTTAAAAAGGGTTTTAAAAATAACCAGAATTTCCAATGATTGCATTGGAGTGGATTTGAATCGAAATTGTCTTCGGAATATTTCGATGTTGGAATTCGTGATTATACGGATGTTGTTACGGAAATTTGAAAGATATATTGATATCGTTATTTCCAATACGACATTTGTTAGTTGTAGAATTTGATATTGAATATAAGCCGGTATATTTTCTATTCAGAGCCTTGTATTGAATATCAAATGTGATTTGGGTTTGTCGTGAATGGTGTCTTCACTAACACTGTTCTTGAACCCAGTTGAGAAAAGATTAAATCTTTTTATTTAGATTTAATGAAGTGTGCCAATTAAATAATATTTAATTGGAATTGAATTGGTATTGATTTTTGGGTTTATCGTGAACAGTGTTTTAAATCACACTTGTTCTTTAACCCGATAATTAATGGAATGTGATTTTGGGTTTATCGTGAACCGTGTTTTAAATGACACTGATTCTTTAACCTAGTTAAAGATTAAAACTAAGTGGAGTTTTAATGAATCTTTAATTAGATTGAAATGATCGAAAATGGAGTATCACCAGTTTTGCTCCAGGCGATGGTTAAATCTTTAATTAGATTTGAACGTGAAATGGTAATTGAATTTACCGATAACACTGTGGTGTTAGATATGAAGTATTACCAGTTTTACTTCATGGGATGAATAGGTTGGGATTGGGAAATAAAATAAATGATTACTTCGGTGTGGTTCGCTAATCCCGACTAGTTTGAATTGATATTCAAAGGAGATTAAAGAATAAATTTAAAGAATTTATCTTGGATAAAATTAATGGGAACTTTTCCCAAAGTATAGGAATATTTGAATAAAAGAATATTCTGAATTGGAATGAGGCGTATGTTGTGTTTGTGTAACACTTTTATAATATATACGCGAGTTATTCAGAAAGACCGGGTTTATCCCATTTTGAATAACTGATTCGACGTGGTGTCGAAGATGAAGACGGTGGTCGAAGACCAGAAGTCTTCACGTCGTTTGGGTGATTACTGATGATCTAAATTGGGCTGTACACCCAAGAAGATGGAAACAGTTTGTGATCGTCCAGACGTACTTGGAGATCGATGGATATGCGAGGTACTAGGTGCCTCTGGTTTCGTTCAGACCCAGAACGGACTTGTAAATGGACTGTGTGTCTGACATTGGATTTTAGTCAGTGTGATTGATCTCTATTAAATATATATCTATTTGGCGGCAGAGAATTTATTCTCTTGCTTAACGCCCTTCTCTGAGACGTACGAGCTCAGGGGTTATATATTGATGGATATCAAACGCATGGAGTGAATTGCCTGTGTGGCATGCCTAAGTGGCAATTGATCAAGGCTTCTGTTGAAAAGCAAAGTCTTGTGGTGATGATCAAAGCACAGCCTGTGTGGCACAGCTTTGTGTAACGTGAATTCGCGAGTTTCACACCCGGTATGAACCAAAAACGGGAGACGGACCTCAGGGAGGACTTGCGTTTCTTTCTAGCTAGAAGTGGCGTCAGTGGTTTTACACGCCCTGACGAGTTTGACTTATGTGGTTGTTGCTATTGCGAGGCGCCTCGGTTATATCGGTTTCGGCCGGTGCATTCTGGTCGGCAGACGGACCAGACTTACACCCCATAGGGTGGGGAAACGTAGTGTTCAGGCATAATAATCCACATCGGTGGACCGGCCCTGACGATCTAAAGGCTTGCCTGTGCGCTTGCCTGTGGCTCGGGCTAGAGAGTCACGAATCGGTTGAGGACTATCTTTTGCCTCGGTTCATAGACGGAAATCCAATTTCCAAATACGTGACATTTGCGGTTTTAATTGTAGAACCTAGTATGGTGACATAGTGGGATGGAGCGCTCATGCCGCCTATGATTGATACTTATGATTTGAAGTTGTTTTATACACTATGCACTTATAATAGTATCAAATGATTTGTTTTCAACGTATCAAGCATTCTTGGCTATTATAAGGTAAAAACCCTATCCTCCGGCTTGCGATTGCATTGTGTGATGGGAACTGGGTCTTATAATAGCTTCATTTTTCTTTTTTTAGCATTGCGCTGTTTGTTTTATGCACTGGTATTCTTGGGAGGAAACCCGTTCCGTGTTATACGGCGTGGTCCCTTGATTTACCTAACTTTAAAATAAAGATTTATAACTGTTTTAGTTCTCACACCAGTCACATGACTGACCTGGAGTTTATTGTTTTAACCTAAACTCTGGGTGCCCCTTATTTTGACACGGGCAGCTAGTAGTTTTGGTTTTGCAGATTTATATTCACAGGATCCTGGTTTACAGCTGGAACGATATCCGGAAAGCTTTGTATCCGTATATCTCTTTCTAGTTGTGTATTGTATTATTTTCCGCTGCTATGTATTTAAATGTAATTTAAATCTCTGGTATTTCTATGTAATATTTATTCTTTTACTCTGTATATTCTTGTAATCTGATGCATTGTTGTAATATACAATGAAATGTCCTTTTATATGCGTTCTGATTTGTCGTGTTCTCAAACGATAGGGCGTTTCGAGCGGCCTGGATCGGTTTAGCGACTGGTTCGGACCGAGCGAAATTCCTTGCCGTCACAGTAAATTTTATTATTAAAATACTTCGTTCAACACATGACTAATCTCAACGGATGAGTACAGTCAACACATGAACCTTTATTTTATAATATTCTTTATTTTCTAAATTGGAATGAGGCCCAATCAATCACCATATAGAATTAATTATATGGATTTTCATACAACATATGTATATAACAGCATTGAAAAATAATCAACCATCAACCAAAGTGCACTACACTGTATAAGCCTCAAATATAGACATCTAACGCTTATAACAGCCTGTCAATCAATCGATCGACATATTGAATCAGTTAGGATGAGTGAACTTCGAATTTCATCCCAACACCCATGTGGGGTTTCAAACAATCAAACATAGATTTTATTCGTGCAGTTGGGCGATGTGTAAAATTTATCGACCCAATCAATATCAGTCAAATCAGTGTATATAAACAAATCGGTCGATTTGTTTATAATTATTTATTTATTCACATTCACGCTAAAAATTATATTTTTAACGACAAAACATTTTATTTTAACACATGAATTTCTATTCAGTTCATTTATTCAATAAAATTGATATTTTTATTTTTCTAACATATTTTAGAAAATTTCGGCGGCATAATGGCACGATACTAGAAACGGGACAAGGCATAGCCTTATCCCTGGTCTAGTGAAGGCCCACGCCATTCACACATCAATCAAATCCACCAAACAATCAAATTCAAATCTAATCATCTAACTAATTTATGCAATCGAACAAACAAGTCCATGGTCTGTGGACGATTGTGTCGGGTGCTACTAAACACCGTCTGCATCCTAGTATATATATATAACTAGAAAAGAAAATTGAAGAGTGAGAAATTCTCACAAATAGCTATCCAATCATCTTGACTCTTCTTTGATAGAAATCTTCATCGTTATCGCATCTTCGTCACCTTCGTTGCCCGTATTCACTACATATATAAAAATCACACATTTTTATATTTTGATGTCTTTAAAATAAAAATCACATTTTTATTTGTTCACTTTCAATTTGAAAATCATATTTTTATAATCGCTTCATACATTTGAAAATCGAATTTTCACTTCGCTATTCAATATATAAAAATCGAATTTTTACTATGCTATTCAATATATAAAAATCATGGCTTTTCTATGAATTAAAAACTGATATTTTTTTATTTAACCCATGTTTTTCCTTTAAAAATCTCCCCTTTTTATATAAGTAAAAATTATAACTTTATAAAAATAAAATCGAATTCAAAAACAATGCTATAAACATTTTTTTCACAATCTAAAAATGAAATCAATCTTATTTATTGTTAAAACACATTTTTATACAATGACCTAATTTAAAAATCATGTTTTTAATTACTTAGATAAATAAAAAACAAAATAAAAACTCACATTGTTTTACTGTAGGAAGGGGGAAGAGGAGACAGGGCGTCGGAGGCTAGAGGGGGCGCCAGTCGCGGTGGAGGCGCCGGCGTCAGCGGCGGTGACCGCCTAGGGCGGCGCGAATCGCGATGGGGAGGGCTTTCTGGAGTTGTGGTTCTGGTTTTTGGGTGGCTCGAGGTCACGTCTGGGGGTGGTGGAGCGGAAATCGAGGGGAGGGAGGCGGCGCTGGGAGGCCGACCTCCGGTGGCACGAGGTCTCGTTGTTTTTTTTTATTTCTGTTCTGAATTGAGAATGAGGGGGGGGGGGCAGGGAGGATGGAGGAGACGGGATTTTTTTTTAATTAATTTAATTTCTCTCTCCTAAGTTGACTTTTAATACGACCTCGAAATCGAACCCACCGCCTGTCGTCCCTAGCGTTTTACCCCCATTCCGAACACAATGGGATATGTATCGTAGGCTGATTCAGCTGTTACAATCAGTTTCCGTTAAATTTACATTTAAATCACTATATTGAATTTTAAACGTACATTTCAAATTACCGGGGTCACATACTAACTAGAAAAATTCCCGAAAAATATTTTCTAGCTTCGTATTGACGATATGGTCCTAACAAAACTAGTTTCGTCGAATTCTGAGACCGTATGAAATATGGCCAATTTCCAGTCGATTAAAATCAACTGAGACCGGTCAAATGCGTTTTCCTTTGCCACGCTCACATATTGATTCGAAGAATTATGAAATTTGAAACCTAGCAATAACTTGCCATCCCGGACCCAACAAAACTGGTTTCGTCGAAATCCGAGGTCGTTTGCAAAATCTCCATTTTTAAGGGCCTGAATTCCATAGCGACTATTCAGAATTTTCAACTGGGCATATCTTTTGATCCCCGCTATGAAATTTTGATTTTTCGGATTCGTTGGAAAGATATTCTCAATTAGGTTCTATTATTTTTGGTTTCACTAAAATCCGGATTATTTTGCACCCGGTACATTCATTTGAAGTTTGAAATCGAATTATCGAACTGCCGCGCCATTTTCAATTCTATTTATAATTATATATAAATATTTATATTCTAACGACGACGTATATAATATATACGTTGAATTTCAATTCAAAATAAATTTATCGTTGATATTATTTAAAATAATCTATTTTAAATGTTCAAAATTCGCTAAAATTGCTAAAATAAAAATTTTAAACTGGCCCAGATTTTCGGGTTGTTACAGAAACAAATCTTCCAAATCCGATAACTCAATCTTTATTAAAATTACTAATTCTGATACAACATACATACTGATTTATGTTGATGATTTTATTATTACAGGAAACAATGCTGATGAAATCAAAGCTATTACAAACATGTTGAATTCAGAATTTTCTATCAAAGATTTGGGAAATCTGAATTAATTTTTGGGTATAGAAGTGAAAAGAACATCTGATTCTGAAATACATCCTAGTCAAAAGAAGTATATATCAGAAATTCTTCACAGAGCTCAAATGCATAAAGCAAAGTCATTGCCTACTCCTATGGTCACTAATTTACAACTATCAAAATATAAAGGAGAATCTTTTCAAGATGGAAAATTTTTCAGAAGTATAGTTGGTGCACTCTAATATGCTACTATTAACTAGGCCAGACATAGCCTTTAGTGTCAATAAGGTTAGTCAATATATGCAAAATCCCTTGGATAACCACTGGAAGGCTGTTAAGAGAATTTTAAGGTATCTAATAGGGACAATCGATCATGGCTTAATTCTGAAGACAAGTAATATATTAAATATCAATGCCTATACTGATGCTGACTGGGGAACATATTGTGATGACAGAAAATCTACTTCAGGTTATTGTATTTTTCTGGGTAAGAATCCTGTATCCTGGTGTGCTAAAAAACAAAGTACAGTGTCCAGATCAAGTATAGAAGCAGAATTTAGGAGTGTGGCTAGTTGTACAGCTGAAATTATGTGGATAGAATCTCTGTTAAGTGAATTACAGGTCACGTCAACTGAAAAATCTACTGTATAGTGTGATAATATTAGTGCAATATCTCTAACTTCAAATCCAGTGCTACATTCTAAGATCAAACATATTGAATTAGATCTATATTTCATCAGAGAGTAAGTTATGAAAGAAAAGTTGAAGATTGGATATATACCTTCCTCAGATCAGAAAGCAAACATTCTTACAAAACCGTTGTCAAGACCAAACTTCACCAGACTCAAAGAAGAATTAAATATTGATGCTACCAGCACAGGTGAAAAGTCCAACATAATCATCTATGTTCCAGACTCCTGAACTACTTCAAGCTACTCATGACATCTCGTCTGATTGTTGTCAGATCCGCTCTCCTCAGCTAGGACTTCATAAGAACACAATCTCTCCTCGTCCAATTTAACCTCTCTCAGCAAATCGAGCTCTCTCAAGTAATTAACTCAAGCATAGCTCGATTTACCTATCGTGAAGGCCTGTGGAGGAAGATCTCTCATAAATTAGTCCATTGAAGCCAAAGGAGTCACCATTTTTCTGTTTTTCGAGAGAAAACCCTAGGGTTGGTTTGAGGGGGGCAAATGAATTATGACGGCTCCTTATATAACATAGTATTTATTTTCTTGTATTGGGCTTTAAGTCCAGCCCGTTTTTTCTTTCATGTTACCCTTAAACATTATAAAAGGGGTTAAAAAGTGTCAATTTAGATAATGTTCTGTTTTACAGTTTATATTCAATAATACAATTTCTTTTCTATCAAATCTGAATATTCTAACTGTTTTAAAAAAATAATTTGTACATAGCTATTAAATGTGTATAATTGCTTAGCAACAAAGTATGTTTTTCAACCATTTAGTACAATGGGCTATGTACATATATGTGTACTTCATCAAGACTGATCGTGCATACAATGCTTGAGAATGAAATATAATGTGATTAGCCTTAACACCACCTCTTTTCAATCAAAGAATGTTGTAGCAAATACAAACCTTCAATCTACGCCTATTTCTACCCTACCAACCATTAATACACACAATATTTTAAGCTTATTTTCCCATTATAAATACACTTAGGCCATATTGAATCCATTCACAAACTCATTCAAACTCTAACTCAAGATTAAACTGAAGCAAAACCCTAAGCAAAGAACAAATGGTACGTAGTGAACAAAAATTGTGAGTAAACACCAAACTTTCTCTACTGTGTTCATATTCACTTCTAGTGGATTCAAACTATATATGTGCTTGTATTTACCCATCATATCTGACTCAGAAGCCTATGCTATTTAAAGATTTAATCACTGCAAGTAGTTTGATTATATATGAATTTTTTGAACATGCATGGGATGTTAAACATCCTGATAAAAATATACTTCTCCTAGCTTTAAAAATCAATAACTTCAATTCCAACATGTTTTAGGATTTGAGATCAACATGAAATTTGTTTATCTATATCTCAAGTTAATTTTAAAATAAGTTTGGTTAAGAACTTTAGCTTATATCTCCAAAATTATTATTTTTACAGCAAATAGGTATATTATCTCAAAATTTCGACTAACACCGTTTCACGATTCAAACATATGGTTGTATTTATCTTCGAAACCCATGATTTTTAATGGCAATATCACTATTTTTAGTGATGTGTAAGGGAAGTCGAATCTCGAGATGACCAAAAAAGGGAATTTGGTCAATTCACGGTGGCATGGCTGATCGTGGGTCATGATATTAAAGTTGGAGGAACATAAGAGGTCGAAGATCATAGGAAAATTACTACCAAAATTTTTAACTAATGTTTTGAGTGATTTTGATCAAAATAGGGATTTTAGATTGTTTTGAGTAATTTTTAATTCATGGTACCACTATGGTAACGCTAGAGGGAACCACACCAAGTGGAGGTCGCAGGCTCGCCGATCAGCTTCGTCGAAATGAAATCTGCTGGGTCCACATGGACCAGAGTGGTTGTAATTGACCTAGATACATTGGAAAGTTGGTTGACATGCTTCAGTTGAAGCTTTAGATTTCGACAGAGGTGGAGGTTGGGGGTGCTGACTACAGCGATGATGACAATGGGCGTATGCGCGTTTGCGAGGATGGTCGAAAGGGGGAGTTGGCCGGTGGGTCGCTGGTGCATGTGCACCAGTGCACGGTTATGCATTTGAGATTACAGGAGAAAGAAAAGAAAGTAAGGAGAGAAATGAGAGAAGAGCTGGCCTGGAATGCATCATATTGATGCATGGTGACTGAAGGTTGGATGCATTAGGTGTATCAGTTTTCTTATGAAGCTACACAAGTTTTTGAAGGCATAGAAAAGGGGAGATCGGGTTCATGGAATTCAGGAAGCAACTGGGAATGTTTTGCATGTAAACTGGGCTGGGAACGACCCACTATAAAGAAGGAAAAAAGAAGAAAAAAAGAAGAAAAAGGGAAAGAAAAGAAATAAAAGGAAAAGAAAGGAAAGATGGGCTCGACCATGGTTATAACAATGCAACGATTGGTTTTGTTTAGGTGTAAAATTTCAAATTTTATAACTTATACTATTTGGTTGTGCAATTTTCATGTACAGTATTGAGTTTTTTTTTTCTATTTTCAATTGTAATAGTCTATCGTTTTTTCTTTAATACTGTACACTGAGTTCATTGTTGTAATTAGTTGTATTGTTGTAATCAGTTGTACTTTGTATTAGTCATTAGTGTTAACAAAAATTCTTTGTCGTTCAAAAAAAAGAAATAGAATATATATATATATATATGATAATAAAATGATAGTGCTAATTTTGAAATGGTGAAATGAAGTTGTAAGTAGAAGCCATCGTAATAATTGGAAGTTTAAACTTTCATCGATATATATATGTGTGTGTGTATATATATATATATAAATCAAAGTTGCATTTAAAATAAGTTGGAATTAAATCACTCTTTTTAATTCAAATAATAACGAAAGCGGATTTATTCCTCAAGACTGAATAATTGGTTAAAGTCTGAATTATTGAACTGTAGTCGATGATATGTCGTGATTGTGGGAAGGTGGTTGATTGTCACTGATAGGTTCAAATGTTTTGAAATAAATGTTGAAGTGTTATTTAAATTTAATCAACTTAGGTCGATAACCATTTTATAATCAAGTAATGAATTCCAAAGAGAATTAATAACATAAAATGTGAATTTATAAAATGACTCGATGAGTAGATATTAAACCTATAATAGTATTTATTTATAAATGAAATCAAGTTAATTAAATAAAACGAGTTCAAATTTCTATAAAGGAGTGGTATCCTGATTAACATTTAAAAGTAAATGTTTTGCAGATAAGAAGGGTGGTAAGGGAAATTGAGTTGACTTGTAACGATGAGATTATTCCCAAGTTCGGAAAATATATCAAATAAAGATAGATCAAAAAGAGATTTTGATTTAGAAATCGACTCTATCGAATTCGGGGAAGTACCATTTACTTTCCATTTTAATTAAAATTTAATTAACTATTTATCAGCTTATTTACTTATTTGTCTAAAGAAAGAAAATTTTAGATGGATATAATAGGGAAATAATCATTATCCAAGATTAACCGATTTATGAACGATGATTGGTTAAATTTAAATTGTCAAACTGTAATCGACAAAATATGTCGTGATAATTGTTTTGCTGATTGGATTGATTGTAATTCTCCGATATGACCGATATGACCGATATGACCCAATAAACGTGAACAGTTCAAATTAAACGTTGACACATTTAAACCATCTTGTATATATCACTGTTTAAATGCGGAATATGAATCTTATATGAGAAATATAATTTTGGTAGACAAGTTAAAATAATCAATTTGAAAATGGAAATCCCAAATATGTTGACTTGATTGCTATTAAGTACCACTTGAACCTAAAAGATTTTAACGTTGTTATTTTGAAGAGTTTGGAATTTAAATTCCACTTCGATCTGATTTTTATGTTGCAAGTCAGATTATATTGAAGACAATTGAAGAAGGAGTATATGCAAGGGCAGTTCTGTTAATCCTGGGTAGAAATTGCCCAAGATGGATTTACAGGATAGTGCCTTCGGTTTGTCTAGTCTCAGGACAACTTGTATGGATCAATGTCTGACAGAGTATGCCTAACAGGTCATGTATGATTGATCAATGTCACGTATGATTGATCTTGTCAAACGTATTTATGTTTGGTGGCGGAGAAATTTGTTTCTCTTAGCTTTATACCCATGATATTTTTGGGGAAATCAATTAGTGATTTAGTGGGTTTGATTATATGGCATTCAAAGTGAATGAAGATGTGATATGTCAAAAAGGTAAGTATGGCCTCATGCCTCACAATCGGGAAATGACAAAAATCGGTTGGCAGCATGCTTATGTGCGTTGCTCCCATTAGGGTGTGTTATTACTTGATCTAGAGAAAACTTCACTTTTTTATTCTATCGCTGATGTTTGCTTTGGTGGCGGTTGCTGATCCAAACCGTTCGGGATAATACATTGGGTACACTCAAGCGGAATGAGTGGTCGGTCATGTGTGGCCAGGTTGCAAGATGTTATTGTTGAACCCAGTGTATTCCTTTATAGAGATAGACTATCAAAAGGTGGTTCCATACCTTGTCATAGTTGGAAATCCATTATCCATAAGCGCCATATGGTTTGGTTTGTAAACTATGTAGTGGAATGTGAGATTCATGCATTCAGCTATATTCTAATTTATTTTGAAAACCCTAGACACTATCATAATATTTGATTTCAATATACAAAGTGTTTTGGTACCCATAAGGGAAAAACCCGTTCCGTGTTTATGTGCAGTGTAGTCTTATGAGATACTCTTTATTTATCAAGCTTTTTAAAAATCGTTTACTCATACCAGTCCTATGATTGACCCAGAGTTTGTTTTTCTATTTTTTCCCTAAACTCTTGGATACCCAAATTTGTATGGGCAGTCAAGTAGTTCAGGATTTTACAGACATTCTTGGAGGAGCTTGGAGCAGGAGGCTTCAACGATAGTTATATAGAGTTTATTTCCGCTGTGATGTATATGTGTTGTACTCTAATGATGTATGTAAATACACATATAGTTTTGTGTTTCCAAAGGTTATTATATATATTATAATTTATTCCGCTGCGATTGTGAGATTCTATATTGTTGTTCAGTTCTATCTTCTATATACTTTCTTCTTTATTCCAAAAGATTCGTATTTTCGTGCAATTTGGGTTGGACGTGTGTTGTATTCAGTCGACTTGAAAGGTATGGATTTGTGGGACTTTACAAAAAACATAAGAGGATATGGCTAAATTTGGTTAATTTAGTGAAGTTGAATGCACTAATTAAATTAAATTGAGCTCGCCGCCTAACGGCAGTTCGTAATTTTTGATTTTGCAATTTAAATGAGTGTATAAGGTCCAATATAAGTCGGAATTCTTTGAAGTTAGAATCTTCTGGATCTATTGGACTATAGTTTTCTAATGAAAGAGAAAAATTAAGATTTCATCTTGTAAATTTTGAGTTATGTCAAAATCAATTTTTTAGAAAAATCATGGTTTGGTTATTTATAAACTAAAACTATTAGTTTAAATAAATAGAAGTTTTTAAAATTTGAAATATGAAGTTTGATAAATAAACATATTGTGTGGACTAAGAAAAATATATTTCAAGCAATGTTGACTTGTGGTGAATTTGGGATTTGGGATTTGAATTTTTGAGTTGTTAGGGATAGCGTGAATGATCAGTTAATTAATAACCTGAGAATATTGAGTTAATGGTGACACTTAATGAATTGTTTATCATCCTTGTGCGATGACGAGGTTCATGACCTGAATGAACAATGAGTTATGACTTTTAGTGCTTATGAGATTATATGTATTGTTATGTTGATTGCTTATGGTTGCACGAGACGTATGCCACAATAGTGTTGATTACAATTTGGCATCATTATTTCCAGTTGCATCATGTTTGGTTGTTGCTATTATTATTGTGTTTGTCAATGCTCACGTTGTAGTCATTATGTTACTTGTCTATTTTTCTTAACTCTATTTTGGGTTATGTAAGTATATGCGGGTGTATGAAAGCAAAAGCTTGCAAGTTTGTTTATGGCTTTTTATTTTATTAGTTAAGATTTGTTTGCCTAATGAATAGTACATATTTCGGATTATACATCTTACGTGAGACTTATATATTGTTTCTCATAGTTTGGGATGCCTTATCGTTGAGATAAGATGTATAGTGTCATATTTATATTGTGATTTTTATTCAGAATGAGCCATCCAAAGGAGGTGCTACCAAACTTTTCACAATTGCAAGTGTAAGAAAAATTTAACATGATTTTGTAAGAAATGTTTTAAAAGTAAAATTAATCGATTTGTGACATACTTCTTAACTCGTAATTTCACGTAAAAATAGCCATTGTGCAAACGACCTCAGATTTCGACGAAATCAGTTCCATTGGACCCGAAATATTAAATTATTGTAAAATTTCTAGTTTTGTAGTGATCCAGTTTGTTATGTGATTATGCAAGCTATAAACATTGAAAGATAAGACAATGGTATAAAATACAATTTAAATTGCCCATAAATATCCTTCGTCCATCCAAAATTAGATAACTCACTTCTCTCCCTCTCTCACATCTTTATTCTTTTCATGGCGTGAGTTTTAAACTAAAAACCAAAAGAAAGTGAACTTCAAAATTCACAAATGAATGAAATAAAATTCTAAAAAAATTAAAGCTTGTGTCTTTGATCATAGCATACACTGGTCTTCATACTATCAAATTCTTAGAGCTCAAGATTGTTTGTAGGGGGCACTTGACAGTATGATGTTGAGAACTAGTCATTTTTAAAGTTGGATTAGGTTTTATGGTGGAAATTGCTAGTGTGATGAATTTTTGGAAGGAGCTGTAGGCATAAAAGTGTCACATGATCTATAGGCGGCACGGTTGAAGGCTGCGAACGCGGTTTCGAGGTAAGGGTTCAAGCGTGATGATGTAGTGATGGTCCCTAAGAGGAGGCGATGTGTAGATTGATGGTAGTGGTTTTGTTGATTTTCATGGTGATAGGAGGAAGAGAAGTGGTTCGATTGTGGGTTTCATGTCTACAGGTGGGCAGTATTTTGAAATGGTAATAAAGAAGAATGGGTCAGATAAGAGAGAGGGTAAGGGTAATTTATTTATTAAATAAGCTAATTTATTTAATTTTAATCGTGTGTTAACTTGTTTACTTGATATCTTTTTCATATGACCTCTATTTTAGACATCGTTCGTTGTTTTGGACTCGCTTCGACATTTTCTACGGGTTGTAGTTGGATTCGTTAAATCTGGAGCTAGTGCATTTATGTGCTAAAATCGTATGCTTGTTTGATTTTAGTTCAAACCAAATAGCTTTGGCAATAACTAACATCAAGATGAGTTAACTCTCACACTTGCTGGAATATTGTTGAATTTTGTTATACCATGCAATAATATCATTGTTAATTACTTGTTAAATTGTGTGATTGATTGTTTGGATGATTTACTATTTATTGAGTAGATTTGTGGTTATATATTCCTGCCCACGAAGCAGATGACCTATGACACTACCGTCTTTTAAGCGGAAGATTCAACTTAAATAAATTAGATTAGATTATTTGATTTATATGCATGTATGAATTGATATATGAGTTGTGATGCAGGGAGACAAATTAGAGGTATCCAATAAGATTCCTCCATAATTTGGATGCCACTTGCCTTCATATTTTACACATATGAACTATTTAACCTAAGTAATAATTAAAATATGATTTGGATGATGGTTGTTGAATTAAGTTCAACACTGATATGTTATCAATAGATAATATTGGTTAAGTGATTGGTAATAGATGACCTAAAATCCATATTTTGAAGACGTTGATTAGTCATAAGGCGAATTGACTAAGTTCGAAGTTAGAAAATTATTTTTATAACAAAATCAAGGTTTTATATCAAAATTTATATAAGTCATATAAAATAAAAGCTTTATAAATAAATAAACACTTATAGTTGGATTTGATAAACAAATTATAAATTAATTTATAGAGCGAAATTCCTATTTTATAAATAAGTTTATAATTAGAGATTTCGAGTGTTAAACTTAACTAAGCTTTATAAATAAGTGTTATTACGTTATAGAACCAAGTTTTGCAATTAAACGAGTATATGTGTTCAAATGTTTTGAAAAAGTTTAGTAAATAGCTTTACTGAACTTATAAAACAACTTATAAGCGATCTTGAATCTTATCATGGAAATTTATGAAATATTTATAAAAGAAAGTATAAATGATTAAATTTGATCTCAAGATAAGTTGTAAAAGATTTGATGTATAATCAACAATACTTGGTAAGATTTGAAGTTTTACAAAGAAATAAAAATGAGGTTCTATCATAAGATTTTTATATGCTTTTTTATAAAGATTCTATAAAGGGGTCTTATAATAAATCCAAATTTTGTAAACAAGGTTTATAAAAGAGATTTAAAGTAAATTAAATGATTTTAAATAAGGGTTTAATAAATGATTCAATTAAAAACGATTAAACCGAAAAGAGATTTTCCGATGCAAAAAAGTTTTTATTTTCAAAAAAAAAAACTATCTAGATTGAAAGTTAAATGGAACTTATTATGAAATTTAATAAATATAAAGTTTTTCATTAACAAACTTCTATTTATCTCGAAGATAAGAATGTTATCGAGTCTAGGTCTGAAAGGGTAAATAAAATGCCCTAACTTGAACGACTTGATTGTTATACAAGGGATGATACTAGTTTGAAAACGGAAGTAAATGTTGGAAATTAAATTATTGTTTCCATAAGTGATATCATAAACTTTGATTTACATAGTTTTGAAGTTGGATAAAATTGTTTGGGATTTATCGTAAACAATGTGTCATATGACATTGTTTGGGCCCAGATATGGTTTGTGACTATACTTATCCCATTTGGTTAAGTATACAACACTTTTTTCTGAGTAGTGAAGTTAATATGGCTTGTGAATACACTTATCCCATGAGATAAGTGCAGGGCTACGATTTTCGTAGTAATGAAACAAGAGATTTGTAAATATTCTTATACCATTGAGATAAGTATGTGAAATCAATTTATAAGAATCGATGAAAGGATTTTAATAAACGATTTAATTAAAAGAGCCCATGCTGCTAATGTGCTTAACTGTACAACTACAAATTGATAGTTAAAGAACCAATTATCAATAAATTCCCTTTTAACTTATAACATGTTGGTTCGAGGAACTGAGATTGGAACTAGGTCCAAAACTACTTCGAACTGACTTTGCATTCGAAACTGAAATTGCAGCTGTGCTTATGCTAATGACGATGATATGAAGGCACAGACCTTTAAAACAGAAAGAACTGCTTGTTGATGTTTCTACTTAGCTACCGGGATCAAAACTGTATTCACTATGATTTGGGGTCTCCATGGTGCAAAGACTCCTTGTTACTAATCCATGGGATTATTCTTGAATGTATGTGGTAAGAGTATCGTTGGTTTGTCCCGTTTCTAGACAACTTTTATGGATGGATGTCTGACATTTCATATCTTAGAATACGTAAATTGATTTTTACAAACATACATCTGTTGGTAGTAAAGAAGGCAACTTTTCTTAGCATAACATCCATCTCTGAGACGTATGATCTCGGAGGTTGTATTTTTGTAGATGTCAATTAGTGATCGATATGATGAGGATGTAGCATCTAAAGATGTGTATGTGCCATGTCTTAAAGGCAAAAAGTACCCTCAGACCTCATCAGCTGGCATTGACTAAAAAAGGGAGATGCAGCAGCGCTATATAACTTTCACCCATTAGGGCATGTTCATCACAAATCTAGAACTGTTGACCCTTTGATTATTTATGCTTCGATGTAGTTGCTGATCACAACCAGGATGATGATATACTTGGCACTATCAAGTTAAGTAGTATACTGATTGTGTGTTGGTAGGGAGTCATAGGTTGACACTTAGTATGGCTCATCTAGAGAGATACTGTGACAACAGATACCCCAGTTCCCAGTCATTATATGGAATCCAAATCCCAATACGTGCCATATTTTTGTATGTAGAGCATGTTAGGGTGCGAAATTTAATTATAGGTAACAATTTCGCATAGTTATTATTTTATTTTAAGATGATTTAATAGACATTATAATAATATCATTTGACTTGATATAAAAGGTGTTTTGGTTATCGTAACGGAAAAACATGTGCCATGTTTATGTGTGGTCGTGTCTTACAAGAGTTTCATTCTTTAATACGATTTCTAAAATTAAACAAGTTATTTATGATGTGAATTTTCTCACTCTATCATTCCATACCGACCCATGTGCTTTGTTTTTCCCATAATGCTCAGGCCAGACCGAGTTTATTTTCCAGATTTGTTTAGGATTTTCTTAGAGCTACGCAAAGGAGTTGGAGTCGAGACATATTCCCGTATTTCTTGTATTATTTTATTTCCACTATGTGTGGTGTACTTATCAACCATTGTACAAATAGATTATTATGACTGTATAGGTTGATTTATTTATGTACATTGATGATTAATGCATGTATGTGTACATATACAGTTTTCTACTTCTCTAAAGACTATTAATGTATTATATTTTATTCATTCTGCTGTGAAATTATGATCTTCTCGAATCTGATGTGTTTGTGTACTTCTTCTTCTATTATAAACTTTCTTTCTTTCTTTTTTCTTAGTTTTTAACTTCTTTTTTCTAACTTTTGGGTTTTTGATACTCGTGTTTAGGCACGTGAATGCATTGGATGTGTTAGTGTCAAAATTCAAGGGTTGAATTTCCTGGGCCATTATAGGAGCCATTGGGTAATTGTCTGAAGAGATTCAATGTCTAAGATCTTAAGGAAAAAGGAATGGATGGTATGGCCCAGCCACTACACCATAATGGGAATTTCGCAACCCCCCAATGCGGCTGCTTAGCAACGGCTTTGAGCCGTTGCTAATTGGCAACGGCGTAAAGCCGTTGCAAAGCTCTTTAGTGATATTGGTCCCCTGCGTTTTATAGTTTGCAACGGCTTTAGGCCGTTCTAACTGAGAATTGTACTTCCCTACCCCCCGGTCAAATCAGTACGCTCCCCTTTTCTTCAAAATACACCGTATCCAAAACAATACGCTCTCTTTCCCAAAACATTCCAGCAAAAAATAAAAAAAGAAACGAGACCAAAACCATAAGATCAACTGTCGATCCTGAATCTAAGCTGATTTCATGTCTGATTCCAAAGTGAAGATTTCGATTTCAAAAAAGTCAAGGTACGGAATCTCGATTAACGCAATATTTCGATTTGTTTTCTAACAATCTCGATTAACGTAGTATTTCGTTTTGTTTTCTACCGATCTAAAGGGGGATCTAAAGATCAGTTGATTTTTCTCCAAAAGATTGCGCCCGTTGCTTCTATATTTGGTAAATATGTCGTTTATATGTATATTTTTGAATGAACAAAGTGAGAGTAAAAATACAAATTTTGTTTAATTCAATATTTGATTATGAAAGTTAGATTAATACAAATGGCGAGTTTCTGATCAATTTCCAAATATAACATGCTGAAAATAGAGCTTGTTCGTAAAAGTTATGAGCATTTAAAGTTTCTAGGTATAAATTAATTTTAAATTCAAACCCAGATTCAAATTCAATCCAGATGTTGATACTTGATAGTAACCATTTGCAAGCATATGTTGTAGTTTGGAAACAGTTTATGTAAATCAAGTTTTTAAAATACTGTTTTTTACTTGGAACACAATTTGAAGCTAATTGTACTTGTTCAAGTTTAATCCCATTCGATATTTTCAAAGATGGTTCAAATGTAGTACAAATAATCCATCTATCCTTGTTCATTTGATTTAACAGGATAGGGCTACCGTTGTATTTAAATTGATACCCCAGCAAATTTAAGAAAACTCTGTCGGAAGGGTCTAGACCTCGTATTTAATCCATACCTACTTTTTAGAGCTCCTATTTAATTAATACCTACTCTTTCTTTCTTTAATGTTTTGGTATCAATTTTTATTCACTCTATTATATTTTTAAAATTTTACTTGTTAGGTTATATTTGCAAAGGACGATAAAAGAAATATGAATATGTTTAATTGATTTATACATTGTTAATGAATGACCGATCTTTTGCTATAAATGTCGCGTGTGGCGAGTTGATTAAACATAAAGCAGAAGCTATAGTATTATATGATGTTGTTCTAGATGTGAAGATATGTTATTAATTATAGTAACTATCTATTAATCATCACCACACAATCTGTTATCATATTCGTGTATCATGGATGTTCATATAATATGTTGTAAATAAAAACAAAAGGATAATTAACTTTTATTAAGTAGCCCAGGTAAAACGAAGTTAAATACGCGTTCTTTAATCGTTGATATCTCTTATTAAATGGCATGATACAGTGTACAATAAAACATGGTGAATATATGCTGAATTGTTGACTTTCTACGTAAATGATAATTTATAGAAATGTTTCGTATGAAGTTTGGATATATTTTTACGTCTTTGTTCATTTTTGTTTTGTTTGTTATTTGTTGGTTCTTACAAAGGTACAAGGATGAGGCACAATGCATATATTCTTGACGTTCTTCCTTGAAATGTAATTGGAGAATCATTTATTGCTTTGGCCAAATAAAAAGGTATTATGGCGGCATATGTTAATGCCTTAAAATCTGGAATAATCTGGAAAAGAAACCGCAATCTTCTCAAGTTAAATCTATTAAAGTAAAACTAGTTCAAAATTATTGCAATATTTCTTTATATCATTTAAATGACATATTAAGTGGTTGATGTGTAAACTGGTTCAAAATTATTGCAATATTTCTTTAAATAAAACTTCAACTTTAAATTCCTAAAACAAAAAAACAAGTTCTGGTCAGACCAAAGACAGATTTCTTTGGTAATAATTTCAGTAAGAAGGGAACTTAAGAAGATGATCTGCAATTTCAAGATAAAACCATTCTATTATTGACATCAAATTATACCTTTTTGTACAGTATTTCAAAAGATTGATGATATATTAATTTTCCCATAATATTTTATCGTTTTAAATCTAACGACGCATTTTGAAAGCATTATAATCTTTTTCTAAGAGTAAGATGACACTGACTGCTTGTTCTAAGAGTAAGATGCTGTGCGTATATAAACTTACATACATATGCATACACACACGTATGTGTATACGTGTCTGGAGTTTGGGGAGAAAATAGCCACTCGGCCCACCCCCCATTTAATGTTTGTATGAGTTTTTAACTTTTTATTTATGCATAATTTAATAATCCTATATGAGTTTGTTAAACCTATTGCATCATGACCCTTGATAGTAGCATAATAAGCGGTTTTTCAATGGTTAATTAATCTCCTGAGTTCAAAAGCCATGTAATTTGAAGAATTTGTTTAGCTTTTCATGCTCTAAAAAGACATTCATACTACTATTATTTGACATAGACATGAGTAGCTTTTTTCTCTGTTCATGGTTGCTCACTTCAAAGTTAAATAAAGTAAGGTAGTGCAACTTAAGTGACCGTTGCGCGAAGTTAGAGGAAGACTGATCGAGGCAAGTGTAATTTAGCACTAATGTTGGACTAATTTTAATGCAAAATGAAGTAGTTTGCTCTCTTTTAAAATAAAGAGAAGTGAAGAGAGTCATGGAAAATAATTTAAAAGTCTTGTTATCCTCCATTCTTTATCTATCTCTAGTTTAATTAATTTCTTCTTTCCCTTAAATCAGTTGCTTTGTTTAAAGTTCAGACTCAAGTTTTTATCAACATGACAATGGTCTGCTCTCTGTGCTTTCTTTTGCATATCATTTATTAAATTTCCTGAGCAATGTGTAACAAAATTACAGGTATTGTAACAGGGAATTATCTAAGATTTTACCAAGCATAAAAAATAACAAGATAAATACTATTTACTGCTTAGATTTGAAATGCACAAAATGGCGTTTGCGAATAAAATATATTGATTGATAATTTGATATATCATAATGATAGGTATGCTTCAGAATTTTAGACTGAAAATTTAATCAGTTTCTAAGATCATAAGGAACTTGAAAGTGATTACGTGCATCATTTGCTCAGTGATTGATTAAGGCTTCTCTATAATTATTTTTCTGCTATTCTCTATCATAATAACGGTCAATTGCATGGCGAGTAACATGGACAGTCACTTGAAAACAACTCTTTCCAAGTAGACAGAGGTGGTCACTTGGAAAAACCCAAATGTATAGGAACTTGAACTTAACGCGGTCCACTGCTATGTTCATGCCAGCCTAGGCTGGATACGTCAGGGGTAAAACAGGGAACTGGATAAAAGTAAAGAGGGATAGGATGTTCAGGTCAGGAAGAACATTGGTGTGTGCAGGAGGCAAGAGCAAACAAGTTTGGTCGCGTGACCACATGTATACGATGAATGATGCTGCTGCTTTCTTTCGTAGATGTTGCCAACTGCTAATCCTAGTGCACATTACTACTCTTTTTGTATTTATCTATCTATTTTCCCACAAACTGTTGCTTTCTTTTCCTATTCCTTATCGCTTAAAAACCATTTCAATCATTTTTATGCAAAATGAAGAAAAATAATTCATGACCTGTTATGTTTGATACACAGGTCGGTATGTCTTCTAGCGTTGACAAACAATGGATGAAAGAATCCAATCGTAGAACTCCGCGATATTTGGAAGGAGTGAAGGAGTTTGTTAATTTCGTTGAAGTAAATGGTGGTAATAAGGAAATCTGTTCTTGTCCTTGCGCTAAATGTCAGAATATGACGAAAAAGATTAAATTAGAGGATATTCATTTTCATTTGCTTAGATGGGGAATTGATCAAACATATACCATTTGGCATTTTCATGGAGAAGAACTGACGGAAAAGGAAAAACAACCCATCAGTCAAGCCATGCATGTCGATGATGGAGAATATCCCAGAATGGAAGATCTAATCAATGATGCCGATAGATTTCATAATTTTCAATCGACAAGTCAATTCCACGATAATGTTGATGAACCGCCTATCGTTGATGTTGACTGGCAGACTGATCAAAGTAAGAAGTATAAATCACATTTTGATAGCGCAAAAGAGCCATTGTACCCTTCTTGTCCAAAAGGGATAACAAAATTATACGCCATTGTGAAGCTGAATGGTTTGAAAACGCAATACGATTTTTCCGACAATGGTGTGACCGCGCTCCTCGAATTTATAAACGAGTTAATTCCCGAAGGTAACAAACTACCAACAAAATATTCGGACATGAAGAAGATAATTAAACTAGTTGGGATGGATTATAAATCTTATGATGCTTGCATTAATGACTGCATGCTATATTGGAAAGATGATGCAAACAGAGTTTCTTGTAGAATTTGCAACAAACCAAGATATAAGGCAACATTTAGCGAAGAAAAAAAGGCCACCAAGGTAGCACAAAATATTTTGAGACATTTTCCTTTAATTCCCAGATTGAGGAGACTTTATACAATACCATGGATAGCAGAAGCTATGACTTGGCATAGTCGTGCAAAATCAGATCCAGCTGTAATGCGTCACCCATGCGACACTTCGCAGTGGCGAACTATAGATTCTTTTGATAAAACATTTGTCGTTGAACCACAAAATGTTACGCTAGGAATCTCAACGGATGGTTTCAGTCCACATGCATCTCTAGGTACCCGCTATAGCTATTGGCCAGTAATTGTAGTACCACATAATCTTCCTCCATCAATGTGCATGAAAAGAGAGTTTTCAATGTTATCACTGTTGATCGCTGGACCAAAACAACCAGGGAAGGATATTGATGTTTATCTGCAACCGTTGATAGACGAGTTAAAGCAGCTATGGGAAGGAGTAATGACTTTTGACTCGTTTAACAAAAATGATTTCACAATGAGAGTTAGGGTGTTGTGGGCAATTCACGATCATCCTGCATTTGGGACATTATCGGGGTGTACAACTCATGGCTATTTTGCGTGTCCTACGTGTGGAGAAGAAACAGGTTCCTTCCTTCCAAACACAAGTTTCGTAATGAAAAATCAAAATTTAATAATAAACTTGAGCATCGTCGTCCTCCAAGGGCACTGAATGGTTATCAAGTTGAAAAGAAGGTAGCGAATATCAAGATGAAAAATGGTAAAGATAAACCTGACATTGGTCGAAAACGAAAAAAGGAAGTCGAAGAAGAAGAATATGAAAATGTTCCTGCATGGTACAGGAGGTCCATCCTCTTTGATTTGCCGTATTGGAAAGCAAATTTGGTCCGACATAATATTGATGTTATGCATACAGAAAAGAATGTCACTGAACATCTCATTAGCACAATTTTAGGTCATAAAGACAAATCAAAAGATGGCATCAATGCACGGAAGGATTTGAAAAACGTGGGTATAAAACAGAAATTGTGGATGATGGAAGATCCTGAAACAAATAAAACAACTATGCCAAAAGCTACTTTCACCTTAAACATGGAAGAAAAATTATGATTTTGCACCATTTTGAGAAACTTGAAAGTACTGAGCAAATTCTCTTCGAACTTCCATAATAATGTGAGCATCAATCCTGTTGAACTGATAAATATGAAATCGCATGATTATCATGTCATAATGCAACTATTACTTCCTTTACTGCTTCATCATTGTTATCCACAACATAAGGATCTACGTAATGCTATACATCGCATTAGTCTATTCTTTTACATTTTATGCTCAAAGGTGATAAATAGGGAACATCTATTAAAAGCAAAGGCTTGTTTGGTAGAAGCCATTTGTGTGATTGAGAAACATTTACCACCTGCATTTTTCGATATCAGCATCCATCTTATGGTCCATTTAGCCGATGAAGCATTGACTTGCAGTCCTGTTAGACACAGGTGGATGTATCCTTTTGAACGGTAAATTACTAATTTCACTTTTATTCACAATAGTTCGATTTAAACAACTATTCATTATTTATAAATTATATTTTCATAGGTTGATGAAAATATATAAAGGATATGTTCGCAACAAAAGATATATTGAAGGTTGTATTGCGGAAGGATATATTGTTAAAGAATCTAGTCTTTATTGCATGGAGTATAGACGAAAGGAGACGACGACACTCATAAACATACCCATGAGTTGTTTTTAGATGATGATGACGAGTTTGCTAGTGAGATGCCTGTAGATACTGGTAAAGATATTATTTTGACCCAAGTGCAATATGAACAAGTTCGTAGATGGGTCCTTAATAAGCACGATGGGTTGGAAGAATGGGAGAAGTAAGTTTAAGAATTTGTCTTGAATTTCCATTAGCGTAAATCAATTTACTTATACGTTTTAAAATTTATGTGTTGTAGGAGGTATGAAATCTATGTGAAAAATACTAAATTACAATCTCGTGGTGGAGTTATTCCAATAGAAACTTGTCAAAGTTTTACTCTATGGTTACGTGACGAGGTAAATATAACATTGTATTAAATATTTCACGTGCATTTAACTGATCTTACTCCTTCATGACCATACTTCCCACATATTAATTTTTTTATAGTTGGCGAGGATCGACGATGCTGATCCAATTCTTTGGCGGTTGGTGAATGGGTCGATGTTCAAGGCACGCAGTTATGTGAAGTACCAAGTAAACGGATTTAGATTTTCCCCGAAAAGTTACGAAGAGCGGTTGTTAACACAAGACAGTGGTGTATGTATGAGAGCAATTACCAAATTTAGAGCGAGCGGGAAGGACAAAAATTACAAGGAAGCAGAAACCAAGTATTACGGAGTTATTCAACAAATAATTGAGTTGGATTACATTGACTTTAAACAAACAGTTTTCTATTATGATTGGGTAAAGGTTGAAGACAAGGTCAATGGTAGCAAGATTGATCCCATTTCAAACTTGATCATGGTTAACATAGGAAAATTGAAGAGTAAAGACAGAGTGAACGATGAGCCGTTTATTCTTGCATCGGAAGCGACTCAAGTGTTCTACTCGAAAGATTTAAAACATGAGGGATGGTATGTGGTTTTACACACACCAAAACGGTTGACTAGTAATGTGGATGACATTGAGTTTCCTACTATTTACCAATCAACTTTTGAAGATAATGAGAAGTTAGAAGACCTTATAAAATGTGTTTGTTGATATTAAATGAATTTGTTACAGGAATTGAATGGAAGCATTTCTCTGATGTATGAAGTGAGTAGAAATTTTGTGTAAAAAAATGTTGAATTCTACTTGTTATTTTTCACTTCAATTGTTAATTTTCATTTGCTATTTTTCACTTATGCGTAATAGGGGCATTAGTAATTGATAAGTTTCTTGAATTGACCATAGTGGAAGCATTGACCTTCATAATTGAATAATAAAATGTACGTTTCAATGTGGCATTTTATACGGTAACGACAAACTTTTCTTTTCATAATTGAATAATTCGTGAATGATAATATAATATTCACCTCATAAACTTATCACATGATATAAGTTGATCACCAAATCAGGATAACATTAGCTTTAAATATGCCTTAATATTACCTATAGAAGATTTTATTGCCAAATATATTAACGACGTTTGTGATTTTTAATTTTGCACTTAAATATTATGTAACAAATGCAGTTTAACTATTTTTCTGTTTTGTTTAACATTGTAGTGACCACTTGACAAATATGTTGACCTTCGCAGCTCGGACCATAATGCACTTTATTAGACTATTAACAAGGAGATAGAACCATTTTATTTGTCAACATTCAGCCATGTTAACTTTTACTACACCTCAAACGTCATGCACATGATTTGAAAGGTTTCTTTATCAGAATTATAAATTATAAACAGAGAATTTATATTGGATATTAATTCTCGACTTTGCCATGTTAACTTTTATTTAGAGAATTTATATTGCCTTGAGGAAAATTTCCGTAACAACCGGCAAGTTTTCAGTTTCTTTCGATTTTTAACTGAAAACTACTACATGTTCTGTATTCTGTACGTTAACCCCGGAATTCCAATAGGTGGAAACTGGAAGAAAAGGAATAAAAAAAGGAATTTCATCTTTTTCGGACAATAGAATTTTAGCTATTAATTGTTCAATATAAATTCTCTAAATTAATGATTCTCTGAAATGAGCAACACAAGTTTATAATTTATAATTCTCTGTTTTGGTATGCTAGATTTCCAACACATACATCATTATGTACTAACCCTACAGTTCATTAACTATTTCGTTGCTTCCTATGAAAGGTCCTTGGTCATTTTACCTATAAGAGGAAATTATTTAGTTTGTTGAATCATTTCTTACTAATATAATCCAACTTACAATGGCAGGGGTGACTTTTGCTTATGTCAACATTAGAAGAGTTGCTCATAACATATATGTAATTTTGTGTTAATCTCATATGTATCGTTATCTAAAATATCATCACATGTTTTTTTACTATTCAACATAATGTTCATAACATTATTGGCAAAGCGAAATTTATATCCAGTTTCAGTAAATGGAGACATGGATCTGACCATAGGTAAAGTCTCTAACATAATAATATTTACATAATATTAAAAATAATTCATTCGGTAAGGATCATTGACACTCCCCAATAACCATTTCATATTTCGGATATGGATATGGATAACGGAGAATTATAAACAGAGAATTTATATTGGTTTTTAGACTAATATAAATTATAAACATGCTTAATAATGAGAATATACAACATTTCGTTCTAACAATCGGTTACGTAATTTTGTCGTAATTTGTTTCAAACAGCTTTTGAATCATCGTATCTTCTCATTCATTTGGTTCAATGAAACTGGTAGTGACACTTTGGTCGGCTTTAGCATATCTTTTGATGCTTGATACAGTATATGTCAACATCTAGTTAATAACCTCAGCAAATTTTCTAAAATGCTATATTTTTCTTGCAGTCACAAAAATGCTCAGTTTTATTGTCAAAAATTTCTTTTTAAAATCTTTCTTCTTTTAATGCCTGTAATTTGGATAATTTTATATGATTTCAGTCATTTTAGCTTATGTAAATTGCAGGTTTATTCACTAGAAAGATCGGAAGTTTGATTCAAAGAAGAGTTCTTCCATTAACCTTTTGCAGTCTATTGCTATATTCTTTTAGTAAGGTATTTCGAATGCATTCTTGATTTGCTAGAATAAAATATTACTAGTATGACTCCAGTTGAAAGGGGCTGAAAAAAGCGTAACTGTGGTATGCCGTACTATTTTCTGCTTCACATTCAACTGCAATCCAAAGTTGTTCAACTATTCGAATAGAAATATACATGCATGTTACAGCTGTTGTACCTACAATAATACGCTGTCCACTTTTATTTGATAGTTCGAACCTAGTGCACATGTTGACAAATATGTTGTGGTCGTTTGTGCATTTTATATTTCTCTGTTTCTGTAAAAACTCATTTCAGCCATGTTAACTTTTACTTGATAAATTATTCAATATAAATTATAACTTGCGTTTTGCGCAAACCGAATGTGAAATTTGCATACATACTAAAATTATGAAAGGTTCGTCTTAACCTGTAATCTATATAGGATTATGTTCATTAAATAAATGCGTATATTTACAGATGACAAGTGGTTTCTCTTTTGATTATTATTATCTTTCTATTTATAAATTGTCACCAATGTCAATTAATGAACTACTTAAAAATATGTGGCAGGTATTTAAAAAATTATGTATGTTCAATGTAGTGAATTTCAAATCTGAAAGCATTAGTTTATCTTCATTAATCATATTAATTATCATAATAATTGTATAGCTGGCATATAATCATTTTACTTTCTAGATAGGATTTTGATTAACACCTTTAAACACTACTTATTTTTCATCTAACTTTGGGCATGTTTACTTTTCTACTAATTAATTTGCAATTATATTCAAACCTTCAATGACATATGTAAATCACAACAAACACAAGATAATTATTTTAAACATATTTCCATTTGTGTTTTATACGAGCCGAGATACCAATCATCGCTGCTGAACCAATGGATGTGTATACCCCTCTTTTGTTGTCTTGTTTTGTTGGAATATCTAAAATCGACAGTTCCATTAAATTTCCAATCAAGGAGTTTGCACTAGTACAAATAACCAGTGAGCATTGCATAAAGTTAAACTGCAAAAACTATTAACTAGTAAACCATACAAGAATCCGATAGGTCGCGGGACAAATATATGGATATATATCCAAATCGGGTTTTTCTTTTATATATACATGTATATATTGATGAGTTGTTCAATTTGATTTTCTTGTGTTATTATGGCATGTTAGAACAAGTAGAATCACATTAGAAGATCTATGACGTTTGATCATATTAGGCTGTTTGTACCTATTATATACTTTGAGTACACGCGACGAGACCATTATGGGCCGCGTATGTTTACAGAATAATTATGTGAAAACAAAGTTTACAATGGAAGGTGCTGCTAGAGATCTAGACATATTGGTTCATTGTTTAGTATACCTTTATATCATGCATTCCATAATATATTACTGCTGGCCAATATACTATCATTTACAAATTGATACATATCAAAGCATCAGGTTTGCTCTTGCGTATTTTTTTAAAAATAAATATGCATGTAGTGATTTGTTTTGAGTGCTGTCATGCGTGCCATGATGTTACAATAATTTTATTATTATTATTATTGATTTGGCTATGAATCCACTATAAAGCATCCGCATTTTTTCCTACTTCTGCGGATATGCATTGTGACCATGTATTTTGACTGGGTATGGTGTAAACGGGATAATTCTATCTCATCCACCAGATCGAATATGAGTGGGTCAAATTATAGTTATTTAATTCATTCTCCATGCGTTTGAATGCTATGAACTCTTTCATACTAGAAGCACCTAGTCTGTTCTTGCACCTAGTTGAGCAAAGAGCAAAGGTATTATAATTCCATTAACAATCAATATTATCGTGTTTCTTGTCTGTATTTGATGCAGAAGTTTTCTTGTCAGTTCCAAGAATGTTAGAATCCCAAGAAGCTCCAACCCAGTCTACGCAATCATCAACAACACAACCCGAAAAGGTTGACATAAATGCATATGGAGCTCCCGTTTCAAAAAATGCGGGAAAAATAGGCAGCCGCATTGGTAAACTTGTGCGGATGCATGTGCCGATCTCCTACTAAAGCTGGGATAAAGTACCACCAAAAATTAAAAATGACGCGTGGGTTGCATTGTTGGTAAGTGTGTTTATCACAATGTAAGTACTTTTTTTATTAAAATGCCCTTTTTAGTAAATACTTTGTAATTTTTGCAGAAACGTTTTGAACTTGATGCAAATACAAAGGAATTTTATTTCAAAAAATTGTGTGAGTCTTTTAGGAGACATAAGAGTGAGTTGAGGACGAAATACTACGACAAATTCAACAATTACGATGAAAGGTTGAAAAACTGTCCACCCACTATTAGTCAAGACGACTGGGAGGGATTTTTGAAGAACGAAGAGAAACCCGGTGTGAGCGAGCGAAGAGAGCTAGGCAAAATAAAAAAAACAGATCAGGATATAGCTATGGCCACCACACCGGTCGAACTAGTCATGCTGTCGTACAACATGATATGGTATGTTTTTCAATTTCAGTACTTCTCTTGTGCATTTATATAAAATTTTGAGATGAATACAAATGTATTGTTTTCAAATTATATGGTCAGAAATTTCATTATTAGAGCAATTCAGTACCTTTATGTTTTTCAATTTATATATGTATTGCACTCGAAATTGTAACTATCTTGGTTAAGGTTGATATTCAGATTATATTTGTAACATATAATAAGTACCTTTTAGTTTGACTATCACATACCGCTACTTGGTAGCTGAATATAACAATTACAACACACTTTTCACTATCCCCGAGTTTATAACCAAAATTTATCAGTTTTATTTGATGAATTAAAACATGCTGACTTTGCCTGTTTAACTTAAATATTTCGTTTAAGTCAACACTCCTGTGTTTTCATAACGAGATAAACCGAACGATCATCCTTGTATTGGACGGACTCTTTCCTAACCGGGTCGGATCTTATATATTGTCATCTGTAGCTGCATGAATGTAACGACCCAGCGGTTTTCGGCCCCGAAGATCGACATAAATACCTTACCAAATCTCATGCCGACCTTTCAGACACCGAGAACACCGGATTGTTAATGAAAGAAATTAGAGGGTGAGATAAGAAAGAAAGAAATATAAGAATAGAAGAAGAAGAAGAACACAACACAGAGTCTCACATCACAGCGGAACAAAATATAATATAGAAATAAACCTTTATTGAGAATTTTAAAACTTACAATCATCAGAGTATATCAACACACCTGGACAGTTATAATAATCTGCCCTCACACAACACAGCGGAATACACTAAATATGTCTGGCCTTCTCCAGCACGCCTTTCTTAGTGTTCAATAACCTGAACCTGCAAACCCGGGCTAACCCGAGCATTTACAAAATACCGGGTCAGTCTGGTGAACCAGAGTGAGATAAACTCGCACAGTATTAGGGTAAATCATCCAACATGATTTTAAAGTTCAAAATCTTTCCAAAAGAAAAGGATAATCGTAAGACCAAATCCACACATAAACACGGACGGTTTTTACCTTACGATAACCCAAAACAGTTTTTGAAATCATAACTTGATCTGATATTATGATAATGTCTAATTACAAATATAATAACAATCTAGAGGAACGCTTGCATCTCACGCTCCCCATATATAGTACACAAACCAAATCGCGGGCGCTTATTGGATATTGGATTCCAACTTGACAAGGTATGGGACCACCTTCCGCACGTGTATCTCTAGAGGCAAATACACTGGGTTCAACAAGAACGTCTTGCAACCCGGCCCTCACATGACTGACCACTCATTTCGCTTGAGTGTATCGAATGTATATCACCGACGGTTGGGATCAGCAACCGCCTGCCCGAAAAGGGACAACATCGAACATAGATTAAAGAAGCAAATGGAATTTCTCTAGATAGGTGATCATACACCCTAATGGGAGCGACCCACATAGTCATGCTACCTGCCCGATTTTGTCATCTCCCGGTTGATGAGGCTTGAAGCTAGAATTCCTTTCCGAACATCTGGCACTATTCACTTTGAATGCCACATCGTCAGATCCTCTGGATATCACTAATTGACGTCCACAAAAATACTCCAGTTGATAAGCTAAGAGAATGTGCACTTCTCCGCCATCAACCTGGTACGTTTGAAAATATCAACGTACGTGACTCCTTTGGAAATACTCTGTCAGACACTCGTCCATACAAGTCATCCAGGAACAGGATGAACCGAAGGCACTCTCCTACTGCATCTCATATAGGAATCACACCATGGATCAGTAACGAGAAGTCCTTGCAACCCGTGGATTCCAACCACGCCAGAATCACAGTTCATCTCCGGTTGCAATCCCAGAGATTTGTAGCGGTCCTTCCGCTTATGAAGATCCACGGTCTTCAATGCTCCATCTCGACCATCTTCAAATATCTTCACGTATTTGTTGGTCGGAATGGTTTTCGAATATAAATTCGATCCCAGTCTTTCCGTACCAACAATCGTGTTGGTCACGTTTGATAGTCGGTGTTTTAACTATCAAAATAAACAGTGTTTCAACCATGACACTCTAATGAGTTCTCTGGTTCAGTATTCAGCATCACATGGCCTTTTAATTAAACAAACTGATTTTACTTTTGTTTAATAAAACTCCTATTCTTTTAATATTTTAAAATACGATAATCAAATTCTTATTGCTATCCTCTTTTACGATTACCAACCAATATCATCTTCATATAATCCTGATGTCGTTCAATTTGGGGTATTTTAATTACCTCTCAGACCTTGACCAACAACGTTCATATCTTCAGATAAATATAAGTTGTAATCAATCCAATATTTTATTCCAGTCTCCTTTCAAATTCTATTCGATCATTCCCACTTTGGAAATCTTATTTCCATTTCCCTTTTTCTTAATTCCATTTCAAAATGACATTAGTTTGAAATTAACGATATAAATCTTCATTGCCTCTTTACAAACCTTGTTTCAACTACATTCTGGTTTAGTCTAAACCCTTTTCCCATATCACTTTCTCCTTTTATCTTAATTCAAAAGTTAAAGTCAACATGATTTAAGTCATCGTATTCGCCTAAATTCCCTTGATAACTCAGTTGTAAAACTTCGGGTTTTGAATATAAAATCCGTTCATAACTTCTTTCATTGTTCAACTATATTCCATCCCGACTTTGATTACTTTTCATGGATTCAATTATGAATTAACTTCCCAAAATTTCTATTACTCAGAATAATAACTTACTTTATCACTAACTACTTTAAAAGTAGTAAATTCCTTTATTATCTAAATAAAATTGTAAATTCCTCTTTTTAAAACTTCATTGAAATAAACCAAATATTCTTTAAAACTGTTTGATAAGGTTAACTCAAAACAACTCCATATAATAGTCAATTTTAGTCAAAATAGTCGGTTTAGCCAACTTGAACCTGGATTACCTCTTTAATCCATTCTGATTCATTTCCCCTTTAAATTAATTAGAAATATAATTAATTTAAATGATTTCATTAATTGTTTCTTACCAAACAATTATTCCAAATTTTAAGTCATTGGATTAATTTCTCTTCACTTGTAGATCAATCTGGTTAAATCAGAATTTCCTTACAAAGGTTAATCATAAATTCAAATAATAAAGAAATGTTTAATTCCTTTTAAACAAACTCTATTTTAATGTAATTTAATTCAAAATCTATATCCCGTTATAAAGTAAATTTTATAACTTCTTCTCTGATGGTAAATCGTCGTTTATAAACAATTGATTTCTTAGGCCGTATACTGCTGACAAATACCCCACCAATATCACCCATTGGTTCAAATTAAACAGATGTTGAAATTTTCAGCCAATAATCAGAAATCAAGCCAATCACATTTAACTGATCATAAATAACGACCATTTTACACCAACCAAATAACAAAACAATTCAAACAATTAATCACGTTTATAAATAAACGTGACCAACAGGGTGGGTTACCTCCGTTGGGTCCAATCGTTAAAATAACGATTTGGGGTTTCACTGAAATTAAACACAGTTTAATTTCATCAATTAAATCAACAATCATTGTATATACTAGCAAACAGTCAATCATCAGCAATCAGAGCACACAAAATAAAAACCCAATTTATATAAAATATAAATAGGGAAACTGAGTGAGTTTAACTCACCTTGATCTGATCCATTTATTTCTGGACTGGTCTGGTTACAGTTAAACAGTCGTTTAACTTAACCGTGATCCTCACTATCTCCAGCTCCATCTAGATTTGTTTCATAAAATTCTTGCTTGTTCCCACGATTGTAACACAAGTTGATTTGTTCGACTCTGCCCATATACGAATTGGGTCAAAATGTTTGAACGTTAATGATTTAAATTGAATTCACTAAATCCTTAACTAGATTAAATAAATTAAATCCTATTTTGTTAAACTAACTACTCATTTATACATACCTTAACCCATTCTTAAATTCCTATGTTAAATAATTAATTTTGTTTAAGGTTAAAATAATAACCCTTAAACACTTTTAATTAATAATTATATCAAACAAATGACTAATAAAGTTTAAAAATTTATTAACATTATTAACACGACCAACTAAGTGACCCTATGAAAGGGTTTTAAATTTCTTTAATTAAATTTAACTTTGTTAATTAAAAATCCTTAAGCAAATTAATTGATACTTCATAATGTTTAAACTAAAGCTATGCATTAAAACAAAATTTGGGCCATACCCCTTTTTTCTGTCCAGCCCATTCAGATCAGGCCCGCACCCACTTCCATCCAATTAACCCTTAAAACATCGGCCCCCCACCCTTCCATTCCTCATTAGTTCGCCGCCACAAAAAAAATTAGGGTAAACGAAAACCCTAAAACTCCTCCTCCTTAATCGATCTGAGCACCGCAACCAATCGCCGTCCCACACCGCGTCGACAAACCCGTGAGCCATCCAGTCTCCTTCAATTCGCCACGAGGCTTCCACCTGAAGATTAAGCTTCCGGTTTGAACAGCAAAACATCAGCAACCTCATCGGAAGGCCGTTTGTGAACCACTGAGTGAAGCTAAGTATTTCTAACTGATTTTATTTTACTGTAAAATTCTTGTTTTGATTTCTTTCTTTGAGTTGAATTCGGTTTCTTTCTTGTTCATTTCGAAACTAAGTTTTGCTTTTCGGTTTGTGGTTGAACACACCGTGTATTTATACTAGAAGTTATTGCGGTGATCCATGAATTGTCATGTCCTAGTTGAACTTTACAGTGCCTAGTTCTAGGTGATTTGGTTCTGCCATGATCTTTGTGATGGCTTGTGTATGATGGTTTTGCGTGTGATGTTTAATAGGCAGTATAGGATCTGTGATAGATCAAACTGTTCATATTTAGATTAGGTACAACCATCTGTATTGTCTATTCGCAGAAAATACTGGTCGAATTGCCAGTGGTTTGTCATTCAAATTTCTGAGATATTGTGCCGTATTTACAGATTTTCCGTCCCATTTTAATATATATGAAAATCATCCTGTGATGTATCCTTACATGGATTCACTGTATATGTGAATATATTCATATACATTATTTGATTTTCTTATCTTTAGATGTGATGTTATAAAATCTACACATATCTGTTCTTCCCTTTTTCTTTTTGCTGTGTCATCGATTTGTTCGTACTAGTAATGGAAACACTGATGGATTTTGATATTTAACACGGGAACAGTACAGATTTTAATTAGATTTCCATGTGCAAAAATCTTGCACAGGTACAACCACACTGTTTTCCCTATAGTGTAGGCAAAGACTATAAATTATTCATTTGTATGGTATGGCCTGTTTGTACTGTATATTGTATTGTCACTTCATGTTGTATTTTCTATTTCATACATTAAGCTATTGATTTTTTTTCTCTCTTCTTTCTTTTCAACTGGAAATATTTTTACCTAAACATCCTTTTGTAGCTGCTCATAGCCGTGTACCCTATTGATTTACTTGAGTTGCTAAATCAATGCTTCATACTTGTTACTGTTAATTCACTGTCTTTATTTTATTTTCTTCTTTACAGCTTGAAATCTATTTTCCTACTAGCTACTCATAGCTATTTCTTTTTTCTTCCAGGTTAATCACATGGTGATGAAGCATGATGCTAGGAGGAGATTTTGTTACAGATTTCCTTTTGTTTTCATGTATGGAACAGTGGCCATACATGATTTTTTTCTGCTGTTCAAACTTGTGCATTTAATGATGTATAATTTTTACTTTTTCTTTAACTTTTCCCACGTATTTGTTTATGATGTTCTTTATATATAAAGATTTGTTTATTCCTTTATGTAAGCGGGTCTGGGTTTGAAGTACAATATATATATTAGTCTCCTTTATCTATTTGTTTACTGTTCTATGAAATTTTGAGTTCTATTCTTTCTTGTAAAGAATTCGAATTGAATTATTTGTAAACGAACTCGACACTAATTCCTTTACCCATTTGCTTATGCTTTAGTACGAGATCGAGTCCCTGGTTTTAAGCGTGAGTCAAGGGTTAAGTTCGGGTTTTAAAATACTGATATGAGATAAGTTACATTTCAAAAATAGTTGGGTAAATAAAAATAAGCTGATATTGTCGAACTTATTCAAACGAATATCATATGAATTCAAATAAAAACTAAGAAGGATTCTTAGTTCGACATCCAGAAACTCCGGTTGAACAACACTCGAATATATATTTAAATTTAATAATGTTATCGTTTATTTTTGAAAACCATTAATATTCACATTTAAAATAAATAAATAAATAGACTAAATATTTGACCGTCCAAAATACGGGACGTTACATTCTTCCCCCCTTAAAATAATTTCGTCCTCGAAATTGCTAAGGTAGAAGAAATGCTTTTAATCCATTGACTTTTATAAAATCCGCTAAATCAAAAGAAATCCACTTAATTCTTTACATTAAATCGTTCATGGATCTATATTTAGCACAATAACAACTTAACCAAACAATCACCTTTTGACCATTAATATTCAATATTAATATTCACTCTTGCCGACCCGTTGAAATATCCAAACGATTTCTATTTATTTATTATCCCATCAATTCCCAAATTGCAAACTTGTTTTTATTATATTTCATTATCCTACTTAATTCAATTCCACTTAGCCAAGCTAAGTTCTAATCCAAATCCTTAATCTATTTGAATATATCCAAATCGACAAACACATCAAATAAAACAATATCTCAATAAATTGAGAAAAATTATTTCCTTTCTAAATAAAAATATAATTTGGGTAAAATTATCTCACTTACCCTCTCTACAAAGCAATATTGTATCAATCACCAGTTCAACGCTGTTCAACACTCGAACCGATCAACAACACAATACAAAATATTTGTATTTAAAATTTACAAATACGCTCTCATATATATATATATATATATATATATATATATATATATATATACGCTCAAACTCAATCTAGGGTGTTACTAACCCCATCTCTATTGAGTTACGCCACAGAGCCAAGGTAATTACTAAACCTTCAGCTCTGATACCACTGTAACGACCCAGCGGTTTTCGGCCCCGAAGATCGACATAAATACCTTACCAAATCTCATGCCTACCTTTCAGACACTGAGAACACCGGATTGTTAATGAAAGAAATTAGAGGGTGAGAAAAGAAAGAAAGAAATATAAGAATAGAAGAAGAAGAAGAACACAACACAGAGTCTCACATCACAGCGGAACAAAATATAATATAGAAATAAACCTTTATTGAGAATTTTAAAACTTACAATCATCAGAGTATATCAACACACCTGGACAGTTATAATAATCTGCCCTCACACAACACAGCGGAATACACTAAATATGTCTGGCCTTCTCCAGCACGCCTTTCTTAGTGTTCAATAACCTGAACCTGCAAACCCGGGCTAACCCGAGCATTTACAAAATACCGGGTCAGTCTGGTGAACCAGAGTGAGATAAACTCGCACAGTATTAGGGTAAATCATCCAACATGATTTTAAAGTTCAAAATCTTTCCAAAAGAAAAGGATAATCGTAAGACCAAATCCACACATAAACACGGACGGTTTTTACCTTACGATAACCCAAAACAGTTTTTGAAATCATAACTTGATCTGATATTATGATAATGTCTAATTACAAATATAATAACAATCTAGAGGAACGCTTGCATCTCACGCTCCCCATATATAGTATACAAACCAAATCGCGGGCGCTTATTGGATATTGGATTCCAACTTGACAAGGTATGGGACCACCTTCCGCACGTGTATCTCTAGAGGCAAATACACTGGGTTCAACAAGAACGTCTTGCAACCCTGCCCTCACATGACCGACCACTCATTTCGCTTGAGTGTATCGAATGTATATCACCGACGGTTGGGATCAGCAACCGCCTGCCCGAAAAGGGACAGCATCGAACATAGATTAAAGAAGCAAATGGAATTTCTCTAGATAGGTGATCATACACCCTAATGGGAGCGACCCACATAGTCATGCTGCCTACCCGATTTTGTCATCTCCCGGTTGATGAGGCTTGAAGCTAGAATTCCTTTCCGAACATCTGGCACTATTCGCTTTGAATGCCACATCGTCAGATCCTCTGGATATCACTAATTGACGTCCACAAAAATACTCCAGTTGATAAGCTAAGAGAATGTGCACTTCTCCGCCATCAACCTGGTACGTTTGAAAATATCAACGTACGTGACTCCTTTGGAAATACTCTGTCAGACACTCGTCCATACAAGTCATCCAGGAACAGGATGAACCGAAGGCACTCTCCTACTGCATCTCATATAGGAATCACCCCATGGATCAGTAACGAGAAGTCCTTGCAACCCGTGGATTCCAACCACGCCAGAATCACAGTTCATCTCCGGTTGCAATCCCAGATATTTGTAGCGGTCCTTCCGCTTATGAAGATCCACGGTCTTCAATGCTCCATCTCGACCATCTTCAAATATCTTCACGTATTTGTTGGTCGGAATGGTTTTCGAATATAAATTCGATCCCGGTCTTTCCGTACCAACAATCGTGTTGGTCACGTTTGATAGTCGGTGTTTTAACTATCAAAATAAACAGTGTTTCAACCATGACACTCTAATGAGTTCTCTGGTTCAGTATTCAGCATCACATGGCCTTTTAATTAAACAAACTGATTTTACTTTTGTTTAATAAAACTCCTATTCTTTTAATATTTTAAAATACGATAATCAAATTCTTATTGCTATCCTCTTTTACGATTACCAACCAATATCATCTTCATATAATCCTGATGTCGTTCAATTTGGGGTATTTTAGTTACCTCTCAGACCTTGACCAACAACGTTCATATCTTCAGATAAATATAAGTTGTAATCAATCCAATATTTTATTCCAGTCTCCTTTCAAATTCTATTCGATCATTCCCACTTTGGAAATCTTATTTCCATTTCCCTTTTTCTTAATTCCATTTCAAAATGACATTAGTTTGAAATTAACGATATAAATCTTCATTGCCTCTTTACAAACCTTGTTTCAACTACATTCTGGTTTAGTCTAAACCCTTTTCCCATATCACTTTCTCCTTTTATCTTAATTCAAAATTTAAAGTCAACATGATTTAAGTCATCGTATTCGCCTAAATTCCCTTGATAACTCAGTTGTAAAACTTCGGGTTTTGAATATAAAATCCGTTCATAACTTCTTTCATTGTTCAACTATATTCCATCCCGACTTTGATTACTTTTCATGGATTCAATTATGAATTAACTTCCCAAAATTTCTATTACTCAAAATAATAACTTACTTTATCACTAACTACTTTAAAAGTAGTAAATTCCTTTATTATCTAAATAAAATTGTAAATTCCTCTTTTTAAAACTTCATTGAAATAAACCAAATATTCTTTAAAACTGTTTGATAAGGTTAACTCAAAACAACTCCATATAATAGTCAATTTTAGTCAAAATAGTCGGTTTAGCCAACTTGAACCTGGATTACCTCTTTAATCCATTCTGATTCATTTCCCCTTTAAATTAATTAGAAATATAATTAATTTAAATGATTTCATTAATTGTTTCTTACCAAACAATTATTCCAACTTTTAAGTCATTGGATTAATTTCTCTTCACTTGTAGATCAATCTGGTTAAATCAGAATTTCCTTACAAAGGTTAATCATAAATTCAAATAATAAAGAAATGTTTAATTCCTTTTAAACAAACTCTATTTTAATGTAATTTAATTCAAAATCTATATCCCGTTATAAAGTAAATTTTATAACTTCTTCTCTGATGGTAAATCGTCGTTTATAAACAATTGATTTCTTAGGCCGTATACTGCTGACAAATACCCCACCAATATCACCCATTGGTTCAAATTAAACAGATGTTGAAATTTTCAGCCAATAATCAGAAATCAAGCCAATCACATTTAACTGATCATAAATAACGACCATTTTACACCAACCAAATAACAAAACAATTCAAACAATTAATCACGTTTATAAATAAACGTGACCAACAGGGTGGGTTACCTCCGTTGGGTCCAATCGTTAAAATAACGATTTGGGGTTTCACTGAAATTAAACACAGTTTAATTTCATCAATTAAATCAACAATCAATGTATATACTAGCAAACAGTCAATCATCAGCAATCAGAGCACACAAAATAAAAACCCAATTTATATAAAATATAAATAGGGAAACTGAGTGAGTTTAACTCACCTTGATCTGATCCATTTATTTCTGGACTGGTCTGGTTACAGTTAAACAGTCGTTTAACTTAACCGTGATCCTCACTATCTCCAGCTCCGTCTAGATTTGTTTCATAAAATTCTTGCTTGTTCCCACTATTGTAACACAAGTTGATTTGTTCGACTCTGCCCATATACGAATTGGGTCAAAATGTTTGAACGTTAATGATTTAAATTGAATTCACTAAATCCTTAACTAGATTAAATAAATTAAATCCTATTTTTTTAAACTAACTACTCATTTATACATACCTTAACCCATTCTTAAATTCCTATGTTAAATAATTAATTTTGTTTAAGGTTAAAATAATAACCCTTAAACACTTTTAATTAATAATTATATCAAACAAATGACTAATAAAGTTTAAAAATTTATTAACATTATTAACACGACCAACTAAGTGACCCTATGAAAGGGTTTTAAATTTCTTTAATTAAATTTAACTTTGTTAATTAAAAATCCTTAAGCAAATTAATTGATACTTCATAATGTTTAAATTAAAGCTATGCATTAAAACAAAATTTGGGCCATACCCCTTTTTTCTGTCCAGCCCATTCAGATCAGGCCCGCACCCACTTCCATCCAATTAACCCTTAAAACATCGGCCCCCCACCCTTCCATTCCTCATTAGTTCGCCGCCACAAAAAAAATTAGGGTAAACGAAAACCCTAAAACTCCTCCTCCTTAATCGATCTGAGCACCGCAACCAATCGCCGTCCCACACCGCGTCGACAAACCCGTGAGCCATCCAGTCTCCTTCAATCCGCCACGAGGCTTCCACCTGAAGATTAAGCTTCCGGTTTGAACAGCAAAACATCAGCAACCTCATCGGAAGGCCGTTTGTGAACCACCGAGTGAAGCTAAGTATTTCTAACTGATTTTATTTTACTGTAAAATTCTTGTTCTGATTTCTTTCTTTGAGTTGAATTTGGTTTCTATCTTGTTCATTTCGAAACTAAGTTTTGCTTTTCGGTTTGTGGTTGAACACACCGTGTATTTATACTAGAAGTTATTGCGGTGATCCATGAATTGTCATGTCCTAGTTGAACTTTACAATGCCTAGTTCTAGGTGATTTGGTTCTGCCATGATCTTTGTGATGGCTTGCGTATGATGGTTTTGCGTGTGATGTTTAATAGGCAGTATAGGATCTGTGATAGATCAAACTGTTCATATTTAGATTAGGTACAACCATCTGTATTGTCTATTCGCAGAAAATACTGGTCGAATTGCCAGTGGTTTGTCATTCAAATTTCTGAGATATTGTGCCGTATTTACAAATTTTCCGTCCCATTTTAATATATATGAAAATCATCCTGTGATGTATCCTTACATGGATTCACTGTATATGTGAATATATTCATATACATTATTTGATTTGCTTATCTTTAGATGTGATGTTATAAAATCTACACATATCTGTTCTTCCCTTTTTCTTTTTGCTGTGTCATCGATTTGTTCGTACTAGTAATGGAAACACTGATGGATTTTGATATTTAACACGGGAACAGTACAGATTTTAATTAGATTTCCATGTGCAAAAATCTTGCACAGGTACAACCACACTGTTTTCCCTATAGTGTAGGCAAAGACTATAAATTATTCATTTGTATGGTATGGCCTGTTTGTACTGTATATTGTATTGTCACTTCATGTTGTATTTTCTGTTTCATACATTAAGCTATTGATTTTTTTTCTCTCTTCTTTCTTTTCAACTGGAAATATTTTTACCTAAACATCCTTTTGTAGCTGCTCATAGCCGTGTACCCTATTGATTTACTTGAGTTGCTAAATCAATGCTTCATACTTGTTACTGTTAATTCACTGTCTTTATTTTATTTTCTTCTTTACAGCTTGAAATCTATTTTCCTACTAGCTACTCATAGCTATTTCTTTTTTCTTCCAGGTTAATCACATGGTGATGAAGCATGATGCTAGGAGGAGATTTTGTTACAGATTTCCTTTTGTTTTCATGTATGGAACAGTGGCCATACATGATTTTTTTCTGCTGTTCGAACTTGTGCATTTAATGATGTATAATTTTTACTGTTTCTTTAACTTTTCCCACGTATTTGTTTATGATGTTCTTTATATATAAAGATTTGTTTATTCCTTTATGTAAGCGGGTCTGGGTTCGAAGTACAATATATATATTCATATATATATTAGTCTCCTTTATCTATTTGTTTACTGTTCTATGAAATTTTGAGTTCTATTCTTTCTTGCAAAGAATTCGAATTGAATTATTTGTAAACGAACTCGACACTAATTCCTTTACCCATTTGCTTATGCTTTAGTACGAGATCGAGTCCCTGGTTTTAAGCGTGAGTCAAGGGTTAAGTTCGGGTTTTAAAATACTGATATGAGATAAGTTACATTTCAAAAATAGTTGGGTAAATAAAAATAAGCTGATATTGTCGAACTTATTCAAACGAATATCATATGAATTCAAATAAAAACTAAGAAGGATTCTTAGTTCGACATCCAGAAACTCCGGTTGAACAACACTCGAATATATATTTAAATTTAATAACGTTATCGTTTATTTTTGAAAACCATTAATATTCACATTTAAAATAAATAAATAAATAGACTAAATATTTGACCGTCCAAAATACGGGACGTTACAATGAATCTATATTTTATTTGCATTTTATAGTAACATAATTTGTCAAAGATAGTGCAGCAAATGACATGTATGTGGACGCTATATATTCCCTAGACAAACTTAGCATTTATTATCATAGATAACAGCTTAAAAAATATGTGGGAATACAAATTCTATATCCATTTTCCACTTCGTAATAAAGTCTGTATTATGTTTTAGTAAAATTTTGGCTCAAAAATAATGTTTTAGTAAATTAATTGGGAAAATGCCAAATAATATGGCTAGATCTTTCAAGCAATCCATCACCAAAAAAATGTGGTGCAGATCAATACAGTTCATGTTTATTTTAAGTTAGGAATTATGTTAATTAGAAAATAAAGAGAAGCATTCCTTATTTGTTTGTGAACTTTCTTTATTATATGTAATTTCTATTTTAACAGATTTTCATGTAAAATTGCAGAATATTTCCGTTGAATTAATTGCAACATTGTTAATTATTTAGTTGATAAATGCAATTACCATAACCTTAATAATCTATTTATAACCAAATTTCAGGTATGTACAGTTTAATAACCAAATATATAAATTCAATCCAATCTGATATGCACATTATCCAATCTGATATGTTGTTGCATGTATGTTTGGATAACACATAATGCTCTTGATTTCATAATTCATGTGCATACATATGGGTAAATTGCTGATATGTTGTCGCATATCATTGCTGTGATTTTGTTTCATGTTTTATTGCAGGCTGTTGCAAATCCGGAAAAAGAAATAACACGTCGTGAAGTATGGGAGAAAACTCATACAAAAAAGGATGGAAGCATATCTGATTCCACTTCTCCATACTTTGTAAGTTAGCCAAATAATTGCTTATTAGAATTATTCACTATTTCAATTTATATATTTAAGCTTCATGATTAGGAAAAAATTAAGAAGGCAAAGGAAGCAATCAAAGACGGTGCGGAAGAGGAGTTGCCGCTGGAAGAAGACATACTTTCACAAGTTTTTGAAAAGGATAAAAGAGGCCGGACTCGTAGTATTGGAACCAAGATATCAAGGACCCAAGTTAAGGCCTCCAATATTGCACGCAAACAAACAAAAACTGCTCAAAACATGGAAGATCGGATGACCAATGTAGAGGGTGCATTGTTGTCTTTAGTGGATTTGATTAAGGGAAAATATGAGAAGCCACCAGACAATGCTTCGAATGAAGGAGGAAGTAATGCATGTCACGATGCTTCGAATGAAAGACAGCCGGACAAAGACAATAGCACTCCACATAATTCTTCCGATTCGGTAAGCTTGAAGTGTGAAATCTTAAACTTTAATTTGGAGGTCATTGGGACAGGTACAGTATGCAAAGGTTCGATGGGTTCAATAATTCATGGAAAAGCCGTACCGCCGATGTATGAGAAGTTGGTTATGGATAGCATACTGCTGCCAGATGAAAGCACAGCCAAGAAAAACCATCCTCTTGCTATGACCTTTGAAGAAGTTGGAGTTGGCAGTTTTGTGTGCCATCCGAAGAATCTTATTCTCTACCTGTAGACACCGGTTCAAGTGCGTATTCTCAGTTTTCTGTTTTTAAGTGGTGATCATTTAGTAACTATTTTTTGTGTGTGATCATTTGGTTCATAAACTAATGAATTATTGTCCCCCAGTAAACCCGGCCCCCTCCCCCATCCAAACAGCAAAAACAAAATTGAAAAGTATTTGTTCCTTTTCCTTTTTGATCTTACTTTTATAAAATCAGAACTTTTAGTTCATTAGAGAAGTCACATATAAAAATGCATGATCAACCCAAGAATTGGAAAGAATGTTTGATAATTAATCCATAAGTGTTTGAAATGGAAGTTATGTGTATAAGTATGTACAGATAAAATGGTAGGAGGAGCAGACCCTAAATATGTATGTACATAGTAATAATTAATCCACAAGTGTTTGAAATGAATGTTGGTTTGCATGGTTGGATTTTGGGTAACGGTGTTTTCATTTGTTGTTGTTTCACTAAGTTTTTGAAGCAGTTGTTTCTCATTTCACCATTCGGTTTATCCTGCTACCATTTCAACAGATTCATGAACTCTAATAATTTTTTTTATACAACGATAACGCTTAGGATGTACATAAAGCCAATTGTGCTAAGAGCGAAAAGAGCATTTTAGCTTATCCAAATGATTAGCTCCGGTCTTTTAATAATTTTTAAGCCACCCATTTCATTTTAAACATTGCATTGATTCAAAATTATATTTAAGTTTATAAAGGTTTCTACTATATTTTATAGCTATTTAACTCTACTCTTTTATATAATTTTAAATTAAACACAAAATTAGATACCCGAATTTATATATCATTGGATTTGTTTGTTTTTATAGGATCTGTGAAATTTAAAAAAGTCTAATACTAGAGATTTTTTATATTAATTTTTGTATTATCACTTTTTGTATATCAAACTTTTCCATTTTTAAATGATGAACCTGTTTTCAGCACACAAACTTTGGGCAATTTACCATGTTCGACATGTCGCACACCAATGGATAATTGTTTGAATTCACTCTTAAGTACCATGCATGACATCTATATTTTGATATGTATATTTGATACTATAGTAGTACATGACATGATAGATATAGATATGTTGGATTGTTATAAGCTTAGACTGTTCCGGGTTTGTACAGAACTAGTATAAGGTGTGATTTGTCCGATCAAAAATTGCACAATCATGTGTTGGTTCGTCGGCAAATGGAAAGTGAATCATTGAAACGCACCTCTTCAGGCTAAAACCAATAAATTCTATCTCAATTATTCAATGCAGCGAACATTGAACAATAATCAAATAAAATGCAATATAACAATTAATCTATCAGAGAAGGGAGACACCATTTTGAGCATGTTTGGTTGCTGAATTGTCATAATCTTGTCCTATGCTGTCATTTTGTGCATTTCTCAGTTGCGCAACTATGTTGCCGCAGTCTTTCAATTGGTTTGATCATTGATAAATCAAGAAATCAGTAAAATTCGTATATTAGTGCCACTGTTTTCATTTTTACCTTTACTCGGCTGTATATCATAACTAAAATAAATAAAAAAGAGTTACTTTTACCTCTTCTACTTCTGACGCTTGCTGATATTCGTCCTCCAATTCCATGATTTGGAAGACCATTATATTTTGTTTTACCCTTTTTGTGATGGTTTATCCATATTATCAGTATAATGGAAATTGTTAGATGTTTAGTTTGCTTACTATGTATTCATATTATACTGAACTCACTTTAATCATTGGATCAGTATGAGTTTTTGTAGTCAAACACACACTGATTATTCTGAACTTAACAGTTAGACGATTTCGATGAGTTTTTGTATGGAATAGAATCTTAGCTTATGTACATCACCAAACAAAATTATACTTTAGTGTCGGTGAGGGACAAAAACTTCGAGCCCCACAGCTTGACACCGTCTTATTCCACCATGACTCTTCACTGATTCAACTTAATTTTTTTCTTAAATGTTCATTAATTAAACAGCTTACACTTTCACACTTAATTTTCTTGCCTTCGCATGCCTTAATAGTGGGTATAACTTCATCAAATTTGTATAAGCCATGAATGATGAAACATAATAATGCACAATGGTAACTATAATATAGTTATATATGTTATAAATGCGACATTTAATAACAGACATATGCTATACTTCCGAACATGGTAGGTAAGAATAGAGGAAGAATGCCTAAGTTGACAATCAAATTTCACTCCATTCCTATGGATATATAAACAATAATTAAGACTGCCTGTGTATTTTGACTTGATATAATTATAGACCGGCAAAATATTCTTCAGTGTTCATGACTGGGAGTGAAAATAATGAATGATTATTCAATGAGTGAGCAGGAAATTTCAAGTCCGAAAAGAATCTGAGTTGCATGATTTTGTTGATATGATAATCAATCATAATGATCAATGAAAGGGAAATGTTTCTTGATTTGTCAATATAGAGCATATTAATCATAACATGCTTTTCTTGGCAGGTTCATGGTATGAAGGGAGATGCAGTCAAACTTTCTTGGGCACCCAGGTCAACTATGGTTCATGGTATGAAGGAAGATGCTTTTCTTGGCTTGTAGTATGATATTTTAATTATGACAATGGTTTGAAACTGTCAACCATGGTTTATGCTTGTGGTCTTAGAACTTTATGATTGTATGTGTGTATTATTAGTACTTTATGAAGGTATGTGTGTAGTATTAGTACTTTATGATTGTATGTGTGGTGTAATATTGTTTTGGTGAACTCATAATGTAAGATCGGAATGGTATTTGTACTTTATGAAGCAACATGTATTGAAATTATCGTTATATTATGACCAGTTGTGGTATTTATATCAAATATTAATAAATTTTTGTGGAATACGAATTGCAGGGGAAGGAAAATTAAAAAAAAAAAATGGAAAATTTTTGACACAGCAACGACCCAAAACCGTTGCAAAATGAATTTGGGAACGGACAATAGCCGTTGCTAAACATGTATTATTGATTGTACTATAACATGTAGCAACGGCTTAAAATCGTTTCTGATTAAGATTCTGCAACGGTTTGAAACCGTTGCCGAATTTAATTTAGCAACGGCTTAAAGCCGTTGCTAAAAACAAATTTAGCAACGGCTTCGAGCCATTGCTAAATGATTGCAACCCAGGTCGTCGCAACGGCTTAAAACCGTTGCTAAATAAATTGGCAACGGCTTAAAACCGTTGCAATATGATGAATTTGGTGTAGTGAACTGATAGTCATTCACTTTAAACTTCAAATAAATACTTCATTCTAGAAAGATCTATTTGTCAATAAATGTAAGGATTAGCAGGAGTTTCATTTTTGGGTGGACAAGTTCATCCGAATGGATGAAATATATTATGCCAAGAAAAAAGGCCCATGTTAAGAAGGATAGTGGAATGCTCAACTATAATCAAAACGTCAAGAGGACATGGTGGGAAGAGGCCACAATTGATACAATAGCATTGAAAAAAAATCAAATTTCTACATCTACACAATGATGTAAGGGAAAGTGAACTTCCCAACTGCATATAAGGTCCAGACCAACCCGGAAGTCAAGAAGGGCAACATATATTGCATTTATCACAAAGCCAAAGGCCATTGAACTAATGAGCGCAAGGTCTTAGCCGGAATCATCTTCTGTGAAACACAATTACATCCAGAACACATCTTTGGGCTGCAAAGGATATTAGAAGCACCCAAGAGGAGGAACTATAAATTATTGAAGATGAGGACATTTCGAACATAAGCCAACCTCCAAAACCACATTGATGTGATTCATAGAGGTTGTCGCATTGCTGGAAATAACATGATTGCAAAAAATTATTATATTAAGGAAGCAAAGGTGGATGCGTTTTCCGTACAATAGAAACTTTCATCTGATCATCATCTGAAGGGACTTCAAATGAACTCTTTGGTGGTAATTCCACAAGAACTGCAAAAGAGCATCCATTTCCCTTATAATAACCCGTTGTTGATCACCGCTCAAATTGGACAATCCATGGTCATTAAGATTTTTGCTGATACCGGAAACCCTCCTAACGTCATATTTAAACATGCTTTCGAATGGATGAACATTCCGGAAGGAAAGATGGAACCCAGCCCGGAATCAATTTTTGATTTAACAACAAGGGTATGCACCAATTGGCAAGCGAAGCTAAAAGTGCAGATGAGGTTCCCACTTTGTTGATGTACATTTGAGCTGCTATTTGTGATCATTGATCAACCCACTTTCTACAACGCTATCTTCGGGTGACCTAGTCTTGATGAAGTTGATTCCTCCATGTCCCCCAAAAGTACTTAATGGTCAAATTCCCGACCAAGAAAGGGTGGGGAACAATCAAGCAGAAGAGTTTAGCTCAAGGGAAATGTACTTTGCCACTTTCAATCAATACAAAAGGGAATATTTTACTTACTTTGATTCTTCTACTAAATTTCATCCTTCAGATGATGGGTATCTACACCCAACATTTGAAGCAAAGTTAAGAAATAATCAATCCAATAAGAACAACAAAGCTAATAGTAGATTGAAAAGAAAGAAAGGAAAAAGGTGGGAAGTGAATATCTTATAAGAGGAAGAAATTGTGTCTGACTTGGGCTGTAGGGCAGAAGTAGAGAGAATTAAGCCTACCCAAAAAAAACAAAGAAGTGTGCATAGATCCCACTAACTTGGGGAAAACTATTAAAGTAGGGATAGATTTGGAAACAAGTATGAAAACCGATATATTCCTTTTTCTCAAGGAAAGTAAGATATTTTCGCATGTACTCACTCTGACATGGTAGAAATAGACCCTTCGGTCATGTGACTCATGTCTCATCACCTTAACATTGATTCAAGTGTAACCCCAGTCAGGCAAAAGAAAAGGCAGTTTGATAAAATATGGTCGAAAGCTTTGAAGGAAGAGGTTAAGAAGTTACTAGAAAATAGGTTAATTCGGGAATTTTTCTATCCAAAATGGTTGGCTAACCCAATGCTAGTAAATAAATACAATAGAAAATATAGAACTTGTGTTGACTACACTGATTTAAATAAAGCTTGTCCAAAGGATTGTTATTTATTACCTTGAATAGACCAATTGGTGGATTCAATGAACAGACATACGCTATTATCTCTCTTGGACGCTTATTATAGGCATAATCTGATACTAATGTTCAAATTAGACGAAGATCCTCGATAATGGGACAATTTTTTTTTTACAAAACTATGCCTTTTAGACTAAAAAATGTCAGAGAAACATACCAAAAACCGGTCAATAGGATGCTGGAAAAACATGGAAGTTTATGTAGATGGCATGTTAGTGAAATCACAAAGTACAGACCATTTAATGAATCTCGGAGAAATGTTAGAGGTAATGAGTTAGTATCAAATGAAATTAAACTCTCACGAATGTCACTTTGGAGTATACTCAGGAATATTTTTTAGGGGATATCATAAGTGAACATGGAATATAAGCTAGCCTCGCGCAGATAAAGGTCACAAGAGACATGGCGGAATCTAACACCAGCAAGGACATAATGAGCTTAAATGGAAAAGTGGCAGCCTTAAATAGATTTATCTCCAAGGCAACTGATAAATGTGTGTTGTTCTTTGATGTGATTAAAAGGAAAAAGGTTTAGTAGGGAGAAGAATCCCGAAGGACATTCCCAGTGTTAAAGGAACATCTTGAGAAACCCCAATATTGTCTAGTCCAAACAAGGATAAACGTTGTATTTATATATGGCAGTTTCGAAACATGTTGTTAATTCCCTGTTAATTCGAAGGGAGAATGAGACACAACTTCATATTTACTATGTGATTCGAAGGCTAAAGGATGTCAAAACTCGATACACAACGATTGAGAAATTAGCTTATGAAGTGATTCTAATTGCTCGAAAGCTACGGTCGTATTTCCAAGCATACCATGTTAAAGTTTTAACTAATTTTCCCCTCAAACAAGTGTTTTGTAAACTAGAGGCCTCTGAAAGGATAGTAAAATAAGGAATTGAATTAAGTCAATATGATATAGAGTATAATCCACGGGTGGCTATCAAAGAACTAGCTTTAGCTAATTTCGTAAACAAGTGCACAATGTTTATCGAGCAACAGTTGGTAAAAGAAAAGGATCAAGAGCTGAAGTGGAAACCATTTATCGACGAAGCATCTTAGGAACAAGGTGCAGGAATAAGACATATAATCATAACTCCTACGGGCATCGTCTACATTATGTCATGAAACAAGATTTCTTTACAATAAATAATGTGGTAGAGTATGAGACAATGGTTGCTGGATTGACCCCGACAATATAGCTTAAAAACCCACTGATTCAAATTTTAAATGAATCCCAATTGATGGTTGACTAGATAAAACAGACACACGAAAAAAAGGATCCTGAGCTATGTTAGTTTGTGAAGAAAATAATAGAAATGCTTGTGTCATTCGAAGATTTTTCCATACATCGAATTCCGAGAGGAGAAAACTCTCGTGTGGATTTATTAACTAAGTTGGCTAGTTCCAAAGGAGGTTCCGAACCTAAGATTATTCCTATTTGATATTAAGTAGCTCAAAGCATTGAGGAAAATATAACTAAAAAAGGAAAAGAGTTTTTGGTGTTGACTATGTCATAGGCATTAACTTAAAAGGAAATGGAAAGAGAAACCAGTCAAAAGGCTTCGCTTGGACAAATTGACCCTTTCGGAAAGCATGGCAAAAGCAACTGGATGACACCTATTTTTGAGTATTATATCAATAACATGTTACCTTTGGATAAAATTGAAAGCAAGAAAAATTAAGCGACAAGCTCCGAATTTTAAATTTTTTGATGGAATTTTATATAAGAACGGACATGCACATTAATATTTAAGATGTGTAAACCAAGGAGAAGGGTTAAAACTGCCAACAGAAAACGCTAAGGGATATCAGGAGAGCACTCAAATGGAATAATGTTGCCAAAGAAAGTGATACGACATGGATTCTTCTAGCCACATATGATAAAAATCATGCCATAGGAATAGTAAAATGGTGTGAAAGGTGTCAAAGATACTTTAAAATCCCTCAACTTCTACCAAGTCATTTGACTCAAGCTCGTGGTCTTTTAGTGTATGGGGAATGGACCTCATTGGCCCACTATTCATTTCTAGGGTGGAACAAAATATACAGTAGTTGCAATCAATTATTTCACTAAATGGGTAGATGTCGAGTCGCTTTCGAAAATCACTTCAAGGAAAGTGCTAAGATTTTTTATAAAGAACATTGTCACTAGATTTAGAATACTCACAAAATTATATCTGATAATAGGACACAATTCAAAGGCAAAGAGTTCTGCCATTTTTGTTATAACAATGGAATTATCAAAAGTTTCTCTTCGATAGCGCATCCAAAGGCTAATGGTGCCGTAGAAGATGCAAATAAAACCATAAAAACTATGTTGAAAAACAATTAAGAAGAGACACAGGAAATTGGGTAGAGAAATTACCATCAGTACTACGAGCATATCACAGCTCCACCAAAAACAGCTACAAGACATACATCCTACTCTTTGACTTTCGGATGTGAAGAAATGCTCCCGATCAAAATATAGGTTCCCTCGCATCGAAGAGTTGCAAACACATTTGATATAAATCATAAATTAAATAAAGAATCTTTAGACTTGATTCCCAGATTATGAGACGAAACTACTATCTGAATAGCTTGGTATCAAAGAAGAATGATAAGATATTACAATTCTAAAGTGAAACCAAGAGCAATTAATGAAGGAGACCTAGTACTCCGAAGGGTGATGGCTAACACTAAGATTCCTACAGATGAGCCATTGGGACCAAATTAGGAAGGAACCCTGATTATACATACAGTTATATTCCCAGGGTATTATTGCTTATGTCACTCGGATGGAAACATGGTTCCATGGACTTGGAATATAGAACATTTAAGACCATTCCATCTATAAACGAATAAAGCAATTTGTCAAGAATTATATTCAGTTGGTAATCAAACAGATTTAACTCACAATACGAGTAATAGAGAGGATCAACATGGATAAATGTATCTGGTAAAATTCTCAGTAATATATTCTACAGGGATAGCATGCGAAACCCCTTAAAAATAAGAAATTATACATGGATAAGGGTGAAATGCCCTCTAAAATTGGATAACTTAAAATGTACTTGACGTAGTCAAGGCGCTTCTCGAAAGGGAGGAGAGGTAAGCCCGGGGACATGCGCCTAACACCCACTAAATTCCTTGATATACCAAGGTTCTTCCCCAAAGTGGGAAGAGGGTAAGCCCAGGGACATGCTCCAAGTTCCAAGCCCTAAGTATAGCCTAGGCACCTCTTGGAGGGAGGAGGGTAAGCCGTCAGTCCCGTCTATAAGGCTTGACTGATGCACCACATGCCCTTGTTCCCATCACTAATGTGGCCTGTTCAAGGCACCTTCTGGAGGATGGACGGGTAGTCCCTTAGTCCCATCACAAAAATGGCTTGGCTAAGCATCCGAGTGAAGCATGCTCTGCTTTTGCTCTTTTAAAGAATAAGTCATGCCTCTGCTTCAGCTAAGCACATCATGTTCTGCTCTAAAAATGAGCACGTCTTGTCTCTGCTTATGCCTCTTCTCGTAGAAGGAAACGAAAGCTCAAAGGAAGCAGTTAAAGCACGTCCTGCCTCTGCTCAAAAGAAGAACATGCCCTGTCTTCGCTTTAAGAAAAAACCTTAAATGAGCATCAGATTTCATAGAATCGAAAGTGGTTTTGGGTCTTCTAATACCGAAAAGGGTTTAAGTTTCTCATTATTTCCATAAGTGGATTTTTGGACTTCTATTATTTCAATATCCAAACCTGAGTTTTGGATCTTCTAATACCGAAAAGGGTTTTGGTCTCTCATTAATTTTAGAAGTGGATTTCTGGACTCTATTATTTGAGTATCCAAATCTGAGTTTTAGGTCTTCTAATACCGAAAAGGGTTTCGGTCTCTCATTAATTTTAGAAGTAGATTTCTCGACTTCTATTATTTTAATACCTAAATCTGGCTTTTGGGGCTTTTAATATCGAAAAGGTTACGGTATCTCATTATTTCCAAAAGTAGATTCTTTGACTTGTATTATTTAAATACCAAATTTGGGTTTTTGGACATATAATACCGAAAAGGGTTTCGGTCTCCCATTATTTTCAAAAGTGGATTTCTTGATTTTTATTATTTCCATACCCGAATCTGAGTTTCATATATTCTAATACCAAAAAGGGTTTCAATCTTTCATTATTTCCAAAAGTGGATTTTTGGACTTTTATTATTTCAATACCTGAATCTGTGTGGGTTTCAGTCTCTCATTATTTCCAGAAGTGGATTTTTGGACTTCTATTATTTCAATACTTGAGTCTGGATTTTGGATCTTCTAATACCAAAAAGGGTTTTGATTTTTCATTATTACTAGAAGTGGATTTTTGGACTTCTATTATTTTATTACCCAAATATGGGTATTAGAACTTCTAATACTAAAAAGGGTATCGGCCTCTTATTATTTCCAAAAGCGGATTTCTAGACTTCTATCATTTTAATACATAAACCTAGGTTTTGGATCTTCTAATACCAAAATAGTTTTGGCCTCTTTTTATTTCCAGAAGTAGATTTCTGGATTTTTATTATTATAACACTCGAAGATGGGTTTAGGGTCTTCTTTTATGAAAAATAAATTCAGGTTTTCTATTATTTCCTGAAGTAGTTTTCTGGACTTTTATTATTATAATGCTCAAATTTTTGTTTTTAATCTTCCAATTTTCAAAAGAAATTTCGGGGACCTCGATTATTCAGATACCCAAATATTAGCCTTTAATTATCCCCATCAAAATGAAGCGAAAGCATTCTTAATTTTTTTCTAAAGAACTCGTAATTTTTTCCTAAAGAACAAAAGCTTCTTTCATACTGGGGGGTTGAATGTTAGCCAAAAATATTCTTCAAAAGTAGAAAAGGTGAAAGAAGGTCAGAATACAAAGGCAAGCACTTAAGGAAGCTGGGAAAAGCAAAATACTTGAAAAGTAACTGAAAAGAAATAAAGATTTCTAAAGAAACCAACGTCTCCGTACTGAAACCATCGAAATAAAAAGCAAAGAGCAAAGTCGCAGCCAAAAGGCATCAAAGACAAAGAACTCCTGAAATTGTAACAGAAAGTCCCTTTCAGTAAAACCAAAGGGCATATTTTTCTGTAAAGTTCACTTTTGCACTAAGAAAAAGATATAGCTCTTAGAGGCTCTTAAATGAGAAGGTTTTGAAAAAATATTCATCAAGATCGACACCTTAACTGGTTACCATGTAAAGAATCCTTCGCAAGACGTATGTCGCATTAAAAAGACACTTCACTTAGAAAAGACAGCCCATCGCCAATATCACAAGCTTATACATCCTTTCAGAGAATACAAAAGTACGTCAACGTTTACCCCTCTGGAAACATGTAAAAGAGCATAATTTTTTTTTTCAACGTTTACCCCAGGCTACATTGGAAATGCGAGCTGCATCTTGTCAAATGTGTCTTTAATAAGCCTTCGAATCTATCCCCATGAAAACATCAAGACGAACTCCATACATCGAAAGAGGGGCCAATCCGCATCTATAGATACTATCTTAGGGGTCCTGAATCTAAGCAGATTGATCTCATTCAAAAATTTATAACTACAATTATGAAATGAGAAACCTAATTTCAGAAATCAATTTTAGGATTTTACCAATTCTTGTAATTTCATTCTACAATTAATAGGGGAGGACGAATGAGAATCACAGCTTATGGATTTTGATATTAAGAGAGGGAGATTAATCATATCAGCTGTTAACCCGACTAATAGCCAATTGCATATAATTTATTCTTCATAATTCTTATTTGTATCCAAATTCGTACTATAGAGTCCATAAGAAGACTTAAATAAAATTTCGATAGTAGTAAACCGTTACCTAAAGGAGAGAGGAGTATAATTGTTACCGCAACTTTATACCCTTCTTAAGGGATGCAATTCATTTGTTCTTTCTTTAATGGTCCCTACAATATGTGTCTATTTGTCTGAAGGATGGATTTGAGAGAAAAAAAGACCTTGACAAAGGTAACAACCAACAAAAATGGATGAAACTCGGGCTTGCTTATTATTTTTACGAGTCTAAATTTGCAAAGCATCTAAACCTTAAGCCTTGGCAATCTGATTGTCAGAACTCCATTATATCACAATACTTTGATTAAGAAGGCTTTCAGAATATCCAAAAGACAAGGGTCTGATCCTGTTGAAATAATTTTTGATATAGAAACCAAATCAAATGTGACTACCCTTCCGGATTGACCAAATTCGTTGATTTTGGGTGTTAACCAATTTTATGGCTAACACTCCATATATTCAGAATTCAGTTCAAATTTATCCTTCAAGTTATCTGCAAATATCATTCTACTCTTTTGTTCTTGCATATGAAAACTACAACCGTGATGACTAGAATGTAGAGCAAACAACTGTTTCCTAACACATTGGTATCAAAGCCATAAATTTTTGAAGTTCAACTCGAACTTTTAGACAATGATCAAGTTGACAAAACTGGAGAAACCGACCCAGAATTCGAGTTAAAAGGATAAGCGTGACAAAATCAATCTACCAAGTACTATGCATATCAGATATCTCCAAGAATCACATCCAGAACTCAATGCCAATGTTAACAGCATGATTGAGCTATAAATATTGATAAATAATTAATGGAATTCAAAATGCAACAATCATTACACTGAGCATCTAATGTTCCTCCTACACATCGAAATATGTCAGGACAGAATCAAGAAAATCACCATAATGTAGAAACCTGTTGAAATTGATGATACGCAAATCACAATTTTGAGCAACAAATAATCTTACATATTTTGTGGAGAGATTTGGTGCTAGATTTGATGAAGAGATTTGGTGCTAGATTTTATGAAGAGATATTGGTTGCTATATTTGTGGACATTTATTGCAAGGATATTTGGTGCTTAACCAAATAGTTTTATAACATATATGAAGATATTTGGGAGCCAAGTTTTCTTGGGCATGAAGCCATGTTTTTCTTGGGCATGAAGCAATTCTCACTATAAAAAGGGCTAGCTAATCTCTTCATTAGGTATGGAAAATTTGCCATTATTTTTCATTGTCTTTCTCCTCAAATGTTTAGCCATTAGATATTCTCTACCTATTTCTCAATAAGGTTATTGGTTCAAGTTGTAATTGTTTGTAACGATAATTGAGATCGTTTGTAAACAATTTTTATTAGTGAATCGATAAAAAGGGTGGTTGGGTGAAATATCGTGTGCTCATATTTCCGATATTATTTGTGTTATTTTTTTTTCAATCAAATTCATCTTCAAGTGATTGGGTGATAAAGATCCAATTTTTCTTGGCATTTTGTCAAGCTTCCGCTGCGCACAAAATCATAACAGTTTGGTATCGGAGCCAGATCATCGCATAACTTGGAGTGTTTGTTGGATTGAAAATTGGAGATGTCAGAGATGATGACGTTTTCAAAGATGGCTATTTTAAATGGGAAGAATTGGGGTATATGGAAGCCGAAGATGGAGGACATTCTATATCTCAATGATTTGCATGATCCCATTGATGGAGATGGGGTGAAGCCCTCCAATATGGATGAGGGAAAGTGGAAGAAAATGGACAAAAAGGCGATTGCGTTGATTCGTCAATATTTGGATGATTCTGTATTCCACCATGTAGCTAGTTGTGAATCCGCGAAGGCGTTGTGGGACAAATTAGTATCTTTGTATGAGTCGAGAAGTGCTACAAGTAAGGCTTTTCTGGTTCGAAAGTTGGTGCAACTTCGATTGGATGAGGAGAAGTCTATTGCAGAGCATTTGAACGAGTTTCAGGATGTCATCAATCAACTGGAAAATATGAAGGTCAATTTTGATGATCAATTGCAGGCTCTTTTGTTGATGAGTTCTCTTTCAGAAAGTTGGGAGACTTTGGTTGTTTCATTGAGTAATTCCAATGCTAATGGAACTATCTCTTTAGAAACGGTTCGAAGCAGTCTTTTGAATGAGGAGCTAAGGAGAAAAGGGTCGGAGTTGAAATCGGTTCAAACTGAGGCAATGGTAGCAAGGAACTCGGGGAAAGATACAAGAAGGAAGAACAAAGGGGCTAATGGTAAAGGTGCTTGTTATTATTGTGGTAAGAAAGGCCACAAGCGCAGTGATTGTTATGCTTATCAGAGGGATAAGAAGAAGGCGCAAGGTGATAATAATAATGATTTGGCACAAGCAGGTTTTGCTGAAGGTACTGAAAGCGATTCTTCATGTGATGTCCTATTTAGTGTTGTGGAGCCTTGGAAGACGGATTTAGGAGCCAGTTTTCACATATGTCGTGATGTGAAAAGTTTTTCTTCATATGAGAAGAGTGTTGGCATGATAAAGACGACCAATGGAGCAGAGCTACCAATTTGTGGAGTTGGAGCTGTTAGGTTTCGGATGCATGATGGAGTGGTGAGAGAAGTGGCAGGTGTGAGGCACATACCCACTTGTTCGCATAACCTCATATCTCTCGGTCAGTTAGATCGCCGCGGTTGCACTTATGAGACTCGAGGTGGAGTTTTGAGAGTGAAGAAGGGTGATCGTGTGATGATGCGAGGAGTTTTGGAGGAGGGAAACCTATATAGTTTGGTCGGTTCCGTGGTCAATAATGAAAGGCGGGTGACGGTTGAAGAACCTAGTCCACAGCAAGGTGGAGAGGTTAATATGGTCACCGCTGATGGTCCTAAGGTAGAGGATCATGGTATCGACAGGGGTCTAGATGTTGATGATGCTCGAGGGATCCCGGAGATGAAGAGATCATGTTAAGCGGAAGACGGATGTCGAGTTGTGAAATCCACAAAGACGAGATGGAGGTCTTTGTGGTATTACAAATGCTTTTGAAAATTGCTAGTGGTGTGGTGCACGGATAAGGGAGGTGCATCATTAGTGGGCGATGGTGGAGGTTTGTAATGGTGTTAATTGAGAAAGAAATGTTGAAAGTGAGAGCTAAGGGGCTATTGTTTGAATGGAGGAGATGTTGTGATTTGGTATCAAGGTGGAGTGTTGAAATTGATGATACGCAAATCACGATTTTGAGCAACAAATAATCTTACATATTTTGTTGAGAGAATTGGTGCTAGATTTGATGAAGAGATTTGGTGCTAGATTTTATGGAGAGATATTGGTTGCTATATTTGTGGACATTTATTGCAAGGATATTTGGTGCTTAACCAAATAGTTTTATAACATATATGAAGATATTTGGGAGCCAAGTTTTCTTGGGCATGAAGCCATGTTTTTCTTGGGCATGATGCAATTCTCACTATAAAAAGGGCTAGCTAATCTCTTCATTATGTGTGGAAAATTTGCCATTATTTTTCATTGTCTTTCTCCTTAAATTTTTAGCCATTAGATATTCTCTACCTATTTCTCAATAAGGTTATTGGTTCAAGTTGTAATTGTTTGTAACGATAGTTGAGATCGTTTGTATACAATTTTTATTAGTGAATCGATAAAGAGGGTGGTTGGGTGGAATATCGTGTGCTCATATTTCCGATATTATTTGTGTTATTTTTTTTTCCAATCAAATTCATCTTCAAGTGATTGGGTGATAAAAATCCAATTTTTCTTGGCATTTTGTCAAGCTTCCGCTGCGCACAAAATCATAACAAAACCTCCTTAAATCATTCAAGGAATACGAGTGTTGTGACTCCTAATGCATAAAATGTACCAAGACTTCTCCATAATACGGTGATCAACCTAGATTTCCCTACTTACAATGGTGATAATGAACCTGTCAAATGGTTGAACTAGCTAGAACATCTTTTCCAATATCATAATATAGTAGAAAATGAATGTGTCCCAACATGTCCTTTTCATTTAAGGAAATATGTATGCAAACGATACAATTGGCTTATGAAAAAGGATAAGAATTACGAAAACTGTGACACTTTCAAGGACGAAGAGTTGGTCAGATTTGCACCAGAAGAATTTCAGAAACCCTATGAAAACAAACCTCAACAGTGGTATCATACCTCTCTCAATTCGAACACTTGCAAGCATTTGTGATGCCTTACCTGATCAATTTTTATTGGAAAAATATATGGATGGCCTTAAAAAAGAAATAAAATATTATGTGTTGGCTCTTCACCCTGTCGATTTAAAGCAAGCAATGAATCTGGCCAAAGTGTTTGAGTGCAGAACAATAAGTAAACGGAAAAACAAATTCAGCAAAACATCAAAAACCTCAAGCAACACCAAGAATGTTAATAAAGAAGGAGGCAACAAGGATTCAAATTTAAAGAGAAAGGGGCTTACTCCTCAAGAAATTATTGAAAGGAGAAAGAAAAATCTATATTTCGGTTGTATTAGGAAATGACGTTTAGAGCATGAAAGCAAAACCAAACAGGTTTACATATTTGAGGGTGTCTTGTTATTGTAGAATAATGAAGGAGAAGAAACTAATGATGATAGCCAAAATGCAGACAGTTAAAAAAATCAAGAATCACCTCCTTTATACAAAGATAATGAAGATCAGAATTATGCTATCACACTCAGTGCCATGTGCAACATACCCACACTCTCAACCATTAGGGTTCAAGGTTACATCAGTGATCAACTAATTGAAGTGTGTATTGATTATGGCTCAACACATAGCTCCATTAATTCTGAAATGAAGCTACCTTTTCAAGAAACTCCAGAATATGTTGTACAGTAGCCAATGGTGAAAGAATATCATGGAAAGGGAATTCGCATGGATGTTATGTTTAAATGTCAAGGTTATAAAATGCCCATTAACTTATTGCTTATACCACTGGAAGGATGCCAAGTCATGTTAAAAAAAAATTTATGTGGAGGAAGAGAAACAAAATAGAAGAAAGTAGAATATTTTAAGGGAGGAGAAAAAAATATTTTATTGCTTGATTCTTTTTTCTTGATTGATCATTAATTGATACAACATATGAGAGAGTATCTATATATAACATGACAGTGTTCTACACTCTTCTCTCTCTAGATAATTCTATTGCATATTTTGATAGACCAAAATTTATTATCATTTATTTGATTTTGGCCTTTCCTAAAACAACGATAGAATTTATTACATAATTGGCATTTACTTATAGAACCAAATTTATTTGTTTCCATTTAAAACCAAGTTTACTTTTCAACATCCCCCCGTAAACTTGGTTTTATTACTCCAAGCAAATCTCTCAACCTGATAAAATCTTCATACTTTAGCGGCTTGGTGAAAATATCAGCAATTTGATCATTGGACTTCACGTACTCTAGCTGCACTTCCTTTCTAGTGATGCACTCTCTAATGTAGTGATAGCGTGTGTCAATATGCTTGCTTCGATCATGAAAAACTGGATTTTTGGCCAAAGCAATTGCTGATTTGTTATCCACGAAAATCTTGGTTGGCTCCTTTTGTTGCAAATCTAATTCTTTTAGCAAGTTCCTTAGCCAAATTGCATGGCAAACACATGAAGTAGCCGCTACATACTCCGCTTCGCATGTAGAGAGCGTGACAATTGGTTGTTTTTTCGATATCCATGTGAAAGCTGTGTCTCCCATGTAGAACACAAAACCACTTGTGCTTTTCCGGTCGTCTATATCTCCACTCCAATCGCTATCACTATATCCAACAAGATCATAATTATCAGAAACAGAGTAGTACAAACCAAAGTTTGTTGTCCCTTTAACATAGCGAAGAATCCTCTTTGCTGCTTTCAAATGTGTTGTAGTTGGATTCTCCATGTATCGGCTTACAACTCCAACTGCATAGAGAATGTCGGGCTTTGTGCACGTTAAATATCTTAAGCTGCCAACCAAGCTCTTGAAAAGTGTAGAGTCTACCTTTTCTCCTTCTTCGTGTCTTGATAATTTGTTTCCACATTCAATTGGCGTGCAAACTGGATTAGAGTCTTCCATCTTGAACTTTCTCAATATTTCCTTAGCATAGCCTTCTTGAGTGATTAGAATGCCTTCATCTTCTTGTTTTACTTCAATGCCAAGATAATAAGACATGAGCCCAATATCAGTCATCTCAAACTCCTTCGTCATCTCTTTCTTAAACTCTTTAAACATGCTTGCATTGCTACCTGTGAAAATCAAGTCATCTACATACAAACATACAATCAATGTATCACCATTTTGGATTTTAATATAGAGTGCATGCTCATATGGACATTTAATGAAGTTTCTCTCTTTCAAATACTTATCAATTCGAGCATTCCAAGCTCTTGGAGCTTGTTTCAATCCATAAAGTGCCTTCTTTAGCTTCAAAACTTTGTCTTCTTCTCCCTTGACTTCGTAGCCTTGTGGCTGCTCGATATAAACTTCTTCTTCAAGGACTCCATTTAGGAAGGCAGACTTCACATCCATTTGATGTATCTTCCAATTGTTTTGAGCTGCTAAAGAAATTATCAATCTTACAGTTTCTAATCGAGCAACTGGAGCAAATACCTCTTCATAGTCAATGCCAGCTCTTTGAATATAGCCTTTTGCTACCAATCTTGCTTTGTATCTCTCAACTTCTCCTTTGGCATTTTTCTTTATCTTGTATACCCACTTGACACCAATCGCTTTTTGTCCTTTTGGAAGTGAAGCTAGCTCCCATGTGTCATTTTTCTTGATCGCCTTAATTTCTTCGTCCATAGCATCTCTCCAACTCTTCTTTTGCAAAGCTTCTTGAAAATTTATGGGCTCACAATCTGCAAAAAGACAAAAAAGAGTAATATTGTCTTGGTTTTCTGTTACATCATAAATTTCTTGAAGGCTTCTAAAACGAGGAACCCTTTCAGTTGAGCTCCAATCTTCTTGACAATTTGTTGCTGGTGAGGCTAGTGGGGAAGTAGGCTCTTCACTTGATTGCTCGATCCTTGGTTGTTGCATCTCATCTTCTTCAAAATATGGAAAGAAGTTGTAATTCTCATCATACGATCTCCAATCCCATTCTCCTTCTTCATCGAATACAACATCTCGACTAATTATTATTTTCTTCGTATCAGGATTATAAAGTTTATAGCCTTTTGAATTTGTGTCATAACCAATAAAAATATATTTTTCACTTTTATCATCCAATTTGCTTCGCTTTTCATTCGGTACATGTACATGAGCTATGCTTCCAAAAACTCTTAGATGAGAAATGCCAGGCTTCCTTCCGCTCCATGCTTCTTGTGGTGTCTTCCCCCCATACACTTTTTGTTGGAGATCGGTTTGATAGATAAACGGCGCATGCCACAGCTTCCGCCCAAAATTCCTTTGGTAGTCTCTTACTTTTGAGCATGCTCCTTGCCATTTCAACAATTGTCCTGTTCTTCCTTTCTGCTACTCCGTTTTGCTGAGGAGATCTAGGCACTGTTAGTTGGCGTCGAATTCCATTATCTTCACAAAACTTCAGAAATTCTCTTGATGTGAATTCTCCTCCACGGTCAGATCTCATGGCTTTTATCATAAGGCCACTTTCCTTCTCAATATGAGCTTTGAACTTCTTGAAGTTCTCAAATACTTCTGATTTCTCCTTCAAAAAATACACCCACGTTTTTCTTGAAAAATCATCAATAAAAAGAAGGAAATAATTACTTTTACCTAACGAGCTTAGCTTGATTGGTCCACACACATCTGTATGTATGAGTTCTAATGGTTTCTTGGCCCTTTAGTATGACTCCTTTGGAAAGCCCATTTTGACTTGCTTCCCAAGTAAACATCCTTCGCACAGTTGATTGGGATGATTTATGCAAGGCAATCCTCTCACCATTTCTTTCTTAAAGAGCAATTCCAATCCTTTGAAATTAAGATGTCCAAAACGAAGATGCCAAAGCCATGAGACATCTTGGTAGCACGCCTTAAGACATTGAGCGACACCATGTTGAATGTTGAGCACAAACATTCTATTTTTTGACATTGGTACTTTAGTAATGAGATTGCTTGTACTGTCTCTTATGGAAAGGCTTTTATCCTTTAATTGAATATCATAACCTTCTCTAAGAGTTGTCCTAAGCTCAAGATGTTACTTTTCATGTTTGGCACATAGTAAACATTAGAAATAAATTGATGCTCTCCATTCTTCAATTTAATAAGAACATTACCTTTGCCTTTCACTGCTACCTTTGATTCATCTCCAAACGCCACATTGCCCTTTATTGTTTCATCAAGCTCCACAAACATATCTTTTCTTCCGCACATATGGTTGCTTGCGCCGCTATCTAGATACCATTGATTGTCCTCCCCTTTTTCATTTTCTTTATGGGCCAATAATAATGTGCCATCTTCTATAATTCTTTCTTCAGCATAATTGGTCTTCTCTTCAACTTTATTGTTTCTTGGAGCTCTACATTCAGAAGCATAGTGTCCAAATTTGTTGCAATTATAGCATTTGATCCGTGACTTGTCACTCCTTGAATTTGAGTTGCCTCTCCCACGACCTCTAGTTGTGCTTTCTCCTCTTTGATTATTGAAGCTATGGTTATTGTCATGGTTGGGCCTCCAACCTCGTCCATATCCATAGCCACGTCCTCTTCCTCGTTCTTGACCACGGCCCCATCTTTGTTGGCTTCGATTACTTTCTTCCTTTTTTGAATCAATTCGTGTCTTAAGAACATGCTCTACGGTCTCTTCCTTCTTCTTTTTCTTTTCTTCATAAGCCTGCAATGAGCCTAAAAGCTCCTCTATAGCCATGGCCTCCAGGTTTTTTGTTTCTTCAATGATGGCGACAATATGTTCAAACTTTGAATCTAATGATCTAAGAATCTTCTCCATGATTCTGACATCATCTAATTTTTCACCATTTCTTTTCAAGTTATTAGTAACAACTAAAACTCTTGAAAAATAATCAGAAACAAGTTCACCTTCTTTCATATGTAGAGATTCAAATTCTCCTCTTAATGTTTGAAGACGCACCTTCTTGACTTGATCTGCCCCCTTGTACGATACCTGAAGCCTTTCCCATGCTTCTTTTGCTGATTTTGCTTCCGAAATCTTTTCAAAATTGTCATCATCTAATGCTTGATAAATTAGACTAAGAGCCTTCTTGTCTCTTGTCCTCAAGTTTTCCAATTCATCCTTTTGGGTTTGGGATAAGCTATCTTCGTCTTCTGGTTCTGTATAGCCTTTCTCAACTATCTGCCATATACGATTTGCTCCAAGGAGGGCCTTCATTCTTAAGCTCCAATTATCATAGTTGGTCTTGGTAAGCATTGGAACTGGAACGGGAACGTTGTTATTTGCCATCTCTTAGGATCTTCAAGCTCTGATACCACTTTGTTAAAAAAAAAAAATATGTGGAGGAAGAGAAACAAAATAGAAGAAAGTAGAATATTTTAAGGAAGGAGAAAAAAATATTTTATTGCTTGATTCTTTTTTCTTGATTGATCATTAATTGATACAACATATGAGAGAGTATCTATATATAACATGACAGTGTTCTACACTCTTCTCTCTCTAGATAATTCTATTGCATATTTTGATAGACCAAAATTTATTATCATTTATTTGATTTTGGCCTTTCCTAAAACAACGATAGAATTTATTACATAATTGGCATTTACTTATAGAACCAAATTTATTTGTTTCCATTTAAAACCAAGTTTACTTTTCAACAAGTCGATCTTGGGGAACAACGGATGAAAGTAGTTGGTGAGATTTCATTTAATTTTACTAAATCATAAATAAAATTCTAACTGAAGGGGAAATATTATCTCTGACGAGGACTTAAAGATAACAAAAAGTTATATGATGACAAAAGCATACTTAAGGAGAGTATACAAGACCAGATTACTTTGTTACTATGTTCAAAGCAAATAAGGTTCCGTGTAGCTTATAATAACATTGAAATACCCTAAAAAATACAATGAATATTGGCCAAATTTCCTACTAATACTAACTCAAACAATCACTTACCTCCCCAAAGAGAATGTGACCACAAAATACCACTTCTACTTGTCTCAAAACCCATATGCTTAAGGCAATATAAACCCTATTATCACATCAAGAATGAGCTAGAGAGACTGGTTAAAGAAATGTTGGATTTTGGAATTATACAGCCAAGCACAAGTGAATACTCACAACCAGTGGTTATGGTAAGAAAGGAAGATGGAACATGGAGAATGTGCATGGAATTCAAAACACTCAACAATTAAACCATCAAAGACGAGGATCATAGACCATTAATTGATGATTTATAAAATGAGTTATATGATTTTGCCTATTTTGACCTTAGATCACCAAATCACAATGCGCCAAGATGACATACATAAAACAACTTTTAAGACCCATGAGGGTCATTATGAATTCATGATTATGCCTTTTGGCCTTTCTAATGCACCGTCTACTTTTAAAGAACTTATGAAAAAACCATATTAAAAAAGAAATCTACTAGTTTTTTGACGATATATTAATCTATAGCCAGACTTGGTTTGAGCACATGCAACATATTTATTTGACTATGTAGGATTTGGAAAAAAAAATCATTTGGTAATAAAGTTGTCAAAGTGTTAATTTGCAGGGGAACAAATCAATTACTTAGGACATATTATTACAAAAAATGGAATTACAATTGATCCAAAGAAAATCAAGGCAGCGAAAGAATGGTCACAATAAAAAATAAAAGGGATTGAGAGGATTTTTGGGAAGTTTATCAAACATTATGGATTAACTAGAAAAACATTGACCGGACTCTTGAAGCAAAAATCTTCTAGATGGAATGAACATGTTATAACAGCCTTCAATAGATTGAGAAATTGCTTACTTACACCACCAGTCTTAAATATGCATGATTTTAATAAGGAATTCATAATTGAATTTGATGCCAATGGAGTGGGCATTGGTGCAGTCTCAACTCAAGAAGGCGAACTTATAACATATCTCAGTCAGGCACTAAATGTTGAAACTTGATGTTATCCACATATGAAAAAGAATTATTAGCAGTGTTATTGGCTACCAAAAAGTGGACATAATACTTATTAGGGAGAAGATTCATTATCAAAACAGATCGCTAGCGCTTAAGGCATGCACTGTCACAAAGTTTAACCATGGGAATACAAGGAAAATGGCTAACTAAATTTCATTGTTTCGACTATACGGTAAAATACAAAAAAGGGAGACGAAATACCATGGCTAAACCTATGCCAAGCTATTTCCCCCATTGAAGGTAGTTAGCTAAATGAGTTTAAAAAGACGTTGGAAAGATTAGAACAATATCAGGCATTAAAAGGAAATTTTCAAGACGGTAAGTTGAGTAATAAGTATAAACTATAATGTGGTGGATAGGTTGTTGTACTACAAAAATAGACTGCTGCTAACTAGTTATTATCAAGACGTCATAAAAATATTGTTGAATGGACATCACTCAACCCATTTGGAAGGGCACAATAGCATTAAGAAAACTAGGCAAAGGATCAAGCAAGTATTTTATTGGAAGGGAATGAAAACTAGTACTGAAAAGTGTGTTAAAGAATGTGAAGTTTGTTACGGAAACAAGCATGAAAACATTTTAATCCCTCGTTTACTATAACGCCTACCTATACCAGACACCGTACGAAGAGACATATTAATGGTCTTTATAATAGGGTTACCAAAAAGCAACAAATACTCTGTCATATTTATAGTGGTGAATCGACAATTAAAATATGCACATTTATCCATTACAACATGCACATACTGCACAACAAGCAATCAAAATTATTTTGATGGAGTGTTTAAACTACATGGACTGCTACAAAGCATAGTACGCGATAGAGATGCGAGTTTGTCAAGAAATTTTGGCAAGAATGAATGAAACTACAAGGGTGCACATTGAAGATGAGCTAAGCCTACCACCCATGGTCCGATGGTTAGACTGAAGCTACTAATAAAATATTAGAAAGCTATTTATGTTGCTTTGTATGTTATAAACCACAAGAATGGTCGAATTGGCTCAAGTGGTAGAGTATTGATATAACACTAGCTGGGCAAAGTTCTACTAACATGACCCCATACACAGTAGTTTATGGTACAAGTACAACACCTCAAACCTTCCTAACCTATGCACCAAAGACTTCCAAAACACCGCAAGTGGAACAAGAACTGTATTCTATATACATTGCCATACGGTTGCTAAAGGACAGTCTAAAACTGACTCAAGAAAGAATGAAGTAACATGCAGATGCAAAGAGGACTGAAAGGCATTATCGTGAAGAAGATTTGGTATATCTTAAACTGCAATCGTGTAGGCAGACTAGTGCAAGTAATGCGAAAATAACTAAGCTATCTCCTAAGTTCTACGGGCCGTATAAGATTATAAGAAGAATTTGCGAGGTAGTACACGAATTGGATTTGCCACCTGAAGCTAGATACATCCAATTTTTCATATATCACAGCCCAAAAAAAAAAAAAAAAAAAAAAAACCAGGGAATGTAGTGATAATACAACAGACCAATCCTGCTTTTATTGGAAAGATCATCGTCGAACCTAAAGCTATTTTAGATGGACAAATCTTCTCTAAAAATTATAGAGCTATCACTCAAGTTGTCATTAAGTGGAAGTAGAGAAGCCAAGGTGAATCGACACGGGAGGACTACTAGGATTTGGTTAAGAGATTCCCCATTTTTGAATTTGAGGCAGGGTCAAATTTTGAAGGGGAAGGAAGTATTAGGCCTGAACATACTTCAAGCCAACTGATTAAGAAGAAAGGAGAACTGAATTTCATTTCTACAAACAGTTGTCACTCGAAACTCACTAAAGGCATTTCATCGAACACTCAAGCTCAAGACGGAAATGCAGCCAAAAACGAAGATTTACAAATGTCAATGATCAACTGCATGACCAAGGAAGATCAATTGAAGCATTCGGCTATAACCTAGGCAAGTGGACATGTTAAATAAAACTGGAATTTGTGTGCACGTGCACACATGCACAACTGTGCATCTTTGCTAAAAAAGGCTAAAGTTAAATTGTAAATGTAATATGGGCTTATTTATGCAAGCCTGTTACGTGAGTGTGTTTGACCGTGTTCAGATTGCATTATGTATAAATAGAGAGGAAAATCAGATTTGTAAAGCGTGTGTTGACCTATTCGTTTACCTTGTGCACTCCATTGTCGGTGGTCGAGTATTTGAAGAAGAACTGAATAAGTTTGGATTTGAAGAATTTGGGTTGGAGAAAGAGGAATTGAGGTTCGAATCAGAAAACACCATTTTTAGTTTGTATTTCTTTGATCCGATGGTATTGATATTTCCTAAAGGCGGAGGGGGAAAAATATTGCATGTTAAAATCATTTTTGAAATCAATCATTTTTCATCTTCTTTGCCCCTTTCCTGTATTTTAAAGCAGACGTTTAAAAACACAAATCTCATTTCTAACCCATATGCTATTAAACTTTGAACATTACAGCTCCCCCAAACCCATTGTTCATGTTATCTACAACAGAGAATATAACTTCTTCTGCCAGGCTACTCCATAATGAAGTACATAACTACAGCATATAACTTCATCAGACAACCCCACAGTTTCATCAAACAATTATAAAAATCCGTTGTAATATCCACCTAACAACACTCTAGATCTTGTTGTCGCACCAGGTCTCCCTCTTCTTCCTCCTGAAAACCCCTGATTCCTTCTGCTCACTTCCTGCACTGCTTCTTTGATTTTCTATATCAATCAAAAATCACACAAAACCCTTACAAAAGCTGAATATTTACATATATTCTAGTTACATATCTTCAAAAAAATACCGACCTTCTCGTTCTCGTAAATCTGAAACTGAACTTTTTTCTGACTGTTGTTGTGAGACTGGCAACCACCAAGTAGGAAAACACACAGAGTCAGAGCAGCAATCCCAACTGAGCACCAGTTACCTGCACCTCCTAAAACTCTCCATTTAAAAACAGGCATCTTCTCTTTTTCAGTCTCAGCCGTTTCAGCTTCTTTGTCTAAGCTCTTCTCGCCTTTATAGAAATCATCGCTGTACTCATCCTCGCTACAGCACAATATTTTTTCGGGTAAACAAACCTTCGGAGAATCCAGCTTCATGTTGACACTTAATTCATCATCATTTAACTTCTTGAATGATACAGTGGGCACTAGTAGGGGAGATGGCTGAGGTACAACCATGATATCTTTGCATGAATTCTTATCATCTTCCGCAAAGCAATCTGCATCACTTACGAAATCGAATTCGATGAAACTGTGTAGATGAGAACTGGGAACTAACTCCCAGTCCTCGAAATCTAGTTCAAGAGATTTTTCCATTACTTGTTATTGTGAATGGAAATAGATTGATAAGCAATTGAAAAGAGTAATGAAATTTCGTTGATATATAGAGAAAAGAAAAAGGAAAATGGTTGCTTTCTATCAAAGATGGAAGACTTGGCAAGTTAGGCTGATTGTGGATGTGTAGACCTATCATGTTTAAATAGTGACAAAATTAAGAGCATTCATATAATTCTTTACTCCACATTATTTATCTGTTGTCCTAATGAAGCCACCTCAAATTTTTTATGATAGTGTAGTGTTTAATCGACTTAGGTTGTCTATCGAAATTTCGGCGAAAAAACTGTCTCATCTTTCATGTTCAAACTATGTTGTTACAAAGGTTCCCTTGTTGAAAAATTACAAAATGAATTTCGCATGACAAGAATTAAGACTTAGGAAGCCACTGTGTTTAATTATTATGCATTGCTCTAGACTTAAAGATGGCCTAGTACTAAAAGGGGTACTAGTTCTTTAATATTATACTATACAAAGAAAACAGATGGATTACTGCTTAAAATATATGGGTGCAATATGTATGAAGAACAGGTTCGTGTACTCTTCATAAGTATGAGGAAAGGTTAGTAAAGGGGCCTACAAAGATAAGGATTGGCATCTTATAAATCATAAATGCATTCTACAAGGTGATGTGTTAAGCATGGATTGGCTAATTACAAGATTCGGTTAATTAATAACTAAAGCGTGTACATTAAAGAGAAATGTGCTTTGAGTATAGGTGAAGGATTTAGGTTGATGCTTATGTCCTTGGGTTACTATTATTAGATATCTAAGAAGCATAAGTTCCAGAAACTATTATCTTTACGGTGACTGCAAACTTTAAGATTTTGTATAGTGATGAAAACATCAAAACAAGCTCAAGTCATTTATCTAGTATAAAAAAATTTACTTACACAGAAATTCTCTCACAAAGGAAGAGGAAAAATTAATACTAAAGACGCTTTCAAATGGCGGATGATATATAAATTTGAAAGCAACAAGTATTTTGTACTGATTACTAGAAGTAATTTGCAAGGTGTAGAAAGAAGGAAAAGTGCATATTGAACACAGAATAATCAAACAATAAATCCATTTGGCAGATTTATAAAATTTGAAACAGAGGATACGTAAGGTTATTTCTAAACGAAGACACGTAGGGTTCATGTGTCTGAACTCTGAACTGACTGGTATACATTGATATACAGACAAATAAGGGTTCAACAACTTTGTATCTGTATGTAGCTATACTTTCTTGTCTATTAAATACTGGTGGAGCCGAATCGCTATTTGACAACCACAACTTGTTACATTTGTTGTCAAATATCAATTCTAAAACTGAAATTCTGAATCATATTGGCGCAACTCAACCCAAAGGGATAAAAACTTAATATGCTCCGTTCTGTTTGTGAATTATTAGTAGACCATTTTTATGGTACTGCCACAAGGGTTAAAAACTTAAAACTAAAAAATACTGTCAATAAATAAATAAATGAATCTAACTACATATATCTTTTTTAATCACCTTCCTTACTGAGCTTATGCATCACTAAAAAAAGCTTAAATTCTTGCATCCACAATGTGGTAACGGAAAATGTAAAACTACTGAAAGTCTTTAGTATCACACTACCAGTTGAAACTAGACACTAATTTATGCTATGTAACAGCATGTCATAGTGTTAGACGGTAAAAACTCGAGTGCTTTTAGCAATACACAAATAAATCTGTTTAATTAAAAGGTTCGGACACCAAAGACTAAAAATATGAATTAAATCATTTTTATAACACTAAGTTAAATGACCATAAAACTTTCATCCACTACGTTAACGGGAAACATTAATTAAGCTAGCAAAATTTTGTAATATATAAAACTACAAAAAAGAAACAACTGACTTGCCACATATGCATGTGTTGTATTATTTATGGAATTACTGTATAATCTAACAGTGAGATCGTAGCAAAAATAATTATGGAATGTACAGCTTTTAGGACATATTGTTTGCAGTAATTAGAATCCTCATTAAAATAGCGTGTCAGAAGGAAAATAAAATTATTAATTGAAAGATCAATGAGACTTAAAGACTAAAAAGAAATATACCGAAAAAGATTTAAAAGTTAAGCTGATTAAGTGATAGCTTTCGATGGCAGGTAGAGAAGCCTACTTCATTCTATCTGATTTATATCTTAATTTATGTACAAGCTTTAAAGCATAATTTAAAATTTGTAAATATCCGATAATTATAATTGTATTTAGCAGTAATAAATTCTCAAATTAATTTGAATCTGAAATAGCATAAATTTGTGTTATAATTCTCTGAATCAGCAGAAATAAATTAATTCAAAATTGAAATTCAAAATTGACATGTATTCTCCAAATTTCTGATGCATCTCACGGGATTTAATACAGAAGTTTATACTTTTTTGTGTTTACACATCAATGCTAAGGCTTATAGCCGCTATCCCTTTCTCATTGAAATTTTAAATTAATTCTGAAAGCATTGTGGATTTATATTTATTCATCAATTACTTACAGTCTTAATCTTTGCAGTCAATTTTAGTTGGTTTCATTTGGTTTTAGACGTTAAACCTTGATTAAAATTATTATAATAATCCAACTTCTTGATTTTGATTCTCACGGTGATGGAGAACAATTCAACTTCAGAGATGTCTTTATAGGACGCATTTTGCAATGTACATACAGAAAAGAAAATACGTTTATTTGTACAAATAGACGTGGTCTCTATCTCAAAAGAAAATACTTATAATTTTTAATAATTTTTTAATACTAATTGAACATCATAGGCATCCAATAAACTCCAAATCAATACAAAATGTTTAGAGCATCCTTAGCAGCGAGGGAGCACAAAATGGGAGTCCCTAATTCTTTTCTAAATGGCGATAGCTATACGATAAAATAAAAACCTTTTAGGCAACAGTGATTTGAAATCTGTTTACATTTAAATGACTTCCATTTTCTCATTTTATAACCCTAGAAACATCGTTTTGATTTTAATAATTTGTACCGGTTTGTTGTGTATTGCTGGAGACGGTCTTCTTGTTGTTGTTTTTTTTTTTTAAACAAAAAAAAGTCATGCAGTGAGTATTTACCACAACACAAGGTAAAGTACCCGTATCCTCCTCAGAACTTATCCAATAGGAAACATGAACAGAAAAAAAACCAACTGCAAGCATTGATTTTTCCAAAACTCGAAGCACATCCAAACAGCATTAGCTTTGCATCACTAGCACGAATGCTTAAACACCAAACTATGTTGGGTTCTCTTTTCATACGTCAAATCAAAATATACAACCTGACTGCAGAGGTGAAATAATCATGATTGTTCACAAAACAAACATGGCTACTATCTCAAAACATACACTTCAATGGAACTGTTGTACCATAAATGTGCATCAAAGGGATTTCAATTCTCAAAGCTATACATTCATTTCACATGCTTGTAAATTCTTAAACCGATAAATCATTACTGATAGTTGCACATCCCAGGATTCTTCCTGCACCACAATGGCTGCAAGGGCTCTGCCCGAATCCCTCTGCCTACCATCCGATAGCGCCAGTCGTTCAATCGATCCGTTGCTTCTGCATATCTCTTCTTCCCACTTAGGTCCACATTTCCTGACCACAACGCTTCGGCCATAGCAGAACTTCTAGGCCACAATCTCGCATCAAGCACTGTCTCATCTGCTTGCTCCGACCACAGTGCAACCTCACCACCTATCACCAGTTTAGCTTCTTCACTCGTAAGCCCGTAAGTAATATCATAATCATATATCCTTTGCCATGTCTTAAAAGGCCCGCACCAAGACCCACCATTTGAACCCAAATCACTAGTCATATTGTCATAGCTACTATCATTGCCAACAAAATCACCATGTCCACAATCCAAGTAGTAGAAGTTTGAACTCGACACAATTACTTGATACCCGGCTTGCACTATTCTTTTCGTATTGCTCGGACCATTGTTCCATGTTTGGAGTATGGTCGTTTCCGTAGGCAAACTCGATGGGTTCACCTTTATTATATCGTCTAGCAAAACGTCTTCGTAGTACACCGTGGTTTTGTTTTGGGCTTCTATAAACGGGCGAGTTGAATTTACGAAAATTTCTAAAACTTGACTTAGCGTCCCGCCTTTTGATAAGAATGCTTGTATTGCTTCATCGTCTTTCCAACACCCAGGAATGATCTCATCGCAACCAGCATGATAAAATCTTTCAGGGAATAAAGAGGAAATGTCCCGAATCACAGATTTAACGACTTCATACGTTTCAGACTTGAGCGGGTTGAGTTGCCCAGTACCTGGCTCGGAGGCAAACCTGTTGGCCCAATTTGAGGTTCCATCTGGAAGCCAGAATTTGTTAGCACATGTCATGATTTCAGGGTATGCTTCGGCCCAGGATGCTGTATGTCCTGAAAGTGACAACAAATGCATTACTATCTTTCTTCAATTTAACTATGATCTGACATACATTTAACAATTTATCGACGAAGCTGAATTGTAGAACATTTTTACCTGGTGCATCAATCTCAGGCATAACACGAACTCCACGATCAAAACCATACTCTACAATTTCCTTCACATCTTCAACTGTGTACTTCATGCTCGGTCCATAGCAACCTTTCTCTGCTAACTTCGGTACGGAAGGAAGCTCGATGGGAAAAGAATGTGAATCCGAGATATGCCAATGGAACACGTTGAGTTTATTGCTAGAAATTGCATCTATAGTTCTCAATATATCCTTCTTCGGGTAGAAGTTCCTTGAAGTGTCCAGCAAAACTCCTCTATGTGGAAAAATTGGAATATCATATATGAAAATGTTGGAAGCAACCATCGGAGGGAACCCCCATGTAAGTTGCGAGAACGTCTCTAGACCGCGCATTGCGCCCCAAACAGTCTTAGATGTCAAATTAGCAACTCCAGTAGAAGAGTATATTGATAGAGTGTAAGATTCATCGACTCCATGTTGCAAAGTGGAAGTTATATCAGAAACGAACACTGATAACAGACTTAGCGGTTCATCTACAATTGGAATGGATGGCAATATGATAGGGTTATAACGCTCTGAGAAAACAAGTGTTGAGTAATGTGTTATGGCAGATTGGAGATTCAGGTGGTAAGAACCTGGGGAAGGGAATATGGCGAAACTGGAAGAAAAAGTCATGGCTTTGGGCTCAGGCCATGATGTATTTGTGGGTTTTGGCCAAACATTGATAGGAAATGGGTTTGCTCCAGTGGTTATGGCAAGGAGGAACATAAAAGAGTAGAGACTGAGTGAGCTGAGAAAAGTCATGGTTTGCTACTAACCATACTTCGGTAATGTGTGTGTATATAGCACTATCTTGTGAAATATTTTATATGCTATATGACAATTTGGACTGTATATGTGAGATAGGATTCTGATTCTTACAAAACAGAACGTGCCATGTGGGGAATGGAAATAAGGTAGGTAGCAGGAATTTTGAAATAAATAGAAAGCAACCGCATGAATCCAAATGGAAACTAACAGTACTACTGAATACTTTTATTATCTGGATGGATGATGTATTAAGATGTTGATTATCGTTTGAGACGTCAACTGCTGGTTTAAAGTAGCCAAGTCCATAGCAAGGCTTATATTTACAAATCTTATATGTTTAACACATTTAAAATAAAATGATTTACATGTATATTTTTGTGTTATAATCATGTGATTTTATTTTTTTATCTCTAAGTTTTAATATCTAATGTTTTTTAAGTTTGAATAAATAATTCTGTTATTAGTTAATGAAGAATGAATTTGTATATAAAATAAATCTGTTAGATCTAATTTTAAGTGACATTAAAACTTGTTAATATTTATGAATATACGTTTTATATTTGTAAATAAAGTTTATGTATTACATCCTACTTTTAAGCAATATTATAATCTTAATAATATTTGTAGATGGCATTTTGAATTGTTAATTGAAATGTATATGTTAGATCCAATATTCTGGTGATATATATTAAGCTTTAATGAAATTATGTTAAAATGAATTTTGCAAAGAAAAATTATTTGTTAGATCTATTTTTAAGTAATAAGATTTGATAATATTTTTAGATGAACGATTTTAATTTGTAAAGAAAGTTCAATTGTTAGATCTTATTTTTAAGTTATTATTATTATTATTATTATTATTATTATTATTATTATTATATACTACATAGATATATTTTGAATTTGTAAAGAAAATAATTTTTTATATCCTATATTTAAAGGATATCAATTCTTAGATTTGATATTAGATCCTATATTTAAGTGATATTAAGATTTGAAAATATATGTAGAGAGGAATTTTGAATTTGTAAGTAAAGCTTATTAATTATATCATATTTTGAAGGAAATTTAATAATATCTATAGATTACGTTTTTAAGAAGATTTCATAATATCTACGGAGGGGCATTTTTTGTAGTTCACGTTGACACCAAAAAAATGTGACACAAAACGTATTACAACTATTAATAAAGCTAAAGATATTGGGTTTTAATCTCTCTAACCTCCCGCCCCTCCTTTGTTCTTCACCAAAAATCATCCTTTACCTATAAATTTTTACACGACATTTATTGGAAAAGTTTGAAAAATTGACATGCATCATTAGAAGTATAAAAAATTAGTCTTAGGTCCCTATCAACTTTTTTCTTAAATGACATTCCCCTTTTAAACGAAAGATGAAATCCAAAATGATATATGGATGATTTTAGTAAGCTTAACATTGTTAATACCCTAGGTACCCTAAATATTGATTTTGATGACAACATCCATATAAACATTACTACTAACATATCTTTGAGTTGTGCAGTTGCATTAGATATTTATAAAGATAAACATGAATACAAAAGAAGAATTACTAAAGAAGGATAATCAGAATAATTGAAAACTAAAGAAGACCAAAACCTATTAGAGAAGAATGCTGAAGAACAGAGGTGTTTGAAGTGATGAGGAGTTGGTTGAACCTTAGAATATCTTGTTCAAGATCCCATGTCAATTATACTTGAAGATAATCAACCATTGACCTCAATCGAATCACCAAAATCCACAAATATAAGGAAATTTGAAGTGCAGAAAATTTGCGACACTTATAAGTGTTGCTGTGCTATTTGCAACACAAGTATTTCGACATACCCTTTTTTGTATGTCGACATATAACGGCTAGTCCAGATTTTCGAATTCAATTTGAGTAGTTATTTCCCTCCACCCTTTCACCAAAAGACACATCCTTTCATACACTATATAAAGGCCTCTGGTAACGAATTTTCACACATTAATTTCACATTTTTTTCTACTCCATTTATTCTCTACAAAATTCCATTGAAAACTATCCTATTACTCTTGCAAATTCACTCTTTTTCACTCCTATTCTTCATTGATTTGCAAGCCACACAATATCAGAGAGTTGTACTTGAATTTATATCAATCTCTCTCTGATTTAATCTTGTTTCCTCAAAGAATTCAAAGATATATTGTCATTGGAGGTCTATAGGATTATTGTACCAAATTTGCAGGAATGTGTATTGAAGATATGACTACTTGTCATTGTTTGTTGTTGTTGATAAGGAGAAGGTGTATCTTGTAGCCCGTGAAATCAAGATTGTAAAGGTGTTCTTGCCACCCGTGGAAAGCAAGCGATTATAGTGAAATTCTGCACGGTGAAGTGCATGACTGGATGTAGGATTGGTTAATCCGAACCAGTATAAATTTTTTGGTGTTATTTACTTTACTGCATTTTATTTTATTGCTTATTTCTTTTGATTTGAATTTGGATAGATATAGTTTATATCTCTAGTGTCTGAGTAGCCTTAAGGTCCTAACAATTGGAATCAGAGCCTGATCTTTTAAAAAGTTCATAATCTGGTTTTTGAAAAATTATAATGGCTAGTGACACTTGTAACACCATTATTAGTTCTTTTATAGAAGGACAATCTACCACTAGACCTCCTCTATTTGATGGCAGTAATTATACATATTGGGCTTGTAGGATGAAATTTTATTTGCAGGCTAATGGTTTAGATATATGGAATATCACCCAAGTAGAATACATAGAGCCTCAAACTAAATATTCAAAATGGACATCAAACCAAAAGACACAAGCACTTAATGACTTAATAATTCTAAGGCCATGAACATTTTATTTTGTTCTTTAGATAGAAATGAATTTAATCGAGTTTCTATATGTAATTCTGCATATGAAAATTGGAGAATACTGAAAGTCACACATGAAGGCACCAGTAAAGTAAAACAGACAAAGATATATATGCTGACTCACCAGTTTCAACTTTTTCAAATGAAACCAAATGAATCTATTTCTGATGTGTTCTAGATTTCAAGATATTGTACATGCCTTAATATCATTAGAAAAGAAAATTACTGAAGAAGACCAAGTCAGAAAGATCTTGAATTCACTTCCTAGTGAACGGGATCGGAAGACTTTGGCAATCGAAGAAGCCAATGATATTAGTACTATGTTAATAGAAGAATTAATTGGTAATCTAATGTCCTATGAAGTGAAGTTGCAGATTAGAAAAAAGAATCAAGGAAATGAGAAGAAGTCACTGACATATAAAGCAATGATTGATAATGATGAACCAGGTGATGATACTGTTGATGATGATATTAGTAATATGTTAATAGAAGAATTAATTGGTAATCTAATGTCCTATGAAGTGAAGTTGTAGATTAGAAAAAAAATCAGGGAAATGAGAAGAAGTCACTGGCATATAATGCAATGATTGATAATGATGATACTGTTGATGATGATATCGAGTTTATTACCAAGAAGATCAAGAAATTCTTGAAGTATTGGATAACGAAAAAACTTCGAAAAATTAACAACGATAACTCCAAAAATTGGAATGTTGTTAGATGATAAACCCGGTCATTTGAAAAGAGATTGTCCCAACTTGAGAAAACCAAAGCACATTTCAAATACTTACAATAAGGAGAGGAAACAGGCACTCAATGCAACATGGAATGACTCATCATCAGGCGACAGTGATTCAGAAACAGAAAATGCCAATGTATGCTTCTTGGCAATGGATGACCAGGTATGGAATTTTGATAAAGGAATTACTAAAATTTTAAATGATATGCATCAAAGTTATGAAATATTTGGGAAAGAGTACAATAATAGTTTGGCAGAAATAGATAGATTAAAAATATCTAATGAAAAGTTGAGTAAAGAAAAACAATGTCTAGAAGATGAAATTGGAAGATTTAATGTTCATAAAAATGGAAAGTATTTAACACTTGGAAGTTTTGAAAAGCTGTAAGGTGAAAATGAGTCCTTAAAATCAAAAAATCTTTCAATGAAGTCACAGATCACTGATCTGAATAAGAAAATAACATCTCTAGACAATGTTATTCTTAACCATAGTAACTTAGTAAGGATTTTGATAAAATGAAAACTGATATTGATAAATTTAACAAAGGAAAGGATAATCTAGAGAAATTATTATCTGCATCTAAAAACAATAGGAATAAGCACGGACTTTGATACAACCCAAAGGCTAAATCAAAGAAAGATAGTACTCAATGTACTAAGTTTGTTAAAGCCACCAAGTTCAAACCAAAACCTAAGGAATTAAAGTTAGATCCTCCAAATAGGTACATTAACTTATGCGTTCCAAAATGGTTAGATAATACTGAAAAAGAACAATATATTGATAATTTTATTAACAAGGTTCATTTATCTAATGATTATATTTTGAAAGGGCATTCAAACTCTTCATGGGTTTGGCATCCCAAAACATAACCCCATGGACCCCGAAATAAAAAGAGTACCTGTGTGTATATTTTATAATTTTCAGGTACCATGTAGTCGATGCTCAAAGCATATGACGAGAAATCTATTGAACCATGGATAAATATGAAAAGGATTTGTTATTGGCATCAGCAAAGTCGGTAACTCTAAAACTCATATGATTATTTAGTTTATTTTAGATTTTGATTTCCCCACTTGTTTTATTTATATGTAAACTCTACATATTGTCTAGCAGTTAGTTAAACAATTCTTTTTTTAACTTTTTTGTTGATGACAAAAAGGGAGAAAATGTATAAATATACTAGACAAAATGATAGCGGGAGTGCACAGAGTTAGGAGGAGTCAAATATAAAATGTATTATATTTTATATCTTAAATATTTATATGGTTGTCATCATCAAAAAGGGGGAGATTGTTAATATCCCAGGTACTCTAGATATTGATTTGATGACAACCATATAAACATCACTACTAACATATCTTTGAGTTGTGCAGTTACATTAACTATACTATGAAGATATTTATAAAGATAAACATGAATACAAAATAATTATTACTGAAGAAGGATAATCAAAATAATTGAAGACTAAAGAAGACCAAAGCCTATTAGAGAAGAATGCTGAAGAACAGAGATGTTTGAAGTGATGAGGAGTTAGTTGAGCCTTAGAATATCTTGTTAAAGATTCCATGACAATTATACTTGAAGATAATCAACCATTGACCTCAATCGAATCACCAGAATCCACAAATATAAGGAAATTTGAAGTGCAGAAAATTTGCGACACTTATAAGTGTTGCTGTGCTATTTGCAACACAAGTATGTCGACATACCTTTTTTTGTACGTCTACATATAACGGCTAGTCCAGATTTTTGAATTCAATTTGAGTAGTTATTTCCCTCCGCCCTTTCATGAAAGACATATCCTTTCATACACTATATAAAGGCCTCTAGTAACGAATTTTTACACATTTCACATTTTCTTCTACTCCATTTATTCTCTACAAAATTCCATTGAAAACTATCCTATTACTCTTGCAAATTCACTCTCTTTCACTTTTATTCTTCATTGATTTGCAAACCACACAATATCCAGAGAGTTGTACTTGAATTCATATCATTCTCTCTCTGATTTAATCCTATTTCCTGAAAGAATTCAAAGATATATTGCTATTGAAGATCTATAGGATCATTGTACCAAATCTGCAAGAATCTGTATTGAAGATACGACTACTTGTCATTGTTTGTTGCTGTTGATAAGGAGAAGGTGTATCTTATAGCCCGTGAAATCAAGATTGTAAAGGTGTTCTTGCCACCCGTGGAAAACAAGCGATTATAATGAAATTCTGCACGGTGAAGTGCAGGACTGGATGTAGGATTGGTTAATCCGAACCAGTATAAAAATCCTGGTGTTATTTACTTTACTGTATTTTATTTTTATTGCTTATTTCTTTTGATTTGAATTTGGATAGATATAGTTTATATCTCTAGTGTCTGAGTAGCCTTAAAGTCCTAACAAACATGTGCTTTTAGGGTATAGTTCATAACTTATAACCACCACAATACACGTAGTAGCGGTCACTTTCATAATTTTGAAAACAGGACAAGTAAAAGAAAATGAGAAATGGAGAGATGATAAACATACAAGTTGAAAAACAAAAAAAAGGATGTATCCTAGTTTCCATTTTTATAATAAGATCATCACTTAAACATTTCAGATTACTAAAAAGAAACAAACACATATCTCTTAATGTTATAATTGAGGTAAGCCGCTTTTATGAAATTATTTGTTTATTTACTATTGGATATGGACTAAATAACATTTCTAAGAAAATCTGATTTACTACAAATTACACAGAAACAAATTTCATCGGAGTAGGGAATTTTATTCCAACAAATCAAGAATATTTCTTCGAAATCTTGATTAAATTTGAAGTCAATCATTTATGTGTTGGAAAATTTTGTGATTCAAGACGAGGACTGTATTGTCATATTTCTGATTTTAAAAATTTAAAGTATAAATTCTTTTAGACAATAGTTCAACCCATTAGATACAAACGGATTATCGAAACATTGACTTCAGGATGCAATGAAGACTTGAAATATTTTGTTGTGGTTTCTGATGATGTAAAATACAAAGGCAAAATAGAGTGGAGAAAAAGAACGGATCTGCAACATTTTCGCGTTTTCTACACATTGTAGGCTTCATAAAATTTGTTCGAGTTTCTAACGTTACAAAACTATGAATGAAGAAGATAATAATGTTTGCAACAATTATGCACGTCGTTATTTATAGCATAAGAGAGATGTACGGCGATGTCCTGTGTGATGGTTATGCATGACTTTCCTCCTCACAACATAACAAACATTTGGATGTCCAAATGGCTTAACATAGAAACCCATATTTAAACAAACATAGTTCCATATTTCTCCAAATATCGGACTATTCTTCCTTCCCTCTTTCCTCTTATTTTCACTTTAAAAAAACAAAACCATGGAGGAAATATTGAAAATATACACACCTCTGCACACTATGACGTCTCATCCAAGTTCTCTTGAACACCATTTAAAGCTCTAGTTTTAAATATTGGTACCTAATGGTATTATAGCGCTTGACCCCATTTTTTCTATGGTGTTGCTTTATGGGCATCTAGAGAGTTCCAATCCACTCCTAACCACAAAGCATGTACACAATAAACAAAGTAATAACTTCCTATGATATGTGGTGAGCAATATAAAGGGAATTAATCCACACTTTTAACCTACCCTTTTCATTATTTCAACTTTTTCCACATGAATTATATTAAGACAAACTGAAAATTACAGAAGGCATTATTTCCCAAAGAAAAAGATTAATTTATTCAACCTGCAAAATATATGAAAACATCAGCAAACCAAATACACTAACCAATCAGTAGTTACACATCCTTGGATTCTTCCGGCACCACAATGGCTGCAAGGGCTCAGCCCGAATCCCTCGGCCCACCATCCGATAACGCCAATCATTCAACCGATCAGTTGCTTCAGCATATCTCTTCTTACCACTTCGATCCCTGTTTCCCGACCACAACGCTTCTGCCATAGCAGAACTTCTTGGCCACAACCTTGCATCAAGGACCGTCTCATCCGCCTGCTCTGACCACAATGCCACCTCACCTCCTATCACCAGTTTAGCCTCCTCGCTTGTAAGTCCATATGTGATGTCATAATCATATATCCTTTGCCATGTCTTAAAAGGCCCACACCATGACCCGCCATTTGTCCCCAAATCACTAGCTATAGTATCATAGCTACTATCATTGCCTACAAAATCACCATGTCCGCAATCCAAATAGTAGAAATCCGAACTCGATACTATAACTCTATACCCAGCTTGCACTATGAGCTTCGTATTGCTTGGACCATTGTTCCATGTTTGAAGTATTGTAGTTTCTGTAGGCAAACTCGATGGACTCACTTTTATGGTAGCATCTAACAATATATCTTCAAAGTAAACTGTAGTTTTGTTTTGGGCCATTATAAAAGGTTTAGTGACATTGACGAAAATTTCAAGGATTTGGCTAAGAGTTCCGCCTTTCGATAAGAAGTCTTGTATTTTGGTGTCATTTTTCCAGCATTCTGGGTTTATTTCATCACCGCCGGCATGATAGAATTGCTCGGGGAAAAGAGAAGAAATGTCATGAATTACGTTTTTCATGATTTTGTAGGTTTTGGGCTCTAGTGGATTGAGTTGGCCTGTGCCAGGCTCGGCAGCTAACTGGGTCGCCAAGTTTGATATGCCATCTGGGAGCCAGAATTTATTGGCACACGTTACTATGTCTGGATATGCTTCAGCCCAGGATGCAGCATGTCCTGTTCATTGATAAAATTTAGGGACTGTTACCTTATCATGATTCAGAAAGAAATGCATTTGGAAGCATAAAAGTTTCAAGTTGTTACGATAGAAGTTTACCACCTGTTGTATGACAGGGGGAAAAACCCACTATTTTCTTCTTCTTTTTAATTGCACTGTTGACTCCAGAAAAATGGAATTCGAAACAAAATCATCAGATTAAACCATGTGGTATAACAAATGTAATTTAGCACTTACATCCTTTAGCTTGGATAAGGATAAAATGATTCTGTTTACAGAGGCTAGCCGTTTCATAATAAATTACACAAATTTCAGACGAAAATACTGAATAGAAAAAAGATAAGAAGAGCAAAATAAGCCTAATGTTTGGATTTCAAAATAATAATAATAATAACTTAAACAGATAAAATGTGCCAAAAATATCATTTTACTCGTATCCATTTATACCCATCGAAACCAAGAGAGTCGACTATAACCTTTTTGTTCTAAAACATTATTACCTGGTGCATCAATCTCTGGCATAATCCGAACACCATGATCCAAACCATACTCGATGATTTCCTTCACATCTTCTACTGTGTATCTCATGTTTGGCCCATAAGAACCATTTTTTGCCAAACCCGGCTCGGAAGGAAGATCAATAGGAAAAGATTGTGAATCTGTAATATGCCAATGAAACACGTTCAGCTTATTGGCCGCCATTGCATTTATAGTTCTCAAAATATCCTTCTTAGGATAGAAGTTTCTCGATGTGTCGAGCATAATCCCTCTATGAGGAAAAATTGGACGGTCGTAAATATAAATATCAGTAGCAACAATGGGCGGGAATCCCCAAGTAAGTTGCGAGAATGTTTCTAGTCCATGCATTGCTCCCCAGACAGTCTGAGCAGTCAAATTTGCAGTTCCAGTAAGGGTGGAGATTGATAAACTGTATGATTCATCTACATCGTGCTGTAAAGTGGAAGATACGTCGATAACTGAAATATTTAGGCACTCCAACTGTTTTGAGGGAACAAGAGGAATAGACGGCAATAAGATGGGGTGGTACTGTGTTGAAAAAATAAGTTTAGAGTATCGTTTGATGGCAGATAGTAGGTGTGGGTGGTGATAAGTAGGAGGAGGCAGTATACTGAAGTTCAAAGAAAATGAGATGGCTTTTGGAGCAGGCCATATGGTGATGACAGGTTTCGGCCATACGTCGATTGGAAGCGTAGTACAATTTGCAAGTTGCAAGGAGAATAGTAACAGCATATAAAATGAAAGCTTGAATAAGTAGAAAGTGGCCATGTACAGAGTATGCTTCTAGCTTAATATTCAAGGTTTATAAATGGCATATTCCGAAATATTTGAGCTGACACATAAAATGTATCGATGAAAGTAGATGATGCTGTTGACGGCGGGGTAGGTACCTAGGAAAGAAAAATATAATAACAGGATAAATACAAACGGACTAGTAACTTGAAATATAGCAAGTGAAGTGATCATGGCAAGGATTTTTCAACACCAATGGATCATATGAAAAACATTGATAATTTTTGTACTGATTGTATGAAGATATGAAAATCTAAGGTTATTCAAGGAAAAAGAAAAAAAAAGGTAGAAGGAACAGGCTTATAAACTACAAAAACTACCATACAGTACATGCCTTTGTGTACAGCTTATAAGTGAAAGCAGAGAACAACAAAATACTACAGCTTATAAGTGAAAGCAAAGGATAACAAAATACAAATTTATTTGAACATGTAATAATTATATATATAAAAAGTTGCTCATTTAGTGCCAAAAAGTTAACAAACAACGTCATTCAAGTAACCCAGTTTGTAACTGTGGAATATGAATAGTCTTCATTAGTACTGCGTTAAAATGGATAATAACGAGATAAAATATAGTTTCATATCAAATTCTAGAAGGAATATTGGCATTGAAGTTGTAGGAGTATATAGGAGTTTACGATGCCAAATTAATAAAATGTTACTGATTCCCAAAGGTTTGTATTATGCATATATAGTTATATGTTGAATGATAGGTTAAGTTAAAATATTTGAAAGTAAGCTGTTTAGGTTTTATTGGACGGTATACAATTTGATTTACCTAAATGCAGTTTTGCAATTTTGCATCCTTTATTTATTCTTCTATTATTATACAATAAAGGAATCTATCCAAACCAAGACGATCCAACTGATTAAATGTCATAATATTAGCAATCATGAATTGTACGGTTTACAATTCACAATACACTTATAATTGAGTAGAAATATTATATATATAATTGAGATATGTAGTGGAACAATACTGATGACGAAAAAAAACCCTCTAAAATAACCAATTTGGTTGCATTAACGAAGCCGATCAGGTTGAGTATCTATAGAGCACGAACTAAGATGTTTTTTCGAGAGTTCTAGAGTATGCTAAACTCAGTCTAGAGCTATGCAGATAAAGCGCTTAACGATTCTATAACGGTGGATGTGCAAAAAGTTACAGCGAGGATAAAACGGAGATATAATGGAAAATAGCATAAATGCAAAAAGCTTCGTTAGATACAAAATTAACGTTAGATACAAAATTAACGTTATAAAGTTAGTTTATTTTCATTTTCACATCATTTGCACAGAATAAAGAAATATTGTTTAACTTGATACAACAAAATCGAAGAATACAAGATTTATGCAATCCATATTTGGTGATTACAATCGGGATTTAGCTTATATTGAGCGCTTATGCCTTAAATTAAGTCTTTGTTGCAACTCTGTTGATTTAGTTTAAAGGAGAACTAGTCCAATAAACTTTTTATATTAATACTGCTAAAGCGGATGCTAAAAAGTGTTGACTTAAGTCATAGAGAAAAATAGCAGGGTTTAAAACGAACCTATTGTTCACTGGGGCTAAACCAAAAAAAACGTAGCTATCAAAGAGTGTTGTGTTGGAGATTTTGCAGGGCTTTAACGAGTTTTTAACCACATAGGTCTAGAGAATGCAAGCGCTTAGATATGTTTGTTCATCAGAATGTTACAATTGATACCAACAAATTCTACAGCGTGAGTTGTGCCTTTAGGAAGAGGAAGAAATTGGGTCTTGGGGAGATTTTTCAGCAAGTTCCAGTCATTCAGACATTGTAAACTAATTTATCTGATTGTTTCAAACCTGATGTGTATGAACCAAATCCTGTCAGAGCAATTCCGAAATTTATCATATATGCATACATGCACATAAATCTGTGTATAAGAAACACAGAAAAGTAAGAGCATGCGGAAAATTACTGAAAATAGGGGTTTATCCTAGTTAAGAGTAAAAACAAGGGAGTTCCAAAGAATCGAGAGACTGAATTCATATCCATTTTCTGTATAAAAATGACATGAATTTATTGTTATTTGGATTATGCATAGCAACTGCAAAACCGACTAAAATTTCTCGAAGATATTGTTCGTACACTTGGTTAGGTAAATGGAATTTCCCGCATGATTTTGTATGAACACACTTAATGGCAGAAGCATGCTAATTATAGTCCAGGAGAGAAAAATAACAAAATTCCTCTAAGATACCGTTCGGACGCTTGGTTATGTAATTGGATATATATATATATATATATATATAGACACAACTGATCTTCACCATTGGATCGCCCCATGATTTCCACCTCTCCACATAAGGACAAAAAGATCCAACGGTCGAGGTTTTGTGTCTCTAAGTTTGTGTTTAATTTTGTGTACAAATACCGCCCCTATACATGTATATACATATACATGTGTGTGCGTATATAACACACACACATATACATACACACATACATATATGAGAAAGTCTATCTAAACATAAAAAATAGACACAAATGATGACACAATGAATCTCCACCATCAGATTTTCCCTGATTTCCACTTTCTCACATAAAGACAAACCGATCCAACGGTTCATATTTTATGTCTTACAATTTGTGTCAAATTTTATGTTCCAGTAGCCGCTCCCTACACACACAAAAAATGAGGGCCTATATGATTCTTATTTAGTTGATTAAATAATAGTAAGTTGAGGTTTATTACTATGTTATATTTATTTTATTATCAATGTTCAAATCACACTTCCATCCTCATGCCATCATCAAAAATTCATTTTATCATTATGTAACTATTTCGTCGAGAGCATCAAATGGTTAGACCTGAGCTAACAACCAAACTGGTGCTAATCATAATATTGAAGCATCAAGCTATCAAATGATATATGGTTGGTAAACATCGTCATCCACTACATGTTTGTTCATTCATTTGTTATTCGTGAAAATTTGTAAAAACTTATGTCCAAATATTTTAGTTGATGCTTAAAACAATGATGCTTTTGAGTGTATTCAGCTCGCTTTACTTACTGATGCAATGATGCTTGTAAGTGTGGAAAGTTAGTTCATTAGCTGTATGGGGTAAGACAATTGAAAATATGAGAAAGTCTATCTAAACATAAAACATAGACACAAATGATGACACAATGAATCTCCACCATCATATTTCCCCTGATTTCCACTTTCTCACATAAAGACAAACCGATCCAACGGTTCATATTTTATGTCTAACAATTTGTGTCAAATTTTATGTTCCAGTAGCCGCTCCCTACACACACAAAAAATGATGGCCTATATGATTCTTGTTTAGTTGATTAAATAATAGTAAGTTGAGGTTTATTACTATGTTATATTTATTTTATTATCAATGTTCAAATCACACTTCCATCCTCATGCCATCATCAAAAGTTCATTTTATCATTATGTAACTATTTCGTCGAGAGCATCAAATGGTTAGACCTGAGCTAACAACCAAACTGGTGCTAATCATAATATTGAAGCATCAAGCTATCGAATGATATATGGTTGGTAAACATCGTCATCCACTATATGTTTGTTGATTCATTTGTTATTCGTGAAAATTTGTAAAAACTTATGTCCAAATATTTTAGTTGATGCTTAAAACGATGATGCTTTTGAGTGTATTCAGCTCGCTTTACTTACCGGTGCAGTGATGCTTGTAAGTGTGGAAAGTTAGTTCATTAGCTGTATGGGGTAAGACAGTTGAAAACAGTCTTTTTTTTCCTCAGAATATAGATAATAAAATAAATACATGATCGGTAGTGGTATTTACGAACAGATAGTTGGATTGTTCCTGTAGTGATTGTTTTTTAATTTTATTTCTCATCCATAACAGTTCATCATAAAATTCCATTATAGCCCAATCATTATTTGATAGTTTTGCGGATGACCAGCTTAATAGAAATTGTTGAAGAGACTCCACTTTTGGATAAAGAAGTAAAATTTCAAAGGGTGGAAATAATAGAAGAGAGGTGATAAATGAAACAAAACAAAATCTTAAGATTGGTCTACCCTTGTTCGAGGCAACTTCGACGAACCCGTGGGAAAATACAAGAAGAGACTTTTATTGGGAGTCCACATCGGTTAAGGGGATCGCAAGGTTCGATAGACCCCAACTGAAAATAAAAGTACACCACATGTGGCAGGGTGCTGCAGAAAAACATGATCAAATTTGGCACGCACCCCTACCGAAAACCCTTTTAATCAAATTCGAGTCCCTTTTACAATTGCCTAAAAGAAAAAGCGATGACCATCCAACAAAAAATAAATTAAAACGGGTGCAATCGATGCAAAATCATAAAACAGCAGGGATCAGCCAACTTTTTATTTTATTTTTTTTACTTGCATGGCGGGCTATATCGGAATTATTCTTTACTATTTACCAAATGACGAAACTGACTATGCCCTAATAGAATATGTATAATTTTAGATCCTACAACCAATCTGGTGTATAAACTAATACACATCTCTGGCAGTCTGGTGTATAAACTAATACACATCTCTTGACCACCTTGACTTTGAATTAACTAAAATAATTAGGGACTCAAATCTCAACTTCACATGTCCTTCAAACATTCTTCAGCAGTTAATCACATAACCTAATTAACACATATCTCTTTTTCGTCACAAAATGAACAAATTTCACACTACAACATCTACGTTTAATCGATAACCCTAGAAATAAAAGTGCGTGAAAATAAAATCAAACGAACCTAAATCGTTTCAGTATTCTATCAAAATGATAATCATTTCAGTATAACAGAGATGTAGAAAAGACAGTGTATTTGAGATTTATATGCAGTATACCATTTGAATAAAACTACAGACATGAACTAGATACCTCCGTTGGCAAAATCAACCTTAAAGCAGAAAAGACTTCAGATCAGTTACGGACGGTGGATCAATACCAGCCCGAAAAGCCTAAAACGTTAAAGCAAATCGCAAAGGACCCTTGATTTTGTTTTAAGCTATATTTTGTGCAAAAAAATTGAGCCGAAAGAGATTTGAAAATCTACTTTGTATATTCTACGTTCACATTTTCCAAAAATAAATATCTACATATTGTTTGGGTGAGAACTCAAAACGAAAAAGAACGTTTCCACCGAGATGGTAGCTTTATCAGCTCGGGTTGTTAATGCATAACCAAAATTCATCGGCATTCGAAAAACGGATAAATATCCTAAATTAAAAAAAAAAAAAAAAAAAAAGGATGAGTACATAAACACGTTCACATCCGAAAATTATCCGTTCATTTTTTCCATGATTATAGTTTATGTATGAAATAATAGTAAAACATAATCTTTTAAACTCCTTCCCTTAATTTCATGAGTTTTCACTCTTCTGTTTTATTCTCTCCATATATTTTGTTTTTAAATTATTTCATTATTTTACACTTATTTACTATTTCTTCTTTCATTTTACATTTTGATACAGAAATTTCAAAGTTTACACAATTATTTATTAACAGTTACCTCCTAACATTTTATATTTGAGTCCACATATTTAAGTTAATTACAAAAGAAAAGTGGAAAATAGGGAGAAAGACAAACTTAACAAAAAAATTTGGTGAAAAGTATGGCAAATTTAGAATTTAGTGAGAAAGCCAAATTTTAGTGTAAATGGGAAAAGGTCAATGGATCCCCTGAGTTCCACCTTCAGTATAAATGCATCATTCTCCCTAATTTTGAAGCTTTTCATACTTTTCACCAAAGAATTTCCAAAGTTTGTTATTTAAAAGAAAATGCTCATTACAAAATCCAAAATTTTAAGTAATTTAAATAAATTTAATTAAGGACAAATTTTCAAAATAGCCTTGTTTTTAAAACTAATAGCGGATTTAGGCTAGTTTTGAAACTATTTGCAGAAATAGGCTTGTTTTGTCCACATCAGCGCTGAGGTGGTCAATTGTTTAAAAAAAGTACACGTGGGCGCACTTTTGAAGTGCACCCCTTGTAAAAATATAAGGGACAAATTTTCAAAATAGGCTTGTTTTTAACATTAATATCAGATTTAGGCTAGTTTTGAAACTATTTGCAGAAATAGACTTGTTTTTGAACAACTATTGCCAAAAACAAGCCTATTTCCGCAAATAGTTTCAAAACTAGCCTAAATCTGCTATTAGTTTTAAAAACAAGCTTATTTTGAAAATTTGTCCTTTAATTAACTAATATTTCTTTTAAATGCTAAAAAGATAAAATTGTGTTTTTTGGCTCCAAATACCTATATTTCAGATTTCTGTAATTGTTTAAGTCTCTTAATTATTTTCTAACATTTTACATTTAGTACCATTTTACGATTAACTATACTAGTATTACCGCACAACGGTGGAAATACCGACCGTTAGATTGTCTCAATTAGAAATAAAATATATTTTATAAATTATTCATGAATTATAATAAACACCTATTAATGTAGGAAATATTATACATTATTATAAACAATATAAAAACAAATAAAATGATAAAAAGCTTATGATTGAAAACAAGTTTGAAATAAAATAAAATAAAAAAGGGCTATATTAGGAATCACAAAATAGGAGAAAGAAAAATTATGATGATTTCAAATAAAATAAGCTAAAGGAGAAGTAATAGAACAAATCTGTAAAAGAAGTGAAAATTATAATCCATATAAATAACATCAATAACCCAAAGTGTGTAAATAACTTCAATAGCCAATGAAAACATAATTCATATAAATTATAATGGATATTCTAAGCACGAACCAGCTCTGTATTCGTACACAAACTAATAAGCATCTGAACTATCTCATTTTTACATATGTTTTTAATATTTCAATGTTAACCTCGTTTCCTCCATCACATTTTCATTCATATCAGTGTGAACCCGTGTTTTGCACATGTGTATGATGAACATGTTATATTTATACATTTTGTTGAAAACATATAAAACGGATATGGAAGCGAATTTGTAAGAGGTACAAAAATAAAATATTAGACTTGCAGATTGCCTTGTTAATACCATATTTTGTTTACTGATTTTCTTATTTTCAACATGTTGCTTAATTAATGTAGAGAAATTGACATTTATATATAGGATATTCATAATTTGGTGATATTTAAAGAAACATAGTGAAATATACAGAGAAAGAGTGACCTATGGTGCAGTCAGCATATCAATCCATAACTCTAATTATAAATACCTATTACATTAAACATGCTTGCTTTGGCACAACAATTTTTGAGCCCAACAACAAAAACATAGTGTAATCAGTCTTTTAACTGTAAATAATAGGTTTAGTACATAAAGAAGAAACCGATAGTGCAATGAAATCACCCATTGTTACTAATGTACGCACGGATTAGGTGTTCATGTGGTAGAAGCAACACATAATTATGTAAACAGAATAATCTATAAAACACTGACTGACACAGATGTAGTGTAGGACTAAAATGCAAAGAAAACCCACCCAAAAAGGTAAGCTTGGACTGAAATTTTAAAGGTAGATTTCGTATACTTGTATTCATCTTTCAGTCAGATGAAGTAGTCAACATAGTAGCAACTTGACGTAAACAATTTATGCCTTGGTAATACAAAATTATGAAAACCCACGGGCATGAAAAGCAATAAAACAAAGAAAAAGCATCAATGCAATATTAGAAAATTCTATCGTCTTTTTTTTTTTTTCCTGAATCACGGTAGATTTGAAAAAACTGACTATACTAACTGTAGTAACCACTGCGCCCTAGGTTAGAAAATTAAAGTTGAAGGCTAATTGCAAGCTTAATTTTGTTCACATTTGCAAATCTTATCCACAACCTGAAGAGCAACCTGGATAATTAATAAATATCTGTTAGCATTATACAAACACAAAGTAAAATCAATAGCAAGTTGCAGAGCAATTGCAATGAACTGCTCCAAACATAACTCAAGTCTGTGATCCAAAATAAAAAATACCTTAGCATACCAACTAAAACAAAACAAAAAAGCCAACATTAAGCAACAATTAAAAAGTACTGGATAAAGATGCTGAAGGCAAGCAAAACAAAAAGATGCCCATTTTATGCAAGAACCAAACCTAGAAATATAAAGACCAACTAAGTGCCCTTAAGCAGCAGGAGGAGCTTTAGTTGCGACATAACCTTCATTCACAGGTTCCAGTTCTGCTTCTGGTTTGCTAAGAGTGCAGCTCTTTTTCTAAATAGTTGAGCCTCATCTTCGTTGGTCTCGCCTTTAATTGCTCCACATTCCACAGCTTTTGAGACTGCAGCATTCATGTTATATGTCTCCAACCATAGCAAAGCCCTAGAACCATTAACAAGCTCATTATATAAAATTAGTTCAATTCCAGAAATGATTTAATAAAATCCTAACAGTATAACACTGGCAAGTAATGGTCAAAAATCATATGTAAGCCCAATGCAAAAACTTCTATATAAACAACCCCAACCCTCAACCCTAAAACCACATAACCTTGCTCTCTGAAGCCGTCATGCTGTCCATGGCCAAACTAGCGTAGCCTCCATTTTTCTCTAAACTAGAAATCAAGTTAGAAAGCCCCTAATCAAGTCCAAACTAGAGAATCAATAGTCTACATCAAATGATAACTTTTCAGTTTCAGAAATCAGATCCCAAAAAATAAGATTTGCTCTTTTGTTCGTAAGTTCAGTTATTCTTTAGATTTGAACAAATAAAAGTCATGATTTGTAATGAAGCGAAACTAGAACTGTGCCTAGTTGTAAGATAATCGTATTTTGATTCATGTTTATCCCTGTAGCAATTCTGAAATTACCTATGCCTACGTGACTATTGTGATTGATACAACTTATCATGTTGTATATTAATTTGGTGATGAACCTATCATGTTGTATATAAATTTGGTGATCCTTTTATGATATGTTATATACAAGACCATAAGTTAAGTCATGTTCATACATGCTTCTATGTCTAGATCTACATGCTTAGATGTTTAGATCTATGTTAATTTGATCCAACTCAAATGCAAGTTCACATTTACATGCTTAATTAAATTTGTGTAGTACTATGCCAAATTTATATCACACATACTTAGTTGATCTATACTGTTTTATGTCATTGGAATGTTACATGTCCCTTTGTTTTTCCCTTTTGTTTATGAGTTAGGCTAATTTGCGAGCCTAACGTTCTATGTAATATATGCGAACGAATAACGGGGGATACGTTGGGAAAATAAATAAATTACATGTTATTGACATAGGTTGGCTCATAATCATGTAAATGATTAATGGCATGAAAGGGTATAATTTGTATACCTACGAATTATGGACAAAATTTAGAAGGGTAAATGGGACATGACTTAAGTTGACAACATTGGTGGATAATCTACATATAAACATAAACGGTAAATATGTAAATTAATTAAAAAATGAATATGCCTAACCCGAGGTTAGATTGAGTTACGGTGTAAGACTGTCCGGAACCGCCCGGCACATCCAACAACCGTAACAATACAGATCTAATGTGAGAGGTTAGCGCATTAAGCCCAAAAAACCGAGATTAGATTGAGTTGCGGTGTAAGACTGCCCGGAACCGCCCGACACATCCAGCGACCGCAACAATATATATCTAATGTGAGAGGTGGGTGCTTTAATAAATGAATTAAAGCTAAGGAACAGGCATGCTAAGAATGGTAGGGTTAAATTAATTAAGGCAACACTTAACCAATACAACATGTTAACTAAACTGATGGATGGGGTTAGGTTAATTTGATAACACTTAACCATTTTAACATGTTGATTAGAAAACCCTAGTAACGGGGACCCATTTTAGTAGTAACCCATATAGATGTATCATGGTATCCTGACCTAGGCAGGGTGGGGCACGATTATTGGGCTGATTATAAGCGGTCAAAATAACGGCGGGTGGTGCAGCATTGTAGGTTCCGACGGAGTATGGGCGTGCACGTACTCTGGCATGGACAAATTAAGCACTGGGCATCAGTATTATACACCGTGCATCTTGAATTTGTGTCAGGTTGCAACCATAGGAATTGATACACCCTATGGTGGGACCAGCACAGGTATCTACAATCAAGCGGGACCGATTGACACAAATCATAAATGCATGCGAGTAGAAGCCGATCGATAAAGGGAATCATTTTATCATGAACACATGGTGCTAGTTGAAAACACTTGTTAGTAGGTGTAGAGAAATAGAAATGAGTGCGATAGTATATTCAGTTTATCTTGCCTTATTTGTTGTTATCTTATTTCTAGGATATTGTCCTAGGTTCAGTTTATTCATGTCATGATCCTTTTACCTGTTTACATGCTAAATAATCACTGGACTTACCAGGCTTATGTCTGACTCGTTTTCTTTCATCTCCTTGTCTTCCGTTTCCTCTTCCCCCCACTAGTCCACAGAGAGGGAATACTTCAACTTAGTCCAGACCTTTTACAGCTTGAAGAGAGTAGACGTATTGCTTGGATTCTCTTCTCTAGGGCTATGGCTGTGGTTACACTCTTAATTGGGGATTTATGTTGCTTTATTATTGTTTATGCTTCTTTATGTTTTAGTCAAGACAGAGGCTTTATTGTAATGATTTAGAAGTTAGTTTTTAAGACAGTTGTTGTAATGTTTTGACTGGACCATGTGCTTATAAAATAAAATTTAGTTTTTTCGTTGTTTATATGTCTGTCTTGTAAATTACCTGTATCTTTTACCTATAATGCTCCACCAAAGTTAATGCATTCCCTTTGCGAGTGACCTTAACGGAGGTGGGGTGTTTACACTTGGTATTAGAGCAATGGTTTACCAGATCAGATAAAAGTTTTTGAAAACTATTTTTCAAAAAGAAGTTTAAAGAAGCATTTTTAAGAAAAATATTGTTTTATTTTAAAAAGGCATAATCCCAAAGCCATATGCACTATCTTTCTATCCTTTGTTTTGAACCTTTTCTTTTCACTTCAGCATGTCTGGGGATCTTAATCTTCCTGAGGGCGTCCCGGTACCTGATTGGTTCAGAAGGTACCTGGGGGCTTGGGCTAATGACGCAGGCCCAGCAGACGTTCCTCCTCCCCCAGTTGCAGCTGTTCCTCCTCCTCCTCGTGTGAATGCTTTCTCGAAGATATGTAGAGACTTTCGAGCCATGGGTGGAAAGAACTTTAATGGGACTGAGTCAATTGTGGAAACAAGAAACTAGCTCAAGGAAACAGAAGATTTGTTCATTATCTTTGAAGTGGACGATAGGCAGAGGATACAATTGGCTGTGTGGTTACTTAAGGACGAAGCCTCTTATTGGTGGGAAGTTACTAATGCTAAGAGACCAGTTGAAACTTGGGAGATTTCAGAATGAGGTTTGAAATGAAGTTCCTCTCGTAAGCTGAACGAAGCCTATAGGTGGAAAAGTTCTTAGCTCTCAAACAGGGAAGTCTATCGGTCAAGGAATACGTCAACCAATTCAACCAGCTGGCTAGATTCGGATTGGAGTTAGTGAACACTCCACATAAGAAGGCTCTCCGTTTCATTAAAGGGTTGAACGAGCCACTACACAGCCTAGCTATGTCCCATATACCTATAGGTGTGACTTATGAGAGACTAGTGGACATGGCACTGTTACAGGAGGAAGACATGAATGGCAAGAAAGAGACAAAGGTGGAAGTACCTCAAGACAAGAAAGTGGAGGAACCACAGAACAAGAAGACGGATTCTAAGAAGGGCGGGAAGAATAACAAACCCCGTGACAAGAGGAAGTGTAATTTTTGTGGCATACCTGGACATCTGATTAAGGACTGCAGAAAGAAGAAGAGGAAGATGGGTGGTTGTTTTCAGTGCGGCGAGACAGGACACATGGCTAAGGACTGCCCGAGAAAGCAAGGGCAAGAGCAGAGGACTGGATATACTTCTAGAGGGCAGGTTCATGCTCTCATAGCACATCCGCAAGAATGAGGTAGAAATATTTCTGTTGAGAGTTTAGTTTATCTTTTTGATCATCATGTTCGTACTCTCTTTGATTCTGGTGCATCGCACTCTTTTATATCTACTACTTTAGTTGAATCTCTGCACCTAGACACCAGTATAGTAGAGGATCCCTTGGTTGTTTCAAATCCAATTGGGGGTTCGGCTTATTTAGCAATGATTTGTTTGGATTTGGAAATTTCTATACTAAGCGTTGGGTTTAGATATAATGCCTATGTTTTGGGCTTCACGGGCTATGTGTGACGGCCCGCCCTGCACCAGCCTGCATTTCCTCCGAAAGTGCGTTGTACACATGCCCAACTAGCACGGGACGGTCGTCAGGAGAAAGGAAAGAAGAGAATGAACTAATCAAGGAACCTGTAGAATGTCTCACAGCGCATGGGATAAAATATAATAATAACATACTTGACATAAAACAGGCGAGACAGTGCATAAGCTGATAACTAATAATCAATGTCAACATCAGAGCAGCGGAAATCCAAATATAGCTTATTACAACTTTCCAAATTTACTGTCTCTAACAAAAGAAAACTGAAGTAGAAGATGCACCACCAATGCCCAAGCAGTGATCTTCAACAACACAGTGAGAATACTATATATATTACGTGGAAGCCTCCTGCTCGTTTCCGGATCATCTACCCGTGCATCACCAGCTAACCTGTCTCTAGTCTGCTCGTGTGAGCACCCAGAGTAATAAGAGGAGACATAAAACTCTAGGTCAGACATAAAGCCTGGTATGAGCGATAAGCATCTAAACAGAATAATAACAGGTATACTAAACCATACCTGAACCTGGACCTGCAACCAAAGAGTTAGTACCACATACCGTACAATGCTCTAAGGTGCCATAATAAATAGTGTAAGGATACGGGGGTGGGGTGTGCATGTCATAATGATAGCAAACAAATCAACCATAGCCCTCACATCTCTCACCCAGTGCGTAAAGCATACGATATCTACCACTTTGGAACACTAGACAAATTGAGGTAACGACGAATCCCGACTTGTAGAAACCCTGCTATGACCAAGCTAAACATATGGAGTCATGACCAAACATTTCAATGACCCATTTCATTGATCGTAGCCCTTGGTTCTACCGATGCCATAATGGCCCTGAATCCGCCTTCGTACCTCCTACCATAGTGGTCCAAAGCTATAGACGTCGATAACCCCTTGGCACGCGTCCCGCAGCAAAGCCCAATCATGAAGCCCACTCATTGGTTCCCAGCTGGATCTTGAGTCAAAGCTCCTCATTTGGACTTCCTTTGCATCTCGGGTTTTGATCGAATTGGAGTGGGTCTTCAGAAGAGTTGTCGTGCAGTAGCAGCCCTAGAATACGGTTCGGTTCGGTGGTCATTACCCTCGTCGGTTCGGTTCGGTCCTCCTTCCTTGTCATCTTTCCATTCGGTTCGGGTCGGGTATTCCACTTCAGGTCGGGTCGGTGTCCTCCTCCGGGTCGGGTCGGGTGTCCTTCCTTCCAATGCTCCGATCCGCTCCCTTATTTCTTCACGTATTCCGATCTGATCCCTCCTTGCCATCTGATCCGCGTGGTCTTCCCTCTTGCTAGTTCTCCCAAATGTTTACTTCCGATCCGAGCCCTGCATCTCCAAGTTGATCCGATCTGGCCTCCAATTATTCTTCCGATCCGATCCCCTTGTCCACTCCAACTCCAAGTAAACGGCCTTCCTTCTCGCCAAGCCTCCTCCAGTGACAAGTTCCAATCCAGTTCGAATTCCCTTGGTCAGTTCACAAATCCGATCCGACCCCTTTCTCCGATCCGAACCGGTTCGGAACCTGCACACTTCTGCAACTTTCCAGCGAGCTTTCTACGCCATTCGACGGCATTTTCGACCAATCTAACTATTCTAATCAATCATAAAACATACCATAGAGTCATAACAACATGTAAGAACAACCACAAACACCTAACAACAATTCAAATGACCAAAATGGATCAAAAGTGGCTAAAATCTCACATTTTCCTATAATCCCTCTTAATCATGTTTAAGCATACGATTAGCAAAACACATCGAAATTAACCCAAATTTCTAACAGAGCCTTAAAACATTATTTTAGAATTTTAAGAATTTTTCCAGAATTTATTTACGTATAAATTCGCTAATCTTCACTAATTACCCTTAATCACCGTAATTAGTGCAAAAACTATGCAAATCACTCACCTTGGCTACAATTGAAACACCAAATCTGAAATACTCTCTGTTTGGGTCGAATTCCTATGTATAGCAGCAGCTCCAACCTTGCTTTGTTGCTATTTGGTCTTGCTTTGATGTAGTTTAGGCTTAATCTTCACTAAAAATGTGTTTTGGAGTGGTTTTAGAGGATGGAGGCCATTACTAAGGTCTCAAGAAGGTTTGTGGCGGCTCAAAACTGAAATGAAAGTGATAACCTAACCCTAATCAGTCCTCCTATACCTCTAAACCCGAAATTCCCCTTTGGGCCTAGCTGTTAATCACCCGGTTAAGCCCAATTAAGCTGTTTTCACCATCTGAAACTTGTTTCAGCCATATCTCCCAAACAGTGAGTCCGTTTGACTAATGTGACCACTCTACGGAAAGAGAAACCATCATCCGGAGCTAATGGAAGTGGTTTCAGGTCAAAATTCCTTTCCAGTAAAAAGTTATGGTCAAAACAGTGCCAACTAGGGGTAAAATGGTCATTTAAAAATCGGGAAAAATCAAGAACATGGGAAATGACCCCAATAGTCGTCCCCCAAAGTTACATGACCATATGACTTCGTATGTGAAAGAAATAAATATTCTACGATCTTATGATGCGTAGAATGCGGGTCGTTACACTCTCCCCCCCTTAAGAAATTTCGTCCCCGAAATTCCTTAACCCAAAACATACAAAGGATTCCCGCATGCCTAACAGCCACGTACAACAATCAAACATGCAAAACAAGCAAACAAGCCTATCCTAGCATGCGGAAAACTAAATCGAAGTCAAAATCTTACCAGACAAAGAGTTCTGGGTGTGTCTTCCTAATGTCCTCCTCTGTCTCCCAAGTACAATCACTCTCGTCCTCGCTCCACTGTACCTTGACTAGCTTCACCGCCTTCCTTCGAAGTTGCTTCATGTCGTGCTCGACAATACGGGCCGGCTTGCGGTTCCCAACCGCCTCGGGTTCCACTTCGAAGTCCTCTAACTGATCAGGTGAAATAGTCATATCTGAGTCGTGAACGAACTTCCTTAGTTGGGAAATATGAAATACGTTGTGAACTCCCGCCATCTTCTCTGGTAAGTCAATTCTATATGCCAAATTCCCGACTAGCTCAAGAACAGGGAATGGGCCAATAAATCTTGGTGCCAACTTGCCTCTCCTGCCAAATCGTATTACGCTCTTCAACGGAGAAATCTTGACAAACACCAAGTCGCCAACGGAGAATTTTAAGTCTCTTCTCCTCTTATCAGCATAACTCTTCTGCCTATCTTGGGCAGCCTTCATTCGTTGTTGAATGATCTTAATCTTATCTGAAGTTTCCCTCACCACATCTGGTCCAAGCATAAACTTCTCGCCAGTCTCTATCCAACATGATGGTGAGTTGCACGGTCTTCCGTACAAAGCTTCAAACGGAGCCATACCAATACTGGATTGGTAGCTATTATTATATGCAAACTCTACTAGATGCAAATGATCATCCCACGATCCACCAAAATCCAATATACATGCTCTCAAGAGATCTTCCAAAATACGGTTCACCCTCTCCGTCTGACCGTCGGTCTGAGGATGATATGCGGTACTGAGATGTAACTCTGACCCTAGAGCCTCTTGTAAGCTCTTCCAAAACCCACTAGTGAACAACGGGTCTCGGTCGCTCACAATGCTTTTAGGTACTCCATGAAATCTCACTACCCACTTCATATACAATTCTGCTAACTTAGCTGTCGTTCTGGTCGACTTGACTGGTATAAACCTTGCACTTTTAGTCAGTCGATCCACAACTACCCAAATGCTATCGTGTCCCGATCCAGTCCTTGGTAAACCATCAATAAAATCCATCGAGACTTGCTCTCATTTCCATTCGGGAATTTCTAAGGGCTGTAACAACCCACTAGGCTTCTTTTGCTCGGCTTTAACTAGCTGGCAATTCATGCACTTGGATATAAACTTCCCAATGTCTCTTTTCATCCCTTCCCAGTAGTAAGTCTGCTTCATATCTCGATACATCTTGTTACCACCGGGGTGTATAGTCAGCTTTGAGTGATGACATTCTCTAAGCACTTCATCCCTCAATCCATTGACATTGGGTACAACAAGCTTTCCATTCTTTCTAAGCCATCTATCTCGATCAAGCCCATACTTGTTCATCTCCTCATTGATACCCATCTCTAACTTGGAGATGATTTCCAATAGGTTAGGATCATCCCTCTGACTAGAGCCGATCCGCTCAATCAAAGTGGGTCTGATCGTCAAACTTGCTAACATTTCTGGATCCAATTCGCACTTTGGTCTGAAATCAAACCCCGCGATAAACTCCAGTTGCTTCCATTCAAGGAACATAGCCCCTAAGCTGGCATGTCTTCTACTCAATGCATCAGCCACCACATTGCCCTTTCCTGGTGTGTATGCGATGTCAAAATCATAGGAAGCTAAGAACTCTAACCATCTCTGCTGACGGAGATTCAGATCTTTCTGAGAGAAGAGATACTTTAACGACTTATGATCTGTAAACAGCTCAAATCTTTCTCCCAAGAGATAGTGTCTCCACATCTTTAACGCGAACACGATTGCTGCCAATTCTAAATCATGGGTAGGGTATCTTCTCTCGTGCGATTTCAATTGCCGACTTGCGTAAGCTACAACCCTACCGCCTTGCATCAATACAGCACCCAGTCCGGTACCACAGGCATCCGTGTATACCGTCATCTCTTCATCCCCCTTAGGAATGACTAACACTGGTGCGCTTGTCAACTTGTCCTTTAGACTTTTGAATGCATTCTCGCACCTTTCATCCCAGACAAAAGCTTGATTCTTCTTGGTCAACTGGGTCAATGGTGCTGCTATCTTGGAGAAACCTTGGATAAACTTACGATAATATCCCGCTAACCCCAAGAAACTTCTTACATCTGTTGCATTCTTGGGCGTAGGCCAATCCTGTACCGTAGCCACCTTTGCCGGGTCCACGGCAATACCATTCTCTGATACAACATGGCCCAAGAACCTCACTTCCCTCTTCCAGAAGTGACACTTAGAAAACTTTGCTTTCAATTGGTGTTTTCTCAACACCTCCATCACTACTCTTAAATGTTCCTTGTGTTCTTCCTCTGTCCTCGAGTAAACCAAAATATCATCAACGAACACAAGGACAAACTTATTCAACTGATCTCTGAATACCCTATTCATAAGATCCACAAAATATGCTGGGGCATTGGTCAGCTCGAATGGCATGACCAACCACTCATAAAATCCAGACGGCGTCCGAAATGCCGTTCTAGGTATACTCTCAGCTTCCACTCTAAGCTGATGAAAACCTGTCGCGAGATCCAACTGAGAAAATACTCTCGCGCCACTCAACTGATCGAACAAATCATCTATCTGCGGTAGAGGATACTTGTTCTTCCTCGTCACTTTATTCAACTCGCGGTAGTCTACACACAAACGAAGGGAACCATCCGCCTTGGTAGCAAACACAACTGGTGCTCCCCATTTAGAAACACTCCTTCTGATAAATCCCTTCTTCAAAAGATTGCTGACTTGCACCTCGAGCTCTCGCTGCTCTCTTGGTGCCATACGACGAAGTGGCATCACTATAGGCCTGGCATCTTTTACCAAATCAATACGGAACTCAATCTCTCGGTGTGGTGGAAGTCCGGTCACTTCTTCGAAAACCTCCGGATACTGGCCAACCACGGGCAAACCTGACAACTCACTATGCGGAATGTCGAGGGAGTTTAGAAAACTAGCCAATACCCCCTTACTGGGTAGACCACCAAACACTATCCTCTGCCCATCATCCGCTCTAGCTGTCACCAACAAGCCCTCACAGTCTACCACCACCCCGTATCTTTGGAGCCAATCTACTCCCAAAATAATGCCAAACCCAGTAAAGCCCAAAACAAAGCAATCACAAACAAACATGCATCCATGACTCGATAAGACCACATTACGACAAATCATGCTAAGGCTAGTCGAACCACCAATCTGGTTCGTCACTACTAAAGGTCTATCGACAATCTCGGGCTCCAATCCCAATCTATCTACCAGGTCACTAGATATGAAAGAACTGGAAGCTCCGGTATCAAACAAAACTCTAACAGGAACATCGTAAACAGAAAGCATACCTTGAATGACGACATTCTTTCTCTTCTCCGCCGCTGTTGGGGCATTCGACGAAGAAGGAATAACATTAAGAGCGTAGGCTTTCGCCATTTGCTTTTCCTTAGGGGGCTGTGGACACTTGTCCTTGTGATGTCCCATTTGGCCACAGTTGAAGCACTTCCTATCCGCTTGCTTGGCCCGACAATTACTAGCATAATGGCCCTTCTTACCACAGTTGAAGCACTCAACATCTTGCTTATTCTTTTTCTTCTGGCCATCCTTAGCTTGGTTCTGCTTTCTCTTATTCTGGGAACCACCCTTGCCTCCACCACTTGCTTGTGGTTTTGGCTCTTCTGCAGATGCAACCTCAGTCTTCGACTTAGGGTAGAGACTTTCTGATCTTAATGCTTTCCCCACAATCGATTCAAACGTCTCATCGATGTGGTTAATAAGTTTTTCCCCCAAGTACTGATCCAAACCAGTTATGAATTTCTCATTCTTTTTCTCGGCAGTATCAATAAGAGATAACCCATATTTTGACAAAGTGTCAAATTCAGCAATATACTCCGAGACTGCTCTGCCATTCTGCTTGAGCTCCAAGAATTTCTTAAACAACACTGACTTCTGAGCAGCTGGAATGAACTTCTCACTAAAGCGAGCCTTAAACTGCTCCCAAGTAATCTGATCTTCGGGGGTAGCTGCCTTTATAGCATTCCACCAATTCATTGCCCGCCCTTGCAGCTGACGGGACGCTAGCTTTCTCTTCATCGCATCCTCGATACCCAAATCCTCGAAGATACGTTCGCAATTATCCAACCAATCTTGAACATCCGTGGCCGACTCCGTTCCGTGAAACGACTTCCCACCAAGGCTAGTATAATCCTTATTCAACTTGGCGAAGTCGACCCTCGGCGCCTGCACTATTGGACCACCACCATTTCCACCATTGGGAGCTGCCCTCTGTACATCTCTAAGCATCTCTCTCATGAGGTCAGTAAACATCGTCCTCATGTCAGCAGCATTCCCACTATTGGATCCCCTACCGGTACCTCTAACATATCGGCTCATTGTCAATCTGAAAAAGGAAACGATTAACGACTCCATAGTGGTGCTAGTGCAGTACGACATCATCCTTATAATAGTAATAGTATATATATATAGCTTTTAAAAACCAAAGTAATCACAAATACGCTCTCTCGTATACGTATATTATCTCTCCCCGATAACTTCCCTAGGTTAACTACGCAACCTAGAGCTCTGATACCAAGTGTGACGGCCCGCCCCGCACCAGCCTGCATTTCCTCCGAAAGTGCGCTGTACACATGCCCAACTAGCACGGGACGGTCGTCAGGAGAAAGGAAAGAAGAGAATGAACTAATCAAGGAACCTGTAGAATGTCTCACAGCGCATGGGATAAAATATAATAATAACATACTTGACATAAAACAGGCGAGACAGTGCATAAGCTGATAACTAATAATCAATGTAAACATCAGAGCAGCGGAAATCCAAATACAGCTTATTACAACTTTCCAAATTTACTGTCTCTAACAAAAGAAAACTAAAGTAGAAGATGCACCACCAATGCCCAAGCAGTGATCTTCAACAACACAGGGAGAATACTATATATATTACGTGGAAGCCTCCTGCTCGTCTTCGGATCATCTACCCGTGCATCACCAGCTAACCTGTCTCTAGTCTGCTCGTGTGAGCACCCAGAGTAATAAGAGGAGACATAAAACTCTGGGTCAGACATAAAGCCTGGTATGAGCGATAAACATCTAAACAGAATAATAACAGGTATACTAAACCATACCTGAACCTGGACCTGCAACCAAAGAGTTAGTACCACATATCGTACAATGCTCTAAGGTGCCATAATAAATAGTGTAAGGATACGGGGGTGGGGTGTGCATGTCATAATGATAGCAAACAAATCAACCATAGCAACCATCCTCACATCTCTCACTCAGTGCGTAAAGCATACGATATCTACCACTTTGGAACACTAGACAAATTGAGGTAACGACGAATCCCGACTTGTAGAAACCCTGCTATGACCAAGCTAAACATATGGAGTCATGACCAAACATTTCAATGACCCATTTCATTGATCGTAGCCCTTGGTTCTACCGATGCCATAATGGCCCTGAATCCGCCTTCGTACCTCCTACCATAGTGGTCCAAAGCTATAGACGTCGATAACCCCTTGGCACGCGTCCCGCAGCAAAGCCCAATCATGAAGCCCACTAATTGGTTCCCAGCTGGATCCTGAGTCAAAGCTCCTCATTTGAACTTCCTTTGCATCTCGGGTTTTGATCGAATTGGAGTGGGTCTTCAGAAGAGTTGTCGTGCAGTAGCAGCCCTAGAATACGGTTCGGTTCGGTGGTCATTACCCTCGTCGGTTCGGTTCGGTCCTCCTTCCTTGTCATCTTTCCATTCGGTTCGGGTCGGGTATTCTACTTCAGGTCGGGTCGGTGTCCTCCTCCGGGTCGGGTCGGGTGTCCTTCCTTCCAATGCTCCGATCCGCTCCCTTATTTCTTCACGTATTCCGATCCTTCCTTGCCATCTGATCCGGGTGGCCTTCCCTCTTGCTAGTTCTCCCAAATGTTTACTTCCGATCCGAGCCCTGCATCTCCAAGTCGATCCGATCTGGCCTCCAATTATTCTTCCGATCCGATCCCCTTGTCCACTCCAACTCCAAGTAAACGGCCTTCCTTCTCGCCAAGCCTCCTCCAGTGACAAGTTCCAATCCAGTTCGAATTCCCTTGGTCAGTTCACAAATCCGATCCGACCCCTTTCTCCGATCCGAACCGGTTCGGAACCTGCACACTTCTGCAACTTTCCAGCGAGCTTTCTACGCCATTCGACGGCATTTTCGACCAATATAACTATTCTAATCAATCATAAAACATACCATAGAGTCATAGCAACATGTAAGAACAACCACAAACACCTAACAACAATTCAAATGAAACAAATTGGATCAAAAGTGGCTAAAACCTCACATTTTCCTATAATCCCTCTTAATCATGTTTAAGCATACGATTAGCAAAACACATCGAAATTAACCCAAATTTCTAACAGAGCCTTAAAACATTATTTTAGAATTTTAAGAATTTTTCCAGAATTTATTTACGTATAAATTCGCTAATCTTCACTAATTACCCTTAATCACCGTAATTAGTGCAAAAACTATGCAAATCACTCACCTTGGCCACAATTGAAACACCAAATCTGAAATACTCTCTGTTTGGGTCGAATTCCTATGTATAGCAGCAGCTCCAACCTTGCTTTGTTGCTATTTGGCCTTGCTTTGATGTAGTTTAGGCTTAATCTTTACTAAAAATGTGTTTTGGAGTGGTTTTAGAGGATGGAGGCCATTACTAAGGTCTCAAGAAGGTTTGTGGCGGCTCAAAACTGAAACGAAAGTGATAACCTAACCCTAATCAGTCCTCCTATACCTCTAAACCCGAAATTCCCCTTTGGGCCTAGCTGTTAATCACCCGGTTAAGCCCAATTAAGCTGTTTTCACCATCTGAAACTTGTTTCAGCCATATCTCCCAAACAGTGAGTCCGTTTGACTAATGTGACCACTCTACGGAAAGAGAAACCATCATCCGGAGCCAATGGAAGTGGTTTCAGGTCAAAATTCCTTTCCAGACAAAAGTTATGGTCAAAACAGTGCCAACTAGGGGTAAAATGGTCATTTAAAAATCGGGAAAAATCAAGAACATGGGAAATGACCCCAATAGTCGTCCCCCAAAGTTACATGACCATATGACTTCGTATGTGAAAGAAATAAATATTCTACGATCTTATGATGCGTAGAATGCGGGTCGTTACACTATGGGTTGATTCTATGCATGGAATGGCTATCCAGTAATGGTGCCATCCTCGGTTGTGAAAAGAGAGTAGTTAGACTTATGACTTGCCTCGGTAACACTCTCAAAATCTCTTGTAATCCCATGAACTCTGTTATGCTTAGCTACCTAGAATCTCTTGATGCGTCTGTGGAAAACCTGCAATCTGTTAGAGTAGTCTGTAAATACTCGGATGTCTTTGAAGAGGTGAAGGGTTTACCTCCGAAGTGAGAGATAGACTTCCGCATATACCTTATTGATAATGCAAAACCCATTGCTCTACCCATTAGACACATGGCTCCAAGGGAGAGGAAAGAGCTCAGCAAGCAAGTTAAAGAGTTGCTTGAAAAGGGGTTTATAAGGCGGAGTATTTCTGAATGGGGTGCTCCAATGGTGTTTGCAACCAAAGCAGATGGTTCACTTCGCCTATACGTGACTATAGGGAGCTAAACAAGCTGACCAAGAAGAATAGGCACCCACTTCCAAGAATAGAAGACTTGTTCGATCAGCTTGTAGGCGCATCGGTTTTCTCCCAACTAGATCTGGCTACCGGGTTTCATCAGCTAAGAGTGGCTGAGAACAAAATTGATAAGACCGCATTCAGGACCCTGGATGGTTTCTTTGAATGGCTTGTCATGCCTTTCGGCTTGACAAACGCAACTGCTTATTTCGTTGACTTGATGAGTCAGGTGTTCAGGGAGTTCCTTAATAAATTTGTAGTGGTCTTCATGGACGACATTTTGATCTTCTCGAAAAGTGAGGAAGAGCATGCTTTCATTTAAAGGAAGTCATGGATACTCTTCGTGCACACCAGCTGAAAGCAAAATTCTCCAAATGCCATTTTTGGAGAGAAGAATAAGGTTTCTTGGACATGTGGTGTCCAAAGAGGGGATAGCTGTGGATCCCGCAAAAGTAGTTACGGTGCAAGATTGGAAGGTCCCCCGGAACGCAACCGAAGTACGAAGTTTTCTCGGGCTAGCAGGCTTTTACATAAAGTTCATTAAAGACTTTGCGAAGATCTCAGCACCACTTACAAGATTGATGAAGAAGAACCTAACTTTTGCTTGGGATTTGTATTGCGATGTTGCTTTCCAACGACTGGAAAGAGCTCTAACAATAGCCCCGGTTCTGACATTGCCTAATGGGAATAAGATGTTTACTGTATATACAGACGCATGCAGTACAGGATTGGGCGCTGTCTTGATGCAAGAGGGCAGAGTAGTTTGTTATAGAGGAAGGCAGTTGAAGGTACATGAGAAAAACTACCAACTCATGATTTAGAGTTAGCTGCCATTGTTTTCGCTCTTAAGTCATGGCGTCATTACCTACTAGGAGAAAGGTTTGAATTGTTTACTGACCATAAATCGTTAAAGTACTTTTTCTCACAGAAAGACCTTAACTTGAGACAACAAAGGTGGATGGAATTTCTTGCCTCATACGATTTTGAGATTGCTTATACCCCTAGCAAGGGCAATGTGATGGCGGACGCCTTAAGTAGGGAAAAGCTAACCTTAAGTCCTCTCTTTGTAGAAAGGCAAAGCTTGGAGTATATAGCAAACTTTGACTTTAGACCCTCCTTCGAATTTGTACCTGGTTTGTTAGCATCGCTGGAGGTGCGGCCTACTCTTTAGGACTCAATAGGAACCGCGCAATGAGAAGACCCTCAGTTAGTTGATGTGATGGATAAGCTAATTAGAGGTGAGACTTCTAGTCACCTTAATAGATACTCGATAGATGACAAGGGTTGGTTAAGACGAGATGGAAGACTATGCGTTCCACAAGCAAGAGATTTGGTGAAAACCGTTCTCGAAGAAGCACACCATTCTAAATGGACCATACATCCAGGTGGGGACAAGATGTATAAAGACATAAAAAGGGTTTTCTTTTGGAATGACATGAAGAAGGATGTAGCTGAGTTTGTCTCTAAATGCTTGATATGCCAGCAAGTCAAAGCGGAGCAGAAGAAGCCTGGTGCTCTGCTTCATCCTCTAGAAGTCCCATAGTGGAAATGGGATAACATTTCGACGGACTTTATTGATGGGTTGCCCAGGTTAAGAAAGGGCAATACCAATATTTGGGTAATAGTGGACAGACTCACTAAAAATGCTCACTTTACACCTATTAAGAGTAGGAGGACTGCCTCGTCGTTAGCATCCATTTATCTTAAAGAGGTGGTTCGACTGCATGGAATTCCCTCTAGCATAGTAAGTGATCGAGATCCTATCTTTACGAGCGAGTTTTGAAGGAGTTTGCAAGAGGCTGTAGGCACATAGGTATGCTTAAGCACGACCTATCACCCTCAAACCGATGGTCAAACGGAAAGAGCACTACAAGAAAATATACATATGGTTACATTCATTGGTTGCGTTTAATATGTAAATGCAACCAATGCGGTTTTTAATTTTGTATTTAGAGGTTTTGGTTACATTTATTTGACAATTAACTAAAATACTGGACACGTTTAACACTTCCCTCCCACTACATTTCAGTTCCCTCTCCTTTTTTTCCGCCTGAACCTAAATTACTTTCCTCCTCATCTTCCCCTAGGTTACTTTCCTCTCTATCGGCTTCTCCGTTTCAACGTTTCTCACTTCCTTTCTTTTTGAGTTCCCTCTCCTCCTTCAATCCACATGCAACTGCAAGAAAGGCTTATTTTGTTAGCAGAAGCCAACAACGTCTATGACCGATTCGCTGTTAGCGTGGATTGTTTTGGCGCTTAAGTTCCCTAATTTCCTAACCCTAGCGTTATGAGATTGGTTTAACATTTGCCCTTTCCCTCGATCCACTTCTAGTATCCGTGGAAAAAAAATCCCCAGTACTTAGAATCCCGATTCAAACATAACTAAAAGAATTCTAGTTTCCTCAAACCAAATTGTCATTGCCTATAGTGCATAAGTGGAAGCCAATTGGCGACTTCATCCTCGTCCTTATTGCAGTTGATTCATTCCCTTCATAGTCTTTCCAGTTGATGTCGATCGACATCCATCATCACAAGGAGTGATTAGCCATCGTTGTTGAAGTTTAAGGGTAAGGTTAATTTCAATTTGATTACATATGTAGTTGAGCGATTTAGATCTTTAATTTCAGTTCTATCTTTTTTCTGGATGCTATTTTTGGAAAAGTTGAAATTAACTCTTCCAAAACTATTCTATAGCTTAACTGGCAATTTAGTTGAATTTTGGAGAAGTAGAAACTGAAAAAAGAAAATTTAAAACTCATTAGAACTATAGAATTGCATTTTATTTAGCCTAATAATTGGAAACATAAAAAGGAATATTGTTTATAATCGTTAAAAATACCAAGTTATCAACATTTTTTTTACTAGAACTCTGTTTAAAACAAATTCATAAAATGAAAATAATAAGTGGTAGAAAATAATGATGTACTTCTTTTATAGAGTTATTTTTTGAATTGTATTCTTATATGATTATTTACCGATATTATTTCACGATGATTTGTATTATTCACAACTACTATTTTTAAAAGTAATATGGTTTCTGCAGTAGTAAAAATTCTAGCACATGTTGAAAATCGAAGTTCACAAGTGTGTGAAAGCAACCACAAAAATTAATGGAAATCGCATTTAACTTCTATTTTAAACAACTACATAAACACAGTCATAATATTAGTCCCACGTTACCCGTTTTCATAAAAGTTACAGAAACACTATTCAAGAAGAATATGTAAACATTATGCAAAACTTATACTACATAATGTCATTCTTACTAAATCTTTGTTCTTCTATTATATATAATTGAATGTTTGTTATTCTCATTATAAATTTAAAAGCATGTCCTTAGAGCTAAAAACTGATAAAATTTTCTCTTTACACTATTTTGCTTTAATAGTAACATGCCGCTTTTTATTCACATGCAAATTGTTATCCATCTATATAGGCATTGAAGTCTTGAAGATTCTGGTGGTGTTTGGTGAATTGACGTCTTTGGTGATGGAGATTTTGAACTAGCAATAGTGTGTGTCTAAAGTCGATTAGGGGTAACGATGCAAAGAAGTGTTGAGAAGGGTGTTTATTGAAGGTGAATTTGGTGTATGAAGTATGTGGTTTGGCTGCAGTAGATTGTTTAGTTAGTGAAGTGTTTGAGAAGATTTTTGGGTGGTAGCTCGTTTGGAGAAGAAGGTTTTGAGTGATGAACAAAATATGGGCAGAGTTTTGGGTTGCTGGTCTGAGCCTTTTCGCGGTAGGAGGTTGTTTGATGAAGAAGTGTGGTGATGTATGGTTAGAAGCAGTCTTGGGGATTTTTAAAGAGATGCTAAAGTTGATTAAAATGAGGTGGATGTGATTGGTGAAGTGGCATTCTTATTAGTTAGTAAGTGGAAGGGTGGTCAGTAAGTGGGTGTTCCTGAAAAGGTGGTAGTTGTTGAAGTTGGATGTGGAATGGCAGGTAACGTTTGATGAGTAGTGATAGCAGATTGCAGATAGTGTTTCAGGTGGATAAACTAAAGTTTGTGATGTGGTCTGTGATTAATTCAATGCAGATTCGATGGAGGGGATAAGAGGAGTGGTGATAAGTTGTTCGAGTAGTGATGTTGGCTTGGTGCATGTAGCGGTAGTAGTAGGTTATGGTGGAGAAGTGCAGATTAGTTGAAGACGATGCTCATTAGGTAATTGTTACTATTAGTAATTGTTGATTGAAGTGTGTTAATTAGTTATGAATAAGATGCTCATTCAGGTAGTTTTTTCCAATTTTATCGCTATTCCTTTGAACACTCTTAAATTGGATGATGTTCTTTCCTATTTTATTAGTAATCGAATCTTAACGATCATCTTCATACAGTTTTGAAAATTAAAATTGATGTCTAGTGCATTCAAATTTAGGAGTTTTAGATCTGTTCAATCTATTGGTCTTACCACTAGAGTAGTGGTACGTGAAAGAAGTTTTATTTTGTTAGTCTGACATATACATAGAGATGGAAGAAAACTCAAAACTGAATGAGAAGCAATTAATCAGAACGATGGTTCAAACATAGAAAATGCTCAAATAAAGTTCTCAAGATATACTAGAAATTTGATCATCCTAGTGTAATGAAACTCAAGTCTTTATGCATGTACACACAATTTTGTTTACACAGAATTTGGATGCGCATGTGAAAGCAGACTTATGCTTTTAAGTTAATTTTATAGTAATGTATAACATACTTCTGAAAATAATGCGTGCATCTTTACTATGACATACTTCTGGGAATAATGCGTGCATCTTTACTATGACATATATTATGTATATGAAACTTGTAACTATAATTCTGGGCGTTGGAGTTTTCCAAATACAGTAATATCTATGTAGATTTTTTTTCCTTTTTTTTTAAGAATAAAGGAAAAACAAGCTATAATTCAACTATAATTTAACTTTTCGCTAGTTCCACTTTTTTTTTAAAATGAAATGGTAATTTCTGAGAAAATCTTGATATTTAAATTAAACTATTTTTGAGTATATTTTTTGAATGGGGGTGAGAAAAACTGAGAGTGGAGGTGGATTAACCCTAGCACTTAACGAGTTCAAAGTTATAAGCTTAAGAATTTTCCGTATGGGTTGCTATATTACAGATCTAGGTTAGTGTATGTTTGAGGTGTGCCAAGTGTTAATTCAAATATATCAACATTGGTAGACATTCATGTTAAGGATTTTGCTAGGCTGCCATCAAAATGAAACCAATTCTACCATTTATCAATTTTCCAACCACATTTCTCTAACTGTAGCGTTGAGTCGCATTTGCAAAAAAACTGTACGGCTAGTTTGTAATATATAAATTTCAGAACTTGCCCACTCTCTCACATACCATGCAAACATCTCGAGAACACGATAATCTGGCAGTTATCGCGGTAGAATACATTACTAAAAAGATATTTGACACCACTCGGTGTTCCTTATTATTACTCAAACTACCAGTAGGCAGTAAGATCTAATAACAAATCCATTATTAAATCGTTTAAAATCTACAGAAACGACACGGGAATAGTGGATGTATATGAAAATAGACGCATCATTTTTTTTGGTTGGGGACGCATCAAATTAGAGAATAGTGGATGTATATTTACTGTTACAGTCAAACAATGGAGATTAAGCAGAAACACAATTTGAATGAATTTGTCAACGTCCTAGCCTGCCTATGGGTTAAATTTGAATGAATCAATAAATAAAACTGTTGATTCATATGAGGCTCAGATCTGTTGATTATTTGAATTTCATAATACCACTGTATCACATTTTCTAAATTTGAGCTAATGCTTTGGTCCTGTCAAACACAACCAGCAAATAGTTGTTATTGCTAGTATACTATGCATAAGTTTATAAAAAACACATAGTTTTGATTGGCTCAAGATTAGTCTAGGCCAAAGTGATTAATCCGTAGTTCATATTTGCCGCTAAGCATTCATTCCGCAATTTTTGCAATATTGGTTTTTACATAATTTAACTTCATAGAAACAGTTAACATAAAGCCTTCCTGCCAATCATTTAATGAACATAAGCTTTTGGTGATAAGGTTATTGTTACATTTGGTTAGAAGTTCATGATATTTCCACTTACATATGATAATTTGCACCAATGCAAATCTTATCAGGTAAATCTATGTAAATGAAAAGCCAGATCAATTTATTATCTTTTCTCTTTTTAGTTATTGTATTACGCTATATTTCCTTTGCGCTTTGGTTATCCATGCTCAATATAAAATCAAGAGTAATATTTTGTTATAAGGAGAGTATTTATTATGAATACAATAACTAAGTTTATAACAATAATGTAATTAAGTTAACCAAGTTTTAGGAATAATAGTATTTTAAATTAACTAAGTTTTGTTAAAATTGAACAAACTATGTAAAATTAACTAAGTTTAAGATAACTAAATTCATAAATAATAACAATATAACTATTTAACAAATTTGATAAATAATGATGATGATGAATTAATTAAGTTATAAAAATTAACTAAGTTTATAATAATAATAGCAATAATAATATAATTAAGTTAACGAGTTTTAATAATGATAGGAAAAATAAAATTAATTAAAATAACCAAGTCAATAAAAATTAGCTAATTTTTAGTCAAATAAATTTTAAGGGAAACTCTATTTGGACACAATTGAAAACAACAAATCTCAACCATTAGTACCTCTAATGTTCCACTTTCCACATAAAGACAAACAAATCCAACAATTTACGATTTGTGTCTTATTTTATGTCCCAACAGCCGCTCCCAAATTTTTATTAATAATAATATAACTAATTTGACAAAGTTTTATAAATAATAATATTGATGATGAATTAACTAAATTTGTAAAAAGTAACAAAGTTTATAACAATAATAATATAATTAAGCTGATCGAATTTTAATAGTGATAATAAATTAACTAAGTCAATCTAGTTAAAAATAATAATTAAGTTTTTAAAAAATTAGACAAGTTCATAAAATTAAATTAGTTCAAATTAACTATATTTTATAAATGATCATAATATAACTAATTTAACAAAGTTCTATATATAAGTGTAAGATCGTTTAACTATATGTTGTGCTTATACTTGTGCAGGTTTTAGACTTTCGAAGAGATCAACGTCGCACTCTTATGGTGCTAGCTTTGACTAGTTTATGCAACAAGGAATTATGGACATGACTTCAACTGCTAGACGTATAATGGCATTAGTTAGTACTTGTTGTGTAAACCTTTTTGTGAATGCTTGTGGAATGTGAACTTTGCTCATTTTGTCAAACAGTTAGTATTTAAATAGTTATGGAGGATACTTATGTGATTAACGTGTTCTCAAGTATTTGAATATGATTCGTTGATTGTTGGTTTGAATGCGGTAATTATACGATTATTGCTGATTTTAATATGATTATTACGAAACTATTGCAGGAAATAAAACAAGCCATTAACATTATGTAGTAGCATTTAAAATATGCTACAAAACAATCAACACATTTTAGTAGCGTTTAGGAAGTGCTACATTAACAAATGTACCACATCATTTGAACTTTTAGTGGCAAAAAACAAATGCGTCAAAAAGTTTTTGCTTGCACAAAATAAGCGCCACAGAAAAGTAAAAATTAACCTACGTACAAACCTTTGGTAGCGTTTAAAAAACGCAACTATACAGAATATTTGGTAGCGTTTATCAAAACGCAACCAAAAAATTAAGACTTTTGTTTGCGGGACATGTAGTAGCGTTCTTTAAAAGGCTACCAAAACGTTTTGGTAGTGTTTTTCAAACGCTGCTATAGGCATTTTCTGGTGTAGTGGAGTGAACGGAGTATTAGAAGATCTTTTGAGATTGTGCATTCTTGATTTGGAGGGACATGGAAGGATCATCTTCCTTTGGTGGAATTCGCCTACAACAATAGCTACCAAGCCACCATAGGCATGACACCCTTCGAGGCTTTATATGGAAGACCATGTCGATCACCAACTTGTTGGTGGGAGTCTACCAAACAAGCTCGTACTTGGGCCGGACATGATTAGAGAAACTTCAGAGAAGGTGGACTTGATACGAAGACGAATGAAGACTGCACAAGATAGACAGAAGTCCTACGCTGATAAAAGAAGGACCAACCTTGAGTTTGAGGTTGGAGACAGGGTTTTCCTTAAAGTATCTCCTTTGAGGAATGTCGTTCGCTTTGGGTCTACAGGAAAATTGACACCAAGATTTGTAGGGCCATTTCCTATCATTAAGAGGATTGGGAAGATGGCTTATAGAGTAGAGCTGCCCGAAAGATTGGTTGGAGTTCATAATGTTTTCCATGTCTCTCATCTACGAAAGTGCTTACATGAGTCTACGGAAGTTGTGGAGCCAAGCATACTAGAGGAAGTAGAAGTGGAACGAGAAGCGACAGTGAGGAGAGTTCCAACTCGTATCTTAGGGACAGAAGTCAAAAAGCTATGCAACCGTGAAGTCAAGCTTGTTAAAGTTCAATGGAGTGACGCTGAGGAAGACGCGACTTGGGAGACTGAGGACAAGATACGCGCAGCCTACCCTTTTCTTTTTGAGGGTACATCCTTGATCTCTTTTTCCATAGGTTTATGCATACTTGTATCTATCTCTTAAGTATATCTCCTCTGTTCTATCCTTGATCTTTAGGTAGAAACCAATGAATGTAAACATGTATTTAAAACATGTTATGATTGATGGTTGCAAGTGATTTCTAGTGGTTGCTCGTGGATGCATATACACACATTAGGTACTAGATCGGCTCAGTCACTTTCATATTGCATATGCATATATGTATTTGTATATGGATTGAAACTTGATGTGTTGTCATATGGATGTTGCACTTGTATGAATGATTGTGCACTCATGTAGAAGTTATAAAGTACGATTAGGAATAATTGCATACATAATGGACTCATGGCACTATCATGATTTGCATTAAGGAGGTCAACTGAATCAGTAGACCGCCTGATTTTGCATTAGATAAGGACATATATACACACTATGCATATAGTCATGAAAGCTTTAGAAATCTGTTTAAGGGCAATGGATGCCTGTGTTTAATGATTGAGTAGATGGACGATTGGATGGTAGGATATACATTCTTCTTGACTTGAAGATTTCGGGGATGAAATCCTTTAAGGGGGGGGGGGGGGGAATGTAACACCCCGTATTTTCTGTGAACATTAAAGTAACGAATTAAAGAATACTTAATTTTAAAAGTGGAAATTAAGGGAAACGGGTTTCGCCATTGCGTTCGTCTTGGAATTCTTCTTGAGATAGAGTCCGAGTTTGCGTGAATCGGACTCCGTATGAAGAAGTTATGGAGTTCGGAAGATTTCAAGTTTAAACAGAAATTAAATATAAATAATAATTAAATCAAAAAGCAGTTCGAAATTCCAAAATTCCGAGAATCAGGTGGGTGGGAAAATTCCCGCCCATAGGGGTCGACTCCCCCCATGGGGGGTCGACATAAGTGTCGACCCCCCAAGAGTGGTGTCGACTGGGGTGTCGACCCCCTCGGCCAGATATAGGTTGTTTTGTTCAGTGACATTTTTCTGAGTCATTAGGGCATATGTGGCGACTTCCGGTTGGCTCTGTTTGGTCTGGATGGCTCTGATTACTCCTGGGTTGATCTAACGGCTCTCATTAATCTAAACTTCTATATAAACAACCCCAACCCTAAAACCACATAACCTTGCTCTCTGAAGTCGTCGTGCTGTCCATGGCCAAACTAGCGTAGCCTAAATTTTTCTCTAAACTAGAAATCAAGTTAGAAAGCCCCTATTCAAGTCAAAACTAGAGAATCAATAGTCTACATCAAAGGATAGCTTTTCAGTTTCAGAAATCAGATCCCAGAAAACAAGATTTGTTCTTTTGTTCGTAAGTTCGGTTATTCTTTAGATTTGAACAAATAAAAGTCATGATTTGTAATGAAGCGAAACTAGAACTGTGCCTAGTTGTAAGATAATCGTATTCTGGTTCATGTTTATCCCTGTAGCAATTCTGAAATTACCTATGCCTACGTGACTATTGTGATTGATACAACTTATCACTGTTGTATATTAATTTGGTGATGAACCTATCATGTTGTATATTAATTTGGTGATGAACCTATCATGTTGTATATTAATTTGGTGATGAACCTATCATGTTATATATAAATTTGGTGATCCTTTTATGATATGCTATATACAAGACCATAAGTTAAGTCATGTTCATATATGCTTATATGTCTAGATCTACGTGCTTAGATGTTTAGATCTATGTTAATTTGATCCAACTCAAATGCAAGTTCACATTTACATGCTTGTTTAATTTATGTATTACTATGCCAAATTTATATCACACATCCTTAGTTGATCTATACTGTTTTATGCCGTTGGAATGTTACATATCCCTTTGTTTTTCCCTTTTGTTTTTCCCTTTTGTTTATGAGTTTGGCTAATTTGCGAGCCTAATGTTCTATGTAATATATGTGAACGAATAATGGGGGATACGTTGGGGAATAAAAAATTACATGCTATTATTGGCATAGGTTGGCTCATAATCATGTAAATGATTAATGGCATGAAATGGTATAATTTGTATACCTAAGAATTATGGACAAAATTTAGAAGGGTAAATGGGACATGACTTGAGTTGACAACATTGGTGGATAATTTACATATAAACATAAATGGTAAATATGTAAATTAATTAAAAAGATGAATATGCCTAACCCGAGGTTAGATTGAGTTACGGTGTAAGACTGCCCGGAACCGCCCGGCACATCCAGCAACCGTAACAATACAGATCTAATGTGAGAGGTTAGCGCATTAAGCCAAAAAACCCGAGGTTAGATTGAGTTGTGGTGTAAGACTGCCCGGAACCGCTCGGCACATCCAGCGACTGCAACAATATAAATCTAATGTGAGAGGTGGGGGCTTTAATGAATGAATTAAAGCTAAGGAACAGGCAGGCTAAGAATGGTAGGGTTAAGTTAATTAAGGCAACACTTAACCAATACAACATGTTAACTAAACTGATGGGTGGGGTTAGGTTAATTTGAGAACACTTAACCATTTTAACATGTTGATTAGAAAACCCTAGTAATGGGGACCCATTTCAGTAGTAACCCACATAGATATATCATGGTATCCTGAACTAGGCAGGGTAGGGCACGATTACTGGGCTGATTATAAGCGGTCAAAATAACGACGGATGATGCAGCAGTGTAGATTCCGACGGAGTATGGGCGTGCACGTACTCTAGCATGGACAAATCAGGCACTGGGCATCAGTAGTATACACTGTGCATCTTGAATTTGTGTCGGGTTGCCACCATAGGAATTGATACACCCCATGGTGGGACCAGCACAGGTATCTACAATCAAGCGGGCCTGAATGACACAAGTCATAAATGCATGCGAGTAGAAGCCGATCGATAAAGGGGATCATTTTATCATGAACACATGGTGCTAGTTGAAAACACTTGTTAGTAGATGCAGAGAAATAGAAATGAGTGCGATAGTATATTCAGTTTATCTTGCCTTATTTATTGTTATCTTATTTCTAGGGTATTGTCCTAGGTTCAGTTTATTCATGTCATGATCCTTTTACCCGTTTACATGCTAAATAATCACTGGACTTACCAGGCTTATTTCTTACCCGTTTTCTTTTGTCTTCTTGTCTTCCGTTCCCCCCTAGGTCCGCGGGGAGGGAATACTTCAACTTAGTCCAGACCTTTTACAGCTTGAAGAGAGTAGACGTATTGCTTGGATTTTTCTTCTCTTGGGCTATGGCTGTGGTTACACTCTTAATTGGGGATTTATGTTGCTTTATTATTGTTTATGCTTCTTTATGTTTTAATCAAGACAGAGGCTTTATTTTAATGATTTAGAAGTTGGTTTTTAAGACAGTTGTTGTAATGTTTTGACTGGACCACGTGCTTATAAAATAAAATTTAGTTTTTCCGCTGTTTATATGTCTGTCTTGTAAATTACCTGTACCTTTTACCTATAATTCTCCACCAAAGTTAATGCATTCCCTTTGCGAGTGACCTTAACGGAGGTGGGGTGTTTACACGAACTGTTTATTATCATCGTATTTGTTTATTTTTAGTACTTTTACCCAATTGGATTAAAAAAAACTTCATGTTAAAACTAAATTTTTTATTTATGTTTCTTGATTTATTAGTTATTGGTGGATTGGATAATTATCCGATATCCGTCCAAATCCGTGGATGTATACTCGAAAATGATTTCGAATGCGAATGCAAGTATGACATTATCCGCATCCGAAAACATCCATTGACCGCTCTAGCATCACCCTTTTACCTCTTGAATATTAGACCCTAATTCATTCATGGTATTCAGTATTGAATATTCGAGCGTCGAAAACACAGAACGTCCAGATAAAAGAGAATGAAAAATAAAATAGAGAAGAATAAAGACATTAGATTCTTACAACGCAATGATCACATATATGATATCAACGGTATTACCTAAATATATACAGCACGTCAGGGTTACTAATATAAGTACTATCAGTAGCATGAATAGTTATAACAACATGTCCTTATAATTACTGATATACATAAATAGAGTAATGCAACGAAAATAAATACATGATAGGTAATCATATTGCCCGTCTTCGTAAGCTCCAAATCAGTCTGGTAAACCAACATGATAAACCTTAAATCATATGTATTTACATGTTTAGGTATCTTGTAAGCCCACTATACACATAAGCACGGACGGTTTTAAACTTAAGATAACTAAATAATGTTGTATATAACAGTGTTGTATACACAATTATATGATTTTTGTTTGATGATAACAACCAAATATATTTTTATTATTTAATGTGTTTATAAATACACTGATACAGAAAGTTGAACAATCACACAGTATTTTATAAAAATATTTTATTTCAATATCAAAAGTACATCTTTTTACTCCACTATTTGACATATTACATTTCATTCATACAACTCTGTCACTCACTCTATACAACTGCACATACAAACACTTTCATACATTGTTTTTTTTTACTGTCTTCTATCGTCCATCTTCTGTCTTCACAACCTTCAGTCAAATCCTGACTTCATACCTGTCACAAAAAAAAGAACACACAGTAGACTGCAACAAAAATAAAATAAAATAAAAACAAATAAAAATTTATTTTTAAAATTTTATTTGCCTCAGAATTACAGTGTGTTTCTCATCATTTTTCTAGACTTTGTCTGATATGCAGGAACAGGAAAACTCGTCTGGATGGCTGCATATACACACGTGAATACACGTGTGTACTGCCACGCCAATACAGTATCACGACTGAGGAGTAGCCAAAAAGACCATCTCAACCCAGTGTACAATCAACAATAGGAAAATCAAATACAAGTCCAAGAAAGAAAATCAATGCAACATGAATGAAAAAGTGATCAAGTGCAAGGGTCAGACATAATGGTCGAACCAGCAAGTTATATACATGCATGATGGCAGAAGAGTCCACACAGAAATCTCAATGTACAAGTAGTTCAGGTCAAGTATAATTTTTAAAGTCAAGCAAGGAAGCAAGTACTACATGTAGCAGCTAAGGAGTATTCATTTTAACAAAATGGCGCAAGTATATGGCAAGATCAATGAAGGGTCAAAACAAAAAGGAACAGTGAAAACATTGCCAAGGGACTACATCAATGCACAAAGAAAGAAAACAGGTGCACGGCTGAATCAAGGAACAACAGAGTATGAATTTCAAGTGCCTAAAAAAAAAATGGCAAAATAAAGCAAAACTCCTGTTCTTATCAGTAAACAGAAGAGTTCAAAGAGAAGTATCAAGTGTAATATCCTATTCAAATTTATGGCAGAATACGTTGAGTATCTGTTCATCAAGATATGGGTAAGAAGAATAACAACAAGTTCAAACAAGTTATACAAAGTTAAAACTGTATAACCGCAAAGAACATTTCAAGAATATACAACCAACAAGTGAATCAAGTTAATATATATGTACCAAGCAGGGAGTGACTTAGATGTACAAGTCAGAAATGCAAGGCCCAAGGGTGTGGTGCAGAATCCAAGTAGTAAAACAAGAATGATCGAGCTAATAAACAAAGCAAATATTATGATTCATGCAATCACAATAAGTCAAGACAACTGCAGTTAACACAGGTTCAAAGAAACATGGAGTATCAATGGTGCTTTTACACTGGTTTGTGTATATATAAATATATGGGAATCAATAAAAGGCAAAACATCAAGTGCGACATAAATTAAAAGGTTTAGCAAGTTCAAGAATTGAATCTGAAGACTCAATTCAAAGCCCAGAGAGTTCAACCAGTGATTAAAGTATCTAAAGAAATTTTTCAGAACAATAAAAATTTTATAAGACTCGATCAAAGTTCAAGAAGATACCAAGTTTTTTTAGCATACGGGGCCAAGTTAGAAAAATTCAGAACAAAGAATTCGGCAATCACAAGAGTAAACAAGTTCAAATATAGCATCTGTTCAAATATAAGGTCAATTAGGAATCAGACTGATTAGTACTCAAGTTTGAGGATTTCAAAATCCAGAAACGACGCAAATTCAAAGCCAAAGACCAAGATTAAAGGAATATACTTCCTGGCCCCAAAATAAAAGAAATAAAAAGCAACCGCAATATCATAGCCAAGTCTAAAAGACGAAATCAGAGCAGAATTTTAGGGATTTTAACCCTATATATAACACACAATCCTCATCGGCAATGGATCATCCAAGTTTAAGCACAATAAAAGAAAAACTCGAATTAAAATCATACCAGAGAACAAGTAAACAACTTGGACCCAAATCGAAGCATTCGAAGGCAACATCGAAGTCGCGCATCAAAGAACAGCATCTCCATCACTCAAGCGCAGAGATTTGGGGAAAGACTGAAGAAACCCTAGGAACATCTCAAGAGACGCCGCCATTTCTAAGGAAGGAAATCGAGCCAAATAAAAAGTGGTGCAGCAATAATAAAAGGGAGCCGCCTTTCTATATTAAAAGGGGATAACCCTAAATAGTTAAACCTAGGTTTTTATTTTTAATTTTTGTTTTTGTTTAATTTTTTTTCTTTTACTCCTTAAAGTCAATAACTACAAGTATGAGTAGTCTGAAAATCACAACATAAGTGGTCGTGTTGTGTCAAGGTCTTGAGCGTAGGGTTTTAACAGTCGGGAGCGAAGGTCGCAAGTTTACAAGAGTCTGTAAGCGAAGAGATTGTTTAAAATTCCTAGTAGAAACCTTGAATGCAGCAGTAGGCATAGTTTTTGCCGAAGCTGGGTATTTTCTGTGTGTGATCTTTTTTCTGAAATTATTTTTAAATATACTTATTTGCAATAAACCCTATTCACCCCCCCTCTAGGGTTAATTTAGATCCTACAAGTGGTATCAGAGCGGGTATTTTCAACTCTAGAGTCATGAATTTGTCTAACAACGCTTTTTCTGAGGGTCAGTCCATAGCTAGGCCACCAATGTTTAATGGAACTGATTATGCTTATTGGAAAGCTAGGATGAAAATTTATTTAAGCTCAGTTGATTATGATGTATGGGATATTGTTGAAACAGGATATAAACCTCCAGTCACGATTATCAATGATATTGAAATTCCTAAACCAAAAGATAAGTGGGATGCTAATGATAAAAAATTATTCTCAACTGATGCCAAAGCAATGAATGCTTTAATTTGTGCTCTTGATAAAACTGAATTTAACCGTATATCTCACTGTTCAACTGCGCAGGAAATTTGGCATACTTTGGAAGTTACACATGAAGGAACATCTCAGGTCAAGGAATCTCGTCTTGCACTACTCTGCAACGAATATGAAAATTTCACGATGAGAAAAGACGAAGATATAAAAGAGATGTATGGTCGTTTCTCCACACTGATTTATAATGCAAGGGCTCTTGGAAAAAACTACACTGAAGTAGAATTAATACGCAAGATACTAAGAGTATTGCCAATGAATTTCGAAGCCAAAGTAACTGCCATTCAAGAATCAAAAGATCTAAATAAGTTGAAAATAGAAGAATTGATTGGAAATCTGATTGCTTATGAAATGGAGTTAAAAGCCAAAGAAGGACGCGATGAATCAGAATCAAAGAAAAAGACAATTGCTCTAAGCAACGCTGTTGAAAGTAACGATGAAACTGAGAATCCTATCGAAGAGTTGGCCATGGTTCTTAAAAAGTGGACTAACAAAAAATACAAGTCACGAAAGAAGAGTTCAAAATCCAACAAATCCAAGAACTCCGAAAATTCAGACAATGAAGTCATATGTTACAACTGCAACAAACCTGGCCATATCAAACCAAATTGCCCATTACTTCAGAAAGACAAAAAGAAGAAGAAGAAAAAGAAAGCCTTTGCAGCTACATGGGACGATGAAGAAGGAGAAGAAGAAGACTCTGACAGTGATAAAGAGGAAGCAAATTTATGCCTTATGGCACAGTCAGATCCAGACAGTAGCGAAGATGATTCTACTGAGGTACCAAATTACTCTTATAAAGATTTAATTTTAATGTGTCATAATCTCACCAAAACTGTTGATTCACTTGAATTAAAAATCAAGAAATTAAAATCTGATAGGTTAAAATTGGTCCACGAAAACAATAGGTTAGAAGATGAGCTTGGAAAGATGAAAAACCCTGAATGTGAAAACTGCAAGTCATTAAAACAAGAGCAAACAGAATTCATGGCAGGTTTTGAAAAATTAAAACAAGAATATTTGGCCTTAAGAGAAAGTGATGACACAAAAAGAAAGAACTTTATTAACAGATGTACTTCTCTTGTAAATGAAAATGAAGTACTTAAAACCAAAGTAAAAAATCTGGAAATAACATTGAGTAAGTTTTCAAGTGGAGAAAAGTCATTTAGAATGTTGCTTGGAAACCAATTATATGCAAATAATAGAAAAGGATTAGGATTTGGGAAAACATACGTTAAAATGAATGATAATGCGAAGGGTGGAAGTGTTTTTCCTAAATGTACAAAGTGTGGAAAAATTGGACATAGCTATGAAAAATGTCAAAATAGGAACAATAATAAAAAATTCATACAAATTTGGGTTCCAAAAGGGTTGACGAGTAATTGTAATAGATTTGGATTTAATAAAAACAAACAAATTTGGATTCCAAAAGGATCAGTTGTTCAAAATCAAAATTTGTCAGTTACTAATGTTATTAGACCTATGAGTTACTCTAGGTCATTCTCTTCTTCTTGTGTGTAGGTATGTTGGCGGGCTAAGGAACAACAAGAATGGTACTTGGATTCAGGATGTTCCAAACATATGACAGGAGATAAATCAAAGTTCCTTAGCCTTGAAAAATATAAAGGAGGAAGTGTGATAATGGGCGATAACAGAAAATGTAAAATTATCGGTAAAGGTAAAGTAGGTAATAGTACTTTCTCCTTAACTGATGTTTTATATGTTGAAAACTTACATCATAATCTAATTTCCATAAGCCAACTATGTGACAAAGGAATGAGTGTAATATTTGATAATGAATCCTGCAAAATTATTGAAAAATCCTCAAACAATATTGTGTTCACGGGAAAAAGAAAAGGAAATGTTTATACTATTTCATTTGATGATTTGACTCTCTCACGATGTTTAGTAGCTACGGATGAAGAAGTATTCTTATGGCATAGGAGATTGGGTCATGCTAGTATGAGTCTCTTGGAAAAACTTGAATCAAAAGAATTGGTAAGAGGTCTACCACATCAGAAATACAAAAATAATAAAGTATGCAAATCATGTGCTATGGGAAAATTCAGTCGTTCAGCATTTCGTCCCAAAAATGTTGTTAGCACTAATAGGGTACTTGAATTGATTCACATGGATTTATTTGGACCAAATGAAATCGCTAGCTTAAATGGAAAAAGGTATTGTTATGTGTTAGTTGATGATTACTCTAGATTTACATGGGTTTATTTTCTAGCCAAAAAATCCGAAACTTTTGATTACTTTTCAAAGTTTGCAAAACTCGTTCAAAATGAAAAAGGTGTTTCAATAAAAACTTTAAGAAGTGATCATGGTGGTGAATTTGAAAATTTGGATTTTGAAAATTTTTGTGAAGAAAATGGTTTTAAACACGAATTTTCTGCTCCTCGAACACCACAGCAAAATGGGGTAGTCGAAAGGAAAAATCGTACATTACAGGAATTGGCTAGATCTATGTTAAGTGAATATAATTTGCCTTTGACTTTTTGGGCAGAAGCAGTTAATACATCCTGCCACGTAATGAACAGAGTAATGATTAGACCAATACTTAACAAAACATCCTATGAATTGTGGTTTGACAGAAAGCCTAACATTTCATATTTTAGAGTGTTTGGATGCCCTTGTTATCTTCTTAATACAGGTGATCATCTTGGTAAGTTTGAATCAAAGGCTGACGAGGGAATTTTCATGGGTTACTCATCAAGAAGCAAGGCTTATCGAATTTTCAACAAACGATCAAAAACCATTGTTGAAACCATAAACGTGAAATTTGATGAATCAGATCTGGATACGATGGAAAAAGAGAAAAACGATGAGGAAATTACACATGAGGGTGAAAAAGAAAATAGCAAAGAGAAGACTGGAAGTGATGACCAAACAAAACAAACATTTGAAGTCGAAAAGTTGAAATTCAAAACCAACCATCCTCCAGAATTGGTGATAGGAAATCCAACGGCAGGTATACGAACTCGTTCATCATTTAATAAAGATATCTGTACTTTCTGTATTCACAGTTGTTTTATCTCAGAAATCGAACCTAAAAATGTTGAAATTGCACTTAATGATGAAAGTTGGATTTTAGCAATGCTAGAAGAACTTAATCAATTTGAACGGAATAAAGTTTGGAAATTAGTTCCTAGACCGAATGACTATCCAGTAGTAGGAACTAAATGGGTGTTCAAAAATAAACTTGATGAATCCGGAAATGTAATTAGAAACAAAGCTAGGTTGGTTGCAAAAGGATATAATCAAATTGAAGGCATTGATTTTGATGAAACATTTGCACCAGTAGCAAGGTTAGAAGCCATTAGAATTTTGCTCAGTTTCGCATGTTATAAAGGTTTCAAATTAAAACAAATGGACGTAAAAAGTGCATTTTTAAATGGAGAATTAAAAGAAGAAGTTTTTGTGGAACAACCCCCCGGTTTTGAAAATTATGAATTTCCAAACCATGTATTCAAACTTGAAAAAGCATTATATGGTCTTAAACAAGCTCCTAGAGCTTGGTACGATTGTTTGAGTGCATATCTTTTGGAAAACGGATTTAAAAAGGGCAGTGCTGACACTACATTGTTTCTATTACATGAAGGTGATGATTTTTTAATTGTCCAAATTTATGTTGATGATATTATATATGGTGCTACTAACGATTGTTTGTGTGAGAAATTTGAAAAAGTCATGCAGGATAAATTCGAAATGAGCTTGGTAGGTGAATTAAAATATTTTCTTGGATTTCAAATTAAACAAAGCTCCAAGGGGATTTTCATATCACAAACAAAATACATTGCTGAATTGCTGAAAAAATTTGGACTAGAAAATGCAAAACCACTCAGAACACCGATGAGTCCTTCAACCAAGCTTGACAAAGACGAGAAAGGAGTTGCAGTTGATCAGAAGAAATATCGTGGAATAATTGGTTCACTCCTTTATCTCACTGCATCTAGGCCTGATATTATGTTTGCTGTTTGCTTATGTGCTCGCTTTCAATCCAACCCAAAAGAATCTCATTTAAAAGCCACAAAAAGAATTTTAAGATATCTTTTGCACACACACAAATTTGGTTTATGGTACCCCGCATGCAATAATTTTAAACTAATTGGATATTCTGATGCTGATTATGCTGGATCTCTTGTTGATAGAAAAAGCACTAGTGGAACTTGTTTTATGCTAGGACACTCGTTAGTTTCATGGTCAAGTCGAAAACAAAATTGTGTTGCTTTATCCACAACTGAGGCTGAATACATTGCTTTGGGAAGTTGTTGTGCACAAATATTATGGATGATGCAAACTCTTTCAGACTTTGGCATAATTTATAAAAAAGTACCACTAAAATGTGATAGTAAAAGTGCTATAGACTTGTCTAATAATCCTGTTCACCATTCACGCACTAAACACATAGATGTGAGACATCATTTTATTAGAGATCACATTTCACGAGAAGATATTTGTATTGAGTTTATTACAACTGAAGGTCAACTTGCTGATATCTTTACAAAACCTCTTCCCGAAGATAGATTTTCACGATTACGCTTAGATTTGGGAATTATAGAAATAGATTAATCACTATCCCCTTACAAAAAAAAAAAAAAAAAAAAAAAAAAATTCTTAAATGGTTATTCAAAAGTTAAATGATTGATCATTTGAACTACTTTGGAATTCATTGAAATTATGACAGATCTTGAAATTGTGATGAGTATTGACTATAATATATTTTCATCATAAGGAAATATTTTAAATCTCATGATGATTGGACAGATTTTATGATATTTTTTGAGTTAAAGCTTATTTCACGACCATCTTCTATATCTACCATACTTCTGCCACTCATCATGGTTTTATTTAATTTGGGGAGTTCTAATTATTCTTGAAATTTAGAAATAAATAAATAAATAAATAAATAATAATATCCTTGGTACTCACTCCCATTTAAAAGTCCTCGCGGTTATGCGTGGGTGAAATACCTTAATCTCTATGTGCTTTCATTCTCACTTAAAAGACCTTCGGGCTGTGCATGGATGAAACTCATCAGAGAGGATAAAGTTAAGTTACTACTAACCCCATTTAAAAGACCTTTGGGCTATGCGTGGTTAGAAAGTGCTTAACATATTTTAAGCATATTTGAAGTCCTTAAATTTTGTATTCAAATACTGGACTCTCCTAATTCTATAAAATCCATAATACATTCATTCATTCTGAAAGTGAAATTTGTCTCTGACTCAAAGAATATTATGATTTTTGTTTAATTCAATGAGATTTACGATATATTATCCTCTTGATCCGAATTTATATTTCTAGTTTATATTCATCACTATTTTAATTTATTGTTATTCTTTTGATGATAACAAAAGGGGGAGAATGATCAAGATTTTGATGGATGAGTAAAACATTTATAGAATATTTCAAATCTATGTGCATCAATAAGGGAAGCCTAGTTGTAGGGGGAGCATACAAATAGGGGGAGTAACATACCTCACGTTATCAAACACATTCACACATTCAAAATCTTTTATTTGTTTGTCATCATCAAAAGGGGGAGATTGTTGTATATAACAGTGTTGTATACACAATTATATGATTTTTGTTTGATGATAACAACCAAATATATTTTTATTATTTAATGTGTTTATAAATACACTGATACAGAAAGTTGAACAATCACACAGTATTTTATAAAAATATTTTATTTCAATATCAAAAGTACATCTTTTTACTCCACTATTTGACATATTACATTTCATTCATACAACTCTGTCACTCACTCTATACAACTGCACATACAAACACTTTCATACATTGTTTTTTTTTACTGTCTTCTATCGTCCATCTTCTGTCTTCACAACCTTCAGTCAAATCCTGACTTCATACCTGTCACAAAAAAAAGAACACACAGTAGACTGCAACAAAAATAAAATAAAATAAAAACAAATAAAAATTTATTTTTAAAATTTTATTTGCCTCAGAATTACAGTGTGTTTCTCATCATTTTTCTAGACTTTGTCTGATATGCAGGAACAGGAAAACTCGTCTGGATGGCTGCATATACACACGTGAATACACGTGTGTACTGCCACGCCAATACAGTATCACGACTGAGGAGTAGCCAAAAAGACCATCTCAACCCAGTGTACAATCAACAATAGGAAAATCAAATACAAGTCCAAGAAAGAAAATCAATGCAACATGAATGAAAAAGTGATCAAGTGCAAGGGTCAGACATAATGGTCGAACCAGCAAGTTATATACATGCATGATGGCAGAAGAGTCCACACAGAAATCTCAATGTACAAGTAGTTCAGGTCAAGTATAATTTTTAAAGTCAAGCAAGGAAGCAAGTACTACATGTAGCAGCTAAGGAGTATTCATTTTAACAAAATGGCGCAAGTATATGGCAAGATCAATGAAGGGTCAAAACAAAAAGGAACAGTGAAAACATTGCCAAGGGACTACATCAATGCACAAAGAAAGAAAACAGGTGCACGGCTGAATCAAGGAACAACAGAGTATGAATTTCAAGTGCCTAAAAAAAAAATGGCAAAATAAAGCAAAACTCCTGTTCTTATCAGTAAACAGAAGAGTTCAAAGAGAAGTATCAAGTGTAATATCCTGTTCAAATTTATGGCAGAATACGTTGAGTATCTGTTCATCAAGATATGGGTAAGAAGAATAACAACAAGTTCAAACAAGTTATACAAAGTTAAAACTGTATAACCGCAAAGAACATTTCAAGAATATACAACCAACAAGTGAATCAAGTTAATATATATGTACCAAGCAGGGAGTGACTTAGATGTACAAGTCAGAAATGCAAGGCCCAAGGGTGTGGTGCAGAATCCAAGTAGTAAAACAAGAATGATCGAGCTAATAAACAAAGCAAATATTATGATTCATGCAATCACAATAAGTCAAGACAACTGCAGTTAACACAGGTTCAAAGAAACATGGAGTATCAATGGTGCTTTTACACTGGTTTGTGTATATATAAATATATGGGAATCAATAAAAGGCAAAACATCAAGTGCGACATAAATTAAAAGGTTTAGCAAGTTCAAGAATTGAATCTGAAGACTCAATTCAAAGCCCAGAGAGTTCAACCAGTGATTAAAGTATCTAAAGAAATTTTTCAGAACAATAAAATTTTATAAGACTCGATCAAAGTTCAAGAAGATACCAAGTTTTTTTAGCATACGGGGCCAAGTTAGAAAAATTCAGAACAAAGAATTCGGCAATCACAAGAGTAAACAAGTTCAAATATAGCATCTGTTCAAATATAAGGTCAATTAGGAATCAGACTGATTAGTACTCAAGTTTGAGGATTTCAAAATCCAGAAACCACGCAAATTCAAAGCCAAAGACCAAGATTAAAGGAATATACTTCCTGGCCCCAAAATAAAAGAAATAAAAAGCAACCGCAATATCATAGCCAAGTCTAAAAGACGAAATCAGAGCAGAATTTTAGGGATTTTAACCCTATATATAACACACAATCCTCATCGGCAATGGATCATCCAAGTTTAAGCACAATAAAAGAAAAACTCGAATTAAAATCATACCAGAGAACAAGTAAACAACTTGGACCCAAATCGAAGCATTCGAAGGCAACATCGAAGTCGCGCATCAAAGAACAGCATCTCCATCACTCAAGCGCAGAGATTTGGGGAAAGACTGAAGAAACCCTAGGAACATCTCAAGAGACGCCGCCATTTCTAAGGAAGGAAATCGAGCCAAATAAAAAGTGGTGCAGCAATAATAAAAGGGAGCCGCCTTTCTATATTAAAAGGGGATAACCCTAAATAGTTAAACCTAGGTTTTTATTTTTAATTTTTGTTTTTGTTTAATTTTTTTTCTTTTACTCCTTAAAGTCAATAACTACAAGTATGAGTAGTCTGAAAATCACAACATAAGTGGTCGTGTTGTGTCAAGGTCTTGAGCGTAGGGTTTTAACAGTCGGGAGCGAAGGTCGCAAGTTTACAAGAGTCTGTAAGCGAAGAGATTGTTTAAAATTCCTAGTAGAAACCTTGAATGCAGCAGTAGGCATAGTTTTTGCCGAAGCTGGGTATTTTCTGTGTGTGATCTTTTTTCTGAAATTATTTTTAAATATACTTATTTGCAATAAACCCTATTCACCCCCCCTCTAGGGTTAATTTAGATCCTACAAATAATTTCTATTAGAAAATTCAGCGATATTATAATAATGTCCGGGATGCGAATATAAATGCAAAATTATTTTGTTGCTTGCATTTCACAACATGCAATATTAGTGTAAATATAAATCTGCTAAAGCATGTTCATATATGGGTTTTCCATAGGGTTCTAACAACCTTGACTTTTATGTGATTATTCGTGAGATAACTATGTTAAGGACTGAAATGGAGATTGTTAAGGACTGGGATGTAGATGATAATGGTTTTGATGTACAACAACCTTGTTTCTACTTTGTTTCAATTATTATTGTTATGAAATACATGCTAACACTATTTTCTAGAATATATGCATGTGTATATATAGGAAATCTATGCAGATTTTTTATTAAAGACTGTACAGTTCACAAGAATCAAGATTTCAAATAGAAGAGCTCAAGTTTCAGGACTCGTGGGTATAAAAAAAATCAAAAGTTCAAGAAAATAAGAGCAAAAGTGTCTAGAATTCCTATTAAAACTCTGATTAGCACTTGATTCTAAATCCAAATTTAAAATTTTGATTTTAAAATTTTAAATCCTGATTTCAAAATAATTTACTTGGTTTTTAAATCTTGTTTTCAATATTAACTCCTGAAAGTTATTTTCTAAATCCTGAAAGCAATCTTTTAAACTTATATTTAAAAGATTTATAACTTAAAGTTTTACTTACTTATTGTATAATTACTTATGTGTTTTCAAATTCCTTGTTTTTATTAAGTTCTAATGTATTCATAGTTTTATGTTTATACTTTTATATCATTTTATATTTAGTTTATTAAATATTTTTATTATATCTTTATATAAGTTTTTAAAATATATTTTACTTTGAAAATAATGTTTTAATATAAAGGAATTTTGTTTGTTTTAACTCTGGATTCACCATAATTTATTTAGTGTTATTCTAAGGATACCCCAATATGTTCTTCCTAATACCACTACTAAAAAATACCACAAGAATTAGTATTACACTCTTATTAATACCACACACTTTAAAAATAAGGGCTACCACATTGTTTTACCCAATTTCTATTTCGCTCGATATTCGTTCGTACTCATTTGTAAAACCGATCAAAGAGCTAAAACTAGATATATAACCGATCAATGAATTCGACGCCGCAATATACAAAAGCCATGAATAAGTTTTGAATTAAGGAAACTAGAAGAGGAAGTGAGAAATTAGAGTTTTCTGATCACCAAACAATTGAGAGATTACCATACGAATTTGAATTTTCCCACGAGAGATGTGAAGAAGACAGCGATTACGAGTGATTGGGGTATTTAGATTAGCTTAGTACATGATTAGTTCGGCAAATAATGATTGAGTGAGAGATTAGAATGGAGAGGTAATGTGGTATTAGGAAACATACAAAATTTAATGAGTTTTAGTTTTTATTAATTGCGGTATTAGGAAGAACATATTGGGGTGCCCTTAGCGCCACACTTTATTTAAACATTATTTACTTTGTTTTAGAATTATATTTTTGAAATTACACTAGCATATGTCGACATATGCTTTTTGGCATGTCGACATACTGGCCGTTAAGTGGTTTTTTAAATTTTGAAAAGAGGTGTCTTTTGAATTCAAATCTTTTTAGAAACGTTGTGATTATTAGAAACCTATAAATACCTTCCAGAGTTTGGTTTTTTAACATCTTTTCATCTCCTTCTTCCTCTCTTAGCATTCCACCATTATAATACTTTATTATTATTATTTGACTTTCTACACTTATACTCTGCCAATTTCAATTCAATTCTAAATCAAAATCTCTCTAAATTCAAGTGTTACTCAAGAGTTATAGGTTGTTTGTAATCAAAGATCTAAAGATCAAGTTCTATAGAGTCCGTACTACAAAAAAATGATAATAGAAGAGTGCGGCCATGTCTCGTTTAAAGTGACTAGGTGCGATTGTGTCCCGAAAATCGATTGGGTGTAAAGTTGTGGCCCAGAAATCAACTAAGTCTCACCGTACTTGGAATCAATTAGGGTGTGTCCTTATAGCCCTGAAATCAAGGATTGTAATCAGATATTGTTAAATAAAAATTTGCGTCAACCCAACATTGCGTGTGACTGGATGTAGGGGAGTTCCGAACCAGTATAAAATTCCGGTGTGTACTTTCCTTTTATTGATTTTACTTTTACATTCGGCATTCTGTGATTGATTCTGTATTTGTTATTATCTGTGATCTGTATACTTTTTATTTGATTGAAAAAGATTTCAAGAAAATTAATAAATTCCATAAAACACTATTCACCCCCCTCTGGTGTTTAACTTGCCTTAAGATCCTTAATTCATATCTCCAGCAAACTAGATGATGCTTAATTAGAATTTAATTGGTTTGGGAAGATTAACTCGTAAAGACCCCTAAATTGTGAAAATTAAGGGTTCTGAGAGTTATAAGTTGAAAATAAATTGGATTGGATTAAATTGCATTGAGACGCAATATATTATTCCAACATTAATTAGGACAATACAAAGAAATAATTACAAATTTGAGTAATTAATCACTAAATTTACCGTTTTGATTATTTAATAAGCATGGAATTAATTTGTTTTAAATTTGGATAATTAAATAATATTAAGATGGGTTAAATTAAATAAATCAATGAAAAGGTTTATTTCAACATTGAATTATGGAATAAAATAGATGATCTCAAACTAAAGCTTTTATAAGCTTTATAATATGAAATTTCTAAGAGATTTATATGTACTTATTGCATTAAATCTCAAGTTTGAGTACAACAAAGAGTTTTTAAAGTAAGTTGATATTTTTAAGCTCGTTTGACTTATAAAAAAAAAGAAAGATAAATATTGATTTTAAAAAATTATATTTAAGTATGTTAAAATGTTTTGAATAAGGTTTGGTGTTTATTTTAACAAGAGGTTATGATCTACACCAAATTGAACTCAAAATGTAAGTTTTATCAATAAAAGATGTAAAATTGTACAACAAATTGTAAAATATAAGTTTTGTGTGAAATATGAGTAAAACAGTATTAAAAGAGTTAGAAAAGTTTTCAATGTGTTATGCAAAATTTTATAAAGTTAAAAAATTAAAATTATAAGTTTTGACAAATTAGTGTAAAACGTTGTTTTTATAGGAAAATAATGTTTAAAAAAGGGTTGAAATGTATTAATATGTATGAAATATTTACAGATGAATTTAAATAACATTTTTCCTTATGTTTATAAATTGTTGTGTGTTGAAACATGTGAAAATAGAGAAAAGAGGGCTAGAATGTGATAATAACTTGCATTTACGCTTAATATAGTGTTAGCGAGCTAATTGGGCCTAATCTTGCTTAATCTCTAATTAGCCTTTAGAATAATCTGGAGAAAACTAAAGACTTCGTATGCATAAAATTCTTATAGTAAAAGAGAAGAAGAAGTTATCTCGTTCTCCTCAAATTAACAGGAAAAGAAAAATACAAATATCTCTCCAAATCTTAATTCAAATCATAACAAACTTAATTACAACTGAAAGAGAATGTTAGCTAAACATCTCTATAGATAGTCTCCAAAAGATTCAAGAGTTATTTCATCAAAAATAATGATTATTATTGGTTGTTCTTATCTCTTTTGTTGCATGTCATAGCTAGTTGATTTACAAGTGTTCTCTAAGCTTTTTGAGAGCAAAAGTCACTATCTTCCTCAAATTTCTTGCTAAAAATCACTGAATCTAAATCTAAGGTGAGTACTCTTACTCATTTTAGCTGAAAGGTGAATTTCACGTTGAATTTCTATGGTTTTGGTTGAAATTCATTATTTTAATACTTAGTTTTGTCTCTATCAAGTTTTATAGTCAAAAAATGATCTTTGTCCCACTTTGAGAATGTGCTGCTCTTTCATTTTTAGTCGGATTGTTGCAATTCTTTTTCCAATTTATTGAATGGAGGTTGAACTTCAAATCTGCAAAGTTTCATAGCTTGATTCATCTTGTAGAAAGTCCAAAAGTTTGATCATAAGTTGCTATTAAAGCAAGATTGCAATCTAGAGACATTCACATCCCCGTATTGACTTAGCTAGCACGACGGTCGACTCTAGGGTTGACCGCCACGTATTTTTGGCCATGTCGAGCCTTGTGCTAAGGATATGTGCCTGTTGTTAAATTCTGAGTTTCCTGAATGTTTTGCTCGTATTTCTAAGCACTTTGTTACCTCTATTTTACCTAGTTTAACTTGTTTATCTGTTTCTTTGAATTGATTTGTGTTATGGCTATTCAAAGCCAAAAATTATTTTTCATCCGCAATTTATATTAGACAAACTTCATGCATATTTTTTTTGTGCGTTGCTGTTACTTTTTCTTGATTTTAATTATACAATGCATGTTGTATAAATTGATTTCAAAAGGAAATATATTGCTTTGAGACAAAGAAACTTTATATGATTTTATTTTTTTTTTTTTTTTTTTTTTTTTTTTTTTTTTTTTTTTTTGCAAAAATAAAACCTCCTCAAAGCAATAATATATTATATTTTGAAATATAAAGATTTCCGAAGTAATAATTCAAATGTTTTCAATATCATTTTATAAACTCGTTTTCTCAAACCAATTATTTTCTATATATAAACAACATATTTTGCCACACTTCGAGAACGTGACTTAAATGATATAATAAATCACAAGGTATGGAATACATAAATTAATTATATTGGATAATTTATAACTCGTCGATTGAAGTTATTGTTGTTTTTCAGTGTGAAGAAGATTGACTTGTAGTAAATCGGATAGTGAAATGTACGTTATGGAACGTATTGTTTTCACTTTTCGAGTTACTATTTGGGAGTTTATGACACATTATTTTGTTGTTAATGCCTATACCGATCGATGGGTCCTATATTCATATTTAAAGCTCGTGGGCTATCATGGACTGGTGGGTCCAATTTGAGACCGGTGAGTCTCCTATAAGTAGTACTTGGCAGGCTGGTGAGCCACTTATTGAACTGGTGGGTCAAGGGTTCTATTTTCATAGCTGCTGGGCAAATATTTGGACTGGTAGGTCCTATTATATACATTGTTTTTTTCTAGATTTCTTTATGTTAATTTCTAGAATTTAGATGATTTTGAATGTTTTCACCACTGTTGACGATGTCTATACTTTATGTAACTTGAGTTCTATCATAATATTCATATTTGATAATTTCATTCTTGTTGACTTGAACTCTTGAATGGGTTTTAAATGTTGTGTTGTGATGATTTCATACTTGTTTATGTGACAAGAAAACTATACACCTTATACCTAGACTGACTGCCTTGTAATCCATAATCGATGTAAACCCTTATACCTTACGTGATAAATCTAATCTTATTCACCTAGAACTATGACATTGTGTATTCGTATTGTAATTTAGCTTTTGAGATATTCTGCCTTTATAGGATATTGCTTTACATCATCATACCCTAATCATATCGTTTTAGCTAGACTGACCCGCATAATTTATGTTCAAGTCAGATTGGGTTTTTACAAGTAGCACTTGATGTAAATACTTTCTATCCAGCTTTTACTTATGGGTTACTTGCCTCTTTTTGATCGCTTTGGCGAGTTTTGGCTAGTTGCCTAGTATTTTGTAGCATACACCGATGACTGTACATATTTTTTTATGGGGATGGATGAATGTATATTATGGACAGTATGTCCACTTACGCATATTATTTTGTGATTGTACTTGATGTATGTACATATCCATGTCTATGTTGTTATTCTATGACCATTTGAATTTACTCTTGTTATGTTCTGTTTCGGATCAATCCTGTTGCAATTGTTGTAATGTATTAGATGAGAATTAAATATATCGATGCACTTAAGTTTGAAAAAAAACAAGCACTTTATCGAAGTCCGTAAGTCTTATTTACTACAATATTATGGATGGTCGCTCCTAACCAGCCTTGTTAGGTGCTACGTGATAGGGGGTCTTGCTATGTGATTAGTGGCGAAACATTGACTCTTATCCCTACATGTCCCGTTTAAGGTTAGTTGTGATAGTCGAGAGGCTAGATGTAAAACCGGGTGTTGGGGTGCTGCCAGTAGCCACATGAGGATAGACACCACTATGTTCTTTCACATCTTGGTATTAGAGCTGAATTCAAAACATAATGTGATAAAACACAAAATATTATACATGATACAATATATCGTAGTGTAATATGAATATAACATCATCCCTATTCGATGTCGTCCATAATCATTCCTTTAACCTTTCTTGTGTTCGTTGAGGATAATACACGAGGGAATACATCTAGGAATGCAATTTTAAATACAGTAATATTCCATGTGTTTATTTTTATTAATAATATCTTGCGCATGTGAATAATATTTATTTTATCTCATCCTTTCAGCTTGTGGCTGAAAAAGGAAACGATGGCAACTCAAGTGTTGCATAGTCCATAACTGATATCCAAGCAGAGTTCATATGTCTATCGAGCAGTTCATGGAGTTGTTATGTGGTACACATCTTTTAGCCTTTACTAGTTCATCTCCTTCACATAAGAAGGAAATAATGCACCAATTTAATATTTCTTTTGGGGAACTAGTCGACCCGACTCCTCGCTTATAAGCATTCAAGAAGGGAAAAGAGTGTATAGATGAGTTAGTTGTCCCGAAGAGTTCGAATACGAAGAGGTTCCCTTCCCTTGAACCAAAATTAATTTAGTGTAATAATAAAATGAAGCAAGCCAGTCCTATTTCCATTTTGCTACAACATTTTTCAGACCTAGGACCTGCTACACTTGCAAATCCCTTGATCACCTCTCCTGATATTTTTCCATGCCTCTCACTTGCCTTTATTAGAAGAAAGAGAGAGATCGGTCCATTGCATGTCCCAAAAAGATGAAGAAATATAATTCTGATAAACTTAGCATTGGAGATATTTCTGGTGGACCTTTGTTGTTAGAGGTACTCTTTCCTATTTTGAAAGTTCTATTTCGTCCTATGATTGCTTTGTTTAAGTTCTTTTCGATACAGGTATGTCATACTCATCCATATTGAAAGAGTGTAAAGGGTATACCCCTACACAGTAGTTTGCTTAGAAATTACTTTAACAATTATGAAACCTATTGGGGAAGCTATAACGTTTAGTGTGTTTTGAAGAAATGCTGAAACTTTTCTTTCTGTGCAAATCAGCATGTAATTCCCTGAGTTGGTTTCGAGAGAATTTTTGGAATGAATCAGTTCGTTCAACATGAAGTCAAAATTTTGAGAATCATGTATCGCTGTATTCCGATTAGGATGTATTGGTATATCTTGTACTTTAGGACTTCAAGTGAAATTCCGAAGCCCCTTTATGTTTCCTTAGCTCTCCAAATGATGATGACAAATCTCAAATTCACATAGTTGTGAATCTTCTTTGTGTTGGGCCTATTTCAGGTTTATTACTTAAGCATGCAGTTGTGTTCCATATCGATCTAATTCCTAATGTTTAGCTTGCTAGCAACCCTCCCATGAGGATATCCATCAAGAAAATTAGGAACTCGAGGAAGCATTGCGGAACTATGAGCTTAATCCTCTTGTGACATTTGTGTCAATTCTTGTATTGGTTTTCTTTCCTGCTCTATCTTTAGTGTGGTGATTTGTCCTTATTGGGGACTTGTTTCGTTGGTGCTCAGGAACAAGATCTAGCTCTTTTTCATTATGTTCAGCCTAGTGAGATTGAGTTTCATTATGGTGAATTAATAACCAAGATGATAAGTTGAAATTTATAGCGTGAGTAAATTTGAATAGGTTGAATTAATCAGAGTGTGCAGCGAAAAAAAATAGAATGTTTTGGCCGAGAACATAATCTAATGATTTATGCATAGAGAAAACTTAGTTATTGTCACATGCAAAAAGAAACTTTCACATGGTTGGTTTTCAGCAAGATCTGTTAATGGCGACCATGTAAATTCTCCCTCTCTTTTTTCTTCATTTTCCTATGACCTCAACTCCTCTTCCCCTGCACTCTTAAACATTCCACTAGAACTCGCCTTTTCTCCTCTTCTGCTTTGGTTTCGTCATCACAGCCCACGCCGTACCTTAATTCTCAGGTCTACCTTGATCTGGATCCCTATGCTCCAATTTGCGTTTCGATTGTTCCACCTCCACTGTCTTTCAACTCTACCATCAGTCACCACCTCTTCATAGATTAACGCGGTGTCCTTTATGGTTAACATGAATCTCCTTGTCCTTGCTCATATTGTTTGGGTTTCACGACTTCCCCTTTAATTGTTCCTATAATGTGCTAAGTTAGGTTTCTAGGCGAATTCGATCTAGTCATTCCGTGGTGATGTTTTGTCCAACTTAGTCTGATCGTTATCAAGTGGAAGGTTGGAGGGTGTATGTTGGGTCTTCTCGGTTTGGTCTTTGATTTTGGGGTTCATGTTCTACTATCCAGGTTTCGACTTTCTAGGATGCTGAAGTTCCGCTCTGACCGTGGGGATCCCTGGTGCCATGCTCAGATATTCACTAAGAGCGGTTTTCGCGTCTCTACCTGGTCATGTTCTAGTTAACTTACCTATACACTTCTATTTATCAGGTATGCTATGGGGAAGCAGTACATCGCCTCTAGCCCGACGAGTCAGTATAATGTTAGTTTGTTTTCTAGATCCTGAGTAGGTATGTGAAAGGGCTGTTTGATGTGTCTGTTTGTTATTGGTGTTAGGTTGTTCGTCTTGGTTGGGTTTGAGTTGGTGATGTTTATAAGATATGTATTTAAGTGTTTTTTTTCTAGTTTAATTGGCGTATGCGATGTTTTCTTTGTATTCCTTAACCTGAAATGGGTTCTAGCATAATAGAGGAACACGTTAAGTTGATTGAAGAATATCAGACGGATTTGTGAAGCTGATGCTTAATGCAATCTAATTCCCTGGGCTCTTTACTGTATTTATGGCTTTTGTCGTTGCTAAACTGTTGTCTCGCTGCATGGAAAAAGCCTTGGCTTCGATGGAGCGTGGGAGTGAACTATGGGTTTGTAATCTTCCGGTCATAGGTATAGTTTGTGCTTGGAGTGTAATCAATGGCTTTCACTTCTGGTGATCATGTTATTTGCACCTCTCCCAAGTGCTTAAAGTTTTTTTGGGCTTGCTTGAGAATTCGGTTCTGGAGGGTGATGAAATCACTTTTTTTTTAAGTTGAGTCTGTGCAAGCATCAAATATGGTGATGGTATGTGCCAGGCTCCTGATTCTTGGTCTTGCTACATTTCAAGTTTGTGTGGCTTTAAGAATTATGTCATAGATGTACTAGTCTAAGGGGTTTTGTACTTATGTTACTTTAAACAGGTAACATGTTTTAGTTGCCACCCTATGTGGTGAGCTATGTAATTTTTCCCTCTGTGGAATAGTTAACTCGTAATCTCGAATAATATTCTAGCTCCAGTGTTGTATACTTGTTTAGTTTAAGTGGACGGTCCACTATAAAAACCGTTAGTGGTGGTCGGTCCACCTTAAAAACCAAATATAGTAGTCTGGCAAGCTGTCAAACTCCTGTAACTATTGTAATTATTATTTGTTATAATAATAAGTGTTACAGATCGCTATAAAAACCGGTCGGCTTTGCACACAAAAAACGTAGTTGTTGGGTTGTATTTATTTAAATTAAAGTAAGCGTGGAGGTAAGAGTAAAATAAATACAACCTAAAGGAAACTCATAATTATTTGTTGTGTTGAACAGTCCGTGAAGTACCTTAAGGATTTTGGTCGGTGCATCTGATAAACGTTATCAATAATAATTTCTTAAATATGAACATAAGACATTCAAATGCAATACTTTGTAATAGAGTAAGTAACTAAAGAAATCTATGAGTGTCAAGATGATGTTAAACTATCGAATAAGTTATGAAATGTAGCCATGCATGGCAAGGAAATACCAATACTGAATCGATTCTATAGCTAAGTTGTTGAGTGAATTGTTGAATTCGTGGTTCAATAATTTTTTGCTATAAGTTAAAGAAGTTGCGTAAATGAAATCGTGCTTTAAGAAGCAAAAGAATATAAAAATATATATACATTTGGAGTAAGAAGATGTGATTTAGAAAGAGTAAATAACCTAAATAAATGCAATATTTTAAAAATATGCTTGCATGATTTGATGACGTATGCAGCAAACGATCTGTGGAAATAATCAAAAATTAAATGATGAGGCCATTTTTATTTTATAATCAAAACCGCAGCCATCCAATCATGTGATTAGCAATAACCAATGGCGAGACAATGTCATTTATTTACTTTGAGATTTAAAAGGTTGAGCGCCTATTTGTAAAACATATGCTAAGGGAAAGGACTATATATTAAATTTTGATTTGAAAGTAAAGGAAAATAAACATGAATTGAAGAAAAGAATTCATATACTTGTTGAAGTTGAATAAACAAAGAAATTTGGGTTCGGATGGACGTTTAGATTGAACTGGAAATAAGTTGAATTCAAATAAAAAGGTAAGGAAATTAAATTTAACCCACATTAGCTGAATAAAAGGTAGCATTCTGGAAATTTTATAGCAAATATTTGTGATAAGGATGAACTAAAAGATTCATTTTGTCAAAGTAATTTTATGATTTGTCGTCAAATAACAATTTTTGGTTAAAAATGGATAATAAAGTATTGACTAAGTTGTAAATATTAAAAAGTTGGAATGCTGATTAAATTCAACATTTGAATATGAAAATATTATAAAATGATCAAATAGTCATTATAAACAAAATAAGTGGGTTTCTAGAAGATAAATAAAAGTTTTAAATAATTATAAAATGTGGTAACTTGACCTTCAATGCATACAATTTCTTATGGTGGGGATGTAATAAATCGTAAAATCCACTTGCTCCATCCCTACTAGACAATACAAGGAAGCTTCTTACAAGGCTAGGTTTATATTAAGGAGATCGTGCAATTGCACGACATTCCTAGTTTAATAGTATGCGAACGTGATCCACTCTGTACGAGCCATTTTTGGAAGAGTTTTCAACTAGCTTTGGACGCAAAAATAAAATTTGACACTACTTACTACCCATAGTATGATAGACAGACTGAGCGGGTGAATCGTATATTGGAAGACTTAGATTGAGCTTGCATTCTTAATTTTAGTGGTAGCTAGGAGGATCTTATTCCTTTAGTTGAGTTCACTTATAACAACAGCTACCAATGTTCTATTGGCATGGCTCCATTTGAAGCCTTATATGGTAGACCATGTTGTTCTCCTTCATGCTAGCTTTAAAAGGACGAGTATGATCGAGTAAATATGGAATTGCGTACAATAAACTAAGTGCGGAAGATAGAGTGAATAATATATAAGTAGTAAATAAAAATAAATAACACCAGAGATTTATATACTGGTTCGGAGCTCCGTCCTACGTCCAACCCCGGACTCCTTTTGAACTTTCAACTAAACAACAACCCTCACTTAACTCGGAGGAATAGGTAATGCAACACCTGAGCAACAAAATAGGACATGAGCAGTAAAATAGAGTTTCATCTCAGAAGCTGAAGAGGAAACTGATGTGTTTGAATAGAGGAATAGGACTTTTACCAATACAAAAAATAATTGATTTTTTGTGTTCTTAATAACAAGGATATGTAACTTTATAGTACAACTTCAACAACCTTTAGCAATAATGATGCAGATTGAGTGCGCACAGGTTAGGAAGTGAAATTTGACTAGATTTGAATATTTGTGGAGTGAAGTGGTGCTGGTCTAATATTTTCTTGGAAATAGATATGGAATTTGGAGCGTTTGGAAGCAATATTAGAATGATTTAGAGAAGAGAGTTATTTTTTGTTTGTGGAGTGATGTTAGGCTCATATAAGAGTGATGAGATGCCATTAAATAGTTGAACCCCTTCAGCAATATCTTTTGAAAGACACGTAGTCGTTGGAAGTTTACAACTGGTGAATCGATGCATTCGTTTGTACATGCCTATTCATTTCGTGATGTTGATGTGCACTATCCTTTTAACATCGAACAAAAGTGTCATATGATCCTAGTGGTTGAGGCATGTGCCTCTCAATGTGGAACCTGGGTTCGAGTCGTGGTGGAGTTGCATTTTTTCTATCTTCTTTTCGCACCTTTATGAAGGGTCATAACTATTTAAAATCCAATAGTCGCAACGACCAAGTGGTTAAGTGACATGTCTATTTGCCAAATGACTAGGGATCAATTCCCACCTCCTTTATTTTCTTTAGTTCTGTCTTTTTTTTACATAAAGTACAATTTGAAAGCACATCTTGCATGAATGGACGCTTGGCTTAGTGGACATGTGCATGTAGGGGTGAGCGTGTTTCGGTCTGGTGTGGTTTGGAATCGACACCGCTTCTGCACTGCATCAAATGGTTGATCAAAAATACGAACCATTATACTAACCGTTCAACCAATTCGGTTTCCATGCGGTTTTTGATGTAATACGAACCAGTTTTGGTTTGGTCCGGTTTGAACCCGTATTAAATATGAAATAAGGGAATGACCTTCATCAATAATCAATTTACAATTGTGTAACATTGTATCACTTATAGATTAAACACGTAGTATTATCTTGAGTTGAAAGATTAGTTTCTAACTGTATGAATACTTCAATTTTACATTTAATGAAAAGTGAAATTGTATTAGCACATTAAGCAAACATCAACCCTAATCAACGCATAAACATTAAGTATAGTAACTAAAATAAGATTATAATTAGCATTATCCAAAAAAATTATTTGAAAACTGATATACTATAACTATAATTTTTTTCCTTTGGGATAATGGTTATTATCAATATAACAACAACATACGCTGAAAATAGAATATACATAATTAAAATAAAAATTAGATAGGAAATAGTTATATTTTTGTCATAAGATTACTAGTACGGATATTCGATTCATTCTTGTTTAATATGGTTGTGTCAACAACTCAAATCACAACCGAACCGTATCATTGCGAGTCGGTTCGGTTTGGGGTATTTGCTTTAGAAAGAACATTCAATTCGGTTTTCCACACCATTTTTGCGGTCCGATTTGGGGTATTTGCTTTAGAGAAAAGATTCAATTCTGTTTTCTGCACTGTTTTTGTGGTCTGGTCTGGGTAGTTTTCGTATGGCGGTGTCGTTCATTCCCATCCCTAGGTGCATGTAACCTTGCTGTGCTGATGTGAGTTCAATTCCTTTCTCCTTTCATTTTTAGCCACTTCCGCCTTTTTTTAATTTATACATAAGTGTTACCTACAACAATGTCAACAACAGGTGTGGTGCATTGGTAAGGGCGCATGCTTTCTACTGAAGTGTTGCAAGTTTGAGTCCTGTAACTATCATTTATTTTGAATTCCACCTTTTGCATCCAAATATGAAATTTTTTGTTATGTTCTAACTAAGATAAGCTTAGGTACGTTTGGAAGTTCACTAGTCCACTACTCTTAGCAACCTGGTTTAATGCTTTCCTGCGCTAACCCTTAATTTTTACAACTTTTTTCAACAAAGGCTTTGAATCAGCATTCCCAAAAGACACATTGTGGTGATATTAGCATCTACAGTTTTTTTGGTAGAAACGAGCTCAAATTTCTACCAGATCTGCAATAGCTCAATAAAGACAATGATTGTTTTCATCAAAACACTAAAACTGTGTTTTCAACATTCTCCCCCTTTTTGATGATGAAAACTATACGATTATATAAATAAATAATATTATATTGCTTCCCATCGTATTCACTTTGTCAAAATTTATATACTCCCCTTGTTAATGTACTCGATTTTCTCTACCTTTGTCATCACCAAAAAGGATGAAAATAATAATTGAATTTGGGACATATATTAAATTAGACAGTGTCATAACACTCCTCTTTTTTTATAACGTAAAATTACAGATATTTCAAAAATTGAAAATATATATAGTCTTGTGCTCCCCCTTTTGACGATGAAAACTATATACAACCGACATATATATATACCTATGGATATAAAATAATAAATTAAATAAATCATATTTCTACCTGTGCTCCCCCTGTCTATATGCTATATTCTAATTTTTCTCTCCCTTTGTCATTGACAAAAAGGAGTTATAGCTTATAAATATGAGCATATGAAGTTATATGTCTACATAAAGTAGATGAACAATAATATATGAGCTATAGTACATGGACTATTATACATATATATGTACATGAAGTACAATACTTGACGTGTGCATCAATATACATGAACTTATGTATCAATATGATTGTGCTCCTGATTGCCTTTGCCGATGGCATATCCCTTGGAATTATCTCCAAAGTGATAGAATTTCCATCTGAATTGATAATATTTATTAGCATATCTTTGTCTCATGTCATGTGTTTTGAGCTACCACTATCAAGTATCAATTTTACTCTTTTCTTGAGTAGAACTTGCAAAAAATAAGAAATAACCTTTGTACCTACTTTTAATAGGATCCTAAGAGTTAGGGCTTAGGAAACTGTTACTACCAAAATTAATGATGAAATAGGCTGATGGTGAAGGGGTATCAGATGACCGAAAGCTCACGGGAACCCTTCAGAAAAGTAAGGCCAAATACTAAGAGGAGTTAAGAACGGGGAGAAATTGTCCAAAAGCTGCATCAACCGAGACCTTCCCAAGGGAATAGATCGTAAAAGCTACAGGATACAACCGGAAGGACCTATCAGACAGAGTTAACCCGACAAGATCCTTCCCACAACGTCAACTTGACAGGGTATTCCACGGCAAAAAGTCACCCTGATAAAAAGAACATGAAGATAATCCAGAACCCGTTTCCGTGACACTTATCGTACAAATGCCGAGAGGCCGTGTTGATAAAACAACATACGAGACACCTGGAGCAACCTTCTGGAAGATCAAGCTATGCTCAGAAATCCCACTGAAACGCAGACCGGAACCCCGGAAGGGATACAAGCTATCCGCACTAGTTTACTTAGCATAAACGCCAACAGTGATTCCGAGCTAGTAGCTAACCATATACATAAGGAGGGCATGCTCCACCAAGTATTTACCAGAAAACCAAAAGCCCATATCCGAAAGAATATGATCGAGAACATATACACAGAAGCTCAAGAGACCCTCCGGAAAAGCTACCGCAGCAGCAAGCGTATATCCCCCTTGAAAATGCTCCCGACTAGCTGAAACCTTCACTGAAAAAGCCATAATTAGCAACGCAACACGGCCGAGAGCGAAAGCATCCGAAACCAAGGAAAAGGTGTCCGACAACGAACCCTGAAGGCCCAATAGCGGAAGGGGCTCCAAGGTTTCTATAAATAGGACTCCAGGAGCCCCATCCAGAGGGGGCTTATTCTTCTTTATTCAGATAATCTTTGTATCTTCTCTCTAAAACCATTAGGGGGGTGATTCATCATTCTCTATCTGATATCCTAGAGAGCAAGCCCTAGTTTGTAAATCAATTTGGGAATCTCTTATGTAATCTCCTATATGAATAAAATTAGAAAAGCCCTTAAAGTGGACGTAGGTTCAAATCGAACCGAGCCACTATAAACTGTGAGTTCTTATCCTTTCCGCACTATATTGTTCTTCAACATATTTCTGTATGTATTCTATTATGTTGATTGAGTTACCGGAGTGTCCTTGCACAAACTGTTAAGTTATTAGCAACCTGACGTTTTTTATGAGAAATCCCTTCTTCCAAGGAAACAGTGGACTAACGCAGGCTAGTAGGAGTCGAATGATCCTATCTTTCCCTCATATCCACCCCCTTATACCTATTTCCGGTGTTGATGAAAAATATTGTTAACATTTTGGCGGTAGAAGGAGGGCTTGAACCTTCGCTCCTTTTCCTACCATTAATCCTGTAAAAGTAACCTTGCCACGCTTCTAACTGTGATGTTCCGTCCTGGATAGGGCTAAGCTTCAAAGAAGCAAGATCATAAGAAAAGGGTCTCGGAAAGGAGCTTTTGAGTACCCAGTTACCACTTCAAATATCGTTTATCTTTGCTTTTGAAGGATAGGTAACCTTCAACCCGCGTCCTTATTGTAAACCTTTCGTACTTATCATAAACCTTCTTCCCTGAAACCTTTTATCCTTGCCTTCCTTCCTATCATAAAAAATATATATGAAAAACTCCCAATACCCATCGAAAATGGTTATTACAAAAGGGGTCTGGGAGCAAGATTCCAACGCATCAACCGCTTTGGAGAATAACACACTTTCGGATATTAGCTCAGTAAATCCAGAAATCAAAGAACCGTCAGACTTAATAGGAGGGGAGAATAATGAGTTGGAAGCGTTACATTTGGCCTTGCATATTGATGCTACTATAAAGTCTATTGAAGAGAGCTCAGCCCGAAGGAGCTCAATGTTTAACTTATGTCAAGTGGAATTAGGGATGAGAACATCTTCCGAGTTTGACAACCAAACTATATCCTCACCAAACCTGCATGTTAGTTTAAGATCACCAATAAGCAATCAAATATTAACAAGGAATATAGCCCAATCATTTGGCCGACATGCTATGAGAGCAGGTAGGTCTATAATTCCAGCACAACCTTTGAATCTGAGTTTGGTAAAGGAGGGAGTCAAGGGGAGTAAGACCCTGAAGCGACAGCTACCCGCAGTGAAGGATTTGGGGGTAATACTCGATCACAAGGTTCTTCGAAGGACATCGAACCAAAACAGAAAAATGAAGTCAAATCTACAAGGGAATGTATGGCCATACAGATATCAGAAATAAAAGAGAAATCTTATCTGATTCCTTCCAAGAGAAGAACTAACCCTGTAGACAAAAGGTGCGACGAGAACCAATACGATGAAGGAAAAGAGCAATTTGGAAGTTCAACTACTGGAGAGTCTAGTCTCGAAAGAACGAACACGAAAACTTGGAAACCTATCTTAGGAACATGGAGGAGAAAACCATAAAGAATGTAGTTGAAACCGAAAGGATAAGAATCTTGGACATGCATATTAGTGACAATGAAAGAACAACAACCTTTGTTGATAAGATCAAGAATACAGTGATAGCTCCACGTATAAAGACCCCAACCATGAAATATTATGGAACTTCTTATCTGGAAAACCATTTCATAGCCTTCAATAGCCATATGGACGTTTATGATGCTTCTGCTGCTGTACGATGCAGACTATTTCCAATGATGCTTCAAGGAGCAGCCACCAAATGGTACCGACAATATCAAGAGGATACCATCCATTCATGGAAGCAGTTCTCTCACGAATTCTCAACGCAGTTCTGCATTTGCAAAGATCCAGCCATGGACTATACGATCCTCGCAAATATAAAGAAAAAACCAGAAGAATCTTTGAGTAGCTACTTGGAAAGGTTTAAGGCTGAGGCCCTTAAAGCAGAAGACATGAATGACTGGGAGAAACTTGTCACTGTTTATTCATGCCTAATTAAGAACACACCATTCTGGAAGGAGTTATATATCCGCAGATGCGGAAGCTTGCAAGACTTGTATCTCCAAGTAGACAAATTCATTCGTATAGATGAGTTCGGCTATTTAAAAGGAAACTCTGACAAGAAGGGAGATCTTGATGAGAATCTTGAGTCTCATTCAAACATGAATAGAAGACGCAGAACCTCCAAAGCCAAAACTTCAAACTCGGCTCGTGGAAGCTGCTACAATTGCAGATCGAAGTGTCACTTTGCTAATCAATGCCGCGAGCCGTGCACATGTCGCGTTTTTCGAATCCCCGGTTACGTAGCATCATCGTGCCCTGAACTTCAGAAAGACAACTAGACATCATAAAGGTTTGGTAACATCTCTTTTAGTTCAAGCAATATATCTATGCATTTAGAACATACTTGCAATTTTCAATATGTCAACATCCCCCTACTTTGAGCTACATGCTCACACGAGCTGTATTCTCGTACTTAAAGTGCTATGTGATCACGCGAGTTGTGTACTTGCCCACGAGATGTGTTCTCGTCGCGAACTGTGTGTTCGCACCCGCGAGTTGTGTACTCGCCCACGAGATGTGTTCTTGCACCCACGAGCTGTGTGCTATCCTGCGAGGTGTGTTCTCGCCGCGAACCATGTGTTTGCATCCACGAGCTGTGTGCTCGCCCGCGAGATGTGTTCTCGTGGCGAACTGTATGTTTGCATCCTAAGCACGTACATCCTCTGCCTACAAATTTCTTCCCGCAAAAGGGAACGAAAGCTCGAAGGGAGCGCTTGGAGCACGTACATCCTCTGCTCAAATTTCATCCCGTAGAAGGGAACGAAAGCTCGAAGGAAGCGCTTAGAGCACATACATCCTCTACTCAAATTTCATCCCACAGAAGGGAACGAAAGCTCGAAGGGAGCGCTTGGAGCACATACATCCTCTGCTCAAATTTCATCCCGCGGAAGGGAACAAAAGCTCGAAGTGAGCGCTTGGAGCGTGTACATTCTCTTCTCAAATTTCATCATGTAGAAGGGAACGAAAGCTCGAAGGGAGCTGTAATGACCCGAAAATCCGGTCCAATTTGAGCTGACTAAATAACACAAGTCCAACCCTAAATTGCACTGGAAATTCAAGAAATTAATAGAACGAAGATAGAGGGTGAGGAAAGATAAGGTAGAACTAATAGAATAGAGGAAGAAGAAGAACATCATCATCAGAGTAAACACGAATCTCACAGCGGAACGAATAAAATATAACATAACTTTTGAAATACAAACAGTATGTATACAATAGCACTTATCAGAGTACAACACTTACAACAACAACAACGGAAAAACAATAGCTATAGAATCTTGAAGCCCCCTGCTCCAAGCTCACCAAGTGTATCTGTAAAACCCAACTACTTGACTGCCCGTACAAATTTAAGCACCCAAGAGTTTAGGGAAACAAAACAAAATAAACTCCGGGCCAGTCATGGGACTGGTATAAGTAAAACAGTTTAAAACAGTTCAAGCAAGTAAACGATATCTCGTAAGACCACACCGTATAACGGAACGGATTTTTCCCTTATGAGAATCCAAAATATCTTTATATCAAAAACCTTTTGATATTATAATAATGTCTATGTACAAATAGATATCAATCTAGCAGAAACGCTTTCATCTCACGTTCTACATATAGTATACAGTCGAAACCGCAAGCACGTATTGGGTAATGGATTTCCAACTATGACAAGGTATGGACCCACCTTCCGATCAGTGTACTCTAGGAACGATACACTGGAGTTCAACAAGAACATCTTGTAACTCAGCCACACATGACCGACCACTCATTTCGCTTGAGTGTATCGAATGTACATCACCAATGGTTGGGATCAGCAACTGTTCCCGTATATATATATATATATATATATATATATATATATATATATATATATATATATATATATATGGGTCAGCATTGATAGATTAAAGAAGCAAATGAATATTCTCTAGATAGGTGATTATACACCCTACTTCAGTGCGACAGACTTAGCCATGCTGCCTGCCTGATTTCTGTCATTTACCTGATGTGAGGCTAGAAGCTACGCTTATCTTTTTCATATCATATCTTCATTTACTTGGAATACCACATCGTCATACCTGCCAAATCATTATCGATTTCCCTAACGGTATCACGGGTATGAAGCTAAGAGAAACGAATTCCTCCGCCACCAAACATAATACGTTGAAGAGATCAACATATATGATTCGTTAGGAATACTCTGTCAGACATTCGTCCATACAAGTTGTCCTGGGACTGGACAAACCGAAGGCACTATTCAGTACATCCATCTTAGGCACTGTTAACTAAGACTTATACAATAGCCCTTGCACTTTACTCCGTCTTCAATATATTCAGCGTACTTGATTCGCAACGCTTATGCCAATACATAGTGGTTCTTTGGATAATAATCCAACCGGTCTCTCCATATTAACAACGTTAAAATGGTCAAAACTTTGATAGTCGGTGATTTTACTATCAAAGAAAAACTCGTGTGCAAACAACGATATTATTTCCAGATGGAAATTCTATCGATCAATCATCAACATATATATATATATATATATATATGTATATTTTATTTCCTTAATTTCTATGTTTAGAAAATATACGTTATTAACACTGGAAAACATTTCCATGTTATCTACACATCACTATTATTCCACAACTATCAGTCCCTAACTGTAAACTAGTATGAGAACCATTCTCTAAGTATAAACCCCGAAGGCCGAAACCAACATCAGATCGATAATCAGGAAACCATTCAACTTACTAATCTCTAATCAGTTTCTAATTTTGCTTAACTCTATTTCTTTAACTCTATTCGATTAACTCTATTTCTAAACTAATATCTGTTTTAACTTTATTTCGAATAACTATATTCGATTTAACTCCATTCGCTTGACTCTAGATCGCAGCGATCACAATGGTTACGCCTGATTCCCTCAGGAAACATCCAACCGCCGTAGGCTATCTGCAGCCCTGCGAATTACGCTAGCAGTCGTGCTAAATGGTAACTTATCCTGAATAACTATGTTTGACTAACTTCTTCGAATAAACTATATTTGATTAACTTCTTTTTGATAACTCTAATCGACTAACTCTTTCCTATCTCGTTAATTTCCTTTTATCCTATTTATTTTCTAAATAAATGTTCCTTTTACAATTCCATTTATTTTCTAAATAAATATTCTCCTTTATAATATCCTATGATTTATAAATGCTTTATTTTCAAATTAATTCCTTTTATAAAATCGGTTGATTTTATAAAATTCCTTTATTTCAATATACATTGAAATATCTCTTTTTACATCCCAGGGTTTTTTATGATATTTGAAATATTGAATAAAAATGATCAATTTCATTCAAACATACCAAATCAACAACAGATTTTATAGCACAACATATATCACAATATATGAAAACGGTAAATTAAATTTTGAATAATCCAGTCGGATCCCTCCAACCTGTCTCCCTGCATCCACAGATGTTACACAGTATAATATACATCAATTTCATTTCAATATGAAATGTTCTGGTAAACAACATCAACATATATTTAACGGTTTTTATATATATTTGTGTGTGTATATATATATATATATATATATATATATATGATTTCAACTAACTGACTAGCAGTTCAATCAACCAAATCAACACACAACAATCAACAGATGATTAACAGTTCTAAAAATACATTATAAAAATATAACTGTTTAGAGTTGGTGAGTTTTACTCACTTTGGCAGTTCATCATTAAAGAACGATAACTGTTATTTGATTTGAATCAAACAATTTATTTCGCCATAAATTCATACGAGCTCGAATCCACTCCCAGTCAGTTCCAGCGTGTAGCCACCGTCCATACGATCCTATCGGATCTTGTTTCGCTGAATTTCGATCATGTATGACGAAGTTATAAACTTTTGAAGTTTACACTTTTTAAATAAAAATAAAACATGGAATCATATTATTATATTGGGCTTTGACCTTTCTTTCCCGGCCCATTCATTATTGATAAAGCCCACCCGCTTCTGTATATTTCTTTCTTCCCCAAATCCATCTGTTCGATACTGCTCCCTTCCCTTTTCAATCACGGCCGATGCCCTTCATCCACACACCTCCCGTCCCTCCATGAAATCAAAGTATGAGACCACCACCACCCTTCTCATCTTAATCTCCTCTCCAACCTCATACCAACAACGACGAACTCGGTCACCATTTCCCTGTCACGACTTCAGCGTGTAACCACAATTTCCAGTACAGACATCGACAAAAGAAGTTCACCGTTCCACTTCAAACCGTGCACAAAAGTGCGGTTTTCCGCCCTGACTACGAATACGAGCTTCGATTTGAACATCAACACACCAATTTGCATCGAACCCCAGCCCTAGCTACTCGAACTCGTCGCTGGAAATTCTTGAGCGAATCCCAGGACCACCGAATGCCATAAAACTACCACCAGATTGAAGATAATCACATCCCGATTCCAACATACTTATTTCACGATATATATATATATATATATGATTTTAGAATGATTTTCTAGAAGAGGAGTTTGCTTATGTTTTTAGAAATCAGGTGGCGGCTGAGAAGTTTGAGTAGGGGAAGATAATGAATTAGGTTTAAGCGGATGGGAAGTGTATTTATAGGGTGACAAAAATACCTAGATATTTTTGTTTTTATAATTATATAATTGTTTCTAACTTCTAAAAATTCGTGTGGTCACACATGATACCCAAAAATCACGAAACTGGACATGCAGCTAGAGTTCGACATTACGGTCCCAACGAAACTGGTTTCGTTGAATTCTGACTCCGTATGCTCACACAACGTATTTTTTTACCGTCAATTTATCAACTGTATTTCACATTAATATCCCGTACGACCACATACGAACTCTAAAAATCATCAAACTGGAAATCTAACAATAATTTGATGTTGCGGATCCAACAAAATTAGTTTCGTCGAATTCCGACTTCGTTTGCAAAAGTGGCTATTTTTAAAGCTCTGGATGACCTATTTAAATATATAAATATATTTCAATATAATTAAATTAAATATAAATAAATTAATATTATCGTATATATTCACCGAGGAATATCATACAGCTCCAGGATAATTATATACTCGCTATTCCGAGTCTAGATCGAATCGATATTCAATTTACATTGAAAATCCTTTTATAACGTATATAAAGCATTACAAATTATAAAGGAATTCCACTGCGACTTTTTTGAATTTTGATTTGGACGTACATCAAAATCTACACGACGAAATTTAGATTTTTCTCTTCCATTAGAAAAATATACTCCACCAGCTCCACACGCTTCTTGTTTCACCGAAATCTGGCTTAAAACGAATCCTGTACCTTCAGTTGAAGTTCAAATCGCCAAATAACGAACTGTAGCGCCATTTAAAGCTCTATTTTAATTATATTATAATTCTATGTTCAAACTGATGTCGATTGAATATATTCATCAATATAATTCAACTCTAAGCTGAATTAAATCTTAGGGATGACCTAGTTCACAGAATATTGTGATTTCCAATATTTTTGATTATTTCTGAATTAAATATATTATTCTATTAATTAATTTAATTAAATATTCCATATTATTTAATTAAATCACTATTTAATTCACTATATCACTGTTTATATAATTAAATAAATTAATTATAATACCTCTGACAATGCGGGTCATTACATTCTTCTCCACTTAAAATAATTTCGTCCTCGAAATTGCTAAGGTAGAGGACGACCCTATCGACTGGTTAGAACATATTTGTTCACTCCTTAACTTCAGTTTCAACTGAACCAATTTAATTTCAATTAAAAATTTATTTAATTCTTATCAACGAAAATTTCCAAAAATCCTGAAAATTTTCTAACACTTTAACTTTTCGAAAAATTTCGCCAGCACCTCCTTTGTACTGGTCAATATGTCAAACTCCAACTCGCCTCTCTAGGCCATCCCCAACCCAAAAGAAAATCAAACAGCCAAGCAGCTTGCCAATTCGGCTCAAAAATTCCAAACTCATATAAAATATAAACTTGTACCTTTTTGTCAGGCATATCATTATATCCCTACCATTCGTTACCACTTCTGCATATAACAATGCATTACCAACTTGATCTCCAATTAGTTCATCCTCAATACCAAATCATTCTCTTATACCTAAGTCGAATTCTATTTCCACTCGAGTTCCATCCTCGATTTCAAACTCTTAACTTGTTAATCCAAGTTAATTCCAGATTATTTCAAATTCAATCAGTTTTTACTTAACTTAGTTCAAGCTAAATTTTAATTTTTTTACCATCTTATTTTATTTAACTTCATAAGTTAAATTTAAATTCCAAAATTTTAAATTCCTGGGTTTATTTCAAATCAATTTGAAATCATAATACCAATTCAAAACCTTTGAATTTCTAAATAACTTGTTTTCTCAAACATTTCAAAAACAATCTCTTTGGTAGTAATCCGTCACTTACAACTCAAAAATGAACACCGATGATGTCCGGATCAACATCGGAATTTATTTTCCAGCGACCAAAGTGAGTTCAATACTATAAAACCATTTCTAAACATTTCCCCTTTGAAATTCATTTCAAAATATAATTCACACTGCTTGTAAAACAATTAAAAATCTCCCAGGATCTTAAATTTTCCTTATTTTTTTTATCCAAATCCATTTACAGACACTTATCCAATTTTTTTCAGAATTTTAATTCAATTTCCGGTTTAAATTTCAAATTTAATTCACTTCGTAATACTTATACGAATTTCTACTTGGTTATATATAACCATTTCACTTTATAATCTCATTCGATTATAATAACAACCAACACATCCAATACAATAATTCCAATATATATATAAAATATATTTCGGGTAAAATTATTTGATTTACCCTCTTTTCAAAACATATCGTGTCGACACATCGTATTCGAGTGTTTAGAAACCCTTATCGATATTGTGGTGCCCTACCATCGACCAGAATTCATAAGCCACTCAACCAATAAAGCTCCACAATATAAAGCAAATTTGTATATCAAATAACAAATACGCACTCGTATATATACACTCAAACTCAATCTAGGATATTACTAATCACATCTCTACTGAGTTACGCCACAGAGCTAAGGTAATACTTAACTTAAGCTCTGATACCAACTGTAATGACCCGAAAATCCGGTCCAATTTGAGCTGACTAAATAACACAAGTCCAACCCCAAATTGCACTGGAAATTCAAGAAACTAATAGAAAGAAGATAGAGGGTGAGGAAAGATAAGGTAGAACTAATAGAATAGAGGAAGAAGAAGAACATCATCATCAGAGTAAACACGAATCTCACAGCGGAACGAATAAAATATAACATAACTTTTGAAATACAAACAGTATGTATACAATAGCACTTATCAGAGTACAACACTTACAACAACAGCGGAAAAACAATAGCTATAGAATCTTGAAGCCTCCTGCTCCAAGCTCACTAAGTGTATCTGTAAAACCCAACTACTTGACTGCCCGTACAAATTTAGGCACCCAAGAGTTTAGGGAAACAAAACAAAATAAACTCCGAGTCAGTCATGGGACTGGTATGAGTAAAACAGTTTAAAACAGTTCAAGCAAGTAAACGATATCTCATAAGACCACGCCGTATAAAGGAACGGGTTTTTCCCTTATGAGAATCCAAAATATCTTTATATCAAAAACCTTTTGATATTATAATAATGTCTATGTACAAATAGATATCAATCTAGCAGAAACGCTTTCATCTCACGTTCTACATATAGTATACAATCGAAACCGCAAGCACGTATTGGGTAATGGATTTCCAACTATGACAAGGTATGGAACCACCTTCCGATCAGTGTACTCTAGGAACAATACACCGGAGTTCAACAAGAACATCTTGTAACTCAGCCACACATGACCGACCACTCATTTCGCTTGAGTGTATCGAATGTACATCACCAACGGTTGGGATCAGCAACCGTTCCCGTATACATATATGGGTCAGCATTGATAGATTAAAGAAGCAAATGAATATTCTCTAGATAGGTGATTATACACCCTACTTCGGTGCGACCGACTTAGCCATGCTGCCTGCTCGATTTCTGTCATTTACCGGATGTGAGGCTAGAAGCTACGCTTATCTTTTTCATATCATATCTTCATTTACTTGGAATACCACATCGTCATACCCGCCAAATCATTATTGATTTCCCTAACGGTATCACGGGTATGAAGCTAAGAGAAACGAATTCCTCCGCCACCAAACGTAATATGTTGAAGAGATCAACATATATGATTCGTTAGGAATACTCTGTCAGACAATCGTCCATACAAGTTGTCCTGGGACTGGACAAACCGAAGGCACTATTCAGTACATCCATCTTAGACACTGTTATCTAAGACTTATACAATAGCCCTTGCACTTTACTCCATCTTCAATATATTCAGCGTACTTGATTCGCAACGCTTATGCCAATACAGAGTGGTTCTTTGGACAATAATCCAACCGGTCTCTCCATATTAACAACGTTAAAATGGTCAAAACTTTGATAGTCAGTGATTTAACTATCAAAGAAAAACTCGTGTGCAAACAACGATATTATTTCCAGATGGAAATTCTATCGATCAATCATCAACATATATATATATATATATGTATATTTTATTTCCTTAATTTCTATGTTTAGAAAATATACGTTATTAACACTGGAAAACATTTCCATGTTATCTACACATCACTATTCTTCCACAACTATCAGTCCCTAACTGTAAACTAGTATGAGAACCATTCTCTAAGTATAAACCCCGAAGGCCGAAACCAACATCAGATCGATAGTCAGGAAACCATTCAACTTACTAATCTCTAGTCAATTTCTACTTTTGCTTAACTTTATTTCTTTAACTCTATTCGATTAACTCTATTTCTAAACTAATATCTGTTTTAACTTTATTTCGAATAACTATATTCGATTTAACTCCATTCACTTGACTTTAGATCGCAGCGATCACAATGGTTACGCCTGATTCCCTCAGGAAACATCCGACCGCCGTAGGCTATCTGCAGCCCTGCGAATTACGCTAGCAGTCATGCTAAATGGTAACTTATCCTGAATAACTATGTTTGACTAACTTCTTTGAATAAACTATATTTGATTAACTTCTTTTTGATAACTCTAATCGACTAACTCTTTCCTATCTCGTTAATTTCCTTTTTCCTTTTATCCTATTTATTTTCTAAATAAACGTTCCTTTTACAATTCCATTTATTTTCTAAATAAATATTCTCCTTTATAATATCCTATGATTTATAAATGCTTTATTTTCAAATTATTTCCTTTTATAAAATTGGTTGATTTTATAAAATTCTTTTATTTCAATATACATTGAAATATCTCTTTTAACATCCCAGGGTCTTTTTATGATATTTAAATAATTGAATAAAAATGATCAATATCATTCAAACATACCAAATCAACAACATATTTTATAGCACAACATATATCACAATATATGAAAACGGTAAATTAAATGTTGAGGAATCCAGTCGGATCCCTCCAACCCGTCTCCCTGCATCCACAGATGTTACGCAGTATAATATACATCAATTTCATTTCAATATTAAATGTTCTGATAAACAACATAAACATATATTTAACGGTTTATATATATATTTGTGTGTATATATATATATATATATATATATATATATATATATATGATTTCAACTAACTGACTAGCAGTTCAATCAACCAAATCAACACACAACAATCAACAGATGATTAACAGTTCAAAAATACATTATAAAAATATAACTGTTTAGAGTTGGTGAGTTTTACTCACTTTGGCAGTTCATCGTTAAAGAACGATAACTGTTATTTGATTTGAATCAAACAATTTATTTCGCCATAAATTCCTACGAGCTCGAATCCACTCCCAGTCAGTTCCAGCGTGTAGCCACCGTCCATACGATCCTGTCGGATCTTGTTTCGCTGAATTTCGATCATGTATGACGAAGTTATAACCTTTCGAAGTTTACACTTTTTAAATAAAAATAAAACATGGAATCATATTATTATATTGGGCTTTGACCTTTCTTTCCCGGCCCATTCACTATTGATAAAGCCCACCCGCTCCTGTATATTTCTTTCTTCCCCAAATCCATCTGTTCGATACTGCTCCCTCCCCTTTTCAATCACGGCCGACGCCCTTCATCCACACACCTCCCGTCCCTCCATGAAATCAAAGTATGAGACCACCACCACCCTTCTCATCTTAATCTCCTCTCCAACCTCATACCAACAACGACGAACTCGGTCACCATTTCCCTGTCGCGACTTCAGCGTGTAACCACAATTTCCAGTATAGACATCGACAAAAGAAGTTCACCGTTCCACTTCAAACCGTGCACAAAAGTACGGTTTTCCACCCTGACTACGAATACGAGCTTCGATTTGAACATCAATACACCAATTTGCATCGAACCCCAGCCCTAGCTACTCGAACTCGTCGCTGGAAATTCTTAAGCGAATCCCAAGACCACCGAATGCCATAAAACTACCACCAGATTGAAGATAATCACATCCCGATTCCAACATACTTATTTCACGATTTATAAATATATATATATATATATATGATTTTAGAATGATTTTCTAGAAGAGGAGTTTGCTTACGTTTTTAGAAATCAGGTGGCGGCTGAGAAGTTTGAGTAGGGGAAGATAATGAATTAGGTTTAAGCGGATGGGAAGTGTATTTTATAGGGTGACAAAAATATCTAGATATTTTTGTTTTTATCATTATATAATTGTTTCTGACTTCTAAAAATTCATGTGGTCACACATGATACCTAAAAATCACGAAACTGGACATGCAGCTAGAGTTCGACATTACGGTCCCAACGAAACTGGTTTCATCGAATTCTGACTCTATATGCTCACACAGCGTATTTTTTTACCGTTAATTTATCAACTGTATTTCACATTAATATCCCGTACGGCCACATACGAACTCTAAAAATCATCAAACTGGAAATCTAACAATAATTTGATGTTGCGGATCCAACAAAATTAGTTTCGTCGAACTCCGACTTCGTTTGCAAAAGTGGCTATTTTTAAAGCTTTGGATGACCCATTTAAATATATAAATATATTTAAATATAATTAAATTAAATATAAATAAATTAATATTATCGTATATATTCACCGAGGAATATCATACAGCTCCAGGATAATTATATACTCGCTATTCCGAGTCCAGATCGAATCGATATTCAATTTACATTGAAAATCCTTTTATAACGTATATAAAGCATTACGAATTATAAAGGAATTCCACAGCGACTTTTTTGAAATTTGATTTGGACGTACATAAAAATCTATACGACTAAATCCAGATTTTTCTCTTCCATTAGAAAAATATACTCCACCAGCTCCACACGTTTCTTGTTTCACCGAAATCTGGCTTAAAACGAATCCTGTACCTTCAATTGAAGTTCAAATCGCCAAATAACGAACTGCAGCGCCATTTAAAGCTCTATTTTAATTATATTATAATTCTACGTTCAAACTGACGTCGATTGAATATATTCATCAATATAATTCAACTCTAAGCTGAATTAAATCTTAGGGATGACCCAGTTCACATAATATTGTGATTTCCAATATTTTTGATTATTTCTGAATTAAATATATTATTCTATTAATTAATTTAATCAAATATTCCATATTATTTAATTAAATCACTATTTGATTCACTATATCACTGTTTATATAATTAAATAAATTAATTATAATACCTCTGACAATGCGGGTCATTACAGGAGCGCTTGGAGCATGTACATCCTCTGCTCAAATTTCATCCCTCAAAAGGGAACAGGAAGCTCGAAGGAGTATTCTAAGGCACACGCAACCTACGCTCAAAAGAACAAAGCCAAAACGGCCGACCAAAGCCCAGAGAAGCAGCTCATCAGATTCAATCAAAGCTCTGGGAAGCTGCTTGCAAATCAAAACGAAAGCCCAGGGAGTAGCTCAAAAGACCAAAACGGTAACTCAAAACAAAGATTAAATACCCGAATCTAGGTTAGGTCCGGGACTTCTATCAAATACGAGAGGAGGTTCTGGTCTTCTAACTATCAATCCCCGATTCCGGGTTTATTTGACTCTTTACAAATACCGGAGGACGTTCCGGTATTCTATCTATTAAATACCCGAATCTGGGTTATGTTCGGGACTTCTATTAAATACTGGAAGAGGTTCTAGTCTTCAAACTATCAATACCCGAATCTGGGTTGATTCGGCTCTTTACAAATACCGGAGGAGGTTCCGGTCTTCTATCTATTAAACACCCGAATCTGGGTTGGGTTCCAGACTTCTATTAAATACCGGAGGAGGTTCCGGTCTTCTAACTATCAATACCCGAATCTGGGTTGATTCGACTCTTTACAAATACCGGAGGAGGTTTCGATCTTCTATCTATTAAATACCTGAATCTGGGTTACGTTCGGGACTTCTATTAAATATCGGAGGAGGTTCTAATCTTCTAACTATCAATACCCGAATCTGGGTTGATTCGGCTCTTTACAAATATCAGAGGAGGTTCCGGTCTTCTATCTATTAAACACCCGAATCTGGGTTAGGTTCGAGACTTCTATTAAATTCCGGAGGAGGTTTCGGTCTTCTAACTATCGATACCCGAATCTGGGTCGATCCAGCTCTTTACAAATACCGGAGGAGGTTCCGGTCTTCTATCTATTAAATACCCAAATCTGTGTTAGGTTCGGGACTTCTATTACACTCCAGAAGGAGGTTCTGATCTTCTATCTATTAATACCCGAATCTAGGTTGATTCGGCTCTTTACAAACTCCGGAGGAGGTTCCGGTCTTCCACCTATTAAATACCTGAATCTAGGTTAGGTTCGGGACTTCTAGTACACTCCGGAAGGAGGTCCCAGTCTTCTACCTATTGATGCCCGAATCTGGGTTAATTCGGCTCTCTGCAAATACCAGAAGGGATTCCCGATCTTCTATCAATACCAAAGTCTGGATCGATTCTAACGCTCGAAACTAAACAAGAAGGGGTGGTCCAACCTTCTCACCAAATAGTATCTGGCTTAGAAACACACTCTCGACATTATTGGATGCAAGTTTATGGCATGTTAACTTGCTCAGGGAAGCATCTTAAACTAGTGCATTTATCGGTTTATTATGCAAACTTATCGAATGATTATTATAATGCACAAAACACAAGTAAACGTTATAGACATCTCATATTCAACATGCCTAGGTACAATTAATCACACTAAGGATAAGTGATGCTCCATAAAGACCTACAAAACATACTCTTAGTAGACAAATATCATTACAGAACCCTGCTTCTAAAATTGAGGTAAAGAAATCATCATTGTCTACTACTAGGGCCTCTTCATATTATGAAACTCCAAGCGAGATCAAATCACGTAAAATAATGCTTTCGATGCGGAGATTCTGACCATTGGATCAAGGATTGTAGGAACTGATCATTTGTTTCAAATATAAAAAGACAGGGCATAAGGAATTTCAATGCTCTAGTTCTTTCTCTTCACATAACAGAAACATGGCAACTAGAAATGAGATCAATATGTCACCATTTGTTTTTGACGATGATTCAGCGTTTCAATTCTTGGGCGATTGTCTCGATTTTCTCGAGTCAATTCTCAATCAATAGCATCGAGAAAACTTTGAAGAAGGAGTTCAATTATCTGCATTATTGGGAGTGGAAAGTCAAGAAGTTCGGGAATGTCTTTATCGCTAAATTTTTGAGGAACTTCTTTATGGGAGATTTTTTCTCCATTTCGAATGACAGGGGCACTCTACACGTTTGGCCATGGAGTCTTAACTTTGGTTCTTCAAGAGCAAAACAGGAAGTTTCTCTTTGGATTACCTTAAAGAATCTCCCCATTGTGTTTCAGAATCTTAAAATGATGAAAGTCATATTGTTGAAAGTAGGAAGGGTTTTAAGAATACAAGAAGACGCGTAGGACGTAGCTGATTTCTCATATCTTAAGGTGGAAGTACGAGTTCCATCTCCAGTGTATATTCCATCACTGATAAGGCTTTTTACTGGGACTTCTTATCACGAAATCGAAGTCAACAAACTTTCAGGAAATCCAAAAGATCCTTCTGAACTAGTCGATTTTAAGAATTGGGTGTTTAGGAAGGATAAGGATGGTTTTATGAAGGTTTGGAAACCAAAAAGAAAGATGAAGGTTGCTGGTAGTTCTAGTATTGGTGAGGCATCTTCTTCAAACCAAAAAGAAAGATGAAGGTTGATGGTAGTTCGATTAAGGGAGATCAAAAGACACAGAAATGACGCTTCGAGAAAGGACAAAGTGTTTGGCTTGGAAAGCCGAAAACACCCCTTCACTAGGGGGGAGAGTAAATATTACTACCAAAATTAATGATGAAATAGGCTGACGGTGAAGGGGTATCAGATGACCGAAAGCTCACGGGAACCCATCAGAAAAGTAAGGCCAAATACTAAGAGGAGCCAAAAACGGGGAGAAATGGTCCAAAAGCTGCATCAACCGAGACCTTCCTAGGGGAAAATATCGTAAAAGCTACATGATACATCCGGCGGGACTTATTCGACAGGGTTAACCCGATAAGATCCTTCCCACAGCGTCAACCTGACAGGGGATTCTACGGCAAAAACTCATCCTGATCAGAAGCACATAAAGATTATCCGGAACCCATTTCTGTGACCCCTATCCTACAAATTACAAGAGGCCGTGTTGATAAAATAACCAATGAGACACACGGAGCAACCTTCTGGAAGATCAAGCTAAACCCAGAAATCCCACAGAAATGCAGACCGGAACTCTGGAAGGGATACAAGCTATCCGCACTAGTCTACTTAGCATAGACGCCAACAATGATTCCAAACCGGTAGCTAACCACATATATAAGGAGGGCAGGCTCCACCAAGTATTCACCGAAAAATCAAAATCCCATATCCGAAAGAATATGACCGAGAACATACACACGGAAGCTCAAGAGACCCTCCAGAAAAGCTACCACAACAGTAAGCATATATCCCCCTTGAAAATGCTCCCGACTAGCCGAAACCTTCATTGAAAAAGCCATGATTAGCAATGCAACGCAGTCGAAAGCGAAAGCATCCGAAACCAAGGGAAAAGTCGATTAACAAAGGCTCCAGAAGGCCCAATAGCGGAAGGGGCTCCAAGTTTTCTGTAAATAGGACTCTAGGAGCCCCATTCAGAGGGGGCTTATTCTTCTTTATTCGGATAATCTTTGTATCTTCTCTCTAAAACCATTGGGGGGGGGGGGTGATTCCTCATTCTCTCTCTGATATCCTAGAGAGCAAGCCCTAGTTTGTAAATCAATTTGGGAATCTCTTATGTAATCTCCTCTATGAATAAAATCAGAAAAGCCCTTAAAGTGAACGTAGGTTCAAATCGAACCGAACCACTATAAACTGTGAGTTTTTATCCTTTCCGCACTATATTGTTCTTCAACATATTTCTGTACGTATTCTTTTATGTTGATTGAGTTACCGGAGTATCCTTTCACAAACCGGTAAGTTATTAGCAACCTGATGCTTTTTTTATGAGAAAACCCCTCTTCCAAGGAAACAATGGACTAATGCAAGCTGGTAGGAGTCGAATGATCCTATCTTTCCCTCAGATCCACCCCCTTATACCTATTTCCGGTGTTGACGAAAAATATCGTTATCATAAACCAAACCCAAGAGGTTTCAGTGTCCCTTTTTTAAATATAATTTTTATTCCTATGAACTGTCTCTAAAAACGATTTTATATATTTATTTCTAATCAAATTGTTAATTTTTTGGGAACCCATATGTTAATAGTTTTAGAAACTATTTTAATTTTTGAAAATTTTGATGAAATACTAGGTTTAACATTCTTTTTGCTTGAATTATTTTTAGATGGAGCCATAGAATTCTTTTTATATCCTGGTCCCTTTTTTTAGATGCAGACTGAAAATTTTCTATAATTCTATATAAGTTTTTTCTTCCTTTAATGAAATTTGAGATATTTTTGGTAATGTCTTCTAATTTGCTTTTCAGACTAGAATTATCCAACTCCTTATTTTAGTCGTAATTTTCAGCTCTTGATTTTCAGAAGCAAATGCATTATTCTTTTGTTTTAGTTTCAATTTTTTGACTTAGTAATGTAAGTTGAGAATTAATATTAGAAAATAATTCTTGATTTTTTTCTGTATTCTTCTTCTAATATTTCTTTCTCATCTTTAGGCATATCCCTTTCGAATTCTACCTTTTTGATTTTCAAGAGCTTCTTTACATTTTCTTTTGTAACTATTCCTAGAATCTAGAAGTTCTGAATTCACTTCTGCCATACCATGAAATGTTTAATCGCTAACCTCATTATCTTTAGCTATAAAGCATACGTAGCTTGCTCATTATTGCTATTGTTGTCACCTTCTGAGGAAAAGGAATCTGAGTCATCTCATGTTATTGAAAATGTCTTCTTGTTGTATTTATCTTTCTTGTTTTTATTGTGATATTCTTTCTCCTAGTCTGAACATTCCTTTTGTATATGCCATTTCTTGTGACAATTATAGCATTCTAAAACTAATGATGATGGCTTGCTAGAATTGTTGTGACAAAAGTTTTTCTTGCCCTAAATTTTATTTCCTTTCCTGCATTTTAAAAACTATTTGAAGTTTTTGGCAATTAGTGCTATATCATCTTTATGTGAATCCGAGTCTTCTTTTTTAGCATGAAATGCGAGATTCTTTTTGTCCTAAGCCTGTACTCTTTTAGTCTGTAAATTAACTTCGTACGTCATTAGATTTCCTATTAACTATTTTGGTTTCATGGTAGAGAGATCATTTTCTTCTTCAATAGCTAAGACCTTTCTTTTCTAATCTTCCATTGAAGAGTTTAGGATATTTGATACAACATCAAAATTAGAATATTTTTCTCCTAGTCCTAACAATGAATAATAAATGTTTTGAAATCTGGAATACATGTCATTTATGGATTCATCTTGTTCCATACTAAAGTTTTGAAATTGGCTTTTAAGAATGGTTATTTTGCTTTACCTTGTTAGTTTCTTCATGAGTGACCTTAAGTGTTTGCCATAATTCATATGTAGTGTTGCACATTCTAATATGGTTGAATTCAATTCTATCCAAGGCACAATGCAACATATTCATGGTTTTAGCATTTGTAGTAGCATCAATTTTTTGTTAATTTGACCATGAAGAATATTATGTAGTAGGAATGTGATATTCAGTTTGTGTGATGTTCCATAAATCAAAACCATTTGCCTGCGTATATATTCTCATACGTGTAGCCCAATAGTTATAATTCATGCCATTGAATAGAGGTGGTCGCGCAGTGGATTGACCTTTCATAAAGCTAATGTTATTGCTTATGTTATCATTATTTTCCATATTATCAAGATATAAAATAACTTTTTATGGTTATAAGATGTCTTTGATTTGATACCAAATGAAAATACTAGTAGGATCGAGTAATATGGAAATACGCGTAATAGACTAAGTGCGGAAGAATTAATTTTTCGTTTTGAATATTTCTCGGCCATGGGGACATTCAAAACCCTAATGGCAATTCAAAAAATGCGATTTCTAATTTTGCATCTTCTTTCTCTAATCACATTTCTTTATCACAAGATGACAAGCAAGGTGAAGACAAATGTAACACCCCGTAATTTTAAAACAAAACGGGACATAAGAGATAATTAAAGAATAATTAATCTTTAAAAGAAGAATTAAGGGAAACGGGTTGCGCCATTGCGTTCGTCTCGGAATTCTACTTGAGATAGAGTCTGAGTTTGCGTAAAACGGATATAGTATGAAGAAGTTATGGAGGTTAGAAGATTTCAGTTTAAACCAAAATTAAAATAAAATATTCAAAACAGCGAAGGCGAGAGGAGGAAACACGTAACCGACCACGTTTGGGGTGTTGACCCAGGTCCCGTTGGGTCGACACCTATGTCGATTCAGGCTCTTTGGGGTCAACACCGGGGTCGACATAGGTGTCGATCCCCCTGTAGGGGTCGACCCCATCAGCCAGATCTGGGCAGTGGCGATTTTTGGTGTCTTAGGGCATATGTGGCTTGTTCTGATTGTCCTGGTGAGGTGGCTTTGTGACTTGGATGGTTTAGATTAATCCTAGATTAATCTGAAGGCTAGAATTAATCCTAGACATCTATATATACATCTCTAAACCTAAATTCTAATTCATAACAATCCTTTATGACGACTCTATGTCGCTGAACTCTCAGTTCTCTTAGCCCCTGCCTCAAAAACCTAAATCATATTAGACGTTCTTCATTAACAATCAACTTTCAAGCTTAAACAACATCAAATTAGAGTTTCTGCAACAACAACAATTCAATTCTCTTTTCTAATCATAGCAATATAAGTTCACGTTATTTTCAGATTTAAATACCTAATTGTAATCTTGGCATGTAATAAAATGAATCTAAGTCCATGCTTGATGATAAGATAATCTTTTCAGATTTATCCTTATCTTTCTATCGAATCCATGATTTTACATGCCTAAGAAGTTATTATATCGATACAATCATGCCTATCTTTGTTGTACGTTAGGCATGTAATCCTTTTTGGTTCATGATGTTATTCTTATGCCTGCGATAATGATTGTATCAGTTTATTCAAGAATCTGTCTTTGTTTGATCTAAATTTCCTGTATTAGGTATGTTGTTACATGCCTATTTTTATGCCTATTCTTATTTTTATGCTCCTTCTCTCTCTTCCCCTATTTCCTATTTCCTTTTTCTTTTATGATCCTGGGTTACCTTCGAACCTAGGCTGAAATCGCGAAATACGAACGATTGGAATACGGGGAATATTTGGGTATAACCTATTTTGGTTAAATATTGGGTATAGTGTATTTGGTGAAATAATTGGGCATAACATATTCAGTGAAATTGTTGGGCATAACTTGTAATTGCTATTGGGGCATTATTATCATTATAACTGCAAGTTTGGGTTAATTGGCATGTAAACCAAGTTTTTGGCGTAAACTGCAAACTGAAATATTAAAACTAGATTGGGCATAACTATTGGTTGGGACGCCAAGCATAATGTATATTTTGATTTTGGAGCATGACTATTATTGTAAATTTGGGAAGATTGGGTGTAGCCTATTTTGATCAGTAACTTGTAATTGAATTTGTGGGTATAACTTGAGAATTAAAACATTACTAGTTTCATGAAATTGGGATAATTAGCATGCAAAATTTAGACTTGGACCTGTACGGTAAATATGTAATTTGGCTAAAAGACGAACATGCCTAACCCGAGGTTAGATTGAGTTGCAGTGTAAAACTGCCCGGAACCGCCCGGCACATCCAGTAACCGTAACAACATAGATCTAATGTGAGAGGTTAGCGCATTTAGCCCAAAACCCGAGGTTAGAATGAGTCTGCGGTAGAAGTCTACCCGGAACCGCCGGGCAGATCCAGCAACCGCAAACAACAGTTCTAATGTGAGAGGTTGGGGCATTAATAAATTAATTAATGCCAATAAACAGACATGCTAAGAATGGTAAGGTTAAATAACATATGAATAGATGACACTTAACCAATACAACATGTTAATTGGACAAGTGGGTGGGGTTAAGTAAATTTAGAACACTTAACCATTATAACATGTTAATTAGACAAGTGGGTGGGGTTAAGTAAATTTAGAACACTTAACTGTTATAACATGTTAATTAGACAAGTGAGCAGGGTTAAGTTAACTAATATAACATGATGAATGAACAAGGTTAAGTTAATAGGAAACACTTAACCAGTACAACATGATGAATGAGAAGGGTTAAGTTAATAAGAAACACTTAACCAATGTAGCATGATGAACGAGTGGGGTTAAGTTAATAAGAAACACTTAACCAATATAACATGATGAATGAATAGGGTTAAGTTAATAGGAAACACTTAACCAATACAACATGATGTGTGGGTGGGTTAAGTTAACACGAATGGACATCACTTAACCAATATTACATAAACAAAGTGGATAGGGTTAAGGCAAGCTTAACCAATAATACATATTGACTTGATAAGTGGGAGGGTTAAGTAAACCTTGGGTAGGTGGGTAATATTTGTATATATAGGCCCACAAACTTAACCGTTAAATAAACATGTTTGAATCAGTGGGAGGGTTAAGTACATCTCGTGTAGGTGGGTAATATTTGCATATATAGGCCCACAAACTTAACCAATAGGAAACCCTAGTAACGGGGACCCATTTCAGTAGTAACCCACATAGATGTATCATGGTACCCTGAACTAGGCAGGGTGGGGCACGATTACTGGGCTGATTATAAGCAGTCAAAGTGGCGGCAGGTGGTGCAGCAGTGCAGGTTCCGACGGGATCACGGGCGTGCACGTATTCCGGAGTGGAAGAATTAGCCACTAGGCATCAGTAAATAAAAAGCTATGCATCTTGATCGTGTCGGGTTGCCACCTTAGGGCTTGATGCACCCTACGGTGGGACCAGCACAGGTATCTACAAGCAAAGGGCTGAGCGACACAAATTAGAACTAGATCGATACGAGTAGGAGCCGATCGGTTAAGGTAGTAAGGATACATCTAACATCTCCATGGCAATTAGGCTGATTGAGGTAAGATCCTCATACTAGATGTACACCTGAAGACTACCACAATTGCGGGGTTGGGATCACCTTATTATATAACAGAGGATACTAGTTATGACACTAGTAGGGAATACAAACCATTCTATAAAAGACACTAGTTAGGATACTAGTTAGTGGTGCAGAGATATAAAAATCAGAATAACAGGGTAGTAGCAAAGCAGAGAAAGAGTAGAAGCGCATTTGGTTTATCTTGCCTTATCATATCTTATGCTAATCTTATGTTATCTTTTTATCTCTGTTATCACGGTATTGTCTTATATTCAGTTTATTCATGTCATGTTACTTTTACCTGTTTACATACTGAAAGTCACTGGACTTACCAGACTTATGTCTGACCTAGTTTGTTTCGCCTCTTTTCTTCCGTTTCCCTCCCAAGCAGTCCGGGAGGGAATGGCCCAGCTTAGTTTGGACCGTTTCTCTTTCCAAGCTCGAAGATAGTCGATGTATTGCTTTGGACTCTCTTTTCCACTGCTATGGCTGGCTCATGCTTTATTGGGGAATATCATTGTCATTTTATGCTTCTTTATTTTGTTAAACAAGACAAATATTTTGTTGTATTGGGTATTGGTATTGGAAAAGATGTTGTTTTATCAATGAAGTAAAGTTTTATTTATTTTCCGCTGCTTTATTTGTCTGTCTTGTAATTTATCTGCATCTTTTACCTATAACGCTCCATAGAAGTTAATGCATTCCCTTAATGAGTGACCTTAATGGAGGTGGGGTGTTTCAACAAAGGTGTACCATCTTCGTATAGGGATGTGCTTCTGAAGCCAAATGTAAAGCAATACACTTATTTTAATAATTCCAAAAGTTCCTTCGCTCAACAGCCGCCTCGAAATTCTAATCGTTATTCTAAAAAAATTAAACACATCAGATCTAACAATGGGTGCTTCATATGCGGATCTTTAGATCACTGGACTAATTGATGTCGAAATCCAGTTTTATGTTTCAGATGCAATAAAACAGGGCACAAGGGTTTTAATTGCAGATCCCATCTCAAAACTCCACAAAAAATGGCGAACTCTAAAATTAAAACTCATATTTCAGCTGAAACATTTCCAAATGATTTTAAGTGGGCTAGATATATGGTGGTAGTCTCCATAGACCGGGGAGCTTTCTCTATCATTGAACTTGAAGATCTCATCAAATCCAGGCTCGGTAATAGAGGGTCATATTGGAACTGGACTGTTAGAAGAATGAGCGATGATTTGGTTGTGAAATTCCCTCCCTGTTGACGGATAATTTCTACTATTTCTTTGTTATGACGAAGGGGGTTGTGAATCTAAAGAGGTGGAGCCCACATGTAGGCAGTATAGCCAAGAAGAAGGTCGAAGTATGGGTTAGTCTGAAGAACTTGCCGGTTGTTTGTAGACGTTTGGACGTTCTCAGAGCAGCACTTGCGGATTTGGGGTATATGAACAGACTTTGGTATGGATCTTTGCATGCTGCAGAATATACTTGGTTGAGGGCGCTGATTCTGATTGATGAAGATATGGTACTCCCGCCTTTGATTATTATTCCCATTGAAAACTTTTATCATGAGGTAACCATTATGAAGCTGGATGGAGAGTCTTGTGAAGAGTTTGACATAAGGGAGTTCAGAAGGAGTGTTTTTGCCAAAGGCAATGATGGTAGGCTGATGGTTCTGAGTTCTTGGAAGGGGGGTTGGCTCTGCTTGCGTTCCAAATGTTCCAGTTACGAATTCCCCGAGTGCTAGTGCACATGTTGTTCTTTTATCAGAAGAAGTGGATAAACCGGAGAATGTTAAGAAAGTGGAGAATGTGGATAATGCTTTTGTGAATTATGAAGGGGGAGCTCAGGTTAAAGTTGATGCAGGTGGAAACATTGTGGGAGTTTGTAATAAGCAGCCAAATGCTGGTGATGCAGTAGGTTTGGACGATTTTGGAGATGATCTGGGTGATGGCTATGTGCATTTTGATGGCTACAAAGATAATTCTCAAGACAGTGTCTCCATGGTTCTTGGTGGCAGCAATGCTTTGGCTCTAACGGATTCTAGAGAGTACTCTGGGATCACTAGCAAAAGGATAGGCAAAAGACCTATCGACAACTCTGGAGTGGTGATGCTAAGGCGCAGTGCAAGGGGCCTAACTCATCCTATGGAAGGTAGCATTTTTGTCCGTGCTATTCTTAATACTTTGTCCTCTGAACAAATGCATGAGCTTGCTAGTAGTTCTGGTTTAAGTTAAATAATGATGTAATTTGTGATATTAAACGCAAGGAGTTAGAAAGGGCTAGCGTTTCCCCATGATTATTGTAACTTGGAATGTTAGGGGTCTAGGTAATTTTGATAAATGTCATAGGGTCAAAAATTACCTAAAATCCATTAAACCTGATATTGTGATGCTACAAGAAACAAAGCTTGAAAATCCTGAAAATAATGTGTTCAGAGTTTGTGGTGGGGAATTATTGATGTGTGGAAGTTCATCCCAGCAGCTGGTTGTGCGGGAGGTTTGTTCACTGGCAGGAATAGTAATAGTTGGACCATCAAACGAGAGATTAGGTAGAGTTATTGTTTGCATATGGTGTTAGAATGTAAAATGACAAAGATTTTATACTTCTTTTCAAATGTATATGGCCACGACACTAGAAGGGAGAGGATGACACTTTGGAATGAAGGTGTGGAGTTTCATAAACTAATTTTCAGCCCATGGGTAATTGGAGGTGACTTTACTGTTACTTGTTTTGAATATGAAAGGAGCAATAGAAGTTCCAACTATGTTAGAGACATTGCTGACTTCAGTGATTTTGTAAGGGAATGCGAGTTGATTGATTTACCCCTTGCTAATAGAGAATATACCTGGAGTGATGGTAGAACCCCCCAACTTTGGTAAAGCTTTATCTTTTCTTCATTAATTCTCATTTTGATGATGTTCACCCCTTACTTTTCGAAAAGGTTTGTCCTCTATTCTCTCTGATCATTGTCCAGTTGTTTTGGGCACTAGTGACTCCTTAAGGAAGAAGCCTTTTTTTAGATTTGAAAAAATGTGGTGTCTTGAAGATAATTTTGATGATATGATTGGTAAGAAATGGGCTGAGTTTGGTGACAGAGGTGATGCCGCTAGAAACATTTGTAGGAAGTTCAAGCTTTTGCGGATGTTTATTGTTAAGTGGAACATAGAAGTGTTTGGTAATATTAGACTCAAAAAGAGAAAACTGAGATGGAAATTTTAGAACTTAATGTTCTTAAGGAGGAAAGATGTCTTACTAATGCGAAGAGGAGTTGTTGCAAAGAAAAGAGAAAGAACTCAATAAAGTAATGGATCAGGAGGAAATTTTTTGGAGATAAAGATCCAGATCGCAGTGGTTGAAGGAGGGGGACAAAAATACTAGCTACTTTCATTGAGTTGCAAATGGCAGATGAAGAACAAATATGATTCATAGTATTTGGAAGGATGGAGAGGAAATCTGCGATCAAAAAAAGTTGAGGGATACTTTTACAGATTTTTACAAGGGTGTTTTTGGTGAATGTAGTGAGAACTGTATTTCTGTTGACTGGCAGAAGCTATACCCTATTAAACCAGACCTTTCTGACGTTGGGAATGAATTCTTTGAGGAAGAAATTTTGATTGCATTGAAGGAAATGCCAAGTGACAAGGCACCGGTCCTGATGGTTTTCCTAATTTCTTTCTTAAGCAGTATTGGAGCTTGGTTAGGAAAGATGTTCTACGTCTGTTTGAGGAATTCTATAATGGATCTCTGAGATTGGATTTAATCAGCTATGCCAATGTAGTATTAATTCCAAAAAAAGAAGGCAATGTCTTAGCAGCCGATTTTAGACCAATTAGTCTTCTGAATATTAGCTTCAAACTCATCACTAAGGTGCTACAGACTGAAGACCAAGATGGATGTTTTAATTGAAAAATCTCAAACGGATTTCATCAAAGGTAGATACATTCTGGATGGAGAAGTTTTGGTATAAGAGGTCATTTCTCATTGTGATCTCCCTTGTGCCATTGCTAAGTTGGACTTTGCTAAAGCCTTTGACACAGTAGATTGGAATTTTATGATTGATGTTCTAAGGACAAGGGGGTATAATGACCCGAAATCCCCCTTACGGGAAATCACGGATTGTACCGAGGACACGACAAATTAGAACACAAACTGAAGAACATTTCATTGCTTATTACAACAATTTCATCAGAATATAAGAATATACAGAGTATGAATAAATATTACACATTTACTAAATATCAGAGATTTACAAGTTACAATGCAGCGTAAAAATAATACAAAACACAACTGAAAGTAATACACGGATACAGAGCTTTCTGTATATCGCTTCAACTGTAAATCAGGATCCTGTGGGCATAAATCTGCAAAACCAAAACTAGTAGCTGCCCGTGCAGAAAATAGGGGCACCCAGAGTTTAGGTTAAAACAATAAAATCCAGGTCAGTCATGTGACTGGTGTGAGAACTAAAATAGTTATTAATCTTTATTTTAAAGTTCGGTAAATCAAGGGACCATGCCGTATAACACGGAACGGGTTTCCTCCCAAGAATACCAGTGCATAAAACAAACAACGCAATGCTAAAGAAAGAACAATGAAGCTATTATAAGACTCAGGTCCCATCACACAATGCAACACAAGCCGGAGGATAGAGTTTTTACTTTATAATAGCCAAAAATGCTTGGTATGTGAAATTTCATATTTTATTATTACTATAAGTGTATAGTGTCAAAACAATTCCAATCATAAGTATTAATCATAGACGACATGGATACCATATATCATGTCGCCAATACTAGGCTCTACAATCAAAACCGCAAATGTCACATATTGGAAGTTAGATTTCCATCTGTTAACCAAGGCAAGGGATCGTCCTTACCGCTTCGAGACGCTCTAGCCCGCCCCTCAGGCAAGTACTCTGTCAAGCCTTTGGATCATCAGGGCCGATCCACATGGAGTGGATTAAAATGCCTGAACAATGCGTTTCCCCGCCCTATGGGGCGGAAACTGGTCATATCCCGACCAAACCATCAGCCCCGGAATGACCGATATAACCGAGGCGCCTCGCAATCCATCATCCACATACGTAAAATGTCAGGGCTAGTAAAACATAGACACCACTCCTAGCTAGAAGTAAACACATGCCCTCCCTGAGGTCCTCTCCCGTTTCTGGTTCACACCGGTGTGTGAAGCTCGCGAATTAACGCTACACAAAGCCATGCTATATTAAAGCCATGCTTTGATCATCAACCCCAAGACTCTGCTTTTTAACAGAAGCCTTGATCATTTGCATCTCAGCATGCCACACAGGCAATTTATGCTATGCAACCGATGTCTATCAATCACACAGAATGAAATCCGATGTCAGACACACATCCATTTACAAGTTCGTTCTGGGTCTGAACGAAACCGGAGGCACTTTATTCCTTCCCCATATGTCCAATACAAGGGAGAGGTCCTCGGATATCCGGTCGATCTTCAAGTACGTCTGGACGATCACCACTTATTACCTTGTCTTGGGTGTACAGCCCAATTAAGACATCAATAATCATCCAAATGATGTGAAGACCTCCAGTCTTCAACACCGTCTTCATCCTCGACATATCGAATAAGTTATTTAGAATGGGATAAACCCGGTCTTTCTGGATAACTCGCATATATAATGAACAAGTGCTATAAAAACACAACATACGCCTCATTCCAATCTAGAATATTCCTTTATTCAAATATTCTTATACTTTGGGAAAGGTTCCCATTAATTTTATCAAAGATAAATTCTTTAAATTTATTCTTTAATCTTCCTTTGGATATCATTTCAATCTAATTAAAGATGCGTTAAAAATTCCACTTAGTTTTAATCTTCCCAAAAATCAATATTAACGATTGTTTAACTTGGGAAATCATATCCTGTCTTTAACTGGGTTAAAGAACCAATGTCATTTAAAACACGGTTCACTATAAACCCAAAATCACATTCCATTCCATCAGCCTTTAACCGTAAATTAGCAAGTGAACAATTCCGTAAGTATTAACCCCAAAAGCCGAAACCAACATCAGATCAATACCCAAGAAACCATTCTACTTAACTACTCTCCATTTAGTTTCTAATTTTCTTAACTCCATTGGGTCTAAGAACAGTATTATTAAAGATACCATTCATGACAACCCAAAATCTTATTCCATTGTTAATCGGGTTAAAGAACAAGTGTTATTTAAAACACCGTTCATGATAAACCCAAAGACCAATTTCAATTCCATTCCAATTAAATATCAATTAATTGGTATACTTCATTAAATATAAATAAAAAGATTTAATCTTTTCTCAACTGGGTTCAAGAACAGTGTTAATGAAGACACCATTCACGACAAACCCAAAATCACATTTTATATTAAATACAAGGCTATGAATAGAAAATATATCGGCTTATATTTAATATCAAATCCTGGAATCAACAAATACCGTATTGGAATAACGATATATATATATATATATATATATATATATTCCAAATTCCTCCATAATATCCGTATAATTACGGAATCCAATATCGAAATATTCCGAAGATAATTTTGATTCAAATCCATTCCAATTCATATATTGGAAATTCTGGTTATTTTTAAAACCATTTCAAATCCAATTTAATTATTTAAAAATATTGGATTTCATGATTCTAGTTCATGACTAGTTCATTTCGATAAAAATGTATTTTTACCTTTTCAAATATGGAATTTTTCATCCTAATTCTTTCCAAATCATTTCTTATGATTTTACACAAATTATCGATATTTTTAATAATTTTATCAAGGCCCGTACAGTCGATTTCCATAAACGGCCATCGAACTGCACTTACAGCGACCTTTTCCAAATTTTTGATTTGGACATAATTCAAAATCCAGCTGTTAGATTTCAAATCTCTAATATTCATTAGAAAGATCTTTTCGATACGAACCCAATGGTTTCGGTTTTAGGAGAATCCGACGGTCGGATCTCCCGTATTGTCCATTCGAAGTCAGTGGTCGAAATTCGTGAACTGTTGCAGCGTGACGCGTTCTATTCAGGCAATTATATTATATATATAATATATATTTCATCGATTTCCATTTAAACGTATTTTATAAATCGTTTTAAATTCGGTTTCAAAACGATTTCAACTTCATATTCAATTTCAAATCAAAATTGAATATTCCATATCATCGATATATAAATGATAGTATTTTCAAAACATTAGATTTTGAAATCAATTCCTTTTTTATATTCATTCTAAAAATGAATAAAATCGATATAAATATCGTTCACGTCAAAATGGCGTTAATCTAATCAACACGGCTCTATATATTTAAATATTTTCGTGTCCATCCCAAATCAGACATCAAAATCAGATTTTGATCTTTAACTGAATATTATTTTAAAATATTCATTATTTTAAAATATTCGTTATTTGAAAATATTCATTCTTTCTGAACTGGAATCAGACATAGCCAATTACCATATAATGTCATTATATGGATTTCATACACACATGTATACAATAACAATCAAACGCACTCAACCATCATCCAGAGTGCATTCTACACTGCATGAGCATTAAATATAAATATTTAACGCTTACACAGCTTGTCAATCAATCGATCGACACACAACTAAATATTGGGATTAATGTATGTCCAATATCATCCCAATACCCATGTGGGGTTTTCAAACAATGAACACAGATTTATTTGTGTAGTTAGGCGACGAGTAAAATTTATCGTCCCAATCAATATCAGTCAAATGTGTGTACATAAACAAATCGTCCGATTTGTTTATAAATATTTATTTTATTCATATACACATTAAAAATTATATTTTTAACTATGAAATATATTATTCCTTTCCACATCACACAATCAATTTTCACAACACAATCAAACAAACAAGTCGTCCATGGTCTGTGGACGAGGGGTGTCGGGTGCTGCTAAGCACCGTCTGCATCCTAGTATATATTTTATCTAGAAAATAAAATAAAAGTGAGAAGTTCTCACTTTTGGGTTCCACTCCTTCTTTCTCTATTTCTGAACGGTTCGGACTTTGTTTTGATTTCAGCCCGTTCCATCGCACTCCTTTTCATGCTGTTCATAGTAAAAATCATATTTTTATTATTCAGTTTTATATAAAAACATATTTTTACATCGTTGCTTCGTTATAAAAATTATATTTTTACAACGCTACTTTCTATATAAAAATTATATTTTTTATAACGCTAACTTCTATGTAAAGATTATATTTTTATTTCTCTACTGAAACATTATAAAAATCACTACTTTATATTGTTATCGTTATATATATAAATCACTTCTTTATTTGCATATCATATAAAGAGAAATCACATTTTCGTTTCAAAACAATGTATATAAAATTCATAATTTGATCTTCATACATAAATAAAAATCATAATTTTATTTTCATACATATATAAAAATCATTTTTTATCGCTTCATTCCAATAAAATAAAAATCATATTTTTATTTCGACTTCATTTATTTTTACAACGCTTCTTTCGATATAAAAATTATATTTTTATATCTCTAATTCTTATATAAAATCTAATTTTTATTTTTCTCTTCACACTACTTCACGTATAAAAATCCCATTTTTATTTCATATCTATATGTATAAAAATCGTATCTTTACATGAATAACAATCTAAACTTCATGAATAAAAATCGTATTTTTGTTTTCAAAAATCTAATCTTTTTTTTTGTTTTCAAAAACCTAAACTTTTTCAACATATAAAAATTCAAACTTTGCATTATAAAAAAACTATTCTTTTCAACATATAAAAATCTCTTCTTTATTTTTATAAAAATTATAACCTTATTTACATAAAGATAATAACTTTATTTACATAAATGTGATAAAAAAAGGAAGTAAAACTCACTATATTTCGATCGTCGGAGGCTTGGCGACTGGGGAGGGGCTTCATCGTCGGAGGTGGAGTTTGCTGAAGGCGGCACAGGTGGTGTGGTGGTCGGGGACTGTTTTACAAAACAAAAATCGAATTTTTAGTTGCAGTGGGGCCTACGATCCGGGTTGGTGGCTGTGGGAGTGGCGCGGGGTCGGGTTCAGGGAGGTGCGGCCAGGTGGTTGGTGGTCGGAGTGGGCCACGGTGGCTGATTTGGGGATTGGGAGGGTTTGGATCGGGTTTTTGAAGGAGGGGGGAGGGCGACGGCTGGAGGATGGTCGGAGTGGGACTGGAGGGGCTCGCCGCGGCTGGGCGAGGTGGCGGCCGACTGTCCGAGCATGGGAGGCGGCTGGAGGATGGTCTTCGTTCTTTGTTCGTGTTTTTTTTGTTATTTCTGATTTATTCAGGGAGAGAAAAAGTGAGAAGGGGGTGTTAGTTTATATAATTATTATTTTATTATTATATTTTCTTCCATTTAATCTAAGTTTTTCATACGAATCTCTAATCAAACCCATTGACTGTCATCCCCAGCTAATTATTCCCATTCCAAATACAATGGGATATGTTTCATAAGCCAATTCTATTGTTTCGATCAGTTTTTCTTTAAATTAAAATATGAATCAGTGTATATTGAATTTACACGTACATTTCAATTTACTAGGGCCATATACAAACTCTAAAAATTCCAGAAAAATTATTTCTAGCTTCGTATTGACGATACGGTCCTAACAAAACTAATTTCGTCAAATTTGTAGACCGTTTGAAAAATGGCCATTTTCTAATCGATCCAAATTGACTAAAACTGACAAAACACGTTTTACTGCGCCACGCTCACATATTGATCCCAAAAATTATGAATTTTGGAATCTAGCAATAACTTGACATCCCGGATCCAACAAAAGTGGTTTCGTCGAAAACGGAGGTCGTTTGCAAAATTGCCGTTTTTAAGGGCTAAAATTCTGAATTTTCAACTAGGCATATCTTTTTATTCCCGATATGAAATTTCAAATTTTCGGATTCGTTGGAAAGATATCTTCAAATAGATCCTAATATTTTTGGTTTCGCTAAAATTCAGTTTATTTTGAATCATGTACATTCATTTGAAATTTGAAATCGAATTTTCAAACTACCGCACCATTTTCAATTCCTTTTATAATTAAAATATATATTTATATTCTAACGTCGATTCAAATAAATATATACGTTCTAATTCTATTCAAAATAAATTTCTTGTCATTATTATTTAAAATAATTCATTTTAAATATCCAAAATTCATTAAAATTGCCAAAATAAAAATTTTAAATTGGTTCGGATTTTCCGGGTTGTTACAATCTCCCCCACTTAGAACTTTTCGTCCCCGAAAAGGAACAAAGCTGAAAGTTGTTTTACTAACCTACTCAACTTCCAGTTTGGCTTTCATTCTTCAACTCTTCAGTTTCTAAGAACTTTTCAAACTTTTCCAAAAATTTGGCTAACACCCTAAATTTTCGAAAAATTTCGCCATAACCTCCTTTGGATGGGAGCACCGAGAAAATCCCCAAACCGCCACACAGGCCTCTCCAATCAAAAAGAAAAAGAAACAGCCAAGCGGCTAGCCGATTGGCTCATAAATTCATCAAAAACTCCAAGAAATACAATAAACATGTACCTATTTGTCGGGAAAACAATTTTATTTCTCTTCTCTAGCCTCCTTGCTATGACCTGTTCAATATATATGCACATATATGTATGCAATTTCAATAAATTTTTAAGTCAGTTCAATATTTGATACAATTTGGCTTAATGGTTCCAAATTCTAATTAATCAAAACAATAATCAAACAACACAATCAACAATCAATTAGTTGATTAACGTTTCAAATTCATAACTTTGATATACATACAAAAAAAATCCATTTTAGGTGCCAAATCACAACAATAAGCCCTATCTAGTTTTGGTTCTCACACCAGTCAATTGGAAATATATAGATATCTCACTTTCGAATCTCGAACACAAATGCTGATGATGATGCATCATCATCAGGATTATCCCCGGGCGACTAGAGGGTGATTCTATATCTATCCATTATATTAAAACTTCGTATACACGTAGATCAGACGTATATGCAAAATCTTTATATACCTGATTGTCCAAATCAATTTAAAATAAATATTCAAATACGAATAATAAACTTTATATTTTCAAAACAAAATTTGTTTTCATTTTTATTTTAAAAAACACTACTCTTCACACTCGTTCTAGGATACTACTGATCCCATCTCTAACAAGTCATTCCCATTGGATATTACTAGTCCAATCTCTGATGAATTCTTTCCTTCAGTTCTAATATGTCTTGTTCTCGAGCTCTGTAAACCAAAGCTCTGATACCAAACTTTAACGACCCAAAATCCCCCTTACGGGAAATCACAGATTGTACTGAGGACACGACAAATCAGAACACAAACTGAAAAACATTTCATTGCTTATTTCAACAATTTCATCAGAATACAAGAATATACAGAGTATGAATAAATATTACACATTTACTAAATATCAGAGATTTACAAGTTACAATGTAGCGGAAAAATAATACAAAACAAAACTGAAAGTAATACACGGATACAGAGCTTTCTGAAAATCACTTCAGCTGTAAATCAGGATCCTGTGAATATAAATCTGCAAAACCAAAACTACTAGTTGCCCATGTGGAAAACAGGGGCACTCAGAGTTTAGGTTAAAACAATAAACTCCAGGTCAGTCATGTGACTGGAGTGATAACTAAAACAGTTATTAATCTTTATTTTAAAGTTCGGTAAATCAAGGGACCACGCCGTATAACACGGGACGGGTTTCCTCCCAAGAAAACCAGTGCATAAAACAAACAACGCAATGCTAAAGAAAGAACAATGAAGCTATTATAAGACTCGGGTCCCATCACACAATGCAACGCAAGCCGGAGGATAGAGTTTTTACCTTACAATAGCCAAAAATGCTTGGTACGTGAAATTTCATATTTTATTATTACTATAAGTGTATAGTGACAAAACAATTTCAATCATAGACGGCATGGGTACCATATATCATGTCGCCAATACTAGGCTCTACAATCAAAACCGCAAATGTCACGTATTGGAAGTTGGATTTCCATCTGTGAACCAAGGCAAGGGATCTTCCTTACCGCTTCGAGACGCTCTAGCCCGCCCTTCAGGCAAGTACTCTGTCAAGCCTTTGGATCGTCAGGGCCAGTCCACACGGAGTGGATTAAAATGCATGAACAATATGTTTCCCCGCCCTATAGGGCATAAACTGGTCATATCCTGATCAAACCATCGGCCCCGGAACGACCGATATAACCGTGGTGCCTCGCAATCCATTATCCACATAAGAAAAATGTCAGGGCTAGTAAAACGCTGACATCACTCCTAGCTAGAAGGAAACACATGCCCTCCCTGAGGTCCTCTCCCGTTTCTGGTTCACACCGGTGTGTGAGGCTCGCGAATTAACGCTACACAAAGCTATGCTATATTAAAGCTGTGCTTTGATCATCAACCCCAAGACTCTGCTTTTCAACAGAAGCCTTGATGCATCTCAGCATGCCACACAGGTAATTCACGCTATGCAATTGATGTCTATCAATCACATAGAATGAAATCCGATGTCAGACACACATCCATTTACAAGTTCATTCTAGGTCTGAACGAAACCGGAGGCACCTTATTCCTCCCCCATATGTCCAATACAAGGGAGAGGTCCTCGCATATCCGGTCGATCTCCAAGTACGTCTGGACGATCACCACTTATTACCTTGTCTTGGGTGTACAACCCAATCAAGACATCAGTAATCCTCCAAACGATGTGAAGACCTCCAGTCTTCAACCACCGTCTTTATCCTCGACATATCGTCGAATCAGTTATTTAGAATGGGATAACCCGGTCTTTCTGAATAACTCGCGTATATAATAAACAAGTGCTATAAAAACACAACATACGCCTCATTCCAATCCAGAATATTCCTTTATTCAAATATTCTTATACTTTGGGAAAGGTTTCCATTAATTTTATCAAAGATAAATTCTTTAAATTTATTCTTTAATCTTCCTTTGGATATCATTTCAATCTAATTAAAGATGCATTAAAAACTCCACTTAGTTTTAATCTTCCCAAAAATCAATATTAACGATTGTTTAACTTGTGAAATCATATCCTATCTTTAACTGGGTTAAAGAACCAATGTCATTTAAAACACGGTTTACTATAAACCCAAAATCACATTCTATTCCATTAGCCTTTAACTGTAAATTAGCAAGTGAACAATTCCCTAAGTATTAACCCCAAAGGTCGAAACCAACATCAGATCAATACCCAGGAAACCATTCTACTTAACTACTCTCCAGTTATTTTCTATTTTTCTTAACTCCATTGGGTCTAAGAACAGTATTATTAAAGATACCATTCATGACAACCCAAAATCTTATTCCATTGTTAATCGGGTTAAAGAACAAGTGTTATTTAAAACACCGTTCATGATAAACCCAAAGACCAATTTCAATTCCATTCCAATTAAATATCAATTAATTGGTATACTTCATTAAATATAAATAAAAAGATTTAATCTTTTCTCAACTGGGTTCAAGAACAGTGTTAATGAAGACACCATTCACAACAAACCCAAAATCACATTTAATATTAAATACAAGGCTATGAATAGAAAATATATCGGCTTATATTCAATATCAAATCCTGGAATCAACAAATACTGTATTGGAATAACGATTTATATATCTTCCGAATTCCTCCACAATATCCGTATAATCACGAAATCCAATATCGAAATATTCCGAAGATAATTTTGATTCAAATCCATTCCAATTCATATATTGGAAATTCTGGTTATTTTTAAAACCATTTCAAATCCAATTTATTTATTTAAAAATATTGGATTTCATAATTCTAGTTCATGACTTGTTCATTTCGATAAAAATATATTTTATCTATTCAAATATGGAATTTTTCATCCCAATTCTTTCCAAATCATTTCTTATGATTTTACACAAATTATCGATATTTTTAATAATTTTATCAAGGCCCGTACAGTCGATTTCCATAAACGGCCATCGAACTGCACTTACAACGACCTTTTCCAAATTTGATTTGGACATAATTCCAAATCCAACTGTTAGATTTCAAATCTCTAATATTCGTTAGAAAGCTCTTTTCAATACGAACCCAACGGTTTCGGTTTTAGGAGAATCCGACGGTCGTATCTCCCGTAATGTCCATTCGAAGTCAATGGTCAAAATTCGCGAACTCCCGCAGCGTGGCACGTTCTATTTAGGCCATTATATTATATATATATATATAATATATATTTCATCGATTTCCATTTAAAACGTATTTTATAAATCATTTTAAATTCGGTTTCAAAACGATTTCAACTTCATATTCAATTTCAAATCAAAATTGAATATTCCATATCATCGATATATAAATGATAGTATTTTCAAAACATTAGATTTTGAAATCAATTCCTTTTTAATATTCATTCTAAAAATGAATAAAATCGCTATAAATATCATTCACATCAAAATGGCGTTAATCTAATCAGCACGGCTCTATATATTTAAATATTTTCGTGTCCAACCCAAATCGGGCATCAAAATCAGATTTTGATCTTTTACTGAATATTATTTTAAAATATTCATTCTTTCTAAACTGGAATCAGACACAACCAATTAATATATAATGTCATTATATGGATTTCATACACACATGTATACAACAACAATCAAACGCACTCAACCATCATCCATAGTGCATTCTACACTGCATGAGCATTAAATATAAATATTTAATGCTTACACAGCTTGTCAATCAATCGATCGACATACAACTAAATATTAGGATTATGTATGTCCAATATCATCCCAATACCCGTCTGGGTTTTTCAAACAACAAACACAAATTTATTTGTGTAGTTGGGTGATGTGTAAAATTTATCGTCCCAATCAATATCAGTCAAATGTGTGTACATAAACAAATCGTCCGATTTATTTATAAATATTTATTTTATTCATATACACGTTAAAAATTATATTTTTAACTATAAAATATATTATTCCTTTCCACATCACACAATCAATTTTCACAACACAATCAAGCAAACAAACAAGTCGTCCATAGTCTGTGGAGGACGGGTGTCGGGTGCTGCTAAGCACCGTCTGCATCCTAGTATATATTTTAACTAGAAAATAAAATAAAAGTGAGAAGTTCTCACTTTTGGTATCCACTCCTCCTTTCTCTATTTCTGAACGGTTTGGGCTTTGTTTTGATTTCAGCCCGTTCCATCGCACTCCTTTTCATGCTGTTCATAGTAAAAATCATATTTTTATTATTCAGTTTTATATAAAAATCATATTTTTACATCGTTGCTTCGTTATAAGAATTATATTTTTATAACGCTACTTTCTATATAAAATTATATTTTTTATAACGCTAACTTCTATATAAAGATTATATTTTTATTTCTCTACTGAAACATTATAAAAATCACTACTTTATATTGTTATCATTATGTATATAAAAATCACTTCTTTATTTGCATATCATATAAAGAGAAATCACATTTTCATTTCAAAGCGATGTATATAAAAATCATATTTTGATCTTCATACATAAATAAAAATCATATTTTTATTTTCATACATATATAAAAATCATATTTTTATCGCTTCATTCCAATAAAATAAAAATCATATTTTTATTTCTACTTAATATATTTTTGCAACGCTTCTTTCTATATAAAAATTACATTTTTATATCTCTACTTCTTATATAAAAATCTAATTTTTATTTTTCTCTTCACGTGATAAATATCACATTTTTGTACCGCTACTTCACGTATAAAATTCCCATTTTTATTTCATATCTATATGTATAAAAATCGTGTCTTTACATGAATATCAATCTAAACTTCATGAATAAAAAGCATATTTTTGTTTTCAAAAATCTAGTCTTTTCTTTTTGTTTTCAAAAACCTAAACTTTTTCAACATATAAAAATTCAAACTTTGCATTATAAAAAAAACTATTCTTTTCAACATATAAAAATCTCGTCTTTATTTTTATAAAAAACATAACCTTATTTACATAAAGATAATAACTTTATTTACATAAAAATGATAGAAAAAAGGAAGTAAAACTCACTACATTTCGATCGTCGGAGGCGTGGCGGTAGGGTAGGGGCTTCATCATCGGAGGTGGGGTTTGCTGAAGGCGGCACAGGTGGTGTGGTGGTCGGGGACTGTTTTACAAAACAGAAAAATGGTAAAAATAGAATTTTTAGTTGCAGTGGGGCCTATATTCGGGGTTGGTGGCTATGGGAGTGGCACAAGGGTCGGGGACGGGTTCAGGGAGGTGCGATGTAACACCCCACATCCGTTATTGTCACTCACAAAGGGAATGCACTAAGTTCTATGGAGCATTTTAGGGTAAAAGATGCAGATAAATTACAAGACAGACAAAATTAAAACAGTGGAAAATAAAACTTCACTTTATTGATAAAATAATTGGTACAACAACTGTTTTCCAATATCAGAGTATCATCTGTCCTACAAAATAAAGAAACATAAAAATACATTTATATTCCCCAATGTAACATAAGCCAGCCATAGCAATCCAAAGCCGATGTATCCAAGAATCTTCAAGCTTGAAAAGAGCAACCGTCCCAAAACTAATCTGAGCTATACTATCCCCTCCTTAACTACCTGGGGGGGGGGGGGGGGACGGAAGAAAAGAAGATGAAAGAAAACTGGGCCAGACATAAAGTCTGGTAAGTTCAGTTACTTCTAGCATGTGAACAGGGAAAAACAAAACGACATGAATTAACTGAATACAAGACAATACCATGATGATAGGGTCAACAAGATAAGATAAGATTAACACAAGATATGCTAAGACAAGATAAACTAGATATGCTTTAATACTTTCTCCGCTTCGCTATTAACTTGTTATTATGGTTTCTATGTCTCTGCACCACCTAACTAGTGTCCCGACTAGTGATGTTAACGTGATCCCAATCCTGGTTGTTTCGGTTGCCTTCAGGCATACATTTATTGTTTATTACCTAGATTTAATCTAGGGTTCATGCTATCTACTGAACGTTGCCCTTTAGTCTAGGATACACTACCCAGAGTGGTATATGTTCCTAAACTTTCCCCACGCATGTATCGCGAATCGTTATCGCTTGTCTAGATGCACATGTCCTGTAATGTGCTGCCCGAGTTCCGTGTCAGGGCTACTCTAGAAATACGGAACTTGGTCGGGAGCTTTCAGATATATGCCGATGCAGATGCTAAGGTCTGTTTTTATTCCAGTGGCTATGATCCCACTTGACCCCTCCCTCAACTAATGAAAGGCACACCTTGAAAAATGAGAACTATACGCAGGCCCCTTATGCCCCACTAACCTATGGCCATCCGCAACCATAACTAGATAGCAAGTATATGGTCTGTAGAAGTTCTCTGCCTTCCCGCTTCACGAATCTCGATTGACTGAAGATGGATAGTAGACGACGAGTTGCTATCACAGGGCTACCGTTTTCTCGTCGAATCACGCTGGTCCATCCTAGTCTTTAGGTTGCCATATATTGCAACCAAGGCATACCCTCGGTTCTTCTAACGCAGACCTTAACCTCTGTGAGCCCAGGAGAAACTTCTGCAGCCTCACAGAGGGATACCAAGAGTACCCTCATGTCCCCTCGAAGCCTCGGGCTTCGTAACCCAATTCGTTGGAGCCTTCTTTAAAATTAGTTGGACGTTCGCTCCTTCTCGTGTTATACTAAGAATTACTACTTAGTTCTCTTTTTCGTCAAGTTGGATTGGTTAAGTGTCATTAGTCAAGCTAACTTAACCCTCTTTATTTATCCTGTTAAACTGGTTAAGTGTTATCAGTAATTCATGTTGACAACCCCACCACAAACCAAGTTATATTGGTTAAGTAATTCTTATTACTTAACCCTTCCCATTCATCCTGTATTGGTTAAGTGTTCCTTTTTAACTTAACCTTTCCCATCTGTTTTAACTAACATGATATTAATGGTTAAGTATTATCCCTTCATGTTTTAAACTTAACCTTATTCATTTATCACACTCTGATGGTTAAGTGTTCAAGTTTACTTAACCCTACGGTCTATTTCAGCTAACACATCAAATTGGCTAAGTGTATTAAATTTACATAACCCCAACCTCTAGTCTAGTTAACATGTTAAATTGGCTAAGTGTATTAACTTTACTTAACCCCAACCTCTAGTCTAGTTAACATGTTAAATTTGGTTAAGTGTTCCTATGGACTTAACCCTCCCATTCTAGCTTAACTGTGTTAAGTTGGTTAAGTGTTCCTATGGACTTAACCCTCCCATTCTAGCTTAACTGTGTTAAGTGTCTATATGAACCTAACTATACCCATCGGTTTAGTTATCATGTTGAATTGGTTAAGTGTTTTAGTTAACTTAACCCTACCATTCTTGTTCTAGCTTTAATTAAATAAATTAAAGCCGCTACCACTCACATTAGACAGATATTGTTGCGATTACTGGATGTGCCGGTTGGTTCCGGGCAGGTTTACATCGCAACTCAGTCTAACCTCGGGTTAGGTGTATTCGTGTTTTCTAAGTTCAAAAGGGTTTCGATTAATTTCCAAATCCGGTTTTGAAAGTAACCATCCCGTCCGTCGGATCAGTTAGGGATAGCCAGGGAGAGCAGGAAACTTGTATTTTCCAAACCCAAGCCTAGACACTATCCTCTCTGTCACCCTAGAGCTTTCTGGTGTATTTATTAAAAGAGATGTCATTAATAAACCTTTCTTTTGTCTATAAATAAATTGTTAACAATTTATCCTCAAAGTCCATTTTCTTTTCTTTTTTTAAATAAATTTGGCCTATACTATATTCTTTTGTCATGCCCATTAGTATACTTATATTCTAGGCCCAAGTCTTGACTTGCCTATTATTTAACCCAACTTGCAGTTTTAGGCCAACTTAGGTCTAATATTCTTATTTCATTGTCAAAACTAGATTTAATATTCTAGTTTATAATTTATGGCCAAAACTTAGTCTATGAACAATTTATCGTTTGTGACAAATTCTATAAGTAAATTACTCCTAATTTACGTATTCCATTATTACTCTTTTAATGTACATTGTCACATTTATTATTATGGCCCCTTTTTCCTATTGATCATATTTATAATTTTTGGTATGTAAATTATACCAGATTAAGTGTCACTAACCATAATTATTCTAAACATGACAATTACTCACAATTATGACTAAATTCAAAATTGTGCTAATATACTTATTATGCCAAATTAACTTTAATTTAGCCAATTCTGATTTAACAACCTAATTCACAGTTTATGGCAAAACTAGAATTATTATTCTAGTTTACAGTTTTATGCCTAAAATTTAGCTTACTTGAAATTACTAAATTTAATATGTCATATTCCATCATTTATGTCAAATTTCCCAACTTGCGTTTTAATAGGCATGTCATAATACACATTCCAAATTATGCCAATTAATATGAATTTCATGTTGTACCCAAATCGTATTCCCATCGTTCGTATAATCATGATTCATCCTGGATTATAGATAAATCTAGGTTCGTGAAAAAAAAAGAAATGAACCAAAATGCCATGAAAAGATAAATATAATAACTGGCATAGGATGATAATTTACTAATTTCAGATGTAACAAATTACACTGAATCAATTGATTTTAAGCATCGAAGGCCTATAGATCTGATAATATTATGACATGGAAAGGGTTGAATAAATAACATAGGTTCATGTATATGGGTACATCTAACTTATTAGACAAATTCCCATAATCAAGATCCAAGGATAATTAATAATAGATTGAATCGATAATCAGGTTTAGATCCAATATCACAGTCATAATCCTAGGCAATAATATCATGTTCATGAATCATAGGTAATTATCCACAATTGTCTTTGTCATAGTCATAGGCATTGGTTTATGTTCAAATGCTTATGTTCATAGTCAAAGGCATATGGTTTCAACGTCCATAGTTTCATAGTCATAGTCTTAGGCATTGGAAATTTAGTCACAATATGTTCTAGGCCAAAATCAAGAATCAGATCCAAAGGTATGTACAAGCACAGATTCAATGAAATGATAAGGCATATTTCTTATATCCATTAATTTCATGTCACAAATAGAAAAAGGCGTTCAGATCTAAAAAGTAACCAACTTACAGAGATTAGATTCGTAGAAAAACAGTCGTTGAAGTCGTTTGAATCTTCACTTGAATCCTAGCTTGTTTTGAATCTTCTTTTGAAAGATTTGAGCAGCATTTCCTCGTCTTAGATTTATATTATATTTTATTTATTTAATTTAGAGGAGGAGAAGAAGCCATGTCCACCGAGAATTTATGCATCATAAGGTTAGAGAAGAATGGTGTAAAGAGAATGAGGCTAGGGCCTGTTTATATAGAGTTGCAAGTAAATGAGAGCCGTCGATGAAGCCAAGATTAATTCTAGCCGTTCGTTCTAAAGAGAAACCAATTATGTTCACCATTTCTTTCTTAATGTACATTTACTATTATTTGTCAATCAATATAAATACGTACACATTAGATACATCCCCCCTTTTCACACTTATTATTATCTTTGTATGCACATTAGATACATCCCCCCTTTACACACTTATTATTATTTTTATATGCACATTAGATAAATCCCCCCTTTACACACTTATTATTATTTTTATATGCACATTAGATACATCCCCCCTTTACACACTTATTATTATTTTTGTATGCACATTAGATACATCCCCCCTTTACACACTTATTATTATTTTTGTATGCACATTAGATACATCCCCCCTTTACACACTTATTATTATTTTTGCAACTTTAGTGTTAACAGAAAATTCGGGGTGTTACATGCGACCAGGTGGTTGGTGGTCCGAGTAGGCCACGGCGGCTGATTTGGGGATTGGGAGGGTTTAGATCGGGTTTTTGAAGAAGGGGGGAGGGCGACAGCTGAAGGATGGCCGGAGTGGGACCGGAAGGGCTCGCCGTGGTTAGGCGAGGTGGCGGCCGGCTTTTCGAGCATGGGCGGTGGCTAGAGGATGGTCTCTATTCTTCATTCATGTTTTTTTATTTCTAATTTATTCGGGGAGAGAGAAAGTGAGAGGGGGTGTTAGTTTATATAATTATTATTTTATTATTACACTTTCTTCCATTTAATCTAAGTTTTTCATACGAATCTCTAATCAAGCCCACTGACTGTCATCCCTAGCTAATTACCCCTATTCCGAATACAATGGGATATGTTTCGTAATCCAATTCTATTGTTTCGATCAGTTTTTCTTTAAATTAAAATATAAATCAGTGTATATTGAATTTATACGTAATTTCAATTTACTGGGGCCACATACAGACTCTAAAAATTTCAGAAAAATTATTTCTAGGTTCGTATTGACGATACGGTCATAACAAAACTAATTTCGTCAAATTTGAAGACCGCTTGAAAAATGGCCATTTTCTGGTCGATCCATATTGACTGAAACTGACAAAAACACGTTTTACTGCGCACGCTCACATATTGATCCCAAAAATTATGAATTTTGGAATCTAGCAATATCTTGACATCCCGGATCCAACAAAACTGGTTTTGTTGAAAACGGAGGTCGTTTGCAAAATCGCCATTTTTAAGGGCTAAAATTCCATAGCGACTATTCTGAATTTTCAGCTAGGCATATCTTGTTATTCCCACTATGAAATTTCAATTTTTCAGATTCGTTGGAAAGATATCTTCAAATAGATCCTAATATATTTGGTTTCGCTAAAATCTGGTTTATTTTGAATCCTGTACATTCATTTGAAATTTGAAATCGATTTTTCAAACTACCGCTCCGTTTTCAATTCCTTTTATAATTAAAAAATATATTTATATTCTAATGTTGATTCAAATAAATATATACTTTCTAATTCTATTCAAAATAAATTTCTTGTTGGTATTATTTAAAATAATTCATTTTAAATATCCAAAATTCGTTAAAATTGCCGATTTTTTTTTTTTTTAAATTGGTTTGGATTTTCCATGTTGTTACAGGGGATTTCCAAGTAGGTGGATTGACTGGATTCGTATAATTTATTCTTCGAGTAGATCGAACATTTGTGGGAATGGAATTGCTGGCTCAACCATCATATCTAAGAGGGGCTTGAGACAGAGGGACCCTCTTTCGCCTCTTCTTTTTGACTTGGCAGCTGATGTCTTTTCGCAAGTCATTAAGTTCAGTTGCTGTAATGGCATCAAAATAGTTTTGGAAGTGATCATGTGCTAGGGGTATATATTTTTATAATATGCGGATGACACTATTATATTTTGTAGACCTGAATGTAAATATATCGCTGCACTAAATTTTTAATTGTATGCTTTTGAAAGTCTTTTAGGTTAAAAATCAATTTTCATAAGAGCAGTGTTTACACTTTGGGACGTAGTGTAGATTTACACAGGGCTTGTGCGGAACTTCTGAATTGAAAAGCAGATGTATTTCCTCCAAATTATTTGGGCATATGCATTCGTCCTAAGAAGCTGATAAAAAAGGACTGGCAACATCTGATTAAGAAGGTTGACACAAGGCTGGCGAGGTGGAAAGGAAATTCTTTATCAAGTGCTGGTAGACTTATTTTGGTGAACTCGGTTCTTTTTGCGATTCCGATATACTGGATGTCCTTTTATAAGTGTCTTGGATGGGTGTTGGATAGAGCTGATGCAATTCGTAGAAATTTCTTCTGGACCGGCAATAAGGAGACAAAAAAGTTATGCTGTCTTGTACCTTAGGAGCAGTTGTGCAAGTTTAAAGATCAAGGTGGTCTTGGGGTTTTAAACTTGAGAAATATGAACTCTGCCCTCCTGTGTAAGTGGTTGTGGGTAATGATCAGCACCAAACAATTTTTTTGGAAGGAATGGATTTTTAGTACATGCTATAATGGTAGATTTGACTGGAACTCCGATTTTTCCCATTGTTCCATATTTTGCAAGGTGTTGTGGGTAATTCTCATTGGATTAAGATGGGTATTAAGATAGTGGTGAAGAATGGCTACATCATCTCATTCTGGTTTGACTGTTGGTTATCCCCTATCCCCTTTTGTATAAATTTTAAAGAACTGTTTAAAATTGCTAGCAATAAACACTTTACTGTCAGAGAAACATATGATATGGAGGCAACTAACTTCAAGTGGAAAACCACCTTTACCAGAATTCTGATCGGTAATGCATTGCTTCAGCTATTTCGTCTTTTTAAAGTGTTGGACAAGGTTAATCTGATCAATGGGTACGATGAATTTGTTTGGTTGTTGGAAGGGGAGAAGAAGACTTTCAATGTTAGTGGCATGTAAAAGATGATGAATTTTGCTGGCACGAGGTGGTTGGGGTTTGATCATATGTGGTGCCTCAAAGTTCCTGCGATGGGTAAGATACATATGTGGATTATTATGCATGGTAGATTGAACAAGGTGGATAGACTACGACGTAAAGGGGTATTTGTGGATAGAGGCTGTGTTTTTTGCGGCAAGGATGAGGAAGATTACTTACATCTTTTTTGTGAATGCGACTTCACTTTTTATGTCTGGACAAAATGCCTGGTGTTCTTAAATCTCGATCTTAAGTGGGGGGAGTACATACTTGATCAGTTTTCTTTTTAGCATTACATTTTCCCAGCGTTAGATGATTCACCAAAATGACACTTATTTGCATTATTAAAGTTTGCTTACTTGTGGATCCTATGGCATGAACGAAACTCCAGGAAGTTTAAATGCAAGATGAGAATGCCTAACCAAATAATATACGTCATTCTTAATCTTATTTCTGATTGGGCAGGCACTAAAAGGAAGAAGTATATTGAAAGCATTGCTGATCGAGTACGTGCGAGGGTCAGAAGGATTGCTGGACCTTTTGCTTGAAGATGATGCTGCTTTCACGGATTGAAGTATCTTACTTTATGCTACTTTGTTATTTTTTGGGACTGTAATATGTTATACAAGCTGCTCTCTTTCTTTTTGGGGGTCTGTAATATGTTATATATGATGCTCTATCTCTTTTTGGCGAGGAATGATGTATTTTACCTGCTTTTTATGTTTGTAAATACTTTGTACATATACGTATGATGTACTGAACTATAGTTAGTAATATATAAAGGAGTGAATCTATATGATTCACTACCTTTTTGCTTTAAAAAAAATAGACTAAGTGCGGAAAATATAGTAGATAATATATATATATATATATATTAATATGCAGTAAATTAGAATAAATGACACTGCAGTTTTTTATACTAGTTCGAAGCACCATCCTATGCCCAGTCCCAGACTCCTTCTGGAATTTTAACTAATCATCAACCCTCACTTAACCTGGAGGAATAAGTATTACAATACCTGAGCAGCAGAATAGGAGAACAGCAGAACTAGATTTAGCCTCAACATCCAAAGTGGACTTTGACGTGCCTGAGCAGTGGAACATGACTTTAAGTAATAGAAAGGTTTGATTGGCTATCATTGTGTTCTTAATACCATGAATAAGTCACTTTAAAGTATACCCTTCCTATAATCTTCTCCTTTGAATATGTACATTAGTAAGTATATGAAGAATTAAGAAGGAAGGTGATTATTTATAATCATATAATATTGAAAATGAGAGAACAAGAGAATATTTTTAGAAATATTTTCTGATTTAGAGAATATTAGAATCGAGAAAGTTCGGTGATCTGAAACAAGTGATTCTGCGGTTTATTTATAATAAATAAAATGTTGCACTCATTCATAAATAGATTCAATCAGACGATATGGACATAATTCTTTGATTAAAGAATTATGTCTCTTTAAAAAGTTACAACCCTTTGGTCCAACTGGCTGAAAATAGAGCTAGTACTTAAAAATTTATGCACATGCACACAAAACACAATATTCAGCCGACTGAATCATGAATTTAGCCAGCTGAATGTTCATATGTTTATATTTAAACATTTAAAAATCAACCGGCTGAATTCATGATTTGGCCGACTGCTTTGCACATGTATTGTATATAGGTACACAACCTTATTTTATAAAACTATAATATATTAATTTTAGGAGCGATTTTAACATTAGATCTAACTATAGTATTGACTCAAATACAACAATAATATACCGGTTAATATTGTCTTCGAATCTTCTTGTATTTGAATTATATTCTTCAGTATTTCTCTTGTAATAAATGTTAGTGTGTGATATTTGTCGATATATGGTTGTCATAGTCAAAAATAGCCTAAGAATAGAGGTTCTAACATGCTTATGTCTAGGAAGAAGCTTATTCTAGGACTTGAATCTATTCATGAAGCACCTGAGAAAATCATATTTATTTGTGCGAAAATGAAACAGGCACAAAGTTGCCAAAAAAATCCAACACTAACAACCAAAGGAAGCTTCTCAAGTTCTCAATAGGTGATTCTGTCCACCTTCATGCATCCACTTTAAAGGGGAGTGGGGGTATGCTTTGGCCGGACTAGGAAATTGACTCCCGGTACATTGGGCCATTTCTTATTATAGAGCATATTGGTCCCTATTACCACTAAAATCATCTTAGTATAAAATAGTAGTGAAGGGATATTGTATGAATATAAGCACAGAAGAAAGGACCCTAGAGCAACATACACCAGCATCCCTTAGGAACAAAAGAGCTCAATACCTTTAGAATTATAGCAAAGCTCACCCGACAGAGACCATCCAACGGGGTCTACCCAAAGGAGGGGTTCTTTGATGAGAAATAACCTAAGACTAGGATCAGGAAAAAGGAAAGCACATGCTCCACTTATCGGAAACTCGGAGGACTGTCGGGATCAATCGACTTAACGTTGACACACCAGAGGAAGAGGAGTATCAGACCAATACATAAAGATTATCCAAGGCTGACTTCTAAGAATCGACTTCATGTATAACGAAGGGCTACCTTCACAAGTAACAGAAATATCACCAGAAGACACCTTCAGGAAAACCAAACCGTCTCGAATGTTTTACCGAAAGGTTAAGCTAAGACCCAAGCAGGGATACAAGCTACCCGTACTAATCCACCTAGTACATAAACCAGCAACGGTTTCAAACCGGTAGGTATCTACGTACATCATGAGGACAGGCTCCTCTAAGTACTCACGATAAAGCCGAAGGCCTACATCCGGAAGCTTACGTCTGAAAGCCAATGAGTGGAAGCTGCTACCAGAGGTTCAAACATCGTCTATAAACCGCCACGACAACAAACTCGTGTCAGTCTCGGGGAAGCACAAATCATCCGGAACCCTCACTTCAAAGACCATAATTAGCACCACGAGGACAACAGAGATCCAGACGCCCGAGACCAGGAGAAAAAAGCGGCCAACTGAGGCCAGTGCTGACCCAATAGTCTAACAACGAAAGGACCCCGAATTCTCTATAAATAGGACCCCATGAGTCACATATGAGGGGGACGAACTTTTCATTCCTCAAATCATTTATTCTCTTCTAAGGAGGAGGAACTCATCAATTCTTGTAATACATCTACAACTAATGAATGGAGAATTTCCGGGTCTTAAGCATCTTGCGATCTGATAATCTTTTTGTGCCATAATGATGATACAGGGAGTTAACACTAACTTTACTTATGAGAAGACCAATCCAGATACCCTAGCAATGGATAAGGAACTTTGTAAAAATATGGAGTCTCTTTCCCCTCGCCTCAAGGGTTTGCCATGATTGATCGACACTCTAATGATGAGCCTAACATTTCCTAACCCTTGAAAAAGGGAGGTCATCTGAGGGTTCATAACTTGATCTTTAACGTAATTCTGACCCCCCTCTGGTGTTGGTCAGACGCGAAATGATCGTTGATGTTAATGAACATCATATGACCTTCTTCCTCGAGGACGGGGGAAGTATTAGCTTGTTTTCTTCTTATTACAGTACATCACGCCATCCTCATGACTTGGGGAGCTATCAATTTCACAAATCTTAGTATTAATAAGCTAGATAACCTCCCCAAGAGTCAATTCGGAATACCCTCACACAATACGTACGACATCCATCCCTTAGAAATAAGATGATTAATCATTAGAGTTGAGATTCTTATACCCAGGGGAAGGCCGTCAGGTTTAGTTCTACAGGTCCCAAAATGTATTTCGATAACTCTAAGTCATGACGATGTCGAATCCGGTGGACATGCGTCTTAAATCCCATAATTCGGGTGTTAACGACAAATATTGTTAACATTCTGGTGGTAAAAGGAGGACTTGAACCTCCATCCTTATAGTTAATTTATTAAAGTTAATTTGGTGAATTTATTGCTCTATGGAAGGAAAGATGAAATCGAAAAATTGGAGGATCGAAACAAAGAGCTGGATCCCAACACCACCCTTGAAAGAAATGAAGGTCCAGCGCTCAACCTAAATAATAAGAGAAGGGAACCACGTCCGATCCATAACAACCGCCAGAATCAAACGCAATGGAAGATAATGTCGCAAGAATCTTGGTCTTGGAAAAGCAGCTTCAAGAAGTACAGTGCAAGTCAACGCTGTCCAGGAACAAAAGTCCTCAAAGCTCAACAAATCTGACCAGTGAGATACGAATGAATCTCCATAAAGAAAAGCTCCCATTCAACATTCAAAAGCAAAATAGAGGCTTAAAGCAACCACCTCCAAGATCCAAGAAGAAGAAGTCCCATCTGATGGGGATAGATCATCAAGGGAATCAGTGCAAGCAGGAGCAGTCTGGGAGCTCTACCTCGAAAGGCTATGATCCCGAGAGAGCGAATTATGAAAAACGGAGGCTTACATCAAATACCTCACTCATAAGATTGTCAAGGACTTGTTGGGAAGCAAGGGGAAAAGGACCCGAGATGACAGGGTAAATGAAAGCAAAAGGGTAGCTCCATTCATCGATGAAATTATGAATACCATAATACCATCGAGAGTGAAAGTTCCAACCATAAAGTATCTTAGGACGACTGACCCCGATGATCATCTGATGGCTTTCGACTGCCAGATGAATCTTTACAACGCTTCCGGAGCCATCAGATGCTGTCTTTTTTCGGTCACCTTTCAAGGGGCAGCAACGAAATGGTATCGGCAGTATAGGGAAAACACCATTTACTCGTGGAAACAATTCTCTTACGAATTTTCCGCGCAGTTATGCATCTGCAAAGATCAACCGTGGATTATACGGTCATTGCTAACATCAAACAGAGGCAATGGGAGTCCCTCAGGAATTATTTGAAAAGGTTCGACGTCGAGGCCTTAAAGGCCAAGGATATGAACGATCGTGACAAGCTAATTGCCGTACACTCAAAGCTAATTGAAAACACCACTTCTGTAAGGAGTTATATATCCACTGTTGCAAAGACTTGCAGGATTTCCATTTCCAAGCCAAAAAGTTTATTCAGATGGATGAATTGTACTTCACAAAAAGGAAGTTCGTGCCTCAAGGGGAAAGAGGAAGGTCGAAATTTGGACGAAAGCCCCCGGAAGGAAATCAAAAGAGGTCAAGGTGGGAAGATTCTAATACCAACTCAGTTGAAGTGAACAAGCCCATCTCGTATGTATATGCTATCGCAGAAAAAAGGGTCAATAACTTCCCCATCTCATTCAATGCCAAGAATTGCGACGAACCTCATTCCGGTGGTAAATATTGCGAATTCCACAAAACCAATGGACACATGACTTATGAGTGCAAGGTGTTGGAAGGGATCATCCAAAAGCTGATCCGAGAGGGACACCTGAAGGAATTTTTTTTATACAAGACAACATTAGCTCGACACATAAATGGATGCTTACTCGGGATACAACCAAATTCCAATGCACAAACCCGACGAGGAGCATACAAGCTTTGTCACTGACTGGGGAAGTTTTTGTTATAAGGTAATCCCCTTCGGTTTGAGGAACGCAGGGGCAACATACCAAAGAAAAGTAAACAGGATGTTTCAAGAGCGAATAGGGCGCAATATGGAAGTATATGTGGATGAAATGCTGGTGAAGTCCACCAAAACAGAGAACCATCTCAAGGATCTGGAGGAGATGTTCGAAGTCTTAAGAAGTTACGAAATGAAGCTAAACCCTCAGAAATATTTGTTTGGAGTTCAATCCGAGAAGTTTTTGGGGGTATGTAGTAAGTGAACAGGGGACTGAAGCTAGCCCTGATCAAATACAAGCTATCAAAGATATGGAGGAATCTAAAACAAGCAAAAAAGTCACGAGTCTAAACGGGAAAGTAACAGCCCTCAGTAGGTTCATTTCCAAAGCCACCAACTAATGTGTTCATTTCTTCGATGTTATGAAGAAAAAGAGGAATTTCGAATGGAATGAAGAGTGTAGGAAGGCATTCCAGGAATTAAAACTCTATATGGGAATGCCTCCAATTTTATGCAGTCTCGAGAGGGGAGAAGATCTATAGCTATATATGGCTGTTTCAGAACATGCAGTGAGCTCAGTCCTGATAAGAGAGAATAATGGGACTCAGCATCCCATCTACTACATTAGCCGAAGGCAAAAGGACGCAGAAGCCTGGTACCCTATTGTTAACCGGCCTTTTGGTCCGGTTACCAAAAGTACTCAAGATACGCTCGACTCAACTCATCGCGTGAAGACATGGCCAAGGGCGAAGCTCAGGAAGTGCAGGAGGAAACCGAAGAAAGATCGCGCCAACGAGCCTCGACCACATCCCTTACCAAACATACTTCGCACCAAGCCAGGTGCGAAATTTCGTGCCTAGTAGGTGTGAAATTCCGCACCTATCAGGTGCGAAGTTTCGCACCTTACAGATGCGAAATTTCACAACTATTAGGTGTGAAATTTCGCACTTGCTAATTTCGCATCTGCAAGGTGCGAAATTTCGCATCTGATAGGTGCGGAATTTCGCACCTACCAGGTACGAAATTTCGCACCTGGCTTGGTGCGAAGTATATTTGGTAAGGGATGTGGTCGAGGCTCGTTGGCACGATCTTTCTTCAGTCTTCCTCCTGCACTTCCTGAGCTTCGCCCTTGGCCCTGTCTTCACGCGATGAGTTGAGTCGAGCGTGCCTTGAGACTTTCGGTAACCGGACCAAAAGGCCAGTTAACATTTGCCCCCCAAAGTACGTCTTGTCTTGACATGATGTGCTTTGGAATGAAATTTGAGATGGTAGTTGGGTTGCAAATTTATCCTGCAGGTTATAGGAAAAGACATGTTAGCTAGCGGGCTCGCTCGCTGGGTGATCGTGAGTGAGCCACTGTTGGTGCCACATTCACGTTGCTAGGTATTTGCAGGTGCCATCGTCGTGCGTTTTTAGGCGATTTGACACTTGAGGGGAATATGCGTACGCGAGCGTGAGGGCTGAGAGGGTATATATGTACCTACTCTCTCTCTCTTTTTTTAGGTACGAAATTCTGAACCACTGGGGTTCAAAATTTCGAACCGTATAGGTTTGAAATTTCAAACCGTGGTGGTTCGATACATCGAACCGCAAGGCTCAGAATTCGAGCCCCGGAGGTTTGAAATTTCGAGCCCGTAGGTTCGAAATTTCGAGCCTCGGGTCGGAATGCGAAGGGACTTTTTCCCTTTTATTATAAATAGGCCCCTCCCCTCTTCATTTCTCTTCCTTCTTCATTTTTACGTCATCAGCTACCACTATTCTAAATGCTTCTTTACTCGACCCTTTCGAGAATTTTTTTTAGGTAATGGACTCGGTCAAAGGAGGGAAGGAAGAAGGGAGGTTGAAGTACGGTGGTCATAGGAGGCTCAAGATTTCGAGCTAGGCAGGGGAGGTTCAGAAATTCGAACCTAATGGAGCTCAATTTTTCGAACCCCGTAGGGTTTGAAATTTCGAGCCTTGGGCTCGAAATCCCAATCTCCTGCGCCCAAGATTTTTCGAGCCCTGGGGCTCGAGACTTCAAACCCTAGGCCTCGAAATTCCGAACCCCGAGAGCCCGAAAGTTCGAACCAGAGGGGTTCGAATTTTCGAGCCACCATGGTTCGAATTTTCGAGCTGCCTAGGTTCGAATTTTCGAGTCAGAGTGTTTCAAATTCTCGAGCCACCTAGCCTCGGATCTTCGGACCTAAGTGGTTCGAATTTTCGAGCCCGGGGGCGGGCTTGATGGTGTTGCCTTGGCTGGATGCCGGTATTTGCCGCTTCAAACTTCGATTTCCGGACTACCTATCCTTGGACTTATATACTTCTTATTTGATTGCATGAATGTACCAAGGTGCACATAGATAACTATACGGACAAGGACTCGAATCTTTAACATAGGATAGCATATATCTGGACTGTAACCGAACTGCAAGGGTCTTTAAAGTTTCTGTGTACATTCTGATTCTTGCATGACAGCGCACACACTTGTTAATTTTCACCAACGCAAGCGGTACAGGTTATGTCACTGCGATGTCTAATACTGGTGTATTAAAGTATAGAGAACCATGCAAATAAGATCGAGGACCGGGAAACTTCTAGAAGCCGAGTCTTCCCCGCCCTCGTCTCACCCTTCTGATTCTACGAACAATGTCAGCTCCGAAAGCAGCGAGCTTGAGACTACCGAAGAGTCGGTTCCTTCCCAGTCGGGGATCTTGCCTGAAGTGTCGGAGCACGGGGAGCATGTTGAGAGGCTACATTCTCTAGTCGTACATGCCGAGATGGAGAATGTGGATATTATGGACGGTGGCGAGCCACCTGCCCCAGTAGCTCCGGACATGCTACCTAACGCAGTTATTTTGGACAATCCACTGGACTCGGTGCCGTCACGTTTGGATGCCACGGCAGTTAGGAAGTTGGCATTGCGGTTTAGCATCCCGGACGGAGATGCTCATGCCCCTGGAATGAGCGAAAGGGCCCATGCACCACCAGAGGGCTTTACTGCTTGGAATCGACATACTTGCTTTGCGGGGTGCGTGCCCCCGGCCAATGACTTTATTCGGGAAATGCTATTATACTTCCGCCTTGCCCCTTCACAACTACACCCGAACGCTTATTCTTCGCTCTTGGGTACTTGTGTTCTTTATTGAGAATTTCTACACCGGGATCCTACCAGAGAGGATATTCAGTATCTCTTTCGCTTTAGGCAATCAACTGGTGGATCGTCCTCCCAATGGTTCATGGAAGTGTCTCCCACTACTAGATTCTTTGTTGGAAAGTGGCCCAGGCCGTTTGTGATTAAGCATGACTGGTTCTTTGTTCGCTGCCCTCCCGGGTTTGCGTGGAGGTGGATACAAGGAAGTGAGTACCTTCGATCTCTTCTTATAACATTGTCGGGCTCCGTGTCTCATTGTTTTCAGATTGTGGCAGGAAATCCCGAGGCGCCTACTGGTGATGAGTATTGGCAACATATCGATGCTTTGCGAGCTATTCCTGAAGGCTTTCGCAAGATGGATGCTATGGTAGATCAGGACCGCCTTCTGCGTGCTAGGTTGCTTCCGGCCAACCGGGCCATAATCAGGCCTGCCGTGGCGAGTGGTGCATTGAAAGGGAAAACGACGGGAGGCCCTACTGTTTCTGGTTTGAAGAGGAAAATAGCTTCTACTGGGCCTGGACCAATAAAGTCTGTTAAGTTCCAAGAAGATGTCGGCGGTAGCAAAGCTGGTAGCGCGGAGACGTCTGCTCGGGATGTGGGGCTAATTGACGCTTCTGTCCCGCCCCCGGTGGGAGGGACGGGAGAAGAAGCATTGGCTAGCCCTCATTCTCCTATGACCTTTCTAGATGCTACCGCTTCCCTCCAAAAAGTGGATCAGTTTGCTGGTCTGGGTACTGTCCCTGTGGACTTGTCTTTGTGGCCGAGCGTAGCTAGTACGGAAGATCTAGCTTGTGTCGTGGAAGGGCTAACTCCCTCGATTGGGGAACAATCTGGTCTGTTGAGAGAACATTTAGGGCACACACTTATACACACCACATTGCATAGGAGAGTGGCTATGCGTGTTGCCTGACTGATTTCGCTTTGTTTTTTTTAACAGGTGACATGGCCAGAGGAAGTGGAGGACAAGGTCGTGGAGACCGCCATCGCCCCGAGAGTGCTTCTATCATCTCCTTCAGGAAGGGGACCGAGCTTATATGGTGATGTTCCGCCCCCACGGTGTCGCGGCAGCGGGAGTCATCACCAAGATAGGGCACAATCCTCCATGACTCCTCCCCCTCCTTCTCCGATTTGGGTGCCCAGAGGAGATTCAAGGCTTGATCTAGAAGGCCTGAGTCATAAGTCGTCAACAAATCTGCTCATCACTGCTCCGTTGGCTCCCATTCAGACTTCTAATGGGAGAGGGACACCGCTTGCCCAGCCGAGATCGAACAAGGCGACTGTTGTGGAAACGCAAGATTTGACGGAATTTGGAGTTCGGGAACTGGCCATTGAGGAGAAGATGGCATTTGTGAAACACCACTTCCCTCGGTTATACCTTGATGATTTATGGTTTGTCCCTGAGCTTCGTCCTACTCCTGATAGGGAATCCGGAGAGGTATGGGAGCATGTGAAGGCCGCGTATCGTCAGGATGATGTGCTTACCAAGTACTCCCATCACCTGTCGAATCTGATTAGGAAGAAGAATCAAGAACTCGCTAGTCGGCAATCGAGTATTGACGCCAGGCAGACTTCCATTGCTAATGTGAATGCGGAAATAGGTAGGTTTTCTTATTCGCTCTAAGAATTATTTGCCTCTTGTATCCCTAAATTGCTAATTTGCGGGGCATGTTGTTTCCAGCTGGAGTGAAGCATCGGTATGAGGTGCTTAAGAGGGAAACCGACCATTCTTGCTCTGTCCTAAAGGAAACCATAACTGACTTGACCACTCAGAATACTGCCTTAAAGAAGGAGAAGGCCGAGGCAGACAAGGTTTGCGCCGGATTGAGGAGAGGCAATACACAAGTCTTGAAACTTCAAGAGAGAAACGAAACTTTAAGAGCGGAGAATGCCCGCTTGACGAGGGAGCTTGAGGCGGCAAAGAAAGCGAAGGAGGATGCGGAAGCTAGTAACTGGAATGGGTTAGGTACCGCCAAGGAAATGAAAGCTGAACATCTGAGAGAGGTGGAGAAATTAAGAGACGAGCTAGCGGATGCCAAGTACCGAGCACAGTCGTCTGTGGAGGAAGATATTAAGGACATGCTTGTTAAGGTCCTAAAATTATGTGGAATTTCTTGGATGGATGACTATTCCCGTGAGCTAGCTCGAACTTAGGAAAGGCTGGTTCCATATGAGGCCTTCTTGTGCGGAGTGGATGTTGGGACCTTGGATGAGCGACAACTTATGATTGACCTCTTGACCGAGGAGGAGCGCAAGAAGTTGGAGGAGGGTAGGAAGTTGCTGCTCGAGGATACAGAGAGAGAGAGGTGGGAGAGGCTTGCTGCCGAAAAATGGAAGTTTGTCGTGACTGACAGTGTCGCGGTGGCGGAGACTTTCGCGAGGGGAAGCTCCTGTCGACCGTCAGTTCCTGGATTGGTTATTGCGGGTGACCCGATGGGTTTGAGTCGGGTTTCAACCAAGCATGATTTGGAGCCGAGAAGGACTGAATGTACACTGCCTGTTGCGCTGGGTGCCCCTTCGGTTTTCTCTGTGCCATCCTTGACCGGAGGTAAATTCTCTTTACTATGCATCCCAGAGTATGATGTGGTCACTGAGTTTGCGAACTAAAAGATTATGTCTTCATTGTGCAGTCCCATCTGAGTCAACCATGGCATTGAACCCTGCCCCTGTAATTCCCGAAGTGACTGAGTCTAGGCCCGAACTTGAGGGGGTTCAGTTTGGAGAGAGCAGAGGTGATCTTGACACCTTTACGGGGATAAGGGTAACTCCCAGCCTCTACGAAAGATTTGATAATGAAGGAGATGAGGTGGATGGGCGGAGTTCGACTGCCCGCGGTCCGGTGGAGGCCGATGTGTCCTCGATGGCCGCCATGGTGAATGCGCAAAAAGCCAAGATGGTGGCCAAAAGTGAGGAAGTGGAGGAAAAGTGGAGGCAGGATGAAGCCACCAGGAGGGAGGTCATAGCCAAGGCCAGGGAGGATGCCGAAAAGAGGGCCGTCGCGACTGTTTCTCAGAAGAAGGCCGATGATGAATCGGAGAAGAAGAGGGCAGCGGAGGAGGCTCAGAAGAAGAGAGAGCATAAGGAGGCCCAGCGGAGGGCCATCGAGACTCGGGAGAAAACTAGGGCCGGCGATCCAAAGCATAAGTCCCAAAAGCTTATTGAGCGACAAGCCGCTAAAGAAGCTAGAGAGAAAGCTAGATGGGAAGGGAAAACTATCCCAGAGACGAGTGCCATGGTGATAGGTTCTGCTGCTGGGGGTGCCCCTCGATCTTTGCCGCCCATTGCCCCTACTGATGCCACCGAGATTTCTAGCGGCAATGGGGCGGACGAAAGGCGTCTTCCAGCCTCTCACGAGTCGACCACTTCCTAAAGGAGCCGAAGTGGAAAAGGCGGGTCTAGCAAGAAAAGGCCTAGCTCCAAGGATGAACCGTCAAGTGCCGAATCTACAAAGAAAAAGAACAAAGACAAGAAGAAGAAGCACGGTTAGCGTTAGTTGCTTAAGTGTAAGTTTGGTGCTCATTTTGGTGGTGTAGGCTGATAGTTTACGCAAATTCGACCCTCGCTTTTGGTTTTTCAAGACATGGTGTGGTTCTCATGTACACCCTATCATTAGAAAGATATTAGCTATGTAGCTGGTCGTATTGTGTGTGTGTTGTAATGAAATATGAATTAGTAAAGATCGCACTTTCTGTTAAATGTTCGGATGTTCTTCCCATATTTTCGGGCGTACCGTACTTGCATAGGCCTACTTATCGTTACACTTAACAAAAAACGATTATGAGTGTTGTACCTTGGATCGATGGTTCCATGGAGGAGTGATAGTGCGCAGGCTTCTAATAAGTTTCCCTCAGCTCAGGAAATCCATAGTTTGCGAAGCCAGGCTAAGTGCCCTGCTGTATTTGGGTTGCCCGGGGTTAATCTTAAGTGTAGCGAAGGCGTATGACGTCGTGTTGTGCGGTCCGTTCGGTGTAGGCTCTCCCGTTGTTCATCAGGTTAAGGCGAGCCTGTAGGCGTCGTTGTTCGCCTGGGAAGAGAAGCCTGGATCATCAGCCCGTAGGGTCCGATCGTGGCCGTGGGCTACCCCTTAGCCTTGAGAGCTTCGGGGAAGTAACGATTTAAGGGTCGGTCTCGGTGCTGCGCCAAGACTCGACCATCACCCGTAGTTCGGGGGGAGCTTGTATCGCCCCATCTGGCTGTTGGGTGGCCCTAAGTCGCGTGGGACTTAGGCGAACAATTTATCCTTGGCCTCGGCCTTGGGCCTAGGTTCGAGATAGAGGTTATTTATACTTGGCCGCGCCACAGGCCGGCGACTTGAGTAGCGTTGCCGGCTCCCGTGCTCGGGGTGCCGGTCGGTGCCAATGTGATTAGGCCGCGATGTTGGCTCGTGGCTCGGACGGCGATGTCGGCCCCTATACTAGAGGTCGACATAGCGGTCGGGAGTTTACACGAAAGCTTGTTGTCAGGATTAATCAAACATGTCACGCTAGGAGTAAACACAGAATAAAGAGACAGAAAGATGAACATCATTTCCACTAATAGAGTTTGGCATGAATAGCCCTTACAACGCCTTGAATTGCTACAAAACATCGCTGGAAAGCGTAAACAACCATGTACTAAGTTATGTGAAGTAGCGGCGGAGATGTTCACTATTCCAACCCCTTGGCAGCTTAGCTCTGTCCATGGTCGCTAGCTTGAAAGTTCCATCACTGAGCCTTCGTAGGATAGAGTACGGGCCTTCCCAACGAGGAGCGAGGCTTGTTGGCAGAGGGAACACCCGTTTTAGGACAAGGCCGCCAATGTTGAGGTCCTTGTGGCGGACTCGTGAGTTGAAGTACCGGGCGACTCGTTGTCGTTGGGCAGCGGCTCGGAGGTCGGCTTCGTTCCTTTTTTCTTCAAGTATCCCATGAGTAATTCTTGGTTCGTATTTAGATCAAAATAGGTGACTCAATGAGACTGAAGCTCGAGCTCGATGGGGATGATGGCTTCGGGCCCGTAGGCAAGGGCGAAGGGAGTGTACCCGGTCGCTGTCTTGTGGGTTGTCCGGTAGGCCCATAGGGCTAAAGGAAGTTCATCTGCCCACATGTCCCCGGCCTTCTCGAGGCTCTTATTGACGATGGATTTGATAATTTTGTTAACTGCCTTAACTTGTCAGTTAGCTTGGGGGTGTGCTACGGCCCAGAACCTTTTTTCGATGTCGTGCCCTGATAGAAGGATTTGAATTCCGCGCTCTCGAACTGAGTGCCACTGTCTGAAATGATGGTCTGGGGGACCCCGTATTGGGTGATGATGTTGCATACCACGAAGTTGGTCATTTTATTGGTAGTGATTGTGGCGAGGGCTTCGGCCTCTGCCCATTTGGTAAAATAATCGACAGCGATGACAGCGTATCGTGCCCCGCCTCTGGCCATGGGAAGAGCCCAAATGATGTCGATTCCCCACATGGCGAATGGCTATGGGCTGGTCATTTGCGTCAGTTCCGTAGGCGGGGCTCTTGGGATCTTTGAGAAGCGTTGGCACTTTTCGCACTTGCAAGCATAATTGGTGGCGTCTTGGTCGAGCGTGGGCCAGTAGTAGCCGTGTCGGAGTATCTTCCTGGCCAGGTTTTTCCCCTCGGTGTGGTCACCGCATTCTCCTTCATGTACACTGACTAGAAATTTGATGGTGTCCTCATGGTCCAAACATCTGAGTAAGGAGACAGAGAAGCCTTAGAGTACCCCATCCATAAGGAGATAACGGGTTGACTGGCGGGTGAGCGCTCGCCTTTCCTTGCGGCTTTCGGGGAGGATCCCCTATCGCAGGTAGTTTTTGATCGGCGTCATCCAAGATTCCGGCTCGGATTCGGCGCCTATGGCCGTATTGGTTTGTGTTGGCTTGGTACTGGGGGTGTTGAGCACCTCGATGGGGGCGAATCCCAATAGCTGCGGATCCTCGGAACTTGCTAATCTGGCCAGTGAGTCGGCCTTTTCATTTTTCTCTCGCGGAATGTGAGTGATAATGAAGTGATCAAAGTGAGTGAGTAGTTCCTATACTTGAGCTATGTATAGAACAAGTCTTTCCCCCTTAGTTTGGAATTCTTCCTTCAACTGGTGCACGATGACCTATGAATCGGAGAAAATTTGAATAATCTTTAGATTGAGTTCGATCACGATCCTTAGTCCAGCTATCAATGCCTATATTCTGCATCGTTGCTGGTAGCGGGGAAATTTAGCTTTAGCGCGTAGTGGATCGAGCGCCCCTCGGGAGTGATGAGTACGATGCCGGCTCCCGAACACTTGTTGCTGGAGGACCCATCCATAAACAACTTCCACCTACTGTCGGGGGCCTCAGCGTTCTCTGTTGAAGTTTCCTCGAGGGCCGTGAACTCTACTATGAAGTCGGCAAGGGCTTGTCCGAGGATGGCTCGACGGGGCATGAATGTTATCATGAACTGACTCAGTTCCATGCTCCACTTTAGCAGTCGATCGGATGCCTCCGGTTGTTGTAGAACTGGACGCAGCGGCTGGTCGGTGAAGACCTTTATGGGATGAGCTTGGAAATATGGCCAAAGCTTCCAGGAGGAGATCAGTAAGCAAAATGCCAGTTTTTTGAGCTTCGGGTAGTTGTTTTCTACCCCCGTCAATCGCTTGCTTATGTAGTAGATAGGTCGTTGAATGCGATCTTCAAGCCGTATTAATGCCGAGCTGATTGCCTGCGCAGAAACAACCAAATAAACATATAAATCTTCATGGTCTACAGGCTTAAACAAGATAGGTGGTCGCTCTAAGTGGTCCAGGACTTCCTTGAATGCGGATATGCACTCAGAGGTCCACTTGAAGTTGAGCTTCCCCTTTCGAAGCAAATCAAAGAAAGGGATGCACTTGTCGGTGGCCTTTGAGATGAATCGACATAAAGCGGCGACTTTTCCGTTTAAACTTATAACATATTTGATGTTTTCAGGGACTTGGATGTCCCGAATGGCTTGGATTTTCTCGGGGTTAGCTTCAATGCCCCGGGCGTTGATGATGAAACCCAGAAACTTTCCTGAAGCAATGCCAAGGAACATTTCAGAGGGTTGAGTTTCATGTCGTATTGATGGAGGACGTTGAACATTTCGGAGAGGTCATGGACGTGGTTATTAGACACTTTTGATTTAACTAGCATGTCATCCACGTACACCTCCATGGATTCCCGATTTGATTTTTGAAGAGTCGATTAACAATCCGCTGATACGTGGCGCCGACATTCTTGAGGCCGAAAGGGATGACGCGATAGCAATAAAGTCCAAGGTCGGTTATGAAGGAGGTATGGTCCTGATCGCGGATATTCATCGGGATCTGGTTGTAACCGGAGTAGGCGTCCATGAAAGATAGCAATTGGTATCCAGTGGTTGAATCGACTAGCCGATGATCTTTGGGAGCGGGAAGCTATCCTTGGGACATGCTTTGCTTAAATCAGAAAAGTCGATACACGTTTGCCATTTTCCATTGGCCTTTTTGACTAGGACCGAATTGGAGACCCATTCGGGGTAATCAGCTTCACGGATGAAGTTGTTGTTTAGCAGGCGATCTAACTCTTCCTCGAGTTCCTTGGATCTCTCGGGTACCAGGAAGCGGCGCTTTTGTTTGACTGGGGGCATCGTAGGATCTATGCACAGGGAGTGGCAGGCGATTGTCGAGTCTATACCTTTCATGTCGGAATGAGTCCATGCGAATACGTCCAGATTATCCTTTAGGAAATCCACAAGATCATCTTTGACTGCTGGAATGAGTCCCGGTTGCTGCCTTGTCCTTATTGCGCGCGTTCTTCCATTCTATTGCATAACATTCTCTAGCACTGACTTGGTCGCCTCTAATCGTTCTGATCCTGTTTTCTGTTGGAAACTTCATCAGGAGGGACCATGGTCATAGGCAGATGCGAAATTCTATGAGGAATGGATGCCCAAAGAAGACATTATATGGCTAGATGATGTCGATAACCACGAAGGTGAGGACTCGAACTCGGCTCCGATCCCCCGTACCGAGTTCGACGGGTAGGTCGATGACTCCTACCAGACAGCTGGATGCCCCATTAAAACCATGGATCGTGGAATGGCATGGTTTGAGATCTCTTGCCTCTAATTTCATCTGGTCATAGGCGGCTTTGAAAATGATGTTGACCAAGCTTCCCGAATCGACCAATATTTTTCGAATAGTTGCAGCGCCAATTTGGGCAGTGATGACCAAAGGATCGGTGGTCGAGATTTCAATTCCTATGGACTCCCTTCCATTGAAGATAATGTTATCCTACATGGTTTTCCGAAGCTTGGCTGAGATAGACTCATCGGGAGCAGAGCAAGACTCGTAGGTTGCATGCTTAATGGAGCCCACATATTCCTCCATCTTTCGGACACTATCATGCATGGGGCCAGGCCCACCGCATATAGTGTTGATCATAATTCGTCGTCTCGAGTTAGACGGTCCTAGGGCTGTCTTGGCGGCTGTCTGAGGAGTTGGCACCGGAGGTTTTGGATTGGTTTCGGGGGGAAAAGGCTCTTAGATGTATTGTTCAAGTCGCTTTTCTCGGATAAGCTTTTCAATTGCATCCCTTAGCTGGCGACACTCATTCGTATTGTGCCCACACATATCATGATATCGGCAATATCTCCTCGAGTTCTTCTCGGCGTCGGTTGATTCCCTGACGCGGGGCTTCTTGTACGGCAAGGTGTTACATGTCTTTGGTAGATAGTTTATGGATCTTCGTTTAGTGGAGTGTATGTCTCGTAGTCTTGGTAAGGGCCGAGCTTCCTCGGCTCTGTCTGACTTGATTGTTGCTTCGGTTACCTTGCCCCCCAATGTTTGGTCTTTGTCTGGGTGGTCCTGCCCCCATGTTCGGATTGGAGGGTCCTCCCGCTTCTTGCCCCCTAGGACAGTTATTGGCGGTGTACGCTCGAGGAATATTGGGGCGACTGGTCTCAGAGATGTGGTTCCGCCTTGCTTCTTCTTGGCATAAGAACTGCCCCGCTTTCTCATAGAAAGCATCGAGGCTCTTTGGTTGTTTTCGGTCGATCCATGCCCCAAATTCAGAAGTTGGAAGGATGCCTTTAGCTAGCTGGAAGAGTACGGTGCGCGGATCTGGATCCATGACCTCGGCGAGGGCGATGTTGAACCTGGAAAGGTAGCTTTTGAGTGACTCTGAGGGCCCTTGGTATAGGTTGGAAAGGGTGAGGGCATTCTTTGGAGTTGGGATATGATCCTGAACTGCTTAACTAACTGTCGCCAATTGGCCAAAGTTGTTGATGGAGTTAAGCGGAAGGCGAGAGAACCATAATAGAGCGGTCCCCGATACGAAGACTGGAAAGCATTTGCACTTGACAGGATCGTCGCCTCTGCTCGAGTCCATTTGCCATTCATAATGGTTCAGGAGAGCACAAGGTTCAGCGGTGCCGTCATAGAGCAGCATCTGCGGCATGCTGAAGCGTCGCAGCCATTCAGCTTCATTGACTCTTCGAGTGAAAGGGTTGCGCCTAACGTGCGCTTCGCATGAATTATGCACATTCCCTCGCATCTCCCTCATGATCCTTCGGACCATGTCGGGAAGATAGGTCGGATGGGGGTCCGCCATCGAGACCCATGGGTTTTGGCGAGGGTTTGGAGTTCTAGCGCAAGGGCATCTTCTAGGGTGGATGTCTGGATCGTCTTCTTCCATGTCCTCGACATCTATATTGGGATCCTGGTGTGCATGATGATGTGGAGCAGGGTCACGCGGATCCGGTTCCGGAAAGGCACGGGCCGTCAAAATAATAGGTTCATTGTCTCGACGGGCGGCGGTTGAGTCTTGTCGAGGAGGAGGTTGGTTAGTAGGAGCGGGTCCTTCATTGATGACTAAGTGAGAATGGTCCCGATAATGGGCGCCCTCGCTATAGGTAACCGTGGTCCGGTCGCCATTGCCGTTGGCATACCCATTGTCGAGGGCGTTTGTTCGGAGGGCGACATTGTTGATGAGACTAAACCTCCTTCTTTGGTGCGGGCCCGTAGACTCGGAAGAGGAAGTTTCCGATGTTGGTGGTTGAGCATTGTTTCGAGCTAATTGTAGCTGAGCGACGACGCGCTGACTTTCCTAGAGTTGCCGCATAAGGTCGATGTTATTCCTTAGCGCTTGGTTAAGCTCGACAGTTGTATTTTCATACTTTTCACTAAGCGAAACGGACTTGCGCTTGGGTTGCGGGCACTTCGGGGTCCGCAACTGGAAGTTCACTTTCATTAGTGGCCGGGATGTCCGCCGGTCGAGGTTGTTGAGATGTACCAACCTCGGCTGCTGCTGAAGAGCCGATCCTTACATTCTTTGACTTTTTTACATCGTAAGCGGACTCGACGGCAGGTTAAGCAAGGAACCTTAAGCTTGGCGAAGTCGAGATGGTAATGTGCGAGAAAGACGCAATATCCGAGTTTTCTCAGTGAAAGCACCAAATGTTGACGGCAAAAAATGTCGTAAACACCAAAGATTCCCAACTACTAGGAATTATAAATATGGTCGCATAGACAAGAACATAAAATAGAACATAACCAGTAAATAACACAAGGAATGTATAGTGGTTCGGCCTCAGTGAGGGCCTACGTCCACTTTGAAGAGTCGTTGGAATTTTATTAATCACTTGGAAGATTACAAGGTTGAGACTATCTCATGATATCTCATTACATTCACTTTTCTTGATATATGATGTCATAATCATCGTATATTGAGTATATAAGGAAAAAGACAATTTTGTCCTTCTTCTTCCTCAAAGAGGAGATGCCATTATTGAAGCTCTATGGAAGTTTCCAAGCTCAAGAATCCAACCCTTTTGAAGTGTGAGGCCATGGGGTATTTATAGGAAGTGGTTAGGTAGGGGTTAGGTAGGAGTAAGTAGATATGGGGACCATATACAGTAAATTCGCGCCTCCAGCTATCGGCCACTGGAAATTCGTATCTAGACAGAGGTACGAAATTTCTCACCTGCTAGGTGAGAAATTTCGCACCTAGCCGGCGCGAAATTTCGTACCTAGCAGGTGCGAAATTTTGCACCTCTGTCCAGGTACGAATTTCCAGTGGCCGACAGCTGGAGGCACGAATTTCCTGTAGATGGTCCCCATTTCTACCTACTCCTACCTAACTCCTACCTAACCACTTCCTATAAATACCCCATGGCCTCACACTTCAAAAGGGTTGGATTCTTGAGCTTGGAAACCTCCATAGAGCTTCATTAATGGCATCTCCTCTTTGAGGAAGAAGAAGGACAAAATTGCCTTTTTCCTTATTTATTAATATACGATGATTATGACATCATATATCAAGAAAAGTGAATGTAATGAGATATCATGAGATAGTCTCAACCTTGTAATCTTCCAAGTGATCAATAAAATTCCAGCGACTCTTCAAAGTGGACGTAGGCCCTCACTGAGGCCAAACCACTATAAATTCCTTGTGTTATTTACTGCTTATGTTCTATTTTATGTTCTTGTCTATGCGACCATATTTATAATGCCTAGTAGTTGGGAACCTTTGGTGTTTATGACATTTTTTGCCGTCAACGCCTGTTATAGAGAAACTAGCGTATTGCTTAATCCTTACCGCCCGAAAGCTCAGAGGTTATTTCCAGGCTCACCCTATTAAGGTTTTGGCTAGCTTTCCGCTCAAGCAAGTGTTCAGCAAACCGGAAACCTCGGGGAGGCTAATTAAATGGGGTGTCGAGCTTAGCCAATACGAGATTGAATTCCATACTCGGGAAGTAACTAAAGGACAAGCTCTCGTAGATTTCGTGAACAAATGCATGAACTTCATTTCGGAACAATCAGCTAAAGAAAATGACTTAAAGACTAAATGTCAGCTCTTTGTAGATGGAGCCTCCAACGAGCAGGGAGTAGGGAGCAGGGGCAGGCTATGTTATAATTACCCCTAATGGACACCGCTTGCACTATGCCATGAAGTTAGGGTTTCTGGTAACCAACAACGTGGCCGAGTCTGAATCGATGATAACTTGTTTGGATCTAGCACTATCGCGGATAGAAATCTTTAGTGACTCACAGTTAATGGTAAACAAAATAAAATAGACATGTCAAACCAAGGATAAATGGATGATCCTATACACGAAGAGGGTACTGAAGATGCTTTCCCTATTTGAGGACTTCTCAGTTCATCAGATACCTGGCGGGGAGAACGCCCAAGCGGATTCGCTAGCCAAATTGGCCAGCTCCCAGGGGGCCCCCGAATCTCGAATAGCGCCAGTGGGGTATCAGGAAATGCCCAGCATCAAACAGGGAGAATTGGAAGCAGGGAGAGAGTTACTAGTCTTAACCAGATCCCAAGCCTCAAGAAGGGGAGACAAAGAAAACCAATAAAAAACTTTGAAAGGGAACCCCCTATAACAGAGATGAATTGCCAGTAGGAGACCACACGGTTGACTCCTATAGTAAATTACCTCCTAAGAGGAACCTTACCCCTTAGTAAGCAAGAAGTGAGAAAGATAAAACATCAAGATCCTACATTCATGGTTGTAAATGACATACTCTATAAAAAGGTACATTCACTTCCTTACTTGAGGTGTGTAAATTCCAAAGATGGACTTAGCCTGTTAAAAGAGCTCATGAAGGATGGTGTGGGGACCGTTCCAGTGGAGTTAAGATGGCCAAAAGGGTCATGCAATAGGGTTATTATTGGCCATGGATGGTTAGTCAAGTAGTTGAGTACGTCAAGAGATGTGAAAAATGTCAGAAGTACTCAAAGGTGCCACAGCTTCCTCCCAGTGAACTAACCACTATATCAAGCCCCTGGCCTTTCAATATATGGGGAATAGATTTAATTGGGCCCATACCACTCACCAAGGGTAGAGCTAAATAAGATGTAGCAGCTGTCGACTACTTCACCAAGAGGGTTGAGGCAGAACCCCTTCCGACTATCACATCCAAAAAGGTATTAAAATATGTAATAAAAAATATTATTACCTGCTTCGGAATTCCCCACAAAATCATATCGGACAACGGAACACGGTTTGAGAGCAAAGAGTTTACGCGATTTTGCGAGAAAAATGAAGTCATCAAGAGTTTCTCCTTAGTAGCCCATCCGAAAGATAACGGAGCTATGTAAGCCGCCAACAAGACCATTACGACAATCCTTAAGAAACGCCTAAATCAAGCCAAAGGAAATTGGGTAGAAGAGCTGTCTTTAGTGCTTTGGGCGTACAGAACCTCTACCAAAACAGCCACGGGACACACCCCTTTCTCCCTAACATATGGATGCGAAGCTATGCTTCCAGTCGAGGTTGAAATCCCGTCACATAGAAGGATAGCATAAGCATACGACCCCAACCAAGAGTTAAGGAAGGAATCACTAGACTTAATACAAGGACTAAGGGATGAGGCTGCAATCAGAACCGCTGAATATCAAAGAAGGATTACGAAATACTACAATTCCAAAGTCAAAGAGAGAACCTTCTCTAAAGGCAAATTAGTTATACGAAGAGTGATGTCTAACACTAAGAACCTAGCAGATGGCCCTCTCGGTCCAAATTGGGAAGGACCCCTAATCATCCACCAAGAAGTTATGCTCGAAACATACCGGCTATGTAGGCCAAACTGTAATCTGGTTCCAAGAACATGGAACTCGGAACATTTAAGATCATATTTCTTGATGGTAAAGGAATAAGAAACAAGATCTTCCCCCAAAGATAATTACATGGCTTAGAGCATGGAAACCCTTTCAATGGCTCAAGAGAGACCCAAAAGGGGTCGAGCTAAAAAAAAGGGATTAAATCCTTTGTCATCGCCAAATTGGCCGGGGAGAGTCATCCCCCGAAGAGGGATGATGTGTTAGTCTTTCTCCATGCCCAAATCAGAGGGGGAAGGGTTAAAGCATCAAAAGCGTAAGCCTCCGTTTCACACCAGAAATGGTCGTGGCGGTGCATCTAACTTTAGCACACCCTGCCTCTGCTCGCAAAAGAGTACGCCCTGCCTCTGCTAGAACTAAGCACGTCCTACCTCTACTCGTAGAAGAGCACATCCTACCTCTGCTTATGTTCCGCTTTACTCGCAGAAGGAATGCAAACCCCTATAATAACCTACAATGGTCAGGATAGGGCACCCCTCATAGGGGGTGGTGTATAAGCCTCTATCAAAACCTATGATGGTCCGTATAGAGCGTCAAAAGAGTAAACCTTAGTTCTGTGTCTACGATGGCCCCGTCTAAGTTTCTAAGACCTTATCATCGCCTACAATGGTCAGGGTAAGGTGCCTCTTAGAGGGAGGTCGGGTAAGTCCTTGGGCCCTGCTTGTGGATAAGCTAGCCAAGCGTTCCGAAGCACAGGCCAAGAGAGTGGCCAACAAAGAACGTACATCCTCTGCTTTGACATCAAAAGCCCAAGGAGAGGCTTAATAAGCACGTACAACCTCTGCTTGACCAATCAAATCCAAAAGGGATACCGAAACAACAAATACCGGAGGGCATTCTGGTCTTCTATCATTAAATACCCGAATCTGGGTCGATTCGGCGCTACATAAATACCAGAGGGGGTTCCAGTCTTCTATTATTAAATACCCGAATCTGGGTCGATTCGGCGCTTCACAAATACCAAAGGGGGTTCCGGTCTTCTATTATTAAATACCCGAATCTAGGTCGATTCGCGCTTCACAAATACCGGAGGAGGTTCCGGTCTCCTATCATTAAATATCTGAATCTGGGTCGATTCAGCGCTACACAAATACCGGAAGGGGTTCCGATCTTCTATTATTAATTACCTGAATCTAGGTGGATTCGGCTCTTCATTATCACCAAAAGTGTTTTTGGTCTTCAATCTTTAAAGTACTCGAATCTGGGTGGATTTGGTTCTTCATTATTACCAGAAGGGTTTCCCGGTCTTCAATCTTCAAGTACCTGAATCTGGGAGAATGCAACTTGTCATTATTACCGAAAAGGCCCCTAGTCTTCCATTTATATCAATGCCCGAGTTTAGGCCTGTTCATTTCTTCACAAATGATGAAAATGAATCTTCTTACCGAGGTCCATGACGTAATCTAGCATTGAGGGACAATTAGCCAATAAATAGAAGTGAGCTTGGAAAGAGAAGCTTGACTTGGAAAGTCGAAGACACCCCATCACTAGGGAGGAATGTTACCACTAAAATCATCTTAGTATAAAATAGTAGTGAAGGGGTATTGGATGGATATAATCATGGAAGAAAGGACCCTAGAGCAACATAGACCAGCACCCCTCAGGAACAAAAGAGATCAAGACCTTCAGAACGACAACAAAGCTCACCCGGCAGGGTCCATCCGAGGGGTCTACCCAAAGGAGGGGTTCCATGACGAAAAATAACCTAAGACAAGGATCAGGAAAAGGAAAGTACAGGCTCTGCTTATCGAAACCCTAGAGGACTGTCGGTTTCAACCCACTTAACACCGACACACCAGAGGAAGAGGAATATCGGGCCAATACATAAAGATTGTCCAAATCCAACTTCTGAGAATCGACTTCATGTATAATGAAGGGCTAACTTCACAAGTAACAAAAATATCACCGTAAGCCACCTTCTGTAAAACCAAACCGTCTCGGAAGGTTTACCGAAAGGTTAAGCCAAGACCCAAGCAGGGATACAGGCTACTCGTACTAATCCACCTAGTACAAAAACCAACACGATTTCAAACCGGTAGGTACTTACGTACATCATGAGGACAGGCTCCTCTAAGTACTCACAATAAAGCCGAAGGCCTACAACCGGAAGCTTACGTCTAAAAGCCAACGCTCGGAAGCTGCTACCAGAGGTCAAACATCATCCGCACACCGCCACGACAATAAACCCGTGTCAGTCTCGGGGAAGCATAAGTCGTCCGGAACCCTCACTTCAAAGACCGTAATCAGCACCACAAGGACAACCGAGAGCTAGACGCCCGAGACCAGAAGAAAAGAGCGGCCAACAAAGGCCCGTGCATGCCCAATAGTCTAACAACGAAAGCACCCCGGATTTTCTATAAATAGGACGCCAGGAGTCACATATGCAAGGATTTTAGTCTCGGATATCGGTTGCGTTTTGTCTCAGGGATTTTATAGAGTCGGTCTCGTATCGGGGGAGATCTCAAACGAGATAAGTCTAACTTGGGAGTTCGTCTCGGATTTTCATCTTGGGTCTGGAAGTTCATATCGGAACAATCTCGGGGTACATGATATGTTAAAAATGATATTTTAACAAAATGATTTTTATGAATGCTATTAAAAACATAGCAACTTAAACTTAAAATGCAAAATAACTTTATTATTCTTTATTTTGCAAAAGATCATTCATACTCTAAATCGTAATATGCTTAAAACAGAAATATTGTTAGACAGGAAACATTAAAAGGATCCAAAACATTAAAATATTCAGCATAAATAGACCATAAAATACATAATTTCATAAGTAACATGTAGTAAAAAGATAAATATGAGAATTATAAGCATTGTAAAACATATACGAACATACAATATAGTCATTTAACATGCAAAATGTAAATAACAAAAGACTGATGTGGCTAGATTTGAGTTTTTTAATTATAGTTCTTGTTCAGGTAAAAATTTTAATTTTAACAAAAAAAACTAAGATCTCGAACGATATTCCAGTATTTCGTCTCGGTCAATATATCGTTCGATATTGCAATATCTCGAAAGATATATTCGAAAGGAAATTTATAGTGATATTTGCTGTTTCGTTTCAGAAGGAGCCCAAAACAAGATCTCGGAGGAGATCTCGGGCGATATTTGCGAGATTTGAAATAGTGAACATATGAGGGGGATGAACTTTTTATTCCTCAAATCATTTATTCGCTCATAAGGAGGAGGAAATCATCAATTCTTGTAATACATCTACAATTTATGAATGGAGAATTTCTGGGTCTTAAGCATCTTGCGATTTGATAATCTTTTTGTGCCATATGATGAAACAGGGAGTTAACACTAACATTACTGATGAGAAGACCAATGCGAATACCCTAGCAATGGAGAAGGAACTCTGTAAAAGCACGGAGCCTCTTTCCCCTCGCCTCAAGGGTTTGCCATGATTGATCGACACTCTCACGATGAGCCTAATATTTCCTGACCCTTGAAAAAGGGAGGTCGTTTGAGGGTTCATAACTTGATCTTCGATGTGATTCTGACCCCCCTCTGGTGTTGGTCAAACGCGGAATGATCGTCGAAGTTAATGAACATTGTATGACCTTCTTCCTCGAGGATGGGGGAAGTGTTAGCCTGTTTTCTTCTTATTACAATACATCACGCCATCCTCATGACTTGGGTCGCTATCAATTTCACAAATCTTAGTATTAATAAGCTAGATAACCTCCCCAAGAGTTAATTCGGAATACCCTCACACAATACATACGACATCCATCCCTTGGAAATAAGATGATTAATCATTTGAGTTGAGATTCTTATACATAGGGGAAAGATGTCAGGTTTAGATCTACAGGTCCCAAAATGTATTTCGATAACTCTGAGTCATGACGATGACAAATCCCGTGGACACGCGTCTTATATCCCATAATTCAGGTGTTGACGAAAAATATCGTTAACAATCCCGTTGTTTATAAAGTAGCAATTTCTGATCGATTTTCTAGGGTTCACGTCTAATAGTTGAGGAAGTGTTTACGAGATTCATATTTTATTCTTGATATTTTTGCTTTAAAGGAGCTTGTGGTCTCACCCAATATGTTTATTATGCAACACCTTATGTTGTTCTTGCTTTGGAGGTTAAACACATCTGGAACAAGAATGTACCGCTAGTGAAGATTCAATATTCAGATAATCCCAATGACTTCACTTGGGAAACTGGAGAGTTTATCAAGCGAAAATATCCTGATTTCCTATCTTTTGATCATAGGGATGGGAAAATTTAAACCCAAGCTCATCTCTTTCATTGTTTATCTCGTGTGTTGATGAAATAAATTAAGTTTCTGCGACTTTTCCCTAAGGAAATCATGAGAATGCAATTTTTATAGCGAGGAGTCCGTAATAATCCAAACTTTTATGTAATCCTATGTGAGGTAATTAAATGGTATTTATTTAGAATTAAATTTGATTTCCCGAGGTTAACTCGTAAAAACCTTAAATTAAAAAAATTAAGGATTTTGAGAGTTATAAATTGAAAATAGATTGGACTATGATTAAATTGCATTGAGATGCAATACAATCCAATATTAATCGGGATACTCAATTTTTTTACAAATTTGAGTAATTAATCATTAAATTGATCATTTTGATAATTTAATGAGTTCAAAATTAATTTGGTGTAAATTTGGATAATTAAGTAATATCGAGGTGGGTTAAATTAAATAAACCAATGAAAAGGTTTGTTCCAACACTGAATTATGGAATAAAATAGATAATCCCAAAATGAAGTTTTTGTAAATGTTACAATATGAAGTTAAGTGTTTAAGAGATTTATATGTGCTTATTGCATTAAATCTCAAGTTTGAGTAAAACAATGAGTTTTTAAAGTAAGTTGATATTCTTAAGCTTGCTTGAGTTGTAAATAAAAAATAAGAGATAAATATTAATTTTAAAATCAATATTTAAGTATGTTAAAATATTTTGGGTAGTATTTGGTGCTTATTTTAATAAACGGTTATAATTTACACAAAACTGAACTCAAATTGTAAGTTTTGTTAATAAAAGATGTAAAAAAGAGTGCCTAATTGTAAAATTTAAGTTTCGTGTGAAATATGAATAAAATAGTTAAAAATAGTTAGAAATGTTTTTAATGTACTGTGTAGAATTTTGTATAGTTATGAAATGTGAAATTATAAATTTTGACAAATTAAAGCGTATAAATGTTATTTTTGCAAAGATGTGATTATGTGTAATATTGAAAAAAGCATTTAAAAGTAGGTTGAAATGTTTAAATGTGTAAAAACACATGTCAAAATATTTACAAAATAATTTAAATAACATTTTGCCTTGTGTTTGTAAATTGTTATGTGTTGAAACATGTAAAAAATAGATAAAAGAGGGTAAAAATGTGATAATAACTTGCATTTAGGCGTAATATAGTTTAATGTGCTAGTTGGGCCAAATTGTAACACCCCCACATTCCTTAATATCACCCATATGAGGATTTTATTAAGAAATTATGGAGCGTTATAGGTATAAAGACATAAAACTTCACAGAGACTAAGATTTCATAAGACATAAGAAATTAAATTTATAACAGAAGAAGAAACTTTTATTTTACAAAATACAAAACCATCTTTGTTTAATTTAACCAAACAGTTACAAATTACCATGTCTCGAAATCTTAGTGCAACATCAGGGTAAAACAATATTATCCTCCAAATATAGTCAAAAAGATACAACCTAAACTTGGAAAGAGAATAAGAAGTAATCCAACTTGCAGAGATCCATCAAAACAAAGCTAACAAAGAAATATGAACTATACACTTTTCCCTGTAAGTCTGGGAGAAAGAAAGAGAAAGGAAGAAAGGAAATGGGTGAGACATAAATCCTAGTGAGCTGTTGTGATTAACATCTCGACTTTCTAAGTTAAGTAAAATAGATAAACAGTGGTTCTAGTGTCATAAAAAGGTAGGTGTCTATACATGTCTAAAGGTGAACAATAGATGATATGAACTGATAATATGGACCGACAATTCTTATAAAAAGAGAGAATGATGAAAACTATAATAATAATAATCAGATCAAGAAGATTGATTGTTTTGCACTTCTATGGATTCAGACATAAACAAGTAATTTGGAGGGATTTTTCCTAATGTTACCTATCGATTGGCTCCCTACTACGTAAATACCTTGTGTTAGCCCTGACATTAGGGTGTATCAGTCCCTAGCCCAGCAACTTATAAGACACAGTCCTACTTACTGGTGTTACATCGTCTTGTCTTCTCTATTCGAACCCATGCACACTCATGACTCGGCCGGAACGCGCCCGTATCCACCTTCCTCTTTTGAACTTCTAACTATCCAGATCAGTAAAGCGTGCCCTGACCCCTACCTAGTGCGATGCCCCCTAACAAGAAACCAACAGGGATACTGACAGATATGGGTTCCACACAAATCGACACAAGCCAAACCCCCTAAGCTTGTTCCCCCATGTTACTAGGATTTTAAAAATTTCAAAACCCGATACCACAACAAGATGAGGGACGTCTTAGCTTGTTAATTAACGTGTTTAACTTAGCAGGTTTAAGTTCATTAATAAGCATGGTTGTAAATGACATTTCCTCTAAATGTTATTATGTGTACAACATCTTCCCCAAAACAAGCACCTTCCCAGATGTATATATAAATTACAGTAACTCATTTTACTTAATTTACATCTAGTACTTACATTTTTCATATCATATTCCTACTTAATGTTAAATTAAGTATAATTCATATGTCCTTTATTTGCATGTTAATTTCCAATTAAATACCATTTATTCCAATTAACATGTTTTTCCATACCGATTACTTAATGTCATATTATTAAGTACAATTAACGTGTTTTGTGTAATAACGTTAAATTAACGTACTTTCCAAGTAAACATTGTTTCCCATTTTAATGTCAAACGACAAATTACATGTTTTCCACTATAGATGTCAAATTGTTATGTTTACAAATCACTGTCAATTAACATGTGATTCCAATATCAATTCCATGTTTACCCAATTATAAACATCCAACAAATATAAATGTGTAATTAACATTTTCCCAAACTAACATTAAATGATCATAAATGACTTATTGACATATCGTGAAATAAACATAAACATTTAATCACATGTTTTCCCAAATTAACATGAAATAAACATTTAATTACATGTTTTCCCAAATTAATATGAATGCTCATAAATGTCAAATAGATATATTTTCCCTAATTAACATATTCTATCTAATTAATGTCAATAGGTGACAAATTACCATATTCCTTAAATTAACATATCCTCTTTATTGTCAATTAATATAAGTGACAAATTACCATGTTCCTCAAATATTTACTATCCTCGACGTCAAATTACTATGTCTAACATATTCTTCTTAATGTCTACATGTTTCTGAAATTAACATATACAGATTAATGTTAATTACATGTTTTCCATTCAACGCCTTGTTGACATATCTACAAACTAGTGCCAAATAAATGTTCACCAATCAATGCCATATTAGTATTAATCTCAAATTCATGCCAACTCGACTTGCCAAGTTAAGTGAAATGGGTCAGACATAAATCCTTGTAGCTGCTGTGATTACCAACTCAAATTGCTAAGTTAAGTGAAACAAATAAACAATGGTTCTAGTGTCATAAAAGGGTTGATGTCTATACATGTCTAAAGGTGTACAATAGCTGATATGAACTAATAATAAGGACTGGAAATTCTTATAAAAAAAGACAATGATGATGATGATAATAATAATAATATAAGATCAGGCAGATTGACTGTTTTTCACTTCTATGGAATTAGACAGAAACAAGTAATTAGGAGGGATTTTTCCTAATGCTACCCATCGATTGGCTCCCTACTACGTAAATACCATGTGTCAGCTCCGACAGTAGGATGTGTTAGTTCCTAACCCAGCAACTTATAAGACACAGATCTATTTACTGGTGTTACAACGTTTTATCTTGCCCAACCGGACCCATGCATGCTTATGACTCCACCGGAATGCGCCTGTACCCACCTTCCACTTTTGAACCTCATACTATCTAGATCAGTAAAGCTTGCTTTGGCACCTACCTAGTGCAAGGCCCCATAACAAGATACCAATAGGGATACTGACTGATATGGGTTCCACACAAATGTAACACCCCACTTCCGCTAGGGTCACTCACAAAGGGAATGCACTAGTTTTGGTGGAGTATTATCTAGGTAAACATACACAGAGATATCACAAGGCAGAACATAAATAAAGCAGCGGTAGAAATTAAAAACCAAATTTTTATTACTTTCGAGAAAAGAGTCAAAACCTCATATATCCAAGGTACAAATTATTCCATTACATCAAGTTCCAAATAAAGAAGCTTAAACTTAAGATAACAAAAGTAAATTATTCCCTAAACATAGCAGAAGTGCAGCCATAGCATAGCTCAAGACCAAACCGTACATGAGCTGATAGAAAGCAAGCTAAATCTAAGCTAAGAGCTAGTGTTTCCTCCCTGAGAACCTTGGGGGGGGGGGGGGGAGAACGAAAGAAAAAGGGTCAGTCATAAAGACTGGTAAGTCCTAGTGACTTCCAGTATAAAAACTAGTGAAGTTAACAAGACATGAGTAAATGGAAAGTAAACATAGGGATGATAATAAGTCTAGCAAGATAACTAAGATAACAAGATAAATCAAGTCTAGCATCGCATATTCAAGATTCGCTGCACCAATTTTACTAGTATTCTAACCCATGTCAAGTATTAACCATGAAATGATCCCTTGGCCCGATATCATGAAGTGACCCATTACGGGGTCCATGGTACAATCGACTAATCGATCATCTCCCTACAAGTTCTAGTTCGTCATGTGTCTGTGTCATACGGCCCAATCATGAAATGTAGTCACCTGTGCTAGGTCCACCATAGGGTTTATCAAGCCCTAGGGTGCCAACCACCGACACGAATCAAGCACGCACAGTGTAAACCTACTGGTGCCCAATGCCTGCTTTTTCAACTCCGGACTACGTGCATGACCATAGTCCGCCTGAACCTACAATGACGCACCTACTCAGCCGTCGTTCTGGTTGCTTACAATCAGCCCGGTAATCGTGTCGTGCCCTGCCTAGTTCCAGGGTATCGTGATACATCTAAGTGGGTTACTGCTGAAAAGGACCGCGTAACTAGGGTTTCTAATCGGTTAAGTGTTGTCATTCAAATTCGTGACTTAACCCTATCCAAATCATGTATCAAGTTGGTTAAGTGTGTTCAAGCGGTTCATGACTTAACCCTATCAAATCATCGTGTCAAATTGGTTAAGTATATTCAAGTGGTTTATGACCTAACCCTATCCTGTGGCATTAATTCATTAATGCACCCTAACCTCTCACATTAGACTAGTTGTTGTGGTTACTGGATTTTCTGGGCGGTTCCGGGCAGATTTACACCACAACATAGTCTAACCTCGGGTTTTTCGTGCGATATGACCAACTACCCACATTGGATCCTATTGTTTGCAGTCACTGGATTCGCCGGGCGGTTCCGGGCAGATTTACACTGCAAACTCAACCCAACCTCGAGTTGGCCATTTTCAAATTCATTCTAAGTGTCATGTCCAGGTTCAAGTTTCGAGTCTAAATTCATGTTAAGTTTTCATGTCATGATTCATGTCAAATCGTGTCAAGTTCATGTCCATATCCAGGTTCAAGTTATAACAATGTTCATGTTTAAAGTTTATAGTAAATTCAGGTTTGCCTAAACTACCCAAATCGTATTCCCATCGCATGTGAATTCGAATCGATACAAACAAATCTAATTAGGGAATAACATAGAAAGAACGGGCATAAAGTGGCAAAAGTGATTACAAGTCAAGCATGGTATAACTTGAGATAAATGACTGCAACAATAATAGCATATGGAATAGAGGTCTCAAATATCTAACCTAGTAAAATAGGATGATAGTCATAGTAACAGTTGACATATAATAACCCCAAACTTGTGAATAACAACTAATTCAACATCACAGGCATGTTAACATCATGGACACGAGGGGTTTAGGTTTACAACATGTTTAGGCCCCAAATCAATTTCGTATAAATATTACCACAAGTCAAGATTCAAGATGAATAGATCCAAGGTGGACAAATAATAGATCCAAAATACTAGATTCAAAATGAACAATGATAGATCCAAGATATACAATGATAGGTCCAAGATGATTGTCATATTATGTTCAATTTCAATTTACAACATGTCCATATTAAGTTTAAAGTTTAGATCTAAAAGTAACTTGGGCTTACAGATCGTGGTTTGAGAATTAGAAAACAAAGAGGCGATGTTGAATCTCGAGTCTAACAGAAATCCCCCTAAACAGCAATACTCTACACATAGCCTTGTTGGAGGCGAAGCAATTCCTTTTCTCTAACTTTTCAACCAGAGTTTTAGCAGCATAAGACCAGAGAGAATTTGTGTAGAGAGACTAGAGTTAGGGGCTGTTTATATAGGGTCAGGTCAATGAATCTAGACAGAAATCGGACTAGAAACATCAGAGTGAACTATGACTCAAAAATAGGCTCGGCAATCAGGTCGACACCCAGGTCGACTCTGTGGTCGACCTGGCCCTGGGCAGGTCGACTCTATGGTCGACCCCCAGGTCGACCTGGTCCTGGGCAGGAAATTTCCTACCCAGTCCGTTCCGGGGTTTGAATTCGAAATTTGAATTCGAATTCTGGGCTGTTTTGAACTTGAAAATTTTTGAAAACTTCGAAGGGTCATAACTTGGTCATATGGACTCCGATTTTCGAAAACTTGGACTCGTTTCCAAGCAGAATTTTGAGACAAACGCAATGGCGTAACCCGTTGCCCTTGATTCTTATTTTTAAAATTAATTCTGCCTTGATTTATGTTTATAACACGTTATCAAAATACGGGTTGTTACATTCTCCCCTCCTTAAAGGATTTCGTCCCCGAAATCTCGAAGTTAGGGAGGATGTGTCCTACCATCCAATCATCCATCTACTCAGAACATCATCCACAAGCAACCATTGTCCTTAAAAAGATTTCTAGTGCTGTATGAACATATGCAGTAAGTGAGTGTATATGTACCTATCTAATGCAAAAGATCAGGCGGTTACTTATTCAGTAGACCTCCTTAATGCAAAATATTTTAGTGTAATGAATCCAACATGTATGCAAAATTCCTAACATACTTTATAATCTCTACATGAGTGCACAAACATTCATTCATATGCAATATCCAAGTGATAGCATAACAAGTTCCATCCATGTACAAGTATAAGCACTTATGCATATGCAACATGAAAATGTGACTGAGCCGATCTAGTGCCTAATGTGTGTCATGCATCCACTATCAATCACTTGCAAACACTTGCAACCATTTGCAAACATCAACCATAACATGTTTCAATCACATGTTTACATCAATACGATTTTACCTAAGGTTCTCAAGATAAGATCGAGAAGATAGCAAGACAAACATAGGTAGTAAAAGCATGTTACGAAAGGTTTTCAAGCTTATAGGAAAAAGAGATCGAGAATGTACCCTAAAAAATAAATGGGTAAAGCGCGCGTATCTTCTCTTCGATTTCCCAAGTTGCATCTTCTTAGGCTTCACTCCACTGAACTTTAACTAGCTTGACTTCTCGATTCCTTAGCTTCTTGATCTCTGTTCCTAAGATACGAATCAGAACACGCCTCAATGTTGCCTCTTTTTCCACTTCTACGCCTTCAAGGATGCTTGGATCAACCACTTCGGCCGACTCATGTAAGCACTTTCGGAGATGCGAGACGTGAAAGACATTGTGTACTCCGACCAGCCTCTCGGGTAATTTTACCTTATAGGCCATCTGCCTAATCCTCTCAGTGACAGGGAACGATCCTACGAACCTTGGTGCTAGCTTTCCAACCTCTCCAAAATGAACCACATTGAGTAAAGGAGAAACTTTTATAAAGACCATATCTCCGACTTCGAACTCTAGGTCTGTCCTTCTCTTGTCCGCATAAGATTTCTGTCTATCTTGGGCCGTTTTCATCCGTCTTCATATCAACTCAACCTTCTCAGAAGTGTCACTTATCATGTCGGGCCCAAGTATAAGCCTTTCTGTCGTCTCCCACCAACAAATTGGCGACTTGCACGGTCTTCCATATAGGGCTTCGAATGGTGCCATTCCGATGCTAGCTTGGTAACTATTATTATATGCAAACTCCACGAGAGGAATATGGTCTTCCCAAGTACCACCAAAGTCAAGAATGCATAGTCTCAAAAGATCCTCTAGTGCCCTATTTACCCTTTCGGTTTGTCCATCCGTCTGTGGGTGATAGGCCGTGCTTAAGCTCAGTCGTGTACCCATTGCTTCTTGTAGACTTTTCCAAAACTGGCTAGTGAAAATCGGGTCACGATCACTAACTATACTAGAAGGGACCCCGTGCAACCGTACTATCTCTCGAAGGTAAATAGACGCTAGCCATGATGTGGTCCTCTTGCCTTTCACCGAAATGAAGTGAGCACTTTTCGTGAGTCTATCAACTATGACCCATATGCTAGTATTTCCCTTCCTTGACCTAGGTAGTCCATCCACGAAATCCATCGAGATACTCTCCCATTTCCATTGCGGAACCTCCAGAGGATGTAATAGCCCACCGGGCTTCTTCGACTCGGCCTTTACTTGTTGGCACACCATGCACTTTGAAACGAACTCTGCCACGTTCTTTTTCATCCCAGCCCAAAAGAATATGCGTTTCATATCTCTGTACATCTTATCCCCTCCGGGATGTATAGTCATCTTCGAGTGGTGCGCCTCTTCGAGAACTTTCCTTACTAAGTCTCCCACTTGTGGGACACATAGCCTTCCATCACGCCTTAGCCATCCCTTGTCATCTATGGCATACCTGCCGAGGTGACTTGACGTCTCACCACTAATCAGCTTGTCCATGATTTCGACTATCTGTGGGTCTTCCTTCTGTGAAGTCCCTACTTGATTTAGAAGTGTAGGTCTTAACTCAAAAGATGCTAATGTAACAGTAAATGACTCAACAGCAGGTGTAAAATCAAAGGTTGTTATAAACTCTAGACTTTTCGTTTCAACAAATAAGGGGCTCAAGGTCAACCTTTTCCAACTTAGCGCATCCGCCACCACGTTACCCTTGCCAGGGGTATAAGCTATATCGAAGTCATATGATGCCATGAATTCCATCCACCGTTGTTGTCTTAGATTCAAATCTTTCTGTGAGAAGAGGTACTTAAGCGATTTGTGGTCGGTATACAGCTCGAACCTCTCCCCAAGAAGATAATGGTGCCAAGATTTAAGTGCAAAAACGATCGCCGCCAACTCCAAGTCATGTGTGGGATAGTTCTTCTCATGAACTTTAAGTTGCCTACTCCCGTAGCAAATTACCTTCCCTTCTTGCATTAGGACTGCGCCCAATCCCGTGCCACATGCATCTGTGTACACGGTAAACATCTTACCTCCATCGAGTAATGCCAAAACTGGAGCTGTGGTGAGGGCTCTCTTAAGTCTCTGAAAGGCAATCTCACATTCTATGTCCCATGCAAACGCTAGGTTTTTCTTCGTTAACCTAGTAAGAAGGGCTGAAATCTTAGCGAAGTCCTTAATGAACTTCCTATAGTAACCTGCCAAACCGAGAAAGCTCCTCACCTCCGTTGCGTTCTTAGGAATTTTCCAGTCTTGCACCGCAACTACCTTTGCGGGGTCCATGGCTATGCCTTTCTTAGAAACTACATGTCCAAGAAACCGAACTTCCTTCCTCCAAAAATGGCATTTGGAGAACTTAGCCTTTAACTGGTGTGCTCTAAGCGTATCCATGACTTCCTTGAGATGTCTAGCATGCTCTTCTTCATCCTTTGAGAAGATCAGAATATCGTCCACGAAAACCACTACAAACTTGTTAAGGAACTCCCAAAACACCCTACTCATCAAATCTACAAAGTACGCGGGTGCATTTGTTAACCCAAACGACATGACGAGCCATTCGAAGAACCCATCTGGAGTCCTAAACGCAGTTTTGTCAATGCTATCCTCAGCCACTCTAAGCTGATGGAATCCTGTGGCTAGATCGAGTTGAGAGAAAACAGATGCTCCCACAAGCTGGTCAAACAAATCGTCGATTCTTGGTAGTGGGTGTCTATTTTTCTTAGTTATCTTGTTTAACTCACGATAATCTACGCATAGACGAAGCGAACCATTCGCCTTAGTAGCGAATACCACCGGAGCACCCCATTCAGAAATGCTTCGTCTTATGAATTTTTTCTCAAGCAACTCCTTAACTTGTTTACTGAGCTCTCTTCTTTCTCGCGGGTCCATGTGCCTTACGGGCAATGAAACTGGCTTGGCATTATCAACAAGATAAATACGGAAATCTATCTCGCGTTTAGGGGGTAACCCCTTCACCTCATCAAAGACATCTGGATATTCTCGGACCACTCTTACAGATTGCAAATTGTCGATGGATGAGTCAAGAGATTCAAGATAACACAACATGACCGGACCCTTAGGGTTACAAGAAATTTCAAGGGTATTACCAAGGCGAGTCATGAGCCTCACTACCCTTCGTTCACAATCAAGAATGGCTCCATAGTTGGACAGCCAATCCATACCTAGGATCAAACTGTATCCCATAAATCCGAGAACATAAGCATTACACGTGAATTCTACGCTTAAGATAGAAATCCTCAAATCCACACACATCATAGATAAATGAGCGGAGCCCCCAATTGGATTTGAAACACTAACGGGATCCTCAACTAAACTAGTACTTAGGTGCAGATTTTCAACAATATCAGAAGAAATAAAAGTATGCGATGCACCAAAGTCAAATAAGGTTTGAACAGGAAAGTCAGAAATGTAAACAAGGCTTTCTACAGAAATATTACTACCTCGGTCAAGAGCTGGAGTGGTGTTGAGAGCATGCAACTGCCCTCCAGAAGGTCCTGCTCGCTAGGCCTGCCTTGCCCCTGTCCTTGCTTCTTAGGGCAATCCTTACTGAAGTGTCCAGTATCCCCACAATGAAAGCATTCACCCAACTTTCTCTTCTTCTTTCTACAGTCCTTGGCTAGATGTCCCGTAATACCACAAAAGTTGCACTTCCTTGTCTCATGTGGTTTGTTAGCATTGTTGTTGTTGTTCTTGTTATTCTTGTTGCCTCCCTTCTTGAAGTCAACTTTCTTATTCTGAGTCTCATTAGGCTTAACCTCCTTCTTGCTATTCTTGTCTTCCTCATGAAGTAGAGCCATATCCACCAAGTTTTCAAAGGTCGCCCCATGGGTATATGAGTTATGGCCAAACTGTGTAGTGGCTTGTTCAATCCTCGAGCAAAGCGTACAGCCTTTTTCTAGGCCGTGTTAACCAAGTCCAAACCGAACCGAGCAAGCTGATTAAACTTATTCACGTACTCCCTAACAGAGATGTCCCCTTGCTTGAGTGCTAGGAACCTCTCCATTTGAAGGTTCTCTTTCGCTGACGGTAAGAATTTAAGCCCAAACCTCTCTCTAAAGTCTGCCCAAGTCTCAATTGGCCTGGTAGCGTTGGTGACTTCCCACCAAAATGCAGCTTCCTCTTTCAACAACCATGCCGCCAACTGAACTTTCCTATGGTCCTCCACATCAAAGATAATAAGCAAGTCTTCAGTCTCCTTTAGCCAGTTTCGTGCCTCAACAAAGGTTTCAGTTCCAACGAAGTTCTTGTCGCCCATTGCTTTAAAGTCTTTGCATATTTTGGCAAAGGCGGTACCGGGAGGAGGAGGAACCGCATCCACTGGGTGAGGAGGAGGAGGGATGTCTGCCGGGCCTGCGCCGTTGGCCCTAGCTTCTAAGTACCTTCAGAACGATCCCGGTACGGGTACTCCCTCAGGAAGGTTAAGATCAGACATGCTGAAAAACGAGAAGAAAAAGATTCAAACGAGGGAACAAAGTAAAGTGCTAATGGCTTTTGGGGAATAGCCTTTTTGAACATAAAACTTTTATTGAAAAATGCTTCTTTATAAACGGTTTTGGAAAATAGTTTTAGAAGGTTTTTAAAACTTTTGTCCCGTCTGGTAACCTTCTGCTCTGATACCAAATGTAATACCCCACCTCCGCTAGGGTCACTCACAAAGGGAATGCACTAGTTTTGGTGGAGTATTATCTAGGTAAACATACACAGAGATATCACAAAGCAGAGCAAAAATAAAGCAGCGGTAGAAATTAAAAACCAAATTTTTATTACTTTCGAGAAAAGAGTCAAAACCTCATATATCCAAGGTACAAATTATTCCATTACATCAAGTTCCAAATAAAGAAGCATAAACTTAAGATAACAAAAGTAAATTATTCCCCAAACATAGTAGAATTGCAGCCATAGCATAGCTCAAGACCAAATCGTACATGAGCTGACAGAAAGCAAGCTAAATCCAAGCTAAGAGCTAGTGTTTCCTCCCTGAGAACCTGGGGGGGGGGGGGAGAACGAAAGAAAAAGAGGCAAAAGAAAAAGGGTCAGTCATAAAGACTGGTAAGTCCTAGTGACTTTCAGTATAAAAACTAGTAAAGTTAACAAGACATGAGTAAACGGAAAGTAAACATAGGGATGATAATAAGTCTGGCAAGATAACTAAGATAACAAGATAAATCAAGTCTAGCATCGCATATTCAAGATTCGCTGCACCAATTGTACTAGTATTCTAACCCATGTCAAGTATTAACCATGAAATGATCCCTTGTCCCAATATCATGAAGTGACCCATTACGGGGTCCACGGTACGATCTACTAATCGATCGACTCCCTACAAGTTCTAGCTCATCATGTGTCTGTGTCATACGGACCAAACACGAAATGTAGTTACCTGTGCTAGGTCCACCATAGGGTGTATCAAGCCCAAGGGTGCCAACCACCGACACGAATCAAGCACGCACAGCGTAAACCTACTGGTGCCCAATGCCTGCTTTTTCAACTCCGGACTAAGTGCACGACCATAGTCCGCCTGAACCTACAATGGCGCACCTACTCAGCTGTCGTTCTGGTCACTTACAATCAGCCCAGTAATCGTGCCCCACCCTGCCTAGTTCCAGGGTATCGTGATACATCTAAGTAGGCTACTGCTGAAAAGGACCGCGTAACTAGGGTTTCTAATGAGTTAAGTGTTGTCATTCAAATTCGTGACTTAACCCTATCCAAATCATGTATCAAGTTGGTTAAGTGTGTTCAAGCGGCTCATGACTTAACCCTATCAAATCATTGTGTCAAATTGGTTAAGTATATTCAAGTGGTTCATGACTTAACCCTATCCTGTGGCATTAATTCATTAATGCACCCTAACCTCTCACATTAGACTAGTTGTTGTGGTTACTAGATTTGCAGGGCGGTTCCGGGCAGATTTACACCACAACATAATCTAACCTCGGGTTTTTCGTGCGATATAACCAACTACCCACATTGGATCACTGGATTCGCCGGGCGGTTCCGGGCAGATTTACACTGCAAACTCAACCCAACCTCGAGTTGGCCATTTTCAAATTCAAAGTGTCATGTCTAGGTTCAAGTTTCGAGTCTAAATTCATGTCAAGTTTTCATGTCATGATTCATGTCAAATTGTGTCAAGTTCATGTCCATATCCAGGTTCAAGTTATAACAATGTTCACGTTTCAAGTTTATAGTAAATTCAAGTTTGCCTAAACTACCCAAATCGTATTCCCATTGCATGTGAATTCGAATCGATACAAACAAATCTAATTAGGGAATAACATAGAAAGAACGGGCATAAGGTGGCAAAAGTGATTACAAGTCAAGCATGGTATAACTTGAGATAAATGACTGCAACAATACTGGCATATGGAATAGAGGTCTCAAATATCTAACCTAGTAAAATAGGGTGATAGTCATAGTAACAGTTGACATATAATAACCCCAAACTTGTGAATAACAACTAATTCAACATCACAGGCATGTTAACATCATGGACATGAGGGGTTTAGGTTTACAACATGTTTAGGCCCCAAATCAATTTCGTATAAATATTACCACAAGTCAAGATTCAAGACGAATAGATCCAAGGTGGACAAATAGTAGATCCAAAATACTAGATTCAAAATGAACAATGATAGATCCAAGATATACAATGATAGGTCCAAGATGATTGTCATACTTATGTTCAATTTCAATTTACAACATGTCCATATTAAGTTTAAAGTTTAGATCTAAAAGTAACTGGGGCTTACAGATCGTGGTTTGAGAATTAGAAAACAAAGAGGCAATGTTGAATCTCGAGTCTAACAGAAATCCCCCTAAACAGCAATACTCTACACGTAGCCTTGTTGGAGGCGAAGCAATTCCTTTTCTCTAACTTTTCAACCAGAGTTTTAGTAGCATAAGACCGGAGAGAATTTATGTAGAGAGACTAGAGTTAGGGGCTGTTTAAATAGGGTCAGGTCAATGAATCTAGACAGAAATCGGACTAGAAACATCAGAGTGAACTCTGACTCAAAAATGGGCTCGGCAACCAGGTCAACACCCAGGTCGACTCTGTGGTCGACCTGGCCCTGGGCATGTCGACCTGGTCCTGGGTGGGAAATTTCCCGCCCAGTCCGTTCTGGGGTTTGAATTCGAAATTTGAATTCGAATTCTGAGTAGTTTTGAACTTGAAAATTTCTGAAAACTTCGAAGGGTCATAACTTGGTCATACGGACTCCGATTTTCGAAAACTCGGACTCGTTTCCAAGAAGAATTTCGAGACGAACGCAATGGCGTAACCCGTTGCCCTTGAATCTTATTTTAAAAATTAATTCTTCCTTGATTTATGGTTATAACACGTTATCAAAATACGGGTTGTTACAACAAACCAAACCCCTTAAGCTTGTGCCTCCAAGTAACTAGGATTTTAAGAGTCCCAAAAGCCGATACAACAACAAAACAAGGGACCACTTTGCTTATTAATTAACGAGTTTAATTTAGCAGGTTTAAGTTCATTAATAAGCACAATTGTAAATGACATTTCCTCTAAATACAACCCTTTCTCCAAAACAAGAACCTGCCCAGATGTATATATATATCATTGTAACTCATTTTACTTAATTTACATTTGGTACTTACATTTTCCATATCATATTATTACTTAATATTAAATTAAGTATAATTCAATGGGTCAAAAATACATGGTTAAGGTAATTTATATATGGAAACTAGTTGTCTGCACGTAGTGCAAAACGTTCGACCACGACATCTCCGGTTGCATATAAATGGAGGAAACGTTTCTGCACAGCAGCAAACTGTAGTGGAGAAAGGTAAAAATGTCACCTTGGACACGGGTGGAAACACTAGTACAAATCCCCATTTATGAAATGCAAGATATAATGCCCAACAACATTACTCAGGAAGGAATACTGTTGGAGCAGATAGTGGCAAACATACTTGGACCAATGTCAACAGGTCAAAAGGCAAGTATAAGCAAGCCAATGTGAACAACGATGCTGGAGTGCATACTACCCAGGTAAACAATGTTTCATCTTTTACTGCTACAGGAAACTTGGAATTTAATAATTTGTTTGGGGCACTTGACGAATTTAATGGTGAATTCAGTTTGAATGGGGAGTGTAATGAGGCAGGTGAGAGTGGGGGTAATACTATTATCACGACAGTAAAAGTTTATGGAAGAGATAAGGGAATAACTGCGGTTGATGTTAATAATCTAGCTCTAACAACAGATAACCCCTTGCAAGACCTGATGGACGATGTAATGAACTTTGAAGTTAACAGAGATGCTACTGTAAGTGAAACAAGAAATGTCAGAGTTTCACATCCCAATATCCCTGCTGATAGAGTGCTGGTTGAAGCTCCTAGAGCTGATAAAGAGCAACTCGATAGTTTCCTTCAACATAACTTTAATGTTGAAGTCGACATGGTAGGTAAAGCTAAGAGAAAAACTATTGTTTATGAACAAGCACCCAAAGCAAGTGAAAAAGTTCCCGATCTGATTGAAAAACTGATAGTTGAACTAGTGAGTGGCAAGGTGAGTGGAGAAGTTTACAAACAAAAGCATGATTTGATGGAGCTGATGCAAAAGAATTACAACTCTATCATGAATTTGAAACCTACAATGGATAAAGGTAAGCACTTGGCTTCGAATCCAGTGCATAAAATTGCCAAATACATCTCTCCCTTACTTTTTAAATCTGCCTTTTTAAATGTGCAAAGTCCCAAAAGTGACGGTTTTGTTATTAAGATCAACATTTATGCGCACATAGCACCCCCTTTGGCTTATAAGGCCCTGCCACTACCTTTAGCAGATCCTACAGAGCAGAGTCCAGTGACTTGTGGAGATGAAACATTGAAGACTCCGCTCAAACGTAGCCGAAAGCATGAGCTGGTGAGGGAACAATTAGACAAAGGCTAGTTGCCTGGGCTACGCTGGGTGTGCACCTTTGTTGCACTGGGAAATTTTAGTCGGAAATATAGTCAGTGTATTAGTCCATGCTTATTTGTGAGTGTAATATGTTATACCCAATATGGTATCCCCTACGTGGGAACTATGGATTTCTAGTTTGATGTGTTCTTGCATGTCTCCTGAACTCCTGTACTTTTTATTTTTTTAATAAATAGTGTTACGGATCACTTTAAAAACCGGCCAGCCTTGCCAAAATAATAATAATAAGTATAATTCACATGTTCTCTATTTGCATGTTAATTTACAATTAAATACCACTCATTCCAATAAACATGTTTTCTCATACTGATTACTTAATGTCATATTATTAAGTAAAATTAACATGTTTTCCGTACTAACGTTAAATTAACATACTTTCCAAGTAAACACTGAATGAATGTGTTTCCTATTTTAATGTCTAATGACAGATTACATGTTTTATGATATATATGCCAAATTGTCATGTTTACAAATTAGTGTCAATTCGCATGTGATTCCAATATCAATGCCATGTTTACCCAATTATAAACATCCAATGAATATAAATTATAATTAACATTTTCCCAAACTAAAATTAATTGATCGTAAATGACTTATTGACATATCATGAAATGGACATAAATATTTAATCACATATTTTCCCAAATTAACATGAAATGGGCATAAACATTTAATTACATGTTTTCTTGAATTAACATGAATGCTTGTAAATGTCAAATTGGTATGTTTTCCTCAATTAACATATTCTCCCTAATTAATGTCGATAGGTGACAAATTACCATATTCCTTAAATTAACATATCATCTTTATTGCCAATTAACATAGGTGAAAAATTACTATGTTCCTCAAATATATACTATCCTTAATGTCAAATTACTATGTCTAACATATTCTTCTTAATGCCTAAATGTTTCTCAAATTAACATATATAGATTAATGTTAATTACATGTTTCCATTCAACACCTTATTGACATATTTATAAAGTAATGCCAAATAAATGTTAACCAATCAATGCCATATTAATATTAATGTCAAATTCATGCCATATGTCTACATATACTAAGGTCAAATTCGTGCCATATTAATGTATCTATAGATTAATGTCAAATTCATGCCATATTGATATATCTACAGATTAATGTCAAATTCATGCCATATTTATATGTTTATAGATTAATGTCAAATTCATGTTCAATAATGACATTTCTTCTTAATACAAAAATTAAATTTAACCTATTCATGTTTACATATTTTTCCTTTTTAATAATCCCAATTTATAATAAAATTATAGTATTCCCAATTTCCAGTTAATGTTATTTCATACTTTCCCTATTCTATGCAATTCAAACGATAAAGGCATAACAATACTGTAAACAAAACAAACAACAAAAAGGGGATATGGACGAGAGATGTACATTAAAAGAGATAATAACTGAAAATGAAAATGAATAGGTAATTGACAGTAATTAAAATAACATATAAGAATAAACTTATAAACATTGTTACTTTTCAGATCTAAAATATATTTACTGTCAAAGTTCTTTTTATTTAGATTACTACAACAACTATTATGTCTATTTAACTTTAACTTAGGAGAAATCTGAAAATCACAGTAATACTCACTTAGATCTAAGAAATCCTCTAAAATAGTTGTTATAGAAGAAAAACTTATTCTCCTTTTTAACCTATCTTCTAGTAACATCCCCTCATTTTTCTTATTTAATTTTAGAACATAATTTGGAGGAAGAAAGAAATGAAGAATGTTTATGTGTGGGAAAATGAGAGAGATAACCACCATATTTATAGATTAACTAGGACAATCTCAAACCATTAAATGTAAGGTTATTAAATCCATCCGTACACCTTAAGCTGAGTCAGCATACGAATAATATATAAAAAGTAGTCCAGATTTAGAAAATTCTCTAAGGTGGGTTGACCCACCTTAGAACTGGGTTAACCCATGTGTCGACCTACCTTAGACATGGGTCGACCCATGTGCCGACCCGCATAAAACCTGGTTCGACCCATGTATCAACCCTGTTAATGGATGGGTTGACCCACTTTGTTGATTTATTTATTTAAACTTCATTTGATCATAAACTTTTCATACTTAGTCCGATTAACGCAAATAAGCAAAAGTCTATCTGAACCAGAATTTCATAACCAACGCAACAATAAATTCTGTTTTACTCAGTTCTATATATTTTATTAAATAATATTTATTTTATAATTTTATTCCTTAATTAATTAATCCATTAAATTAAATGTTTGTTAAAAATTTGGGTTATTACACTAATCCGTCTTAATCTCTATAGCCTTTAGAAAAATCAGGAGAAAACTAAAACTTGGCATGCACAAAATTCTTGTAGTAAAAAAGAGGATTTATCTCTTTTTTGTCAAATTAATAGTGAAAGAAAACTTCAAATTCCTCTCCAAATCTTAATCCAAATCATAACAAACTTAATCATAACTTGAAAGACATCGTTAGTGTTAGATCGAAATCTGGGCCTAACACCCAAATCCAATGCGAAAACCTCACAATCATAGATCAATGCAGAAAAGCAGTAAAATAAGAGGAGACACACAATATTTTATAGTGGTTCGGCTCAAACCAAGCCTACGTCCACTTTATCTCTTCTTAAATCCTAAGAAGTTACAAGTACAATTCTATTGGTTTGCGGTTTATACACGAAATCCTCGTGTTTAAAATGAAAGGAAGTAAGAAAACTGGAGATTATACACGAAATTCGGCTTTGATGTGTTCACAAAGTCCTTGTGGTTGCAATGGTGGATACCGAGTAAGAGAGTGGCCAAAAGATCTCCTAATTCTCCTCTAAGCAGTGTATTTATAGGTGATTTCTGGATTCGGTTCGGATGCCACGTGGTGCGCCCATAGGAAATCTCGAAGAGTAGTGGAGAACATGGAAATATCCTTTCCAAGTCGTGCTGGGCCAAGTGTCATCCGATCCGCACTTGTAGGAGGTGGTTATGGCAAGAGAATTAGCTAAACTTCGTGTGTAGAAGCAGGTCCAAGGGGTTCGGTTTGGGTCTTGTAACACCCCACACCCGCTACGGTCACTCACTAAGGGAATGCCATAGCATCGGTGGAGTATCTTAAGTGAATATAGAACAGAAAAGTTACAACAAGACAGATATAAGTAATACTTGAGAATTTAAAACATCATTTCATTGCAGCGGAAAGTAAAACATGTTTGGTTACATCACAAAACCATAAACAAGAGTCAAGTACACAATATCCATCTTGAGAAAACAAAAGTACATAATCCCACTACATGAACTAATAGCCATAAAGGAAAAGATAAACTGAGCTTTACATCAATGGTCCAAGCTCCAAAAGATAGATAAAGCGATCTGATCCAAGTCCACTAGCACTAGGCCCACTCTGAAAACCTGAGGGTTGGGAAAAAAAGATAAAAACAACGGGGTCAGACATAAGTCTGAACGAGTCCTATACCCTTAACAATACAATCATTAAAGTAATTAGGGTATGATATAAACCTGGTACGGTACAACTGGGGATAAATGACTACACTAAGCAGCCAACTAGACTTAGGATGAACTAAGATAACGGTAAAGACGCATCTACCCACCCAAGGGTAATACTAAACTGCACCACACCAGATCTACCCACCCAAGGGTAATTCCTACACTGCACCACACCAGATCTACCCACCCAAGGGTAATTCCTAACTTAAAGACTGATCCCACTAAGTGTACTTAGTAATCTTAATAGTAGTCTCGTGTACCCCTAGCTGACTACATAGGTGTCGTCTGCCCCTATCTCCACTAGGTGTACCCACTACTCCCATTCGATCGGCTCCCAAACGTAGATACCCGTGCTGGCCCCACAGTGGGGTGTATCACTCCCCAAAGTGGCAACCCGATACAATCAACGGTGCACGGCTTATACCTACACGATGCAACAACGTCTTACCTACCAGCCCGGGTCCACACACACATATGAAACCCGTTGGACTTGCGTTGTCACCGCTAACCCGTTTTTGGCCTCTTATAGTCAAGCCCAGTACGCGTGTCCCGTCCTCGACATGGGTCGAGCCCAATAAGATACATATGGGTTACTGGTTGAAATGGGCCCCCACAAGCTACCCACCTAAGCTTGTCCCTTCTAGTGTATCCCACTTAACCCTTTTAATAATCATGTCCACTTACATGTTTAAAGTTTGGTTAAGTCATCTAACCATATTTCAATTGCCACTCAAGGCACCCACTAGATTTCCACATGCCACCCAAGGCACTTACTTAACCCTTTAATCATGTTTAATTACATGTTCCACTTTGGTTAAGTATTCTAATCGTAATTTCCATTGCCACCCAAGGCAACCACTAGATTTTCCCACATGCCACCCAAGGCATTTACTTAACCCTTTAATCATGTTTAATTACATGTTCCACTTTGGTTAAGTATTCTAATCGTATTTTCTATTGCTACACAAGGCAACCACTAGATTTTCCCACATGCCACCCAAGGCACTTACTTGATTTCCTCATGCCACCCAAGGCACCCACTTAACCCCTCATGCCCCACTACATGCTTATCTGGTTAAGTGTTTCTTAATTGATTAAGAACATAACCGTTGTAAAGACCTCTCACATTAGACTATCTTTTATGGCAGCTGGATTTGCCGGTCGGGTCCGGGCAGCCTTACGCCATAACCGAGTCTAACCTTGTGTCTTTACACTTGTCACGTGTTTAGTTTATGCCTAAGACCTCTCACATTGGGCCAATCATTTGTAGCCGCTGGATTTGCCGGTCGGTTCCGGGCAGTCTTATGCTACAAAAGGGTCCAACCTCGTGTCTTAGTCGATTAATTACACCTAATTAATCACCCCCATAATTTGTATTAATTATCCCTAATTAATTACAAATTTAACGATGTACATAATTGACTCAATTATGTCCATCCACTTTATGGTATGCATAATCATACCAACTTCACACCATTTCATTAACATGAATATTAACCCCATCGTTCCCTACGTAATTCGCTAACATGACATACTTAAAAGGGAAGATTCATCACAAATACAATGGGTTCAACTTGCATAACATTAGCGTCAACATGGGTTTAAAAGGTGTCAACATGCATATGTGACCATAGCATCAAACCCAACTAGCATAAATAATCAACCCAAACTGGCATGAATCACATATGTCATAAAGAAGGTAACTTGCATAGGTTACTTATGTCATAAAAAGGGGTAACTTGCATATGTATGTATGACATACAAAGGGGTTAACTTGCATATGTATGCATATCATACAAAGGTGTAAACTTGCTCATGTTACTTGCATAAACACAAACACCAAACTTGCATAACATGTCATATATGAACTTGCATATAATCAAACACCAAACTTGCATAACATATCATATATGAACTTGCATATAATCAAACACCAAACTTGCATAACATGGTGTCATAATGGATCAATGTTTATCATAGCAATTTGCATAACTATCATCATGAACACATAGCCTAACACTTGTATAACTTGCATAACATCATGATCATATAGCATATAACTTGCATAACTTGCATAACATCATGAACATGTAGCATATGACTTGCATAACTTGCATAACATCATGATCATGTAACATGTAACTTGCATAACATCATGAACATGTAGCATATGACTTGCATAACTTGCATAACATCATGATCATGTAACATGTAACTTGCATAACTTGCATAACATCATGAACATATAGCATATGACTTGCATAACTTGCATAACATCATAAACACATAGCATATGATAACATAACTTGCATTGATCCACATTCATAGGCATAATCTCATTATATCCTATCATAATCATTTCAACAATTGGTCATTAAGGCTATGGTACTCACAACTTGTTGATTAGCACTCCTATGAAGAAGATTAAGTTGCTAGAGTTGATTAGAAGTTGATTTGAGAAGCTATCTTCCTCTTTAATTTGTTGGTGGCTCCTTCTAGTTGCATTTTGACGGCATAACGACGTTGTCTCCAATTTTAGTATGAATTAGGGTAGTCTTAGGGTGTATTTATAGATTAGTTAAGTGTTTTAGGCCATTAGATTAACCCTAAATCAGATTAGAGCCGTCAGATCTCGTCACTAGCTACCAAAACCAAGCCCGGATCCCAAATCAGTGCACCCTAGTCGACCTGGTGGGCAGGTCGACACCCAGGTCGACCCACAGGTCGACTCCCAGGTCGACCTGGTCTGGGCTCCTCTTATCCGACCGGGCAGTCTTATGCTACAAAAGGGTCCAACCATGTCCCCAACATCAAACTCAAGATCCGTCCTCCTCTTATCCGCGTAAGATTTTTGCCTATCTTGTGCCGCTTTCATCCTTCTTCGAATCAAATCAATCTTTTCCGAAGTCTCTTTAACCATATCGGCCCAAGCAAGATCTTATCCGTAGATTCCCACCAACATGTAGGTGATCGACAAGGCCTTCCATAAAGAGCTTCGAAAGGAGCCATACCAATACTAGACTGAAAGCTGTTATTATACGCGAACTCCACCAATGGAAGATGCTCTTCCCATGTACCTCCAAAATCTAAGATACATAGCCTCAAAAGGTCTTCTAGAACACAATTCACCCTCTCAGTCTGGCCGTCCGTCTGAGGATGATATGCAGTGCTCAAACACAACTGAGTCCCTACTGCCTCTTGCAAACTTTTCCAAAACTCGCTAGTGAAGATAGGATCTCGATCACTCACTATGCTAGAAGGTACCCCATGCAATCGAACAATCTCTCGAATGTAAACTGAAGCTAGCCATGGATCAGTCCTCTTGCTCTTCACGGGTATGAAATGGGCGCTCTTAGTAAGTCTGTCTACCACAACCCAAATTCCCGTATTACCCTTCCTCGATCTTGGTAACCCATCAATAAAATCCATCGAGACGCTATCCCACTTCCATTGCGGAACTTCCAATGGGTGAAGCAACCCACCAGGTTTCTTTTGCTCCGCTTTCACTTGTTGGCACACCAAGCATCTGGCGACATACTCGGCCACATCTTTCTTCATACCGGCCCAAAAGAAAACTCGCTTCATGTCTTGGTACATCTTGTCCCCACCGGGATGAATGGTCATCTTCGAACGATGCGCATCATCAAGAATAGCCTTCCTCAAACCCTCGTCTTGCGGTACACAAAGTCTACCGTCTCTACGCAAGCACCCCCTATCGTCTAGGGTGTACCTACTCAAATGGCTGGACGACTCCCCCCTTATGAGCCTCTCTACCAACTCAACTAACTGTGGGTCGTCCCGCTGTGCCTCGCCAATCCGTCCCAAAAGAGTAGGTCTGACCTCTAAGGATGCTAGCAAACCGGGTATAAAGTCAACGGAAGGTCTGAAATCAAACATCTAGATAAATTCCAAGCTTCGTCGTTCCACGAACAACGGACTCAAGGACAACCTTTTTCTGCTCAAGGCGTCCGCCACCACGTTACCCTTGCCAGGGGTATACGCTATCTCGAAATCATAGGATGCTAAGAACTCCATCCACCTTTGCTGTCTCAAGACTATGCGCTCGAAGAGTCTCCAACACTTCCCTAAGATGTAGGGCATGCTTTTCTCCACTTCTAGAGAAAACCAGGATATTCTCCCATGCAAAATCGTCACAACTATCCACCTCTCACGCAGACCATCCTAGTCGAACTCGACATCCCCCAAGTGCAAGCCCCAAAGGCCTAAACCAATATCAGACAAACACCCAAGGGATACCTCCTTCGAATTCAGACGACCTACGTGAGATGATACTAGTAAAAACAACTAAATGATTAAACACTTGTCCAACTCGGGATGTCCTTGCTAGTCTCGCTCCAAAACCACCGTTGATCAAATAACTGGCTTTGCTTAACCTATCAAGCACATACGAAAACTTATTTCGCTCTTAGAAAAGACCAAGATGTCATCCACAAAGACCACTACGAAATTATTTAGGTACTCCCTGAACACCCTACTCATCAAATCAACAAAGTATGCGGGGGCGTTCGTCAAACCAAATGGCATCACAAGCCACTCATAGAAACCATCCGGAGTCCTAAGGGTGGTCTTCTCCATACTATCCTCAGCCACTCCCAACTGATGAAACCCCGTGGCTAAGTCCAACTGCGAAATACTGAGGCGCCAACCAACTGATCAAAGAGATCATCAATCCTCGGCAATGGGTGTCTATTCTTCTTTGTGAGCTTGTTGAGTTCTCTATAGTCTACACAAAGTCTGAGGGACCCATCCGCCTTCATGGCAAAAACTACTGGGGCACCTCACCCCGATATACTTCGTCTTATGAACCCCTTCTCACGCAACTCCCCTACTTGCTTATGGGGTTCCCTCCTCTCACGAGGAGCCATGTGGCGCACTGATAAAGATACTGGTTTAGCATTGTCCACCAGATATATTCAGAAGTTTATCTCCCGCTTCGGAGGTAAGCTCTTCACCTCCTCAAACACATCCGAGTATTCCCTGACCACTCTAACAGATCGCAAACTCTCGACCGAAGCGTCAAGCGATTCAAGATAACTTAGCATAACATAATCCATGGGATTTCAAAAGATCTCGAGAGTGTTACCCAAGCGGGTCATAAGCCTAACAACTCTCCTTTCACAGTCAAGAACGACACCATTACTGGATAACCAGTCCATGCCCAAAATCAACCCATAGCCCGTGAAGCCCAAAACAAAAGCATCACATCTAAACTCAACGCTAAGTATGGAAATCTTCAAACCCAAACATATCATGGATAAATAAGTGGAGCCCCCAATTGGGTTTGAAACAACCAAGGGATCATCTACTAAAATGGTGTCTAGGTGCAGTGACTCAACTAATGATGATGAGATAAACGAATGTGATGTGCCAGAGTCGAATAAAGTTCGAACAGGATGATCGAGAGAACCAAATTTCAACCTCGACGGTCCTACCCCCATCAGGTATACCCGTCGTGAGGCAATACATCTACCCTCCAGAAGATCCTGTACTTTGTCCTTACCTCTTTGGACAATCCTAATAAGGTGTCCTATTTCTCCAAAACAACTAGCCTTCTCCTTCACATTCTCCTTTCGTGACCTCCCACCATGATGAGGTTTCGTCCTTTATTTACCTAACAACTATTTGAACCTTCCTCCCTCGTCCATCTTAAAGGTACCCACAAGCCCTCCACCTCCTTGGACTAACTTCTTAGCCCGACAAACGTCTAAGTCTCTTAAGTCCCTTGAAGTGGTTCTTCCATCCTTCATACGGAAGTCCTTGTTTATCTTAAAAAGACATCTATATGCGAAGGGGAAATTCAAAAAGAGAAAGAGGAAGAGATTCAAAACGGAGAATCGAAGGAAGGATATATGGCTCTTGGGGATTATGTTCTTTTTCTTTCAAAAACTTTTCTCTCAAAAGACATGTTTTTGAAAATACTTCTTTCAAAAAAAATGTTTTTAGAAAAATAGTTTTTCTAAAGGTTTTATCTGTTCTGGTAACCTTAAGCTCTGATACCACGTGTAACACCCCACACCCGCTACGGTCACTCACTAAGGGAATGCCATAGCATCGGTGGAGTATCTTAAGTGAATATAGAACAAAAAAGTTACTACAAGACAGATATAAGTAATACTTGAGAATTTAAAACATCATTTCATTGCAGCGGAAAGTAAAACATGTTTGGTTACATCACAAAACCATAAACAAGAGTCAAGTACACAATATCCATCTTGATAAAACAAAAGTACATAATCCCACTACATGAACTAATAGCCATAAAGGAAAAGATAAACTGAGCTTTACATCAATGGACCAAGCTCCAAAAGACAGATAAAGCGATTTGATCCAATTCCACTAGCACTAGGCCCACTCTGAGAACCTGAGGTTGGGAAAAAAAGATAAAAACAACGGAGTCAGACATAAGTCTGAGCGAGTCCTATACCCTTAATAATACAATCATTAAAGTAATTAGGGTATGATATAAACCTGGTACGGTACAACTGGGGATAAATGACTACACTAAGCAGCCAACTAGACTTAGGATGAACTAAGATAACGGTAAAGACGCATCTACCCACCCAAGGGTAATACTAAACTGCACCACACCAGATCTACCCACCCAAGGGTAATTCCTATACTGCACCACACCAGATCTACCCACCCAAGGGTAATTTCTAACTTAAAGACTGATCCCACTAAGTGTACTTAGTAATCTTAATAGTAGTCTCGTGTACCCCTAGCTGACTACATAGGTGCCGTCTGCCCCTATCTCCACTAGGTGTACCCACTACTCCCATTCGATCGGTTCCCTAACGTAGATACCCGTGTTGGCCCCACAGTGGGGTGTATCACTCCCCAAAGTGGCAACACGATACAATCAACGGTGCACGGCTTATACCTACACGATGCAACAACGTCTTACCTACCAGCCCGGGTCCACACACGCATATGAAACCCGTTGGACTTGCGTTGCCACCGCTAACCCGTTTTTGGCCTCTTATAGTCAAGCCCAGTACGCGTGTCCCGTCCTCGACATGGGTCGAGCCCAATAAGATACATATGGGTTACTGGTTGAAATGGGCCCCCACAAGCTACCCACCTAAGCTTGTCCCTTCTAGTGTATCCCACTTAACCCTTTAAATAATCATGTCCACACTACACCAAAACAACAAATTTGGAACACCAGGATGCAGAGATTTGATACGGCTTAAAGCCGTATTAAATTTGATAGTGATCATAGCCGTATTAAATTCATTTAACACACCAGATTGCGATCCGCGCCACCTCCAACGATTTAAATCTAACCATTCATCTTAAAGTCCGCGGATTAGTTCATTTGATAAGGCATTCAGCCGTATCAAAATTTTCATTCCGCGCAACAGCTAAAATCCCTCGACAACTAAAATCCGTATCATATTTTCTCTTCCTCCGCTATTTTTCATTTCCCCCAATCCCTGATATTATACAATCCCTGAATCCACTCATTTCTCGCAATCTTTTTTCCTCTTTTTCGGCGGTTTTTCGTCAGGCCACTCCATCTTCAGGACATGTGCCTCCCTGGAGTTGGCTTGTCTTCCGTCTACCCCTTCTGTCGACTTTTCTAGTTTTGGGATCACATGAAGGAGCTCTTTGCGTACGTAGCTTTAGGGTATCATCATAACAGGTAGCTTTCTTGAATTTTGTATATAGGCATCTGAGTTGAGATTTTATTCGGTTTTGTCATTTATTGTCTTATGTCAACACTGTACTCATATTTATTTTCAGGTGGGAACAATTGAAGGTGACGCTTCATTGGATAAAGTTTATTAGAAGAAACAAAATTCGAAAAAAATGAGGTCAAGAAAGAAGCGGATCCTAATTTTGCTGGGAAACCTCATTGACAAGGAAAATTGGTTCAGGTTTATACCTATTTTTGTATATCATTAAATCGAGCCTAATTTAGTTTCTATTTTTAATGCCATAGTTCGATTAATGATATGTCTAATTACAAGCCATATTAAAAGCTAATATGGCTTAGTTTAATGGTTACTGATGAAGTATTTGGCATGATCATGCACCGCCGATAGTGACAGATGTTATCACTATTGTTGTGAAAAAATGTGCAATTTCATCCATTGACTCTTGTCATTTTTGTTTTAATTTTCCAGATTCCACACACTCGACTTGTAGCATACATGAGGTCTTGATTAGCAATAAACAAAGACTTACATTTGGGGTATGTTTGGTTTTTTAATTGGCAATGATGTAAAAGAATGGTGATTTACCACGCCAATTTGGCTGTAGTCCATGATACATGTAGTTTGCACAACTATAATTTATGTTACCGTTTATTGTACAAAAATTTATTCTTTGTACTGACAATGTTGTGTATGAGTTTGAGGTTCCCATCTTATTTTTTCTTCGGCACTTTAATTTGATTCTCGAATGGTCATCGGTTTATATGAGCATATAGTTGTTTCTTAACTTATGACTATTTGACGGTCTGTTATATGTTTTATTGTTGTGTTATGTAAAAAGGGATAATTCTCTTCACTTGGGCTTACCGTCAATACTTGTATTATAGCATTTTACCAACGTTCATTGATGCATGCTAATTTTGAGTATTTCCAAAAACGATGGTTTAAGTGGACTTATGCGTTGGTTTTGCCCGATTTTTGAAAGACGCATTGTGCTTCCAATAGAGCTTACATATTTATGTTCTTTTTCACAAACCCAGGTCTTCACTATTATTTTAACTTGAGTTGCTGTATGCAAAATTTTGATACTAAAGCTAGGTATCTTGAGTATCTCATGCGCTATAGATTTATTTGTTGATGGTTAATGGTGATTACTGGTTGTGGTTATTGTATGCTTCTTGATGATTGTAAATTCGTATATATAGTTATTATCTATCACCTTTTCGATGGACAGTACCAGTATCTATCAAAAACAAACTGGATCATCTAATTAAGTTTTGCACATATAAGACAAATAATCTGTAGTTTTTAATATCAATTGTCAATTCTATGATTTGGAGGTGCGGCAGTCTGCATCAAAGCTTTGTGGCCATCTGTCCAATTTATTTTCTTGTTGTTGTACAAGCGGAACATTCTGAAATTTAAACAGTATGAAAGTGTATCATTCAATTTCTCTTCAGGATAGTAGTGAGTTAAAGTTTAGAACATATACTTTATTTACTGTAAATTTTCATTACCTTTCTATTCTTTTGCAGATTGAACAAAGTTAAAGCTACTAATGATGTTTAAGTAGTCTTCACATACTGTAATCTCATCTGAGTATATAATAGTAATGTTATTATATTAGGTCTTTACAATGGAGGTTGGAAGTAATGCATGGAGAATCCCATCTAGATCCATTTCTCACCAGGCCTCAACTGATACTAGTCTTTTCACAAGCTCATTACCTGTCCATCCACATAAAAACTGTATGCACTATTTTATGCCTTAATTTTATTAGTTTGATATACAATATGCTTCTAGGTAGAGTCATGTCTCGACCTTGGCCTATGGATGCATAAATATTCAATTCTAGCTATGATAAAGATAAAAGATGAAAGCAGTTCCTAATAAACTTAAATTAAAATGCATGCTTATTAATATATAAGATACCCGCATACAACTGATTTTAAAATGTTGTGCAACTTGGTGGTATGATTCATGCTGTTGGTTTTCAATCTCACAGTGAAATTGATGGATTCCGACGAAGCTCATTCTGTGGATGATTCATCAGTTAAAAGTGAAAAAATAACAGATGCTTTGAATTCTCTCCCTTTTGATTTCGATGAACCCAGTTGTATGTTACCTGATGATGAGGAAGAGCTTTTAGCTGGAATTATGGACGATTTTGATTTAAGTGGGTTGCCGAGTCGGATAGAGGACTTGGAAGAATATGATATATTTGATAGTGGAGGGGGCATTGAAATGAATTATGATCCTACCAAAACTGTCGTTATTGGTTTAGCTAAAACAAGTTTAAGTGATGGATGTACCAAAAATGGGATTAATCATTATGGTCTTAATAGCGTTGGAACCATTGCTGGTGAACATCCTTATGGAGAACATCCTTCTAGAACATTAATTGTGAGGAATATCAATAGCAACGTCGAGGACTCAGAATTACGTGAACTTTTTGAGGTAATTTATCTGCCTTTGTTCTAATTTACTTCTCCTTTCCTTTATTCTCTCTCTGGTCTATTATCTCTGGCAACTTTTTGGGTAGTGGCATTGTAAGTATAATTTGTCTGCTTAATTTTTTGGGATATGAAGATTCTAATAGATTTTGCATGTTTGGGGAGGTGTATACAGTGTCCCAATCATCATAGATACTTTGTCGGTTGAAGTATTAGAGATGCAATATGAATTGTAATTGTTTTTTAAAATCATAGAGCTACAACTGAAGTGGGTGCAAAATTATAGTGGGTCGGGTTTACAAACTCAGTTGCGGACTGAGGTATCGCGCCTGAGTTTGCAAACTCAGTCGCGGATTGAGTACAAACTCAGTCGCGGACTGAGTAAAAACTCAGTCCCGGACTGAGTACGCAAACTCAGTTCCGGACTGAGTACAAACTCAGCTCCAGAATTGCAGGTGGGAGGATGTGCATAAGGGAAATTTTGCATTGGCTTTGTCCTTTTCTTCGACGATGTAGATGTGGAGGCTTCAATGTCATTTTGGCATGCTGCTGAATTGATAAGTTCAAGAGGAGATTTAACCTTAGATTAGCTAGGCTAAGAAATATAGGTTTAAATATGAAATTGCTAGGAGTTGAGGTAATGTTTGGTTGTAGAGTAGTATCTTCTTGTTTATCCGAATCATGATGTCCAGATTGCGTTGTATCTTGAAATTCACGAACCTCACAAAGAAACTGTTGCATGAAGTCGTCTTTATGCATGAAAGAATCTTCACTTTTTTCACTAGAAACAAATTAAGGGACTGCTTCTGGCAGAAATATTTACATTGTCTTTCTTCATGCTGTTTTCACTTGCACCAACCACTATCTTGTTCTTTCCTTTCTTACCACTGTTGATATTCATGCTTAAACGAATTGATTTTTCTAGTGATCCAGTTGAATCTTCGTATGGTTTACATATCTAATGGTTTGAAATCTGTAAGTGTCAAACTTAAGTTCAAAGATCCACACTCTAGGAATATATTTTTGGACTCAAATACACATCTGAATTTCACACTTACTTTCTTTTTAAACTATTGGTTTCTCAAGATGTCTCGTTGAATCTTCAAGTGTGTTCCTCATATTTAATGTTTTTGAAATCTTTTTTAAGCGTGAAATTTCAACTTGATATTTGAGTTTAAAGATCCAGTTTCAGAAAGAATGGATAATGAAAACTTATGACCTTATCTGATCAATGTATTCTCACTGTATACACTTTGGTTGGGTTTGAGTTGCTAAGGTTTCTAGTTAAAAAACGAGATTAAACAGCATTAGAATTCAATTAGTCTAACATAATAATGTATAACTGGGAAGTGTATGAGTCCATGTAGTTTGAATGTGCATAAACATCTTCCCTTTGGCATAATGCACATAACATGCAGTAGATTTACTTATAAAAGCTGATTTTCCTGATTAAAGCTTAAACTTCTGTACAAAAAACTGTTACGCATTTATTGAACACGTCAATGAAATTCTTAAACATAACTTCGTGATTACTATATATGAAGAGCACCCCTTTGACATTCCTACTATATTTTGAGCTATGTTTCTATAAATATTTTGAATTTTCCGGATATGTTCAAATCATACTCGAGACCAGCTTCGCAAATTTTGAGCTCATTTGTATGTGTCTAACATGATGAATTTGGTGTTTAAAATCAATGGCTAAAATAAATGTATTAGTGGTTAATGTTGACTTATTATTATGAAGAGGTTAAAATTTCAAAACGGTTTGGTTGTATGTAGGTGATGATCACATTGAAGATAGACAGCCACTAACTTTCATGATTTTAAAATTGTGCAAATATGGTAGTGATGCTAAAGACGTTAGTCAACCTTCCTTATATACATGCACACATACTTGTGTGTGTGCGCATGTGTGTGTGTGTATTTATCCACTTTTAGGTATGAAATATATATAATCGACGAAGGATATAGAAAAAATGCAAAAGTTGCTTTGTGCATTTGTTTATTTTCCACATCTTTCCAATTTTTTTATTGCCATATACACCATTGCTTACTTCTCAAATGATTGAATCAAGCAAATGCCAATATGCTAGGGACATATTTATTAGAGTACAAATGTTTGATCCATCAACATGCTGTCAATAGAGTTAAGAAGGAATGTCATAGGCATTTTTCGGTTTTGAATTTGCTGAATACTGCATGCTATATTTTGAGATCATATTGGTTACATTAAGTTGTATGTAGAATCGGGAATTTTTTAAGCTTGTTACAAGATGGAAGTTCCCCAGTGTTAGATCTTTGTTACACGCTTACAGATCCTTGGTTACCTTTGTATCAATTAGGGTTTGCATCATCTGTATCTGTTGTGTCATCATTTGTGTGTGTTATTTCGTCTGGTTACTGATGATATGATATAAGGTAAATGCTTGATGCATATTGCATGCTTTGAGTTGCTAAGGTTTCTAGTTAAAAAACGAGATTAAACAGCACTAGAATTCAATTAGTCTAACATAATAATGTATAACTGGGAAGTGTATGAGTCCATGTAGTTTGAATGTGCATAAACATCTTCCCTTTGGCATAATGCACATAACATGCAGTAGATTTTTTCAATATATTCATTATTCATCATCTATTTACCTAACTTTATTACATCATATCAATGCAGGAAGGCAATTTTGAGATGAAACACATTGATAGGGTATGGTTCAAAATTTATCTTTTCAATACTTTATTTATCTGTCAAAAAGCTTCATAATTGTAAGCATTAGAAAGCCGTGTATGGTTCAAAATTCAAATTTATATTGTGTGATCAGTTTTGTAGAATCATGTAAACATCATCCCACTCTTTCATGTGGTAACTAACTCTTACCCATGAATAGTTATGGCATTGTTGTTACATTGAGCTATTTAAAGTTGCATGATAGTGAATAGTTATTATACTTCTTCTCAAGTTTTTTCCTCTGTAACTAAATATGTATTTAATGTAAATTTACTTATATTGGCAGGGGAGGGAAGAATATGGTGCATGATAGTGACAACGATGATGACGATGAAGATGGCAAAGGGAAATCTACGGTGCTGAACAGTCAGGTGTAATTATACATTCAAAGAGTTTATGTGCTTATATCTTTAGAAAAGAAAGGACTGGTTGTAATTGATCAGTAAAATAATCAAAGGCCACTGGTTCATTTTTGTCATAGCTAAATTATTATTGTATATGCTTAATATATTGTTGAATAATATCGACCGAATACTCATTTCAATTGCTGTTTCAAGTTTTTCACTTCGACAATGGTCCTTGATTTGTATCATGTTTCATTCAATTTGGTCTTGATCGGTTAAGTGAGATTTTGTTCTAATGTAAATTCTGTGATATTTGTTGTATTCAAATTGTTTTAATTCTGGAGCACTTGCTGTATTTTTTTTTATGTTTTTTTTGAATTTGATACGGCTTAAAACAGTATCGTCTATGAAGTTGACAGTGCCAGCATGCTAACTTGATACGGTTTTAAGCCGTATCAATTTAGAAATTTGATACGGCTTTAAGCTGTATCAAATACATCAATTGATACGGTTTTAAGCCGTATCAAAATCATAAATTGAAACGGCTTAAAACCGTATCAAATTACCAATTTGATACGGTAATAAGCCATACCAATTTATGATTTTGATACGGCTTAAAAGCGTATCAAAGCAACAAAGATGCCATTTTTTGATACGGCTTAAAACCGTATCAAATCGATTTTGATACGGCCATGAGCACTGCCAAATTGGCATTTCTGGTGTAGTGCCACTTACATGTTTAAAGTTTGGTTAAGTCATCTAACCATATTTCAATTGTCACTCAAGGCACCCACTAGATTTCCACATGCCACCCAATGCACTTACTTAACCCTTTAATCATGTTTAATTACATGTTCCACTTTGGTTAAGTATTCTAATCGTATTTTCCATTGCCACCCAAGGCAACCACTAGATTTTCCCACATGCCACCCAAGGCACTTACTTAACCCTTTAATCATGTTTAATTACATGTTCCACTTTGGTTAAGTATTCTAATCGTATTTTCTATTGCCACCCAAGGCAACCACTAGATTTTCCCACATGCCACCCAAGGCACTTACTTGATTTCCTCATGCCACCCAAGGCACCCACTTAACCCCTCATGCCCCACTACATGCTTATCTGGTTAAGTGTTTCTTAATTGTTTAAGAACGTAACCGTTGTAAAGACCTCTCACATTAGACTATCTTTTATGGCAGCTGGATTTGCCGGTCGGGTCCGGGCAGCCTTACGCCATAACCGAGTCTAACCTCGTGTCTTTACACTTGTCACGTGTTTAGTTTAGGCCTAAGACCTCTCACATTGGGCCAATCATTTGTAGCCGCTGGATTTGCCGGTCGGTTCCGGGCAGTCTTATGCTACAAAAGGGTCCAACCTCGTGTCTTAGTCGATTAATTACACTTAATTGATCACCCCCATAATTTGTATTAATTATCCCTAATTAATTACAAATTTAACGATGTACATAATTGACTCAATTATGTCCATCCACTTTATGGTATGCATAATCATACCAACTTCACACCATTTCATTAACATGAATATTAACCCTATCGTTCCCCACGTAATTCGCTAACATGACATACTTAAAAGGGAAGATTCATCACAAATACAATGGGTTCAACTTGCATAACATTAGCGTCAACATGGGTTTAAAAGGTGTCAATATGCATATGTGACCATAGCATCAAACCCAACTAGCATAAATAATCAACCCAAACTTGCATGAATCACATATGTCATAAAGAGGGTAACTTGCATAGGTTACTTATGTCATAAAAAGGGGTAACTTGCATATGTATGTATGACATACAAAGGGGTTAACTTGCATATGTATGCATATCATACAAAGGTGTAAACTTGCTCATGTTACTTGCATAAACACAAACACCAAACTTGCATAACATGTCATATATGAACTTGCATATAATCAAACACCAAACTTGCATAACATGTCATATATGAACTTGCATATAATCAAACACCAAACTTGCATAACATGGTGTCATAATGGATCAATGTTTATCATAGCAATTTGCATAACTAGCCTCATGAACACATAGCCTAACACTTGCATTACTTGCATAACATCATGATCATATAGCATATAACTTGCATAACATCATGAACATGTAGCATATGACTTGCATAACTTGCATAACATCATGATCATGTAACATGTAACTTGCATAACTTGCATAACATCATGAACATGTAGCATATGACTTGCATAACTTGCATAACATCATGATCATGTAACATGTAACTTGCATAACTTGCATAACATCATGAACATATAGCATATGACTTGCATAACTTGCATAACATCATAAACACATAGCATATGATAACATAACTTGCATTGATCCACATTCATAGACATAACCTCATTATACCCTATCATAATCATTTCAACAATTGGTCATTAAGGCTAAAGTACTCACAACTTGTTGATTAGCACTCCTATGAAGAAGATTAAGTTGCTAGAGTTGATTAGAAGTTGATTTGAGAAGCTATCTTCCTCTTTAATTTGTTGGTGGCTCCTTCTAGTTGCATTTTGACGGCATAACGACGTTGTCTCCAATTTTAGTATGAACTAGGGTAGTCTTAGGGTGTATTTATAGATTAGTTAAGTGTTTTAGGCCATTAGATTAACCCTAAATCAGATTAGAGCCGTCAAATCTCGTCACTAGCCACCAAAACCAAGCCCGGATCCCAAATCAGTGCACCCAGGTCGACCCCCAGGTCGACCTGGTCTGGGCGGGAATTTTCCCGCCTAGCCCATATTCTGCATTTTTGAAATCTGTTTCGTTTTCTGATTTCTCGTGAAACTTCTAAAGGCCATATCTCGGACATACGGACTCCGATTCACGAAATTTCGGACTCTATTTCGCGTATTTTTCCGAGACGAACGCAATGGCATAGCCCGTTTCCCCTGATTCAGATTTTAAAATTTAATTCTGCCCTGATTTATATTATAACAAGTTATTCAACATACGGGGTGTTACATGTTTGATCCGAACCGAGTTGATGTCTCCGATCCGAAGACTGGAAGCACTTCATTGCAGAATACTTTAGGCGGGTCAGGTCTTCTATGCTCCGATCCGAACCGTATATCCGATCTGAATGGTTTATGCTAATTCCAGATTTCAAGTTCCCGGTTCTGCACGCGTTCACGGAAACGGGCACAACTTTCAAATCGTAAGTCCGTTTTAGCCAAACAAAAGCTCGATTCAAAGATGATTCAGAGAGATACAACAATTATAGAGCTCAGCTCCGTAATTGCTGTTTTCGGGCCCAAAAGAGGTCTTCTGATAGGAGTTTCGGGCCAATCTTTGTGATGCGACTTCAACCAAATCGCTTCCTGTCTTCTAACGATATTCCCCATACTTGTGAATATTGTTAACTAGAGAGTTCATGTGTGACGGCTTTGACTAAAAAGCAGGTCAACATTTTTTCCCCCAGAACATATCTTGCTGGTTAAAGGAAGATGTGTTATGGATAATCCAAGGCCACGCCGGGCCTGCCAGCTGCAAGTATAATCCATACCTGCGAAGAAAAGTGAGCACAAAGGTGTGTCAAATCCTGATAAAACTGATTACACTTTCGATCATAAACCATGCTTAGGCGTTTGTTTGAGCATAAACCATACTCCAGGGATGTCCGAATCATCCTGCCAAAACCTGGCGAGGGACCTAACCTTCCGGGTATAAGCCATACCAGGAAGTTCAAACTGAGCATAAGCCATACTCGAGTTTTATTAAGTTCCTTTGCCCAATCCTGACAAGATCGTTCGTCGTTCCTGAGTATAATCCATACTTAAGCATCCTAGTGAGTACAATCCATACTCATGTCAGGATAGAGCTATACTTGCCAAAACATGACAAGACAGTCTATCCCTAGGCATAATCCATGCCTAGGGGTCCGAGATAAGTATAAGCCATACTTTAATTGAGATTGAGAATCCTGCCAACCTGGCAAGACACTTAAATTCGAAAAACATAATCCATGTTCGGAAAGTCCTTCCTTATTCAATTCAAAGTACAAAACCAAAGCAAATCCTGATTGGTTTGTCATCGAGTGCAGAGCATGCTTTGGAGCTAAATCCTAACCCCGAACATGTGTACTCCGATTTAGCCAGTCGAAAAACCTAAAGAAAGCAAAGAGACATATCTTAAATCCTAAGAAATGCTGAAAATGTAGAGTGGTCCAATCTAGATCAGTTGATGATGAGCCCACGGGAGCTCGATCCAGGGCCATTCTCTCTCCGGGGAGCAGGTGGTGGCAGCACAGGTGCAGGCGTTGTTGGTTGTTTCACATATTCGGGTAGCTCTACGTCTAACCCGTTCCTCAATCAAATCTCATAAGTGCCTACAGTCATTTGTACCATGACCGTCCATATCGTGGAATATGCAATATTTTCCTGAATCACGTTCTCTCTGCGATTGCTCCCTCCTGGGAGGCTTTGGGTAGGAGACAACACCACTAGTGTCCATGTAGATGTCGATTAGCATTGAATTGAGCTCTGTGTACTTTTCATATCGGGGCCCTCTTCGGGGCTGAGCGTTGCGATCATTCTTGACAGCAGCTTTCCCTTTGCCTTTTTCAGAATTAGACGGTCCTCCGTCTTTAAGCATGTTGACATCGAGAATTTTCTTTTCGGAAGTTGCATCTTCCTCACGCAGAAATCTATCTGATTCAAAGTAGAATTCACTGAGATTCCGTGGTGGATCTCGATATAAAGATTTTTTAAACTCCGAGTTATCCAGAATGCCGGATACTGCCGCCATCAGTGCCATCGATGGTTCATGTCGATCAACTGATGCTGCTGCAATGTTGAATCTTTCCAGAAATGAGCGTAGAGTTTCTTTAGGCCTCTGCTTGATAGTAGTAAGCGACATGACATTCTTGGGTCTAGCGATGTGGACCCAAAACTGTTCAATAAAGCGAGCAACCAACATGTTCCAACTGTTGATCGATTCAGATTCCAGCTGCCGAATCCACATAGCAGCTATATCGGTCAAAAAGAGGGGGAAGCATTTTGCCATGACTTTTTCCGATGCTGATTGAACTTCCATATGTCGTTTGTAGCGCATCTGGTGCACAATAGGATATGTCCTACCGTTATAGGGCTCTAGTTGTGGAAGTTTGACATCTGGAGGATTGTGAGAATTCCTGATTTCCTGTGTGAATGGATTGTGGTTGACATCATTCATGTCATTCTGATAGGTACGGCCTCTCGAGAGGCGTTCAATGAGGTTTGCAAGCCCATCGCCTTCAAAGAGCTGTTGTAAGCTGCTAAGGTCAGAGCTGGTGCCCCCAGCGTTAAGTCCAGAAGAGTTTGGAAGTGCATAAGGTGTTTGGAATGTCGTCCGGTTCGGATCGATTTCCGGGAGGTTGGAGGGGTCGAACTGACCCAGTTCTGGCTCTCTGCTTCGAGCCACGTTGGGTTGCTGTTGAGCTAAAGCTAGTGCCTGGGTGTCCATCCGAATCGGAGCGAATGTAGGTCGAACCCGAGCGAAACCTTGATTTCCAGAGGGGAGGTTGCTGCCCCCAAGCTCACATAGGCTTGCGGTTCGGATCGGGTCCAAACCGACCCGGTGGGGAATGCCCCCCATTTCCATTTGCGTTGGATTCAAATTTTGGCCCTCGGTTCGGATCGGATCTGAATCGATCCGGTTCGTTATTCCTGTTGGAGCCATTTCCGTTCCGTTTCCAGCAAGTTGTGCATTGTTGCTTGGCCTTCCATTCATTCGAGCAAAGAACTCATCCATCATCTCTTATTGTTTGCAGAGGAGATCATCTTGCCTTGCCATCTGGGTCCTCAGTTCAGCGAGAATGCCATCCATTTCGTCTCTGGTTAAGTAAGCTGATGGATTTTCATGAGAGGAAGCCTCCTGGCTTGCCTCGTTTCTCGTGTCTTGAGCATCAGCATCCTCAGCATGAGAGGAAGTTCCAGTTTTCTTTCTTTTGATTTCCATTGATCCAATAGCCAATTAATCCAAGTAGAAAGTCGAAATTGTTGTGTGCCCCCTACCTAGCACGCCAAAATGTTAGACCGAAATCTGGGCCTAACACCCAAATCCAATGCAAAAACCTCACAATCACATATCAATGCAGAAAAGTAGTAAAATACACTACAACAGAATTACCTTTTAATAGCATGTGAAAAACGCTATAATAGGTTATCATAGCATTAGTGACGACGCTATATAACAACATGCAATAATAGCCCTGTTATATCTTATAGCTCAAATTTAAACGCTATAATATTATACATTTTATAGCGCACGTTCACCAGCATGTAATGTTTTACATAACGTTCAGACCTTGTAATTATATTTGCTTACTAAAATTTCAGCTTATTTTTTATAGCATTATCAATAATTTCATAGCACATATTCATTGCTATGAAAAATATTTTTCTGTTTTTTTAAAATCCGCTATTGTTGAATTCTCCATTGATATATAGCATTCAGACCTTACTATGTTAAATACTCGCTTTTTTTATAGCAATATCACTGTTTTCATAGCTCATATTCAGTGATATGAAAAGTTTTACACACGATTTACATTTTATATAGCATTTCACATTTTGATTCCATAAGAGGAGTTTTCCGCTATGAATACTTATAGTATATATAGTGTTTTCATTGTTTTCATAGCACACATTCAATGATATGAAAAGATTTTCCACACTATTTAATTTTTTACATAGCATTTCACCTTATATTTCCATAACTGCAATTTTCCGCTATTAATATTTTAAATAATATATAGCACATATTTCAGTTATGACCTTTATATAGCAAATCTCTTATTTAATTTATGCACAGTTCAAACAATTATGCAGTAAATTCACAAGACAAAACGATCAATAGAAAAAAATTAATACTAAGAACATATTTTATTTCAATTACAAAGTCATGTTAATAAGTCTATTAATCAATATAGAAATAAGTCAACATTCATATTGTTCAAACATCATTCCAAAACAAGACTACATGAAAAATCACTTAGTCTTCAGCTTGTAAGCTCGTCCAACTTCTAGAACCTGCAATTCACAAGCACAAGTTACAGTCATATAACAAAGAAAGATGCAAGAAAAACAATTAAAATGCAAAAATGATAACATTAGATGTCATCTCAAATAGTTCATAACAAACAAAAATGTTTATTATCTTATAGTTTGTCAGTTTGATTAACATAAACATGTTCTAATTATCATGTCGGGCAAACGCATTTCAAATGAAAGGTGCACTAATTGCTTCCGTTCACTCAACAATTAAAATAACTTGTACATGAATATGGCCAGACTGAAATTTGAATGTGAATTATAATCTGAATGTGAATTATATAGACTTTATAAATTTAATGTGAATTAGTGTGAATTTTGAAGTCTCTAACAGTTTCACAGTAGCTTACATTGACATGGTGAAGTGAACCACAATAGCCTATAGTAAATCTAGAACAGACTTAATACTTTGAATGTGAATACGAACGTCCCACCCTATCGAAATAGCAAGAAAACATACGCGTTTAATAACCATAGTGACTGCAACCGTGATTTTAAACTGTAATCGAACTGATATTAGCATGAAAAATGCATTGGAGGTAAACCTGCTGTAAAACTCCGCTTCTATCATCAGGGGAAGCGGCGAACGTATAACTCTTTGCTCCTTCCTTCAGACTTAAATCTCGAAGACAAAAATAATTTTGCCTGTTCCATGGCATGGTTCCCAGCATGTTATTAGGAATAAGAGTAGAGCAAGCATTTGTTTGTTTGTGTACCAAAAATGGAAAATGCAGTATAGAATAGCCAGACTTACACTGACAGGATTCAAAAAAGTGCGTGCAAAGCCATAATATAAACCCAAGAGGTCATATGCCTGAAGTTATATGTATGTTAGAATTGTTTTTGGTGGTGGCAAATTTAGAAGGCAACTCAGATTGGTTGAAAATCTTATTACCTTGCGGTCGGGGTCAGCGTAAAGGTATTCTTATGGAAAAGGAAGCTGCAGAAGTAAATTAAGGAAATTAAGGTCACTATGTAAATGCACTAAAATGGGTGTATTACAAAAAATTAGAATTTATGCTGAGCTAAACAAGTTAGAATATACATGCCCTTTTTGCAAATAAACGAGTCGTGTCAGAAGTGCCAACACCAGCTGCAATCAGTTCTACTCCAACTGCATCAAACTGTGGTTTCGAGTTTTGTAAGACAGAAGCTAATTCCCAGCTAAAGAATATAACGATGACAAATGAAATGTAATTAGTAGTTGATTATAGATCAATGTTATATCTATTATTCGTATTTCACAAAATTTTGCAGTAGTCTATAGCTGGGCAGTTAAAGCGCTCAAAGGTTCCATAGCGGTGGAGATGCAAAAAGATGTATTGGGGATAAAGCGGGGAAATAGCGAGGATATAGCGGAGACGCAAAAAGATTCATAAAATGTGAAACCGAATATTTAAAATTAATTAATTATCATTTTCACATTATATGTATAGAAGAAACTAGCATTAATTAATCATATATAGTAGAATCAAAGGATAGCATGGTTACACACATTAGATTTGATTATTATAATAGATTTCCGGAATACATTGGACATTAATGCCTTAAAATTAGCTCTTTACACTAACTTTACAGATTTTTGTAAAAAGATAATTAGTCAAATCAACCTTTATATATTAATATTGCTAAAGCGGATAGTAAAAAGCGTTGATTTAGCGGATACAGCGGGAAATAGCGGGGCTACAAGCGGATCTACTGTTCATCAACGCTAAATTAAAATAGCGTAGCGGTTGAAGGGCGCTACGGGCTATAACGGGGATATTTCGGGGCTTTAGCGGGGCTTTAACTGCATAGGTCTATAGTAAATCTAGAACAGACTTAAAATTTAATCCTTATAAGCATTAGAAAAAAGCAACAAATGATGTAAATTTATTAGGACATGACAAATTTATTGATATGCACACAATAACATTTCAACTTGGTTATTCAACTTTTCTTACCTTAGGTATGACTTATATATGATGAGCGAACTAGTAATGTTTTTGTTAAATCTAGCCCAAATTGTTTTTTTTCATATGTTTGTTTCTGTTTTTCAAGGAGGTCTCATTTTGGATATGCTGGAACATTATACTGCAGGATTAAGAATGGTAGCTGTTACTGTTTACCTAAAATATCACATTGCAACTTGGGTCAGTTCTTTGGTTGCCGATACCAAGAATACACCCAAAATAACATGCAAGCAATACGGTTTAGAAAGCTAAATTAGCATATACAGCATGTAAGTGACTCTGGTGTTTAAACTTTCATGTGAATTGAATATATAGAAGAATGTATTTGACATATTTCTCTATATTTTAATGATAACTAAATGGATGCACAAGAACACGATAACATGAGTAAACTCGTCTACAGGTATCCTTTTTACCATATCAACTACAAGCACTTTATCTCCTATTGCTGCTCTTTAGAATTAAGGAATAAGCAGCACTTTTCGATTTCTAGTTGAGCAAAATGTTCTTTGCTGCTAACATGCTGCATGATCCAAATAATGAAAGGCGCAATCACCAACGATAATCTTATATAGGACAATCAAAGTACATCTACCAATTGAAATTATTCCCTTGGCCATGTGCACTTTTATTTAGCCAGTATAAGTGACATAAAATGCATGGTCCATGCAATCAACAAAAAACTTTTTCAAATTTATTGAATTCAATACACAAATTTACTATTGGTAACCGATTTTTTTGATTGATAATGGTATGATTTTTCTATTACTATTTAATTCGGTACGGTAATGGCTTTGAATACAAAGTTCCTGTACCGAACCGGTTCCAACCCTAGTTTTTCACAAAAGGGTGAAACATGTTATTACTTCTCTTTTGGTTTCCCAGAGACTGGTATTTACTACTTGATCCTTTGCGGTGTGAATTTTGAATAATTCACTATGTGGCAAGCATCTGGCCCAGTACGCCTAGTCACAAATAAACTATACTGTTATAATACCAAATATCAACAAAATTTGAACATGTCCATCTCCCGAAGCAAGATTTGACATTTAATAAATAAAGCAGATATAGCAACATGGATAATGCAAACATAGCTTTTCATGTATAAGTTTGCCTAGGAGAAAGGGAACACGTTATGCTTTAGTACCCACAAAAAGTGAAATGCCCTTGCCACCATTATTTGAGGTCCTTTATTGACGATACATACAAACTCTTTGAATGAAAGAATGTTGCATGTGTCTCTGTTTGGCTTTGGCCTTTGGCCATTATTTCATGTGCTAACTTCAACTCTCCACAAGGCAACTGTTGCTTATATTCATTATTGTGGAGATCGCTGAAAATTTTAACTAAACTGCAGTTTCTAATTCGTACTAAAACAATGATAATAGTATATTGGCGATATAGCGACTATTGATTATTATTGCACAATTTATTGTAGCAATATGTTTGCCCGCAGGGTAGATGTCATATTTAACAGTAGTAATCCATCATTGATTGCTATATATTGCTTTGTGATAAATTAAGTTTAGGTTTCATTATGTCAGATACAAGGATAAACATGTATAAACAAAACAGTTATCAGTTATATACATCATGCGACATCCGCATGTGTTGTGATGGATGAAATCAGTTCACACACTGTGTATTGATTGGGAATGTTTAATAGACCCAATTAACATGTGAGTTCATTTTATTTCATATATATAATGATGAGATGCATGCACAAGCATAAATTATGCATGTGTCATATGTTCAATCCAAGTGCTTAAAAGAAATTATAAACACTGAAGGCAATTTTAGACTATAAAATTGACTATGCTACTCCCATACATGCCAAAAATACAAAAACAAACAACAAACATCCTTTCTAACTAAGAAACAAAAAAAAAAAAAGATAAATTTACCCATTATTGAAGCAAGAACAAAGCGGTTATCCAACCTCCAAACTATCATATTGAGACCGTGTTGTGCCAGCTGGTATCTGTGTCGAGGCACCCCACGTGGTGGCAGAGGCGGTACTGGTGATGGAGGAACTTTTAGGCAATAGGCACATGTCCGACGTCCAACCTTTCCTAGCAATGATCTACAGATAGTGACAATCACATAAGGAATAATGCAAGGTCACCAATCTTACAGGGAAAAAATAGACTTGCAGAAATGTGAAAACTTAAATAGATTAAAAATAACTTAAGCTTTTATCTTCACTTGCACCCAATCACTTAGACAGGGCATTTATTCGTTTGAGTGGGCTCAAATATTTCTAAGGACTTTCTATTTCTCTTTGAATGGTTGAGGATTCAAGACTCCCACTTTTAGCCAAATATTTAACCAAACTATAGTTAGTGGTCAGTCTAAGCAGAATAAGTTGATATCAAAGCAAAAGGAATCAGCTATAGTTATCTAAGCATGAACAACATTTGAATTGAAGTTATTCCAAATGAATCTTTCACTTCTTAATTGTAGACATATATTAGAAAAAGAAGAAGAAAGCCCACTTTTTATGGTTTCCACGGCTGCTTAGGTCCCTAAAATATTTTTTTCTGTTTATCGTTGGTAGTCTATTATATGCTAATTTATTAATTCCTTAATTGTTCAGAATCATCAATGTCTACTGCAATTGATGTATTGTTTACATAACCGTAAGCCTGAGGAACTTCTACATCACGGGCCAATGTCTCATCAAAAGTCTGAGTAAAAACCCAATCTGTCAATTGATTCATTATGTATACACTTGGTTGAAAAAACGCTTGTGGTAAAGCACTGGTTTGTAGTGCATTAATATTTACAGCAGGTAAGCAAAAGAATAAACAACCACTATTATACCCAAATTTGTCAATTGATCCAGATTCTCAACTTAGCATTCCCATTGTAAGTAATCTTCCATAATATAAAATATTCAACCAGATTACATAATATATAATCAAATTTTGATGCCAGTACAATATCAGACTATTATGAAGATTTACCCATATTAAGTTGTATGTTTATTATCAGTGTTTCGTATTGTAGTTGTACATTACACTCAACTAGAAATAACTGGTAATAAATTTTACTTTGTTTCTGTGTCTGTGGCTTAAGTCATAAACACTGTACAACTTCTTAGTATGTTTAAGCTGTTGGAAAATTTGTGTTGCTCTGATACCACTTTGTTAAAAATTTATGTGGAGGAAGAGAAACAAATTAGAAGAAAGTAGAATATTTTTTAAGGGAGGAAAAAAATATTTTTATTGCTTGATTCTTTTTCTTGCTTGATTATTGATTGGTACAACATATGAGAGAGTATCTATATATAACATGACAGTGTTCTACACTCTTCTCTCTCTAGATAATTCTATTGCTTATTTTGATAGACCAAAATTTATTATCATTTATTTGATTTTGGCCTTTCCTAAAACAAGAATACAATTTATTACATAATTGTCATTTACTTATAGAACCAAATTTATTTGTTTCCATTTAAAACCAAGTTTATTTTTCAACATCCCCCCTTAAACTTGGTTTTATTACTCCAAGCGGATTTCTTTGTATCTCACGTGTTTTGGCAGAAATGAAGAAATTATCCAAATTTTCTTTTTTCGTTTCTTCCTTTTTCCCAATATGAAACAAATTAGAAGAAAGTAGAATATTTTAAGGGAGGAGAAAAAAATATTTTATTGCTTGATTCTTTTTTATTGATTGATCATTGATTGATACAACATATGAGAGAGTATCTATATATAACATGACAGTGTTCTACACTCTTCTCTCTCTAGATAATTCTATTGCTTGTTTTGATAGACCAAAATTTATTATCATTTATTTGATTTTGACCTTTCCTAAAACAAGAATACAATTTATTACATAATTGTCATTTACTTATAGAACCAAATTTATTTGTTTCCATTTAAAACCAAGTTTATTTTTCAACATCCCCCCTTAAACTTGGTTTTATTACTCCAAGCAGATTTCTTTGTATCTCACGTGTTTTGGCAGAAATGAAGAAATTATCCAAATTTTCTTTTTTCGTTTCTTCCTTTTTCCCAATATGAAGATCTTCGATGCAATTTCTTCAGTGGTGCTCCATTCATTTTGTCCTCCACCATTCGCACAAGACATTCCAAAAAGTGTGCGCTCTAGTTTCCATCTTATTCCGGTGTCATAAACTTTGAATGAGTCATATATGGCATCTTTAAATTCTTTAAAAAATTCACTAATTTTACAGTATTTGATCAATTCAATTTCTTTGTTTGTGTTAACTAACACCGAACAAACAACAACACTAGTCTTTTTCTCACCAACAGCTTCAAGCGCGACTTTAGACTCTTCTTCCACGATAGAGTCCTCTCTCTCATCAGTAATTTTAGATTCAGTAACATCATCAAGCTTCTCATTATCAGCATTCTTTGTATTAAGCACCGATTCACTTACTTCTTTAACTTGAGTTTTTTGTTCATCGTCTACCTCATTCAACTCCACTACACTGTCAGCTTCTTCAAAATCATTAGCGCAAAACGCAACTTCAATAGATTTCAAATCTCTCTCTTTTTCAATAGCGTTAATGTTACTAGCACTTTTATTCTCCTCTTCCGCCTCGATGACCGAACTCACTTCAATAATATCAGATTCATTCTTCTCTTGTTCGACTATGGGCACTAAACTTTCTTCAACTTTAGCTATATTTTCTTTTCCTACTTCATTTGATTCAACCGCCCTATAAACATTCATGGCATTATGTGCATCATGCCCAACTTCAGTATCCTTCCTTTTATCAGCAGCATTTCTAGCTTTCTTTTGCTTCTGCACCTCCTTTTTCCTCTTCTTCTCTGTCTCATCCATTATCTCTTCTTCCATAGGCTCTGACATAGTCTCTTCTTTCTTCTTCTCTTGCTCCTTCTCGTTCACACTCGCATTCTCCTTCTTTTCATCTTTCTCATCAATCAACTTATCTTCATTTATTATCTTTGCATTATCTTTTCCATACACCTTTTTCAAGAGATTCCATGAATCTTTTGTACACCTTCCTCTGAAAATGAGATCCGAAGCTTTCTCATCGACGTTCTCAGCAATCACGGAAAGAGCACGGTAATCATTCCGTTTTAATTTCGCAAAGGCTTTCTTGTCCATTTGCGACATGCTTGCGACGTCTTTACGCCATTCGTAGCCATTTTCAACAATTTCCCACAGACCTTTGGAGATTAGCTCCTCTTTTTTCCTATTGCTCCATTCCTCAAAATTCTCTTTTGTGAGAACAAACGTCGAAAGAAATAGAAATGCCATAATTTCAACCAGGCTCTGATACCACTTTGTTGGAAAATTTGTGTTGCTCTGATACCACTTTGTTAAAAAAAAAATTATGTGGAGGAAGAGAAACAAATTAGAAGAAAGTAGAATATTTTAAGGGAGGAGAAAAAAATATTTTATTGCTTGATTCTTTTTTATTGATTGATCATTGATTGATACAACATATGAGAGAGTATCTATATATAACATGACAGTGTTCTACACTCTTCTCTCTCTAGATAATTCTATTGCTTATTTTGATAGACCAAAATTTATTATCATTTATTTGATTTTGGCCTTTCCTAAAACAAGAATACAATTTATTACATAATTGTCATTTACTTATAGAACCAAATTTATTTGTTTCCATTTAAAACCAAGTTTATTTTTCAACATAAGCCTCAATGAATTACCGCTCACGATACTTTCATTGTATGAAGGAAAACAGCTCAAAGTGGACGTGAATAACAGAGTAAAATATTTGCAATATAGAAGGATAAGAAATTATTAGATTAGAAAAGCGTGAATGTGGACGTAACAATAAAATAGCAAGTGGAAACAACTACTACTAATTTTGCTGTCTGGTTCGATTCCATACAAATTGATGGAACAACTACTGGTAAGTGCAAATTACAGGGGACAGAATTAAGCATTTTTTTTGTTACTTCAGCAGACATCAGGAATTCAAAACAGAAAAAAAATATTTGTACAGAAAATGTACAAATTCAATAGCCAGACACGAGCACGGTTGAATCTTCAAACCAATATATACAAAAGGATATGTATTAACAGGACAAAGATGATTAAGTATGCAATTTCAAACAACAAATTTTCGCAAGAGTATACAATTATGTGGTGAAGAAAAGAAAATCATTGGGCGACAATGAGAAGGATAGGGAAATGAACTTTGATGACTGCAACCCAAACACCCACTTCTTATCCAGGGTCGGCCCTGAGTATTTATGGGCCTAGTGCGTACCCAAAATTTTGGACCCTTAATTTTTTTCTTTTATGAAATTGAACTCAAGTGAAAATGCATTTTTTCTATTGTGCATCTCCATTGAGAAAATTGCGTGTTTCAGCAAATACATAAATTTTTTACCCACATTTTCAATCTGTCAACTAGAGGTCCATACAAGCCACATCTTCATTTTAATATATTAATTGATGTCAACAAAGCATACAATCATATCTACTTTTGCATAGATAAATTACTATCAAGCATACAAGGAGCTCTAGTAAATGTAATACAGTTTTTTTTTGGGCCCTTTGACCTAATGGGCCCTGTGCGATCGCACGGCTCGCACTAGGTCAGGACCGGCCCTATTCTTATCCACAGTATGAAAAAGCTAGTTTAGATTGACATGGGATGAACAAAATTTGCGACCAAATAATAGAAGTTGGTAAAAGGGTAGTGATAAGACTGGGCAGTGAGTGGAATAGACAATCATCGAAGAACGAGTAAAGATTAAGTTACTTGTATCCACTGAAGCAACCCAACATTGAAGCCAAATTGAGAAGTTAAAGACGGCTGTTGGAAATCAGTCAGGGACCAGGAAATCAACAATGTGGACAGCGGTCGAAGAGGATGAATTTAACGGCCAATTAGTGATAGTAGGCTAAGTAGCAAATTTGAGTGAGCATTAAGCTAGTATAGGAAAATAAACAAATCAGGGGGAAATGTGTGGGAGAGGGGAAAAGAAGGTACATAAATACAGTTGCAAGGTAGATAAAAAAACGGAGAGAACACGTTGCGGCAAAGCAATTTGGAATGCTTGAATGCTAATGGAGATGCATGTACCATTATGTAAGAAAAATGGAATAAATATTCTACATATTTCAGTCTTCCCGATATCTTATATTTTGGCAATATCATAATTAACTTGTTTATTATTTCTTGGAAATGCAGTAAAATTCAGTTAATCTAATACCTAATATAATATAAATCTAGTAATAGATACCTGATGAGAAGAGCACAAAATGGCGTGCATGCATTCACCATCATATAACCTTAGGCTTAACTAATTTCTCTTTAGTTAGTATTGCATGTGGTGAAGAATTGAATTGGTATATCCTAAAGTCCCCAAGCGTCTTAACATCAACTTCAATGTATCCTCATTCATTTCATGTCATCACCCATCATTCATGTGTACTCTTTTTGGGCTAAATAAATATGCCTTTCATTTGTACTGTTTATGGGAAGATAATGATATTTGTACTGCGTTGAGTAATTACCTCGCCTTATGAAGATAAAATCATTAATTTTTATTCCCTTTACATCCTTTAAGGTAAACATCAAACAATCAGACTTTGCTAAGTACTTGAACAGTAATCTAAATTTAACCAAGCCAAGGAAAACTAATGGCAATGCCTTGTTTGGAATCAAAACAAGCCCTATATTCCATTGATTGTAAAAAATACATAAAAACCATATTGCAAAGAAACAAACCATAAACTTACCAACCACTCTCTATGTCTTTGCATATCTTCATTATCCAGCAACTGCTTTTGCCTAAAAAAGATAGCTTGTTCAATTAGAAAACAAAACTATGCTTGATATAAGGTGGTAAATTTTGACTGCCTATTAGTACTTTTGGTTGCCTTTGCATCAAATTATTAAATGGAGCAATGTGAAAAAGTACTAGCTGCCATTAATTGTTATACAACATATACATATACAACTCCAACCTTCCTAATGTTATATAAAAATATACTCGTGTATATTATAAGTACAGGTGAGTGAATTTAGAACCTGCCATGTTGATCAGTTATCCAAAATATAGAAGATTCTACGTGGGTTCTACGATGTCCACAGTTGCATTGCACCCACAATACATCAAAATAATAGCAAAATGATGCTTAAATAGATGATGATATATGCACAAACAATCAAAGTGGGATGCACAAATGAACAATTGATATTTCTTTGTTCAAAAACTATCATAATACAAATAAAAACTATCATATTATACATGAAGTGATAAACTGATATACTAATAAGATAACACATTTTAAACTAACAAGAAATAAAGCAAAAAAATTCATGCAAATCTTATTTTCCATCCAAAAAAATTAAGAACCTGCACGTACTGATGTTGCACTATTTTCAAACTTTTTTGGTCAAAAGCAACAAAGAGAGTACCTTATAAACATAGTTTAATTGCGAAAATAAAGGAAATGGATCAATTGATGAAATTTATTCGTTGAAAGCAGTAGATGAAGTGGGGACAATGCTATATGCAATAATATGTTGTCTAGGTGGATGTTGTTTTATCAGGCAAGATGAGGCTTGCATATTTCTGGGTAGATAAAGTATCCCCTACTTCACATTGGTAAATTTATGGTAATCATGAACTCAACACCTCTTTAAAAAACTAGAGTCCAGAAATCAATGTAATCCAACAAAAGTTAATGCAAAATAAACTGGTAGCTAGATACAACTGTACCTCAGATTATACAAGCACAGATAGACATTACAGTTAAATTATAGGCATTATAACTTATATGCATAGTGAACTGAAGTATGCACAATAAGGTTTTTCTCTTATCTTCAAAAGAAATTTGTGAGTTGAAAATACCCAAATTAAAAATAGTGATATTCAAAATAAAAGGTAAGAAGTTCAAAATAGTTTACAAATCTGATAACAACATCTTCGGATACCGCCTGATAAGCTAATTGCCTTCATCATGGATTGATCGTTAGTGATTTAGCTGAAAACAAAGATAAATAACAAGTGAAGAAAGTAATAAAAACAGTACCGCTTTCAAACAACCCTATTTTTGACTTCGACGAATCTAGTTAATCATGGATTGCTTAGATTTACGGCTGACTGAATCAGAGATGATCCACTTACGGGATGTTGGAGTGAATTGGAGACGACCGACCTTCTAGAGGTCCTGGAGTTTATGGAGTGAATCGAATTTTTTTGGGGATTTGAGGATAAGACCTTCTAGAGGTCCTGGAGTCCATGGAGTGAATCGAAAATCTTAGGGTCTTGAGGATAAATTTGGTACAAGTGAAAGTGATAAGAGGGAGCTATTTTTATTTTCGCGGCCTTTCTGTCCCGCGTTGTTTTCGCTCCCGCTTTCTCAATTGCCAAAGTTAATATAGCGGAATATATTTATATATAGCATAAATTATAACTTATTTTCCTCGCTTCTTTTATATAGCACAATTTAAGCATTATCTTCTTTTCTTTAGTTATTTTATAATAGCACTTTAATGTAAGGCTATGATATAATGCTATGTATATTATGTTTTCTTGTAGTGATAAGAGGAGACATACAATATTTTATAGTGGTTCGGCTCAAACCAAGCCTACGTCCACTTTATCTCTTCTTAAATCCTAAGAAGTTACAAGTACAATTCTATTAGTTTGCAGTTTATACACGAAATCCTCGTGTTTACAATGAAAGGAAGTAAGAAATGTGGAGATTATACATGAAATCCTCATGCTATAATGTGGAATTCGGCTTTGATGTGTTCGCAAAGTCCTTGCGGTTGCAATGGTGGATACCGAGTAAGAGAGTGGCCAAAAGAACCCCTAATTCTCCTCCAAGCGGTGTATTTATAAGTGATTTCTGGGTTCGGTTCGGATGCCACGTGGCGCACCCAGAGGAAATCTTGAAGAGTAGTGGAGAACGTGGGAATATCCTTTCCAAGTCGTGCTGGGCCAAGTGTCATATGATCCGCACTTGTAGGAGGTGGTTACGACAAGAGAATCAGTTAAACTTCGTGTGCAGAAGCAGGTCCAAGGGGTTCGATTCGGGTCCGATCCGAACCGAGTTGATGTCTCCGATCCGAAGACTGGAAGCACTTCATTGCAGAATACTTCAGGCGGGTCGGGTCTTCTATGCTTCGATCCGAACCGTATATCCGATCCGAATGGGTTATGCCAATTCCAGATTCCAAGTTCCCGGTTCTGCACGCGTTCACGGAAACGGGCGCAACTTTCAAACCGTAAGTCCGTTTGAGCCAAACGAAAGCTCAATTCGAAGTCTATGGTGAGTATTCTCACTCATTTTAGCTGCTATCTTCCTCAAATTTCTTGCTAAAAATCTTTGAATCAAAGTCTAAGGTGAGTATTCTCACTCATTTTAGCTGGAAGGTAAATCTTATGTTGAATTTCTTTGTCTTTGGTTGAGAATTTGTATCGTAAAACTTAGTTTTGCCTCTATCAAGTTTTTCAGTCAAAATCAGATCAGTGCTCTATTTTGAGAATGTGTTGCTCTTTCGTTTTGTGTTGGATTGTTGCAACTCTTTTGTAATGTCCAGGATTTTTTTTCATGGTTTAATAATTAATTTATTTAATTATTTTAATATTTATTTGGTAATTTAAAATGACATGAATTAAATAATATTGAATATTTAATTAATATGAATAATAGAATAATATATTTAATTCTGAAATAATCGTAATTAAGTTGAATTGACAATATTGTGTGAATTGGATAGTGTAAGAGATTTGATTGAGTTTATATTCGAATTATAATAACGAATCTATTTAATAAACGACTTTAGAACGTATAATTTATAATATAATTTAAAATGAGCTCGTAACATCACGGTAGTTCGTAATATTACGTTTTGAACTTTAATTGAATGTACGGGATTCAATATAAGTCGGATTTCCTTGAAACAAGAAATATTCGAATCTATTGAACGATATTTTTCTAATGAAAGTGAAAAATGGAGATTTCGTCTTGTTGATTGTAACTTATGCCCAAATCAAATTCTTATAAAGTCGCTATGAAATTCGTTTATAATTTATAACGATTTATTTATATTATAAAAGGATTTTATATTATGTTGAATATCGATTTAACTTGGATTTTGAGATATAGAGTTATAAACCCAAGTATGTTTATTTTGGAGATATATGATGTTTTATTTGGATATATATATATATATATATATATATATATATATATATATGAAAATAATAATTTATTTTTAAAATTAAATTGTTGTTTTAAATATATTAATATTTTATTGGTTTATTTAGAAATTAGAAAATAGCCATTTTGCAAGCGACCTCCGTTTTCGATGGAACGAATTTTATTAAATCCGTAATGATTAGTTATTACTTAATTTCAATTTTCGTGCCAATTGGAGTAGTTTTGTGACCATGCACAATTTAAATGTGAATGGATCAATATTTTGATTTTAAAATAACGTTGTGTGAACAAACAAATTCGGAATTCCACGAAACAAGTTTCGTTGGGTCCGTAATGTTGAACCATATCTATATGTCCATTTTCATCGAAATTGGATATCATATGTGATTATATGAATTTTTAACTGATAAATGCAAACTACGATACAATATAAATTAATAAAATAATTGAATAAAAATTACATACTCACCCTAGAAATACCCTAACATCCTCAAAACACTCATTTCTATTTTTCCTGATCAATGTTCATTCAAGTCCGCCATTTTCTCCCACAAAACCTAAAACATGAGTTGAGCAAAATCATTACAATTCATACAAAAATCTATAAATCACACAACTTATATATTCGCAATCCCTAAATGAAGTGCTTCGCTCTTATATATGCTTTGTTGGTTTCGACATGATGTAATTCGATGTTGTGCCTTCACAGTAGATTTAAAGTCGGAATTTGGGAGAAAATTAGTAAGTGTTTAGTGAATTAGAGTTTAGATACTTGTTCTTGGGATTTAGGCAAGCATGCAGTGAGTTTTCTTGTGTGTTCGTGTGAAACACCCCACCTCTGTTAAGGTCACTCACAAAGGGAATGCCTTAACTTTGGTGGAGCATTTTAGGTAAAAGATGCAGATAAATTACAAGACAGACAAATAAAGCAGCGGAAAATAAAGTCATTTTATTAACAACTTAAATCGGTCAAGCTTTTACAACAATTTTCTCAAATCATACTTAAAAGTAATACATAGAACTTCTATCTTGATTTAATCACTTCCAAGTGTAAAAGAAGCACAAAATAACAATGATATTCCCCAATAAAGCATAAGCCAACCATAGCAGTGGGAAAGAGAGTTCAGAGCAATACAACAACTAATCTTCAAGCTCGGAAAGACAAGCGGTCCAGGCTAAGCTGAGTTATTCCCTCCCTGACTACCCGGGGGGGGGGGGGGGGGACGGAAGAAAAGAGGTGAAAAACAAACTAGGTCAGACATAAGTCTGGTATGTCCAGTGATCTTTCAGCATGCAAACAAGATAAAGGATCATGACATGAATAAACTGAAAATAGGACAATACCATAAAAAAAGGTAACTAAAGACAAGATAAGTGCAAGGTGAACTAAATGCGCTCCTACTTTTTCTCTGCTTCGCTACTACTCTATTAATCAGAATTCTATATCTCTGCACCGCCTAACTAGTGTCCCAACTAGTAATCTGTATAAAATGGTATTATTACAACGTGATCCCAATCCCCGTAATTGTGGTAGACTACAGGTGTACATCTATCGTGAGGATTCCACCTCAACCAGCCTAATTGCCATGAACATGTTAGATGTACCCTTACTACCCTATCGATCGGCTCCTTACTTGTATTCATGTTCCATGTGTCTGTGTCAATCGACCCTCTCTTGCGTGTAGATACCCTGTGCTGGTCCCACCATATGGTGTATCAATCCTTATGATAGCGACCCGACACGATTCAAGATGCACAATGTATAACTACTAGTACCCAGTGCCTGCTTTTTCCCACTACGGAATAGTGCATGCCCGTAAACCGTCGGAACCTACACTAACGTACCCCCTGCCGCTGCTTTGACCGCTTACAATCATCCCAATAATCGTTCCCTACCCTGCCTAGTTTCAGGGTACCATGATACATCTATGTGAGTTACTGCTGAAATGGGTCCCCGTTACTAGGGTTTCTTATTTGTTAAGTTTATGGGCCTATATATACAAATATTACCCACCTATACGAGATGTACTTAACCCTCCCACCGATTCTAACATGTTTATTTAACAGTTAAGTTTGTGGGCCTATATTTACTAATATTACCCACCAACCCGATATGTACTTAACCCTTCCACTGATTCAAGCATGTTTATTTAATGGTTAAGTTTTGTGGGCCTATATCTACTAATATTACCCACCAACCCGATATGTACTTAACCCTTCCACTGATTCAAGCAGGTTTATTTAATGGTTAAGTTTGTGGGCATATATGTACTAATATTATCCACCAACCAGATATGTACTTAACCCTCCCACATGTTACATCATATTGGTTAAGTGTTGTCTGTTCATGTTAACTTAACCCACTCATTCATCATGTCATGTTGGTTAAGCGTTTCTTATTAACTTGACCCTCCTTACTTACCATGTTGGATCGGTTAAGTGTTTCCCATTAACTTAACCCCATTCGTTCATCAAGTTATATTGGTCAAGTGTTAACTTAACCCCACGTATTCATCCTGTTGTATTGGTTAAGTGTCATCAATCAATTCAAGTTAACTTAACCCAGCTACATATCATGTTACTTTGGTTAAGTGTTGCCTTCTTGTGTTAACTTAACCCTACTACAAATCAAGTTATATTGGTTAAGCGTTGCCCTCTTATTTTAACTTAACCTTTCCATAAATCAAGTTATATTGGTTAAGTGTTGCCCTCTTATTTTAACTTAACCTTTCCATGAATCAATTTATATTGGTTAAGTGTTTCTTATTACTTAACCCTACCCATTCATCGTGCTATACTGGTTAAGTGTTTCCTATTAACTTAACCCTAATCATTCATCTTGTTATATTGGTTAAGTGTTTCTAAATTTACTTAACCTCTCCCACTTGTCTAATTAACATGTTATAACGGTTAAGTGTTCTAAATTTACTTAACCTCACCCACTTGTCTAATTAACATGTTATAACAGTTAAGTGTTCTAAATTTACTTAACCTCACCCACTTGTCTAATTAACATGTTATAACGGTTAAGTGTTCTAAATTTACTTAACCTCACCCACTTATCTAATTAAAATGGTGTATTAGTTAAGTGTTACCTTAATTTACTTAACCCTACCATTCCTGTCTTAGCTTTAATTCATTCATTAAAGCACTAACCACTCACATTAGACAGGTATTATTGTGATCACTGGATGTGCCGGTCGGTTCCGGGCCGTTTTACACCACAACTCAGTCTAACCTCGGGTTCTTTTGGGCTCAATGCGCTAACCTCTCACATTAGATCTATATTGTTACGGTTGCTGGATTTGCCGGGCGGTTCCGGGCAGTCTTATACCGTAACTCAATCTAACCTCGAGTTAGGCATATTCGTCTTTTACTAAATTTACATATTTATCCTTTTATGTAAAATTTCAACAATTTATTATCATGGCCCACTTTCCCTCTAAATCAAATTCCTAATTTTAGGTATATAGATTATACCATTTTCATGCCACTTATCATGCTTATGTGCCAAACATGCCAATTACATGTAATTTCATGTTTCCCCAACGTCACCCCCGTTGTACGTTCGCAAAATTTCATAGAATGTTAGGTTCGATATTTTAGCCTAACTTATAAAACAAAAAGGGGAAAAAGAGGAACTTGCAACATTCCAACATCATACAAAAATATAGATCTAACTATACATGTGTCACATGAATTTGGCATAGAACAATTTATTTTTAATTATGAACTTGCAAACTAGATCTACGCAACATGGATCATAAGCATATGGATTCTACATAAAACTACACAAATTAAACTTGGCATGTAGTTGTGAACTTGCACAGTGGTTGAATCAAGTTAATATAGATCTAACATAAAGGCATATGGATCTAAACGTATAAAGTTGTAGATCTAAACATATAGGTTTACATAATCATGTTTTAGCCTATAAACTTGCATGTTTTCATAACATTATAGCATCACCAAACTTGCATATAACATGATAGTTTCTCATTCCCAAATTCCTATACAACATCAATAGATTCATTCACCAATTTCTACATAACATGATAGGTTCGATAAACCACAATTGTTCATAGGCATGCATGATAGAATAAACATGAATAGACATGAATTAGCATCATATACAACTTGGTACAATTCTATTTTATAATTCATTACAAATCATGTCTTTAATTTATTCACATTTGAAAGATAACTACATTTACAAACAAAAAAGGGAAATCTTGATTTCTGGGATCTGTATTCTGAAACTAAATTGCTCGCCTTTAATGTAGACTAATCGTTGTTCTAAATTAGATTTGATTTAATTTGATTCGAAGCTTCTAATCTTTCTTTCTAGTTGAAGGAGAATGGCGGCTACTCTAGGTTGAGTATTGACAGCATGGCGGGTCTAGGAAAAGTTTTGTGTGGCTTAGGGTTTAGATTTAGGTTGCTTATATAGAAGTTTGATTTAATAGGAACCATCAATTAACCTATAGCAAATCAAAGCCATTCAAACAAGATAGAATAGCCACATCAGCCCTAAATGACTCAGCAAAGAGTCAGAATTGTCAGACAAAGAAAAACGTCAGATTTCAGATTTGACCCGAGGGGGAGGTCGGCACCCAGGTCGACCTGTATATAGGGAGGTCGACCCCCAGGTCGACCTGTATATAGGGAGGTCGACCCCCAGGTCGACCTGCCTTGGTATTTAATTTTCTGAATTGTTCTATATAATTTTCTGAAAGTTCCGAGAGCCATAACTTCTTCATACGAAGTCCGATTTTTAAAAACTTGGACTCTATTCCAAGTAGAATTTCGAGATGAACGCAATGGCGTAACCCGTTTACCTTAATTCTTAAATTTGCAATTAATTATTCTTTAATTTTTTATCTTAATATTCTCAGAAAATACGAGGTGTTACATCGTGAAAAAGTGAGTCGGTTCTTCATTGGAGCACGCCGTGATAGCAGGAAACCGCAAATTGAAGGGTATGATCGAATGGTGCATATAGGATATGAGGAGGTAGAGAATTAGAAGGGGATGATTTTGGACATTTTGTTGAATTTATAACGTGAAGTGGGAGGGTGAGTGTGTAGGAGGATAAGACCATTGATGGTGTTGGGGTTTTTCTATTTGGGTTCGAATTGATACTGGAGAAGAAAGGAAGGGAGAGACCGTAATTTAAAGGGTAATTGTGATTAAAGAAGTTAATTAAGTAATTTTTGATTTTAATGACATTACAATTTAAATAAAACTTTTAGTCACTATAACTTTTGCATATGTTATCAGAATTGCGAACGATCTGACTCGTTGGGATCATATGGACACAGGCTATACAATGGAACTAGTCTAAATCGATTTGGAGCTTGTCTCAATTTGTGGAAAATTAAAATGCCTGATTGGACCTATCAATCGTTATTCATTATTCAACGATTAATGAGCTAAGTGAGTAAACTCACTAACTCTGTCCAGTTTTATAATTTTATAAACGTATTTTAAAATTTGTATATGTTGATTGAATGTTATGTGATGGTTGTTTGGATGAAGTGCAAATAAATTGGTTGAAATTATAGATATAGTTATATATAAAAATCATTAGTTAAATATTGATTCTACTATATATGATATCTCATATTGAAATGAAATTTATTTTATTTATGTTGATTAACATCTGTGGATGCAAGGAAATAGGTTGGAGGAATCCAATAGGATTCCTCAAAAATCATTACTGTTTATTTTCATATATTGTGATATATGATATGTTAAATGTTATGTGATATATTTGGTCGTGTTGAATGCTTGAATAACACTGGCCCTAGAATAATTGGTTTTAAAAATATCATAAATTTTTATTTGAAGGAAATATAAAAGAAATTCGGTTTTGAAAAGGAACAATCTATGTTCAAAAATAGAAATTGAATTTTGAATAAGCTAGAAATAAATAACTTGTTTTTAATAATAGAAACAAGTAATGTGATTTATAAACAATGTTTATAAGTGAAATAAAATAATTATCATTTGATAATTTGGGAATGTAAATTCAAAAGTGGATTTAAAAGGGAAATTGGAAATCGTTTTTAAAGGGAAACGATGAAATTTATTTCGATGTTCGAAATGTAAATAAAATTGAAATAAATCCATAAGGATTTATAGTTGGTATTTACTATGTCGGAGTTTATAAAAATAATTTATTTTGAGAAGTTTAATATTCGATTTGCAACAGATATCTTATTATCGAATATTAAATCGATTTGGATTTATAAACTTATTAGATAAAGTAGATTAGAAGTTGATGTGTAAACGAAATTGGATAAATAAAATGGAATGTAAATCAAAAGTTATAAAATGACTCGATAATTGGAATTTGAATCTATGTTAGTATCAAGTTTTGATTTGATAAAACGAGTCCAGTTTTATGTAAAGGAATAATATTCATGTTTTAAAGTGAATAATGACATAAAAGCAAACATTTTGCAGATTTAGAAAGGAAATTGATAAATATTTGGAAGTGCTAAATTCAAAAATGAATTTAGAAATTGAGTTGACCTGAAACGGTAAATTATTCTGAAGTTTGGAATGTTAATCAAATATAGGTTATTTAAAAGAGAGTTATCGAATAGAGGTTATTCGAAAGAGAGTTATATGTTGAAACTCGATCATATCGAATTCGAAAAAGTAATATTTACTTTTCGATTTTTAATCAAGATTTATTTAATTACTTATTTATTTATTCAAATAAATGAACAAAAGTTATATTTTGAAGTTAGATATTTAAAAAGTAGGGATTATAACGCTCTCGTTATAATCAATGTTTTTCATTAAAAAAAGTGGATTCGTAAGCTAAATTCGAGAATTTACATAAGCAATGATTTAATAAGAAACTAAGAAATGGAGTTAAAGAAATCAGAAACTGAATGGAGATTTGTTAAGTTGAATTGTTTCCTGAGTGTCGATCTGATGTTGGTTTCGGCCTTCGGTGTTGATACTTAGGGAATTATTCTCTTACTAGTTTACGGTTAATGACTAATGAATGTGGAAGAATAATGATGCATGAATAAGAACTAGAAATGTTGTCCGATATTAATAACTTATATTTTATAAATATAGGAAATAAGAATTTGTGAATATATGGAAATGTTTTCCTATGTTAATAAGAAATGTTTTCCGGAATATAGAAAATAAATAATTTATAATATACAGAAATGTTTTTCCGAGAATTGAAAAGGGCAAAATGGGTTTTAAGAAATAACTGGAAAAATATAGAAATGGAAATTATCAAACGAGTAAATTACTGTTAAATTAATTTAACGGACTCAATATTGATTAATGGTTGATCGGTAATATTTCCTTTCGGAAATATGATCGTTGGTTGTTTGGATATTTTCCTTTAATAGTTAAACAACCAACTATAAATTTTTTGGACCATTTCCATTGTTAATACGGAGAGACCGGAATTAGATTTATTATCTGAAAACCACTTTGTATGGGCATAAGCGTTGTGAATCAAATATGCCAAAGACGATTGAAGACAGAGTTTATGCAAGGGTTGTTTTAAAGATCCTAGGTAGAAATTGCCTAAGATGGGTTTACAGAATAATGCCTTCGGTTTGTCTAGTCCCTGGACAACTTGTATGGACGAATGTTTGACAGAGTATGCCTAACAGATCATATACATACATACATACATACATACATACATATATATATATATATATATATATATATATATATATTGGTCTCTTTAAACGTATTACGTTGGTGGCGGAGGAATTTGTTTCTCTTAGCTTTATGCCCGTGATATTTTTGGGGAAATCAATAACTGATTTTAGTTTGTTTGACGATGTGGCATTCAAAGTAAATGAAGATGTGGCATTGTCAAAAGGATGAGCGTAGCCTCAAGCCTCACAACCAGGAATTGGTATAAAATCGGATAGGTCGCATGGCTAAGTAGGTAGCTCCCAATTAGGGTGTATTGCCACCTGATCGAGAGAAAATTCAATTGCTTCTTTGATCTATTTCGATGTTGTCCCTTTTGGTAAACGGTTGCTGATCCCAACCGTTGGTGATAATACATTCGGTACACTCAAGTGAATTGAGTGACCGGTCATGTTTAGCCTGGGTTGCAAGATGTTCTTGTTGAACCCGGTGTATTCATCTCTAGAGATACATTGTCGAAAGGTGGTCCCATACCTTGCCAGTTGGAATCCATTCTCCAATAAGAGCCACGATTTTGATTGTATATTATGTATGTTGAGCGTGAGATGCAAGCGTTCTTTTAAATTGCTATTTATTGATTTAGACACTATGACAATATTGTAAAAGTATTGTTTCAAAAAATGTTTGGGCTATCGTAAGGTAAAAACCATCCGTGTTTATGTATGGATCGGTCTTACAATTTTCCTTTCTTTCGAAAAGGATTTTTAAAAGTTAAACCAAATGGTTGGAATTTACTCACACCAGTCTCATGACTATCCCAGAGTTTATTTTGTCTTGTTTTACCCTAAACTCTCAGGTGCCCAAATTTGTACGAGCAGTCAAGTAGTTGGCATTTTGCATATATAACTGAAGAGCTTGGAGCAGGAGGCTTCAGGATTGTATAGCTATTGTTTATTTCTGTTGTCGTGTAAGTGTTGCACTCCGACAATGGTATTGTATACAAATACTAGTTTTATTTCAAAGTTATGTTATATAATATATTTTATTTGTTCCGCTGTGAGATTCATGTTTACTTCGATGTTGTAATTATGTTTTTCTTCTTTTTATTCTATTCTAACTTTCTTTCTACTTCTCACCCTCTGACATCTTTCTATTAATGATCCGGTATGTTTGATGCTTGAATTGTTGACATGGGTTTTATGTCGATTTTCGGGGTTGAAAATCTTCAGTTCGTTACATTGGTATCAGAGCTAAAAGTTAAGTGATAACCTTTGCTCTGTGGCGTAACTCAATAGAGATAAGGTTAGTAATGCCTTAGATTGAGATTGAGTGTATATATACGAGAGAGCGTATTTGTAGATTTTATAAAAAATGTTTTATATTGTGGAGATTTAATGGTTGAATGATTTATGAATTATGGTCAATCAGTATGATCAACTGTATAGATAGGGGTATCTAAACACCCGAATACGATGAACCGACACAGCATGTTTTGAAAGGAGGATAAATGAAATAATTTTACGCAAAATATATTATGATATAAAGAAAGTATATATATTGGAAATATTATAGTATATTGGATGTGTTAGTTGTTATTATAATCAAGTAAGGTTATAATGAAGTGGTTATATATTACCAACCAGAATTCGTATAAGTGTAATATATAAGATTAGATCATTAAATCTGAATTTAAACCAGGATTGATGTAACACCCCACCTCCGCTAGGGTCACTCACAAAGGGAATGCACTAGGTTTGGTGAAGCATTATCGAGGTAAACATGCATAGAAATATTACAAGACAGAACATATATAAAACAGCGGAAGTAAAACAAATGTTATTACCTTATAAAATAAGGTTTAAAGCCTTTTACATCAGAATACATCAAAACCTGTCTTGCAATAGTAAAGAAGCATAAAACCATTTCATAAATTATTCTCCAAGTAAAACAGTAAAGTAGCCATAGCCAAGAAAAGTCCAAGCCATGCGTGATGACCTTCAAGCCGAAGAAGCCCGAACTAGATAACAGTGTTTCCTCCCTGAAACCTGGGGGGGGGGAACGGAAGACAAAGAGGCGAAACAAAACGGGGTCAGTCATAAAGACTGGTAAGTCCTATCTACTTCTAGTATAAAAACAGGTAAAAGTAACATGACATGAATAAACTGAAAGTAAACATAAGGATGACTACAAGATAGATAAACTAAACCAGGGTAACAGGCTGAACTACTATAGCAAGGTAAACTAAGATATCATGATAAACTACGGTGTCATGATAAATCAAGGTGTCACATCGTCAGGTTTCTATCAAGTATACTATCCCAAGGTATCTATCCTGTATACCATCCCATGGTGTCTATCACGTATACCATCCCAGGGTATTTATCATGTATATTTGCTCTGCACCTCTCGTACTAGTATCCCAACCCGCGTCATGTGTCAACTATGAATTTCCCTTGCCCAATGTCATGTAATGGTCCATGTCAACCTGATATATATATGTAGATTTTCCCAACTCGTATGTTTCTTTCCATGTATAAGTTCAGTTCTTTGCCGTAGGCCATACGGGCTTTCCCATGTAAACGTTTTATCCTTGAGGTTATTTTGGACGGCTACCCTTGATCTGGTTATGTTTTCTTACCATGAACAATCGCGTGTTCACTTAGGATTTATGTCACCTAGGACCACTAGGGATTATACTACCTAATGAACGTTTCCGTGTCTCGGTTTGGGTTCAGCCACCTAGGGCCACTAGGGATTATGCCACCCGTCAACCGCGCCCTTTATCCCGCGTATGTATCGTGAATCGTTTTCCATGTCTAGACGCACATGTTCCTCAATGTGTCATCCGAGTTCCATGCCAGGGCAAATCAAGAGATACGGAACTCGATCGGGAGCTTTAAGTCGTCTGCTGATGCAGATATCAAGGTCTGTTTTTGTACCCGTGGCTATGGTCCCACGTGACCCCTCCCTCAACTACTGAAAGGCAATCCAAGAAAAATCATGTATGAGAACCACATCCCGGCCCCACTATAGCCCCACTTTCCTATGGGCCAACCTCACCCATGACTCGATAGCAAGAACATGGTCTGTTGGGGGCTCCCTGCCTTTCCGTTCGTACACGATTGACTAAAGATGGTAGGTAGTCGGCGACGTGCTATCCAGGGCAAAATCAAGTATCGTCAACTCCACGCTAATCCATCCCAGTCTTTAGGTCGCTCGCATAGCAACCAAGGCATACTCTTGGCTCTTCTATCGCGGACCTTAACCTCTGTGAGGCCAGGTTTCATGGACCATCTGCCACCTCACAGAGGGATATCAAGAGTACCCTCACGTCCCGACGAAGCTACCGCTTTGTCACCCAGCTCGCTGGAGCTTTTTATCCAAGTCAGATAAGTTGCTCCTCTTCGTATACTAAGTGATGACCTACCGTATCAGGTTACTCATCTATTTATGAACTAGTCCCATGTCCTTGGCTAAGAATTATTACTTAGTTATTCTGAACTAAGGTTTACCACTTAGCTTCTTTTCCCGTTATCCTTGTTAATCCCGGGTTTCCACCTAGTCCCCTGAACTAGGGTTTTGTCTAATGGGTTAAGTATTGTCGTTTAAGTTCATGACTTAACCTGCCTACGAATCATGTCAAGATTTGGCTAAGTATACAAGTCCAAGACCTAGCCCTACAAGTCGGTTAAGTATACCAAGAGGCTTATGACTTAACCCTATTCAATCATCAAGTCAAATTGGTTAAGTACTTGTTTATCTCAACCCTATTAGATTATCGTGTTAGATTGATTAAGCATAGATCATCTTAATCCCATCAGATTATCGAGTCGGATTGGTTAAGTATAGGTTAACTTAACCCCATCCACTAATCGTATTACAATGGTTAAGCCTAATTTGAAAGGTCTTGTGACTTAACCCTACCAGGTCCACATATTAGATTGGTTAAGTGTAGGTTACTTAACCTCATCAAATCATCATGTATAATTGGTTAAGTATAAGTTACTTAACCCCATTAAATTATCATGTTAAGTTGATTAAGTATTGGTTACTTAACCTCATTGAATTACCAAGTTTAGATTGGATAAGTGTTTAACTTAACCCCATCGAATTACCGTGCTTAGATTAGTTAAGTGAAGGTTACTTAACCCCATCTAATTACCGTGTTTAGATTAGTTAAGTCTAAGTTACTTAACCCCATCTAATTACCAAGTCGGATTAGTTAAGTGTAAATCACTTAACCCCATCGAATTTACCGTGTTAGGTTAGTTAAGTATGGATTACTTAACCCCATCTAATTACTGTGTTTAGATTAGTCAAGTGTAGGTTACCTAACCCCATCCCCTAATTGTCTTATATGGTTAAGTGTCATTAAGGAACCAAGTCCGGTTTAACTTAACCTACCCATTCGTGTCATATCGGTTAAGTGCCATTAATCAAAATTACTTAACCTTTTCATGTGGCATTAATTAGATTAATGTACCTCAACCTCTCACATTAGACTTTGTTGTGGTTACTAGTTAAGCCGGGCGGGTCCGGGTAGATTTACACCACAACCTAGTCTAACCTTGGGTTTTAAGTGCTACATGACCAACTACCCACATTGGGTCCTATTGTTTGTAGCCAGTAGTTAAGCCGGGCGGGTCCGGGTAGATTTATGCTACAAACTCAACCCAACCTCGAGTTGGCCACTTTCATGTTTGGTCTAGTGTCTTATTACACTTACAACCCACCCATGTCTAGTTCAAGTTCCATGCTTTCCCCACGTGTCATGACCATATTTAGATGTATCATGAATGTCATGTTCTCATGTAAACCCTATGTCAAGTTTTTCATGTCATACCCACGTTTTTCTAAGCTACCCAAACGTATTTCCAACCCAAGTGGAAGCGAGTCACATAGTAGGGTATTATGCCAACATATTGGCCACAAACATGCATAGTATCATAAGAGAATTTGGCCACAAGCATGCATAGTGTCATAAGGGAATTTGGCCACAAATATGCATAGTGTCATAAGTGAATTTGGCCACAAACATGCATAGCATTCTAAGGTAATTTGGCCACAAACATGCATAAGCTCCAAAGTCAAGTCTTTGCCCATGTTTCACAAGTCAAGTGGTTCCCAAAGGTTCATGCTAACATTTCATAGATAAAGATTCAAACTTGCAAGATATACTAGGTTAAACATAACATGAATGGCATGATTAAGTCGCTACAACTTAGCCCAAGGTCATAGATCATAGAAAAGGGGCAAATTTAGGTTCACATAAGCTAGCATACTTATGTTTCATCGCATTTTATCCCATGTCACATTAGAACCACCGTTAGAATCTACAAGTAGTTAGAACTTACATAGCGAGGCTTAGGGATTGAGCATGATCCGTCTTGATGAAGAAAGGCGGCTCCTTTGTCGAAGAATCGTCATGGAATTTGCGTAGCAACGTTGATCTCCCTTCGATTAGGTGTAGCAAGTTTGCACCTTTTGATTTGAATCCGATTTGAATGCATAGTCTTTAGGAATTGGAGATGGAGGCCATGATCATTCGGTATTTGGGCAGCACTTCGTGGCATGAGTGATTTGTGAGGGTTTAGGGTAGGCTTAGGGGTCTTTTTATAGAGATTAAGAGTAGTTTAGGCCGTAGGATAAACCCTAGGATAGATCTGAACCCTCAAAAATCGTCACAAGCCTCCAAAACCGAGCCAACATGACAAGCAGGTGCACCAGGTCGGGGTTCTGCAGGGGGGGAGGGTCGACCCAGGGGTTGACACCCATGTCGACCCCCTGGAGGGGGGTCGACCCAGGGGTCGACACCCTGTGTGTCTGGCGGGAATTTTCCCGCCTTCTCTTTGTGGGCTGAATTTCAAATCTGTTTTCGGATTTGAATTTTCGTGAAACTTCGTTGGGCCTTAACTGGGTCATACGGACTCCGATTTACGATATTTCGGACTCTATTTCGCGTATTTTTCCGAGACAAACGCAATGGCGCAACCCGTTTATCCTGATTCAGATTTTATAATTTAATTCTGCCTTGATTCTTGTCTTAACACGTTGTTTAAAATTTGGGTTGTTACATTCTCCCCTTCTTTAAGGATTTCGTCCCCGAAATCTCCAAGTTAGGAAGAACGTATCCTACCATCCATCATCCATCTACTCAAACCATCATCCACAAGCAACCATGGTCCTTAAAAGGCTTCTAATGCTTTATGAACACATGCAAGAAAGTGTGTGTATATGTTCCTTAGCTAATGCTAATGATCAGGCCTGAATGATCTTCTAATGCAAAATATGTTTAGTGCCATGAATCCAACATGTATGCAAATAGTCCTATCCATATAAATGCTATATGTGTGCACAACAATTCATTCATATGCAACATCCGCATGATAACACATTCAATTTCATCCATAAACAGGTATAAATACTCGTGCATATGCAATATGAAATGTGAGTGCGTCGATCTAGTATCTAATGTGTATTCGCGCATCCACGAGTAACCACTTGCAACCATATCAATCATAACATGTTTCAAACACATGTTTACATCCATAGGATTCTACCTAAGGTTCTCACGATAGGATCGAGGAGATAAACGAGGTAAAACTCCCTACGGGGTTTGCAACAGAAACAGGACCGAGAGGATATTCACCAAAAGATAACATGCGAGCAAGCTCTACAGGAAAAACCAGGGATCAAGGATACACTCTTTAAAAAGAGGTACTATGCGCGTGTCTAGCCTTACGTCTTCTAAGTCGCGTTTCCTTGAGCTTAATCCCTCGGTGCCTTGACCATCTTTTTAACTCCATGATCTCGTAGCTCCTTGATTCCTATCTCCAAGATATGAGTCAGAACTCATTTCATTGTCGCCTCTTATTCCACTTTCACTTATCCTTTTCCTAGTATACTTGGCTCAAACGTATCCACTTACTCATGCAAGCTCTCCAAAATTCACTAGGGAATTCTGGATCTCGTCTGCCGATGCCAATCCATGTTGCCAAGTGTACTTACTAGGGTGATCCCCATAACTCATGCATAAGCGAAACGAACCATCCGACTTAGCGGCGAATTCTACTCGAACGGATTACCAACAACTGCATACCGAGATTCTAGGTAACTAACCATGACAGAACCCAAAAGGTTACACGAGACTTCGAGGGTATCACCAAGGTGAGTCGAGAGTCTAACTACCCTCTTTCCAAAACCGAGAATGGCACCCCTTATTGGGTGACACTTTATCCCTAGAATCCATCCGTAGCCGAGACATGTCATTCTCAAATCCAAACAAGTCATGAAGAAATGGACCAACTCTCCAACCAGATTTTTGGGACAAAAACTGGGATCCTCTACCATGCTAGTACTAAGGTGCAGAGACTCAACTATCCAAGCAGACTTAAATGATACGATGATCAAGACAAAGTCTGGACGGGATGATAGAAAAGAACGACTAAACCTTTACCAGAAACGGTACCATCTCTTTTAGGTACCCTAGAAATGGGAGCGTACAATTGCCCTCTCCGATGATCTTGTCCTCCTTGATGGACCAAGCCATACCAACAAGTTGCTTATCCTTAAGCTCGCGTTCTTTATCCTTACTCTTATTATCCTTCCTTATACCACGGCAAAAGGTCTCTCGAGAACTTCCTCCATCGTACGGGAAAACACTTAGGTAGCTAGACAAGGATTAGTCACAGTTAAAACTACCGTGACTACAGATGGAGGAAAGAAAGGAAAAGAGATTCAATCAAGGAAACAAAGGATAGTGCTAATGTCTTTTGAGGAATAGCCTTTAAAAACTTTTCTTGAAAAATGCTTCTTTGTAAAACGGTTTCTCAAATAGTTTTCAGAAGGTTCTAAAAAACTTTTGCCCAGTCTGGTAACCTTCTGCTCTGATACCAAATGTAACACCCCACCTTTGCTAGGGTCACTCACAAAGGGAATGCACTAGGTTTGGTGAAGCATTATTGAGGTAAACATGCACAGAAATATTACAAGACAGAACATATATATAACAGCGGAAGTAAAACAAATTTTATTACCTTATAAAATAAGGTCTAAAGCCTTTTACATCAGAATACATCAAAACCTGTCTTGCAATAGTAAAGAAGCATAAAACCATTTCATAAATTATTCCCCAAGTAAAACAGTAAAGTAGCCATAGCCAAGAAAAGTCCAAGCCATGCGTGATGACCTTCAAGCCGAAGAAGCCCGAACTAGATAACAGTGTTTCCTCCTTGAAACCTGGGGGGGGGGGGGCGGAAGACAAAGAGGCGAAACAAAACAGGGTCAGTCATAAAGACTGGTAAGTCCTATCTACTTCCAGTATAAAAATAGGTAAAGGTAACATGACATGCATAAACTGAAAGTAAACATAAGGATGACTACAAGATAGATAAACTAAACCAGGGTAACAGGCTGAACTACTGTAGCAAGGTAAACTAAGATATCATGATAAACTACGGTGTCATGATAAATCAAGGTATCACATCGTCAGGTTTCTATCAAGTATACTATCCCAAGGTATCTATCCTGTATACCATCCCATGGTGTCTATCACGTATACCATCCCAGGGTATTTATCATGTATATTTGCTCTGCACCTCTTGTACTAGTATCCCAACCCGCGTCATGTGTCAACTATGAATGTTCCTTGCCCAATGTCATGTAATGGTCCATGTCAACCTGATATATATATAGCATATGTAGGTTTTCCCAACTCGCATGTTTCTTTCCATGTATAAGTTCAGTTCTTTGCCGTAGGCCATATGGGCTTTCCCATGTAAACGTTTTATCCTTGAGGTTATTTTGGACTGCTACCCTTGATCTGGTTATGTTTTCTTACCATGAACAATCGTGTGTTCACTTAGGATTTATGTCACCTAGGACCACTAGGGATTATACTACCTAATGAACGTTTCCGTGTCTCGGTTTGGGTTCAACCACCTTGGGCCACTAGGGATTATGCCACCCGTCAACCACGCCCTTTATCCCGCGTATGTATCGTGAATCGTTTTCCATGTCTAGACGCACATGTTCCTCAATATGCCATCCGAGTTCCGTGCCAGGGCAAATCAAGAGATACGGAACTCGGTCAGGAGCTTTAAGTCGTCTGCTGATGCAGATATCAAGGTCTGTTTTTGTACCCGTGGCTATGGTCCCACGTGACCCCTCCCTCAACTACTGAAAGGCAATCCAAGAAAAATCATGTATGAGAACCACATCCCGGCCCCACTATAGCACCACTTTCCTATGGGCCAACCTCACCCATGACTCGATAGCAAGAACATGGTCTGTTGGGGGTTCCCTGCCTTTCCGTTCGTACACGATTGACTAAAGATGGTAGGTAGTCGGCGACGTGCTATCCAGGGCAAAATCAAGTATCGTCGACTCCAGGCTAATCCATCCTAGTCTTTAGGTCGCTCGCATAGCAACCAAGGCATACTCTTGGCTATTCTATCGCAGACCTTAACCTCTATGAGGCCAGGTTTCATGGACCATCTGCCACCTCACAGAGGGATACCAAGATAACCCTCATGTCCCGACGAAGCTACCGCTTCGTCACCCAACTCGCTGGAGCTTTTTATCCAAGTCAGATAAGTTGCTCCTCTTCGTATACTAAGTGATGACCTACCGTATCAGGTTACTCATCTATTTATGAACTAGTCCCATGTCCTTGGCTAAGAATTATTACTTAGTTATTCTGAACTAAGGTTTACCACTTAGCTTCTTTTCCCGTTATCCTTGTTAATCTTGGCTTTCCACCTAGTCCCCTGAACTAGGGTTTTGTCAAATGGGTTAAGTATTATCGTTTAAGTTCATGACTTAACCTGCCTATGAATCATGTCAAGATTTGGCTAAGTATACAAGTCCAAGACCTAGCCCTACAAGTCGGTTAAGTATACCAAGAGGCTTATGACTTAACCCTATTCAATCATCAAGTCAAATTGGTTAAGTACTTGTTTATCTCAACCCTATTAGATTATCGTGTTAGATTGATTAAGCATAGATCATCTTAATCCCATCAGATTATCGAGTCGGATTGGTTAAGTATAGGTTAACTTAACCCCATCCACTAATCGTATTACAATGGTTAAGCCTAATTTGAAAGGTCTTGTGACTTAACCCTACCAGGTCCACATATTAGATTGGTTAAGTGTAGGTTACTTAACCTCATCAAATCATCATGTATAATTGGTTAAGTATAAGTTACATAACCCCATTAAATTATCATGTTAAGTTGATTAAGTATTGGTTACTTTACCTCATTGAATTACCAAGTTTAGATTGGTTAAGTGTTTAACTTAACCCCATCGAATTACCGTGCTTAGATTAGTTAAGTGAAGGTTACTTAACCCCATCTAATTACCGTGTTTAGATTAGTTATGTCTAAGTTACTTAACCCCATCTAATTACCAAGTCGGATTAGTTAAGTGTAAATCACTTAACCCCATCGAATTTACCGTGTTAGGTTAGTTAAGTATGGATTACTTAACCCCATCTAATTACCGTGTTTAGATTAGTCAAGTGTAGGTTACCTAACCCCATCCCCTAATTGTCTTATATGGTTAAGTGTCATTAAGGAACCAAGTCCGGTTTAACTTAACCTACCCATTCGTGTCATATCGGTTAAGTGTCATTAATCAAAATTACTTAACCTTTTCATGTGGCATTAATTAGATTAATGCACCTCAACCTCTCACATTAGACTTTGTTGTGGTTACTAGTTAAGCCGGGCGGGTCCGGGTAGATTTACACCACAACCTAGTCTAACCTCGGGTTTTAAGTGCTACATGACCAACTACCCACGTTGGGTCCTATTGTTTTGTAGCCACTAGTTAAGTCGGGCGGGTCCGGGTAGATTTATGCTACAAACTCAACCCAACCTCGAGTTGGCCACTTTCATGTTTGGTCTAGTGTCTTATTACACTTACAACCCACCCATGTCTAGTTCAAGTTCCATGCTTTCCCCACGTGTCATGACCATATTTAAATGTATCATGAATGTCATGTTCTCATGTAAACCCCATGTCAAGTTTTTCACGTCATACCCACGTTTTTCTAAGCTACCCAAACGTATTTCCAACCCAAGTGGAAGCGAGTCACATAGTAGGGTATTATGCCAACATATTGGCCACAAACATGCATAGTATCATAAGGGAATTTGGTCACAAGCATGCATAGTGTCATAAGGGAATTTGGCCACAAATATGCATAGTATCATAAGTGAATTTGGCCACAAACATGCATAGCATTCTAAGGTAATTTGGCCACAAACATGCATAAGCCCCAAAGTCAAGTCTCTGCCCATGTTTCACAAGTCAAGTGGTTCCCAAAGGTTCATGCTAACATTTCAGAGATAAAGATTCAAACTTGCAAGATATACTAGGTTAAACATAACATGAATGACATGATTAAGTCGCTACAACTTAGCCCAAGGTCATAGATCATAGAAAAGGGGCAAATTTAGGTTCACATAAGCTAGCATACTTATGTTTCATCGCATTTTATCCCATGTCACATTAGAACCACTGTTAGAATCTACAAGTAGCTAGAACTTACATAGCGAGGCTTAGGGAATGAGCATGATCCGTCTTGACGAAGAAAGGTGACTCCTTTGTCGAAGAATCGTCATGGAATTTGCGTAGCAACGTTGATCTCTCTTCGATTTGGTGTAGCAAGCTTGCACCTTTTGATTTGAATCCGATTTGAATGCATAGTCTTTAGGAACTGGAGATGGAGGCCATGATCATTCGATATTTGGGTAGCACTTCGTGGCATGAGTGATTTGTGAGGGTTTAGGGTAGGCTTAGGGGTCTTTTTATAGAGATTAGGAGTAGTTTAGGCCGTAGGATAAACCCTAGGATAGATCTGTACCCTCAAAAACCGTCACAAGCCTCCAAAACCGATCCAACATGACAAGCTGGTGCACCAGGTCGGGGTTCTACAGGGGGGGAGGTCGACCCAGGGGTCGACACCCATGTTGACCCCCTAGGGAGGGGTCGACCCAGGGGTCGACACCCATGTCGACCCCCTGGAGGGGGGTCGACCCAGGGGTCGACACCCTGTGTGTCTGGCGGGAATTTTCCCGCCTTCTCTTTCTGGGCTGAATTTCAAATCTGTTTTCGGATTTGAATTTTCGTGAAACTTCGTTGGGCCTTAACTGAGTCATACGGACTCCGATTTACGAAATTTTGGACACTATTTCGCGTATTTTTCCGAGACAAACGCAATGGCGCAACCCATTTATCCTGATTCAGATTTAATAATTTAATTCTGCCTTGATTCTTGTCTTAACACGTTGTTTAAAATTCGGGTTGTTACAATTGATATTAAAACTCTGGAAATTTGAATATGTGTTAGTAAATGAATTTCGAATTAAATTTATGGGAATTTTAAGTTCCTAGGAGATTTGGAAATGTTTTCCAAGCACTGTGTGTGATATTTTGAGTTGATTTCAAAATGGAAATGTTTACTATTGAACTCACTTCAGTCTCTAGGGAATAACCCCGATGATGTTGGCCACATCATCAATGTTCATTTTCGAGTTTGTAAGTGAAGGATAACTGCCAAAAATATTATTTTTGAATTGTTTAAGAAAACAAGTTGTTTCGAATTCCGAAAAGGAATATCCAGTGAAAAACTAAGCTGTTTAAAACTCCTAGGAAGATTGTTTTGAATTAGAAACAAATTAAAAAGGAATTTGTGAAAGCAAATTGTTTAAACCAAAATTAGTTAAAACACCAAAGGTACTTCGGGAGTACTTCACCAAATGGTTAGGAATAAAAAGGAGCCACAATCGAAAAACAAGCAAGAAAAAGAAAGTAAACACATAAGGATTTTATAGTGGTTCGATCTAAAATAGATCTACGTCCACTTTGGCAAGCGTTTTTGTTATCATATTCAAGTCTACAAAGCACGAACACTCTCTTATTACATTCATTTTCTCTCTATTACAAGATCTTCACTTTGATCTATTCGAATTAGCCGAGGAAATTGATGAAATTCTCTATGTGTAGCAAGTAGTAGTGTAGTTCTATGATTCTTCGAGCACTTGAATGAATTTCAATGATTCCATGGCCAATTGGATGTTAGATCTTTGTTTGGAGATAACTGGAGATGATAGAATCACTTGGAATGGTGGAGAAAATGGTTGGACAGCCCTTCGGGGTCTTAGAATTCGATCCCCCTTATTGTGGAGTTTATCCCTTATTTATAGGTATGAGGAATGGCTGAAGTATAGTGTGCAGGATTTGGGTCAGCCTCAAAGTTATTTACGAAAATGCCACTGCCAGTTGTCGCTAGCTGTTGCCAGTTGTCAAGCCCTTGACCGACCAGGATGATACAGACCAATCCAAACACCTCTGACCGACCAGGTTAGTTCCGACTGACCCATTTAAGGCCCGCATGACCAAACCGCTGCTCGCTTTGGATCCGACCATCCACATATCCAGTTTGCTGCCGACCCGCTTCATTGTTGTAACGACCCAGATTTTTATGGTCAATTTATTCTAAATATTTGATATGGTTTTAAATATTAAATTGATAATATAATGAATTTTATATTTGGGTTATCAATTTGATAACTGAATATAATTTAATTTAGAATATATCAAAATATCGTAATTCGAAATATAATTGAATATGAATATTAAAATGTTTCGAAAGATGATTCAGATAATAAATATAAATTTTAGTTGAATAGAAATGGTAATAGTATCAATATTTTTATTATCCAGGAATAAATTTGTTTTAAATCTCAATTATTTATATCGAGTTAATATCGTCATTTATATATACATTCAAATTTAATTTTTTTTAAATATATTCAATTCAGTTTAGAACAGCGCTATAATATTGAAACGACAGTGGTTACGTTAAAATAGCAGTTCATGTATGAACCCTGAGATATTTTAGTGGATAGGTTCAAAATCAAATCAATATCGTTTTAAAAAGGATAAAAATCTCTTTATTTCTAATCACAGTTAAATCAAATCAAATCGTATTTAATAACAATGTACTTCATTTATAAAGTACATGGTACTATATGCAGGCTATGCCTTAATGCTGAAGTATTCTTCATTTATTTATACGACACCCTCTCCCTTCATTTCTTCTAAGTTCACCCTTCTGGAAAAAATGGATCGAGAGCTTCAAGTAAAGGGAAATACTGCTCCTCCATCTTGTTTTAAATCCAATACCAATGTTAATACAATACACGACTCCTCCCCTTTCTATACTTTTCATTTGTTGTTCTCTGAAAATCAAAATTTGGGGCTTTCAAAAGGAGTTCTCTTCTATTTTAAATCGCAAGTTTTATTTTTCCCATTCAAAAAACAAATCTAAAACCAGACGCAAATAAAAAAAGAGAGAAGTGCGAAATCAGAAATTGCGATTTGATAATCACGAGTTACTTCAAGGCTCGGCGGCAAGGCACTTGCTTTGTGAGGTTCAGATCGATTGTTGTGGGGGTATGAACGAGTTATCTAGAAATCGAGATTTAGGGGTTCGATCATTTCGTTGAGCTAGGGTTTATTGTTCGCAACCCGTAGAGGATGAAGTCACGATCAACAAAGAGTTCGAATTGACAATTTTGGGGATATCGAGGTTCATGGCTTGGTGAGGGTTATTCAAATGAGTTTCACTGTGATTCAAATTGGAAAAGGATTAAGCAGCATGTTGCATGGTGATCAGGGAAAAGCAGTAAGAGGGGTTTCGAGTTATCCGCGATAGTGATATGATACTGTGTAGGAAATTTGGCAATTGAACGTTGAAAGGTAACATTGGTTTTAGGTAAAGCTGGAGTGGGATTTCAAAGCAGATTTGGTGGTTCTGGGATGGTGCGATACTGATGTGATACTGGAGTAGAGGAACTCATTTGTTCAACTGTTGGTGATTGGGTTCGACAGTAGGGTGTTGGAGTTCGGTCTGTGAATGTGAAGATGGGGATACTCAGTGGTGGTTAGTGATTGAAGTGAAGTATCACCTAGAGAAATTTACTTTAAACAATGACAAGCTGATGGCTTTGAGGCTGTTTTCAATGAGATGGTTTGTTGATTATTGAGTTAGCATCGTGATTGCAAGGAATAAGGTAATTATTATCTTATTTAGTAATTTAATTTTTGTTTCGTTTAAATTGTTCTATAACTTAAATTAAATGACATGTTTAATTTATACAAGATTTAACGAACGGAGTCGATCGAAAATTCATAAGCTGGAAATAAATTGGGAATCAGAATGGATCGAATTAAATTCCGGTGAGTAAATCTCACTCACCTTTTATTTAGAATTATTTTTATCAGTTAAAAATAATTATTTGTTGCTTGTTTGGTTGTATTTAATATTTTTGTGCATCTTAAAAATATATTAGGCTTGGTGGTTGCTATTATATATATATATATATATATTGGTGGTTGGATTTCCCGCAGTATCATTAGCGGATGCCCGCGGTACCATTAGCGGATGATTACCCTATACGCCCCACACTATGATAGTGGATGACCTTCTATACCGCGATATCCTGCCTCGAAGCAAGATGGGTATTATTTCTGTTGACTAACGTCTGTGGATGCAGGAAAAACAGGTTGGAGGGATCCAACTGGATTCCTCAAAAATATATTATCTGTTTGTTTGTTTGCACCTATACTGTCATATATGATGTGTTAGAAAACTTGTCAATTATAATTGGTTGTTTTGATTGTTTGAAATATCACTGGGTCTTAATGTTGATTTATAAAAATATCGTGAAAGAGATTTTGAGATTTAAAAGGAAAATTCTATTTTCTAAAATAAAATTTGAATTTAGAATGGGCTAAAGATATTTACTTGTTTTAGAAATAAATAAAACAAGTATTGAATTTATAAACGATGTTTATAAATTAAATAATACAAGACATTGAAGTGAATTTATAAATGTGTTTATAAATAAAATAGATTGATTTTCGTTGGATAATCAGATAATTGAAATGAAATTATAAACAATGTTTATAGAAATAAAGTGAGATAAATTACCATTGGATAATTTGAATATTTAAATTCAAATGTAAATTTAAAAATAGAAATGGGGAAATCGTTTTAAAGAAATAAGCGATGGAATGTATTCTGATGCTCAGAATATAAATTGGACTAAAATAAATCCGGAAGAATTTATGATTTGAATTCGATTAATTCTAATTTTATTTAAATAGAATTTGAATATAGAATTTGAATAGAATTTGAATATACAGAAATTTGAATAGAATTGAATAGAATTTGAATAGAATTGAAAATGGAATTTGAATATAGAAATTTCAAAGAGATTTGAAAATAGAAATTTCAAATAAAATTTGAAAATAGAAAGTTGAAATCATTTCGAAATGGGAACGACGAAATATATTTCAAAATGCGTATTTTTAAATAAATCCAAAGGATTTACAACTTGTCAAAGGAATTGAAATTTAAATATAGAAGATCGAAGTATAAATAAATATATTACCAAGTAAGGAAAAAACGACAAATATAAATAATCGAAAATATTACATTGAATTGGAAAACTGATTTGATATATATTAAAAATATATCAGAATGAAGTTGAAGTTATTATAAACGAAGTTTAAAATGTTTATATATAATTAAAACGAACTCGCCGCAGCGCTATAGTTCGTAAATTGACATTTCGAACTTCAATTGAGAATACATAACTCAATTGAAGTCGGAATTCTTTGAAACAAGAAACGTCAGGACCGATTTGATAATAGTTTTCTAATGGAAGAGAAAAATCTGGATTTCGTCGAATAGATTTTGAGTTATGTCAAAATCAAATTTTCAGAAAAACAGCGCTAGAACCATTATAAAACCATAATGGTTTATTTAAATAAATAAAATGATTTTGAGTAAATAAAATCCGAATTTCATTTAGGAAAAATCCAGATTTGAGTTATAAAATATATCTGAACTCGAGTGAAGTAATGAAATGATTTTTTTTTTGAAACAAAATCAAACCAGATGTTCAATTGTTGAGTAGAATTAACTAATGTTAGAAAAAATTAGTTAATGGGATTTTAAATCGAATTTGGATTTTGGATCAGAAAAAAAAGGGTTGTAAATTCATATTCGAAATCGAATATGAAACTTGAATTAGAAATGGCATTCGATTGTTTTGAAAATAAATTAATTTATATTTGAACGTGATATATTCAAATAACAAGTGAAATAGGCAAAATAGCTAATTAAAGAATAAATGGGCGAAACTGAATTCAAACGATTGGATTGAGTTGAATTGAAAACAAATGAACATGTGTTAAACAGGTATGGAATGAAGAGAATGAAGTTTATAAATTTAGTGCCCGACAAAAAGGTACACGTTTAAATTCCATATGAGGTTTTATGCGCCGTATCGGCAAAGCCGTTTGGTTTTTTTTCTTTTTGATTGGAGAGACCTGTGTGGCGGTTTGGGGATTTTCCCGATGCTCCCGGTACAAAGGAGGTTATGGCGAATTTTTCCAGAAATTTAAGGAGTTAGAATATAGTTAAGATAATTTTGATAGTTAGAAATCAATATATCGATATATATAGAATTCGATAAGGAAACGAACTAAAAATAGAATATTATAAACAAAAAGAAAATCTGTGAATTTAAATCGAGTAAGAATAGAAAGAGAAAAGTATATACGTTTTAGAAATGGGAAATTGGTTTAATATGGTGTTGATTATTCGAGTCAGCAATCTTGTCTGTTTTGAAGTTAAATGATGTTTTCAGTCAAGGTCTGAGAGGTAGTTATACCCCAACTTGATTGTTTTCATTTTTAACCGATAAATGCAAGATTTAGTCTCAAAGATCAATGGTTGAATAAAAAAATGGTTGAATGAAATATTTTGGGTTGTTTGTAACGATGTTTTACACAACATTCGTTTTAGCCAAATAAGTGGAATTTTGGAAATATAATAAATAAATATTTCCTGAGAGTAGAATTAAATGAGCCGAGCAAGAAATAAATAATTGGAATGTTCTCCAATTATAAATAGAAAATATTTTCTAAGTGTAGAAGATAAAAGATGGCGAAGTATGGAAATGCTTTCCAAATAGCGTAAGATGGCAAGATTATTATTGAAAATATTTGGTTAACAAATATTGACAAGGAAGTGGAGAAGTATTTTAATTAATGAAATATAAATTAAATGGCTCAGTGATTGTTTGATGTTTTGAATGGATGTTTGTTTTTCTTCGATAGTTAAATAACCGACTATCGAAGTGTTTGCCAATATCGTTGTCAATATGGAGAGACCGGTTGGATTATTATCCGAGAACCACTCTGTATTGGTAGTAGCGTTGCGAATCAGATTATATGAAGATAATCAAAGATGGAGTAAAGTGCAAGGACTTTTTATTTTAATAGAAATTTTGCCTTCGGTTTCGTTCAGTCCCAGAACGAATGTATATGGACGAATGTCTGACAAAGTATTTCCAATGATCGATTATGTTGATTTGTACAAATATATATGGTGGCAACGAATTTATTCCCTTAGCATAATATCCAGAATAATTGTGCAAATCAATTAGTGATTAACGGATCTGACAATGTGGCATTTAAAGTGATTGTGCTATCAATGAATGGAAAGTAATCATAGCCTCAGGCCTCAACAACGGGAAAATGACAAAAATCGGGTAAGCAGCATGGCTATGTGGGTCGCTCCCATTAGGGTGTATAATCACCTATCTAGAGATTCGTTTAATTCCTTATTCTATTCGATGTTGTCCCATTCGGGAAACGGTTTCTGATCCTAACCGTTGGTGATATACATTCGATACACTCAAGCGAAATGAGTGGTCGGTCATGTGTAGGCCGGGTTGCAATATGTTCTTGTTGAACCCAGTGTATTCCTCTCTAGAGATACACTATCGGAAGGTGGTTCCATACCTTGTCATGTTGTAAATTCAATCTCCAATAAGCGCCATGTGGTTTTTGATTTTATATTATATATGGAACGTGAGATGCAAGCGTTCCACTAGATTCTATTTATTTGATTTAGACATTAGTATAATATCACTGGATTTGATATCAAAAATATTTTGGGTTATCGTAAGGTAAAAACCATCCGTGTTTATGTGTGGATCGGTCTTACGATTATCATTTCTTTTGAAAGATTTTTTTTAAAAGTTAAACAAATGATTGGAGTTTACTCACACCAGACCCATGACTGACCTAGAGTTTATTTTGTTTGTTTTCTCTAAACTCTTGGGTGCCCAAATTTGTACGGGCAATCAAGTAGTCGGGATTTTTCAGATTCACTTGGAAGAGCTGAAAGCAGGAGGATTCACCAGTTAGTTATAGACTATCATATTTCCGCTGTGTACTGTGTTGTATCTGGAAATAGGTGTTTATAACTGTTCCAGGAATAACTGTTGTTCTCTGATGATGGTATGTATATAAAGTTACTGATTTGTATTTCAAAAAGTTATGTTATTTAATATATTTTATTTGTCCCGCTATGAGTTTGTGATCTTCATTTTCTTTTATTCTAATATTTCTTTCTTTCTATTTCTCATCTTCTAACTTCTTTCTAATAATGATTCATATTTCTGTGCAATTTGGGTTGGACGTGTGGTATTATTAGGCAACTCAGATAGTATGGATTTGCGAGCCGTTACAATTATTGACTAGACCGACCTGTTGCTCCGTTGACTAGACCAGGCCGTACTGTTTAGTGCCGACCAGTTGTAAAAGATTCAGGCTGACCTATTACTTTTCTCTTGAGGCCGACCCGTCTCGCATTAGAATGGACCGACCCGTTATTTCATATTGACACTGACCCAAATGCAAGATGAATGAGACTGACCCATGATGAAATGTTTGGACCGACCCACTCTTTGAAGATGAGGACCGACCCATTGTGAAGATGAACGAGACCGACCCATGAGCCTATTTTACTACTGACCCATACTATTTTACTTGTTTAACCCATCGAAGTATATATGATTTATAATGGATAAACATTTGCCTCTCGGAGCTTATAATTTTTGGTTGGAAAGAAATTATGAGCTCCGAAGTAATTATGTAAAATTCATTATACTTCGATGGACCATTCACATTGGACCGTGTATTTTAATTACGGACTGGTTATAAATCAATGTATATGGGTTGGTTGCAAATAAAACTGCCTGGATCGGTCACATCGCATGTTAGGGGTCGGACTTCATTTTGCTTCCACGACAACCAGGTCTTCTTGTGATAGGCTGAATCGGCCCACTACTCTCTTGTCCTTATAACATCCCCTTGCCTCTTGCTCTCCGTCATTTCTCACAACCTCCAACCTAATCACTTTCATTGGCAGCGACATCTTCCTGAAGCAAACTTGTCAACCTCATCTCGTATCTCTAATTTCGTTCTTAAATTTGATTCACGTTCAAACTGCACTCCACTTTGGATCAACTCGAGCTGGCATTTTAGATCCAAACCCCTCAAATCCGTACCTCTCCAAAGCTCTTGATCCCGAACCAGTCTCCGCCATCCAGACTCGATCAGATTCAAGTATCTACGCTTCTTAGACTACGCGTTAAATTTGGTAATTCTTGTGTTAGGGATCAAATTTGGTTCGATTGGAGATTGAGATGTATGTAGGGTTTGGAATTGCGAATTTTTGATATTAAAACAGTTTGAAATGGAGTAGGAATTGATTTAAATGGGTTTGAGGATGTGTATGATGGGTTCGAATTGTAAAAAATCAATAAAACTTTGATTTCATAACAATGCACTTGTGTTTGCCGAAATGCTTGAATCATTGAAACTTTGGGAATTCGGCTTTATTCGTTCACAGCTTGTAATCGAGCCTTAAAAAATGTAATATGCATTAACTTTGTTGGCATCATACTCTTTAGAAATATAGTTTTAGTCTCATGTCCGTGAGACACTTGTTGAAATGCAAGAGATTTGAAATTGCATGAAATCTTCATGTTCTTATGCTTGAATCTATTGTCGTGATTATGCTTGCACTTTGTTTGTTGATGACCAATTTTGCATTTGATGCCATGCCCCGTAAACTTGATTTTTCCGTGAGTTAAATGCGTCCGAAGTTTCATTACGTTGACACCTTTTTTTATTTTGGCGATGACATTGTGTGTAATTTTTGGTGCAAACTGCTTTTGAGCTAGATTTTCTTTTGACATGGTTGTTACGGGAATATATGCTTTCTCCTGTTCTGAAGTGCCGCACACTTGCAATGCTGACTATGCACGCCTAGTTTGAGAATCGCAGATTGAAGCCGACCCGCTTCGGGTGGTTGTGGCCGACCCAATTTGGGTCAGCTAAGACCGACCCATTTTGGGTCAGTTTGAGGCTAACCCATTTTGGGTTGGTTCAGACCAACCCATTCTGGGTCAGTTTGAGTCCGACCTATTCTGGTCAGTCTGAGACTGACCATTTTGGGTTGGTTCTGACCGACCCATTCTGGATCAGTCTGAGCCGACCTATTTTGGGTTGGTTCAGCCTGACCCATTCTAGGTCAGTTTGAGGCCGACCTATTTTGGGTTGGTTCAGGCCGACCCATTCTAGGCCAGTTTGAGGCCGACCCATTTTGGGTAGGTTCTGGACGACCCATTCTGGGTCAGCTAAAACTGGTCCCCCTATGCTTCATGCTTTTCCATATTGTTTCCTATCCTATAACACATACAAAAAACACTTGTTTTGGGCCAGTATATTCTATTGTCGATTGCCCGTATCGACAACAAGTCAGATAATTATATAGAGAACTTACATACCAAACTATATAGCTTATACTTGAATGATGAGTTTGTGTTGGAGTGCTTCATTAACCATTTTAATTTAAATGCACACCTTCTTACTCAACTTAAACATACAAACATAATCCCGTGATAAGGCCTAGGATTGATTAATCAATTTACATTGATTTTAGACCTTAAGACCTTCTCCTATATAGCTGTATATTATATTTCTCTATCTTTGGAAACGTGCACCTGTAACTTGTTTTTCAAGCATAGCTATTTGTGTAGAAATGGATACTAGACAAAAATTGCTCCAACAACTTGAGGAAGCATCAAAGTCCATACAGGATGGTACTTCTGCTCAAGTTGCTGATGTGGCTGCAACTAATACTCCTGGAATGGACATTAATCGAGAATTCCCCATGCCTAGACCTCTTACCGGAGTACATGACGAGAGAAAATCGACCCTACTCTCTGAGAGCTCATATAAGAATTTATGTACTCAGTTCATGATTTTAGAAACTGATGCCAAATTCCCAAAGAAGAATGAATTTGCGGATTCTCCGCCTCATGGGTATGTCGTAGTCAATCGACACATGCTATTAATGGGAGTTATACCACCTTTTAATTCATTCTTGGAGACAATCCTTAAGCGCTTAGCGATCTCCCCCATGCAACTACGTCCCAAAGGTTATGCCATCCTGAACGGTCTTTACATGCTTTGCATTAGGATCAAGCAACACTCTCCCACATCTCAAGAGATTTGTACCTTGTATGTCTTTAAAAAGAGGCAAGATAAGCCATCGATTATTTTCATCGAAGGAAAATACCCAAAAATTATAACTGATCTATTAGATAGCATTAAGGGATTTGCAGATCACTATTGCTTCATATGGTGTCCTGATATCTTTTATGGAAGGTGGATGGAAGGAGGTGAGAATATAATACATCATATTCCTTTATCTACTCCTATACTTAGGTTCCGAGTATTAAATTATTTCTTTGTTTTACAGAACTCCCCTCTTCTGATCCAGAAGATATTGCTGGTCAGGAGTTGTTTGACGCTTTGAATACTATCAATGAAGGGGAGAGAAGTAGGAGATTTTTGATCACAGAACAGTTTCTACATCAATACCATCTACTTGACCCTTCCCGTAATCTTAAACTAGACCTGATCTTTAAGAGAGAGAGAGAGATTGCCAATAAATCCCCCACCAAGAAGGCACCTCTAAAAAAACGCTCGGACATTGCTGGAAGTAGCAAAACACCATCCAAATCTAAACTGGTTTCTATTAGAGAAGAGGAGTCTCAACACCGTAAGGATGAGAGTGAACAGGTTGAGAAGGAGACTGAGCGAGTTGAGAAAGATAAAACTACACCCGAAACCCTCTTGGATCCGATGAAGGGGGTCAAACAATCTGGAGATATCGAAATAACTTCTAAGGATAATGCAGATAAGGCTGACGAGAACCCTATTATCCAGGTTACTCAAGGTGACAGTTCTATAGATACTTATAAGGGCTTAAGTGATCTTAGTTTAGCTAAAGACATTATCCAGGGTGAAATTGTCATCTAACCTCCCAAACCTCGAATCGCAGAAACAAGAATTAATATAGCTGGAGCCCCTATCACTCATCTGGAAAAATGCCCGCAAGTCTAGGAATTGCCTTAGAACCGACTGTAAAACTTGGTTCGTTATTGGATACACATTTAGCTAGCATTTACTTATACCGCGAGTTTATGATTCTTTGCATTAGTTTCTTAAAATTGTCCCAGCACTTGTCGATGAGAATACTAAATTTCTGGTTTGTCTCTTTTCTCGGGTCCAATAATGATGCTGAAGCCCTCGTTTATGAAATACTTTAACGAAAGGTCAAGTCAACAAAATCCAAAGCATTTTTAAACAAATCTCGTCCTTCGTGACATTCCCAGCGATCCGTTCGTCCACAACATCTACAACCTCCCCACCAATCTTGGCAACTCCAGAGCTTCCCGAGACTGGCGATCAAAGGCAGTGGAGGAAGGATCATGAAGCTTGGTTAGAAGAACAAAAGAGGAAGGAAGCGGAGAAAAAGAAAAGGAAATCCGAGCAAAAAAGAGACAAGGATGATCGGAGCAAAGACGATTCTCGAAAGCATCATAAGATGGACAATCTTCCAATACCGTATATTTAAACTATTAGCGAACAAGTGTCCTTGGCTTCCCCATCCGTCACTCCAACTTCCGCCGACCTCCAGATGATTATAAACAGACTTCCCTATATTCCTGGTCCGGCTGACTTTGGCCTTGCCGATCGGCTCCTAGGCTGGTGCCTAAGAGGGACGTGTCTCAATTTAGACATATATCCTTCAGATAAGCAGGGCATTCTCGAAGAATTCGATACCGTGAAGGGTTGTATGCTTACACAGTTTGATACGGCCAAGAGTCAGCTTGAAGTTAGGTTAGATAAGGTTAGGGGCCATGTTGAGAAGCAATTGGGCGAATGGTTTGCTTTTGCATATGAACTCCAAAGAGTTAACAAAATTACCGTCGACTGCATTGCTACATTAGAGAATGAAAAAGCTGAGCCGATTAAAGTTCTTAAGTCTAAGGAGAGAACTATTACATCTTACATTCTAAGGGATGCAGAGCTATCGAGCTTAGAGGCTGAAAATAAGAAACATAAAGAGGATCTTGTTGTTGCGAAACAAAAAGAGAATACACTAATGATGCAAGTCCAAGAGGTTCAAACTGCCCGCGAGATTGCTGAATCTCAGATGATTATAGAAAGGAATGCTTCTGTTGCTTATAAGCAAGAAAACTCTATTCTCCGGGAAAAGATCTCTTCTCTTAGTGCAACTCTTTTTGCAACACAAGCAGATAATAAGACTCTTGAAGAAGAAAGACTTAAAGCTGTGGCTGATCTTGAAAAGGCTCTATTGAATGCCAATACCTCTTTGTTAAAATTTTATGTCTTTAGTGTCATGAGCAAAGGAAGCTTATATTATCTGGAAGACAAGTTTGAAATTACTCTGGCCCTCCTTTGGGAACGGATACTTGATGTTAATGAAGGCGATCTCCCTGAAGATGAATTTATTGAAGATTCTTGGATGAGAAGTCCCACAAAGCTTTAGTTGTGGGGAAGGCTCAATTGGCGAAAGCACGAAACATACTAAGTGACAGGGCCGGGCCTTCAGGGGAGTAAGCTTAGTACACAATAGATGTTAATGCCCCTACTCTTCCTGCTAATGCCAAAGCTTCTAGCTCGTAGACTCGGATTAATCCTCCCGCTGTTCTTAAAGAAAAAGATACAACTACCGAGGAGCACAATGATGATGGAGGTATTAGTGAGGAGCATAATGAAGTTGATGAGGATGACGATGATAATGATGTAGATACATTTGAGGTGGATGAGCACAGAGACATTTAAGCAAGTCTTATAGCCAAAGTTAAAATTGAAATTGTCCAAACGATGCTATACTTAGACTGCCCATGCCGTCCACCTGGAACAACTGCATTCTACGCTTATTGTTCATCTGTTTTAGGTCTAATCTCACCACCATCTTCTCCTACTGTAGGAAAGACAACAACAACCAAGGTTATTATTACTAACTCAACTTTGACGTTGATTCCGCTTGCCCTAGTCGTTACTCCTCCTTCGGGTGACGCATCTTTACTTGGTGCTAAGACTTCGGGGTCGTAGGATACCAAGATTTGTGTGATCGCTGACTTGGGAGACGATGTCGACTATATTCCAAGTGAGGAAGATTCGGATTACATTGACAAGACCTTGGGTAAAGATGCTTAGGAGCCAAAGAAGTAGAAAACAAAGTCTGCATCGCCCTCGAAGCGTAGAAAAGGAAAGCCCTCCAGTCATTACTCCTCCTTCCTCAACTAAGCTATCACTAAGGTCAAGTGGCTCCAAGGTTGGGAAAAATAAGAAGTAACACTTGCAACTGAATTTCTTTACTTTCTACTATTTTCTTCTATATACTGTATTCAGACCGGTTGTATATGCGAGTGTCGGCCCTTGCGCACTACTTTATGCTTATTTCTTTACGCACATTTGTATCTAAAACTTCTGTACTTGACTTTGTGTCTTACTTGTATTGTATATTGATGTGATGAAACAATGTTCTGCGTTCTGCTTGTTGTACTTAAGCTTTTACCTTAGCTTTATTGTACTCTCTCGCTTTGCATTCCACACCTGTTTCTTTCACATGCTTACAATACAAGCCTTTTATATTATAAGTCATTTGTTACTGCAATGCCCGGTGTTACAATGATCTTGTGGCACATTTTTGCAAATAATGTTTATTATTCGTAGCCACAGACCATTACTAAGCCTTTTTGTTTGGTGTAAAGCTGTGATGGGATTGTGTTATGTTTTAGCAAGCATTATTAATTTATCTTAATGCAGTAGTTATGCCCCCATACCAAAATTCGTCATGGACTTTTATAGGCTTGATGTGACCGACCATATTTAGAATTTCTTGGTTATGATTAAAACATCGAAAATTCCTGCCGTAGTAGCTAAGTCTATTGCTTTAGCCATCACATTCGGGATTTCCTAGTTTGTTCATGACCTAAGGATTTTTAACTTAGTTGATCAAACTAAAACCTTAAATGTAAAGGAATTTTTTTGTGCACTGCTTGAGAGGTCTTATATTTTTAATATATTCAGTCGTATTCCTCGATAACCTGATAGTCCAGGCCCTTCAGAGATTAGATTTGAATACATGCCACCGGGGAGGTCTTGGTTTTTGTGCCTCTGAAGAGGTCTTTGTAAATCTGTTATTCGTTGTGACTGAACAATTTAGCTACTGATCGAATTTGTCGGATGCCTTCGAAAAGGTCTTTCGAGTCGGCCAATAACCAAATTTGGAAGACCCGACTTATGGTCGGATGCCACCGAAGAGGTTTTTTGAGTCCGCCACTAATCGAATTTGGAAGACCTGGCTTATGGTCGGATTCCCCAGAAGAGTTCTTTTGAGTCCGCCACTAACCGAATTTGGAAGACCCGACTTATGGTCGGGTGCCCCCGAAGAGGTTTTTGAGTCCGCCACTAACCGAATTTGGAAGACCTGGCTTATGGTTGGATGCCCTCGAAGAGGTCTTTTGAGTTGACCACTAACCGAATTTGAAAGACTCGGCTTATGGTCGGATGCCGCCGAAGAGGTCTTTTGAAGGCCAGTGTTTGTCGCAATCGGGTCAGGTATCATCGACACTGACGATCAACTGGGTGCCCCCAGAGAGGTCTTCGGTTTGGGGTTGCATCGTTTCACGGGGCGGACGCTAGTTCATTTATCGGGTTTTATCACGATTTATAGAACTAGGGTCCTAGACCTTGCAATTAAGAAGGTGCCCCTACGGTGGAACTTAAAACTTTGTTTGTAGTCTGAACATTGCATCATTTGACCGTTCGAGTCCTAGTGTCCCTTATATGCAATGTTGTGCTTCACATCTTCATATTTGTTGCGAATGATGTTTTGAGCACTAGGCGCTTGAGCTGTCCCAGTCGAAATGTGCTGTAATGGTCACCGGGCTTTACTAGATTATGGATGTGTCAATGTTCTTTTAGGGGACCTTCAATCAAAATCGAGTTCTAGCAACTTGTAAATAATTAACAAGAATTTGCAAATGTATGATTCAGGCAAGCAAGGAAATTTCTTTCATTAATATGTACAAAGTTTGTCTTCTATACTTGTAGAATATTTATAACTTTTTACAAAATATATGAAACAAGTTTCAAGGAAGATATCGGCGGAGGTGAATGTTGTTCCAGGCTCTAGGAAATTCAATACCATCCATCGTCTTTAGTTTGAAGGTGCCATCTAAGAGCTTTTGGCTTATTATGTAAGGTCCTTCCCAATTGGGTTTGAAAACACCAGTCCCTTTCTAGACTCTTTTCAGAATAAGGTCCCCAATTTCGAAGGTCCTTTGTTTGACTTTAGTATTAAAATGTCTGGCAACCCTTCTTTGATGAGCAGCAATTCTAAGTTTTTCTTCTCGCCTTCTTTCTTTGAGAAAATCCAGTGATTCGAGTTGAAGTTTCTCGTTCTCCTGTTGATTGAAGTGAATTCTACGGTAGGTGGAAACTTCCAGCTCTACCGGAATCATGTCTTCAGATCTAAATGCAAGGGAGAATGAAGTGTTCCCAGTCATTGTTTTATGAGTTGTACGATACGCCCTTAGTGCAAATGGAAGCTCTTCTACCGAACCACCTTTAGTTTTCTTGAGGTGTTTCTTGTTGGTTGACTTTATGATTTTATTTACTACTTCAACTTGCCTGTTCGCCTGCGGATGAGTAATGGATGCAAAATTCTTTTTAATCTTGTATTTGACACAGAAATTCTTGAACTCATCACTTTCGAATTGAGTCCCATTGTTCGTGATTAATTTCTATGGCACACCGAATCTGCATATGATGTTATTCAAGACAAAGTTGATAACTTTCTTCGAGGTTATGGTGGCCAGTACCTCTGCTTCAGCCCACTTGGTGAAATAATCGATGAATACAATGGCATACTTCATGTTTGAATTGATTATAAGTAAAGCTCTGATCAGGTCGATACCCCAGACAACAAATGGCCATGGGCTAACCATTTAGGTCAATTTTGTAGGTGGCGCTCTCGGAATCTTTGCAAATCTCTGGCATTTGTCACACTTTTTAGCACATGTCATAACACATCCAGGTTCACATCAGGCCAGAGGTAGCTGTATCGTAGTACTTTCTTGGCCAGCGTCTGTCTGCCTGTGTGTCCTCCACATTCACCTTCATGTAATTCTGCCAAGATTGCTTTGGATTCTTCTTTAGTCACACACCGATGCAAGGGCGTGGAAAAGCATCGTCTGTACAATCTTCCATCTTGGATGAGATAAAATGGAGCTTTAAGCAAAATTTTCTATCGCTTCTTAGAATCCTCTAGAAGTGTCCCGTCGAGGAGATACTGTTTGAACAGATTCATTCATGAGATTGGCTCTTCATATGTCTGCATAACCAGTCATCGTACGCATCTTCGATACTAGGATTTGAAAGAACTTCAACGGGCATTAATCCCAGTATTTGTGCATCTCCGGAATTGGCACATCTGGTGGGTGAATCAACTTCCATGTTTTCCTCTCTCGGAATATAGGATATGTTATAGTAATCGAGGTCATCGAGTAGTTCCCAAGCTTTAGAAAGATAAAAAGGAAGATTTTCGACCTTAGCTTGGAACTCTCGTCGGACTTGATACACTACTATCTGTAACACCCCGAATTTCAGTTAATGCTAAAATTCACTAATTGCAAGATAAATAATCTCAGATGTGAGAATTGGGGGTAACGGGCTGCGTCATTGCGTTCGTCTCGGAAAAATACGCGAAATAGAGTCCGAGTTTTCGAGAATCGGAGTCCGTATGGCCCGGTTATGGCCCAATGAAGTTTGCAGAAAAATTAAAGCTTAAAACAGATTTAAAAATTTAAATTCAGATTTCAAAATGGAGCCAGCAGGGGGCAGGCGGGAAGCTTCCCGCCCTACCCATGTCGACAGGGCTGTCGACAGGCCTGTCGACTAGGGAGTCGACTTGCCTGTCGACCTGGGCGCGGCGTCCAGAGAACCTGGGTGCACCAGGTTGGGTTTTAGGCTGGCTTGGAGGGCTGGGTTCTAGAGATTTCCTAAATCTAACGGACCTAATCTAATCTTGGGTTAATCTAAGGGCCTAAAACACTCACCTAATCTATAAATACACCCTAAACCTACCCTAATCCATACTAAAAATAGAAATGATGGCCTCATGCCGCCAAATTAAATCCTAGAAGGAGCCTCCACTAGTTTATGAAGGAAGTTGCAAGCTAATCACTCCCTAATCAATCTCTAATCATCACCATCTTCATATTTAGCAACTAATTCCACTTCATAAGTTTGCTAATCTTGGTTTTGGTGAGTTTCTATCACTTTAACATCAATTGCTAAAGTAAGTAGATTGGGTGTAATGAGACTTATGGTCTTGAATGCGGATTAGTGAGTTTGAATCATTTGTAATGATATGCATGTTTGATAAGTTGGTTTATGCATGCTTAATAAGTTGGTTTATGCATGTTTAACAAGTGGGTTTATGCATGTTTAATGAGTGGGTTTATGCATATTTAATAAGTGGATTTATGCATGTTTAACAAAGTGAGTTATGCAAGTTCATATGCAAGTCATGTGTATGATGTTATGTAAGTTATGTGTAGGTTGTTATGCAAGTTCATATGCAAGTTATGTATATGCTTAAATGCAAGTTTAACATGATATGCAAGTTATGCATGCTTATGCAAGTATGTGAATGCTTATGCAAGTATGTGAATGCTTATGCAAGTATGTGAATGCTTATGCAAGTATGTGAATGCTTATGCAAGTTATGTGTATGCTTAAATGCATGTTTAACATGTTATGCAAGTTATGAGAATGCTTATATGCAAGTTCAACATGTTATGCAAGATATGTGTATGATAATATGCAAGCTCATATGCAACATGTTATGCAAATCATGTGTATGATAATATGCAAGTTTGGGTTAAATGTAGTTGGGTTAATATATGCTCATAAATGCAAGTTGACATCCTCTTAACCCATGACAAAGTTATATGCTAAACCCATGATATTTGTGATGGATCTTCCCCTTTATTATGTCATGAAATGAGAACGATTTACGTGGGGAACGATGGGGTTGGTAAATATGTTAATAAAAGTATGATTGGGTATGATTAAGCATACCATAAAAATAAATTAACATAAGTGGGAATTTACCTATTGAGTTAGGTCTACCCCATGGGAATTTACCTATTGAGTTAGGTCTACCCATGTTATGAAAAACTTGATATTAATTAGGGATAATTAATATGGGGGTGATTAATTAGGTGTAATTAATCGACTAAGACACGAGGTTGGACTCATTTGTAGTGTAAAACTGCCCGGACCCTACCGGCTTAACCAGTTGCCACAAATGTCAGCCCAATGTGAGAGGTCTTAGCCATAAATTAAATACGTGATTAAAGTAAAGACACGAGGTTAGACTCTGTTATGACGTAAGACTGCCCGGACCCTACCGGCTTAACCAGGCGGTCATAACAGCCAGTCTAATGTGGGAGGTCTTTATGGGAAATCACGGTCTTAATTAATTAAGAAACACTTAACCATATTAGCATGTAGTGGGACATGAGGGGTTAAGTGGGTGCCTTGGGTGGCATGTGGAAATTTAGTGGTTGCCTTGGGTGGCATGTGGAATCTAGTGGGTTGCCTTGGGTGGCAATAGAAAATACGATTAGAATACTTAACCAAGTGGAAACATGTAATTGAACATGATTAAAGGGTTAAGTGGGATACACTAGATAAGTGACAAGCTTAGGTGGGTAGCTTGTTGGGGGCCCATTTCAACCAATATCCCAAACGTATCTTTGTGGGCTCGACTCTAGTCGAGTGACGGGACACGCATATTGGGCTTGATTATAAGAGGCCAAAACGGGTTAGCGGTGGCAACGCAAGTCCAACGGGTTTCATATGCGTGTGTGGGCCCGGGCTGGTAGATAAGCCGTTGTTGCATCGTGTAGATATAAAGCCGTGCACCGTTGATATTATCAGGTGGCCACTTTAGGGGAGTGATACACCCCACTGTGGGACCAGCACGGGTATCTACGGTAGGGAGCCGATCGCTTGGGGAGTAGTGGGGTACACCTAGTGGAGATAGGGGCAGACGACACCTATGTGGTCAGCTAGGGGTACATGAAACTACTAGTTATATCTTTCTTTAAGTCCTTGGGTGGGATCAATCTTTGAGTAAGAATGACTGGTGTGGTGCAGTGTAGTAATTATCCTTGGGTGGGTAGATGCGTCTTTACAGTTATCTTAGTTTATCCTAAGCATACCAAGCTGCTCAGTGTAGCCATTCATCCCCAGACATTACCGTGGGTCAAGTTTATGTCTTCTCTGGTTACTTTAATGATTGTATTGTTAAAGTTATAGGACTCGCTCAGACTTATGTCTGACCCCGTTGTTTTTATCTTTTTCCCAACCCTCAGGTCCTACGGTGGATCCTAGCAGTAGTGGAGCTTGATCGGATTGCTGTTCCAGTCTTTAGGAGCTTGGATAGATGTAAAGCTCCAGTTACCCAGTTATCTTTTCTTTTGTCCTGGCTATTGTATGAGAGAGTGGGATTATGTACTTCTTTATTTTGATGGATATTGTACTTGACTTTTATTGTGGTTTTATGATGTAACCAGACATGTTTACTTCCGCTGTTATGAGATGATGTTTTAAAATTTCAAGTACTATTTATATCTGTCTTGTTGTAATTTTTCTGTTCTATATTCACTAAAATACTCCACCGATGCTATGGCATTCCCTTAGAGAGTGACCATAGCGGGCGTGGGGTGTTACACTATCTGTGAGTCGCTGAGAATTTGCAGGGATTTTAGATTCAACTCTTTTGCCAACCTCATTCTTGTAATTAGAGCTTCATACTCGGATTCGTTGTTGGTTGATGGAAATTCGAATCTTGAAGCATAGCATAGAGGATGGCCTTCAGGAGTTTCCAAAACTAGCCCTGCCCCGGAGCAGTAATCATTTTTGGACCCATCTATGAACATCTTCCATCTCACGATTGCTTCAACTGGTTTCTCCCTCTCTTCCCCTCTATCAGTGAATTTTGCGATGAAATTGGCTAAAGCCTGTCCATTTATAGCTCTTCGAGGGTGGTAAGTGATGTCATATTGGCTAAGCTCAATATTCCACTTCAACAATCTTCCCGAAGTTTCTAGGCGAAAGAGGACTTGCTTTAGCGGCTGATCGGTAAGAACTTTGATAGAGTGGGATTGAAATTATGGCCTTAGCTTCTTTGATGCTATGAGCAGAAAATATGCAAGCTTCTCCAACTTATGATAGTTCAGCTCTGCCCTAGCAAGCCTTTTGCCGATGTAGTAAACTGGCCATGGAACCTTCGCATCCTCCCGGACAAGTGCAGCACTTAATGCGTGAGATGAGACAGCCAAGTATAGGAACAATTCTTCTCCATCTCTAGGCTTTGACAGCATCGGTGGTGACTACATGTGTTTGACCAACTCTTCGAAGGTTGTTTGACATTCAGGAGTCCATTGGAAATCTTTCTTTCCTTTCTTCAAAGCATCAAAGAGTGGAATGCACCGATCTGTGGCCTTAGAGATAAATCGATTGAGCGAAGCTACCTTCCCATTTAGACTTTGAAGTTCCCTCTCTGTTCTTGGAACCCGCATTTCTCGCAAAGCATTAACTTGAGCGGGATTGGCCTCTATGCCCTTGGCATTGACAATGAATCCGAGGAACTTTATTGATGCGACTCTGAAAGAACATTTGATTGGATTTAGCTTCATCCCATACTTCCTGAGGGTATGGAACATTTTCGCAGAGTTCTCTAAGTGATCGTCAACTTTCTTTTATTTTACCAGCATATCATCTACATAGACTTCCATTGTTTTCCCAATTTGAGATTTGAACAAGGAATTCACAAGGTTTGAAAAGGAATTCACAAGGTGCTAGTAAGATTCTCCTACGTTTTTTAGTCCGAACGGCAAGACCTTTAGCAATATAAGCCCCTATCTGTTATGAAACTTGTGTTTTCTTCATTTGTCTTATACATCATTATTTGATTATATCCGGAGTAAGCATCCATGAAAGATAAGAGTTTATGCCCTGCCGTCGCATCGACAAGCTGATCAATTCTGGGTAATGGAAAACTATCCTTAGGGGACACTTTATAGAGGTCTGAATAGTCGATGCATACCCTCCATTTGTCGTTGGACTTTTTTACAAGAACCGGAATAGAGATCCAATCAAGATATGTGGATTCTCGTATAAAGTCATTTTCGAGTAACCTATCCACTTCTTCTTTTAACGCTTTAGACCTTTCGGGTCCTTGAGTTCGTATTTTTTGTTTTATTGGAGTTATACTTGGATCAATATTCAGTTTATGTACTATTATATTAGATGAAATTCCACACATATCAAAATGAGTACAAGCAAAAAAAATTCAAATTCGCTTTTAAAAACATAGTTAATTCTTTTTGCAACTTTGGGCCCAGATGGGAGTCTATTTTCAACACTTTGTCAGGATCTTTGTCATGAATTGGAATCAGGATTGTGGCTTCAGCTGGCGCCGCTCTACTCTCCCCTACACTGGCTTTTCTTGGGTCCATTTCTTTTTTAGCTGCGTTGTGCTCGCCAGTGCAAGGACCCCACCCTAGTTGCTATAAGACATGGCACGAATGCGGAGCGGAGCCTCCGCATTCTTCTATATCTCCTTTTTCATGACTTCAACTACCTCTGCCATGTTGCACTCACTGGCCGCTATTTGATCTCCTTTTATCATGCCAACTCCATTTTCTACTGGAAATTTCGTGGTCATACACCATGGAGATAGCGCGATTTTGAATCTGGCCAGAGCAGGCCTCCCTAGAAAAGCGTTGTAGGCTGAAAGCTCATCAACTATTACAAAGGTTTGCATCATAACCACCTTTGGGTTTCCTTCACCAAGTTCAACTAGCAGATCTATCACACTGATCGGCTGTGTTGGTTGCCCTATGAACCCGTGAATCTTGTTCTGACATGATCGGATGTCCGACACGGGGATTGTAATGTCCCATATTTTTGGTAGTGAAATATTTAATTTAATTTATTATTTTAAATATTATTTGGAATATTAATGGATTTTAATATTGATTTCGTTTATTTAAAACGACATTTGAACGTTAGGTTTATATATTTATAAACCAAGCTCGAAATAGAGCGGCAGTTCGTATTATGGAGTTTTGAACTTTAATTGGATATACTGGATTCGATATAAGTCGGATTTCTGTGAAATAGGAAACGTTGGAATCTTGTTGATTATAGTTTTCATATGGAAAAGAAAAATCTAAATTTCATGTTATAAATTGTTAGTTATGTCCAAATCAAATTTTAAAATAGTCGCTATGGAAATCGTGAATAAACGATAGCGTTTATTTAATAAATTATAATGGTTTTTATATAATCTGGATAACGTTTAACTCAAAATTGATGATATCGAGTTGTATAATTTATATTTGAAGCAATATGATATTTCCAATGGGTATTTATGATTATAATAATTTATTTTTATTTAATTCGATTATTTGGAATTTATATAATATTTTATTTATATTATATAAGCCTTAAAATAGAGATTTTTGCAAATAGTCTCCTTTTTTGGAGATCGGTAATTTGGTATCCAAAATAGCATTGCGGTGCGTATAAAAATAGCATACCAGGAAACAGTCTTTTAATTCGACAAGACTTGTGCCATTGGATTCATATTAATTAATTATTATAAGATTTCAATTTTTGTGTCAATCGGACTTACCGTTTGATCGTGGCAATGATAAACGCCTTAATCATTTATATTATTTTGGTCAATTTAGACATGTATAACTTTAAAGGAAAATGACTAGCCAAACAAACTACGATTTTAACGAAATAAATTTCATTGGATTCGTAAGGAAAAGGTCTAGTTTAATTTCAAAGTTTTAAGTTGATTTGATTTATTTGTGATCGTGGGAATTTAAATGCATGATTTTTAGCCTGTGATTTATAAAGGACTTTTCGCAAACAACCTCGGAATTTGACGAAACTTGTCCCATTGGGTCCTAATATTTTTGCTAGGATTATATTTTTGTCAAAAACAAAGGTCGTATGGTCTCGTTTTAACGTGATACTTCGCGTGCAAGTTTCAATATAATTAAATAATATTATTTGTTAACTTATATATAAATACTGTTATCAGCTAAAACCCTAATGAACCAGTCAAAAATTACTACCATGGTTAACACATTTTAGCTGCCTCCTCATACAAATCAACGAACCAAACTTCACCACTTCTTCCACAAATTTCCGTTCGATCCCTTGAGTATTTCGATGAATGTTCAACTGCAATATCATTCAAGGTAGCATGATCTCGACGTTAACTGGTGGAGATGGAGTATGGGGATGTGGTTTGGCCGAAATTAGAGATGAAGGCGCACACGTTCGAAGTGGAAATCGAGGCGGAAGGCTTCATCGAGCAATCTGATATTTAAGGTGTTGGACCGAGACGTAGAGGCGCGAGTTGGTAGGGCTTCAGATCGGAGTTCGATCAACGAACGAGGGGCGACGGTGGGTTTTACCTTCGTGTAGAGAAGGCGTAAATGTTGAGCACGTGGGTGTTTCTGAACGAAGAGAACAGGGGTGCGAAGGTGGGTGTATTGATTAGGCGTGGTGGATGTCTGTAGGTGGAGTAACTAAACCGATGGCCTGCAAATGAAAACAAAGGAAACCAACGAAAGTAATTAAAACAACATTAATGTTTAAATTAAGTGATAATTAGTTAATTAGTTCGTGAATTTATGCAGGCCTGAAATGAAGCCTTCGTGGGAAAGTCATACTGAAGGAACCGAAGATGAACTGTATTTGGGATTTCGAAAAGCAGGACTGCGGCCTCATTTCAGTTGAAGCAGGAAACCAATAGGCGTAATCCTGTTTATAACATAATTAATTAAATTTAATGTGAGATTATGATTTATTAGTTTTAATTTAGAAAATTTTAATTGGCTAATAATTAAAGCGAGGGTTAATGCAAGCGCGTGAGCAGGTAGCATCAAAAACAGTGGAGAATGCCTGGAGATAACAAAAACTGATTGGCCATGTTTTTATGTATAAGTAATTAGTTAAACCCATATAGTTTAAGCAAATTAATTAGATTATAACTATTAAATTTCAACCATATTCACATCGGCTGTTATGATAAACACGCAATTTATTATTTAAATTATTTACTAGGGATACTAATGGGTAATCAGTCGACCCAATATTGGAAATTCCTAAAGGAATTGGCCTGTATGAAGAGTATAGTAATCAGTTTAAAATTTAAATATTATATAATCAAAGGGTTAAGGGGTTAAATAATTTAATTAAATCGTTGGATTAAAATTCTAATATCTTTCTATATCGTTAACAGAATTTTACCAAACAAGTTACGTTGAGATCGTGGGAACGAGGTCTACATGTTGGAACTAATTTAGACAGCAATGGTGATAGCTGGAAATTTCGGTTAAATTAAATGTTGTTTAATTTAATGGTAATTGACCATTTAACAAAAAATCAAATCAAGGTGAGTTAAACTCACTCAGTTCTTACCACCTATATTTATATTAGTCGGGTTGTATAACTGTGCACTATGGTTGCTAATGGTTGACTGTTTGATAATTATATACTCATTTATTGATTTAGCCGATGAAATTAAACAGTTGGTTAATTTCAGTGAAATACCAAATCGTTATTTTGACGATTGGACCCAACGAAGGTAACGTAGCTTGTTGGTCACGTTTATTAAATAAACGTGTTTAATTGGTTAAATGGTTGTGTTAATTAGTTGATGTTAAATAGTTGTAATTTAATGTTATATAAATTATCAGTTAAATGGAATTGAATGATCTGATTTGAGATAACCGATTTTGAAACAGGGAAGAACAGGTAGGAGGGATCCAACCGGATTCCTCAAATATATTAAATGTTATTTGTTTTCATATTATCATTATATTAACTGTTCGGATTGAATGATTGACTAGGTTGTTGACCGTTGATCTGAAATTCAACATTTGTTTTGTTTTAAACCAATGGGTGATATTGGTTGAGTAATTGGCAGTATATGGCCTATAAATCATTCGGTTTCTAAATATTGACTTACAATTAGGTGAATCGATATAAATGAAGTCATAAAATTTATTTTATAACTGGAGATAGATTTTTAAATCTATTATTTTGAATAAATGTTTGTTCAAGGGAATAATTATTTATTATTTAAGTTTATAATTAATTATTAATTGATATTATAAAGTAAATTCTGATGTTAATCAGATTTATAAGCAAGAGAATAGAAAATTAACATAACGTTTAAAAGTTAAATAATTATTTTTAAGAAAACAATTAAATGGAATTATTTAAATTAATTATATTATTAATTAATTTAAAGGAAGGAGTAATTGGAATCAGTTAACGTAATAACTGTATTTTGGGTTGACTATGTCAAACATTTTAAGTGAGAGTGATTAATTAGTTTGTTTGGAATTAAGCTAAGGAAAAGATTTAACGTATATTTGATTTAATTTTTATAAGATTAGAAAAAGTGGAATTTAATATTTATTTTAGTTAATAAAGAAATTAACTACCTCTACAGTAGTTAATTATTAAAGTAAATTATTATTTAAATTAATAATAATTGAGGAGATTACTTTTATTTGAAATTAATTAAAAAGTAATCGAAGTTGAACTGGGATTGAATTGAATTGTGAAAAGAGTTATGAATAGGTTTTATATTTTAAACCCGAATTTTGATAACAAAGTTATAAGAGGGATTTTAAGCGAATACGATAGCTTAAATTATATGTTTACTTAATTTTTGAATAAAAAAGGGGGATTGAGATAAAAGGCTTTATATTAAACAGCAATTATATAAAAAAAGTTTATAAAAGGAGATGAGGTATTAAAATGTTAAATTTTAAATTAACGTTGCTTAATAATAGAATTAAGAGAACGAACGGAATTGGAATAAGAGTTTCAAAGCGGAAAATGGGTGAAATGGATTAGAAAAAGGGATTATTAAAGGTGAATTTGGTAAAGGAGCGAGTGATATGATTTTTTAACAAAATCCGTGTTAAAACAAATTGTTAAAGAAGTAGAAGTTAAAGGTGATATTTTAGTAAGCAATTACTTAATAAGTGAATTAAGGAATAATGATTATATTTAAGAAGAGATTTCTAAAAGCAAGAAGTTTTATAAAACATATTTTAAATAAAATAGTTAAATGTGATTTATTTTGATATTAGAATAAAATACCAATTTTTGGATTACAACTCATTTCTATCTAAGGATAAGAACGTTGTTGAACTAGGTCTGAGAGGTAATTAAAATACCCCAACTAGAACGACTTCAGAATTATCTGAGATGATATTAGTTGTAATGGTAAAGAGGTGTAATAATTTATTATTTCCATTAGAGAAATAATAATGCAGCATTATTGGTGAAAATGTAAAGAATTTATAATAAGAATTCCGAAGCAAAGGAAATTAAAAGGATTTGATGATATAAATGATGTTTCCAAAGTTAAAGAAAATTAAAGGGAATTTCGTGAAAATATAATGATATTTTCGAGTAAAGAGAAATATAAAGTTGAGTTTTAAAATAGGTTTATTCTATAAGAATAAGCATTGGTTATGGTTTCCAAGTAATGAAACAAAAGGAATTTTGTAACATTGTTTTACAAGTGATAAGTGAATTAATTTCCCAATTATAGATAATGAAGAATGATGGAGCAACAGTTTGAATTAGAGTTAAATGGAAATTGAATATGGTTTTAAGATATTTTATAAGTATTATAATGAAATGGTTTGGGGAACATTAGTATATTAAAATAAGACGTAAATATAGTATTTTAAATTATTGAAAAATGTAGAAGTTTTAATTAACCATTTGTTGATTATTTTTAATTAAAGAGGCCAAGTGATGCTGAATACGGAACCAGTGAACTCATTTTATTTCCATGATTGAAAAATTGTTTATTTTGATAGTTAAATAACCGACTATCAAATCTGGCCAATACAATTGTTGGTACGGAAAGACCGGGATCGAGTTTTTATTTGAAAACCATTCCGACTAACAAATACGTGAAGATATCAGAAGATGATCGAGATGGAGCATTGAAGACCATAAATCTTCATAAACGTAAGAACTACTAATAATCTCTGGTTTATCGGCCAGAGATATACTGTGATTCTGTCATGGTTGGAATCCACGGATTGCAAGGAGTTCTCGCTACTGATCCATAGGGTGATACCTAGGATTTGGTAGGAGGGTACCTTTGGTTCATCCTGTTCCTGGATGACTTGTATGGATGAGTATATACAGAGAATTTCCAAAGGAGTCACGTACGTCGATTTCTTCAAACGTATTTCTGTTGATGGCGGAGAAGAGTGCACTTCTCTTAGCTCAACAACTAGAGTATTTTTTGTGGACGTCAATTAGTGATATCTGGCGGATTTGACGATGTGGCATTAGAGTGAATTGTGGCCAGATGTTCTAAAGGTATTTATGATCTCAAGCCTCATCAATAGATAAGCCGGAAGAGATATGCATTAAAATATTTTCCCAAAGAAGTAATCCTAGAATCCCGTCTGTTTTCTGGATTTGGAGAAGTGTCGATTTTCAAGAACATTAATCTTACGGGAAATGGCATAAAATGGGGTAGGTCGCATGGCTATGTGGTCCTCACCCATCAAACTGGTATATCATTACCTAATCTGGTGAAATCAAATGTCTTCGATTGTCCCTTTATTTTATTTGTATGCTATCGGTTTGGTTGGCTGGCCCCTTACCGTGGTAATGATATATTCGGTACTCTCAAGAGAAAGTGAAGGGCCGGTCATGTTTAGCTTAGGTTGTAAGATGTTCTTATTAATCCCCATTATATTCATCTCCAGAGGTACATTATCAGGAAGGTGGTCCCATACCTTGCTAGGAAATCCATTCTCCAATAAGCGCCCGCAGGTTTGATTATATATTATATAGGTAGAGCATGAGATGCAAGGTTCTGTTACATTGATATCTATTTGTATTCAGACAATATTATAACTTCGGAAAAAATATTGATTTTAAAAACGTTTTGGGTTATCGTAGGATAAAAACCGTCTGTATTTATATGCGGATTTGGTCTTACGATTATCTTTTTCTTTCGAAAAGATTTTGACTTTAAAAATCAAGTTGTGTGATACTTTTAAACTTAATGTGTTTTTCTCACTCTGGTTCACCAGACTGATCAGCCGTTTGTGATGCTCGGGTTAGACCGGGTTTTACAGGTTCAGGTTAAGATGCTGCGAATTTCAGAAGACGTGCTGGAGGAGTTAAAACGTATGATATGTATTTTTTGTTTATTTCGCTGTGTGATTGTGTATGAGGACAGATTATTATAACTATCCAGATATGTGATGTACTCTGATGATTGTAAGTTTTATTTCAAGCTCTTAGTAAAAATTTATTTCTATATTATGTAACACCCCATGTCCATTAATTTCACTCACTAAGGGAATGCATTAACTTTCATGGAGTATTATAAGAGTATAGAACAAAATATCACAAGACAGATATATAAAATGGTACTTAAGAAAATTCAAAATTTATTCATTGCAGCAGAAAGGCAAAACATGTTTGGTTACAACATCAAAACGACATACTAGAGTCAAGTACACAAATATCCATCTTGTACAAAATTATTATCAGAGTACATAAAAGTAAAATCATAATCCCACTCCAAATACCCATAATGGAAAAGAGATCAAGCTGAGCATTACTTCCAACACTTCCTAGCACTTCAAGAAGAAAGAAATCCAAGTCAAGCTTCAATAATCCTACCCTGAGGACCTAGGGGGAGGGGGGAAGAAAGAAAAGAGGCGAAACAAAAAGGGGTCAAACATACGTCTGGCGAGTCTAGTGACTTTAACAATATAATCAGTAAAGTAACAAGATAAGAACATAAACTGGATATAAGAGATGACTGTAACATAAGAAGATATGACAAAGTAAACAAGAGCAAGATATAACGTTGATTGCGCTTCTAATCACTATAAGATAATTCCTACACCGCACCAATACTAGTTTCACACTAAAAGATGATCCCTTTAACTAATCATGTTAATAATAATGATGATGGTAGTTCTGTGTACTCCTAGCTGCTGTCATAGGTGCCGCCTGCTCCTATCTCCTCTAGTTGTACCCACTACCCTCCCCCATTCGATCGGCTCCCTAACTCGTAGATACCCGTGCTGGTCCCACAGTAGGGAGTATCACTCCCTAAAGTGGCAACCCGATACTACTAAAAGGCACGACTTATACCTACACGATGAAACAACGTTCCTTAACTACATTAGCACCTTTCTCCTCTTCATACATCAGCGCCATGTCAACAAGTTTCTCGAAAGTAGCCCCCATAGGAATGTGGGACATAGCCAACCCGTGTAATGGTTCATTCAGAACCTTGGCAAATCTTAAAGCCTTCTTATGTGGCGTATTGACTAATTTCATACCAAATCTTGCTAACTGGTTAAACTTTTTGACGTACTCCTTCACAGTCAAACTCCCTTGTTTCAAAGCCAAGAACCTCTCCATGTATAAACTCTCCTTTGCTTGTGAAAGAAATTTCAACCCGAACCTTCATTTGAAGTCTATCTATGTCTCCACTGGACGTCCTTCATTAGTTACTTCCCACCAAAAGGAAGCTCCATCCTTCATCAACCAAACATAACATGTCTTAAACACATGTTTACAACCATAGGATTTTCTATCTAAAGATCGAAGGTATAATCGAGAGGATACACTAAGCGATTGAACAAGTATAAACAAAACGGTAGAAAAAGGAGAATTTAAGAACATACCCTAAAAAAGGGAAGGGTACGACATGCGTATCTTGTCTTCAATCTCCCAAGTCGCGTCTCCTTGATCATCTTGTTCGAACTTTGTTTGATTCTAGCGCTTTACATTCGTTTATATCTGCTTCGTTAGTTGAAACACTGCACCTAAATACTAGTTTATTTATGGATCCCATTGTAGTCTCAAATCCTATTAGGGGTACGACTCATCTTTCTATGTTATGTTGGGTTGTGAGAATATATGTGTATGGCGTTGAGTTCGAATGCAATGCTTATGTGCTTGGCGGGCTATGGGTTGATTCTAGGAATGGATTGGCTAGCCAGGTATGGCGCCATTCTCGACTGTGAAAAGAGGGTAGTGGGTACAACTAGTGGAGATAGAGCAGGCAGCACCTATGATAGCAGCTAGGAGTACATGAAACTACCATTATTATTATTATTATAAAGTAAGAGGGGTCATCTTTTAGTGTGAAACTAGTATTGGTGCGGTGTAGGAATTATCTTATAGTGATCAGAAGCGCAATCAACGCTATATCTTGTTCATCTTGTTTACTTTGTCATATTTGCTTATGTCTCTTATATCTAGTTTATGTTCTTATCCTGTTACTTTACCGATTATATTGTTAAAGTCACTAGACTCGCCAGACGTATGTCTGACCCCTTTTTATTTCGCCTCTTTTCTTCCCCCCAGGTCCTCAGGGTAGGATTAGTGAAGCTTGACTTGGATCTCTTTCTTCTTTAAGTGCTTGGAATTGTTGAAAGTAATGCCCAGCTTTATCTCTTTCTCATTATGGCTATTAGGAGCCGGATTATGGTTTTACTCTTATGTACTCTGATAATAATTTTGTTCAAGATGGATATTTTGTGTACTTGGCTTTAGTGTATGGTTTTGATGATGTAACTAGACATGTTTTGCTTTTCCGCTGCAATAAATAAAATTTGAATTTTCTTAAGTGCCATTTTATATATCTGCCTTGTGATATTCTGTTCTATACTCTTATAATACTCAATGAAAGTTAATGCATTCCCTTACTGAGTGAAATTAATGGATGTGGGGTTTTACACGTGGTATCAGAGCTGAAGGTTACCAGAACAGATAAAAGATTTTGAAAAACCATTTTCAAGGGCATTTTTAGAAAGAAATATTTTCAAAAACATGTTTTAAAGAAGGTATTTTCAAGAGAAAAGTTTATTATGAATAACATATGTAATTTCAGAGCTGAAGATTACCAGAACAGATAACCCTAATTTACTTTCCCATGTACTGATCTCATTCCCCCTTCCACTCCCCCAGTCCTCACGGTGGGATTAGCGAGGAAGAGCATGCACTACATCTTAGGGAAGTCTTAGAGACCCTTCGAGCATATCAACTCAAAGCTAAGTTCTACAAATGTCATTTTTGGAGGAAGGAAGTAAGGTTCTTAGGACACGTGGTCTCCAAGGAAGGGATAGCTGTGGATCCCGCGAAGGTGGTAGCAAACCAAGATTGGAAGATTCCTAAGAATGCTACAGAAGTAAGAAGTTTTCTTGGTTTGGCGGGCTATTACAGAAAATTCATTAAGGACTTTGCTAAGATATCAGCCCCACTTACACGGTTGATGAAAAGAATTTGACCTTTTCTTGGGATGTTGACTGTGACGATGCATTCCAACGTTTGAAGAGGGCATTGACGACAACTCCAGTTTTAGTTTTGCCGGATAGGAGTAAGCCGTTCACAGTGTATACTGATGCTTGCGAGACAGGGCTTGGCGCAGTTTTGATGCAAGAGGGAATTGTGATATGCTATGGTGGAAGGCAGTTAAAGGCCCATGAGAAGAATTACCCTACCCGCGACTTAGAGTTAGCTACCATAGTTTTTGCGCTTAAGTCTTGGCGTCACTATTTGCTTGGTGAGAGGTTTGAGTTGTATACAGACCATAAGTCACTAAAATACCTATTCTCTCAAAAAGATCTAAACTTAAGGCAACAAAGGTGAATGGAGTTCTTAACATCCTACGATTTTGAGATTGCATATACCCCTGGCAAGGGTAATGTTGTAGCTGACGCCTTGAGTAGAATGAAGTTGACTTTGAGTCCTTTGTTTGTCGAGCGACAGAGTTTAGAGTATATCTCTACCTTTGACTTTAGACCCTCTATCGATTATGTACCCGGTTTGTTGGCATCGTTAGAGGTGCGACCTACGCTTTTGGGACAGATAGGTGCGGCACAACGAGATGGCCCACAATTGATATAGATTGTAACAACCTGGAAAATCCGAACCAATTTAAAATTTTTATTTTGGCAATTTTGATGAATTTTGAATATTTAAAATGATTTATTTTAAATAATAACGACGAGAAATTTATTTTGAATAGAATTGGAACGTATATATTTATTTGAATCGTCGTTAGAATATAGAATATTTATTTTTAATTATAAAAAGGAATTGAAAATGGTGCGGTAGTTTAAAATTTCGATGTCAAATTTCAAATTTCAAATGAATGTACAGGATTCAAAATAAACCGGATTTTAGCGAAACCAAAAATATTAGAATCTAATTGAAAATATCTTTCCAACGAATCCAAAAAATTGAAATTTCATAGCGGAAATAAAAAGTTATGCCCAGATGAAAATTTAGAATAGTCGCTATGGAATTTTGGCCATTAAAAATGGAAATTTTGCAAACGACCTCCATTTTCAACAAAAACCACTTTTGTTGGATCCAGGATGTCAAGTTATTTCTAAATTCCAAAATTCATAATTTTTTGAATCAATATGTGAGCGTGGCGCAGGAAAACGTGTTTTGGCAGTTTTAGTCAATTTGGATCGACCAGAAAATGGCCATTTTTCAAAAGGTCTCCAAATTTGACAAAATAAGGTTTGTTTGGACCGTATTGTCAATACGAAGCTATAAAATATTTTTCGGGAATTTTTAGATTCCGTATGTGGCCCCGGTAAATTGAAATATGCGTTCAAATTCAATATATATATTTTGATTTTGATTTTGACGGAAACTAATCGAAACGATCGAATTAGCTTACGATACATATCCCATTGCATTCGGAATGGGGGTATTACACTAGGTGCGATAGTCGTTGGGTTCAGATCAGAGATGAAATGAAAATTTACTTTTTGAAATTTAATTAATTAAAAATTATATATTATTATATAAAAGGTCAACCCCTCATCTTTCTCCCACCTCCTCCCGTTCAGTTGAAATCGAACTGTTAGCCTACTTTGTAAACTAGCTACACAAGGTTAGAAGACCAAATAATGAAAATCGCTACAGTCAAAAAATTGGATCAGATCGGATTCCTCTTAGTGAAGGCAGACCAGCACAAAGCAAACAAGGAGAGGACACAAGCTGAACCGGATCGGAAGGGTAAAAACCGATCTACCCCCTAACTACTAACGCATCCGATCCGAGCCCAGAGTCATGACAGTTTCATGCCACGTTTCCCTAAAGAAGCGGTGCGGTTCTACCCACGTTCTCCCCTACATTCACCACTAACCTGATGTGCTGTCGCTATCATATCCCATCCGAACCCGATAGTAACGGGATGGGCGCCACCTGGATCCGAATCGAAACCATTCCATGAGCATTTTCCAGCTATAAATATGCCTCCAAGACACATTTCAGGGGATCTTTTGGCATTTTCAGAGTTGAAATCCCTTTGAGAACCGAATTACATCACCATTTTCATATTGCAATCATCTTATAAAGCACATTTCAGAGAGAATTGAGTGAATCTATGTATGATATGAGTGAAAGTGAGTAAGAATCATTGTTGTATCTACATTCAAGTCATCAATACAAAAAGTAGAAAGTGGACGTAGGCTATTTAACGCCGAACCACTATAAATTGTGTGTTTTCTTCATTTTTAGTTTCATTTCATCAGAAATTATTCCTAGTTTGGGTGTTAGAACCATTTTTGGATCTAACATTTGTGCTTTCACCGAGAACTCTTTGAATTCTTAGCTTTTTGGAATTATCATTCTACTACTTGGACCCACAAGTTCGAAGAAGTTAATCCTCTATTTCCGACACTTTCGAGCATTTGTTGATTACTTATTGAAAAATTGGACATTATGGCTAAAGGAAAAGGAAAAGAAGTGCAATGCGCTAGGGGGAACGATGCTAGAGAAGATCAACAAGCCATCGTATTGACGAGGTCGCGAGGGCAAAGCTCTGGAAAAACCCGATCCGAACCGGACTGACCAGGAGAACCCGAACCGATCAGGAAGTACTGGAGCTGCTCAGACCCCTCCGAACTGAATTGCCTCTGATACCCTACTCTGATCCGAACCAAATGAGGCTGAAGCTGGTACTTCTACTCGAGCACCCAACAATGCTCCAATGCCGGCCACGACAACCGGTGATCAACCTTCTCCATCCGCACCCATCACATACCGGGATTTTTCGCGTTTTCTTGACAAGCTGGATAGTACTAGAAATGCATTGGAAGCCCATAAACATGACAGTCTTTGCATGCAAGAGAACATGATCGCCATGAGTATGGAACTCAATGAACTTCGAAGGCAAAAGACACCTTCCCCAACACGCCGCCTTGCTGCAGACTATTCATCTTCTTCAAATGAAGGGCGTCCTTGTGAAAGAAGGCCGCTTGAGAGACCTCAAAATCTTGATCAGTTGACCTTTGGATCTTTAGGATCCCGTGAAGATGCGGCACGTGTGTTAGGACCTGATGACCCGAGCCTGCAAGAGCCTATATTGCTACCCATGCGTGGATCCCATGTTCTATCTAGGGATCCTAATATTACTAATCCTACGCAACAACAACTTCTCCAACCCCTTCCTCCTGAGATCGACCGAGAGCATAGGGAGTAGTGTAGAGCAGTCGCTGCTAGAAACAGAAGGTTTTCCCCTAATCAGGAACCCAGGGGTAATCTGAATATCAGACCTAGAGAACTTGTGCAAATGTTAACAAATGCCGATGTGTGGGCAATGGTGCGTCAGATCATGTCTGAAAGCCGACGATACACTAATGAGGATTGGGGCATTGAGCGAAGTCATACCCTTTCATAGATGATATATTGGACTTCCAGTCCCCTCGGCGATTCAACTTGCCATAGATGGATCGATATTCAGGGAGAACGGACCCAGGACAACACCTGATGAGGTATGCATGGTTCATGAATGTCGCGGCAGCTCCAGATGCTATAAAATGCAAGGCCTTTCCGATTTATCTAGAAGACGTGGCGTTAATGTAGTTTACCCGACTCCCTCCATGGTCAGTATCAAATTTCACAGAAATAAGTGAGCGCTTTATGAACCAGTTTCGACTTCACGTCCGAAAATCCAAAAGCGTCATAGAGTTGTCAAGGATTAAACATGCTCCAGGTGAATCTATGAAATCATATTTGGACCACTTCAACCTGGCTATCACCAAAGTTAGTGACCCTCATGAACCCACTGTTCTGATGGCCTTAATAGAAAGAGTTGACCTGGACACAGAATTCGGGGATTATCTATCCGGGAAACCACCCCTCACTAGGGAATTGTTCTACGAAAAGGCTAATATTAGCTTAAGGTGAAAAGAAGCGCATGCAAATAGGAAGAGAAAGTATGAAGGGGCCTCGAGGGAAGGTGTCCAAAGTAATGTTGCTGTGAAGAATTCGGTGATAGTTCGAGGAAGGTTGAGGTGAACGTCGGCAACCAGAACGGAGGTAATAACAACAAGAATGGAAATGGCAATAGGAGGAGTAGGAACCGAGGGAACAATTCCAGCAAAAGACCTCGATTCCAAACTTTCGGGAATTATCCTCCATTGAGTGATACCTTGGAAAACATTTATTTGGACACATACAACATATTGCAATATAAGAAGCCGCCACCCAAAGAGTCTACTGAAAAAGAGATGGCCACGGGAAAGTTTTGTTTGTTCCATGGAACCCGCGACCATTCTACCAACGAATGCCGTCATTTGAGAGATGTAGTTGAGAAATTGTTGCGGGAACGGAAGTTAGAAGAATACAAGGTTGTCCCACGGGATAGGGGCAAGGAGGGCAAGCCCCGAACCAAAACCAGCCTACTTCTAAACCCACAACCTAGCAGAAAGGTAAGGGGATCGTTATCAATACTGTTATAGGCGGACCCCAACTAGCTAGCCATAGTTTCAAAGCGATGGGTCAGTACGTTAACGCCACCAAGCACTTTGAGGTAGGAGAATGCAGTAACCTCGAAGACATTACTCCAGTAAAACAACAAAAGACGATGTCAGACGACGTCATATTCCGTAGTAGAGATGATACCGGAATTCAATCACCAACTGAAGACCCACTAGTAATTACCACGGCCATCGGCCCCGCCTTAGTCCATAAGGTGCTGGTGGACAACGGAAGCTCAATCAATATCCTCTTCAAGAAAGCTTTTGCACAAATGAGACTCGAAGCAAAAGATCTAAAGCCCTGCGAAGGATAGATACGAGGATTCAATGGGCGTTAATGGCTCCGATGGGCTACGTAGAATTACCAGTGACGTTACGACAAGGAGATCGCCAGAGAGTGAGAATCCCGCCATTTGTAGTTTTGGATGTTAAGTCACCCTACAATTCTTTCCTTGGCCGACCGGCCCTCGCCGAGTTTAGGGTATGTATTGCATCTTGGTGCTTACTGCTTAAATTCCCGACAGATGCAGGAGTAGGGGTGATGAGAGGTGATCAAGCTATGGGACGAGCTTGTTACATGACAGAGTTGAAGATGCTAATGAAGGGGTTGAATATAGAATCTAAGGACGTTTCTCACCCTTCGAAGGAAAAATCAGCATAGCAATTAAGGGGTCCATCCCCAAGAGAGTCGCCCATAGATGTGCTCGAGGATATAGATCCCAGAGAGGATAGAGAACCCGAGGACAGAAAGGCGACTCCCAATGAGACGACAATAGATATACCTATTGATGAGACAGATTCGACAAAAGTACTAAAGATCAGATCGCAGCTAGATCCAATTCGAATGAAAGAGTTGGCTGATTTCTTAAGGGCAAATTTAGATGTGTTTGCCTGGACTCACGCTGACATGTGTGGGATTTCGCCTGCTATTATGAGCCACTCTTTAAGCATCAATCCAAAGCACCTGCCGGTCAAGCAGAAGAGACGGATGTAAGGCCCAGAGCAGTCAGTAGCTTTGAAGGAAGAGAAAGAGAAATTGAAGGATAATGGATTCATTAAGGATTCGAAATATCCCGATTGGATATCAAATCCTGTCCTGGTAAAAAATCTAACGGGAAGTGGCGTACATGTATTGACTTCTCTGACATTAACAGGGCTTGTTCGAAGGATAGCTTTCCTCTTCCCAGGATTGATCAACTAGTAGACTCGATGGCCGGATATGAGCTTTATCCTTTATGGATGCCTATTCGGGGTACAATCAAATTTCGATGCACATACCAGATCAGGAGCACACAGGTTTCATCACATACTTGGGGTTATATTGTTATGTGGTAGTTCCATTTGGATTAAAGAATGCAGGAGCCACGTATCAGCATTTGGTCAACCGCATGTTCTATAATCAAATCGGAAAAACCATGGAGGTTTATGTTGACTACATGCTTGTGAAGTCTAGACAATCTTCCAACCATACAAAGGACTTAGCCGAAATGTTCGACATTCTTCGAAGGTATGGGATGAAGTTATATCCCCTAAAATGCTCGTTTGGGGTCGCATCTGGGAAATATCTTGGGTTCATCGTGAAGTTCTCGAGGAATTAAGATAAATCCTAGTCAAATAGCAGCAATAAGGAATATTGAAGAACCATGAAAGATTAAGGATGTTCAAAGTCTGGCCGTAAAAGTTGCTGCGTTGAGCAGGTTTATCTCCAAAGCCACGGATAAGTATGTACCTTTCTTCGATCTGATAAAACGAGGGAAACGAAATTTTAAGTGGACTTCTTATTGTGTGGAAGCTTTCCATAGCCTGTTAGACTTATTAGAGAAGCCTCCAATATTGTCAAAACCCGTGGAACATAAGGATTTGTTTGTCTACCTGGCGGTATCATCTCATGCCGTCAGTACAGCTTTGGTACGTGAAGAAGATAAAGTCCAGAGGTCCGTATACTACGTGAGCAAGAAGTTAGCCGCTGCAGAATGTAATTATCCAAAGATAGAAAAAATTGCTTATAGCCTCCTGATTTCTTCCCGCAAACTTCGTCATTACTTTCAGGCTCACCCGATAGTTGTATACACCGATCAACCTTTAAGGCAAGTGTTGTAAAAACCCGAAGCATCGGGGCGGTTACTTAAATGGAACATTAAGTTGAGTCAATTCGATTTTAATTTTCAGCCACGGAGATCAATAAGGGGCAGGCATTGGCCGACTTCATAACTGAATTCACGATTCCCGAAGAGGAAATGGTGGGTGACAAGGTGGTTACTTTAGAACAAGAATTAGAGCTTAGTCCGTGGAAGTTATATACGGACGGAACCAAGAATGATCGAAGGTCCGGCGCCGGAGTTGTTTTAATCACTCCTGAAGGACGATCTATTTACTATGCCTTGCGATTAGAATTTGCTGCTACCAATAACGATTCCGAGTATGAAGCCCTGATTGTCGGGCTGAAGCTTGCCAAAGAACTAGGAGTGAAGAAGCTGGATATATGATGCGAATCCAAGATAGTTGTAAGTCAGGTACGGGAGGAGTTTTTTACTAAAGGACCTCGGCTCGTTACTTATCTCTAAAAAGTAAAGGAGTTGATGGGTAATTTGGAGCGTTACAGCATAACACACATTCCAAGAGTAGAAAATCAGAAAGCAGACCGGTTGGCAAAATTAGCAAGTTCTGACAACCCTGAAGAAACTGAAATGGTTCGAATAGAGATTTTGGAATCACCGAGTTTTGACCTGATGGAGGTGAAACTAGCCTTAGAAGTTGATCCAGAGAGAGAATCATGGACGACACGGATCAAGAAATTCCTCAAGATTGGAACCCTCCCATTTAAGAAAAGGGAAAGACGAGCTGTAACACGTAAGGCTACAAGATACGTTTTACAGGACGACGACCTTTATCGCCATGAGTTTTCAATGCCCCTACTACGGTGTATCGCACATGACGACATCAAACGTGTACTGCAAGAAGTACACGAAGGTGAGTGTGGGGACCACACCGGAGGCCAAACCCTAGCAAAGAAAGTGTTGCGGTATGGATATTTTTGGCCTGCCGTGAATAAAGACGCGGCTGATTATTCACGACGCTGTGACAAATGTCAAAGATTCGCCAAAATTCCCAGAGCACCTCCAGCTCAGCTTAAGTCAATGGTAAGCCCATGGCCGTTTTCCATGTGGGGAATTGATATTATTGGAGTGTTACCTATTGCCAAAGGGGGAGCAAAGTACGCGATCGTCGCCGTGGACTATTTCATGAAATGGGTGGACTATTTCATGAAATGGGTGGAAGCTGAACCTTTAACCACAATCAAGGCAAGGAAGGTGATTAGTTTTGTGGTCAGAAACATTATCTATCGATTTGGGATACCGAAAACTACCATAATTGATAATGGAACCCAATTTGACTGTATTGAATTTAGAAACTTCTGCCAGAAATACAAGATTGATATACGATACACCGCTGTTGCTTACCTGTAGTCAAATGGCCTGGTTAAAGCAATAAACAAGGACATTAAATCTATTCTTAAGAAGTGGTTGGAGCGGGCCAAATCCAAGTGGGCAGATGAGTTGCCACTAGCTTTGTGGGCCTACAGGACAACCTTTAAGACAACTACTGGCCATACCCCTTTTTCACTCTCCTTCGGGTCAGAAGCAGTGATCCCGATAGAACTAGAAGTCCCTTCTCATCGAGTAGCATACTATGACCCAATGACGAATAGAACACCCCTCCTAGAGTCTCTTGATATGGTTGAAGAAAAAAGAGACGAAGCAGGCTTGCGTGCCTCTAAACATCGACATCAAGTAGCACGTTATTATGACCGGAAAGTTCACTTCAAAACCTTCGAACCAGGAGACTTAGTATTGAAACAAGTCTTCCCGCCTTTAACCCAATTGGGTCCAAAATGGGAAGGGCCATACGCCATCCAATGGAAGCTTGATACAGGAGCATTCAAGCTAATGACCGTGGACGGTGAAGAGATTCCCAGAGCTTGGAATGCTTAGCACTTTCGACGATATCTGAGCTAAATATGAAATGTCTTCCTTTTCGTTTTTGTAGACTATGTAAAAAGGCACGACATGCCTTAAAAAGCCTGTTTATATGAACAAAGGATTATGAAGTGGATGTACGCTACGACTTAGCTGAACCACTATAAAAACATCGTGTGTCATTTATCTTTCCTGCACTGTTCTTATATTTTGTGACTGCTTTGTCTTGATTATGAAATGCTAAATATCGAATTAAGTTTAAAAAAAAGAGATTAAGAACAATTCATATGCAGGAGCAAGCGAAATGATCGTTTGCATCATAGGATAGAAGGAATGGGAAGACGACATTCCTAACTCTAATTCTCATGAATTGAGAGAGAGTATAAAGGATGGGAAGACGATGTCCCTTGAGGCGTGAAGATGCACCCCGATAAGAGACCGCCTTGATAAATCTCTAATCTGGTTATGAAACAGGAGAGTATAAAGATGATAGAAGGATAAGCATCAATGACAAAAGAAATTTAGCTCCGTCAGAAAGCCAGAGGCAACTGAATATTAAGTCTGATCAGTCTCGAATAAACCTCAGTTAGTTACTATATTCAAAATTGATTGGGGGCATACATATGTACATGTTCCCCTGATAATGACTTTATTGTATAACTGCGATATGACATGTTGTTTATCTGCATTCTTACTTAAATAATAAATTTACAAGTATTTGATCTTGCGGGAAATAAACTGCTTTATTCACAAATACGTGAGTTTATACAGGAAAACAAAGCAAAAGGTGCAAGGACCACACTCGCTACTACAATAGCGGACCAATGGAATATCAAAACAAAAAACAAAACGCATTGTCACTTGGACTTTGGAGTAGACTTGGGCTTCTTGGTAGCCATAAGAGCTTTTTTAGCTTCTTTTTCAGCATCGGACATGAGATGCTTTTGTTTCTTCTTCTCTGTAATTGAGATACCAGAGTCAATAGATTTCTTCACATGAGTCGGAGCGTTGGGATCAAGAGAAGATTTTTTAGCAAGCTCCTCTGTAATTGACCTAGTTGAAAGATTAACAACTAACCTCGATCCAGCATTCACCACTGCAAGGGACTTAAGGCTTTCAGGGTCTATCTCCTCGACTTTCAACTGCATGCACTTGTCTTGTTTGGCCTTCATCTCAGCCAAAGTCACGTCATCAGCATTCTTCGAATCCCAATTATAATAACATTGGGATCTACTTCATGCCCATCATTACCACCGTCACCCTTCAAAGCGTCTATCATTTCATCATCATGAGAAGTGTCGGCTTTTGGCGGTTTGGCAGTCTTATTGATAGCCTCCTCCTTTTTACCTTCATCTACCCCTCCGGACTCAACGATGGTAGCCTTATCTTTTCCTTCATGAGTCTCTTCGACAGATTTCCCCCCAATGGCGGTTCCCCGTTGCTCGTCAGTCTTCTCGCTTGGTTCAATACCTACATAATGAGAAGCAACAGTTATCAACTCAGGAGAAAACAAGGAATCTTCGATCGATTGTCCAATGATGTGACGAAAGGTGGAGACTGCCTTGGCAAATTGGGGTGAAAAGGTGGAAATACCTTCTGATGATTTCTCAATTGGGGTGGCTATCGTCTCTGATGCTGATTCGGGTATAGGAGATAAAAGAGGCGCTTTAGGAATTCCCGGATTCTCAGGATCATATTCCTCTACTCCTGTAACTTCGACGATAACAGAAGAGGAACCAACTTCAAGGATATTCTTTCCTTTGGCCTGGCGTTTCTCCTCCTCCATGGCAGCAGCAATGAGGCGATGCCCCTCGGCCAGGCATGTTGGTTTATCATCTTTCAAATACTTCTCCATGAGCTTGTCTTCATCAATGAAGTCTACCTTAAGTTCAACTTTTTCCCATTCGATGATTTGATTCCATACATGAACTTAGGTAGTCGGGTAGTCTTCGATCCAAGAGATGTTTCGGCGACGGATTATATGTGCAAAGAACTCTATCATTAGTTCGCCAAAGCTGTGCAATTCTTTTTGAGCCTCTGATAGCCGTTTATGGTTTTCTTCAGCAGACTTAATAGTGCTATCCACATTCCCCTCAGCTAAGCCAGCTTTAGTCTCGGCCTCCATTAACTTGGCCTCTAAGTCAGCATTTCGTTTCTCCAACTCTGCATTATTCCTCGCTAACTCGGCCTTTTCTTGCTCAAGAGTGCTGTAAGCTAGTTGCACCTTGACACTTTCTGACATAGCATCTTTAGCTTGTTTTTTTAGATCTAAACGCTCTTGACTATGATATTCCAGTAGGTCATGATAACGCTTTTGTAATTCCTCAAATTGCTTTTTGAAGCTGTTAGCATCTCGTTGAGCAATGGCAAGTTGAGCCTGTGTATCTTCTAAGTCCTTCTCCATATTTTTCAAAACATTCTCATCGGAGTCTGCAACTTTATTCATTGCATCGACGTCTGCAATTAGGGCTCGAATGATTCTAAAGAGATTGAGTGAATACTTGTACATATCCGAGTACTGTTTCTCTACTGCGTCGATCTTTGCCCTAGCATCATCTGCCCACTTTGAAGAACTAGGCTCAAGTGCGGGTAGGAAAGTTAAATGCTCACAGTAGTGATTTGGGAACTTCTCCTTCAGATAAGCCAGTTTCTTTTTGGAATCAGAGTCTAGCGGTGGGGATTTGGAATAAGATAGCTCAAAATGTTTCCGCTTGGTGGCGACGATGGCTGCATCACCTTTTTTAGATCACTTCTCAGAGACTTTGTGCTTGTCTCGCGAATCAGTGTGTTTCGGTCGACTTTTTTCTCGGGAATATTTATCTTGGGGAGAAATTCGGTCTTTGGACTGTGATGTGTCTCCCCCACGACGACTTTGGTAGCTCTTATATCTGTCTGGATCCAACCGAACAGGAGAACGAGAGCGTGAAGTGTGAGGTCGATGGGAATCATGATGCCTTCTGTCATCTCTAGCCCGGTTCTCACGGCGTTCATGCTCGATTTCAGAAGGAGGTTTGGACATGCTACGGCGAATTTTCCCAACATCATAGTAAGGGCGTGACATTGTACTTGCACAACAATATAAGTAGAGTTCAGAATCGACATTCACATAAGACATAAGTGCTGTGACATGCAGTGCTAATGTGTTATGTGCATCCTAAGTGACGTTCCCCCTAACAAACCCGTGCCTGAAGCCAGACTAGCATGAGTAGGATCTTTGGTCTTCACGGGAGTAGTCTCTTCTGAAGAATTAAAGGTTAAAGTATTCGTTCCGAAGTCCTCTGAAGTATAAATAGTTTCGGGTAGGGGAAGATATCCTAAACCCTTAAATATAGAATCATCGGTAGTAGGAGCATCTCCTTGAGGAGCATCTAGTGGCAGCTCTTTAGGGGATGTTGACTTTTCAGGAGAAATGGCATCATCAGGAATGGTATACCTTCTCTGTACTTCTCAGTTATGTTGGCTAATTCATCGTCCCGAGTTGAGGACGGAGAGGGAGGAGTCTTAAGAGGCATCGTTGGACCTTTTGAGCCCTCACCCGTCTCAGGAATAATATCGACCGGAGGTATGTACACATATGGACCTGTCCCATGACCTATACTACGGGTAATAGATAGAAACCCGTGACGATGGAGATACTCATCCTTAAGAACATCGTCGATGGTTAAGAACTTTTGGTTACCATTGAGCAGCTGGTGCAAACGATCAAAGTATAATTGACCCGATATTTGCTTTGGGTTATCATTTGCAAATGAAAATGAAAGTAAGTTAGTGTGTTGGCATAAACATTTAAAGTTGAAATTTAGAAAGTCGATGCTTTACTTGATTTAGTCCATCTCCTGGCGCACCCCGGTTGTTGTCTAATGTAAAACCATTCAGGTTTTGAGTCACCAGCCTTGCTGCTATATGGAACAATGATAATTTTCCTTTTTGGAACTGATTCAAAGTATGACAAGGAGGGAGTCTCTTGAGTCCGATGCTTGAAATTATAAAAGAAGTGGACTTCATCGAAGGTAGGCTCTATACCTAAAATCTCTTTGTATGCTACATACAAGGTGTATAAATAAGCATTAGAGTTGAGATGTAACTGCATGGGGGAAATCCGCATCTGTCTCAGAAAATCGACGACAAAAGGCGGAAATGGAGGTATTGCCCTAACTAGACACATTAATCGGGTAATAGCCATAAATCCTTTCGGTGGATTTTGGGGGCGATCTGTTTTCGAAGGCAACTGGGTATCTCTTTTTAATATCCCATGCTTTAAACATATTCGGATGAGTCTATCATCATCGATTGTCAACTCAACAGAATTTTTGGGTGACTCCAATATGGTGGCAGTTTCAAACTCGTCGAGATCACGATCATCTCCTATCTCTTCTTCCTCTTCCTCACCAAGAGAGACATCACCCCCAGAAGATACTTCATTATTGTGCGCTTCAATTTCATAATCTGGACCCTCATTATCCCATTCAGTGTCTGAGGAAGAGGATATGTCATCAAGAGTGAGCTTCTCGGATGTTTCTGTGACTTCTCCTTTTTCTGCTAATCTAGATGAACATCACTCTACCATGGTCGCTAAACTATTGAAGAAGCAATAGCATAAGTTAGAGTAAAATAGCCCGTATCCCCCAGTTCATATTTGTGAACTAAGGTGTGTACAGTGTGTGCAAGAGATACATAGTAAATACGTAAGAGCATAATGCAGAAGTTTGGCGAAGCAGTAGTGTTCACAATAGTCTCAAATGTTTGCTCATATTCATAAGGTACTTTCCTAACTGTTCATTAAGTTATAAGTCACGGCAGACATTGATCGAGCAAGTAGGATATTTCTTGTGCACTGGTTTAAATGATTTCAATTCGGTACGGGAGCATATGCTAGGATCGGATCGGATACCTCACGAAGAAAAGGGGTTCGGGTTGAGGGTAGCATCATGTTTGATTCAGAGCAGAAGTTAATGTCTTGCAGGAAAAATCGGTTCGGTTCGAAAATGGGTACTCTAAGAAGTCCGGATCTGTTCGAGTACCTATGCTTTCCCTTGTCTACTTCTCTCGCTCCGACCCGAACTAGTTGGACACACCTAGTTTTTCTTCTCCACTTTTATTCTCACTCCAACCCGAACCGGTAAGATGAACGCCTCTCTCTTCTTCACTCTTATGCCTCCTCACCCGAACCGATCCCATACCTCCTTTTCTTCTTCTTCTCCATCCTCTCTATCTCTCAACCAACAACGAACCCAACTTTATGCCAAAAACTGAGTCAAAGTCGAGTGTTCATGTGTCGGCTTGGCCAGCGCTAGGTTCTGGCCCACTTCGTAATTGCCTCGAGATGGGTCCAAGCCATCGATGACGGTGGCGATGGGAGGAGGTCATGACGTCAAGATCAACTAGGCGCTATACCCAAATCGCTCAGATTTACCACGAAATCCAATTGAAATCATCCATAACAAAGTTAACTGAAATTATAAACCTACCTATATGTTCGATGTGAAGATTAGAACGAGAATTTTGGAGTTTTTGAGAGTTAGGGCTTTTCTGTGCAAAACTAAAAAGACGAAAAGAATGGAAGGAAGAGAAGGGAGATGGAGGTGTAGCGGATTTATATATGGATTTGAGGTGGCTCTTAGTATTCTCAATGTTTCATCCAGTTTGGACCGATATGCTAGACCACATATAGTTGGCCCAGTAATCCAGTAGTAGCGGGGTAAGAGAAGCCGTTCGGACCGGAGACTAAATCCCAATAGAATCATGCACATGAACTTGACATACGAGTTGAACTCAAAGAAATATATATATATATATATATATATATATATATATAATTTACCTGGAGGAGCTGCTGGACATCGAGCAGAGTTTTCAAAGTTGTCTGAAACGAAGAAAGAAATTTGTTGACTTTTCGGTGTATTTACAGGCTGCAAGAGATATGAATTAGTGAAGTAATGCATCCCTACGCGCAAATGGAAGCAACTATTCAACGATTCAGATTCAGAGACCAATGGGCAGATAATGTCAAAGCTCTCTCCATCTTCAATAGAAGCATCCTTTGAGGGGACAAAATAGCATACTTTGTAAATTAGGCTACACAAAGTTAAAAGACCAAATAATGAAAAGTGTTCAGTCAAAAAATCGGATCGGATCAGATTCCTCTTAGTGAAGGCAGACCAATACAAAGCAAACAAGGAGAGGACACAAGCTGAACCAGATCGGAAGGGTAAAAACTGATCCGACCCCCTAACCACTAGCGTATCTGATCCGAGCCCAGAGTCATGACAGTTTCATGCCACGTTTCCCTAAAGAAGCAGAACGATTCTACCCACGTTCTCCCCCACATTCACCACTAATCTGATGTGCTGTCACTATCATATCCCATCCAAACCCGATAGTAACGGGATGGGCGCCACGTGGATCCGAACCGAAACCGTTCCATGAGCATTTTCCACCTATAAATATGCCTCCAAGACACATTTCAGGGTATCTTTTGGCATTTTCAGAGTTGAAATCCCTTTGAGAACCGAATTCCATCACAATTTTCATATTGCAATCATCTTATAAAGTACATTTCAGAGAGAATTGAGTGAATCCATGTATGATATGAGTGAAAGTGAGTAAGAATCATTGTTGTATCTACATTCAAGTCATCAATACAAAAAGTAGAAAGTGGATGTAGGCTATTTAACGCCGAACCACTATAAATTGTGCATTTTCTTCATTTTTAGTTTCATTTCATCAGAAATTATTCCTAGTTTGGGTGTTAGAGCCATTTTTGGATCTAACACGAACGAAATAAAAAAAAAGAGAAAACTGCTGCTGCCACGCCATCGCCCCCCCAGGCGGTGCCGCCAACCGCCGTGGCCCCCCCACTTCGCCGCAAGCCCCTCCCTCCGATGCCCTCCCCCCTTCCTCTAGAATGCCACGAAACTCTATGGCGACCGCGCCCAAACCCCATGGACCCACCGACTTCCCAACTCCGTCCAGGCGCGAGCTCCGCCACGCCATCACCAGGGTGCGCCCCACAACGGCCTGCGCCCCTATCCTGCCACCTCGGACGAGCTTCGACACCCCCTGCTGCGAGAAAAGACAAGGTAAAAACCTTGATTTCCTTTCTGTTTCCTTTTCAGTTTTAATAAGAACTTGAAAGGGATTTTTGATTTTCAGTTTTGACTTTTAATAAGTGAAAAAGATTTGATTTTTTTCTTTAAATAAAAAGATAAGATTTTTTGATAAAAAAAGATACGATTTTTATTCATGTGAAGATGATATTTTAATTTATAGAAGAGTTGCGATCTTTATTTATGTGAATGACGAGTAAAAATAGGATTTTTATCTAAATGAAGTGGTGTAATAAAAATTTGATTTATATATATAAGAGTTTGAAATAAAAATTCGATTTTTATATATGAGTAGCGAAATAAAAACACGATTTTTATGTACAGAGATTTGAAATAAAAGTATGATTTTTATATAGTAGAGATTATAAAAATATGATTTTTATATAGTAGAGATTATAAAAATATGATTTTTATATAGTATAGATTATAAAATATGATTTTTATATGTATAGAGCAGCGAAAAAAATTTCGATTTTTATATATGAAGTAGCGATGAAAAGATTATATTTTTATAAGTAAAAAGTTAGATCTTTTAAGAATAGAAAGAAGAGGTTTTTAGAAATATATAAACATCATATTAAAAATGTGATTTTTAATATGAACAACATGAAAAGGATGGCGTAGGAATTTCAGGCAAATCCAATCGATCAGAAATTCAGAATAGAATGGAGGAGTGAAACCCAAATGTGAGAACTTCTCACTTTTATTTTATTTTCTAGTTGAAATATATACTAGGATGCAGACGGTGCTTAGCAGCACCCGACACCCGTCGTCCACAGATCATGGACGACTTGTTTGTTTGTTTGATTGTGTTGTGAAAGTTGATTTTGTGATGTGGAATGGAATAAAATATTTTATAGTTAAAAATATAATTTTAACGTGTATATAAATTAAATAAATATTCATAAACAAATCAGACAATTTGTTTATGTACACACATTTGACTGATATTGCTTGGGACGATAAATTTTACACATCGCCCAACTGCACAAATAAATCTGTGTTTGTTGTTTGAAAACCCCACACGGGTATTGGGATGATATTGGACATACACTAATCCCAATAATAATTTGTATGTCGATCGATTGATTGACAAGCTGTTATAAGCATTGAATATTTATATTTGATGCTTATGCAGTGTAGAATGCACTCTGGATGATGGTTGAATGTGTCTGATTGTTGTTATGTACATGTGTTGTATGAAGTCTATATAATCACATTATATGGTAATTGACTGTGTCTGATTCCAGTTTAGAAGAATGAATGTTTTAAAATAACGAATATTTTAAAATGAATATTTTAAAATAACGAATATTTTAAAATAATATTCAGTAAAAGAATCAAGATATGATTTTGATGTCCGATTTGGGATGGACACAAATATATTTCAATATATAAAGCCATGTCAATTAGATTAACGCCATTTTGACATGAACGATATTTATATCGATTTTATTCATTTTACAATGAATATCGAAAAGGAATTGATTTCAAAACCTAATGTTTTGAAAATACTATCATTTATATATCGATGATATGGAATATTCAATTTTTATTTGAAATTGAATATGAAGTTGAAATCGTTTTAAAAACGAATTTAAAACGATTTATAAAATAAGTTTTAAATGGAAATCGACGAAATATATATTATATATATAATATAACGGCCTGAATAGAACGCGCCGCGCTGCGGAAGTTCGCGAATTTCGACCATTGACTTCGAGTGGACATTACGGGAGATCCGACCATCGGATTCTCCTAAAACCTGAACCATTGGGTTCGTATCGAAAAGAGCTTTCTAATGAATATGAGAGATTTGAAATCTAATGGTTAGATTTGGAATTATGTCCAAACAAATTTGGAAAAGGTCGCTGTAAGTGCAGTTCGATGGCCGTTTATGGAAATCGACTGTATGGGCCTTGATAAAATTATTAAAAATATCAATAATTAGTATAAAATCATAAGAAATGATTGGAAAGAACTGGGATGAGAAATTCCATATTTGAAAAGATAAAAATAGATTTTTATCGAAATGAACTAGTTTTGAACTAGAATTATAATCCAATTATTTTTAAAATAAAAAAATTGGATTTGAAATGGTTTTAAAAATAACCAAAATTTCCAATTTATAAATTGGAAATGGATGTGAATCGAAATTGTCTTTGAAATTTTCGATGTAGGATTTCGTGATTATACAGATATTGTTATGGAAATTTGAAATATATATATATATATATATATATATATCGTTATTTCTAATACGATATTTTTTGATTTTAGAATTTGATATTGAATATAAGACGATATATTTTCTATTCAGAGCCTTGTATTTGATATCAAATTGGATTTTGGGTTGTCATGAATCGTATCTTTAATAATACTGTTCTTAAACCCAATGGAGTTAAGAAATCAGAAACTAACTGGAGATTAGTTAAGTTCAATGGTTTCCTGGTTATTGATCTAATGTTGGTTTCGGCCTTCGGGGTTAATACTTAGGGAATTGTTCTCTTATTTTTTACGGTTAGAGACTGATGAAATGTGAATTGGGTTTATTGTGAACTGTGTTTTAACGACATTCATTCTTTAACCCGATTTACCGTGAAATGTGATTTGGAATTTATAAATCTTTTGTTAAGATTTAAAGGAGATTTTCCAAAGTAAAGTTTTCCAATTTAACATATTAAATTGGAATTGAATGGAATTCGATTTGGTACTAATCGAAGTAAGCTTCTGTAGAGGAAGACGGTTAATATATATGGAATTTAATAGGCCTTGTCATTATTCCATTTATATTATCAGTTGGATATGGAAGTTTATATCGATTATATATATCGATTTGTTTTCCATGAAGATTCCATTGTTAATGGAATGTGATTTTGGGTTGTCGTGAATGGTATGTTTACTAATACGGTTCTTAGACCCAACGGAGTTAAGAAAATCAGAAACTAACTAGGGATTAGCTAAGTTGAATGGTTTCCTGGGTATTGATCTGATGCTGGTTTCGGCCTTCGGGGTTAATACGTAGGGAATTGTTCACTTGCTAATTTACGGTTAAAGGCCGATGGAATGGAATGTGATTTTGGGTTTATCGTGAACCTTGTTTTAAATGACATTGGTTCTTTAACCCAGTTAAAGACAGGATATGATTTCCCAAGTTAAACAATCGTTAATATTGATTTTTGGGAAGATTAAAACCAAGTGGAGTTTTAATGCATCTTTAATTAGATTGAAATGATATCCAAAGGAAGATTAAAGAATAAATTTAAAGAATTTATCTTTGATAAAATTAATGGGAACCTTTCCCAAAGTATATGAATATTTGGATAAAGAAATATTCTGGATTGGAATGAGGCGTATGCTATGTTTTTATAGCACTTGTTTATTATATACGTGAGTTATTCAGAAAGGCCGGGTTTATCCCATTCTGAATAACTTATTCGACGATGTGTCGAGGATGAAGATGGTGGTTGAAGACCGGAGGTCTTCACATCGTTTGGATGGTTACTGATGTCTTGATTGGGCTATACACCCAAGGCAAGGTAATAAGTGGTGATCGTCCAAACGTACTTGGAGATCGAACGGATATGCGAGGACCTCTCCCCTGTATTGGACATATGGGGAAGGAATAAGGTGCCTTCGGTTTCATTCAAACCCAGAACGAACTTGTAAATGGATGTGTGTCTGACATCAGATTTCATTCTGTGTGACTGATATACATTAGTTGCATAGCATGAATTGCCTATGTGGCATGCTGAGATGCAAATGATCAAGTTTTCTGTTGAAAAGTAGAGTCTTGTGGTCGAAGATCAAAGCACGGCCTTTGTGGCGTATCTTTGTGTAGCATTAATTCGCGAGCCTCACACCCCGGTGTGAACCAGAAATGGGAGAGGACAACGGGGAGGACACGCGTTTCCTTCTAGCTAGGAGTGGTGTCAGCATTTTACTAGCCCTGACATTTTACTTATGTGGATGATGGATTGCGAGGCGCCTCGGTTATATCGGTCGATCCGGGACCGATGGAGTCATTTGGCTCATTGACGCCCCATATGGCGGGGAAACGCAGTGTTCAGGCATTTTAGTCCACATCGAGTGGACCGGCCCTGACGATCCAAAGGTCACTCGAGCTCTGACCTGAGACACGGGCTAGAGTGTCTCGAAGCGGTGAGGATGATCCCTTGCCTCAGTTCATAGATAGAAATCCAACTTCCAATACGACATTTTGCGGTTCTAATTGTAAACCTATACATGGCGACATAGTGGTATAGGGCACTTGTGCCATCTATGATTGATACTTATGATTGAAATTGTTTTGACACTATCACTTATAGTAATAATAAAACATGAAATTTTACGTACCAAGTATTTTACGCATGACTGACCTGGAATTTATTGTTTTAACCTAAACTCTGGGTGCCCCTATTTTCCGTACGGGCAGCTAGTAGTTTTAGTTTTGCAGATTTATATTCACAAGATCCTGGTTTACAGTTGGAATGATATTCGGAAAGCTCTGTATCCGTATATTCCTTTCGGTTGTGTTTTGCATTATTTTTCGCTGCATTGTAACTTGTAAATCTCTGATATTTAGTAAATGTGTAATATTTATTCATACTCTGTATATTCTTGTATTCTGATGAAATTGTTGTAATAAGCAATGAAATGGTCTTCTGTTTGTGTACTGATTCGTCTTGTTCTCAAAGCAATCCGTTCTTTCCTTCACGGGGAAGTTCGGGTCGTTTCAGTTTGGTATCAGAGCCAGGTTTCGATCCTGGGACCTGTGGGTTATGGGCCCGTCATCCACAGACCATGGACGGCTTGTTTGTTGGATTGATTATGTTGTGAAAGTTGATTGTGTGATGTGGAATGGAATAAATATTTTATAGTTAAAAATATAATTTTTAACGGGTATATAAAATAAAATAAATATTCATAAACAAATAGGATGATTTGTTTATGTAGACACATTTGATTGATATTGATTGGGACGATAAATTTTACACGTCGCCCAACTGCACAAATAAAATTCATTATTTGTTGATTGAAACCCCACACAGGTATTGGGATGATATTGGACATACACTAATCCCAATATTTAGTTGTATGTCAATCGATTGATTGACAGGCTGTAGTAAGCATTGAATATTTATATTTGATGCTTATGCAGTGTAGAATACACTTTGGATGATGGTTGACTGTGTTTGATTGTTGTTGTGTACATATGGTGTATGAAATCCATATAACCACATTATATGGTAGTTGACTGTGCCTGATTCCAGTTCAGAAAGAATGAATATTTTAAAATAACGATTATTTTGAAATAATGAATATTTTCAAATAATATTCAGTCAAAGATCAAAATATGATTTTGATGTCCGATTTAGGATGGACACGAATATATTTAAATATAAAAAGCTATGTTGATTAGATTAACGCCATTTTGACGTGAACGATATTTATATCGATTTTATTCATTTTTATAACGAATATCGAAAAGGAATTGATTTCAAAATATAATGTTTTGAAAATACTATCATTTATATATCGATGATATGGAATATTCAATTTTGATTTGAAATTGAATATGAAGTTGAAATCGTTTTGAAAACGAATTTAAAAACAATTTATATTTTAAATGGAAATCAACGAAATATATATTATAAATATAATATATATTATATATATAATATAATGGCCTGAATAGAACGCGCCACGCTGCGGTAGTTAGCGAATTTCGACCATTGACTTCGAATGGACATTACGGGAGATCCGACTATTGGATTCTCCTAAAACCAGAACCATTGGGTTCGTATCGAAAAGAGCTTTCTAAAAAATATTAGAGATTTGAAATCTAATGGCTGGATTTGGAATTATGTCCAAATTAAATTTGGAAAAGGTCACTGTAAGTGCAGTTCGATGGCCGTTTGTGGAAATCGACTGTACGAGCCTTGATAAAATTATTAAAAATATCGATAATTTGTGTAAAATCATAATGAATGATTTGGAAAGAATTAGGATGAAAGATTCCATATTTGAAAAGATAAAAAGGTATTTTCATCGAAATGAACTAGTTATGAATTAGAATAATAAATCCAATGTTTTTAAATAATTAAATTGGACTTGAAATGGTTTTAAACATAACCGGAATTTTCAATGTATAAATTGAAATGGATTTGGATCGAAATTATCTTCGGAATATTTCAATATTGGATTCCGTGATTATACAAATATTGTGGAGGAATTTGGAAGATATATATATATCGTTATTCCAATACGATATTTGTTGATTCCAGAATTTGATATTGAATATAAGCCGATATATTTTCTATTCAGAGCCTTGTATTTAATATTAAATGTGATTTTGGGTTTGTCGTGAATGGTGTCTTCATTAACATTGTTCTTGAACCCAGTTGAGAAAAGATTAAATCTTTTTATTTAGATTCAATGAAGTATACCAATTAATTGATATTTAATTAGAATGAAATTGAAATTGGTTTTTGGGTTTATCGTGAACGGTGTTTTAAATAACACTTGTTCTTTAACCCGATTAACAATGGAATAAGATTTTGGGTTGTCGTGAATGGTATCTTTAATAATACTGTTCTAGACCCAATGGAGTTAAGAAAATCATAAACTAGCCGGAGATTAGTTAAGTTGAATGGTTTCCGGGGAATTGATCTGATGTTGGTTTCGGCCTTTGGAGTTAATACTTAGGGAATTGTTCACTTGCTAATTTACGGTTAAAGGCTGATGGAATGGAATGTGATTTTGGGTTTATCGTGAACCGTGTTTTTTAGGACATTGATTCTTTAACCCATTTAAAGACATGAATAAGATTTTGGGTTGTCGTGAATGGTATCTTTAATAATACTGTTCTTAGACCCAATGGAGTTAAGAAAATCAGAAACTAACTAGAGATTAGTTAAGTTGAATGGTTTCCTGGGTATTGATCTGATGTTGGTTTCGGCCTTCGGGGTTAATACTTAGGGAATTTGTTCACTTGCTAATATACGGTTAAAGGCTGATGGAATGGAATGTGATTTTGGGTTTATCTTGAATGGTGTTTTAAAGACATTGGTTCTTTAACCCAGTTAAAGATAGGATATGATTTTCCAAGTTAAACAATCGTTAATATTGATTATAGGGAAGATTATAACCAAGTGGAGTTTTAATGCATCTTTAATTAGATTGAAATGATATCCAAAGGAAGATTAAAGAATAAATTTAAAGAATTTATCTTTGATAAAATTAATGGGAACCTTTCTCAAAGTATAAGAATATTTGAATAAAGGAATATTCTGGATTGGAATGAGGCGTATGTTGTGTTTTTATAGCACTTTTTTATTATATACGCGAGTTATTTAGAAGGACCGGGTTAATCCCATTCTGAATAACTGATTCGACGATATGTCGAGGATGAAGACGGTGGTTGAAGACCAGAGGTCTTCACGTCGTTTGGATGATTACTGATGTCTTGATTGGGCCGTACACACAAGGCAAGGTAATAAGTGGTGATCGTCCAGACGTACTTGGAGATCGACCAGATATGCGAGGGCCTCTCTCCTGTATTGGACATATGGAGGAGGAATAAGGTGCCTCCGGTTTCATTCAGACCCAGAATGAATTTGCAAATGAATGTGTGTCTGACATCAGATTTCACTCTGTGTGATGGATAGACATCGATTGCATAGCATGGATTGCCTGTGTGGCATGCTGAAATGCAAATGATCAAGGCTTCTGTTGAAAAGCAGAGTCTTGTGGTTGATGATCAAAGCACGACTTTAATATAGCGTAGCTTTGTGTAGCGTTAATTCACGAGCCTCACACCCCGGTGTGGACTAGAAACGGGAGAGGATTTCATGGAGGACATGCGTTTCTTTCTAGCTAGGAGTGGTGTCAGTGTTTTGCATGCCCTGACATTTTACTTATGTGGATGATGGATAGCGAGGTGCCTCGGTTATATCAGTCGTTCTAGGGCCGATAGTTTGGTCGGGATATGACCAGTTTATGCCCCATAGGACGGGGAAACGCAGTGTTTAGGCATTTTAATCAACATCGAGTGGACCGGCCCTGACGATCCAAGGGCCCACCTAAGTATGGGTCCTGAGACATGGTAGGCTTGATTGTCTTGAAGCGGTTAGGATGATCCCTTGCCTTGGTTCACAGATGGAAATCCAACTTCCAATACGTGACTTTGCGGTTTTGATTATAGAGCCTAGTATTGGCGACATGATATATGGTACCCATGCCACCTAGGATTGATACATTTATATTTGAAGTTGTTTTATACACTATGCACATATAATAGTATCAAATGATTTGTTTTAACATACCAAGCATGTTTGGCTATTATAAGGGAAAACCCTATCCCCCGGCTTGCGTTGCATTGTGTGATAGGACCTAGGTCTTATAATAGCTTCATTTTTCCAAAAAGCATTGCGCTGTTTTGATTTATGCACTGGTATTCTTGGGTGGAAACCCGTTCCGTGTTATACGGCGTGGTCCTTGATATCTGATTTAAAGTAAAGTTTAAAATAACTGTTTTAGTTCTCACACAAGTCACATGAATAACCTGGAGTTTATTGTTTTAACCTAAACTCAGGGCGCCCCTATTTTCCACATGGGTAGCTAGTAGTTTTGGTTTTGCAGGTTCATATTCACAGGATCCTGATTTACAGCTGGATCGATATTTGGAAAGCTCTATATCGTATATTCTTTTCAGTTGTGTTTTGTATTATTTTTCCGCTGCATTGTAGTTTGTAAATCTCTGATATTTAGTAAACGTGTAATATGTAATCCATACTCTTTATATTCTTGTATTTTGATGAAATTGTTGTAATAAGCAATGAAATGTTCTTCTGTTTGTGTTCTGATTCGTCGTGTTCTCAATTCAATCCAGGCTTTCCTGAACGGGGAAGTTCGGGTCGTTTCATTTTGAAGCTCATAAGAGGGGAGTCTTCGAGCCGTCTTAATAGGTATACTATCGATGACAAAGGTTGGTTGCGTAGGGATGGAAGACTTTGTGTACCTCAAGACGAGAGTTTGAGAAAGACAATCCTTGAAGAAGCACATTGTTCTAAGATGACCATACATCCGGGTGGAGACAAGATGTATAGGGATATGAAGAGAGTTTTCTTTTGGGTCGGAATGAAGAAGGATGTGGCTAAGTTCATTTTTAGATGCATAGTGTGCCAACAAGTCAAGGCTGAGCAAAAGAAGTCTGGTGGTTTGCTTCACACTTTAGAGGTTCCACAGTGGAAATGGGAAAGTATTTCCATGGATTTCGTCGATGGGTTACCGAGGTCAAGGAAGTGTAATACGGGGATTTGGGTAGTAGTAGATAGAATTACCAAGAGCGGCCATTTCATTCCCGTTAAGAGTAAAAGAACATCGACATGGTTAGCATCTGTTTATCTTCGAGAGATAGTTGTCTACATGGCATACCTTCTAGTATTGTGAGCGACCGAGATCCCATTTTCACTAGTGAGTTTTGGAAGAGCTTGCAAGAGGCGGTAGGAACGCAATTGTGTTTGATCACCGCTTATCACCCTCAAACGGACAACCAAACAGAAAGAGTGAATCATATTTTAGAAGATCTTTTGAGATTATGTATCTTGGACTTTGGAGGGACATGTGAGGAACATCTTCCATTAGTAGAGTTCGCCTACAACAACAGCTATCAAACTAGTATTGGCATGGCACCTTTTGAGGCTCTATATGGACGACCTTGCCGATCATCGACTTGTTGGTGGGAGTCTACGGATAAGATTTTGCTTAGGCCCAAGATGATTAGGGAAACTTCAAAGAAGATAGAATTGATTCGAAGACGCATGGAGACGACACAAGACCGACAAAAGTCATATGCTGATAGGAGAAGGACCGATCTTGATTTCAGTGTTGGAGGCTTGGTCTTTGTCAAATTATCACCATTGAGGAATGTAGTTCGTTTTGGTTTTGTAGGGAAATTGGCACCAAGGTTCGTAGGGCCATTCCCCATTACAGAGCGAATTGGACAGATGGCCTACAGAGTGAAGTTGCCCGAAGCTTAGTGGTGTTCATGACGTATTTCATGTGTCGCATGTGCGGAAGTATTTACATGATGCTGCGGAATTAGTAGAGTCGAGCATGCTTAGGGAAGTGGAAGTGGAGCGAGATGCCACGATTAGACGAGCTCCTACATGCATCCTTGGATCGGAGGTCAAGAAATTACGCAACCGAAAGGTCAAGTTGGTTAAAGTCTACTGGGGAGATGATCAAGGAGACGCGACTGGGGAGACTGAAGACAAGATACGCGCATCGTACCCTTTCCTTTTTGAGGGTATGTTCTTAACTTCTCCTTTTTCTACCGTTTTGTTTATACTTGTTCTATCGTTTAGTGTATCCTCTCGATTATACCTTCGATCTTTAGGTAGAAAATCCTATGGTTGTAAACATGTGCTTGAGACATGTTATGTTTGGTGGATGCAAGTGGATATAAGTGTTTGCTAGTGGTTGCTCGTGGATGCATTTACACACACATTAGGCACTAGATTTGCTGAATCACTTTCATATTGCATATGAATGAGTGTGCATATTTAAGTTAATGGATGTATATTGAATGTATTATCATATTGATGTTGCATTTGAATGAACGGTTGTGCACTCATATAGGAATGATATGTATCATTAGGATTCTTTTGCATACATAATGGGCGCATGGCACTATCATGTTTTGCATTAAGGAGGTCAACTGAATCAGTAGACCGCCTGATCTTTGCATTAGATAAGGAACATATACACACACTTTTGCATATGTTCATATAGCATTAGAAATCTTTTAAGGATAATGGATGCTTGTGGATGATGGATGAGTAGATGGATGATTGGATGGTAGGATACATTCTTCTTAACTTGAAGATTTCGGGGACGAAATCCTTTAAGGAGGGGAGAATGTAACACCCCAAAATTTTAAAACATGACATAAGGGATAATTAAAGAATACTTAGTTTTTATAAGGAGAATTAAGGGAAACGGGTTGCGCCACTGCGTTCGTCTCGGAATTCTGCTTGGAATAGAGTCCGAGTTTGCGTAAATCGGATATCATATGAAGAAGTAATGAAGCTTAGAAGAATTCTAGAATTAGCAGAATTCAAATTAAAATAATAATTAAAAATCAAAAACGAGTTCAAAAATCAAAACGAGTAAAACGTGGGTGAGCGGGAAATCTCCCGCTCTAGGGTGTCGACCCCCTTAGGGGAGTCGACATAGGTGTCGACCCCCCTATAGGGGTATCGACGTAGGTGTCGACCCCCCTCTGCCCAGATCTGGCAGAAGTGTTTTTGAGTCTAGGGATGACGTGTCGTTCTGGGATTGGCTGGATGACGTGTCTTTCTCGTTTGGATGGTTCTGATGGATCCTAATCTAATCTAAGGGTCCTAATTCACCTAGAGCATCTATTAAATACCCCTAAACCTAAACCTAATCTCATTGTCATTGATCCATGGTGCCTCCATGTTGCTCTAATCTAAATTAAAACTAGCCTCTCTTCTCTTCTCCAAAGCAAATCAGAATTAGAGTATTCAAATTGGAAGATAAGAATCAAATTCTACAACAACGGTTTAGCTAATCAAATTCAGAAATCGGATTCATATCTATCCTCTCTCCAAAATCCTATCGCTACGAGTCTATGTTACTTTCACATATAATTAATTAAAAGTGATTTTGATAGGATTGTAAATTGGATTTTATGAACATTCTTGTAAAATGAATCATATCAAGTTTGTAAATTCTTATCTTTCAGATTCATACCCAAATTACTGTTGTCATATGCCTAATTGAATCTATTTTATTGTTCTATGCCAGTTCATGTTTCATATGCCTCTTTTATGCCAGTTTGATGACATGATTCTCTTCTCCTCTTTTTTTATGAGATTAGGCTACTTCGAGCCTAACATATTGTGTTGAAATTTGCGTACGAATAACGTTTGGATGATTGGGAAAAGTTTGGGGAAATTTTGTAATAAAATGATATTACTGGCATAAATCAATTTGATCATAAGTGTGTATAAATTGTATACATGAGATTTGGCATAAGTGGATTGGGCATAATTGGATATAATTTGTATATATGAGGTTCGGCATAAATTGTTAATAACAATGAACACAAATTGATTTGGGCATAATTTGGCATAACATGTATACATAAGATTATAGGCCAAATTTGGATTAAAATTATGAACATAATTTAGATTGGAAATTATGGATAATTGGGATATAATTTAATCCAAGATTTAAAGTTGGGACTTGAATCAAGAAAGTAATAATGAACGCCTAAGACACGAGGTTAGAGTCAAATTGCAATATTACGTATCTAGGTGCTAGATCTTCCAATTTTTGATACCAATCTAATGCCATGGATTAGTGTAATGAAATTAGGGTTAGGTCTAGGCGACAGATCTTTCAATTTGAAATTACGTATGTTTGATACCAAGTGTAACAACACGAATTCCGACGTACCATTTTTTTTTTCAAAATCCCAATCCATCGAAACCCGAGTTGGTTTGCTCTGGTATCCTGTAGAAAAGATAGAGACATAAAACATGCCAGAGTTCGGAAAATATCTCATAGCGGAAGGAATAAAATATTATGTAATTAAAACATAGCTTTACCTTAATAACAATACTTCTAAACCAGTATCCAAAGCTATACAGTCTCTGTCATGAACTTAACCTACGAATGTTATGAGGAGGGGGGTCAGAACACAAGTTCTGGTGACTGGACTTAAATTACACTTCTGGATAATCCTACATATACCGTTCAATCACATTTCTTATTTATTAGGTTATCTGTGTTATTAGCACTCATGGCTTACACACACACGTCGCACCCATCTACTCCCTACTAGAATAACCTAATATAATGTATATGTAGCTACCCCCAAACTGAGGTACACCCCATGGTAGCCCACTCGCACGGTCTCCTCCGTAACACAACATTTATGTGCGCAGTCCCTCATCCCATGCCATAGTAACGTACATATCTCTTTACATAAATAACAATGCTACATCTGCATAGAACCACTATCGTTGTACTATGTAAGCGTACAGACTACTATCCTCGAACTTTTTCATCGAGTTAGATTCCTTTATCGAGCAATGCCCCAGAGTCTACGATACACCACCTAGAGTAAGCATGCATGTATCTAGACTTTCCCATGTATGCATCGTCAAACGTATTCGATGCCTAACCCGCACACATATCATGTGCGTGTCCAATTTCAAATCTTGGATTATAACATATTCCAATTACCCATAATTTCTAATTCAAATATTATGCTTACAATTCTAATCCAAGTTATTCTTGCAGTCAAGGCCCACCCACTTAGTAGTTACGCGCAGACCCAACCTCTGCGAGCACAACCTTAAACATCTGCCACCACACGTAGGACTACTAGGAGCACCTTTAACGTCTCAGGAAGCCGCGTGCTTCCCCTTCCAGTCCGTTGGAGCCGCCAGAATAATCATATGAACATGCACTCCCCTCGTGCCTTATGACACTGTGATGATCTACCTCGTTGGGCTATTCATCCTATAACGTACGGACTGCTCCAAGTGCCTTAGTTTAATATGTCATTAGACCCTATGTCTAATCATTAATTACATGCTTGCACCACCTCTTCAGTCTTCTCATTTGACTTGGTTATTCTCATTGACTTCCTTTTCAAGTTTACCAAGTTACCCTTGCTTATTAATTCCATTTATAACTTAACCCATTTAAATTTATTAATAATCCTACAACATGTTATTCTCATAACCTATTCATTATTCCATCTCATGGTTACCATAACATGTTCTACTTAATTTATAATTAAGTACATCTTAATTCACATATACATTGGTAAGAGAATAATTTCCTAAGTATCAACCCTGAAGACCGAAATCAACATCAGATTGACACTCAGAGAATTACTCAACTCAATCAATCTCCTGTTATGTCATTCATATAACTTATGTTGTCTTCATTTGTAAATTTATTCTTGCCTTTACAAATTACTTAATTTACAATTAAGTACATCTTACCTTATTACATAAGTTATTTCATTTTCCCCTGTCGTTCCTTATAACTTATCTTATTCCATAAGTTATAATTCCCACTTGTCCCTAGGACAAGCCTACCTATTATCTTTCTTATTCAAGTTCATTCATAATAGGTCGACACCTATGCTAGTTCACTAATTCCACCCTGAGGACCTGGAGGGGGGGAGAGGAAGAAAGAAAAGAGGAGAAACAAAAAGGGTCAAACATATGTCTTGCGAGTCTAGTGACTTTAACAATATAATTAGTAAAGTAAAAGGATAAGAACATAAACTGGATATAAGAGATGATTGTAACATAAGCAGATATGACAAAGTAAACAAGATGAACAAGATATAATGTTGATTGCGCTTATAATCACTATAAGATAATTCCTATACTGCACCAATACTAGTTTCACACTAAAAAATGATCCCTCTTACTAATCATGATAATAATAATAATGATGGTAGTTTCGTGTACTCCTAGCTGCTGTCATAGGTGTCGCCTGCTACTATCTCCACTAGTTGTACCCACTACCCTCCCCATTCGATTGGCTCCCTAACTCGTAAATACATGTGTTGGACCCACAGTAGGGTGTATCACTCCCTAAAGTGGCAACCCGATACTATTAAAAGGCGCGGCTTATACCGACACGATGCAACAACATCTTACCTACCAGCCCGGACCCATGCACGCACATGACTCCGTTGGACATGCACTGCCATAGCTAACTCTTTATTGACCTTTTACAATCAAACCTAGTAAGCGTGTCCCGTCCTCGACCTAGTTTGAGCTCACATAGATACAAAACTGGGTTACTGGTTGAAAAGGGTCCCCACACTTGACACGAGCTTCCCTCCTAAGCTTGGTCCCCACTAGGAATTCCCACTTAACCCCTCTTTATTCCCATGTCTAATCACATGTTTTTACCTTGGTTAAGTGCTTCTAGTTATATTTCACATGTCACCCATGTCACCCACTTAACCCCCATGTCTTACTATAAGTCTTATCTTGGTTAAGTGTTCATTAATTCATTATAATCGTAATCTTGCAAGACCTCCCACATTAGATTGCCATTTTGCGGTTACTGGATATGCCGGGTGGTTCTGGGCAGTCTTATACTGCAATCTGAATCTAACCTCGTGTCTTTGCATTATCACATATCTAATTTCTGCCTTTGACCTCTCACATTAGATTACAAAATTGCGGTTGTTGGATGTGCCGGGCGGTTCCGGGCAGTCTTATACCGCAATTCGAATCTAACCTCGTGTCTTAGGCGTTCATTATTACTTTCTTGATTCAAGTCCCAACTTTAAATCTTAGATTAAATTATATCCCAATTACCCATAATTTCCAATCTAAATTATGTTCATAATTTTAATCCAAATTAGGCCTATAATCTTATGTATACATGTTATGACAAATTACACCCGAATCAATTTGTGTTCATTGTTATTAACAATTTATGCCAAACCTCATGTATACAAATTATATCCAATTATGCCCAATTCACTTATGCCAAATCTCATGTATACAATTTATACACACTTATGCTCAAATTGATTTGTGCCAATAATCTCATTTTATTACAAAATTTCCCCAAACTTTTTCCAATCATCCAAACGTTATTCGTACGCAAATCTCAACACAATATGTTAGGCTCGAAGTAGCCTAATCTCATAAAAAAAGAAGAGGAGAAGAGAATCATGTCATCAAACTGGCATAAAAGAGGCATATGAAACATGAACTGGCATAGAACAATAAAATAGATTCAATTAGGCATATGACAACAGTAATTTGGGTATGAATTTGAAAGATAAGAATTTACAAACTTGATATGATTCATCTTACAGGCATGTTGATAAAATCCAATTTATAATCCTATCACAATCACTTTTTAATTAATTATATGTGAGAGTAACATAGACTCACATTGGTAGGATTTAGAAGAGAGAATAGATCTGAATCTGATTTCTGAATTTGATTAGCTAAACTGTTGTTGTAGAATTTGATTCTTATCTTCCAATTTGATTACTCTAATTCTGATTTGCTTTGGAGAAGAGAAGAGAGGCTAGTTTTAATTTAGATTAGGGCAGCATGGAGGCACCATGGATTAGTGTAATGAAATTAGGGTTAGGTCTAGGTGTGTTTTTATAGATGTATTAGGTGAATCAGGGCCTTTAGATTAGATTAGAGATCATCAGAACCACACAGCTCAAAAGACACGTCATCCAGCCAATCCCAAAAGGACACATCAGCCATAGACCTCAAAAATACATTGGCCAGATCTGGACAGGTAGGGGTCGACACCCTATAAGGGGTTTGACACCTATGTCGACACCCATATAGGGGGGTCGACACCTATGTCGACTCCCCTAGGGAGCGTCGACACCCTAAAGCGGGAGATTTTCCGCTCACCCAGATTTTCTGATTTTGATTTTTGAACTCGTTTTTGACTTTTAATTATTATTTTAATTTAATTCTGCTTTAAACTGAAATCTTCTAAGCTTCATAATTTCTTCATATGATGTCCGATTTACGCAAACTCAGGCACTATTCCAAGCAGAATTCTGAGACGAACGTAATGGCGCAACCCGTTTCCCTTAATTCTTCTTATAAAAATTAAGTATTATTTAATTATCCCTTATGTCATGTTTTAAAATTATGAGGTGTTACATATTATATTTTGTTCCGCTGCGATGTGAGACTTTGTTTCTGATGTGTTTCTTCTTCTATTCTAATATTTCCTTCTTTCTTATCTCCCCCTCTGATTTCTTTCTAATAGATATCTTCTTTTCTATATAATTTGAGTTGACATGGTTTGGTAAATGTCAGCTTAAACTTTACTAAAAAGGGATCATTACAGAGACGTTCATTTTATTGAAAGCATTAATGAAAAGCACGTTGACAGACGCTCCGTTGTCCACCAGAACCCTCCTGACCATAGACGGTCCTTTGCGAACGGTGACCACCATTGGATTAACCATTAGTGTTAGTAGCCTATCTAAATCCTTGTCTTTGAACACTACGTCTTCTCCTAACGTTTTTGGTAGTTTGACGGGGAATGAATTGTTGAGGACCACACAACCTTCTTCCTATGGAGGATTATTCAACTCATTATCATATTTCACGTAATCCCCCTCAGCTTCTTCTGGCTAGGTGGGGGACACCTGAGATTGTGTAGATAATTGGCTTTGGGTTGACAGGAGTTGGAGCTTTTTCTGTTGGGGGATAACTTTGCCCCTGTATATTCTGAGAATTCTGAGGGTTCTTAACATGCTGTTACAACCTGTTATTCCTTATTAGCTCCTCAATCAGGTTCCTTAAATGTCTGCACTAGTTAGTGTTGTGGCCAGGCTAGTTGCGGAACCTACAAAACCTTCCTGGGTTTAAACTAGCATCGCTGATATTCACAGGCTTTGGTGTTGGGAAGTTCTCAGCGTCCTTTGTGGCCATTTAGACATTCTCCAAGGTGTCATTGAGCGAGGTCAACTCTGAGTTCTTAAAGTAGCGGAACTTCTTATTGCTCTTATTATTTTTGCTGTCATTACCCCTCTTCTGGCCCCAAGAGTTCTTTTGGCCACCCCGCACATTACTGTATTTCGTTTCAGGCTGCGCACTGCTTTCAGGGATATCTAGGGCGTAGGATGGATCTTCTTCTACACTTATATACTCTTCGGCTTTATCGTATAACTACTCAAGCGTGCTCGGCTTTTTCTTCTTGATCCATCGCCCTAGTTTATTCTTTTTGTTTATAGCCCCCTTTAAAGCCATCAATACCAAGCGGGGCTCGTGATTTGCGACCTCGGCTGCAGCAGCGTTAAATCGAGTGAGAAAGGCCTTGACTGATTCTCCCGGCCTTTGCTCTACCTCGTTTAGCTCCATAACATCTTGGACTTTAGTAGCTTGGAGCCTAAACTGTTCTCTAAACAGCTGGGCTAAAGTAGTGAAATTATCCATAGATTTTGGTGGTAACTTAGTGAACCAAAGAGAAGCTACCCCCTCTAGAGAAGTTGGGAAGTGTAGACACTTAAGCTCATCTATGGCACTTCCCCCGTCCATATGTTGGTCATACTTGAACAGGAACACGTTAGGATTGCCAGTCCTATCGTATGCCTGTACCGTCGGAGGTATGAACTTCTTCGGGTACTGGGCCATTTTGCTTCTCTCAGTGAGTGGGGTCTTGGTAGGAGTGAATCCCCACTCTTTTTCATCATCTTCTTTTTTCAAGCTTTCCTTCATGATCTTGCGAACCATTTCTGATAGGCATTCCTCATCGTTGTGCTGGTCCACGGGGAGGACGCTGTCCCCCTCGCCGGATGTTTTCCTAAGCAAATGGTCACGGTTTGGGTTCCGAGGACCTGAGCCTCCCTCTTGGGGAGGCGCCCCTTTGGTGGAGTCATGCGCTTGTCGAGAAGTTGCTTTCTCAGAATTGTTGCGTGCAGGCGGTTTTGCCTCCTCACGATGAGGACTATTAGGATCAGCAACCTCCTGAACTGAATTGTCCCGATTCGGACTTGAAGAAGAAGAATATGCATTTTCTGTATGAGCTGTTTGAGCAAGTTTAGAATGGTTGGCGTTAACGGTAACTTTTGTTGTGGCAGCTTGAAGAGCGAACATGGCTTTAAGCTTCTTCAAAATTGCATTGGTCGAGATATATATCTGACTCGTCAATCATGCGACAACCTCATCCAATTCTGTCCTAGTTACCACTGCTCCGGCCCCAGAGGATTCACCAACTTCAAAGCAGTTAGTAAGTGGCGTGGGATCGTCGGCAAGATTGTCGGTTTCTTTAACAGTCTTACTAGCAGTTTTCTTCGGTCTACCCATAATTTCAAACAACACTTTGGATTTAGAAGAGAGTTTGTTGATTGGATTGAACTCTAGATTTGGAAGATCTATAGGAGGAACGAGCTCCAAACTTTATCTCCACAAATGATTTAGAGAATGGAAGTACGAACGTGGCCCCACGGTAGGTGCGAAATGTTTAAACCAAAATTGGTTTAAAACACCAAAGGTATTTCGGAAGTACTTCACCAAATGGTTAGGAATAAAAAGGAGCCACAATTGAAAAATAAGCAGGAAAAAGCAAGTAAAAACACAAGGATTTTATAGCGGTTCGATCTAAAATAGATCTACATCCACTTTGGCAAGCGTTTTCATTATCATATCCAAGTCTACAAAGCATGAACACTCTCTCATTACATTCATTTTCTCTCTATTACAAGAACTTCGCTTTGATCTATTCGAATTAGCTGAGGAAATGAATGGAATTCTCTATGTGTAGCAATTAGTGGTGTAGATCTATGATTCTTCGAGCACTTGAATGAATTTCAATGATTCTATGGCCAATTGGATGTTAGATCTTTGTTTGGAGATGATTAGAGATGATAGGATCACTTGGAATGGTGGAGAAAAGGGTTGGACAAGCTTTGGAGTCTTAAAATTCAGTCCCCCTTAATGTGGAGTTCATCCCCTACTTATAGGTGTGAGGAATGGCTGAAGTATAGTGTGCAGGATTTGGGTCGGCTCAAAGTTACTTACAAAAATGCCACTGTCGGTTGTCGCCAGTTGTCAAGCCCTTGATCGACTAGGATGATACATACCGATCCAAACACCTCTGACTGATCAGGTTAGGTTGACCGATGCATTTAAGGCCCACATGACCAAACCACTGCTTGCTTTGGATCCGGCCGACCCGCATATCCAGTTTGATGTCGACCCGCTTCATTATTGACCAGACCGACCCGTTGCTCCGTTGACTAGACCAAGCCATACTGTTTGGTGCCGAACCGTTGTTAAAGATTCAGGCTGACCTGTTACTTTGCTCTTGAGGCCGACCCGTCTCACATTAGAACTGACCGACCCGTTCTTTTATATTGACACCGACCCATTGCAAGATGAATGAGACCGACCCGTGATGAAATGTTTGGACCGAGCCACTCTTTGAAGATGAAGACTGACCCATTGTGAAGATGAACGAGACCAACCCGTGAGCCTATTTTGGTACTGACCCATACTATTTCACTTGTTTAACCCGTTGAAGTATATATGATTTTTAATGGATAAACATTTGTCCCACGGAGCTTATAATTTTTGGTTGGAAAGAAATTATGAGCTCCGAAGTAATTATGTAAAATTCATTATACTTTGATGGACCATTCACATTGGACCGTGCATTTTAATTACAGACTGGTTGTAAATCAATGTATATGGGTCGGTTGCAAATAGAACCGCCTGGATCGGTCTCATCGCATGTCATGGGTCGGACTTCATTTTGCTTCCATGGTCGACCAGGTCTTCTCGTGATGGGCTAAATCGGCCCACTACTCCCTTGTCCTTATAACATCCCCTTGCCTCTTGCTCTCCCTTATTTCTCACAACCTCCAACCCGATCACTTTTAATGGCGGCGACATCTTTCTGAAGCAAACTTGTCAACCTCGTCTTGTATCTCTGATTTAATTCTTAAATTTGATTCACGTTCAAACTGAACTCCTTTTCGGATCAACTCGGGCTGGCATTTCAGATCCAAACCCCTCAAATCCGTACCTCTCCAAAGCTCTTGAGCCCGAACCAGTCTTCGCCATCCAGATTCGATTAGATGAAGGTATCTGCGGTTCTTGGATTCTGCATTAAATTTGGTAATTCTTGTGTTAGGACTCAAATTTGGTTCGATTGGGGATTGAGATGTATATAGGGTTTGGAATTGCAAATTTTTGATATTAAAACAGTTTGAAATGGAGTAGGAATTGATTTAAATGGGTTTAAGGATGTGTATGATGAATTCAAATTATAAAAAATCCATAAAACTTTGATTTCATAACAATGCACATGATGTATTTGCTGAAATGCTTGAATTATTGAAACTTTGGGAATCCGGCTTTAATCTTTCGTAGCTTGTAATCGAGCTTTAAAAAATGTAATTAGAATTAACCTTGATGCCATCATACTCCTTAGAAATGTAGTTTTAATCTCATGCCCGTGAGACGCTTGTTGAAATGCACGAGATTTGAAATTGCATGAAATCTTCACGTTCTTATGCTTGACTCTATTGCCAAGATAATGCTTGCACTTTGTTTGTTGATGACCAATTTTGTATTCGATGTTATTGCCATGCCTCGTAAACTTGTTTTTGCCGTGAGTTAAGTGCGTCTAAAGCTTCATAACATTGAACCCTTTTGCATTTTGGTGATGACATCGTGTGTAATTTTTGGTGCAAACTGCTTTTGATTTATATTTTCTTTTGACTTGGTTGTTGCAAGAATATATGCTTTCTCCTGTTCTGAAGTGCCATACACTTGCAATGCTGACTATGCACGCCCAGTTTGAGAATCACAGATTGAAGCCGACCGACTTCGAGTGGTTGGGGCCGACCCAGTTTGGGTTAGCTGAGACCGACCCACTCTGGGTTGGTTCAGACCAACCCTTTCTGGGTCAGTTTGAGTCCAATCCATTTTGGGTTGTTTCAGACCGACCCATCCTGGATCAGTTTGAGGCCGACCAATTTTGGGTGGGTTCAGACCGATCCATTCTGGGTCTGTTTGAACCGACCATTTTAGGTTGGTTCTGACCGACCCATTCTGGATCAGTCCGAGGCCGACCCATTTTGGGTTTTTTCAGACCGAACCATTATGGCTCAGTTTGAGGCCGACCTATTTTGGGTTGGTTCTGGCTGGCCCATTCTGGGTCAGTTTGAGACCGACCCATTTTGGGTTGGTTCTGGCTGACCCATTCAGGATAAGTTAAAACTGGTCCCCCTATGCTTCATGCTTTTCCATATTGGTTCCTATCCTGTAACACATACAAAGAACACTTGTTTTAGGCCAGTACACTCTATTGTCGATTGCCTGTATTGACAACAAGTCAGATAATTATATAGAGAACTTACATACCAAACTATATAGCCTATACTTGAATGATGAGTTTGTGTTGGAGTGCTTTGTTAACCATTTTAATTTAAATGCACACCTCCTTACACAACTTAAACATTTAAATATAATCCCGTAATAAGGCCTAGGATCGATTAATCAATTTACACTAATTTTAGACCACAAGACCTTCTCCCATATAGCTGTATATGATATTTCTCTATCTTTGGAAACATGCACCTGTAACTTGTTTTTCAAGCGTAGCTATTTGTGTAGAAATGGATACTAGACAAAAATTGCGCTAACAACTTGAGGAATTCGTTTATAATTTATAACGATTTATTTATATTATAAAAGGATTTTATATTATGCTGAATATCGATTTGACTTAGATTTTGAGATATAGAGTTATAAATCCAATTATGTTTATTTTGGAGATATATGATGTTTTATTTGGATATATATATAAATATGAAAATAATAATTTAGTATTATTAAATTAAATTGTTTTTTTAGATATATTAATATTTTATTGGTTTATTTAGAACTTAGAAAATAGCCATTTTGCAAACGACCCCCGCTTTCGACGAAACGAATTTTATTAAATCCGTAATGATTAATTATTGCTAGAATTCAATTTTCCTGCCAATTGGAGTTGTTTTGCGACCGTGCACAATTTTAATCTGAATCAATCAATATTTTAACTTTAAAATAATGTTGAGTGAACAAATGGACTCGGAATTCGACGAAACAAATTTCACTGGGTCCGTAATGTTGAACTATAACTGTATGTCCATTTTCATCGAAAATGGATATCGTATGTGATCATATGAATTTTTAAATGATAAATGCAAACTGCGATACAATATAAATTAATAAAATAATTGAATATAAAATTACATACTCACCCTATAAATACCCTAACATCCTCAAAACCCTCATTTCTATATTTCCTGGTCAATGTTCGTTCACGTCCGCCATTTTCTTCCACAAAACCTAAAACATGAGTTGAGAAAAATCATTATAATTCATACAAAAATCTATAAATCACACAACCTATATATTCGCAATCCCTGAATAAAGAGCTTCGTTCTTGTATATGCTTTGTTGGTTTCGAACGTGATGCATTTCGATGTTGTTCCTTCACAGTAGATATAAGGTCGGAATTCGGGAGCAAATTAGTAAGTGTTTGGCGAATTAGAGTTTAGATACTTGTTCCTGGGATTTAGGCGAGCGTGCGGTGAGTTTTCTTGTGTGTTCAATGAAAAAGTGAGTCGGTTCTTCACTTTGATGTTGTATTTATGTTCTTCTTCTTCTATTCTAACTTTATTTCTACCTACTTCTCACCCTCTAACTTCTTTCTATTAATGATCTAGTATGCTCGATGCTTGAATAGTTGACATGGGTTTAATGTCGATTTTCTAGGTTGAAAATCAACTATTTGTTACATCTTTTTCTGGTTTATTTTCTAAATATTGAACTTCAAATCTGTAATGTTTCATAGATTGATCTAGCTTGTAGAATGTCCAAAAGTTGATCATAAGTTGCAATCGGAACAAGATTGCAACCTAGGGACATTTGCGTCCCCAGGTCGACTTGGCTAGTACTAAGGTCGACCTGGCCAGTGTATTTTTGGCCACTTCGAGCCTTGTGGTAGGAATGTTTTCCTGTGTTAAATTTTGAGTTCCTCGAATGTTTTCCCTATATTTCCAAGCACTTGGTTACCTCTACTTCACCTATTTTAACTTATATATATGTTGCTTTGAATTTATTTGTGTAATGGCTATTCAACAGCCAAAAGTTATTGTCTATCCACAATTCGGCTTAGACAAATTTCATGTATATTTTGTTGTTCATTGTTGTTGCTTTTTCGTCATGTTTCTTATACCATGCACATTTTATATAATGATTTCAAAAGGGACTTTCTTTATATATCGCTATGTGAAAAAGAACTTTCTATGATTTATTTTACATAAATAAAATCTTCTCGAAGCAATAATATATTATTTTTTGAAATATATAGATTTCCATATAAATAATTTAAACGTTTTCAAAATAGATTTGTAAACATGTTTTCTCAAACCTAGTCTTTTTATATATAAAACAACATATTTTTGCACACTTTGAGAAAGCGATGACGTGACTTAAATGATATAATAAATCACATGGCATGGGACACGTAGATTAATTATATCGGTTAATTCCTAACTCATTAATTGAAGTTATTGTTGTTTTTCAGTGTGAAGTAGAATGACTTGTAGTAAATCGATTAGTGAAACACGCGATATATTACATATTATTTTCACTTTTCGAGTTACTGTTTGGGAGTTTATGACACAATCTATTATTGTTGATGCCAGCATTTGGACTGGTGGGAATTATATTCATTTTTAAAGTTGGTGGACTATCATGGACTGGTGAGTCCTATTCGAGACTGGTGGGTCTCTTATGAAAGTACGCAGCAGGCTGGTGGGCTACATTTTGGATTGGTGGGTCAAGGTAACCTATTTACATGGATAGTGGGCTAAAATTTGGCCTAGTGGGTCCTACTACCTACATTATTATTTTTTTTCTAAATTTCTTTGTGCTGATTTATAGAATTTAGACGATTTTGTATTTTTTTTCGCCACTATTGATGATGTTTATTCTCTATGTAACCTGAGTGCTATCATGTTATTCATATTTGGTGATTTCATTCATATTGATTTGAACTCTTGAATAGGTTCTAAATGTTGCATTGTGATGACTTTCTACTTGTTTATGTGCCATGAAAACTATACACCTTATACCTTCCCTAAGTACTTGGTAATCTATAAACGATGTTAACCCTTATACCTTATGCGATTAACTAATCTTGTTCACCTAAAACTACAACATTGTGTATTTATGTTGTAACTTCTCTCTTGAGATATTTTGCCTTTATAGGATATTACTTTACATCATCATATCCTAATCATATTTTTTTGCTAGACTGACCCACGTATTTTGTACTTGGGCCACACCAATTTTTTACATGCAACACTTTATGTAGATGCTTCATATCTGGCTTCTCCTTATTGTTTACTTACCTCTTTTTGATTGCTTTGGCGAGTCGTTAGTCACCAAGTATTTTGTAGCGTACTCTGACGACTATACATATTCTTTTATGGGGATGGATGCATGTATACTGTGAATAGTATTTCCACATATATATTATTCGGTGTTGTAGTTGATGTATGTATATATCTATGTCTGTATAGCTGTTATGTGAACCGTTGAATTTACTTGTTATGTTTTTTTTATAGATTGGTCCTGTTGCCATCGTAATATTGTATTAGATAAGAATTAAGTATGTTGATCCACTTGAGGTTTGAAAAAAAACAAGAACTTTATCGACGTACTTAAGTCTTATTTAATACAGGACTACGGACGGTCGCTCCTACCTAGCCTATTCTTTGTATTGACAGATGACATTACTCATTAATGATATTTGTTAATATAGGTCTTGAGATTAGGCATCACAAGAGCTATCAATTTCCAACATGACCTGAAACATGATCTGGAGATTATACGAAAATTAGCGAGTTAACTCGACCCATATAAAACGATAGGTCATTTTCAAGTCAACCTGAATTTGATCCATTTATAAATAGGTTAGTCACGAGTTGACCCATGAACCCGAATTTGACCCATTTATAAATAGGTTAGTCGCGAGTTGACCCATGAACCCGAATTTGACTTGTTTAAAACTCATTTTTACTTATGTGGACTGACCCGACCTGTTTATAACCCATTTGACGTATGAACCCGAATTTGACATGTGAACCCGTGTTTGACCCATTTATAACTCATTTATAACTCGTTTATAAATCGTTTGCTCGTGAACGCGAATTTGACTTGTTCATAACCCATTTAGGACCCTTTTATAATCCGTTAATGCCTTATACGTGCTGACTCGATCGATTTATAACTAATTTACGATCAAACCTGTAATGGCCTGTTTACGACCTGGCATGACCAAATTAAACGAGTCACATTGGTAGGATTGGGTTAAACTGTTTATAATCGGGTCGGGTTCATCTTGAGCTATTTCTAACATGTTTAGTAAACGGGTTGACTCGACTTATTGAACCTAACTTGACCCGACTCGACCAAAAACTACCTTTCAAGCTTCGTATATCTCTATATAAAATATACCAATAAGGTAAGCATAGGTTGACCACTCGAAATGTGTGTTTCAAGTCATAACAACTCCTGCTAGTATTAATAGATAAACTTTTTTTGAAATGGAATTGATATGGTCTTGAGGTTAGCCATACCCCCTAGTCATGCCCTTTCTCCGTTTTTAGTCATTTTTTCATTGTCAATGCTACGTTTGACATATTTTACATGAGTCTTCATCTTGAATGCATCATTATTCCCCAAGTGGATTCCAGCATCTTATACGAATCTTGAAATCACATAAGAATTTCAAAATCTCGAACAAATTCACTACCTAACGATAGACTACGTACCACAGTGATGAAGTGGTTTGGATAAGTAATACATTACCGACCCCTTCTGTTCAAGACTATGTCAATGAATTTGGTGTTCAACAACAAAAAATATTGCATTAGGAAAATAAGTCCTGTATGCTTTCCATATACAAGTAATTGCATAAGCATGACTAAACAATTTCAATTTCTATTTTTAATAGATCTTCCTTTATTAATTAAAATCTCTTTTATTAGTATAACCCCGTTTTTTACTTAACAAATTATTTTAGTTAAATATAACTTCTTTTATTAATCGAACCACCTCCATTTTATTTCCACTTTCTTTACATCCGCCTGCTTTCCAACCTCTTCTCCTTCCTTCTCAGCTTTTACTAGCATGGAAGTTTGTTTTTCGAACCCTAGCCTTTTCCCAGACCCGTAATATTTTCTTGAGATCTAGCCAACCTTCACCTGCTTCAACCAGATCTACCCTTGCCTTCACTTATCTCGCGGTGTTCCCTATTCCGAACAGCAGTATCAACATTCGCAATTCCCCCTCTTGCCTCGCTCTGCTCTATACTGCACGATTGCTTGCTAAAAGGCAGACCGACTTCCAGTTGTGGATCGTTCTTAAAGACGTGCTGACGACTGATTTTTGTTTTCTGGTTCTTGACTGAGATTTGTGAGGTCTTGTTGGTTGTCGTATTTTCTGTTTTTTGGGGTTTCGGTTTGAGATCTTTGTTCTCTTGGATTTGTTTTGCGTTGTTAATATGTGGCTTGGCTAGAGATTTTTTGATCCTTCGGGTTGGTTAGGCTGCGTTTGATGGGGTTGGAAATGCACTGCATATGGCAGTAAGTGAGTCTCTTTGATTAGTTGTATCTGTGATTGGTACTGTTGTTGTCTTTTGGAAGTGAACGGTGTATGCGTTCCATTCTAAATAACTGTTTGGTCTTGGCTAAAAAACTTCTTTTATTAATATTTCTATATATAATTGTGTGTATATATTCACTACTTATTTCTACAAAATTTAGTACTCTAAAAAATATTCATATATTTATCTCAGTAAAATAAGTGCAATCATAAATTAATAACAAGTTTTGCTTACTTTAAACACAATCAAAGAGGTTAAAAATGAATGTCTCTTAAATATAGTTATTATAAAGACCTTCTCTTTTTCATACTTTAAACCTACCATGTTCTATCTTTTACCCAAAAGATTCCATACTTGCTATCATCTACATACTTTTGGTTTATTTATGTATTTTCAAAAATCATTTAATAATACTTTACACTTTAAATATTACTCAAGAGTCTAAAACAAATGTTACTAAAGCATCATTCATCGCAAGCGAGAATGCTTGACATTTAATAATTGTCTTTTAAATCTCATTATTAACTATTTGATAACATATATAAGAGTTTAAGGCGAATAATACTAAAACACTGTCATGACAACCTAAAACACTTTACCTTTAAATGTTATCTTTAAAATTGCATTTCTAAAATTTTAATTACATATATAATGGATTATGACGACTGTTACTAAAACATTATCACGACAACCCAAAATACTTTGTTTTTTAATATTATTTTAAAAAGTTTGTAGCGATCCAAATTTCCGGTACCTTTTGAGCTGACCAAACAATACTAATCCAACCCAAATGATACTAGAAACTCAGATGCCAACAGAAAGAATTTAGAGGATGAGATAAGAAAGAAAGAAATTTTAGAATAGAAGAATAAGAAGAAGAACTAACACTACACAGAGTCTCACATCGCAGCGGAAACAAAATATAATATAGAAATAATCTTTATTGAGAACTTTGAAAAAAATACTTACAACATCAGAGTACATAAATACACTTGGACAGTTATGATAACCTGTCCTTACATACATCACACAGCGGAATATAATAGATAAAATCATACGTCTGAACTCTTCCAGCACGTCTCTAGACTTCGCAACATCTGATAAGCTAGACCTGTACAACCTGGGCTAACCCGAGCTATACAAATACCGGGTCAGTCTGGTGAACCAGAGTGAGAAACCCACTAAGTTTATATGACATCCATATTGATTTTAAAGTTCAAAATCCTTTTGATAGAAAAGCATAATAGTAAGACCAGCCCACACATAAACACGGACGGGTTTTACCTTACTATAACCCACAACAGTTTTGAAATCATATCTTATTCTAATATTATAATAGTGTCTAAATACAAGTAAATAACAATCTAGCGGAACGCTTGCATCTCACGCTCCATATATATAGTATACAATCAAAACTGCGGGCTCTTATTAGAGATTGGATTCCGACTATGACAAGGTATGGGACCACCTGCCGATAGTGCTTCTCTAGAGGCGAATACACTGGGTTCAACAAGAACGTCTTGCAACCCGACCCACACATGACCGACCACTCATTTCGCTTGAGGTATCGAATGTATATCACCAACAGTTGGGATCAGCAACCGTTTCCCGAAAAGGGACAGCATCGATAGATTAAACAAGTAAAAGGAATTCCTCTAGATAGGTGATTATACACCCTACTGGGACCGACCCACATAGCCATGTTGCCTGCCCGATTTTTTGTCATTTCCCGGTTGTGAGGCTTGAGGCCATGTTTACTTATCAGCACATCACTTTGAATGCCACATAGTCAGATCCGTCAAATCACTAATTGACATCCTCAAAAAAATACACTGTGCATGTTTGAAGAAATCAATGAACATGACCATCTGGAAATACTCTGTCAAACACTCGTCCATACAAGTCATCCAGGAACAGGATGAACCGAAGGCACTCTCCTACCACATCCTAGGAATCACCCTATGGATTGGTAGTGAGTAGTCCTTGCAAATCCGTGGGTTTCAACCACGGCAGAATCACAGTCTATAAACCTCTGGTAGCTAGCCAGAGGAATTCAACAGCAATCCTTCCGCTTATGAAGATCCACGGTCTTCAATAATCCATCTCGACCATCTTCTGATATCTTTAACGTTCACGTATTTATTGGTTGGAATGGTTTTCGAATATAAATTCGATCCCATTCTTTCTGGCCCAACAATCGATTTGGCCAGATTTTGATAGTCGGTGATTTAACTATCAAAATAAACACCCATCATCCATAGAAAAATAAAGTGGATTCATTGGTTCCGTTCACAGCATCACTTGGCCTTTTTAGTTAAACAGTTGTTAATTCATTTCTAAATCTTTCAACATTTAGGATATCACTTTCTTAATTCTTATTTCCAAATCCATTTATTCAACTTATAATTCGTTGAATTATAGTTTATAATATTCTCCCTGAAAATATTATTTTAATCTCCTCAACCAACTTCGCTTCTAAACTAATATCATCCCTGGATAATCGTGAAGTCGTTCAAGTTGGGGTATTTTATTTACCGCTCAGACCTTGAGTCGACAACACTCTTATCTTTAGAATAGACAGAAGTTTATTAACGAAATCTCATTCTATCACTTTTTCCTCATTACTTGTTTTTAATTTAGAATCCAATTTAAATAACCATTTATCTTAGTTTTGATTTAAACAACTTCATTTCACATCTTAAATACTTATCTTTAGATATCATCGTTAGTTATTTACTTTGAAAATCAACTTCTGTCCACTTAAGCTTTTGTTTGATCTTAACTCATATTAAATCTTGTTTGAAACTTTCCTTTTCCTTGGAATTCCTTTCATGATATAAATCAAGGTTCTGAATTATATGGATATGAGCAAAACTTATTTGAAATTCCTTTTTAATTATAAACAGGGTCTTACGCAACCCAAATTCCTTTACTACTATTCTCCTTTCAACATATTTACTTTCAAATATGATTCACTTTAAAAGTTAAGAAATCTTGACTCGATATATCAAAAGCAACTTGGTTTCATATGAAAACATTATCATATAGTCAAAATCTTGTCTATCGAGTCACTCTATGAATTCTCATTCATACCATACTTTAAAAAATCTCATTACGGTTCAACTTCTCGTTAATCGTCTAACATCTTTATATCAAATAGTTTACTTCAATACAATAATTAATCTTTCTATAAAAAAAGTTATTTTTAAATGATCCTTATTTCAATAGTACTGAATAATCCAATAATGGTTTATAAAAAAATCAATCCTCGTCCAAGTCGTCGACTTGGTTATCTCAACAAAGTTACTTTGTTAGCCATCTCTACCTAGTTATTTCTTTTAAATTAAGAAACACAATTAATTTAAATAATTTCATTTGATTTAATTAACGATCTAACTAAATTAAATAATCTCATTCAATTGTTTGTCGCAAACAATTAATCAAACTCTTAACCATTTTATTGATTTCCATTCGCTTGCTTCCCAAACTCATTATTCTACAAATCTCGCTTATTATAGAAAAATAATTATTTATTTTCTTTAATAACTTCATTTAAAAATAATCTATAAAATAGATTTCAAAATCTGTCTTTAGTTATAAAACAAATTTTTATAACTTTCCATCGATTTGCCTGACGGTAAATCAATTCTATAAAACGATTCATTTACAGGCCATCTGTCGGTAACCACTTAACCAATATCACCCATTGGTTAATATCAATCATGTGTTAAATTTTGTTTCAATAACCAACAATCAATCAAACTGATTAACATAAATTTTGTTTCAATAACCAACAATCAATCAAACTGATTAACAGTTCATATAAGTAAACAACATATTTGAGGAATCCGGTTGGATTCCTCCAACCTGTCCGTCCCTGCATCACAATGGGTTACCTCAATTTCAACCCGATAAACAGTTCTGCCAATAACAATCAACAAACGATTTGTAACGGTCATTCAAGCATCAAATGATTTGTTTAATACGTTTATTATTATAAACGTAACCAACAAGGTAAGTTACCTCGTTCGAAATCTAATCGTTAAAAATAATGATTTAATTCGATTAAATTAAACAAACGCTTAATTTAATCCATGAATATTAAAAACATTCAGCACACATGCAAATAGTAATTCAATCATCAACATCAGCAAACAATGCACACAAAATAAAAATAAAAACCGGGTTTATATAAAATATAAACGGGTAAACTGAGAGAGTTGAACTCACCTTGATTTCATCGGTCCCTGAAACAATTTGTTTTAATTAAATTAAACGATCTTCTACTTAATTAAAACTACCAACTGCGCTCAACTCTGTCCAAACCCGCTTCATTGTGACGTCAACATCCATACAGTTCCATTGTCATCTGTGTCATCAAATTTCGTTGCTGTATGGAAGAATTATAAAATTTATACGTTACTCGATATTTAAGATAACATTGTTAAATCATAAATAATACATTATTATTATTATTATTACTTTCTTTATCTAGTATTTTAAATTAAATATATGTTGACATAATATATACTAGTTTGCTTTCACAACCGATGTTAATACACCGGTGAATTTTACAGGACAACTTCCTTCTTCTGAAAACGCAGTGTACCATAAACCCATATATTCTCAAATGGAAAAAGCAATAACATAAATTGTCGCAAAGAAAACTGGAATATCTAGAAGGACAAGAACCATCTTTGATGTACATAATGTACTTCAGCACCGTTCCAGTATACACAAATAAAATAATCATTCCTACTTTATACTAACGTTTAATTAAACTACAAGATTAGGCCTTGTTAAAACGAATTAGGCACATTGGCACGTTGCAAATTATACCAGGCTCGCTATTTAATAAGGGGAGTTGGACTATTTAACCTTTTCATAGGCCACGTTATAATATAAGGGATTGGCATAAAATACTTTGATTCAGCACTTATTAATTCATAGTTGGTAATAGCTTAGGCATAATAAACATTACTTAAAACCCATTTCACCTGATAACGTCCCTTCGCCCCTTCACATGATCCTTCTTTCTAATTCTCATTTCCATGTCCCCTTGTTTTACTTTCTTCTTCATGTTTTCCTGCTACTCCCACTTCACATTCATCTGAAAAAAAGAAAACAACCTCCCACCGAGATTCCAAACCCCTCTTTCTTTTCCCACCATAGCGCATGAAGCTGACCACATTCACATCATCGTATGGCTCAACTTCACACCAACAGCCCAGTCGCGGCACCATCGGCGACGGCTCCCACTCCTTCCATCAGCTTCTATCCGCCAACGTTATTTCCTTCCAGCTAATTACTGTACACCCAACTCTCCTCACCATGATTCATTTCTTGGTTCACAAATACTCTCCATATCCACGTTTTGCCACCTGCTCCTCGCGCCACTACTGCTTGTATGAACTCAAACATTTCTCATATGCGGATTTCTTTCTTTATTATAACGGGATCGTTTTGGTTAAGGAATGGAGAAGATTCTGTTTAGCTTAAGTGGAAAGAATTGGTAAGGCTTCACATGTATTTATAGGGAGAAATTTTTGAAGATAAACACAACGTTAAATCCTACAAGGTAGGTAATGGGAACATGTGAAGGTAGCTGAAAGAACTAGGTTGTGTACAGCTTGTGTTTTCTTTTCAGATATAGGTCTGTTTGAGTTCTCTTTTCCTAAACATAGAGTGGCTGCTTTTCATAGTCATTTAGAAGTGAAGCACGGCAGTAGTAACAATTTGGGGAAGGAAGAAATAGGCTTTGTCTTCAGTAGTATTCTGAAAAGATAATACAATATTGTAGCCCTTTTGGGTAGACCGGTATATCACCTCAAAAATTTAGCAATATGGGTTAATCATGTGAAGGGATTTGTTAGGATAGCTGAAGGGACAAGGTGGAGTAGGTATGAACTAGTGCAGCTGCGTGATGTGAGGACAGGGCTTGTGAAATGCTTCAGGGATAGGTGAATATTTTTTTTTTCTGTTACAGGTTGTAATTTATAAGTTGGATTTTATTTTTGATAGTGTGTGCTTAGATGATAGGTCAGCATGTTCATGTATTAATTATTGGAAGTAACTTTGCATGTGCCATATCGTTCATACTCGTATTTCAGTTAGATGGTAAAGCAACGTTTCATTTGTTTATTTACATGGACCATTTGTAGACAGAAATAAAAATATCTTTGGGACGAGCGATGTGTCATGATCCCAAAAATATAATAATATCGGTAAGTTAACTCACATTGTGAAATCCCAAAATATTGATATAGGGTACAAAATACTCCAAATAAAAAGTTGCGTATTAAATTTATTAAAAATTACAGTAAAATTCTAAAAATTAAATTATAACTACGTCTCAAAAGAATCTTGTCCAGATTCGAATCTAGTATGCAGTTATATCAAATAAACTGTTATGGTCGATGAACGATTCTATAGTGACTATTTGAAATTTTAATCTAGGCATATCTTACCATCTACATGAAAAAATCACGATTTTTCTCTTTTACTAGAAAAATATAATCAAATCTGTTCAAATGTTTCTTGTTTCACAGAATTCCGACTTAAAACGGATTCTGTATATTCGATTAAAGTTCAGATCGAAATTTACGAATTGCCGCGTCGTTTTTGAGCTCGTTTAAATTATATTATAAATTATATACTTTTGAACTCGATTTTATAAAATAAATTCGATATAAAATCTGCTAATATCGCCAAATCAATATTTAAACAGATTTAAATATTCGTAATCAGTGTTCAAAAATCTGGTATGTTACATTCTTCCCCCCTGAAAAGAATTTCGTCCCTGAAATTACAAGGTAAGAAGAATGTTCCGAACACGGTTATTTTAAAATAATTATTACGAAAACAAATTCAAACTCTTTAAACGTTCCTAAAAAATTGCCAGCACCTCCACTGCATGGTTTGATAACAACAACTACAAATGCCACTCCGGGTTCAATTTCCCCCAAAACAAGATCAAAAGCCAAATGGCTACCCAACTCAGAGGTATAAATCAATAACTCCAATCAATTTTTTAAGGTTTACCTTTTTGTCGGGCAACTCAATTTCCCATTTCCAAGCAAATCAATTAACTGCTCTTCGTCTGTACTTCCAAGCTTTTTAACCAAATCCATTCCATAGCTTTCTGGAATCTGCGCTAGACTCAACATACAATGCAAGTAACAAATACAGGGTTAAATAATTCAGTTCCATTTTATAACCAATTTTTATTCCCCAATTATTATACTGGAATTTAGTTTCAACACATTCAACTTCTTTATTGACCCATTTAATAGATTTTACTCGATCCAATATCTAAATAGCAAACAACCGAATCATTCGAATTATATCCACCATTTATACTTACTGATCTGCATTCACCTTGATTTAATATCAATCGATTGATATCCGATTGATTTCCATATTATCCATTCGATTCTGAAATTTATTTTATATTTTATTTTTTGAATTCACTTAACCAGGTTAAATTTCCACATTCAATTTGATTAACTAATCGATTTTTCCCAATAGTTCAATCTCATTTTATAATTCCAATTTGAATTTCAACCAGATCAAGCAACACAACCAATATTACTATACTACAGAAAATTATTATAATTTGGGAAAAATAATTTCATTTACCTCTTTTACAAAATAGTTTTAAAAATAATTTTATAATCAATTACAAGTACGTGCTCTCATATATACTCAACTCAATCTAGGGTGTTACTAACCCCATCTCTACTGAGTCACGCCAAAAAGCCAAGGTTACTACTCAACCAATAGCTCTGATACCAACTGTAGAGACCCAAATTTCCAGTACTTTTTGAGCTGACCAAACAACACTAATCCAACCCAAATGATACTAGAAACTCAGATGCCAATAGAAAGAATTTAGAGATGAGATAAGAAAGAAAGAAAATTTAGAATAGAAGAATAAGAAGAAGAACTAACACTACACAGAGTCTCACATCGCAGCGGAAACAAAATATAATATAGAAATAATCTTTATTGAGAACTTTGAAAAAAAAATACTTACAACATCAGAGTACATAAATACACTTGGACAGTTATAATAACCTGTCCTTATATACATCACACAACGGAATATACTAGATAAAATCATACATCTGAACTCTTCCAGCACGTCTCTAGACTTCGCAGCATCTGATAAGCTAGACTTGTACAACCCGGGCTAACCCGAGCATTACAAATACCAGGTCAGTCAGGTGAACCAGAGTGAGAAACCCACTAAGTTTATATGACATCCATATTGATTTTAAAGTTCAAAATCCTTTTGATAGAAAAGGGTAATAGTAAGACCAGCCCACACATAAACACAGACGGTTTTTACCTTACTATAACCCAAAATAATTTTGAAATCATATCTTATTCTAATATTATAATAGTGTCTAAATACAAGTAAATAACAATCTAGTGGAACGCTTGCATCTCACGCTCCATATGTATAGTATACAATCAAAACCGCGGGCTCTTATTAGAGATTGGATTCCGACTATGACAAGGTATGGAACCACCTGCCGATAGTGTATCTCTAGAGGCGAATACACTGGGTTCAACAAGAACGTCTTACAACCCGACCCACACATGACCGACCACTCATTTCTCTTGAGTGTATCGAATGTATATCACCAACGGTTGGGATCAGCAACTGTCTCCCAAAAAAAAACATCGATAGATTAAAGAAGTAAAAGGAATTTATCTAGATAGGTGATTATACACCCTAATGGGAGCGACCCACATAGCCATGCTGCCCTCCCGATTTTTTGTCATTTCCCGGTTGTGAGGCTTGAGGCCACGTTTACTTATCAGCACATCACTTTGAATGCCACATCGTCAAATCCGTCAAATCACTAATTGACATCCACAAAAAAATACACTAGGCACGTTTGAAGAAATCAATGTACATGACCATCTGGAAATACTCTGTCAAACACTCGTCCATACAAGTCATCCAGGAACAGGATGAACCGAAGGTACTCTCCTAACACATCCTAGGAATTACCCTATGGATTGGTAGCGAGTAGTCCTTGCAAATCCGTGGATTTCAACCACGACAGAATCACAGTTTATAAACCTCTGGTAGCTAGCTAGAGAAATTCAACAGCAATCCTTCCGCTTATGAAGATCCACGGTCTTCAGTGCTCCATCTTGACCATCTTCTGATATCTTTAACGTTCACGTATTTATTGGTTGGAATGGTTTTCGAATATAAATTCGATCCCGGTCTTTCCGACCCAACAATCTATTTGGTCAGATTTTGATAGTCGGTGATTTAACTATCAAAATAAACACCCATCATCCATAAAAAAATAAAGTGGATTCATTGGTTCCGTTCACAGCATCACTTGGCCTTTTTAGTTAAACAGTTGTTAATTCATTTCTAAATCTTTCAACATTTAGGATATCGCTTTCTTAATTCTTATTTCCAAATCCATTTATTCAACTTATAATTCTTTGAATTATAGTTTATAATATTCTCCCGGAATATATTATTTTAATCTCCTCAACCAACTTCGCTTCTAAACTAATATCATCCCTGGATAATCGTGAAGTCGTTCAAGTTGGGGTATTTTATTTACCTCTCAGACCTTGAGTCGACAACACTCTTATTTTTAGAATAGATAGAAGTTTATTAACGAAATCTCATTCTATCACTTTTTCCTCATTAGTTATTTTTAATTTAGAATCCAATTTAAATAACCATTTATCTTAGTTTTGATTTAAACAACTTCATTTCACATCTAAAATACTTATCTTTAGATATCATCGTTAGTTCTTTACTTTGAAAATCAACTTCCGTCCACTTAAGCTTTTGTTTGATCTTAACTCATATTAAATCTTGTTTGAAACTTTCCTTTTCCTTGGAATTCCTTTCATGATATAAATCAAGGTTCTGACTTATATGGATATGAGCAAAACTTATTTGAAATTCCTTTTTAATTATAAACAGGGTCTTACTCAACCCAAATTCCTTTACTATTATTCTCCTTTCAACATATTTACTTTCAAATATGATTCACTTTAAAAGTTAAGAAATCTTGACTCGATATATCAAAAGCAACTTGGTTTCATATGAAAACATGATCATATATTCAAAATCTTATCTATCGAGTCACTTAATGAATTCTCATTCATACCATACTTTAAAAAATCTCATTACGGTTCAACTTCTCGTTAATCGTCTAACATCTTTATATCAAATAGTTTACTTCAATACAATAATTAATATTTCTATAAAAAAAGTTATTTTTAAATGATCCTAATTTCAATAGTAATGAATAATCTGATAATGGTTTATAAAAAAAATCAATCCTCGTCCAAGTCGTCGACTTGGTTATCTCAAACAAAGTTACTTTGTTAGCCATCTCTACTTAGTTATTTCTTTTAAATTAAGAAACACAATTAATTTAAATAATTTCATTTGATGTAATTAATGATCTAACAAAATTAAATAATCTTATTCAATTGTATGTCGAAAACAATTAATTAAACTCTTAACCATTTTGTAGATTTCCGCTCGCTTGCTTACCAAACTCATTATTCTATAAATCTCGCTTATTATACAAAAATAATTATTTATTTTCTTTAATAACTTCATTTAAAATCAATTTATAAAATAGATTTCAAAACCTGTCTTTAGTTATAAAACAAATTTTTATAACTTTCCATTATTTTGCCTGACGATAAATTAATTCTATAAAACGATTCATTTACAGGCCATCTGTCGGTAACCACTTAACGAATATCACCCATTGGTTAATATCAATCATGTGTTGAATTTTGTTTCAATAATCAACAATCAATTAAACTGATTAACAGTTCATATAAATAAAAAATATTTGATGAATCCGGTTGGATTCCTCCAACGTGTCCGTCCCTGCATCACAATGGGTTACCTCAATTTCAACACGATAAACAGTTCAGCCAATAACAATCAACCAATAATTTGTAATGGCCATTCAAGCATCAAATGATTTGTTTAATACATTTATTATTATAAACGTAACCAACACTACCTCGTTCGGAATCTAATCGTTAAAAATAACGATTAAATTCGATTAAATTAAACAAACGCTTAATTTAATCCATGAATATTAAAAACATTCAGCACACATGCAAATAGTAATTCAATCAACAACATCAGCAAACATTGCGCACAAAATAAAAATAAAAACCTGGTTTATGTAAAATATAAATGGGTAAACTGAGTGAATCGAACTCACCTAGATTTCATCGGTCGCTGAAACAGTTTGTTTTAATTAAATTAAACGATCGTCTAATTAATTAAAACTACCAGCTGCGCTCAACTCTGTCCAACCCGCTTCATTGTGACGTCAACATCCATACAGTTCCATTGTCATCTGTTTCATCAAATTTCGTTCCTGTATGGAAGAATTATAAAATTTATACGTTACTCGGCATTTAAGATAACATTGTTAAATCATAAATAATATATTATTATTATTACTTTCTTTATCTAGTATTTAAAATTGAATATATGTTGACATAATATATACTAGTTTGCTTTCACAACCGATGTTAATACACCGGTGAATTTTACAAGACAGCTTCCTTCTTCTGAAAACGCAGTGTACCATAAACCCATATATTCTCAAATGGCAAAAGCAATAACATAAATTGTCGCAAAGAAAACTGGAATATCTAGAAGGACAAGAACCGTCTTTGATGTACATAATGTACTTCAACACCGTTCCAGTATACACAAATAAAATAATCATTCCTACTTTATACTAACGTTTAATTAAACAACAAGATTAGGCCTTGTTAAAACGAATCAGGCACATCGGCACATCGCAAATTATACCAGGCTCGCTATTTAATAAGGGGGGTTGGACTATTTAACCTTTTCCTAGGCCACGTTATAATATAAGGGATTGGCACAAAATACTTTGATTCAACATTTATTAATTCATGGTTGGTAACAGCTTAGGCATAATAAACATTACTTAAAAACCCATTTCACCTGATAACGTCCCTTCGCCCCTTCACATGATCCTTCTTTCTAATTCTCATTTCCACGTCCCCTTGTTTAACTTTCTTCTTCATGTTTTCTTGCTACTCCCACTTCACATTCATCTGAAAAAAAGAAAACAACCTGCCACCGAGATTCCAAACCCCTCTTTCTTTTCCCACCATAGCGCATGAAGCTGACCACCTTCACATCACCGTATGGCTCAACTTCACCCCAACAACCCAGTCGCGGCACCACCGGCGACGGCTCCCACTCCTTCCATCAGCTTCTATCCGCCAACGTTATTTCCTTCTAGCTAATTACTGTACACCTAGCTCTCCTCACCATGATTCATTTCCTCGTTCACAAATACTCTCCATATCCACGTTTTACCACCTGCTCCTCGCGCCACTACTACTTGTATGAAAACAAACATTTCTCACATGCGGTTTTGTTTCTTTATAATAACGGGATCATTTTGGTTAAGGAATGGAGAAGATTCTGTTTAGCTTAAGTGGAAAGAATTGGGAAGGCTTCGCATGTATTTATAGGGAGAAATTTTTGAAGATAAACACAACGTTAAATCCTACAAGGTAGGTAATGGGAACATGTGAAGGTAGCTGAAAGAACTAGGTTGTGCACAGCTTGTGTTTTCTTTTCAGATATAGGTCTGTTTTGAGTTCTCTTTTCCTAAACATAGAGTAGTTGCTTTTCACAGTCGTTCAGAAGTGAAGCACGGCAGTAGTAACAATTTGGGGGAGGAAGAAATAGGATTTGTCTTCAGTAGGATTCTGAAAAGATAATACAATGTTGTAGCCCTTTTGGCTAGACCGGTATAGCACCTCAAAAATTTAGCAGTATGGGTAAATCATGTGAAGGGATTTGTTAGGATAGGTGAAGGGACAAGGCGGAGTAGGTATGAACTAGTGTAGCTGCGTGATGTAAGGACAGGGCATGTGAAATGCTTCAGGGATAGGTGAATATTATATATTTTTTCTGTTACAGTTTGTAATTTATAAGTTGGATTTTCTTTTGTTTTATTTCTCATAGCTTGTGCTTAGATGATAGGTCAGCATGTTCATGTATTAATTATTGGAAGTAACTTTGCATGTGCCTTACTGTTTATACTCGTATTTCAGTTAGATGGTAAAGCAACGTTTCATTTGTTTATTTACATGGACCGTTAATAGACAGAAATAAAAATATCATTGGGACGAGCGATATGTCACGATCCCAAAAATATAATAATATCGATAGGTTAACTCACATTGTGAAATCCCAAAATATTGATATAGGGTGCAAAATACTCCAAATAAAAAGTTGCTTATTGAATTTATTAAAAATTACAGAAAATTCTAAAAATTAAATTATAACTATGTCTCAAAAGAATCTTTGTCCAGATTCGAATCCAGTATGCAGTTATATCAAATAAACTGTTATGGTCGATGAATGATTCTATAGCGACTATTTGAAATTTTATTCTAGGCATATCTTACCATCTACACGAAAAAATCATGATTTTTCTCTTTTACTAGAAAAATATAATCAAATCGATTCAAACGTTTCTTGTTTCACAGAATTCCGACTTAAAACGGATTCTGTATATTCAATTAAAGTTCAGATCGAAATTTACGAATTGTCGCGTCGTTTTCGAGCTCGTTTAATTTATATTATAAATTATATATTTTTGAACTCGATTTTATAAAATAAATTCGATATAAAATCTGCTAATATAGCCAAATCAATATTTAAATAGATTTAATTATTCATAATCAATGTTCGAAAATTTGGCGCATTACAAAGTTCATTTCTAAAGATTTGATTAATTAATTACATATATAAAGGTTCAAGGAGGATGTTATTAACACATTTTCGTGACCACCCAAGATACTTTGTATTTAGCCATTTTCTTTAAATTTCATTTCTAGAGATATAGTTGCATATGTAGAAGTCTAAGGCGAATATTACGATAACATTGCCATGAAAACCCTTTTTTTGTACATTTAACTTTTATATTTGAAATTCGATTCCAATGATTTAATCACATACATAAGGATTTAAGGCGAGCATTAATAACGTTGCCATGACAACCCAAAGCACTTATGCTTCCTATGTTATCTTTAAACTTCCTTTTTGAGGATTTTACTATATTTAAGGGTAAAAGATAGATGTTACTGGAACAGTGTCACAAAAAAAATCAGAATACCATGCTTGTTATAACCCTCATCATGATCATAATTCAAATTATAATCCTAATTGTGCTTACAGTTGTAATGTTTGCAATAACAAATTATCTCTCCATTAATTTAACGAATTAACATGCTTTCACTTGACTTCATAAAACTATTTTTTGGGCAAGTTATGTCGGTTTTACAGTGGTCGTACCACTTTTATTAGAAGGGAAAGAGAAAAAAGATTTCTGCACAAGCATAGAAACTCAGGAGAGCAGCGAAAAACTACTGCTACTAATAGGTGGAACACCACTTTCAAATAAAAACAAGAGTTTGACAATACGTCTAAGTTACTAGGTTACATAGAAAAACTAGCCCCCCTCGTCAAAGGAGGAACTATGTGAGATGTCGAGCGGGTCATCAACACGGGTATATCTTGAAAAGGCCAAAGAAAAGTTTGACACATAGCACAAATAAGGAGCATGGAAGATGAAATTTCTGTCCCAAGTGACTTCATAGAACTCTGACTTATTAATTTCACCAATCTCACTAGTCTGAATAAGCTCAGTACCATCACAACCAATCTGGTACATCAATTTCCTCTGATCATTAACATCATCGCTGATATATTTGTGGAATCATATTATTAGTAGGACAATCTCATACCCGACTTGACATGAACCCAAAACTTATCCTCAGCAGACCAGACTATGTCCTCCGGAAGAGAGTCGTCAACCAAACCATCCTCCTTCACCACAACAGCAGCTGGGACAGGATCCACAATAAGATTAGGGGGAGGCGGGGGAGAAGACACATGAAACTTAGGCACCCACTGAACAGCCGGGGGCCTAGGAAACAGGGATCTATCAACTAGAGGCAACGGGGCCAAAGTAGTAACTAAATGCCCAAACAACTGATAAGATGAACATATATCCGGTTTCCAACCAAAATGGACCACCACTTCCACTACAAAACCATCTGTAATCATAATTTTGATCTTATCCGGCAAAGGCTTATCAGGTGGAACTTCAATAAGCGCCTTAGCATAAAAGAGCTTTTCCCTAGCGACAGTGGTATTATCAAAGCATTTCAATTTCCTAATACTATTAGATAGCTAATTCAATCCAGTCAGAGATTGCAAAACAGAAGGGTATGAGATAAACAAGTCCATACATGAATTGATAAAACGTGATCCCTAGCACGATTAACAGATGGTCTCCAAGGAGTAACAATAAAAGGCTTACCATGAATGAAAATCGGGTCCAAACTGAGAATTCTAAGCTGCTCATCAGGTCTAGAGAACTTAAAGAAATACAAGGGCCTATCCAGATGAACAGAAAGGATGCCCCTCAGTAGGCACTGATGCATTTTTCTTTCACAATGGAGTAGGGCCGGTTAGTATCCAAAAAGAATCATACCAAATAATTGTTCCAAAAATCGGTTCCTGCATCATATACTTCAGATGGAGGTTCCATAATCCCTTCATTACAAACCATCTCAAAAATTTGAGGCTCATATGAACCTGCATTTGTCGGGACCTTTTGGAAAAACGACAAAGGAGGGAGCAATATTAACGCGTTAAGCATCAGGCATAGACCCTGCACCAGGTAAGGCATTCAAAGGCTAACCACATTCACACTAGTACCACCACCAATTGTTTCAATGCAAAGGACCTCAGTCAGACAGAAACCCCCAAGACCTTCTGACCCGCATTACAGTTAAGAGAACCACGTTCACATTTCCACTACTTGAAGCATACTTACGAATACCATTCACTCCTAACTTAATTGGATCATCACAAGAAATTTCGACGTTACAACCAGACTGAAACAACACCCCAGCACACGAATTGGAATTAGCATCACACAAGGAATTATTTGCACCCGTACCAAACAAAGGTTCAGTCGTACCAACGGAGTCCAAACCAACATTACCATCAACCCATCGAGGGTTTAAAACGGAATTCGGGTTCATAAAACTATTAATTCTAGTATAAGCATCGTAATCTATGTTTCCTTTCTTTACCTTGTACAAAAATGAACATATTTTTCCAAAACTTGTATGTTTACTAGAACATTCTAAATTGATACTTATAAATGTACTAATTTATCTATAGAAAAAAGATATTTAATTGGCTACAAAAACAATTTAATAGATATTATACTACAAAAGTTTTTTACTACTTAGATAAAACCTTTAACTAGGTTTTCGAAAACCAAGTATACTTTAAAATACTCTAAAGTATTTACAATATAGTTTAAAATATTTTATTTAAATTATTACTTTGAAGATTTTTAATTTATAATAGATTTAAAATTTAAAAAGTTGCAACCTTCCTTTATGTAAAAATAAACCACTTAATTTTGAAAATTCTTAATTGATTCTTTAAAATAGATAAAAATCTCAAACCACGTTTAAAACACTCTAATATATATTAGAAAAGACTATAAATAGGTTCATGAGAAATAGTTAAGCTAAAAGTCATTTCTATCTATTTTAATCTTTCAAATAGAAAAGAAGGCATTTTAGAAATGTAAAAGAATGTTATGACGGCTCCGAAAGGGTTTCGAACAATGTCGGTTAAAAACAAAATCTACAGTTGTTTAGAAATGTTGTAAATATTTTGTAACACCTTATAGACTTTTCAGGAAATATATAAAATTCTGTTCTAAAAACAAGCTATAGCAATTTAGCAATGTTGTGAAAATAGGCTCATACTTACTACAGTGTTTTTAAAATGTTACGGACAAGTGGTACAACAAATTCTGCATTTGCAGTTTCATACTGTTGCATGTTTGATCGGTTTTGAAGGTGTCAACAATATTTTTAGCACATATTTTTTTTTACACTATAGTATTAGTGTACATATAATACAACATAACGATGGAAATAAATACTTGAAGATATCTCTATATAAATTTATAAAATTTTCACAAATATGTCACGTTTGAGGTGCTTTTACAGTTAAATTTCTTCAAAGAAATCACTTTCAATTTAGCTCTACTCAAGCATGTCCTCTACTAGTCATTATTTCCTAAACTTTGTTGCAAGTCCTTCTAGATTATATGGAAAAATACAAGTCCATAATAATTATTTCCATGTCATTTTCTTTCCAAAACGAGTATCAACAAATCAAGCAACAATATTATTTCAAACATATAAAATAAATAACTCAAATTTGTGCGCTATTTTATATAATTTCTAAATGGTTAGATAACTCACCCAACAGCTAACCAAAACCAAGAATATGCACACCAGACCTAGATCTTATAATAACCTGAATTTCGACACACCGATTATTTTTTGAAAAATCCAAATCTATCGAAGCTCGAGTTGGTTTGTCTGGTATACTGCAGACAGTCTAAGATAAATATATCAGAGATCATAATAGAGATCTCACAATGGAAGGGAATAAAATATAATAGTAGGTAAATACTTACCAATACAGTGATACTCTCTAACAAGTGTCTCTAAGCTGTAGAATCTCAACCACCCGTCTAACCTACGGGTTTGTTATGAGGAGGAAGTCAGAACAAAAGTTCTAGTGAATGGAAAATTTATACTTTCTACAAATAATGATACATGTACTGTTCTATTATTGATTCACATTTATTAAGTTATTTAGGTTTACCTCATAATACACTTCTGATTTTTCCGCATAAGTCATACCCATCTACTCCTCAGTAGATTAACTTAATATATATATATATATATGTGTGTGTGTGTGTATAGCTATATACCCAATATATCGAGGCACTCCCCATGGTACCCTCCTCGAGTGGTCCCCATCGTCGTTCTACGAAAACGTATTAGACCTCCAACGCTATGCCACGAAAGCGTACTAGGCTACACTGCAAAAGAGAATAAGTTTATAAGCCTCTATTGATGTGTCATAAGGGCGCCCAAATCCCTAAGCTGCTCAATGGAACTCAGTCAGGGGCCTTCCACATATTTGTAAAGGACAACCTCGTTAGGCCTACAGTACAAACATTCAAAGATAGGTCTGTCTCTTTTGGTGGCTCTCCAAGGCCTCACCCGGCCTACACCCAACTAATGAAAGACTATTCAAAGAGATAAATGACCATCATTCCGTCCAATCTAAACAAACGCGTAGTCCCTCATCCAGCGATCCGATAGTAAAAGATCACTGGCCTCTTGGTTTAGCTCCAGTTTTTCCCGCACACGCTCTAGCCGACGATGACAGGTATCTAACGACCTACTATCCTTTGTTGGATCCCGACCACGAAGTGTCCCCTTGAGGAAGCCGCCGAATCATCCTAAGATAACCCTCTTATCAGTGCTTAGGTTGCCCATCATCCAAGATGCAGCCAAGGCATACTCAACGGATGGAACCGTACATACAATGCCTATATGGGTACAACTTCATTAGGCCTATCACAGAGGGCCATCACAGAGTATCCTCATGTCCCGTAGAAGTTCCGTACTTCCTTCCAGTCCTGTCGAATAAGTTGGTCGTACTCCCTCATGTCTCCAGATACTCACAATGATCTACCCAATTGAACTTTTCATCCCAAATACGTACGAACCGGTCCAAGCGCATCTCATCATTACATTATTAGACCCTATGTCTAATCTTCAACTACGTGCTTGTTTTACTTACCGCACTGCTAATAAACTTAAACATCAAACTATTTATTCTGCATTCATGTTATTTTTTTGTTAGCCTTAGTTGGCCTCTTATTATTATATTCATTAAATATAATCCTTCAATTATAAGTTTACTAATAATAAGCCCACTCTATTCTTTTCCATTTAATTATAACCTAGTGTTATAATATTACCATAACTATAATTAAGAGTTTTCTTATTCAACTTATTCCACATTGTCTAAGTTTACTTATAATAAGCCTCTTTTTTCCCATTTCATCATTTTATTATAACCTATTTGTTATTATCCTATTTGTCCCTATGACAAGTCTACCTATTATATTACATTCCCATCTGATATAATTTTTTATAATAGGTTACATTCCATATTCATTCCATACTTCACATGTTTCTTATTATTTAACATAACCTTTATAGTTATGACATTAATCTACTTACCCTTTTTATAAGTTTACACAATAAACCTTTTACATCACTTTTACTTTTCATAACCTCTTCCAGTTATGTCACCCTTCTTTCTCATCTTTCCAATTCATTCTTTTTAAGAAGTTAGGCCCATTCCAAATTGATCAGTTACCAAAACTGTAATAAAATCAATTTCCATAGTTTTAGGTAATTACTTTAATAGGAACCCATGATAGAAAAACATTTCTTTTCTTATTTTTGAGGTCATCGAATAAGTGCGCAACACAGTTAACCCCTATTTCACACTAATCTCCATTTATTCATAATCTGAATTTGCAATCATGTTTCATGTTTTTCTTTATTTAACAAACTATGCAAATTCATTCTCCTTTTTCCTAAGCAATCAATCTAGGCTATTCCCAACCATTTAGATTTATAGGTATGGACTCATGTCTTCTTCTTTTTAATATTTCCAAATCTAGCATATTTTCTGTATTTAAGTAAGATTTTGATTTATACCAATTTCCCATCTCTGTTATTATTTCATTTATATCTGAAAGCAGATTTACCCCAATTAGTACGTAAATTCTCAAATTTTCCCTTTTTATTACAATGTTGGCATAATATATTCTTATAGTCCCAAATCATCAAATTTCCCCTTTTTGTTCATAATTCCAATTAATTTGTGCATAACCAAAATTCGATAAACTTGCGCCTAACCATAATTCCATTATTTTGCGTATAACCATAATTTTAATCATTTTGCACGTGACTAAAATTTAACATAAACTGTATATTCTGACGTATAGGAGGGAAAAGAAGAAGAAGAATATATTGTAAATTCTAACTAGAACCAAATGATACAAAGTACTATTATCGGAAAATGTAATTCAAATCCACTCACTTTGTGTGCTTTTCAATTCTTGAATCTGATTCAGATTTATCACCCGTGGTATTCCTAATTGAATCTATTATTGAAATAACCATAGATTTACAAAGTTGACGCTAAAAGAACGGAAGGAACCCTAATAATTCAGATTCATATAATTTACCGCACATAGACGAGAACCTAAGCACCTATATCTTAGATCTATATTCTTTATCTCCAAATCTTGAATCAGAACCCTATAACTAATGTATTCTTATTTCTGTATAATTTGGAGGAGAAAGAAAATGGAAGAGTTCTGATGCCCTCTCAGAAAATATGAGTTGGAGGCTAGGACCTGCTAGCTTATTTATAGGTACTCGGAAGAATCACACTCGTTAAATTTACAAAGATTAAATCAAAGCCGTTTCAGAAAATAAAACACATCATCTTGGCCGAAATGGGATCGACCCATGCTTTAAGTAGGTCGACCCTTGGGTCAACCCATCTTTGAAGTGTGTCGACCCCTGGTTCGACCCAGTTCAGGCATGGGTTACTCATGTATACTATTTTAAATCGTATACTTTAGGTCTGCTGCATGATTTTAGTTATGATTTAAACGTTGTTATTAACGTTGTTTTTTTGCCTAATTTCTCTCTAATCTATTTAATTTTTAGTTTAATGTTACACTCAACGTTACATTCTTGCCTATTATTCTTCCCCCTATATTAATATCTTCCATTTATATCACATATTTCAGATTTCAAACTTAAATTTGTGCATATATATTCACGTACAACTTCATAAAATTTTCGTTCATTAATAGCTGTATAATTTTTGTTTCTTATATGTTATTATTAATGTTATCGATTCATTTATTCTTTCCTTTTTAATATAAGTTCAAATTTCAAACGCAGCTATTCTATTGCATATTTTCATTCATTCCACATTTATTACCTTCTGTTTTAAGTTTATGCTTTTCAAATTTTGAATCTATGCATTATATTTACGCATGACTCCATTTATTTTTAAAATTCTAACACCTCTATCTCAACATTTATTTCTTACTTGTTTTGATTAATTGCATGTTACTTTTGAGTTTCATGTCAATATACATATATATACACATACACACGCACATACATACATACATACATACATATATATACATACTTAATTATAATAATTTTTCCTTATATGTATGTACATATGTACTTTTATTTTAGAATATGTATCTTTTGTCTTTCCTTCTAAAATTTAAAAACAAGACGTTAGTGAGATTCGAACTCACACGCAACAATTGGGAGGCAAAGCCCAACCACTAATTAAATATGCAACTCTTGGTTTTAGGTGTGTTCCCAATATTTTTTCTTTTTCATGTTTGTTCTAAAACTTCATTTAATGATTTCTTCTTCATCTCAAGTCCGTTTTTTGCAAGCCAGCGGTCTAAATTGATCAAAAAATCGCCACGGACACAATAATGCTAGTCCCATGACCAAATTCAAAAACTTATATAATTTTTATCTTATTATTTAATAAAAATGTGGGGTGTTACATTCTCCCCTCGTTAAAAAATTTCTTCCTCGAAAATTGATAAGGGTAGAATTATGTAATTCCTCGCATAATTTACAACCATGATGCATACATTCAATTTTTTCAATCATTTGTGCACTTGTGCAAAGTGTACACAACATAATAATTAATGAATGCAATGAATGCCTAAATGGTACCTCCTATATGAATGCAAATGTTCTTGAAAACCTTTTGAAAATATGATGCATACATCCTAAATATAAAGACAATTTATATATGAATGGAAGATTTTGAAAGTCAAAAATACTTTTTCACCCAATTTTTCCCATACTCTTACAAAGTAAGAGCGTAGTTCATCCAATTCTTGCATCCAAATCCTATCAACCAACTTTAGATTTGCGAATTTTAGAAATGCTTGATTTTTTGAATTTGATTTCTTATGTTAGAAAGAGGTAAAAAAAGGAAAAATAACATACTTTTCATCCACTTTTACGCACCTTTTTCCCAATACCCGGAAACCTTAACTGCTAATCTTACAAAAATTCATATTTTATATTCTAAGAAAAGTTTTCATAAGAAAAATTCCTTTTTAGTTTTCCAAGCTTACTTGGAAGAATTCATTTTCTTTTCTTATTCCCAATTTTTGTCATGACCGTCTTTGTTTTTTTTCTTTTAGTTGTTCATCTTTTACCTTCATTTTTTTATTCACGATGTCCTATGTTTTTTTCTTACCTGGCGATTACCGTAAACACTTAGGAAGAAAATATCTGACTAAACCATTCTAAATTTCTAAAATAGATCACTACATAGAAATGAAAATCTATAAAAAAAAGAGAACTTTTCTATTTCCTCAAGGTTTCCAAAAAGAATTTCTATTAATTACTAACCATGTCATAAATTTACTTTTTATTCCTTTCTCGTAATCCACTTCTCTTAAATCATGCAAGTTTTAAATTACTTTTTACTTCTTTCTATTAAACAGTAACCACTTAAAACATCTTTTTAAAATTTCCTCAAACCATTACTAACAGTCCACGTACATTAATAGGACCCTCCTCACTAAATTATTTTTAATTTAATAAGGTCAGGTTTCTAAGAACCTTTTTTAGAGAGGACTTTTTGTTTTGTACACCTCTTTTGCTGCACATTTCCATACCACTTTAAGAAAACATGTTTATTTACAAGCTTATTGATTCATAAAAACTTATCTTATAATTCTTCTTATTCCAGCAAGTTATAGTGTGCCACAATCTGTCCTTTAAGAAAAAAAAAATATTTCATTCAAGGTCACCTATACACCCCATATGCCTAATTCTATTCGCGCTTTCTCTTAACCACTTGTATCGCTTAATCCCACAACTTGCTTACACATTCAATACTTTTGAAAACAAGTTTGCATAATTTTCTCAAAAATCCTTTTAACGCAACTCGTAATATTGCAAACCAATAAATTTTTGAAACTTGAAAACTTTTCTAGAAACCTTTTTCTACATTTACATTTTTTTCAAGTTCTTTTTAAAATTTCTAACTATGGGGATAAGTGCAAAGTGGTTTCTAACTTTTGCATTTTCCAAATTCTTTACACAAAATTACATTTCTTTATCCTAAATTTCTCTTTTACATAAGATTCTACCAAACTATGTTTGAATTAAAGAATAAGACTAGCGCGACTTTTACGTCAGATGTGTGTGTGTATGTATGTATACACACACATACATACAAACATACTCCTAATCCAATTTTCTCTTTCTTAATCTTTTCTCAATTTTCAAGGCCTTAATACCCAATCTGCTAATCTGAAATACCAAAATTTCAAGTTAACACGCATAATCTTTTCTCTCTTTTTTTCCTTAAACATTCTGTACACTTTCCACCTTAACCATTCATGGATCTATAATCCTCAAAATTCCATAAGCATTTCCTCAGTGTACAAAATTGACATCCAACTTCCTACATGTGTCGTTCACTTAATTAGTGGATTCCTTCATGGATATTAGTGTGTGTGTGTGTGTGTATATATATATATATAATATTTTAGAAATACAAATACGTTCACTCACTATCTATATAGGAATCTTAAACCTAAACTCGGATACCGAAGGTAACAACCTGAATTTCGATAAAACGATTTTTTTAAATACAAATCTATCGAAACTCGAGTTATTTTATTTATTATACTATAGAAAGTCAAAGATAAATATATCAGAACTCATAATAGAAATCTCACAGCGGAAGGGAATAAAATATAATAGTAGTAAATACTTACCAATATAATGACACTATCTAACAAATGTCTCTAAGTTGTAGAATCTCAATCACCTGTCTGACCTGCATGTTTGTTATGAGGAGGGGGTCAGAACAAAAGTTCAGGTGAATCGAAAAATTATACCTTCTACAAATAACACTACATATACCGTTTTATCGCCGATTCACATTTATTACCTTATTTGGGTTTATCTCACAATACACCTCCAATTTTTCAGCATATATTATACCCATCTACACCCCAGTATCTTAACCTAATAAATAATATATATGTAGCTATATACCAAATATATTGAGGCACACCCCATAGTACCCTCCTCGAGTAGTTCCCATCGTCGTACTACGAAAACATACTGGAACTCTATAATTACGCCATGAAAGCAAACTAGGCTATGCTACGAAAGCGAATAAGCCACTATTGTTGCACTGTAAGGGCACAAATACCTGAGTTCCTCCACGGAACTTAGTCAGGGGATTTACACATATTTGTAAACGAGAACCTCGTTAGGCCTACAATAAAGATATTCAAAGATAGGTCTATCTCTTTTAGTTGCCCTCGAAGGCCCCACCCAGCCTACCCCTACTAATGAAAGACTATTCAAAGAGCTAAATGACTGCCCTACCATCCAATCTAAACAAACATGTGGTTCCTCATATAGTGATCTGATAGTAAAAGACGATTTACCTCTTGGCTTAGCTCTAGTCTTTCTTGCACACGCTCCGATTAACGATAATAGGTATTTGATGACCTACCATCCTTTGTTGTGTCTTGACTACAAAGCGTCCCCTTGAGGCAGCCGCCGAATCATCCTAAGATCAATCACTTATCAGTCTTTAGGATACCCATCAATTAAGATGTAACGAAGGCATACTCACTGTATAGAATCGTACAGACCATGCCTCTGTGTACAACTTCATTAGACTTACCACATAGGGCCATCATGAAGTATCCTCACGCACAGAAGAAGTCTCGCACTTCCTTCCAGTCTCGTCAAATATGTTAGACGTACTCCTGTAATGTCCCGTATTTTTCATATTTTCCAATTGTGAAATAATTATATTTTATTCTCTAGTCGTCGGATCATTCTCAGATTTTAATAGGTTTTTCATGGGGATGCGAGACATGTCCCTGATTTATACCGAATTCAGGTATGACCATTTTGCCCTTGAGTTTACTATTTGGGCTATAAATTTTTATAAATATCGAATCACGTGCTGAAATCAGTCTTATTGGATCAAAATGGTGGTTTATAATTCTGTAAAATGGTCACATAAAGGATTTGGTTTAGCGGTTTAGGAGGAATCACTGTTTTAAGTTTCAGGTCTTATTTAGGCAGACTGGTTATCAATGGGCTGATTAGCCAAGCCCATTAGACTAATGACCTGTGGATATAAATAAGGGGACTTTGGGAAAGAACTAAGTTTAGTCTCTTCATTCTAAACTTTAGGCTGGGTGTCTGTGATACTCCTATTCAACCTAAAACCCTAATTCTTCATTTAAATTCATCGTAGATTGCATCTAGAAAATATATCATCATCAAGGGAAGTTAGATCACATCAAATTTCATCAAATTTGAAGATTATCAACGATGTCCAAATCTGATCTCATTGGATCTTCATTGAATTGGGGATTAAGTGAGTAGGATCAAATTCATATGTTACATGCTAAATCCACCCTAGATCTAATCATATATGATTAACTCAGATTTAGACATCATAGGAAACCTAATTTGATCATGTTAACTAAACAATTATAAGGTTAATAATGTTTATACATATATTTAGATCCAAATCATGTTAGATCTCATGTTTATGATATGCTTATGCAAAAATTACGGTATTTTCATGCTAGATGATTAGTATTGTATGAATTGATGCTTGTTTTGATTGAATTGATTGCATTGTTTGAGTTGTTTGTTAGAATTGATTGCCCTAGATCTTAGGATTGAAGAATAGAGCAAATCAGATGTTTAAATGATTAGATTGAGATGGAACTTGGCGGAAGAGCTGTAAAGGGTACCCGGATGATATCTGGAAAATTTCACATTGAAATTTGCTAAGTATATGGACTAGAACTAGTCCATCATGGACCGGTACCGATCCATCATGATGGGTCAGATGGCAATGAAACTTTGTGGCATGCATCGGGTGGTAAGTTGAGGCTGCAATATACTGTCCAATAAGATGATAGATCGACTCAGGTGGGAGTTGATCGAGGACGATATGGAATTAGTTTGACAAGTCATTCAAACTACAAATATGATTGCCAAGAAGAGAAACTCGACTGGTTTGAAGCACGAAGGAATCATCGGTAATCAGAGCGTTCTAGGAAACTCAAAACAGGGGTATCTTGGGGACACCGTAGGATCAATAGGGATCGTATACCCTGGGCAGTCACGATGGGACTAGTTGTCTTCCTCGAGTAAGGCAAACATACGAGTCATGATGGCGTATGGTAATTTGGCTAGAACCGGAGTTTTCCATTAGCCCTTTTGATAATTGAAAGCATGAACGATTATCGATGGATTCAAGGCTGTAGACGGTGATAGGTAGGATATTGGATGCTATGTATGCAATGATTGATTGTGTGTTTTTCTTCTTAATTTTCTCTTGGTAGGATATCACCGTATGATGTCAAAGAAAAGAAGGATTGGGGGTTCTCCTTTCCTATTCTGTAATAGTATGTGATTTGTATTTTCATGTGTTAACTTATTGGTTGCTAGGGAGATCAGATGGTTGATCCGCCTATACTCATATTATCATGTGTAACTATTGTTAACTATTTTATCACTCACTAAGGCAGTTGTCTGACTCAAGGCTTTACGTTTTCCTCTTATTACCTTGGGCTATTCATCAATGTTGTTAATAACCAGACTGGGTAGCAGGTTTAGTGCCGATGATGCTGAGCGATGACAAGAAGGAGGATAGCGTACTAATTATCTACTATATATATATATATCTTTTCTATTACCATTGTATATTGACGATTATTGATACTCTGAGGGATGTAGTGAGGCTTATTGTGTTCGGAGATTCATATGTTGAGTTGTATTATACTTGGGATTCTATGGTTCTATGAAAATACGATTTCTTGTTTAGATACGCTTTTCTACTATATCATGTTGTATATTATTGTTATTATATATTAACCATGCAATGTGAGTTATAAAGACAGGTTCTATTTCGAGTTATTCTTCTTTGACTATCGTCCCACATCGGCCTGGCAAGTCATATAACGCACCTTTTCTTTAGATTGGCGTAGGAGGCATGGGGCGGTCGTCACATTTGGTATCAGAGCTTTGGTTAATCAATTTTACCTAAATTTTGCGAACGTAAAAGCGTATGAGAGACGTATTTGTAATTTTATTTATATGATTACTATATTTTATATGTATACAGTATAGTAGACTAGTAAGCACTTGAACACCAATGCGTCCTTTCTTTAGCGTGGACTAATCATTCTCGTTTTAGAGTAAGAATGAGTCGTCAAACTTCGATACACGCTGCTAGGGATGAGCCTGCTACTGGAGGGTAGGCCAGGGAAGCGAGTCGGGAGCTGCAGCTGCTATGCCCGATTATCCTGCTACGTTCGAGGCAATAATTACAACGACCAAGAGAAGGATGCCCACTCCAGGTGCAACAGTAAAAGGCTATGTTCCTGTGCAAGCATTAGGGTTGTTGATTTTGCGAAGCTCTGCAAGGATTATACTTCTCTGGGTGGCAAGTCGTTTTTCGGTAAGGAACCTACTATTGAGATTAAAAATTAGTTAGATACTTGTGTTCTATTTTTCGAAGATTTGGGAATTGATGATGCAATTAAGAGAAAACTTGCATTGAGGCAGCTATAAGGAAGGGAAATGGATTAGTGGAACTCTATTGTGACACCCCATGTCCGTTAATGTCACTCATTAAGATAATGCATTAAGTTTCGTGAAGCTTTATAGGTAAACAAAAACAGAAACATTACAAGACAAATTAAAATAGCAGCGGAATTAAAAACTTTTATTAATCAAAAAAGCATCGTAGTTCAGAACATGGTTACATCATATGTCTGAAAAACATAAAACCCAGTACATCATTAAAATTTCTGCCTTGTACTTAAAACATCAGAGTATAGTAAATAAAGAAGTATAATCCCCAAAACATAGCCACAGTGGAAGAGATAAGAACTCGAGAAATACATTTATGCAGCTCCAAGCAAGATGAAAGCTGAATCCTGATCAATCTTGAGTATTCCCACCCTGAGAACCTTGGGGGGAAAGGAAGAGAAAGAAGAGGAAACAAAATGGGTCAGACATAAAGTCTAGCGAGTCCAGTTACTTTTAGCATTTAAATAAGTAAAAGTATCATGACATGCATATAAAGCGGATAAGAGAGATAACATCATAAAAAGCAGGTATGACAAGGACAAACATGATAGAGTATATTACGCTTCTCTAATGATTCTTCTGCACCAATACTAGTGTCTCATTAACAAGATAATCCCCAATAAGTATAAGATGGTAGAATTAGGTGTACTTCCAGTGAGAGGTTTTCACCCCATACAATCAACAGGAGGCCCAACATACCGGAGTTACCCCTAAGGGTATTAACGATCTCCCCAACATACCAGAGTCTAGATGTACCCTGATTACTACCCTAATCGATCGCCCCCTACTCTGTACATACCCTATGCTGGCCCCACAATAGTATCACTCCCTAAAGTGGCAACCCTTCGTTTCAGGATGTGCATAACCATATCTATGGGTGTCATGGATTCTAAACCTCCTCTGTTGGACCCATGCACGCACATAACCTCGTTGGAATGTGCCGCCCACACTATCCCCTACGCTTGGATCTCTTACAATCAACCAAGTAAGTGTGCCCCAACTCCGACCTAGTTCGGAGTACTTGTTTGATACATATATATGGGTTACTGACTGAAACGGGTCCCATACACAAGATGATACAAGCTTCCCCCTACGCTTGCATCCCCACTAGATTTTCCATAGGTTATGCCATATCAGAGTATAAGATTGCATAACCCTACATGTTAAGTTTGCGGGCCTATATATACAAATATTACCCACCCACCCAAGATTTACTTAACCCACCCACAATTTCAAACAAGTTTACTTAACCCTTACTGTAACAACCCGAATTTTTACAACACGTTAAATCAAGAATCAAGACAGAATTAAATTATAAATTCTGAATCAAGTGAAACGGTCTGTGCCATTGCGTTCGTCTCGGAAAAATACGCGAAATAGAGTCCGAGTTTTCGAGAATCGGAGTTCGTATGACCCGTTAAAGGCCCAAAGAAGATTTCTGGAAATTTGAACTTCGGAAATAGCTTTGAAAATCAGATCTGGGGCTAGGCGGGAAGTTTCCCGCCTAGGCCACGTCGACAGGGCTGTCGACAGGCCTGTCGACTTGGGCCCAGACCAAGTCGACAACCCTGTCGACTTGCCTGTCGACAGGGGGTGGCCGGGGCAAGTTGCCTGGCGCACCTGTTTGTCTCACCTGGTCTTGTTCTTGGGCTGGTTCTGGAAGCTTCCGAGATATGATGGTCCTAATCTATCCTAGATCTAATCCTATGGCCTAAAACTATCCTAATCTCTATAAAAAGACCCTAAACCTAACCTATATCCCTAAAAATCAAACCTAGCAACTAAGTGCTGCCAAAATCAATTTTGATCATGGCCTCCATCTCCAATCCCTAGAGCCTATGCATTCAAATCGGGTTCAAATCAAAAGGTGCAAGCTTGCTACACCAAATAGAGGCCAAATCAACGTTGCTATGCGAGTTTCATGACGGATCTTCATCAAAGGAGCCACCTTTCTTCGTCAAAACGATTCATGCTCCTAGTCCTCTTGCCACGCTATGTAAGTTCTAGCTACTTGTAGATTTAAACGATGATCTTGATGTGACATGGGATAAAATGCAAAGTAACATGAGTATGTTAGCCTATGGGAACCTAGTTTGCCCCTTTAGCATGAACATATGACTTTGGGTTATGTTGTAGCGACTAAACCATGCTATTCATGTTACATTGGACCTAGTTTGCCATGCAAGATTGGACCTTTGCTTGTGGTATGTTATCATGCACACTTGAAACCACTTTGACTCATGAAACATGTGCATGAATGTGACTTTGAGGCTATGCAAGTATATGAACCCGAAATCCCTTATGATAATATGCAAGTTTACCTTTTTATCACATGAGTAACATGGGCATGTTCATCCCTTCATGATAGGTTTATGACATGAACACTTATGCAAGTAATCCCCTCTTATGCTATGCATGTTTGTGGCCAAATCCCCTTGAGATACTATGCATGTTTGTGGCCAAATCACCTTATGACACTATGCATGTTTTTGGCCAAGGTTGTGCATGTGGAAGCCAATCCCTTTTTGGCATCATGCATGTTTTGAGGCCAATATGTGACGTAGTATCCTTACTATGTTGACTCGCTTTTGTTTGCGTTGGAAAATATGACTTTGGGGTAGTTAGATAAACATGAACATGTCGCGAAATCTTAACTTGAATATGACATGTGTATACTTGAAAATATGACTTGAAATATAAACATGGAAGTTAACATGTAAATATGCATAAAAACATGGGCTTGGGAATTTACCTATTAAGTTAGGTCTACCCATTGGGAATTTACCTATTAAGTTAGGTCTACCCAATTGCTTGAAAACTTGACCATGAACATGACACTAGGCTAAACATGAAAGTGGCCAACTCGAGGTTGGGTTGAGTTCGTAGCATAAATCTACCCGGACCCGCCCGGCTTAACTAGTAGCTACAAACAATAGGATCCAATGTGAGAAGTTGGTCATGTCGCGCTTAAGACCCGAGGTTAGACTAAGTTGTGGTGTAAATCTACCCGGACCCGCCCGGCTTAACTAGTAACCACAACAAGGTCTAATGTGAGAGGTTAAGAGTGCATTAATTAAATTAATGCCACATGATAAGGTTAAGTAAATTTGACTAATGACACTTAACCGATATGACACGAATGGGTAGGTTAAGTGGGACCGGACTTGATTTCTTAATGACACTTAACCATGCAAGATGATTAGGGGATGAGGTTAAGTAATTTACACTTAACCAATCCGACTTGGTAATTAGATGGGGTTAAGTAATCCACACTTAACTAATCTAAACACGGTAATTCGATGGGGTTAAGTTAAACACTTAACCAATTTAAACTTGGTAATTCAATGAGGTTAAGTAACCAATACTTAACCAACTTAATGTGATAATTTAATGGGGTTAAGCAACTTATACTTAACCAATTATACATGATGATTTGATGTGGTTAAGTGACCTAAACTTAACCAATCTAACTCGTTAATTTGATGTGGTTAAGTGACCTAAACTTAACCAATCTAACTCGTTAATTGGATGTGGTTAAGTGACCTATACTTAGCCAATCTAACTCGTGAATTTATGGAGGTTAAGTTAACCCATACTTAACCAATATAACGTGAAAACATGATAAGGCTAAGTCACGAATCACTTGAATACGCTTGACCGATTTGACTCGGTAATTTGACAAGATCAAGTTAATTTATATAATTAACCAATCTAAAATGATAATTAGACGAGGTTAAGTTATGGATTGCTTAATATACTTAGCCAACTTGACACATGGTTTGTAGGGTTAAGTCTTGGACTTGGATACTTAGCCAATTTTGACATGGTTTGTAGACGGGCTAAGTTATGAACTTAAGTGACACTTAACCCATTAGATAAACCCTAATTCGGAGGATTGGGTAAATAACCATAGTTAACAAGGATTATGGAAATAAGGCTAAGTGGTAAACCTTAGTTAAGGGAAACTAAGTAATAATTCTTAGTCAAGGAAATTTGGACCATTTCTTAGATAGATTAGTAACCCGGTACGTTAGGTCAACGTTTAAGTATGCGTGTAGGAGCAGGCTATCTGATTGAGATAAAGGCTCCAACGAACTGGGTAACGAAGCAGCGACTTCGGGGAACGTGAGGATATTCTTGGGATCCCTCTGTGAGCTTCCAGGTCAATATACTAGGCTCACGAGAGGTTGAGGTCTGCGGTAGAAGAACCAAGAATATGCCTTGGTTGCTATGCGAGCGACCTAAAGACTGGGGTGGATAGCAGTGAGTCGACGAATACATAAGGTGCCCGAGATAGCAAGTTCGTCGATCATCTACCATCTTGAGTCAAGCGTGTACGTACGGAAAGGCAGGGAACACCCAACAGACCATAATTGCTATCTAATTATGGGTGAGGTAGGCCGTAGGATGTGGGCTGGCCGGAGTGTAGTTCTCATGCAAGATTTTCTCTTGTGTTGCCTTTCACTAGTTGAGGGAGGGGTCTCGTGGGACCATAGCCACGTGTAGAAAAGCAGACCTTAGTATCTGCATCGGCAGATAAATCTAAAGCTCCCGACCGAGTCCTGTATTTCTTGTTTTGCCCTGTGACAGGACTCGGATGGCACGATGTGATACATGTGTATACAGTTATAGAAAAACGATTCACGATGAATGCGTGGGAAAAAGGGCACGGTTGAGGGTTAGCGTAATCCCTAGTGGCCTAGGTGGTTTAACCCAAACCGAAATACGAAAGCGTGCAATAGGTAAGCGTAATCCCTAGTGGTGCTAGGTAGCGTAAGTCCTAGTAGTCCAAACGATGATTCATATGGAAGAGCCTAGCTAGAACAAGGGTGACAGTCCAAACGATTTCAAGGATAATATGACATGAGGAAGCCCGTACGAGGTACGGCAAAGGACTGAACTTATATACATGGAAAGAAACATATGATTTGAGTAACCTATATATGCGATATTAGGTTGACATGGACCATTACACGACTTTGAGCAAGGGACATTCATGGTTAACACATGACGCGGGTAGGGATACTAGTACGAGAGGTGCAGAGCAAATATACATGTTAGAACTAGGAAGAATATACATAATAGATACCGTGGGATGTTAGACGGGGTAGATACCTTGGGATAATGTACTCGATAGAAATCTGACGATGTGATACCTTGACTTATCATAACACCGTAGTTTATCATGATACCTTAGTTTACCTTGCCACAGTAGTTCAACCGGCTACCCTGATTTATCTATCTTGTAGTTATCCTTATGTTTACTTTCAGTTTATGCATGTCATGTTACCTTTACCTGTTTTTATACTGGAAGTAGATAGGACTTACTCAGTCTTTTTAACTGACCCGTTTTGTTTCGCCTCTTTTCTTCCGTTTCCCCCCCCCAGGTTTCAGGGAGGAAACAATGCTGTTTAGTTCGGACTTCTTCTGCTTGAAGGTCATCATGGATGGCTTGGACTTCTCTTGGCTATGGCTACTTTACTGTTTTTACTTGGGGAATAATTTATTAAAAAGTCTTTATGCTTCTTTACTATTGCAAGACAGGTTTTGATGTACTCTGATGTAAAAGGCTTTAGACCTTAATTATTGAATTTATGAAAGTTCGATTTTACTTCCGCTATTTTATATGTTTTGTCTTGTGATATTTCTGTGTATGTTTACCAATAATGCCCCTCTAAAGCTAGTGCATTCCTTTGCGAGTGACCCTAGCGGAGGCGGGGTGTTACACTTACTCAAGTTATATGTTCATACAAACCCTTCGGGTTCAATTAGGTTAATTATTCCAATCCATTACCATATTCATTTATGGTTATAATGTGCTAAACCTCCCACATTAAGCCTACCACTTGTGGATGCTGGATATGCCGGTTGGTTTCGTGCGAACTTCTTCCACAAGTCAGACTTAACCTCGTTCTTAATACGTCTCGTGTTTATGCACTTAGATCCCTCACATTAGATTTACCACTTATGGTCGCTGGATATGCCAGTTGGTTCTGGGCGGACTTCCACCACAAGTGTAATCTAACCTCGTGTTTAAGCACAGTTACAGTTTCTAATTACTGTAATTCTAGGCATTTCAATTATTAACCAATTATTCCTATGTCGTTATAGGTTTTCATGCCCCTTTCCCAAGTTATGTTAATAATGAACCGTATACCCCAAATTAAGGTCTTTAACCACAAATTGATTTATGCCCCCAATTTCATGTTCATATATTTCATTCAAGTTATGCCCAAATTTCCAATTACAAGTTATGTCCAAATTTTAACGTTTTCCCCTCATTCTCAAATTAACGTGTTCGTATATTTCAGCGGCATGCCTAGACTAGAAGGTAGCCTGGCTATATAAAAATAAAAAGGAAAAATATAGAGGGAAGAGGACAGAAATGATCATACTAACAAGGCCCCCGAAATCACCAAGTTAAGAAGAATGTATATCCTACCATCCACATCCATCTACTCATCCACCAGTCACAGGCATCCATTGTCCTTAAAAGTTTTCTAATGCTTATATGAGCATATGCAAAGTTGTGTGTATATGTTCCAATACTAATGTGAAGATCAGGCGGTCTACTAATTCAGTTGACCTCCTTAATGCAATGTATGTTAGTGCCAGGAATCCAACATGTATGTAAATAATCCTATTATAACTTGTAAGTTCTATATTTGTGCACAATCATCCATCCAAATGCAACATCCATATGATGATACACCCATTTTCATCCAATAAAGAAGAAAAATGCACACACATCCATATGACGTATGAGAGTGATTGAGCCGGTCTATTGCCTAATGTGTGTGTATATGCATCCACGAGCAACCATTAGCAAACACTTGCATCCACTTGCATCCATCAAACATAACATGTTTCAAACACATGTTTACATCTATGGGATTTCTACTTAAAGGTCAAAGATTCGATCGATAGGACATACTCAAATGACAGAAACAAGTATAAATAAAAGCTTTGGAGAGGAAGTTAAGAACATACCCTCGAAAAGAACAGGGTATGAAGCACGAGTCTTGTCTTCGGTCTCCTAAGTTGCATCCTCTGGGTTATCCCCCCACTGAACCTTCATTAACTTGACTTCTCGGTTGCGTAGCTTCTTAACTTCTGGTCCAAGAATATGGGTAGGAACTCGACTAATTGTCGCCTCCTATTCCACCTCTACTTCTTCTAATATGCTTGGCTCAACTACTTCTGCGGTATCATGCAATCACTTCCGCAAATGAGAAACGTGGAAAACATCATGAACACCGGACAGTCTCTCTGGTATCTTTACCCTATATGCCATTTAGCCAATCCTTTCTGTTATGGAAAATGACCCTACGAATCTTGGTGCTAATTTCCCTAAAGATCCAAAGCGAACCACATTCCTCAAAGGTGACACCTTGATGAAAACCATATCTACCACCTCAAACTCAATGTCAGTCCTTCTCTTATCTGCGTAGGACTTCCGCCTATCCTTAGCTGTCTTCATTCGCCGTCTAATAAGATCAATCTTCTGGGACGTTTCTCTAACCATATCTGGTCCAAGTAGAAGTCTTTCTATAGACTCCCACCAACAAGCTAGTGATCTACAGGGTCGTCCGTACAATGCTTCGAAGGGTGCCATGCAATGCTAGCTTGATGACTGTTATTGTAGGCGAACTCTACTAAAGGAAGGTGCTCTTCCCAAGTCCCTTCGAAGTCTAGGATACACAGCCTTTAAAGACCCTCAAGAACCCTACTCACCCTTTTTGTCTGTCCATCGCTCTAGCGGTGATAAGCAGTGCTCAAACACAATTATGTACCTAATGCCTCTTGCAAGATCCTCCAAAATTTACTGGTGAAAATGGGGTCACAATCACTTACGATACTGGAAGGTACTCCATGAAGATGGACTATCTCACGAACGTAAACTGCTACCAACCATGCTGCCGTCCTCTTATTATTAACCAAAATGAAATGAGAGCTTTTAGTAAGTCTGTCTACTACAACCCAACTACTGGTGTGACCTTTCTTTGATCTAGGCAAACCATCTATGAAATCCATAGAGACGCTCTCCAACTTCCATTGTGGAACCTCCAAAGGATGAAGTAAACTAACGGGCTTCTTTTGCTCAGCTTTGACTAACTGGCAAATCAAACATTGAGAAATAAACTCCGCCACATCTTTCTTCATCCCAGCCCAAAAGAAAACCCTCTTCATATCTCTATGCATTTTATCTCCGCCTAGATGAATAGTCATCTTAGAATGATGGGCTTCCTCTAAGACTGTCTTAAACAAACTTCTAGTTTGGGGAAAACAAAGCCTCTCATATCATCGCAACCACCCTTTATCGTCTATGGAATATATATTGAGGTGACTAGAAGTCCCCCCCTTACCAAGCCTATCCAAGATGTATGAAATCTACGGATCCTTTCGCTACGAAGCTCCTATTTGATCCATAAGAGTAGGTCGCACCTCCAGTGATGCAAATAAGCCAGGCAAAAACTTGGTGGAGGGTCTAAAATCAAAAGTCGATATAAACTCCAAGCTTTTCCTTTCCACAAATAGAGGACTTAAGGCCATCCTCTGCCTACTCAGTGCGTCTGCCACCACGTTACCCTTGCCAGGGGTATAAGCAATCTCGAAGTCATAAGATGCTAGGAACTCCATCCACCTTTGTTGCCTTAAATTAAGATCCTTTTGCGAGAACAAGTACTTGAGAGATTTATGATCTGCGTACAACTCGAACTTCTCTCCAGGCAAATAATGACTCCATGTCTTAAACGCGAATACTATGGCAGCTAGCTCTAAGTCATGGGTAGGGTAGTTCTTCTCATGAACCCTTAGTTGTCTACCCCCATAACATACTACCCTTCCCTCTTGCATCAGAACCACACCAAGCCTTGTACCACATGCATCAGTGTACACTGTAAACACTTTGCTTCCATCGGGCAAGGTCAAGACTGGGGCTCTTGTCAGAGCCCTCTTTAATCACTGGAAAGCAACACCACAATCTATATCCCATGAAAACTTCATATTCTTCTTCGTCAGCCTGGTGAGCGGGGCTGATATCTTTGTGAAGTCTTTACTTAACTTCCTATAATAGCCCGCCATTCCAAGAAAGTTTCTCTCCTCCATTGCATTCTTTGGGATTTGCCAATCTTGAACTGCAAGTACCATCGTGGGATCTACTGCTATCCCTTCTTTAGAGACCACATGCCCTAGAAATCTTACTTATTTTCTCCAAAAATGGCATTTGGCGAATTTTGTCTTAAGCTGGTGTGCACGGAGAGTTTTCAAAACCTCTCTCAAATGTTGGGCATGCTCTTCCTCTCTCTTTGAGAAAATCAAGATATCATCAACAAAGACCGTGAAAAAATTATTTAGAAACTCCTGAAACACCCTAGTCATCAGATCAACAAAATAGGCTGGTGCATTTGTCAACCCAAAAGGAATAATGAGCCATTCAAAGAAACTATCTGAAGTCCTAAAAGCTATCTTGTCTATACTGTCCTCGGCCACCCTCAATTGATGAAACCCCATGGCCAAGTCTAATTGAGAAAATACTGATACACCAATAAGCTGGTCGAAAAGATCATCTATCCTCGGGAGTGGGTGCCTAGTCTTCTTAGTGAGTTTATTCAATTATCTATAGTCTACACATAAGCGAAGCGAGCCATCCGCCTTAATTGCGAATAATACAGGAGCACCCCATTCAGATATGCTTCACCTAATAAAACCTTTCTCAAGTAGCTCCCCTACTTGCTTACTAAGCTCCCTCCTTTCCCTTGGAGCGCATAGGTAATGCAACTAGCTTTGCATTGTCTACCAAGTATATACGAAAATCGATTTCACGCATCCGAAGTAAGCCCCGAACCTCCTAAAAAAACATCAGAATATTCATGGACTATTGGTACAGATTGTAGATCATCAATAGAAGTGTCAATAGACTCTAGGAAACTAAGCATGACAGACCCCTTAGGTCACAAGAAATCTCGAGGGTCCTCCTACGGAAAGTCAAAAGTCTAACGACGTTCCTCTCACAATCCAGAATGGCACCATACATGGCTAGCCAATCCATCCCTAGAATAAAACCATAACCCATAAAATCGAGCACATATGCGTCGCACTCAAACTCGACGCCTGACACTGATATTCTCAAACCCCGACAAATCATGGACAAATGAGCCGAACCACCAATGGGGTTTGAGAAAACAATGGGATCCACTACCATACTATTATTAAGGTGCAGAGCCTCAATTACAGAATCAGATATAAATGAATGCGAAGTGTCAAAATCAAAATGAGTTCTAATAGGATGATTGGAAAGAGAAATCAAATCTTCTACGGAAACTTTTCTACCTCTATCTGGAGCACTGATCGCGAGAGCATGCACTTGCCCTCCAGAAGCTCCTTCCCTTTGACCTTGTCCTTGCTTCTTCGGGAACTCCTTAGAAATTTGTCCGACCTCTCCACAACTGAAGCAAGCATTCTTCCTTCTTTTGCAGTCCTTGATCAAATGACCCTCGCGTACGCAATTATGGCACTTCATCTTATCCTTAGCCTTGTCATTCTTTCTGGCCTTCTTTGTTGTTGTTATTGGTGTCCCTTCTTGGGCCATACTTTATTGTTTTATGTTTCCTCAACTTTAACTTCTTTCTTTTCAGCCTTATCTTCCTCATGCAACAAGTCCATATCAATGAGCCTTTCAAAAGTTACTCCCATTGGAATATAAGACATAACTGACCCATAAAGGGGTTCATTCAATCCCCTAGAAAACTGCAAAGCTTTCTTATGCGGCGTATCTACTAGCTCAAACCCAAACTTCGCTAGTTGGTTGAATTTGTTAACATACTCTTTAACAGTCATGCTTCCTTGCTTAAGCGCCAAGAACCTTTCCATTTGCATGCTTTTCTCAGCCTGATAAAGAAACTTCATTTCAAACCTTTGCCGAAAATCATCCCAAGTCTCCACTGGACGCCCTGCTTGTGTCACTTCCCACCAGAACGAAGCTTCATCTTTCAGTAGCTAGGCGGCTAACTGAATCTTTCTATGATCGTCTACTTCGAAAATTCCAAATAGATCCTCCGTCTCTTTGAGCCAATTCCTTGCCTCTACAAACGTCTCGATTCCATGGAATGACTTTCCCCCCATAGCAAAGAAATCTTTGCAAATCTTAGAGAAATTATCTACATGTAGAGGAGGAGGAGGAATGACGGGTGCAGCTGGGGGAGGAACGTCAGCTTGACCACCGACAGGTGCTATGGCCTCTAGATACCTGCGGAACTAGCCTGGTATTGTAATGCCCTCAGGAATATTAGGTTCCCCAGACATGCTGAAAAGAAAAGGAATGGGATTTAGACAAAGGGATGAAAGATATTACATATGGCTTTGGAAATATGTTTTTCAAAATAGACTTCTCTTTATGAAAATGCTTTCTTTTAAAACCTTTTCTTTGAAAAGAAATTCAAAAACTTTATCCGATCTGGTAACCTTTAGCTCTGATACCAAGTGTGACACCCCACGTCAGTTAATGTCACTCATTAAGAGAATGCATTAAGTTCCGTGAAGCGTTATAGGTAAACAGAAACAAAAACATTAGAAGACAGATTAAAATAGCAGTGGAATTAAAAACTTTTGTTAATCATAAAATCATCGTAGTTCAAAACACGGTTATTAGGGTCGGCCCTGGCCTAGTGTGAGTCGTGCGACCGCACAGGGCCCATTAGGTCAGCCCCCCCCCCAAAAAAAACTGTATTACCTTTACTTGAGCTACTTTTTCTTGTCAGGATGCATGTACTTGATAGTAATTTGTCTATGCAAAATTAGATATGATTGTATGCTTTGTTGACATCAATCAATATATTAAAATGGAGATGTGGCTTGTGTGGACCTCTAGCTGACAAATTGAAAATGTGGGTAAAAACTTTATGAATTTGCTGAAATGCGCAATTTTCTCAATGGAGATGCACAGTAGAAAAAGCACATTTTCACTTAAGTTCAATTTCATAATGAAAAATTAAAGGCCCAAAATTTTGGGCCCACACTAGGCCCATAAATACTCAGGGCGGGCCCTGATGGTTACATCATATGTCCAAAAAACATAAGACCCAGCAAATTATTAAAATTTCTGTCTTGTACTTAAAATGTCAGAGTACAACAAATAAAGAAGCTTAATCCCCAAAACATAGCCATAGTGGAAGAGATAAGAACTCGAGCAATACATTTATGCAGCTCCAAGAAAGATGAAAGCAGAATCCTGATCAAGCTTGAGTATTCCCACCCTAAGAACCTGGGGGGGGGGGGGGGGGAGGGGGACGAAAGAGAAAGAAGAGGCAACAAAATGGGTCAGACATAAAGTCTGGCGAGTCTAGTTACTTTTAGAATATAAATAAGTAAAAGTATAATGACAGGCATATAAAGCGGATAAGAGAGATAACATCATAAAAGCCAGGTATGACACGGACAAACATAATAAAGTATATTACGCTTCTCTAATGATTCTTCTGCACCAATACTAGTGTCTCATTAACAAGATGATCCCCAACGAGTATAAGATGGTAGACTTAGGTGTACTTCCAGTGAGAGGTTCTCACCCCATACAATCAACAAACAACCCAACATACCGGAGTTACCCCTAAGGGTATTAACGGGCTCTCCAACATACCGGAGTCTAGATGTACTCTAGTTACTACCCTAATCGATCGGCTCCCTACTCCGTAGATACCATGTGTTGGCCCTATAGTAGGGTGTATCACTCCTAAAGTGGCAATCCTTCGTTTCAGGATGCGCACAACTAAATCTTCTGGTGTCATGGTGTCTAAACCTCCTCTGCCGGACCCATGTACGCACATGACCCTGTCGGAATGCGCCGCCCACACCATCCCCGACGTTTGGATCTCTTACAATTAGCCCAGTAAAGTGTGACCCGACTCTGACCTAGTTCGGGGTACTCATTTAATACATATATATGGGTTACTGACTGAAATGGTTCCCACACACAAGATTATACAAGCTTTCCCCTACGCTTGCATCCCCACTAGGTTTTCCAGGGATTATGCCATACCAGAGTAAAAGATTGCAAAACCCCATAGGTTAAGTGTATGGGCCTATATATACAAATATTACTAACCCACCCACTATTTCAAACAAGTTTACTTAACCCCTACTCAAGTTATATGTCATACAATCCCTATGGATTCAACTAGGTCAAGTATTCCAATCCATTACTGTAACAACCCAGGTTTTCGTGATCCTGAGTAATTGACATAAACCCAATGTCGACTATTCAAGCATCGGAAATACCGAATAGTTAATAAAAAGAAGTTTGAGGGTGAGAATATATAAGATAGAAAATTAGAATAGAAGAAGAAGACAACTGCAACATCAGAGTAAACATGAATCTGAACAATATATAATAGATACATAACTTTGAATAAAATCAGTATATGTATACAGTAACATTATCAGAGTATAACACTTACAACACAGTGGAAATAAACTATAGCTATATATTCTTGAAGTCTCCTGCTCCATCTCTCCAAGTATATCTGTAAAACCTGACTACTTGACTGCACTTACAAATTCGGGCACCTAAGAGTTTAGGGTAAAACAAAACAAAATAAACTCCGGATCAATCATGGGACTGGTGTGAGTAAAACCATTTACAACAGTTTGAGCAATTAAACGATATCTCATAAGACCACGCCGTATAACGGAACGGGTTTTTCCTTTATGAGAATCCAAAACACTTGGTCGAACATTCAAAAACATTTTGAAAGGAACGATAATCTTTATATCAAACTCATTTGATATTATAATAATGTCTATCAGCCACAATATAATAATCGTCTAGCAGAACGCTTTCATCTCACATTCCACATACATAATATATAATCAAAAACCACGGGCACTTATTAGCTAATGAATTCCAACAGGCAAGGTATAGGACCACCCTCCGACAGTGTGTCTCTAGATAGGAATACACCGGGTTCAACAAGAACATCTTGTAACCCAGGCTAAACATGACTGGTCACTCATTTCGCTTGAGTGTACCGAACACTACAAAAAACACCATATTACAACCTTAATTTTACAACGATGGTAAAAGCACTGTTGTAATATATGTTTTTACAACTTTTCCCCAGAAAAGTTGTAATAAACTTATTTTTAACAACTGTGTTATTTTGACAGTTGTAATAAAAGCCTATCACAACTTTTATTTTTTGACTGTTGTAATATATGACTATATTTTAATATAATTAACAAATAATAATTAATATTTAATACATTTACGTTGATTATTTATAATTAATAACTAATAATTACTATTAATAATCAATTAGGAAGTAATAATTAATAATTAATTCATAATATTTAATACTTAACAATAATTAATAATCAATTCGTAATAATTAATAATTAAATATTAATTATAATAAATAATAAATATTATTAATTATTGTCATTAAATAATTAATAATAAATAAATAAGTTTTAATAATTATTATCTAACATTCGTAATTAATATAATAAGTAATATATAATAATAATAGTATTAAATAATTAATAATTAATTTTTAACAATAAATAATTAGGAACTAATTATTAATATTAATAATTAAGAAGTAATAATCAAGAAGCAATATATAATATTTAGTAATTAAATTTTTGTGATTAGTAATTAAAACGTTTTTATTATAAAATTATAAAAACTTATTTTTAACAGGTCATTTTTCACTTGTTAATTCTAAATTGCTATATTTGATTTTATAAATTTGGATAAAATTTTAATTACAACAAATAAAAAAGATTTGAATCTGGCTTGTAAAAAAACAGCGGCTGCCCTCTTGATGCAAAAGACAAAATTTTGGCGGAAGACCAAAATTTGGCGTAAGTCTCTATCTCACTTATTGCGTATACCTTATGTAGGCCGACCACTCCGCTTCCCAAATTCAAAGTCAATCTACAATCTCTTCGATGGGGGCTAGGGATTCTTTTATGCCGCCTCTCTTTTTCTCATTTCTTTTCTCCATGTTCTCTCTTCACACTTCAATCTCCTCATCAGTATACTCGCTAGTCTCTCTCTCTTATCAAATCTATCTCATGTGTGAAGCAAAGGAGGAAAAAAAGTTTGCGTTGACGAGCTGAGGAAGAAGGTGGAACTATGGAGCGGAGGAAGTCGACCGCATATTTAGGAGCCAAGGAAGACGGAGGAAACGAAAAGTGGAAGGAAAAAAAAGAATGCGGAGTGCACAACTTAAGGAATAAAGGAAGAAGAACGAACAGACGCGCTGCGATTTGAGATCTCAGATCTGATATCTTTAGGTAATCCTAATTTTTAATTTTTGTGAAATTAACATATGTTTTGATTTTTGAATTCAAATTAGGGATCCCAATAATTGGTTTTACTCGCAATTTTTGTTCCCTGAATTTGATCAGACCTCAAATTATAGCAGATAAAACAAAACTGAAATCATCCTGAAATTATAGCTCATGAAACAAAACCGAAATCCTTGCTATCAGATTAACCATATATTAGTTTACCAGTTACATCTGAATCAGGAAGAACAAATAAGATGAACCATAAGTCTACTTGTATTGTAGATGTTTAAGTCGGACGTAATTGCTGCCAAATGTTTTTTCATTAGCATTTTTGTTGTTCATGAACGGGCCCTAAATGTTGGATATGATGGTTTGAAGTGGAAATAGATGAAATAACCAGCAAGCTTAGGCTTATGACTTATGATGTGTGCTTGTGTGAACATAGGAGATTCATCTGCATGTCTTGCGCTCACATAAAAAGGAAAGAAAGAAAAAGAGAGAAAGTTGAAAATTTTAGTCTCATTAAACGTTACTATGTAATATGATATGAGCAACTTATTGTAGTATACAATGTTGTGCTTTTATATTCCGATTATGCAAGCACTAGTTATCATTTCCCTATATATCATCAATTATTCAATTTTGTTTTCTCTTTTTTCTTTTTATGATGATGCTGTATCGTGAGGATTTGCATTTTCCAAATTGTAAAACAAGGAGCCATCATAACAACCTTTGATCGTTTCCTTTTGGTGCTGTCCATCCTTATCTTTCCTAAGAGAGAATAGCATTCTCCACTCTTGTGACCCTGCTCCCTTTTTACCATAACTTGACTAGTAAATAAATTATATGTATAGCAATATTTATAACAATAAATCAATAACCTGAATTTAACCTTTACAAATTGAAAAGTTCATTGTTATTGCTACTTTAGTGGAAAACTCTTTGAGGATGGCATGCAGTCATTATTTTGTTATTTTGATTACTGTTATAACCAGTAACCAAATGTTGATATGAATCTTTAATCTGTAATTTTTACCATGCTATATTCTTATTATGGTTCTACTTCAATTTTAGTTTCATATATCATTTTTAATTGGGACAAAGGACCGTCCAGATTGTGGTTTAATATGTTTTATGTGCAGTGATCTTGTCAATGGCTTCGGTTGACATCTGGTATGGTTTTGTAGCAATCTATGAGTCTGACGAATGACTGGGTACCTTTCATTGGCGGACCAAGCTTCAGTGGTGACCATGTAGCAAGGCTTCTATGTCTTTTGAGTTAAGACTGCATCAAGCTCTGTAATATCTGAAAATTATTGTTTGTAATAGTGAATATTTGAGTATTTTATTAAATTAGTTTGCAAATAACTATAATATCTGATTTGCTTATGGAGTATTGCTATGTTTAGTGTATTGTTCTTTTTAGTTGCAAAAGATGTCTTTTTTTTAAAACCCTATGTTAATCACAACAGTGCATAACAGTTGTAGTAGATATTATTACAACGGTGCATAACTGTTGTAATAAGGTTTATTACAATGGTATAAAAATGTTGTAAAATATACATATTACAACCGTGTTGCAATAGTGCAAAAAAGTTGTAAAAGATTTTAGTCTATTACAACTTCTTAATACACGATGGTTAGCCCACCTTTGTAAAATGTGTATTACAACGGTGTTCCACCATTGTAATAGGGTCATTTTGTTGTAGTGGAATGTATTATCACTAACGGTTGGGATCAGCAACCGTTTCCCGAAAGGGACAACATCGAAATAAATTATAGAAGTAAATGAAACTCCAGATCAGGTGACAATACACCCTACTTGGCAGCTAACCACTTAGCCATGCAACCTACCCGATTTTATACCATTTCCTGGTTGTGAGGCTATAGGCCACGCTTATCTCTGACAGATCACACCTTTATTCACTTTGAATGTCACATCGTCATACCCGCCAAATCACAAATTTGATTTTCCCAAAAATACCATGGGTATACAGCTAAGAGAAATGAATTCCTCCGCCACCAAATGTAAATACATTTGGAGAGATCAAATTACGCGATCTATTAAATATACTCTGTCAGACGTTCTTCCATATAAGTTGTCCTGGGACTGGACAGACCGAAGGTACTAATCTATAAATCCATCTTAGGCAATTTCCACCTAGGATTTTCTGAACAGCCCTTGCATAACTTCGTCTTCAGTTGTCTTCATCATATTTGATTCGCAATGCTAATGCCATATGGAGTGATTTTCAGATAATATATCTGATCCCGGCCTCTTCGTACAACGGAAGTGGTCAAAATCTTTGATATTCTGTGATTTAACTATCAAAGGAAAACATGTGTATAAACAACGGTCGTATTTGCAAATGGAAATCTTACTGATTAATCATCGTTTCATTTCCCAATTTCCCATTTATCGTTTCCATATATTCATAAATCCCTTATTTTCTAAAATTAGAAAATTTACGTTATTAACTTTGGAAAATGTTTCCGTCTCTAATTCGCGCATCAATATCTTCCCACCTCTATTAGTCTCTAACTATAAACTAGTAAGAGAACAACTTCCCAAGTATAAACGACGAAGGCCGAAATCAATATCAGATCGATACCCAGAAAGCCATTCAACTCAACTAATTTCTATTCAGTTTCTAATTTCAGTAATTCCATTTAAATTCCTACTTCGAACCCCAAATTCCTTTATAATATTTTATTTGCAAAATATTTACTTTAAATTAATATCATGTTACACGCGTGTGCGAAGCACGGGTCTAAACCTTCCTAATGTAAAATTTTCTTTTTATAAAACTCTATTCATTTTCCAAATATTTCCCTTTTATAATTCTATTTCCTTTCTAAATCAAAATTCCTTTTATAATTCTATTTATTAAATTTTATTTATTATATATAAATCCTTTTATATAATTCTATTCATTTTATATAAATCCTTTTATATAATTCTATTCATTTTATATAAATCCTTTTATATAATTCTATTCGTTTTATATATAAATATGTCATTTTCAATATTCACTTTGAAAATTTCCTTTTTACATTCCAGTATCTCATATGGTATTTAAAATACCAAATAACATGACCAGTGTCATCATAATCAATAATAGATTAACTATCACATCATATATCACAATATATGGAAACGAACAGTATTATAAATATTGAGGAATCCAGTTGGATCCCTCCAACCAGTTTCCCTGCATCCACAGATGTTAAACAATATAAATAACATCGATTTCATTTCAATATGAAATATTTGGATAAACAGAATCAATATTTGATTAACGATTTATATATATATCGTTATCTACAATTTCAACCAATAAACCAGCAGTTCAACCAAACAATCAACACACAGCAATCAATCATCATTTATCAATAATAGATTATATTTATAAAAATATAAACTATATAGAGTTAGTGAGATTTAATCACATTGGATGGTTATCATTAAATAACGATAACTGTCGATTGATTCAGACAGACAATTTACTTTACTATAAATTGTAACGAGCTCCAATTCACTCACATTCAGTTCCATTATGTAGCCACCGTCCATACGATCCCAACGGATCTCGTTTCGCTAAATTCTGTTAACATGTGAATAAGATATGATAAGTTCAAGTTCATATACATTTATTTTAAATGAAAATTTAAAATTTGAATTCCATTTGGGCTTTCACCTTTGATTTCGGCCTACTTCAAAAGCACCGACCTGCCACCGTTTTACACCCGTCTTCCCCATTCTCCAAATCCCATTCTCGAAAAATACGCTGAGCCTTCTTTCACCATTTCCAGGCTTCGAAAAAACAGAACTCTTTCCCTATATCATTATAAATCACGCAAAATCCACCATACTTCACCTCTTCCGATTCTCCATCTTCTCATACCCAAATTGTTGAACTCGAAGCTGCTATGATACTCACGTCGAAAGGAGCCCTTTTCAAGCCTACAGTGCTCGCACGACATCAAAATTCATTGAAATCCCTCAAGTCTTGCTAGCAGTTGCTAATCGAATCCACAAACCCAAATACACGGATCATTTCTCCAATCAATGCTTTGATTTCACGCCAACGTTACCCCTAGCTGCTATGGTGAACAACCGAACATCACCAACATCGAACGAGATTCAAGTTTCGCATACCAGTGTGAGGCTATGGCCTTCACGATCTCAAAACAACCGATATTAGCATTTTAAGATTTTTAAATGATTTGTTTTGATTTTCTAAAATATTGTTTGCTGCGTTTTTTTTTACTTTGTGAAGAAATGAGAACGAAGGAATTTATTTTGACCAAAGAGAAAGTAGTTTAGGGTTAGAATGAGGTAAGGGTATTATATAGGATAAATTTTGGCTTCCATTAGAAGTTTCATTCAATTTTATATTAATTTACATTTCATAATTAACTCAATTTATCACTCTAAAAATTCCTATGCTCATATACAACATCCAAAAATCATGAAAATGGACATACAGATAAAGTTTGACATCAGGACACAACGAATCTGGTTTCGTCGAATTTCGACTTCGTTTGCTCACATAGCGTATTTTTAAAGTCAAATTATTGACTATTTTTTAGATTAAAAATCCGTACGGCCACACACTGACTCCAAAAATCATGAAAATTGAAATCTAATAATAATTTAATATTCTGGATCTAACAAAACTGGTTTCGTCAAAAGCAGAGGTCGTTTGCAAAATTGGCTATTTTTAAAGCTCTAAATAAACCCATTTAAATATTAATATATTTAAAAATAATTTAATATTATCGTATATATTTACACTAGAATATCATACAGCTCCAAAATATTCCTATCTGACTTTGATAACTCGACATTTCAAATCTAGATTAAACCAGTGTTCAATTTATATCGAAAATCCATTTGTAATATAAATAAATCGTTATAAATTATAAAGGAATTCAATAGCGACTATTTGAAAAATTGATTTGGACATAAATCAAAATCTACACGATGAAATCCCTGTTTTTCTCTTCCGTTAGAAAAATATACTTCACCAGCTCCGAACATTTCCTTTTTCACAGAAATCCGACTTAAAACGGATTCGGTATATTCATTTAAAGTTCGAATCGCCAAATTGTGAACTACCGCACCATTTGAGCTCGATTATAATTATAATATAAACTATACGTTCAACTGTCGTTTATATAATATATTCGTTAACATAATTCAACTCTAAACTGAATTATATATTATAAATGATCTAATTCACACAATATTGTGAATTCCACTATTTCCAACTATTTCAGAAATTAAATATATTATTCTCTTAATTATATTAATTAAATTTTTAATATTATTTGATTAAACAACCATTTAATTCTCTTAATCACTATTTAAATAATTAAATAAATTAATTATTATCCATAAAAATACAGGTCGTTACAATTACCATATTCCGTTATGGTTATAATGTGCTAGACCTCCCACATTAAGCCTACCACTTGTGGCTGCTGGATATGCTGGTCGGTTCCGGGAAGACTTCTTCCATAAGTCGGACTTAACCTCGTGTCATAGCACATCTCGTGTTTATGCACTTAGACCCCTCACATTAAAATCATCACTTGTGGTCGCTGGATATGCCGGTCGGTTCTTGGCAGACTTCCACCACAAGTGTAATCTAACCTTGTGTCTAAGCGCGATTACAGTTTCTAATTACTGTAATTCTAGGCATTTCAATTATTAACCAATTATTCCTATGTCGTTATAGGTTTACATGCCCCTTTCCCAAGTTATGTTCATAATGAACCGTATTCCCCAAATTAAGGTCTTTAAACACAAATTGATTTATTCCCCAATTTCATGTTCATATATTTCATTCAAGTTATTGTAACACCCCGTATGTTGAATAACTTGCTATAATATAAAACAGGGTAGAATTTAATTTTAAAATCTGAATCAGGGGAAACGGGCTATGCCATTGCGTTCATCTCGGAAAAATACGCGAAATAGAGTCCGAGTTTTTGAAAATCGGAGTCCGTATGACCCAGTTAAGGCCCGAAGAAGTTTCAGAAAATTTAAAACAGATTTTAAATATCAAAATTTCAAATTTCAGAAGTGGCGGGAAAATTCCCGCCAGACTCAGGGAGTCGACCTGGGGGTTGACAGGGGTGTCGACCTGCCCACCAGGTCGACTAGGGTGTCGACCCTAGTGTCGACCTGGGGGTCGACCTCCCTGGTCGAGCCCAGGTGACCTGGGTGCACCAGTTGGCTTTTGGGCTGTATTTTGGTGGCTAGGACGAGATCTGATGGCTCTAATCTGATTTAGGGTTAATCTAATAGCCTAAAACACCTAACTAATCTATAAATACACCCTAAGACTACCCTAATTCATACTAAAAATAGATACAACACCGTTATGCCGTCAAAATGCAACTTGAAGGAGCCTCCATCAAATTAAAGAGGAAGATAGCTTCTCAAATCAACTTCTAATCAACTCTAGCAACTTAATCTTCTTCTTAGGAGTGCTAATCAACAAGTTGTGAGTTTCTATATCCTTAATGACCAATTTTTGAAATGATTATGATAGGATATAATGAGGTTATGACTATGAATGTGGATCAATGCAAGTTATGCAAGTTATATGCTATGCGTTAATGATGTTATGCATGTTATGCAAGTTATATGCTAAGTGTTAATGATGTTATGCAAGTTATAGGCTAAGTGTTCATGATGTTATGCAAGTTATGCAAGTCATATGCTATGTGATCATGATGTTATGCAAGTTACGCAAGTCATATGCAAAGTGTTCATGATGTTATGCTAGTTATGCGAGTCATATGCTAAGTGATCATGATGTTATGCAAGTTATGCAAGTCATATGCTATGTGTTCATGATGCTAGTTATGCAAATCACTATGATAAACATTGATCCATTATGACACCATGATTATGCAAGTTTGGTGTATGATTATATGCAAGTTCATATATGATTTGTATGCAAGTTTGGTGTATGATTATATGCAAGTTCACATATGACATGTTATGCAAGTATGGTGTTTGATTATATGCAAGTAACATGTGCAAGTTTACACCTTTGTATGATATGCATACATATGCAAGTTAACCCCTTTGTATGTCATACAAACATATGCAAGTTTACCCCTTTGAATGACCTAAGTAGCTTGTGCAAGTTACCCTCTTTATGACATATGTGATTCATGCAAGTTTGGGTTGATTATTTATGCTAGTTGGGTTTGATGCTATATGCATGTTGACACCTTTAAAACCCATGTTGATGCTAATGTTATGCAAGTTGAACCCATTGTATTTGTGATGAATCTTTCCTTTTATGTCATGTTAGTGAATTACGTGGGGAACGATGGGGTTAATATACATGTTAATGAAATGGTATGAAGTTGGTATGATTATGCATACCATAAAGTGTATGGACATAATTGAGTCAATTATGTACATCGTTAAAATTGGAATTAATTAGGGAAAATTAATTCGAAATATGGGGGTGATTAATTAGGTGTAATTAATCGACTAAGACACGAGGTTGGACCCTTTTGTAGCATAAGACTGCCCGGAACCGACTGGCAAATCCAGCGGCTACAAATGATTGGCCCAATGTGAGAGGTCTTAGGCACAAACTAAATATTTGACAAGTGTATAGACACGAGGTTAGACTCGGTTATGGCGTAAGGCTGCCCGGACCCAACCGGCAAATCCAGCTGCCGTAAAAGATAGTCTAATGTGAGAGGTCTTTACAACGGTTACGTTCTTAATCAATTAAGAAACACTTAACCAGATAAGCATGTAGTGGGCATGAGGGGTTAAGTGGGTGCCTTGGGTGTCATGTGGCAATCAAGTAAGTGCCTTGGGTGGCATGTGGAAATCTAGTGGGTTGCCTTGGGTTGCAATAGAAAATACGATTAGAATACTTAACCAAGTGGAAACATGTAATTAAACATGATTAAAGGGTTAAGTGGGATGCACTAGATAAAGAGACAAGCTTAGGTGGGTAGCTTGTGGGGGCCCATTTCAACCAGTAACCCATAGGTATCTTATTGGGCTCGACCCATGTCGAGGACGGGACACGCGTACTGGGCTTGACTATAAGAGGCCAAAACGGGTTAGCGGTGGCAACGCAAGTCCAACGGGTTTCATATGCGTGTGTGGACCCGAGCTGGTAGGTAAGACGTTGTTGCATCGTGTAGGTATAAGCCGTGCACCATTGGTTGTATCGGGTTGCCACTTTGGGGAGTGATACACCCCACTGTGGGGCCAGCACGGGTATCTATGGTAGGGAGCCGATCGCTTGGGGAGTAGTGGGTACACCTAGTGGAGATAGGGGCAGACGGCACCTATGTAGTCAGCTAGGGGTACACGAAACTACTGGGTAAATTTCCTAAGTCCTTGGGTGGTATCAACCTTTAAGTAGGAATGACCGGTGTGGTGCAGTTAGATGCGTCTTTACCGTTATCTTAGTTCATCCTATGTCTAGTTGGCTACTTAGTGTAGTCATTTATCCCCAGTCATCACCGTACCAAGTTTATATCATACCCTAATTACTTTAATGATTGTGTTGTTAAAGTTATTGGGCTCACTCAGACTTATGTCTGACCCCGTTGTTTTTATCTTTTTCCCCCTCAGGTCCTCAGGTTGGGCCTAGTACTAGTGGGCTTTGATCAGATCGCTTATCTATCTTTTGGAGCTTGGACCGTGATGTAAAGCCCAGCTTATCTTTCCTATTATGGCTATTAGTCTATGTAGTGGGATTATGTACTTATGTTTTTATCAGGATGGATATTTGGTACTTAACTTTTCTTTTATGGTGTTGTAACTAAACATGTTTATCTTCTGCTGCAATGAAATGATGTTTTAGATTTCAAGTATCATTTATATCTGTCTTGTTGTAATTTTTCTGTTCTATATTCACTTAAAATACTCCACCGAAGTTAAGGCATTCCCTTAGTGAGTGACCTTAGCGGGTGTGGGGTGTTACACGTGGTATCAGAGCGAAGGTTACCGGAACAGATAAAAATTTTAGAAAACTATTTTTCTAAAAACATTTTTGGAAGAAGTATTTTCAAAAACATGTCTTTTAGGAGAAAAGTTTTTGAAAAAAAAGAAGCATAATCCCCAATAGCCATATCTTTATCTTTCGAATTCTCCGTTTTGAATCTTTCCTTTTTCGTTTCAGCATGGCTGAAGATCTTAACTTTCCGGTGGGTGTGACGATACCAGTATGGTATAGGAGATTGATGGAGGCTAGGGCCGCCACTGCGGGTCCAGCAAATGTCCCTCCACCAACAATAGCACCCGATCTTCCTCCTCCCCCTCCTCCTCCTCGCACGGATACTTTTGCTAAGACTTGCAAGGAATTTAAGGCTATGGGAGGGAAACTTTTTCAAGGATCAGAAACTTTTGTGGAAGCTAGAGATTGGCTTAAGGAGGTGGAAGAGTTGATAGATATCTTTGAGATGGAAGAAGGAAAGAAAGTCAAGTTAGCTGCTTGGTTAATGAAGGGAGAGGCCTCATTCTGGTGGGAGGTCACTAATGGAGAACGTCCTGTTGACTCTTGGGCGGATTTCAGGCAAAGATTTGTGGCAAAGTTTCTCTCAAGGGAGGAGGAAAACTTGTATATGTAAAGGTTCTTGACTCTAAAGCAAGGGAACCTCTCGGTGAAGGAATATGTCAACAAGTTTAATCAATTGGCAAGGTTTGGCATAGACTTGGTGAATACACCGGAGAAGAAGGCTTTGAGGTAAGGGCTTGAATGAACCGATGCATGGATTGGCTATGACTCACATCCCTATGGGGGCCACCTTTGAGAAACTAGTTGACATGGCACTCATGCATGAGGAAGAGAAGGGTCCCAATGCTAATAAGGCACCCGAGAAGAAAGGAGATCAGAAGAGACCTCAACAGCAATAGCAAAACAAGGGTGGGAAAGGCAACGATGGCAAGGGAAAGAAGAAGTGCTTCAATTGCGGGATACCAGGCCACCTAAGCAAAGATTGTCGGAAGAAGAAGAAGACTGGCTGCTACCACTGTGGTGAAGCAGGGCATCTAGTGAAGGACTGCCCTAAGAAGGGGCAAAGGACGGGATCTACCTCAGGAGGACAGGTGCAAGCTCTTATGGCACCGGGTCAGGCAAGGGGGCAAGTTCAGGCTCTCGCGGTTCCACCGATTCAGGAAAGAGGTAGAACTATTTCCGTTGAAAGTCTGGTTTTTCTGTTTGATCATCCTGTCCGTACTTTGTTTGATTCTGGCGCATCGCATTCGTTTATCTCATCATCATTAGTTGAGTCACTGCACTTAGACACCAGTCTAGTAGATGATCCCTTGGTTGTTTCAAACCCAATTAGGGGTTCCACTTATTTGTCCATGATATGTTTGGGTTTGAAGATTTCTATACTTAGCGTTGAGTTTAGATGTGATGCTTTTGTTTTGGGCTTCACGGGCTATGGGTTGATTTTGGGCATGGACTGGTTATCAGTAATGGTGCCGTTCTTGATTGCGAAAGGAGAGTTGTTAGGCTCATGACCCGCTTGGGGAACACTCTCGAGATCTTTTGTAATCCCATGGATTCTGTTATGCTAAGTTATCTTGAATCGCTTGACGCTTCGGTCGAGAGTTTGCGATCTATTAGAGTGGTCCGGGAATACTCGGATGTGTTTGAGGAGGTGAAGGGCTTACCTCCGAAGCGGGAGATAGACTTCCGAATATATCTGATGGATAATGCTAAACCAGTATCTTTACCAGTGCGCCACATGGCTCCTCGTGAGAGGAGGGAACTCCATAAGCAAGTAGGGGAGTTGCTTGAGAAGGGGTTCATAAGACGAAGTATATCGGAGTGGGGTGCTCCAGTAGTTTTTGCCACGAAGGCGGATGGGTCCCTCAGACTTTGTGTAGACTATAGAGAACTCAACAAGCTCACAAAGAAGAATAGACACCCATTGCCGAGGATTGATGATCTTTTTGATCAGTTGGTTGGCGCTTCAGTATTTTCTCAGTTGGACTTAGCCACGGGGTTTCATCAGTTGAGGGTGGCTGAGGATAGCATAGACAAGACTGCCTTTAGGACTCCGGATGGTTTCTATGAGTGGCTGGTGATGCCATTTGGTTTGACGAACGACCCTGCATACTTTGTTGATTTGATGAGTAGGGTGTTCAGGGAGTTCCTTAATAAGTTCGTGGTGGTCTTTGTGGATGACATCTTAGTCTTTTCTAAGAGTGAAGAAGAGCATGCCCTACATCTTAGGGAAGTGTTGGAGACTCTTCGAGCACATAGCCTTAAGGCTAAATTCTCTAAATGTCACTTCTGGAGGAAGGAAGTGCGGTTCTTGGGGCACGTGGTCTCCAAGGAAGGGTTAGTTGTGGATCCCGCGAAGGTAGTATCCATCCAAGATTGGAAAATTCCGAAGAATGCTACCGAGGTGAGGAGTTTCTTGGGGTTGGCTGGCTACTATAGGAAGTTCATCAAGGACTTCGCGAAGATATCAGCCCCATTAACTCGCTTGACGAAGAAGAATCTAGTCTTCGTATGGGACGTAGATTGTGATGATGCGTTCCGACGGTTAAAGAGAGCTTTAACCACAGCTCCAGTCTTAGTGTTGCCAGATGGGAGTAAGCCATATGTTGTCTATACCGATGCTTGTGGGACAGGACTGGGCGCAGTCTTAATGCAAGAGGGAAGGGTAATAGCCTACGGAGGAAGGCAATTGAGAAAGCATGAGAAAAATTACCCTACCCATGATTTAGAGTTGGCCGCTATTGTTTTTGCGCTTAAGATTTGGCGCCATTATCTTCTGGGCGAGAGATTCGAATTATTCACTGACCACAAATCATTGAAGTACTTGTTTTCTCAGAAGGATTTGAACTTGAGACAACAAAGGTGGATGGAGTTCTTAGCATCCTATGATTTCGAAATAGCGTATACCCCTGGCAAGGGTAACGTGGTGGCGGACGCCTTGAGTAGAAAAAGGTTGTCCTTGAGTCCATTGTTCGTGGAACGACGAAGCTTGGAATTTATCTCGATGTTTGATTTCAGACCTTCCGTTGACTATATACCCGGTTTGCTGGCATCCTTGGAGGTTAGATCTACTCTTTTGGGGAGGATTGGCGAGGCACAGCGGGACGACCCACAGTTGGTTGAGTTGGTAGAGAGGCTCATAAGGAGGGAGTCGTCCAACCATTTGAGTAGGTCACCCTAGACGATAGGGGGTGCTTGCGTAGAGACGGTAGACTTTGTGTACCGCAAGACGAGGGTTTGAGGAAGGCTATTCTTGATGATGCACACCGTTCTAGGATGACCATTCATCCCGGTGGGGACAAGATGTACCAGGACATGAAACGAGTTTTCTTTTAGGCCGGTATGAAGAAAGATGTGGCCGAGTATGTCGCTAGATGCTTGGTGTGCCAACAAGTGAAAGCGGAGCAAAAGAAACCAGGTGGGTTGCTTCACCCATTGGAAGTTTCGCGATGGAAGTGGGATAGCGTCTCGATGGATTTTGTTGATGGGTTACCTAGGTCAAGGAAGGGTAATACGGGAATTTGGGTTGTGGTAGACAGACTTACTAAGAGCGCCCATTTCATACCCGTAAAGAGCAAGAGGACTGCTCCATGGCTAGCTTCAGTTTATCTTCGAGAGATAGTTCGATTGCATGGGGTACCTTCTAGCATAGTGAGCGATCGAGATCCTATCTTCACTAGCGAGTTTTGGAAGAGTTTGCAAGAAGCAGTGGGGACTCAGTTGTGTCTGAGCACCGCATATCATCCTCAGACGGACGGCCAGACCGAGAGGGTGAATCGTGTTCTGGAAGACCTTTTGAGGCTTTTTATCTTAGATTTTGGAGGTATATGGGAAGAGCATCTTCCATTGGTGGAGTTCGCGTATAATAACAGCTTTCAGTCCAGTATTGGTATGGCTCCTTTCGAAGCTCTTTATGGAAGGCCTTGTCGATCACCTACATGTTGGTGGGAATCTACGGATAAGATCTTGCTTGGGCCTGATATGGTTAGCGGGTGTGGGGTGTTACAGTTATGACCAAATTTCCAAAAGTTATGTCCTAATTTTACCGTTTCCCCCCATACCCAATTTAATGCGTTTGCATATTTCAGCGGCATGCCTAGACTCGAAGGTAGACTGGCTATATAAAAATAAAAAGGGAAAAGATAGAGGGAATAGGACAGAAATGATCATACTAACAAGGTGGACATATAATGGCAGAAATAGGCATAAACACATAATGGCATAATGACAAGATAGGTATATAAGATCAAATCTGATGAACATGTGACAATAGAGACGATTCTAATATAATAGGGACATCATAACAGGAATGATGAAGTCTAAATAATGAATTAAATATCCAACTAATAACTGATTTAGCCACAAACGTAATAGGAGCAAGCAAGATGTGATCTAAACAGTGAATTAGATCCATAAATAATGGCAGATCTGACATGATAAATAGGTATAGGTTTAGATCTGGTTCATAGTCATGTCAGAATAACTTAGGTAAATAGGTTATACCAGATCTGATATGAATCAAATAATCACATGCATAGTTCCAAGTTATAGTCGTGTCAAAATTTACTTTTAAATATTTAGATCCAAAATTAACATAGACTCAAAGAGTTTGGATCTAGAAAAATATATAAGGGATTGCTGGTGTTGAATTATAGATCTCTAAAATTGAGTGACTTGATTGTTAAAGAAAAGACTCGATTTAATCTGGGCAGAGGAAACATCTAGTTCTCCATTATTTTTGGTGTGGCGAAACAAGAAAAATGAGGCCATATATATATACATACATACATATATATATATATATATATATATATATATATATATATATATATATATATCTGAGACAAATCCCTAATCTGTCCAGATCTGCTGCAGGGGGTCAACCCCACTATAGGGTCGATCCATGGATCGACGCCCCCTTGATGGGTTCAACACCCCTGGGAAGGAATTTTCTCGCTCTCCCAAATTCCCAGATTTTGAACTATTTTCAATTTTCTGGACATATTTTATTCATATATATTCTTCTTATGCGTATACAAACTTCAAGCCTTAATAACTTCTTCATACAGTGTCCATTTTACGCAAACCAGGTGTCTATTTTGACCAGAATTCCGAGACGAACGCAATGGCACAGTCCGTTTCCCTTAATTCAGAATATTTAATTAATTATTCTTTAATTTGTCATCTTTATTGTTGTTAAAATTACGGGGTGTTACATCTATTACTTTGGATATTCCTGAGGACCAGATCACTTGGGATCAATTTAAAACTAAGTTCGAAGAGAAATTCATTTCTACGGTCCAAAAATCGATACTCTTTAAGGTATTTGTTGAGTTGAAGCAAGGTGGAAGGCCTATATATGAATATGTGATTGAGTTCGAAGCTTTATCGTAGTATGCTCATTTGTATATCGAGACCCTTTATCAAAAGAATGAGAAGTTTATTACTGGTTTAGATGAGAATCTTGGGAAACAATTGATCAACCATATTGATGGTCCTTATGAGAAATTGGTCTAAAAGGATTTATGGAAGAATAGTTGTTTCCGAAAAAGGTGGAGGTTGTTGAGGACATCAAGGTGGTGGTAATAAGAAAATGTGGAACAGTAAGAGAAACCAACAACAACAAGGAAAGAATAGCCAGAAGAAACCAAAAGGCGAGATTACTTGTTATAACTGTCAGCAGAAGGGTCATCTTGCTGAAGGAATGTAAAAATGCGAAGGTGGAAAAAGAAGTGCTTTAACTAAGATAAGCCTGGGAAAATAAAGAAGGATTGTCCAGAACCACCAAAGGATAAGCAAATTGTGAGAGCATATGTTTTAGATACGGTTCCATCTTCCTCGAGAGGTCTGACTGCTAAGGAGAAGGGGAAGAGTGTTGTGGTGCAAGGTATGCTTTCTATCGGAGATGTTTTAGTTCGAGTTTTGTTTGATACCAGAGAAATGCATTCTTTTATCTGTAATGAGCTTGTTTGCAAATTAAGTTTAAAACCTAAGATTTTTGATAGAAGGGGTTCGTCTAGTCTTTGTATGCTTTATCATGGTCTAGTTTTATCGAGTCATGGTTGCACTTTTATGTGTGATTGTTTTGAATTTCGCTTGGTTTGGGATTATTTTGGGTATAGACTGGCTCAAGAAGTATGCGACTATTGTGGATTGTGAGAAGCTTGATGTGACAACCAGGAATGCGGAAGGGAGAACAATAATGATACTTTGCCTACCAGAGGATGGAGTTCTGGTTATCGTTTTTTATTCGCTGATGATTCCATGGGATGGGTTGTCATCTGTGCCAACCATACAAGAGTTTTTTGATATGTTTGATGAGATCAGAGGATTGCCACCGCAACGAGAGATTGAGTTTTAGATTGATTTGGTGGGTGGAGCCAGACCTATTGTTATGTCTCTTAGGCAGATACCGCCTAAGGAACGATAAAAGTTAGAGGTACAAGTGAAGGATCTTTTGAGTAAGAGATTTATTCGGAGAAGCGTGCCCGAATGGAGTGCACTAGTTGTGTTTGCGACCAAGGCTGATGGATCATTGCGATTATGTGTGGATTACCATGAGATGAACAAGGGGACCAAGAAAAATAAGTATCCATTATTATGGATCGATGACTTGTTCGGTCAGCTTCACGAAGCTTAGGTGATTTCCCAATAGATTTGGCAACGGGATTTCACTAATTGAGAGTGGCTAGGGATAGTGTGCCGAAGACTTCTTTTGGGACACTGTCTAGATTTTATTAGTGGTGGTAATGCCATTTGGATTAATTAACGCGCCAGCGTATTTTGTGGATCTTATGAATCAAGTTTTTAGAGATCAGTTGAATAAGTCTATGCTTGTGTCCATGAACGATATATTGGTTTATTTTAGGACTGATGAGGAACATAAGATGCACTTAAGAATTGTTTTGAAATTTTGTAAAAGAATCAGTTGAGGGCTAAGTTTTTGTAATATCACTTCTGCAAGGAGGAAGTAAGATTCTTCGGTCATGTCGTGTTGGGACGAGGAATAGCGATGGATCCCCCTAAGGTAGCAACAATATAGGATTGGGTTCGACCCAAGAATATGACAGATGTAAGGAGTTTCCTTCATTTAGCAAGGTATTATCAATGATTTATCAAGGATTTCTTTAAGATAGCTGCACCATTAACCGGGTTGATGAAGAAGAATTAGAACTTCACGTGGAATGCAAAGTGTGAGAAAGCCTTCAGAATTTTGAAAGAGATATTAAAGGGTGCTCCTGTGTTGACTATTCTGAATGTGAATGAAGAGACGGTGGTATACAACAGTGCTTGTGGAACTGGGCTTGGAGCGGTGCTAATGCAAAAGAAATGATTTGTGGCTTATGGGAGTTGACAACTGAAGACGCACGAAATGAATTACCCAACTGATTGGCTTAGAGTTAGCGGCAATAGTATTTTCTCTGAAGATTTGGAGACATTATTTATTGGGAGTTAGATTTGAGTTGTTTATCGATCATAAGTCATTGAAGTAACTTTTCTACCAAAAGGATTTGTATCTTTGGCAGCAGCGATGAATCTTTGGCAGCAGTGATGGTTAGAGTTTTTGGCATCATACGATTTTGGAATAGCCTATACTCTAGTAAAAGGTAATGCAGTGGCATATGCATTAAGTCGAAGACACGAGAGTTTGGAAGATAAGTTCTTGGAATGGAAGCATCTCGAGTATTTGGCCGAATTTTATTTTAGACCTCACTGTGAGTTAGAACCCGACATGTTAGCAAACTTATCAATTAGACCAACTCTCATCGAAAGGATTGGAGAAAGCCAAAAACGAGATAATAAGCTTATGGACATCATACGAATATTGGAAATGAAAGTTGAAACCTAGGAGATTAAGGATTTCGAAGTCAATAAAGGTTGTTGTCTTCGTAAGAATGGACAATTGATTGTTCCTGACATAGATGGACTGAGAGTTGATGTTCTGAAGTAATTTCATCACTCAAGGTTGACGATTCATCCTACTGGTAATAAGATGTACCGAGATATGAGGAGGATTTACTGTTGGGAAGGTATGAAGAGGGATATTGATAAATTTATCTCGAAGTGTATGAACTGTCAATTGATCAATGCTGAGCAGAAAAAGCCAAACGGACTATTACAGTAGTTGGAAATTCCTACATGGAATTAGGAGCAAGTATCAATGGATTACCTAGGATAAGGGAAGGGAATGATAATATTTTTGTTGTCGTGGATCTCTTGACTAAAAGTGCAAGATTTATTCCTATCAGATCGACTAGGACCGCATTGAAGTTGGCTAAATAATACCTTAAGTGGATAGAGTAACATCCCTGAGATTTTAGAACAAATTTAAAATTTATTTTTAATATAATTTTATAAGAAAATACGGCAGAATTTAAAATTTCTATTTTTAAATTATCGCATAGCCCTAAAAAATAACCATTTTGTATAGGAATGAATTTGGACTCGAAACCGCATCCATTGAGTTCAAAATGTCGTTTACCTGATCGAAAAGTATAAACTTCGACATATTTCGAGCTTTGGAGTTTTAGCAATTTGGTTGGGTCTTGGTTTGGCTAAACCTAACCCACTCCGTATACCCCCATCAGCCCTCTCCCATTCCTTCACTTTCAACACTTAGCAAAAACAGAAAATGGGGATTGGGAAAGGGAAATAGAAATTCCTAAGCTATGATTCTTGATTCCAAGCACAAATCAAGTGCTAATTTGGAGGGACAACTTGTGTAAGCTTCTCTATCTTCTCATTCTTGCTTTTTCTTCGATTTCTGAAATTTCGTTTGACCTAATTCCTAAGAAAATCATTTATATGAGCTTAGTTTGAAGATTAGCAAGCTATATTAGAAGAGAGATCATTCTACCATGTCACTGGACCGACTTCTTGTTTCTAAACAAGCTAAGGTGAGAAACCAAAGCCAAAATGGCTAGGTTAAAATTACCTGTTTGCTAGTTAATTGTTTGAGTTATGAGATGATTTTGGTTGATAACGTAAGTTTATTAGGATGTTAAATAATGATCAACATATTAAAAATATGATTTTTAAGTGGTGAGTTCTTCATGAGTTCTTGTGAACACACATCTACGCCTCAAGCATTTATGCTTGTCTAGTGTGCCCCAGGCACGTATATGTTGTGTGTGCTCTTATCACATATGTGTTGTGTGTGCATTGCATGTGTAATGTTTGGTTTTCATGAATTTGAAATTTTTTGTGTTTTAAAAGAAAATCCTTTGCATTTTCGTGAACGTGTGTATATGCATGTTGTTTTTGTGCTTTAGAGAGTGTATGCAAGCTTTCTAAACATTTGGCTTCAATACGGGAAGTCCGAGATTGCCCAAGCTTGATTTGGAAGTCGTAGGCAAATAAAATAGTTAATTGTGTTAGATCAAACGTCTGAAACGAAGCAACAGACGTTTGTAAAAGCTTTCGGGCAAGCAAAATAATTAATTGCATCAGGTCAGACGTCTGATTTGAATCGCTATTTTGTGATAATTAATTAGTTCAGGTTAGACGTATGAACCGAAGCAATAGACATCTGATTTGGATTGCTGTTTTGTGACCAGTATCAGGTCATACATCTGTCCCTTTGTTCCAGACATCTGAAACCTGTTTTTGGATTGTTAACCAATGGAAACCACGATCAACAGTTTAGGTCCATTCAGGCTCTTTCGCAGCCGAGTTTCGGCCCATTTCACCTTTATTTGTGACTTTTAAGTTTCTCTGATTCACAGATTTCAGAAATTAACAACGAGGATATGATTTGGAATTTATAAATCTTTTAACTAAGATTTAATGTAAATTTTCCAAAGTTTTTCAATTTATTAAATTAAATTGGAATTTAATAGAATTCAATTTAGTGATAATCGAGATGAGCTTCCGTGATGGAAAACCATTACTATTTATGGAATTTAAAAGGTTTTGTCGTTATTCCACTTATAGTATTAGTTTGATACAGAAATTTATATTGATTATGAATTGTTCAAATTTTCGTGAAGTTTCCATATTAAATGGAAGATGATTTTGGGGTTTATCGTGACTGTGTTTTAAATGACATTGGTTCTTCAGTTAAAGATAGAATTAATTTCCAGAAAGTTGAATAATCGTCAAGCAATGATTTTAGAAATTGAAACTAAGTATAGTTTAAAAAAATCTTTAATTAGATTTGGAATGAATAAATGGTAATTAAATTTACCAAAACATGAGATGTGTTATAACTAAATATACATGGTTATTGATATTAATTGTGATTGATTGATTGTTTGGATTATGCTCGACCAACTTATAAGCAAAATTTTCTTTTACATTTAGCATTAGGTTGGGTAGAAATATTTATATGCTAACACCTTGTGAAACAATTCACGATTTGATTGTAAGGTGTTTAGTGATGTTGTTTAATTCATTTCAAATTTAATGAATGATTTTGAAATGTGACTTTCTTAAGTGAAAAGAAATGTTATTCCCGATTTTGGACAGGGAATGTTTTATAAAATGTTTTATAAAACAGAAAGGATTTCGAGAGCTGAACCCGATGTTTCGAAATGATTTAGAGATGTATTATGTGTTTGACATTGTAATTCATCACATAGCCGATTATTTGCTATTGATGATATATCTATTTGGTGGTGGAGAATTTACTCTCTTGCTTATCACCCTTCTTTGAGACATATGAGCTCAAATGTTATATGATTAATAGTGATTGATCATATGTCTGAATTGCTAATGTGAAGTACTATAGTTTGAAAGCACTTGTGATTATTATGTTGTGAAATGATTTTCCCTACTTCGGGATATAAAAATGATTTAGTATGTGGCAAAAGATTCAGGTAACATTGATGACTAAAAGTATGGGGTAGAGAGGACGCAAAACCTTAAGACTTGGTCAGTGGTCAGGTGTAGCCTGCTCCATGTGTCGGAGGTGCACATATATATATCGAGTGACTAAGGAATAAAACCGTGGCCTTGTTGATGGGAGAAACCTCCTGATATTTGGTTCATACTGTTTGTATGCATTATGTTGTTTTGGAATTTATATTTTCAAAGATTTTGGTTCGAGATCTCGAAGTGAAATCGACTTTGATATGAAAGCTAGATATGTATTTCAAAAGATTTGAAATAAGAAATCGGGAACAAAGTCCAAAGAAATAATTTCTGTAAAGATAACTGGATTTTGGAAAACCTAAATTTGGCGATTAAGCCTAAATGGGTAGATTGAGGAATTGCATGTTGTCTGATGCATAGCAGATTCGTAATTTCATTATTTATGGTAGTTGTATGTGCACTAGCAACTAGTGGAGTAAACCCGTTCCGTGTCATACGGCGTGGTCCCATGATACGCCTCACTTTTAAATAAGTTAATTATAATTGTAGATTTTCCCATACCTGTCCCATGATTTACTTGTAGTTTGTTTTTCCCTTGCATACTCGGGTGCCCATATTTTCCATACGGGTAGTCGTGTAATTTGTTTTGTAGATTATTTCATTGAGCAGGATCCTGGATTGAAGATTGAAGATGTGTCCAGAGCATTGATAGCCTTTCGTTGTGTTAGTTTATTTGTTTATGTTGCACTGTATTATGTTAACTATAATTTATCTTCCCCTATATAATTTTCGATGTACTCTGATATTCTGTACTCTGATGTAACATTTACATCATGTTAATAAAAATCTTTTGTTGTTTGTTCTGATGTGTTGTTCACCCAAAGTTAATAATATGAAGATTTCGGACATTCGGATAGGGTCTTGCAGTCGATTCGAAGGGCTGGGAAATTTGAGTTGTTATAATTTGATTTCATGGGATTCCGAAGAGCATAATTAGCGATCAAGATTCGTTATTCCCTAGTGGAATTTAGAAGAGTTTGCAAGAGGTTTTGGGAACTGAGCTATGTGTGAGTACGACTTGTCATCCATAGACAAATGGCCAGATCGAGAGGATTAACCGAGTACTGGAGGATCCTCTTAGAGATTGTTCATTGGAATTTGGAGGATCATGGGAATACAATCTGCATTTAGTCGAGTTACTTATAATAACAGTTACCCGTCAAGTATTGGAACAACATCGTATGAGGCATTGTACGGTAGACCATGTAATTCTCCATCATGTTGGTTAGAAACTGGTGAGAAGCTGACACTTGGGTCTGAGATGGTAAGAGAAACTACGCATAATATTAAATTTATTCCATAACGAATGAAGGCGGCCCAAGATTGTCAGAAAAATTATGCCGACAAGCGATGGAAGAAATTGGAATTCTCAGTTGGAGGTTTGGTAATTGTTAAGATTTCGCCTCTATGGAATATTGTTCATTTAAGGAAGAAAGAAAAGTTAGCACCAAGGTTTGTTGGGCCATTTCCGATTATCGAGCGTATTGGGAAACTCGCTTTTAGATTGGATTTACCTAAGAAGAAGACAAGTGTGCATAATGTTTTTAATGTATTGTTTCTACGGAAGTTCGTACTCGACTAGAATATTATGGCATCTCCTAATCAGTTTGAAGATTTAAGGGCCGGGCCTAAAGTTTCTAGACCTCATAAGCCACTTCGCGTCATGGCGAATGACACGAAACAACTTAGGATGAAGATTGTTAAGCTGGTCAAGGTACAATAGAGCGAGGATGATGACGATTGTACATGGGAAACGGAAGAGAGTATGAAGTCGACCCATCCAGAACTCTTTGATTGGTATGTCCCATATATCTATCTTACTTGTACCATTGTGGCTTGCGCTATTAGAATTTCGTGTGCTAGGATAGGATTTTGGTTGCGTGGACTGTTGGATTCTATATTGGATGGTAGATTGGATACTCGTGGATGGTAGGCATGCGGGAGGTTTTGGTTGCTTGTGTTTGGTAGGAATTTTGGGGGAAAATTCCTTAAAGAGGGAGAAATCGCTCTGAAATCACTCTCATTGGAACAGAATGGTGGTTTACAATTCCGTAGAGTGGTCAAATGAAGGATTCGGTTCAACGGTTTGGGAGGAATCGCTGTTTTAAGTTTCAGTTGTTGTTTAGTCAGATTGGTTAGCATCTAATGGGCGATTAGCCAGGCCCATTAGACTAATGACCTGCAGATATAAACAAGGGGACATGGGGAGAGAACTAAGATTACTCTCTTCATTCTATAGTTTAGGTTGGGCATCTATGATACTCCGGTTCAACCCAAATCCTCAATTCCCATTCTTTTCATCCATATTCATCGTTGATTGCATCTTGAAGATAAATCATCATCAAGGGAAATTAGATCACATCAAACTTCATCAAATTCGAAGACTATCAGCGTTGTCCAGGTCTGATCTCTTCGGATTTACATTGAATTGGGGATTAGGTAAGCGAAAGATATCTCTCACATGGAAACTACAGATTGTATGGGTAAATTAGGATCAAATTCATATGTTATAAGCTAAATTCACCCTAGAACCGATCTTATGTATTTAACTAATATTTAGACGTCATAGGAAAACCTATTTTGATCGTGTTAACTAGATACTATGTGGTGACCCAAATTTCCCCGTGAAGGAAAGCCCAGATTGCTTTGAGAACACGACAAATCGGAACACAAACAGGAGAATATTTCATTGCTAATTACAACAATTCCATCAGAATACACGAATATAACAAATTATGAATAAATATCATACATCAGAAAAATATCAGAGATTTAAATTACATCTAAATACATAGCGGCGGAAAAATAACACAAAACACAACTGAAAAAATATGTGAATACAGAGTTTTCCGCGTATCACTTTAGCTGTAAACCAGGATCTTGTGAATATAATATCTGCAAAACCCAACTACTAGCTCCTTTAGATAGATATGAAAATCCTGAACTACTTGACTGCCCGTACAAATTTAGACACCCAAGAGTTTAGGTAGAACAAAACAAAATAAACTCCAGGTCAGTCATGGGACTGGTATGAGTAAATAGTTTAAAACAGTTTCAGAAAACTAAATGATATCTCATAAGACCACGCCGTATAACACGGAACGGGTTTTTCTCTTATGAGAATCCAACACTTGATTTAATTTCAAAATCCATTTGAAAGGAACTATAATCTTTATATCAAAACTCCTTTGATATTATAATAATGTCTAAATCAAGTAGATAACAATCTAGTGGAACGTTTGCATCTCACGTTCCACATATATATACAAATCATAAACCGCAAGCACGTATTGGTTAATGGATTTCCAACTATGACAAGGTATGGAACCACCTTCCGCTGGTATATCTCTAGAGGAGAATACACCGAGTTCAAAAAGAACATCTTGCAACTCAGCCACACATGACCGACCACTCATTTGGCTTGAGTGTATCGAATGTATATCACCAACGGTTGGGATCAGCAACCGTTTCCCGAATGGGACAACATCGACAATAGATTTTTAGAAGTAAATGAAACTATAGATTAGGCGATTATACACCCTAATAGGTGCGACCTACATAGCCATGTTGCTTGCCCGATTTCTGTCATTTACCGGATGTGGGGCTAGAAGCTACGCTTTATCATCACACCAGATTCACTTCGAATGCCACATCGTCAAATCCATCAAATCACCGATTGACGTCCTCAACAGTACATTACGTGTTAGCTAAAAGAAGTTTCCATCTCTGCTTCCACTCTTGGTACGGTTGAAGAAATCAATGTACGTGACCTTTCTGGAAATACTCTGTAAGACATTCATCCATACAAGTCACCCAGGAACAGGATGAACTGAAGGCACTATTTCTATTAATAGAAAAAGTCCTTGCACTCTACTCCGTCTTCGATTATCTTTATATAATCTGATTCGCACGCTACTGCCAATACGGAGTGGTTCTTTCTTCAGATAATAATCCAACCGGTCTCTCCATATTGACAACGATGGTCAAAACTTCGATAGTCTGTGATTTAACTATCGAATAAAACAAGTATTTCGATAGTCGATGATTTAACTATCGAAGAAAAAAAGTGTTCATCCAATTATCAAACAATCACTAAGCCCTTAATTAATATTCCATTAATTAAATCACTTCTCTGTTTCTTTATCAATATTTGTTAACCAAATATTTTCAATAACCATATTGGCCTTTTACGTTATTTGGAAAACATTTCCGAATATCGCCTTCCTTTATTTTTCTAAACTTTAGAAAATATATGCCATTTATAATTGGAAAATATTCCAATTACTTATCTCTTTTCCGATCTCGTTTATTTCTATATTTAGGAAATATTCTATTATTCTATTTACAAGTTTACCCTTATTTGGGTTAAAATGGATGTTGTGTAAAACATCGTTACGACAACCCAAATACTATATTCAACTAACTCTTATCCAACATTTGATCTTCGAGCCTGAAATCTTACTATTTATCTGTTAATAATGAAATCAATCAAGTTGGGGTATAACTACCTCTCGGACCTTGACTAAATAACATTTATAACGTCAAAACAGATAAGACTACTTACTCGAATAATCAATACCATACAACTACTTCTTCACTTTTAAACACATATACACTTTCTCTTTTTATTCTTTCGAGATTTTATTCCTAGTCTTCCTTTTTGATTATACTATTCTATTTCTAAGTTCATTTTCTTATCGACTTCTATATATATTGATACGTTGATTTCTAACTATCAAATTATCTTTAAAATATTCTAACTCCTTAAATTCCCGGAAAAATTCGCCATAACCTCCTTTGTACCGGGAGCTTCGGGAAAATCCCCAAACTGCCACACAGACCTTTTCCAATCAAAAAGAAAAAGAAAAGCCAAGCGGCTAGCCGATATGGCGCATAAAATCTCATATGGAAATTAAATACGTACCTTTTTGTCGAGCATTCCATTTATATACCTTCTAACACTTTATTCCAAACATGTCTCCTGTATATTTATACCTGTCCAATCTATTTGAACTATACCAATCGTTTTAACTCAATTTGTTAATTAAATCTGTTAATTAACTCTTTAGTCTATTTCACTTCTATTTATCCAAATCTATTTCACTTCTATTTATCCAAATCTATATTTTAAATCCCATTTGAATTTCTATATTCAAATTCTATATTGTAAACCCCATTTGAATTCCTATATTCAAATTCTATAGTTAAACTCCATTTGAATTCTATTGTTCAAATTCCGTATCATAAATCCCATTTGAATTCTATATTCAAATTCTATATTATAAATCCCATTTGAATTCTATGCCTTATTTAAACAACGTTTATAACTTCACTTAAAATCCCACATTTATATATTTATAAACAAAGTTTATAAATTCAATTCAAATCCCATATTTTCATTTATAAACAAAGTTTATAAATTTAATTCAAATCCCATATTTTCCTTTGTAAACAATGTTTATAAATTCAATTCAAAACTCACCTTTTCATTTATAAACAAAGTTTATAAATTCAATTCAAATACCATATTTTCCTTTATAAACAGAGTTTATAAATTCAATTCAAAACTCACCTTTTCATTTATAAACAAAGTTTATAAATTCCATACTTGTTTTATATATTCAAACAAGTTAATATTTTCCCTAGTTCATTAAAAATTCAAATTCGATTTATAAAATAGAATTCCCTTTTCAAATCTCAAATACCCTTTTCGATATTTTTATAAATCAATATTCAAGCCCCATTGATATTTTAAACAATCAAATCAACCAATTTTCAATCATTTGACTTTTAACACATCATATATGTATATATATGATATCAAACAAACAAACAGATAATATATATTTTTGAGGAATCCAGTTGGATTCCTCCAACCTGTTTTCCTGCATCCACAGACATTAGCACATAAATAATACCATCCTACTTTGAGGCAGGATATCGCGGTATAGAAGGTCATCCACTAATCATAGCGTGGGGCGTATTGGGTAATCATCCGCCAATTGTACCGCGGGCATCCGCTAATGATACTGCGGGAACAATCCAACTACCAAACCAATATATATATATATATACACACACACACACACATCCAGCCTAAATAACTAATAAATATTTTATAACAACCATAACAATATTTAAATGCATCCAACAACAACAAACAATTATTTTTAACTGATAAAAATAATTTATGAATAAAAGGTGAGTGAGATTTACTCACCGTGATATTTTATTTTCGCCGATCTATTTTGATTGACATTTCAATTCCTGGTTGTAAGATCTCAAATTACGAATCCAATATCCAACTTCCTGATCTTCCAACCTTACTGCTTAATCCTTCTTCAGTGAACAGACTGTGATATGTACATAGCCATTTTCGAACTCCAGACCATCTCGGTCATCCCATTGAAAACATAGCAGTATCAGCTCTGGCCTTTTCTGAAACCGCAGTTACCCATGGAACACCCATCGCTCTACCAGAATACCCCAACCATCGCGAGCTTCAACAAACCCTACCGCGCACCATCGTCTGACAAACAAGAAGTCTCCACCTGATTTCAAAACTCGAGCTCCGCCTTCATCGAAATCGCCAGACATCAGGAAGACGCGCTACCCTTAATTTCGAGCAACAGTAAGCATCTCGAGCAAGAGAGGCATCGCGAGTTCCCCCAGTATATAGTTCGAACCTTCGACCTCCTATACCTAGCGTCGGATCCCTCACGTAGTTAACACCTCCCTCTACAACTCAGGCGCTGCCCCAGATCGATCGCTACCTCCGAATCCCTCTTCGAACCCCCCTGCGAGCTCCATGAGATCCTGTTTGCTTTTGGTTTTATTTCGATTTGATTTCGAGAATGTGGACTTCGGTTTTTGATTTATATCTGGAATGTTTGATTTGGTAGGTGGTATTAAAGAGGGACACGGATTCGATTTGGTTCGTGGATGTAAAAGAGGCGCGGTTTCAATTTGGTTGTGTGGTAATAGAAGAACACGGTTTGAATTTGTTTTGTGGAGATGAGGGAAGGCACGGTATTATCTTGTTTGTGGAATTAAAGGGGAACACCGTGGGCTTGTTTGGTCCACACAACTTAATTAAATTAAATTAAATTAAATTGTATCCTAAAAAATGAAATGATCCTTGACTGAGAACTCCTTTCTAAACCCAACAACTGTCAATTCTAGGGTAAAACCACTATTCTGAACCAACTAGGATAAGTATCGAAGTCCAGTTCGATCATCCGGAACAAGTATTATTTTAAATTGATATAAATTAAATTCCAAACCAATTAATTTCTTCGACAATAAATTAATATTATTATCATTACAAATTCAAATAAAATTTCCCATTAATTATTTGAACTGTATTCAGTTCAAATTAAATTTTGAATTCATCTAAATCCATTTTCGTATTCTGTTATTTTAATATATTCGATATTAAATCGAAATTGATTATTAAATCGATAACTTAAATATAAAATTCCACTTATATTATCCACCCAATATTTAAATTAAATATTAAATATTCAAAAATTAACCCATAAGGATCCGGGTCATTACAATCTTCCCCACTTAAAATAATTTCATCCTCGAAATTGCTAAGGTAGGAAAGGTGCTACAAACCTATTTATCTTTTCAAAACTTATTTATGTTGATACTCAACATTTCAATCTTCCTTATGTAACTCTCTTTCGAATAAATCCCTATTCGATAACTCCTCCCTTCGAATAACTATATCTCTCTTTCGAATAACTAGATTCGAAAACCTTTCTTCGAATAAACTATATTCGATTTACTCTATTCAATTTATTCTTATCTATTAACTCTATTGGATTTAACTCTTATCGATTAACCCTATCGGATTAGCTCTTTTCACTTAACTCCTTCCGAATAAGCTATATTCGATAACTCCTTTAACTCTATTCGAATAAACTATTATTCGATCAACTCCTTTTAACTTTATTCGAATAACTAATATTTTATTTAACTCCATTCGCTTGACACTAGATCGCAGCGATCACAATGGTTACGCCTGATTCCCCCAGGAAACATCCGACCGCCGTAGGCTATCTGCAGCCCTGCGAATTACGCTAGCAGTCATACGAAATGGCAACTTATCCTGAGTAACTATGGTTGACTAACTCTATATCAATAACTATATTCGATCAACTTTAATTGAATAACTAACATTCAATTAAATCCTAATTCGATTAACTATGTTCAATTAACTCTATCTGGTTAACTCTTAATTTGAATAACAAATCTTCGATAAATTCTAATTGAATAACTAATATTCAATTAACTCTACGGACTAACCCTAACTGATTAACTCTAACTGGTTAATTCTTACTCTAATCGATTTATTCTAACTCTAATCGACTTCTCCTATTCGAATAACTCCTATTAGATAACGTTTATTCATTTATAAAGATTTACTTTTAGTAACGGTTCTTCACTTTATAAATGTTCTCTTTAATAACGTTACTTCACTTATACAAGTGTTGTGTACCCCTTCCATTTAAAACTATCGGTGTTAAAAACCAATATCTCTTCTCTATATAAGTTCAGACTTATATATTCCATTTATCGAATGATAAATATTTAATTTAATTTATAAACTGTTATTTATAAATTAATCTTTTCTATTTATCCGTTAAAAACAGATTTCCATTTTATTTTCATCTTCTAAATATTCCATTGATTAAATTCTATTTATTTACCAAATAAATATCTCATTTATAACATTCTATTTATTTTCTATAAATAAATATTTCCATTGAATCTATTTGTAAATGTTTTACAAATATTTCCTTTTAAATTCTATTTGTAAATGTTTTACAAATATTTCTCCTTCTATTTTGTTTGCACATAACTTCCTTTGTATTTGTGTTACAAATATATTTCCTTTTGTCTCTTTTGGTTTTTCCTTTATTCACACCCAATTCATATTTCACATTGATTTTACTCAATTTATTCATTTCGATCCATTTAACTTGCTTAAGTTAAATTTAATTTCAATCATTCTGTAACGAACTGGGATTTTCGACCCAGAAAATCAACATAAAACCCATGTTAATTATTCGGACATCGAACATTCCAGATCATTAATAGAAAGAAATTAGAGGGTGAGAATAGATAAGATAGAAATTTAGAATAGAAGAAGAAGAACGTAATCATAGTAAACACGAAACTCACAGCGGAACGAATAAAATATATTATACAACATAACTTTGAAATAAAACAGTGTATATATATACAATAACATTATCAGAGTACAACACTTACACACAGCGGAAATAACAATAACTATATAGTTCTGAAGCCTTCTGCTTCAAGCTTCTTCAAGCGTATATGTGAAGACCTGAACTACTTGACTGCCCGTACAAATTTGGGCACCCAAGAGTTTAGGGAGAAAACAAAACAAAATAAACTCTGGGTCAGTCATGGGACTGGTGTGAGTAAACTCAAATCATCGGTTTAACTTTTCAAAATCCTTTTCAAAAGAAAGGATAATCGTAAGACCGATCCACACATAAACATGGATGGTTTTTACCTTACGATAACCAAACAGTTTTGGAAATCGATACTTTTCTGATATTATGATAATGTTTAATCACAAGTAATTAGAATCTAGCAGAACGCTTGCATCTCACGTTCCACATGTACAGTATACAAATCAAAATCGCGAGCACTTATTGGAAATTGGATTCCGACCTTGACAAGGTATGGGACCACCTGCCGATAGTGTATCTCTAGAGGCAAATCACTGGGTTCAACAAGAACATCTTGCAACCCGGCCCTCACATGACCGACCACTCATTTCGCTTGAGTGTATCGAATGTATATCACCAACGGTTGGGAGCTACCCACCGTCTTCCTGAAAAGGGACAGCATCGAAATAGACAATAGAATGAAATGGATTTTCTCTAGATAGGTGATATACACCCTAATGGGGCGACCCACATAGCCATGCTGCCTGCCCGATTTCTGTCATTTCCCGGTTGATGAGGCTTGAGGTCATTACGTATCTTTTGAAACACTTGACCACCATTTACTTTGAATGCCACATCGTCATACCCGCCAAATCATAAATTGATTTTCCCAAAAATACCACAGGTATAAAGCTAAGAGAAACGAATTCCTCCGCCACCAAACGTAAGTACGTTTAAAGAGATCAACTTACGCGATCCGTTAGATATACTCTGTCAGACATTCGTCCATTCACGTTTGTCCTGGGACTGGACAAACCAAAGGTACTATTCTGTAAACAGGATAGCCCTTGCATAACTCTGTCTTCAATATTTGATCGCAACATTAACATCCATACAGACTGGTTTTCAGATAATAAATCTGATCCCAGTTTCTCTGTATTGATGACGTAAAATTGGTCAAAAACTTCGATAGTCGGGTTTTAACTATCAAAGAAAAACATGTGTGCAACCAACGATATTATTTCCAGATGGAAATTCTATCGACCAATCATCATCCAAAGGTTTATTTCTTTATATTAAATCATCTTTAATTAAGCCATTTCCCCTTTCTATATATATATTCGTAAATTCTTATTTCTACATTAGAAAATATACTTTATAAATTATCTGGAAAACATCACCACATTTACTTCCATTTCTTATTTCCCATATTAGAAACATTTCTGATCCTTATTTGGAAAACATTTCCAAATCTCCTGTACTGGATTTAAACAGATGTTTAATCTAAACATCGTTATGCCAACTCTTAACCATTACGGTCAGTAATTCAATTTACTTAACCAACTTCCACAATCGAACCTTATCAATCTCTTAGTTAAAACTGAAGTCAATCAAGTTGGGGTATAATTACCTCTCAGACCTTAACTGAACAACATTTCCAACCTCGAAATAGACAAAGTTCATCTTCGAAATCTTTAACACTTTCTTTCGAATAACCATATTCGATTTATCTTTCTTTCGAATAAAGCTGTATTCGATAATCTCTCTTGTGAATAAGCTATATTCAATTAACTATCTCTTTGAATAACTTGTAACTCACTTCTCGAATAAACTATATTCGATAACTCTACTTCGAATAAGTGATATTCGATTAATTCCTTTTTTACTAACTCTACTCAATTTACTACTACTTGACTAAATCAAACCTGATTAACCCCATTTGAGTAACTCTAATTTGATTTAATTCCAATCGATTAACTCTAATTCGATTTAATTCCAATCGATGAACTCTAATTGATTAACTATAACTGGTTAACTCTACCTGACAAACTCTGACTCGACTAACTCGACTTATTTACTCAACTTGACTAACTCGACTTAATTAAATTCTATCGATAAACTACTATTAGATTTAACACCATTCGCTTGACTCTAGATCGTAGCGATCACAATGGTTACGCCTGATTCCCTCAGGGAACATCCGACCGCCGTAGGCTATCTGCAGCCCTGCGAATTACGCTAGCAGACATATGAAATGGCAATACATCCTAAATAACTATGTTTGACTATCTCTATCTCAAATAACTATATTCAATTAACTCTAATTGAATACCAATATTCAATTAATTCTAATTTGATTAACTCTATCTAATTAACTCTATGTTTATTCAGTTCAAATATCGATGTTGAAATCGACCTTTACTTCTCTATATAGGTCTTGACTTATATATCCTATTTACATAATGATAAACATCTCATTTAAAAAAATATTATTTATAAATTTATTTTCTCAATCTATTGGTCAGAATAGATTCTATTTTAAAACTTTGCTTTAAATTCATAACACGTTATACCCGTGTGCGAAGCACGGGTCAAAATCCTTCAAATGTAAAATTCTCCCTTTTTACAATACTAATCACTTTTCCAGTATTCCTTTTAAAATCAATTTATTTACAAATATTTCCTCTTTTTATTCTGTCTATTTGATTTACAAATAAATATTCCTTTTTAATCTATTTATTTCCTAAATAAATAGTTTTCTTTTTATAAAATCTTTTGATTTTATAAATATTTCTTTTTCAATATAACATTGAAAATTTCCTTTTTAACATTCCAGTATTCTTTCTGGTATTTAACATACCATATAACCATGATCGATGTCATTCAACCATACAAAATCAACAACAGATTTCATATCACATCATATAACACATTATATGAAAAACAGCAAAATAAATGTTGAGGAACCCAGTTGGGTCCCTCCAACCTGTTTCCCTGCATCCACATATGTCAATCAACATAAATAACGTGAAAGTGAAATATTCTGATAAACAGAAACAATATTTCGATTACGATCTATATATATATATCGTTATCGATATTTTCAACCAATTAACTAGCATTTCAACCAAGCAGCCAACACACAACAAATCAACCAATATTTATCAATTCTAAAGATACTTTATAAAAATATAAATTGATCAGAGTTAGTGAGATTTACTCACTGTGGTTCGCAGTCGACTGCTCTGCTTTTATTTCATTTAAAATCAAACAGGTGTTTGATCTTATCATGAAATAACAGTAGCTTCGTTCTCAGCGAAAACCGTTCCCTGGTGTAGCTCTTGTCGTTATGCTTTCAGCGTGACCGACGGTTCGTCATTCTGATATCGTATGTACAAGATATTCAAGTTCTAAGTTTGTGCATTATAAATGTTAAAAACAAAACCTTTAATTTAATTTAAATTTCATGGCCCAACCTTATATAAATCCGGCCCAAAGAAACAACCGAACCCGCTAGTATCCTCTTCCTCCTTCCACCATATAATAACGCAGCCTAACCACGATTTCCCCCAATTCTTTTTTTTTTTTTTTTTTTTTGCAATTTCCGTTTCCCCTACTTGTTCTAAATTCCACAAAAAATCACATAGTAACTAACATCCTTCACCCCATAATTAACCAACCCCATCACCGTCCACTTGAATCAATCCGCCCTCTTCCAAACCGTTGCCACTTGATAACCGAACCCATCCTCACTCTTTAAAACTGAAACCGTATCTCCTCCCCATATACGCACAACACTTTATCACTTTGTTCACGTCCAGGCATTATGCCCACCCACCAGCACTTGCACGACAGCCCACACCCTCACTACCCACCCATACTCCCAAAATGCCATGAACAACGCCTCCATTTAAACTGCACCACTATTTCACTCAGCCTCCAAACACCATGCTGACCTCTCCACCAAAACATGCCACATTCCATTGAGAGGCACCCCCTAGCGATCGTCCTTACACCTCCGGTCATCACTACAGGAATCCGACTTCGGCCTCTTACCCCCCCCCCCCCCCCCCCGCCGTTCCAGAGATCGAAACCTCTTTTCTTTTTCTTTCTTTTTCTTTTTTTAAAAAAAAAGATAAAAATTTAAATGAAGAGGAGCTTCCAGTTTTCTTTTCATTTTCCGAAGTAGAAGATGAAAGGCAACGCATATTTATAGTGATTAAATTCCTTGCGTGCCAAGGAGTAGGATATAGGGTTGGATGGGTTTGCAGAGCATAGTCTTCCAGTTGGAGTTGAAGTTACAACGCAGTACGAATTGTCCATAGCCTTTGAAAAGAAGCGGTAGGAAGTAGTAGTACGAGCATGATACTTGGCCTTGAAGGAGTTCAAAGTGTAGGCATGCAGCTAGGCAAGGGTAGCCATAAATGCACATGAGTTGTTCGATCGAAGTATAATATTGGTGACTAGGTAATAGGCACCGTGTACTAATATAGGTAGGTTGGCCGACATATTATTTGATTTGAAACAACTCCATTGTGTTTTCATTTCATTTTGACAGGTATAGAGTATTATTTGCAAAGCAATATTGACTACTGCATGCTGCAGCTAGATAGAAAAGAAAGATTTCTTTATTAAACTTTCTTTCTAAAATATGCCAGTAGGACATTGTTGGGTCTTCTCAATTTAATGATCTATGTCCTCTACATGGCTTGCTGCTATAAATATTGGTAGCACATATACCTCTTAGGTTTTGCTTTAGTGTACCGATAGGTTTGAAAATATCAATGTGAAAGGATGTGTAAGTGACTGAATGCATATCAACATTTCTTCTTAGCTAAAAATTTGTATATCTCACTAGGTAAATCTCCGTTTGCGTACGAGCCGCTACAAACAAAAATAAAAATACAGTCGTATCGAGTAACGTGCCGTGATCCCAAAAATTTAATAATATCGGTAGGTTGACTCATATTTTGAAATCCCAAAAGATCGATATAGGGTGCAAAATACTCCAAATAAAAAGTTGCATATTTAATTAATTAAAAATTTCAGTGAAATTCTAAAAATTAAATTAACACTACGTCTCAAAAGAACCTTGTCTAAATTCGAATCCAGTACGCAGTTATTTCAAATAATCTGTTACGGTCGATGAACGATTCTATAGCGACTATTTGAAAAATTGATTTGGACATATCTTGAAATCCATACGACGAAATCTAGGTTTTTCACTTCTGTTAGAAAAATACAGTTCAACAGATTCCAACGTTTCTTGTTTCACAGAGATCCGACTTAAAATGACTTCTGTATATTCGTTTAAAGTTCGAATTGCCAAATTACGAACTGCTACGCCATTTCGAGCTCGATTATAATTATATTATAATTATACATTCAACATCGTTTTATTGAATAGATTTGTTATTCAAATTCGAATCTAAACTTAAACAAATCTCTTATACTGCCCAATTCACACGATATTGCGAATTCTACTATTTTCGACTATTTCGAAAATAAATATATTATTCTATTATTTATATTAATTAAATATTATTTAATTCGAGTTACCGATATCGCCAAATAGATATTTAATAATTAAATAAGTTAATTATTTCGCCGTAAAAATACGGGATGTTACATTCTTCCCCCCTTAAAATAATTTCGTCCTCGAAATTGCTAAGGTAGGAAACAACCCTATTGACTGGGTATAATCTATTCGTTTATTTCTATCTTCAGTTTTAACTGAATCAATTCGTTTCAATTAAAATATTCATTTATTCCTATTAACGAAAATTTTCAAAATTTCAGAAAATTTTCTAACACTCGAAATTTTCGAAAAATTTCGCCAGCACCTCTTTTGTACCGGTCAATCGTTCAAACCCCAACTCGCCTCTCTAAGCCCTTTCCTTTCAAAAAGAAAATCAAAAAGCCAAGCGGCTTGCGGATTCGGCGCATAAAACCTCATATGGAAATTTAAACATGTACCTTTATGTCGGGCATATCATTATATCCTTGCACTTGCTTCTACTCAATACCTGCTGATCGTATATCCATCTATACCAATCGATTTCCAATCAATTTCAATCAATCAAATGTCAAATCAAACCAAATCTCATTCCAAACCTTCGAATTCCATTACCAATTCCAGCTCTTACTTACCAGTCCAATATACTTAACCAAATTCATAACTCACAATCCAATTTTCTTTGATATCGTTCTATTTCAATTCAATTTCCAGTTAATTGGTTTCAATTCAATTCATACTGGTTTTCACAAATTTCTACTTTAATTTGTTTTTAATTCAAACAATCTGTTTCTTGGAGTTTTTAAACAGTTTCTTTTTTTCAAAAATGAAATATTCCCTTTCGGAATCAAAACAACTTGTTTTTCTCCAGAACAATTCAAAAACAATTTCTTTGGTAGTAATCCGTCACTTAGAACTCAAAAATGAACACTGATGATGTGGCCACCATCACCAGAGTTATTTCCTAGCTACTGAAGTGAGTTCAATACTGTACCACTTTTCCAAAATCATATTTAACACATTCTATTTTGTAATTCTTTTTCAAAATATCATTCACGATACTTGTAAACAATTTAAAATCTGCCAGGATCTTAAAATTTTCTTATACTTAACTCAAATCCCTTTATGAACACCTTTCCCAGTTTTTTTTATTTCAGAATTTTAATTCCAATTCTGATTTAATCCAGATTTATTAATCTGCTTTTATATTATACGAACTCCAATTGGTTATTTATATAACCATTTCAATTATAATCAACCAACATATCCAATATATGATAATAATTCCAAGATATACCTTTCTTTTATATCAATATATATTTTGGGTAAAATTATTTCATTTACCCTCTTTCAAAACATACTGTGTCGGTTTATCGTATTCAAGTGTTTGGTAATCCCTATCGATACAGTGGATCAAACTGATCGACCAGAATTCACAAATTACTCAACCAATAAATCTCCACAATATAAAATCATTTTTATTCAATCTACAAATACGTTCACTCGTATATATACATTCAGACTCAATCTAGGGCATTACTAACCCCATCTCTACTGAGTCACGCCATAGAGCTAAGGTAATTACTTAACCTTAAGCTCTGATACCACTGTAACGAACTGGGATTTTCGACCCAGAAAATCAACATAAAACCCATGTTAATTATTTGGGCATCGAACATTCCAGATCATTAATAGAAAGAAATTAGAGGGTGAGAATAGATAAGATAGAAATTTAGAATAGAAGAAGAAGAACGTAATCAGAGTAAACACGAAACTCACAACGGAACGAATAAAATATAATATACAACATAACTTTGAAATAAAACAGTGTATATATATACAATAACATTATCAGAGTACAACACTTACACACAGCGGAAATAACAATAGCTATATAGTTCTGAAGCCTTCTGCTTTAAGCTTCTTCAAGCGTATCTGTGAAGACCTGAACTACTTGACTGCCCGTACAAATTTGGGCACCCAAGAGTTTAGGGAGAAAACAAAACCAAATAAACTCTGGGTCAGTCATGGGACTGGTGTGAGTAAACTCAAATCATCGGTTTAACTTTTCAAAATCCTTTTCAAAAGAAAGGATAATCGTAAGACCGATCCACACATAAACATGGTTGGTTTTTACCTTACGATAACCAAACAGTTTTGGAAATCGATACTTTTCTGATATTATGATAATGTTTAATCACAAGTAATTAGAATCTAGCAGAACGCTTGCATCTCACGTTCCACATATATAGTATACATATCAAAATCGCGGGCACTTATTGGAAATTGGATTCCGACCTTGACAAGGTATGGGACCACCTGCCGATAGTGTATCTCTAGAGGCAAATACACTGGGTTCAACAAGAACATCTTGCAACCCGGCCCTCACATGACCGACCACTCATTTCGCTTGAGTGTATCGAATGTATATCACCAACGGTTGGGAGCTACCCACCGTCTTCCTGAAAAGGGACAGCATCGAAATAGATAATAGAATGAAATGGATTTTCTCTAGATAGGTGATATACACCCTAATGGGGCGACCCACATAGCCATGCTGCTTGCTCGATTTCTGTCATTTCCCGGTTGATGAGGCTTGAGGTCATTACGTATCTTTTGAAACACTTGACCACCATTTACTTTGAATGCCACATCGTCATACCCGCCAAATCATAAATTGATTTTCCTAAAAATACCACGGGTATAAAGCTAAGAGAAACGAATTCCTCCGCCACCAAACGTAAGTACGTTTAAAGAGATCAACTTACGCGATCCATTAGATATACTCTGTCATACATTCCTCTATTCACGTTTGTCCTGGGACTGGACAAACCGAAGGTACTATTCTGTAAACAGGATAGCCCTTGCATAACTCCGTCTTCAATATTTGATCGCAACATTAACATCCATACAGAGTGGTTTTCAGATAATAAATCTGATCCCAGTTTCTCTGTATTGATGACGTAAAATTGGTCAAAAACTTCGATAGTCGGGATTTAACTATCAAAGAAAAACATGTGTGCAACCAACGATATTATTTCCAGATGGAAATTCTATCGACCAATCATCATCCAAAGGTTTATTTCTTTATATTAAATCATCTTTAATTAAGCCATTTCCCCTTTCTATATATATATTCGTAAATTCTTATTTCTACATTAGAAAATATACATTATAAATTATCTGGAAAACATCACCACATTTACTTCCGTTTCTTATTTCCCATATTAGAAACATTTCTGATCCTTATTTGGAAAACATTTCCAAATCTCCTGTACTGGATTTAAACAGATGTTTAATCTAAACATCGTTATGCCAACTCCTAACCATTACGGTCAGTAATTCAATTTACTTAACCAACTTCCACAATCGAACCTTATACATCTCTTAGTTAAAACTGAAGTCAATCAAGTTGGGGTATAATTACCTCTCAGACCTTAACTGAACAACATTTCCAACCTCGAAATAGACAAAGTTCATCTTCGAAATCTTTAACACTTCCTTTCGAATAACCATATTCGATTTATCTTTCTTTCGAATAAAACTGTATTCGATAATCTCTCTAGTGAATAAGCTATATTCAATTAACTATCTCTTTGAATAACTTGTAACTCACTCGAATAAACTATATTCGATAACTCTACTTCGAATAAGTGATATTCGATTAATTCCTTTTTTACTAACTCTACTCAATTTACTACTACTTGACTAACTCAAACCTGATTAACCCCATTTGAGTAACTCTAATTTGATTTAATTCCAATCGATTAACTCTAATTCGATTTAATTCCAATCGATGAACTCTAATTGATTAACTATAACTGGTTAACTCTACCACACAAACTCTGACTCGACTAACTCGACTTATTTACTCAACTTGACTAACTCGACTTAATTAACTTCTATCGATTGACTACTATTAGATTTAACACCATTCGCTTGACTCTAGATCGTAGCGATTACAATGGTTACGCCTGATTCCTTCAGGGAACATCCGACCACCGTAGTCTATCTGCAGCCCTGCGAATTACGCTAGCAGTCATATGAAATGGCAATACATCCTAAATAACTATGTTTGACTATCTCTATCTCAAATAACTATATTCAATTAACTCTAATTGAATACCAATATTCAATTAATTCTAATTTGATTAACTCTATCTAATTAACTCTATGTTTATTCAGTTTCAAATATCGATGTTGAAATCGACCTTTACTTCTCTATATAGGTCTTGACTTATATATCCTATCTACATAATGATAAACATCTCATTTAAAAAAATATTATATATAAATTTATTTTCTCAATCTATTGGTCATAATAGATTCTATTTTAAAACTTTGCTTTAAATTCATAACACGTTATACCCGTGTGCGAAGCACGGGTCAAAATCCTTCAAATGTAAAATTCTCCCTTTTTACAATACTAATCACTTTTCCAGTATTCCTTTTAAAATCATTTTATTTACAAATATTTCCTCTTTTTATTCTGTCTATTTGATTTACAAATAAATATTCCTTTTTAATCTATTTATTTCCTAAATAAATAGTTTTCTTTTTATAAAATCTTTTGATTTTATAAATATTTCTTTTTCAATATAACATTGAAAATTTCCTTTTTAACATTCCAGTATTCTTTCTGGTATTTAACATACCATATAACCATGATCGATGTCATTCAACCATACAAAATCAACAACAGATTTCATATCACATCATATAACACATTATATGAAAAACAACAAAATAAATGTTGAGGAACCCAGTTGGGTCCCTCCAACCTATTTCCCTGCATCCACATATGTCAGTCAACATAAATAACGTGAAGGTGAAATATTCTGATAAACAGAATCAATATTTCGATTACGATATATATATATATATCGTTATCGATATTTTCAACCAATTAACTAGCAGTTCAACCAAGCAGCCAACACACAACAAATCAACCAGTATTTATCAATTCTAAAGATATTTATAAAAATATAAATTGATCAGAGTTAGTGAGATTTACTCACTGTGGTTCGCAGTCGACTGTTCTGCTTTTATTTCATTTAAAATCAAACAGGTGTTTGATCTTATCATGAAATACCAGTAGCTTCGTTCTCAGCGAAAACCGTTTCCTGGTGTAGCTCTTGTCGTTATGCTTTCAGCGTGACCGACGGTTCGTCATTCTGATATCGTATGTACAAGATATTCAAGTTCTAAGTTTGTGCATTATAAATGTTAAAAACAAAACCTTTAATTTAATTTAAATTTCATGGCCCAACCTTATATAAATCCGGCCCAAAGCAACAACCGAACCCGCTAGAATCCTCTTCCTCCTTCCACCATATAATAACGCAGCCTAACCACGATTTCCCCCAATTCTTTTTTTTTTGCAATTTCCGTTTCCCCTACTTGTTCTAAATTCCACCAAAAATCACATAGTAACTAACATCCTTCTCCCCATAATTAAACAACCCCATCACCGTCCACTTGAATCAATCCTCCCTCTTCCAAACCGTTGCCACTTGATAATCGAACCCATCCTCACTCTTTAAAACTGAAACCGTATCTCCTCCCCATATACGCACAGCACTTTATCACTTTGTTCACGTCCAGGCATTATGCCCACCCACCAGCACTTGTACGACAGCCCACACCCTCACTACCCACCCATACTCCCAAAATGCCATGAACAACGCCTCCATTTAAACTGCACCACTATTTCACTCAGCCTCCAAACACCATGCTGACCTCTCCACCAAAACATGCCACATTCCATTGACAGGCACCCCCTGGCGATCGTCCTTACACCTCCGGTCATCACTACAGGAATCCGACTTCGGCCTCTTACCCCCCTGCCGTTCCAGAGATCGAAACCTCTTTTCTTTTTTTTTCTTTTTTTTAAAAAGATAAAAATTTAAATAAAGAGGAGTTCCAGTTTTCTTTCCATTTTCCGAAGTAGAAGATGAAAGGCAGCGCATATTTATAGTGATTAAATTCCTTGCGTGCCAAGGAGTAGGATATAGGGTTGGATGGGTTTGCAGAGCATAGTTTTCCAGTTGGAGTTGAAGTTACAGCGCAGTACGAATTGTCCATAGCCTTTGAAAAGAAGCGGTAGGCAGTAGTAGTACGAGCATGATACTTGGCCGTGAAGGAGTTCAAATTGTAGGCATGCAGCTAGGCAAGGTTAGCCATAAATGCACATGAGTTGTTCGATCAAAGTATAATATTGGTGACTAGGTAATAGGCACCGTGTACTAATATAGGTAGGTTGGCCGACATATTATTTGATTTGAAACAACTCCATTGTGTTTTCATTTCATTTTGACAGGTATAGAGTATTATTTGCAAAGCAATATTGACTACTGCATGCTGCAGCTAGATAGAAAAGAAAGATTTCTTTATTAAACTTTCTTTCTAAAATATGCCAGAAGGACATTGTTGGGTCTTCTCAATTTAATGATCTATGTCCTCTACATGGCTTGCTGCTATAAATATTGGTAGCACATATACCTCTTAGGTTTTGCTTTAGTGTACCGATAGGTTTGAAAATATCAATGTGAAAGGATGTGTACGTGACTGAATGCATATCAACATTTCTTCTTGGCTAAAAATTTGTATATCTCACTAGGTAAATCTCCGTTTGCGTACGAGCCGCTACAAACAAAAATAAAAATACAGTCGTATCGAGTAACGTGCCGTGATCCCAAAAAATTAATAATATCGGTAGGTTGACTCATATTTTGAAATCCCAAAAGATCGATATAGGGTGCAAAATACTCCAAATAAAAAGTTGCATATTTAATTAATTAAAAATTTCAGTGAAATTCTAAAAATTAAATTAACACTACGTCTCAAAAGAACCTTGTCTAAATCGAATCCAGTACGCAGTTATTTCAAATAATCTGTTACAGTCGATGAACGATTCTATAGCGACTATTTGAAAAATTGATTTGGACATATCTTGAAATCCATACGACGAAATCTAGGTTTTTCACTTCTGTTAGAAAAATACAGTTCAACAGATTCCAACGTTTCTTGTTTCACAGAGATCCGACTTAAAATGACTTCTGTATATTCGTTTAAAGTTCGAATTGCCAAATTACGAACTACCACGCCATTTCGAGCTCGATTATAATTATATTATAATTATACGTTCAACGTCGTTTTATTGAATAGATTTGTTATTCAAATTCGAATCTAAACTTAAACAAATCTCTTATACTGCCCAATTCACACGATATTGCGAATTCTACTATTTTCAACTATTTCGAAAATAAATATATTATTCTATTATTTATATTAATTAAATATTATTTAATTCGAGTTACCGATATCGCCAAATCGATATTTAATAATTAAATAAGTTAATTATTTCGCCGTAAAAATACGAGATGTTACACATTCAAATTCCCATTAACTAGTTGCTAATTAACCGTTTTGCCTATTTCACCCTTTTTATTTGAATATAACTTGTTCAAATATATGTCAACTTAATTATAAACTAATCTAATTATGTTTTCAACTCGAGTTATATATTCGATTTCGAACATAAATTTTCAATCTCTTTCACTTATCCAAAACCCAATTTCGATTCAAATTTCCTATAACTAATTATTTTCCAATTTAGTTAATTCTATTTAACCATTAAAAATATGATTTTTGTCTTAAAAATCATTTCACTTACTTCACTGGAGTTCATATTTATTTTATATCTCCAGTCTCGATTTTTCTAATGCCAATTCGGATTTTATTTCCTAAAAATCCTTTTATTTATTTAATTAAACCGTTATGGTTTTATAATGGTTCTGGCGCTGCTTTTCTAAAAATTTGATTTTGACATAACTCAAATTCTATACGACGAAATCTAGATTTTTCTCTTTCATTAAAAAACTATTATTCAACCGGTCCCGACGATTCTTGTTTCAAAGAATTCCGACTTCAATTGAGTTCTGTATACTAAATTGAAGTTCGAATCACCAATTTACGAACTGCCGCGCTACGGCGAGCTCGTTTTAATTATATTTATAAATATAAACTTTTTACATTGTTTATAATAAATTCAACTCCATTCTGATATATTTTTAATATATATCAAATCCATTTCACATAATATTCCCGATCTATTTCACTTCTAATATTCAAATCCTATATATTTACAATATTCAAATTCCATTTGAATTTCTTTATTCAAACTCTATATTATTTCCTTCTATTCAATTTCTATTTGAATTTCCTTTGTTCAATTTCTATTTGAAATCCTTTGAATTTAAATTCTATTTTAACTCCTTTGAATTCAAATTCTATTTAATTTCACTTTGAATTCAAATTCTATTTAAACTCCTTTTATTTAAAATTCTATTTCAAACTTTATATTTTCTTTGAATTCTAATATTCAACCTCTACATTATATTCTCTTTGAAATTCTATTTAACCAAATTCCATTTGAATTCTAATATTCAAATCTCTATTTGACTTTTCTTTATTCAAATCCATTTAAATTCCCTTGAATTCAAATTCCATTTCAATTTTTCTTATACAATTTCTATTTGAATTTTTCTTTATTCAAATCCTATTTAAATTTCTATGTTTAAATGTTATACTCACATTTTATTTGAATTATATATGTTTAAAATTCCATTTCAAATCCTATTTGAATCCCTATATTTTACTTCTATTTGAAATCTATATTCCAATTCCCATTTCACTTCTATTTGAAATCTATATTCCAATTCCCATTTCAAAATTCCTTTGAAGTAATATAAATATATACATATATTTATATTTATCTCAAATTCAAAACATTTGAATTTTCAAACAACTTGTTTCTTTTCAAACAAATTTCCATCAAAAACTTTTCTAAGGCAGCAATTCATCACTTAGAAACTCGAAAATGAACACTGATGATGTTGCGACCATCATCAGAATTATTTCCCAGCTACTGAATGAGTCCAATGCTATATTACTTGACATTCATTTAGAAAAATATTTTCCAAACTCCCAGGATTTTAAATTCTGAATTCTTGTTGGAATTCAATTTTAATTTATCACATTTGTATATTTGATTTCATATACAAATTCCATTGGTTATAACTATTTCAGTTTTTATAATATAATTTGATTATAATCCTAACAATCAACCCAACTATTTAAAAACAATATCGTGTCCAATCTTCTGTTCAAGTGTTTATAAACTCCTATCAACATCGTGGCGTCCCACGATTCGACTAAAATTTATAATCCACTCAACAGACTAGCCAACACAATATAAAACAGTTTTTATATCAAATAACAAATACGCGCTCTCGTATATATATATACACACTCAACTCATTCTAGGGTGCTACTGACCCTATGTTTAATGAGCATATTCCAACAAGCCTAGGTAATCACTTAACCTAAGCTCTGATACCAACTGTAATGACCCGCAAAGAAGTTCAAGTAGGCATTGCAACCATCCTCTCCCATCCTCACAAAGTAGCAGGGTAATACCCCACCGTGACTTACATTGGTACCCCAGCACCATATTTTACGGCCAACCTTTCGACTTCACAACCAACCCTCATTTTCGGGACATGTAGGGGTAAGAGTCTCCCGTTCGCCACCTAACGAAAAGCGAGAACCCCCTATCATGCGACACATGCCCCAAGCACGCAACATGAACTAGTATGAGTAAACAGTTTAAAACAGTTTCAGAAAACTAAATGATATCTCATAAGACCACGCCGTATAACACGGAACGGGTTTTTCTCTTATGAGAATCCAACACTTGATTTAAATTTCAAAATCCCTTTGAAAGGAACTATAATCTTTACATCAAAACTCTTTTGATATTATAATAATGTCTAAATCAAGTAGACAACAATCTAGTGGAACGTTTGCATCTCACGTTCCACATATATATACAAATCATAAACCGCAAGCACGTATTGGTTAATGGATTTCCAACTATGACAAGGTATGGAACCACCTTCCGCTGGTATATCTCTAGAGGAGAATACACCGAGTTCAATAAGAACATCTTGCAACTCAGCCACACATGACCGACCACTCATTTGGCTTGAGTGTATCGAATGTATATCACCAACGGTTGGGATCAGCAACCGTTTCCCGAATGGGACAGCATCGACAATAGATTTTTAGAAGTAAATGAAACTCTAGATCAGGCGATTATACACCCTAATAGGTGCGACCTACATAGCCATGCTGCTTGCCCAATTTCTGTCATTTACCGGATGTGAGGCTAGAAGCTACGCTTTATCATCACACCAGATTCACTTCGAATGCCACATCGTCAAATCCATCAAATCATCGATTGACGTCCCCAACAGTACATTACGTGTTAGCTAAAAGAAGTTTCCTTCTCCGCTTCCACTCTTGGTACGGTTGAAGAAATCAATGTACGTGACCTTTCTGGAAATACTCTGTCAGACATTCATCCATACAAGTCACCCAGGAACAGGATGAACTGAAGGCACTATTTCTATTAATAGAAAATGTCCTTGCACTCTACTCCGTCTTCGATTATCTTTATATAATCTGATTCACACGCTACTGCCAATACGGAGTGGTTCTTTGGATAATAATCCAACCGGTCTCTCCATATTGACAACGATGGTCAAAACTTCGATAGTCTGTGATTTAACTATCGAATAAAATAAGTGTTTCAATAGTCGATGATTCAACTATCGAAGAAAACAAGTGTTCATCCAATTATCAAACAATCACTAAGCCCTTAATTAATATTCCATTAATTAAATCACTTCTCTATTTCTTTATCAATATTTGTTAACCAAATATTTTCAATAACCATATTGGCCTTTTACGGTATTTGGAAAACATTTCCGAATATCGCCTTCCTTTATTTTTCTAAACTTTAGAAAATATATGCTATTTATAATTGGAAAATATTCCAATTACTTATCTCTTTTCCGATCTCGTTTATTTCTATACTTAGGAAATATTCTATTATTCTGTTTCCAAGTTTACCCTTATTTGGGTTAAAACAGATGTTGTGTAAAACATCGTTACGACAACCCAAATATTATATTCAACTAACTCTTATCCAACATTTGATCTTCGAGCCTGAAATCTTACTATTTATCTGTTAATAATGAAATCAATCAAGTTGGGGTATAACTACCTCTCAGACCTTGACTGAATAACATTTATAACGTCAAAACAGATAAGACTACTTACTCGAATAATCAATACCATACAACTACTTCTTTACTTTTAAACACATATACACTTTCTCTTTCTATTCTTTCGAGATTTTATTCCTAGTCTTCCTTTTTGATTATACTATTCTATTTCTAAGTTCGTTTTCTTATCGACTTCTATATATATTGATACGTTGATTTCTAACTATCAAATTATCTTAAAAATATTCTAACTCCTTAAATTCCCGGAAAAATTAGCCATAACCTCCTTTGTACCAGGAGCTTCGGGAAAATCCCCAAACTGCCACACAGGCCTTTTCCAATCAAAAAGAAAAAGAAAAGCCAAGCGGCTTGTAACAACCCGTATTTTTGAATAACATATTATAACACAAATCAAGGCATAATTAAACTGTAAATTCTGAATCAAGGGAAACGGGTGTTCCATTGCGTTCGTCTCGTAAAAATACGCGAAATAGAGTTCGAATTTTAGAAAATCGGAGTCCGTATGACCAAGATATGGCCTCGCGAAGTTTCACGAAAAATTCAAATTCAAAACAGATTCAAATTTCAGAAAATCAGAAGTGGCGGGAAAATTCCCGCCAGACCCAGGGGGTCGACTAGGGAGTCGACCTCCCCCCCCCCCCAGGTCGACTGGGGAGTCGACCCTAAGGTCGACCTGGGGGTCGACCTCCCTGGTCGGCCAGGTCGGCCTGGTGCACCTGTTTTGGCTGTTTGGACCTGTTTTGGAGGCTTGTGACGGGATTTGATAGCTTGGGTTGAATCTAGGGTTAATCCTTTGGCTAATACTATCCTAATCTTCTATAAAAAGACCCCTAAGCCTAGCCTAAATCACCATTATTCAATCCTACAACTAAACTATGTCAAATTTGTTCCTCTCATGGCCTCCACTCTCATGCTAAAATTTCTAAGTTATTTATATGAGAGATTTTGAGTTCATACAAGTGTATTCAAGCTTGTATGAGTGTTCTTAGCTTGCATTCAAGTCAAGTTGCAACATTTCTATTTCAAAGCAGGGGTTTTTATTGATTTGGCTCAAGGGTTTTTCATTTGGAGCTTGCATATTTGGGATTTTTGGTGATTGCATAAGGGCTTCGTCTCAATCTTTTAATAAATATTCATTTGTTTCTTCATAGCATTGTAAGCCCTTTTCTACTTTCTTTTTTAACTCTAAAGTTAAATGAATGATGCAAGTTTGGGGGTTGATCATTATGATATGCAAGTTTGGGGTTGATCATTATGATATGCAAGTTTGGTTGATCATTATGATATGCAAGTTTGGTTGATCATTATGATATGCAAGTTTGATTGATCATTATGTATGACACATGTTGCTATGTTATGCAAGTTTGGGTTGATCATGTCATCATGTTATGCAAGTTAAACTTGAGTTTGTGAGCTTAAAGCTGCAAGCTTTATGTTGAAGGTTGCATTTTGGCAACATGAAAGTTATCATATCCCTTATGATAACTTGCATGTGAGGCTAAATGCGAACTTCTAGCAACTTCTACATGTCATTTATCACCATGTATCACTTATATGCCAAGTTTGGTTTTATGCATACTTTTGAAGCCTAATAATGCAATATGCAAGTATATGAACATATGTACATTTCATATGCCACCATGTTAAACTTGTGGCTTCAACACCTTCTTGTCATGATGATGCCAAGTTCCCTATTTTACCCTTTATGCGTTGTTGTGATTATGTAAACGATGGGATTACGTTGGGGTTGGGTAACATTATGACATGAACATGGTTTTTATAACATGACGTGATATGTAATTATGTTTTGGAAACATAATGGACATGACACTTAGAAAATATGAGTGTGGCCAACTCGAGGTTGGGTTGAGTTTGTAGCATAAATCTACCCGGACCCGCCCGGCTTAACTAGTGGCTACAAACAATAGGACCCAATGTGAGAAGTTGGTCATGTTGTGCTCGAACCCGAAGTTAGACCAAGTTGTGGTGTAAAGCTACCCGGACCCGCCCGGCTTAACTAGTAACCACAACAAGGTCTAATGTGAGAGGTTAAAGCACATTAAGTTAATTAATGCCTCCTGATTAGGGTTAAGTCATGTACCACTTAATACTTAACCAATTTGGGCTTGATGGGTTAATCGGGGTTAAGTCATGAACCTTGGGTACACTTAACCAATTTAATCCACGTTTGGATCGGGTTAACCACATTTAACCCGTTAAGAAACCCTAGTTGCGTGGTCCTTTTCAGCAGTAACCCTCTTGATAGTATCATAAGACCCTAGGGACTAGGCTAGGGTGGGGCACGATTACTGGGCTGACATGTAAGCGACCAAAACGACGGCGAGTAGGTACGCCGGTGTAGGTCCAGGCGGACTATGGTCGTGCACATAGTCCGGAGTTGGAAAATCAGGCACGGGTACCAGTAGATCTAGACTGTGCATACTTGATTGGTGTCCGAGGTTAACACCCTAGGACTTGATACACCCTAGGGTGGACCTAGCGCAGTCTAACTACATTGCATGTTTGGGCCGTATGACACCGACACTTGACGAGTTAGGCTTGTAGGGAGCCGATCAACTAGACCGTGTAGTTGGACCTTGATTTAGGTCACCTCATTATATTGGGCCAAGCTTGGGCCAAGGGATCAATTCTTGTTTTTACTTGACATGTTAGAATGCTAGTATACCCGTGGTGCAAAACTTAACCTTGATCATACGATGACACCTATATCTATCTTGTTAGTTAATCACCATGCCAGTATGTTGTTATCCTTATGTTCATCTCAGCTTCTTATGCCAGTTAACTTTACTAGTTCATGAACTGATAGTAGTTAGGGCTTACCAGTCTTTTTGACTGACCTGTTTTCTTTCGCCTCTTTTCTTCCGTTTTCCTCCCCCCCCCCCAGGTCCTCAGGGTGGGAACATTGGAGCTTAGCTTGGATCTTTATAGCTTGCTTACTGGATTTGCTCATGTACGGTTTTGGACATTGAGCTAGCTATGGTTTATCACTTCACTTTGGGGATAGTACTTTATGTATTTCAATTTTTCAGTTTATGCTTTTATCTAGACTTTGTTTGTTGGAAAATAATGACTTTGTTGTAACTTAACTATGGTTTTGAAATGCTAGTTTTAACCGCTGCTTTACTACTCTGTTTTACTTATATGTTCTGTCTTGTGATATCTGCATGCATGTTTACCTTGTTTAACACCCCTCCAAAGCTAGTGTGCTTGCAAGAGTTACCCTAACGGAGGTTGGGTGTTACATTTGGTATCAGAGCATAAGGTTTACAAGATTTGAGCAAAAGTGTTTTTAAAACTTACCTTTTGAAAAACTATTTTCAAAACCAATTAAGTATTTTCCAAGAAAAAGTCTAGTTATTTTAAAAGGCTATTCCCCAAAAGCCATAGCACTATCCTTCGTTTCTTCGTTCTGAATCTATCTTTTTCTTTTTCAGTATGGCCGATCTTAACCTTCCCGAGGGAGTGACCATTCCCGGATGGTTCCAGAGGTACTTGGAAGCTAGGGCCAACGATGTGGGCCCAGCAAATACCCCCAATATAACTGAGGTTCCTCCTCCTCCTCCTCAGAATCCGCAAGCAGATTTCGCTAAGATTTGCAAAGACTTTAAGGCGATGGGTGGCAAGAACTTTATTGGGGCGGAGACTTTTGTGGAGGCAAGAAATTGGTTGAAAGAAACTGAAGATCTCTTTGCCATCTTTGATGTGGAAGATCATAGAAGGGTTTTATTGACAGCATGGCTATTAAAAGAAGAAGCTGCTTATTGGTGGGAGGTCACCAATGCTACGAGGTCTATAGAGACTTGGGCCGACTTTAGGACGAGGTTTGGGCTTAAGTTTCTATCATCAGCTGAGGCAAATCTGCAATTGGAGAAGTTTATATCTTTGAAGCAAGGGGACATGACAGTGAGGGAGTATGTGAATGAGTTTAGCAAGCTCGCCTGATTCGGTTTGGACATGATTAATACCCCCCAGAAGAAGGCTTTGCGCTTTGCACGAGGGTTGAATGAGCCATTACAAGGTTTAGCCCTATCTCATATACCCATGGGGGCCACTTTTGAGGGACTAGTAGACATGGCATTGCTTCAAGGAGACGATAAGAATGGCAAGAAGGAAGTCAAGGCTAATGAGACTCAAGCCAAGAAGACAGACTCCAAGTGGGGAGGAAATCAGAGTAATCATAACAACAAGAACAACAAGGGCAACAAGGCCAAGGCAAAGGATCCAAGAAAATGCAACTACTATGGGATTGTTGGGCACATAGCTAAAGACTGTAGAAAGAAGAAGAGGAAGACGGGCGAATGCTTTCATTGTGGAGAGACCGGACATTTTAGCAAGGATTGCCCCAAGAAGCAAGGGCAGAATCAGCATGCAGGACCTTCTGGAGGGCAAGTGCATGCTCTCACTGCTGCTCCAGTTCAGGACCGAGGTAGTATTTCTGTAGAAAGTCTTGTTTATATTTCTGATTATCCTGTTCGCACCTTATTTGATTCTGGCGCATCGCATAGTTTTATTTCTTCTGACATTGTTGAAAGTTTGCACCTAAGTACTAGCCTAGTTGAGGATCCCGTTTGTGTTTCAAATCCAATTGGGGGTTCCGCCCATCTATCTATGATTTGTGTGGATTTGAAGATTTCTATCTTGGCCGTAGAATTCACATGTAATGCTTATGTTCTCGGATTCACGGGATATGGGTTGATCTTGGGCATGGATTGGTTGTCCAGTTATGGAGCCATCCTCGATTGTGAGCATAGGATGGTGAGGCTCATGACTCGCCTCGGTAATACCCTAGAAATTTCTTGTAACCCTAGAGGTCCCGTCATGTTATGTTATCTTGAACCTCTCGACTCGTCCATCGATGATCTGCAATCTGTAAGGGTGGTCCGAGACTATCCTGATGTCTTTGAAGAAGTTAAGGGGTTACCCCCTAAACGAGAGATAGATTTCCGCATTTATCTAGTCTATAATGCCAAGCCAGTATCATTGCCCGTTAGGCACATGGCCTCTCGAGAAAGAAGGGAGCTCAGTAAGCAGATCCAGGAGTTGCTTGAGAAGAATTTTATTAGGCGAAGCATTTCTGAATGGGATGCTCCGGTGGTATTCGCTACTAAGGCGGATGGTTCGCTTCGCCTATGTGTGGATTATCGAGAGTTGAACAAACTGACAAAGAAGAATAGGCACCCGTTACCGAGGATTGATGATCTCTTTGACCAGCTTGTAGGTGCTTCTGTTTTCTCTCAGCTCGATCTAGCCACCGGATTCCATCAGCTTAGAGTAGCTGAGGATAGCATTGATAAAACTGCGTTTAGGACTCCAGACAGATTCTTTGAATGGCTTGTCATGCCATTCGGATTGACTAATGCACCCGCCTACTTCGTAGACTTGATGAGTAGGGTGTTCAGGGAGTTCCTTAACAAGTTTGTTGTTGTCTTCTTGGATGACATTCTGATCTTCTCAAAGGATGAGGAAGAACATGCTAGGCATCTCAAGGAAGTGATGGATACGCTTAGAGCGCATCAGTTGAAAGCCAAGTTCTCCAAATGTCATTTCTGGAGAAAGGAAGCTCGGTTTCTTGGACATATAGTCTCCAAGGAAGGGATAGCTGTGGATCCCGCGAAGGTAGTATCCATCCAAGATTGGAAGGTTCCGAAGAATGCTACCGAGGTAAGGAGTTTCTTGGGGTTGGCGGGCTACTATAGGAAGTTCATTAGAGACTTCGCTAAGATTTCGGCCCCTCTTACTAAGTTGACGAAGAAGAACTTAGTCTTTGCATGGGACTTGGAGTGTGAGCTTGCTTTTCAAAGGCTCAAGAGAGCCCTTACCTCAGCTCCAGTTTTGGCATTACCCGATAGTGGTAAGATGTTTACCGTGTACACAGATGCATGTGGCACGGGGTTAGGTGTCGTTCTGAGGGAAGAGTGATATGTTATGGGGGTAGGCAACTTAAAGTTCATGAGAAGAACTGTCCCACTCATGATTTACAGTTGGCGGCGATCGTCTTTGCACTCAAATCCTGGCGCCACTATCTTCTAGGCGAAAGGTTTGAGTTGTATACTGATCACAAGTCACTCAAGTACCTCTTCTCGCAAAAAGATCTGAATCTAAGGCAACAAAGGTGGATGGAATTCTTGGCATCTTATGACTTCGAGATAGCTTATACCCTTGGCAAGGGTAATGTTGTGGCAGATGCACTAAGCAGAAGGAGGTTGACTTTGAGCCCCTTGTTCATAGAGATGAAGAACTTAGAATTCTTGGCAACCTTTGATTTCACGACGGCTGTTGAGTCGATGACGGGTTCATTAGCATCCCTTGAGCTTAGACCCACACTTCTTGATCAAGTTGGGGCTTCGTAGAAGGAAGATCCACAGATAGTTGAAGTTATAGACAAACTGATTCATGGTGAGACGTCTAGTCACCTTGCTAGATATACTATTGATGATAAGGGTTGGCTAAGGCGTGATGGAAGGCTATGCGTTCCACAAGTAGGAGACTTGGTGCATAAAGTTCTTGAAGAAGCACATCACTCGAAGATGACTATACATCCGAGAGGAGATAAGATGTATAGAGATATGAAGCGCATTTTCTTTTGGGCTGGAATGAAGAAGGATGTGGTAGAGTATGTTTCAAAGTGCATGGTGTGCCAACAAGTGAAAGCCGAGTCAAAGAAACCGGGTGGGCTATTACATCCATTGGAGGTCCCGCAATGGAAGTGGGAGAGTATTTCTATGGATTTTGTGGATGGATTGCCTAGGTCAAGGAGAGGGAACACAAGCATATGGGTTATAGTTGACAGACTTACGAAGAGTGCTCACTTCATCCCAGTAAAGAGCAAGAGGACCGCATCATGGCTAGCATCTATTTATCTTCGAGAGATAGTGCGGTTGCATGGAGTTCCTTCTAGCATAGTTAGCGATCGTGACCCAATTTTCACTAGCCAGTTCTGGACTAGTTTACAAGAAGCAATGGGTACGCGATTGAATCTGAGTACAGCCTATCACCCCCAGACGGATGGCCAAACCGAAAGGGTGAATAGAGTGCTAGAAGACCTCTTGAGGCTTTGTGTTCTCGACTTCGGTGGTACTTGGGAAGACCACCTTCCTCTTGTGGAGTTTGCTTATAATAATAGCTATCAAGCCAGCATAGGGATGGCACCATTTGAAGCTTTGTATGGGAGGCCGTGTAGGTCACCATCTTGTTGGTGGGAGACAACAGATAGGCTTATACTTGGGCCCGATATGATACGGGATACATCCGAGAAAGTTGAATTGGTGAGAAGAAGGATGAAAGCGGCCCAAGATAGACAGAAATCCTATGCTGACAAGCGAAGGGCAGATTTGGAATTCGAAGTGGGAGACAGGGTTTTCGTGAAGGTTTCTCCTTTACGTAATGTGGTACGTTTTGGAGTAGTGGGGAAGCTGGCACCAAGGTTCGTAGGACCCTTCCCTATCATAGAGAGAATTGGAAAGATGGCCTATAAGGTGGGATTGCCCGAGAAGCTAGCCGGAGTGCATAATGTCTTTCATGTCTCACATCTCCGAAAGTGCCTACATGAGTCCGCTGAGGTGGTTGAACCAAGCATTCTCGAAGACATTGAGGTAGAGAAAGAAGCAACCTTGAGAAAAGCTCTGATTCGTATTTTGGGAACAGAGATCAAGAAGTTAAGGAATCGAGAAGTCAAGTTGGTGAAAGTTCAGTGGAGTGAAGCCGGTGAAGATGCAACTTGGGAAACCGAGGAGAAGATGCGTGGGCTTTATCCATTCCTTTTTGAGGGTACATTCTCGACCTCTTTCTTAATTAGCATATCTTTCTTTTGCTATCCATGTTTATCTTGTTTATCTTGTTAATCATGTCATGAGGACCTTAGGTAGAAACCCGTTGGATGAAACATGTATTTGAAACATGTTATGCTTGATGGTTGCAAGTGGTTGCAAGTGTTTGCACGTGGATACTCGTGGATGCATGATACACATTAGGCACTAAGATCGGCTCACACACTTTCATGTTGCATATGCATGAGTGCTTATACTTATTCATGGATGGAACTTGTTATGCTATCACGTGGATGTTGCATATGGATGAATGTTATGTGCACTCATGTAGAGATTATAAATTATGTTAGGAATTTGCATACATATGGACTCATTTCACTAACATGTTTTGCATTAAGGGGGTTTACTGAATCAGTAACCTCCTGATTTTCGTATTAGATAAGTACATATACACACACCTTTGCATATGATCATACAGCATTTAGAATCCTTTAAGGACAATGACTGCACGTGGATGATGTTTTGAGTAGATGGATGATGGATGGTAGGATACGTTCTTCCTAACTTGGAGATTTCGGGGACGAAATCCTTTAAGGATGGGAGAATGTAACAACCCGTATTTTTGAATAACATGTTATAACACAAATCAAGGCAGAATTAAACTGTAAAATCTGAATCAAGGGAAATGGGCTGTTCCATTGTGTTCGTCTCTGAAAAATACGCGAAATAGAGTCCGAGTTTTGGAAAATCGGAGTCCGTATGACCAAGATATGGCCTCGCGAAGTTTCACGAAAAATTCAAATTCAAAACAGATTCAAATTTCAGAAAATCAGAAGTGGCGGGAAAATTCCCGCCAGACCCAGGGGGTCGACCTGGGGGTCGACTGGGGAGTCGACCTCCCCCCCCAGGTCGACTTGGGAGTCGACCCTAGGGTCGACCTCCCAGGTCGGCCTGGTGCACCTGTTTTGGCTGTTTGGACCTGTTTTGGAGGCTTGTGACGGGATTTGATGGTTTGGATTGAATCTAGGGTTAATCCTATGGCTAATACTATCCTAATCTTCTATAAAAAGACCCCTAAGCCTAGCCTAAATCACCATTATTCAATCCTACAACTAAACTATGTCAAATTTGTTCCTCTCATGGCCTCCACTCTCATGCTAAAATTTCTAAGTTATTTATATGAGAGATTTTGAGTTCATACAAGTGTATTCAAACTTGTATGAGTGTTCTTAGCTTGCATTCAAGTCAAGTTGCAACATTTCTATTTCAAAGCAAGGGTTTTTATTGATTTGGCTCAAGGGTATTTCATTTGGAGCTTGCATATTTGGGATTTTTTTTGATTGCATAAGGGCTTCGTCTCAATCTTTTAATAAATATTCATTTGTGTCTTCATAGCATTGTAAGCCGTTTTCTACTTTCTTTTTTAACTCTAAAGTTAAATGAATGATGCAAGTTTGGGGGTTGATAATTATGATATGCAAGTTTGGGGTTGATCATTATGATATGCAAGTTTGGTTGATCATTATGATATGCAAGTTTGGTTGATCATTATGATATGCAAGTTTGATTGATCATTATGTATGACACATGTTGCTATGTTATGCAAGTTTGGGTTGATCATGTCATCATGTTATGTAAGTTAAACTTGAGTTTGTGAGCTTAAAGCTTCAAGCTTTATGTTGAAGGTTGCATTTTGGCAACATGAAAGTTATCATATCCCTTATGATAACTTGCATGTGAGGCTAAATGCGAACTTCTAGCAACTTCTACATGTCATTTATCACCATGTATCACTTATATGCCAAGTTTGGTTTTATGCATATTTTTGAAGCCTAATAATGCAATATGCAAGTATATGAACATATGTACATTTCATATGCCACCATGTTAAACTGGTGGCTTCAACACCTTCTTGTCATGATGATGCCAAATTCCCTATTTTACCCTTTATGCGTTGTTGCGATTATGTAAACGATGGGATTACGTTGGGGTTGGGTAACATTATGACATGAACATGGTTTTTATAACATGACGTGATATGTAATTATGTTTTGGAAACATAATGGACATGACACTTAGAAAATATGAGTGTGGCTAACTCGAGGTTGGGTTGAGTTTGTAGCATAAATCTACCCCGGACCCGCCCGGCTTAACTAGTGGCTACAAACAATAGGACCCAATGTGAGAAGTTGGTCATGTTGTGCTCGAACCCGAGGTTAGACCAAGTTGTGGTGTAAAGCTACCCGGACCCGCCCGGCTTAACTAGTAACCACAACAAGGTCTAATGTGAGAGGTTAAAGCACATTAAGTTAATTAATGCCTCCTGATTAGGGTTAAGTCATGGTCCACTTAATACTTAACCAATTTGGGCTTGATGGGTTAATCGGGGTTAAGTCATGAACCTTGGGTACACTTAACCAATTTAATCCACGTTTGGATCGGGTTAACCATATTTTACCCGTTAAGAAACCCTAGTTGCGTGGTCCTTTTCAGCAGTAACCCTCTTGATAGTATCATAAGACCCTAGGGACTAGGCTAGGGTGGGGCACGATTACTGGGCTGACATGTAAACGACCAAAACGACGGCTGAGTAGGTACGCCGGTGTAGGTCCAGGCGGACTATGGTCGTGCACATAGTCCGGAGTTGGAAAATCAGGCACGGGTACCAGTAGATCTAGACTGTGCATACTTGATTGGTGTCCGAGGTTGACACCCTAGGACTTGATACACCCTAGGGTGGACCTAGCGCAGTCTAACTACATTGCATGTTTGGGCCGTATGACACCGACACTTGATGAGTTAGGCTTGTAGGGAGCCGATCAACTAGACCGTGTAGTTGGACCTTGATTTAGGTCACCTCATGATATTGTGCCAAGCTTGGGCCAAGGGATCAATTCTTGTTTTTACTTGACATGTTAGAATGCTAGTACACCCGTGGTGCAAAACTTAACCTTGATCATGCGATGACACCTTTATCTATCTTGTTAGTTAATCACCATGCCAGTATGTTGTTATCCTTATGTTCATCTCAGCTTCTCAAGCCAGTTAACTTTACTAGTTCATGAACTGATAGTAGTTAGGGCTTACCAGTCTTTTTGACTGACCTGTTTTCTTTCGCCTCTTTTCTTCCGTTCCCCCCCCTCAGGTCCTCAGGGTGGGAACATTGGAGCTTAGCTTGGATCTTTATAGCTTGCTTACTGGATTTGCTCATGTACGGTTTTGGACATTGAGCTAGCTATGGTTTATCACTTCACTTTGGGGATAGTACTTTATGTATTTCAGTTTTTCAGTTTATGCTTTTATCTAGACTTTGTTTGTTGGAAAATAATGACTTTGTTGTAACTTAACTATGGTTTTGAAATGCTAGTTTTAACCGCTGCTTTACTACTCTGTTTTACTTATATGTTCTGTCTTGTGATATCTGCATGCTTGTTTACCTTGTTTAACACCCCTCCAAAGCTAGTGTGCTTGCAAGATTTACCCTAGCGGAGGTGGGGTGTTACACGGCTAGCCGATACGGCGCATAAAATCTCATATAGAAATTAAATACGTACCTTTTTGTCGAGCATTCTATTTATACACCTTCTAACACTTTATTCCAAACATGTCTCCTGTATATTTATACCTGTCCAATCTATTTGAACTGTACCAATCGTTTTAACTCAATTTGTTAATTAAATCTGTTAATTAACTCTTTAGTCTATTCCACTTCTATTTATCCAAATCTATTTCACTTCTATTTATCCAAATCTATATTTTAAATCCCATTTGAATTTCTATATTCAAATTCTATATTATAAACCCCATTTGAATTCCTATATTCAAATTCTATAGTTAAACTCCATTTGAATTCTATTGTTCAAATTCCGTATCATAAATCCCATTTGAATTCTATATTAAAATTCTATATTATAAATCCCATTTGAATTCTATGCCTTATTTAAACAACGTTTATAACTTCACTTAAAATCCCACATTTATATATTTATAAACAAAGTTTATAAATTCAATTCAAATCCCATATTTTCATTTATAAACAAAGTTTATAAATTTAATTCAAATCCCATATTTTCCTTTATAAACAAAGTTTATAAATTCAATTCAAAACTCACCTTTTCATTTATAAACAAAGTTTATAAATTCAATTCAAATCCCATATTTTCCTTTATAAACAGAGTTTATAAATTCAATTCAAAAGTCACCTTTTCATTTATAAACAAAGTTTATAAATTCCATACTTGTTTTATATATTCAAACAAGTTAATATTTTCCCTAGTTCATTAAAAATTCAAATTCTATTTGTAAAATAGAATTCCCTTTTCAAATCTCAAATACCCTTTTCGATATTTTTATAAATCAATATTCAAGCCCCATTGATATTTTAAACAATCAAATCAACCAATTTTCAATCATTTGATTTTTAACACATCATATATGTATATATATGATATCAAACAAACAAACAGATAATATATATTTTTGAGGAATCCAGTTGGATTCCTCCAACCTGTTTTCCTGCATCCACAGACGTTAGCACATAAATAATACCATCCTGCTTCGAGGCAGGATATCGTGCTATAGATGGTCATCCACTAATCATAGCGTGGGGCGTATAGGGTAATCATCCGCTAATGGTACCGCGGGCATCCGCTAATGATACTGCAGGAATAATCCAACTACCAAACCAATATATATATATATATATACACATCCGGCCTAAATAACTAATAAATATTTTATAATAGCCATAATAATATTTAAATGCATCCAACAACAACAAACAATTATTTTTAACTGATAAAAATAATTTATGAATAAAAGGTGAGTGAAATTTACTCACCGTGATATTTTATTTTCGCCGATCTATTTTGATTGCCATTTCAATTCCTGGTTGTAAGATCTCAAATTACGAATCCAATATCCAACTTCCTGATCTTCCAACCTTACTGCTTAATCCTTCTTCAGTGAACAGACTGTGATATGTACATAGCCATTTTCGAACTCCAGACCATCTCGGTCATCCCATTGAAAACATAGCAGTATCAGCTCTGGCCTTTTCTGAAACCGCAGTCACCCATGGAACACCCATCGCTCTACCGGAATACCCCAACCATCACGAGCTTCAACAAACCCTACCGCGCACCATCGTCTGACAAACAAGCAGTCTCCATCTGATTTCAAAACACGAGCTCCACCTTCATCAAAATCGCCAGACATCAGGAAGACGCGCTACCCTTAATTTCGAGCAATAGTAAGCATCTCGAGCAATAGAGGCATCGCGAGTTCCCCCAGTACATAGTTCGAACCTTCGACCTCCTATACTAGCATCAGATCCCTCACGTAGTTAACACCCCCCTCTACAACTCAGGCGCTTCCCCAGATCGATCGCTACCTCCGAATCCCTCTTCGAACCCCCCTGCGAGCTCCACGAGATCCCGTTTGCTTTTGGTTTTATTTCGATTTGATTTCCAGAATGGGGACTACGGTTTTTGATTTATATCTGGAATGTTTGATTTGGTAGGTGGTATTAAAGAGGGACACGGATTCGATTTGGTTCGTGGAAGTAAAAGAGGCACGGTTTCAATTTGGTTGTGTGGTAATAGAAGAACACGGTTTCAATTTGTTTTGTGGAGATGAGGGAAGGCACGGTATTATCTTGTTTGTGGAATTAAAGGGGAACACGGTGGGTTTGTTTAGTCCACACAACTTAATTAAATTAAATTAAACTGTATCCTAAAAAATGAAATGATCCTTGACTGCGAACTCCTTTCTAAACCCAACAACTTTCAATTCTAGGGTAAAACCACTATTCTGAACCCACTGGGATAAGTATCAAAGTCCAGTTCGATCATCCGGAACAAGTATTATTTTAAATTGATATAAATTAAATTCCAAACCAATTAATTTCTTCGACAATAAATTAATATTATCGTTACAAATTCGAATAAAATTTCCCATTAATTATTTGAACTGTATTCAATTCAAATTAAATTTTGAATTCATCTAAATCCATTTTCGTATTCTGTTATTTTAATATATTCGATATTAAATCGAAATTGATTATTAAATCGATAACTTAAATATAAAATTCCACTTATATTATCCACCCAATATTTAAATTAAATATTAAATATTCAAAAATTAAACCATAAGGATCCAGGTCATTACAACGCCGTATAACACGGAACAGGTTCACCCCCAAGAATACTAGTGCCGAAAACAAACAGCGCAAGGCTAAATAAAGAAGAATGAAGCTACTATAAGACTTAGGTCCCATCACACAATGCAGTGCAAGCCGGTGGATAGAGTTTTACCTTATAATAGACAAATATGCTTGGTACGTTTTAAAACAAATCTTTTATTATTACTATAAGTGAAGAAATCAGCTTCAAATATAAATGTATCGATCCTAGGCGGGATGAGCGCCCCATCCCACTATGTCGCCATATATAGTATACAATCAAAACTGAAAAATGTCGTATTTGGAAATTGGATTTCCATACTGGTGGTTACTGATTCAAAAGATCGATCGCGTAGTGCAATTCACCACGGTTTACGTCGCTGGCATGCGAAAACATCGTAATGCACATCCGCACTATCCAGGAAAACAAGTTACCGTGGCCTACGTCACAGGCATGTGAAAACACCGCTAACTCTATCCATCAGGGAATCGAGGGGTGTGCCCTATCCCTCACCTCGATCGACGGAACCCATGACAACCCATAGGGTGTCTATCCTCATCTCAAAAGCATACTGATCTAACCATCAGTTTACCACCATACTGGCGCGTGAGGCTCGCGAATTAATGCTACATAAAGCCATGCTATATTAAAGCTGTGCTTTGATCATCAACCACAAGACTCTGCTTTTCAACAGAAACCTTGATCATTTTCCACTTAGGCCTCCCACACAGGAAATTTATGCCATCCGACTGATGTCTATCGATATACAACCTCTGATCCCATACGTCTCAGAGAAGGGTGAAGTAAGGGAATAAAATCACAATCACCAGGCAGATGTATATTTAATAGAGATCAATCAGCACAGAATAAAATACAATGTCACACACACCATCCATTTACAAGTCCGCTCTAGGTCTGAACGAAACCGGAGGCACCTTATTCCTCATCTCGTATGTCAAATACAAGAGAGAAGCCCTCGCATATCCATACAATCAACAAGTACGTCTGGACGACTACCACTTTAGCCCCCTTCAAGGTAGCTACTCCAATCGTGAGCATCAGTAGCACCCATCTATTGATGTGAAGATCGCCGGTCTTGCACCGTCTTCAATCTCTTCGACTTATCGTCGAACTAGTTATTCAGAATGGGTATAAACCCAGCCTTTCCGAATAACCCGCGTATCTTATAATCAAGTGCTATAACAACACATCATATGCCTCATTCCAATCCAGAATATTCTTTTATTCAAACATTCTTTTCCTTCGGGAAAGGTTCCCATTAATTTTATCAAAGATAATTCTTTAAATTTATTCCTTAATCTTCCTTTGGATATCAAACAATATTAAGGTTTTCTAAACTAGTCGGGATTAGCGAACCAAACCAAAGTAATCATTTATTTTATTTCCCAATCCCAACCTATTCATCCCGCGGAGCAAAACTGGTAATACTCCATATCTAACACCACGGTGTTATCGGTAAATATTAATTACCATTTCATGTTCAAATCTAATTAAAGATTTAACTATCGCTTGGAGCAAAACTGGTGATACTCTGTTCTCGATCATTTTCTTGAATTGATAATTTTAATTATCACATTCACTTTTCAATCTAATCAAAGATTCATTAAAACTCCATCTAGTTTTTGTAACACCCCGTAAATCAGTTAATACTAATATTCACAAATGAAAGAATAATTAATTTCAAATATAAGAATATTGGGAAATGGGCTGCGCCATTGTGTTCGTCTCGGAAAAATACGCGAAATAGAGTCCGAAATTTTGTGAATCGGAGTTCGTATGACAGAGATATGGCCTCGAGAATTTTCACGAAAAATTCAAATTTTAAAACAGATTTCAAAAACACAGAAATGGAGGCAGGCGGGAAAACTCCCGCCCAGACCAGGTCGACCTGGGGGTCGACTTGGGAGTCGACCTGGGGGGGGGGGCAGGTCGACACTAGAGTCGACCTGGGTGTCGACCTCCCTGGTCGAGCCCAGGTGACCTGGGTGCATCTGGTTGGGTTTTCGGGTTGTGTTTTGAAGACTGGACGAAATCTAATGGCTCTAATCTATTCTATGGTAAATCTAATGGCCTAAATTCATCCTAACATCTATAAATAAGAGGGTAGACTCTAACCCTAAATCACTTGAAAAATTGGAGAGCTACCGACATGCCGTTGCCATGGAGTTCAGCGTAGCCGTCACAAACTAAAGAAGAAGGAGAAAGCCTAGCCTACAACTAAATCTACTCAACAAACAAATCAAATCAAAGACTCTTTCTATTTCTCTTCTTTAAAATTGTGAGTATGATGATTCTCATAATGTTATTATAAAATAATTCGATTAAGTTATGAATGGATCACAAGAAAGTGACGTGAATTGTAATTGTAAATTTTATATTGTGGATCTCTTGTTATGTTATTATGTTGTCATATGTTGTAAATTATATGTTGTAAATTTTCCTATGCTATGCCATGTTATGGTGAAAATCATGCTATGCCATGTTATGCTATCATGCTATGCTATGTGTAAATCATGCTATGTTATGTCATAAATCTTATATATGTTATAGATCTCATGTTAACACATATGTTGGAAATCCGTAAGTTATATGATTATGATATCATGTTAAGTTGTGTTGAATCGTACAAGTTGTAAAATCATGATGTTGTTATTTATGCAAATTGGATCATGTTTTAAAGTTTATGTTTTCTAAAAAATTAAATGGATCATGATTATGGGAATTTGCCTATTAAGTTAGGTGTACCCATATACATGAATCCACAATTTAAATTGGATCTTGAATATGGGAATTTGCCTATTAAGTTAGGTGTACCCATATGCATGAATCTATGACTAAATGAATTTTTATTATGGGAAATTGCCTATTGGGTTAGGTGTACCCATATAAACCCATATTGCTAGATTAGATGATGTTGATTCACACATGTTCCTATGCAAGTTTATGAAATTTGATTGAGATCATATTATGTGAATTATGAACAAGTTGACATCTTTAGATCCATGACATGTATAATCCTATGCAAGTTGTACATATGCAAGTTTCACCCCTTATTATGATTCATTTAGATATATATACATGTTGTTATTGTGATAATCTCTTTTATGCTATGAGTTAGACTATTCGAGTCTAATATATATTTTGTGAATAAACGTTCAAACGTGGGGTAGGGGTGATATTATGAATTAATAAATTGGGTGCAATTTTGTATGATTTTGCATGCCTTGAATGGATGTCCCTAATTGAGTCAATTATGGACATTGTTGAATTTGGAATTAATTAATAATTCAAGTAGGGAATTATTAAAATTGGGGAAAGTGGATTATTAATAATAATCAATGCTTAGGACACGAGGTTGGACCCGTTTGTGACGTAAACCTGCCCGGACCCGCTCGGCAAATCCAGTAGTCACAAATGTCGGCCCAATGTGAGAGGTCCTAGGCCCAAACTAAAGCATAACAGTTGTAAAGACACGAGGTTAGACTCTTTTATGGTATAAGACTGCCCGGACCCGCCCGGCAAATCCAACTACCATAAATGCCAGTCTAATGTGAGAGGTCTTTATGAGGTTATGGCCCTAATGAATTAAGAAATACTTAGCCAGATAATCATGTAAGGTGGGACATGGGGGTTAAGTAGGTGCCTTGGGTGGCATGAGGAATCTAGTGGTTGCCTTTAGAGGCATTTGAAATACGATTAGACTTAACCAAATACACATGTAAATGAACATGACTAAGTGGGTTAAGTGGATGGACTAATGGGACAAGCTTAGGTGGAATGCTTGTGGGAAATAATGGGGGCCCATTTCAACCAGTATCCCAAAACGTATCTTTGTGGGCTCGACCCAAGTCGAGGACGGGACACACATACTGGGTTTGACTATAAGAGGCCAAAACAGGGAGCGGTGGCAACGCAAGTCCAACGGGTTTCATATGCATGTGTGGACCCGGGCTGGTAGGTAAGACGTTGTTGCATCGTGTAGGTATAAGCCGTGCATCTCCGTTATATCGGGTTGCCACTTTAAGGGAATGATACACCCCACTGTGGGGCCAACACAGATATCTAAGAGTAGGGAGCCGATCGAAAAATGGAAAGTGGGGTACACCTAGTGAAGATAGGGGCAGGCGGCACCTATGTAGTCAGCTAGGAGTACGTAAAGCCATTAGGAAAGTTTCTAAGTGAAGCTAAGCGGGATCAATCTTTAGGGTGACTGGTGTGGTGCAGTATAGTGTTTATCCTTTAGTATTTAGGAGCGCCTATAACGTTTCCTTTAGCGATTGTCTATGTCCTTAATCTGCTCTTTCATAGACATTTCCTTGTTTTCCAGCTTATGCCTTAGTCCAGTTATTTTGATAATAGTATTGTAAAATTATCATACTCGCCAGACTTTATGTCTGACCCCCTCTTTTCCATCTCTTTTTTTTCCTTCAGGTCCTCAGGTTGGGCCAAGTTCTAGTGGAGTCTAGTTGCATCGCTTATCTCTTGGAAAGCTTGGACTGCAGAAGTAAAGTCCAGCTTGTTATCTTTCTTTTAATGGCTACTTATTGTAATGGGATTATGTATTTTGTTTTTGTGAAAATGGATATTGTACTTGGTTATGATCTATGGTTTTATGATGTAACAGACATATTTAATTTCCGCTGCAATAAAATGAAGTTTTAGATTTTCAAGTGCTATTTATTATCTGTCTTGTTGTAATTTCTCTGTTCTATATTCACTTATGACCTCCATGGAAGTTAATACATTCCCCTGGTGAGTGACATTAATGGACGTGGAGTGTTACACGTGGTATCAGAGCATAAGGTTACCAGAACAGATAAAATTTTTAGAAAAATATTTTTCTAAAGTATTTTTGGAAGAAGTGTTTTCAAAAACATGTTATTTAGAGAGAGTTTTTATGAAAAACATAATCCCAAATAGCTATATCCTTATCTTTATCTTTCGAATTCTCCATTTTGAATCTTTCCTTTTTCGTTTCAGCATGGCTGAGGATCTTAATCTCCCAGAAGGTGTGACGGTTCTAGGGTGGTTAGGAGATATTTGGAGGCTAGGGCCACCACTGCAGGCCCAGCAGATACTCCTCCACCCCCAGTTGCACCCATTCCTCCTCCTCCTCCTCCTCCTCGTGTTGACACTTTTGCAAAGACGTGCAAGGAATTTAAGGCTATGGGAGGAAAAACTTTTCAAGGGACTGAGACATTTGTGGAGGCCAGAGACTGGCTTAAGGAGACTGAGGAATTGTTGGATATCTTTGAAGTGGAAGATGGGAGGAAAGTCCGTTTAGCTGCTTGGTTAATGAAGGGAGAGGCCTCGTTTTGGTGGGAGGTCACTAACGGGGAACGTCCAGTTGATTCATGGGCGGATTTCAGACGAAGGTTTGAGGCAAAGTTTCTTTCAAGGGCAGAGGAGAATTTAAATATGGAAAAATTCCTGACATTAAAGCAAGGGAGATTATCAGTGAAGGAATATGTTAATAAATTTAATCAGCTAGCAAGGTTTGGCTTGGAGTTAGTGAACACGCCAGAGAAGAAAGCTTTGAGGTTCGTTAGAGGCTTGAATGAACCGTTGCAAGGGTTGGCTTTGACCCATATCCCTATGGGAGCCACCTTTGAAAGGCTAGTAGAAATGGCACTTATGCATGAGGATAAGGCAGTTGAAAAGAAAGGGGATCCGAAGAAACCCCAACAGCAAAATAAGAAGGGTGGAAAAAACAATAATGGCATAGGGAAGAAGAGATGCTTCAATTGCGGGACGCCTGGCCATCTCAGCAAAGATTGTAGAAAGAAAAAGAAGACTGATTGTTTTCATTGTCGAGATGCGGGACATTTGGTGAAGGACTGCCCAAAGAAGGGGCAGAGGGCAGGGTCTACCTCAGGAGGACAGGTGCAGGCTCTTATGGCACCAGGGCAGGCAAGGGGGCAAGTTCAGGATATTGCGGCCCCACCGCTGCATGAAAGAGGTAGAACAATTTCTGTTGAAAGCTTAGTTTTTCTGTTTGATCATCCTGTCTGTACCTTATTCGATTCTGGCGCATCTCATTCGTTTATCTCTGCATCATTAGTTGAATTACTGCACTTGAACACCAGTTTAGTAGAGGATCCCTTGATTGTTTCAAATCCAATTGGGGGTTCGGCTCATTTGACCATGATATGTTTGGATTTGAAAATCTCTATACTTAGCGTTGAATTTAGATGTGATGCTTATGTATTGGGCTTCACGGGCTATGGGCTAATTTTAGGAATGGATTGGTTATCTAGAAATGGGGCTATTCTTGATTCTGAAAGGAGAGTAGTTAGGCTTGTGACTCGCCTTGGTAACACTCTCGACATCTTTTGTAATCCCATAAATTCCGTTATGCTGAGTTATCTTGAATCGCTTGACGCGTCTGTAGAGAATCTGCGATCGGTAGAGGTGGTCCGGGAATATCCGGATGTGTTTGAGGAGGTGAAGGGCTTACCTCCAAAGCGGGAGATAGACTTTCGAATTTATCTTGTGGATAATGCTAAACCCGTATCTTTTCCAGTGCGCCACATGGCTCCTCGTGAAAGGAGGGAACTCAATAAGAAAGTGAAGGAGTTGCTTGAGAAGGGGTTCATAAGACGTAGTATATCGGAGTGGGGTGCTCCAGTAGTATTTGCTACAAAGGCGGATGGGTCCCTTAGACTTTGTGTGGACTATAGAGAACTAAACAAGCTTACTAAAAAGAACCGACAACCACTGCCGAGGATTGACGATCTCTTTGATCAGTTAGTTGGCGCCTCAGTGTTTTCGCAGTTGGACTTAGCCACTGGCTTTCATCAACTGAGAGTGGATGAGGATAGTATAGATAAGACTGCTTTTAGGACTCCTGACGGATTCTATGAATGGCTAGTGATGCCCTTTGGTTTGACAAACGCCCCCGCATATTTTGTTGATTTGATAAGTAGGGTGTTTAGGGAGTACCTTAACAAATTCGTGGTAGTCTTTGTGGATGACATCTTAGTCTTTTCTAAGGATGAAGAAGAGCATGCCCTACATCTTAGGGAAGTGTTGGAAACCCTTCGAGCGCATAACCTTAAGGCAAAATTTCCTAAGTGTCACTTCTGGAGGAAAGAAGTACGGTTCTTAGGGCACGTGGTTTCCAAGGAAGGGATAGCAGTGGATCCCGCAAAGGTGGTGGCTATCCAATATTGGAAGGTCCCTAAAAATGTAACCGAAGTAAGAAGTTTCTTGGGGTTGGCTGGCTATTATAGGAAGTTAATCAAAGACTTCGCAAAAATATCAGCTCCATTAACACGGTTAACAAAGAAGAACCTGGTTTTTACGTGGGACGAAGATTGTGATGATGCGTTCCAACGATTAAAGAGAGCCTTAACTTCAGCCCCAGTCTTAGTGCTGCCAGACGGGAATAAACCGTTTACCGTCTATACTGATGCTTGTGGGACGGGACTTGGCGCGGTCCTCATGCAAGAGGGAAGAGTAATAGCCTATGGTAGAAGGCAGTTGAGGGTTCATGAAAAGAATTACCCTACGCATGACCTTGAGTTAGCCGCAATTGTTTTCGCGCTTAAGTCTTGGCGTCACTATCTTCTTGGTGAGAAATTCGAACTGTTCACTGACCACAAATCATTAAAATACTTATTCTCTCAGAAGGATTTGAATTTAAGGCAGCAACGGTGGATGGAATTCTTAGCCTCCTACGATTTTGAAATAGCATATACCCTGGGCAAGGGTAATGTGGTAGCAGACGCCTTAAGTAGGAAAAGGTTGTCCTTGAGTCTGTTGTTTGTTGAACGACGAAGCTTAGAATTCATCTCCATGCTTGACTTTAGACCCTCTGCTGACCTAGTACCTGGTTTGTTAGCATCCTTGGAGGTTAGACCTACACTTCTAGGACGAGTTGGTGAGGCACAGCAAGACGACCCACAGTTGGTTGAGATAGTAGAAAAGCTCAAAGGAGGGGAGTCGTCTAGCCATCTTCGTAGGTATACCCTAGACGATAAGGGTTGGTTACGAAGGGATAATAGACTTTGTGTACCACAAGACGAAGACTTAAGGAAGGCCATTCTTGATGATGCTCATCGCTCAAAGATGACCATTCATCCCGGCGGAGACAAGATGTACAAAGATATGAAGCGGGTTTTCTTTTGGGTCGGTATGAAGAAGGATGTGGCCGAGTACGTCGCTAGATGTTTGGTGTGCCAACAAGTAAAAGCGGAACAAAAGAAACCCGGTGGGTTGCTTCACCCATTGGAAGTTCCACTATGGAAATGGGAAAGCGTCTCAATGGATTTTGTGGATGGATTACCAAGCTCAAGGAAGGGTAATACGAGGATTTGGGTTATAGTAGATAGGCTTACTAAGAGCGCCCATTTTATTCCCATGAAAAGTAAGAGGATTGCTCCGTGGTTGGCTTCTGTATACATTAAAGAGATAGTTCGTTTGCACGGTATTCCTTCTAGTATAGTAAGCGACCGTGATCCCATCTTCACCAGCGAATTTTGGAAGAGTTTACAAGAGGCGGTAGGGACTCAGCTATGTTTGAGCACCGCATATCATCCTCAGACGGACGGCCAGACCGAGAGGGTGAATTGTATTCTAGAGGATCTTTTAAGGCTTTGTATCCTAGACTTTGGGGGTACATGGGAAGAGCACCTTCCGTTGGTAGAATTCACATATAATAATAGCTTTCAGTCTAGTATTGGCATGGCACTTTTCGAAGCTCTTTATGGAAGGCCTTGTCGTTCGCCTACATGTTGGTGGGAATCTACCGATAAAATCCTACTTGGGCCCGATATGGTTAGGGAAACCTCGGAGAAGATTGATTTGATTCGAAGGAGGATGAATGCAGCACAAGATAGGCAGAAATCGTATGCTGATAAGAGGAGGACAGATCTTGAGTTTGACATTGGGGACATGGTTTTTATCAAAGTATCTCCATTACGGAATGTTGTTCGCTTTGGGTCCGTTGGGAAATTAGCGCCAAGGTTTGTAGGGACGTTTCCTATAAAAGACAGGATTGGGAAGATGGCGTATAGGGTGGAGTTGCTTGAGAAACTTAGAGGAGTACACGACGTATTCCATGTATCACATTTGAGGAAGTGTTTGCACAAGACCGCGGAGGTGGTAGAGCCGAGCTTGCTTAAAGAGGTGGAAATAGAGCGTGATGCAACAATTAGACGAGCTCCTACATGCATTCTTGGGTCGGAGATCAAAAAGTTGAGGAATCGAGAGGTCAGACTAGTTAAGGTGCAATGGGGAGTTGATGAGAGCAACGCTACTTGGGAGACAGAAAAGAAGATGCGTTCGTTGTACCCTTTTCTTTTTGAGGGTATGTATTTTAATTTCTCCTTTATCGCTTAGCTTATCTTATCTTATCTTTAGTATGTCCTCTCATTAGTATCTTTGACCTTTAGTTAGGATAATCCTATGGTTGAAATATGTGCTTGAGACATGTTATGTATGATGGATGCAAAATGGATGCAAGTGGTTGCTAGTGGTTGCTCGTGGATGCATATATACACACACTTTAGGCACTAGATCGGCTCAGTCACTACATATTGCATATTGCATATATGAATGTATTTAGTATAATGGATGTATAATGGTTGTACCATCATATAGATGCTGCATTCGGTTGAATGGATGTGCACGCATATAGAAGTAGTATGTAAGCAATTAGGATCTTTTGCATACATAATGGATGCATGGCACTATCATGAATTGCATAAAGGAGGTCAACTGTAACGTCTCGCATTTTTGTCGGTTCATATTTGAATATTTAAATCAGTTTAAATATCGAATTTGAAATATAAATGGATTTATATATTAATTAAAACGAAGTTGAACGTATAAAGATATATATTAATTATAATCGAGCCCATAACGACCCTACAGTTCGTAATTTAACGTTCTGAACTTCAACTGAGTGTACCGGACTCGTTTTGAATCGGATTTCTTCGAAACAAGAAGCATTGGAATCTGTTGATCTATATTTTTCTAACGGAAGGGGAAAATGGAGATTTCGTTGTGTAGATTGCAAGATATGTCCAAATCAAATATTCAGAAAGTCGCTATAAAATCGTTTGTCGACCGTAACGGTTTATTTGAAATAACTAGATATCGGTGGCAAATCTGGACAAAGTTCTTTTGAGGCGCAGCGATAATTTAATTTTTAGAATTTTACTTTAATTTTTAATTAATTAAATATGCATCTTTTTATTTAGAATATTTGGCACCCTGTATCGGTATTTCGGGATTTCAAAATATAAGTCAAACTACCGGTATTATTATATTTTTGAGACCGTGGCACCTCACTGGACACGATCGTATTCTTATATCTTTCTGTAACAGCTTGGAGTTTACATGACAGGGTACGCTAACTTTAACAACATGAAACCGAATATATGAATGTATGCATGACGGGCTACTCTATCCATCTAAAATATACAATCAAAATGGCTCTACGATAAACGTTCCACGCAAGTTGGTAAATAAAAGAAAGATATTTTGTATTAAAATAAACCATAATATACTTCTCTTTTTGGTACATCAGCTACCTAAAGACAACTAGTCCCTTAAATCACGCATGGGCAAGGCCTTATCACATTAATGAGAACCCATGAACCTAGTGGAAACAGCAAGTCCCTCCCCTCTACTCTAATATATATATATATATATATATATACGTGTATTACTTAACACCAAAGAAAAACAACACTACTGACCCATGTTTAAAAGTATGCATACCCTATTCTCTACCCCAACACGCAAGCTACATGCTGAAGCCTGCCAACCCCATACGCTGCCGTATAAAACCCATCCCCCTAGAGACCAGTCCATACCCTATCATCTCACCATACACCATCAGCCTATACATGGGAAATATAAACTACCTATACCTCTACTCCTTAACACTGAAGTAACCTCTTCTATATAAAACGCCAGATCCAAAAACTCAGCAGGAAACGAAGAACAAAATGAAATATTATCTCCACCGAATACAAAACACAAACTCCATGTTAAATGCAAACAAAAACATCTAAACGCTGAGTGGTCCGGGCAAACGACAGTGATAAAGTAGTGGTGTCCGGAGAGGAGCTGTGGCCATTTACAAAGAATGAGCGAATACAACATGAAGGAGCTGATATTTTCAAGCATATGGTAACGTGAAGCATGTGGAGAAGTATGCGGTCTGTAGAGTAAATATGAGGACTGTGAAGAACGAAGTGAAGATGCAAGTTCACGTGATTCATGAAGCAGGGGACCGACATGCGTATATCAGTACAGAAGTTTTCATTTCTTTATGAGAAGAGGGTCTGACTTGAAGTATGCGGTTGATGGAAAAAGTGTGGCGACTTCTAGAAGGCACTATTGTACGTGATGAAGTGGGTGGAAGTTGGATCTGTCGTTTCAAGGGAGAATGTGAAGTGCAGACGTGTGGTGGGTGGAGTAGAAGAGTTCGGAGTTGTTTATTTTGGAAGTGTGGTAGTTTGTGGAAATGGGGTGTGAAGGCCTGGAACGTGGGATTATGTGAGGACTTGCATATCGCATGGGTTGTTAGGGCAGCGGTGGAACGAGTGTGAATGCATGCTATTCTGGAATGGTGCGAATACAAGGATGTGCTGGAGCAAGATCGGCCATGCATGGCATTTACACCAGTGGTAAGAACGTGGTAATAAGGTGCTTCACGGCGTTCAGGGTTCGGAAGAGATGGACGAATTGAAGTTGAGGTCAGGATCCTTGTTGTGGTGCTAAATATATGATGTGTTGAGTTCCGAAAGGGACGGACGATGGTGATCGAAGAATGAAACCATGGGTACTTTGGTTTTCAAAAATTATCGGGGAAGATGAGAGTGTTTGGAGTTGGATGTTTTGTGAAGCTTGCGGAAGGTTGTTTTGAGGGTGAGTAACGCATGAAAATGGGATATGTAACGTGAGCAAAAGAGGGAAACCACTGTTCACCGTAGTCGGCTTTAAGTCAAGAGCTTGGGCTAGTCTAATTTGACTAAGGCTCACTTATATAATTAAAAATAAAGCAAATTCATGAATAATAAATGGGAAAGGGGGAGGACGAGTTCGGAAGTTCGGTGATGGCGAATAAAACTTTAGCAGGTGCGGTCATTTTAAGCAAGGGAGAAGAGCGGATGAAACAAAATTACGAATGGTCTGATCCGTTAGGATCATATGGACGCAGTCTACGATATGGAGTTGGTTTGGAGCAATCTGAATTTATGGCGGAATTGAATGCCGGGTATAATCAACTGACGCAAATCGTTACTTAACGGTTAACGCGCCAAGGTGAGTAAATTCACTCATTCTGATCTTTTTTAAAATATTTTAATTATATTTTAATGTTGTTTGAATGTTGTGTGATGATCGATTAGGTAGATTACAAGTAAGCTGGTTGAATATTATATACCGTTACATATATACACATCATCGGGTGGACACTGATTCCATCGATTAGAATATCCCCTAGTATAGAGTTAGTGTAAATTGTGTTGACTGACATCTGTGGATGCGGAAACCGGTTGGAGGAATCCGACCGGATTCCTTGATAATTATATGTACTGTTTGTTTTGTATGAACTCGAATTATATTTAAACCCCATGTGAATATTGATGTTGAACGGAAATTCAACATTTGTTTCGATAAATCAATAAACGTTATCAATTTAGAAAGTGATAACAGTCGACCGTAAAACCATCGTTTTGTTAAGAAGTTGATTGGCTGTCAGGCAAATCAACGAAGTTAATTATAAAAATTATATTTTTATAATTAAAGTAAAGTTTTAATTTTATAATAGAAGTTCTATTATAAACCAGTATTTTAGAGTTTGTTTTTATAAAATAAATAAAAATGATTGTTGATATTTAAATAAGTTTTAAAGCAGGAATTATCCGACGATTTAATATTTGGATAATTATATTTAAGATAAACAATTTAGAAATATTATTAGGTTAATTATATTAATCTAATGTTGAGGAGTAATCAAAATCAGTTAACGAGTTTACTGATGAAATGAAGTTGATTTTGATCAACTGTTATTCAGGAAAATGATTATTAGATTAGTTAGTCTTCAATTAATCTAATGAAACAGTTTAGAAATAAATTAATCCAAAGTAATAAGATTTAATTACCTTTTGGTTAAGAAGTTATAAATAGAACTGTGGAATGGAGAAAGCGAAGAGTAAATGTTTAATATAAATAATCAAACACCAGAGATTTCGAAGTAACGATATGGTGTTATAAAACCATAGTTAAAAATAAACATGAAAGTACGATCGGATAGATATTATAAGTAATAAGGGATTAGAGTGCAGACTTGTATCGGTTCTAAGGTAAGAACGTTGTCCATCAAGGTCTGAGAGGTAAATAGAATACCCCAACTTGAACGGCTTCGCTATTATCGAGGAACGATATCAGTTTGTAACGGAAAGAGATGTCAATATTTTTGTAACGGAAAGAAATGTCAAGGTTTTTGTAACAGAAAGAGATGTCAAGATTTTTGTAACGGTAAAAGACGTCGAGGTTAGTTATAAAGTGGCATATAGCAGCGTATTGCAAGTTAGAACTATAGCAATAAAATAACGATGTTGATAAGGTAAGTGTGGCTGTAATTAGTTATAAGGAGAATATTACAGCGTATGACAAGTTTAGAACTATAGCGACAAATTAACTGCTGTTGATTTGACTTAAGCGTGACTTTTATATATAGCAGCACTTCCTAGGAAATGTAACAGTTTGGTTTGAAATCCACTTATTCTAGAGTAATAAGTAACAACGTTTGTTCAAAGAAATATAAGAAAGAGTTTAGAAAAAGAATTGGGGAATCGTATTAGAAACTGATGACAGCATTTCGATGTTCGAGATGTGATTAGAATTAAACCATTAGGATTTGGAACTAGAATTCGACGATGTCGAATGTATTAAAAGTAAACTATTTTTAGGGATTATAATCTGATAGAATAATTAACATCTAGTTATAAACAAATAAATGTTAATAGGATAGGAGTCAGTATTTAGTTATAAACTTGATATCGATTTGATAAGAAGTTGACTTAGAAACATAGTTTATAAAGTGGAATAGGAATATAAAAAGTATGGAAGAGATTTCGGTAAACAAGATAAGGGAAAGTATTTTGTGAATAAAGAGTTATATGATAAAGGTGTTCAGATTTCTATAATAAGGGAGGGTATTCACATTTCAAAGTGAAAAATGTTTTAAAAGTGAACGTAGGGCCGATAAAAGGTTTAAAAGGAAATTGGAAATATTTTCCAATATAAATAGGATAAATTATCCAAGTATAGAAATAAAGAATGTGAAATTAATGGAAATAGTTCGAACGTTAATAGTGTATGTTTCTGGAACATGAAAGAATAAGAGTTTATAATAACTGGAAAGGTTTTCCAAGAAGTATGAAAAGGCTAAAACGGGATTTGAGAAATATCTAGTAAGATATGGGAATTCGAACAATGAAACGAATGTTAAATAAAAGCGCCCGTGATGGTATGATGTTTAGTTATACATTAGAATGGATGTTGTTTTAACTCCGATAGTTAAATAACCGACTATTGAAGTGTTTGACCGTCGTTGTCAATACGGAGAGACCGGTTGGATATGTTATCTGAAAAACCACTCCATATAGACATAAGCGCTGCGAATTAGATATGCTGAAGATAATTGAAGACGGAGTTAAATGCAAGGGTCGTCCAGTCCCAGAATGATATTTTCTTTCTGTTTGTCCAGTCCTAGGACAACTTGTATGGACGAGTGTCTGACAGAGTATTTCCAACGGTCACGCCGTTAATTTGTACGAATATACCAAGTTGGTGGGGAGAAGGTAACTTCTCTTTATTCTACACCCAGTGTGCATTTGTGTAATCGATGTGTGATTACGGATTTGACGATGTGACATTCAAAGTGAATGGTGATCAGATGTTCTGAAGATAGACGTAGCCTCTAGCCTCACAACCAGGAAGTAACAGAAGTTGGGCTAGGCAGCATGGCTAGTTGGGTCATCCCCAAGCAGGGTGTATTGTCACCGATCTAGAGAAAATTCATATTTATACTTCTTTTCGATTCTGTATCTTCGGATGACGGTTGGATGGCCTACAACCGTGGTGGCAATATATTCGCGACACTCAAGCTAAATGAGTGAGCGGTCATGTGTGGCCGGGTTGCAAGACGTTCTTGTTGAACCCTGAGTGTATCCCCTCTAGAGTACACTATTCAGAAGGTGCTCCCATACCTTGTCTGTTGAAATCAAATCTCCGATAAGCGCCCTGCGGTTTATGATTTTATACTATATATATGTGGAACGTGAGATGCAAGCGTTCTGCTACTTGGATAATTATTTGTTTAGACATTATCATAATATCACTGTTTTGATATCAAAGTAATTTGGGTTATAGTAAGGTAAAAGCCGTCCATGTTTATGTGTGTGCTGGTCTTACTATTTTCCTTTTGTTTCAAAAGGATTTTCTTCAAAGTAAAACCGTATGGTTAGAATTTACTCACACCAGTCCCATGACTGACCCAGAGTTTATTTTGTTTGTTTTCCCTAAACTCTTGGGTGCCCAAATTTGTACGGGCAGTCAAGTGTTTCAGGCTTTGCAGATTCACTTGGAGGAGCTCAAAAGCAGGAAGCTTCACCATTAGTTATGTAGAGTTATTTCCGCTGTGATATGATGTATTGTACTCTGATAATGGTATGTATATACAATACAGTTTTGTATTCAAAGTTATGTTATATAATACATCTTATTTTGTTCCGCTGCGAGTTTCGTGTTACTCTGATTCTGTTCAGTTGTGATCTACTTCTTCTTCTATTCTATTAGTTCTATCTTTTCTTTCTCACCCTCTAAATTCTTCTATTAATGTCCTGGTGTTTTCGATGCTTGAATAGTCAACAGTGTGTTTTTATGTTGATTTTCTGGGTCGAAAATTCTAGCCGTTACAGATGGTATCAGAGATGAAGGTTAAGTGATTACCTTGGCTCTATGGCGTAACTCAATAGAGATGGAGTTAGTTGTACTCTAGATTGAGTTTGAGTGTATATAGATGAGCGCGTATTTGTGAATTAATATAAAAACTGTTTTATATTATGTTGACTGGTCAGTCGAGTGGTTTATGAATTCTGGTCGAAACAGTAATGCAAACTGGATCGATAGGTGTTTCTAAACTCTTGAACAGAGTAATTCGACATGATATTGTTTTGAAAGCGGGGTAAATAAAATAATTTTACCCAAAGTATATTTTGATATAAAAAGAAGTGTATATCTTGATATTAATATAATATATTGGATATGTGATCATTATTATGATCGAACAGGATTATAATTAAGTTGGTTATATAAACTACCAATCGAAGTATTATATAAGTATGATATGCAAAATCAGATGAGCTGAATCTGAATTAAAGACCAGAATTGAAATAAAACTCTAGAAACTTGGAAAAGAATTGAAATTGAATTTGGATAAAATATAAGGGAATTTTAAAATCCTGGGAGATTTGAAAATTTGTTTTCCAAGTGCTGTGAATGATATTTTGAAGTAATATTCAAAATGAAAATGTTTGAAAAATGAGTTTTGAAAAATGATAATAGTATTGAACTCACTTCGATTACTGGAAAATAAATTCCGATGATGAAGTGCGCCATTATCGGTGTTCATTTTCGAGTTGCTAAGTGACAGATTACTACCAAAGACTTTGTTTTGTATTGTTTGAGAAACAAGTTGTCAGAAATTCAAATGTTTTGAATTATAAATGATTTCAAACTAATTTGAAATAAATCCCAGGAATTTGAATTCTGAAATAAAAATTTAACTTATGGAGTTAAAATGGTAAAAAAGGGAATTTAAACAAAGATAACAAAACTGGACTAAATTTGGAAAGATCCAGAATGAAAATTATAAAAGAAAAATATTGGAGATTCGAGTTATTAAAAATGAATTGATTCTTGGAGAATAAGAATCGAATTTTGAATTAGAGATGGAGATAACTGATTTGAGAAATAAATCAGTAAATGGAATGTCGTAATAAAACTTAACAAGGTTAAGAACTGAGAGTGGAATCGGAGTTGAAATAGAAATTTGGCTTAGTAAAAGCGAGAGATGGGTTTGAGAACGGATTGATGGGAGATCAACCAAGGATGCTTGGATATGCTGGTTTGATAGCAGATGGCAGAGATAGAGTTGTATGCCCAACAGAGAAGGTACACGTTTATATACGAGTATGAGATTTTTTATGAGTTAGTTTGGGCAAGCCGTTTGGCTGTTTGATTTTCTTTTGGATTGGAGAAGGCGCGAAGTGGCAAGTTGTTGTAGTACCGAGTGAGCCGTGCAGAGGAGATGCTGGCGAGATTCTCTGAAAATTTAAGCTGTTAGGAAATTTTCAGAAATTTTGAAAATATTCGAAATAATAAGGAATTAATATTTTAATTGGAAATAATCAGTTCAGTGGAAACTGGAATTATGAAGTAAACCAAAAAGATTTTTAACCATGTTATAACAGAGATTGTAGCATTTTCCCTGCTTAGCAATTTCGAGGACAAAATTATTTTAAGGGGGAAGGTCTGTAACGTCTCGCATTTTTGTCGGTTCATATTTGAATATTTAAATCAGTTTAAATATCGAATTCGAAATATAAATGGATTTATATATTAATTAAAACGAAGTTGAACGTATAAAGATATATATTAATTATAATCGAGCCCATAACGACCCTACAGTTCGTAATTTAACGTTCTGAACTTCAACTGAGTGTACCGGACTCATTTTGAATCGGATTTCTTCGAAACAGGAAGCATTGGAATCTGTTGATCTATATTTTTCTAACGGAAGGGGAAAATGGAGATTTCGTTGTGTAGATTGCAAGATATGTCCAAATCAAATATTCAGAAAGTCGCTATAAAATCGTTTGTCGACCGTAACGGTTTATTTGAAATAACTAGATATCGGTGGCAAATCTGGACAAGGTTCTTTTGAGGCGCAGCGATAATTTAATTTTTAGAATTTTACTTTAATTTTTAATTAATTAAATATGCATCTTTTTATTTGGAATATTTGGCACCCTGTATCGGTATTTCGGGATTTCAAAATATAAGTCAAACTACCGGTATTATTATATTTTTGAGACCGTGGCACCTCACTGGACACGATCGTATTCTTATATCTGTCTGTAACAGCTTGGAGTTTACGTGACAGGGTACGCTAACTTTAACAACATGAAACCGAATATATGAATGTATGCATGATGGGCTACTCTATCCATCTAAAATATACAATCAAAATGGCTCTACGATAAACGTTCCACGCAAGTTGGTAAATAAAAGAAAGATATTTTGTATTAAAATAAACCATAATATACTTCTCTTTTTGGTACATCAGCTACCTAAAGACAACTAGTCCCTTAAATCACGCATGGGCAAGGCCTTATCACATTAATGAGAACCCATGAACCTAGTGGAAACAACACGTCCCTCCCCTCTACTCTAATATATATATACGTGTATTACTTAACACCAAAGAAAAACAACACTACTAACCCATGTTTAAAAGTATGCATACCCTATTCTCTACCCCAACACGCAAGCTACATGCTGAAGCCTGCCAACCCCATACGCTGCCGTATAAAACCCATCCCCCTAGAGACCAGTCCATACCCTATCATCTCACCATACACCATCAGCCTATACATGGGAAATATAAAATACCTATACCTCTACTCCTTAACACTGAAGTAACCTCTTCTATATAAAACGCCAGATCCAAAAACTCAGCAGGAAACGAAGAACAAAATGAAATATTATCTCCACCGAATACAAAACACAAACTCCATGTTAAATGCAAACAAAAACATCTAAACGCTGAGTGGTCCGGGCAAACGACAATGATAAAGTAGTGGTGTCCGGAGAGGAGCTGTGGCCATTTACAAAGAAGGAGCGAATACAACATGAAGGAGCTGATATTTTCAAGCATATGGTAACGTGAAGCATGTGGAGAAGTATGCGGTCTGTAGAGTAAATATGAGGACTGTGAAGAACGAAGTGAAGATGCAAGTTCACATGATTCATGAAGCAGGGGACCGACATGCGTATATCAGTACAGAAGTTTTCATTTCTTTATGAGAAGAGGGTCTGACTTGAAGTATGCGGTTGATGGAAAAAGTGTGGCGACTTCTAGAAGGCACTATTGTACGTGATGAAGTGGGTGGAAGTTGGATATGTCGTTTCAGGGGAGAATGTGAAGTGCAGACGTGTGGTGGGTGGAGTAGAAGAGTTCGGAGTTGTTTATTTTGGAAGTGTGGTAGTTTGTGGAAATGGGGTGTGAAGGCCTGGAACGTGGGATTATGTGAGGACTTGCATATCGCATGGGTTGTTAGGGCAGCGGTGGAACGAGTGTGAATGCATGCTATTCTGGAATGGTGCGAATGCAAGGATGTGCTGGAGCAAGATCGGCCATGCATGGCATTTACACCAGTGGTAAGAACGTGGTAATAAGGTGCTTCACGGCGTTCAGGGTTCGGAAGAGATGGACGAATTGAAGTTGAGGTCAGGATCCTCGTTGTGGTGCTAAATATATGATGTGTTGAGTTCCGAAAGGGACGGACGATGGTGATCGAAGAATGAAACCATGGGTACTTTGGTTTTCACAAATTATCGGGGAAGATGAGAGTGTTTGGAGTTGGATGTTTTGTGAAGCTTGCGGAAGGTTGTTTTGAGGGAGAGTAACGCATGAAAATGGGATATGTAACGTGAGCAAAAGAGGGAAACCACTGTTCACCGTAGTCGGCTTTAAGTCAAGAGCTTGGGCTAGTCTAATTTGACTAAGGCTCACTTATGTAATTAAAAATAAAGCAAATTCATGAATAATAAATGGGAAAGGGGGAGGACGAGTTCGGAAGTTCGGTGATGGCGAATAAAACTTTAGCAGGTGCGGTCATTTTAAGCAAGGGAGAAGAGCGGATGAAACAGAATTACGAATGGTCTGATCCGTTAGGATCATATGGACGCAGTCTACGATATGGAGTTGGTTTGGAGCAATCTGAATTTATGGCGGAATTGAATGCCGGGTATAATCAACTGACGCAAATCGTTATTTAACGGTTAACGCGCCAAGGTGAGTAAATTCACTCACTCTGATCTTTTTAAAATATTTTAATTATATTTTAATGTTGTTTGAATGCTGTGTGATGGTCGATTAGGTAGATTACAAGTAAACTGGTTGAATATTATATACCGTTACATATATACACATCATCGGGTGGACACTGATTCCATCGATTAGAATATCCCCTAGTATAGAGTTAGTGTAAATTGTGTTGACTGACATCTGTGGATGCGGGAACCGGTTGGAGGAATCCGACCGGATTCCTTGATAATTATATGTACTGTTTGTTTTGTATGAACTCGAATTATATTTAAACCCCATGTGAATATTGATGTTGAACGGAAATTCAACATTTGTTTCGATAAATCAATAAACGTTATCAATTTAGAAAGTGATAACAGTCGACCGTAAAACCATCGTTTTGTTAAGAAGTTGATTGGCCGTCAGGCAAATCAACGATGTTAATTATAAAAATTTTATTTTTATAATTAAAGTAAAGTTTTAATTTTATAATAGAAGTTCTATTATAAACCAGTATTTTAGAGTTCGTTTTTATAAAATAAATAAAAATGATTGTTGATATTTAAATAAGTTTTAAAGCAGGAATTATCCGACGATTTAATATTTGGATAATTATATTTAAGATAAACAATTTAGAAATATTATTAGGTTAATTATATTAATCTAATGTTGAGGAGTAATCAAAATCAGTTAACGAGTTTACTGATGAAATGAAGTTGATTTTGATCAACTGTTATTCAGGAAAATGATTATTAGATTAATTAGTCTTCAATTAATCTAATGAAACAGTTTAGAAATAAATTAATCCAAAGTAATAAGATCTAATTACCTTTTGGTTAAGAAGTTATAAATAGAACTGTGGAATAGAGAAAGCGAAGAGTAAATGTTTAATATAAATAATCAAACACCAGAGATTTCAAAGTAACGATATGGTGTTATAAAACCATAGTTAAAAATAAACATGAAAGTACGATCGGATAGATATTATAAGTAATAAGGGATTAGAGTGGAGACTTGTATCGGTTCTAAGGTAAGAACGTTGTCGATCAAGGTCTGAGAGGTAAATAGAATACCCCAACTTGAACGGCTTCGCTATTATCGAGGAACGATATCAGTTTGTAACGGAAAGAGATGTCAATATTTTTGTAACGGAAAGAAATGTCAAGGTTTTTGTAACAGAAAGAGATGTCAAGATTTTTGTAACGGTAAAAGACGTCGAGGTTAGTTATAAAGTGGCATATAGCAGCGTATTGCAAGTTAGAACTATAGCAATAAAATAACGCTGTTGATAAGGTAAGTGTGGCTGTAATTAGTTATAAGGAGAATATTACAGCGTATGACAAGTTTAGAACTATAGCGACAAATTAACTGTTGTTGATTTGACTTAAGCGTGACTTTTATATATAGCAGCACTTCCTAGGAAATGTAACAGTTTGGTTTGAAATCCACTTATTCTAGAGTAATAAGTAACAACGTTTGTTCAAAGAAATATAAGAAAGAGTTTAGAAAAAGAATTGGGGAATCGTATTAGAAACTGATGACAGCATTTCGATGTTCGAGATGTGATTAGAATTAAACCGTTAGGATTTGGAACTAGAATTCGACGATGTCGAATGTATTAAAAGTAAACTATTTTTAGGGATTATAATCTGATAGAATAATTAACATCTAGTTATAAACAAATAAATGTTAATAGGATAGGAGTCAGTATTTAGTTATAAACTTGATATCGATTTGATAAGAAGTTGATTTAGAAATAGAGTTTGTAAAATGGAATAGGAATATAAAAAGTATGGAAGAGATTTCGGTAAACAAGATAAGGGAAAGTATTTTGTGAATAAAGAGTTATATGATAAAGGTGTTCAGATTTCTATAATAAGGGAGGGTATTCACATTTCAAAGTGAAAAATGTTTTAAAATTGAACGTAGGGCCGATAAAAGGTTTAAAAGGAAATTGGAAATATTTTCCAATATAAATAGGATAGTTTATCCAAGTATAGAAATAAAGAATGTGAAATTAATGGAAATAGTTCGAACGTTAATAGTGTATGTTTCTGGAACATGAAAGAATAAGAGTTTATAATAACTGGAAAGGTTTTCCAAGAAGTATGAAAAGGCTAAAACGGGATTTGAGAAATATCTAGTAAGATATGGGAATTCGAACAATGAAACGAATGTTAAATAAAAGCGCCCGTGATGGTATGATGTTTAGTTATACATTAGAATGGATGTTGTTTTAACTCCGATAGTTAAATAACCGACTATTGAAGTGTTTGACCGTCGTTGTCAATACGGAGAGACCGGTTGGATATGTTATCTGAAAAACCACTCCGTATAGACATAAGCGCTGCGAATTAGATATGCTGAAGATAATTGAAGACGGAGTTAAATGCAAGGGTCGTCCAGTCCCAGAATGATGTTTTCTTTCTGTTTGTCCAGTCCTAGGACAACTTGTATGGACGAGTGTCTGACAGAGTATTTCCAACGGTCACGACGTTAATTTGTACGAATATACCAAGCTGGTGGGGAGAAGGTAACTTCTCTTTATTCTACACCCAGTGTGCATTTGTGTAATCAATGTGTGATTACGGATTTGACGATGTGACATTCAAAGTGAATGGTGATCAGATGTTCTGAAGATAGACGTAGCCTCTAGCCTCACAACCAGGAAGTAACAGAAGTTGGGCTTGGCAGCATGGCTAGTTGGGTCATCCCCAAGCAAGGTGTATTGTCACTGATCTAGAGAAAATTCATATTTATACTTCTTTTCGATTCTGTATCTTCGGATGACGGTTGGATGGCCTACAACCGTGGTGGCAATATATTCGCGACACTCAAGCTAAATGAGTGAGCGGTCATGTGTGGCCGGGTTGCAAGACGTTCTTGTTGAACCCTGAGTGTATCCCCTCTAGAGTACACTATTCAGAAGGTGCTCCCATACCTTGTCTGTTGAAATCAAATCTCCGATAAGCGCCCTGCGGTTTATGATTTTATACTATATATATGTGGAACGTGAGATGCAAGCGTTCTGCTACTTGGATAATTATTTGTTTAGACATTATCATAATATCACTGTTTTGATATCAAAGTAATTTGGGTTATAGTAAGGTAAAAGCCGTCCATGTTTATGTGTGTGCTGGTCTTACTATTTTCCTTTTGTTTCAAAAGGATTTTCTTCAAAGTAAAACCGTATGGTTAGAATTTACTCACACCAGTCCCATGACTGACCCAGAGTTTATTTTGTTTGTTTTCCCTAAACTCTTGGGTGCCCAAATTTGTACGGGCAGTCAAGTGTTTCAGGCTTTGCAGATTCACTTGGAGGAGCTCAAAAGCAGGAAGCTTCACCATTAGTTATGTAGAGTTATTTCCGCTGTGATATGATGTATTGTACTCTGATAATGGTATGTATATACAATACAGTTTTGTATTCAAAGTTATGTTATATAATACATCTTATTTTGTTCCGCTGCGAGTTTCGTGTTACTCTGATTCTGTTCAGTTGTGATCTTCTTCTTCTTCTATTCTATTAGTTCTATCTTTTCTTTCTCACCCTCTAAATTCTTCTATTAATGTCCTAGTGTTTTCGATGCTTGAATAGTCAACAGTGTGTTTTTATGTTGATTTTCTGGGTCGAAAATTCTAGCCGTTACATCAACTGAATCAGTGGACCGCCTGATTTTGCATTAGATACGGACATATACACACACTATGCATTTAAATATAAAAGCATTAGAAGTCTATAAGGACAGTGGATGCCAGTGTTTGATGATTGAGTAGATGGTTGATTGGAGGTTAGGTTAAAACATTCTTCTTGACTTGAAGATTTCGGGGTCGAAATCCTTTAAGGAGGGGAGAATGTAACACCCCGTAAATCAGTTATTACTAATATTCACAAATGAAAGAATAATTAATTTCAAATATAAGAATATTGGGAAACGGGATGCGCCATTGTGTTCGTCTCGGAAAAATACGCGAAATAGAGTCCGAAGTTTTGTGAATCGGAGTTCGTATGACCGAGATATGGCCTCGAGAAGTTTCACGAAAAATTCAAATTTTAAAACAGATTTCAAAAACACAGAAATGGAGGCAGGCGGGAAAACTCCCGCCCAGACCAGGTCGACCTGGGGGTCGACTTGGGAGTCGACCTGGGGGGGGCAGGTCGACACTAGAGTCGACCTGGGTGTCGACCTCCCTGGTCGAGCCTAGGTGACCTAGGTGCATCTGGTTGGGTTTTCGGGCTGTGTTTTGAAGGCTGGACGAAATCTAATGGCTCTAATCTATTCTAGGGTAAATCTAATGGCCTAAATGCATCCTAACATCTATAAATAAGAGGGTAGACTCTAACCCTAAATCACTTGAAAAATTGGAGAGCTACCGACATGTCGTTTCCATGGAGTTCAGCGTAGCCGTCACAAACTAAAGAAGAAGGAGAAAGCCTAGCCTACAACTAAATCTACTCAACAAACAAATTAAATCAAAGACTCTTTCTATTTCTCTTCTTTAAAATTGTGAGTATGATGATTCTCACAATGTTATTATAAAATAATTCGATTAAGTTATGAATGGATCACAAGAAAGTGATGTGAATTGTAATTGTAAATTCTATATTGTGGATCTCTTGTTATGTTATTATGTTGTCACATGTTGTAAATTATATGTTGTAAATTTTCCTATGCTATGCCATGCTATGGTGAAAATCATGCTATGCCATGTTATGCTATCATGCTATGCTATGTGTAAATCATGCTATGTTATGTCATAAATCTTATATATGTTATAGATCTCATGTTAACACATATGTTGGAAATCCATAAGTTATATGATTATGATATCATGTTAAGTTGTGTTGAATCGTACAAGTTGTAAAATCATGATGTTGTTATTTATGCAAATTGGATCATGTTTTAAAGTTTATGTTTTCTAAAAAATTAAATGGATCATGATTATGGGAATTTGCCTATTAAGTTAGGTGTACCCATATACATGAATCCAAAATTTAAATTGGATCTTGAATATGGGAATTTGCCTATTAAGTTAGGTGTACCCATATGCATGAATCTATGACTAAATGAATTTTTATTATGGGAATTTGCCTATTGGGTTAGGTGTACCCATATAAACTCATATTGTTAGATTAGATTATGTTGATTCACACATGTTCCTATGCAAGTTTATGAAATTTGATTGAGATCATATTATGTGAATTATGAACAAGTTGACATTTTTGGATCCATGACATGTATAATCCTATGCAAGTTGTACATATGCAAGTTTCACCCCTTATTATGATTCATTTAGTCATATATACATGTTGTTATTGTGATAATCTCTTTTATGCTATGAGTTAGACTATTCGAGTCTAATATATATTTTGCGAATAAACGTTCAAACGTGGGGTAGGGGTGATATTAGGAATTAATAAATTGGGTGCAATTTTGTATGATTTTGCACGCCTTGAATGGATGTCCCTAATTGAGTCAATTATGGACATTGTTGAATTTGGAATTAATTAATAATTCAAGTAGGGAATTATTAAAATTGCGGAAAGTGGATTATTAATAATAATCAATGCTTAGGACACGAGGTTGGACCCGTTTGTGACGTAAACCTGCCCGGACCCGCCCGGCAAATCTAGTAGTCACAAATGTCGGCCCAATGTGAGAGGTCCTAGGCCCAAACTAAAGCATAACAGTTGTAAAGACACGAGGTTAGACTCTTTTATGGTATAAGACTGCCCGGACCCGCCCGGCAAATCCAGCTGCCATAAATGCCAGTCTAATGTGAGAGGTCTTTATGAGGTTATGGCCTTAATGAATTAAGAAATACTTAGCCAGATAATCATGTAAGGTGGGACATGGGGGTTAAGTAGGTGCCTTGGGTGGCATGAGGAATCTAGTGGTTGCCTTTAGAGGCATTTGAAATACGATTAGACTTAACCAAATACACATGTAATTGAACATGACTAAGTTGGTTAAGTTGATGGACTAATGGGACAAGCTTAGGTGGAATGCTTGTGGGAAATAATGGGGGCCCATTTCAACCAGTATCCCAAAACATATCTTTTTGGGCTCGACCCAAGTCGAGGACGGGACACGCATACTGGGTTTGACTATAAGAGGCCAAAACAGGGAGCGGTGGCAACGCAAGTCCAACGGTTTTCATATGCGTGTGTGGACCCGGGCTGGTAGGTAAGACGTTGTTGCATCGTGTAGGTATAAGCCGTGCATCTCCGTTATATCGGGTTGCCACTTTAGGGGAATGATACACCCCACTGTGGGGCCAACACGGGTATCTACGAGTAGGGAGCCGATCGAAAAATGGAAAGTGGGGTACACCTAGTGGAGATAGGGGCAGGCGGCATCTATGTAGTCAGCTAGGAGTACGTAAAGCCATTAGTAAAGTTTCTAAGTGAAGCTAAGTGGGATCAATCTTTAGGGTGACTGGTGTGGTGCAGTATAGTGTTTATCCTTTAGTATTTAGGAGCGCCTATAACGTTTCCTTTAGCGATTGTCTATGTCCTTAATCTGCTCTTTCATAGACATTTCCTTGTTTTCCAGCTTATGCCTTAGTCCAGTTATTTTGATAATAGTATTGTAGAATTATCATACTCGCCAGACTTTATGTCTGACCCCCTCTTTTCCATCTCTTTTTTTTCCTTCAGGTCCTCAGGTTGTGCCAAGTTCTAGTGGACTCTAGTTGGATCGCTTATCTCTTGGAAAGCTTGGACTGCAGAAGTAAAGTCCAGCTTGTTATCTTTCTTTTAATGGCTACTTATTGTAATGGGATTATGTATTTTGTTTTTGTGAAGGTGGATATTGTACTTGGTTATGATCTATGGTTTTATGATGTAACAGACATATTTAATTTCCGCTGCAATAAAATGAAGTTTTAGATTTTCAAGTGCTATTTATTATCTGTCTTGTTGTAATTTCTCTGTTCTATATTCACTTATGACCTCCATGGAAGTTAATGCATTCCCCTGGTGAGTGACATTAATGGACGTGGAGTGTTACAGTTTTAATCTTCCCAAAAATCAATATCAATGATTATTCAAAGCTAAGAAATTAATCTTATCTTTAACTGGGTTAAAGAACCAATGACATTTAAAATACGGTTCACGATAAACCCCAAAATCACATTCCATCGGTCTTTAACCGTAAATTAGTAAGAGAACAATTCCCTAAGTATTAATCCCCAAGGCCGAAAACAACATCAGATCAATACCTAGGAAACCATTCAACTTAGCTAATCTATAGTTAGTTTCTAATTTTCTTAACTCCATTGTGTTTAAGAACAGTATTTTTGTAGATGCCATTCACGACGAACTCAAAATCCTATTCCATTCCACGGAATCTTCACGGAAAATAGATCAATATATAATCGATATCAATTTTCGTATCCAACTAATAATATAAATGGAATATCGACAAAGCCTTTTAAATTCCATATATATTAACAGTCTTCCCCCACAGAAGCTCATTTCGATTATTACCAAATCGAATTCCATTTAATTTCAATTTAATATATTAAATTGGAGATCTTACTTTGGAAAATTCCATAAATCTTAATTAAAACATTATGAATTCCAAATCATATTCTTCATAGTTAATTGGGTTAAAGAACAAGTGTTATTTAAAACACCATTCACGATAAACCAAAAAATCCAATTCTTTTATTCAATTCCTATTAAATATTAATTAATTGGAAAACTTCACTAAATCTTAATTAAAAGATTTATTCATTTCTCAACTGGGTTTAAGGACAGTGATAATGAAGACACCGTTCACGAAAAACCCAAAATCCAATTTGATATCAAATACAAGGCTCTTAATAGAAAATATATTGGCTTATATTCAATATCAAATTCTGAAATCAACAAATATCGTATTGCAATAACGATATATATATTCCAAATTCCTTTACAATGCTCGTATAATCACGGAATTCAATATCGAAATATTCCGAAGACAATTTCGATTCAAATCCATTCCAATTCATATATTGGAAATTCTGGTTATTTTTAAAACCATTTCAAATCCAATTTATTTATTTTAAAAATAAATAAATTATTATTCTAGTTAATAACTAGTTCATTTCGATAAAAATATATTTTTATCCTTTCAAAACTGGAATTTTCCGTCCAAAATCTTTCCAAATCATTTATTATGATTTTACATAATTTTTCCATATTTTAATAATTTTATTATCGCCCGTACAATCGGTTTCCAATAACGGCCACCGAACTACATCCATAGCAACCTTTCTGAAATTTATTTGGAATTATCTCCAAATCCAACCATTAGATTTCAAATCTCTTGTATTCATTGGAAACCTCTTTTCGATACGAATCCAACAGTTCTGGTTTTAGGAGAAATTGACAGTCGGATCTCCCGTAACGTCCGTTTGAAGTTAATGGTCGAAATTTGCGAACTACCGTTGTGCGGCGCATTCTATTCAGGCCATTATAATATATATATATATATATATATATATATATATTATGTATTTCATCGATTTCCATTTAAAACAAATTTTATAAATTGTTTTAAATTCGTTTTTGAAAAAAGAAGATTTCCACTTCCATTTCAATTTCAAATCAAAATTGAATTTTCCCTTATAAATTCATTTTAAATTCATTTCAAATCAATTTCGATTCAAATCGATTTCAATTCAATTTCAATTCATTTTAAATTCATTTCAAATCGATTTCAATTCTATTTAAATTCATTTCAAAATGATTTCAATTCAAATCGATTTCAATTCTATTTTCAAATTCAAAACAAAATTGAATATTTCATATATATTCGCTTTAAATTCATTTCAAATCGTTTCAATTTTATTTTCAAATTCAAATCCAATTTGAATATTCCATATCATTTCAATATTAAGATAATATTATTTTCAAAATATCAGATTTTGAAATCACTTTTTGATATTCATTATGAAATGAATAAAATCAACCAAATTCCCGTTCGTGTTAAAATGGCATTTAACTACTTAACACGGTTTCACCTTTCAATATTCACTGAATATTATTTTAAAATATTCATTAATTCTGAACTGGAATCAGACTCAATCAATTACCATATAATTTTATTTATATGGATTTCAACATCACATGTATACAATAATAACGGTAAAAAATCATTAAAAATTCATACAACATCTAGAGTGCATTCTACAACTAAATAAGCATTAAAATAAATAAATAAATAACGCTTATACAGTCTGTCAACCCATCATTTGACATACCAGTAATTATTGGGATCAGTGTATGTAACACCCCACCTCCGTTAAGGTCACTCACAAAGGGAATGCCTTAACTTTGGTGGAGCATTTTAGTAAACAGAACAGAAACTTACAAGACAGATAAAATAGTACTTGAAAAAATTATAACTTTATTACAACAGAAACCGAAATAAGCTTGGTTACATCCTTTCAAATCACAATATCAGAATTCAAGTACAAAATATCAGTCTTGTACAAAAGCCTTCAGAATGCATAGTTTAAAATCATAATCCCCACAGAAGAAGACAAGCCATACTTTAAGCACTTCAAGCGGAAGAAATCTGGATCAGGCTAGAGTACTCCCTTCTACAAAACCTGGGGGGAACGGAAGAAAGAAGGCGAAACAACAAGGGTCAGACAAAAAGTCTGGCAAGTCCAGTGATTTTCAGTTATGAACAGATAATAATACCATGACATGAAAATAAAACTGGATGAGAGATAACGGTAATAGGTGTAGCAGATATTACAGAAGAACAGAATGACATAAGCTATTTCTTTACACTTCTCTGCACTAATACTAGTATAACATAATTAGGTGTCACCCTAATGTCTAAACTGAAACGGAAATGGGTACAGAATAATTTCCATAGAAGAGAATGCTAGTAATGGGCCTTTACCACCCCAACAGAAACGGATAGAAGCAGAATGCTGATAATGGGCCTTTACCACCCGAACAGAAACAGACAGAAACAGAATATTAATAATGGGCCTTTACCACCCAAACAGAAACAGTCAGATTAATCCCTACGGAAACAGAATGTAGAATTAGGTGTACACTAGTAATTGGGCCTTTACCACCCGAACAGACGGTAGCACGCAGAAACAGACGGGTGTTGCCACCCAACAGAAACAGACGGTACCAACAGAAACAGATAGAACTTAGTGTACCCTAAAACCCTACCCCAAGCGATCGACTACCTAAACATAAATACCCTGTGTCGGCCCCACAGTAGGGTGTATCACTCCATAAAGTGACAACCAATTGGCACAAACCTATTTACAGATGTCACGGCGTCTTACATCCACAGAGGTAGGCCGGGATCCATGCACGCACATGACCCGGTTGGAACGCACCATCAACACCCCTCGCCATTATCAGAATGAACCACTTATAATTAGTTCAGTAAGCGTGCCCGGACCCTACCTACTGTTGGGTCAAAGTTTTGATACCAGAAAGGGTTACTGACTAATATGGGTCCCAAACAACAGATGACACAAGTAAATTCCCTCCTAACCTTGTGTCCCCAGACGAACAGATATCAGATTAACTTGTTTACAAGTTCAGACATACAGAGATCAGATTTACTAGTTCACAGATTAGACAAGTTTTCAGACCAACGGATCAGATATACAGATTTAACAGACTTACAGATTAACCGATTACAGATTAACAGACTTACAGATTAACCGATTACAGATTAACAGACTTACAGATTGTCTAACTTTGTATTGGGCCTACAGATTCATGAAACGGGTTTATTAATTTCATCAGTCTAGTTTCTTTAACCCAATCCACCCAACACGTTTTAGACATCATATTTATCCCAGATTTTCATTAATTAAATATTAATGCCCAGACCTCTCACATTAGACTGACAGTTTGTGGCTATTGGTTAGGCTGGTTGGTTCCGGGCAGGTTTCTGCCACAAACTGAGTCTAACCTCAGGTTTCAAGCACGTTATAACTAACTTCTCACATTAGAACCTATTGTTTGCGGCCACTGGATGTGCCGGGCGGTTCCGGGCAGAATTACGCCGCAAACTCATTCTAACCTCGAGTTAGCCATGTTCATCTTTGCGGCCAATTAATTAATAATTTACCATTTATGCCCACGCCTAATATACATGTCAATTATTCATAGCTAATTCAGATTATGTCAATAACAGACTGAATATATCAACTTAACAGATATAGCAGATAATAGATTTTCGTAGATTAGGCGACTTAACGGATTCAGCAGATTAAGTAATTTAGCAGATTTAGCATATAACAGATTTGGCATTTTCATCAGACTTAGCAGATGACAGATTTGGCAGATGAACAGATCTAGCAGACTAGGCAATAGAGCAGAACTAGCAGATTAAGCAATATAACAGAACTATCAGATTAGGCAATATAACAGAACTAGCAGATTAGGCAAATATAGCAGAATTAGCAAATTAGGCAAATATAATAGATTTAATCATTCCTTAAAGTTTCACAAACATATCTTGCCTAATTATAAATTTGGCCTTAGTTTGCATGCCTAAATAGTTGTCATGATTCACACTATGATCATATACCCCACGTTTGCATTGAATTTACATGTCACATATTATGGTCATAATTTACATGTCCCAATTTAGTTCAACTTGCCTAGTACAAAAGATTCACATATAAATTATACCAAATATAGCCATCGATTTCAATGCATGTCATATATTCAAAAATCTCCTACTTAGGTGTTATTCACATTTGATAGTTATCAAATCTTAATATAGATCTTCACACCTAAGTCATATTCTTTTCCAAATCATGAATTGTTATATAAACAATATGCCCAATAATCTAGTTATAACAGATCTTAATTCAAAATATGCGTTATGTCCAATGTCTCAAGTCACATGTTAACATACCATGGTTCCTCTTCTTCCAATTCACAGAATATGCATAGATCTAAATCTAGTTTACAACCTATGTCCTTTTTCTTAAATCAGTCACAGATTTGCCATGTCCAATTATGCCACATTCATTATTTGTCCCAAACATTTTAGCGTTCGTGCGTTAATCTCTTAGGAGATTGGCGCATGCTCGTAGTAACCTGGCTGCAGAACAGAAAGAAGAAGAGATACAAAATAAAATAGATCAGAATAGAACATACACAATCTCAAATTCAGATTTACAATCATGTCACAATTATGATTAAAGTTTATATCGGAAAATAACTGCACTTGCCTTGGTTGGATTAAAGAAAGAACTTTAATTGTTGTAGAATCGTTGCAGAAGCTTTAATCTCTAGTTTGAATTGAGTTGCTTAGGTTGATGTTGATTAGCTTCTAGTTTTGATTCCAGCAAAGTAGCGACGCCATTTTTATTTTTATTTAGAACAAAGGCAGAGTAGAAGCAGAATAGAATTGTGCGTAGAGAAGGCTAGGCTTGGGGCTGTTTATATAGGGTTAGGCAGACGAATCTAGGCAGAAAACGAGACCAGATACATAAGAATGCACCCAGACCCAAAACCAGGTTCGGGGACCAGGTCGGGGGGGGGGTGTCGACTGCCCAATCGACTCCCCAGTCGACCTGGGTACTGGGCGGGAAATTTCCCGCCCAGCCCGCTTCTGGGTTTGAATTCGAATTTCGAGCTGTTTTCGATTCTGAAAATTCCTGAAACTTCGGAGGGTCATATCTCCCTCATACGGACTCCAATTCTTGCAAACTCGGACTCGTTTTCAAGCAGAATTCCGAGACGAACGCAATAGCGCAACCCATTTCCCTTGATTCTTATTTTAAAAATTAATTATTCTCTGATTTATTACTTATACGTTCATAGAAAATACGGGGTGTTACAGTGTATGTCAAATATTATCCCAATACCCGTGTGGAGTTTTCAAACAACAAATACTGTTTATTATTTGTGGAGTTGGGCGATGTGTAAAATTTATCATCCCAATCCATATCAGATAAATAAGTGTACATAAACAAGCCGTCCGGTTTGTAAAAGAATATTTGTTTTATTTTCATTTCACAATAATTTATATATTTATTTTATATAAATAATTTTTATATTCAACAATATCAATACATGACAATCACAATCAATTTCTACATCACAATACAATTGAATAAGTCGTCCATGGTCTGTAGACAACGGGGAGCAGTTCATATGTGCAGTTACAAAATAATTTAAATAACTGTACAAAAATAATAGTGAGAAATTATCATATTCGTTTCCACTCCTCCATTCTGTTATTTCTGAATTTCTGTTCTGTTTTGAATTTAAATTCACTTCAAATTCTGATGTGCTTCGTTTCCATTCTGGTCTGTTCTGTTGCGTAGTGTTCGTTGTTGCGAATCCAACGCAACTAAAATCGTCCATTTCTGGTCACGCAGTAAAAAGATACAATAGTTTTAAATTTAATTACATTAATAATGTAATTAATACTATAATTAATTAATCCTTTTTCCTTAATAACCCTCACCATCTTCCTACTCGCTCCTCTTTTCGTATAACTGTCGCCCTCAAACCCAAATTGCTCCGACATAGGGTTTCTTCAAGCACGACCAACGAGATGACTAGAGTGGGATCTTAAGTGCTCGCGTTGAATGGCTTCGAGGGCACCACCATCGGCTGGAGTCGCAGCCTGCTCACACGCATCTCGAGGGCAATAATTGGGTTCGAACGACGGAGATTCCTAGGGCAATTCCGATCATCTGCGTGTGCCTGGGGAGATCATCACCGTTGAGATCGTAGATCTCGTGGAGATGAAGAGCTTAGCCTTTTAAAGTTCTTGGAATTAGTGAACGGATCGAGAGAAATCAGAGAAGAAAGATCAGAACTTCCTGACCGTCGAACTATAATGGGGCAGAAAATAAAGGTTGACCGCGGTTTGAAATGAAATAGGGTTTGACCTTTTTGACCATATACATATATATATATATATATATAATTATATTTTTAATTATTTTAATTTCAAAAATACCAGTGTACCCATCCAAACTCGAAATCAAACCCAACGCCTATCATTCCTAGCTAATTACCCCTATTCCGGACACATTGGGATATGCCTGGTAAGCCAATTCAGCCGTTACGACCAGTTGTTCTTTAAATAATAAAATAAATCAATATATATTTAATTTAAACACACATTTCTATTTACTGGGGCCGCATACTGACTCTAAAAATTCCAGAAAAATTATTTCTAGCTTTGTATTGATGATACTATCCTAATAAAACCAATTTCGTCAAATTTGGTGACCGTTTGAAAAATGACCATTTTCTGGTCGATTCAAATTGACTAAAACTATCAAAACACGTTTTCCTTTGCCACGCTCACATATTAATTCAAAAATTATAAATTTTGGAATCTAGCAATAATTCGACATCCCGGATCCAACAAAAGTGGTTTCGTCGAAAACGGAGGTCGTTTGCAAAATGGCTATTTTCAAGGGCTATATTTATTCTATAGCGACTATTCTTAATATTCAACTCGCCATAACTTTTGATTTCCGCATGAAATTTTGATTTTTTAGATTCGTTAGAAAGATATTTATAAACAGATTCAAATATTTTTTGTTTCACTAAAATCCGGTTTATTTTGAATCCTGTACATTCATTTGAAATTTGAAATCGAATTTTCAAACTACCGCGCCATTTCTAATTCCTTTTATAATTAAATTAAAATTATTCATTCTAATTCTATTCAAAATAAATTTCTAGTCATTACTATTTAAAATAAATCATTTTAAATTTTCAAAATTCATTAAAATCGCCAAAATAAAAATTTTAAATTGGTTCTGATTTTCCGGGTTGTTACAATCTCCCCCACTTAAAATCTTTTCATCCTCGAAAAGGAACGGAGTTGAAAGTTATTTAACTAACCAACTAAACTTTTATTCTAGCTTTCATTCTTTAGCTTTTCAGTTTCTAAGAATTTTCCAATTCTTCAAAGATTTGGCTAACACCCTAGATTTTCGATAAATTTCGCCATAACCTCCTTTGTACGGAGAGGGGTTTGGAAATTTATTAGGCCGTATTAGGCATCCAATAAATCCTAAAAAGCATACACATATTTATAGTGATATATTCCGGTGCCCGCAGGGGAGTGTGTATAGATCATAACTCCAGAGTATAAATTCTCGTCGCCCTATAAATGGTTTTTGTGCCTTAATGACTAGAGAGACGTGATTATTGTCATCTCTAGACCCGTGTGGGGTTTTTATTAATGTGGCAATTTACCGTTACATTTTATATAGTCCATATCAGTCTTCAGTTCAACCTAAAATGTAGTCATCGCCATATAAGCCTCTCGCTTGTATGGTAAATCTTCAACCTCATCACACAAGCTCCAAATGCTTATGTGGTATATGACAGGGTATGCTATCTTCAAGAAGTATGCCCTGTAGTGTAGTTCAAAATTAATTGTTACTATCTTATGGCGACGTTTATGATTTCACATAGAACAACCAGCACTCTGCATCCAATGGCATTCACAGGAGTTTATATAATAATAAAATTGCAATCCAACTCATTAAGGTTTACCTATTTGTCGGGTACGCAAATAATTTTTTTACTCAATAGCAAATCCGTTTACCTGTTCAATGTATATGCATGTATAGATAGGAAACTCTAACAAAACTTCAATCTAATTCAATATTTGGTCCAGTTGGCTAAATTTACCTTTCATTCTCATGTTGGTTTTATTATTCCGATGTTATTAGTTAGTTAAACTAATAATCAAACAACACAAGCAGCAATAAATTTGTGAATTAAATTTCCAAAACGTATATCTTTTGTATATATGTTCAAAAATCATATTTTTAGTGTCAAACTCCAAACAGTAAATTCAAAATAAGGTTTTGGTTCTCACACCCATCGATTGGAAATATATAGATATCCTACTTTTGAAACACGAACATACATGTTGATGATGCTATAGCGATCATCAGGATCATCTCCGGGCGACTAGAGTGTGACTCTTTATCTACCCAGTATATTTGAGACTTCGAATACACGCTTGCAAGGCTATATTCAAACTCTTCTTACACTTGATAGTCCAAATTCAATATAAAATAAATATAATCAAATACGTATAATAAGTTATAAAATTTCAAATCTAATTTGATTTTCCATTTTTATTTTCAAGATAACACTCTTCTAACTCATTCTAGGATACTACTGATCCCATCTCTAACGAGTCATTCTCATTGGATATTACTAATCCAATCTCTAATGAATTCTTTCATTCGGTTCAAATATGTCTTGCTCTCCGAGCTCTGTAAACCAAAGCTCTGATACTAAATGTGGCGACCCAAAATTCCCGGTGAAGGAAAGACTGTATTGCTTCGAGAACACGAAAATCAGAACATAAACACAAGAACATTTCATTGCTTATTACAACAATTCCATCAGAATACACGAATATAACATAGTATGAATAAATATCATACATCAAAAAAATATCAGAGATTTAAATTACATTTAAATACATAGTAGCAGAAAATTAACACAAAACATTACTGAAAGAAATACGCGGATACAGAGCTTTCCGAGTATCACTTCAGCTGTAAATCAGGATTCTGTGAATATAATATCTGCAGAACCCAACTACTAGCTGCCCGTATGGAAAATAAGGGCACCCAGAGTTTAGGTTAAAACAATAAACTCTAGGTCAGTCATGTGACTGGTGTGAGAACTAAAACAGTTATATAAAACTTTACTTTAAAATGAGGTAAACGAAGGGGCCACGCCGTATAACACGAAACGGGTTTACCCCCAAGAATACCAGTGCCGTAAACAAACAGCGCAATGCTAAATAAAGAAGAATGAAGCTATAATAAGACTCAGGTCCCATCACACAATGCAATGCAAGCCGAAGGATAGAGTTTTACCTTATAATAGCCAAATATGCTTGGTACGTTTTAAAACAAATCTTTTATTTTTACTATAATTAAAGAAATTAACTCCAAATATAAATGTATCAATCCTAGACGGCATGAGCGCCCCATCCCACTATGTCGCCATATATAGTATACAATCAAAGCCGAAAAATGTCATATTTGGAAATTGGATTTCCATACTGGTGGTTACTGATTCGAAAGATCGATCTCATAGTGAAATTCACCATGGTTTACGTTGCAGGCATGCGAAAACACTGTAATGCACATCCGCACTATTCAGGAAAACAAGTTACCGCGGCCTATGACGCAGACATGCGAAAACACCTTTAACTCTATCCATCAGGGAATCGGGGGGTGTACCCTATCCCTCACCTCGGTCGACCGAATCCATGACAACCCATAGGGTGTCTATCCTCATCTCAAAAGCATACTGATCTAACCATCAGTTTACCACCATACCGATGTGTGAGGCTCGCGAATTAACGCTATTCAAAGTCGTGCTGTATTAAAACTGTGCTTTGATCATCAACCACAAGAATCTTCTTTTCAATAGAAGCCTTGATCATTTTCCACTTAGGCCTGTCACCAGGAAATTTACGCCATGCGGCAGATGTCTATCGATATATAACCTCTGATCCCGTACGTCTCATAGAAGGGTGAAATAAGGGAATAAATTCCCCTTCACCAGGCAGATGTATATTTAATAGAGATCAATCAGCACAAAATAATTCCAATGTCGGACACACCATCCATTTACAAGTCCGTACTAGGTCTGAACGAAACCGGAGGCACCTTATTCCTCGTCCCGTATGTCCAATACAGGAGAGAGGCCCTCGCATATCCGTACAATCAACAAGTATGAAACACCCCACCTCCGTTAAGGTCACTCACAAAGGGAATGCCTTAACTTCAGTGGAGCGCTTTAGGTAAAAGATGCAGATAAATTACAAGATAGACAAATTTAAACAGCGGAAAATAAAACTTTACTTCATTGATAAAACAGTTTGTACAACAATTGTTTTCCAATACCAGAGTATCTGTCTTACCTAACAAAATAAAGAAGCATAAAATAACATTTATATTCCCCAATGTAGCCTGAGCCAGCCATAGCAATGGAAAAGAGAATCCAAGCAAAACTTCTACTAATCTTCAAGCTTGGAAGGAGATGTGGTCCAAACTAAGCTAAAATATTCCCTCCCTGACTACCTGGAGGGGGGAACGAAAGAAAAGAGGCGAAAGCAATCTAGGTCAGACATGAGTCTTGTAAGCTCAGTGATTCTTAGCATTTAAAGGGGGAAAGGGTCATGACATGAATAAACTAAATATAAGACTAAACCATAGTAACAAGATAACATGGGATAAATGTGAGATATGACAAGGCAAGATAAACTAAATGTACTGGTAAACTGAATGCGCTTCTACTCCTTCTCTGCTTTGCGACTACCCTATTATACTGATTTCTATATCTTTGCACCACCTAACTAATGTCCCAGCTAGTTATCTATATAAAATGATCATATGGTAGTGTGATCCCAATCCCCGTAATTGTGGTTGCCTTAAGGTGTATGTCTATTATGGGGATTCCATTTATTACCTAGATCTAATCTAGGGTTTATTATCGAGCGCTTCTTAGATTCAACCAGGGTTTACGCTACCCATGGCCACTGGGGTTTATGCTACCTATTGAACGCTTCTCGGATTCAGGGTTTATGCGACCTAGGTCCAACAAGGGATTATGCTACCTATCGAACGATGCCCCCTAGGCTAGGACACACTACCCAGAGCGGTAAATTTTCCTAGACTTTCCCCACATATGTGTCGCAAATCGTTATCGATGTCTAGATGCACATGTCCTCTATATGTGCGACCCGAGTCCCATGGCAGGGCTAGTCAAGAAACACGGAACTCAGTCGGGAGCTTTTATATATCTGCCGATTGCAGATGCTAAGGTCTGCTTTTGCATTGGCTATGGTCCCACTAGACCCCTCCCTCAACTAACAAATGAAAGGCACCCAAGAAAAATCAAGAATGAGAACTGTACGCAGGCTCCTCTATGCCCCCACAAACCTATGGGCCAAACTCACCCATAACTAGATAGCAAGTATATGGTCTGTTGGAGTTCTCTGCCTTTCCGCTTCACATATCTCGACTGACTCAAGATGGTAGGTAGACGACGAGTTGCTATCACAGGGCAAAAACTTGTCTTGCCGAATCACGCTGGTCCATCCTAGTCTTTAGGTTTCCTTATTATTGCAACCAAGGCATACCCTTGGCTCTTCTAACGTAGACCATAACCTCTGTGAGCCCAGGAGTATCATTTGCAGCCTCATAGAGGGATACCAAGAGTACCCTCACGTCCCCTCGAAGCCGCGTGCTTCGTAACCTAGTTCGTTGGGGCCTTCTTCATGATCAGACGGACGTTCGCTCCTTCTCGTGTTCTACGTGGCTTTCTTGACTAAGGTTTATTACTTAGTTCTCTAACTAAGGTTTGCTACTTAGTTCTCTTTCTCGTCATGTTGGATTGGTTAAGTGTCATCAGTCAATTCAAGTTAACTTAACCCATTCACTTGTCATGTTAAATTGGTTAAGTGTTATCCAGTAGTTCACGTTGACTTAACCTACCCATATATCATGTCAAATTGGTTAAGTGCCCCTTAATCTTACTTGTTCATGAGGTTATACTAGTTAAGTGTCTCTCATTAACTTAACCCCGGTTATTTATCATGCTATAACGACTAAGTGTTCTAAGTTTACTTAACCCCACCATCTAGTCTAGTTAGCATGTTAAATATTTGCTTAACCTTACTCACTTGTCTTGTTAACATGTTATAATGGTTAAGTGTTTCCTCAATTACTTAACCTCACTATTTCTAGCTTGATTGTTCATGAGCTTTAATTAATTAAAGCACCAACCACTCACATTAGACAGGTATTGTTGTGGTTACTGGATGTGCCGGTCGGTTACGGGCAATTTGACACCACAACTCAGTCTAACCTCGGGTCTTCTTGGGCTTGATGCACTAACCTCTCACATTAGACAGGTGTTGTTGTGGTCACTGGATGTGCCGGTCGGTTCCGGGCAGTTTTACACCACAACTCAGTCTAACCTCGGGTTAGGCATTTTCCTCTTCCCTAATTTACATATTTACTATTCATGTAAATTTTCCGTAAATCAATTTGTCCTATATTCATTTGTCATGCAAATTAACATACTTGAATTCTATGCCCAAGAATTGATTTACCAACCAATTAACCCAACTTGCAGTTTATGCCAATTTAGATCTAGTATTCCCATTTACAGTTCATGTCAAAACTAGATTTAATATTCTAGTTTACAGTTTATGCCCAAAACTTGGTTTACATGCCAATTACATACTTTGCGGCCCATTAACAATTTACTATTTACGCCCAAATCTAATATGCATGTAAATTATTCATTATTATAGCCAATTCAGATTTTTCCAACATATTTATTATGCCAAATTAACTTAATTAAGCTACGCCCAAAATCCTACGCCGTAATCGTACGTATAACATGATTTCACAAGTTTCTAAGTAATTATGAAATGATACTAACAGTATCAAAGCAAGGAATAGGGGATAAGCATGAGAATTGACATAAAAGAGTAGCCATGCAAGAATGAACCAAATACAAAAATAATGGTTCCAATGGGTTTGACGTACATAACAGTGAATAGGAATAAACCAGACAAGTTACACCCCAAAAAAAATGAGATCCAACATAATTAAGGGAATAGGCATAGGTGATTTGGTCCAACATAATGCCAGCTCGAAGTACAACCTAATAGGTTAATGGGAATAGACATAAGCCACTGACTACAATAGTTATAGGCAATTAACCACAATAGTCATGGGCGACTAATCACAACAGTTTCTTAATCAATGTCATAGGCAATAGTCTCATAGTCATGAATCTTGGTAATAGTCTCATAGTCATGAATCATATGCAATAGTCTCAAAATTATGAATCATAGTCATAGTCATAGGCAAACAGTCTTATAGTCATAGTCATATGTAATAGTCTCTTTGTCATGAATTATAGTCATAGGCGATAGTTTCATGGGCAAAAGTTTCATAGTCATAGTCTTAGGCAAAAGTCCCAAAATCATAGTCATTGGCAATTAGCCACAACAAGTTCTAGGCCACAATTGAGAATCAGATCCAAAGGTATAGATAACGTTAGATTTGACATAAGCATGAATCAAAGATAACTAACTTGCAAATAGGCACAGTTCTGTATTTTAATTTATTACATTCACGAGTCCAATTTCACGTTCAAATCTAAAGATTAACCGAACTTACAGTATCGGTTTAGAAAAGGATAATAAGGTAGCATTGTGGCGATTTGCTATGATTCACGTGACGTTGCTTGAGGCAGAATGCCTACGGTCCAACTTGAAGCTTTAACTTGATTCTCTTTTAATTCTATTCAGTTTGGAAGAAGACGCTTTAATCCTAGTTTTGATTCCAGCAGAGTAGCGACGCCATTTTTATTTTTAATTAGAATAGAGGAAGAATGAAAATGTGTGGAGAGAAAGCTAGGTTTGGGGGTGTTTAAATAGGTTAGAGCTCATGAATCCGGTCAGAAGGGCGTCCAGGTGCAAAAAAATGGATCTGTCTACAGATTTGGAAAGGGGGGGGGGGGGGGGGAGGTCGACCCTAGTGTCAACCTGTTTAACCAGGTCGACCCTAGTGTTGACCTGGGTCCTGGGCGGGAATTTTCCTTCCCAGGCCGGGTGTCTGTTTTGAATTTCGAAATTCGAATTTTGAATTTCGGGCTGGTTTTTTTTGAAACTTCTGAAGGCCATATCTTCCTCATATGGAGTCCGATTTACACAAACTCGGACTCTATCTCAAGAAGAATTCCGAGACGAACGCAATGGCGCAACCCATTTCCCTTAATACTTCTTTTACAAATTAATTATACTTTGATTTGTTACTTTCATGTCTACCAAAATATACGGGGTGTTACATTCTCCCCTCCTTAAAGGATTTCGTCCCCGAAATCTTCAAGTTGGGAAGAATGTGTCCTACCATCCAATCATCTATCTACTCAATCATTCAATCACAAGCATCCATTGTCCTTAAAAAGATTTCTAATGCTTTCATGATCATATGCATAGTGTGTGTATATGTCCTTATTCAGTGCAAAATCAGGCGGTCTACTGATTCAGTTGACCTCCTTAATTCAAATCATGTCGGTGCCATGCGTCCAATATGTATGCAATCCTACGATACATATCATTTCTATATGAGTGCACAACCATTCACTCAAATGCAACACATAAAGTTCAATCCATAAACAAATACATATATGCAAATGCAATATGAAAGTGACTGAGCCGATCTAGTGCCTAATGTGTGTATATGCATCCACAATCAACCACTAGCAACCACTTACAACGACCAATCATAACATGTTTCAAACATATGTTTACATCCATTGGCTTCTACCTAAGGATCGAAGATATGACTCGGAGGATATACCTTAAAAGATAGAGACTAGTCATGCAAATAAACTCTACAGAAAAGAGAGATCAAGGATATACCCTAAAAAGGGTGTGATGCGCATCTAGTCTTCAGTCCTTTAAGTTGCATCTTCATGAGCTTCTCTCCACTATACCTTAACTTCACAGTTGCGAAGCTTCTTGTCCTCCATTTCCGCAACTCGCTAGTAAAGATAGGACCTTGGTCACTCACTGTGCTAGAGGGTATCCAATGTAGTCGAACTATCCTTCCAAGATAAACAGATGTTAAGCATGATACCAAGTGTATATCCTAAGATGATTAGGGGTCTCTCCTCTACTTAACTTATCCATCATGTTGCCAATCTGAGGGTCTAAAGCTAATGGTTACTATGTGCTTTTTACCTCTCTTAAGGTCAGTCTAACTTAGGGTGCCAGCCCCAACCATTTATTTCTCACGCAAACCATCCTAGTCGAACTCGACATCCCTCAAGTACAAGCCCCAAAGGCCTAAACCAATATCAGACAAGCACCCAAGGGATACCTGCTCCGAATTTGGACGATCTATGTGAGATGATACTAGCAAAACAACCGAACAATGGAGCACTTTACCGACTTTGGCTATCCTCGCCAATCTTGCTCCAAAATTATCGTTGATCGCATAACTGGCTTTGCAGTGTCATCTAGATATATGCGGAAGTCTGTCTCGAGTCTTAGGGGGAAAACCCCTACCCTAATAAAAATATCTTGCGTACTCATGGACTACTCCAATGGATCGAAAATCGACGATAGATAAATAAAGTGATTCTAGGTAGCTAAGACAAACTGATCCCTTATGATCGCACGAAATCTCGAGGGTATTCCCGAGGCAATTCGAAAGTCTAACCACCCTCGTTTCACAATTACTAGCTAACCAATCCATGCCTAGAATCAACCCATAGCCCATGAAACCAAAAACATAAGCATTAATATAGCTATTTTCAAATCCTCATAAGTCAAAGATAAATGAGCCGAACCAGCAACTGGATTTGAGACTATAATGGGATCTTCTACTATACAATATCTAGGGTGCAGAGACTCAACTATGGAAGCTGATATATACGAATGTGAAGCGCTAAAATCAGAAGGAATACTAACAGGATGATCAAAGGGAAAAACATTATCAACAAAAATCTTACTGCCTCTCTCTCAGGTATGCTGGTGGTGAGAGCATGCACTTGCCTTCCGGAAAATCCTTTCCTTTGTTCTTGCCCTTGCCCTTAATTATATGACCCGTTGTACAAAATAAAGATACTTCCTCTTGTTTTAGGTTTTACTATTCTTTCCTCCCCTCCTTTGTGAAACAAGTCCATATCCATGGGTTCTTCATCCTTGTGTTGTGCTCCTAAGCCAAATTCCTTCATTCTCAACTTCGCCATCCTTGTATAACTTGTTGACATGCCTCCCGAAAGCTGCCTCCATCGCACGGAGAATCCTACAAAGCTCGAAAGAAAATTTCAGCTACAGATGGAAGTTAGGCGCTTATTTGCCCTTTGACAAGTGTCGTAGTCTCATCAAGCCTACGGAACCATGTCGCGATGAGGTTACCTCCCAGAAAGCCAGGAGCCCCGGAGACTCAAGAAAGAAGGAAACAATGATTCAAGCAGAGGGTCAAAAGATAGTGCATATGGCTTTGGGGAATATGCCTTTAAAACAAAACTTTTCTTTTGAAAATGCTTCTTTAAAAACCATTTGAAAATAATTTTTCAAATCTTTTATCTGATCCGGTAACCTTCAGCTCTGATACCAAGTGAAATACCCCACCTCTGTTAAGGTCACTCACAAAGGGAATGCCTTAACTTCGATGGAGCGCTTTAGGTAAAAGATGCAGATAAATTACAAGATAGAAAAATTTAAACAGGGGAAAATAAAACTTTAATTCATTGATAAAACAGTTTGTATAACAATTGTTTTCCAATACCAGAGTATCTGTCTTACACAACAAAATAAAGAAGCATAAAATAACGTTTATATTCCCCAATGTAGCCTGAGCCAGCCATAACAATGGAAAAGAGAATCCAAGCAAAACTTCTACTAATCTTCAAGCTTGGAAGGAGATGTGGTCCAAACTAAGCCAAGCTATTCCCTCCCTGACTACCTGGAGGGGGGAACAAAAGAAAAGAGGCGAAAACAAACTAGGTCAGACATAAGTCTGGTAAGCTCAGTGATTCTTAGCATTTAAACAGGGAAAAGGGTCATGACATGAATAAACTAAATATAAGACTAAACCATAGTAACAAGATAACATGGGATAAATGTGAGATATGACAAGGCAAGATAAACTGAATGTACTGATAAACTGAATGCGCTTCTACTCCTTCTCTGCTTCGCGACTACCCTATTATACTGATTTCTATATCTCTGCACCACCTAACTAGTGTCCCAGCTAGTAATCTATATAAAATGATCATATGGTAGCGTGATCCCAATCCCCATAATTGTGCCTTAAGGTGTATGTCTATTATGGGGATTCCATTTATTACCTAGATCTAATCTAGGGTTTACTATCGAGCGCTTCTTAGATTCAACCAGGGTTTACGCTACCCAGGGCCACTGGGGTTTATGTTACCTATTGAACGCTTCTCGGATTCAGGGTGTATGCGACCTAGGTCCAACTAGAGATTATGCTACCTATCGAATGATGCCCCCTAGGCTAGGACACACTACCCAGAGCAGTATATGTTCCTAGATTTTCCCCACGTATGTGTCGTGAATTGTTATTGATGTCTAGATGCACATGTCCTCTATATGTGTGACCCGAGTCTCGTGGAAGGGCTAGTCAAGAAACACGGAACTCGGTCGGGAGCTTTCAGATATCTGCCGATTGTAGGTGCTAAGGTCTGATTTTACAGTGGCTCTGGTTCCACTAGACCCCTCCCTCAACTAACAAATGAAAGGCACCCAAGAAAATCAAGAATGAAAACTGTATGCAGGCCCCTCTATGCACCCACAAACCTATGGGCCAACCTCACCCATAAATAGATAGCAAGTATATGGTTTGTTGGAGTTCTCCGCCTTTCCGTTTCACGTATCTCGACTGACTCAAGATGGTAAGTAGACGAAGAGTTGCTATCACAGGGCAAAAAATGGTCTCGCCAAATCACGTTGGTCCATCCTAGTCTTTAGGTTGCCTTATTATTGCAACCAAGGCATCCCCTAGGCTCTTCTAACACAGACCTTAACCTCTGTGAGCCCAAGTGGATCATCTACAGCCTCACAGAGGGATACCAAGAGTACCCTCATGTCCCCTCGAAGCCGCGTGCTTCGTTACCCAGTTCGTTGGAGCCTTCTTCATGATCAGACAGACGTTCGCTCCTTCTCGTGTTCTACGTGTCTTTCTTGACTAAGGTTTATTACTTAGTTCTCTAACTAAGGTTTACTACTTAGTTCTCTTTCTCATCATGTTGGATTGGTTAAGTGTCATCAGTCAATTCAAGTTAACTTAACCCATTCACTTGTCATGTTAAATTGGTTAAGTGTTATCCAGTAGTTCACGTTGACTTAACCTACCCATATATCATGTCAAATTGGTTAAGTGTCCCTTAACCTTACTTGTTCATGAGGTTATACTGGTTAAGTGTCTCTCGTTAACTTAACTCCGGTTATTTATCATGCTATAACGGCTAAGTGTTCTAAGTTTACTTAACCCCACCATCTAGTCTAGTTAGCATGTTAAACATTTGCTTAACCTTACTCACTTGTCTAGTTAACATGTTATAATGGTTAAGTGTTTCCTTAATTACTTAACCTCACTATTTCTAGCTTGATTGTTCATGAGCTTTAATTAATTAATTAAAGCACCAATCACTCACATTAGACATGTATTGTTGTGGTTACTGGATGTGCCGGTCGGTTCCGGGCAGTTTTACACCACAACTCAGTCTAACCTCGGGTCTTCCTGGGCTTGATGCACTAACCTCTCACATTAGACAAGTGTTGTTGTGGTCACTGGATGTGCCGGTCGGTTCCGGGTAGTTTTACACCACAATTCAGTCTAACCTCGGGTTAGGCATTTTCCTGTTCTCTAATTTACATATTTACTATTCATGTAAATTTTCCCTAAATCAATTTGACCTATATTCATTTGTCATGCAAATTATAATACTTATATTCTATGCCCAAGACTTGATTTACCTACCAATTAACCCAACTTGCAGTTTATGCCAATTTAGATCTAATATTCCCATTAACAGTTCATGACAAAACTAGATTTAATATTCTAGTTTACAGTTTATGCCCAAAACTTGGTTTACATGTCAGTTACATACTTTGCGGCCAATTAACAATTTACTATTTACGCCTAAGTCTAATATGCATGTAAATTATTCACTATTATAACCAATTCAGAAGTTGCCAACATATTTATAATGCCAAATTAACTTAATTAAGCTACGCCCAAAATCCCGCGCCGTAATCGTATGTATAACATGATTTCACAAGTTTCTAAGTACTCATGAAATGATACTAACAGTATCAAAGCAAGGAATAGGGGATAAGCACGAGAATTGACATAAAAGAATTGCCATGCAAGAATGAACCAAATACAAAAATAATGGTTCAATGTGTTTGACGTACATAACAGTGAATAGGAATAAACGAGACAAGTTACACCTAAAAAATTGAGATCCAGCATAATTAAGGGAATAGGCATAGGTGATTTGCTCCAACATAATGCCAGCTCGAAGTACAACCTAATAGGTTAATGGGAATAGACATAAGCCACTGACTGCAATAGTTATAGGCAATTAACCACAATAGTCATGGGCGACTAATCACAATAGTTTCTTAATCAATGTCATAGGCAACAGTCTCATAGTCATGAATCTTGGTAATATTCTCATAGTCATGAATCATATGCAATAGTCTCAAAATTATGAATCATAGTCATAGGCAGATAGTCTTATAGTCATAGTCATATGTAATAGTCTCTTTGTCATGGATCATAGTCATAGGCGATAGTTTCATGGGCAACAGTTTCATAGTCATAGTCTTAGGCAAAAGTCCCATAATCATAGTCATTGGCAATTAGCCACAACAAGTTCTAGGCCACAATCGAGAATCAGATCCAAATGTATAGATAACGTTAGATTTGAAATAAGCATGAATCAAAGATAATTAACTTGCAAATAGGCACAGTTCTATATTTTAATTTATTACATTCACGAGTCCAATTTCACGTTAAAATCTAAAGAATAACCGAACTTACAGTGATCGGTTTAGAAAAGGATAATAAGGTAGCATTGTGGCTATTTGCTATGATTCGCATGGCGTTGCTTGAAGAAGAATGCCTACGGTCCAACTTGAAGCTTTAACTTGATTCTCTTTTAATTATGTTCAGTTTGGAAGAAAATGCTTTAATCCTAGTTTTGATTCCAACAGAGTAGCGATGCCATTTTTATTTTTAATTAGAATATAGGCAGAGTATAGGCAGAATGAAATTGTGTGGAGAGAAAGCAAGGTTTGGGGGTGTTTAAATACGTTAGAGCTCATGAATCCGGTCAGAAGGGCGTCCAGGTGCAGAAAAATGGATTTGTCTACAGATCTGGAAAAGGGGGGAGGTCAACCCTAAGGTCGACCCTAGTGTCGACCTGTTTAACCAGATCGACCCCCAGGTAGACCCTAGTGTCGACCTGGGTCCTGGGCGGGAATTTTCCTGCCCAGTCCGGGTGTCTGTTTTGAATTTCAAAATTCGAATTTTGAATTTCGGGCTAGTTTTTATTGAAAATTCTGAAGGCCATATCTTCCTCATACGGAGTCCGATTTACGCAAACTCGGACTCTATCTCAAGCATAATTCCGAGACGAACGCAATGGAGCAACCTGTTTCCCTTAATTATTCTTTTACAAATTAATTATACTTTGATTTGTTACTTTGTCTATCGAAAATACTGGGTGTTACAAAGTACGTCCGGACGGCTACCACTTTAGCCCCCTTCAAGGCAGCTACTCTAATCGTGAGCATCAGTAGCACCCATCCATTCGATGTGAAGATCGTCGGTCTTGTACCGTCTTCAATCTCTTTGACTTATCATCGAACCAGTTATTCAAAATGGGTATAAACCCAGCCTTTCCGAATAACCCGCGTATCTTATAATCAAGTACTATAACAACACATCATATGCCTCATTCCAATACAGAATATTCTTTTATTCAAATATTCTTTTCCTTTGGGAAAGGTTCCCATTAATTTTATCAAAGATAATTCTTTAAAGTTATTTTTTAATCTACCTTTGGATATCAAACCATATTAAGGTTTTCCAAACTAGTCGGGATTAGCGAACCACACCGAAGTAATCATTTATTTTATTTCCCAATCCCAACCTATTCATCCCATGGAGCAAAACTGGTAATACTCCATATCTAACATCACGGTGTTATAGGTAAATATTAATTACCATTTCACGTTCAAATCTTATTAAAGATTTAATTATCGCCTAGAGCAAAACTGGTGATACTCCGTTCTCGATCATTTTCTTAAATTGATAATTTTAATTATCACATTCAATTTTCAATCTAATCAAAGATTCATTAAAACTCCATTTAGTTTTAATCTTCCTAAAAATCAATATTAATGATTATTCAAAGCTAAAAATTAATCTTATCTTTAACTGGGTTAAAGAACCAATGTCATTTAAAACACGGTTCACGATAAACCCCAAAATCACATTCCATCAGTCTCTATCCATAAATTAGGAAGAGAATAATTCCCTAAGTATTAATCCCGAAGGCCGAAATCAACTTAAGGTCAATACCCAGGAAACCATTCAACTTAGCTAATCTCCAGTTAGTTTCTAATTTTCTTAACTCCATTGGGTTTAAGAACAGTATTTTTGAAGATCCCATTCACGACAAACCCAAAATCCTGTTCCATTCCATGGAATCTTCACGAAAAATAGATCAATAACAATCGATATCAATTTCCGTATCCGACTAATAATATAAATGGAACATCGACAAAGCCTTTTAACTTCCATATATATTAACAGTCTTCCTCCACAGAAGCTCATTTCGATTATTATCAAATCAAATTCCATTCAATTCCAATTTAATATATTAAATTGGAAATCTTACTTTGGAAAATTCCATAAATCTTAATTAAAAGATTATAAATTCCAAATTATATTCTTCACTGTTAATTGGGTTAAAGAACAAGTGTTATTTAAAACCCTGTTCACGATAAACCCAAAAATCCAATTCTTTTATTCAATTCCAATTAAATATTAATTAATTGGAAAACTTCACTAAATCTTAATTAAAAGATTTATTCTTTTCTCAACTGGGTTTAAGGACAATGTTAATGAAGACACCGTTCATGACAAACCCAAAATCCAATTTGATATCAAATACAAGGCTTTTAATAGAAAATATATCGGCTTATATTCAAAATCAAATTCTGAAATCAACAAATATCGTATTGGAATAATGATATATATATATAATATTCTGAAAATAATTTCGATTCAAATCCACTCCAATTCGTATATTGGAAATTCTGGTTATTTTTAAAACCATTTCAATTTCGATTTATTTATTTTAAAAATAAATAAATTATTATTCTAGTTAATAACTAGTTCATTCCGATAAAAATATATTTTTACCCTTTCAAAACTCGAAGTTTCATCCAAAATCTTTCCAAATCATTTATTATGATTTTACATAATTTTTCCATATTTTTAATAATTTTATTATCGCCCGTACAGTCGGTTTCCAATAACGGCCACCGAACTACATCCATAGCGACCTTTTCTGAAATTTATTTGGACATTTCTCCAAATCCAATCGTTAGATTTCAAATCTCTTGTATTCATTGGAAATCACTTTTCTATACGAACCCAACGGTTCCAGTTTTAGGAGAATCCGACGGTCAGATCTCCCGTAACGTCCATTTGAAGTTAATGGTCAAAATTCGCGATCTGCCGCCACGCGGCGCATTCTATTCAGGCCATTATAATATATATATATATATATGTATGTATGTATGTATGTATGTATAATATTTCATCAATTTCCATTTAAAATGAATTTTATAAATCGTTTTAAATTTGTTTTAAAAAAAATCATTTTCCACTTCCATTTCAATTTCAAATCAAAATTAAATTTTCCCCTATAAATTCGTTTTAAATTCAATTCAAATCGATTTCAATTCAATTTCAATTAGTTTTAAATTAATTTCAAATCGATTTAAATTCATTTCAAAACGATTTCAATTCGATCGATTTTCAATTCTATTTTCAAACTCAAATCAAAATTGAATATTCCATATATATTTGTTTTAAATTCATTTCAAATCGATTTCAATTTTATTTTCAAATTCAAATCCAATTTGAATATTCCATATCATTTCAATATTAAGATGATACTATTTTCAAAATATCAGATTTTGAAATCACTTTTCGATATTCATTATAAAATGAATAAAAACGACCAAATTCCCGTTCGTGTTAAAATGGCGTTTAACTACTTAACACGGCTTCACATTTCAATATTCACTGAATATTATTTTAAAATATTCGTTAATTCTGAACTGGAATCAGACTCAATCAATTACCATATAATTTTATTTATATGGATTTCAACATCACATGTATAATATAATAACGATAAACAATCATTAAAATTTCATACAACATCCAGAGTGCATTCTACAACAGTATAAGCATTAAAATAAATAAATAACGCTTGTACAGTCTGTCAACCCATCGTTTGAAATACTACTAATCATTGGGATCAGTGTATGTCAAATACTATCCCAATACACGTGTGGGGTTTTCAAACAACAAATACTGTTTATTATTTGTGCAGTTGGGCGATGTGTAAAATTTATCGTCCCAATCCATATCAGATAAATAAGTGTACCTAAACAAACCGTCCGGTTTGTAAATGAATATTTATTTGATTTTCATTTCATACTAATTTATATATTTATTTTATATAAATAATTTTTATATACAACAATATCAATACATGACAATCACAATCAATTTCTACATCACAATACAATCAAACAAGTCGTCCATGGTCTGAGGACGATGAGGAGCAGTTCATATGTGCAGTTACAAAATAATTTAAATAACTATACAAAAATAATAGTGAGAAGTCCTCACATTCGTTTCCACTCCTCCGTTTTTCTGTTCTGTTTTGAATTTAAATTCACTTTAAATTCTGATGTGCTTCGTTTCCGTTCTGGTCTGTTCCGTTGCATAGTGTTCGTTGTTGCAAATCCAATACAACTGAAATTGTCCATTTCTGATCTTGCAGTAAAAAGATACGATATTTTAAAATTTAATTACATTAATAATGTAATTAACACTATAATTAATTAATCCTTTTTTCCTTAATTACCCTCACCATCTTCCTACCCGCTCCTCTTTCCATATAACTGTTGTCCTCAAATCCAAATCGCTCTGACTTAGGGTTTCTTCACACACGACCAACGAGATGACTGGAGTGGGATTTGAAGTGCTCGCATTGACTGGCTTCGAAGGTGTCGCCATCGGCTGGAGTCACAGCCTGCTTGCACGCATCTTGAGGGCGATAATTGGGTTCGAACGGCGGAGTTTCCTAGGGCAATTCTAATCATCTGCGTGCACCTGGTGAGGTCATCACCGTTGAGATCGTAGATCTCGCGGAGATGAAGAGCTTAGCCTTTTGAAGTTCTTGGAATTGGTGAACGGATCAAGAGAAATCAGAAAAGAAAGATAGAACTTCCTGATCGTCGAACTGTAACGGTGGCGGAAAATAAAGGTTGACCACGGTTTGAAATGAAATAGGGTTTGATCGTTTTGACCATATATATATAATTATATTTTTAATTATTTTAATTTCAAAATACCGGTGTATCCATCCGAATTCGAAATCAAACCCAATGACTATCGTCCCTAGCTAATTACCCCCATTTCGGACACATTGGGATATGCCTGGTAAGCCAATTTGGCTGTTACAACCAGTTTTTGTTTAAATAATAAAATAAATCAATATATATTTAATTTAAATGCACATTTCTATTTACTGGAGCCACATACTGACTTTAAATATTCTATAAAAATTATTTCTAGCTTCGTATTGATGATACGGTCCTAACAAAAATAATTTCGTCAAATTTGGAGATCGTTTGAAAAATGGCCATTTTCTGGTCAATCCAAATTGACTCAAACTGTCAAAACACGTTTTCCTTTGTCACGCTCACATATTAATTCCAAAATTATGAATTTTGGAATATAGAAATAATTCGAAATCCCGGATCCAACAAAAGTGGTTTCATCGAAATGGAGGTCGTTTGTAAAATGGCTATTTTCAAGGGCTATATTTATTCCATAACGACTATTCTGAATATTCAACAGGCCATAACTTTTGATTCCTACTATGAAATTTCGATTTTTCAGACTCCTTAGAAATATATTTATAAACAGATTCAAATATTTTTGGTTTTACTAAAATCTGGTTTATTTTGAATCCTGTACATTCATTGGAAATTTGAAATCAAATTTTCAAACTACCGCGCCATTTCTAATTCCTTCTATAATTAAATTAAAATTATTCATTCTAATTCTATTCAAAATAAGTTTCTAGTCATTACTATTTAAAATAAATCATTTTAAATCTTCGAAATTCATTAAAATTGCCAAAAAAAAATTAATTGGTTCTGATTTTCCGGGTTGTTACATACTAGTTAGGTTAATTATGTTTATACATATGTTTAGATCCAAATCATGCTAGATCTCATGTTTATGATATGTTTATGCCATAATTGTGATGTGTTCATGCTTATATGATCAGTACTGTATGAGTTGATTTTTTTTTGATTGAGTTGATTGCATTGTTTGAGTTGTTTGTTAGAATTGGTTGTCGTAGATCTTAGGATTGAACAATAGAGCAAATCGGAGGTTCAGATGATCGGATTCAGGCGAAATTTGATAGAAGAGCTATGAAGGGTACCAGAATGATACTTGGAAAATTTCACATAGAAATTCGCTAAGTATATGGACCGGTATCGGTCCATTATGATGGGTCAGATGGCAATGAAATTTGTGAGATGCATCGGGATGGAAAGTTGAGGCTGCTTGCAAATTTTCAAGTCATCCGGTGTTGTTTTTGGATGGGTCGAAGGTTGACTATTTGAAACGTGGATGGACCAACAGACGTTTCTATAGGAGTGTCGACGTGCTTGGAAAATGGACCGGAAGGATGCTCTCGAGATACAGATGGACCGGAGCCAAACACTTAGCGAATTTTTGCTAAGTGTAAGGACCGGTACCGGTCCATCATGGATCGATACCGATTCATAGGATCGAGCCAGGCGGGGTCCAAACTTTTGGAGCTTGGTTGTAATGGTTTTCGGAGGTTGCTAGTGATGTTTGGATGGAAGAGGACTTTGGATGGTTGACCTGCAACTCAACGATGAATAGTGCTTCGATTGTGAACTCAAGATGGAGTGGTCGGAGCTGGATTGGTGCGACACAGGTTGTGATGCGATATACGGTCCAGTTAGATGATAGATCAACTCATGTGGGAGTTGACCGAGGATGATAATGGAATTAGTTTGAGAAGTCACTTGAACTACAAATATGATTGCCAAGAAGAAAGGCTCAACTAATTTAAAGTGCCAAGGAATCGTCGGTAATCGGAGTGTTCTAGCAAACTCAGAATAGGGGTATCATGGGGAAGCCCTAAGATCAAGAGGGATCGTATACCCTGGGCAGTCATGATGGGCCTAGTTGTTTCCGTCGAGTAAGAAAAACATACGAGTCACGATTGCATATGGTAGTTTGGCTAGAACCATGGTTTTCCATTAGCCCTTTTCATCATTGAAAGAATGTTTGATTATCGATAGATTTAAGGCTGTAAACGGTAATAGATAGGATATTGTTTGATATGGTTGTAATGGTTTATTGTGTGTTTTTCTTCTTAATTTTCTGTGGGTAGTATATCACCGTAGGATATCAAAGGGAAGCGGGATTGGGGGTCCTACTCTGTAATAGTATGTGAATTGTGGTTATGTGAACTTATCGGTTTCTGGACAGATTAGATCGTCGATCCGCCTATACTCATATTACCCTATGCAACTATTGTTAGTTGTTTATCGCTTACTAAGACTGTTGTCTGACTCAAGGTTTTATGTCTCTCTCTTATTACCTTGGGCTGTTCATCAATGTTGTTGATGAGCACACTGAGTAGCAGGTAGCAGATTTGGTACCGATGATGCTGAGCGATGACGAGTAGGAGGCTGGCATATTAATTATCTATTATATAGATATTTCTTTTCTATTTCCACTGTATGTTGATGGTTATTGATACTCTGAGGGATATAGTGAGGCTTATTGTATTCATAGATTCATGCACTGGGTTGTATTATACTTGGGATCTATGGTTCTATGGAAATGTGATTTCCTGTTCAGATATGATTCACTACTATATCCTATTGTATATTTTGTTATTATATATAATCAATGCGTTGTGAGCTATACGACAGGTTTTGTTTCGAGTTATTCTTCTTAGACTATCATCCCATATCGGTCTGGCATATCATACAGTGCACCTATTCCTTAGATCGTTACAGGAGGTATGGGGCAGTCGTCACAAATCCCCTCGTGTCTCCAGACACCCACGATATTCTGCCTTATTGAGCTCTTCATTCCAAATACATATTGACTGGTCCGAGCACATCTCATCATTACGTTATTAGACACTGTGTTTAATCTTCAACTACGCACTTGTTTTACTTATCACATTGCTAATAAACTTAAACATTAAATTGTCTATTCTACATTAAAGTTATTTTTTTATTAGCCTTAGTTGGCCGCTTATTATTATATTCATTAAAATTAATTCTTCAATTATAAGTTTACTAATAGTAAGTCTACTCTATTCTTTTCCATTTTTATAACCTCGTGTCATAATATTACCACAACTATAATTGTGAGTGTGCTTATTAAACTTATTCCCAGTTGTCTAAGTTTATTTATACTAAGCCTCTTACTTCCAATTTAATCTTTTATTATAACCTGTGTGTTATTATCCTACTTGTCCCTGTGACAAGTCTACATATTATACTACATTCCCGCATGATATAATTTATTATAATAGGTTACATTTCCTATTCATTTCATACTTCACAAGTTTCTTATTATTTAACATAACCTTTATGTAACGTCACAGGTTTTTAACTAACATTTGCTAAACAATAAATCAATGATTTCTTCAACAACAAATTAAATAAATAGAATTTGATTTAATAATTGTAGAAAAATGTAATTAATCTTTTATACTACATACGTATGCATCTATATATGTACGAAGTTGTTATGAAAATATCTTTCTTGTACTTAAGAATTCAAGTAAATACTTATCTTTGCTTCACATCTTAATTTGTCCTAACTTATCTAAAAAAAATATAGTAAGGAAAATATATGTTTACTTCATACATTAGAGTGTAGTGACACAACACTTATGTATTTAACAAGATTGATTGAAGTTATGATCTGCATACACTCATGTCATAACAAACAGATTGGTATAGGTGAAATCTAATGTAGGAAGAAAACTTAGCAGCTAAGTATGTATTTAAACCCATATATTTTTTCCAAATCATTTTTACTTTTGCATCAAACGTATGAAGAGAATAACATCTAACTTAGTACAAGCTAGAAATGGAACCATTTCTTTTCCTACATCAAAACAGAGAGCAACAGATTTTTGCTTGACTAAACATGCAAGTACTCAAGGTATAAATGTGACATTACCCAGTAGCCAAGAAGTTTGCATTTTCTAGCATACTGTAGTAATACTGCCGCAATTCAGCAAGTGGAAAATAGGATGTTTACATCAAAACAGGTAGTAGCAACTTAGCTACCTCTTTTCAATCATTTAAAATTAGTTTGGAAACATTCTATTCATGTTTCTTTCCCAATATATTCATTTAATGCAACATTATTTTAAGATTATAATGCAACTATAAATTGGAGCATTCATACATGTAAAACCCCTAAGTCCCACATCGCGAAAGCCTATGTGAAGTGGGTACTTATATAGTAGAGTCCATCTCTTACTAATGCCGAGGCCTTTTGAGGAACAAAACCCCACACCTATATGGTGGCTAAGTTGGGGACAATATCATACGTGAACGGAGGTGCGAGCTGTTACAGTGGTATCAGAGCCAATACCCAGTTGGAATTGTGGCTCCTGTGTGGACCACAGTGCCTGGGTGAGGTGTTTATGAGCCAACGGGCACGTTGGGCTCTGTAGGAGGGGAGAATGTAACACCCCTAAGTCCCATATTGCGGAAGCCTGTGTGAAGTGGGTACTTATATAGTAGAGTCCATCTCTTACTAATGCCGAGGCCTTTTGAGGAACAAAACCCCACACCTATACGGTGGCTAAGTTGGGGACAATATCTTACGTGAACGGAGGTGCGGGCTGTTACAATACATATTCTTCCACACAACAGTCAATTGTAAACTAAAGAAGAAACAAGCCAGAGAAAGACATGTTAACACAGGAGAAAGTGAGTAAACACTCACTATTTATCTCTTTAAAGTCCATGCCGATTTATTTATGTTTATATATGATGTACTGGTTATAATTACATTGCGAGCTATTACTGCTAAACCCCTAGTTGCTTGATCAAACACCTGAGTTACCCTTATTAATGCAAACTGTGCAGACATTGTGAAAGAATATTACTTTGTTTTAATTCAGTTCCTCATATCTGTGTGGTTAGTTTAAAAGTTAGACTTTAGTCCTTTGTAAAAATGTTCATTCAGGTTTTTAAATAACATAAAAAAGTAAACCACTTCTAATAACCATGTATATACTTAGTTAAGAGGTATATAGCAAGTTGGTAGTATTATAATCAAATTTTCAATGAACTTAGTTTGTACTTTCAGGTATGCTAATAGTGGTATAAAAATATGAATTTAGAAACATATAAAAGAAAATTCAATATAGAAGGAAGCAAGAAATAAGTGATTGGCCGGAAACGAAGATCACGACCATTTTCGACGATCCAGGCGATCGTTGATGCTAATTTTTTTTTATGGAGGGTTGTTATGATCTAGTAAATCAGGGAAAAATGTTACATAATTTTTTCAACGAATAGTTGTGGAGTTTTGGTCCATCATAGGATTTTGGGTTGCATTTGTATTGTGTGTTCGATAATGAACTGCCAGGGGATGGGATGATCGAGTGTCGAGATTTTTGGTGGACAAGACGGCTATGGTGTCAGCACCATGTGACCTGAGTTTGAAGTTGATTGAGAAGAACATTGCAAATTTTAGCAGTTTACATAATATCATTTCTCAACTGTGAAACATGAATTCAAAGATAACTGTTCAGTTCAAATTTATAGTATCCAATCCTGCAACCCAAATGACTTAGCTTTTCTCTGGAATGCAGAGTTTCTATAAGCAAAGGAGCTCTTCAGCCAACCCTTAAACACTGGAAATTGTTTAAGGGACAATAGTTATTATGGTGTTTCAAATTCTTTTGTCAATCAAACAAATCAATGGAAAGGATAATGTTATATTACAAACAAATAACACATTGGCCTCTTCAAAGCCTAGAGCTGGTATGTTAATGCAATCAAGCAAAAAGACTGTAGCAGAATCCTCCTTGTAGACAAATATAAGTGGAACAACTGAAAGAATTCTTTTGTCAGCAATCAACCTGTCAAACTTTATGTGGTTAAGGAATCAAAAACTGTAATCCATGCTAACAAAAAGAAATACGAGGGTGTATGCTTACGGTGGTAAGCTATTTTGTGGTTGTGAGTTTGGGTGTTTACTTCGATGATCCAATCGAAATATTCTTTTCTGATCCAGACAATTAGAGGGAGGCCGAGAAGCTTGAGAGGACTCCAGTAAGGCACGTACGTGTGTGGAAGTGGTAAGAATGTTTTGGTTGTGGCCGACATGCGTGTGCATGTGCACAAAAACTGTGCACATGGGAGTTTAGGTGTACACATGAAAGGAGTGGGTGTAATTGAGAAGAGAGGGAGAGAAAGGCTGTGAACGTGGTCGGTGAGTTGGTGGATGAACGGAAAGGACTCTTCACTGGAGCTAGAAGTGGTGATGGAGAAGTAGTAACCCACGACAGGGAAAAGATAGAAGAAAAAGGTGCAAACATGAAAGTAGAGAAGCATCAAGAAGTGGAAAAGAAAGATGAGGGGGGGAATAAACAACAGCATGTCTCGAAAATTTAAATTTAAAGGGTGAGTGGTTTCTTTTTTTTTACGTGGGCTTTAAGCCACGTGGCAACGTAAGGCAAACTAATACAGTGGTGTGCATGGATAAGGATGTGGGCTTTTGTATTTTGGGCCATGTAGGAACGTTGGAATGAAATTAAATCAGTGTGGGCTGAAGGTTTTGTTTACAGGTGGCTAGAGGAAGTAAGATAATAAAGAAAGAAAACAAAATAGAAATAAAGAGGAACATTTTTCCCTAGTTGGATTTAAAACATTTTGTGATTAGAAGGATTTTTTAAAACCAATCATTTTATTTGGTATCTACACACATAGGCACAACATTGTAGTAAGCCGGTAGGTAAAAGTGAAGGAAGCAAATGCGAAATTAATTTTATTCACTTATATATATACACACAAAATCATAGTTGTTTATATTATTGAATTTAAGTTATTTATTTAAATAATTCGAATAATAATTAAGTAAGAATTTATCTAATCATATGCAACTGAGGAGTTGATGAAAATTGTTATGATAAGTTGTAATAAATATTTTACCGCGACGATGGAAGGTGGTTGACCCTAAATGATAAATGTAATTATTTTTGAATAAACACTGGAGTTTTATTTAATCGACTTAGGTCGAGGACCATTAAAAAATCGAGAAATGATTTCAAAATCCAATTAATGGGAAATAAATCTGAATACTAGAAATTTATTTTTGAATATAATAATTTGTTCCATTTAAGTATCACTGTCCCTAAAAGAAATTAACGCCGATCGTTTCGAAGAGTCCAAAATCTATATTCCACTTCAATTCGGTTTTTACGTCGTAAATCAAAGATTATCAAAGATAATAAAAGATGGAGTTATGCAAGGACTATTCTGTAAATCCTAGGTAGAAATTGCCTAAGATGGGTTTATAAAATAGTGTCTTCGGTTTGTCCAGTCCCAGGACAACTTGTATGAACGAATGTCTGACAGAGATTCCTAAACTGATCACGTATGTTGATCTCTTCAAATGTATTTATGTGGCGGCGGAGGAATTCGTTTCTCTTGCTTTAACCCATAATATATTTTTAGGGAAGTCAATTAGTGGTTAGCGGGTTTTGACGATGTGGCACTCAAAGAAAAATAAAAAGTGTTTGTCAAGGTAAGTTTAGCCTCAAGCTTCACAACCAGGAAATGAAAAAAATCAAGGAGGCAGCGTGGCTATGTGGGTCGCTCCCATTAGGGTGTATTATCACCTATCTAGAGAAATTCTTTTGTTTCTTATCCTATTGATTTTGTCCCTTTCTGGAAATGGTTTCCGTACACAACCATTGTTGATATACATTCGACACACTTAGGAGAAATGAGTGGTCGGTCATGTGTGGCCAGGTTATAAGAAGTTCTTGTTGAACCCAGTGTATTGCTATCTAGAGATACACTATTAGAAGGTGGTTCCATTCCTTGTCATAATTGGAAATTCATTATCCATAAGCTCCAAGCAGTTTTTTTGTATATTATGTTATGTAGAATGTGAGATGCAAGCATTCTACTAGATTATAAATTACTTGTGGAAAATCCTAGACATTATCATAATATCTGATTTAAATATACAAATAGATTTGGTTCTCATAAGATAAAAACATGTTCTGTACTTACGACGTGGTCTTATGAGATACGTTTTATTTCTTAACTTGTTTTAAATCATTTACTCATACTAGTCCCCTAACTGACCCGAAGTTTAATTTTCTGTGTTTTCCTTAAAATATTTTTTTACTCAAAACACTTGTTATGAGTAGACAAATGAACCAGGTGTTGGATAACTTTTGGAATAACTGGATGGGATGGTTTCTGCAAGGTGGTCTATATTTATATCTATGAAGTTTGCAAGTCACTTATCAGTATCTATGTATAATTATGAAGTTTGTAAGTTGAAATGGGCATATATCCGTGTATCCGATGTACTGTACTATGATGTATTATGACTCTGATGTATAATATTATGTGATATTATATTTTTTTTTTCAAATTCCACTGTGAGATTCTAATATTTTTCTTTAGTTCTATCTTTTATATATTCTTATTCTTAAATAATGGCACGACTTCCGAGGTGTTCGAAAGTTGGGTTGTTACACTTTATAATTATGACATGAATCTACTTACCGTCTTTGCAAGTTCACACAATAAACCTTTTATATCTTTTTTCTTTTTATGACCTCTTTCAGTTATATTACCCTTCTTTCTCATCTTTACAATTCATCCTTTTTAGGAGGTTAGGTTTGTTCCAAATTTATTGGTTATCAAAACTGTAATAATATCCACTTTCATTATTTTAGGTAATTACTATAATAGGAACCCATGATTGCAAAATATTTCTTTTCTTATTTTTGAAGTCCTCAAATTATTGTGCAATACAGTTAACCTCCTATTTCACACTAATCTTCATTTATTCATAATTTTAGCTTACAAACATGTTTCCTATTTTTCTTTATTTACCAAACTATGCGGACGCATTACCTTTTTTCCTAACCAATCAATCTACGTAATTCCCAACCATTCAGATTTATATGTATATATGGATTCAGGTCTTCTTTTTATTGTTTCCAAATCTAATATACTTTCTATATTTAAGTAATACTTAGACTTATACAAATTTCCCATCTTTGTGAATATTTCATTTTAAATATAAAGGCGATTTTCCCCAATTAGTATGTAAATTCTCAAATTTCCCCTTTTTTACTACAATATTGGCACAATATAATCTTTTTGCCCCAAATCATTAAATTTCCTTTTATGTTCAGAATTCCAATTAATTTGTGCATATCCATAATTCAATAAACTTGTATCTAACCATAATTCAATTATTCTGCATATAACCATAATTTTATTCATTTTTGCATATAACTAAAATTTAACATAAATTATATATTCTGACGCAGAAGATGGGAAAAGAAGAAGAAAAAACATATTGTAAATTACAACAGGAATCAATCGATACAAAATACTATTATTGGAAAATATAATTTAAATCCACTCATCTGACTACTTTCCAATTCTTGGATCTAATTCAGATCTGTCATCCGTGTTCTTCCTAATTGAATCTATTATTGAAATAACCATGGATTTACAAATATGACACTAAAAGAATGGAAGGAATCCTAATAATTTAGATTCACCAAAATTTATCTCACACATATGAGAAATTTGAGCACCTATTCCTTAGATATATATTCTTTATCTTCAACTCCTGGATCAGAACCCTAAAATTAATATATTCTTACTTCTGACATCAGTAGGTGGGTGGGTAATATTTATATATAGGCCCACAAACTTAACTTGTTGGGATTATGCAATTTTATGACATCGGTAGGTAGGCATAATCTGAGGAAAACCTAGTAGTGGGAATACAAGGCAAAGGGGAGAGCTTGCATCTTCTTGTGTGTGGGACCCGTTTCTGTCAATAACCCATATATATGTATCATACGAGTACTCCGAACTAGGTCAGGGTCGGGGCACGCTTACTGGGATGAATATAAGAGATCCAAAAGTGGGGATAGCGTCCGACGGCGCGTTCCATCGGGGTCATGCGCGTGCACGACTCCGCTTGCTCGGGAAAATAAGACGATGTGACATCAGTAGATATGGTTATGCACATCCAAAAAATGAAGGGTTGCCACTTTAGGGAGTGATACACCCTACTATGGGGACAACACAGGGTATCTACAGAGTAGGGAGCCGATCAATTAGGGTAGTGATTAGGGTACACTTAGACTCCAGCATGTTTAGGAGCCCGTTATTATCCATAGGGGTAACTCCAGAACATTGGGCTGCCTGTTGATTATATGAGGTGAAAACCTCTCATTGGAAGTATGCCTGAGTCTACCATCTTATAGTTGTTGGGATCATCTCATTCTGGTTATACTAGTATCGGTGCAGAGTAATCATTATAGAAGCGTATGCACTATATCATGTTTACCTTGTCATACCTGCTTTTTGTGATGTTATATTTCTCATCCACTTTATATGCCTGTCATGATACTTTTAGTTATTTATTTGCTAAAAGTAACTGGACTCGCCAGACATTATGTCTGGCTCTTTTTGTTTCCTCTTCTTTCTTCCGTTTCCCCCAGGTTCTCAAGGTCGAAATACTCGAGCTTGACCAAGATTCTGCTATCATTTTGCTGGAGCTACTTAGATGTATTACTCAAGCTCCTATCTTTGCTACCATGGCTATATTTTTATTTAGGGGATTATGCTACTTTTATTTTGTACTCTAATGTTTTAAGTGCAAGACAGAAGTTTTGATGATGTACTGGGTTTATGCATTTTTAGACATATGACGTTTTGAACCTTGATGCTTTATGATTAATAAAGTTTTTTTATTCCATTGCTATTTTATGTCTGTCTTGTAATATTTCTATTTCTGTTTACCTATTACGCTACACGAAACTTAATGCATTCTCTTAATGAGTGACCTTAACGGACGTGGGGTGTCATATATACATATAAACACATATATATGTACATATACATATATATATATATATATATACACACACACACACACACATACACACTCACACACCCCCATCTAAATATAATTTTTCCTTATATGTGCCTACACATGTACTTTTCTTTTAGAACATGCATCTTATTGTGCTCAACCAGCTTATGAGCAAAATATGCTTTTATATTTAGCGTTGGGTTGGGTAGAAATATTTGTATGCTAACACCTTGTGAAACAATTCACGATTTGACTGTGAGGTGTTTAGCGATGTTGTTTAGTTCATTTCAAATTTAATGGATGATTTTGAAATGTGATTTTCTTAAGTAAAATGAAATGTTATTCCCGATTTTGGACTAGGAATGTTTTATAAAACAAAAAGGATTTTGAGGGCTGAACCCGATGTTTCGAAATGATTTAGAAATGTATTATGTGTTTGACATTGTAGTTCATTACATAACCGATTAGTTGCTATTGATGATATATCATTTTGGTGGTGGAGAATTTATTCTCTTGCTTAACACCCTTCTTTGAGACGAGCTCAAATGTTATATGACTAATAGTGACTGACCATATATTTGAATTGTTGATGTGAAGTACTATAGTTTGAAAGTAACTGTGATTATTATGTTGTGAAATGATTTTCCCTACTCCAGTATATAAAAATGATTTAGTATGTGGCAAAAGATTTGGGTAACCCTGATGATTAAAAGTATAGAGTAGAGAGGACCTAGAACCTTAAGACTTGGTTAGTGGTCGGGTGTAGCCTGCTCCATGTGTCGGAGGTGCACATATATATATATCGATTGACTAAGGAACAAACCCTTGGCCTTGTTGGCAGGAGAAACCACACGATATTTGGTTGCATACTGTTTGTATGCATTGTGATGTTTTGGAATTCATATTTTCAATGATTTTGGTTTGAGATCCCGAAGTGAAATCGACTTTGATATTTAATCTTGGGATCTTATTTTTGAAGTCCTCAAATTAATGCGTAATACAGTTAACCTCCTATTTCACACTAATCTTCATTTATTCACAATTTTAGTTTGCAAACATGTTTCCTATTTTTCTTTATTTACCAAACTATGCGGATGCATTCCCTTTTTTCCTAACCAATCAATCTAGGCTATTCCCAACCATTCAGATTTATAATTTATAGATTCCTGTCTTCTTCTTTTTATTGTTTCCAAATCTAATATACTTTCTATATTTAAATAAGACTTAGACTTATACAAATTTCCCATCTTTGTGAATATTTTGTTTTAAATATAAAGGTAATTTCCTCTACTTAGTATGTAAATTCTCAAATTTCCCCTTTTTATTACAGTATTGGCACAATATAATCTTTTGTCCCCAAACCATTAAATTTCCTTTTTTTGTTTAGAATTCCAATTATTTTGCGCATATCCACAATTCAATAAACTTGTATCTAACCATAATTCAATTATTCTGCGTATAACCATAATTTTATTCATTTTCGCGTATAACTAAAATTTAACATAAACTATATATTCTGACGTAGAAGAGGGAAAAGAAGAAGAACATATTGTATATTCTAACAGGAATCAAATGATACAGAATACTATTATTGGAAAATATAATTTATATCCACCCACCTGACTGCTTTCCAATTCTTGAATCTAATTCAGATATGTTGCTCGTATTCTTCCTAATTGAATCTATTTTTGAAATAATCACGGATTTATAAATATGATGCTAAAAGAATGGAAGGAATTCTAATAATTTAGATTCACAAAATTTATCTCATACAGATGAGAAATTTGAACACCTATACCTTAGATCTATATTCTTTATCCTCAAATCTTGGATCAGAACCCTAAAACTAATATATTCTTATTTCTGAAGAATTTGGAGAAGAAATAAATTTGTAGAGCTCTGGTGCCCTCTTAGAAAATATGAGTTGGAGGCAAGGCCTTGCTAGCTTACTTATAGGTGCTTAGAAAAATCACATTCATTAAATTTACAAAGATTAAATCAGAGTCATTCTAGAAAATGAAACACGTCATCTTGGCCCGAAATGGGTCGACCCATGATTCAGGTGGGTCGACCCTAGATTGACCCATTTCTAAAATGTGTCTACCCCAGGGTCGACCCATTTCAGGCATGGGTAGACCCATGTATACGATTTTAAATCGTATACTTCGGGTCTGCTGCATGATTTTGGATATGATTTAAATGTTGTTATTAACATTGTTCTTGTAACACCCCGCATTTTTAACTTAAGATAATAAAGTAAGAATAATTTAATTAAATATTCAGAATTAAGTAAAATGGATTATACCATTGCGTTCATTTCGTAATTCAGGTTCAGATAGAGTCTGAGTTTACGTAAAACAGACATCGTATGAAGAAGTTATGGGTTGCAGAAATTTGTCAGAGAAAACAGAAACTGCACATGCCAATTTTGGACCCTCGGACCCATAGGGGTCGACCCCTTCAAGGGGGGTCGACCCACATAAAGGGGGGTCGACCCACATGAATGGGGGACGACCCCGGGGTCGACCCCATCAAGGGGGGGACAACCCCATCAAGGGAGGGGTCGACCCCCCGATGGTAGATTTGGGTTTTTGAGTTTCTGGACGATTCTGATGGCTTTTGGTCAAATCTGAAGGTCCAGGTTGCTCCATACACCTATAAATAATACCTTAGACCTAACCCTGGACCTCATAATCTGGGGCTATGATGGAGCTCTGCCATAATAAATGGGTAGAAAAACTTATTAATGGGCCTTAGTTAATAGAACAAAGTTAATAAGTAAACAACAATAAGTTGTATTGATGATGTAAAGTGGAATTATGATTAAATAAAAACGGATGAGGAAAACTTATGAAATGAAATAAGTTATATTTAATCATAAATGGTAAGTGACATGTTAATTGGAAGACACGTGAATTGAGACATGCTTAATTACATATTAAGTAAAACATGTTATTGTAATGATGAAATCAAACAAGAAAATAAAAGAGATTGTGGATTACAGACCTTGGGCCATAGTCTAGAGAATAACATGTTGTGGGCTTATTAATAAACTTAAATAGGTTAAGTTATAATTGAAATTAATAAGCAAGAGGAACTTGGTAACTGATGAAGAATTCAATGTGAATGGGGATAACCAGGTTGAAAGGAAACCTGGTAAGGAAAAGCAAGCGCGTAAAAGAATGTTTAGACATAGGGTCTAACAACACATTAAAGTGAGACGCTTGGTCCAGTCCGTACATTTGAGGGTGAATAACCCAACGGGGTAGATCATCGAGGTTTTATAAGGCACGAGGGGAGCGCACATTCATCTGATTGTTCTGACGGCTCCAAAGGACTGGAAGGGGAAACACGTGGCTTCCTGACGTACGTAAGGTGCTCCTAGTAGTCCTCTGTGCGGTGACAGATGTCTTAGGCTGTGCTCGCAGAGGTTGGATCTGCGCATAACTACTAGGTGGGTGGGCCTTGACTGCAGAAGTAGTTATGCAGTCAGAATGCTATGACGCGGTGACACCAGGATAATTCGGCGGTTACCTCAACGGGGAGGCAGAGTGTAACACCCCGAATTTTTGAATAATCAAATTAACTAAATTTAAGAATACTTAATTTTAAATGTGGGAATTGAGGGAAACGGGTTGCGCCATTGCATTCGTCTCGGAATTCTGCTTGAGATAGAGTCCGAGTTTGCGTAAAACGGACACCAGATGATGGAGATATGGACGAACGAAGTTAGGCAGAAAAACCAGAAGAAGAGAGGAAAAAAAATGCACTGGCGCACTGGGAAAGTACGCCAGTACAAAAATACATTGGCGCACTTCCCAAGTGCACCCAGGCCGAGCAGAAAGCCTGCACAGCTTTCTGGTGTGATCTGATCCACACTGTGACTCATTGCTGACTACTTGCTGAGTCCTTAGGGCTGAGGTGTCACCCTATCCTGACTGAATGGATTTGATTAACCCTAAGAGCATCCGACATCTCAAAGTATATTGAAATTCTATATAAACTCATGTAGACTCAAATCCTAAAACCAAATAAAAATTAGATCAATGGTCGTCATACTGTCTCTCCAAAACCTAGAGTAGCCACCACCAATAAGCAAATTAAAGACAACACTTCAAATCAAATCAAAGTCTAATCTCAACAACGAAATTGTCTACAACAAGGGAACGCTAATCAATTAAAGAATTCAGATCCCAGAACTCAAGACCTCTTTTTCTGTGAGTTCTAGTCAATTTTAGGTTTAAATAGATAAAAGTGAATTGTGGTAGACTATGATTTGGGTATATATTGTTTGTAGTTATGCAAGTTTATTGTTGTTGTGGATCATGAAATTATACAAGTTCATTGTGGTTGTGGATCATGAAATTATACAAGTTTATTGTTGTGGTGAATCATGAAATTATACAAGTTCATTGTTGTTGTGGATCATGAAATTATACAAGTTTACTGTAGTGGTGAATCATGAAATTATACAAGTTCATTGTTGTTGTGGATCATGAAATTATACAAGTTTATTGTTGTGGTGAATCATGAAATTATGCAAGTGAAATTCATAAACCTATGGAAGTTACCTATGCAAATTATTACGTTGCGAATTCATGAATCTATGCAAGTTGTTATCATGAACCTATGCAAGTTGTTATGTTGTGAATCATGAACCTATGCAAGTTGTTATGTTGTGAATCATGAACCTATGCAAGTTGTTATGTTGCGAATCATGAACCTATGTGAGGTGTTAATTATTTTGTTAATTCATGAACCTATGCAAGTTGTTATGTTGAAAATCATGAACCTATGCAAGTTGTTATGTTGCAAAATCATGAATCTATGCAAGTTGTTAATTATGTGGTGAATCATAATTATATGCGAAGTTATCATGTCATTTTCCCTAGTTGTCATGCTTATGCCAAAAATTGTACTGAAACAATCAACTTGTCATTCCTTTTATTTTATTGTTGTGGCGAGGCTACTTTGTAGCCTCGATAACGCCAAAATGCACGCGATTACGCTAGTTAAGAAACGGGGAAAAAGGGGAATTTGTAATAGGCATAATTTATACAGTGATTATGTAAATTGGACACATGACTCTAGTAGGGAAACATATAAATAATTACCTATTATGACATAGGTAAATTGAGTAAAAATGGTATAATTTGAATATGACCATTTATGGATAGGAAATTCAAATTGTTAATAAAATAGATATTGACACCTATAAAAAGGAAAGGATTAATTAATTAACTTAATTAATCAAAAGAGGAATGTTTAAGCAATTAAAGTCTGAAAATTTAATTAACACTTATGACATGAGGTTAGGTTACATTAGTGGTGGAAGTCTGCCCGGACCCGACCGACATATCCAACAGCCAGTAATGTTGAACCTAATGTGAGAGGTCTAAGTGTGTGAATACGACTCGGGCTAAGACACGAGGTTAGACCCAACTGTGGAATAAGACTGCCCGGACCCGACCGGCATATCCAGCATCCACATGTTGTAGGCCTAATGTAGGAGGTCTAGCCCAATATAACCATAATTGGACATGGTAATAAGAAAAGACTACTTAACCTAACTTAATACATGTGGACTGTATGATGATAGACATAAGTTAGGGTTAAGTAAAATGAGTTGGATTGTGGGTGGGTTAAGTATAACTGAAGGGTAGGTGGGTAATATTAATATATATATGCCCACAAACTTAACCATTAGATAAATAGGATTAAATCAGTGGGAGAGTTAAGTACAACTGAAGGGTAGGTGGGTAATATTAATATATATAGGCCCACAAACTTAACCGGATAAAAAGGGTTATGTAATTAAAGACACCTAATGGTATACATAACCGGGGCAAAATAGTAAAGTTATGTATTAAAGACACCCTTAGGGGTACGCATAACTAATGGGAATAGATAGAGTTATGCATTAAAGAGACTTATAGGTAAGCATAGCCGATAGGTAGATTAAGGGTTATGTACTAAAGACACCTATAGGTACACATAACTGATTGAGGGCTATGTAATTAAAGACACCTTAGGGTATACATAGTCAGTAGAAAACCTAGTGGGGATACAAGACATAGGGGAGAGGTTGTATCATGTTGTGTGGGACCCATTTCAGTCAATAACCCGGAGGGGTATCAAAGTAAAGAACTTTGTACTAGGCGGGGAAGGGGCACGCTTACTGAATGATTGTAAGAGATCCAAAACGAGACGGATGGTGTGGGCAGCGCAAACCGACTGGGGACATGTGCGTGCATGGGCCGGGCAGAGGGGGACAAGACGACCGTGACACCAGTAGGTATAACTGTGTACACCTTGGGTTGCCACTTTAGGGAAGTGATACCCCATAGTTGTGGGACCAGCACAGGGTATCTACAGAATAGGGAGCCGATCGATTAGAGTAGTGGTTAGGGTATACCCGGACATATGCCCTAAGTCTACCAATTTATAGTAAGAGGGTAGTGGGTACGACTAGTTGAGATAGGAGCAGGCGACACCTATGACAGCTGCTAGGAATACACGAAACTACCACCATCGTTATCATTATTATGGTTAGCGGAAGGGACCACCCCATCCTGATTTTACTAGTAATAATGCAGAGTAGTTTGTAGTGAATCATGCATACATCTTACCTTATTCGTCCTGTCATACCTGCCATCTGTACCGTGAATCCTCTTATCCAATTTATATGCATGTCATGTTTACTTTTATTTATTTACTGGCTAAAAGTTACTGGACTCACCAGACGTATGTCTGACCTAGTTTTTTCGCCTCTTTTCTTCCGTTCCCCTCCCCCTAGGTTCTCAGGGAGGAAACATCCAGGTTTAGTCAGGATTTGGATATCCTCTTCTAGGAGCTACTTCTGAAGTATGGCTCGAGTCTCTGTCTATTATATGGCTTGCTCTTTAATATGGGGAATGATGTTTTTCTTTTAAATACCTATGTACTTTGGTAATGTAAGACAGAAGTGTTTTGTTATAATGGTTTTATGACTCATGGTATTATGTAACAAATTATTTTGGTGATTTGATAAAGTTGTTTATTTTTCGCTGCAAATTTTTTATATCTGTCTTGTGATATTCTGTGTCTGTTTACCTAAAACGCTCCATTGGAGTTAAGGCATTCCCTTTGTGAGTGACCTTAATGGAGGTGGGGTGTTACACGGAGGGTCATAACCAACAAGGATAGTAGATGGTCCGATACCCATCATCGACAGCCAGTGGGATGCGAAAAGACTAGAGCTAAACCCAAGATACCCTTCACCCTTCACTATCGGGTTAAGGGGTTGAGGGGAGACGCCAAATGGATGTTTAGATTATTTGTTATTAGGGGAAGTCGCTTAGCTCTTGTATTCTTTACTAGTTGAGGGAGGGCCCGAGATGGGGCCATAGCCACCGTGAAAACGGACCCTAGGTATATCTGTATATAGAGGCTCTTTAAATACGGGCCTGTACAAATATGGAAAAGCTCCCAACCGAGTTCCGTGTTTCTTGTATCGCCATGCCATGGAACTCGTTGCACATAGAGGACGTGCGATTGAGGCATCGAGCTACAATTGAAGATACGTATGGTAGACAGTCTAGATACATGCATCTCGGCTCTGGGTGGTGTATCGTAGGCCTAACGGCAATACTCCGGTATGAATTCGGATTCGAACAAAGGTGACAGTCCGTACATTTGCGTAGCATAGTAATGACAGATATATGCGGAACATAATATTGTTATCTGTACGTTACTACGACGTAGGATGAGAGACTGCGTATATTTCGATGGTGTTACGATGGAGACCGTGCGGGTAGGGTACCATGAGGTGTTCCTCAATATTGGGGGTAGCTACATATATACTATTTAGGTTAATCCACTGGCAAGTAAATGGGTACAATGTGTGTGTAAGCCTTGAGTGCTGATAACCCAAGTAACCTAATAAATAAGATAACATGATTGAACGGTATATGTAAGATTATCCAAAGTGTATAGTTTAAATCCAGTCATCAGAATTTGTGTTCTGACACCCTCCTTATAACATACTCGCAGGTTAGATTTGTGGCAGAGACATGATAGCTTTGGATACTGGTTAGGCAGTATTATTAATACGGTAAGGCTATATTTTGACTATATTATATTTTATCCATTCCGCTGTGAGATATTTTCTGAGCTCTGACATGTTTTATGTCCTGTCTTTTCTGCAGCATACCAGAGCAAACCAATCCGAGTTTCGATAGATTGGAATTCTAAAAAGAAATTCGGTCTGTCGGAATTCGGGTTGTCACAGTTCTCTTGCCTAATTTCTTTCTAAGCTATTTGGTTCTTAGTTTAACGTTACACTCAACATTACATTCTTGTCTATAATTCTCCCCATGTATTAATATCTTCCATTTATATCACACATTTAAGATTTCAATTTGTGCATACATATTCACATACAACTTTATAAAATTTTCGTTCATTTATAGCTGCATAACTTTTATTTTTTAAAAGTTATTATTAACATTATCAATTAATTGATTCTTTCCTTTTTATTATATGTTCAAATTTCAAACGCAGTTATTCTCTTGCATAATTTCATTCATTCCACATTATTACCTTCCGTTCTGAGTTTACGCTTTAAATTTCAACATTTGAATCTATGTGTATATATTTAGCTATGACTCCATTTATTTTCAAAATTCAAACAACGCTATCCCGACATTTATTTCTTACTTGTTTTGATTAATTGCATGTTACTTTTGAATTTCATGTCAATATATATAACTATGTATTTACACACACTTTTATATATATATATATATATACATATACACACACACACATATATATATCTTGAAACACCTCGTAATTTTAACAACACTAAAGAGGACAAATTAAAGAATATTTAATTTAATATTCAGAATTAAGTGAAACTGACTACGCCGTTGCGTTCGTCTTGGAATTCTGGTCAAAATAGACACCTTATTTGCGTAAAACAGACAACGTATGAAGAAGTTATGAAGGTTTGAAGTTTGTATATGCATAAGAACAATATATGTATATATGTGTGTGTATATATATATGGTCCAGAAATTCAAAAATTAGGTGCAGAATTTTGAAATTGCTCAAAAACAGGGAGACGGGAATTTTCCTGCTTAGGGGAATTATCCGCTCAATGGGGTGTCGACCCCTGGGTCGACCCCTTAAGGGGGGTATCGACCCACGGGTCAACTCCCTAAGGCGGGGTCGACATCCCTACGGCAGACGTGGCAGATTAGGGTTTGGGGCTGACAACTATATATATGGCCTCATTTCTCATGTTTTGCATATTGAAAATAATGGAGGACTAGATGATGTCGCTGCCCGGATTGAATCAAACCTTTTCTTCTTCTGCAATCGAGTTAATCAAGTTTAGAGTTATTCAAGTGTAGATTTGTGATTCAACATCTGCTATTCCCCTTCTATTTTTCAAGATCTAAACACTATGAGTTTAATTTACTTTTAGATTTAAATAATTAAAAGTAAAACATGATATGACTATAATTTGGATCTATGCCTATGGCTACTTGAATCATATCAGATATGTTATAACTTGTGTATCTATGATATACTGACATGACTATGATTGGGATCTTAACCTTTATCATGTCAAATCTAACTTTGATTATAGATCTAATTCACTGTTTAGATCACTTTACACCTGTTCTATTATGTTTATGGCCAAATCAGATCTGTTGTTAGTTGGACATCTAAATCATTGTTTATATCACATCATGCCTATCCCTATTATGCTAGAATCAGTGCTATTGTCACATGTTCATCTGATATGCTTATCTTGCTATTATGCCACTATATGTTTATGCCATTATATGTCAACCTTGTTAATATGATCATCTTTGCCCATTTCCCTCTATCTTTTCCCTTTCATTTTTATACAGCCAGGCTACCTTCGAGACTAGGCATGCCACTGAAATATGCAAATATGTTAGTTTGGGAACGAGGGGAAAACCTTAATATTAGGCATAACTTGTAATTGGGAATTTGGGCATAACTTGAATAAAGTGTAATAATATGAATTTAGGGCATATAGTTTATTATGAACATAACTTCAGAAAATGGCATGAAAACCTATAACGACATAGGTAAATTCAGTTAGTAATGGAAATGCCTAGGATTACAACAATTAGAAACTGTAACCGCACCTAGACACGAGTTAGATTACACTTGTGGTGGAAGTCTTCCCGGAACTGCCCGACATATCCAACGCCCACAAGTGGTGAATCTAATATGAAGGGTCTAGGTGCACAAACACGAGACGTGCTAAGACATGAGGTTAAGCCCGACTTATGGAAGAGGTCTGCCCAGAACCGACCGATATATCCAGCATCCACAAGTGGTAGGCTTAATGTGGGAGGTCTAGCGCATTATAACCATAAATGGACATGGTAATGAGTTGGAATACTTAACCTAGTTGAATCCACAGGGATTGTATGAACATGAACCTAATTAGGAGTTAAGTAAACTTGTTTGAAACAGTGGGCGGGTTAAGTAAATCTAGGGTGGGTAGGTAATATTTATATATAGGCCCACAAACTTAACCTGTCTGGATTACGCAATTTTATGACACCAGTAGGTAGGGATAATCTAAGGAAAACTGTAACAACCCGCACCTCCGTTCACGCAAGATATTGTCCCCAACTTAGCCACCATATAGGTGTGGGGTTTTGTTCCTCAAAAGGCCTCGGCGTTATTAAGAGATGGGTTCTACTATATAAGTACCCACTTCACACAGGCTTCCACGATGTGGGACTTAGGGGTGTTACATTCTCCCCTCCTACAGAGCTCAACGTCTCCATTGGCTCACAAACACCTCACCCAGGCGCTGTGGTCCACACGGGAGCCACAATTCCGGCTGGGTATTGGCTCTGATACCACTGTAACAACCCGCATCTCCGTTCACGCAAGATATTGTCCCCAACTTAGCCACCATATAGGTGTGGGGTTTTGTTCCTCAAAAGGCCTCGGCGTTATTAAGAGATGGGTTCTACTATATAAGTACCCACTTCACACAGGCTTCCACGATGTGGGACTTAGGGGTGTTACAAAAACCTTGCAGTGGGGATGCAAGACAAAGGGGAAAGCTTGCATCATCTTGTGCGTGGGACCGTTTCGGTCAGTAACCCATATATAGGTATCAAACGAGTACTCCGAACTTTATATGCCTATCATGTTTACCATGTCATACCTGTTTTTGTGATGTTATCTTTCTCATCCACGTTATATACATGTCATGATAATTTTACTTATTTATTTGCTAAAAGTAACTGGACTCACCAGACATTATGTCAGGCCTTTTTGTTTCCTCTTCTTTCTTTCGTTCCCCCTCCCCTAGGTTCTCAGGGTGGGAATACTCGAGCTTGACCAGGATTCTGCTATCATTTTGCTGGAGCTGCTTAGATGTATTGCTTAAGCTCCTATCTTTGCTACTATGGCTATGTTTTTATTTGGGGATTATTCTTCTTTTATTTTGTACTTTAATGTTTTAAGTGCAAGTCATAAGTTGAGACGACCCCAAACCCCGTACTGACGGTGGCAAGGGTAATCCTTGGAATATAACACAGAAACAGATAATAGCAGAATAGAATTAAATCAATACACCAGTTAATGTACAATAGAATACATTGGATAAACGTAATCATCATAGTTACACAGTATACAGGATCATACTTAGTACAAATATAGTTCAGCTATACATAAATGTCTATAGCGAAAACAAAAAAAATATGTACAATAGGAGCTGAACAGCATAAAAAGAGATAGATAATAGAATCCATCTTCAGCTCCAGCTATCCAGAAAGAGCCAGCTAAACCTGAATACAAGGCTGCCCGTGTAGAAAAAGGGGCACCCGAGTTTGAAAGTGAAACAAACTACGAGTCAGTCATGGGGCTGGTATGAGAAATCTACTCAACACATGTATAATATGGCTAATCATAGGACCACGCCACTTTCGTGGAACAGGTTTACTCCATTGGATTGCCAGTTCTTTAAAACAAATCATTCTTTTAAACATCGCCATGCTTTTTATAAAAATGAAGCCATTATAAGACTCAGTTCCCATCACACAATGCAACGCAAACCGGAGGATAGAGTTTTTACCTTATAACGGCCAAAATATGCTTGATACGAATAAAACAAAGGTAGTTGATATTATTGCTAGTGTTTATATGTTTTGAAAACAATTTCAAATCATAACTATCAATCATAGATGGCATTAATGCCCCATACCACTATGTCGCCATATATAGGTATACAATCAAAATCGCACAGTCACGTATTTGGAAATTGGATTTCTGTCATGAACCAAGGAAAAAGCTAGTCCTTACCGAATTCGAGACTGCCTAGCTCGAGCCTCAGGAACAGCCGCAACTGCCCCTTGGATCGTCAGGGCCGGTCCACCGATGTGGATTAAAATTCCTGAACAATGCGTTTCCCCGCCCTTTGGGGTGTAAGTGAGCCAACGAATGACTCCATCGGACCCGGATCGTCCGATCTAACCGAGGCACTCGCAACAGCAACAACCACATAATTCAAAATCGTCAGGGTGTGTAAAACCACTGACGCCACTTCTAGCTAGGAAGAAACGCATGACCCCCCTGAGGTCCTCTCCCGTTTCTGGTTCATACCGGGGTGTGAGGTTGGCGAATTCACGATGTACACAAAGCTACGCCACACAGGCGGTGCTTTGATCATCACCACAAGACTTTGCTTTTCAACAGAAGCCCTGATCACTGCATCTTAGCATGCCACACAGGCAATTCACACCGTGCAACTGATGGCTATCAATCACACAGAATAAATTCCAATGTCAGACACACTGTCCATTTGCAAGTCCGTTCTGGGTCTGAACGAAACCGGAGGCACTATATACCTCTCAAACCCATCGATCACCACGTACATCTGAACGATCACCACTCATTATCCATATTTCGGGATGCCTCCCAATCAGGACCTCGGTTACCATCCAAACGAGGTGAAGATCTCCAGTCTTCGACCACTGTCTTCATCTTCGATTTCTTATCGTCGATTCAGCTATTCAGAATGGGATAAACCCGGTCTTTCTGAGCAACTCGCGTATATGATAAACAAGTGGTAATAACTAGCCAATGAGGCCATATTAGATCCGACGGTCGGATCTCCCGTATAATCGTTTGAAGTTTCGATTTCAAAATACGAACTGTAGCGTCGTTATTCGATTAAATATATATATATATATATATAATCGATTCTGGCGTTGTTTTTCTTCATATTTGAATTAAACATTCCAGACAATCCAACCGTTGGATTTTTACAAAGTTGGTGCCGTTGGAAAGACATTTCCAAAGCGAACCCAACGGTTACGGTTTTGGGAAAATCCGATGGTCGGATCTCCCGCACTAATCGTTTGAAATCACGGTTTCAAAATACGAACTGCAGCGTCGTTATTCGATATATTTCAATTCTATATATATATATATCGATTCTTCGATTTCAAAGCTATATTCTTTTCATATATTTGATAAAAAATATATTTTTATCCAACTGTCTTCTATTTCAACACTTCGCTACTTTTAACAATTCATGTATATAATAAAAATGTGATTTTTATTGTAAAACAATTCATTTCAAAACACGATTATTTTCTATAGTTCATATAGGTGATAAAAATAGGATTTTTATTATAAAACAATTTATTTCAAAACAAGATTATTTTATATAGTTCATATAGAGGATAAAAATAGGATTTTTATTATAAAACAATTTCTTTCAAAACACGAATACCATTCAACACATGAATTTCAATTCAACGAATGAATTTCGATTCAACACATGAAGGTTTTCTATAGTTTATATATATATATATATATATATATATATATATAGATAAAAATTTGATTTTTATATTTAAAACACGAATACCATTCAACACATGAATTTCAATTCAACGAATGAATATCGATTCAAAACATGAAGGTTTTCTATAGTTTGTATATATCGATAAAAAGGTGATTTTTATATTTAAAACACGAATACCATTCAACACATGAATTTCAATTCAACGAATGAATATCGATTCAACACATGAAGGTTTTATATAGTTTGTATATATCGATAAAAAGGTGATTTTTATATTTAAAACACAAATACCATTCAACACATGAATTTCAATTCAACGAATGAATATCGATTCAACACAAGAAGGTTTTCTATAGTTTATATATATAGATAAAAATGTGATTTTTATATTTAAAACACGAATACCATTCAACACATGAATTTCAATTCAACGAATGAATATCGATTCAACACATGAAGGTTTTCTATAGTTTGTATATATCGATAAAAAGGTGATTTTTATATTTAAAACACGAATACCATTCAACACATGAATTTCAATTCAACGAATGAATATCGATTCAACACATGAAGGTTTTCTATAGTTTGTACATATAGATAAAAATGTGATTTTTATATTTAAAACACGAATACCATTCAACACATGAATTTCAATTCAACGAATGAATATCGATTCAACACATGAAGGTTTTCTATTCAACGAATAAATATAGTTTCAACAAATGAAAATAATTCGAACACATGAATATTATTCAAAATTTCGGCAGCATAACGGCAGGGTAGTTAAAACCGGGACCGTCCCCAGTATGGCTCCATGCTCTACCTTAAAACCTCGTGGTTTTTGACAATGGGGAATCATGCATCTAGTTCGCACGCAGGCGGCATGTATATTTATTTCATTTCCACAAACTAATCCTATGTGGTTTCAACCAAATATTTCTCAACCACAAACGGGTATTTTTCAACCACAATCAATCAATTTCAACCACAAATAATTCCAATCAACCATTCGCTATCAATCAATTTTCACACTAATCACAACCAATAAATATCGTCCATGGTTTGTGGACGAGGGGAGTATATATATATATATATTCATATATATCATTCCACTTCTATTTCAACACATATATAATTTTTACAATGCATATACAACTTATACATCGAACGTACAACTTATACAACGCTTATACAAGAGGTGTACAACGCTTATATAACTCATACATCGACTATATAATTTATACATCGTCGTTTTCCTTATCGTTTATAAATTAGAAATCTCATATTGGGTTCCACTCCACCAAAAATAGCAGAAGGCTCAGAAAAATATGTGGTCTCTTCTAAAATGTAAAAGACGTCCACACGGTCACGATGTTTCCTGTTTCATCGAATTTCGTCAACACACTAAAAAGATATGATTTTTCAAAGTTTTGCAACACTTAAAAGTGTTATTTTCATTTCAGAAATTTCAGAGCCGATACCTTCCTAAACCTTCGAAACTAGGTTTATATTTTTCGATCGATCTGTGCAGTTTCATCACGATCAGATGCTGCAACGTCGAAGAGCTTCGAACAGGCTTTCCAGCGCCTGTGGTGGCACCCAACTCGATGGCCTCTTTGATGCTCGGCGGCGCTCCAAAGATGGCGACTTCCTAGCTGAAAATCGACGCAGATACCAAACGAATTCAGACGAGGCTTGGATTGATTGAAAGAGGAGGGGAAGGCGAATAGAAAAGCCAACTGGAGGGAGTGGCGAAAACGCCTGTGGCGGCGGCGATCTAGCCTGGAAGTTTTGAGCAACTTCCGCCGTATATCGTTAAATCAGGGAGAGAGAAGACGCGCAGGGGGGGGGGAGGGGGGTTCTGACGTGGACGTATCAAATTTTTTTAATTTATTTATAAAGTTTTAAAAATTCGAAAATACCCCTTGCCTCCTGCGAACCCCTATCCAAACCCAACGACTGTCGTCCCTAGCGTTTTACCCCCATTCCGAACACAATGGGATATGTTTCGAAGGCCCATTCGAATGTTTCAGTCAGTTTTTCTTCAAATTAAAATATAAAACATTCAATATTAAATTTGAACGTACATTTCAATTTGCCAGGGCCACAATCTGATTCGAAAAATTCCAGAAAAATAAATCTGGCTATGTTTTGATGACACGGTCCCAACAAAACTAGTTTCGTCGAATTCTGAGACCGTTTGCAAAAAGGCCCATTTCTGGTCGATCCAATTTAACTGTAATTGACCAAAACACGTTTTCATTTGCCATGCTCACATACTGGCTTCAAAAATTATGAAATTTGAAACCTAGCAATAACTTCACATCCCGGATCCAACAAAAGTGGTTTCATCGAATTCCGAGGTCGTATGCGAAATGGCCAATTTCACGGGATATATAAATTCCATAGCGACCTTTCTGAAAATTCATTTGGCCATAACTTTTGCTTTCCACTATGAAACTTCGATTTTTCAGATTCATTAGAAAGTTATTCGCTAACAGATTTAAATATTTTTGGTTTCACTCAAATCCGTTTTGTTTTGCACCCGGTATAGTCCGACAAAGTTTGAATTCAATTTTTGAAACTGCAGCGCCATTTCAGGCCTTATTTATAATTAGAATTAATTATATTCATTTTCAAATGTCGATTCATACTCTCTTTTCATTGCTATTATTTAAAACATTTATTTTAAATATTTAAAATCCATTATTTTAGCCAATTTAAATTTTTTAAATTGGTTCAGATTTTTCAGGTCATTACAATCTCCCCCACTTAAAACTTTTCGTCCCCGAAAAGGAACAAAGTCGAAAGTGGTTTGATTAATCAATTCTATGTTCAATCTGGTTTCCATTCTCCAACTTTTTAGTTTCTGAGAATTTTCAAATTCTTCAAAAATTTGGCTAACACTCGGAATTTTCGAAAAATTTCGCCATAACCTCCTTTCTACGAGGAGAGGTTTGGAAATTTATTGGGCCGTATTAGGTACCCAATAAATCCTAGTAAGCATACACATATTTATAGTGGTATATACTGGTGTTTACAGGGGAGCGTGTATAGATAATAACTCCAGAGAATAAATTCTCGTCACCCTGTCAAAGCCTGAGGGAGTGTGTATTTCAAATGCTCCAGAGGATAAATCCTCGTCACCTCGTCTCGTGTGGGGAAATAAATCGTCCATGTGCCATATCTAATAACTAGAGAGACGTGATTATTGTCAACTCTAGACCCGTGTGGGTTTTTTTATTAATCTGGCAATTTTATTGTTACAATTTAAATAGTCCATATCAGTCATCAGTTCAACCTGTAAAATATAGTCATCGCCATACAAGCCTCTCGCTCGTATGGTAAATCTTCCACCTCGTCACACAAGCTCCAAATGCTTATGTGGTATATGATGAAGTATGCCTATCTTCAGAAGTATGCCATGCAGTGTAGTTCAAAATTAATTGTTACTATCCTATGGCGATATTTATTATTTCACACAGAACAACCAGCACTCCGCATCCAATGGCATTCACAGGAGTTGGTATAATAATATTTTGCATCCAACTCATTAAGGTTTACCTATTTGTCAGGCATGCAAATAAATTCTTTACTCAACAACTATCCATTTACCTGTTCAAACATATATAATGCACATGTATATATTTCTATCTATTTTCTAATTAGTTAAATGTGTGATATATTCGAATAAATTCTACCATTCATTATATTATTGATTAAATTAACTATCGTTTTAATAATTTTAATTACTCAAATCTATTATCACACAACACAAACAACAATCAAATTGTTTTTAAATTTTCAAAATCATACAAATCAATTTCTATATTCTTTTAAAATCATTCAGACTATAGAATTAAAAGTGCACATCCATGGAAAGAAAATAACAACAGAGTAGAGAACTAATTGGTAATGCAAAGTATGGTAAATGTACCTTGCACCAGAGTCAATCAGAGATATCCACTCGGCATCTTGGATAGGCTTTCTGAATGCTCTCCTCAGTTTCCCAAGTATAATCTCGTGGATCTCCACTCCATTGCACTTTGACTAAGTGAACTTTCTTGTTCCTCAGCTCTTTGGTTTCTTTGTCGATGATCTTTAGAGTCTCTCTCCTCACAGCCAATTCAGGGGTAATTTCAATCCTGTTGAGCTGCTTCTTCCACGATTAAGTCTGGGTCATGAACGTGCTTTCGAAGTTGAGATATGTGAAATACATCATGAACTCCAGGCAACCAATCTGGTAGTTTAACCCTATAAGCGAGAGTTCTGATCCGTTCCAGAATAGGAAACGGACCAATGAATTTGGGCGCCAACTTCCCAGTTTTACCGAACCGGATAACTCCTCTCATCGGCGATACTTTCAAATATACATAGTCGCCAACAGCAAAGGATATATCTCTTCTTCTCCTATCGGCATAGCTCTTTTGTCGGCTTTGAGCGGCGAGTAATCCCTTCTTAATAAAGTCGACTTTGTCGGCAGCTTCTCGGATCATATCTGGCCCCAACACAAGTCTATTTCCGGGTTCGACCCAACAAGCAGGAGATCGGCACGGTCTACCATATAATGCTTCGAATGGCGACATTGTCAGGCTCGCCTGGTAGCTGTTATTATATGAGAATTCAGCCAAATGTAGATGGTCTTCCCATGATCCACCGAAATCAAGAACACAAGCCCGCAATAGATCTTCTAATATACGATTCACCCTCTCAGTCTGACCGTCTGTCTGAGGATGATAAGCGGTGCTTAGATTCAGCTTTGTTCCCAGTTCTACTTGAAATGCCTCCCAGAATTTACTAGTAAATATTGTATCTCTATCACTGACTATACTGAGCGGCACTCCATGTAGTCTAACTATTTCTTTGAAGTAAATCTGCGCCAGACTCTGAGCAGTTCTGTTTGATCTGACAGATATGAAATGGGTGGTCTTCGTGAAGCGATCTACGATCACCCAAATACTGTCGTTTCATTTTCTGGTTCTGGGCAAACCATCAATGAAGTCCATGGAAATATGTTCCCACTTCCAACCAGGAACGTCTAGCGGTTGCAATAATCCAGCCAGTTTCTGTTGGTCGCTTTTGACTAGCTGGCAAGTAGGGCATCGGTTAACATATACTGAAACGTCTCTTTTCATAGCCTTCCACCAGAATGTTCGCTTGAGATCGTTGTACATTTTGGCCACACCAGGATGGATACTCAGCTTGGACTTGTGACACTCATCTAACACTTCCCTTTTTAGCTCGGGGATGCCAGGAACACAAATCCTTCCTTTCAATCTCAGGATTCCGTCGTTATCTACTTGAAAACACGAGGGTTCGCCTTTCTGAATCCTTTTGATCATATCCTTAATAAAGTTATCCTCCTTCTGAAGAAGAGATATTTTGTCAATCAGGGAAGTCGTAATAACAAAGCTGGCGATCATTACATTCTTTCGACTCAGCGCATCGGCCACGACATTGGCTTTCCCTGGAGTGTATATAATCTCAAAGTCATATGCTGCAAGAAACTCCAGCCAACGTTGCTGCCTCAGATTCAAGTCCTTATGGGTGAACAAATACTTTAACGACTGGTGATCTGTAAACAGTTCAAATCTCTCACCCAGAAGATAGTGTCTCCAGATTTTCAGGGCGAATACGATAGCCAATAACTCAAGATCATGAGTGACGTAGTTTTTCTCGTGCGGCTTCAGCTGACGGCTAGCATAAGCAATCACTTGACCCCTTTGCATTAATACTGCGCCAAGGCCTTCCCTAGAAGCATCTGTCCAGACTTTCATATCCTGATTGCCATCGATGATGGTTAACACTGGAGCTGTCGTTAATCTTAACTTTAGCTCTTCAAAAGCCTCTTCACTTTCTGGAGTCCATTTGAATTTTGAGTGCTTCTTTGTAAGCTTCGTTAAGTGGCCAGATATCTTCGAAAAGTTTTTAACGAACTTCTGGTAATAACTAGCCAATCCGAGAAAACTTCTAACTTCTGTTGGCGTACTGGGCTGTTTCCAATTTTGAATAGCTGTGATTTTACTTGGATCCAGAGCAATTCCTTCTTTCGATACGACGTGGCCCAGAAATTTGACTTCTTCTTGTAAGAATATACATTTGGAAAACTTTGCTTTCAACACATTCTTTCTGAGAATTTCTAACACTTGTTCCAAATGTTTTTCGTGCTCGCTTTCTGACTTAGAGAAGATAAGGATATCATCAATGAAAACCAAAACAAATTTATTCAATACTCCTCTGAATACTCTGTTCATTAGATCGATGAAATAGGGTGGAGCGTTACATAAGCCGAAGGGCATTACTAACCACTCGTAGAATAAGTCTGGACCTCTGAATGCTGTCAAAGGAACACACTCCTCGACGATACGAAGCTGATGGAAACCTGTAGCTAGGTCCATTCGTGAAAATACTTGTGCGCCATTTAATCGATCCAACAAATCATCAATACGCGGCAATGGATATTTATTCTTTATTGTTTGTTTGTTCAGATCACGATAATCCACACATAGACGTAGAGTACCGTCAGATTTTGGGACAAACACCACTGCTGCACCCCAATCAGAGAAACTAGGCCTGATCAGACCCTTCCATACTAGCTGTCGTGTTTGATTTTCAAGTTCTTCTTTCTCTTTCAAGGACATTCTTCGAATAGCGTGAACTACCGGCCTTGCATTCGGAATTAAAGCAATTTTGAAATCTATTTCTCTTTGCAGGGGTAAGCGAACAACTTCTTCGAACACAACCACATAGTTCTTGATGACAGGAATATCTTTCACTAGGTTAGGAATATTCTCTGTGATTTCAGGGATATTTTCTATTTGGGCTGGAGAAACATCGAGAGCTGCCCAGAAGTCTTTTCTATTAGCGTTTTGACCTTCACAGGGAATGATTATATAATCACCTGATTTAATCTTCGCCTTTACGACTCTGTCGGCGCATTTAACTTCAGCTTCATATTTGGTCAACTAGTCTAACCCCAAGATAAGATCAAACTCTTTAAAATTCATGACTACCGCGATGGTAGGAAACCGATAACGAGAAAAAGAAACCGGCACTCCACAAACCCGACTAAGATCAATGGAACCCCCAACCGTATTCTGGACAGTCATTGGTTCCTTGAGCTTTTTCAAATTCAAATCCACTTTCTTAGCTGCATTCTTTGCAACAAAGCTTCGCGACGCGCCGGTGTCAAACAGTACTTTAACAGGAATATCTTTGACAGTTAGCGTGCCTTCTAAAACATCTGGGCTTTATTAAATAGACGAGGATGCAGGCACTTCTGCTACTTCATTTACATGTACTGCTTCAGATTTCTTTGATAGCTGGCAATCTTGCTTTACGTGACCCACCTGATGGCAAAGATTGCATTTTCTATTTTCTTTAACCTTGTTCTTTGATTTATATCCCTCTTTCTTCTGCATTTTCAAGGACTTACATTTCCTGGACAGATGACCCTTTTGATTGCAGTTAAGGCACATGGCGGTCATTACTGATTCTTTCTCAGATCTGGCCCTTTTCCGATTCACTTTGGGCTCCTTACTGACCTCAGACATTGTACTGGCCTCAGGGCGATCAGTTTCAAACTTAATTTTATTACTAGAGCTGACTTCCTCTTCGTAAGGCAACATACCTTTCTTGTCGAGATCTTCGTACTGGTAAGCCATGTATATCATTTCAGAGAAAGGGAGCTTCACATTCCTCATTATACTATTCTGATATTTCCTTTGAAGGCCATGAATAAATCTCAGATTCTTCCTCTTTGGATCTTGAATCAGATGAGGAGCAAAGTGAGAAAGTTTGTTGAATTTCTTATGATATTCTGGGATGGTCATATCACCTTGTATCAGATAAGAAAATTCATCACATAATCGCTCGGTTGCTTCGGGAGGAGTAAATCTTTCTAGGAAAATCACTTTGAATCTGTCCCAGGTGATATCACCTTATGGATTATCTTCAATAACTGAATCCCACCAAAACAAAGCTTCTTCTTTGAGTGCCCAAGACGCCAGTAATCTTTTCTGATCGTCTCTCAGCTTTAAACCATCAAAGATTTTCTCTACAGAACGGATCCGAGCTTGTGTTTCCATAATGGATTCTTTGCCTAAGAATCGTGATCCACCCAGATATCGAAATCTCTTGAATAGAACTTCTATATCTGATTCTGGCTGTGGGAGCACAACTGGCTCATTAGCTGGTCGAGCCATACGATTATTTCTTCTGTTCCTGTCACTCATTTTCCAGTACGTCTGCAATTAGCAGACAAAGTGTCAGGTAAACAGAAAAGATATTTCAAAACATAGAGACAAATACTTGAATGTAAATGTGTCTACTGGGGTGTATTTCATTCTGCTTTACTTATACTAGGATATTACTGATCCTATCTGTATAGAGTTACCCATCCTAGAACACTACTGGTTCTATTTCTGATGAGTTCGTTCATATGTTATATTCCAGAACTAAGCTTAACCAAAGCTCTGATACCAAATGAGACGACCCCAAACCCCGTACTGACGGTGGCAAGGGTAATCCTTGAAATATAATACAAAAACAGATAATAGCAGAACAGAATTAAATAAATACACCAGATAATGTACAATAGAATACACTGGATAAACGTAATCATCAGAGTTACACAGTATACAGACTGCCTAGCCCGAGCCTCAAGAACAGCCGCAACTGCCCCTTGGATCGTCAGGGTCGGTCCACCGATGTGGATTAAAATTCCTGAACAATGCGTTTCCCCGTCCTTTGGGGCATAAGTGAGCCAACGAATGACTCCATCGGACCCGGATCGTCCGATCTAACCGAGGCGCCTCGCAACAGCAACAACCACATAAGTCAAACTCGTCAGGGCGTGTAAAACCACTGACGCCACTTCTAGCTAGGAAGAAACGCATGTCCCCCCCGAGGTCCTCTACCGTTTCTGGTTCATACCGGGGTGTGAGGTTCGCGAATTCACGATGTACACAAAGCTACGCCACACAGGCGGTGCTTTGATCATCACCACAAGACTTCGCTTTTCAACAGAAGCCCTGATCACTGCATCTTAGCATGCCACACAGGCAATTCACACCGTGCAACTGATGGCTATCAATCACACAGAATAAATTCCAATGTCAGACACACTGTCCATTTGCAAGTCCGTTCCGGGTCTGAACGAAACCGGAGGCACTATATACCACGCAAACCCATCGATCACCACGTACGTTTGGACGATCACCACTCATTATCCATATTTCGGGATGCCTCCTAATCAGGACCTCGGTTACCATCCAAACGAGGTGAAGATCTCCGGTCTTCGACCACTGTCTTCATCTTCGATTTCTTATCGTCGATTCAGTTATTCAAAATGGGATAAACCCGGTCTTTCTGAGCAACTCGCGTATATGATAAACAAGTGCAACACAAATATACATACGCATCATTTCAATTCATTAGCTGCTAACCGTCAATCAGTAAGAGAACGATTTCCCAAATATTAACCCCGAAGGCCGAAACCAACATCAGATCAATACCCAAGAAACCATTTGAATTAGCCAACCTTCAGTTAGTTTCTAAATTTCACCTCCTTGTCATTTATAATATTTTATAACAATTTATCGCTATTTTTATTTATTTTAAAATAGCCAATTTATTCAAAACGACGCTTCGGGCCATAACGCGACCGTGGCGCTGTTTTTCTTCAGATTTGATTTACACATATTTGAAAATCTAACCGTTGGATCTTCACAAAATTTACATCATTAGAAAGATCTTTTCAAAACGAATCCAACGGTTCTAGTTTCGGGAAAATCCGACGGTCGGATCTCCCGGTATAATTGTTTGAAGTTTCGATTGCAAAATACGAACTGCAGCATCGTTATTCGATTAAATATAATTATATATATATATATATAATCGATTCTGGCGCTGTTTTTCTTCAGATTTGAATTAAACATTCCAGACAATCCAACCGTTAGATTTTTACAAAGTTGGTGCCGTTGGAAAGATATTTCCAAAGCGAACCCAACGGTTACGTTTTCGGGAAAATCCGATGGTCAGATCTCCCGCACTAATCGTTTGAAATCACGGTTTCAAAATACGAACTGCAGCGTCGTTATTCGATATATTTCAATTCTGTTTATATATATATATATATATATATATCGATTCTTCGATTTCAAAGCTATATTCTTTTCATATATTTGATAAAACTTATATTTTTATCCAATTGTCTTCTATTTCAACACTTCGCTACTTTTAACAATTCATGTATATATTTTTATTGTAAAACAATTCATTTCAAAACACTATTATTTTCTATAGTTCATATAGGTGATAAAAATAGGATTTTTATTATAAAACAATTTATTTCAAAACAAGATTATTTTATATAGTTCATATCGAGGATAAAAATAGGATTTTTATTATAAAACAATTTCTTTCAAAATATGAATACCATTCAACACATGAATTTCAATTCAACGAATGAATTTCGATTCAACACATGAAGGTTTTCTATAGTTTATATATATAGATAAAAATGTGATTTTTATATTTAAAACACGAATACCATTCAACACATGAATTTCAATTCAACGAATGAATATCGATTCAACACATGAAGGTTTTCTATAGTTTGTATATACCGATAAAAAGGTGATTTTTATATTTAAAACACGAATATCATTCAACACATGAATTTCAATTCAACGAATGAATATCGATTGAACACATGAAGGTTTTCTATAGTTTGTATATATCGATAAAAAGGTGATTTTTATATTTAAAACATGAATAGCATCCAACACATGAATTTCAATTCAACGAATGAATATCGATTCAACACATGAAGGTTTTCTATAGTTTATATATATAGATAAAAATGTGATTTTTATATTTAAAACAAGAATACCATTCAACACATGAATTTCAATTCAACGAATGAATATCGATTCAACACACGAAGGTTTTCTATAGTTTGTATATATCGATAAAAAGGTGATTTTTATTTTTAAAACACGAATACCATTCAACATATGAAGTTCAATTCAACGAATGAATATCGATTCAACACATGAAGGTTTTCTATAGTTTGTATATATAGATAAAAATGTGATTTTTATATTTAAAACACAAATACCATTCAACACATGAATTTCAATTCAACGAATGAATATCGATTCAACACATGAAGGTTTTCTATTCAACGAATAAATATAGTTTCAACAAATGAAAATAATTCGAACACATGAATATTATTCAAAATTTCGGTAGCATAACGGCAGGATAGTTAAAACCGGGACCATCCCCAGTACGGCTCCTCGCTCTACCTTAAAACCTCACGGTTTTTGACAATGGGGAATCATGCATCTAGTCCGCACGCAGGCGGCATGTATATTTATTTCATTACCACAAACTAATCCTATGTTGTTTCAACCAAATATTTCTCAACCACAAACGGGAATTTTTCAACCACAATCAATCAATTTCAACCACAAACAATTCCAATCAACCATCATTCGCTATCAACCATTCGCTATCAATCAATTTTCACACCAATCACAACCAGTAAATATCGTCCATGGTTTGTGGACGAGGGGAGTGTGTGTGTGTGTATATATATATATATCATTCCACTTCTATTTCAACACATATATAATTTTTACAATGCATATACAACTTATACATCGAACGTACAACTTATACAACGCTTATACAAGAGGTGTACAATGCTTATATAACTCATACATCGACTATATAATTTATACATCGTCGTTTTCCATATCGTTTATAAATTAGAAATCTCACATTGGGTTCCACTCCACCAAGAATAGCAGAAGGCTCAGAAAAATATGCGGTCTCTTCTAAAATGTAGAAGACGTCCACACGGTCACGATGTTTCCTGTTTCATCGAATTTCGTCAACACACTAAAAAGATATGATTTTTCAAAGTTTTGCAACACTTAAAAGTGTTATTTTCATTTCAGAAATTTCAGAGCCGATACCTTCCCAAACCTTCGAAACTAGGTTTATATTTTTCGATCGATCTGTGCAGTTTCATCACGATCGGAATCTGCAACGTCGAAGAGCTTCGAACAGGCTTTCCAGCGCCTATGGTGGCACCCAACTCGATGGCCTCTTTGATGCTCGGCAACGCTCCAAAGTTGGCGACTTCCTAGCTGAAATTCGACGCAGATACCAAACGAATTCAGACGAGGCTTAGATTGATTGAAAGAGGAGGGGAAGGCGAACGGAAAAGCCAACTGGAGGGGGTGGCGAAAATGCCTGTGGCGGCGACGATCTGGCCTGGAAGTTTTGAGCAACTTCCGCCGTATATCGTTAAATCGGGGAGAGAGAAGACGGGGGGGGGAGGGGGGTGGTGGGGGTTCTTACGTGGACGTATCATATTTTTTTATAAAGTTTTAAAAATCCGAAAATACCCCTTGCCTCCTGTTAACCCCAATACAAATCCAACGACTGTCGTCCCTAGCGTTTTACCCCCATTCCGAACACAATGGGATATGTTTCGAAGGCCCATTCGAATGTTTCAGTCAGTTTTTCTTCAAATTAAAATATAAAACATTCAATATTAAATTTGAACGTACATTTCAATTTTCCAGGGCCATAAACTGATTCGAAAAATTGCAGAAAAATAAATCTGGCAATGTTTTGACGACACGGTCCCAACAAAACTAGTTTCGTCGAATTCTGAGATCGTTTGCAAAAAGGCCCATTTCTGGTCGATCCAATTTAACTATAATTAACCAAAACGCGTTTTCATTTGCCACGCTCATATACTGGCTTCAAAAATTATGAAATTTGAAACCTAGCAATAACTTCACATCCCGGATCCAACAAAAGTGGTTTCGTCGAATTCCGAGGTCGTATGCAAAATGGCCAATTTCACGGGCTATATAAATTCCATAGCGACCTTTCTGAAAATTCATTTGGCCATAACTTTTTCTTTCCGCTATGAAACTTCGATTTTTCAGATTCGTTAGAAAGGTATTCACTAACAGATTTAAATATTTTTGGTTTCACTCAAATCCGTTTTGTTTTGCACCCGGTACAGTCCGACAAAGTTTGAATTCAATTTTTGAAACTGCAGCGCCATTTCAGGCCTTGTCTATAATTAGAATTAATTATATTCGTTTTCAAACGTCGATTCAAACTCACTTTTCATTGCTATTATTTAAAATATTTATTTTAAATATTTAGAATCCATTATTTTAGCCAATTTAAATTTTTTAAATTGGTTCAGATTTTCCGGGTCGTTACATAAGTTTTGATGATGTACTAGGTTTATGTATTTTCAGACATATGATATTTTGAACCATAATGCTTTATGATTAATAAAGTTTTTTATTCCGCTGCTATTTTATGTCTGTCTTGTAATGTTTCTCTTTCTGTTTCTGTTTACCTATAACGCTTCACGAAACTTAATGCATTCTCTTAATGACTAACATTAACGGACGTAGGGTGTCACATATACACATACACACATATATATATATATACATATACGTATATACACACACATACACACTCACACACCCCCATCTAAATATAATTTTTCCTTATATGTGCATATACATATACTTTTCTTTTAGAACATGCATCTTTTTGGTTGTCCCTCTAAAATTAAAAAACATGAAGTTTGATGGGATTCAAACTCGCTCGCTACACTTTGGAGGAAAGTACCCAACCACTGAACCACAACGCTTTTTGTTCACAAAATTAGAACATTATAAACTTTTAGTTTTAAGTGTGTTCCTTTTGTTACTTCTTTTTCATGTTTGTTCTAAGACTTCATTTAATGATATCTTTTTCATCTTAAGTCTGTTTTCTGCTAACCATAGGTCTAAATTGATCAAAAAATCGCCACAGACGCAATAGAGCTAGTTCTGTGACCAAATTCAAAAAATTATAAGATTTTTATCTTATTATTTAATAAAAAAGAGTGCTACATATCCACTTCTTGCCATGCAACCAAAATGGATATACCCAAACCATGCTTTCCATAACTTCCTACCATTTCTCAATTTCATGGTTCTTGTCAATTGTCTCTATTCCTGTTTTACCCTAATGAAATCTTATTTTGTCTAGAACTTCTGACTGGAGTAGAATATGGATCTAAGATGTAACAATCCACTCGAAATGGGCTTAAATTCTAATCGGAAAAAGGCCCATTGAAACTTAGAGTCATTCTAAGCAAGTCATCGGTTTCTATAGGAAAGAAGTAACAAAGCCAAAACAAAATCAAAATCTCATAGTGGATAAGATCAAATATACTATCCAAAATCAACGTACCCTTTCATAAAAACCATAATAGTGTCGGTCACATAAAGATATCCAAATGTCATAATAAGGTACAGTAATATCCCAAAACACAGATAACTACTAGACATAATAATAAACTAAGTTAAAATTTTCAATGCCAAGCTCCATTCTTCATTACGTCCTGAATCAAGCTTTCTTACCTACTAAACTGTGTTGTTAGGAGGAGGGAAGGCCATAACAACTATATTCTAGTGAATGCAAATCACATAAGATAAAGAAACCTATTTCGTATGCTTGGTAGTATAAATTCGTTAGGTTATGTCTAGGCAAATTAAACACACAATTAAATATAATATTAATTAGGTTGACTATCGTAAAGTCACTTAAGGCCTAACCTATACATGTAAGGGTAGATTTCTACTATCACTTAATACCCTTCGAGATTGACTATATTCGGTTACTTAAGGCCATTTATATATTTATTTATGGTCAGATTCCTACGATCACTTAATATCCTATGTCGGACCCTAGCCACTTAAGACCTCACCTTCTAATTGTCAAGGTCATTAAATATACTCTCAATGTAATTCGAGAGATAGTAATTTGCCACTTAATACCAAGTTTAGCTGTCTTGAAGGGGTTCTCATTAATTCAAATACTTACTAATCTTAGCCTCTGCAAGGTCAAGTCGATGGATTTGGTCATATTCCATAACAGCACGATTGACTGCATATGGGAAACAAAGTTCAGTGAATTTTCACATAAAAGTATTCACAAAATAATGGTTAAAATACAAAGCACAATCAAGTCATATAAGCGACTTTAATCCCCCCTTTTAACTAATCTTCCTTTATTAATTAGGATCTTGGTTATTTGTAAAACTACTTATTACTCAATAACTTCTTTCATTAAATAAAACCTCCTTTATTAATACACTAGTATATGCCATTATTCATTCCAATTCTTAACACATCTCAACACTCTAAAATTATTCATACATTTATTTGAATGGTATACATATATTCACAAATCAACATAAAGTGTTACTTACTTAAAACACAGTAAAAGAGGTTAAAAACAAAGGTCACTTAAATACACTATAAACCCCTTCTCCTTTTGTATTGTATAACTTATTCTTTTTATATATTTTACCCAAAAAATTCAATACTTATCGTTATCTTTGAAGTTTTGTCACTAAAGATTAAGTATTTCCCAAAAATATATTTTTTACCATTTTAAAATTTTATTCAAGGGTCTAAAACAAATAATTCTAATGCACCGTTTATTGAAACCCAAAACACTTTACATTTAATCATTATCTTTACAATTCCATTATTAAAGATTTAATTACATATGTATAGGTTGACAATGAATATTACAAAAACATTGTCATGAAAACCCAATTTTTTTAACATTCAGCCATCATCTTGAAAATTCCATTTTTAAAGATGTAATTACATATATAAGGGTTTAAGAAAAATGTCATTAAAACATTTTCGTGACTATCTAAAATTACATTTTAACGTTACCTTTAAAAATCCATTTAATTGCATATGTTAGAATGTTATAAGAATATTACTAGAACATTTTCACGATGACCCAAAACACCTTACATTTAACAATTATCTTTAAAATTCCATATATAAGGATTTAAAGTGAACGTTAGTAAAATATTATCACAAAAACCTAAAAACACTTTACATTTAGCCATTATCGTTTAAATTCCATTACTTTACATATAATAACTATCATTTAAAATCTATATCTAAAAGTTTAATTAAACATAAGGATTTAATACAAATTTTACTAAAACATCGTCACGACATCCTAGAACACTTTATACTTTAACATTATTTTTAAATTTTCATTTTAAAGATCAATCATGCTCAAGGGTTAAAGGTAAATGTTACTAAAATTGTAGCACCCACATTCCTTAATGTCACCTGTATGAGGATTTCATTAAGAAAATATGGAGCATTGTTGGTATAAAGACATAAAACTCACAAAGATTAAATTTTTATAAGACATAAAAATAGTAAATTTATAGCGAAGGAAGAAAATTTCATTTCGAAGACAAAAACCATCTTTATTCTAAATAACCAAATAGTCACAAAATGTTATGTCTCAAAATCTCAGTCAAAACAACATCATAGTACAAAATAATGTTATCCCCCAAATCATCAAAAAGATACAACCTTACCTTGGAAAGGAATCAAGAAGTAATCCATCTTTTGCAGAAATCCTTCACGATAAAATCAACAAAGAAATATGAACTATACACTTTCTCCATGTAAGCCTAGGGCAAAGAAAAGAGAAAGAAAATGGGTCAGATATAAAGTTTGGTGAGCTGCTTGATTACTAATGCGACTGCTAAGTTAAGAAAAATAGTTAAACGTTACTTTTAGTGTCATAAAAGGTTAAGTGTCTGTTTGCATATATAAAGGTGAACAATAACTGATATGAATGGAAATAAAGGATTGGTTATTCCTATCATACTAAAGCCGATTGATTGTTTTGCACTTCTGTAACTTCGACCCAAAATAAATAATTAGGAAGGAATTTCCTGATACTAACCATTGATCGACTCCTATACCCATAATGTGAATAACCCGTGCCAGCCATGGAATTCGGGGTTATCGATCCCGAACCCAACAACTAAAAGGACACAGCCGTTAATCATAGGCATTACAACGTCTTATCTTCCCCAATCAGAATGATGCATGCTCATCGTTCCACCAGAACGCACCTGTACCCACCTCGTTTGAACCTCTTACTATCCAGTTCCGTAAAGTGTACCCCTAGCCTCTACCTAGTGCAAATCTCCATGATAACAAAGGGATAATGACTGATATGGGTTCCCAACCAAAATTCAATTAGCTCAAGTCACCACCTAGACTTGGCCCTCAATTTATAACTAGGATTTTATTAAACTATTATGCCTCTTATCTTCTCCAATCAGCTTCGTGCTACAAGAACGAACCTAATCTACGAGCCACTTATCTTCCAAAATCATCCTCGTGCTGCCGGAGTGGACTCCCTTTATCTTAGCTTATTAATCTCACAAATTTAACTTAACACGTTTAAGTTTATTAATAAGCCCAATATAATCACATGTTATATTCCTAGGTTGTAATTAACATTTCTAATTAATGTAATCTTTTTATATAACCCTTCCTGTTAATGTTCAACTAAGTAATTTATTCCAGTCAACATGTTCTCCAATCACATGTTACTTAATGTCTAATTAAGTACAATTTATTCCAATTCATAAGTTTGAATTTTCTTCAATTATGGTTTAACCCAATTTACAATCCATTGTTTGAATAAAATATTTAATTAGTTCTAACATATCCAATTATCCCTGTTTTATTCAATTTCATTATCTTGCAAATTGATTTTCATCCGTAGATTGCAATACTTGTCCAACTTCATCATCTTCCCACTATTACATTTCGTTTGTTGATTACATCTTTTAATCAAATTTCAATATGCCTCTTTCATACCCATTATTATATAAAATTCACTAATCCCCATTAATCTTTTTATACATATTTCTTATTATTATCCAGTTGCGTTATTATTGTCCCATCACATGGTTTAACCCAATTTGCGCAAAAATAAAAAAGAATGAAAGGTTAAAGACCTAAACTCAATGTCAAAAATAAAAGGGAAATGACATAGGCTCTTGCATGGCCTAGGCTTAGATGGATATAAGTAAATCTGAAATAAAAATAGGGCTAATTACGAAACTATAATAAAGTTTCATAGAAAGAAGAACAAAGGTGTTAACTGAGATAAATTACAGTAATGGATTCTCAGAAATAGGAAATAGGAAGAACAGTAACATAAATCAGATGTAAAAGAATTATTTACAGAGAAAAGAATTAGGGATAGCTAAATCTATAAATAAACCACAAATAAACTAGTTCTGTGTACAACAATAGAAAGATTCAGATAAGAAATCACTGTAACAACTATTATATCAAATTTAACCTCAACTTGGAAGAAATCTTGTAATCATAGTAATACGCACCTAAAATTTGAGCAAATCCAATAAGCCTCTATTGATCCTCTCTATCTATGAATGTCCCCCAGAAATATGTCTAGAACTAAGCCTCAATACTCTATTAAAATTATATTAGAGAAGAGGGTTATTTGAGAGAGGTAGAGAAATAGGAGTAGTGAAGATTAGGTTAGGCTTTGGAGGCTATTTATAATAGAGATAAGGTGTTCAGGTTCGTTGGATTTTAGGCCATTAGATTAGAAGAAGGATCTGGAAGCAAAACCCAAAAACACAGCCTAATCGGTCGAAATCGTGTATATAAAACAACATTGCCAGGCCATTTCCTGGGTCAACCTACCCCCTTACGTGGGTCGACATAGGGGTTGACCCACTTGGGTCCTAGGTCGACCCAGTGATTGACCCAGCTTGGGTCGTATTACATTTTTTATTTTTATTTAATTTTTAAACAGCTATAACTTCTTCGTTTTAAGTCCGATTTCGGCAAACCAAATGTCTATCTTAACCAGAATTTCATAAGGGCCCAATAACGCCACCCCTGTTACCCAATTCTCAATGTTTTTCTAATTAATATTTATTTTATCAACTTATCCATTAATTAATTAATTTGTTATTAATTATTGTTTTTTAAAAATTCAGGTTGTTACATTCTCCCTTCCTTAAAGGATTTCGCCACCGAAATCTCTAAGATGGAAGAAAATTACAAGTGTTTTCCACATCCATCTACTCATCCATCGTCCACTGGCAAGCATAGTACTTAATTTATTTCTAATGGGAATTTTGTGCTTATGCAATAGTGTAGTGTGTATGACCTTAACTAATGCGAAAGATTAGTGTGCATCAAACACCATCCACATGCGACAACCTTATGATAGTATCCATATGTTTCATCCATAGAAAAAATAATAAAATGCACACACATCCATATGCATATGCAAGTGTCCTATGCAACCGATCTTGGTGCCTGGTGTGTGTATATGCATCCACATCCAACCACTTGCAACCATCAAACATAACATGTCTCAAACACATGTTTCAACCATATCCTATCATTTCTAAGCTCAAATCCTAAGGTCTACACTTCCCAAGGAAATATCAGAAGGAAATCCCTAATCAAAAGAAGAAGCCATTGATAGAATATCAAAGAGGAAATACTTGTCAAAAGAACACGGGTAAGAAACTTGGACTCTCCCTCTGAGGTAAAAGATTTTATATAGTATCCAACCACATCAAGAGTTACTATTAACTCGTACCCTTTCCAAATCTTCAGACCAAATAGTTCCTCTTAAAAATGTTGAGTTGTTTTAACCAATCCATCGGTATAGTTCTTCCATCTCATCCATCCTAGTTATTTAGGAAGAAATATATTAAGTTACTTAATCCAAAATCTTACCTTAACCTTACAAGTATCGCACTTTTTGTCTTTTCCACCCTCCAATTTCTAATCTTTATTTTACCCATCTTGTGCTCCTTGGTATGTTCCACTTATATTGCCCAACCCTACAAAGACTTATCTACCGCCCCATTCTCTCTCTCTCTCTACATATATATATATTTATATATATATATAATTTTCCAAAACCTTATTTGAAATATCTTAATGAGGCAAATTTTCAGTTACAAAAAAAAACTTCTTTTTGATATATATATATATATATAGTTGCTTTTACGAAATTCTCAAAATATAAATTTTATGTTCAAAACACATCAGTCCTTCAAAATTCCCGTTTCAAAAATTATGTATATATGGGGTTTTAACTCAAAGTGTTTCAACATGTTTCCATAAATCACATCTTTGTTACACTCTTTTCTTGGAACACAATTATCTGCTTGAAATCTCCATATTCTCTTTATTCACTTATTCATTAACCAAATCTGTTACTTGCCTCAATTCTACGGTCATATAAAGATTTAGTCGAAACTCCTAAAATCCACCTTTTTGTCCAAATGACAAAATCCGGATAAGCATCAAATCTCATTAATATATTTTAGCAAATGGTGAATTCATCTAGTCTTAGGATATAATCTTGGGTTGTTTCTTTTGGGCCTACAAAATATGCCCATCGATATTACATGAACCTTAAACTTCCTAAAAACATAGAATTGTCAACTACCTCTTCACTTTTTATAAGGAAATCTCAAAAATCACCGAACACTCAATTCCAATAAGTTTTCCTTGTCTCAAGATCCGATTCCTAGTAGAGATAACTGACCTTGTAGGCTTTCCCCTTTTTGTTTACAAAACCAAACTTCTCTTAGTGAGGTAGATCATGGCTATAACTAGGAGTAATTAATATAACTTCCCACTATCTTAAGAAAATTCCTTACTTTTCCAATAATATGCAGATGCAGAGGTCTTGTTACATTCCAACATTATCCTTTGCCCTTCCATGTCATTAACGCAGTTCTCACTAATTTCCTTATTATATGAACCAAAAACTAGACTCAGACACAAATTAGTCCAAGATATAACAACTAATTCAAAAATTGATTGGACGTTATGAAAACGGTCTCCGTTCCTATTTTTCCTCTTTCCACTACTCAGAACTTTATCGGAAATCACAAGCAAGAAAATTTGACTATTGAGAAAATCTAGCTCTCAGTCATTCTAGAAAGACCATCCATACGAGTTAAGAGAAATGTTCCTTTCCACACAATTCACTTTTGACAACTACTAAACCAAAGGATTATTCATCTTTGAAATAAAGACGAATGGCACTTCTAATCCAAAAATGCTTACACTCATTAATCATTTTCAAAAAATTCTTTATTAGGATATTTCGCCAAATCTTTTTCAGTACAACTGAAGTCCAATGACTTCCTCAAAATACATGCAAAAGACTCTAGCAAAACACTATTCTTTTCAAAAGATAGGGTTTAGAGAGTAAAATATTCTGATCCAACTAACCCTTCACAGGTCAACACTCGGGTTCGCCTACAGTACGTACCCTTAAGAAAAAGACCACTTTCCTACCAATGTCTGAGATGGCTCATTATACAGATAGCTTGTCTAGAATCCAAACGCATCTATCGACAACACAATTACCGAGTTAGAAAAGATTCCACTCATAACCATAAAACACACTTCTCACTTACACCCACAAAACCATGTGCTTTATCCAAAATGCTACAAGTTTAGCATCATCACAAATATAGATCCAAAAATCAATCTCTCTCTCGTAGAGATAATCTTTCAACTGCATAACATATTCGAAATATGTAGCACAAAGAGAATTGAATCGATACTGCCTAGAAATGCAATAAGGAAAATATTAATATCAACATGACTAATCCTTTAGGTCGCAGAAATATCAAAAATTAGTCCATTGCATAACCTAGGCCGACCGTTTCCTTCTTCCAGTCAAAATAGCCTCCAAATCCTCATATCTCAAGACCTTTAGAATATAAGCACCTCAATCGAACTCTACCACTAGTGTAAAAATCCGAGACAACTAATTATATGGTTAATCCATCTAGACCCAAAACAAACCCTACCTGAAAATGCCCCAAACATCTCCTAGATCAAAATTTCTAGTTTCAACTCGGACTCACCACAGACAACCGAACCGATCTCCCTTCAGGGTTCAGAAACTACTACTAGGACTAACTACAAAGCAGTCAACTGGTGCTATCATCACACCCATAGGTATTTACTATATCTGCAAAGGACAACTTCGTTAGGCTACAATACAGATGCTCCACATGACTCAACTTACCTCAATTTGGCTATGTCCCCACGCAGCCACCCCAACCAACACATCAAAGGAAAAGGGACAAAATTAAACCAAATAAGAAAACTAGAAAGAACTAAAGATGGATAACATTCTTTCTTTCACCAACCCTTGCCTTCTACCATTCCTCGATCATTTTTTATCAACACCTTTTCTTATAACCCTTTTGACATTATTATACTCATGTTGATTTTTCACCTTCCATCCTTAGATTTACCCTTTAGGAAGTTCTGCTCACTCCTAATTGATAGGTTACCAAAAATGTACAAAAATCTATTTCCATAATATAAGGCAATCTAATTTATAGAAATCCATAATTGCAAGATATTTCTTTTTGATTATTTTAAAGTTGACGGATAGTGTGTAATACGGTTAAACCCCTATTCCGCACCATTCCATTAGTTCTTACAATGACATTTTCTATGTTAATTTCAAACCAAACTATGGAAATACATCCATTTTTCTTAACCAATCAATATAGGTTATTCTTAACTTCCAAACTATCCTTTTATCACTAAACTAATAAGGTCATTCCATCCATGATTAACCCTTTGTAATATTTGTCACGCAGCAAGTTTCTTTCTAATATCATCCTTTCCCAACTACTTAGCTAAATGGGTTGTCCACTAATCAAATTTTCAACCTATAAAGAAAAACTTAGATAGGTCCTCTTATAACTTAATGAAGAAAAGATAAAGATTCAGAATTCAAAAGAGTCAAAGAAAGGTTGTAACTAACTATAGGGTATATTTTATTTTCAAAAGTATCTTTTGATTCTGAAGAATTTTTTTTAAATACTGTCTTGCAAAACAAAATCTTACTGATCTTGGAACCTTAGTCTTTGATGTCAAATGTAACACCGCACATCCCTTAATGTCACCCAAATGAGGATTTCATTAAGAAAATATGGAGCATTGTAGGTATAAACATATAAAACTCACAGAAACTAAAATTTCATAGAATATAAACACAGTAAATTTACAATGGAAGAAGAAAATTTCATTTAAAAGGAACAAATCATCTTTATTTTAAATAACCAAATGTTCACAAAATGTTATGTCTCAAAATCTTAGTCAAAGCAACATCAAAGTACAAAATAATATTATCCCTCAAATAGTCGAAAAGATTTAACCTAACCTTGGAAAGAAATTAGGAAGTTATCCATCTTTTGCAAAAATCCTTCACGACAAAATCAACAAAGAAATCTGAATTATACACTTTCTCCCTATAAGCCTGAGTGAAAGAAAAGAGAAGGAAGAAAGGAAATGTGTTAGGCTTGAAGTCTTGTGATCTGCTATGTTTACTAGCATGACTACTAAGTTAAGGAAAATAGATAAACAGTAGTTATAGTGTCATAAAAGGGCAAGTCTCTTTGCACATCTAAAGGTGAGCAATAATTAATATGAATTAACATAAAGGATTGGTTATTCTTATCCAAGAGACAATGATGATAGGAGCGATCATACTAATGTTGATTGATTGTTCTGCATTTCTGCAATTTCAAACCGAAATAAATAATTAGGAAGGAATTTCTTAATACTACCCATGGATAGGCTCTTATACCCATAACGTGAATAACCTGTGCTAGCTATGAAACTCATGGTTATCAATCCCGAGCCCATCAACTAAAAGGGCACAACCGTTAAACATAGGCGTTACAACGTCTTATCTTCCATAATCGGATTGGTGCACGCTCACTGTTCCAATGGAATGTGCCCGTACCCACCTTGTTTGAACCACTTACTATCCAGTTCAGTAAAGCGTGCCCTAGCCTCTACCTAGTGCGAGACTGCATGATAACAAAGGGATGTTGACTAATTTGGGTTCCCAACCATGCAATTGGCACAAGTCACCCCCTAGACATGGCCCCTAATTTATAACTATGATTTCATTATACTATTAGGCCTCTTATCTTCCCCAATCATCCCCATGCTACGGGAATAGACCTAATTTATGAGCCACTTATCTTTCCCAATCAGGCCCATGCTACCAAAATAGACTCCCTTTATCTTAGCTTATTAATCTCACAAATTTAACTTAATTCCTTAAGTTTACTAATAATCCCAATATAACCACATGTTATATTCCTAGGTTGTAATTAAAATTTCTAAATAATGTAATCTTTTTATACAACCCTCCCCTTCGTTAACTTAACATCCAATTAAGTGCAATTTATTCCATTCTAAATGTTTTCTGATTAGTACAATTTATTCCAATTTATAAGTCTGAATATTCTTCAATTAAATTTTAACCTAATTTACAGTCCTTTAGTTGAATACAATATTTAATTAGTTCTGAAATATCCAATTATCCCCTTTTTATTCTATTTCATTTTCTTCTAAATTATAGTTCATCTATAAATTGTAATGCTTATCCAACTTCATCATCTTCCCAATACTACAGTTCTTTTGTTGATTACATATTTTAATCAAATTTCATCATGCCTCTCTCATACCCATTGTTGTATAAAATTCACTAAGCCCTGATTAATCCTTTTTATACATATTTCTTATTATTATCCAATTGCGCTGTTGTAACAACCCAGAATTTTAGTGATTTAATAATTAATTAATTTTATTATCGATTAGGATATTTGAATGGTTTAAATTTAAATATTTTGAATATTTAAATAATATAAATAATAGGATAATAAAATTTAATTTTTGTAATAATAAAAAATAGCTGAATTGGCAATTCTATTTAAATTGGATAATTTAACATATTTAATTCAGCTTAGAGTTTGAATTATAATAAAGAATTTATTTAATAAACGACAATTGAACGTATAAATTATAATTTAATTATAATTGAGCTCGTAACATCACGGTAGTACGTAATATTGAGTTTTGAACTTCAACCAATAGTACATGATTCAATATAAGTTGGATTTCTTCGTGAAAAAAAAACGTACGAATCTATTGAACTGTATTTTTCTAATGGAAGTGAAAAATCAAGATTTTGGCTTATAGATTGTGAGTTATGTCCAAATCAAAATTTTGAATAGTCATTATGGATTCGTTTATAAACTATAACGATTATTTAATTATTATAAAATATTTATTTCGAACTTGGACAAGATATTTGAGATGTAGCTATAATTTAATTTTTAGAATTTTATTGTAATTTTTAGTTCGTAAAATAAGCAAATTGTTACTTGAGGTATTTTGCACCCTAAATCAAAATTTTGGGGTTTCACAGAATGAGTTAACTTGTCTATTTTATTATGTTTTGGAACCGTAATACATTGCTCGTCACAACAGTGTTTTTATTTTTGTCCATAGCAACTCTTATGTAGTGATTTTTGTGTGTTGGTTAATGCACAAGTTTCATGAGAATTAAAGAATAGATCACATAAAAATTTAATAAAAATCCTATATATTTTCTAATCAAATTAATACAAGCCTTCCAACCTAAGTAAAAGTACATCGTGCAAACTTCTTTTTGGACAACCACGTTTTTAAGAATGCCAACCTACCCTAGGATACTTCATGCTTAAGTAAAACATGCAGACATAATTGTACAAAAACACATGCCAATATTGGAAATATATGCTATCTAAAGCTAAAAGTACCTACTCTACATCCTTGCAGACTTAATAGCTAAGTTTCTTTCATATTGTAAATATATACGCCTTCCGTTTTAGTTTCTTCTCCACGAATCCAGTTTAGTCGACATTGGTATTGACTTCAAAAGTTTAAATCGCATATCCCATGCGTGTGCGCTAGGAAGAAGGAGGGAATGTTGGGCAATGGAACATGAATTAAGCACGCAAGGAAGGATGACGTGAGTATTCATGGGGAGATCGAAGTACCATATATATTTTTAAGAAAAAAACAAGAGCTGACGTGAATGGAGAGATGCGCGGGTTCAAAAGGCTTCAGTGTGAAGACAGGAGCTCGTGTGAAGGGGGATTCAAATAGCAGAATAATGGTGTAAAGAAGAGGATGGCAGGCATGGGAAGTCACAGCAAGGAGTCATGGGTTTCAGGAGGATTTTGAACTACATGGGAATGAGGAAGACAGACTTCGTGGGTTTGGAAACCAGAGTGAGAAGCTGCAGCGAGTTGTATATAATGGTGAGGTCGATGAGTTTTTTAAGGGATGAGTGTTGGTGTATTTAGTATGATTTTAAACTCATGTGGGGAAGGGGGTTCTTGTGTGAAAACAGTCGGCAATAGGAGGAAATTATTACTGGAATGTGCCTTTTTGGAGAAGAAGAAGTAACGGGTATAGGTTTTCAACTATATGGATAGGCCGAAGAATAAGGGGGGAGGCCCAAGTTTAAAATAAAAAAATATAATACAAAAAGGAAAAATGGCGCTGGATACACAAATGTGGTTTAGGGAAAGAAAAAAGGGTAGAACATGGTTGTTTGGGCGGGCTGAAATGAGTGAAACATGGGCAGATTGAAATAAAATTGGTAAATCCCAGTTTAAGATTTAATTAAATTTATATTCACGTAGTGTTAATTTAAATTATCGTATCTTGCTCATACATGATCAAAATTCAACGAAACAAGATCCGTTAGGATCATATGGTCGAGGGCTACATAGTGGAATTAGTTTGGATTGATTTAGAGCTATTAATTTATGGAAAAATAAAACGCTTGATCGGACTTATTGATCGTTATTCGTTATTTAACGATTAATGAACAATGTGAGAAAACTCACTAACTTTTTCTAATTTTCTAATTTTCTAATTTTATAAACGTTATTTAATATTGATAAAAATGATTAAATGCGGTGTGATAGTTGTTTGGATGATTTGCTAATTAACTGGTTGAAATAATATGTATAGTTATATATATAAATCGTTAATTGAATACTGATTCCATTTATTAAAATATTTCATATCGATATGAAATAAATGTTATTTCTATTAATTAACATCTATGGATGCAGGGAAACAGGTTGGAGGGATCCAACTGGATTCCTCAACAATTTTGTTGTTGATTTTCGTATATTGCTTTATATGATGTGACAAGTAATCGGGTGTTGATTTTTGTGTTCTTGGGCATGTTTGAACAACATTGACCTGAAATAATTGCTATTTAAATACCGTAATATATATATTCGAATATATTGGAAAAGAAATTGGGGTTTTGAAAAGAAGAATTTCTAAACTGAAACAGAATTTTGAATGGGTCAGATATAATAACTTGTTTTAATTATATAAAATAATTAGTTTGATTTATAAAACGATATTTATAAATGAAAGGGGAAAAATTATAATTAAATAATTCGGGATGTAAATCAAAGATGAATTTAAAAAGGGAAATGTGAAATCAGTTCAAAAGAAAATGACGAGAAAATTTCGATATTTGAAATGAGAATAGAATGGGAATAAATCCATAAGGATTTATAATTAGAATTTGACCGTGTCGAATATTATAAAAATATTTATTTTATAAATGATATAAAATTAAGAATTTGACAAGAGAATTAATATTTGGATGAAAACCAATAATTTATAATCATTGAGATTAAGTTATAACTTATAAACTAAGTTTATGAAATGAATATGAGGTATGAATTTTTAAAAAGAACTAGATAGATGGAGTTTTAAACTGTAATGATATTTGTTATTTAAATCAAGATTTGATTTAATAAAAATGAGTCCAGTCTTCTGTAGAGGAATAATATTCATGTTTAAAGTGGAAAATGGGTTAAAAGTAAACGATCTAGAAATTGAAATGATTTTAAAGGGAAATTAGCGAATAGTTGAAGTGATAAAATCAAAGATGAATTAGAAGTTGAGCTGACCTTAAAGGGTAAGTTTATTCTAAAGTTCGAAGTGTTAGTCGAATATAGTCCATTCGAATGAGAATTATACATTAAAATTCGATTATATTGAATTTGGGAAAGTATTATTTACTTTCCATTTTATTTGGATTATTTATTTATTTATTTTAAATAAAGAGTCAAACTATATTTTAAATTTAAATATTGTGGAAGAAGGTATTCTAACGTTATCGTTATAACCAGTATTTTATAAAACATTCGTTTAAAATTATATAAATTAATTTTGGAAATATTTTCCAAATATAACCAGTGATGTTTTCTATGTCTAGAAAATGAAATGATTTTGGAGTTAAAAATGGAGTTAAGGAAATTAAAAACTGAATGGGAATTAGTTAAGTTAAACAGCTTTCTGAGTATCGATTTGATGTTGGCTTCAGCCTTCGGATTTGATACTTAGGGAGTTATTCTCTTACTAGTTACAATTAGGGACTGACGGACGTGAAAGAACAGTGAATCCTGAATAAGATATGGGAATGTTTTCCAATGTTAATAACGTATATTTTTCGGTATACGGGAAATAAGGAGTTGTGAATATATGGGAATGTTTTCCAAGAACCGTGAGAGGCTGAATGAGTTAGAGAAATAATTGAGTAAAGATACTAAAAAAATTGGGAAATGATAAATAAATTTGAAGGGCTAAATGTGGATGTATGATTGATCGGTAAAATTTCCATTTGGAAATATGACCATTGTTTGTATGTATGTTTTCCTTTAATAGTTAAATAACTGATTATCAAAGTTTTTGACCATTTTTCCGTTGTCAATACGAAGAGACTAGGATCAGAATTGTTGTATGAAAACCACTTCGTATGGACACTAGCGTTAAGAATAAAAAATGATGAAGTAAATTGAAGATAGAGTTTTTTATGCAAGGGTTGTTCTGTGAATCCTAGGTAGAAATTGTCTAAGATGTGTAACACCCCATAATTTTAAATATTAAAACTAACAAATTAAAGAATATTTAATTTTTAGAAGAAGAATTAAGGGAAACGGGTTGCGCCATTGCGTTCATCTTGGAATTTTATTTGAAATAGAGTCCTAGTTTGCGTAAAGCGGATGCAGTATGAAGAAGTTATAGAGGTTAGAAGATTTCAGTTTAAAACCAGAATTAAAATAAAATATTCAAACAGCGTAGGCGGGAAGAGGAAACGCGGAATCGACCACGTTAAGGTCTCGATCGATTCAGGCTCTTTGGGGTCGACACCGGGGTCGACATAAGTGTCGACCCCCCTTGTAGGGGTCGACCCCATCGGCCAGATCTGGGCAGTGACGATTTTTGATGAATTAGGGCATATGTGGCATCCTCTAATTGGATGGGTGATGTGTCATTGTGAAATGGATGGTTTAGATTAATCATAAACTAACCTAAGGGATCTAATTAATCCTACACATCTATATAAACACATATAAAACTAAACCCTAATCTAAATTCATTGATAAGCCGCCATGCTGCTGCATCCTAAACTAAGCTAGTCTCTTCTCCAACAAATTAAAGCTTAGAAATTGTGAAAAATTATTCTAGAACAACAACGAACGAATCTATTCTCTCTTCTATCACTTTGAGTACAGATGCTTTCACAAGATAATTAATCAAAATAATTATGATAAGTTGTGATCTGGACTGTATGAATATGCCTGTTGAATCATATGCTATTAGCCAGTTCTGTTATCATATATTTTGTTAATATATGCCAGTTTGTTATCATATGTAATTAGATGCATTTATGATGCTAATTCCCATGTCTAATTACATATGCTTGATTAGATTCATCTATCCCAGTTATGTTTATCTATGCAAGTTATGCAAGTTTATCTATGCAAGTTATGTTCATCTATACAAGCTATGCAAGTTATGTTTATCTATGCAAGTTATGCAAGTTTATCTATGCAAGTTTATATGCAAGTTATGTTCGTCTATGCAAGTTATGCAAGCTTACATGCAAGTTATGTTCATCTATGCAAGTTATGCAAGTTTATATGCAAGTTATATTCATCTATTCAAGTTACGCGAGTTTATATGCAAGTTATGTTCATTTATGCAAGTTTATTCTTATATGTTTAGATCCATGCCAGTTCTTATGTTTAGATCTATGTCAGTTTACATTGCATATTTAATTGGATCCATCTTATATACTAGTTCATGCTTAATTAGATTTATGTTGTTCTATGCCAAGTTTGTGTTACACATGCTTAATTAGATCTATATTGTTTTCTGCCAGTGTGGATGTCATATGCCTCTTTCATCCTTTTCTTATGAGTTAGGCTAACAACGAGCCTAATGTATTATGTGAATTATACGTACGAACGACGTAAGAACATTGGGGAATAGTTTGGAAAATATGAAATATTGGATATTATGTAATTAGCATAAATTGGTTAGTAACCATGTAATTAACTTGAGACATAAATTGGTATAGTTTATATTCATGGAAATTATGGGCATAATTTGGAGGATAATTATGAACATAACTTGAATTGGAAATTATGGACAATTTGAAATAGGGATATTAATTCAAATTGGGGTTGAATAATAAAATGAGGTAATGAACATGCCTAAGCTGAGGTTAGATTGCGGTGTAAGACTGCCTGGAACCACCCGGCACATCCAACAACCGCAACAACAGGTCTAATGTAAGAGGTTAGTGCATCAAACCCAAAACCCGAGGTTAGAATAAGTTTGCGGCAGAAGTCTGCCTGGAACCGCTCGGCACATCCAACAACCGCAAACAACAGTTCTAATGTGAGAGGTCGGTGCATTAATAAATCAATTAATGCCAATGATCAGACATGTTAAAAATGGTAAGGTTAAGTAACATAAGAATAGGCGACACTTAACCAATACAACATGTTTATTAAACAAATGGGTGTTGTTAGGTTAAATTAAGAACACCTAACCATTATAACATGTTGATTAGGAAACCCTAGTAACGGGGACCCATTTCAGCAGTAACCCACATAGATGTATCATGGTACCCTGAACTAGGCAGGATGGGGCACGATTACTAGGCTGATTATAAGTGGTCAAAATAGCGGCGGATGGTGCGTCAGTGTAGGTTCCGACGGAGTACAGGCGTGCACGTGCTCCGGAGTGGAAAAATCAGGCATTGGGCATCAGTAGCTATACACTGTGCATCTTGAATTGTGTCGGGTTTCCATGATAGGTATTGATACACCCCATAGTCGGACCAGCATAGGTATCTACAAACAAGTGGGGACGAATGACACAAGTAATAAATACACATGAGTTAGGAAGCCGATCGAATGGGGAGGGTAGTGGGTACAACTAGCGAAGATAGAGGCAGGCGACACCTATGACAGCAGCTAGAGGTACACGAAACTACCATTATTATTATCATTATGATTAATAAAAGGGTTCAACTTTCAAAGTAAATAGGATTGGTGTAGTGTAGTAATTATCCGATAGTAATTAGAAGTGCAATCAACTTTTATCTTATTCAACTTTCTTACCTTGTCATACATGCTTATGTTACAGTCATTTCTTACTTTCCAGTTTATGTTCTTATCCTATTACTTTAATGATTATATTGTTAAAGTTACTGGACTCGCCAGACTTTATGTCTGACCTCGTTTGTTTCGCCCCTTTTCTTTCCCTTCCCCCCGCCCCCCCCCCCCCAAGGTTCTCAGGGTGGGCCTGGTGGAGCTTGATTTGGATCTCTTTCTTTCTCTTTTGGAAGTGCTTGGATTGCTGAAAGTAAAAGTTTAGCTTATCTCTTTTTATGGCTAATTATGTTGGGGTTATGCTCTTTGTTTTATGTACTCAGAAATTAATTTGTCAAGATGGATATTAAGTGTACTTGATTTTATTGTTGATTTTGGTATTGTAACCAAACTATTTCTCCGCTGCAATGAAGTTGTTTTAGATTTTTAAAGTACCAATATATGTATCTGTCCTGTTATATTCTGTTCTATACACTTATAATACTCCATGAAAGTTAATGCATTCCCTTAGTGAGTGACATTAATCGACGTGGGGTGTTACACTCGGTATCAGAGCTGAAGGTTACCAGAACAGATAAAAGATTTTGAAAATCGTTTTCAAAAGCATTTTAGAGGGAAGTATTTTCAAAAACATGTTTTAAAGAGAGTACTTTTAAGAGAAATATTTATGATGAAAAACATAATCCCCAAAAGCCATATATCTTTCTTTCGATTCTTTGTTTCGAATCTCTCCCTTTTCCTTCTTGAGTCCCTTTCCCCGCTTGATGCTTTTTCTAAGATATGTAAGGACTTTCATGCGATGGACGGAGAACTGTTTCATAGGACTGAGACATTTGTCGAAGCTAGAATTGGATCAAGGAAATGGAGGACTCATTTGGTATCTTTGAGATAGACGATGGAAGGAAGGTTCAGCTAGCTGCTTGGTCGATTAGGGTGTTTAGGCTAAGGAGCACAACTCAAGGATGAGGAATTTGTTGATATGGATTTAATCCAAGAAGAAGGTAAAGTAGAAAGTGGAAAGAATAATTAACCCCGTGACAAAAGAAGGTGTCATTATTGTGGCATAGCGGGCCATGTAATTATGGACTATAGGAAGAAGAAGAAGAAGAAGAAGAAGAAGCCTGGTTGTTTTCATTGCGGTGAGGCAGGACATCTGATTAAAGACTGCCCGAGGAGGCAAGGACAAAGGCAAGGGCAGAGGGCAGGACCTACTTCTGGAGGACAGGTTCATGCTCTCTTGGCACTAGGACAGGAGAGAGATAGAAGCGTTTATGTTGAAATTTTGATTTTCCTTTTTGATTATCCTGTTCGAACTTTGTTTGACTTTGGCGCTTAGCATTTGTTTATATCTGCTTCGTTAGTTGAAACACTGCACCTAAATACTAGTTTAGTTATGGATCCGATTTTAGTCTCAAATCCTATTGGTGGTTTGGCTCATTTATCTGTGCTTTGTCGAAATTTGAGAGTGTCTATCTTGGGCGTCAGGGTTGAATGCAACGCCTTTGTTCTTGGTTTCACGGGCTATAGCTTGATTCTAGGGATGTATTGGCTAGCCAGGTATGGTGACATCCTAGACTGCGAAAGGAGGGTAGTTAGATTGTTGACTCACTGTGGGAGGACCCTTGATATTTCTTGTGACCCTAGAGGTCCGGTGATGCTTAGCTACCTAGAATCACTTGACACATCCATCGATGATTTGGAATTTGTTCATGCAATCTATGAGTATGGCGACGTCTTTAATGTGGTTCGGGGTTTACCCCGGAGGCACGGGATAAACCTCCGTATATACTTAGTAGATAATGCAAAACCAGCTGCATTACAAGTGCGTCACATGGCTCCAAGAGAGAGAAGGGAAATCAGTAAGCAAGTGAAAGAGTTGTTTGAGAAAGGGTTCATAAGAAGAAGCATTTCGGAATGGGGTGCTCCAGTTGTTTTTGCTACGAAGGCTGATGGTACGCTTAGATTGTGCGTGGATTATAGACAGCTGAATAAGCTCACAAAGAAGAACAGACACCCATTGCCAAGGATAGACGATTTGTTCGATCAGTTGGTTGGTGCTTCAGTTTTCTTGCAGTTAGATTTAGCTATAGGATTTCATCAGCTAAGGGCGGCTAAGGACAACATAAATAAGACTGCTTTTAGGGCTCCCGACGGTTTCTTCAAGTGGCTCGTCATGCCTTTTGGTTTGACGAATGCACCCGCATATTTCGTAGACCTGATGAGTAGGATGTTTACGGAGTTTCTAAACAAGTTTGTGGTAGTCTCTGTGGATGGTATTTTGATTTTCTCTAGAAGCGAGGAAGAGCATACCCTACATCTTAGGGAAGTCTTAGAGACCTGTAACAAACCGCATTCTACGCATCGAAGGATCGTAGGATATTTATTACTTTCACATACAAAGTCGTATGGTCATGTAACTCTGGGAGACGACTATTGGGGTCATTTCCCATGTTCATGATTTTTCCCTATTTTTAAATGACCGTTTTGCCCCTAGCTGATCTTGTTTTGACCATAACTTTTGATTGGAAAGGAGCTTTGACCTGAAACCACTTCCATTGGCTCCAGATGATGGTTTACCTTTCCGTAGATTGGTCACATTAGCCAAACGGGCTCACCGTTTGTGAGATATGGCTGAAACAAGTTTCAGATGGTGAAAAACAGCTTAATTGGGCTTAACCGGGTGATTAACAACTAGGCCCAAAGGGGAATTTCGGGATTAGGTGTTTAAAAGGGCTGTTAGGGTTTAGAGGATACCTTTTCTTCATTTTTCTGCCGTCACTATTCATTCCTCTCAACCTAGCCATGGCCTCCAACATCTAAAACACCTCTAAACCACTTTCTAACTGAAGATTAGGCTTAGCAACATCAAATTAAGGAGAGATAGCACCAAAGCAAGGTTAGAGCTGCTGTAGACATCAGTATTCGTGCCAAACAGAGAATTCATTTCAGATCTGAGTTTTATTTGTGGCAAAGTTGAGTGATTAGCATTGTTTTGACACTAATTTCAGTTAATTAAGGTGATTAGCATTAATCAGCGAATTTATTCATGTTAAAAATCTGGAAAAATATTTATAAATTCTGGAATATTGTTTTATACCTCTGTTAGAAATTTGGGTTGATTTGGTTAAGTTTTGTTAATCCTGTCATTAGATTTGCTTAAACATGCTTAAGGGAAAATATGGGGTTTTGGCTATATTTGATCCGTTTTAACCTATCAAATTGTTGTTTTGGTGTTTGTGGTCAGTTCTATATGTTCCTATGATTGTATGGTATGCTTTGTGATTGATTAGAAAAGTTAGAATGGTCGAAAACGCCGTGTATGGCATAAAACAGTCGCTGGAAGAGTTGTAGGAAATTGGCCAACAACCGGATCGGATCGCCCTTTCCAAACCCGACCCGGTCATGGCACCATCTTCACGAGCCACCACGAGTATGCATCCACGACCGATCCGATGGAAGAAGCTTGACCCGATCCGATGGAAGGACACATGACCCGACCCGAATCACTTAAGAAGCCCACGACCTGAAGCCCTGGGAGGATGCACTCGACCCGATCCGATGGGTGAGCATGATCCGACCCGATCTGGATGGACCACGAGCTAGAGGAGGAGCTGCCATGCACGATCCGATGGAGCGAGTACGACCCGATCCGTATGCAGCAACTCGATCCGAACCAGAGGAGATACTACGAGCTGAACCAAGGAGCTTGGACGTGAGGCACGGGTTACGAACCAAATGAAGACTGATCCGGAGGAGAAGACCAAAATCCGAGATGCAAAGGTAGTCCAAGTAGGAAGTTTGTACTCAGGATCCAGTTGGGAACCAACGAGTTAACTTCACGATTGGGCTTTGCCGCGGAACGTGTGAAAAAGGGGTTGTCGATGTCTATAACTTTGGATCACTATGTGTTGGGGGTATGTGAACGGATTCAGGACCACTGTGGTCTAGGTACGACTAATGGGCTATAGTCCAATGAAGTGGGGTCATTTGAAAAGGTTTGATTATGATCCCATGAGGTAAGCTTGGTGGTAGTAGTAGTTGTACAAGTCGAACTCCATCACTACTTCAATGGGTCTAGTAATTGACAGTGGTGGACATCGTATGCTTTACGCACTGAGTGAGACATGTGAGGATGGTTTCTATGTTTGATTTGTTTGCCATCATTATGACATGCACACCCCCACCCCCGTATTCTTTACACCATATGCTAGTGGCACCTTAGATTATTGTACGGTATGTAGTGCCAACTCTTTGGTTGCAGGTCCAGGTTCAGGTATGGTTTAGTATACCTGTTATTGTTCTGTTTAGCTGCTTATCGCTTATACCAGACTTTTTTTCTGACCCAGAGTTTTATGTCTCTTCCTATTACTCTGGATGCTCTTACGAGCAGACTAGAGACAGGTTAGGTGGTATGCACGAGTAGTTGTACCGGAGACGAGCAGGAGGCTTCCACGTATGATATATACATATTCTCCCTGTGTCGCTGTTGGTCACTACTTTAAGCATTAGTAGTGTACCCTTCCTTTCTTTTACTTTAGAGACAGTTTTAAAGTTGTAATACTGATGATGTGGAACATAAGTCGTATTTGGATTTTCCGCTGCTATGTTGTTTAGTTTTTTGCTTATGCACTGTCTCGCCTGTTTTGTGTCAAGTATGTTGTTGTTATATTTTATCCCATGCGCTGTGAGACATTCTGCAGGTTTTCGATTAGTTCATTCTCTTCTTTCCTTTCTTTGGCGACCGTTCCGTCCTAGTCGGGCATGTGTACAGTGCACTTTCGGAGGAAATGCCGGCTGATGCGGAGCGGGCCATCACAAGACCCTACGTGCACATCAACTCAAAGCTAAGTTCTCCAAATGTCATTTTTAGAGGAAAGAAATGAGGTTCTTAGGACACGTGGTCTCTAAGGAAGGGATAGCAGTGGATCCTGCGAAGGTGGTAGCAATCCAAGATTGGAAGATTCCTAAGAATGCAACGGAAGTAAGAAGTATTCTAGGATTGGCGGGCTACTATAGGAAGTTCGTTAAGGACTTTGCAAAGATGTCAGCCCCAGTTTTGACTTTGCTAGATGGGAGCAAACTATACCGGTGCTTGCAGGACAGGGCTTGGAGCAGTTTTCGATGCAAGAGTAAAAGGTTATATGCAAAAGACGGTAGGTACGCCGTTGTGTTTGAGCATCGCGTATCGTCCACAGACGGATGGACAGACAGATAGGGTGAATAGAATCCTTGAAGATCTTTTGAGGTTACGTATCCTATATTTTGGAGGGACACACTACAACAAAATATGATATTGATAACGCTAATTAATAATACAATTTTCTGAATTGTTATTAATTACACTTAATTATTGGTCCTGCGCGTGATTTTGTTTTACTCATATTAGCATAACGCTCTAATTCACCGGTTCCCTCTAACTTTTCACGAATTATCCATCTCCCCTCCAAAACCATTCTTCTTCCTCCAAAACATTGCCTCACAGAAAACATCGATCTCCTGAAAACCACCTGTCTTTCGAAAACCACTACCGATCTGCCAAAAACCATCAATCCGCCTTCAATGTCCTCAACCGATTACTATCTCTCTCCCTCCAGAACCACCGATCCGTCGAAGCTACGACGACGCTTTTTGGATATAATCTTCGATTTGGATTCTGGTATGCGAACCCGATTCTTATATAAATTTGTTAGTTATTTTAGATGTCGTAGATTTGAATCCATTATGGATTCACGAGGATGGATTTGTAGATTAGGATAAAACTGCATAAATGCAAAGAACCTCACCATTGATTTTTCATGCTCATGTTGATTAGGGTAAAACTGCGTAAGTGCAATAAGTGCAAAGAACCTCACTGTTGATTAGGGTAAGACTGCATAAATGACAATGGAATTATTTCAGTATTTGACTAAAAACACTGCATACGCAAATTGAACTAATTAAAAATGAGCTAAATGACGGCTATGGAAGCTGTCATAAAGGCAGCAAAACCCCTCATCTCTCTACATCCTCCTGCAATTGGGAGTTTCTCCTCTGTTAGATGCTCACCAATAGTAAGTTTTGCAAGATAGAACTAATTTTATTTTATCCATTTTCTTTTTATGGAAATTGATTTTGTTTAATTAAATACCTTTGAATATTATGTACGTTTTTCATCGATTAGATGAGATCATTCCAGCACTTTGACATAATGAGCCTGAATTTAAAATGATGTGTTTTATGAACATTTCGATGCATACAAGAAAAATAAAATCAGGTCTATTTAAATGGTTTGAAAAGCTATATTGTCTATGTTACATGATGCATTGTCTGTGTTGCCTATGTTTTATGTGCTGTAAACTATGGGTATTAAAGACTAAATTGAAGGGCAATATGGAAATTTATCAAGCGGTCTGATCCGATTTGATGAGGTTGGTTCAATCATTCAAATTTTAATTGTGATGTGTTAAAACAGGGTGATTCGATTTTACATATGCAGAATGTCTGTAAGGTGTGATATAGTAATATCAGAAAAATAGAAAACTTGTCGATTAATCGTGGAAATGGTTTGTCAATTCAATATTTATGAGAACAGCTATTGCATTTTAAATGTTTGAAACAAATAAGGTGTGATGTATTAATACGTAAAGGTGTACAACCATGACATCACGTTCCTTCACCCTCCCTCTCAAAAAAAAAAAAAACACACATACACCAAAAAACACCTCTTTATTCTCCAACTCTGCGGTACTAAACCGCTTGTTGTAGATATTTGAAAGATAGTAACAAAATTTGACATCTTTGTGACATATATAGAAATGTTGACTTTCTCTATACTTTTAAATTTTAATATATCATGAGTCAAAGGACCATCGATTCTCACATCGGCATACAATACTGTGGCTCTCTCCTCTTTACTCTGACAAAAATTCTCACCGTATGTCTCATGAGGAGAACCAGCCTAACATCTTTTAAACATAAACTACACGATGTCATAATCTAAACATTGAGGTTTATAAGTTTTGCTAATACTTCTCTATCATATTTTGGCAATTTCAATTAATTTCTTTGAAGTTGATGTCATATTCTAAACCATTTATTATCTCATTAGCTTATTGTTGTTGCTGCTCAGTGAAATTTAAGCAGTCATAGCTGTGCAGACAACCTAAATGTTCTTTGTGAATGAGGTAAATATGAATGGGATCACGGGAACAGTGGTGTCACAATCTACATGTTTTGGCCAAAACTTGCTGCAGATTTATAGTACATATGTCCACATTCGTTGTTAAACCAATATGTCTAATATGCAATTATCCATCAAATATTTGTAAATAGATCGCTTTTTAATATGTCTAATATGTATTATGAAAGCTCCATTTTCAATTTTTTCCATCTTTCCGTACCTCTGGTATTTATTGTTCCCGTGCTTGGTGAACATGTAAATTTGTTTTGTAAATTCATTCTACCTTATTGTTCCCGATGTGGATTTGATATCACACATAGCCTGTAGTGTTAATTGATGTCGTTTCTATTGCAGAAAAGGAGGCTGACAGTGGAAAAATATGCCATGCTTCAAAGAAGACTTCACCTCATGGATCATCATGCCGTGTTAGTTAGCTATACCAGTGAAGACAAGTGTAAATGAAAACAAATTGGCTCTACTTCGTCATATACAGCTTTACATGAGGAGTTGCCAATTAGGTAACTCAAATCTCCCACCAAGTGTAGTTGAAGGTATATTATAGAAAAGATAATGAGTTAAAGTATGGGCTTATCGGGTCGAATACCTTGCTTCCCTGTGTATCCTCTTTTCTTTTCTGTTTGGGCTTGGCCCATCATTCTGAACAGGCTATTATATAAAGCCTAATGTTATGTACAGAACAATATTACATTTTTCTTGTATTCAAAGACAAATTACTTGGTTCATGCAATAAAAAAACTTTGTTTCTCTTCCAAAAACCTAACTTGGTATCGGAGCAATTTCATGTGCTTAACAGCATCAATTGCTTGATCCTGAACGATTGTTTTCAAGGAATTATTGTCCATCAGCAATATATCATCATTTGGACCCTCTCATTCAAGGTTTTAACCTCTTCATTTGAGAGTTGTTGGCATCAATCAAGGAACTGTGCCTCGCCTAAAGTTCTTTAGACTGCAACAGTTCTTCCATTGATACTTTGTGGTGAAAATTACCTGATTCATTCAAGAAACCGATCAAGAAATCAAAGAAACTGGTCCAGTTGGTTTAAGAGCCATCCAGCAAGACTTGTCAGTTTAACAATTCATCAAGATTGTTCATCATTCAAGTCTTAAAGGTATCTACTTAAATCAAAACAGAGAAGTTCCTTTAAATTCTCAATTCAAGGCTTCAGAAATCAGAGTATTTTTACCTTTCTTGTTTGATTTGCGACTATATTTTCTATCATGGCTGGACCTGGTGATGAAACCAGTGTCAGTGTACCCAGTGCAAGAACATCAACTTCTCATAATCTACCTCCTACTGATCCCATTCAAGATTTGATGAAAGCAGTCATCAAACCACAAAGTCAGCTGATTTCAATCCAACTTGATGACTCTAACTATCTGTTATGGAAATTGCAGATAGAAACAGCAATTAGAGGGTATGGTCTTGATGATTACATATATGGAACAAAAATCATTCCTCCAAAATTTGTTAGAGATAATGAGGATAAACTTTTTCAAAATCCAGAATTTCAATCTTACCAGAGACAAGATAGTCTCATTTGTGCATGGATGATGTCATCCATTGGTGCAAGCATTTTACCTCAATTAATTGGTGTTAGAACTGCTAATGAAGTATGGTCTACAATTGAGAGGAATTTTTCTGCACAGTCCTCTGCAAGAATTATGCATCACAGAAGACTGCTTCACAGTATTAAAAAAGGTGATTCAACAATGAATGAGTATTTGCTAAAGGTAAAAAACATTTGTGATCAATTAAGTTCAGCAGGTCAAAAAATTCCTGAATCTGAACAAGTTTTATCAATTGTGCGTGGGTTGGATGATGACTATGAAGCAGTCACTGCAATTATCTTGTCTATGGATCCTACACCAAGTCTACAATATGTGTATTCAACCTTATTAGCTCATGAAGGCAGAATTGATCATAAAAGAAATATGATTTCAGACATGTCTGTTAATTACACAGCCTATGGAAGGGGTAAAAATTAAAGCAATGCTTCAAAAAATCAGAATCAGCCTAATTTTCAGAGAGGTGGTCAGTCAAATCATGGCAGAGGCAGAGGTAGAAATAACAACAACAGACCTAGATGCCAAATTTGTGAAAAATTTGGTCACACTGCCAATAAATGCTATTTTAGGTATAATTCCAGTGTGAATCCAGGGCAGTCAAGCAATAGTTCTAGTGTAAACTTGGTGAATGTGCAGAAGGACAACAACAAAAATCAATCTGAAAATTCAAATACAGATTCTATTTCTACTGATGATGCTACAGATGATTGTTGGTACCCGGATTCAGGAGCTACAAATCATATTACCAACAACTTAAACAATCTCAATTTGGGGAACAAAGAATACAAAGGTATGCAAAATCTTTTAGTTGGTAATGGCTAGATTGCACATATAACACATACTGGAAATGCAAGTTTAAAAGGACCTAAAGAACTTATTTTAAAAAATTTGTTAAGGGTTCCTTCTATTAAAAAGAATCTATTGAGCGTTTCCCAATTTGCTAAGGATAACAATGTATTTTTTGAATTTTATCCTAATTATTGCATTGTCAAAGACATTCTGACACAAGAAATTATTTTGCAGGGTAATGAGATTCAAGGGTTATACAGATTCGATGTCACTAATTCTAGAAATTCTAAATGCTTAAATAAAGTGTGCTTATCTACTTCTGTAAATGATTCTGATTGTAACAAGCAGTTTGAATTGTGGCATTGCAAGTTAGGACATCCAAGTGTTAAAATTGTGAAACAAATTATGAAATGCAATAACTTGAATGTCAACAATATTTCTGATTCATATGTTTGTTCTTCTTGTCAATTGGGAAAATCTCATAAACTTGCATTTCCAAACTCACACACAATTTATTCTAATCCACTTGAATTAGTGGCAACTGATTTATGGGGACCAGCATCCACTAGTTCTGTATATGGTTACAAGTACTATATTTCCTTTATTGATGCTTATTCCAGATTCACTTGGATTTACATGCTAAAATCTAAAACTGAAGTGAGTAATGTGGTAATGCAGTATATTAATAAAGTTGAAAATATAACTGGGCATCATGTTAAAACCTTTCAAACTGATGGTGGAAGAGAGTTCTTACCACTGAAATTATTTTTTAAAAAGAAAGGTATTAGTCATAGGATTACTTGTCCATATACTTCAGAACAAAATGGTTTAATAGAAAGGAAACACAGGCATATTGTTGAAACAGGTTTGACTCTACTTGCTCAAGCTTCAATGCCCTTAAAATATTAGCCTGAAGCCTTTGAGACAAGTGTACATTTAATAAATTTATTACCCACTAAGGTACTAAATTTTAATTGTCCTCAGGAGATTTTATTTAAAGTTAAACCAGATTATCATCACTTGAAAGTATTTGGATGTCAGTGTTTTCCTTGTCTAAGGCCATATAATGCACATAAATTAGATTTCAGGTCTAAATCCTATACTTTTCTAGGATATTGCAATAGACAGAAGGGTTTTAAGTGTTTAGATAATGCTGGTAAAATATACATTTCCATACATGTAAAATTTAATGAGGAGAAATTCCCATTTAGTAATATTAATTGTAAGACAACTGAAAAAGTTGTTGAGCAAAGAGTGGTTATTCCTGATATACCTGAGGATGTTCAAGTGATGGTGCCATCTACATTAGCTGCTAGAGACACCACCACCAGCTCTCAACTCACAATGCCTATAGAGAGGCCAGGTCAAGAGCATGTCACTAATGACAACATTGAAGTTCAAGATCAGTCATTTCAAGAAACTACTGAAAGCAGCAGTCAATCATCTGCTAGAGAACAAGCTGAAAAAATCAGTCATGACAGAGGGAATAGAGATAATCTCAATCAACATCCAATGTTAACTAGAGCAAAGTGTGGTATTTTTAAACCCAAAAATATTAATACTATTGTGTTTCAAGATGAACCAGTTTCTTTTCATGAAGCTAATCAATATGACAATTGGAAACAAGCTATGGCAGAAGAATATAATGCCTTAATTAGCAAAGGAACCTGGTCTCTGGTTGAAAAACCAAAGAATAAAAATATAATTGGATGCAGATGGGTATATAAATTAAAGAAAAATTCTGATGGTTCAATTTCTAAATACAAGGCTAGGTTAGTTGCTAAAGGTTATTCACAACAGTGTGGTTTTGATTTTACTGAAACCTTTTCACCTGTTGTGAAACCCACATCAATTAGAATAATATTATCAATAGCCTTGTTTAGAAATTGGAACATCAGACAACTTGATGTTAATAATGCCTTTCTTAATGGTGATTTACAGGAAGAGGTGTTCATGCAACAACCAGAAGGATTCAGTCAAGGCAATAATACAAATTTGGTGTGCAAGCTCAATAAAGCAATTTATGGGTTAAAGCAGGCACCTAGAGTGTGGTTTGACAAGCTGAAATCTACACTTGTCAACTATGGATACACATCTACCAAATCTGACAACTCTATTTTTACAAAATTTTCTGAAACTGATACAACAAATATTCTAATTTATGTTGATGACTTTATTATTACAGGAAGCAATAAATCTGAGATTGACAATGTCACTAAAAGATTGAATACAGAATTTTCTATCAAAGACCTTGGTGACTTAAGCTACTTCCTAGGTGTTGAAGTCAAAAGATCCAGTTCAGAAATCCATCTTAACCAAAGAAAATATATTACTGAAATCCTTCAAAGAGCTAAAATGGACAAGGCAAATCCTCTACCAACTCCTATGATCACTAACAGTCAACTTTCTAAAAACAAAGGAGAGGCATTTTCAGATGCAAGGTTCTATAGGAGTATAATTGGTGCATTACAATATGCTACCATTACAAGGCCTGATATTGCTTATGCAAAATCCTTTAGATACTCATTGGGTTGCAGTTAAGAGAATTCTTAGATATCTGAAAGGAACACTGGATCATGGACTAGTTTTTAAAGCCAGCAATACTCTAAATATAAACGCATATGCAGATGCAGACTGGGGTGCAGACATTGATGACAGAAAATTGACTTCTGGTTATTGCATCTTTTTAGGAAAAAATCTAGTTTCATGGAGTGCTAGAAAGCAGAGTATGTTTCTAGATCTAGTAGAAGCTGAGTTCAGATGTGTTGCTAGTGCAGCAGCAGAAGTGTTGTGGATCGAATCCTTATTAAGTGAACTTAAGGTTAAAACAGAAAAAAAAGCTGTAATATGGTGTGATAATGTGAGTGCTATTTCATTAGCTTCTAATCCAGTTCTTCATTCAAAGACAAAGCATATAGAGATCGATTTATATTTTATCAGAGAGCAAGTGTTACAAGGAAAATTAAGGGTTGGATATATACCGTCACAGCATCAAAAAGCTGATGTACTTACTAAACCTCTTTCCAAGCTCAATTTCACGAGACTGAAGGAAGAACTATGCGTAGACGCTGCAGATTTGAGCAAGAGATCAACAAGGATGTTTTATATTCTAGATTGAGGTTGTTTCAGCTAAAGCGATATCAGAATTGAAGATGTAATCTGCTCAAAATCATAAAAATTCCTTTATCAATTCCTGATATTCAAAGACCTAATTAACAGATAAAGTTTCGAGTTTTACCTGATGTTCTGAGAGAGACGATGAAGAAAATTAGCTGATAATCTTCGCTCTCGAGTAATTTGAAGCCATCGTTGTTTGTTTTCTCTGAGCCGCCGCCATTTTCTTATGTTTGGAAACCTAATTGGTATAATAACCGATTAGGGTTTCAGGGGGGGAGTTAAAGTATGGGCTTATCGGGTCGAATACCTTGCTTCCCTGTGTATCCTCTTTTCTTTTCTGTTTGGGCTTGGCCCATCATTCTGAACAGGCTATTATATAAAGCCTAATGTTATGTACAGAACAATATTACATTTTTCTTGTATTCAAAGACAAATTACTTGGTTCGTGCAATAAAAAAACTTTGTTTCTCTTCCAAAAACCTAACTTAATGTGTTAATTTTTGTATGCTAATTTAATGTTAGCTGTTATTTATTTTACGCAGTGAGACGGTGTAATATCGTGGACATCGCGCTTTTCCATTTGGACAGAACAGTTGAATCACATGAACAAAGGTAAAATTAATTTCATTTTTCATCTGCGTTGTAGCTAGACCTTTCTATTAGTCATTAAATATGAAAACGTCCTTAATTTAAAAAAACCTGAAAGATTTCCTTTCTTATCAAAATATGATAAGTAGTGAACAAATATTTGACATACTAAATACCAACAACTATTTCATGCTGAGTGAGAAATGGTCATTGAATTCCTTTTTTGTTTGATAGCCTAGCCTATTTTCATTCATGAGTCTTTCGACATTGATGCCTTTCAAACATTAATTAGGTTGTTTAGCCATTTTGAAAAGATTGGTGAGGTTTGAGTTTATTTTACCTTTTATATGGTTTAGCAAATGATATATTTTTCCATGATTTCTTTCGTATGTCAACTCTTTTCAATTGATATTTTTATTAAATCACATGCAGTATTTTGTTGGGCACTAAATGAAAATATTCAAATTGAAATGTTCCTTTTATACTGTCCATGTTGATGTAGTAATATGGTAAGGTAGCTAAACTCAATCAACCATATTTGACACCTAACATTAGCAAGTTGTAGGACAGTAAATTAAATTTTCAAATAAAACTATTCTTTTTATATTGGACATGTTGATGTAGTTAATATGGTAATAATGTAATTAAAATCAGTCAACTTTATTTGTTACGTACCAAAGATCCCAAATTTATGATGCCCATGGAATATAAACTATAAAATTACATCTGATGGTATAATTGACAACTGTATTTCATTCATGTCTTACCAAAAATAATAAAACATACAAGTTTAATTATAACTCAAGCTTCATCCAGTTCACTTGAATTAAAGAAAAATATCATTCATCAAAACCAATTATTCCCACTAATTAAAAAAACAATTACCTATTGTTGTTATTAAGTTGAATGCTCTGCATGTAACATGATTACATGACCATCTGTGATGCGCGATTGATTATTATCTCTGGACTGTTAATTATTTTGATAGTAGGTTGAATCCATTCAAGTCAAGTAAGGTTAAAAAGGTTGTACTATATATAACAAATTGACATGATAGTTACTGATTCATTTCTGTCATACTAAATCCGAACAAGTATTTCATGCTGAGTATGGAATAGTCATTGAATTCTTGATATCCTAGCCAATTTTTATTCATGATCCTGCGACATTGATACTGGTCATTGGTGTTGTAGATGACTTTCAAACATTAATTAGGTCATTTAGCTATATTGACAAAGGTTGATGAGGCTTGATTTTCAACTTTACCTTTTATATGGTTTAGAAAATGGTATATCTTCCGTTATTTATTTCTAAGATCAGCACTTTTCAAATGATATTTTAGTTAAATCACATGAAGTAGTTTGCTGGGCACTAAATAGAAATATTCAAATCAAAATGTTTTTTTTACATTCGAAATGCTGATGTAATTAACATGATAATGTAACCATATTTGAGACCTAATATTCTATACCTGTTATTTTTATTAAATAACATGCAGTATGTTGTTGGACAATAAATTAAAATTCTCAGACAAAACTTTTCTTTTTATATTGGGCATGCTGATGTAGTTAATATGGTAATAATGTAACTAAAATCAATCAACCTTATTTGTTACTTAAGATCCCAAATTTACATTGCCCATCAATTATAAACTATAAAATTATATTTGATGGTGTAATTGGCAACTTGGTTTCATTCATGCCTTACCAAAATTAATAAAATATACAAGTTTAATTATGACTTAAGCTTCATCAAGTTGTATTACAGAAAAACATCACTCAACAAGATTATTTGTTTCCACTGGTAAAAAATACAATCCCCTATTGTTGTTATTAAGTTGAATGCTCTGCCTGTAACTTCATTAGATAACCATTTGTGATGCGTAGCTACCATCTCTTATATTTTAGTAATTGTTTTATGGGTAATTTCTGATGAGGTGAAGCTTCCGCATGAAAAAGAAAATTGAGAAACAAATAATTTATCAATGGAAATCTTAAGGGTTGAATTTCGTGTGTTTAACATGGGTTCACCGAGTGATATATGATTTATGTTGACATATGTTCTTCTTTACCTGTTATATATTAGCTATTCAAAAATAATTCTTAATAATTCTTCCATCATTCTAAGTAAGATTTCTACTGCATAGAAAGAAACAAAAATAAAGAATTCTTGCTGCAGACATCAAGCTAGGCTCCAAATCATGACCCCATTCTACTCTCCCCAACTTTCCGGATTTCATAATAATTCTACACTACTATACATCATTTTATGCTCTACATAATTCTTGCTGATCTTTTTTATTAGTTCTCCCATTAGTAAAACAAGGGGTTTTCTCTGCATTTCTTTTGACTTTGTTTACCAACATCTTAAATCTTGATAATCCGTTCCTTTCATATAAATGTATCACTTAATCTCGATAAAAAGGCTTTGCAGCATTATTCATAATATGTACATGTAGTATTCATGTATATATTCATTTTGTTTTACTGAATTTGACATCATAATTTATGACACATGGTATTTGCTTCAGAAAAAAGGATGACCCGCATGGGCTTGGTCATGAAGTTGAGGCAGATAGTCAGAGATAAACTGCTGGTATCTACAATAACGAGGCTTCAACCTAAGGTTAATTTTTGTATTGATATGATTAATCCAATTTAATTCTTAAGTGCTTTTGATTCTTGCTTGCAACCATTGCTTGTATTTAGACTCAGTTTATCAATATGTAGTTTTATAGTTTTTGTTTCAGGGGATTAAACGACTAAGAATACATACATCTTTGTACATTTTGCTTGTGTTAGCTTGCTATGTTGGATTAAAAATCATATGTGGGCACATATGTATAATTGTTATATTATAAAGGTGTAAACAACAAGTGATATTTACAATTTGTTGAGGGGCCAAATTGTAAATGTGGCATAACTAATTTTTGTCTGTTGATAAAAACGGTTCGGTCCCCGAGAAACAGTAACGCTCTTTTGTTTTCTCTCTTCCTCGTCGGTAGGAAACATTCAGAAGAAAAAAAGAGACACTGTATTCTTGGAAGATCCAACCCTATTTTAATCAACTCTATGGATTCTGGTACGCTTCCGCTAATCACTGATTGTTTATGGTTTTGATTTCTCTTGAATTGATTAGGGTTAGGGTTGAATTGGAATTATTCCTACAATTGGTATCAGAGCACCCTAATTTAATTCTGGAGAAAATTATGATTTAAAAATATGTGGAATTAAGATTCTAGAGGCTTTATAAATCTACAGTAACAATGAAATTCAGACCGAGTTTCATTGATTTCGTCCACGTATACAACTATACCTATTTTTATTCGTGCGATTGATAGCCATTTCCATTGTTTATTTGTTTTTTCGTTATGGCAAATGGATTCTGGGCATGAAAAAATATGAATTCCGATAATACATGCTGTCAATGATTGCCAGTGTAAAAGTTCCATAAAGACCGCGTATCTGCATACATGACAATAACGATGGTAGAAAAGTCAAACCTCATTGTTATGGATTTTGTATACTAGATTCATATTAAGGTTTTGAGTGCGGATTTTGGTATATTGGCATTTCATGGACGTTTCCTTTAATGCATGAAAATGACATGCGTTGGTCATTTTGTATACTAATTTAATTGCCAGTTTTTGGTTAAAGTGCTAGTTTGGTTAGTTGCACAATTGAATTCTAGAAGGCCCTTTAGTATACAAGTGACAGGTTTGTTGTCATACATTGAAACTGCACATATCCATTAGTTATTGCAAGGTAGTAGACAACATGGCAAGATTTTCATTGCTGCATCAACTATATTTATATGCATCATTAATGAATAACATTGGTATAAAGGTTAAATTCTCATCATGCTATTGTATACGTTGGATCCATATTATAGTACTATAGCGTGGACTTGATACCCTGACATTTCATGCATTAAAGAATGATTGTTATACAAGGGCTATATACCGAATCTGAAGAGAAGCATGTACATTAATTAGTACCACTGCAGATGTACTTTCTCTGCAAATCAAGTTAATTATATCAATGCAAATTTGAAAAGTACATCATAGTGTTAGAACTCATGAATCATAATACCATTGAATATGGCACGACATCACAGCACATTCAAGAACTCAATTTAATATATACATGATAATTTTCAAGTATCAATTAAATATGGTATTATTTTTACTTGAGTTCTGTGATGCAGTGGTATATTATGTTTATATTTAATTTGAGTTCAACGCAGTCAGGTGAAAATTCTCAACCCATTTAAGTAATGAAATTCTTGTTACCGACTGCAAATTAAGCTATGGGCTGATACAATTGGAATGAAACCAGGGTATGCTAAATTAGCATTCAAAATTTTCAGTATTTTTCTAAAAGTTGCATAGAATTAGCGATGTCTATCTCATTAAATTCATGCATTTGAATAAAATATTGTTGTCACTAATGACAGACAATATACAGTATAAAGCCACAAATTTAAATACATAACGTTATGATCCTATAAGGTAACTGTTGATTAAAAATAGCATATGACATTTTAAGGATCAAATATATTGTATTTAAATTTGTATGTATTCAAATATGGTTTCTGTTGAAATTTGATATTTCAAATAGATTAATTAAAACAAAATATCGCCAAAGCGGTCACTTTTGTGTAGATTAATTCAATTAAAATATCAAAGTAATTGTGTGTATGTAGTTCATGCATTTATTAACGAACCCAAAGGTGAATTAATATTTGGCCGAACTTCATGCATACTTATGGTGAAAAATGTGTGACAATTATAAAGTATTTTGTGTGAGCAGTATGATAGTCCAAAGATTACATATTGTTTGACATAATTTATTGTCAACATTTGATTGCTACGACAAGAGTACCGCTTACAGTTAATATTACTGTCCAAAGACTTGATATTAATGATGTGTTTGGTATCTTGAGATGGGATTAACCATTATTTGAATTTATTGATTTATATGGATTCCGGTGTTGCTACTGTATCAGCTTACCTTAATTCAGTAGCGGTCCTTAATGGTAATAACTTTAAGGACTGGAAGGAGGACATATTAATTGTTCTTGGCTGCGTGGATCTTGACCTTGCATTAAGAATGGATCGACCTAGTTTTCTTACAGATGCTAGTACCTCCGAGGAAAGGAGGATTTTTGAGAAATAGAACCGTTCAAATTGCATGAGTCTTATGACCACCGATGCCATAATCTTCCTTACTGAAATTGAGAAACGCTTTGCGAAAAGCGATAAGGTGGAAACAAATGCTCTTTTAAAGAAACTTATTTCCATAAAGTTCAAAAGCAAGGAAAACATAAGGGAGTACATTATGGAATATGGCTACGTAATTTTGTCATTGGCTGTGCATTTTGGAAAACGTGGAAAAACCATTGAAGTTTTATTATGATAATAAGTTAGCAGTGTCATATTCTAATAATAATAGAAGCTCAACTAAGTCAAAGCATATTGACATAAAAAATCTTAGTTGTGAAAGAGAAAGTGCAGAGTGTACATATTTCTATAGAGCATATTGGAACAAACTCCATGATAGCGGATCCGCTCATAAAATATTTACCACCCAAGGTCTTTCATGAGCACAGTGCTCATATGGGTGTTGTACAGTTAGAGGATATCATGGTTTAGTGGGAGTTTGTATTTTATATGCTTTATATTTACCTTATGACATTTATGTATTCGGTTTTCTGATCAGAAGTAAAGTATTCAGTTCATTCACTCTGCTTACTATTTTGATTTTGACATCACTTAAGTTTAAGGAGGACCGATTGAAATATATACGTGTTTGATTCACATTATATGTGATTTTAATGCTACGTATTCAGGATTGATCTATGTCATTTAACTATATATATGTATGTGACCATTGATGGGTTTAGTCATGATTAATATGGCAAAAACCACTATGATCCTATATAAATATAGTTGATGGACGAGATTGTTCAAGATTACCTTTATTAAATAGCAAAATTTTGAGCTCATAAGGTTGTACAGTTATAAGAAACATATGTTGCCCAAGTGGGAGATTGTTGGATTAAAAATCATATGTGGGCACATATGTATAATTGTTATATTATAAAGGTGTAAACAACAAGTGATATTTACAATTTGTTGAGGGGCCAAATTGTAAATGTGGCATAACTAATTTTTGTCTGTTGATAAAAACGGTTCGGTCCCCGAGAAACAGTAACGCTCTTTTGTTTTCTCTCTTCCTCGTCGGTAGGAAACATTCAGAAGAAAAAAAGAGACACTGTATTCTTGGAAGATCCAACCCTATTTTAATCAACTCTATGGATTCTGGTACGCTTCCGCTAATCACTGATTGTTTATGGTTTTGATTTCTCTTGAATTGATTAGGGTTAGGGTTGAATTGGAATTATTCCTACATGCTATTGGTAAATTAGTAAAAAGTTAACCTCAGAAATATATTTGCAATCTTGAAAAAAAGTGCAATCTTATTTTTAGGATAAGTTATTGCTTAAGTCCCATTCAAGCGTAAATCCTACAAATTTGTGCATTTTGTCAAAAAAATAACCAAATGAGTTGGCTGCTTGACAATATGTTTCACAAAAGATAAGCAAGATGTTGGCATAACTTTATGTATGACTTCAGGCTCAATTTTGTTTATGGATCTGATTTTGCCTCTGCACATTTTACTGATACTGACCGAATTGAATCCTCTTCGATTATGTGATAACATTATACCTTCTGCAATTTTTATTTCTAGTAAATAAGCTTTTTTTATAATAAGAAATTAGAGTGTGGATTCAGTTTTTCAGCAAAGTAATTTGGATAGTATGTTTATACAAAGTTGCAACAGGCAATAGCTAGGCCCATAATCATTCATTGACTTCTGGTGGTATTTTCTTGTGGATAAGGTTCAAAGTGAATCAATGATTGCAATGTTTAAATGGTCTGGATGGATTTTTGCATCTCACTGTACATGTTCTTAAGCTTTTCTTTCAAATGTCAACATTTAATCATGTAGTATGATAAAGCAGCTTGTACAAAAAAGTAACTATACTTCATAATGCTAAAGTGGTGATCACACGTTATTGGCTTATTGCTAATAAAGTTTGCTTGTTTATGAAGCAGTACTTTACACATCATACTTGGCTTAATATTCTATTATTAGATGCATAAACTGTAATGGGATCAATGGAAGTCACTTTTTAATTTTTATATCCGCTATAAACTACCAGCTTTATCGTACCGTGTAGTTGTCTACGGACTTAACTAAAATGTAATCTCATTGGTTAGGTTCATAACCACATAGTTAGAGTTGATATTATTAGGATAAATGTGTAAATTGCCATAACTGATACCAACAATATGCTTTCTATCATAATTATCATTAACAATATGTAAACTATCACGACATATGATGCATTGAACCGTGTGGGTTGAACATTGAAATTAAGTCGTTGTAGTATTGTTTTTACCTTAGGCTTGTCCTGCTCATTAAAAAAAGGCGGTATATATGCTGTTATGTATGTGTTGAGTTATATATACTATTGCCTATAGTCTTGTCAGTGCATATCTCTTGGTTAATATATTTCTGCATTGCTGTAAATCCCCTGTACTTATCTTGTTATTGGTACCTTATGCTTTTATGTTCATGGATACTGGATGCATGCGTTTTGGATGTGTGCATGAATTAGTGCGTGTGCATGTTCATGTGCTAGAGCAGAGAGTGTACACGAGAGTTTAGGTGCAGTATATACATATGTTAAGGAGTGCATGCGCCATATTTTCTAGCTGTGCATCTTATGAGTTACTACTATTTCTTAACATTGGTTTTATATGTTTAAGATTATACGTGATATGTTGTTTTTATGCTAACAAATAACAAAAGCGGGTGTACACCACTTTATGAAAACATCAGAATTTGATGTTGGCAGTTTGAAAATAAATGTGTTAATATGTTCTAGTGCAAATAGGTATGGGGCATCCTCTCTGCTTGAACTAGCACTATTCATCTTTATTTAACTTTGTGATGGAGAAAAGTGGTGCCTATGTACTAAAAGCAAAACTGATTTTGGATGATAATGATAGTTCAAGTTGGTTTTCTTGGTGTTTCATGTGAGCATGCTGATAGTCTGCGGTCGAAATTGGTATAAATGAAGGATAATGCATTAATGTTATAACATTGGTACGAATATATTTTACAGCAATTGAGCAGATATCTATCATTAACCCCTCAAAAAGAAATGGTTATTTTTATGACACCCCTGTCATTGATCTGTCCTTGCCAAACTCGAAAAATGACATCGTTAAAGCATGCGAAGAGTTTGGTTTCTTCAAAGTAGTGAATCATGGAGTGTCCGAGAACTAATGTCTACACTGGAATCAGAAGCAATGAAATTCTTTTCGCTGCCTCAAGTCCAAAAGGAAAAGGCAGGAAATCCCGACCCTAGTTGCTTTGGCAAAAAAAGGATTGGTTCTAATGGTGATGTTGGTTGGGTCATGGCTGCCAATATATAGTGAAGCGAAGCTTGCACTTTTCATATATCTATGTTCTTTATAGACAGATAATGTTAAACATTAATCTTCTCATGAACACCTCTCAGATGATATCGTTCTCTCTTGTTTTTCTGGTACATTACGCCGTGACAATGGTGAGGATGGTCGTGATTTCTGGAAATTGTCTGATAGAAGCAATTTTAAAGTCGGCAGTAAAACCTTTGTTTTTTACAAAAGTAAGGTCAGTAGTTAGTTAAGCCCTTAAAGAAAATAAACTGCATGTTGGGTTTTCTTTAATGAAAGCTTCTTAATACATGTGTGACAGTTAATATTACTTATGTAGGTTCAAGCAGGTACAGTAAATTACATGTTGTCAAGTGCTTGAAAACTATGTAACTGAATATGTATGCAATGTAACATATGCAAGTTATATGATGCGTAACTGAATTACATGGCATGTATATTATATAGTTCATAAGCATGTATAGACATTACTGTAGATGGATATATAATGTACCAGACAATCGGTTTGAAAACTGAGTAGACCGTCCACTTAAATTTCTCTGGCGTGAAACAATTAGTACCTTGGAAATTTAATATATATCTATTTTATTTTATAGGTCCGTTTTTCACAGGTCCCTATTAAGTTTCAAAATTAGGCTCACATCCGGTCCAACTTTTCATGTAAATTTAGTCCCTATTTTTTGAAAGTACACAAAAAAAAAAAAAATCATGAAAATTCGTATTTAAATCAAACATGTACTCACCCAAAAAAATTAGCTCGTAAAAAAATTCGAAAAATGCATCAAAATAAAAAAATGCAATAAAACAGCGAAAAATACTGTAATTTGCATCAAATCATGTACATATTTGCAATACTTGCATTCATCTGTGCAGATATTTTCAAATGTTGAATGTGCGTTTATTTTTTTGCATACATGTATGCAAGGTAAACAGATTCTTGCATACAAGTGTGCAACAATCTTCAGGCAAAATTTTCACTTCATATTTTTACATGCAATACTTACATACATGTGTGCAAATATGTCAAATAGTTGCATACATGTATGAAAGTTTTTTTTTAAATTTCCGTGAACTTCTGCCAATATTTCCATATTTTAGAATTTTTTTTAATTGTAACGCATTTTTTTTTTTCAAAAAAAATCAAAAAAGGCGAAATAAAAAAAGAGTCAAAGTTTCCCATTCGTTTCCGCCCCCTCTTTTTGAGCTGCCGCCCAATTTTTTTTGTCCCTTCCATCTTCCAGCGCCTTCCACTTCGCCTTTTCCCTTTTTGCACCTAAAAAAATGCGCTCTTGCATTAATTTTTTTTTCTAAAATCTGGAAATATTCCCCTCAATCCACGCTAATAAAAAAAAAGTTGCATACATGTATGCAATTATTACTAATAGTTGCATACATGTATGCAACTATTTAAATACACATGCAAAAATAATCTGCATGCCTGCTGAATAGTTGCATATAAGTATGCAGTTATTCAGAATAGCTGCATACTTATATGCAGTAATGCGTGACCAAGGGCATGGCAATATATGCATATATGTATGCAAATATTTGAAATATGCGCATGTTTTCATGCATTTTAATGCATTTTCTGCTGTTTTGTGTATTTTTTGATTTTGACATGTTTATCGATTGTTTCCACCTGATTTTTTTGGCATGAACATGTTTTATTTAATAATGAATTTTCGTGATTTTTTTATATTTTTTTATATTATTTTATATGTTTTAAAAATAGGGACCTAATTTACATGAAAAGTTAGACCAAATGTGAGCCTAATTAAGTTTCGTTTTAGGGATGTGTGCCTAATTTTACTTATTTTATTTTATTTTCTTATAATTAAAGATATATCTGGTTTATAAGCATCGTCATGTGATTCACATAGTTCCTATATTTTACTCCTTATCAATGATTCGTTTTTGTTGTATACAGGTTGACAAAGGGTGATGAGGCAAATGAATGTAAGACGGAGGTGCAAGTTGTTTCAGGTCTTTTGTCTATCTAGTAGGGTTGAGGTGTTGTCTTTTGTGTACTATGTTTTGTCTTGTCTTTTATGTGTTAACTGAACAAATATGAACTCTGTTTTGTATTGTGTACTCAAGTTGACATCAATGGTAATTGAAAAAAAAATGTATTGAATTTTCTAACTCATGGATTGATTATTATTTTTGTTAGTTGATACTTTTTTTGTGTGTTTATATTTAACTTGTTATGAAGATTCATTTTGATTGGTATTATGAAAATGTATGAGCTGTGAAAGGATGTTGCAATATTATAACATGTTAATTTAATAGCGTCATATAAAAGCTATTGAAGATATATACTATAGCAGTAAAACTGTGTTATTAATAATCTTAATTTTATTGAGATTTAGATGTATAATAGCGGTAAATTTGAGCTACCAAAGGGTTTAGTAAAACTATAACATGTTTAATTAATAGCGTAATATATCTGCTATTGAATAATTATGTTATAGCTGCATCACTGTGCTATAAATATTCTCACTTTCAGTGAGATTTAGATGTATTATAGGGTGATCACGAGCTACTGTAATAAAGTAACATAGCGGTCAGAATCCGCTATCAAACCATATCTTTTATAGCGACTAGTTAAGCGTTATAACTAAGTATGAGTTTTTTATAACATGTTGATATATAGCAGTTATCAAACCGCTATAATTGTTATTTATAGTGGCTATAGGCCACTATAAAATGCCATTTTTGTTGTAGTGACATGAGAAGAGCACCTTCCATTGGTGGAGTTCGCTTATAACAACAGTTATTAAGCTAGTATTAGGGTTTTTATGGACGACCGTGTCGATCACCAACTTGTTGGTAGGAGTCTATGGATAAGACTTTGCTTGGACCCGAGCTGATTAGAGAGAAACTTCGGAGAAGATAGATGTAACACCCCGAATTTTCTATTAACACTAAAGTTGCTAAAATATTAATAAGTGTGTAAGAGGGGGGATGTATCTAATATGAATATAAAAGTGTGTAAGAGGGGGGATGTATCTAATATGAATATAAAAGTGTGTAAGAGAGGGGATGTATCTAATATGAATATAAAAGTGTGTAAGAGAGGGGATGTATCTAATATGAATATAAAAGTGTGTAAGAGAGGGGATGTATCTAATATGAATATAATAATATTAATAAGTGTGTAAGAGAGGGGATGTATCTAATATGTATATAAAAACAATAATAAGTGTGTAAAAGGGGGGGATGTATCTAATGTGTACATTGTAGAATATATATATATATATATATATATATATATATATATATATATATTGCTGAGTGTTTGCTGAGTCACTTCTGACTCATTGCTGAGTCAACAAGATAAACCCCATCTTGTCTGAACGGCTGCGGTTATTTCTAGGTTAAATCTAATGGCCTAAATGCATTCTAAAATCTATAAATAAGTGGGTAGACCCTAAACCTAAATCACTTGTAAAATTAGAAAAGCTACCGTCATGCTGCTGCCATGGAGTTCAGCGTAGCCGTCACAAACTAAGAAGGGGAAGCCTAATCATCTACAACTAAATCTACACAAATCAAATCAAAAGATCTCTCTTTCTCTAATTCTTTTCTTTTTTTGGTGAGTATGATGATTCTCACAAGACTATTACAAACTAATTTGACTCAGTTATGAATGGATCACAAGAAAGTGATGTGATTTGTAATTGTAAATTCTATATATTGTGGATCTCTTATTAAGTTATTATGTTGTCGTATGATGTAAATTATATATGCTATGTCATGCTATGTTGTAAATTCTCTTATGCTATGTCGTGCTATGTTGAGAATCATGTCAAGCTATGTTATACTATCATACTATGCCATGTTATAAATCATGCTATATTATGTTGAAAAATCATGCTGTTGGATCATGCTTAAAGTTATGTTTTTTTTTCTTAATTTAAATGGATCTTGTTTATGGGAATTTGCCTATTAGTTTAGGTGTACCCATAAAATTGAAACTATAATTAAATAAAACTTGATTATGGGAATTTGCCTATTGAGTTAGGTGTACCCATATAAAACCATGTTGTTAAAAAAAATTAGATGATGTTGATTCACACATGTTCATATGTAAGTTTATGAAAATTGATTGAGATCATATTAGGTGAATTTTGAACAAGTTGACACCTTTAGATCCATGACATGTATAATCTATGCAAGTTGGACATATGCAAGTTTCACCCCTTATTATGATTCATTTGGTCACATATACATGTTGTTATTATGATAATCTCTTTTATGCTATGAGTTAGGCTATTCGAGTCTAACATATATTTTGCGAATAAACGTTCAAACGTGGGGTAGGGGTAATATTAGGAATTAATAAATTGGGTGCAACTTTGTAAGATTTTGCATACCATGAATGAATGTCCATAATTGAGTCAATTATGGACATTGTTAAAAATTGGAAGTAATTAATAATTCAAGTAGGGAATTATTAAAATTGGGGGAAAGTGGATTATTATTAATAATCAATGCTTAGGACACGAGGTTGGACCCGTTTGTGATGTAAACCTGCCCGGTCCCGCCCGGCAAATCCAGTAGTCACAAATGTCGGCCCAATGTGAGAGGTCCTAGGCCCAAACTAAAGCATAACAGTTGTAAAGACACGAGGTTAGACTCTTTTATGGTGTAAGACTGCCCGGACCCGCCCGGCAAATCCAGCTGCCATAAATGCCAGTCTAATGTGAGAGGTCTTTATGAGGTTATGGCCTTAATGAACTAAGAAATACTTAACCAGATAATCATGTAAGGTGGGACATGGGGGTTAAGTAGGTGCCTTGGGTGGCATGAGGAATCTGGTGGTTGCCTTTAGAGGCATTTGAAATACGATTAGACTTAACCAAACACACATGTAAATGAACATGACTAAGTGGGTTAAGTGGGATGGACTAATGGGGACAAGCTTAGGTGGAATGCTTGTGGTAAATAGTGGGGGCCCATTTCAACCAGTATCCCAAAACGTATCTTTGTGGGCTCGACCCAAGTCGAGGACGGGACACGCATACTGGGTTTGACTATAAGAGGCCAAAACAGGGAGCGGTGGCAACGCAAGTCCAACGGGTTTCATATGCGTGTGTGGACCCGGGCTGGTAGGTAAGACGTTGTTGCATCGTGTAGGTATAAGCCGTGCATGTCCGTTGTATCAGGTTGCCACTTTAGGGAGTGATACACCCCACTGTGGGGCCAGCACGGGTATCTACGAGTTAGGGAGCCGATCGAATAATGGGAAGTAGGGTACACCTAGTGGAGATAGGGGCAGGCGGCACCTATGTAGTCAGCTAGGGGTACGTAAAGCCATTGGGAAAGTTTCTAAGTGAAGCTAAGTGGGATGAATCTTTAGGGTGACTGGTGTAGTGCAGTATAGCGTTTATCCTTTAGTATTTAGGAGCGCCTATAACGTTGCCTTTAGCGATTGTCTATGTCCTTAATCTGCTCTTCATAGACATTTTCTTGTTTTCCAGCTTATGCCTTAGTCCAGTTATTTTGGTAATAGTATTGTAGAATTATCATATTCACCAGACTTTATGTCTGACCCCCTCTTTTCCATCCTTTTTCTCCCTTCAGGTCCGCAGGTTGGGCCAAGTTCTAGTGGAGTCTAGTTGGATCGCTTATCTTCTGGAAAGCTTGGACTGCTGAAGTAAAGTCCAGCTTGTTATCTTTCTTTTTAATGGCTATTCATGTAATGGGATTATGTACTTGTTTTATCAAGATAGATATTGTACTTGACATTGAATATGGTGTTATGATGTAATCAAACATGTTTTGACTTCTGCTACAATGAAATAAAGTTTTTGAATTTCCAAGTACTATTTTATATCTGTCTTGTTGTAATTTTACTGTTCTATATTCACTTAAAACCTCCATGGAAGCTAATGCATTCCCTTTGTGAGTGACATTGATGGACGTGGGGTGTTACACGTGGTATCAGAGCATAAGGTTACCAGAACAGATAAAAAATTTTTTAGAAAAATATTTTTTTTCTCTAAAGTATTTTTGGAAGAAGTGCTTTCAAAAAAAAAATGTTATTTAAAGAGAGTTTTTATGAAAAACATAATCCCAAATAGCCATATCCTTATCTTTATCTTTCGAATTCTCCATTTTGAATCTTTCCTTTTTCGTTTCAGCATGGCTGAAGATCTTAATCTCCCAGAAGGTGTGACGATTCCAGGGTGGTTTAGGAGATACTTGGAGGCTAGGGCCACCACTGCAGGCCCAGCGGATACTCCTCCACCCCTAGTTGCACCCATTCCTCCTCCTCCTCTTCCTCGTGTTGACACTTTTGCAAAGACGTGCAAGGAATTCAAGGCTATGGGAGGAAAAACTTTTCAAGGGACTAAGACGTTTGTGGAGGCCAGAGATTGGCTTAAGGAGACTGAGGAATTGTTGGATATCTTTGAAGTGGAAGATGGGAGGAAAGTCCGTTTAGCTGCTTGGTTAATGAAGGGAGAGGCCTCGTTTTGGTGGGAGGACACTAACGGGGAACGTCCAGTTGATTCATGGGCGGATTTCAGACGAAGGTTTGAGGCAAAGTTTCTTTCAAGGGCAGAGGAGAACTTAAATATGGAAAAATTCCTGGCACTAAAGCAAGGGAGCTCATCAGTAAAGGAATATGTCAATAAATTTAATCAGTTAGCAAGGTTTGGCTTGGAGTTGGTGAACACGCCAGAGAAGAAAGCTTTGAGGTTCGTTAGAGGCTTGAATGAACCATTGCAAGGGTTGGCTATGACCCACATCCCTATGGGAGCCACCTTTGAAAAGCTAGTAGAAATGGCACTTATGCATGAGGATAAGGCAGTTGAAAAGAAAGGGGATCAGAAGAAACCCCAACAGCAAAATAAGAAGGGTGGTAAAAACAATAATGGCAAAGGGAAGAAGAAATGCTTCAATTGTGGGACGCCTGGCCATCTCAGCAAAGATTGTAGAAAGAAAAAGAAGACTGGTTGTTTTCATTGTGGATATGCGGGACATTTAGTGAAGGACTGTCCAAAGAAGGGGCAAAGGGCAGGGTCTACCTCGGGAGGACAGGTGCAGGCTCTTATGGCACCAGGGCAGGCAAGGGGGCAAGTTCAGGCTATTGCGGCCCCACCGCTGCAAGAAAGAGGTAGAACAATTTCTGTTGAAAGCTTAGTTTTTCTGTTTGATCATCCTGTCCGTACCTTATTCGATTCTGGCGCACCTCATTCGTTTATCTCTGCATCATTAGTTGAATCACTGCACTTGAACACCAGTTTAGTAGAAGATCCCTTGGTCGTTTCAAATCCAATTGGGGGTTCGGCTCATTTGACCATGATATGTTTGGATTTGAAAATCTCTATACTTAGCGTTGAATTTAGATGTGATGCTTATGTATTGGGCTTCACGGGCTATGGGCTAATTTTAGGAATGGATTGGTTGTCTAGAAATAGGGCCATTCTTGATTGTGAAAGGAGAGTAGTTAGGCTTGTGACTCGCCTTGGTAATGCTCTCGACATCTTTTGTAATCCCATAAATTCCGTTATGCTAAGTTATCTTGAATCGCTTGACGCGTTTGTAGAGGACCTGCGATCGGTAGAAGTGGTCCGGGAATATCCGGATGTGTTTGAGGAGGTGAAGGGCTTACCTCCAAAGCGGGAGATAGACTTTCGAATTTATCTTGTGGATAATGCTAAACCCGTATCTTTGCCAGTGCGCCACATGTCTCCTCGTGAAAGGAGGGAACTCAATAAGCAAGTAAAGGAGTTGCTTGAGAAGGGGTTCATAAGACGTAGTATATCGGAGTGGGGTGCTCCAGTAGTTTTTGCCACAAAGGCGGATGGGTCTCTTAGACTTTGTATGGACTATAGAGAACTAAACAAGCTTACTAAAAAGAACCGACACCCACTGCCGAGGATTGACGATCTCTTTGATCAGTTAGTTGGCGCCTTAGTGTTTTCGCAGTTGGACTTAGCCACTGGCTTTCATCAACTGAGAGTGGCTGAGGATAGTATAGATAAGACTGCTTTTAGGACTCCTGACGGATTCTATGAATGACTAGTGATGCCCTTTGGTTTGACAAACGCCCCTGCATATTTTGTTGATTTGATGAGTAGGGTGTTTAGGGAATACCTTAACAAATTCGTGGTAGTCTTTGTGGATGACATCTTAGTCTTTTCTAAGAATAAAGAAGAGCACTCCCTACATCTTAGGGAAGTGTTGGAAACCCTTCGAGCGCATAACCTTAAGGCAAAATTTTCTAAGTGTCACTTCTGGAGGAAGGAAGTACGGTTCTTAGGGCACGTGGTTTCCAAAGAAGGGATAGCAGTGGATCCTGCAAAGGTGGTGGCCATCCAAGATTGGAAGGTCCCTAAAAATGCAACCGAAGTAAGAAGTTTCTTGGGGTTGGCTGGCTATTATAGGAAGTTTATCAAAGACTTCGCAAAAATATCAGCTCCATTAACACGGTTAACGAAGAAGAACCTGGTTTTTACGTGGGACAAAGATTGCGATGATGCGTTCCAACGTTTAAAGAGAGCCTTAACTTCAGCCCCAGTCTTAGTGCTGCCAGACGGGAATAAACCGTTTACCATCTATACTGATGCTTGTGGGACGGGACTTGGCGCGGTCCTCATGCAAGAGGGAAGAGTAATAGCCTATGGTGGAAGGCAGTTGAGGGTTCATGAAAAGAATTACCCCACGCATGACTTAGAGCTAGCCGCAATTGTTTTCGTGCTTAAGTCTTGGCGTCACTATCTTCTTGGTGAGAAATTCGAACTGTTCACTGACCACAAATCATTAAAATACTTATTCTCTCAGAAGGATTTGAATTTAAGGCAGCAACGGTGGATGGAATTCTTAGCCTCCTACGATTTTGAAATAGCATATACCCTGGGCAAGGGTAATGTGGTAGCAGACGCCTTAAGTAGGAAAAGGTTGTCCTTGAGTCCGTTGTTTGTTGAACGACGAAGCTTAGAATTCATCTCCATGTTTGACTTTAGACCCTCTGCTGACCTAGTACCTGGTTTGTTAGCATTCTTGGAGGTTAGACCTACACTTCTAGGACGGGTTGGTGAGGCACAGCGAGACGACCCACAGTTGGTTGAGATAGTAGAAAAGCTCAAAGGGGGGGGGGGGGGAGTCGTCAAGCCATCTTCGTAGGTATACCCTAGACGATAAGGGTTGGTTACGAAGGGATAATAGACTTTGTGTACCACAAGACGAAGACTTAAGGAAGGCCATTCTTGATGATGCTCATCGCTCAAAAATGACCATTCATCCCGGCGGGGATAAGATGTACAAAGATATGAAGCGGGTTTTCTTTTGGGCCGGTATGAAAAAGGATGTGGCCGAGTACGTCGCTAGATGCTTGGTGTGCCAACGAGTTAAAGCAGAACAAAAGAAACCCGGTGGGTTGCTTCACCCATTAGAAGTTCCACTATGGAAATGGGAAAGCATCTCAATGGATTTTGTGGATGGATTACCAAGATCAAGGAAGGGTAACACGGGGATTTGGGTTATAGTAGATAGACTTACTAAAAGCGCCCATTTTATTCCCGTGAAAAGTAAGAGGACTGCTCCGTGGTTGGCTTCTGTATACAATAAGGAGATAGTTCGTTTGCACGGTATTCCTTCTAGTATAGTAAGCGGTCGTGACCCCATCTTTACTAGCGAATTTTGGAAGAGTTTACAAGAGGAGGTAGGGACTCAGCTATGTTTGAGCACCGCATATCATCCTCAGACAGACGGCCAGACCGAGAGGGTGAATCGCATTCTAGAGGATCTTTTAAGGCTTTGTATCCTAGACTTTGGGGGTACATGGGAAGAGCACCTTCCGTTAGTAGAATTCGCATATAACAATAGCTTTCAGTCTAGTATTGGCATGGCACCTTTCGAAGCTCTTTATGGAAGGCCTTGCCGTTCGCCTACATGTTGGTGGGAATCTACCGATAAAATCCTACTTGGGCCCGATATGGTTAGGGAAACCTCGGAGAAGATTGAGTTGATTCGAAGGAGGATGAAAGCAGCACAAGATAGGCAAAAATCGTATGCTGATAAGAGGAGAACAAATCTTGAGTTTTACATTGGGGACATGGTTTTTATCAAAGTGTCTCCGTTACAGAATGTTGTTCGCTTTGGGTCCGTGGGGAAATTAGCACCAAGGTTTGTAGGGCCGTTTCCTGTAAAAAAAAACAGGATTGGGAAGATGGCATATAGGGTGGAGTTGCCTGAGAAACTTAGTGGAGTATACGACGTATTCCATGTATCACATTTGAGGAAGTGTTTGCACAAGACCGCGGAGGTGGTAGAGCCGAGCTTGCTTAAAGAGGTGGAAATAGAGCGTGATGCAACAATTAGACGAGCTCCTACATGCATTCTTGGGTCGGAGATCAAAAAGTTGAGGAATCGAGAGGTCAGACTGGTTAAAGTGTAATGGGGAGATGATGAGAGCAACGCAACTTGGGAGACAGAAGAGAAGATGCGTTCGTTGTACCCTTTTCTTTTTGAGGGTATGTCTTTTAATTTCTCCTTTATCGCTTAGCTTATCTTATCTTATCTTTAGTATGTCCTCTCATTAGTATCTTTGACCTTTAGTTAGGATAATCCTATGGTTGAAACATGTGTTTGAGACATGTTATGTATGATGGATGCAAAATGGATGCAAGTGTTTGCTAGTGGTTGCTCGTGGATGCATATATACACACACTTTAGGCACTAGATCGGCTCAGTCACTACATATTGCATATTGCATATATATGGATGTATTTAGTAAAATGGATGAACGATGGTTGTATTATCATGTGGATGCTGCATTCAGATGATGGTTGTGCACGCATATAGAAGTATTATGTAGCATTAAGAATCTTTTGCATACATAATGGATGCATGGCACGATCATAGTTGCATTAAGGAGGTCAACTGAATCAGTGGACCGCCTGATTTTGCATTAGATACGGACATATACACACACTGTGCATTTAAACATGAAAGCATTAGAAGTCTGTAAGGACAATGGATGCCTGTGTATGATGGATGAGCAGATGGACGTTTGGATGGTAGGATATACATTCTTCCAGACTTGAAGATTTCGGGGACGAAATCCTAAAAGGAGGGGAGAATGTAACACCCCGAATTTTCTATTAACACTAAAGTTGCTAAAATATTAATAAGTGTGTAAGAGGGGGGATGTATCTAATATGAATATAAAAGTGTGTAAGAGGGGGGATGTATCTAATATGAATATAAAAGTGTGTAACAGAGGGGATGTATCTAATATGAATATAAAAGTGTGTAAGAGAGGGGATGTATCTAATATGAATATAAAAGTGTGTAAGAGAGGGGATGTATCTAATATGAATATAATAATATTAATAAGTGTGTAAGAGAGGGGATGTATCTAATATGTATATAAAAACAATAATAAGTGTGTAAAAGGGGGGACGTATCTAATGTGTACATTGTAGAATATATATATATATTGCTGAGTGTTTGCTGAGTCACTTCTGACTCATTGCTGAGTCAACAAGATAAACCCCATCTTGTTTGAACGGCTGCGGTTATTTCTAGGTTAAATCTAATGGCCTAAATGCATTCTAAAATATATAAATAAGTGGGTAGACCCTAAACCTAAATCACTTGTAAAATTAGAGAAGCTACCGTCATGCTGCTGCCATGGAGTTCAGCGTAGCCGTCACAAACTAAGAAGAGGAAGCCTAATCATCTACAACTAAATCTACACAAATCAAATCAAAAGATCTCTCTTTCTCTAATTCTTTTCTTTTGTTGGTGAGTATGATGATTCTCACAAGACTATTACAAACTAATTTGACTCAGTTATGAATGGATCACAAGAAAGTGATGTGATTTGTAATTGTAAATTCTATATATTGTGGATCTCTTATTAAGTTATTATGTTGTCGTATGATGTAAATTATATATGCTATGTCATGCTATGTTGTAAATTCTCTTATGCTATGTCGTGCTATGTTGAGAATCATGTCAAGCTATGTTATACTATCATACTATGCCCTGTTATAAATCATGCTATATTATGTTGAAAAATCATGCTGTTGGATCATGCTTAAAGTTATGTTTTTTTTCTTAATTTAAATGGATCTTGTTTATGGGAATTTGCCTATTAGGTTAGGTGTACAAATAAACTTGAAACTATAATTAAATAAAACTTGATTATGGGAATTTGCCTATTGAGTTAGGTGTACCCATATAAAACCATGTTGTTAAAAAAAATTAGATGATGTTGATTCACACATGTTCATATGTAAGTTTATGAAAATTGATTGAGATCATATTAGGTGAATTTTGAACAAGTTGACACCTTTAGATCCATGACATGTATAATCTATGCAAGTTTCACCCCTTATTATGATTCATTTGGTCACATATACATGTTGTTATTATGATAATCTCTTTTATGCTATGAGTTAGGCTATTCGAGTCTAACATATATTTTGCGAATAAACGTTCAAACGTGGGGTAGGGGTAATATTAGGAATTAATAAATTGGGTGCAACTTTGTAAGATTTTGCATACCATGAATGAATGTCCATAATTGAGTCAATTATGGACATTGTTAAAAATTGGAAGTAATTAATAATTCAAGTAGGGAATTATTAAAATTGGGGAAAGTGGATTATTATTAATAATCAATGCTTAGGACACAAGGTTGGACCCGTTTGTGATGTAAACCTGCCCGGACCCGCCCGGAAAATCCAGTAGTCACAAATGTCGGCCCAATGTGAGAGGTCCTAGGCCCAAACTAAAGCATAACAGTTGTAAAGACACGAGGTTAGACTCTTTTATGGTGTAAGACTGCCCGGACCCGCCCGGCAAATCCGGCTGCCATAAATGCCAGTCTAATGTTAGAGGTCTTTATGAGGTTATGGCCTTAATGAACTAAGAAATACTTAACCAGATAATCATGTAAGGTGGAACATGGGGGTTAAGTAGGTGCCTTGGGTGGCATGAGGAATCTGGTGGTTGCCTTTAGAGGCATTTGAAATACGATTAGACTTAACCAAACACACATGTAAATGAACATGACTAAGTGGGTTAAGTGGGATGGACTAATGGGGACAAGCTTAGGTGGAATGCTTGTGGTAAATAGTGGGGGCCCATTTCAACCAGTATCCCAAAACGTATCTTCGTGGGCTCGACCCAAGTCGAGGACGGGACACGCATACTGGGTTTGACTATAAGAGGCCAAAACAGGGAGCGGTGGCAACGCAAGTCCAACGGGTTTCATATGCGTGTGTGGACCCGGGCTGGTAGGTAAGACGTTGTTGCATCGTGTAGGTATAAGCCGTGCATGTCCGTTGTATCAGGTTGCCACTTTAGGGAGTGATACACCCTACTGTGGGGCCAGCACGGGTATCTACGAGTTAGGGAGCCGATCGAATAATGGGAAGTAGGGTACACCTAGTGGAGATAGGGGCAGGCGGCACCTATGTAGTCAGCTAGGGGTACGTAAAGCCATTGGGAAAGTTTCTAAGTGAAGCTAAGTGGGATGAATCTTTAGGGTGACTGGTGTAGTGCAGTATAGTGTTTATCCTTTAGTATTTAGGAGCGCCTATAACGTTGCCTTTAGCGATTGTCTATGTCCTTAATCTGCTCTTCATAGACATTTTCTTGTTTTCCAGCTTATGCCTTAGTCCAGTTATTTTGGTAATAGTATTGTAGAATTATCATATTCACCAGACTTTATGTATGACCCCCTCTTTTCCATCCTTTTTCTACCTTCAGGTCCGCAGGTTGGGCCAAGTTCTAGTGGAGTCTAGTTGGATCGCTTATCTTCTGGAAAGCTTGGACTGCTGAAGTAAAGTCCAGCTTGTTATCTTTCTTTTTAATGGCTATTCATGTAATGGGATTATGTACTTGTTTTATCAAGATAGATATTGTACTTGACATTGAATATGGTGTTATGATGTAATCAAACATGTTTTGACTTCTGCTACAATGAAATAAAGTTTTTGAATTTCCAAGTACTATTTTATATCTGTCTTGTTGTAATTTTACTGTTCTATATTCACTTAAAACCTCCATGGAAGTTAATGCATTCCCTTTGTGAGTGACATTAATGGACGTGGGGTGTTACAATAGACTTGATTCGAAGATGAATGAAGATAGCACAGGACCGGCAAAAGTCAAACGCTGACAAGAGACGAACCGATCTTGAGTTCGATGTTGGAGACATGGTTTTTATTAAAGTGTCATCGTTGAGGAATGTAGTTCGCTTTGGGGAGTGTGTGTAATGACCCGAGATTTTGTCGACTTTGGTTATCGCCATAAACTCAATGATGACTAACCAAACATCGAAAAATACTGGTCATAAATGAAAGAAATTAGAGGGTGAGAATAGATAAGATAGAAACATAGAATAGAAGAAGAAGAAAAACACAACATCAGAGTAACATGAATCTCACAGTGGAACGAACAACATATAATAGATAATATATCCTTGAAATAAAATCATTATATGTATACAATAACATCATCAGAGTACAACACTTACAACACATCAGAAATAAACTATAGCTATATGATCATGAAGCCTCATGCTCCAAGCTCTTTCAGTATATCTGTAAATCCCGACTACTTGACTGCCCGTACAAATTTAGGCACCCAAGAGTTTAGGGAAAACAACAAAATAAACTCCGGGTCAGTCATGGGACTGGTATGAGTAAAACAGTGTAAAACAGTTTGAACAAGTAAACGATATCTCATAAGACCACGCCGTATTATGGAACAGGTTTTTTCCCTTATGAGAATCCAAATTATCTTTATATCAAAAACCTTTTGATACTATAATAATGTCTATCAACCACAATATAATAACCATCTAGCAGAAACGCTTTCATCTCATGTTCTACATATATAGTATACAATCAAAACCGCAAGCACGTATTGGGTAATGAATTTCCAACCATGACAAGGTATGGAACCACCTTTCGCTAGTGTACCTCTAGAAAGGAATACACTGGGTTCAACAAGAACATCTTGCAACCCGGCCACACATGACCGACCACTCATTTCGCTTAAGTGTATCGAATGTATATCACCAACGGTTGGGATCAGCAACCGTTTCCCGAATGGGACAGCATCAACAATAGATTTTTAGAAGTAAATGAAAACTCTAGATCAGGTGATTATACACCCTACTTCGGTGCGACCGACTTAGCCATGATGCCTGCCCGATTTCTGTCATTTACCGGATGTGAGGCTAGAAGCTACGCTTTATAATCACACCAAATTCACTTTGAATGCCACATCGTCAAATCCATCAAATCACCGATTGACATCCTCAACCATACATTATGTGTTAGCTAAAAGAAGTTTCCTTCTCCGCTTCCACTCTTGGTACGGTTGGAGAAATCAATATACGTGATCGTCTGGAAATACTTTGTTAGACATTCGTCCATACAAGTCATCCAGGAACAAGATGAACCGAAGGCACTATTCTGTAAACAGGATAGCCCTTGCATAACTCCGTCTTCAATTTCCTTTGGCGTATATGATTCGCAACGCTTATGCCAATACAGAGTGGTTCTTTGGATAATAATCCAACCGGTCTCTCCATATTAACAACATTAAAATGGTCAAAACTTCGATAGTCTGTGATTTAACTATCGAAGAAAATAGGTGTGCAAACAATGATATTATTTCCAAATGGAAATTTATATTGATCAAACATCATTCAACATTTATCTCTTTATTTCATTTAGTTACTTATCTCATGTTTCCCTATATTTAATATTTCTTATCTTCTAAATTTGGAAAATATACATTATTAACAATGGAAAACATTTCCATTTCTTGTTTTCTTTATTAGAAAACATTTCTGGTTTCTTATTTGGAAAACATTTCCAAAGCTTCTTCATTGGACTTAGACAGATGTTTAAACAAACCATCGCGATGCCAACTCAAACCATTTCCTTTAATTACTGAATTCACTTAACCATCCTTTACTATCGAACCTTAACCATTCCTTAGTTAAAATGAAGTCAATCAAGTTGGGGTAATACTACCTCTCAGACCTTAACTGAACAATGTTTCTAACCTTGAAATAGGCAAAGTTCACCCTTCTAATTCTTTAACAAACTTCCTTACGTAAATCTCTTTCAAATATTTTCTATTCGATAATTCTTTCCTTCGATAAGGTATATTCGATAACTCTATTCAATTTATTCTATTTACTTAACTCTTTTGATTTAACTCTAACTCTATTCACTTAGCTCCTATCGAATAAACTATATTCGATAACTCTTTTAGTTCTATTCGAATAAACTATATTCGATTAACTCCTTTTACTTTATTCGAATAAACTATATTCGATTAACTCATTTGATTTAACTCTAATCGATTTACTCCATCGAATAACTAAATTCGATAACTCCTTCGATTAACTAATAATCGATAATTCCTTTCCTTTAACTCTATTCGAATAACTAATATTCGATAAACTCCATTTGAATAACTCTAGTTCGATTTACTCTAACTGATTAACTCTAACTGGTTTAACTCTAACTGGTTAACTCTAATTGATTAACACTAACTGGTTAACTCTAACTGGTTAACTCTAATTGATTAACTCTAACTGGTTAACTCTAACTGGTTAACTCTAATTGATTAAATATAACTGGTTAACTCTTATTCTAATAACAAATATTTGATTAACTCTATTCAGCTAACTCGACTCGACTAACCCCTTTTCGAATAACATATTCGATTTACTAACTTTCGAATACCTTATTTGATTGACTCCCTTCAAATACCATATTCGATTTAACTCTATTCGAATAGCTAAATTCGATTAACTCCTTTTCGAATAAACTATTCATTTATAAAGATTTACTTTTAGTAACGGTTCTTCACTTTATAAATGATTTCCTTCTTATAACATCCTATTCGGTTATTAACAAATTTCCTTTTCAAATCTATTCTTTGATTTTATAATTCCCCTTTTCTAAATATCTCCTATTTATAAATATTCCAATTTATAAATATTTCTTATTTATAAATATTGCATTTATAAATATTTTGTTTTCAAATATCACTTTGAAAATATTCCCTTATCAACATTTCGGTATGTTATGGTATTCAACATATCAAATCACGATGATCAGTATCGTTCAAACACATATAATTGACAATAGATTATATATCACATCATATATCAAAATATATGAAAAACAATAAAATAACTGTTGAGGAACCCAGTTGGGTCCCTCCAACCTGTCTCCCTACATCCACAGATGTTATACAATATAAAATCAACATCACTTTCAGTTCCATATGATATATTCTGTTAAACAGAATCAATATAGAAATTCAACTAACTGACTAGCAGTTCAATCAAATAGTCAACACACAGTCAATCAACCAATATTTAAAAGTTCTAAAATACAACATGAAATTATAAACTGTTCAGAGTTAGTGAGATTTACTCACATTGGCAGTTCATCGTTAAAGAACGATAAACTGTTGTTTGATTTGAATCAAACAGTTTATTTCGCCATAAATTCAAACAAGCTCCTATCCACTTCCAGTCAGTTCCATTGGGTAGTGTCCGTCCATATGATCCTGTCGGATCTTGTTTCGCCGAATTCCGATAATATATGAACGAGTTATTCAAGTTCGAAGTGTATATATTTTTAAATAAAATAAAACATGGATTTTTTATTTAATGGGCCTTAACTTTTGTCTTGAGCCCATACCAAATCCTGAACCCAAAACCGAAGTTCCTTCTTTTCCTATGAACACCGCAAATACCAGATATCCAACACACCATTTTTCCAGACTTTGAGCTCTCATAACTCCCTCGACAATCCACGAATTCTCGTACTGATTTGACCATTTAGATCATCTCCGCAAAAGCTTTAACTCCTGCCCATCCATGTTAACCTCGAACTCCACTTCTCGCCTGTGACTTTCAGAGCCTCGTGCAACTACAGTAAGAGCACCAAACACTTTTCATTCCTAAACTCCACAAATCGTGAACGTCTTCCTCCACATCTCCTCCTTCTCTCAAAAATTCAACAAACCAATTTCACAATTGCATTCTTCCTCAGAAACTCTATCGACTCATACTAGAATCATACCACTCGCACCCCAAAATCATTGCGTCGTGTTCCAGCTTCGGAACCGCAGTATAGAGGGGAGATCGACATCTTTTTATTTATTAAAATCCGAAAAACCCACAACTGAAACCATTCGATCTCAAGAACTCAAGACAATCCTCCGTTACTCCATCGATGCCTCAAAATCGAAAAAATCAACAACCCTAGAAAACCCGGTATACACAAAAACTCATCGCACACGTCCAAACCAGTACAGGATTGAACCTTTTTGCACGACGAACTCAACCAAATAGGGTTCAAGATTTTTATATTTATCTTTGATTTGTGTTTGATTTTAGAAGATGATTCCCCTTGCGTTTTAAAGAGAAACTTGTGGCGGCGGGTTGTTTGACTGTGGGATTAAAATGCTAGGGTTAGAAGGAAGTTGAATATTTATAGGTAGATTTTATAATATTATATTCGATTAAAATATTAATTTTTAATCAACTGCAGTTTGTATTTATCCCTTAAAAATACATGTGATCACATACGATACCCAAAAATCATGAAAATTGGCATACTGGTAGAGTTCGACATTACGGTCCCAAAGAAACTGGTTTCGTCGAATTCCGACATCGTATGCTCACATAACGTATTTTTAACCGTCGAAATACTGACTGTTTCTCACTCTAAAAATCTGTACGACCACACAGTGACTCTAAAAATCACGAAACTGGAAATCTAACAACTATTTGACATTGCGGATCCAACAAAATTAGTTTCGTCGAATTCCGACTTCGTTTGCAAAAGTGACTATTTTTAAAGTCTTGGATGACCCATTTAAATATATAAATATAATTAAATATAATTAAATTAAATATAAATAAATTTATATTATCATATATATTCACAGTGGAATACCATACAACTCTAGAATATTCCTATATGAATTTCTAACTTGATATTTCAATCTGGGTCAACCCGATATTCGATTTATATTGAAATCCATTTTTAAAATATAAATAATTCCTTTAAAAATTATAAAGGAATTCCACAACGACTTTTCTGAAATTTGATTTGGACGTGAATCAAAATCTACACAATGAAATCTCTATTTTTCTCTTCCACTAGAAAGATATACTCCACCAGCTCCACACGTTTCTTGTTTCATAGAAATCCGGCTTAAAACGAATCATGTACATTCAGTTGAAGTTTGAATCGCCAAATTACGAACTACCGTGCCATTTCAAGCTCTATTTTAAATTATATTATAACTCTACGTTCAAACTGTCGTTTATATAACATATTCGTTATTCTAATTCAATTCCAAGCTGAATTAAATATCACAGATGATCCAGTTCACACCATATCGCCATTTCAGCCAATTCTGATTATTTCAGAATTAAATATATTATTTAATTATTATTTTAATTAAATATTCATCATTATTTAATTCCACGACCATTTAATTCACTATATCACTATTTATATAATTAAATAAATTAATTATAATACCTCTGCTAATGCGGGTCATTACAATCTTCCCCACTTAAAATAATTTCGTCCTCGAAATTGCTAAAAGGTAGAGGACGACCCTATCGACTGGTTAGAACATATTTGTTCACTTCTTAACTTCAATTTCAACTGAGCCAATTTAATTTCAATTAAATTATTAATTAATTCTTATCAACGAAAATTTCCAAAAATCGTGAAAATTTTCTAATGCCTTAACTCTTCGAAAAATTTTGCCAGCACCTCCTTTGTACTGGTCAATCGGTCAAACTCCAACTCGCCTCTCTGGGCCATCTCCATCCCAAAAGAAAATCAAACGGCCAAGCGGCTTGCCAATTCGGCTCATAAATCTTATATCCAATAGAAACATAAACTTGTACCTTTTTGTCGGCATATCATTATATCTTTTCCACCTGTTATCAATTCAGCAAATACAAAGGTCATCCCAATCAAATTCCAATCTGCTTTTATCCACAACACAACCATTCGCTTATATCCGAGCCAAATATCATTTCAACTCGAGTTTCTTCTCGATTCCCAACTCTTAACTTGATTATCACATTACACTTCAAATTTGAATCTCACAATCCAATTTTTCTTGATATCATTCTAATTCAACCTCAGTTACCACTTTACTGGCTTTACTTTAATTCAATTTTGCTTTCACAAATTTCTGTTAAATTTGTTTTTAATTCAAACAGTCTTTCCCTGGGAGTTTTTAAACAGTTTACTCTTAAAAATCAAATTTTCCCTTTGAACATGCCACTGAGCCCTTAATTAATATTCCATTAGTTAAATTACTTCTCTATTTCTTTATCAATATTTGTTAACCAAATATTTTCAATAACCATATTGGCCTTTTATGTTATTTGGAAAACATTTCCGAATATCGCCTTCCTTTATTTTCTAAACTTCAGATAATATATGCTATTTATAATTGGAAAATATTCCAATTAATTATCTCTTTTCCGATCTCGTTTATTTCTATACTTAGGAAATATTCTTTATTATATTTCCAAGCTTACACTTATTTGGGTTAAAACGGATGTTGTGTAAAACATCGTTACGACAACCCAAATACTATATTCAACTAACTCTTATTCAACATTGATCTTCGAGCCTGAAATCTTACTATTTATTTGTTAATAATGAAATCAATCAAGTTGGGGGTATAACTACCTCTCAGACCTTGACTGAATAACATTTATAACGTCAAAACAGATATGACTACTTACTCGAATAATCAATACCATACAACTACTTATTCACCTTTAAACACGTATACGCTTCCTCTTCCTATTCTTACTAGATTTTATTCTTAATCTTCTTTTTTGATTTTACTATTCTATTTCTAAGTTCGTTTCCTTATCGACTTTTATATATATATCGATACGTTGATTTCTAACTGTCAAATTATCTTAAAAATATTCTAACTCCTTAAATTCCCGGAAAAATTCGCCATAACCTCCTTTGTACCAGGAGCATCCGGATATTTCAAATAGCCTCCCATGGCCCTCACCAATCCAAAAGAAAAAGAAAAAGCCAAGCTGCTAGCCGATACGGCGCATAAAATCTCATATATGAATTAAATACATATCTTTTCGTCGAGCATTCTATTTATATACCTTCATACCTTATCCATACCTATCTCATGTATATTTATACCTTCCCAATCTATTTTAACTATACCTGATCGTTTTAACTCAATTCGTTAATTAATTTGTTAATTAACTCTTTATTCTATTTAACTCTTATATTTTAACATGACATGTTCAAATATATTTTAACTTGCTTATTTACTAATTTGAATCCAAATTTCAAATTTAATTTCTATATTCAATTTCGAATATCCATTTACAAATCCAATTCACCTTGCAAAGTTCAACTTCAAATTCAAAACTCAATTAACTAATTCCTCTTCGACTTAGTTAATTCTATTCAATTTCTATTCAAATTTTATATCACTTCTATTATTCAAATCTATATATCAAATTCAATTATTCAAATTCTATATATCAAATTCTATTCAAATTCTATATATCAAATTCTATTCAAATTCTATATTATAAATCCCATTTGAATTTCTATATTCAAATTCTATATTTAAATTCCTTTTGAATTCTAAATTCAATTTCTATTTCAATTCCATTGAATTTCATATATTCAAACTCCCTTTGAATTTCTATATTCAATTTCTATTTCAATTCCATTGAATTTCATATATTCAAACTCCCTTTTGAATTTCTATATTCATTTTCTATATATTCAATTTCTATATATCAAATTCCATATATCAAATTCTATATATCAAATTCTATATTATAAATCCCATTTGAAATTCAACACAACTTGTTTTTCCCAAAACAAATTCAAAACAGTATTTCTGGTAGTAATTCGTCACTTACAACTCGAAAATGAATACTGATGATGCAGCTATCATCATCAGAATCTATTTTCTAGCGATCGAAGTGAGTTCAATACTATAAAACCATTTCTAAACATTTCCACTTTGAAATTCATTTCAAAATATAATTCACACTGCTTGTAAAACAATTTAAAATCTCCCAGGATCTTAAATTTTCCTTACTTTTAATCCAAATCCATTTACAAACACTTATCCAATTTTCCATAATTTTAATTCAATTTCTGGTTTAAAATTTCAGATTAAACTCATCTGATTTCACGTATTTCACTTATATGAATTCTGATTGGTTATTTACATAACCATTTAATGTATAATCTTACTCGATTATAATCACAACCAATATATCCAATATATTATAATTTTGATATATATATCTTCTCTATATCAAGATATACCTTGGGTAAACTTATTTTAATTTACCCTCTTTTCAAAACATACCGTGTCGACCCATCGTATTCGAGTGTTTAGTAACTCCTACCGATACAGTGGATCAAACTGATCGACCAGAACTCATAAACGACTCAACCAATAAATCTCCACAATATAAAACAATTTTTATATCAATAACAAATACGCTCACTCGTATATATACACTCAACTCAGTCTAGAGTATTACTAACACCATCTCTACTGAGTCACGCCACAGAGCCAAGGTAATTCTTAACTTAAGCTCTGATACCAACTGTAACGACCCGGGATTTTGTCGACTTTGGTTATCGCCATAAACTCAATGATGACTATCCAAACATCGAAAAATACCGGTCATAAATGAAAGAAATTAGAGGGTAAGAATAGATAAGATAGAAACATAGAATAGAAGAAGAAGAAGAACACAACATCAGAGTAACACGAATCTCACAGCGGAACGAACAACATATAATAGATAATATATCCTTGAAATAAAATCATTATATGTATACAATAACATTATCAGAGTAAAACACTTACAACACAGCGGAAATAAACTATAGCTATATGATCCTGAAGCCTCCTGCTCCAAGCTCTTCCAGTATATCTGTAAATCCCGACTACTTGACTGCCCGTACAAATTTAGGCAACCAAGGGTTTAAGGAAAACAACAAAATAAACTCCGGGTCAATCATGAGACTGGTATGAGTAAAGCAGTGTAAAACAGTTTGAACAAGTAAATGATATCTCATAAGACCACGCCGTATAACGGAATGGGTTTTTCCCTTTTGAGAATCCAAATTATCTTTATATCAAAAACCTTTTGATATTATAATAATGTCTATCAACCACAATATAATAACCATCTAGCAGAAACGCTTTCATCTCACGTTCTACATATATAGTATACAATCAAAACCGCAAGCACGTATTGGGTAATGGATTTCCAACTATGACAAGGTATGGAACCACCTTTCGCTAGTGTACCTCTAGAAAGGAATACACTGGGTTCAACAAGAACATCTTGCGACCCGGCCACATGACCGACCACTCATTTCGCTTGAGTGTATCTAATGTATATCACCAACGGTTGGGATCAGCAACCGTTTCCCGAATGGGACAGCATCAACAATAGATTTTTAGAAGTAAATGAAAACTCTAGATCAGGTGATTATACACCCTACTTCGGTGCGACTGACTTAGCCATGCTGCCTGCCCGATTTCGGTCATTTACCGGATGTGAGGCTAGAAGCTACGCTTTATCATCACACCAAATTCACTTTGAATGCCACATCGTCAAATCCATCAAATCATCGATTGACATCCTCAACCATACATTATGTGTTAGCTAAAAGAAGTTTCCTTCTCCGCTTCCACTCTTGGTACGGTTGGAGAAATCAATATACGTGATCGTCTGGAAATACTCTGTCAGACATTCGTCCATACAAGTCATCTAGGAACAGGATGAACCGAAGGCACTATTCTGTAAACAGGATAGCCCTTGCATAACTCCGTCTTCAATTTTCTTTGGCATATATGATTCGCAACGCTTATGCCAATACAGAGTGGTTCTTTGGATAATAATCCAACCGGTCTCTCCATATTAACAACGTTAAAATGGTCAAAACTTTAATAGTCTGTGATTTAACTATCAAAGAAAACAGGTGTGCAAACAACGATATTATTTCCAAATGGAAATTTATATCGATCAAACATCATTCAACATTTATCTCTTTATCACATTTAGTTACTTATCTCCTGTTTCCCTATATTCAATATTTCTTATCTTCTAAATTTGGAAAATATACGTTATTAACAATGGAAAACATTTCCATTTCTTTTTTTCTTTATTAGAAAACATTTCTGGTTTCTTATTTGGAAAACATTTCCAAATCTTCTTCATTGGACTTAGACAGATGTTTAAACAAACCATCGCGATGCCAACTCAAACCATTTCCTTTAATTACTAAATTCACTTAACCATTCTTTACTATCGAACCTTAACCATTTCTTAGTTAAAATGAAGTCAATCAAGTTGGGGTAATACTACCTCTCAGACCTTAACTGAACAAGGTTCTAACCTTGAAATAGGAAAAGTTCACCCTTCTAATTCTTTAACAAACTTCCTTATGTAACTCTCTTTCAAATCTTTTCTATTCGATAATTCTTTCCTTAGACAAGGTATATTCGATAACTCTATTCAATTTATTCTATTTACTTAACTCTTTTGATTTAACTCTAACTCTGTTCACTTAGCTCCTATCGAATAAAATATATTCGATAACTCTTTTAATTCTATTCGAATAAACTATATTTGATTAACTCCTTTTACTTTATTCGAATAAACTATATTCAATTAACTCATTTAATTTAACTCTAATCGATTTACTCCATCGAATAACTAAATTCGATAACTCCTTCGATTAACTAATAATCGATAATTCCTTTCCTTTAACTCTATTCGAATAACTAATATTCGATAAACTCCATTTGAATAACTCTAGTTCGATTTACTCTAACTGATTAACTCTAACGGGTTTAACTCTAACTGGTTAACTCTAATTGATTAACTCTAACTGGTTAACTCTTACTGGTTTACTCTAATTGATTAACTCTAACTGGTTAACTCTAACTGGTTAACTCTAATTGATTAACTCTAACTGGTTAACTCTTATTCGAATAAAAAATATTTGATTAACTCTATTCAGCTAACTCTACTCGACTAACCCCTTTTCGAATAACATATTCGATTTACTAACTTTCGAATACCTTATTCGATTGACTCCCTTCAAATACCATATTCGATTTAATTCTATTCGAATAACTAAATTCGATTAACTCCTTTTCGAATAAACTATTCATTTATAAAGATTTGCTTTTAGTAACGGTTCTTCACTTTATAAATGATTTCCTTCTTATAACATCCTATTCGGTTATAAACAAATTTCCTTTTCAAATCTATTCTTTGATTTTATAATTCCCCTTTTCTAAATATTCCAATTTATAATTATTTCTTATTTATAAATATTCCATTTATAAATATTTTGTTTTCAAATATCACATTGAAAATATTCCCTTATCAACATTTCGGTATGTTATGGTATTCAACATATCAAATCACGATGATCAGTATCGTTCAAACACATATAATCGACAACCGATTATATATCACATCATATAACACAATATATGAACATCAATAAAATAACTGTTGAGGAACCCAGTTGGGTCCCTCCAACTTGTCTCCCTGCATCCACAGATGTTATAAAATATAAAATCAACATCACTTTCAGTTCCATATGATATATTCTGTTAAACATAATCAATATAGAAATTCAACTAACTGACTAGCAGTTCAATCAAATAGTCAACACATAGTCAATCAGCCAATATTTAATAGTTCTAAAATACAACATGAAATTATAAACTGTTCAGAGTTAGTGAGATTTACTCACATTGGCAGTTCATCGTTAAAGAACGATAAACTGTTGTTTGATTTGAATCAAACAGTTTATTTCGCCATAAATTCAAACAAGCTCCTATCCACTTCCAGTCAGTTCCATTGGGAAGTGTCCGTCCATACGATCATGTCGGATCTTGTTTCGTTGAATTCCGATAATATATGAACGAGTTATTCAAGTTCGAAGTTTATATATATTTAAATAAAATGAAACATGGATTTTTAATTTAATGGGCCTTAACTTTTGTCTTGAGCCCATACCAAATCCTGAACCCAAAACCGAAGTTCCTTCTTCTCCTATGAACACCGCAAATACCAGACATCCAACGCACCATTTTACCAGGCTTTGAGCTCTCCTAACTCCCTCGACAATCCACGAATTCTCGTACTGATTTCACCATTTAGATCATCTTCACAAAAGCTTCAACTCCCGCCCATCCATGTTAACCTCGAACTCCACTTCTCGCCCGTGAATTTCAGAGCCTCGCGCAACTACAGTAAGAGCACCGAACACATTTCATGCCTAAACTCCACAAACCGTGAACGTCTTCCTCCACATCTCCTCCTTCTCTCAAAAATTCAGCAAACCAATTTCACAATTGCATTCTTCCTCAGAAACTCTATCGACTCATACTAGAATCATACCACTTGCACCCCAAAATCATTGCATCGTGTTCCAGCTTCGGAACCGCAGTACAGAGGGGAGATCAACATCTTTTTATTTATTAAAATCCCAAAAACCCACAACTGAAGCCATTCGATCTCAAGAACTCAAGGCAATCCTCCTTTACTCCATCGATGCCTCAAAATTGAACAAATCAACAACCCTAGAAAACCCGGTATACACAAAAACTAATCGCACACGTCCAAACCAGTACAGGATTGAACCTTTTTGCATGACGAACTCAACCAAATAGGGTTCAAGATTTTTGTATTTATCTTTGATTTGTGTTTGATTCTAGAAGATGATTCCCCTTGCATTTTAAAGAGAAACTTGTGGCGGTGGGTTGTTTGACTGTGGGATTAAAATGCTAGGGTTAGAAGGAAGTTGAATATTTATAGGTAGATTTTATAATATTATATTCGATTAAAATATTAATTTTTAATCAACTGGAGTTTGTATTTATCCCTTAAAAATTCCAGTGATCACATACGATACCCAAAAATCATGAAAATTGGCATACTGGTAGAGTTCGACATTACGGTCCGAACGAAACTGGTTTCGTCAAATTCCGACATCGTATGCTCACACAACGTATTTTTAACCGTCGAAATACTATTGTTTCTCACTCTAAAAATCCGTACGACCACATAGTGACTCTAAAAATCATGAAACTGGAAATCTAACAACTATTTGACATTGCGGATCCAACAAAATTAGTTTCGTCGAATTCCGACTTCGTTTGCAAAAGTGGCTATTTTTAAAGTCCTGGATGACCCATTTAAGTATATAAATATATTTAAATATAATTAAATTAAATATAAATAAATTTATATTATCGTATATATTCACAGTGGAATACCATACAGCTCTAGAATATTCCTATATGAATTTCTAACTTGATATTTCAATCTGGGTCAACCCGATATTCGATTTATATTGAAATCCCTTTTAAAATATAAATAATTCCTTTATAAATTATAAAGGAATTCCACAGCGACTTTTCTGAAATTTGATTTGGACGTGAATCAAAATCTACACAATGAAATCTCTATTTTTCTCTTCCACTAGAAAGATATACTCCACCAGCTCCACACGTTTCTTGTTTCATAGAAATCCGACTTAAAAGGAATCATGTACATTCAGTTGAAGTTTGAATCGCCAAATTACGAACTGCCGCGCCATTTCAAGCTCTATTTTAAATTATATTATAACTCTACATTCAAACTGTCGTTTATATAACATATTCGTTATTCTAATTCAATTCCAAGTTAAATTAAATATCACAGATGATCAAGTTCACACCATATCGCCATTTCAGCCAATTCTGATTATTTCAGAATTAAATATATTATTTAATTATTATTTTAATTAAATATTCATCATTATTTAATTCCACGACCATTTAATTCACTATATCACTATTTATATAATTAAATTAATTAATTATAATACCTCTGCCAATGCGGGTCATTACAGTGTGGGTAAATTAGCACCAAGGTTCGTAGGACCCTTTCCCATTACAGAGAGGATTGGACAGACGATGTATAAAGTGAAGTTGCCGAAGAAGCTTAGTGGTGTTCATGACGTGTTTCTCGTGTCGCATTTGTGGAAGTGTTTACATGATACCGTGGAAGTAGTGGAGCCTAGCATGCTTAGAGAAGTGGAAGTGGAGCGAGATGCCACGATTGGACGAGCTCCTACATGCATCCTTGGGTCGAAGGTCAAGAAATTATGCAACCAAGAGGTCAAGTTGGTCAAAGTACAATGGGGAGATGATTAAGGAAACACAACTTGGGAGGCGGAACATAAGATGCGTGCGTCGTACCCTTTCCTTTTTGAGGGTATGTTCTTAATTTCTCCTTTTTCTACCGCTTTGTTTGTACTTGTTCTATCGTTTAGTATGTCCTCTCGTTTACCTCTTCGATCTTTCGATAGGAAAATCCTATGGTTGTAAACATGTGTTTGAGACATGCTATGTTTGGTGGATGCAAGTGTATGCAAGTGTTTGCTAGTGGTTGCTCGTGGATGCATTTACACACACATTAGGCACTAGATCGGCTCAATCACTTTCATATTGCATATGAATAAGTGTGCATATTTAAATTAATGGATGTATATTGATTGTGTTATCATATGATTGTTGCAATTGAATGAAATGATTGTGCACTCATGTAGAAATAATATGTATCATTAGGATTCTTTTGCATACATAATGGACGCATGGCACTATCATGATTTGCAAAGGAGGTCAACTGAATCAGTAGACCGCCTGATTTTGCATTGGATAAGGAACATATACACACACTTTTGCATATGTTCATATGGCATTAGAAATATTTTAAGTACCATGGATGCCTGTGATTTATAGTTGAGTAGATGGATGACTGGATGGTAGGATATACATTCTTCTTGACTTGAAGATTTCGGGGACGAAATCCTTTAAGGAGGGGAGAATGTAACACCTCGTAATTTTAAATATTAAAACTGACAAATTAAAGAATACTTAATTTTTAGAAGAGGAATTAAGGGAAACGGGTTGCGCCATTGCGTTCATCTCGGAATTTTACTTGAGATAGAGTTCGAGTTTGCGTAAAACTGATGCAGCAGAAGAAGTTATGGAGGTTAGAAGATTTCAGTTTAAAACCATAATTAAAATAAAATATTCAAATAGCAAAGGCGAGAAGAGGAAACACGGAACCGACCACGTTTCGGGGGTCGACCTAAGTCCCACTAGGTCAACACCAGTGTCGACTTAGGATCTTTGGGGTCGACACCGAGGTCGACATAGGTGTCGACCCCCCTCCCCTCATAGGGGTCGACCCCATCGGCCTGATCTAGGCAGTGACGATTTTTGATTGATTAGGGCATATGTGGCATCCTCTAATTAGCTGGGTGATGTGTCATTGTGAAATGGATGGTTTAGATTGATCCTAAACTAATCTAAGAACTCTAATTTATCCTACACATCTATATAAACACTCATAAACCTAAACCCTAATCTAAACTAAATTCATTCAAAAGACGCCATCTTGTTGCATCCTAAACTAAGCTAGTCTCTTCTGCAACAAATTAAAAGGGATTCTAGAACAACAACGAACAAATATATTTTTTCTTCTATCACTGTGAGTATAGTTGCTTTCACAAGATAATTAATTAAAATAATTATGATAAGTTGTGATCTGGACTGTATGAATATGCCTGTTGAATCATATGCTATTAGCCAGTTTTGTTATCATCTATTTTGTTAATATATGCCAGTTTGTTATCATATGTAATTAGATTCATTTTATGATGTTAATTCTTATGTCTAATTACATATGCTTGGTTAGATTCATCTATGCAAGTTATGCAAGTTTATCTATGCAAGTTTAAATGCAAGTTATGTTCATCTATACAAGTTATGTTTATCTATGCAAGTTATGCAAGTTTATCTATGCAAGTTATGTTCATTTATGCAAGTTATACAAGTTTATATGCAAGTTATGTTCATCTATGCAAGTTATGCAAGTTTATATGCAAGTTATGTTCATCTATGCAAGTTATGCAAGTTTATATGCAAGTTATGTTCATCTATGCAAGTTATGCGAGTTTATATGCAAGTTATGTTCATCTATGCAAGTTTATATGCAGGTTATGTTCATCTATGCAAGTTTATGCTTATATGTTTAGATCCATGCCAGTTCTTATGTTTAGATCTATGTTAGTTTACATTGCATATGTTAATTGGATCCATCTTATATGCTAGTTCACGTTTGTATGCCTAATTAGATTTATGTTGTTCTATGCCAAGTTTGTGTTACACATGCTTAATTAGATCTATATTGTTTTATGCCAGTGTGGATGTCATATGCCTCTTTTTTTCCCTTTTCTTACGAGTTAGGCTAAAAGCGAGCCTAATTTATTATGTGAATTATACGTACGAACGACGTGGGAACGTTGGGGAATAGTTTGGGAAATATTAAATATTGGATATTATGTAATTGGCATAAATTGGTTAGTAACCATGTAATTAACTTAAGACATAAATTGGTATAGTTTATATACATGGAAATTATGGACATAATTTGGAGGATAATTATGAACATTGCTTGAATTGGAAATTATGGACAATTTGAAATAGGAATATTAATTCAAATTGGGGTTGAATAATAAAATGAGATAATGAACATGCCTAACCCGAGGTTAGATTAAGTTGCGGTGTAAGACTCCCCGGAATCACCAGGCACATCCAGCAACCGCAACAACAGGTCTAATGTGAGTAGTTAGTGCATCAAACCCAAAACCCGAGTTTATAATGAGTTTGCAGTAGAAGTCTGCCCGGAACCGCTCAGCACTTCCAGCAGCCGCAAACAACAGTTCTAATGTGGGAGGTTGGTGCATTAATAAATCAATTAATGCTAATGAACAGACATGCCAAGAATGGTAAGGTTAAGTAACATATGAATAGGCGACACTTAACCAATACAACATGTTAATTAAACAAATGGGTGGGGTTAGGTTAAATTGAGAACACTTAACCGTTATAACATGTTGACTAGGAAACCCTAGTAACGGGACCTATTTCAGCAGTAACCCACATAGATGTATCATGGTACCCTGAACTAAGCATGGTGGGGAACGACTACTGGGTTGATTATAAGCGGTCAAAATAGCGGCAGGTGGTGCGTTAGTGTAGGTTCTGACAGAGTATGGGCATGCACATGCTTCAGAGTGAAAAAATCAGGCACTAGGCATCAGTAGTTATACACTGTGCATCTTGAATTGTGTCGGGTTTCCATCATAGGGATCGATACACCCCATGGTGGGACCAGGACAGGTATCTACAAACAAGCCGGGCCGAATGACACAAGTGATAAATACACACGAGTTAGGGAGCCGATCGAATGGGAAGGGTAGTGGGTACAACTAGTGGAGATAGGGGCAACGACACTTATGACAGCAGCTAGGGGTACACGAAACTACCATTATTATTATTATCATTATGATTAAAAGAGGGATCAACTTTTAGAGTAAATAGGGTTGGTGCAGTGTATTAATTATCCTATAGTAATTAGAAGCACAATCAATGTTTACCTTATTCATCGTGCTTACCTTGTCATACATGCTTATGTTACAGTCATTTCTTACTTTCCAGTTTATGTTCTTATCCTGTTACTTTAATGATTATATTGTTAAAGTTACTGGACTCGCCAGACTTTATGTCTGACCTCGTTTGTTTTGCCCTTTTTCTTTTCGTTTCCTCCCTAGGTTCTCAGGGTGGGCCTACTGGAGCTTGATTTGGATCTCTTTCTATCTCTTTTGGAAGTGCTTGGATTGCTGAAAGTAAAAGTTTGGCTTATCTTTTTTTATGGCTAATTATGTTGGGGTTATGCTTTTTGTCTTATGTACTCAGAAATTAATTTGTCAATATGGATATTAAGTGTACTTGGTTTTATTGTTGATTTTGGTATTGTAACCAATCTATTTCTCTGCTACAATGAAGTTGTTTTAGATTTTTAAAGTACCAATATATGTATTTGTCTTGTTATATTCTGTTCTATACACTTATAATACTCCATGAAAGTTAATTCATTCCCTTAGTGGGTGACATTAATGGACATGGGGTGTTACAAGATGGATTTACAGAATTGTGCCTTCGGCTTATCTAGACCCAAGACAACGCGTATGGATGAATATCTGACAGAGTATATCTAATATATCGCGTAAGTTGATTTCTTCAAACTATTTACGTTGGTGGCGGTGGAATTCGTTTCTGTTAGCTTTATACTTGTGGTATCTTTGGAGAAATCAATTTTTGATTTGGCGGTATAATGATGTGGCATTCAAAGTGAATAAAGATGTGATCTGTATAATGGTACGTTGTGGCCTCAAGCCACATCAACCGGGAAATGACAAAAATTGGACTGCCAGCATAACTAAGTGGGTCACACCTAATTACGGTATATTAATAGAGAATATTCATATTTGTTACTTCTTTTGCTTTTGTATCTCCTGGGAACGGTTATGTTGGTATACGAACCGTAATGTGACAATATACTCAGAAATAAATGGTCGGTCTTGTGTGGCCGAGTTACAAGATGTTCTCGTTGAACTCCAGTGTATCGCTTCTAGAGTGCATTGATTGAGAGGTGGTTCCATCCATACATTATCATAGTTGGAAATCCATTCCCCAATAAGAGCTCATGATTTTGATTGTATATTACATATGCAGAACGTGAGTTGAAAGCGTTCTGCTTACTATTTACCTTTATTAGACACTATTGTAATATCAGAAAAGTATAGTTTTAGAAGGATGTTATGGGTTATCTATGGTAAAATACATCCGCGTTTATGTGTGGACCGGTCTTACGATTATCGTTTCTTTTGGAAGGGATTTTTAAGGTTAAACCAAATGGTTGGAGTTTACTCACACCATTCACATGACTGACCTAGAGTCTATTTTGTTTTGTTTTTCTTTAACTCTTGGATGCCCAAATTTGTACGGGCAGTCAAGTAGTCGGGATTTTTTAGATATACTTAGAGGATCTTGGAGCAGGAGCTAAAATGTTAGATCTATGTAGAGTTTATTTTCTGTTGTGACGCTATGTGTTATACTCTGAATGGTATGTATATACAGATATAGTTTTGTATTTCAAAGTTATGTTAAAATATATTTTATTTGTTCTATTGAGAGATTCGTGTTTATCCTGATTGTGATCTTCTTCTTTTTCTATTCTAACTTTCTTTCTTTCTATTCTCACCCACTAACTTCTTTCTATTAATGATATGGTATTTTTGATGCTTGAATAGTCGACATGGGTTTGGTATCGATTTTCGGGGTTAAAAATTCTTGTGTCGTTACAGTGGTATCAGAGCTGAAGGTTAAGTGATTACCTTGGCTCTATGGTGTGACTCAATAGAAATGGGGTTAGTAATACCCTAGATTGAGTTTGAGTGTATACAATACAAGATAGCATATTTGTAGATTGATTAAAAATTATTTTATATTGAGGAGATTTATTGATTGAGTAGCTTATGAATTCCGATCGACAGTGGGGCACTACAAGTCGATAGGGGTTTCCAAATGCTCGAATACGATAAACCGACATAGTATGTTTCGAAAGTGGATAAATGAAGTAATTTTTCCCAAAGTATATTTTGTTGTAAAGGAATGACTTGTATTGGAATTATTATAGTATACTGAATGTTGTTATTATAATCGAATAAGACAATGATTGAGATGGTTATATAACCAATTAGAATTCGTATAGGAGTGTATATAAAATCAGATGAATTAAATCTGGATTTAAAATGGAACTGGAATTAAAACTCTTGAATTTGGAAAAAGTGTTTGTAAATGGATTTGGATTAAATATATGGGAATTTTAAAATCTTATGAAATTTTAAATTGATTTTACAAGCATTATAAAGGATATTTTGAAATAATTTCAAAATGGAAATGTTTAAGAACGAGTTTTGAAAATGATATAGAACTCACTTCGATCGTTGGGAAATAACCCTGAAGATGCTGACCACATCATCAGTGTTCATTTTTGAGTTTCTAAGTGATGGATTACTACCAAAGTTTTTGTTTTTGAATTTTTTTTGAGAAAAACAAGTTATTTCGAATCCTAAAAAGGAATATCTAGTTTTAGAAAGCCTAAAGAATTTTAAAACCCCAGGAAGATATTATTTTAAAACCAAGTATATAGGATGAATTTGTAATGATGGAAATAAGAATTAACTTAAGCAAGAAAAAAATAATGTGCAAAAGTAAATAGAAATTTAACTGGAACCAGTTAAGTGGAAATTAAATTGGATAAAAATGATATTGAAATAAAATCATATTTTTAGTAGTGGGGTGAAGATAACTGATGTGAAAAATGAATGGAATTGGGTTGGTAAATTAAGAATTTGGAGTTGAGATTGAAAATGGAGTTTGAAATGGAATTTTTTTTAGCATAAAAGAATTAGTGGTTTGAGGATGAATTGATTGGATATCAAGTTGGAAATGTATGGGTATGTGCTGATTTGATAGCAAGTGGAAGAGATCAATTTGAATGCCCGACAAAAAGGTACAAGCTTATATTTTATATGAGTTTGAGATTTATGAGCCTATTGGGCAAGCCGCTTGGCTGTTTGATTTTCTTTGGGATTGAAGAAGGCCTGAACAAGCGATTTGTAGTTGTACCGCTTGAGCCGTTCAGAGGAGACGCTGGCAAAATTTTACGAAAATTTAGAGTGTGGGAATTTTTTTAGAATTTTAGAATTTTTTGGTTAACAGGAAAAAAATAAAATTAATTGGTTCAGTTGAAATTAAAATTAATTGGTTCAGTTGACATTAAAATTAAAAGGTAAAATAAATGATTTTTAGTCTGGTTAATCAGGTTTTCAGCATTTTTTCACCTTAGTAATTTCGGGGATGAAATTCTTTTAAGGGGGAAGGAATGCAACGTCCCGAAATCTTAGCAATTTAATAATTAATTAATTTAATTATCAATTTGGAGATTTAATTAGTTTGAATTTAAATATTTTGAATATTTAAATAATATAAATAATGGGATGATAAAATTTAATTTTTGTAATAGTCAAAAATAGCTGAGTTGGCAATTCTGTGTAAATTGGATAATTTAACAAATTTAATTCAGTTTAGAATTTTAATTATAATAACGAAATTATTTAATAAATGAAAGTTGAACGTATAAATTATAATTTAATTATAATCGATCTCGTAATGTCGCGGTATTTCGTAATATTGAGTTTTGAACTTCAACCGAGAGTACAGTATTCAATATAAGTCGGATTCCTTCGAAACAAGAAATGTTCGAATATGTTGAGCTGTATTTTTCTAATGGAAGTGAAAAATCGGGATTTCGGCTTATAAATTGTGAGTCATGTCCAAATCAAAATTTTGAATAGTCGCTATGGATTCATTTATAAACCATATCGATTATTTAATTATAATAAAATATTTATCTCGAATTTGGACAAGATATTTGATACGTTGTTATAATTTAATTTTTAGAATTTTACTGTAATTTTTAATTCGTAAAAAAAGAAAATTTTTATTTGAAGTATTTTGCACCCTAAATCAGTATTTTGGGGTTTCACAAAATGAGTTAACTTATCTATTATATTATGTTTTTGGAACCGTGGCACTTTGCTCGTCACAACAGTGTTTTTATTTTTGTCCATAGCAACTCGTATGTGGTGATTTTTGTGTGTTGGTTCATGCACAAGTTTCATGATAATTAAAGAATAAATCACATAAAAATCTAATAAAAGTCCTATATATTTTCTAATCAAATTAAGACAAGCTTTACACCCTAAGTAAAAGTACATTGTGCAAACTTCTTTTCGGGCAACCACGTTTTTGAGAATGCTAACCTACCCTAGGATACTTCGTGCTTAAGTAAAACATGCAGACATAATTGTACAAAAACACATGCCTAATATTGGAAATATATGCTACCTAAAGCTAAAAGTACCTACTCTACATCCTTCCAGACTTAGCAACTAAGCTTCTTTCATATTATAAATATATACGGCTTCCTTTTTAGTTTCTTCTTCACAAATCCAGTTTAGTCGACATTGGTATTGACTTCAAAAGTTAAAACCGCATATGCCATGCGTGCTAGCGAGGAAGCAAGAGGGAAAGTTGGGCATTGGAATGTGAATCAAGCACGCGAGGAAGGGTGATGTGAGTATTCATGGGGAGATCGAAGCACCATATATACTTTTATATAAAAAAACAAGAGTTGACGTGAATGGAGAAATGCACGGGTTCAAAAGGCTTCAGCTGAAGAAAAGAGTTCGTGTGAAAAGGGAGCTTCAAATGGCAGAATGGTGGTATAAAGTAGAGGATGGGAGGCATGGGAAGTCACAGCATGGAGTTATGGGTTTCGGGAGGAATTCGAAATACATGGGAATGAGGAAGACAGACTTCATGGGTTTGGAAACCAGAGTGAGGAGCTACAGCGAGTTATATATGATGGTGAGGTCGATGAGTTTTTTAAGGGAAGAGTGTTGGTGTATTTAGTATGATTTTAAAATCATGTGCGGAAGGGGGTTCTTCCGTGAAAACAGTCGACAATTGGAGGAAATTTAGACTGGAGTGTGCCTTTTTGGAGAAGAAGAAGCAACGAGTTTGGGTTTTCAAGTATATTGATGGGCCGAAGAATAAGGGAGAGGTCCAAGTTAAAAAGGAAAAAAAATACAAAAAGGAAAAATGGCATTGGATACACAAATGTGGGTTGGAGAAAGAAAGAAGGGTAGAACGTGGTTATTTGGGTGGGCTGAAATGAGTGGAACATGGGTAGATTGAAATAAAACTAGTAAAGTCTAATTTAAGATTTAATTAAGTTTATATTCACATAGTGTTAATGTAACAACCCGCATTTTCAGAACCAATTTAAAATTTTAATTTAAGCTATTTTAAGGAATTTGTGAATATAAATTGGTTATTTTTGCTAAACAAAATTTGAGAATAACTTTGAAATAAGTTTTTATATTTTATTTGACTTAAAACATACTCAGCAAAATTATTAAATTGATTTATAAGCTTTGTTTTGAAAATTTTAAAAATTTGATTTTTAAAAATCATCGCATAGCCCTTAAAAAGTGAAATTTGCTAGGAAGCTCAGAATTTGGCGAGATAATTTTTGTTGGATTCATAATGATAAATCATTATAGAGTTCTAAAATGTGCGTCGAACGGAGTCAGTATGTGGCCGTGAGAGGCAAACATTTGTTCAAAAACAGGCTATCCGTTTACAAAGGAACATTGTTGAGACAATCTCGGAATTCGATTCCACTTTAATTCTGGATTTGTATCGTCAAATAATGATTAAACACAAAAGGGAATAATTTTTGGAGTTTGCGTTTGGGCATACAAGAAGAAAAGGTACACTAAACTCGCATTTTTAAAGCTAATTTGAGCAGTTTTACAAAGGAACATTATTGAGAAGACCTCGGAATTCGACGAAACTTTTTTATTTAATCCGTAGCGTCAAATAATGGTAAGATTCCAAATTTCATAAACAGGCTATCAGTATGTGACCGGGCGTGATTTTTAAAGTGAGAAACAGACAATATTTTGACTTTAAAAATTTGCTGTTTGTGCATACAGATTCGGAATTCGACGAAACCATTTTCGTTTGGTCTGTAATGTCAAAGAGTAGCTGCATGTCAATTTTCAGTGAAAACGGGATCTGTAGGTGGTCACACGGATTTTAAAACAATGAAAATTGGCATAATTTGAGTATATTAAAAAAAGTTAATATAAAAATAATTTGCACCTACTATATAACATCCTAAACACTTCTAAAACCTAATCCTCCTAAACCTAAATGCAACTTCTAAAATCCATAACAAATCAAAGAAAATTCTACAAATTGCAAAGCTTAGATCTTTGAACTCGTACGAGTGTAAGCTTCCACATATATCAATTTGGTTGAATTTGGTGAAGATTTTGTACGCTCAAAAATTTACGGCATGCGTTTTTTGGATGTATGCGAGCTAGATTTGGATGGTTCTTCACATAGAAGTGACGATACATGAATTCGAGTTTGTTTTGGTGTTTAGAAGGTAGAATAGCACGTTGTGGCCAAATTTGAGGCGATTCGGCGACAAAATATGTCGGGACCTGGAGCATGCGTTCGTGGGATGACAGTAAATGCATTTTTGGAAGCAAGCTTGTGTTTGATATTCATGGTATTGAGATTGTAGAGAAGAAGAAGAGAAGGAGAACAGTGTTTACGGTTTGTGATTTCATGGATAAACGAAGGAGAAAGAGGTGAAGGAAGATTGCACAATGAGAGACATGGGCATGCTGTGTATACGTTAGTTTTGGGGAGGAAGAAAGAGATTAGAGGATGTAATTAGTAAGGATTAAGGTAATTAAATAATTATGTTAATTACATATATGTACATGAAAATTGAAAAAAGCATAACTTTTTCATACAAACTCGGAATTCAACGAAACAAGATGTGTTGGAACCGAATCGATGAGAGCTTCGCAATAAAACTGATTTGGAGTGATTTTGATGTAGTATGTGGACTGTGGAGCCGAAAATGTGACATTCCTTTGCATAAAAAAATGATGGAGTGGAAACCCAAAGTGAGAACTCCTTCTCACTCAAAATTATTTTATCATGTTATTATATTCCTGTATAAAAAAATATAAAATTGCCAGTGTAGATTTCTATCAGTTTTAATCACTATAAATTGTATATTGTGCTTATTAGTTCACCTCTCTCGTACACAAACCATGGACGATTTAATTGGTTGTATTGTGTGTTGATTTGACTGTTGAAATGTTTAACATATTAAAAATAATGTTAATATTAATATGGTAGTTGAAATTAAATTATAAATATCACTTTTATAATTTAAATAGTAAATTTGGCTAAGTATAAAAATAATTCAAACCGAATTAGAATTCGTCACGTTTGTTAACCAATAATTTATTTAAACTGACTGTTGATGTTTGAAAACCCCAAACGGGTCTGGGGATGATAATTTATCCACATCTCCCTTGAATTTAGTTATATGTCAATCAATTGATCGACATACTATGATAAGCGTTATTTAATTATTTAATGCTTATACAGCAGTAAATTGCACTTTGGATGTGAAGGGAATGTTTAATGATTATTTGTCATTATTGTTGTACACATGCGATGTATGAAATCCAAATAACTGAAATTATATGGTAATTGACTGAGTCGCACTCCGATTCAAAAATAAAGAATATTTTAAAATAAATAATATTTATAAAAATATATATATTAAAATAATGTATAAACCATATAAAATATTCATGTGTCACATAAAATGTTTGAATAATAAAAATATCATTTTTATTGAATGTATAAAGCATATAAAATATTCATGTGTCGCATAAAATGTTTGAACAGTAAAAATATCATTTTTATTGAATATACAAGCCATATAAAATATTCATGTGTCGCATAAAATGTTTGAACAAAAAATATATCATTGTTATTGAATGTATAAGCCATATAAAATATTCATGTGTCGCACAAAATGTTTGAACAATAAAAATATCATTTTTATTGAATGTATAAACCATATAAAATATTTATATATCGCACAAAATGTTTAAACAATAATAATATCATTTTTATTGAATGTATAAACCATATAAAATATTCATGTGTCGCATAAAATGTTTGAACAATAAAAATATCATTTTATTGAATGTATAAACCATATAAAATGTTCATGTCTCGCATAAAATGTTTAAACAATAAAAATATCATTTTTATTGAATGTATAACCATATAAAATATTCATGTGTCGCATAAAATGTCTGAACAATAAAAAATCAATTTTATTGAATGTATAAACCATATATAGTATTCATGTGTCGCATAAAAAGTTTGAACAATAAAAATATCATTTTTGTTGAATGTATAAACCATATATAATATTCATGTGTCATATAAAATGTTTGAACAATAAACATATCATTTTTATTGAATGTATAAACAACAAAAAATATTCATGTGTCACATAAAATATTTGAATAATAAAAATATCATTTTTTTTGAATGTATAAACCGTATAAAATATTCATGTGTCACATAAAAAGTTTGAACAATAAAAATATCATTTTTATTGAATGTATAAACCATATAAAATCTTCATGTTCGAATAAAATATTTGAACAATAAAAATATCATTTTTATTGAATGTATAAACCATATAAAATATTCATGTGTCGCATAATATGTTTGAACAATAAAAATATCATTTTTATTGAATGTATAAACCATATATAATATTCATGTGTCGAATAAAATGTTTGAACGATAATAATATCATTTTTATTGAATGTAAAACCATATAAAATATTCATGTGTCGCATAAAATGTTTAAACAATAAAAATATCATTTTTATTGAATGTATAAACCATATAAAATATTCATGTGTCGCATAAAATGTTTGAACAATAAGAATATCATTTTTATGGAATGTATAAACTATATAAAATGTTCTTGTGTTGAATAAAATGTTTGAACAGTAAAAATAGTTATATAGTTAGACGCTCTTTTAACTCGAATGGGTTTATCGATCAATTTTATTCATTTTATAATGAATTTCAAAAAGAAGTGATTTCCAAATTTAATATAATCAAATTTTCCAATGTATGATTTGAAGCGAAATTGGATTTTGGGTTTGTCATGAATGGTGTCTTAAATAACACTGTTCTTAAAGCTAGTTGAGAATAGAATAAATCTTTAAATTACGATTTTATGAAGTTTTCCATTTAATTAATATTTATTTGGAATTAAATGAAATAATTTGGATTTTGGGTTTGTCATGAATGGTGTCTTAAATAACACTATTCTTAAACCTAGCTAAGAAAAGGATAAACCTTTTAATTAAGATTTAGAGAAATTTACCAATTAATTAATATTTAATTGGAACTGAAATGAAATTTAATTGTGGGTTTATCGTGAACTGTGTTTTAAATGTCATTTGTTCTTTAACCCAATTTACAGTGAGAATATAATTTGGAATCTATAAATCTTTTATTAAGATTTAGATGGAAAATTTCCAAAGTAAAGTTTTACAATTTAATATATTAAATTAGAATTGAATGGAAATCGATTTGGTGATAATCGAGATGAGCTTCTATGGACGAAGACCGCTACTATTTATGGAATTAAAAAGACCTTGCCATTATTCCATTTATATTATTGGTCTGATACGGGAATTTATGTCGATTATATACTGTTATGATTTCCGTTTAGATTCCATTTTGATGGTAGATAATTTTGGGTTTATTGTGAACAATGTTTTAAATAGCATTTGTTCTTTAACCCCGTTAAAGACAGGATTTATTTCCTAAACTTGAATAATCATTAAATAATGATTTTTAGGATTAAAACTGAACTAGAGTTTTAATGAATCTTTAATTAGATTAGAAAGAGATAAATAAATTAATTGAATTCTTGAAATGATCGAGAATGGAGGACCACCAATTTTACTGCAGGCGATAGTTAAATCTTTAATTAGATATTAACATGAAAGGGTAATTAATTTTACTCAAAACACAGTGGGTGTCAGATATGGAGTGCTATCAGTTTTGCTCCATGGGATGAATAGGTTGGGATTGGAAAATAATAAATGATTATTGCGGTAAGGTTTGATAATCCCGACTAGTTAATAAAATCTTTTGAAATTGATATCAAAAGGAAGTTTAAAGAATAAATTTAAAAGAATTTATCTTTGATAAATTAATGGGAACCTTTCCCTAAAAATGTGAATATTGGAATAAAAGAATATTCTAAATTGGAATGAGGCATATGATGTTTTTTATAGCACTTGATTATTTATTATAAAATACGTGTGTTGTTCGGAAAGACCGGGTTAATCCATTCTGAATAATTACTACGGCGATTAAAAGTCGACGATGAAGACGGTGGTTGAAGACCGGAGTTCTTCACATCATTTGGATGGTTAATGATGTCTTGATTGGGTTGTACACCCAAGACAAGGCAATAAGTGGTGATCGTTCAGACGTACTTGGAGATTGACGGATATGCGAGGACCTCTCTCCTGTATTGGACATTTTGGACGAGGAATAAGGTGCCTCCGGTTTCGTTCAGACCCAAAATGGACTTGTAAATAGATGTGTGTCTGGCATTGGATTTTATTCTGTATTAATTGATTTCTATTAAATATATATCTGTTTGGTGGAGGAGAATTTATTCTCTTGCTTAACACCCTTCTCTGAGACGTACGAGCTCAGAGGTTATACATTGACAGACATCAGTCATATGGCATGAATTGTCAATGTGGCATGCTAAGATGGAAATGATCAAGGCTTTTGTTGAAAAGTAGAGCCTTATGATTGATGATCAAATCACAGCTTTAATTAGCATAGCTTTGTGTATAGCGTTAATTCGCGAGCCTCACACCCCCGTATGAACTAGAAACGGGAGGGGACTGCAAGGAGGCATGCATTTCTTTCTAGCTAGGAGTGGTGTCATGGTAAGGAGCCTAGACATTTTTTTACTTATGTGGATATTGGAAAGCGAGGTACCTCGTATTTGAGTCCCTGATAGCTCTTGATTTACCCCTCATAGGGCGGGGAAATGTATTGTTCAGGAATTGCCAATCCACTAAAGTAAGTGTGGACCAGCCCTGCTGCTCCAAGGGACGATGCGTTCTGTTCCTGAGACATGGGCTAGATTGTCTCAAATTCGGTAAGGACAATCCCTTTCCTTGGTTCATGATGGAAATCTAACTTCCAATACGACATTGTGCGATTTTGATTGTAGAACTAGTATGGCGACATGATATATGGTACCCATGTCGTCTATGATTGATACATTTATACTTGAAGTTGTTTTTGACACTATACACTTATAGTAATATCAAAATAATTTGTTTTGAACGTACCAAGCATGGTTGGCTATTATAAGGGAAAACTCTATCCTCCGGCTTGCGTTGCATTGTGTGATGGGACCAGAGTCTTATAATAGCTTCATTTTTCAAAAAGCATTGCGTTGTTTTATTTTAAACTGAGGTTCATGTGGAGTAAACCCGTTCCGTGTTACACGGCGCGGTCCCATGTTTTTCCCCAAATTTTAAAGTAAAAAAAGTTAATAACTGTTTTAATTCTCACACCAGTCCCATGACTGACTCGTAGTTTATTGTTTCTACCTAAACTCTGGGTGCCCATATTTTCAATACGGGCAGCTAGTAGTTTTGGTTTGTGCAGATATTTCTTTTCACAGGATCATGGATTACAGCTGGAGCTATATTCAGAAAGTTTTGTATTCGTGTATCTCTTTCAGTTGTACTAGTGATGTGTTTTCTGCTATGCATTATTTTATATTTTCAGCTGCTTTGTAATTTATTAAATCCCTGATATTGTATTTCCAATGTGTAATATTTATTCATACTCTGGAATAATCTTGTACTCTAATGAAAATTGTTGTAACAGCAATGAAATGTTCTATTGTTTGTGTTCTGATGCGTCGTGTTCTCAAGTCAATCCGGGTTTTCCCGAAAGAAGAAGTTAGGGTCATTTTAGTTAATTTTAAATTATCGTATCTTGCTCATACATGGTCAGAATTCAACGAAACAAGATCGTTAGGATTTTATGGACGAGGGCTACACAACGCAGAATAGTTTGGAGTGATTTGGAGCTCGTCTCAAGTTATGGAAAAATAAAACGCTTGATCGGACTTATTGACCTTATTCGTTAGTTAAAGATTATCGACCAATGTGTGTAAACTCACCAACTCTGTCCAATTTTGTAATTTTATAAACATTATTTAATATTGTTAAAAATGATTGAATGCTGTGTGTGATGGTTGTTTGGATGATTTGCTAATTAATTGGCTAAAATAATATACATAGTTATATATAAATCATTAATTGAATACTGATTCCATTTATTAAAATATTTCATACCGATATGAAGTAAATGTTATATCTGTTAATTAACACCTATGGATGCAGGGAAACAGCCTGGAGGGATCAAGTTGGATCCCTCAACAATTTTATTGTTGATTTTCATATATTGCTTTATATGATGTAACAAATAATCTGGTGTTGATTATTGTGTGTTTTGGGACGTTTGAACAACACTGACATGAAATAATTGGTACATAAATACTATAACATATATTCGAATATATTGGAAAAGAATATAGGGTTTTAAAAGAAGAATTTTTAAATAGAAATTGAATTTTGATTGGGCTAGATATAATAACTTGTTTTAATTATATAAAACAAGTAGTTTGATTATAAAATGATATTAATAAATGAAAGGGGAATAACTATTATTAAATAATTTGGGACGTAAATCAAAAATGAATTTAAAAAGGTAAATGTGAAATGGGTTCAAAAGAAAATAATGAGAAAATTTCGATATTTGAAATGAGAATAGAATGGAAATAAATCCATAAGGATTTATAATTAGAATTCGACCGTGTCGAATATTATAAAAATATTTATTTTTATAAATTATATGAAATTAAGAATTTGATGAGATAATTAATATTTGGATTGAAAACCAATAATTTATAATCATCGAGATTAAGTTATAACTTATAAACTGAGTTTATGAAATGAAATATGAGGTATGAATTTTTAAAAAGAACAAGATAGATGGAGTTTTAAACTGTAATGATATTTGTTATTTAAATCAAGACTTGATTTAATAAAAATGAGTCCAGACTTCTGTAAAGTAGTAATATCCACGTTTAAAGTGGATAATGGGTTAAAAGTAAACGATTTACAAATTGAAATGATTTTAAAGGGAAATTAGCGAATAGTTGAAGTGATAAAATCAAAGATGAATTAGAAGTTGAGCTGACCTTAAACGGTAAGTTTATTCCGAAGTTCCTAACGTTAATCGAATAGAGTCTATTCGAATGAGAATTGTACGTTAAAATTCAATTATATCAAATTTGGGAAAGTATTATTTACTTTCTGTTTTATTTGGATCATTTATTTATTAAATAAAGAGTCAAACTATATTTTAAATTTAAATATTGTGGAAGCAGGTATTATAAAGTTATCGTTATAACCAATATTTTATACAACGTTTGTATAAAATTATAAAAATGAATTTTGGAAATATTTTCCAAATATAACTAGTGATATTTTCTAAGTATACAAAATGAAATGATTTTGTAGTTAAAAATGGAGTTATGGAAATTAGAAACTCACTGGGAATTAGTTAAGTTAAATAGCTTTCTTTGTATCCATCTGATGTTGGTTTCGACCTTCGGGGTTGATACATAGGGAGTTATTATCATACTAGTTTACAGTTAGGGACTGATGGACGTGAAAGAATAGTGATGCGTGAATAAGATATGGAAATGTTTTCCAATATTAATAATGTATATTTTTTGAAACACCAGAAATAAGGAGTTGTGAATATATGGGAACGTTTTCCAGGAATCATGAGAAGCTAAAAGAGTTTGAGAAATACTTGGGTAAAGATATTGAAAAGAAATTGGGAAACGATAAATCAATTTGAAGGGCTAAATGTGGATTGATGATTGATCGGTAAAATTTCCATTTGGAAATATGACCATTGTTTGTATGTATGTTTTCCTTTGATAGTTAAATAACTGACTATCAAAGTTTTTGGCCATTTTTCCGTTGTCAATACAGTGAGACCGGGTTCAGATTTATTATCTGAAAACCACTCCATATGGGCATTGGCGTTGTGAATCAAGAATGATGAAGTTAATTAAAGATGGAGTTTATGCAAGGGCTGTTCTATGAATCCTAGGTAGAAATTGCCTAAGATGGATTTACGGAATAGTGCCTTTGGTTTGTCCAGACCTAGGACAACATGTATGGACGAATGTCTGACAGAGTATTTCTAATAAATCGTGTAAGTTGATCTCTTCAAACGTATTTACGTTGGCGGTGGAGGAATTCGTTTTTGTTAGCTTTATACCAATGGTATCTTTGGAGAAATCAATTTTTGATTTGGCAGGTATAATGATGTGGCATTCAAAGTGAACAAAGATGTGATACGTATAATATTACGTTATGGCCTCATGCCTCATCAATCGGGAAATGACAAAAATCGGGCTGGCAGTATGGTTAAGTGGGTCGCACCCAATTAGGGTATATTGTCACCATTCAGAGAATATTCATATTTGTTACTTCTTTTGCTTCTGTATCTCCTGGGATCGGTTAGTATCTCTTGGGATCGGTTATGTTGGTATACCAACCATAAGGTGATAATATATTCGGAACATTCAAGCGAAATGAATGACTGGTCATGTGTGGATGAGTTACAACATATCTTTTTGAACTCCAGTGTATCATCGCTTCTAGAGTACACTGATCGAGAGGAGGTTCCATACCTTGTTATAGTTGGAAATCCATTCCCCAATAAGAGATGATAGTTTTGATTGTATATCATATATGTAGAACGTGGGATGAAAGCATTCTGCTAGATTAATGTTTGCTTGTATTAGACTCTATTGTAATATCAGAAAAGTATTGTTTTAGAAGGATGTTTTGAGTTATCGTAAGGTAAAATCCATCCGTGTTTATGTTTGGATCGGTCTCATGATTATCATTTCTTTTGAAAAGGACTTTTAAGGTTAAACTAAATGGTTGGACTTTACTCACACCAGTCACATGACTGACCCAGAATTTATTTTGTTTTGTTTTCCTAAACTCTTGGGTGCCCAAATTTGTATGGGCAGTCAAGTAGTCAAGGTTTTTCAGATATATTTGGAGGAGCTTGGAGTAGGAGCTAAAATGTTAGATCTTTGTTGCGTTTATTTTCTGCTGTGATGTTATGTGTTATACTCTAAATGGTATGTATTAGGGTCGTCAATTTCTTACACGACTCGTAACCCGCATGATAAAAATCCGACCCGACCCATTTATAAGCAGGTCAATTTTGGGTCAACCCGCTCTGACCCGTTTAATAAACGGGTGGGTTATGGGTTACCCGTGAACTCGTTTATGACCCGTCATAACCCATTTAAATTAAAACTTATTTCTATTACTTTACATTACAATTTACATACACCCATTTATATGAAAAACATAGGCACCACCCAATCCAGTGGATTACCCATTTATCGCATAATGCATTCCCCTAGTTTATGGTTTAACCCTTTCACTTTACCAAGCCACCAATTATTTGTTATTTCACTTCAGACCGAGCCCTAGATTCATCGAATTGAAGAATACGGGCGGCTGCGCAAGATCTGAAATCTCACATCAGATCCAAGAACACCGGCCGCAAAACAGCATCATCGGACTCTCGAGACTCTCGGCAGATTCGACGAGTTCGGTCCGTTTTTTTCTTTTTCCAATTTTAGTATTATCGATTATGAAGTATGAATATTAGTTCTACTGGAATTCTACTGTTACCCAGTTCAATCAATCACCCTTATATTTATGTCCAATAATATTGAATCTGTGGGATAATCAATGGTTGAAATAGCTCACATTTAGAAAAGTGGAAATTTACTTTAAGGGCCTACCATTTGGTCCCAATTATTTTGTAGGACACGCTAATTAAATATTTATTTTCCAGGACAAATATCAAAACGCGGGTCTTTATCTTCTGAAATAACTATCGTATCTTAAGAAAATATGTGCCAGTGGAAATTAGGTCAAAATTAAGCCACTGTTTCTTCTGAACTCAAAGTGGAAAAAAAGTCGTTAGTTTTTTCTGAGATCAAGTTCGAGTTTAATTATGGAAAATTTTGAGGCGGTTTTCTTCTGTTGGATTGCTTGTTTTTTGGTTAGTCTTTTTTTAATTTGTTATTTATTACTGTCAATACAATGTTTTATGTCGTTTCATGCTCTTGTATACTTTTTGAACTAAACTATTTGATGTAGTTTGTTAGGCAGTATTGATCTATTAGAGGAATTTATCGTTTTGTTTTGGTCGATCAGTGAACTCTGAAATGTATTCTTCTGATTAAAAATTAATTGTGTATTTAACTTGGCTGCATTATTTACTTTAGGTTATGATATTTGTATTTACACTATAACTTTAGTTTTTTCTTGAGAAATCATACGAGTTAGCCTGTTATTCAGTTCTTGGTGTTTTATGATCCGTAAAATATATATGATTATATATTTTTAATAAAATTAGGACATGAAATGATAAATGGGTGAGATTTTGTACAAAAAATTATAATTGGGATAGAAAATGATATATGATTTCACATATAACTGCATTTCAATGTATAATTACAAATGAAGCTAAATTTTTTTATATTAAAAGAATATTGCATTTAAATGTATAGGTAAAAATGTTATATATAAAATCATGCTCCTTCTTAATGTAAGATAATCGAAAAACATTTTGCATAGTTTTTATTGTTGTATGTATATTTGATCCAAAACAAATATTGTAAAAGATTAAATGTTATTTAATTTGACGTACTGGATGTTACTATATACATGATTTTAAAAAGATATGTGCATTTATCTTTTTTTAATAATAATGAAATAAAATATTAAGCCGTTCTTAGATATCATAGTCACTAGTACATGTTAAAAATATGTATAAAATTTCTTTTGATTTGAAATTCTTAAAATATGTGTACAAATTATTTTAATAACATATAGAAAAGATAAAAGCATATATGTTTTAGATGTTTGAATTTAAGTTTTTGTATTTTATGCATGATTTAATTTTGATATCTTTGACATTTGTACTTATCCTTCATATAAAACATATTCAAGTAACAAAATTAAACAATAGAAGGAAAGAAATGATGAATTGACTCTAGTAATTTTATGTTTCCTTTATTTTTAACATGGCGATTTCAGTTATTCATAAATAATAAATGCTTACTTATTTTTTAAAAATGCTATGTACCCTGTATTATGTTTTAATATTTTTTTTTTTATAATGATTATTATATGGCATAATGTAGTTGATTTGTCCATCTTCTAGTTCAATGAAGACTTCGTGAATTTCTACTTCAAATTCTACAGCGGTGGCAGGAATTAAGCTTTGCCACCATAGAATCCCACCAAAGTTGAGGACTGTGAAGGCAGGGTTGAATGTGGGGAAGAAGTTTTATGGTTGCTCCATGTGGCCTGTAAGTATAAATTAAGTATTTTTAGTTGGTTTGTCGATTAATGTATTTTTTAGTGCCACTGAAGTTGAGAATTTAACATATGTGCAGAATGATGATTATGGGTTTTTTATGTGGCATGAAGAAGTTCTTGAAATGAATAACAATGCTAAAATGGAAGATGGTAATGTTAAATTGATGGAAAAAGAAAATTATATATTACAATTGCTCATGGAAAAGAAGAATCTCGAAGAAAAGTTGCTGAAGCAAAAGCAAAAGCAAAAGCAAAAGAGGGCAAAAGTTGATGAGATTGTAGCTGATATGAAGGTAGATATGGCTTTAATGTGCTTTAAATGTGGAAATCATGAGAAAGGAAAAAAAAATCTTTTCAAGAGTTTTAGCTATGTCATGGATCATGTTTGGGATTATTTTGTGTATGCTTGTGGCAATGTAATGTAGTGAGGTACAATTTTTATTCATATTTTTTTTCCATGTTTCATATTTTGGGAGTTGATTAAATTTATTGTGTAATTTTGTATGTTTTGAAACGAAAATATGAATGGTGTTTTATTATGAGTACTAAGATTATCCTGATGTAGAAGAAAGATAACTGATTATTATTATTTTTGAGAATAATTTAAGTTTAACTGAATTTTGCGATTATATTGTGATGGCTGATGTCGAAAACTTTTTAATGAATTTGATAATGAATATCTATTGTATGATAAAGTTATTCACATAATTGAGCTTGACTTTGTAATATGTACTGAATGTTCTGTTTTGCTAAAAACAAATTGTATATTTTCAACAAACAATTAACATATGACATATATATACAATTTTTTTTTTAAAATATGAAGTTTATTTTTGAAAAGATAGAAGTAACTATCTTTTTTAAATATGAAATTAAAAAAATAGTCTACACAATGTTGTTGATTGTAAATAGTAATACTTGTTTAAAAATATATATGTATTTATCTTATTTACTACGTTATCAGTATAAAGTTGATGTATGGTTTTATTGTAACGACCCAGAAAATCTGAACTAATTTAAAAATTTTAAATTGGCTAAAATAATGGATTTTAAATATTTAAAATAAATATTTTAAATAATACAGATGAAAAGTGAGTTGAATCGACAATTGAAAACAAATATAATTAATTATAATTATAAACAAGGCCTGAAATGGCGCTGTAGTTTCAAATTTTGAATTCAAACTTTGTCGGACTGTACCGGGTGCAAAACAAAACGGATTTTAGTGAAACCAAAAATATTTAAATCTGTTAGTGAATACCTTTCTAACGAATCTGAAAAATCGAATTTTCATAGCGGAAAGCAAAAGTTATGGTCGAATAAATTTTCAGAAAGGTCGCTATAGCCCGTGAAATTGGCCATTTTGCATACGACCTCGGAATTCGACGAAACCACTTTTGTTGGATCCGGGATGTGAAGTTATTACTAGGTTTCAAATTTCATAATTTTTGAAGCTAATATGTGAGCGTGGCATAGGAAAACGTGTTTTGGTCAATTACAATTAAATTGGATTGACCAGAAATGGGCCTTTTTGCAAACGGTCTCGGAATTCGACGAAACTAGTTTTGTTGGGACCGTATCGTCAAAACATAGCTAGATTTATTTTTCTGGAATTTTTCGAATCAGTTTGTGGCCCTAGCAAATTGAAATGCACGTTCAAATTAAATATTGAATATTTTATATTTTAATTTGAAGGAAAACTGACTGAAACATTCGAATGGGCCTTCGAAACATATCCCATTGTGTTCGGAATGGGGGTAAAACGCTAGGGACGACAGTCGTTGGGTTTCGATTGGTGGTCGTGTCAGAAAACCCCTTTAAAACTCCACCGGCCAATCAGAATTTTTATAAAAAAAAAAAAGAGAAAATCCTTTTTTCTCTCTCCCCACTCAGCCGATTTCGACGATCACCATCGCTCCCTCCTTCCCCTTCAAATCGCCTCCGCCTCAGCCACCTACAGGCGCCGCCACCACCCAAACCCGATCCGCCTCCTCCCCCTCTACAAATCCGACCCACCTTTGCCTCGCCTCGTCTCGCTAGTCGCCCAGATCGAGTCCAGAAAGTTCGCCGTCTTCCCCTCGATTTCTGGCCGAGATCCACCACCGAGTTTGACCAAAAGGGGTCCTCGGGCGCGCCTTTCGGAGCAGGTGGACGTGGCAGGGGTCGATCGTCGCGAAGCTTCGCGGTTTGGGTGATAATCGAAGACCTAGTTTCGAAGATTATCGGAGAGGTAACGGCCTATATAAATTAAATAGAAAACAACGCTTTTAAGCATTGCAAACCTTGTAAAAATCATATCTTTTTGCTATGTGGTCGAAATTCAGGGAAACAAGAGACAGTGGACCCGTGAGGACGTCTGCTACATTTTAGAAGAGACCGCATATTTTTCTGAGCCTTCTGCTATTTTTGGTGGAGTGGAACCCAGTGTGAGATTTCTAATTTATAAACGATATGGAAAACGACGATGTATAAATTATATAGTCGATGTATGAGTTATATAAGCGTTGTACACCTCTTGTATAAGCATTGTATAAGTTGTATGTTTGATGTATAAGTTATATATACGTTGTGAAAATTATATGTGTGTTGAAATAGAAGTGAATTGCTATATATATATATATATATATATATATATATATATATATATGCGCCCCTCGTCCACAAACCATGGACGATATTTATTGGTTGTGATTGGTGTGAAAATTGATTGATAGCGAATGGTTGTTTGGGATTGTTTGTGGTTGATATTGATTGATTGTGGTTGAAAAATACCCGTCTGTGGTTGAGAAATATTTGGTTGAAACCACATATGATTAGTTTGTGGAAATGAAATAAATATATACATGCCGCCTGCGTGCGAACTAGATGCATGATCCCCATTGTCAAAAACCGCGAGGTTTTAAGGTAGAGCGAGGAGCCGTACTTGGGACGGTTCCGGTTTTAACTACCCTGCCATTATGCTGCCGAAATTTTGAATAATATTCATGTGTTTGAGTCATTTTCATTTGCTGAAACTATATTTATTCGTTGAATAGAAAACCTTCATGTGTTGAATCGATATTCATTCGTTGAATTGAAATTCATGTGTTGAATGGTATTCGTGTTTTAAATATAAAAATCACATTTTTATCTATATATATAAACTATAGAAAACCTTCATGTGTTGAATCGATATTCATTCGTTGAATTGAAATTCATGTGTTGAATGGTATTCATATTTTGAAAGAAATTGTTTTATAATAAAAATCCCATTTTTAGCATCAATATGAAAAGTATAAAATAGTCCTGTTTTGAAATAAATTGTTTTATAATAAAAATCACCTTTTTATCATCTATATGAACTATGTAAAATGACCTTGTTTTAAAATAAATTGTTTTATAATAAAAATCACCTTTTTATCATCTATATAAACTATATGAAACAATAATGTTTTGAAATGAATTGTTTTACAATAAAAATCACATTTTTATTATATAAACGAATGGTTAAAAACAGTGAAGTGTTGAAATAGAAGACAGTTAGATAAAAATATCATTTTTATCAAATGTATGAAAAGAATGTAGCTTTGAAATCGAAGAATCGATATATATATATATATATATATATATATATATATATATAGAATTAAAATATATCAAATAACGACGCTGTAGTTCGTATTTTGAAACCGTGATTTCAAACGATTATGCCGGGAGATCCGACCATCGGATTTTCCTGAAATCGCAACCGTTGGGTTCGCTTTGGAAAAATCTTTCCAACGGCACCAACTTTGTAAAAATCCAACGGCTGGATTGTCTGGAATGTTTAATTCAAATCTGAAGAAAAACAGCGCCAGAAACGATTATATTTATATATATATATATATAAATATAATTATATTTAATCGAATAACGACGCTGCAGTTCGTATTTTGAAATCGAAACTTCAAAAGATTGTACCGGGATATCCGACCATCGGATTTTCCCGAAACTGGAACCGTTGGATTCGTTTTGAAAAGATCTTTCTAATGATGTAAATTTTATGAAGATCCAACGGTTAGATTTTCAGATATGTGTAAATCAAATCTGAAGAAAAACAGCACCACAGTCGCGTTATGGCCCGAAGCGTCGTTTTGAATAAATTGGCTATTTTAAAATAAATAAAAATAGCGATAAATCGTTATAAAATATTATAAACAATATGGATGTGATTTAGAAATTAACTGAAGGTTGGCTAAGTCGAATGGTTTCCTGAGTGTTGATCTGATGTTGGTTTCGGCCTTCGGGGTTAATATTTGGGAAATAGTTCTCTTACTGATTGACGGTTAGTGACTAATGAATTGAAATGATGCGTGTATGTGTTAGTGTTGCACTTGTTTATTATATATGCGAGTTGCTCAGAAAGACCGGGTTTTTCCCATTCTGAATAACTGAATCGACGATAATAAATCGAAGATGAAGACGATGGTCGAAGACCGGAGATCTTCACCTCGTTTGGATGGTAACCGAGGTCCTGATTGGGAGGCATCCTGAAATATGGATAATGAGTGGTGATCGTCCAGACGTACGTGTTGATCGATGGGTTTGCGAGGTATTTAGTGCCTCCGGTTTCGTTCAGACCCAGAACGGACTTGTAAATGGACTGTGTGTCTGACATTGGATTTTATTCTGTGTTGATTGATCTCTATAAAATATACATCTGTTTGGCGGCGGAGAATTTCTTCTTTTGCTTAACGCCCTTCTCTCAAACGTACGAGCTCAGAGGTTGTATATCGATGGACATCAGTCGCATGGCATGAATTGCTAGTGTGGCATGCCTAAGTGGCAAATGATCAGGGCTTCTGTTGAAAAGCAAAGTCTTGTGGTGATGATCAAAGCACTGTCTGTGTGGCGTAGCTTTGTGTATAATGTGAATTTGCGAGCCCCACACTCCGGTATGAATCAGAAACGGGAGAAGGACCTCAGGGAGGGCATGCGTTTCTTTCTAGCTAGGGAGGTGTCAGTGACCTACCAGCCCTGACATTTATATACTTTTCACCTGTGTGGTTGTTGCTATTGCGAGGCGCCTTGGTTAGATCGGACGATCCGGGTCCGATGGAGCCATTCGTTGGCTCATTTACACCCCAAAGGGTGGGGAAACGCAGTGTTCAGCAATTTTAATCCACATCGGTGGACCGGCCCTGACGATCCAAAGGTTTGACTAAGTACTTGCCTGAGGGGCGGGCTAGAGCGTCTCGAATTCGGTAAGGACTATCTTTTGCCTTGGTTCAGGACGGAAATCCAATTTCCAAATACGACATCGTGCGGTTTTGATTGTATACCTATATATGGCGACATAGTGGTATGGGGCATTAATGCCGTCTATGATTGATAGTTATGATTTGAAATTGTTTTCAAAACATATAAACACTAGCAATAATATCAAATGCCTTTGTTTTATTCGTATCAAGCATATTTTGGCCGTTATAAGTTAAAAACTCTATCCTCCGGTTTGCGTTGCATTGTGTGATGGGAACTGAGTCTTATGATGGCTTCATTTTTATAAAGAGCATTGCGATGGTTAAAAGAATGATTTGTTTTAAAGCACTGGCAATCCAATGGAGTAAACCCGTTCCACGAAAGTGGCGTGGTCCTGTGATTAGCCATATTATAAATGTGTTGAGTAGATTTCTCATACCAGTCCCATGACTGACTCGTAGTTTGTTTCACTTTCAAACTCGGGTGCCCCTTTTTCTACACGGGTAGCCTTGTACTCAGGTTTAGCTAGTTCTTTCTAGATAGCTGGAGCTGAAGATGGATTCTATCATTTATCTCTTTTTATGCTCTTCAGCTCCTGTTGTACATATTTTTGTTTGTTTTCCGCTGTAGACATCTATGTATAGCTGAACTGTATTTGTGCTAAGTAAGATCCTGTATACTGTGTAACTCTGATGATTACTTTTATCCAGTATATTCTATTATTCATTATCTGGTGTATTTATTTTATTTCGGTTCTGCTATTATCTGTTTCTGTGTTATATTCCAAAGATTACTCTTGTCTCCGTCTGTACGGGATTTGGGGTCGTCATAACGTGGTATCAGAGCTTTGGTTAAGCTTAGTTCTGGAATATAACATATTAATGAACTCGTCAGAAATAGAACCAGTAGTGTTCTAGGACGAGTAACTCTATACAGATAGGATCAGTAATATCCTAGTATGAGTAAAGCAGAATGAAATTACACCTCGATAGACACATTTACATTTGAAGTATATGTTTCTATATTTTAAATTATCTTTTCTATGACCTGACACTTGATCTGCCATTTGCAGAAGTACTAGAAAAATGAGTGTCAGAAACAGGAGAAATGCAGAGCCCGATCTAGAGGCCCTATTAAAGAGATATCGAAATCTAAACGGAGCACAGTTCTCGGGCAATGAATCTATAATTCAAACTCAAGCTTGGATGAGTTCTGTAGAAAGAATTTTTGAGCATATCCAGCTGAGGGATGACCAGAAAAGGTTAGTAGCATCTTGGGCGCTCAAAGAGGAAGCTTTAATCTGGTGGGAAACAATCATTAAAGATAATCCAGAAGGTGATATCACCTGGGACAGATTCAAAGTGATTTTTCTAGAAAGATTTACTCCTCCTGAAGCAACCGAGCGATTATGTGATGAATTTTCTTATCTAATACAAGGTGATATGACCATCCCAGAATATCATAAGAAATTCAACGAACTTGCTCACTTTGCTCCTCATCTGATTCAAGATCCAAAGAGGAAAAATCTGAGATTTATTCATGGCCTGCAAAGGAGATATCAGAATAGTGTACTGAGGAATGTGGAGCTTCCTTTTTCTGAAATGATATACATGGCTTATCAGTATGAAGATCTCCATAAGAAAGGAATGTTACGCGACGAAGAAGAAGTCTGTTCTAGTGACAAAGCAGAGTTGGAAAATGATAATCCTGAAGCCAGTACGAGGTCGGAGGTCAATAAGAAGCCCAATGCCAAGAGAAAAAGGGCCGAATCTGGGAACGAACGAATAACGACCGCCACGTGCTCAAGCTGCAATAAAAAAGGACATTTGGCGATAAGTTACAAATCTTGGAACAAACAAAGAAAAAGTGGATCTAAGCCCACTAAGAAACAAAAGTACCCACATGGGGAAAGGAGATGCCATAAGTGCCGCCAAGCAGGTCATATTGCACGGGAGTGCCAACTCTCAAAGAAACCTGAAGCAGTACATATAAATGAAGTAGCAGAAATTTCCGAGCCCTCAGCAAGTCAAGAAAGGGCTGATGTTTTAGAAGGAACGCTTACTGTCAAAAACATTCCAGTCAAAGTACTGTTTGACACAGGCGCGTCACGAAGCTTCATTGCCAAAGATGCAGCTAAGAAACTGGATTTGAATTTGAAAAATCTCAAGGAACCAATGACTGTCCAGAATCCGGTTGGGGGTTCCATTGATCTCAGTTGGGTTTGTGGAGTGCCAGTTTCTTTCTCTCGTTATCGGTTTCCTACCATCGCAGTCGTCATGAATTTTAAAGAGTTTGATCTTATCTTGGGGTAGACTGGTTGACCAAATATGAAGCTGAAGTTAAATGCACCGACAGAGTCGTCAAAGCGAGGATTAAATAAGGTGATTATATAACCATTCCCTGTGAAGGTCAGAATGCTAATAGAAAAGACTTCTGGGCAGCTTTGAATGTTTCTCCAGCTCAAATAGAAAATGTCCCTAAGATCACAGAGAATATTCCCGACCTTGTGAAAGATATTCCTATCGTCAAGAACTATGCGGATGTGTTCGAGGAAGTTGTTCGCTTACCTCCGCAAAGAGAAATAGATTTCAAGATCGCTTTGATTCCCAATACAAGGCCGGTAGTTCACGCTATTCGAAGAATGTCCTTGGAAGAAAAAGAAGAACTTGACAATCAAACACGACAGTTAGTATGGAAGGGTCTGATCAGGCCCAGTTTCTCTGATTGGGGTGCAGCAGTGGTGTTTGTCTCAAAATCTGACGGTACTCTACGTCTATGTGTGGATTATCGTGATTTAAACAAACAGACCATAAAGAACAAATATCCATTGCCGCGGATTGATGATTTGTTGGATCGATTAAATGGCGCACAAGTATTCTCAAGGATGGACCTAGCTACAGGCTTCCATCAACTTCGAATTGCTGAAGAGTGTGTTCCAATGACAGCATTCAGAGCTCCCGACTTATTCTATGAGTGGTTAGTAATGCCGTTCGGCTTATGTAACGCTCCTGCTTACTTCGTTGATCTAATGAATAGAGTGCTCATAGGGGTTTTAAATAAATTTGTTCTGGTTTTCATTGACGATATTCTAATCTTCTCTAAATCAAAGGCCGAACATGAAAAGCATTTGGAACAGGTTCTAGAAATACTCAGAAAGAATGTGTTGAAAGAAAAGTTTTCCAAATGTATATTCTGGCAAGATGAAGTGAAATTTCTCGGCCACGTCGTATTGAAAGAAGGAATTGCTGTGGATCCAAGCAAAATCACAGCTATTCAAAATTGGAAACAGCCCAGTACACCCACTGAAGTCCGCAGTTTTCTCGGATTGGCAAGCTATTACCGGAAGTTCGTTAAAAACTTTTCGAAGATATCTGGTCATTTAACGAAGCTTACAAAGAAGCACTCTAAATTCAAATGGACTCCAGAAAGTGAAGAGGCTTTTGAAGAGCTAAAGTTAAGACTAACGACTGCTCTAGTGTTAACCATCATCGATGGCAACCAGGATTTAAAAGACTGGACTGATGCTTCTAGAGAAGGCCTCGACACAGTGTTAATGCAAAGAGGCCAAGTGATTGCTTATGCTAGCCGTCAACTGAAGCCACACGATAAGAACTACGTAACTCATGATCTTGAGTTATTGGCTATAGTATTCGCCTTGAAAATCTGGAGACACTATCTTCTAGGTGAGAGATTTGAACTGTTTACAGATCACCAGTCGTTAAAGTATCCGTTCACCCAGAAAGACTTGAATTTGAGGCAGCAGCGTTGGCTGGAGTTTCTTGCAGCATACGATTTTGAAATTATATATACTCCAGGGAAAGCCAATGTCGTGGCCGATGCGCTGAGCCGAAAGAATGTAATGATCGCCAGCTTTATTATCACGACTTCCTTGATTGACAAAATATCTATTCTTCAGAAGGAGGATAACTTTATTAAGGATATGATCAAAAGGATTCAGAAAGGCGAACCCTCGTGTTTTCAAATAGATGACGACGAGACCTTGAGGTTGAAAGGAAGGATTTGTGTTCCTGACATCCCGGAGTTAAAAAGGGAAGTGTTAGACGAGTGTCACAAGTCCAAGTTGAGTATCCATCCTGGTGTAGCCAAAATGTATAACAATCTAAAGCGAACATTCTGGTGGAAGGCTATGAAAAGAGACGTTTCAATATACGTTAGCCGATGCCCTACTTGCCAACTAGTCAAGAGCGACCAACAGAAGCTGGCTGGATTGTTACAACCGCTAGAAGTTCCTGGTTGGAAGTGGGAACATATTTCTATGGATTTCATTGATGGTCTACCCAGAACCAGAAAAGGGAATGACAGTATTTGGGTGATCGTAGATCGCTTCACGAAGACCGCCCATTTCATATGTAATAACCCGGAAAATCTGGGCCAGTTTAAAATTTTTATTTTGGCAATTTTAGCGAATTTTGAATATTTAAAATAGATTATTTTAAATAATATCAACGAGAAATTTATTTTGATTATAATTAGAACGTATATATTTATACGCGCCGTTGTTAGAATATAAATATTTATATATAATTTTAAATAGAATTGAAAATGGCGCGGTAGTTCGATAATTCGATTTCAAACTTCAATTGCATGTACCGGGTGCAAAACATTCCGGATTTTAGTGAAACCAAAAATGATAGGATCTAATTGATGATATCTTTCCAACGAATCCGAAAAATCGAAATTTCATAGCGGGAGTCAAAAGATATGTCCAGTTGAAAATTCTAAATAGTCGTTATGGAATTCAGGCCCTTAAAAATGGGAATTTTGCAAACGACCTCGGATTTCGACGAAACCACTTTTATTGGGTCCGTGATGTCAAATTATTGCTAGATTCCAAATTTCATAATTTTTCGAATCAATATGTGAGCGTGGCAAAAGAAAACGCGTTTTACCAGTTTCAGTTGATTTTAATCGACTGGAAAATGGCCATTTTTCCAACGGTCTCAGAATTCGACGAAACTAGTTTTGTTAGGACTGTATCGTCAATACAAAGCTAGAAAATATTTTTTTAGATTTTTTCGAGTTAGTATGTGACCCCAGTAAATTGAAATGCGCGTTCAAATTCAATATATAGAGTTATATGTTGATTTTAACAGAAACTGATCGAAACGGTCGAATCAGCTTGCGATACATATCCCATTGTGTTCGGAATGGGGGTAATTAGCTATGGACGACAGGCGGTGGGCCTCGTTTAGAGGTCGAAAATAAAAGTTGCTTTTTGGGAGATAATAAAATAAAATATATATAAATTTTCAAATAAACACCCCCTCCTTTCTCCTTAGCCAAGTCAACCCCCCCTCCCCCCGTTTCAGTTTTCGATACGAATCAGAAAATGAAAAAAAAAACAAAACCCATGAATCTAAACCCATTGCCCCCTCGTCCCAGCCCTCCGTCGCCACCAAGGACGCGCCGCCCACTATCGTCGGCCCCCTCCCTTCATCTCTCCTCCTTCCGATGTCTGGGCGACGGACCCCCCCCCCCCCCCCACATCCCAACAGAACCGTAGCGTCCCTCCTGTGTCGCCCACCCCACCACCCACAGCTACCCACCGACGAGACCTCAGATCCGCTTCCGATGTCTCGTGTGACGCGCCAGGTGGAACCCTCGTTCTGAGCAATGGGTTCGAACCATTCGGGAGCTTCCAGGAAGGTAATTAACAGCATAATTAATCAGTTTATTAATTAATTAGTTAATTAAAATCTAAAAATTACTTGAATTAAAATTGTTTAAAAATGAATCAAGATTGCTTTTGAAACTGATTTTCTTTGTTTATATAAAACTGATTTTTATTTAAAAATCAAAAGGGTTAGGCCTTTATAAAAAAAAATTAGCGAAATAAAAATATAACTTTTATATCATAGGAAGAATAAAGATATAATTTTTATATAAAGAAGATAATAAAAATATGATTTTTTTAGACGAGAAGAATAAAAATATAATCTTTATTATGTAGAAGATGTAAAAATATGATTTTTGTTTATGTAGAGAATTAAAAATATAATTTTTTTACATGATAGGAATATTAGAAATATCATCTTTATATTTAAAAAGGGGAAATCTTTATAGTTGAAAAGGCGAGATCTTATACAGAGAATAACGATGTAAAAATAGAATTTTTGCCTATATGATAACGAAGTAAAAATAGAATTTTTATCTTTATAGTAGCGGTGTGAAAATAGAAATTTTATCCATATAGCGCGATTATAAAAATTCGATTTTTATATATTGAATAGCAAAATAAAAATTCGATTTTTATATATTGAATAGCAAAATAAAAATTCGATTTTTATATATTGAATAGCAAAGTGAAAACTCGATTTTTACATATGTAGAGAATACGGGCAACGAAGGTGATAAAAAGGCGAGAAAGATGAAGATTTCTATCAATGAAGAGTCGTGGGTATTGGATAGCTATTGGTGAGAACTTCTCACTCTTCAATTTCTTTTTCTAGTTATATATATACTAGGATGCAGACGGTGTTTAGTAGCACCCGACACAATCGTCCACAGACCATGGACTTGTTTGTTTGGTTGTGTAGTTAGTTAGATTATTTGGGTTAAATTGAATTGTTTGGTGAAATGAAATTGATTGATTGATGTGTGAATGGCGTGGGCCTTCACTAGACCGGGGATAAGGCTAGGCCTCGTCCCGTTTCTAGTATCGTGCCGTTATGCCACCGAAATTTTCTAAAATAAGTTAGAAAAACAAAAATATCATTTTATTTAAAGAATGAACTGAATAGAAATTCATGTGTTGAAATAAAATATTTTATCGTTAAAAATATAATTTTTGACGTGGAAGTGAATAAAATAAAATATTCATTTACAAACCGGACGGTTTTTCTATGTACACCTATTTGAATGACATTGATTGGGACGATAAATTTTACACATCGCCCAACTGCACAAATGAAAATCTGTGTTTGTTGATTTGAAAACCCATACGGGTGTTGGGATGAAATTTGAAGTTCACTCATCCTGATTGATTAAATATGTCGATCGATTGATTGACAGGCTGTTATAAGCGTTAAATATTTATATTTGATGCTTATACAGTGTAGTGCACCTTGGTTGATGGTTGATTATTTTTCAATGCTATTATATACGTGATGTATGAAAATCCATATAATTAACATTGTATTGTGATTGATTGGGCCTCATTCCAATTTAGAAGATAAAGAATATTATAAAGTAAAGGTTCATGTGTTGACTGTACTCATTTGTGAGATTAGTCATGTGTTGAACGAAATATTTTAACAATAAAATTTATATCTTTATCATTATAAAATAAAGGTTCATGTGTTGACTGTACTCATCCGTTGAGATTAGTCATGTGTTGAACGAAATAATTTAACAAAAATAGTCACACGTGGACAGTACTCATTCGTTGAGATTAGTCGTGTGTTGACAAAAATAAATACTCATTTGTTGAAAATAGAATATTTGAAAATAGAAATATTTGAAATAGAATATTTGAAAATAGAAATATATGAAGCCGTGTTGATTAGATTGACGCCATTTTGACGCGAACGATATTTATATCGATTTATTCATTTTAAAATGAATATAAAGCGATTTCGAAATGAATTGAATATAAAGCGATTTCGAAATGAATTGAATATAAAACGATTTCGAAACGAATTGAGTATAAAACGATTTAGAAATGAATTGAGTATAAAACGATTTCGAAATGAATTGAGTATAAAACGATTTCAAAATGAATTGAATATAAAACGATTTCGAAATGAATTGAGTATAAAGCGATTTTGAAATGAATTGAATATAAAGCGATTTCGAAATGAATTGAATATAAAGCGATTTCGAAATGAATTGAATATAAAACGATTTCGAAATGAATTGAATAGAAAGCGAATTGAAATGAGAACAAATTGAATTGAAATTTGAATTGAATAGAAATGAATTTTAAAACGAATTTATAAAGAAGAATTCAATTTTGCTTTGAATTGAAAAGGAGGTTGAAATTGTTTTTGATACGAATTCAAAACTATTTATATAATTCGTTTTAAATAGAAATCGACGAAATATATATTATATATATATAATATAATGGCCTGAATAGAACGCGCCGCGCCGCGGCTGTTCGTGAATTTCGACCATTTATTTCAAACGGACATTACGGGAGATCCGACCGTCGGATTCTCCTAAAACTGGAACCGTTGGGTTCATATCGAAAAGAGCTTTCTAACGAATATTAGAAATTCAAAATCTAACGGTTGGATTTGGAGATACGTCCAAATCAAATTTGAAAAAGGTCGCTGTAATTGCAGTTCGATGGCCGTTGTTGGAAATCAACTGTACGGGCCTTGATAAAATTATTAAAAATAGTAATAATTTGTGTAAAATCATAAGAAATGATTTGGGAAAAATTGGGATGAAAAACTCCATATTTGAAAAGATAAAAATAGATTTTTATCGAAATGTACTAGTTTGAACTGAATTTAAAACCCAATTATTTTTAAATAAATAAATTAGATTTAAAAAGGGGTTTTAAATAATCGGAATTCCTAATAAATTTGATTTGAATTGAACTAGAATTGATTTGTGGGTTTTTCGTGAACTGTGTTTTAAACAACAATAGTTCTTTAACCCGATGATAAATAGAATGTGATTTGGGTTTGTCGTGAACTGTGTTTTAAATGACATTAGTTCTTTAACCCAGTAAAAGGAGTTTTAACGAATCTGCAATTAGATAAAAATGTGAATTGATAATTTAAATTATCAAATATAGAAAATGAGCGAGAATGGAGTATCACCAGTTTTGCTCCAAAGCGATAGTTAAATCTTTAATTAGATTTGAATGTGAAATGGTAATTAATTTTACCGACAACACTGTGGTGTTAGATATGGAGTATTACCAGTTTTGCTTCATGGGATGAATATGTTGGGATTGGGAAATAAAATAAATAATTACTTCGTTGTGGTTCGCTAATCTCGACTAGTTTAGAAAACCATAATTTGGTTTGGAATGTCATCCAAAGGAAGATTAAAGGATAAATTTTAAAGAATTTATCTTGGATAAAATTAATGGGAACCTTTCCCTAAAAATGTGATTTTTGTGAACTAAAGAATATTCTGAATTGGAATGAGGCGTATGTTGTGTTTGTGTAACATTTGTTTTAATATACGCGGGTTGTTCGGAAAGTCTGGGTTTATACCCATTCTGAATAACCGACTCGACGATATGTCGAAGATGAAGACAGTGGTTGAAGACCGGAAGTCTTCACATCATTTAGGTGATTACTGATGATCTTGATTGGGCTGTACACCCAAGATGAGGGAATCAGTTAGTGGTCGTCCAGACGTACTTGGAGATCGATGGATATGCGAGGAAAGTGCCTCCGGTTTCGTTCAGACCCAGAACGAACTTGTAAATGGATTGTGTGTCTGACATTGGATTTTATTCTGTGTTGATTGATTTCTGTTAAATATATATCTGTTTGGCGGTGGAGAATTTATTCTCTTACTTAACGCCCTTCTCTGAGACGTACGAGCTTAGAGGTTATATATCGATAGATATCAATCGCATGGCATGAATTGCCTATGTGGCATACTGAGTTGCATGGATCAAGGCTTCTGTTGAAAAGCAAAGTCTTGTGGTTGATGATCAAAGCACGACCTACGTGGCAGCTTTGTGTATAGCGTGGATTCGCGAGCCTCACACCTCGGTATGAGTCAAAAACGGGATGAGGACCCAAGGAGTGCACGATGTTTCTTTCTAGCTATGGGTGGTGTCAGCGACCTACCAGCCCTGACATTTATATACTTTTCACCTTTGTGGTTTGGATGCGAGGCGCCTCGATTATAGGTCCTATAGGGCCGGGAAACGTGTGTTCAGGAATAACTAATCCTCAAACGTAAGAGAGGACCGGTCTTGGAGGATCCCAGGGTTACCCAGAGTGTGTAGTCCTGAGGCATTTGCTAGAGTGTCTCGAAGCGGAGAGGAGCTTGCCCCTTGCCTCGACTCATGATGGAATCCAATTTCCAATACGAGATATTTGGGCTTTATTTGTAGAGCCTATGTGACGGCCGGGAATTTTCGCTCGATCCGAATCAGTCGTTAAACCGATCTAGACCGTTCGAAACCCCTGAACGTTGAGAACATGACAAATCAGAACCCAAACAGAAGAACATTTCATTGTATATTACAACAATGCATCCGATTACAAGAATATACAGAGTATAAATGAATAAATATTACACAGAAATATCAGAGATTTAAATTACATTTAAATACATAGCAGCGGAAAATAATACAAAGCACAACTGAAGGTGATATACGGATACAGAGCTTTCCGGATATCATTCCAGCTGTAAACCAGGATCCTGTGAATATAAATCTGCAAAACCAAAACTACTAGCTGCCCGTGCGGAAAATAGGGGCACCCAGAGTTTAGGTTAAAACAATAAACTCCAGGTCAGTCATGTGACTGGTGTGAGAACTAAAACAGTTATTTAAAGCTTTACTTTAAAAGAGAGTAATTCAAGGGACCACGCCGTATAACACGGAACGGGTTTCCTCCCAAGAATACCAGTGCATAGAATAAACAACGCAATGCTTTTTCGAAAAATGAAGCTATTATAAGACCCAGGTCCCATCACACAATGCAACGCAAGCCGGAGGATAGGGTTTTCCCTTATAATAGCCAAACATGCTTGATACGTTTAAAACAAAGCATTTGATACTATAATAAGTGTATAGTGTCAAAACAGTTTCAATCATAAATATAAATCATAGACGGCATAGCATCCCATGCTACTATGTCGCCATACTAGGCTCTACAAATAAAGCCGCAATACACGTATTGGAAATTGGATTTCCGTCATGAGTCGAGGCAAGGGGCAAGATCCTCTCCGCGCTCGAGACACTCTAGCAAATGCCTCAGGGCTATGCACTCTGGGCAACCCTGGATGCGGCTGGGCCGGTCCTCACTTACGTTTGAGGATTGGTTATTCCTGAACACACGTTTCCCGGTCCTTACAGACCTATAATCGAGGCGCCTCATTCCAACAACCACAAAGGTGAAAAGTATATATATGTCAGGGCTGGTAAGTCACTGATACCACCATAGCTAGAAAGAAACGTCGTGCTCTCCCAGCGGTCCGTATCCCGTTTTTAACTCATACCGAGGTGTGAGGCTCACGAATTCACGCTATACACAAAGCTATGCCACAAAGCCCGTGCTTTGATCATCAACCACAAGACTTTGCTTTTCAACAGAAGCCTTGATCATTGCATCTCAGTATGCCACACAGGCAATTCATGCTATGCGATTGATATCTATCGATATATAACGTCTAAGCTCATACGTCTCAGAGAAGGGCGTTAAGCAAGAGAATAAATTCTCCGCCGCCAAACAGATATATATTTAACAGAAATCAATCAACACAGAATAAAATCCAATGTCAGACACACAATCCATTTACAAGTCCGTTCTGGGTCTGAACGAAACCGGAGGCACTTTCCTCGCATATCCATCCATCTCCAAGTACGTCTGGACGACCACCAACTATTTCCATCCTCTTGGGTGTACAGCCCAATCAGGATCGTCAGTAATTACCCAAACGATGTGAAAACTTCCGGTCTTCGACCACCGTCTTCATCTTCGACTTATCGTCGAATCGATTATTCAGAATGGGTATAAACCCGGACTTTCCGAACAACCCGCGTATATTAAAACAAATGTTACACAAACACAACATACGCCTCATTCCAATTCAGAATATTCTTTTATTCACAAAATCACATTTTTAGGGAAAAGTTCCCATTAATTTTATCCAAGATAAATTCTTTAAAATTTATCCTTTAATCTTCCTTTGGATGTCGTTTCAAACCAAAGTATGGTTTTCTGAACTAGTCGAGATTAGCGAACCACACCGAAGTAATTATTTATTTTATTTCCCAATCCCAACCTATTCATCCCATGAAGCAAAACTGGTGATACTCCATATCTAATACCACGGTGTTATCGGTAAAATTAATTACCATTTCACGTTCAAATCTAATTAAAGATTTAACTATCGCTTTGGAGCAAAACTGGTGATACCCCATTCTCGCTCGTTTTCTAAATTTGATAATTTAGATTACAGATTTACATTTCAACCTAATTGCAGATTCGTTAAAACTCCTTTTACTGGGTTAAAGAACTAGGTGTTATTTAAAACACACTTCACGACAAACCCAAATCACATTCTATTTGTTATCGGGTTAAAGAACTAGTGTTATTTAAAACACAGTTCACGATAAACCCACAAATCAATTCTAATTCAATTCAAATCAAATATATTAGGAATTCCGATTATTTAAAACCCCTTTTTAAATCTAATTTATTTATTTAAAAACAAATAGGGTTTTAAATTTAGTTCAAACTAGTTCATTTCGATAAAAGTCCATTTTTATCTTTTCAAATATGGAGTTTTTCACCCAAAATTTTCCCAAATCATTTCTTGTGATTTTACACAAATTATCGCTATTTTTAATAATTTTATCAAGGCCCGTACAGTCGATTTCCAACAATGGCCATCGAACTGCACTTATAGCGACCTTTTTCAAATTTGATTTGGACGTAACTCCAAATCCAACCGTTAGATTTGAAATTTCTAATATTCGTTAGAAAGCTCTTTTCGATACGAACCCAACGGTTCCGGTTTTAGGAGGATCCGACAGTCGGATCTCCCGTAATGTCCGTTTGAAATAAATGGTCGAAATTTATGAACTGCCGCGGCGCGGCGCGTTCTATTCAGGCCATTATATTATATATATAATATATATAATATATATTTCATCGATTTCTATTTAAAACGAATTTTATAAATAGTTTTTAAATTCCTTTCAAAATTCATTTCAACTTCCAATTCAATTCGAATCAAAATTGAATTTTTCCTTATAGATTCGTTTTAAAATTCTTTTCTATTCAATTCAAATTTCAATTCAATTTGAATTCATTTCAATTTGCTTTCGATTCAATTTGAATTCGTTTTCAATTCAATTCAATTTCAAAGTCGTTTTCTATTCGATTCAATTCAAATTGGTTTTCTAATCGATTCAATTCAAATTAGTTTTCTATTCAATCCATTTCGAAATCGTTATATATTCAATTCATTTCGAAATCGTTATATATTCAATTCATTTCGAAATCGTTATATATTCAATTCATTACGAAATCGTTATACATTCAATTCATTTCGAAATCGTTATACATTCAATTCATTTCGAAATCGTTATATATTCAATTCATTTCGAAATCGTTATATATTCAATTCATTTAGAAATCGTTATACATTCAATTCATTTCAAAATCGTTATTTATTCAATTCATTTCGAAATCGTTATATATTCAATTCATTTCGAAATCGCTTTTCGATATTCATTTTAAAATGAATAAAATCGATATAAATATCGTTCACGTCAAAATGGCGTCAATCTAATCAACACGGCTTCATATACTTCTATTTTCAAATATTCTATTTCAAATATTTCCTTTTCAAACATTTCTATTTCAAATATTTCGTTTCAAATATTTCTATTTCAAATATTTCGTTTCAAATATTTCTATTATTAAAATATTTCGTTCAACACATGACTAATCTCAACGGATGAGTACAGTCAACACATGAACCTTTATTTTATATTGATAAAGAAGTAAATTTTATTATTAAAATATTTTGTTCAACACATGACTAATCTCAACGGATGAGTACAGTCAACACATGAACCTTTATTTTATATTGATAAAGAAGTAAATTTTATTATAAAAATATTTCGTTCAACACATGACTAATCTCAACGGATGAGTACAGTCAACACATGAACCTTTATTTTATATTGATAAAGAAGTAAATTTTATTATTAAAATATTTCGTTCAACACATGACTAATCTCAACGGATGAGTACAGTCAACACATGAACCTTTATTTTATATTGATAAAGAAGTAAATTTTATTATAAAAATATTTCGTTCAACACATGACTAATCTCAACGGATGAGTACAGTCAACACATGAACCTATGTTTTATATTATTCTTTATCTTCTAAATTGGAATGAGGCCCAATCAATCACCATATAATGTTAATTATATGGATTTTCATACATCACATGTATATAATAGCATTGAAAAATAATCAACCATCAACCAAAGTGCACTACACTGTATAAGCATCAAATATAGATATATAACGCTTATAACAGCCTGTCAATCAATCGATCGACATATTTAATCAATCAGGATGAGTGAACTTCAAATTTCATCCCAACACCCGTGTGGGGTTTCAAACAATCAAACACAGATTTTATTTGTGCAGTTGGGCGATGTGTAAAATTTATCGACCCAATCAATGTCCTTCAAATAGGTGTACATAAACAAACCGTCCGGTTTGTAAATGAATATTTTATTTTATTCACTTCCACGTTAAAAATTATATTTTTAACGATAAAAACATTTTGTTTCAACATATGAATTTCTATTCAGTTCATTCTTTAAATAAAATGATATTTTTATTTTTCTAACATATTTTAGAAAATTTCGGCGGCATAACGGCACGATACTAGAAACGGGACGAGGTCTAGCCTTATCCCCGGTCTAGTGAAGGCCCACGCCATTCACACATCAATCAAATCATTTCATTTCACCAAACAGTTCAATTCAAACAAATAATCTAACTAATTTTTGCAATCAAACAAACAAGTCCATGGTCTGTGGACGATTGTGTCGGGTGCTACTAAGCACCGTCTGCATCCTAGTATACATATATAATTAGAAAAGAAATTGAAAGGTGAGAAATTCTCACAGAAAGCTATCCAATCCAACGGCACTTCCAATGCAGGAAATCTTCAACGTTCTCGCCTTTTTATCACCTTCGTTGCCCGTATTCTCTACATATGTAAAAATCGAATTTTTACTTCGTTATTCAATATATAAAAATCGAATTTTTACTACTATGTTATATAGATAAAAATTTTATTTTTATCACGCTATTTTCCATATAAAGATTTCGCCTTTCTAAAATATAGTTTTCGCCTTTATCAAAACATAGACTTTGCCTTTTCAAATTTAAAGATTTCATCTTTATAAAAATCTCAATTTTATTTTTCTACACATATAAAGATAATATTTTTAATATTCCTATCATGTAAAGATTATATTTTTAACTCTCTACCTAACCAAAAATCATATTTTTACATCTTCTATATAGTAAAGACTATATTTTTAATACTTTAAAAATATAAAAATCATATTTTTACCCTTCTACTATATGAAAGATTATATTTTTATCCTTCTACAATATAAAAGATTGCATTTTTAATTGTTAAAATTAATTAAAATACCTTTTTCTATCGATTTCAACCCGGGAGAGCTCGAACCCGTGCTTCCCTCGACTTCACTGCTGCTGTGCTACCCAAAGTCCACCGGAGAAGCTCTAAATCGATGAAGCTCGGCGTCGGAGGAGGGCTTGGTTCTCTGGTAGTCTGAGAAGGGTCGCTGGGGTTTGTTGGTGGCGCAGGAGCCTCGTCAGGCGGTGGTGGAGCTCGGTGGGCCGGCGGTGCTGACTTGGGGAAGGGCGCAGGCGGTTTTTGGGTTTTAGGGGGGGGGTCGCGGGTTTCTGGGAAATCGAAGAAGTGAGGGAGGCGTAGAGGAGGGGGGCTGGGGAACTCGCGGTGGCTGCGCCGCCTAGGCGCGGCGGCTCATCGGGGGGCGGCAGCATCGATCGCGCCCCCCCTTTCGTTCTTTTTTTTTTATAATCTCTGAACGATTTGAAATGAGAGAGGGGGGGCCAGAGCGGGTTAAAGGGGGAGATATTATATATATATATATATTTTAATTGCAAAAAATTGACTTTTGCAAACGAACTCGAAACGAGGCCCACCGCCTGTCGTCCATAGCGTTTCACCCCCATTCTGAACACAATGGGATATGTATCGTAGGCTGATTCGATCATTTCGACCAGCTTCTGTTTAATTTACATTTAAATCGCTATATTGAATTTTAAACGTACATTTCAAATTATCGGGGTCACATACTAACTAGAAAAATTCCAGAAAAATATTTTCTAGCTTCATATTGACGATACGGTCCTAACAAAACTAGTTTCGTCGAATTCTGAGACCGTTGGAAAAATGGCTGTTTTCCAGTTGATTAAAATCAACTGAAACCGGTCAAACGCGTTTTCCTTTGCCACGCTCATATATTGATTCGAAAAATTATGAAATTTGAAACCTAGCAATTTTTTGACATCACGGACCGAACAAAAGTGGTTTCGTCGAAATCCGAGGTCATTTGCAAAATGTCTATTTTTAAGGGCCTGAATTCCATAGCGACTAATCAGAATTTTCAATTGGACATATCTTTTGATTCCCGCTATGAAATTTCGATTTTTCGGATTCGTTGGAAAGATATCATCAATTAGGTCCTAATGTTTTTGGTTTCACTAAAATCCGGATTGTTTTGCACCCGGTACATTCAATTGAAGTTTGAAATCGAATTATCGAACTACCGCGCCATTTTCAATTCCTTTTATAATTATATATAATTATTTATATTCTAACGACGACGTATATAGTATATACGTTCTAATTCTATTAAAAATAAATTTTCTCGTCGAATCTATTTTAAATGTTCAAATTTTGCTAAAATTGCCGAAATAAAAATTTTAAACTGGCTCAGAATTTCCGGGTTATTACAATCTCCCCCACTTAAAACTTTTCGTCCCCGAAAAGGAACAAAGTCGAAAGTGGTTTGATCATTCAACCCTACGTTCGATCTGGCTTCCATTCTCCAACTTTTCAGTTTCTGAGAATTTTCAAATTTTCAAAAATTTGGCTAACACCCTAAATTTTCGAAAAATTTCGCCATAACCTCCCCTACACCGTGAGCATCGGGGAATTTCAAATAGCTTCCCTGGTCCTTCAGATCTCAAAAAGAAAAAGAAAAAGCCAAGCGGCTAGCCAATAGGCTCATAAAATCATCATCACCCAAACAAAACAGTAAATTATGTAGTAAACATGTACCTATTTGTCGGGCAAACAAATTTTATTCTCTGCTCTAGCCTCCTTGCTATGACCTGATCAATGTAAGTATATGTATATACAAGCAAATGCGACCAATTTTCAATATAATTCAATATTTGATGCAATTAGGCATAATGGTTCAAAATTACCAAACAACTAAACAAACAACACAAACATCAATCAATTAGTGAATTAGAGTTTCAAATTCATAATTTTGATATATATACTGAAAATCTTGTTTTTGATGCCAATTCAAAACAATGTGTTCTAGCTATATAAATTTTGGTTCTCACACCAGTCTAATGGAAATATATATAGAAAATCACACCTTCGAAACTCGAACACACACTACTGATGCTATATAGTCACCAGTAGAATCATCTCCGGGCGACTAGAGTGTGACTCTATATCTATCTAATATATTAAAACTTCGAATATACGTTCATGACGCGTATATGCCAAACCTTTATATACTAGATTGTCCATATTCAAAATAAATAAATATTCAAATACGATTAAAATGGTTTAAATTTTCAAAACAAAAATTGTTTCTATTGGAAAAATATACTCTTCACACTCGTTCTAGGATACTACTGATCCTATCTCTAACGAGTCATTCTAATTGGATATTACTAATCCAATATCTGATGAATTCTTTCGTATGGTTCTAATGTGTCTTGTTCTCGAGCTCTGTAAACCAAAGCTCTGATACCAAATGTGACGGCCGGGAATTTTCGCTCGATCCGAATCAGTCGTTAAACCGATCTAGACCGTTCGAAACCCCTGAACGTTGAGAACATGACAAATCAGAACCCAAACAGAAGAACATTTCATTGTATATTACAACAATGCATCAGATTACAAGAATATACAGAGTATAAATGAATAAATATTACACAGAAATATCAGAGATTTAAATTACATTTAAATACATAGCAGCGGAAAATAATACAAAGCACAACTGAAGGTGATATACGGATACAGAGCTTTCCGGATATCATTCCAGCTGTAAACTAGGATCCTGTGAATATAAATCTGCAAAACCAAAACTACTAGCTGCCCGTGCGGAAAATAGGGGCACCCAGAGTTTAGGTTAAAACAGTAAACTCCAGGTCAGTCATGTGACTGGTGTGAGAATTAAAACAGTTATTTAAAGCTTTACTTTAAAAGAGAGTAATTCAAGGGACCACGCCGTATAACACGGAACGGGTTTCCTCCCAAGAATACCAGTGCATAGAATAAACAACGCAATGCTTTTTCGAAAAATGAAGCTATTATAAGACCCAGGTCCCATCACACAATGCAACGCAAGCCGGAGGATAGGGTTTTCCCTTATAATAGCCAAACATGCTTGATACATTTAAAACAAAGCATTTGATACTATAATAAGTGTATAGTGTCAAAACAGTTTCAATCATAAATATAAATCATAGACGGCATAGCATCCCATGCTACTATGTCGCCATACTAGGCTCTACAAATAAAGCCGCAATACACGTATTGGAAATTGGATTTCCGTCATGAGTCGAGGCAAGGGGCAAGATCCTCTCCGCGCTCGAGACACTCTAGCAAATGCCTCAGGGTTACGCACTCTGGGCAACCCTGGATGCGGCTGGGCCGGTCCTCACTTATGTTAGAGGATTGGTTATTCCTGAACACACGTTTCCCGGTCCTTACAGACCTATAATCGAGGCGCCTCATTCCAACAACCACAAAGGTGAAAAGTATATATATGTCAGGGCTGGTAAGTCACTGACACCACCATAGCTAGAAAGAAACGTCGTGCTCTCCCAGCGGTCCGTATCCTGTTTTTAACTCATACCGAGGTGTGAGGCTCACGAATTCACGCTATACACAAAGCTACGCCACAAAGGCCGTGCTTTGATCATCAACCACAAGACTTTGCTTTTCAACAGAAGCCTTGATCATTGCATCTCAGTATGCCACACAGGCAATTCATGCTATGCGATTGATATCTATCGATATATAACCTCTAAGCTCATACGTCTCAGAGAAGGGCGTTAAGCAAGAGAATAAATTCTCCGCCGCCAAACAGATATATATTTAACAGAAATCAATCAACACAGAATAAAATCCGATGTCAGACACACAATCCATTTACAAGTCCGTTCTGGGTCTGAACGAAACCGGAGGCACTTTCCTTGCATATCCATCCATCTCCAAGTACGTCTGGACGACCACCAACTATTTCCATCCTCTTGGGTGTACAGCCCAATCAGGATCGTCAGTAATTACCCAAACGATGTGAAAATTTCCGGTCTTCGACCACCGTCTTCATCTTCGACTTATCGTCGAATCGATTATTCAGAATGGGTATAAACCCGGACTTTCCGAACAACCCGCGTATATTAAAACAAATGTTACACAAACACAACATACGCCTCATTCCAATTCAGAATATTCTTTTATTCACAAAATCACATTTTTAGGGAAAAGTTCCAATTAATTTTATCCAAGATAAATTCTTTAAAATTTATCCTTTAATCTTCCTTTGGATGTCGTTTCAAACCAAAGTATGGTTTTCTGAACTAGTCGAGATTAGCGAACCACACCGAAGTAATTATTTATTTTATTTCCCAATCCCAACCTATTCATCCCATGAAGCAAAACTGGTGATACTCCATATCTAATACCACGGTGTTATCGGTAAAATTAATTACCATTTCACGTTCAAATCTAATTAAAGATTTAACTATCGCTTTGGAGCAAAACTGGTGATACCCCATTCTCGCTCGTTTTCTAAATTTGATAATTTAGATTACAGATTTACATTTCAACCTAATTGCAGATTCGTTAAAACTCCTTTTACTGGGTTAAAGAACTAGGTGTTATTTAAAACACACTTCACGACAAACCCAAATCACATTCTATTTGTTATCGGGTTAAAGAACTAGTGTTATTTAAAACACAGTTCACGATAAACCCACAAATCAATTCTAATTCAATTCAAATCAAATATATTAGGAATTCCGATTATTTAAAACCCCTTTTTAAATCTAATTTATTTATTTAAAAACAAATAGGGTTTTAAATTTAGTTCAAACTAGTTCATTTCGATAAAAGTCCATTTTTATCTTTTCAAATATGGAGTTTTTCACCCCAAATTTTCCCAAATCATTTCTTGTGATTTTACACAAATTATCGCTATTTTTAATAATTTTATCAAGGCCCGTACAGTCGATTTCCAACAATGGCCATCGAACTGCACTTATAGCGACCTTTTTCAAATTTGATTTGGACGTAACTCCAAATCCAACCGTTAGATTTGAAATTTCCAATATTCGTTAGAAAGCTCTTTTCGATACGAACCCAACGGTTCCGGTTTTAGGAGGATCCGACGGTCGGATCTCCCGTAATGTCCGTTTGAAATAAATGGTCGAAATTTATGAACTGCCGCGGCGCGGCGCGTTCTATTCAGGCCATTATATTATATATATAATATATATAATATATATTTCATCGATTTCTATTTAAAACGAATTTTATAAATAGTTTTTAAATTCCTTTCAAAATTCATTTCAACTTCCAATTCAATTCGAATCAAAATTGAATTTTTCCTTATAGATTCGTTTTAAAATTCTTTTCTATTCAATTCAAATTTCAATTCAATTTGAATTCATTTCAATTTGCTTTCGATTCAATTTGAATTCGTTTACAATTCAATTCAATTTCAAAGTCGTTTTCTATTCGATTCAATTCAAATTGGTTTTCTAATCGATTCAATTCAAATTAGTTTTCTATTCAATCCATTTCGAAATCGTTATATATTCAATTCATTTCGAAATCGTTATATATTCAATTCATTTCGAAATCGTTATATATTCAATTCATTACGAAATCGTTATACATTCAATTCATTTCGAAATCGTTATACATTCAATTCATTTCGAAATCGTTATATATTCAATTCATTTCGAAATCGTTATATATTCAATTCATTTAGAAATCGTTATACATTCAATTCATTTCAAAATCGTTATTTATTCAATTCATTTCGAAATCGTTATATATTCAATTCATTTCGAAATCGCTTTTCGATATTCATTTTAAAATGAATAAAATCGATATAAATATCGTTCACGTCAAAATGGCGTCAATCTAATCAACACGGCTTCATATACTTCTATTTTCAAATATTCTATTTCAAATATTTCCTTTTCAAACATTTCTATTTCAAATATTTCGTTTCAAATATTTCTATATCAAATATTTCGTTTCAAATATTTCTATTATTAAAATATTTCGTTCAACACATGACTAATCTCAACGGATGAGTACAGTCAACACATGAACCTTTATTTTATATTGATAAAGAAGTAAATTTTATTATTAAAATATTTCGTTCAACACATGACTAATCTCAACGGATTAGTACAGTCAACACATGAACCTTTATTTTATATTGATAAAGAAGTAAATTTTATTATAAAAATATTTCGTTCAACACATGACTAATCTCAACGGATGAGTACAGTCAACACATGAACCTTTATTTTATATTGATAAAGAAGTAAATTTTATTATTAAAATATTTCGTTCAACACATGACTAATCTCAAAGATGAGTACATTCAACACATGAACCTTTATTTTATATTGATAAAGAAGTAAATTTTATTATAAAAATATTTCGTTCAACACATGACTAATCTCAACGGATGAGTACAGTCAACACATGAACCTATGTTTTATATTATTCTTTATCTTCTAAATTGGAATGAGGCCCAATCAATCACCATATAATGTTAATTATATGGATTTTCATACATCACATGTATATAATAGCATTGAAAAATAATCAACCATCAACCAAAGTGCACTACACTGTATAAGCATCAAATATAGATATATAACGCTTATAACAGCCTGTCAATCAATCGATCGACATATTTAATCAATCAGGATGAGTGAACTTCAAATTTCATCCCAACACCCGTGTGGGGTTTCAAACAATCAAACCCAGATTTTATTTGTGCAGTTGGGCGATGTGTAAAATTTATCGACCCAATCAATGTCCTTCAAATAGGTGTACATAAACAAACCGTCCGGTTTGTAAATGAATATTTTATTTTATTCACTTCCACGTTAAAAATTATATTTTTAACGATAAAAACATTTTGTTTCAACATATGAATTTCTATTCAGTTCATTCTTTAAATAAAATGATATTTTTATTTTTCTAACATATTTTAGAAAATTTCGGCGGCATAACGGCACGATACTAGAAACGGGACGAGGTCTAGCCTTATCCCCGGTCTAGTGAAGGCCCACGCCATTCACACATCAATCAAATCATTTCATTTCACCAAACAGTTCAATTCAAACAAATAATCTAACTAATTTTTGCAATCAAACAAACAAGTCCATGGTCTGTGGACGATTGTGTCGGGTGCTACTAAGCACCGTCTGCATCCTAGTATACATATATAATTAGAAAAGAAATTGAAAGGTGAGAAATTCTCACAGAAAGCTATCCAATCCAACGACACTTCCAATGCAGGAAATCTTCAACGTTCTCGCCTTTTTATCACCTTCGTTGCCCGTATTCTCTACATATGTAAAAATCGAATTTTTACTTCGTTATTCAATATATAAAAATCGAATTTTTACTACTATGTTATATAGATAAAAATTATTTTTTTATCCCATATAAAGATTTCGCCTTTCTAAAATATAGTTTTCGCCTTTATAAAAACATAGACTTTGCCTTTTCAAATTTAAAGATTTCATCTTTATAAAAATCTCATTTTTATTTTTCTACACATATAAAGATGATATTTTTAATATTCCTATCATGTAAAGATTATATTTTTAACTCTCTACCTAACCAAAAATCATATTTTTACATCTTCTATATAGTAAAGACTATATTTTTAATACTTTAAAAATATAAAAGTCATATTTTTACCCTTCTACTATATGAAAGATTATATTTTTATCCTTCTACAATATAAAAGATTGCATTTTTAATTGCTAAAATTAATTAAAATACCTTTTTCTATCGATTTCAACCCGGGAGAGCTCGAACCCGTGCTTCCCTCGACTTCACCGCTGCTGTGCTACCCAAAGTCCATCGGAGAAGCTCTAAATCAATGAAGCTCGACGTCGTAGGAGGGCTTGGTTCTCTGGTAGTCTGAGAAGGGTCGCTGGGGTTTGTTGGTGGCGCAGGAGCCTCGTCAGGCGGTGGTGGAGCTCGGTGGGTCGGCGGTGCTGACTTGGGGAAGGGCACAGGCGGTTTTTGGGTTTTAGGGGGGGTGTCGCGGGTTTCTGGGAAATCGAAGAAGAGAGGGAGGCGTAGAGGAGGGGGGCTGGGGAACTCGCGGTGGCTGCGCCGCCTAGGCGCGGCGGCTCATCGGGGGGCGGCAGCATCGATCGCGCCCCCCCTTTCGTTCTTCTTCTTTTTTTTTATAATCTCTGAACGATTTGAAATGAGAGAGGGGGGGCCAGAGCGGGTTAAAGGGGGAGATGTATCGTAGGCTGATTCGATCATTTCGACCAGCTTCTGTTTAATTTACATTTAAATCGCTATATTGAATTTTAAACGTACATTTCAAATTATCGGGGTCACATACTAACTAGAAAAATTCCAGAAAAATATTTTCTAGCTTCGTATTGACGATACGGTCCTAACAAAACTAGTTTCGTAGAATTCTGAGACCGTTGGAAAAATGGTCGTTTTCCAGTTGATTAAAATCAACTGAAACCGGTCAAACGCGTTTTCCTTTGCCACGCTCATATATTGATTCGAAAAATTATGAAATTTGAAACCTAGCAATAATTTGACATCACGGACCCAACAAAAGAGGTTTCGTCGAAATCCGAGGTCATTTGCAAAATGTCTATTTTTAAGGGCCTGAATTCCATAGCGACTATTCAGAATTTTCAATTGGACATATCTTTTGATTCCCGCTATGAAATTTCGATTTTTCGGATTCGTTGGAAAGATATCATCAATTAGGTCCTAATGTTTTTGGTTTCACTAAAATCCGGATTGTTTTGCACCCGGTACATTCAATTGAAGTTTGAAATCGAATTATCGAACTACCGCGCCATTTTCAATTCCTTTTATAATTATATATAATTATTTATATTCTAACGACGACGTATATAGTATATACGTTCTAATTCTATTAAAAATAAATTTTCTCGTCGAATCTATTTAAAATAATCTATTTTAAATGTTCAAAATTTGCTAAAATTGCCGAAATAAAAATTTTAAGCTGGCTCAGAATTTCCGGGTTATTACAGCCTAGTATGGCGACATAGTAGCATGGGATGCTATGCCGTCTATGATTGATATTTATGATTGAAATTGTTTTGACACTATACACTTATTATAGTATCAAATGATTTGTTTTTAAACGTACCAAGCATGTTTGGCTATTATAACGGAAAACCCTATCCTCCGGCTTGCGTTGCATTGTGTGATGGGACCTGGGTCTTATAATAGCTTCATTTTTCGAAAAAGCATTGCGTTGTTTATTCTATGCACTGGTATTCTTGGGAGGCAGCCCGTTCCGTGATATACGGCGTGGTCCCTTGAATTACTCTCTTTTAAAGTAAAGTTTTAAATAACTGTTTTAGTTCTCACACCAGTTACATGACTGACCTGGAGTTTATTGTTTTAACCTAAACTCTGGGTGCCCTTATTTTCGACACGGGCAGCTAGTAGTTTTGGTTTTGCAGATTTATATTCACAGGATCCTGATTTACAGCTGGAACGATGCTCGGAAAGCTCTGTATCCGTGTATTACTTTCAGTTGTGTTTTGTATTATTTTTCTGCTGCAGTACTGTATTTAAATCTCTGATATTTATCGAATGTAATTTATTCAATTATACTCTGTATATTCTTGTATTTGATGGAATTGTTGTAATAACAATGAAATGTTCTTCTGTTTGTGTTCTGATTTGTCCTGTTCTCAAACGATCAGGGGTTTCGAACGGTCTAGATCGGTTTAACGACTGATTCGGGTCGAGCGAAATTCCTTGCCGTCGCATTTGGTATCAGAGCTTTGGTTTACAGAGCTCGAGAACGAGGCACATTAGAACCATACGAAAGAATTCATCAGATATTGGATTAGTAATATCCAATTAAAATGACTCGTTAGAGATGGGATCAGTAGTATCCTAGAACGGGTGTGGAGAGTATATTTTTCAATTGAAAACAATTTTGTTTTGAAAATTTAAATCAATTCTACGTATTTGATTATTTATTTATTTTGAATTTGCACAATCCAGTATATAAAGGTTTTGCATATACACGTCATGAACGTATATTCGAAGTTTTAATATATTAGATAGATATAGAGTCACACTCTAGTCGCCCGGAGATGATTCTACTAATGACTATATAGCATCAGTAGTGTGTGTTCGAGTTTCGAAGGTGTGATTTTCTATATATTTCCATTAGACTGGTGTGAGAACCAAAACTAATATAGCTAGAACACATTGTTATGAATTGGCATCAAAAACACGATTTTTGTATATGTATCAAAATTAGTAATTTGAAACGTTAATTCACTAATTGATTGATGTTTGTGTTGTTTGTTTATTTGTTTGATAATTTTTGAACCATTGTGCCTAATAGAACCAAATATTGAATTGTATTGAAAATTGGTTGCATTTGCTTGCATATACATATACTTACATTGAACAGGTCATAGCAAGGAGGCTAGAGCAGAGAATAAAATTTGTTTGCCCGACAAATAGGTACATGTTTACTATAATTTACTGTTTTGTTTGGGTGATGATGCTTTTATGAGCCTATGGGCTAGCCGCTTGGCTTTTTCTTTTTCTTTTTGAGATCAGAAGGCCTATATGGCAATTTCGGGATTTCCCGTGGCTCCCGGTGCAGGGGAGGTTATGGCGAAATTTTTCGAAAATTTAGGGTGTTAGCCAAATTTTTGAAAATTTGAAAATTCTCAGAAACTGAAAAGTTGGAGAATGGAAGCCAGATCGAACGTAGAGTTGATTAATCAAACCACTTTCTACTTTGTTCCTTTTCGGGGACGAAAAGTTTTAAGTGGGGGAGATTGTAATAACCCGGAAAATCTGGGCCAGTTTAAAATTTTTATTTTGGCAATTTTAGCGAATTTTGAATATTTAAAATAAATTATTTTAAATAATATCGACGAGAAATTTATTTTGAATATAATTAGAACATATATATTTATACGCGCCGTCGTTAGAATATAAATATTTATATATAATTTTAAATAGAATTGAAAATGGCGCGGTAGTTCGATAATTCGATTTCAAACTTCAATTGCATGTACCGGGTGCAAAACAATCCGGATTTTAGTGAAACCAAAAATGATAGGATCTAATTGATGATATCTTTCCAACGAATCCGAAAAATCGAAATTTCGTAGCGGGAATCAAAAGATATGTCCAGTTGAAAATTCTAAATAGTCGCTATGGAATTCAGGCCCTTAAAATGGGAATTTTGCAAACGACCTCGGATTTTGACGAAACCACTTTTGTTGTGTCTGTGATGTCAAATTATTGCTAGATTCCAAATTTCATAATTTTTTGAATCAATATGTGAGCGTGGCAAAAGAAAACGCGTTTGACCAGTTTTAGTTGATTTTAATCGACTGGAAAATGGCCATTTTTCCAACGGTCTCAGAATTCGACGAAACTAGTTTTGTTAGGACCATATCGTCAATACAAAGCTAGAAAATATTTTCTTTAGAATTTTTCGAGTTAGTATGTGACCCCAGTAAATTGAAATGCGCGTTCAAATTCAATATATAGAGTTATATGTTGATTTTAACGGAAACTGATCGAAACGGTCGAATCAGCTTGCGATACATATCCCATTGTGTTCGGAATGGGGGTAATTAGCTATGGACGACAGGCGGTGGGCCTCGTTTAGAGGTCGAAAATAAAAGTTGCTTTTTGGGAGATAATAAAATAAAATATATATAAATTTTCAATTAAACACCCCCTCCTTTCTCCTTAGCCAAGTCAACCCCCCCCCCCCCCGTTCCAGTTCTTTGATCCGAATCAGAAAATGAAAAAAAAATCCACGAATCTAAACCCATCGCCCCCTCGTCCCAGCCCTCCGTCGCCACCAAGGACGCGCCGCCCACTATCGTCGGCCCCCTCCCTTCATCTCTCCTCCTTCCGATGCATGGGCGACGGAAAGCCCCCCCCCCCCCCCCCCCCCCCCACATCCCAACAGAACCGTAGCGCTCCCCCTGTGTCGCCCACGCCACCACCCACTGCTACCTACCGACGAGACCTCAGATCCGCTTCCGATGTCTCGTGTGACGCGCCAGGTGGAACCCTAATTCTGAGCAATGGGTTCGAACCATTCGGGAGCTTCCAGGAAGGTAATTAACAGCTTAATTAATCAGTTTATTAATTAATTTAGTTAATTAAAATCTAAATTTTACTTGAATTAAAATTGTTTAAAAATGAATCAAGATTGCTTTTGAAACTGATTTTCTTTGTTTATATAAAACTGATTTTTATTTAAAAAACAAAAGGGTTAGGCCTTTATAAAAAAAAATTAGCGAAATAAAAATATAATTTTTATATCATAGGAAGAATAAAGATATAATTTTTATATAAAGAAGATAATAAAAATATGATTTTTTTAGACGAGAAGAATAAAAATATAATCTTTATTATGTAGAAGATGTAAAAATATGATTTTTGTTTATGTAGAGAATTAAAAATATAATTTTTTTACATGATAGGAATATTAGAAATATCATCTTTATATTTAAAAAGGGGAAATCTTTATAGTTGAAAAGGTGAGATCTTTATATAGAGAATAACGATGTAAAAATAGAATTTTTACCTATATGATAACGAAGTAAAAATAGAATTTTTACCTTTATAGTAGCGGTGTGAAAATAGAAATTTTATCCATATAGCGTGATTATAAAAATTCGATTTTTATATATTGAATAGCAAAATAAAAATTCAATTTTTATATATTGAATAGCAAAATAAAAATTCGATTTTTATATATTGAATAGCAAAATAAAAATTCGATTTTTATATATTGAATAGCAAAGTGAAAATTCGATTTTTACATATGTAGAGAATACGGGCAACGAAGGTGATAAAAAGGCGAGAACGATGAAGATTTCTATCAATGAAGATTCGTGGGTATTGGATAGCTATTGGTGAGAACTTCTCACTCTTCAATTTCTTTTTCTAGTTATATATATATATATACACACTAGGATGCAGACGGTGTTTAGTAGCACCCGACACAATCGTCCACAGACCATGGACTTGTTTGTTTGGTTGTGTAGTTAGTTAGATTATTTGGGTTAAATTGAATTGTTTGGTGAAATGAAATTGATTGATTGATGTGTTAATGGCGTGGGCCTTCACTAGACCGGGGATAAGGCTAGGCCTCGTCCCGTTTCTAGTATCGTGCCGTTATGCCGCCGAAATTTTCTAAAATAAGTTAGAAAAATAAAAATATCATTTTATTTAAAGAATGAACTGAATAGAAATTCATGTGTTGAAATAAAAAAATTTATCGTTAAAAATATAATTTTTGACGTGGAAGTGAATAAAATAAAATATTCATTTACAAACCAGACGGTTTGTCTATGTACACCTATTTGAATGACATTGATTGGGACGATAAATTTTACACATCGCCCAACTGCACAAATAAAAATCTGTGTTTGTTGATTTGAAACCCCACACGGGTGTTGGGATGAAATTTGAAGTTCACTCATCCTGATTGATTAAATATGTCGATCGATTGATTGACAGGCTGTTATAAGCGTTAGATATTTATATTTGATGCTTATACAGTGTAGTGCACCTTGGTTGATGGTTGATTATTTTTCAATGCTATTATATACGTGTGATGTATGAAAATCCATATAATTAACATTGTATGATGATTGATTGGACCTCATTCCAATTTAGAAGATAAAGAATATTATAAAGTAAAGGTTCATGTGTTGACTGTACTCATTCGTGAGATTAGTCATGTGTTGAACGAAATATTTTAACAATAAAATTTATATCTTTATCATTATAAAATAAAGGTTCATGTGTTGACTGTACTCATCCGTTGAGATTAGTCATGTGTTGAACGAAATAATTTAACAAAAATAGTCACACGTGGACAGTACTCATTCGTTGAGATTAGTCGTGTGTTGACAAAAATAAATACTCATTTGTTGAAAATAGAATATTTGAAAATAGAAATATTTGAAATAGAATATTTGAAAATAGAAATATATGAAGTCGTGTTGATTAGATTGACGCCATTTTGACGCGAACGATATTTATATCGATTTATTCATTTTAAAATGAATATAAAGCGATTTCGAAATGAATTGAATATAAAGCGATTTCGAAATGAATTGAATATAAAACAATTTCGAAATGAATTGAGTATAAAACGATTTCGAAATGAATTGAGTATAAAACGATTTCGAAATGAATTGAGTATAAAACGATTTCGAAATGAATTGAATATAAAACGATTTCGAAATGAATTGAATATAATGCGATTTCGAAATGAATTGAATATAAAACGATTTCGAAATGAATTGAATATAAAGCGATTTCGAAATGAATTGAATATAAAGCGATTTCGAAATGAATTGAATATAAAACGATTTTGAAATGAATTGAATAGAAAGCGAATTGAAATGAGAACAAATTGAATTGAATAGAAATGAATTTTAAAACGAATTTATAAAGAAGAATTCAATTTTGCTTTGAATTGAAAAGGAGGTTGAAATTGTTTTTGAAACGAATTCAAAACTATTTATATAATTCGTTTTAAATAGAAATCGACGAAATATATATTATATATATTATATATAAAATATAATGGCCTGAATAGAATGCGCCGCGCCGCGGCAGTTCGTGAATTTCGACCATTTATTTCAAACGGACATTACGGGAGATCCGACCGTCGGATTCTCCTAAAACCGGAACCGTTGGGTTCGTATCGAAAAGAGCTTTCTAACGAATATTAGAAATTCAAAATCTAACAGTTGGATTTGGAGATACGTCCTAATCAAATTTGAAAAAGGTCGCTGTAAGTGCAGTTCGATGGCCGTTGTTGGAAATTGACTGTACGGACCATGATAAAATTATTAAAAATAGTAATAATTTGTGTAAAATCATAATAAATGATTTGGGAAAAATTGGGATGAAAAACTCCATATTTGAAAAGATAAAAATAGATTTTTATATAAATAAACTAGTTTGAACTGAATTTAAAACCCAATTATTTTTAAATAAATAAATTAGATTTAAAAAGGGGTTTTAAATCATCGGAATTCCTAATATATTTCATTTGAATTGAACTAGAATTGATTTGTGGGTTTATCGTGAACTGTGTTTTAAACAACACTAGTTCTTTAACCCGATGATAAATAGAATGTGATTTGGGTTTGTCGTGAACTGTATTTTAAATGACATTGGTTCTTTAACCCAGTAAAAGGAGTTTTAACGAATCTGCAATTAGATTAAAATGTGAATTGATAATTAAATTATCAAATATAGAAAATGAGCGAGAATGGAGTATCACCAGTTTTGATCCAAAGCGATAGTTAAATCTTTAATTAGATTTGAACGTGAAATGGTAATTAATTTTACCGACAACACTGTGGTGTTAGATATGGAGTATTACCAGTTTTGCTTCATGGGATGAATAGATTGGGGTTGGAAAATAAAATAAATAATTACTTCGTTGTGGTTCGCTAATCTCGACTAGTTTAGAAAACCATAATTTGGTTTGGAATGTCATCCAAAAGAAGATTAAAGGATAAATTTTAAAGAATTTATCTTGGATAAAATTAATGGGAACCTTTCCCTAAAAATGTGATTTTTGTGAACTAAAGAATATTCTGAATTGGAATGAGGCGTATGTTGTGTTTGTGTAACATTTGTTTTAATATACGCGGGTTGTTCGGAAAGTCCGGGTTTATACCCATTCTGAATAACCGACTCGACGATATGTCGAAGATGAAGACAGTGGTTGAAGACCGGAAGTCTTCACATCGTTTGGGTGATTACTGATGATCTTGATTGGGCTGTACACCCAAGATGAGGGAATCAGTTAGTGGTCGTCCAAACGTACTTGGAGATCGATGGATATGCGAGGAAAGTGCCTCCGGTTTCGTTCAGACCCAGAACGAACTTGTAAATGGATTGTGTGTCTGACATTGGATTTTATTCTGTGTTGATTGATTTCTGTTAAATATATATCTGTTTGGCGGCGGAGAATTTATTCTCTTGCTTAACGCCCTTCTCTGAGACGTACGAGCTTAGAGGTTATATATCGATAGATATCAATCGCATGGCATGAATTGCCTGTGTGGCATACTGAGTTGCATGGATCAAGGCTTCTGTTGAAAAGCAAAGTCTTGTGGTTGATGATCAAAGCACGGCCTACGTGGCAGCTTTGTGTATAGCGTAGATTCGCGAGCCTCACACCTCGGTATGATTCAAAAATGGGATGAGGACCCAAGGAGTGCACGACGTTTCTTTCTAGCTATGGGTGGTGTCAGTGACCTACCAGCCCTGACATTTATATACTTTTCACCTTTGTGGTTTGGATGCGAGGTGCCTCGATTATAGGTCCTATAGGGCCGAGAAACATGTGTTCAGGAATAACAAATCCTCAAACGTAAGAGAGGACCGGTCTTGGAGGATCCCAGGCTTACCCAGAGTGTGTAGTCCTGAGGCATTTGCTAGAGTGTCTCGAAGCGGAGAGGAGCTTGCCCCTTGCCTCGACTCATGATGGAATCCAATTTCCAATACGAGATATTTCGGCTTTATTTGTAGAGCCTAGTATGGCGACATAGTAGCATTGGATGCTATGCCGTCTATGATTGATATTTATGATTGAAATTGTTTTGACATTATGCACTTATTATAGTATGAAATGATTTGTTTTTAAACGTACCAAGCATGTTTGGCTATTATAAGGGAAAACCCTATCCTCTGGCTTGCGTTGCATTGTGTGATGGGGCCTGGGTCTTATAATAGCTTCATTTCTCGAAAAAGCATTGCGTTGTTTATTCTATGCACTGGTATTCTTGGGAGGAAACCCGTTCCGTGTTATACGGCGTGGTCCCTTGAATTACTCTCTTTTAAAGTAAAGTTTTAAATAACTGTTTTAGTTCTCACACCAGTCACATGACTGACCTGGAGTTTGTTGTTTTAACCTAAACTCTGGGTGCCCTTATTTTCGACACGGGCAGCTAGTAGTTTTGGTTTTGCAGATTTATATTCACAGGATCCTGATTTACAGCTCGAACGATGCTCGGAAAGCTCTGTATCCGTGTATTACTTTCAGTTGTGTTTTGTATTATTTTTCCGCTGCAGTACTGTATTTAAATCTTTGATATTTATCGAATGTAATTTATTCAATTATACTCTGTATATTCTTGTATTTGATGGAATTGTTGTAATAACAATGAAATGTTCTTCTGTTTGTGTTCTGATTTGTCCTGTTCTCAAACGATCAAGGGTTTCGAACGGTCTAGATCGGTTTAACGACTGATTCGGGTTGAGCGAAATTCCTTGCCATCACATCATACCTGTCAGATCAAATAGAACTGCTCAGAGTCTGGCGTAGATATACTTCAAGGAAATAGTTAGACTACATGGAGTGCCGCTCAGTATAGTCAGTGATAGAGATACAATATTCACTAGCAAATTCTGGGAGGCATTTCAAGTCGAACTGGGAACAAAGTTGAACTTAAGCACCGCTTATCATCCTCAGACAGACGGTCAGAATGAGAGGGTGAATCGTATTTTAGAAGATCTATTGTGAGCTTGTGTTATAGATTTCGGGGGATCATGGGAAGACTATCTACATTTGGCTGAATTCTCATATAACAACAGCTACCAGGCGAGTCTGAAAATGTCGCCATTCGAAGCATTGTATGGTAGACCGTGCCGATCTTCTACTTGTTGGGTCGAACCTAGAAATAGGCTGGTGTTAGGGCCAGACATGATTCGAGAAGCTGCCGACAAAGTCGATTTTATAAAGAAGCGATTACTCGCCGCTCAAAGCCGACAAAAGAGCTATGCCGATAGAAGAAGAAGAGATATATCCTTTGCTGTTGGCGACTATGTATATTTGAAAGTATCGCCGATGAGAGGAGTTATCCGGTTCGGTAAAACTGGAAAGTTGGCGCCCAAATTCATTGGTCCGTTTCCTATTCTGGAACGGATCGGGACTCTCGCTTATAGGGTCAAATTGCCTGACTGGTTGCCTGGAGTTCATGATGTATTTCATATATCTCAACTTCGAAAGCACGTTCATGATCCAGACTTGATCGTGGAAGAAGCAGCTCAGCAGGATATTGAAATTACTCCAAAATTAGCTGTGAGAAGAGAGCCGCTAAAGATCATCGTCAAAGAAACCAAAGAGCTGAGGAACAAGAAGGTTCACTTATTCAAAGTGCAATGGAGTGGAGATCCGCGAGATTGTACTTGGGAAACTGAGGAGAGCATTCAGAAAGCCTACCCCAGATGCCGAGTAGATATCTCTGATTGACTCCGGTGCAAGGTATATTTACCATACTTTGCATTACCATTTAATTCTCTACTCTGCTGTTATTTCCTTTCCATGGATGTACACTTTTAATTCTATAGTCTGAATGATTTTAAAGGAATATAGAAATTGATTTGTATGATTTTTAAAAGTTAAAATCAATTTGACTGCTGTTTGTGTTGTGTGATAGTAAATTAGATTAATTAAATTATTGGAACGATAGTTAATTTAATTAATAAGAGGTTGAATGGTAGAATTTATTCATTTAAATCACACATTGAACTGATTAGAAAATAAATAGGAATATATACATGTGCATTTTATATATTTGAGCAGGTAAATGGATTAGCTGTTGAGTAAAGATTTTATTTGCGTGCCCGACAAATAGGTAAACCTTAATGAGTTGGATGCGAAATATTATTATATCAACTCCTGTGAATGCCATTGGATGCGGAGTGCTGGTTTTTCTGTGCGAAATAATAAATGTCGCCATAGGATAGTAACAATTAATTTTGAACTACGTTACATGGCATACTTCAGAAGATAGGCATACTTCATCATATACCACATAAGCATTTGGAGCTTGTGTGACGAGGTGGAAGATTTACCATACGAGCGAGAGGCTTGTATGGCGATGACTATATTTTACAGGTGGAACTGATGACTGATATGGACTATTTAAATTGTAACGATTAAATTGCCAGATTAATAAAAAAAAACCACACGGGTCTGGAGTTGACAATAATCACGTCTCTCTAGTTATTAGATACGGCACATGGACTATTTATTCCCCACATGGGATAGGGTGACGAGAATTTATTCTCTGGAGTTATTATCAATACACGCTCCCCTGTAAACACCAGAATATATCACTATAAATATGTGTATGCTTATTAGGATTTGTTGGGTACCTAATACGGCCTAATAAATTTCCAAACCTCTCTCCGTACAAAGGAGGTTATCGCGAAATTTTTCGAAAATTCCGGGTGTTAGCCAAATTTTTGAAGAATTTGAAAATTCTCAGAAACTAAAAAGTTGGAGAATTGAAGCCAGATCGAACATAGAGTTGATTAATCAAACCACTTTCGGCTTTGTTCCTTTTCGGGGACGAAAAGTTTTAAGTGGGGGATATTGTAACGACCCAGAAAATCTGAACCAATTTAAAAATTTTAAATTGGCTAAAATAACGGATTTTAAGTATTTAAAATAAATATTTTAAATAATAGAGATGAAAAGTGAGTTGAATCGACAATTGAAAACGAATATAATTAATTATAATTATAAACAAGGCCTGAAATGGCGCTGTAGTTTCAAAAATTGAATTCAAACTTTGTCGGACTGTACCGGGTGTAAAACAAAACAGATTTTAGTGAAACCAAAAATATTTAAATCTGTTAGTGAATACCTTTCTAACAAATCTGAAAAATCGAATTTTCATAGCGGAAAGCAAAAGTTATGGCCGAATGAATTTTCAGAAAGGTCGCTATGGAATTTATATAGCCCGTGAAATTGGCCATTTTTGCATACGACCTCAGAATTCGACGAAACCACTTTTTTTGGATCCGGGATGTGAAGTTATTGCTAGGTTTCAAATTTCATAATTTTTGAAGCTAATATGTGAGCGTGGCATAGGAAAACGTGTTTTGGTCAATTATAGTTAAATTTGATCAGCCAGAAATGGGCCTTTTTGCAAACGGTCTCGGAATTCGACGAAACTAGTTTTGTTGGGACCGTATCGTCAAAACATAGATAGATTTATTTTTCTGGAATTTTTCGAATCAGTTTGTGGCCCTGGCAAATTGAAATGCACGTTCAAATTAAATATTGAATGTTTTATATTTTAATTTGAAGGAAAACTGACTGAAACATTCGAATGGGCCTTCGAAACATATCCCATTGTGTTCGGAATGGGGGTAAAATGCTAGGGACGACAGTCGTTGCATTTCGATTGGTGGTCGTGTCAGAAAACCCCTTTAAAACTCCATTGGCCAATCAGAATTTTTATAAAAAAAAGAGAAAATCTTTTTTTCTCTCTCCCCGCTCAGCCGATTTCGACGATCACCATCGCTCCCTCCTTCCCCTTCAAATCACCGCCACCTCAGCTACCTACAGGCGCCGCCACCACCCAAACCCGATCCGCCTCCTCCCCCTCTACAAATCCGACCCACCTTTGCCTCGCCTCGCCTCGCCAGTCGCCCAGATCGAGCCCAGAAAGTTCGCCGTCTTCCCCTCAATTTCTGGCCGAGATCCACCACCGAGTTCGACCAAAAAGGGGTCCTCATGCGCGCCTTTCGGAGCAGGTGGACGTGGCGGGGGTCGATCGTCGCGAAGCTTCGCGGTTTGGGTGATAATCGAAGACGCTTCGAAGATCATCGGAGAGGTAACGACCTATATAAATTAAATAGAAAACAACGCTTTTAAGCGTTGCAAACCTTGTAAAAATCATATCTTTTTGCTATATGGTCGAAATTTAGGGAAACAAGAGACAGTAGACCCGTGAGGACATCTTCTACATTTTAGAAGAGACCGCATATTTTTCTGAGCCTTTTGCTACTTTTGGTGGAGTGGAACCCAATGTGAGATTTCTAATTTATAAACGATATGGAAAACGACGATGTATAAATTATATAGTCGATGTATGAGTTATATAAGGGTTGTACACCTCTTGTATAAGTGTTGTATAAGTTGTATGTTCGATGTATAAGTTATATATGCGTTGTAAAAATTATATATGTGTTGAAATAGAAGTGAATTGCTATATATATATATATATATATATATATATACGCCCCTTGTCCACAAACCATGGACGATATTTATTGGTTGTGATTGATGTGAAAATTGATTGATAGCGAATGGTTGTTTGAGATTGTTTGTGGTTGATATTGATTGATTGTGGTTGAAAAATACCCGTCTGTGGTTGAGAAATATTTGGTTGAAACCACATAGGATTAGTTTGTGGAAATGAAATAAATATATACATGCCGCCTGCGTGCGAACTAGATGCATGATCCCCATTGTCAAAAACCGCGAGGTTTTAAGGTAGAGCGAGGAGCAGTACTAGGGACGGTCCCGGTTTTAACTACCCTGCCGTTATGCTACCGAAATTTTGAATAATATTCATGTGTTTGAGTTATTTTCATTTGCTGAAACTATATTTATTCGTTGAATAGAAAACCTTCATGTGTTGAATCGATATTCATTCGTTGAATTGAAATTCATGTGTTGAATGGTATTCGTGTTTTAAATATAAAAATCACATTTTTATCTATATATAAAAACTATAGAAAACCTTCATGTGTTGAATCGATATTCATTCGTTGAATTGAAATTCATGTGTTGAATGGTATTCATATTTTAAAAGAAATTGTTTTATAATAAAAATCCCATTTTTAGCATTAATATGAAAAGTATAAAATAGTCCTGTTTTGAAATAAATTGTTTTATAATAAAAATCACCTTTTTATCATCTATATGAACTATGTAAAATGACCTTGTTTTAAAATAAATTGTTTTATAATAAAAATCACCTTTTTATCATCTATATAAACTATATGAAATAATAGTGTTTTGAAATGAATTGTTTTACAATAAAAATCACATTTTTATTATATAAACGAATGGTTAAAAATAGTGAAGTGTTGAAATAGAAGACAGTTAGATAAAAATATCATTTTTATCAAATGTATGAAAGAATGTAGCTTTGAAATCGAAGAATCGATATATATATATATATATATATATATATATATATATATATAGAATTAAAATATATCGAATAACGACGCTGCAGTTCGTATTTTGAAACCGTGATTTCAAACTATTATACCGGGAGATCCGACCATCGGATTTTCCTGAAATCGCAACCGTTGGGTTCGCTTTAGAAAAATCTTTCCAACGGCACCAACTTTGTAAAAATCCAACGGTTGGATTGTCTGGAATGTTTAATTCAAATCTGAAGAAAAACAGCGCCAGAAAACGATTATATTTATATATATATAAAAATATAATTATATTTAATCGAATAATGACGCTGCAGTTCGTATTTTGAAATCGAAACTTCAAAAGATTGTACCGGGAGATCCGACCGTCGGATTTTCCCGAAACTGGAACCATTGGATTCGTTTTGAAAAGATCTTTCTAATGATGTAAATTTTATGAAGATCCAACAATTAGATTTCCCGAAACCGAAACTGGAACCGTTGGCTAAGTCGAATGGTTTCCTGAGTGTTGATCTGATGTTGGTTTCGGCCTTCGGGGTTAATATTTGGGAAATCGTTCTCTTACTGATTGACGATTAGTGACTAATGAATTGAAATGATGCGTGTATGTGTTAGTGTTGCACTTGTTTATTATATACGCGAGTTGCTCAGAAAGACCGGGTTTTTCCCATTCTGAATAACTGAATCGACGATAATAAATCGAAGATGAAGACGATGGTCGAAGACCGGAGATCTTCACCTCGTTTGGATGGTAACCGAGGTCCTGATTGGGAGGCATCCCGAAATATGGATAATGAGTGGTGATCGTCCAGACGTACGTGTTGATCGATGGGTTTGCGAGGTATTTAGTGCCTACGGTTTCATTCAGACCCAGAACGAACTTGTAAATGGACTGTGTGTCTGACGTTGGATTTTATTCTGTGTTGATTAATCTCTATTAAATATACATCTGTTTGGTGGCGGAGAATTTATTCTTTTGCTTAACGCCCTTCTCTCAAACGTACGAGCTCAGAGGTTGTATATCGATGGACATCAGTCGCATGGCATGAATTGCTAGTGTGGCATGCCTAAGTGGCAAATGATCAGGGCTTCTGTTGAAAAGCAAAGTCTTGTGGTGGTGATCAAAGCACCGCCTATGTGGCGTAGCTTTGTGTATAATGTGAATTCGCGAGCCTCACACCCCGGTATGAATCAGAAACGGGAGAAGGACCTCAGGGAGGGCATGCGTTTCTTTCTAGCTAGGGTGGTGTCAGTGACCTACCAGCCCTGACATTTATATACTTTTCACATGTGTGGTTGTTGCTGTCGCGAGGCGCCTCGGTTAGATCGGACGATCCGGGTCCGATGGAGCCATTCGTTGGCTCATTTACACCCCAAAGGGTGGGGAAATGCAGTGTTCAGGAATTTTAATCCACATCGGTGGACCGGCCCTGACGATCCAAAGGCTTGACTAAGTACTTGCCTGAGGGGCGGGCTAGAGCGTCTCGAATTCGGTAAGGACTATCTTTTGCCTTGGTTCAGGACGGAAATCCAATTTCCAAATACGACATCGTGCGGTTTTGATTGTATACCTATATATGGCGACATAGTGGTATGGGGCATTAATGTCATCTATGATTGATAGTTATGATTTGAAATTGTTTTCAAAACATATAAACACTAGCAATAATATCAAATGCCTTTGTTTTATTCGTATCAAGCATATTTTGGCCGTTATAAGGTAAAAACTCTATCCTCCGGTTTGTGTTGCATTGCGTGATGGGAACTGAGTCTTATAATGGCTTCATTTTTATAAAAAGCATTGCGATGGTTAAAAGAATGATTTGTTTTAAAGCACTGGCAATCCAATGGAGTAAACCCGTTCCACGAAAGTGGCGTGGTCCTGTGATTAGCCATATTATAAATGTGTTGAGTAGATTTCTCATACCAGTCCCATGACTGACTCGTAGTTTGTTTCACTTTCAAACTCGGGTGCCCCTTTTCTACATGGGCAGCCTTGTATTCAGGTTTAGCTGGTTCTTTCTAGATAGCTGGAGCTGAAGATGGATTCTATCATTTATCTCTTTTTATGCTGTTCAGCTCCTGTTGTACATATTTTGTTTGTTTTGCGCTGTAGACATCTAAGTATAGCTGAACTGTATTTGTGCTAAGTAAGATCCTGTGTACTGTGTAACTCTGATGATTACTTTTATCCAGTATATTCTATTATTCATTATCTGGTGTATTTATTTTATTTCGGTTCTGCTATTATCTGTTTCTGTGTTATATTCCAAAGATTACCCTTGTCTCCGTCTGTACGGGATTTGGGGTCATCATATTTATAAAGGTAAATGTATATATCTTTTTAATGTTTATAATATTTAATAAGATAAACACAATTACCTTTTTAAACAAATTATATCTTTTAAAAAAAAACATATTAATTTTTCAATATAAATTGTGAAATTATATTTTTGTATATACTTGTAATGTAATTTTTTTATAAACAAAATCTATTTTTTAAATGAATATACCATTTTCAATATTATTTATGCAGTAATATAGAGAAAAGATAAATATATTTATCTTTTTGAACAGTTGTTTTTCCCATAAAATTTATACATTTTCAAAATATAAATATATTCCAAATACACGTTATCACACTATATAATATATACATTATATGTTTTTATATGATTATGAGTAAGTGAATTTACCATATGTTGCAACTAAAAAACTCATAGAATCATATCATTTGGATATGTTAATTATCTTAAAAATATAAATACATATATCTTTTCGCAAAAGTTATATGTTTTCATGCAATATAATATACAAGGTTTTTATTTAATAAAATATAATTACCACTGTGGTGTTTACAATGTCATTCACAAATTTCACCAAGAATTTTAACTACATGAATGGAATTCACACATAATTCCATTTATACTTCATTAGTAATATGTTTTCTAATTCCATTTTTTACACAGCAAACAAACGCAATATGTGGAACTTTTTGTACAAAAGAAGAAACTTTTATATTTCTCCAAACACAGGTAATCATTTCCTATCCGAAAAAATTATTAATGTTGTTGCTGTATTTATCGTATTGACAAAAGAATAAATATATATCTTTTCTTTAAAATCCATCTTTATGTTAGTGTGTATGATTAATTGCTGAATTTTGTTAGTGTGTATGATTAATTGACATATTTTCTTATTGGGTATGATTAAATGATGTCAAAATTGTAATTATTCCAATTAGTAATTCATTGCTGTTAATAGAAACATAGAATATAAAAAGATAAAACTATTTATATTTTTCAACCTGTAAACAACATAAGATTATAATTTGACATTTAAATAATTATACAATTATATAATAACGTATTGAAACAAAAGTACATTACAGAACATAGATACTCAAACAACATGAACCTATTAACTTTACTATATACAACAAACTTAAATTACAAAAAGATAAAACTATTTATCTTTTTCATGGCAATTATTAATTTAGTTTGTAGTGATGATGAAATGTAAACTATTTATTACAGAAGTTATTATAGAAGTTTTATAAAATGTAAACAAATAAGCAATACTAAAAGGTAGTGAATCAGCATGATTCACGCCTGAATATATTAAGTACCATAAAGCAACTAGCATTCGTGTTTTTACAGCATATATACAAACAAAAGTAGGCTATCGCAACATATCAGCAATCAATACATACAGCCTGTAACACCCCGTGTATTCTATAACTGTGAAATTAACAAATTAAAGTATAATTAATTTGAAATCAAAGAACTAAGGGAAACGGGATACGCCATTGCGTTCGTCTCGGAAAAATACGCGAAATAGAGTCCGAGTTTTCGAAAAACGGAGTCCGTATGAAGAAGATATAGCCTCCGGAAGTTTCTGAATTAAGTTTAAAATTTAAAAATCGGGCCCAATTGGCCAGGGCGGGAAAATTCCCGCCTAAGACACCCAGGTCGACTGGGCTGTCGACCTGGTCTAGCCAGGTCGACAGGGCTGTCGACAGGGCTGTCGACCTGGTCCAGACCCAGGTCGAACCCAGTCCACCGTGGCTGGCCTAGTCTATGTTGGTCGATTTTCAGAAGCATGCTTTGTCATTAGGGCTAGGTGGCAGGCTCTAATTGGTCTCTCTTTCGAATGAATGGCTACGATCAATCCAAGCAACATCGATGGTCCTAATCAGTTCATAAACTCTATAAAAATGACCCTAGACTCTACCTAACCTTAGTCTCTAACACAATTCTCTAGCCTCCATTGCTCTCTTCTTCTAATTAAAAATAAAAATGGCGTCGCTACTCTGCTAGAATCAAAACTAGAAGTCAATCAACATCATCCTAAATTCAAATTTGAGATAAAAGCTTCTGCAACAATTCTGTAACAACTAAAGTCCTTTCTTTAATCCAATCAAGGCAAGTACAGTTATTTTCCGCTATAAACGTTAATTATAATTTTGATATGTTTTTAATTCTGAATCTGAGATTGTATATATATTCTCTTCTGTCAGATCTGTTTTTCTGTGACTGTTATGTATCCCTTTTCTTCTTTTCTGTTTCTATAGCCAGGCTACCACGAGCCTGTGCCTAATCTCATAAGAGATGAACGTATGAACGCAAATTTTGGGATGAATGATGCGAAATTTGACAAGACTGAATTGAATGTATGACTTTTGGTCTGAGGCATAAAATATATTGGACATGTGACTTGGGATTGGATGCATAAATTTGACTATGAACATATAATTTATATATGTTGTATGCATAGTTATGTTGTAATTTAGATCTGTAATTAATTAGAAAAAAAAGATGAGCATATGTTGTAAACTAGATTTGGATCTATGCATATTCTATGATAGAAGAAAAGAGGAACCATTGTATGATTACATATGATTTGAGACTTTGGACAAAATGCATATAAAAGTCAAGATCTGATTTTTTTTAGAAGATATGATTTAGATTGTTGGGTATATTTTGCATAATGATTCATGACTTAATAAGAAGAAGGATATGGAAACGTAGGTGTAAAAGATTTACATTAATTAGGATCTCTACTATTGTGATTACACCTAAATAGGGAATTTTGCATATATGGCATGCACTGTAATTAATGATCATATTTGGTATAATTTATATGTGAATCTGCTGTATAAGGTTAGTTTAACAAAAATTGGAACATATGTTATAGGGAAAATTATGTCCATATTCTGCGCTATGTAAAGGTATGCAAACATGGAAGTATATGATCTTATTGTGAATCACGACAATTATTTAGGCATATGAATTTAGGCCAATTTATGATTAGGCAAGGCATGTAAATAGAACCTTTAGAAATATTAAATTTGCTAAATATGCTAATTTGCCAAGTTGCCTAAACTGCTAGTTTTGTTATATTGCCTAGACGGCTAATTAGATTGAAATGCCTAATTTGTTAAATTTGTCGGTTGAAATGCCTAACCTGTTATATGCCAAAATCTGCTAAGTTGCTAAATCTGTTAAATCCGTTAAGTCGTATAAAATCTGTTATCTGCTAAAGTCTGTTATCTGCTGTGTTGATATAATCATCCTGTTATTGATATAATCTGAATTGGTATATATATTGGGTGTGCGCATAAACGGTAAATTATTAATTAATTGGCCGCAAAGATAAACATGGCTAACTCGAGGTTAGAATGAGTTTGCGGCGTAATTCTGCCCGGAACCGCCCGGCACATCCAGTGGCCGCAAACAATAGGTTCTAATGTGAGAAGTTAGTCATAACCTGCTTAAGACACGAGGTTAGGTCTGGCTTGTGGCAGAAGTCTGCCCGGAACTGCCCGGCCCATCCAGCGGCCACAAGCTAGCGACCTAATGTGAGAGGTTTGGGCATTAATAATTAATTAATGCAAATCTAAGATAAGAATGACGTCTAAAACGTATTGGGGGAAAATAGGGTTAAACCAACTGGATTAATAGGTGTAGTAAACCCGTCCATGAATCTGTAGGCCCCATACAAAGTTAGACAAATCTGAAAAATCTGTACATCTGATCTGTTAGTCTGAAAACTTGTTAACTTAATCTATGAACTAGTAAATCTGAATTCTGTTTGTCTGAACTTGTAAACAAGTTAATCTGAGATCTGTTAGTCTGGGGACACAAGGTTAGGAGGGGAATTACTTGTGTCATCTGTTGTTTGGGACCCATATTAGTCAGTAACCCTTTCTGGTATCAAAACTTTGACCCAACAGTAGGTAGGGTCCGGGCACGCTTACTGAACTAATTATAAGTGGTTCATTCTGATAATGGCGAGGGGTGTTGATGGTGCGTTCCAACCGGGTCATGTGCGTGCATGGATCCCGGTCTGCCTCTGAGGATGTAAGACGCCGTGACATCTGTAAATAGGTCTGTGCCAATTGGTTGTCACTTTAGGGAGTGATACACCCTACTGTGGGGCCGACACAGGATATTTATGTATTAGGGAGCCGATCGCTTGGGGTAGGGTTTTAGGGTACGCTTAGTTCTGTCTGTTTCTGTTGGTACCGTCTGTTTCTGTTGGGTGGTAACACCTGTCTGTTTCTGTGTGGTACCGTTTGTTCGGGTGGTAAAGGCCCATTACTAGTGTACACCTAATTCCACATTCTGTTTCCGTAGAGATAAATCTGTTTCTGCTTCTGTCTGTTTCTGATCGGGTAGTAAAGGCCCATTATTAGCATTCTGTTTCTGTTAAAGTATTCTGTACCCGTTCCTGCTTCAATTTAGACATTAGGGAGACACCTAATTCTGCTATACTAGTATTAGTGCAGAGAAGTGTAAAACAATAGTTTATATCATTCTGTTTTTCTGTTACATCTGCTACACCTGTTATAGTTATCTCACATCCAGTTTTATGTTCATATCATATTATTATTATCTGTTCATATGCTGAAAGTCACTGGACTTGCCAGACTTTTTGTCTGACCCTTGTTGTTTCGCCTCCTTTCTTCCGTTTCCCCCCCAGGTTATCCAAGGAGGGAAATACTTTAGCTTGATCCGGATTTCTCTTTGCTTGAAGTGCTTAAAGTAAGGCTTGGCTCTGTATAGCTTCCGTTCCATGAGGATTATGATTTTAAACTATGCATTTTGAAGGCTTTTGTACAAGACTGATATTTTGTGCTTGAATTCTGAAATTGAAAGGATGTAACCATATTAATTTCTGTTTCCGCTGTAATAAAGTCAAAAAATTTCAAGTACTGTTTTATCTGTCTTGTAAGTTTCTGTCCTGTTTACTAAAATGCTCCACCAAAGTTAAGGCATTCCCTTTGTGAGTGACCTTAACGGAGGTGGGGTGTTACACTTGGTATCAGAGCTGAAGGTTACCAGATTTAAAAAAAAAGTTTTGAAAAATTATTTTCAAAAAAAAAAAAGGTTTTGAAAAGAAGTATCTTCAAAAATAAAGCTTATTTTGAAAAACATGATCCCCAAGAGCCATATATCTTTCTTTCAGTCCTTTTTGTATTGAACCTTTCCTTTTTCGTTCCAGCATGTCTGAAGCATCTGAGATACCAGAGGGTGTTCATGTACCCGGTTGGTTTCGTCAATATCTTGAGGCTAGGACCGCCGCTGTAGGTCCAACAAATGATCCCCCTCCTCCACCCCCTCCTCGTGCAATTGCTTTCTCAAAGATTTGTAGAGGTTTTAGGGCCATGGGTGGGAAGGATTTCAAAGGAACTGAATCATTCGTAGAAGCAAGGAATTGGCTCAAAGAAGCTGAGGATCTATTCGTTATCTTTGAGGTGGACGATAGGCAGAAGGTACAGTTGGCAGTATGGCTGCTCAAAGACGAAGCTTCCTACTGGTGGGAAGTCACTAACGCCGAGAGGCCGGTTGAGACATGGATGGATTTCAGAACAAGGTTTGAGACAAAATTCCTCTCGCAAGCTGAACGAAGTTTACAATTGGAAAAGTTCTTGTCTCTTAAGCAAGGAAGTATGACGGTCAAGGAATACGTCAACCAGTTCAACCAACTAGCAAGATTCGGATTGGATTTAGTCAACACTCAGCATAAAAAGGCTCTCCGCTTTGTTAAAGGATTGAATGAGCCACTGCACAGCCTAGCCATGACCCATGTACCCATGGGAGCAACTTACGAGAAATTGGTGGATATGGCACTACTGCACGAGGAAGACAAGGGCCCGAAAGAGACAAAGAAGGAAGAACCACAGAATAAGAAAGCGGGGCCCAAAAAGGAAACACAAAAGAAGGATGAGAAGTCTGAAGATAAGAAGGGGAAAAAGTGCTTTACTTGTGGGAGCTCAACTCATCTGAACAAGGATTGCAGAAAAAGGAAGGGCGCTTGCTTCAACTATGGGGAGATGGGACACTTCACTAGGAACTGCCCGAAGAGACGAGGACAAGGAGGGCAGGCGAACACTCTTGAGGCTAGTGGCTAGGATAGAAATAGGAAAATTTCTATAGTAGGTTTAATTTCTTTATCTGATTGTGACTTTTTCTAATTCTGGTATTTTGATTTTGTAATCGATACTCTGCACTTTAATGCTAGTATTATTTCTGAATTCCGCTATAGACTCAGACCCATAAGGGTTATGGATCATCTGTTTGAGATTGGGGTTTGAGGGATATCTGTGTTAGGCGTCAAGTATGGCGCATACATTCTGAGTTTTCGTAGGGTATGATTTTATCATGCTTAGCTTCCTAAGAATCATTAGGGAACCTGATCTGTACCAGTAGTCTGTAAATATCTAAATACTTTTTATAGGATTTCCAGTTTTGACATTGTCTAAAGAAGGTACTCCTCTGGGTGTCAATTTGATATTGGTTTCGGTCTTTGGGGCCGATACTTAGGACCCATGTCTAATGGGAACCAAATTTTCGTTCTATCTGTACTCGCTTCCATCATTCGACTGTATCCTATCGATCGAATATTTGAACTTTAGGTAGAAACTAATGGGTGTAAACATGTGTTTGAGACATGTTATGTTTGATGGTTGCAAGTGGATGCAAGTGGTTGCTAGTGGTTGCCCGTGGATGCATATACACACACTAGGCACTAGATCGGCTCGAAAACACTCTCATACTGCATATGGATGGGTGAGCATTTTTCAATTCTTGTGGATGCAAAATGGTTGATTCAGCACATGGATGTTGCATTTGAGTGAATGATTGTGCACTCATATAGAAATAATATATATCATCAGAATTCTATTGCATACATGTTGGACTCATGGCACTGACATAATTCGCATTAAGGAGGTCAACTGAATCAGTAGACCGCCTGATATTTGCATTAGATAAGGAACATATACACACACTTTTGCATATGTTCATACAACATTAGAAGTTTTCTAAGGACAATGGATGCTTGTGGATGATGGTTGAGTAGATGGGTGATTGGATGGTAGAACACATTCTTCTTAACTTGAAGATTTCGAGGACGAAATCCTTTTAAGTGGGGGAGAATGTAACACCCCGTGTATTCTATAACTGTGAAATTAACAAATTAAAGTATAATTAATTTGAAATCAAAGAACTAAGGGAAACGGGATACGCCATTGCGTTCGTCTCGGAAAAATACGCGAAATAGAGTCCGAGTTTTCGAAAAACGGAGTCCGTATGAAGAAGATATAGCCTCCGGAAGTTTCTGAATTAAGTTTAAAATTTAAAAATCGGGCCCAATTGGCCAGGGCGGGAAAATTCCCGCCTAAGACACCCAGGTCGACTGGGCTGTCGACCTGGTCTAGCCAGGTCGACAGGGCTGTCGACAGGGCTGTCGACCTGGTCCAGACCCAGGTCGAACCCAGTCCACCCTGGCTGGCCTAGTCTATGCTGGTCGATTTTCAGAAGCATGCTTTGTCATTAGGGCTAGGTGGCATGCTCTAATTGGTCTCTCTTTCGAATGAATGGCTACGATCAATCCAAGCAACATCGATGGTCCTAATCAGTTCATAAACTCTACAAAAATGACCCTATACTCTACCTAACCTAAGTCTCTAACACAATTCTCTAGCCTCCATTGCTCTCTTCTTCTAATTAAAAATAAAAATGGCGTCGCTACTCTGCTAGAATCAAAACTAGAAGTCAATCAACATCATCCTAAATTCAAATTTGAGATAAAAGCTTCTGCAACAATTCTGTAACAACTAAAGTCCTTTCTTTAATCCAATCAAGGCAAGTACAGTTATTTTCCGCTATAAACGTTAATTATAATTTTGATATGTTTTTAATTCTGAATCTGAGATTGTATATATATTCTCTTCTGTCAGATCTGTTTTTCTGTGACTGTTCTGTATCCCTTTTCTTCTTTTCTGTTTCTATAGCCAGGCTACCACGAGCCTGTGCCTAATCTCATAAGAGATGAACGTATGAACGCAAATTTTGGGATGAATGATGCGAAATTTGACAAGACTGAATTGAATGTATGACTTTTGGTCTGAGGCATAAAATATATTGGACATGTGACTTGGGATTGGATGCATAAATTTGACTATGAACATATAATTTATATATGTTGTATGCATAGTTATGTTGTAATTTAGATCTGTAATTAATTAGAAAAAAAAGATGAGCATATGTTGTAAACTAGATTTGGATCTATGCATATTCTATGATAGAAGAAAAGAGGAACCATTGTATGATTTCATATGATTTGAGACTTTGGACAAAATGCATATAAAAGTCAAGATCTGATTTTTTTTTAGAAGATATGATTTAGATTGTTGGGTATATTTTGCATAATGATTCATGACTTAATAAGAAGAAGGATATGGAAACGTAGGTGTAAAAGATTTACATTAATTAGGATCTCTACTATTGTGATTACACCTAAATAGGGAATTTTGCATATATGGCATGCACTGTAATTAATGATCATATTTGGTATAATTTATATGTGAATCTGCTGTATAAGGTTAGTTTAACAAAAATTGGAACATATGTTATAGGGAAAATTATGTCCATATTCTGCGCTATGTAAAGGTATGCAAACATGGAAGTATATGATCTTATTGTGAATCACGACAATTATTTAGGCATATGAATTTAGGCCAATTTATGATTAGGCAAGGCATGTAAATAGAACCTTTAGAAATATTAAATTTGCTAAATATGCTAATTTGCCAAGTTGCCTAAACTGCTAGTTTTGTTATATTGCCTAGACGGCTAATTAGATTGAAATGCCTAATTTGTTAAATTTGTCGGTTGAAATGCCTAACCTGTTATATGCCAAAATCTGCTAAGTTGCTAAATCTGTTAAATCCGTTAAGTCATATAAAATCTGTTATCTGCTAAAGTCTGTTATCTGCTGTGTTGATATAATCATCCTGTTATTGATATAATCTGAATTGGTATATATATTGGGTGTGCGCATAAACGGTAAATTATTAATTAATTGGCCGCAAAGATAAACATGGCTAACTCGAGGTTAGAATGAGTTTGCGGCGTAATTCTGCCCGGAATCGCCCGGCACATCCAGTGGCCGCAAACAATAGGTTCTAATGTGAGAAGTTAGTCATAACCTGCTTAAGACACGAGGTTAGGTCTGGCTTGTGGCAGAAGTCTGCCCGGAACCGCCCGGCCCATCCAGCGGCCACAAGCTAGCGACCTAATGTGAGAGGTCTGGGCATTAATAATTAATTAATGCAAATCTAAGATAAGAATGACGTCTAAAACGTATTGGGGGAAAATAGGGTTAAACCAACTGGATTAATAGGTGTAGTAAACCCGTCCATGAATCTGTAGGCCCAATACAAAGTTAGACAAATCTGAAAAATCTGTACATCTGATCTGTTAGTCTGAAAACTTGTTAACTTAATCTATGAACTAGTAAATCTGAATTCTGTATGTCTGAACTTGTAAACAAGTTAATCTGAGATCTGTTAGTCTGGGGACACAAGGTTAGGAGGGGAATTACTTGTGTCATCTGTTGTTTGGGACCCATATTAGTCAGTAACCCTTTCTGGTATCAAAACTTTGACCCAACAGTAGGTAGGGTCCGGGCACGCTTACTGAACTAATTATAAGTGGTTCATTCTGATAATGGCGAGGGGTGTTAATGGTGCGTTCCAACCGGGTCATGTGCGTGCATGGATCCCGGTCTGCCTCTGAGGATGTAAGACGCCGTGACATCTGTAAATAGGTCTGTGCCAATTGGTTGTCACTTTAGGGAGTGATACACCCTACTGTGGGGCCGACACAGGATATTTATGTATTAGGGAGCCGATCGCTTGGGGTAGGGTTTTAGGGTACGCTTAGTTCTGTCTGTTTCTGTTGGTACCGTCTGTTTCTGTTGGGTGGTAACACCTGTCTGTTTCTGTGTGGTACCGTCTGTTCGGGTGGTAAAGGCCCATTACTAGTGTACACCTAATTCCACATTCTGTTTCTGTAGAGATAAATCTGTTTCTGCTTCTGTCTGTTTCTGATCGGGTAGTAAAGGCCCATTATTAGCATTCTGTTTCTGTTAAAGTATTCTGTACCCGTTCCTGCTTCAATTTAGACATTAGGGAGACACCTAATTCTGCTATACTAGTATTAGTGCAGAGAAGTGTAAAACAATAGTTTATATCATTCTGTTTTTCTGTTACATCTGCTACACCTGTTATAGTTATCTCACATCCAGTTTTATGTTCATATCATATTATTATTATCTGTTCATATGCTGAAATTCACTGGACTTGCCAGACTTTTTGTCTGACCCTTGTTATTTCGCCTCCTTTCTTCTGTTTCCCCCCCAGGTTATCCAAGGAGGGAAATACTTTAGCTTGATCCGAATTTCTCTTTGCTTGAAGTGCTTAAAGTATGGCTTGGCTCTGTATAGCTTCCGTTCCATGGGGATTATGATTTTAAACTATGCATTTTGAAGGCTTTTGTACAAGACTGATATTTTGTACTTGAATTCTGAAATTGAAAGGATGTAACCATATTAATTTCTGTTTCCGCTGTAATAAAGTCAAAATTTTTCAAGTACTGTTTTATCTGTCTTGTAAGTTTCTGTCCTGTTTACTAAAATGCTCCACCAAAGTTAAGGCATTCCCTTTGTGAGTGACCTTAACGGAGGTGGGGTGTTACATAGCCTGGCCAAGAAAAGATCATAAACATCATATTACATAATACAAATGACATTAAACTAAAGCCAGTGGTAACCATCTTCAAGCATCATGTCCAGTAATGTGTCTCACCCGTTTGCGAACCCTGTCTGCAATGCACTCAACATGCCTCCTCCTTGCCATGCCTTCCAATGGATGTGGAAGGCCACCTACGCTTTTTCTTAGCAATACCACTCCCGACTTAATGGGCCTTTTGCATCTCATCCTGCTAGTTGTACATGATCGTTCATCAGAGTTAGTTATAGCCAATTCATTGTCTCTACCACCAAGATCAACATCATCATCTTCACCGCCAAGATCATAGTTCTTCCCCTCCTCATACATAAGGCTGTCTCCAGATTCCTCACCACCAACATCATCATTCTCACCACCCTCCAGCCCAATATCCTCGTCATCATATTCTCCACCTACTTCAAAAGCACCACTGGGATCATCCACAACCTCCTTCACAACATTCTCATCATTCTGAACCACTACTGTAACAACCCGAAAACCTGGGCCAGTTTAAAATTTTTATTTTGGCAATTTTAATGAATTTTGAACATTTAAATTCTAAATAAAATCGACGAGAAATTTATTTCGAATATAATCGAACGTATATATTATATACGTCGTCGTTAGAATATAAATATTTATTTTAAATTATAAATAGAATTGAAAATGGTGCGGTAGTTCGATAATTCGATTTCAAACTTCAATTGAATGTTCCGGGTGCAAAACAAACCGAATTTTAGTGAAACCAAAAACAATAGGATCTAATTGTGAATATCTTTCCAACAAATCCGAAAAATCAAGATTTCATAGCGGGAATCAAAAGATATGTCCAGTTGAAAATTCTGAATAGTCGCTACGGAATTCAGGCCCTTCAAAATGGGAATTTTGCAAACGGCCTCGAAATTCGACGAAACCACTTTTGTTGGATCCGTGATGTCAAATTATTGTTAGATTCCAAATTTCATAATTTTTTGAATCAATATGTGAGCGTGGAAAAGGAAAACGCGTTTGACCAGTTTTAGTGGATTTTAATCGACTGGAAAATGGCCATTTTTCCAACGTTCTCATAATCTGATGAAACTAGTTTTGTTAGGACCATATCGTCAATACGAAGCAAGGAAATATTTTTCTGGAATTTTTTGAGTTAGTATGTGACCCCAGTAAATTGAAATGCGCGTTCAAATTCAATATATAGAGTTATATGTTGATTTTGATGAAAACTGATTGTAACAATCGAATCAGCCTACGATACATATCCCATTGTGTTCGGAATGGGGGTAATTAGCTATGGACGACAGGCGGTGGGCCTCGTTTAGAGGTCATATGTAAAAGTCAACTTTTCTTAAAAATAAATAATATAAAATAATTAACTTCCTCTCTCCTCCCCTTCAAAACCGCTGCCCCCCTGAATTAAATCAGAATTCGAACCAGAGAAAAAAAAAAATCGCGCCATCACCCTGACCTAGCCGCCGCTCCTCCTATCGCCGACCGTCCACCTCACGCCGCCGCAGGTGAAACCCCCCTCCCCTCTCTCGATCTGCTCCTCTGCCTCCTCTTCTTCCCTTCTCCTCCCTCGTGACACCACGAGCCCCCCTCCTCGAATCAAATCCGCGCGAGCCCCAAGCGACGCCGAGACCACCCACCTCCTTCCGCCTTCCTCCTCGTGTAAGCCCCAAGCCCGAAACCCCCTCTGAATCCTCCACTGCCGACCAAGGAGGCACCCCCGACCCTCCAGCGCGACGGCGCCCTGCTCCTATCCCCTTTGGTGATGGCGCAAGGAAGCCCTAGGGGCTGAGCTGATGCGTGAAGGGGTAGAACGTTTTTTTTGCTGAAAAAGGTATAGTTTTTATTTATTTATTTTTAACTTATACATTGATTTTAAAATATAAAATCTGCATTGATTGAAAAGATAGAATTTTTAAAACTGTAAAGATAGAATATTTAACACTGTAAAGCTTTGATTTTTAGTTGGAGGAAAATATGATCTTTGTTCATATAAAAATATAATTTTTATAAGTGGAAGTATAAAAAAATATAATTTTTATCTATATAGTAGCGATGTAAAAGTAGAATTTTTATCTATAAAGTAGCGATGTAAAAATAGAATTTTTATCTATATAGTACCGATGTAAAAGTAGAATTTTTATCTATATAGTAGCGATGTAAAAATAGAATTTTTATCTATATAGTAGCGATGTAAAAATAGAATTTTTATCTATATAGCAGCGGTGTAAAAATGGGATTTTTATATATTGAATAGCAATATAAAATTTGATTTTTTTATATATGTAGTGGCTACGGGCAACGAAAGTGACGAAAGGCGAGAACGACGAAGATTTCTATAAATCAAGTGTCGTGGAGTTGGAATAGTTATTGGTGAGAACTTCTCACTCTAAATTTCTTTTTCTAAGTTATATATATATATATATACTAGGATGCAGACGGTGCTTAGCAGCACCCGACACTCGTCATCCACAGACCATGGATGGCTTGTTTGTTTGATTGATTTGTTGTGAAAATTGTTTGTGATGTTGATGTGAAATCGATAATAAAATGTAGATGTGTTGAAATAAATTAATTATCGTTAAAAATATAATTTTTAACGTGAATATGAATAAATGAATATTTATAAACAAATCAGCCGATTTGTTTATATACACTAATTTGACTGATATTGATTGGGTCGATAAATTTTACACATCGCCCAACTGCACAAATAAAAATTTGTGTTTGTTGATTTGAAACCCCACACGGGTGTTGGGATGAAATTTGGCTTACACTAATCCCAATTATTTAATTGTATGTCGATCGATGGGTCGACAGATTGTGTAAGCGTTGATTATTTATATTTGATGCTTATGCAGTTGTGTGGTGCACTTTGGATGATGGTTTATTGTTTATCGTTGCTATTATATACATGTGTTGTATGGAACCGATATAATTAACATTATATGGTGATTGATTGGGCCTCATTCCAATCGGGAAAATAATGAATATTATAAAAGGAAGATTCATGTGTTGAATAGAATAAATAGTAATGTGTTGACGATGTTCATGTGTTGAAACTATTGATGTGTTGAGTGAAATATTTTATACAATAAAATTTACATCTTTATCATATTTAAAATTAGAACTACTTCACGGTGGAGTCTAATTGAAAATCAAACGATAAATACCATAGTTATATAAAATATTTTACATAACAAAAATAGACGTGTGTTGAAAGAAATATAGATTCATGTGTTGAATAGAATAATTATTTATTTTATTGAATAGAATAACGAATTTATTGAAATATATAAAGTCGTGTTGATTAGAGTTGCGCTATTTTGACGTGAACGATATTTGTGTCGATTATATTTGTTTTTATAATGAATATTGAAAAGTGATTTCAAAATTTAATATTTTGAAATGAAATTCAAATTAAATTAGATTAAAATTCAAATTGAAATTTTATTGAATCAATTTGAAATGAATTCAAATCGAATAGAAAATGAATTCGATTCAAATTGAATAGAAAGTGAATTTGAATTCAAAATGAATAGAAAGTGAATTTGAATTCGAATTGAATAGAAATGAATTCAAATTGAATTAAATTGAAATTGAATTAAAAACGAATTGAAATCGTTTTGAATGAAATTTAAAATGAACTGAAATTGACTTGAAATCAATTTGAAATGAATTCGAATTGAAGTAAATAGAAGGTAAATTCAAATTGAATTGAATTGAAACGAATTAGATTTTGAATTGAATTGAAACGAATTCGAATTCGAATTAAATAAAATTGAAATGAATTCGAATTGAATTGAAAACAAATCGATTTGAAATTGAAGATGAAGTTGAAATTGTTTTTGAAACGAATTTAAAACGATTTATAAAATACGTTTTAAAAGGAAATCGACGAAATATATATAATATATATATTATATATATATAATGGCCTGAATAGAACGCGCCGCGCCGCGGCTGTTCGTGAATTTCGACCATTAACTTCGAATTGACGTTGTGGGAGATCCGACCGTCGGATTCTCCTAAAACCGGAACTGTTGGGTTCGTATCGAAAAGAGCTTTCCAATGAATATTAGAAATTTGAAATCTAACGGCTGGATTTGGAATTATGTCCAAATCAAATTTGAAAAAGGTCGTTGTAAGTGCAGTTCGATGGCCGTTGATGGAAATCGACTGTACGTGCCTTGATAAAATTATTAAAAATATCTATAATTTGTGTAAAATCATAAGAAATGATTTGGGAAAAATTATGCTGAAGAATTCCACATTTGAAAGGATAAAAATAGATTTTTATCGAAATGAACTAGTTTTGAACTAGAATTAAAATCAATTTATTTTTTAAATAAATAAATTGAATTTGAAAGTGATTTTAAAAATAATCAATATTCCCAATACGTGGATTGGACTGGAGTTGAATCGAAATTATCTTCGGAATATTTCGATGTTGGATTTCGTGACTATACAAAAATTGTTATGGGGATTTGAAAGATATATTTTATATCGTTATTTCCAATACGATATTTGTTGGTTTCAGAATTTGATATTGGATATAAGCCGATATATTTTCTATTCAGAGCCTGGTATTAAATATCAAATGTGATTTGGGTTTATCGTGAATCGTGTTTATATGACATTGGTTCTTTAACCCAGTTAAAGGCAGGATGTTAATTTTTGAAAAGATTAAAACTAAGTGGAGTTTTAATGAATCTTTAATTAGATTAAAAAGGTGAATTATCAAATCTGAAAGGTGATCGAGAATGGAGTACCACGAGTTTTGCTCCAATGCGATAGTTAAATCTTTAATTAGATTTGAACGTGAAATGGTAATTAATTTTACCGATAACACCGTGGTGTTAGATATGGAGTATTACCAGTTTTCTCCATGGGATATATAGGTTGGGATTGGGAAATTAAACTAATAATTACTTCGTTGTGGTTCGCAAATCCCGACTAGTTTGAAATGATATCCAAAGGAGGAATAAAGAATAAATTTAGAAGAATTTATCTTGGATAAAATTAATGGGAACCTTTCCCTAAGAATGTGATTTTGTGAATAAAAGAATATTCTGAATTGGAATGAGGCGTTCGTTGTGTTTGTGTAACATTTGTTTATTATATACGTGGGTTATTCAGAAAGGCCGGGTTATACCCATTCTGAATAACCAATTCGACGAGATGTCGAAGATGAAGACGGTGGTTGAAGACCGGAAGTCTTCACATCGTTTCGGTGATTACTGATGATCTCGATTGGGCTGTACACCCAAGATGAGGGAAACAGTTGGTGATCGTCCAGACGTACTTGGAGATGGATGGATATGCGAGGAAAGTGCCTCCGGTTTCGTTCAGACCCAGAACGAACTTGTAAATGGATTGTGTCTGACATTGGATTTTATTCTGTGTTGATTGATCTCTATTAAATATACATCTGTTTGGCGGCAGAGAATTTATTCTTTTGCTTAACGCCCTTCTCTGAGACGTACGAGCTCAGAGGTTGTATATCGATAGACATCAGTCGCATGGAGTGAATTGCCAGTGTGGCATGCGTAAGTGGCAATTGATCAAGGCTTATGTTGAAAAGCAAAGTCTTGTGGTTGATGATCAAAGCACGGCCTGTGTGGCGTAGCTTTGTGTATAACGTGAATTCGCGAGCCTCACACCTCGGTATGAGTTAAAAACGGGATACGGACCCAAGGAGTGCACGACATTTCTTTCTAGCTAGGGTGGTGTCAGTGACCTACCAGCCCTGACATTTATATACTTTTCACCTGTGTGGTTGTTGGATACGAGGCGCCTCAGATATAGGTCTGTAAGGACCGGGAAACGTGTGTTCAGGAATAACTAATCCTCAAAAGTAAGAGGGGACTAGCCTTGGAGGTTCCAAAGGATCATAGTGGGGTCCTGGGACATTTGCTAGAGTGTCTCGAACGCGGAGAGGAGCTTGCCCCTTGACTCGACTCATGATGGAATCCAATTTCCAATACGTGTGTTTTGATTTTATTTGTAGAACCTAGTATGGAGACATAGTGGTATGGGTCATTCATGCCGCCTATGATTGATATTTATGATTGAAATTGTTTTGACACTGTACCCTTAATAGTATCAAATGATCTGTTTTAAACGTACCAAGCATGTTTGGCTATTATAAGGGAAAACCCTATCCTCCGGCTTGCGTTGCATTGTGTGATGGGACCTGGGTCTTATAATAGCTTCATTTTTCCTAAGAGCATTGCGCTGTTTGTTCTATGCACTGGTATTCTTGGGAGGAAACTCGTTCCGTGTTATACGGTGTGGTCCCTTGATTTACCTTACATTAAAAATAAAGATTAATAACTGTTTTAGTTCTCACACCAGTCACATGACTGACCTGGAGTTTATTGTTTTAACCTAAACTCTGGGTGCCCCTATTTTCCACAGGGCAACTAGTAGTTTTGGTTTTGCAGATTTATATTCACAGGATCCTAATTTACAGCTGGAACAATGCTCGGAAAGCTCTGTATCCTTGTATCACTTTCAGTTGTGTTTTGTATATTTTTCCGCTGCTATGTAATTTATTGTAAATCTCTGATATTTATCGAATGTAATTTATTCATTTATACTCTGTATATTCTTGTATCTGATGGAATTGTTGTAATAACAATGAAATGTTTTTCCGTATGCATTCTATTTTGTCTTGTCCTCAATTCTATCCGTGCTTTCCTTCACGGGGAAGTTCGGGCCGTCTCAGTTTGGTATCAGAGCTTTGGTTTACAGAGCTCGAGAACAAGACACATTGGAACCATACGAAAGAATTTATTAGATATTGGATTAGTAATATCCAATTAGAATGACTCGTTAGAGATAGGATCAGTAGTATCCTAGAACGAGTGTGAAGAGTATATATTTCAAATGAAAACAATATTGTTTTAAAAATTTAAATCATTTTATATGTATTTGATTATTTATTTATTTTGAATTTGGACAATCGAGTATATAAAGATTTCGCGTATACGCATAATGAACATATAGTCGAAGTTTTAATATACTGGATAGATATAGAATCACGCTCTAGTCGCCCGGAGATAATTCTGGTAATGCGGCCGCATTATCAATATTTATGTTCGTGTTTCGAAGGTGTGATATCTATATATTTCCATTAGACTGGTGTGAGAACCAAAACTTATATAGCTAGATTTATTTGTTGTGATTTGGCATCAAAAACATGATTTTTGTGTATATCAAAATTATGAATTTGAAACTCTAATTCACTAATTGATTGATGTTTGTGTTATTTGTTTATTTGTTTGATAATTTTGAACCATTTAGCCTAATTGAATCACATATTGAATTGTATTGAAAATTGGTCGCATTTGCTTGCATATACATGTACTTACATTGAACAGGTCATAGCAAGGAGGCTAGAGCAGAGAATAAAATTTGTTTGCCCGACAAATAGGTACATGTTTACTATATAACTTACTGTTTTGTTTGGGTGATGATGATTTTATGATCCGATTGGCTAGCCTCTTGGCTTTTTCTTTTTCTTTTTGAGATCAGAAGGCCTGTATGGCAATTTCGGGATTTTCCCGTGGCTCCCGGTGCAGGGGAGGTTATGGCGACATTTTTCGAAAATTTAGGGTGTTAGCCAAATTTTTGAAGAATTTGAAAATTCTCAGAAACTGAAAAGTTGGAGAATGAAAGCCAGATCGAACGTAGAGTTGATTAATCAAACCACTTTGGACTTTGTTCCTCTTCGGGGATGAAAAGTTTTAAGTGGGGGAGATTGTAACAACCCGAAAATCTGGGCCAGTTTAAAATTTTTATTTTGGCAATTTTAATGAATTTTGAACATTTAAAATGAATTATTTTAAATAAAATCGACGAGAAATTTATTTTGGATAGAATCGAACGTATATATTATATACGTCGTCGTTAGAATATAAATATTTATTTTAAATTATAAATAGAATTGAAAATGGCGCGGTAGTTCGATAATTTGATTTCAAACTTCAATTGAATGTTCCGGGTGCAAAACAAACCGGATTTTAGTGAAACCAAAAACAATAGGATCTAATTGTGAATATCTTTCCAACGAATCCGAAAAATCAAGATTTCATAGCGGGAATCAAAAGATATGTCCAGTTGAAAATTCTGAATAGTCGCTATGGAATTCAGGCCCTTAAAATGGGAATTTTGCAAACGACCTCAGAATTCGACGAAACCACTTTTGTTGGATCCGTGATGTCAAACTATTGCTAGATTCCAAATTTCATAATTTTCTGAATCAATATGTGAGCGTGGCAAAGGAAAACGCGTTTGACCAGTTTCAGTGGATTTTAATCGACTGGAAAATGGCCATTTTTCCAACGGTCTCAGAATCTGATGAAACTAGTTTTGTTAGGACCATATTGTCAATACGAAGTTAGAAAATATTTTTCTGGAATCTTTCGAGTTAGTATGTGACCCCAGTAAATTGAAATGCGCGTTCAAATTCAATAAATAGAGTTATATGTTGATTTTGACGAAAACTGATTGTAACAATCGAATCAGCCTACGATACATATCCCATTGTGTTCGGAATGGGGTAATTAGCTATGGACGACAGGCGGTGGGCCTCGTTTAGAGGTCGTATGTAAAAGCCAACTTTTCTTGAAAATAAATAATATAAAATAATTAACTTCCTCTCTCCTCCCCTTCAAAACCGTTGGCCTCCCCGAATTAAATCAGAATTCGAACCAGAGAAAAAAAAAGAAAAAATCGCGCCATCACCCTGACCTAGCCGCCGCTCCTCCTGTCGCCGACCGTCCACCTCACGCCGCCGCAGGTGAAACCCCCATCCCCTCTGTCGATCTGTTCCTCCGCCTCCTCTTCTTCCCTTCTCCTCCCTCGCGACACCACAAGCCCCCCTCCTCGAATCAAATCCGCGCGAGCCCCAAGCGACGCCGAGACCACCCACTTCCTTCCCCCTTCCTCCTCGTGTAAGCCCCAAGCCCGAAACCCCCCTCTGAATCCTCCACCGCCGACCAAGGAGGCACCCCCGACCCTCCAGCGCGACGATGCCCCGCTCCTATCCCCTCTGGTGATGGCACAAGGAAGCCCTAGGGGCTGAGCTGATGCGTGAAGGGGTACAGCGTTTCTTTTTTGAAGAAAAATGTATAGTTTTTATTTATTTAGTTATTTTATTTTAACTTATACATTGATTTTAAAATATAAAATCTGCATTGATTGAAAAGATAGAATTTTTAAAACTGTAAAGATAGAATTTTTAACACTGTAAAGCTTTGATTTTTAGTTGGAGGAAAATATGATCTTTGTTCATATAAAAATATAATATTTATAAGTAGAAGTATAAAAAAAATCTATATAGTAGCGATGTAAAAATAGAATTTTTATCTATATAGTAGCGATGTAAAAATAGAATTTTTATCTATATAGTAGCGATGTAAAAATAGAATTTTTATCTATATAGTAGTGATGTAAAAATAGAATTTTTATCTATATAGTAGCGGTGTAAAAATGGGATTTTTATATATTGAATAGCAATATAAAATTCGATTTTTTTTATATATGTAGTGGCTACGGGCAACGAAAGCGACGAAAGGCGAGAACGACGAAGATTTCTATAATTGAAGTGTCGTGGAGTTGGAATAGCTATTTGTGAGAACTTCTCACTCTAAATTTCTTTTTCTAAGTTATATATATATACTAGGATGCAGACGGTGCCTAGCAGCACCCGACACCCGTCATCCACAGACCATGGATGGCTTGTTTGTTTGATTGATGTGTTGTGAAAATTGTTTGTGATGTTGATGTGAAATCGATAATAAAATGTAGATGTGTTGAAATAAATTAATTATCGTTAAAAATATAATTTTTAACGTGAATATTAATAAATGAATATTTATAAACAAATCGGCCGATTTGTTTATATACACTGATTTGACTGATATTGATTGGGTCGATAAATTTTACACATCGCCCAACTGCACAAATAAAAATCTTTGTTTGTTGATTTGAAACCCCACACAGGTGTTGGAATGAAATTTGGCTTACACTAATCCCAATTATTTAATTGTATGTCGATTGATGGGTCGACAGATTGTGTAAGGGTTGATTATTTATATTTGATGCTTATGCAGTTGTGTGGTGCACTTTGGATGATGGTTTATTGTTTATCGTTGCTATTATATACATGTGTTGTATGGAACCGATATAATTAACATTATATGGTGATTGATTGGGCCTCATTCCAATCGGGAAAATAATGAATATTATAAAAGGAAGATTCATGTGTTGAATAGAATAAATAGTAATGTGTTGATGATGTTCATGTGTTGAAACTATTGATGTGTTGAGCGAAATATTTTATACGATAAAATTTACATCTTTATCATATTTAAAATTAGAACTACTTCACGGTGGAGTCTAATTGAAAATCAAACGATAGATACCATAGTTTTATAAAATATTTTACATAACAAAAATAGACGTGTGTTGAAAGAAATATAGATTCATGTGTTGAATAGAATAATTATTCATTTTATTGAATAGAATAACGAATATATTGAAATATATAAAGCTGTGTTGATTAGAGTTGCGCTATTTTGACGTGAACGATATTTGTGTCGATTATGTTTGTTTTTATAATGAATATTGAAAAGTGATTTCAAAATTTAATATTTTGAAATGAAATTCAAATTAAATTAGATTAAAATTCAAATTGAAATTTTATTGAATTAATTTGAAATGAATTCGAATCGAATAGAAAATGAATTCGATTCGAATTGACTAGAAAGTGAATTCAAATTGAATAGAAAGTGAATTTGAATTCGAATTGAATAGAAATGAATTCAAATTGAATTAAATTGTAATTGAATTAAAAACGAATTGAAATCATTTTGAATGAAATTTAAAATGAACTGAAATTGACTTGAAATCAATTTGAAATGAATTCGAATTGAAGTAAATAGAAGGTAAATTCAAATTGAATTGAATTGAAACGAATTAGAATTAGAATTGAATTGAAACGAATTCGAATTCGAATTAAATAAAATTGAAATGAATTCGAATTGAATTGAAAACAAATCGATTTGAAATTGAAGATGAAGTTGAAATTGTTTTTGAAACGAATTTAAAACGATTTATAAAATATGTTTTAAAAGGAAATCGACGAAATATATATAATATTATATATATATATATAATGGCCTGAATAGAACGCGCTGCGCCACAGCAGTTTGTGAATTTCGACCATTAACTTCGAATTGACGTTGCGGGAGATCCGACTGTCGGATTCTCCTAAAACCGGAACCGTTGGGTTCGTATCGAAAAGAGCTTTCCAATGAATATTAGAAATTTGAAATCTAACGGTTAGATTTGAAATTATGTCCAAATCAAATTTGAAAAAGGTCGTTGTAAGTGCAGTTCGATGGCCGTTGATGGAAATCGACTGTACGGGCCTTGATAAAATTATTAAAAATATCTATAATTTGTGTAAAATCATAAGAAATGATTTGGGAAAAATTAGGCTGAAGAATTCCACATTTGAAAGGATAAAAATAGATTTTTATCGAAATGAACTAGTTTTGAACTAGAATTAAAATCAATTTATTTTTGAAATAAATAAATTGAATTTGAAAGTGATTTTAAAAATAATCAATATTCCCAATACGTGGATTGGACTGGAGTTGAATCGAAATTATCTTCGGAATATTTCAATGTTGGATTTCGTGACTATACAAAAATTGTTATGGGGATTTGAAAGATATATTTTATATCGTTATTTCCAATACGATATTTGTTGGTTTCAGAATTTGATATTGGATATAAGCCGATATATTTTCTATTCAGAGCCTGGTATTTAATATCAAATGTGATTTGGGTTTATCGTGAATCGTGTTTTAGATGACATTGGTTCTTTAACCCGGTTAAAGGCAGGATGTTAATTTTTGAAAAGATTAAAACTAAGTGGAGTTTTAATGAATCTTTAATTAGATTAAAAAGGTGAATTGATAATTTAAATTATCAAATCTAAAAGGTGATCGAGAATGGAGTACCACCAGTTTTGCTCCAATGCGATTGTTAAATCTTTAATTAGATTTGAACGTGAAATGGTAATTAATTTTACCGATAACACCGTGGTGTTAGATATGGAGTATTACCAATTTTCTCCATGGGATATATAGGTTGGGATTGGGAAATAAAACAAATAATTACTTCGTTGTGGTTCGCTAATCCCGACTAGTTTGAAATGATATCCAAAGGAGGAATAAAGAATAAATTTAGAAGAATTTATCTTGGATAAAATTAATGGGAACCTTTCCCTAAGAATGTGATTTTGTGAATAAAAGAATATTCTGAATTGGAATGAGGCGTTCGTTGTGTTTGTGTTACATTTGTTTATTATATACGTGGGTTATTCAGAAAGGCCGGGTTATACCCATTTTGAATAACCAATTCGACGAGATGTCGAAGATGAAGACGGTGGTTGAAGACCGGAAGTCTTCACATCGTTTGGGTGATTACTGATGATCTCGATTGGGCTGTACACCCAAGATGGGGGAAACAGTTGGTGATCGTCCAGACGTACTTGGAGATGGATGGATATGCGAGGAAAGTGCCTCCGGTTTCGTTCAGACCTAGAACGAGTGTGACGGCCACCCTCGCACCAGCCTGCATTTCCTCCAAGAGTGCGCTGTACACATGCCCGACTAGCACAAGACGGTCGTCAGAAGAAAGGAAAGAAAAGAATGAACTAATCAAAGAACCTGTAGAATGTCTCACAGCGCATGGGATAAAATATAATAATAACATACTTGACATAAAACAGGCGAGACAGTGCATAAGCTGATAACTAATAATCAATGTCAACATCAAAGCAGCGGAAATCCATATACAGCTTATTACAACTTTCCAAATTTACTGTCTCTAATAAAAAGAAAGCTAAAATAGAAGATACACCAACAATGCCCAAGCAGTGATCTTCAACAACACAGGGAGAATATTATGTATATAGTACGTGGAAGCCTCCTGCTCGTCTCCGGACCATCTACCCGTGCATCACCGGCTAACCTGTCTCTAGTCTGCTCGTGTGAGCACCCAGAGTAATAAGAAGAGACATAAAACTCTGGGTCAGACATAAAGCCTGGTATGAGCGATAAGCATCTAAACAGAGTAATAACAGGTATACTAAACCATACCTGAACCTGGACCTGCAACCAAAGAGTTAGTACCACATACCGTACAATACTCCAAGGTGCCATAACAAATAGTGTAAGAATATGGGGTTGGGGTGTGCATGTCACAATGATAGCAAACAAATCATCCATAGCAACCATCCTCACATCTCTCACTCAGTGCGTAAAGCGTACGACATCTACCACTTTGGAACACTAGACAAACTGAGGCAACGACGAATCCCGACTTGTAGAAACCCTGCTATGACCAAGCCAAACACTTGGAGTCATGACCAAACATTTCAATGACCCACTTCATTGGTCGTAGCCCTTGGTTCTACCAATGCCGTAATGGCCCTGAATCCGCCTTCGTACCTCCTACCATAGTGGTCCAAAGCTATAGGTGTCGATAACTCCTTAGCACGCGTCCCGCAGCAAAGCCCAACCATGAAGTGAACTCGTTGATTCCCATCTGAATCTTAAGCTCTAACTTCTCATTTGGACCTCCTTTGCATCTCGGGTTTAGTCGAATTGGAGTGGGTCTTCAGAAGAGTTGTCGTACATTAACAGTCCTAGAGTTCTGTTCGGTTCGGTAGTCATCACCATCATCGGGTCGGGTCGGTAGTCCACTTCGGGTCGGGTCGGTGTCTCCCTCCGGGTCGGGTCGGTTCAGTGATTCTCCCCCTTCAGTTCGGTTCGGCAATCATTGCCCTCGTCTGTTCGCTTCGGGTTTCTTTACTCCGGGTCGGGTCGGGTTGCTATCCTCCTTCCAGTTCATGCTCCTTCTTCGATCAGCTCCCTCGTTTCTTCTACTCCGATCCGATCACTTCGCTTTACTTCAGTCCGATCCGCTCCGCTCCCTAGCCTACTCCGATCCGATCTGCTCCAACTCCAACTCTAAGCAATGGCCTTCCTTCCTGCCAAACTTCTTCCAGTGGCAAGTCCCCATCCAGTTCGGATTCCCTTGGTCAGCTCCCTAGTCCGATCCGACCCCTTTCTCCGATCCGAACCGGTTCGGAACCTGCACACTTCTGTAACTTTCCAGCGAGCTTTCTACGCCGTTCGACGACGTTTTCGAACAACTTAACTATTCTAATCAATCATGAAACATACCATAGAGTCATAGCAACATGTAATAGCAACCACAAACAGCAAACAACAATTTAAATGAATCAAAATGAATCAAAAGTGGCTAAAACCTCACATTTGCCTATAATCCCTCTTAATCATGTTTAAGCATACGATTAGCAAAACACATCGAAATTAACCCAAATTTCTAACAGAGCCTTAAAACATTATTTTGGAATTTTAAGAATTTTTCCAGAATTTATTTACGTATAAATTCGCTAATCTTCACTAATTACCCTTAATCACCGTAATTAGTGCAAAAACTATGCAAATCACTCACCTTGGCCACAAATGAAATTCTCAGAACTAAAACTTCTCTGATTTGGGGCGAATACTGATGTCTAACAGCGGCTCCAACCTTGCTTTGGTGCTTTTTCTCCTTAATTTGGTGTTGCTAAGCCTAATCTTCAATTAGAGAGTGATTTGGGGTGTTTTAGATGTAGGAAGCCATTACTAAGGTCTTCAAGGAGGTTTGTGGCGGCTCAAAACTGAAATGAAAGTGATAACCTAACCCTAATCAGACCTCCTAACCCTCTAAACCCGAAATTCCCCTTGGGCCTAGCTGCTAATCACCCGTTTAAGCCCAACTAAGCTGTCTTTCACCATCTGAAACTTGTTTCAGCCATATCTCCCAAACGGTGAGTCCGTTTGGCTAATGTGACCACTCTACGGAAAGAGAAACCATCATTCAAAGCCAATGGAAGTGGTTTCAGGTCAAAATTCATTCCCAGTCAAAAGTTATGGCCAAAACAGTGCCAACTAGGGGTAAAATGGTCATTTAAAAATCGGGAAAAATCATGAACATGGGAAATGACCCCAATAGTCGTCTCCCAAAGTTACACGACCATACGACTTCGTATGTGTAAGAAATAAATATTCTACGATCCTATGATGCGTAGAATGCGGGTCGTTACACTCTCCCCCCCTTAAGAAATTTCGTCCCCGAAATCCCTTAACCCAAAACATACAAAGGATCCCGCATGCCTAACAACCACATATAACAAAAATCAAACATGCACAACAAGCAAACAAGCCTATCCTAGCATGCGGAAAAACTAAATCGGAGTCAAAATCTTACCAGGCAAAGAGTTCAGGATAAGTCTTCCTAATGTTCTCCTCTGTCTCCCAAGTACAATCATTCTCGTCCTCGCCCCACTGAACCTTGACTAGTTTCACCGCCTTCCTTCGAAGTTGCTTCGTGTCGTGCTCGACAATACGGGCCGGCTTGCGGTTCCCAACCGCCTCGGGTTCTACTTCGAAGTCCTCCAACTGATCAGGTGAAATAGTCATATCTGAGTCGTGAACGAACTTCCTTAGTTGGGAAACATGAAATACGTTATGAACTCCCGCCATCTTCTTCGGTAAGTCAATTCTATATGCCAAATTCCCGACTAATTCAAGAACATGGAATGGGCCAACAAACCTTGGTGCCAACTTGCCTCTCCTGCCAAATCGTATTACGCTCTTCAACGGAGAAATCTTGACAAACACCAAGTCGCCAACGGAGAATTTTAAGTCTCTTCTCCTATTATCAGCATAACTCTTCTGCCTATCCTGGGCAGCCTTCATTCGTTGTTGAATGACCTTGATCTTATCCGACGTTTCTCTCACCACCTCTGGTCCAAGCATAAACTTCTCGCCAGTCTCTATCCAACATGATGGTGAGTGACACGGTCTTCCGTATAAAGCTTCAAACGGAGCCATACCGATACTGGATTGGTAACTATTATTATATGCAAACTCTACTAGATGCAAATGGTCATCCCATGATCCACCAAAGTCCAACATACATGCCCACAAGAGATCTTCCAAAATACGATTCACCCTTTCCGTCTGACCGTCGGTCTGAGGATGATACGCGGTACTGAGATGTAACTCTGACCCTAGCGCCTCTTGCAAGCTCTTCCAAAACCCACTAGTAAACAACGGGTCTCGGTCGCTCACAATGCTTTTAGGTACTCCATGAAATCTCACTACCCACTTCATATACAACTCTGCTAACTTAGCTGCCGTTCTTGTCGATTTGACTGGTATAAACCTTGCACTTTTAGTCAGTCGATCTACAATTACCCAAATGCTGTCATATCCCGATCTAGTCCTTGGTAAACCATCGATGAAATCCATCGAGACTTGTTCCCATTTCCATTCGGGAATTTCTAATGGTTGCAACAACCCACTAGGCTTCTTTTGCTCGGCTTTAACTAGCTGGCAATTCATGCATTTCGATATAAACTTCCCAACGTCCCTTTTCATCCCTTCCCAGTAGTAAGTCTGCTTCATATCTCGATACATCTTGTTACCACCGGGGTGTATGGTCAACTTTGAGTGATGACATTCTCTAAGCACTTCATCTCTCAATCCATTGACATTGGGTACAACAAGCTTTCCATTCTTTCTAAGCCATCTTTCTCGATCAAGCCCATACTTGTTCATCTCCTCATCGATACCCATCTCTAACTTGGAGATGATTTCCAATAGGTTAGGATCGTCCCTCTGACTAGAGCCGATCCGCTCAATCAAAGTGGGTCTGATCGTCAAACTTGCTAACATTTCTGGATCCAATTCGCACTTTGGTCTGAAATCAAATTCCGCGATAAACTCCAGTTGCTTCCATTCAAGGAACATAGCCCCTAAGCTGGCATGCCTTCTACTCAATGCATCAGCCACCGCATTGCCCTTTCCTGGTGTGTATGCGATGTCAAAATCATAGGAAGCTAAGAACTCTAACCATCTCTGCTGACGGAGATTTAAATCCTTCTGGGAGAATAGATACTTTAACGACTTATGATCCGTAAATAGCTCAAACCTTTCTCCCAAGAGATAGTGTCTCCACATCTTTAACGCGAACACGATCGCTGCCAATTCTAAATCATGGGTAGGGTATCTTTTCTCGTGCGGTTTCAATTGCCGACTTGCGTAAGCTACAACCCTACCGCCTTGCATCAATACAGCACCCAGTCCGGTACCACAGGCATCCGTGTATACCGTCATCTCTTCATCCCCCTTAGGAATGACTAACACTGGTGCGCTTATCAACTTGTCCTTTAGGCTTTTGAATGCATTCTCACACCTTTTATCCCAAACAAAAGCTTGATTCTTCTTGGTCAACTGGGTCAATGGTGCTGCTATCTTGGAGAAACCTTGGATAAACTTACGATAATATCCCGCTAACCCCAAGAAACTCCTTACATCTGTTGCATTCTTGGGCGTAGGCCAATCTTGTACCGTAGCCACCTTCGCTGGGTCCACGGCAATACCACTCTCTGATACAACATGGCCCAAGAACCTCACTTCCCTCTTCCAGAAGTGACACTTAGAAAACTTTGCTTTCAATTGGTGTTTTCTCAACACCTCCATCGCTACTCTTAAATGTTCCTTGTGTTCTTCCTCTGTCCTCGAATAGACCAAAATATCATCAACGAACACAAGGACAAACTTATTCAACTGATCTCTGAATACCCTATTCATAAGATCCACAAAATATGCTGGGGCATTGGTCAGCCCGAATGGCATGACCAACCACTCATAAAACCCTGACGGCGTCCGAAATGCCGTTTTAGCTATACTCTCAGCTTCCACTCTAAGCTGATGAAAACCTGTCGCGAGATCCAACTGAGAAAATACTCTCGCGCCACTCAACTGATCGAACAAATCATCTATCCGCGGTAGAGGATACTTATTCTTCCTCGTCACTTTATTCAACTCGCGGTAGTCTACACACAAACGAAGGGAACCATCCGCCTTGGTAGCAAACACAACTGGTGCTCCCCATTCAGAAACACTCCTTCTGATAAATCCCTTCTTCAAAAGATCGCTGACTTGCACCTCGAGCTCTCGCTGCTCCCTTGGTGCCATACGACGAAGTGGCATCACTATAGGTCTGGCATCCTTTACCAAATCAATACGGAACTCAATCTCCCGGTGTGGTGGAAGTCCGGTCACTTCTTCGAAAACATCCGGATACTGGCCAACCACGGGCAACCCTGACAACTCACTATGCGGAATGTCGAGGGAGTTTAGAAAACTAGCCAATACCCCCTTACTGGGTAGACCACCAAACACTATCCTCCGCCCATCATCCGCTCTAGCTGTCACCAACAAGCCCTCACAGTCTACCACCACCCCGTATCTTTGGAGCCAATCTACTCCCAAAATAATGCCAAACCCAGTAAAGCCCAAAACAAAGCAATCACAAACAAACATGCATCCTTGACTCGATAAGACCACATTACGACAAATCATGCTAAGGCTAGTCGAACCACCAATCGGGTTCGTCACTACTAAAGGTCTATCGACAATCTCGGGCTCCAATCCCAACCTATCTACCAGGTCACTAGATATGAAAGAACTGGAAGCTCCGGTATCAAACAAAACTCTAACAGGAACATCATAAACAGAAAGCATACCTTGAATGACGACATTCTTTCCCTTCTCCGCCGCTGTTGGGGCATTCGACGAAGAAGGAATAGCATTAAGAGCATATGCTTTCACCATTTGCTTTTCTTTAGGGGGCTGTGGACACTTGTCCTTGTGATGTCCCAATTGGCCACAATTGAAGCACTTCCTATCCGCTGGCTTGGCCCGACAATTACTAGCATAATGGCCCTTCTTACCACAGCTGAAGCACTCCACATCTTGCTTATTCTTTTTCTTCTGGCCATCCTTAGCCTGATTCTGCTTTCTCTTATTCTGGGAACCACCCTTGCCTCCACCACTTGCTTGTGGTTTTGGCTCTTCTGCAGATGCAACCTCAGTCTTCGACTTAGGGTAGAGACTTTCTGATCTTAACGCTTTCCCCACAATCGATTCAAACGTCTCATCGATGTGGTTAATAAGTTTTTCCCCCAAGTACTGATCCAAACCAGTTATGAATTTCTCATTCTTTTTCTCGGCAGTATCAATAAGAGATAAACCATATTTTGACAAAGTGTCAAATTCAGCAATATACTCCGAGACAGCCCTGCCATTCTGCTTGAGCTCCAAGAATTTCTTAAACAACATTGACTTCTGAGCAGCTGGAATGAACTTCTCACTAAAGCGAGCCTTGAACTGAACCCAAGTAATCTGGTCTTCGGGAGTAGCTGCTTTTATAGCATTCCACCAATTCATTGCCCGCCCTTGCAGCTGACGGGACGCTAGCTTTCTCTTCATCGCATCCTCGATACCTAAATCCTCGAAGATACGTTCGCAACTATCCAACCAATCTTGAACATCCGTGGCCGACTCCGTTCCGTGGAACGGCTTCCCACCAAGGCTAGTATAATCCTTATTCAGCTTGGCGAAGTCGACCCTCGGCGCCTGCACTATTGGACCACCACCATTTCCGTCATTGGGAGCTGCCCTCTGAACATCCCTAAGCATCTCTCTCATGAGGTCTGTAAACATCGCCCTCATGTCAGCAGCATTCCCATTATTGGCTCCCCTACCAGCACCTCTAGTATCTCGGCTCATCGTCAATCTGAAAAAGGAAACGATTAACGATTCCATAGTGGTGTTAGTGCAGTACGACTTCATCCTTATACTACTAATAGTATATATATATATAGCTTTTAAAAACCAAAGTAATCACAAATACGCTCTCTCGTATACGTATATTATCTCTCCCTGATAACTCCCCTAGGCTAACTACGCAACCTAGAGCTCTGATACCAAGTGTGACGGCCACCCTCGCACCAGCCTGCATTTCCTCCAAGAGTGCGCTGTACACATGCCCGACTAGCACAAGACGGTCGTCAGAAGAAAGGAAAGAAAAGAATGAACTAATCAAAGAACCTGTAGAATGTCTCACAGCGCATGGGATAAAATATAATAATAACATACTTGACATAAAACAGGCGAGACAGTGCATAAGCTGATAACTAATAATCAATGTCAACATCAAAGCAGCGGAAATCCATATACAGCTTATTACAACTTTCCAAATTTACTGTCTCTAATAAAAAGAAAGCTAAAATAGAAGATACACCAACAATGCCCAAGCAGTGATCTTCAACAACACAGGGAGAATATTATGTATATAGTACGTGGAAGCCTCCTGCTCGTCTCCGGACCATCTACCCGTGCATCACCGGCTAACCTGTCTCTAGTCTGCTCGTGTGAGCACCCAGAGTAATAAGAAGAGACATAAAACTCTGGGTCAGACATAAAGCCTGGTATGAGCGATAAGCATCTAAACAGAGTAATAACAGGTATACTAAACCATACCTGAACCTGGACCTGCAACCAAAGAGTTAGTACCACATACCGTACAATACTCCAAGGTGCCATAACAAATAGTGTAAGAATATGGGGTTGGGGTGTGCATGTCACAATGATAGCAAACAAATCATCCATAGCAACCATCCTCACATCTCTCACTCAGTGCGTAAAGCGTACGACATCTACCACTTTGGAACACTAGACAAACTGAGGCAACGACGAATCCCGACTTGTAGAAACCCTGCTATGACCAAGCCAAACACTTGGAGTCATGACCAAACATTTCAATGACCCACTTCATTGGTCGTAGCCCTTGGTTCTACCAATGCCGTAATGGCCCTGAATCCGCCTTCGTACCTCCTACCATAGTGGTCCAAAGCTATAGGTGTCGATAACTCCTTAGCACGCGTCCCGCAGCAAAGCCCAACCATGAAGTGAACTCGTTGATTCCCATCTGAATCTTAAGCTCTAACTTCTCATTTGGACCTCCTTTGCATCTCGGGTTTAGTCGAATTGGAGTGGGTCTTCAGAAGAGTTGTCGTACATTAACAGTCCTAGAGTTCTGTTCGGTTCGGTAGTCATCACCATCATCGGGTCGGGTCGGTAGTCCACTTCGGGTCGGGTCGGTGTCTCCCTCCGGGTCGGGTCGGTTCAGTGATTCTCCCCCTTCAGTTCGGTTCGGCAATCATTGCCCTCGTCTGTTCGCTTCGGGTTTCTTTACTCCGGGTCGGGTCGGGTTGCTATCCTCCTTCCAGTTCATGCTCCTTCTTCGATCAGCTCCCTCGTTTCTTCTACTCCGATCCGATCACTTCGCTTTACTTCAGTCCGATCCGCTCCGCTCCCTAGCCTACTCCGATCCGATCTGCTCCAACTCCAACTCTAAGCAATGGCCTTCCTTCCTGCCAAACTTCTTCCAGTGGCAAGTCCCCATCCAGTTCGGATTCCCTTGGTCAGCTCCCTAGTCCGATCCGACCCCTTTCTCCGATCCGAACCGGTTCGGAACCTGCACACTTCTGTAACTTTCCAGCGAGCTTTCTACGCCGTTCGACGACGTTTTCGAACAACTTAACTATTCTAATCAATCATGAAACATACCATAGAGTCATAGCAACATGTAATAGCAACCACAAACAGCAAACAACAATTTAAATGAATCAAAATGAATCAAAAGTGGCTAAAACCTCACATTTGCCTATAATCCCTCTTAATCATGTTTAAGCATACGATTAGCAAAACACATCGAAATTAACCCAAATTTCTAACAGAGCCTTAAAACATTATTTTGGAATTTTAAGAATTTTTCCAGAATTTATTTACGTATAAATTCGCTAATCTTCACTAATTACCCTTAATCACCGTAATTAGTGCAAAAACTATGCAAATCACTCACCTTGGCCACAAATGAAATTCTCAGAACTAAAACTTCTCTGATTTGGGGCGAATACTGATGTCTAACAGCGGCTCCAACCTTGCTTTGGTGCTTTTTCTCCTTAATTTGGTGTTGCTAAGCCTAATCTTCAATTAGAGAGTGATTTGGGGTGTTTTAGATGTAGGAAGCCATTACTAAGGTCTTCAAGGAGGTTTGTGGCGGCTCAAAACTGAAATGAAAGTGATAACCTAACCCTAATCAGACCTCCTAACCCTCTAAACCCGAAATTCCCCTTGGGCCTAGCTGCTAATCACCCGTTTAAGCCCAACTAAGCTGTCTTTCACCATCTGAAACTTGTTTCAGCCATATCTCCCAAACGGTGAGTCCGTTTGGCTAATGTGACCACTCTACGGAAAGAGAAACCATCATTCAAAGCCAATGGAAGTGGTTTCAGGTCAAAATTCATTCCCAGTCAAAAGTTATGGCCAAAACAGTGCCAACTAGGGGTAAAATGGTCATTTAAAAATCGGGAAAAATCATGAACATGGGAAATGACCCCAATAGTCGTCTCCCAAAGTTACACGACCATACGACTTCGTATGTGTAAGAAATAAATATTCTACGATCCTATGATGCGTAGAATGCGGGTCGTTACAACGAACTTGTAAATGGATTGTGTCTGACATTGGATTTTATTCTGTGTTGATTGATCTCTATTAAATATACATCTGTTTGGCGGCAGAGAATTTATTCTCTTGCTTAACGCCCTTCTCTGAGACGTACGAGCTCAGAGGTTGTATATCGATGGACATCAGTCGCATGGAGTGAATTGCCAGTGTGGCATGCATAAGTGGCAATTGATCAAGGCTTCTGTTGAAAAGCAAAGTCTTGTGGTTGATGATCAAAGCACGGCCTGTGTGGCGTAGCTTTGTGTATAACGTGAATTCGCGATCCTCACACCTCGGTATGAGTTAAAAATGGGATACGGACCCAAGGAGTGCACGATGTTTCTTTCTAGCTAGGGTGGTGTCAGTGACCTACCAGCCCTGACATTTATATACTTTTCACCTGTGTGGTTGTTGGATACGAGGCGCCTCGGATATAGGTCTGTAAGGACCGGGAAACGTGTGTTCTGGAATAACTAATCCTCAAAAGTAAGAGAGGACCGGCCTTGGAGGTTCCAAAGGATCATAGTGGGGTCCTGGGACATTTGCTAGAGTGTCTCGAACGCGGAGAGGAGCTTGCCCCTTGCCTCGACTCATGATGGAATCCAGTTTCCAATTCGTGTGTTTCGGTTTTATTTGTAGAACCTAGCATGGAGACATAGTGGTATGGGTCATTCATGCCGCCTATGATTGATATTTATGATTGAAATTGTTTTGACACTATACCCTTAATAGTATCAAATGATCTGTTTTAAACGTACCAAGCATGTTTGGCTATTATAAGGGAAAACCCTATCCTCCGGCTTGCGTTGCATTGTGTGATGGGACCTAGTTCTTATAATAGCTTCATTTTTCCTAAGAGCATTGCGCTGTTTGTTCTATGCACTGGTATTCTTGGGAGGAAACCCGTTCCGTGTTATACGGCGTGGTCCCTTGATTTATCTTACATTAAAAATAAAGATTAATAACTGTTTTAGTTCTCACACCAGTCACATGACTGACCTGGAGTTTATTGTTTTAACCTAAACTCTGGGTGCTCCTATTTTCCACTGGGCAGCTAGTAGTTTTGGTTTTGCAGATTTATATTCACAGGATCCTAATTTACAGCTGGAACAATGCTCGGAAAGCTCTGTATCCGTGTATCACTTTCAGTTGTGTTTTGTATATTTTTCCGATGCTATGTAATTTATTTTAAATCTCTGATATTTATTGAATGTAATTTATTCATTTATACTCTGTATATTCTTGTATCTGATGGAATTGTTGTAATAACAATGAAATGTTCTTCCGTATGCATTCTATTTTGTCTTGTCCTCAATTCTATCCGTGCTTTCCTTCACGGGGAAGTTCGGGCCGTCTCAACTACATCGTCCTTAGCATTCAAAATCTTCATTCTACCATCACCACCTCTGACAAAAACGCTTCCACGAAGCTCCCTTCTATCTACTTCATCAGATAATTTTCCATCCACCTTCGATATCGACACTTCATGAAAAAAGCCTTCAATAGGGACAATAATAGACGGTGGTAGATCCATTGCCTCATCAATTAACAACAACGCCCTTAAAGAAGAAAAATCTGTTGCATGCAATACTCCACGTTGAAGTCTGGACAATTCTCCTAAATCAGTCAACGCCGTTTTGAGGGAATTTAAGCTTCTACATACTAAAGGCACATTCTTGAGAGCAACCCAAACATAGATTCTTTTCTTAGCCATGCTTCTATATTGCAGACTCCACCTTTTCAAATTGATGACTCCTTTCAGATCAAAAAGAGAGTAGTAAAGATTCTCAATCAACAACGAAGGAGGAAATTTCACAATAAAATCATCTCCAAATTTCCTAACCGCCCAGACCCAACTGGGTGCCCTTCTACCAAAATTAGATTGCAAGAGGTTTTCCAGCTCAATGACAGAGAAAATGCCACGTGCAATGGAAATAACTACCATTAATCTAGCCCATTTAAAATCGTTAGGAAAAGAAGCCGCTGAAATGTTAGGATGAAATTTAGGGTTCGCCATATTTTTGGGGTTTTGAGATTAATTTTACAATTAAATCCTTTGTGCCTGGTTTTATTGCAACTGAAGAAGACAACAAGATTTGGACAACTCTTTGCCTAGTGATCTGAATATCCACATCTGAAGCAACCATTACTGGATTTGATGGTTTTAATTTTTTTTCAAAATAACGATTCATATTTCGAAGCGGCTAATGAGAAATATGATTTTTTTTTTGAATATGAAAATTCTATTGATTATCCAGAGGAAAAACATTACGCTTTACACCTGGCTTCATCAAAACCTCCTTGTACGTACCCTTGTCCTTATTCTGCCTGTCGTCTTATGAAGAAGAAACATGATTAAAGAAAGAAGATGTTAGATTGTTAATCGCGTTTGTTGAATTCTCATTAGGGTTTTGAACGTCAACATGGCTCGTAAGGGCTTTGAAAGAAACCTTGTTATATTTTTGATTTCAGGGCGCAATTTTTAACAGAAAAAAGATAAATGGTTTTGTCTTTTTTCAGTTAAATGTATAAGTTATATGATTTTCTGAGAAAAAGATATAATCGTTTATCTTTTTTCTATTAAAAAGCATAAAATTAAATGGTTTTCTGAGAAAAAGATAAAAACAATTTTCGTTAAAAAATTATCTTTTTTAGATATCTTTTTTAAATATGAAGTTTAATTTTGGAAAGATAGATACAACTATCTTTTTAAGCTATAAAAATCATATAAATATGTACGTATGAACAATTTAAAAACCTTAAGATGTTAACTAGATACAAAAAGTTTAGTTTTGGAAAGAAAGATACACGTAAAATAAAAAGATAATGAACCTTTTCTTTTTAAGCCGTAAAACAGATTAACATGTCCCACTGAATATATACGTATAAACAATTTCATCATCACTATAAATTGATTCATATTGTGTTTTATTAACCCACTGTGTGTGTATATATATATATATATATATGTATATGATTAACAAAACAACAAATATGTTTACATTTATTGGTAATTTTCAAATATTGCTAAATTTCAATACGTAATTAAATGATTCAAATCAAAAGATAAACACCTTTATCTTTTTAAGTTGTCAAACAAAATAAATTCTACCACTGAATATATACATATGAACAGTTTTATATAGCAAATAAAATCAATAAGTGAATGTGTACTTACTTCAGCTAATAAAAAAAATCGAGGAACAACAAACAACAATGATAAACAAGTACTTACTTGTTCAACAACTACTGAACAAAAATCGCGTCTTTTAAATAATAGATAGAAATTGCGTGTTAGTTTCTTCGGCAGAATAAAGGTGAGGCGATTAACATCAGCAATCGACATATAAAAATAATAGAAATAAACAATTACTTACTTGTTCATCTGAGAAAAGTGATGCGGTTTGATTCCTTCAACAAATCAAATGATTCGATTTTGTTTCTATAGTAAATTAGCCGTAGATTTGATTTCGAAACATAAAGATGAAGAAGAAAGTGGATTTGAAATTGATTTCTGGTTTTTCTGAGATTTGATAGTGCTTACAGAAATGAAGAATATAAGGAACAAATAGCCAAATTAATTTTTGTCCTTGAAAATAATTATTGTTACGGCCTGTCCTACAAACTAATTAGCGGATGAAAGGAGGCCCTTATGGTAAAATGCCCCTTTAGAAAATTCCAAGGCTATTGTTAGTAACTAACAACTATTTACAACTGTGGGGGTTTTCAAAAGGAAAAAAGTAATGGGATTATGGGAACTAACAACACGAATTTGTTAATGGTTTTTCATTTATATGTATTGTCTCTTTTCTGGCAGGAGTATATAAATGTAGTAAATAGTGGTTTTTAATGTATAAATACTCTAAATAAATGTACAAATGAAAATACAAATCTACATGTGCCACTTTTACATGTATCACTTGTACACAACATTTTATATGCAGCTAAATTATTTGTATGTTTGTATGTGCTATGCATGCAGCATGCTCGATTACTTATAGGATTTCTGAAAATACAATAAATAGGTCAGAACGGGTCAACCCGACCCGATTAGATAAATGGGTTACATGGGTCGGGTCGGGTCAACCCGTTTATAAATGGATTGGTTTTGGGTTGGCAAAAGCTGACCCGTTTATTAAACGGGTTGACCCGACCCATTAATAATTGACCCGAACCCGACCCGACATGACACGAACCCAACCCGACATGACCCATTGACAGCCCTGGTATGTATATATAGATACAGTTTTGTATTTCAAAGTTATGTTATAATACATTTTATTCGTTCCGCTGAGAGATTCGTGTTTATCCTGATTGTGATCTTCTTCTTTTTTCTATTCTAACTTTCTTTCTTTCTTTTTCTCACCCTCTAACTTCTTCCTATTAATGATTTGGTATTTTTTATGCTTGAATAATCGACATGGGTTTGGTGTCGATTTTCGGGGTTAAAAAGCCTTGGGTCATTACAGCTATTACTGTCCCATCACATGGTTTAACCCAATTTGCGCAAAAATAAGAAAGAATGAAAGGTTTAGTCTCAAAAAGGCCTAAACTCAATGTTAGAAATAAAAAGGAAATGGCCTAGGCTCTCGCATGGTCAAGTCTCAAACGGACAAAAGTAGATCTGAAATAAAAATAGGGCTAATTACAGAACTATAATAAAGTTTCACACAAAGACCAAAGGTGTGGATAATTGAAATAAATTACAATAATGGATTCACAAAAATTGGCAATAAGAAGAAATGGAACAAAAATCAGATCTAAAAGAATTATTTATAAATTTGTATACAACTACAAAAAGATTTAGATCTAAAATCACTATAACAACTATTGTACCAATTTTGACCTCCACTTGGAAGAAATCTTGCAAACATAGTAATACTCATCTAACATTTGAACAAATCCAATAAGACTCTGTAGATCCTCTCTATCTACAAATATCCCCTAGAAATATGTCCGGAACCAAGCCTCAATACTCCATTAAAAATTTATTTGAGAAGAGGGTTATTTGAGAGAGGTAGAGTAATAGAGTAGTAAAGGTTAGTTTAGGTTTTGGAGGCTATTTATAATAGAGTTAGGGTGTCCAGGTTCATTGGATGTTAGGTTTAGATTTTAGGCCATTATATTAGAAGAAAGATCTTGAAGCAAAACCCAAAAACACAGCCCGATCGGTCAAAATCGTGACTGGCAAACAACATTGCTAGGCCACATCCTAGGTCGACCCACCCGCCTTTGTGGGTTGACATAGGGGTTGACCCTTTTAGGTCCTGGGTCGACCCAGCTTGGGTCATATTACATCTTTTCCTTGTTTTTTATTTAGTTTTTAAACAGCTATAACTTCTTCGTTTTAAGTCCGATTTCAGCAAACCAAATGTTTATCTTAACCATAATTTCATAATAGACCCAATGGCACAACCCCTGTTTCCCACATCTCAATATTTTCCTAATCAATATTTATTTTATCAACATCCCTTAATCAATTAATTTAATTACCGTATGCTAAAAATTCGGGTTGTTACAGAAATAATGTCATAATTGACCAAAAATACATTGGCTATTATAGTCCTCATTATAATCTTAATTATGATTCTAACTATAATCCTAGTTGTGCTTATAGTTTTAGTTGTAACTACTTATCTCTAAATAATTAACCAATTAATATGCTTTCACTTAGCTCCACAAAACCATTCATTTTAACACAAGCATTGAAATTTAAGTTTACTTCCTTTATCTTATACAGAGGTTAACATAGTTTTCAAAACTTACATATATTTATTAGAATATTTCCAACTAATATTTAAACTTATTCACAAAATAAAATATTTAATAAAATACAAAACAATTTAAAAGATATTGTACTATGAAAGCCATTTAATACTTAGATAAAAATTTCAATTATAGTTTTCCCAAAATTGTATACTCTTAGAAATACTATAAATATTTATAGTAGAATTTACATCACTTATCAAAAGTACTACTTTAAGATTGATGATTAATAATGGTTCAAAATTTAAAAATTCATAACTTCCATTGCATAAAATTAATGGCTTACCACAATTCAATATTCAAATCTTCACATCTCTCTCTTCAAAAATGCCCTTTCCCGCTGCTTAAGTCCTGTCCTCCTCTCCAATCACTGTACCTCCTCCTGCCATCCCCTCCCCTACGCCACCTTGTCCCATCAATCAGTCCCGACCTCCTCCACCTATCCCTCCTCCTCCGATTCCCTCTCCTCTGATCCCTCCTTCCAGCTCCTCTGCCTCTCCAATCCCTCCTTCCTTTGTCTCTCTGTTTCAATCAAAACCTAGAAACGTGGGGATTTATGTTCTGATCCATTTTGATGCCCCTATTTTGGAAAATCCATAGACCCTCCTATTGTTTTTAGTTGATAGAATAATTAAGAACTAGTCTGAATGCTTAGTTGGATCGTTTTAGCTGGAAATGTGAACTTTATGGCAGTCAAATTGCATTTGGAAAGGAACTGGAAACTTAAAGGTCATTATGATGTCTACTTTGATAAATAAAATTACTTCTTCAAATTTGTGTGTGAAGAAGACAAGAATTTTGTGCTTAGAAAAGACCCTATGTTCATCAGAGGTCAGATGTTCATCATTTCCAGATGGACTCCATCTCTATCTGCAGCACAAGCAGCTATTAAAGTCGTTCCTATATGGGTATATTTGTATAAAATTACGATTGTGTTGTAGTCGCTGGTAGGAATCAATTGGCTCACGACCTTGGAAAGCTGATATGTTTTGATGAAAACACCGAGAAAATGAAAAACTTTGAATATGAAAACTGTTTGATTGAAATTACACCTGATAAGGAGTTACCTGAAACATTGGTTGTTGGTGATGATACTTGCCTAGACGTTGTCATTGAATATTCATGGAAACCACTTATCTGTACTAAATATAAGATATTTGGTCATGACACTGCACACTGTGAAAAGGTTAATGATGGTAAGAAGGAGATTAGAGATAAATCTATTGATAAAGTCAAGAATGCCAATATTGAAAAATTACGAGTTGAAAAGGACAAGAGAGTGGATAAAGATAATTGGAAATTTGTGTTTAGGATTAAAAGTAAAACTGTTAATATTAAGAGGGCATAGAGAAGAACTAGGAAAAGTTTTATGAATAACAAGGATATTAGCGTAAATTGTGATACTGGTACTGTCACTGGTTTGCAACCCAATGTCAATGAACAAAGTGAACTTGAAAATCATGAAGAGCAAGTTGACCATAATGCTGAGAATGATGTAATCATTGAAAATGTGCATAATAATACAAATGCTGAAATAAATGGTGATACATGTGCAGATGCTCTTGTATCAAACATGACCACTTCTGATCAACTGGATGGCTTGACTTATGACAAACCCATTGGTGATGATTATGTGGTTGACAACAATTCACAACAAAACAACATTTCCATGACTTTTCCCACCACTGTAAACCAAACAATCCGTACCTTACATAATCTTAACTCTTCACACTCACCTGGTACCATGCACATCAATTCTTCTCATGCTAAGCATGATACTCCCCCTCAAATCAATTCTGTTTCCCCTTACAATGATTTATCCTTACCTTCCCACCACTTCAACGATATATCTGCAGCTAAATCCCCAGTGTCCCCTCCACCACCACGTGCATCATCGTCACAAAATAAAGGTAGAAAAAAGAAAAAAAACAATTTTTATCATTTATTACTGATCTTGATAAGGCCATTGACTTCTCCTTTGGGCATTCTGGTATTTTACCAGTGCCATCAAGTAAAGACATTCATCCCACTCCCTCTGGGTAAAAACCAGGGCCTCCTCTTCCCATTGATTTTAATGATAGATAAAATTTCTTACTGGAATATTATAGGTGCCAATTGCATTGATAAGCATCTTGAAATTGCTAGACATATCTCGTAATATAAAATTGACCTTACGGTAATTGGTCAAACCAAACTTAATCATGTATCAACTATCAAAGTAGTTCAATCTATCAGACAAAACTGGCTTCATTTACATAACCTTTCACATGCTCCTTTTGGGAGACTGCTTCTTCTTTGGAACCCTTCTGTTTTCACCATTTCTCCTCATACTGTTCACAGACAGTTCATTCATTCTCATATCACACATGTTCCCACTTCCACTTCCTTCATGTTGGCTTCTATTTACACTGAAAATAGTTTATCTCATAGACAATCTTTCCTTGATTCTCTTCCCTCTCTTCAGCATGCTGCTCTGCCTTGGATTTGTCTTGGGGACTGGAATTGTATGCAAATGTCTACTGATAAAAGGGTGGTGTTCCCTTTACTTTTAGGCAAACTTCCCCTCTAAACATTGCAATATATGATGCTAATATCTTGTCTATTTCTGCTACTGGTGGATTCTTTACCTGGAATAACTCTAGTAGATCAGGAGTTAGAACTTACTGCAGACTTGATAGACCATACCAAAACCTTGTTGCCCTTACCATGTAGCCTAACCTTAATGCCATTGTCCCCTCTCCTTCCCTATCAGATCATTCACCATTAATCCTGGAGTTGGGCTTGAGTCATGAGAGAGGACATCCCTCATTTTAATTTTTAATAACTGGGCTAATCATCCAATTTTTTTTAAATATTGTGCAAGCTAACTGGGACATTAACTTTTTGGCAACCCTATGTTTATTTTGCAGGCTAAACTCAAGCAACTAAAGATTAAATTGAGGAAATGGGACAGTGACAATTATGGTTACGGACAAGGATTATCTTCTAGTATTAAAACTAAATTATGTCAGGTCCAGTTTGAAATGCAGAAAAGAGTCTCTAATGATGTTAATGGCAATCTTGCAAATAAAGAATCTAGCCTCTTAAAGATGTTATCCAGAGCTCTGATTGAAGAAAACAATATGGATAAATAGAAAATTAAGCATAGTTGGCAAGTTAATGGTGATAGGAACTCATATATGTTTCTTAAAACTCTTAAGATCCAAAATTACAACAAATATATTACAAGTATTAAGGATAAAGATGGGTTGATGTGTACATCTCAAACTACTATTCAAGATGCCTTTATTGACTACTTCCAGAATTCTATTGGACCTACTCACTCCTTTTCCAACTCTCTTGATCAATTTGCTTTGTATCATCTTCCTTCCAATTCTGAACCCATGAGTAAAAAGCATATTGAAGAAATATCAGATGAGGAAGGGAATGAAAGCATCTAGTGCTCCTGGGACCGACGGTTTTAATGCTTACTTTTATAAAGTAACATGGAATATTGTTTGTGAAGATGTGACTAAGGCTATTAATTTTCTTTTCATGCACATGAGAATGCTCAATGGTATTAATGCAACCAGATTGGCATTGATACCTAAGATTCCTCAGCCTACAAAGATTACACAGTTTAGACCCATTGCTTGCTGCAATGTTGTTTACAAATGCATTGCTCGTATTATTTCTGAAGACTGAAGTGTGTGATAACATGTAACAACCCGGAAAATGCGAGCCAGTTTGAAATTTTTATTTTGGCAATTTTAGCGAATTTTGAATATTTAAAATGAATTATTTTAAATAATAACAATGGAAAATTTATTTTCGACGAAGTTAAAACGAATATATTTATTTTAAATATGTAACGAGCCTGAAATGGCGCGGTAGTTTGAAAATTCGATTTCTAATTTCAAATGAATATACAAAATTCAATATAAGTCAAAATTGGACGAAACAAGAAATATTTGAATCTGTTAAACGATATCTTTCTAACAAAGTTAAGAAATTGAGATTTCACTTTAGAAATGATAAGATACGTCCAGTTTAAAATTCAGAATAGTCGTTGTGGAATTTATTTATATTTTAATATAATATATAGCCCTTAAAAATAGCCGTTTTGCAAACGACCTCGGTTTTCGACGAAACCACTTTTGTTGGATCCGTGATGTCAAATTATTGCTAGGTTTCAAAATTCATAATTTTCTGAATCAATATGTGAGCATGGCGAAGTTAAACGTGTTTTGACCAGTTTCAGTTGAATTCCATCGACTGGAAAATGGCCATTTTTCAAACGGTCTCAGAATTTGACGAAATTAGTTTTGTTAGGACTGTATCGTCAATACGAAGCTAGAAGTAATTTTTCTGTAATTTTTAGAGTTCGTATGCGACCCCGGTAAATTGAAATGTGCGTTTAAATTGAATATATAAAGATCTATATTTTAAATTCAAAGAAAACTAATCGTAACAATCGAATTGGCTTGCGAAACATATCCCATTGTGTTCGGAATGGGGGTAATACGCTAGGGACGACAGTCGGCAGGTTCGATTTGGAGTTCGAATGTGAAAGTAACTTTTTGAATTTGAAATAAAATAAATATATAAATTAAATGGCCCACCCTTATCTTCTATAACCCGGTCAAAGGCCCTTCATCGTTCAAAATCGAAGCAGAAGGAAAAAAAAAAGAGGGCTTCGTGCCCTAACTCCAGTCGCGTGCCGCCAAGGGGGGGCCACCACGCGCCACCAACGCCCTCCCTCCGGTCAGCTGCTCCGCCCTCTCCTCCGACTCCGCGTCTCCCTCCTCGAAAACCCTTCTGTCGTTCAACCCCCAAACGCGCGCCCACCTTCCACCGGAGAACCGCCGCCGTCATCCCCAAGTCCCACCACCACCTGCGAACCCTCCAGCCACCCTCAGCAACATCCACCGCCCCTCCTTAGTCCCATTTCCGACCTCATGAGCCCCTCTAACCAAATTTAAATTCTACAGAAGAAAGGTGCGTTCTTTTGTTTTGATTAATTTAAATATGAAAGCATTGTTTTTTATCCTATTTTATTTATATATAGAAATGAATTTTATTCATATATGAAAGATTATAAATTTATATATATGAAAAGTTATACTTTTTGTCTATGAAAATAAATGATTTTTGTTAGTAAAATGATTAGATGTTTAATGAGGATAAGAAATTAGATTTTTAATTTAATAAAGGTTGGATTTTTATTAACGATATAAAGAGTAGATTTTTCTATGTTAAAAGAGTAGATTTTTCTATTAAAAGCAAAGATTTTTCTATGGTAAAAGAATAGAGATTAGTATAAAAATATAATTTTTATATAGTAGTGAAATAAAAATGTGATCTTTACTATGAAGTGGACAAAATAAAAATGTGATTTTTATTATTTGAGTAGCGACATAAAAACGTGATTTTTATATATGAAGTAGCACTGTAAAAATATGATTTTTATATATTGAATAGCGTAATAAATATTCGATTTTTACATAGGTAGTGGCTACGGGCGAAGAAAGTGATATGAGACGAGGACAGTGAAGATTTCTATCAAAGAAGAGTCAAGATGATTGGATAGCTATCTGTGAGAACTTCTCACTCAAAATCTCTTTTTCTAGTTATATATATATATATACTAGGATGCAGACGGTGCTTAGTAGCACCCGACACAATCGTCCACAGACCATGGACTTGTTTGATTGGTTGTGTAGTTGGTTAGATTATTTGGTTTGAATTGAATTGTTTGGTGAAATAGAATTGATTTGATTGATGTGTGAATGGCGTGGGCCTTCACTAGACCGGGGATAAGGCTAGGCCTTGTCCCGTTTCTAGTATCGTGCCGTTATGCCGCCGAAATTTTCTAAAATATGTTAGAAAAATAAAAATATCATTTTATTGAATAAATGAACTGAATAGAAATTCATGTGTTGAAATAAAATATTTTATCGTTAAAAATATAATTTTTAACGTGAAAGTGAATAAATAAATTTTTATAAACAAATCGGCCGATTTGTTTATATACACTGATTTGACTGATATTGATTGGGCCGATAAATTTTACACATCGCCCAACTGCACAAATTAAATATGTGTTTGATTGTTTGAAACCCCACACGGGTGTTGGGATGAAATTTGAAGTTCACTCATCCTGATTGATTAAATATGTCGATCGATTGATTGACAGGCTGTTATAAGCGTTAGATATCTATATTTGATGCTTATACAGTGTAGTGCACTTTGGTTGATGGTTGAGTATTTTTCAATGCTATTATATACGTGTGATGTATGAAAATCCATATAATTAACATTATATGGTGATTGATTGGGCCTCATTCCAATTTAGAAAATAAAGAATATTATAAAATAAAAGTTCATGTGTTGACTGTACTCATCCGTTGAGATTAGTCATGTGTTGAACGAAATATTTTGATAATAAGAAATATTTGAAATATTTGAAAATAGAAATATATGAAGCCATGTTGATTAGATTGACGCCATTTTGACGTGATCGATATTTATATCGATTTTAGTGATTTCGAAATAAAATGAATGTGAAAGTGATTTCGAAATAAATTGAATATAAAAGTGATTTCGAATTGAATTGAATATAAAACCAATTTGAATTTGAATCAAATTGAAAACCAATGTGAATTGAATTGAATATAAAACCAATTTGAATTTGAATCAAATTGAAAACCAATGTGAATTGAATCAAATTGAAAACGAATTCGAATTGAATTGAAAACGAATTCGAATTGAATTGAAAAGAAAACGAATTCGAATTGAAAAGAAAATGAATTCGAATCGAATTAAAATCGATTTGAATTAAAATCAAATAGAAATGAAAGTAAGAAGAATTTATAATAGAAAATTCAATTTTGATTTGAATTTGAAATATAGGTTGAAATTGTTTTTGAAACGAAATTAAAACGATTTATAAAATTCGTTTTAAATAGAAGTCGACGAAATATATATTATATATATTATATATATAATATAATGGCCTGAATAGAACGCGCCGCGGTAGTTCGTGAATTTCGACCATTTATTTCAAACGGACATTACGGGAGATCCGACCGTCGGATTCTCCTAAAACCGGAACCGTTGGGTTCGTATCGAAAAGAGCTTTCCAGTGAATATTAGAAATTTGAAATCTAACGGTTGGATTTGGAATTATGTCCAAATCAATTTTAGAAAAGGTCGCTGTAAGTGCAGTTCGATGGCCGTAGATGGAAATCGACTGTACGGGCCTTGATAAAATTATTAAAAATATCTATAATTTGCATAAAATCATAATATGTGATTTGGAAAGAATTGGGCTGAAAAATTCCACATTTGAAAGGAAAAAAATATATTTTTGTCGAAATGAACTAGTTTTGAACTAGAATTAAAATCAATTTATTTTTGAAATAAATAAATTGAATTTGAAAGTGATTTTAAAAATAATCAATATTCCCAATAGGTGAAGTGGAAGTGGAGTTGAATCGAAATTATCTTCGGAATATTTCGATGTTGAATTTCGTGACTATACAGATATTGTTTTGGGGAATTTGAAAGATATGTTATATATCGTTATTTCCAATACGATATTTGTTGGTTTCAGAATTTGATATTGAATATAAGCCGATATATTTTCTATTCAAAGCCTTGTATATAATATCAAATGTGATTTGGGTTTATCGTGAATTGGGTTTTAGATGACATTGGTTCTTTAACCCAGTTAAAGGCAGGATGTTGATTTTTGAAAAGATTAAAACTAAGAGGAGTTTTAATGAATCTTTAATTAGATTGAAAATGTGAATTGATAATTTAAATTATCAAATTTGAAAGGTGATCGAGAATGGAGTATCACCAGTTTTGCTCCAAAGCGGTAGTTAAATCTGTAATTAGATTTGAACGTGAAATGGTAATTAATTTTACCGATAACACCGTGGTGTTAGATGTGGAGTATTACCAGTTTTCTCCGTGGGATATAGGTTGGGATTGGGAAATAAAATAAATAATTACTTCGGTGTGGCTCGTTAATCCCGACTAGCTTGAAATGATATCCATAGGAGGATTAAAGAATAAATTTAGAAGAATTTATCTTGGATAAAATTAATGGGAACATTTCCCTAAGAATGTGATTTTGTGAATAAAAGAATATTCTGAATTGGAATGAGGCGTTTGTTGTGTTTGTGTAACATTGTTTATTATATACGTGGGTTATTCAGAAAGGCCGGGTCTATACCCATTCTGAATAACCGATTCGACGATAAGTCGAAGAGATTGAAGACGGTGCAAGACCGACGATCTTCACATCGAATGGATGGGTGCTACTGACGCCCACGATGGGAGTAGCTACCTTGAAGGGGGCTGAAGTGGTAGCCGTCCGGACATGCTTGGAGGTCGACGGATATGCGAGGAAAGTGCCTCCGGTTTCGTTCAAACCCAGAACGGACTTGTAAATGGATGGTGTGTCTGACATTGTATTCCTTTATATTGTATTCGTTGATCTTTGCTAAATATATATCTGTTTGGCGGCGGAGAATTTATTCTCTTGCTTAACGCCCTTCTCTGAGACATACGAGCTTAGAGGTTATATATTGGCAGAAATCAGTGGTACGATATGGATTGATAGTGTGGCATGCTGAGATGCAGTGATCCAGACTTTTGTTGAAAAGCAAAGTTTGGTGGATGATGATCAAAGCGCAGCTTTGATATAGCACGGCTTTGTGTATAGCGTTGATTCGCGAGCCTCACACCCTGGTATGGTGGTAAACTGTTGGTTTGATCAGTATGCTTTTTCGTGGATGGGCACCTCCGTGGTGTCGTGGATTCGGTCGACCGAGAGTGAGCTTAGTGCTCAGAGGGATAGGGTAAGCGGTGTTTTCTCTCGCCGGGACGTAAGCCGCAGTGATACTCGATTTCCCAAAAGTGCGGATGTGCATTACAGTGTTTTCTCTAGCCGAGACGTAAGCCGTTGAGATGGCACTACGCGATCGATCTTTCGAATCAGGAGCCACCATGATGGAAATCCAATTTCCAAATATGACATTTTGCGGTTTTGATTGTAGAGCCTAGTATTGGCGACATGATATATGGTACCCATGTCGTCTATGATTGATATATTTATATTTGAAGTTGTTTTCTTCTCTTATAGTAATAATATAAGATCAAATTTCGCGTATCAAGCATATTTGGCTATTATAAGGGAAAACCCTATTCTCTGGCTTGCGTTGCATTGTGTGATGGGACCTGGGTCTTATAATAGCTTCATTGTTCTTTATTTAGCATTGCGCTGTTTGTTTTCTGCACTGGTATTCTTGGGAGGAAACCCGTTCTGTGTTATACGGCGTGGTCCCTTGATTTACCTAACTTTAAAAACAAAGATTAATAACTGTTTTAGTTCTCACACCAGTCACATGATTGACCTGGAGTTTATTGTTTTAACCTAAACTCTGGGTGCCCCTATTTTCCGCACGGGCAGCTAGTAGTTTTGGTTTTACAGATTTATATCCACAGGGTCCTGATTTACAGCTGGAACGATGCTCGGAAAGCTCTGTATCCGTGCATTATTTTCAGTTGTGATTTATATTGTTTTTCCGCTGCGATGTATTTAAATGTAATTTAAATCTCTGATATTTTCTGTGTAATATTAATTCATACTCTGTATATTCTTGTATTCTGATGGAATTGTTGTAATATACAATGAAATGTTCTTCCGTCTGCATTCATTTGTGTGATGTTCTCAAAGTATCCGCTCTTTCCTTAACGGGGAAGTTACGGGTTCTTACATAACAGATATTATATCCCCTAATCAAAGTGCTTTCATTCATGGTAGAGATATCACTGAAAACATATTACTATCTGCTGAATTACTGTTACAATAGGAAAATCATTTATCTAAGGTGTGTGCTCAAACTTGATTTCAAAAATCATATGACTCGGTTCACTAGAAATCAATCATATATATTCTATTCAAAATGAATTTTCCAGTGCCATTCCTTTTTGGATATTCACATGCATATCCACTGTTGACTAACCTCTTAGCAGTAATGGTTTTACTTTTGGGTATTTCAGAGCTACTCAGGGCATATGTCAAGGTGACCCTATTTCACCCTATCTTTTAGGATGTGTCATGGAATTATTTAATGCCATTGCTAATCAAGATTATATCAATCATTTACTGGATTTTCACCCTATGTGCAAGAAGTTATCTCTCTCGGCCTTATTATTTGCTGACGACTTATGAAAGCTACCATTTACACTGCTTCAGGTTTATCCCCTTTTAATGAGAATGAGACTTACCGTGGAGCTCCAATGTGTACTTCTAAAATCAAGACGTCTAAATGGCTTCTACTTTATGAAAAGATCACTGAGAAAATATCCTCTTGGCCAAGTGCTAAATATTTATGGCTGGTAGGTTGGTGATTATCAAGTCTATTGCTACGTCCATGTGCATTTATTATGCAAGAAGCTTCATTCTCCCATCCAAACTTATCAATATGATTAATTCAGCTCTTAATCACTTCCTTTGGCATGGCAATCCTTTCTCCAAGAAATTGATTCTCATAGCGTTTAAACATATTTGCTAGTCAAAAAATAAGGGTGGTTCGGGGTAATGAATGTAAAGAAATGGAACAAAGCTTCCTTGTCCGCAAGGTTTGATAAACTTATGAGATATAATAATAATCTATAGGATTCATGGGTTAGAACTTATCTTATTAAAGATGATTTTTTCTGGACTATGAAGCTGAAAGCTGATAGTAGTTGGGCGTTGAGAAATATAATGAGAAACAGAATTGTTTTTCTTCCCACGGTGCAAGCTGATATGAAATGTATGGATAAGGTGGCGTTTTGGCATGATCCATGGGCTGCGAAAGGCCTTATACTTAGTGACATTATTTCATATGATCAAAGAACGATGTCTAGGATCCATGATAACGCTAATGTGGCCGATAACTAGTGTGCTGGAGTGGTTTCACTTCCTTACAGTAGCTCGTTTCATGTTAGATCTGCATGTAATGTTATTCATAATAATGTCTACGATGATACTTCAATGCATGCAAGCTGGAATGGGGGTACTCACAAGATCAGTATGGTATATAAATTTTCCTTAAATGATGATAACTTGGCTACCTTTCCATAGCATGCTAGAATATGGAATTGTGGTGCTGTGCCAAAACATACTATGATGTTATGGAAGGTACAAAATAATGGATTACTTACTCTAATCAGGTTGAAGGGAACGCACATTATTGATCATGCATGTTTCTAACTTTGTGGGAGGGGAGATGAATCGGTTGCTCATTTTTTCTTTGAATGTGGCCATTCCTTTCTTGTCTGGACTAAAGTGCTTCTGCACTTTCAACTGCATTTGGCTTCAGGAATTCATAATTAGAATGGTACACTATTTTTAAAGCGACAAGATGGAAGAATACAAAAGGAAATTGTTGTTAAAGTTTCTCAAGATCTTTGTATATTTAATATGGATGGAGAGGAACACTAGAGTGTTTAGTGGGGTTAATACATGTAAACACTCAATGGTGCTTTCTATTATTAGACATTTAAGTAAATATCTTTTATTTAGTGTGCAGGCACTTCAAACCAGTTATGAGTACTATGCATGTTCAATTACTCTCTTCTTCTTCCTATTCTAATAAAAAGTGGCATGGTCCACTATAAAAACCGGCTTGCCATTAAAAATACAAAAAATTAATGGCTTACTTTAATGATTCTTAATTTATTCCTAGAGATAGATAAAAATCCCAAATCACTTTTACAACACTTTAATGTATTAGAAATACCACTAAATAATTTAAGAGAAACAGTTAAGCCAAAATCCATTTACACCCATTTTAATCTTTCAAACAAAAAAATGACATTTAAGAAAAGTTGTAAAAGAGTGTTTTGATAGTTAAAAAAATATTTTTAGACATTCTAATTACAAACAGAAGCTGCAACAGTTCGAAAATGTTATGATTGGTTCAATAACACTTTGTTATCTTCAATTTCTGGCAAAATATAAAATGTGGAACAAAACATAAGCTATAACGGCTAGGAATGTTAAGAGGTTCACCATAATGGAATTATATATAAAAATGTTATGTATAAGTGCTACAATATATCAAATGTTTCTAGTTTTATACTATTGCCAGATGACCAATTTTGAAAATGTTGACGATCTTTTAGAACCCAATGTCTTTATAGAAACCAGCATACATATAATACAACACAACAGTGGAAAGAAATCCTTAAAGTTATAAGTTCTCTTTACATAAATTTACAAAAAATCCATAACTATGATATGTTTGAATTGCTTTCATGTAACGACCTACATTTCCGACCTCTTCAAATCGATAATAAAACCAACTCAAACCATTCGAAATAGCAGACTTTTAATTGTTATGGGGTTAAAATAAATCATCACCGAATCGAAGAATATCTCACAGTGGAAATAAATATTACACAATAAAATAGAATCTTTTAATTTATACATGATAGCAGAGTATAAAAATTGTTGGATCTAGATTAACCCTAGAGGGGGGGGGGGGGTGAATAGGGTTTACTAAATTTTAAGCGAGATATAAAAATTAATAGAACTTAGAATGCAGCAAAAATAAAAATGCAAATTGTAAATGACACAAGATATACCTAGCTTCGGCAAAATCATGCCTACTACTGCATTCCTAAGGTTTCTTCTAAGTAATTGAACAGATCCCACTTACAAGACCATGTAAACTCGCGAACCCTCGCTCCAATCCTAATCCTACGCTCAAAAACCTAGACTGATCTATATCCCCTAGATCAGATTTCCCCTAGCTACAAACCCATAGCTAGTAACTCTAATTTGTATAGACTCTAGTAAACTGCTAGTTAACACCCTAACTGGATTCCCTAGAATTTTATAGACTTTAGAAACTGTTGAACGGTTTTACAAAGGAATTAAAACAAACAAAAAAATATTAAACTAATTAAAAAGAAACCCACTTTTTTAAAAGATTATAGCTCGGCGCATTTTATTTTAAAGTTCAATCCTTTTTCTTTAAAAATGGCGGTCGATTCTTTGCTTAATTTGCACCTTAACAACTGATGGCTAGGGTTTATATTTGCTCCAAATCGTAGAGGATAAAAAAGTTGACTTCAAATGATCTTTAAATTTGAATGTTGCTGATGAAATTCGCGATTTGGAGCCCCAATATCTCGACTGATAACACACTGTAAGATCTTCAATTCGTATAAGTGCTTAAAATGTTTTTATGTGTATTGGGATGATTTCTTCCCGATGAGGAAATGGTTATTATATAGGATTAGAAAATCCTAAAAAATACTCTGATTTCATTAATGACTTCTTCTGATTTACGCGTGATTTGTGTTGCCATGATTCCCTCTTTTGGTCCCTCAATTGAAATCTGCCTTTAATCTTCAATTGATTTCCTTTGTTCTTAAATGATGAATCTAGTCTTGAATTTCGGCAATGAACTTCTTTTGCAAATATGGAAAGACCTGAATTTTGTCCCTTTTGCGAGATTGATTTCATAACTAATTTAGCCGTGAATGCTTGATAGAAAAACTACAGATGCTTGAGTGAATTTATTCCCATATTGAAGCATGACATTTCTAGGAGCATTTGAAATTACAAAATTATATCTTTCCCGATATTGGTGATTTTTTACTTTTGTTTCCACTGTCCATTCTTGGCTTAATTGCATTTATCACTTTGCAAACGATTTTCCCCGATATTGTTCAAATTAGAACATAAATTTCCAAAAAGATTAGGACTCCAATTTTCCATTTATTCTTGCATGTCAAGAAAAAAACATTTATTGTTAGAATTTAGAGGAGCAAACCTTTTTATTATTCCTGCATGCAAATTTCTCTGTACTTGTATAACTGTTGCTCTGCTATGTGAACCCACTCCAATTTGTATTGTGCTTGTATCCTGAACTCTTGCTTGTAAACATGCTTTGTGTATCTTCATGCATAAATCTGAACTTAAAAAAAATGTGTTTACACCTGAGCTTGAACTTCAGCGGTTTTGATGCACTGCTTGCCCATTTGAATTTTCTATGCTCATCTAGTTCCTGAATCACCTACTTGACCTATCCATGCTTGTTCATGTTGGTTTAATATGTCGTCCATGCTGACTTGTGCTCGACCACATTTGCTTGAACCTGATGTATGGGTATATATGAGTTATCTTGGCTAGTTGACATATGTTATGTTGTATGAGCTTAGTTCCCAATCAAAAACGGTTTCATGCATACTAATTTAAACAGGCTTCCATATGAGCACTTGTAAATGCAGTTCCATGTATATAAATCCATGTTCTCCTAGCATGTGTTTGTGTATCACAAATTCTTGAGTCTTTCTGCATTTTTGTGTTGTTTTCTTCCATTAAGCCGAAATCCATTTTACTGCTTCACATGTATACTCTGTCACTTGCGCTTGCTGTTTACATACATAAAGACCATGCTTCATGATGTTTTGGCTATAACTATGAAATCTTGTTGTTGTACTCAGCCCATTGCCATGTATAACATGTTGTTCCTTGCTGTGTAAACATGAGTTGTATGCTATTTAGCTTGCATATGAACGTCTTCACTTAACCACCAGACATATGTTCACCATGCTGATTTGTGAATTTGTTTCTTCATGTTGCATTTGCCTTTGACCATATTGCTATGATCGTTGCATGCACATGTACACTGCCCAGAGCTTGTTGCACCATTGCATACCGACTATGCTGTTGTGTCCACTGCTCCATTTCACTGTCTTGTGGCTGAGCTGTATGTATACAAATATGTGTCTATATATAAACACACGTATGTTTATATATATGTGTGTGTATGTGTGGCTACATTGTTGTGTGTTCATGGATACTTGCGGCACATCTGTGTTGTCAAGCTTTACCTGACACATCATATTCGATATGTTTGTCCCTACACAGAAATATGTGTATATACATACACATGTATGTGTATACATGTATAGTGCACGTGCAAATTATGTATATATATACATATATTTGAGCACTATAGATGATATTGTCTACCTTGTGGTATTTACAGTGAATCACTGTGAATATCACACGCTGTCTAGACACAGTTAGATATATATATATATATATATATATATATATATATAAGATCAAGTCATGAAAAATGATGAGAAACACACCAAAATTCTGAGGAAAATAAATTTTTAAAATAAAAATTATATCTACATGTATTCAATTTCATTTCTATTGCAGTGTACTGTGTGTATCTTTCATGTGATAGGTAAGCAAATGATGATTGGACTGACAGTAGGCTGTGAAGACAGAAGACTAAAGACAGTGAATGAGAACAACATAGTCTGTATATGAGTGAGATGGTCTGTATAACTGAGCGTGAGTGTTGTAGAGAGGAATTGTGTACTGAAGTTGAATGTATTGAAATGTATATCAGTGAATATATACAAATAGTGGAGTTGTAAATCTGTACTATTTAGATATTGAAATAAAATATTATATTTTAACAAAATACTTGTGTGAATATTTGAATTTCTATATAGATGTATTCTGTTTAAATATAAATATTATATTCCTGTCTGAGATGTAGATATGAAACAGTACAGTAGCAAACACATTTATAATAATATATATTTGGTTGTTATCATCAAACAAAAATCATATAATTGTGTATACAACAACGTTATATACAACAATCTCCCCCTTTTGATGATGACAAACAAATATTAAGATTTTGAATCCAATAAATGTATTTGACAGTGAAGAACTGAACTCCCCCTATTTGAATGCTCCGCTTACAACAGTTACTCCCCCTATAACTGTGCATGAGTGAAAAGAATGAAAATTGAATGAATTTCCAAAATTAAAATATTTATAAAATATTCAATCATAAATCAAAATCACAACCCATTCTCCCCCTTTTGTTATCATCAAAAGGATACAGAATTTAAAATATAGATGAAAAGCGACTAACATATATAATATCAGCTTAAGAGGAAGAACGGTCATCATAAATCTCAATCAGTCAAACAAAAATCATAATATTCTAAGAACTAGTGGCATATTTCACATTGTAGAGAATGACGAATTTACGACGAAATTTATATATAATGGAGAGAGTTTTAAAACAAATGATTTTCAAAAGAATTTTTTGAAATTGAACCTCAAAATAGGGATGGATTTGGACTATAATTATAATTTCAACTTAAGTGACAAAATCAAATATTCACAAATTCCAATAGCCATCAATCAACAAATCATAATATTTCATAAAATAATAACACATTTCACAAATTAGAAAAATGGATTGATGGGCTGTTATAACATACCAAGGAGAATATAAATTTTTATTTATTCAAATTCTTTTCTTTTCTTTTTATTTGAATTTAAGAGCACACCGACCACGCATAACCAGATTTTGGATTTTTAAATGAGATCAGTTGCAACTTAAATATAAGTAATCTCATAAACATGCATAACCAGAGCTTGGATTTTTAAATGAGGTTATAAATACACTTATGAATATTTTATTATTTTCAGTTTCAAAATGAAAAACTCCTTAGTATATAAAACTAGTATGGATGATAGAAATGTGATAAGTATAGAAATGGTTTGTGAAATAAATTTCTAAATTAATAATATTATGAAATATGCTCAACTGTACCGAGATCATTGAAAATTTTCAATTATCACCAATTCTGAATAATAATATAACCATAATTCCATCACAAATATTTTCACTATTTATTAAGATGATTTTTTAAAAATATTAAACTCTCCACATTAATATAAAATTACGATGGATGGCAGAATGATGATAGATAACGAAGATGGTCATGAAATTATTTCCAATTCAAAGATATTATAATAAATGTTCAACCTTCATGAAAATTCAGAAAAGATCTCCCCTTGTTGTGAAATATACTATAGTCACAATTCATCACAATTTCAAACACTGATAATGATTTTGATGAATTATAAATATAGTTCAATTTGGCTATTGACATCAATTTCTGAATGAATAATCAATAAATAAAATTAAAATTGAAAATCAATTATAAGAGGGAAAGCAGATGGATTTATACAAGGAAAGAGAAATTGAAAAATATATACAGCAAAAACAAATTCAGCACTTCTAAACTGGTACTACTTGATGTCTCTATTAATGAGGATTTTACATGACACTGTAGACAAATAAGGATACCTCAGATAACAGAATTTTTAATCACAAGGCCTAAGAAGACAACATTAACCAATCAAGCAAATTAATTCCATCTACCAGAACAACAACCAATTTTAATCAAAACAAGCAGTCAACAAAAACATTTTCAAAGGGATTCCTTTTTATCAGAGCATCACAAACAAACAAATTTAAGGCAGACTTGTCAAGAGAATTTTTCATAGATATTTCAAAAGGTCACAAAAGATGATTAATGGTCCAAGATTTAGAAATATAGTTTATTTTAAATCATTTGAAGGAATATGAAAATATTACGATTCAATGAATCAATCACACCAGAATATAAATTTCAGATTCGAGATGTGTGTGAGAATCAAGAAATCAATAATTTTAAATGATTTTAAACAAACAAATATTTAAATCAAATAATCGTGAAATGACAGTAAGTTTCATGGATCTGATTTTTTTCAAAGAATTCTTCACAAATTTTCTGACAAGTACACGAGAAATTTTAAATCATTTACATCAAGCTTGAGATATATTCATGATCCATAAATTAAATTAATTTATTTGATATCACTTTAATCAATGTCAAGTTTTGAGATATAATGAATTAGTCACACAAGATTGATTATTTCAAATTTATGAGGTATGTGATATTCAAAATATCAAGAATTTTAGATGATTTCAAACAAACACATTTTAACCAAATGATCATGAATAAAAATGAATTTCAAGATGTATCAATGTGATTCAAGACAAATCAAAATATCCAAGCCAATATGAAAATCAATGAAATTATCACAACTGAGAGGTAGCAGTGTGCTATAATGAGTGTAATATTTCAAGCTTTTCTAAAATGAATTAGAAGGAACTCAAAATAGCAGAGGTGTGTGAAATTTCATTAAAATTTCAGATCTTCAAAAAATTTAGTATTCAAATCAATAGTGTTCAAGATATGACAAGGGTACATCAACACTGTTATGAATTCACAAAATCAGAAAATAAACTTCAAACAGTTGAGAAAATTTGAAATTTAAATTCAAGATCTGGAAATGATTAAAACATCAGAGTTTTATTCAAGTAAAGTGAATTTCCAGAAAATCATGAATTCTGCAATTTGGAGATAAGTAAGCTCAGAAGAAAGACAAGAATATATGGCAGTGATAAATCAAAAACAAAACAAAATAGAAGGGTTAGACAAGGAACAAACAAAAAAAATTATTTACAAAGGTAAGTTCAAAGATCATACCTGAAGTCGGTGTAAACCAGAGTCTCTGACTCATCAATCTTGACTAAGGAACTGTAAATGATACAGAAATATAGATTTGCTTGATTTCAAATCTCTTTTTGTATAGCAGTTCCTCAGCCGCCTCTGGTACCTAACAGTTTAAGGGATCGAGTGGTCTAACAAAATTTGTAAAACCATTCACACTTTTATTCACGACTCTAGGTACCCAAATCTATTTATATAACAATCCATCAGAATTTATTTTTGTACCCTTAGGAACCCAAACTTTTTTGAATTTAGACGAATTCACTTTACTTCTTTTTCAAGTCCAAAAAGGATTAAATATATTGTTATCAAACAAATTCTTGTCTCCTTTGTGATTCAAAAACCTTTTGGAATTTTCAGAGTTTAAATTTTTAGAATGATCCATCTTAAAGAAATTTAAAGGATTTTTAAAATCACAAGAATTTAGTTTTACAAAAACGTTGTTTTTCCTCAAACCAAGACCACGTTTATTTCCAACAGAAAATTGGTTTTTCAACAACATATTCAAAGATTTTTCTCCATAAGAAAATTTACTCAAAATTGTTTCAAGTTGTTGAATTTCAGTTTTAAGATCACTGTTTTCTTTCATTAAATCTGAACAACGATTTTTAATGATCTTACATCTTTGAAAATCAGATTTCAAAACCAAATTTTCATCATTAAGCTATATAATTTTGGTTTGGGGCTCAGCAATTTCAAATTCCAAATGTTTTCGACTCTCAGATTCGAATTTCTTGAGCTTTTCAATAGTAATTTCTAGCTCATTCATAATAGACTCAGTTTTCAACAAGTTTTGTTTTCCAGCAAAAATATATTTGGAATTTTCTATCATCATAAAATTTTCAAATTCTTTTTGCAAACAATTGTTTGTGATTTCAAGCTCTATATTGTTCTCTTTTAAAATTAGGATTTCATCCTCAAGTTTTTGAATATTTTTATTTCGATAAACAAGATCATTTTTCAAATTAAAACAGTTTTTGCAATGAGAATTTGAAGACTTCTTGACGTTTTTAAGCTTTGATTAAGATTGTTTTTGCAAATCAACTCAAGTTTTTCAGATTTCAGAATTTTATTTTTAGATTTTAGATTCTCAATAGACTCAGTTAAACCATTTAAATGATGAATTAAATCTTTACAAGAAAGATCTCCTATTGAGTGTCCATCTGAATTTTCATTTGTATAACCTGTTAAGCACAAATCTGAAACTGAGTTGATTGTTGAGGGTTTTGAGTAGTTGACAGATTTTCCGTATAGTGCATCGAGAGTTCTCCTGATATCCTGCGCAGTTAAACAATGGAATACAAGGCTATATTGGACATCATCAATATAGGAATATAAAGTATAAATAGCACAAGAGTTAAAACCAATATCATTTCTACTAACCATATCATATACATTAATAACATTATCCCAACATTTGATATCAACAGATTTTAAATATAACTCCATTTCTAATTTCCAATTTCCAATTTCCAATTTCCAATTTAAAAAATCTGTACCATTAAAAATAGATGGAATACGACTGGACTGACTCTCAAAAGACTAACAACTAGGATCCATGATTCCAGGGTTAATGAAATTATCAGGCTCTGATACCACTTGTTAGATCTAGATTAACCCTAGAGGGGGTGAATAGGGTTTATTGAATTTTAACGAGATATAAAAATTAATAGATCACAGAATGCAATAGAAATAAAAATGCAAAAAGTAAATGACACAAGATATACCCATCTTCGACAAAATCCTGCCTACTGCTGCATTCCTAAGGTTTCTACTAGGTATAGAACAGATCCCGCTTACAAGACCATGTAGACTCGCGAACCCTGCGCTCTTATTCTAATCCTACGCTTGAAACCCTAGATTGATCTATATCCCCTAGATCAGATTTCCCCTAGCTACAAACCCGTAGCTAGTAACCTTAATTTTTATAGACTCTAATAAATGCCAGTTAACACCCTAATTGGATTCCCTAGAATTTTACAGATTCTAGAAATTGTTGAACGATTTTACAAAGGAACTAAAACAAACAAAAGTAATATAAAACTAATTAAAAAGAAACCCCCTTTTTTAAAAGATGATAGCCCAGTCCATTTTATTTTAAAGTCCAATCCTTTTTATTTTTCTTTAAAAATAGCGGTTGATTCTTTGCTTCATTTGCAACTTAGCAACTGATGGCTAGGGTTTCAAATTTTCTCTGAATCATAGAGGACAAAAAAAGTTTACTTTAGATGATCTTTGAATTTGAATGATGCTGATGAAATTCGCGATTTGGAGCCCTAATATCTCGACCGATAACACACTGTAAGATCTTCAATTCGTATAAGTGCTTGAAATGTTTTTCTGTGTATTGGGACGATTTCTTGCCGATGAGGATATGTTGATTATATAGGATTAGAAAATCCTAAAAATTACTCTGATTTCATTAATGACTTCTTCTGATTTGCGTGTGATTTGTTTGCCATGATTCCCTCTTTTGGTCCCTCGATCGAAATCTGCCTATAACCTTCAATTGATTTCCTTTGTTCTTAAATGATGAATCTAGTTTTGAATTTCGGCAATGAACTTCTTTTTGAAAAATATGGAAAGAATTGAATTTTCTCCCTTTTGCGAGATTGATTTCATGACTAATTTAGCCGTGAATGATTGATAGAAATACTACAGATGCTCGAGTGAATTTATTCCAATATTGAAGCATGACATTTCTAGGAGCATTTGGAATTACAAAATTATATCTTTCCCGATATTGGTGATTTTTACTTTTGTTTCCACTGTCCATTCTTGGATTAATTGCATTTATCACTTGTCAAACGATTTTCCCCGATATTGTTCAAATTAGAACATAAATTTCCGAAAAGATTAGGACTCCAATTTTCCATTTATTCTTGCATGTCAAAAAAACATTTACTGTAAGAATTTAGAGGAGCAAACCTTTTTATTATTCTTGCATGCAAATTTCTCTATACTTGTATAATTGTTGCTCTGCTATGTGAACCCACTCCAGTTTGTATTGTGCTTGTATCATGAACTCTTTCTTGTATACATGCTGAAATGACCCAAACTTTCCCTTACGGGAAAGCCCGAATTGAGTTGAGAACACGACAAATCAGAACACAAACGATAGAACATTTCATTGTTGTTACAACAATTTACATCAGAGTATAAGAATATAACAAAGTATTAATAAATAATATACATCAGAAAAATATCAAAGATTTTAATTACATAACACAACTGAAAGAAATACACGGATACAAAGCTTTCCGAATATAGCTCCATCTGTAAATCCAAGATCCTGGAAAAGAAATATTTGCAAAAACAAAAACTACTAGCTCCCCATGTGGAAAATAGGGGCACCTAAAGTTTAGGTTGAAACTATAAACTCCAGGTCAGTCATGGGACTAGTGTGAGAACTAAAACAGTTATTTAAAATTTTACTTCAGAAATAAAGTAATTTAAGGGACCCCGCCGTATAACACGGAACGAGTTTCCTCCCAAGAATACCAGTGCATTAAACAAACATCGCAATGCTTTTTGGAAAAATGAAGCTATTATAAGACTCATGTCCCATTAAACAATGCAACGCAAGCCGAAGGATTGAGTTTTTCCTTATAATAGCCAAATTTGCTTGGTACATTAAAACAAATCATTTTGATATTACTATAAGTGTATAGTGTCAAAACAACTTCAAATATAAATGTATTAATTATAGATGGCATAATATCCCATGCTGCTATGTCGCCATACTAGTTCTGCAATTAAAACTGAAATTCCACGTATTGGAAATTGGATTCCATCTATGAGTCAAGGCCAGGGATGGCTCCTTACCATTTGAGACACTCTTGCAAATGTCTCAGAATCTACGGGCAACCCTTAGATGCTTCAGGGCCGGTCCTCCCTTACGTTTGAGGATTAATTATTCCTGAACACACGTTTCCCGATCCTATCGGACCTATCCATCGACCCCGTAGTGACCGATATATCTGAGGTGTCTCATAATCCATCATCCACATAGGTAAAAATATATAAATGTCTAGGCTCCATACCATGGCACCACCCATAGATAGAAAGAAACGTCGTGCACTCCCTACTGTCTGATCCGGTTTTGACTCATACCAAGGTGTAAGACCCACAAATTTGTGCTATACACAAAGCTATGCTATTTAAAGCTGTGCTTTGATCATCAACCACAAGACTCTTCTTTTCAATAGAAGCCTTGATCATTTGCATCTCAGCATGCCACACTGACAATTCACGCCATGCAACTGATGTCTATCGATATAACCTCTAAGCTCGTACGTCTCAAAGAAGGGTGTTAAGAAAGAGAATAAATTCTCCGCCACCAAACAGATATATATTTAATAGATATTAATCAACATAGAATAAAATCCAATGTCAGACACACATCCATTTACTAGTTCGTTCTGGGTCTGAACGAAACTGGACGCACCTTATTCCTCACCCCATATATCCAATTCAAGAGAGAGGTCCTCGCATATCCGATCGATCTCCAAGTACGTTTGGACGATCACCACTTACTACCTTGTCTTGGGTATACAGCCCAATCAAGACATCAGTAATCATCCAAACGATGTGAAGATCTCCGGTCTTCAACCACTGTCTTTATTGTCGACTTATCGTCGAATCAATTATTCAGAATGGGTATAAACCCGACCTTTCTGAATAATTCACATATCTTATAATCAAGTGCTATAAAAAAACAACGTACACCTCCTTCCAATCCAGAATATTCTTTTTTTCAAATATACTTTTCACAATTTAAACCAAATTAAGGTTTTCCAAACTGGTCGGGATTAGCGAATCTTACCGAAGTGATCATTTATTTTAGTATCCCAATCCCAACTTATTCATCCTATGGAGAAAAACTGGTAATACTCCATATCTAACACCATGGTGTTATCGGTAAAATTAATTACCATTTCCTATTCAAATCTAGTTAAAGATTTAACTATCGCCTGAAGTAAAAATGGTGGTACTCCATTCTCGATCATTTCCCAAATTTGATAATTTAAATTATCACATTTACATTTCAATCTAATTAAAGATTCATTGAATCTCCACTTAGTTTTAATCTTCCCAAAAATCAATATTAATGATTATTTAACTTTGGAAACACAGACATGCGACATCGACAATCTACACCTTACCACTGATTTCTGCTAATATATAACCTCTAAGCTCGTACGTCTTAGGGAAGGGTGTTAAGAAAGAGAATAAATTCTTCGCCACCAAACAAATATATATTTAGCAGAGGTCAATGAGTACAGTTCGAAATACAATGTTAGCTATGTGATCCTATCTTCAACTGGGTTAAAGAACCAATGTCATTTAAAACACAGTCCACGATAAACCCAAAATCACATTCCATTAATTATGGAATCTTCACGGAAAATAGATCAATATATATAATCAATATAAATTTCCGTATTCGACCAATAATATAAATGGAAAAACGGCAAAGCCTTTTAAATTCCATATATAGTAACAGTCTTCCTCCACAGAAGCTCACTTCGATTATTACCAAATTGAATTCCATTTCAATTTATTTTGTTAAATTGAAAAACTTTACCTTGGAAAATTCCGTTAATCTTAATTAAAAGATTTATCTATTCCAAATCACATTTCACTGTTAATCGGGTTAAAGAACAAATGTCGTTAAAAAACACAATTCACAATAAACCCAATTCGCATTCCATATCTATTCCAATTACTAAATATAACTGGAAACTCTAATAATCTTAATTAAAAGATTTATTCTTTTCACACGGGGTTTAAAAACAGTGTTACTGAAGACACTATTCACGACAAACCCAATACCCAATTTAATATCAAATACAAGGCTCTAAATAGAAATTATATCGGCTTATTTTTAATATCAAATTCTGAAACCAACACATATCGTATGGGGAATAACAATATATATCTATCTTCCAAATTCCTCCACAATATCCATATAGTCATGGAATCTAATAATGAAATATCCCAAAGATGATTTCTATTCAAATCCATTCCAATTCATATACTAGAAAAATCTGGTAAGACCAAAACCATTTCAAATCCAATTTATTTATCTAAAAACATTGGATTAATATTCTAGTTAATAACTAGTTTATTTTGATAAAAACAAATTTTTATCTTTACAAACATGGAATTTTTCCTCCAAATTCTTTCAAAATCATTAATTATGATTTTACACAAATTATTAATAATTTTATCAAGACCCGTACAGTCGGTTTCGAATAACGGGCACCGAACTGCATTTACAACGACCTTTTCCAAATTTGATTTGGACATGATTCCAAATCCAACCATTAGATTTCACATCTCTTATATTTGTTGGAAAGCTCTTTTCGATACGAACCCAAAGGTTCCTGTTTTAGGAGAATCCGATGGTCGAATCTCTCGTAATGCCAATTTGAAGTCAATTGTCGAAGTTCGCGAACGGTCGCGACGCGACACGTTCTATCCAGGCCATTAAATATAATATATATATATATATATATATTATATTTCAACGATTTCCATTTAAAACGTGTTTTATAAATCGTTTATAAATACGTTTTAAAACGATTCCCACTTTCATTTCAATTTTAAATCAAAATTGAATACTCCTTATCATTATAATATTTAAATGATAATATTTACAAAATATCTGATTTTGAAATCATTTCCTTTTTTATATTCATTATAAAAATGAATAAAGTCAATATAAATATCGTTCACGTCAAAATGGTGCATAACTATTCAATATGACTTCACACATTTCAATATTTTCGTGTCCATCCCAAATCGGACATCAAAATCATATTTTAATCCTTTATAGATTCTTATTTTAAAATATTCATTATTTTAGAATAATTATTATTTCAAAATTGGAATCAGACACAGTCAGTTACCGTATAATGTTTTCTATATGGGTTTCATACAACACATGTATATAACAACAATAATAACCAATCATCCATCATCCAGAGTGCATCACACAACTGCATGAGCATTAAATATAAATAATTAACGCTTGCAATAGTCTGTCAACCAATCGATCAACATACAACTAAACAATTGGGATTAGTGTACGTCAGATGTCATCCCAATACCCGTGTGGGGTTTCAATCAACGAATACTGAATATTATTTGTGCAGTTGGGCGATGTATAAAATTATCGACCCAATCGATATCACAAAAATAGGCGAGCATAAACAAGTCATCCGACTTGTAAATGGATGTGTAAACTTATTTTTAACTATCCAATAGTTATTTTATTTATCGTAGTTATAAGCTAAAAATAATATTTTTAACTAAATTTTTCTAACACATTTTAGAAAATTTCGGCAGCATGACGGCATGATATTAGAACCAGAATAAGGCCTAGCCTTATCCCTCGCCTAATACTAGCTCGCACCATACACAAACCAAATTCAATCAATTCCATTCTCATCCCAAACCAAATGCAAATAATTTCTTAATAGGGTTGCTAAACCCTATTAAATAACAATCAATAAAAGAAATTATTCAACCACAATCAACAAAACCATAATACAGTCAAATTCAACACAATTCATTTCAAACAAACATCCATGGTTTGTACAATAAAATAGTGTTGGGGGCTTCTAATCCCCGTCTGCAACATAAAATATTTAAAGTGTAAAATAAATTAAGTGAGAAGGAGTTCTCACCTTTTGTTTCCACTCTGTCAGTCTTTAATTTAACGGTTTGGATTTGGATTTGTTTCCAGTGCGTAATGTACTTCACTGTGATTCCAACACAATCTATTTTACGCAGTTTATATTAAAAATCGCATTTTTAAACAATGCTATTTATATAAAAATCGCATTTTTATCATAATTCTATACATATAAGAATCATATTTTTATAATGCTACCTATATAATAAAAACCATATTTTTATAATGCTATCTATATAATAAAAATCATATTTTTATAACGCTATCTATATAATAAAAATCATATTTTTATAACGTTATCTATATAATAAAAATCATATTTTTATTATTCTATGTTTTTTATATAAAGATAACACATTTTTATTTCAATGTCATTAATTTAAAATCAAACCGCATCTTCACAGACATGTCTATTTCACCGAGCCTCTCTCCGAGACAGTGCCCAGATCGTTACGCCTTTCATGCGAGTGGGAACTTACCCGACAAGGAATTTCGCTACCTTAGGACCGTTATAGTTACGTCTGCCATTCACCGGGGCTTCGGTCGTCGGCTCCCCTGTCATCAGGTCACCAACTTCCTTGACCTTCCGTATATAAAAAAAACAAGACTTAAAAATAAAATTAACTAAATTAACTACATTAAATAGAATTAAATTCTACTAACCCTTTTATAACATTTTAATAACGTTGCCGTGTCCATCGTCTTCCCCGAACGTTGTAGCTCGAACCAGGCTTCAATTTTAGGCTATAAGATGGCGCGCCGTACGAGATCGAAGGGAATGAACGGAGTAACTCATTTGGTCAGGGAGGGGACGATGGTGGCTGGCCGCGGTGGGCTGTGGGGGTCTGGAGGCGGTTTATTATGATTTAGGACTTGGGGTGTTGAACCGAGGAAGGTGAGAGAAGGAGGGGCCGGAGGAGGTGGGAGGTGGTTGGGGGATGCACGGCGGTGGGATGACTGGGGGTGCGACAGCGCAGTTGATGGCGGTAGGGCATAGGAACGGAGGCGACTGGATTTGAACAAAAGGGGGCGCGATTTTCTGTTGACTGCGAATTTGGAAATTAGGGGTTTGACCCCCCTTTGACCCCCTTATATATAATATACTCATATATAAAAGTGGCGGACGAGAAAGGGATTTTTCTTCCTTAATCGAAAGCCTAAACTAATTCTAAATCTTCCTCTATATCCTCAAAATCTGTGTCGTAATCCACAATATTTCAGTTGAAGTCATGACGTCTATTCAATTATTAGATGGTGAACCAGATCTAGATTTACAGTATTTCGAAGCTTATGTGGACCATGTTTTTCTTCTTGAGAATACTTTTAAAATGTCAGCAGATTCTTGGCAAAATACAGTAGTTCTTCATCCTGTTTATTTTAGATTATCAGTAATAAAGCTCAAAGAATACATTTCAAAGGTTTGGTGACTGAAAGGTAGATTCATCATTCATATTGCACCTGGGTTTTTTTATACTGTTAAATTTGAAGATGCATCTGATTATTCATATGTTCTAAAGTCTTCTGCATATTCTTATTTTGGAAAATTATTGATGGTGTATAAATGGTATCCGGGGTATGATTTTGATAAATTTAAAGCTTTCAGAGTGGAGATCTGGACTAAAATGTTTAATCTAGAGATTGAAATGTGGTCTAATGAGGCATTTTTGAGAATAGCTAGCTTTATTGGAGAACCAATTAGATTAGATCTGAAAACTGCAAATAAGATAGTCACTAGATTTGGTAGAGTGCTGATTGCTATTGACTGTGAATCTAAACTAATTACAAATTTTCTATAATTCTTTGTAATAGTGTGAGAAAAGATATACGCATAGAGTATGAATTTATACCTCCTAAGTGTGAGAAGTGTAAAAGGTTTGGACATAAAAGTATCATTCATCAAGCTTCAAATGAACCTGAGTGGGTTCCTAGAAATAATTTGAATATGCCAAGTTCATCTAATGTTGGTGTAGAAGATATTAATCAAAATAGAAACTCAACTCCTGATGGTGAAGTAGCTGCAGAGAAGGAGAGTCAATTTGGAAATACTTCTACTGATGCTGTAGCTGTAGATAAGGATAATCAATCTAGTTCCACTACACTTGATGGTGAGAAAAGCAATAAGGATTAAGAACTTCCTAAGGATATATTTCCAGAAGTTATAGATCATGTTGCTGAAAATATTCAGGAGGTACAAAGCAGAGAAGAAGCTAATGATGTGTTTGAAGGAATTTCAAAGAATGCTGAGTATTTGAAGAATATGAAAGGCAAAAGCAAAGTCAATTCTACAGTGTATGTTACTCCTCCTAAAAGAGCTACAAGGAGTAATGCTAGTATAAAATGAGATTTCTATCTTGGAATATCAGAGGAATTAATACACCACATCGTATGGGTGATGTATTAACTCTTCTGACCAAATTCAAACCAACATTTGTTGGTTCGTTAGAAAAGAAAATTAGTAAAGAAAATTTGAAGGTGTTTGAAAGATTAATTCCAAGATCATGGAGTTTTCTACCTAAAGATGATGCTCCTTTTAGTGGTAGAATTTTGTTGTTATGGAACACTGATGTATGGAAGGTGACAGTATTGTATTCATCAAATCAGCACATTACAACTCAAATCATAAATAAGGAATGTCTAATTCTATTTGTTACCATGGTGTATGCTAGCAGCACGTTTAATGAAAGGCAAATTTTGTGGCAATGTCTCATTCATGAAGTAGGTAGTATTAATGGTGAATGGATATTAATGGGTGACTTCAACAATGCTACTTCTCATATGGATAAAAAGGTAGGTTGCTTGTACCTTTTCAACATATAAGGACTTTCAATAATTGCTTGGATCGGGTTGGTCTGATTGAAATTAAAGCAAGAGGTTTTAACTATACATGGAGAAGCAAAGGTATGGCATTGATAAAATATTTGTTAATCATTCATCTCTGCAAAGGTTTTCTAATTTAAAGGCTCTACCATTATCACAAATGTCAAGTGATCATAATCCACTACTTTTAGAGTTTATTACATCTGCTGGTACAAAAGGCTTTCCTTTCAGATATGTAAATAATTGGTGCATAAAAGAAGAATATGCAGAGTGTGTTAACAAAGGTCTTACAGCTAATATTTTGGGCTTTCCCATCTATGTTTTTATGCAGAAACTACAGGCTCGTAAGGCAGAATTGAAGAGCTGGAATAAAATCAGGGTTAAGGATAATGATTTTCTTTTAAGTGCTGAAGAACTTTTTAAACAAAAGGAATTAGAACTGGATCAGGATCCTGAAAACATAGAGTTATGTGAACAAATGCTTGAAGCTAAGAGAATAGTGTCTATTCAAAAGCATATAAAATTCTGGAGTCTGAAGCAAAAGTAAAAAAATTCATGGTTGCAGGATGGAGATACAAATACAGAATTTTTTCACGCTAAAATGTCTTTGACAAGGTACTCAAATAATCTTAAAGCTTTACTTGATGCTAATGGGAATCTTTTATATAATCAGGAAGAATTAGCAGCTGAAGCTATTGAGTACTATAAAAGATTATATAATGGAGAAGTTAGCATGGAGTTCCCTTCATTCCAATTTATAAATATTATTAATGATAAAGGACAGCAAGGTTTGATGAAGCCAAGTTCTTTGGAAGAGGTCAAATGTGCAGTATTCTCAATTCATGAAGATTTAAGCCCAATACTTGATGGTACGAATTCTAAATTTTTTAAACTTCATTAGGAAGATTTTAAGTTTGAATTGTTAGATGCTATGCAAGACATGTTATGTTCAGCCAAATTACCTAAAGGTAGTAACCACACCTTTTTAACTTTGATACCAAAAGTGGATATGCCATCTGAAATTTCTCAATATATACCAATTGCTTGTTGCAATATGTATTACAAAAATTTTAGCAAAATTATTTGTAATAGGATTAAATGGTAACTATCACATTTAGCATCTCCAAATCAGTGTGCATTCATACCATCTAGATACATTGGGGATAACATACTTTTAGCACATGAATTATTGAGAGATTTTAAGAGACCATGGGTCAGCATATTCTATGTTAAAGTGGATCTTAACAAGGCTTATGATATGATTAATAGGGATTTTATATGTCATATTATGATGGGAATGGGTTTTCCTGTAAAGTTTATTAACATCATATATGCATGTATTTTATCACCTACGTTCTCAATTTTGATTCAAGGAGTGCCTACTAGATATATATTTTCAAATAGAGGTTTGAGACAAGGGGATCCACTATCACCATATTTATTCTCTATTGCATTAGAATATTTTACATATTGTATGAACATAAAGGTGGCCGAAAAGTGATTTTTCCCAGTGCATAAATTTGAACCAATTGTTACCCATCCACTCTATGCTGATGATTTAATGGTCTTTGGGAAAAGTCTTCCTGGTTGTGCAGTTTCCTTAAAAGAGGTATCTGATAATCTTTAGAAATATAGTGGTTTAACTGTGAGTAGTATGAAAACTAAAATATTTTTTAGTTCACAAGCCAAATATACTTCTGAAATTTCATCTATCCTGAATTTTCAAATAGGGCAGTTGCTAGTTAAGTACTTAGATGTTCCTATTTCATCTAATTATCTACACTATAATGATTGTCAAGCATTGCTTAGTAAAGTTCAATTTAAATCCAAGGTTGGGATGTTAATTTTCTAAGTTTTGCTGGTCGAGCTGAATTAATACAAAGTGTTTTGACTTCAGTTGTTTTGTATTGGATCTTTGTATATCAATTACCTGGACATTTAATTGATAAGTTACACATGATGTGTGCTAATTTCTTTTGGGGTAATTCTACACATAAAATAAATTGGAGAAAACTTTGTTTACCTAAATCTGAAGGTGGAGTAGGATTTAAATCTTTTTCAGATTTGAAAAGAGCTCCTGGTATTAAACTGTTATGGAAAATATTAACATTTTAATCTTTGTGGAGTGAGTGGATGAGGCAGAAATATTGGGGAAAGAAATTATTTTGGAACATTGAAATTGACAATAATTCATCTTGCACCTAGAAAACGATAATGAGATTGAGAAATCCAGGAAAAGAACTTTTTAATAAGGTGTTAGCTAATGGTTTGAATACATCTTTATGGTTTGAGCCTTGGTTGAATAGTAGGTGTTTGGTTGATATCAATGGCATATCCAGATTTCAAATTTTGGGTAAAAAAGAAGAATTGGTTTCATGTATTATAAAGGAAGGGAAACTAAATAGTTATCTCCATCCAACGACAAAAGAAATACAGCATGAAGTAAATAATGTGAAAGTTAAAGAAAATCCTAACTCTAATTTTTATGAGTGGACAAGAGGGGGTGCTTTCTCTTTAATAAAGCTTGGCAACATATGAGACAAAAGTAGAATTGTAATGGGATTTACAAATTGATTTGGCACAATTCAAATGCTAAGAGATGGCCATGATATCTTTCTTAGCACATAAGGATAGACTTGGCACTAAAGATCGGCTGAAGAAGTTTGGTGTCATTGAAAATGGTGGATGCATTCTATGTCGTGTTGAAGATGAAACTGTGAGTCATCTGTTTTTTCATGTGAATTTTCAAAATTAATTTAGGAATATTTTACTTTGAAGCATGGGTTTGAAACACTATCACTTGGTTCTTTGGAGGAGGAAGCTGAGAAGATTCTGACAATATTCAAATGCAAAGATCAGTTAAGGGACGTCGCTTGTGCAGTTTTCACATGTGTGATGTATCACATTTGGATGGAAAGAAATATGTGTAACGGCCCGCAAATCCGTACCCTTTGAGTTGACTAATAATACCATACGTCTTACCCAAATTGCACAGAAATACGAATCATTATTAGAAAGAAGTTAGAGGATGAGAAATAGAAAGAAAGAAATGTTAGAATAGAAGAAAAAGAAGATCACAAACTCACAGCGGAACGAATAAAATATATTATATAACATAACTTTTGAAATACAAATCAGTAACTTTATATACATACCATCATCAGAGCATAACAGTTATTCCTGGAACAGTTATAAACACCTGTTTCTAGATACCACATAGTATGCAGCGAAAATATCTTTGATATCAGAGGATGAGAAAACTCTAACCATTTGTTTAACTTTTAGAATCCTTTCGAAAGAAAAGATAATCGTAAGACCGATCCACATAAACACGAATGGTTTTTACCTTACGATAACCAAAATATCTTTGATATCAAATCCAGTGATATTATAGTAATGTCTACATCAAATAAATAGAATTTAGTGGAATGCTTACATCTTACGCTCCATACATAATATAAAATCAAAAATCGCATGGCGCTTATTAGAGATTTGATTTCCAACATGACAAGGTATGGAACCACCTTCCGATAGTGTATCTCTAGAGAAGAATACACTGGGTTCAACAAGAACATCTTACAACCCGGCCCACACATAACCGACCACTCATTTTGCTTGAGTGTATCGAATGTATATCACCAACGGTTGGGATCAGCAACCGTTTCCCGAAAAGGGACAACATCGATAGATTAAAGAAGTAAAAGGAAATTCTCTAGATAGATGATTATACACCCTGATGAGAGCGACCCACATAGCCATGCTGCCTGGCCAATTTTTGTCATTTCCCAGTTGTTGAGGCCTGAGGCTACGATTTCTTACAATTCATTGATAGCACAATCACTTTGAATGCCACATTGTCAGATCCGTTAATCACTAATTGATTTGCACAAATATATTCTGGATATTATGCTAAGAGAATAAATCCTCCGCCACCATATATATTTATACAGACCAACATATGCGATCATTGGAAATACTCTGTCAGACGATCGTCCATACACGTTCATTATGGGACCGAACCAAACCGAAGGCACAATTTCTATTAATAGAAAAGTCCTTGCATTTTACTCCGTCTTCGATTATCTTCATATAATATGATTCGCAACGTAACTGCCAATATGGAGTGGTTCTCGGATAATAATCCAACCGGTCACTCCATATTAACAACAATATTGGCAAACACTTCGATAGTCAGTTATTTAACTATCGAAGAAAACAAACATTCATTCAAGGCATCAAACAAATCACTGGGCCTTTTCATTAATATTTCATTAATTAAAACACTTCTCCATTTACCTATCAATATTTGTTAAACAAATATTTTCAACCATCATCTTAGCCTTTTCACTATTTGGAAAAACCTTTCCATATCTTGCCTTCTTTTATTTTCTACACTTAGAAAATATATTCTATTTGCGATTGAAAAACATTTCAATCACTTGTCTCTTTCCCGAATCGGTTATTTTTATACTTAGGGAATATTTATGATATACTTCCAAAATTCCATTTACTTGGGTTAAAACGAATGTTGTATAAAACATTGTTACAAACAACCCACGATACTGCCTTCCAGTAACTCTTATTCAAACATTTCCCTTCGATACTGGATCTTGCTATTTATCGGTTAAAAATGAAATCAATCAAGTTGGTGTATAACTACCTCTCAGACCTTGACTGAAAACATCCTTAACTTCAAAAGGGACAAGACCACGTACCTCGAATAATCAATGTCATACAAACCAATTATTCATTTTTAAACGAATATATGTTCCTCTTTCTATTACCGTATTATCGATTTCCTTTTTCATTTATAATATTCTATTTTAATTCATTTCCTTATCGAATTCAGTATATATTGATATATTGATTTTTTAGTTATCCAATTTTCTTAAAAATATTCTAACTCCTTAAATTTCCGGAAAAATTCGCCATAACCTCCTTTGTACCAGGAGCATTGGGAAAATCCCCAAACCGCCACACAGGCCTCTCCAATCAAAAAGAAAAGAAAAGGCCAAGCGGCTAGCCGATTCGGCGCATAAAATCTCATATGGAATTTAAACATGTACCTTATTGTCGGGCACACGAATTATAAACTACATGCACCTTATTCCATACCTGTCTAACACATATTCACCTGTTTTCAATTCAATTCAACTTAATCTAACCGTTTGAATCCAGTTTCGCCCATTTATTCTTTAATTAGCTTCTTAGCCTATTTCACTTGTCATTTGAACATATTATGTTCGTATGTATTTTTAGTTTGCTTATAAATCAATTGAATCCCGTTTTCATTTCAGCTTTCATCTTCGATTTCAAATATGAAATTCATAAGTCTCCTTTACTTATCAGAGAAATATCTCGATCTGAAATTCGATTAACAAATAGTTCTTCCACTTAGTTAATTCTATTCAAAAATAAATAAATGATTTTGTTTCAAAAAAAATCAATCCATTTATTCCACTCGAGTTCATATTTATTTTATAATTCAAGTCCAGATTTTTCAAAAGAAAATTCGTATTTTATTTGCTTAAAAATCCTTATATTTATTTATATAAACCATTTTGGTTTTTAAACGATTTTGGCGCTGCTTTTCTGAAAATTTGATTTTGATATAATTCAAAATCTATACGACCAAATTCAGAATTTTCTCTTCCATTAGAAAACTATTATCAAACCGGTCTTGACGATTCTTGTTTCAAATAATCTCGACTTAAATTGAGTTCTATATACTCAATTGAAGTTCGAAACGCCAAATTACGAACTACCACGCTGCGGTGAGTTCGTTTTAATTATATTTATATATAAAAACTTTTAAACTTCGTTTAAAATAAATTCAACTCCAATCTAATATATTTCTATTATATCTCAAATCCATTTTTCCAATTCAACATAATATTTCCGATTTTCTAAAATTGTCGATTTTCCCTAACTCGGAAATAAATTTATTTATACTTCGATCTTCTATATTAAATTTCAATTCCTTTTATAAACTATAAATCCTTTGGATCAATTTCTATTCTTTTTTAAAAATCCGCATTCCGAAATATATTTCGTCGTTCCCATTTCGAAATGATTTCAACTTTCTATTTTCAAATTCTATTTGAATTTTCTATATTCAAATTCCATTTGAATTTTCTATATTCAAATTCTATTTTCACTTCTATTTGGATTTTCTATATTCAAATTCTATTTGAATTTTTTATATTCAAAATCTATTTGAATTTTCTATACTAAATTCATATTTGAATTTAAATATTCAAATTATCTCTTGATAATTAATTCATTATATTTATAAACACCATTTTTATAAATTTTTCCTTGTTTTATATTTAAACAAATCTGTTTCAAAATCTATTTAAAAGCAAAGTCTCCTTTTGGGAATTTCTATTTATAATAACTTATAACACCCAATTTATTTTCATATTCAATTTAACTTCTATTTTAATAAATTCGAATTAATCGAATTCAAATCATAAATCCCTACGGATTTATTTTAGTTCAATCTATATTCTGAACATCAGAATAAATTTTATCGTTTATTTCTTTAAAACGATTTCCCCATTTTTATATTTAAATTCACATTTGAACTTAAATATTCAAATTATCAAATGATAATTTTTCCATTTTATTTATAAACACTGTTTATAAATTCATTTCACTTCTCTGCATTATTAATTTATAAACCACGTTTATAAATTCATTTCAAATACCGCATTATCGATTTATAAACAACGTTTATAAATTCAGTACCTGTTTTATATTCAAAACAAGTTAGTATTTTTTATAGCCCATTCAAAATTCAAATTCTATTTTAAAAAAAAATAGATTTCCCCTTTTAAATCTGAAATATCCCTTTCACGATATTTTTATATATCAACATTTTGGCCCTAGTGATATTTAACAATCAAACCACTCAATTATCAATCAACACATCATATATGATAATATATGTGCAAACAAACAAATAAAAATATTTTGAGGAATCTAGTTAGATTCCTCCAACCTGTTTTCTTGCATCCACAGACGTTAGTCAACAGAAATAATACCCATCCTGCTTCGTGGCAGGATATCGCGGTATGAAGGTCATCCACTATCATAGCGTGGGGCGTATAGGGTAATCATCCGCTAATGGTACCGTGGGCATCCGCTAATGATACTGCAAGAATCCAACCACCAATATATATATATATATATATAATAGCCACAAACACCAATCCTAAATAACTAATATATATTTAATAATAGTTACAGTAATATTTTAATGCAACCAAACAACCATCAAACAATTATTTTAACGAATAAAATAATTCGAAATAAAAATGAGTGAGATCTACTCACCGTGATTATTTATTTGCTAATCCGATACGATTCCAACTTAAATCAAACGATGTTCAATTTAAATTAAAATCCCAAAGCTGATTCCAGTTGACTTCAAAATTCCTAAAACCCAGTCCATTGCGAAGATAACTTTGTCTCGGTTGTAACTCAACTGTTTACGTTTGAATCTGATTCAGTATGAATAAATATAGTCATTACAAATTGATTACAAATTAAGCTGATTTAATTTAATTAAAAGTATTTAACTAACAAACTAGTATTATATTTTCTTTTCTTTTCCTAGTTTGTATATCTATACAGTAAACATTATAAATTAACTAAATTAAATTATAAACTGATTACCATTAATCACATTTAAGTTCTTCTCCTGCTTCCACAAATTGGAATACAGTAGCCTACTTCCCATTTTCAAAATATTGTAGCATCCACTACGTCGACTCCTTCGAACCATATGCGAGCACCAATTCTCAAATCAATACCAGAGCTCCCACTGACTTCACTTCTAAACACTGCAGCCATCATTCATCAATTTACACAATCCAACCTTTACAAAATCTGAAGACCGAACTCCAGATCCCCCACTTCTACTTTCCACGCAAGCTCAAACTGCCATTCCAAACCATCATCTGTTTAAGTCCATCCTCAGTTTCAAACATCACTGTGGTTTTCCCTTTCCCTTCCCAATCTGTCGACCCCAAATCACCAAGTACAACGTCAATACCTTCAAACTATTCTCAATGGCAATCCATTCTTGATGTCGACCTACAGGGAGTCAATCCAGTATCACATGCGCCTCCCCAAACTGCTTCAAACACCATCGCAACACTGTTGCAAATCCACATAACCATCATTACAACTTGCAACAATAAACATCTCAAGTTCCAGAGGATCAAAATCATGCCTCCAAATAGATCGAGCTTCACCAAATCCTCCCCCAAAACGAATGCGACTGCTGCTTCTAAGATTGAACTCGAGGGCCTCGTGGTTTCAGATTCAAATCGCGAATCTTTTTATTCATTTTTATCGAAGGATTTGATTTCGATTTCAATTGGAAAAGGAAACCATTTTTCCTTTTGAACAATTTCAGTTTGTTCTGAACAGAGAAAGAGGAATTTTGATACTTTAATGAAATTTTGAAGAGGATTAGAATTTGATTTCTGAGGAACGAATTGAAAAAGAAACAATTGGAAGGGGCTGTGGCAATATATAGATGAAAATACTTGGGCATTAAGGAAATACAGTACAATATATTAATGTGATCTGAGATAAAACGATTTTTATTTAATTTAAAAGGATTCCAATTTGATATAAAGCGATTCCTATTCTTTTTAAACAGATATCGATTTGATTTTGTACCTATCCACAATCAAATATCTCGGGGTCCATTAATTTAAACCACGAACCGCTATTTTAACATAACTACTGTTGTTTCAACAGTGTAACACTATTCTGAACTAACTGAATATATTTTGATATTTAATTTGAACGTAAATATAAATAACCAAAATAAATTTAAATTCAAAAACAAATAAATTCCTTGATAATAAATTATTATTATTATCGTTTAAATTCAAATAAAAATTCATATTAACCATTTCAATCATTTTGACTCCATTTTAAATTCAAATTGAATTATTTAAGATCCTCGTATTACGATAATTATATCGATAATTCAATATAAAAATCGATTTATATTATCAGCTCAATAATATATTCAAAATAAATCGACCAGAAAATCTGGGTTGTTACATTCTTCCCCCTTAAAAGAATTTCGTCCCCGAAATTACTAAGGTAGGAAAAATACTATAAACCCATTAACTTTTCAAAACTCCTTTATGTTGAACCTCACCTCTTCATATTTCAACAAATTTTATTCTACCAAAACATTTGGTTTCTATTTGCATAACACATCATTTATAATCACATTCATTTATTCTGAATGATTTATCACCAATTCAAATTTCATTCAGAGGTATTTAAATTCATTCAAATTTATTCTAGTCAATTTATTCACTTCAATTCATTTAACTTGCTTAAGCTAAATTAAATTCCAGAATTCAAATATCCGGGTTTTTATTTCAAATCTTCTGAAATCACATAGACATAGACATATATTTATTTCCATCACAAATTCAAAACATTGAATTTTTCAGAACACTTGTTTTCTTTCAAACAAATTTCCATCAAAAACATTTCTATGGTAGCAATTCATCACTTAGGAACTCGAAAATGACACTGATGATGGTCGACTCATCATCGGAATTATTTTCCAGCAATTGAAGTGAGTTCAGTGCTTAATCACTTTCAAAATCCATCTCAAAATGATTTTATTCAGAATCCTTCAAACATAAGCTATATTGTTCTAATATACTTCAGAAATATTTCCAACTTCCCAGGATTTAAATTCTTAATTCTGATTCTGAATCCAATTTCAGTTCATCGCATTTGTATATTTCATTTCTATACAAATTCTATTTGGTTATATATAATCATTTTAATTTTATAATCTCATTGGATTATAATCAACCAACACATCCATATCTTATAATAATTCCAAAAAATTATTCGCTCTATATCAAAATAGAATTTTTGGGTAAAATTATTTCATTTACCCACTTTAAAACAATATTGTGTCAAAATTTTCTGTTCAAGTGTTTATAAATTCCTATCGACTTCGTAGCGTCCCACGATTCGATTAGAATTCATAAATCACTCAACAGACTAACCAACACAATATAAAAAACTTTTTATATCAATTTACAAATACTTACACTCGTATATATACACTCAACTCATTCTAGGGTACTACTGTCCCTATCTCTAATGAGCACAATCCCATCAAAGCCTAGGTATTCGCTCAACCTAAGCTCTAATACAAACTGTAACGGCCCGCAAATCCGTACCCTTTGAGTTGACTAATAACACCATACGTCCAACCCAAATTGTACATAAATATGAATCATTATTAGAAAGAAGTTAAAGGACGAGAAACAGAAAGAAAGAAATGTTAGAATAGAAGAAAACGAAAATCACAAACTCATAGCGGAACGAATAAAATATATTATATAACATACCTTTTGAAATACAAATCAGTAACTTTATATACATACCATCATCAAAGCATAATAGTTATTCCTGGAATAGTTATAAACACCTGTTTCCAGATACCACATAGTAAGGAGTGGAAATATGATAGTCTATAGCTAACAGGTGAAGCCTCCTACTTCAAGCTCCTCCAAGTGAATTTGTAAAATCCCGACTACTTGACTGCCCGTACAAATTTCGGCACCCAAGAGTTTAGGGAAAACAAAAACAAAATAAACTCTGGGTCAGTGATGGGACTGGTGTAAGTAAACTCCAACCATTTGTTTAACTTTCAGAATCCTTTCGAAAGAAAAGATAATCATAAGACCGATCCACACATAAACACGGATGGTTTTTACCTCATGATAACCAAAATATCTTTGATATCAAATCCAGTGATATTATAATAATGTCTACATCAAATAAATAGAATCTAGCGGAATGCTTACATCTCACGCTCTATATATAATATAAAATTAAAAATTGCATGGCGCTTATTGGAGATTGGATTTCCAACATGACAAGGTATGGAACCACCTTACGATAGTGTATCTCTAGAGAGGAATACACTGGGTTCAACAAGAACATCTTGCAACCCGACCCAGACATGACCGACCACTCATTTCGCTTGAGTGTATCGAATGTATATCACCAACGGTTGGGATCAGCAACCGTTTCCCGAAAAGGGACAGCATAGATAGATTAAAGAAGAAAAAGGAATTTCTCTAGATAGATGATTATACACCCTAATGGGAGCGACCCACATAGCCATGCTGCCTGACCGATTTTTTTCATTTCCCGGTTGTTGAGGCCTGAGGCTACGATTTCTTGCAATTCATTGATAGCACAATCACTTTGAATGCCACATTGTCAGATCCGTTAATCACTAATTGATTTGCACAAATATATTCTGGATATTATGCAAAGAGAATAAATCCTCCGCCACCATATATATTTATATAGACCAACATATGCGATCATTGGAAATACTCTGTTAGACTCTCGTCTATACACGTTCATTCTGGGATTGAACGAAACTGAAGGCACAATTTCTATTAATAGAAAAGTCCTTGCATTTTACTCCGTCTTCGATTATCTTCATATAATCTGATTCACAACGCTATTACCAATATGGAGTGGTTCTCGGATAATCAACATCATACAAACCAATTATTCATTTTTAAACGTATATATGTTCCTCTTTCTACTATCAGATTATCGATTTCCTTTTTCGTTTATAATATTCCATTTTAATTCGTTTCCTTATCGAATTCAATATATATTTATATATTTATTTTCTAGTTATCTAATTTTCTTAAAAATATTCTACCTCCTTTAATTTCTGGAAAAAATCGCCATAACCTCCTTTGCACTGGGAGCATCTGGAAAATCCCCAAACCGCCACACGGGCCTCTCCAATCAAAAAGAAAAGAAAAAGCCAAGCGACTAGCCGGGTATAAAATCTCATATGGAATTTAAACATGTACCTTATTGTCGGGCACACGAATTATAACCTCCATGCACTTCCTTTCATACCTGTCTAAGACATATTCACATGTTTTCAATTCAATTCAACTCAATCCAATCGTTTGAATTCAGTTTCGCCCATTATTCTTTAATTAGCTTCTTAGCCTATTTCACTTGTTATTTGAACATATTATGTTCGTATGTATTTTTAGTTTGCTTATTAATCAATTGAATCCCATTTTCATTTCAGCTTTCATCTTCGATTTCAAATATGAAATTCATAAGTCTCCTTTACTTATCAAAGAAATATCTCGATTTAAATTTCGATTAACAAATTGTTCTTCCACTTAGTTAATTCTATTCAAAAATAAATAACTGATTTTGTTTCAAATAAAAATCAATCCATTTATTCTACTTGAGTTCATATTTATTTTATAACCCAAGTCCAGATTTTTCAAATGGAAATTCGGATTTTATTTTGCTTAAAAATCCTTATATTTAAACCATTATGGTTTTTAAACGATTTTGGCGCTGCTTTTCTGAAAATTTGATTTTGATATAATTCAAAATCTATACGACCAAATTCAGAATTTTCTCTTCCATTAGAAAACTATTATCAAACCGGTCATAACGATTCTTGTTTCAAATAATTTCGACTTAAATTGAGTTCTTTATACTCAATTGAAGTTCGGAACGCCAAATTACGAACTACCGCGCTGCGGCGAGTTCGTTTTAATTATATTTATATATATAAACTTTTGAACTTCGTTTAAAATAAATTCAACTCCATTCTAATATATTTCTATTATATGTCAAATCCATTTTTCCAATTCAACATAATATTTTTGATTTTCTAAAATTGTCGATTTTCCCTAACTCGGAAATAAATTTTTTATACTTTGATATTCTATATTAAATTTCAATTCCTTTTACAAATTATAAATCCTTTGGATTCATTTCTATTCTGCTAAAAAACTGCATTCCGAAATATATTTCGTCGTTCCCATTTCGAAATGATTTCAACTTTCTATTTTCAAATTCTATTTGAATTTCCTATATTCAAATTCCATTTGAATTTTCTATATTTGAATTCTATTTTCACTTCTATTTGGATTTTCTATATTCAAATACTATTTGAATTTTCTATATTCAAATTCTATTTGAATTTTCTATATTAAATTCATATTTGAATTTAAATATTAAAATTATCTCTTGATAGTTAATTCATTATATTTATAAACACCATTTTTTTAAATTTTTCCTTGTTTTATATTTAAACAAATCTATTTCGAAATCTATTTAAAACCAAAGTCTCCTTTTGGGAATTTCTATTTATAATAACTTATAACACCCAATTTATTTTCATATTCAATTTAACTTCTATTTAAATAAATTCGTATTAATCGAATTCAAATCATAAATCGTAACGGATTTATTTTAGTTCAATTTATACTCTGAACATCAGAATAAATTCTGTAACAACCCGTATTTCGATAACATGTCAAAACGAGAATCAAGGCAGAATTTAATTTTAAATTCTGAATCAAGTAAAACGGGCTATGCCATTGCGTTTGTCTCGGAAAAATACGCGAAATAGAGTCCGAAATTTTGTAAATCGGAGTCCGTATGACCCGGTTAAGGCCCAAAGAAGTTTTCGGGAACTTTGAGTTTCGAAACATGCAGAGATGGGTCCAGGCGGGAAAATTTCCCACCCAGACAAGTCGACTTGGCTGTCGATAGGGCTGTCGACTTGCAAGTCGACAGGCATGTCGACAGGCAAGTCGACAGGGCTGTCAACTTGCCCTGTCGGCTGATTCTGGCCTGGTGCACCTATTTTCTATCTTGGCTAGGTTTTTGGGCCTGGTTTGAAATCTGACGGTTCAGGTTGGTCCTAGGGTTAATCTAAGGGCCTAAAACTATCTTAATCTCTATAAAAAGACCCTAAACCTACCCCTAAACCCTCATTATTCACTCATGTAACTAAACTATGGCCAAATTTCTACTCTCATGGCCTCCACTCAACTATCCTAGCCTCCACTTCATTCCTATGAGAGGTTTCTTGATCATGAGAGTATTAGAGAGTCCCTATGTTAGTATGAGAGCTTCTCAAGTTGATTCCAAGGCAAAAGCTTTGATCTTTGTTCATAAAGATGGTGTTTTTGTTGATTTGGAGCATCCATCTTTGGGTTTTTGGGTGATGGCATGCATAGGCTTCATCACAAGCTTTAGTTTAATCGATTTAGGCCTTCATAGCAATGTAAGCCCTTCCCTACTCTTAGATATTAACCATGAAGTTAAATGTTCATGTTGCAAATTTGGGTTTGATCATTGAGTATGATTTATGCTATCATGTCATGCAAGTTTATAAAGTCATTATCTTGATCTTATGAGCTAAAAGCTACAACCTTTATGTTGAAATGTTGCATTATGCAACATGAGAACCTTCATAATCTTTATGTCAACTTGCATATGAAGTCATAACCCTTATATGATGATATATGCGAGTTTCTAGTCATCATTCCATGTCTTTTGTCACCATGATTCGTTTATGTGCCAAGTTTGGGTTTATGCATGTTTTTGTGAGGCTTAAGAATGTAGCATGCAAGCTAATGAACACATTTGTGCCTCATTCGCCACCATGATTAACTTGTGGCTTAATATCCATTTTTGTCATGCCTTTGCCAAGTCTCTTCTTTTAATCCATTACGTGGTTGCGAACGTACATGCGAGTTTAAAAAGCGTTGGGCTCACATTATGGGAAAACATAATGATATGAACATGATTTGGGTGAATGGGTATAAACATGACAACGTGTAACGTTAAATATGACGTGTGTTTATACTTGAAAAACATGACTTGAAATATAACATGGAAGTTGACATGTAAGTATGCATAAAAACATAAGCTTGGGAATTTACCTATTAAGTTAGGTCTACCCATTGGGAATGTACCTATTAAGTTAGGTCTACCCAATTGCTTGAAAACTTGACTATGAACATGACACTAGACTAAACATGAAAATGGCCAACTCGAGGTTGGGTTGAGTTTGCAACGTAAAACTACCCGGAACCGACCGGCCTAACTAGTAGTTGCAAACAATAGGACCCAATGTGAGAACTTGGTCATGTTGTGCTTGAACCCGAGGTTAGACCAAGTTGTGGTGTAAAGCTACCCGGAACCGACCGGCTTAACTAGTAACCACAACAAAGTCTAATGTGAGAGGTTGGGGTGCATTAAGTAATTAATGTCACATGATAGGGTTAAGTTAATTTGATTAATGACTCTTAACCAAATATGACACGGATAAAGGGGCTAAGTAAATTGATTACGCTAATGATACTTAACAAAACATGACAAGGTTGGGTAGGTTAAGTGATTTGATTTGCCTAATGACACTTAACCATTTTTATACGACTAGTGGACAGGGATTAAGTTAACCAATACTTAATCAATCCAACATGATAACTTGATAAGGTTAAGTGGGATCGGGTTTGATTTCTTAATGACACTTAACCATGCAAGACGATTAGGGGATGGGGTTAAGTAATTTACACTTAACTAATCCGACTTGGTAATTAGATGGGGTTAAGTAATCCACACTTAACTAATCTAAACACGGTAATTCGATGGGGTTAAGTTAAACACTTAACCGATTTAAACTTGGTAATTCAATGAGGTTAAGTAACCAATACTCAACCAACTTAACGTGATAATTAAATGGGGTTATGCAACTTATACTTAACCAATTATACATGATGATTTGATGAGGTTAAGTAACCTACACTTAACCAATCTAATACGCGGACCTGACAAGGTTAAGTCGCAAGACCTTTTTAGAATATACTTAACCAATCCGACTCGATAATTTGATGGGATTAAGATAATCTATGCTTAATCGATCTAGCAAGATAATCCGATAGGATTAAGGTAAGCTAGTACTTGACTATTTTGACTTGATAGGGTTAAGTCATGAGCCTCTGGGTACACTTAACCAACTTGTGGGACTAAGTCTTGAACTTAAATACTTAGCCAATCTTTGACGTGATTCGTGGGCGGGTTAAGTCATGGACTTGAATGATAACACTTAACCCAATAGACAAACCCTAGCTAGAAGAACTAGGTAGAAAACCGTGGTTAATCAAGGATAACGGGAAAGGAAGCTAAGTGGTAAACCTTAGTTAAGGGTAACTAAGCAATAATTCTTAGCTAAGGACATAGGACTAATTCACAAAGCGATGAGTAACCTGATACGGTAGGTCATCGCTTAGTATACGAGGAGGAGCAAGTTATATGACTTGGATAAAAGCTCCAGCGCACTGGGTGCCGAAGTGGAAGCTTCGGGGGACGTGAGGATATTCTTGGGATCCCTCTGTGGGCTGCCAGGTAATTATACTAGGCCCATGAGAGGTTAAGGTCTGCGTTAGAAGGACCAAGAGTATGCCTTGGTTGCTATGCGAGCGACCTAAAGACTGGGATGGGTTAGCGTGGAGTCGACGATTCTTGGTTTTTGCCCTGGATAGCACATCGCCGACTACCTACCATCTTTAGTCAATCGTGTACGTGCGGAAAGGCAGGGAACCCCCAACAGACCATGTGCTTGTTATCGAGTCATGGGTGAGGTTGGCCCGTAGGAAAGTGGGGCTATAGTGGGGCCGGAGAGTGGTTCTTATACATGATTTTTCTTGGATTGCCTTTCAGTAGTTGAGGGAGGGGTCACGTGGGACCATAGCCACGGGTACAAAAATAGACCTTGATATCTGCATCGGCAGACGATTTAAACCTCCCGACCGAGTTCCGTATTTCTTGATTTGCCCTGGCACGGAACTCGGATGGCACATTGGGGAACATGTGCATCTAGACATGGAAAACGATTCACGATACATACGTGGGATCAAGGGCGTGGTTGACGGGTGGCGTAATCCCTAGTGGTCCTAGGTGGCCAAAACCCAAACCGAGACACGGAAACGTTCATTAGGTAGCATAATCCCTAGCGGCCCTAGGTGGCATAAATCCTAAGTGGACGCGCGATAGTTCATGGTAGGGAAACACAACTAGATCCAGGGTTGCAGTCCAAAACAACTTCAAGGATAAAACGTTTACATGGGAAAGTCCGTACGGCCTACGGCAAAGGACTGAACTTATTCATGGAAAGAAACATACGAGTTGGGAAAACCTACATATGCTATATATTAGGTTGACATGGACCATTACATGACGTTGGGCAAGGGACATTCATGGTTAACACATGACGCGGGTTGGGATACTAGTACGATAGGTTCAGAGCAGATATACAGGATAGATAACATGGGACGTTATACGTGATAGATATCTTGGGATATTATACTTGATAGGAACCTGACGATGTGATACCTTGTTTTGTCTTGACATCGTAATTTATCATGACATCTTAGTTTATCTGAGTTCAGTAGTTCATCCTGTTATTTTGATTTAGCTTATCTATCTTGTTATCATGCTTATGTTCATCTCAGTTTCTCATGTCAGTTAACTTTACTAGTTTTTATACTAATAGTAGATAGGGCTTACTCAGTCTTTTTGACTGACCCGTTTTGTTTCGCCTCTTTTCTTCCGTTCCCCCCCCCCCCAGGTTACAGGGAGGAAACACTGCTGTTTAGTTCGGACTTCTTCTGCTTGAAGGTCATCATGGATGGCTTGGACTTTTCCTGGCTATGGCTACTTTACTGTTTTTATTTGGGGAATAATTTATGAAAAAGTCTTTATGCTTCTTTACTATTGCAAGACAGGTTTTGATGTACTCTGATGTAAAAGGCTTTAGACCTTATGTATTCATGTTTATGAAAGTTCGATTTTACTTCCGCTATTTTATATGTTCTGTCTTGTGATATTTCTGTGCATGTTTACCAATAATGCCCCTCTAAAGCTAGTGCATTCCTTTGCGAGTGACCCTAGCGGAGGTCGGGTGTTACATTTGGTATCAGAGCAGAAGGTTACCAGACTGGGCAAAAGTTTATAAAACCTTCTGAAAACTATTTGAAAAACCGTTTACAAAGAAGCAATTTTCAAGAAAAGTTTTTAAAGGCTATTCCCCAAAAGCCATTAGCACCATCCTTTGATTCATGGATTTAATCTCGTTTCCTTTCTTTCCTCCATCCGTGGTCACAGTAGTTCTAACTGTGACTAATCTTTGTCTAGCCACGAAAGTGCTTTCCATACGATGGAGGTGGTTCTCGAGAGACCAGTGGCCGCGTTATAAGAAAGGATCGTGAGAAAGAAGGATAAAGGATACGAGCTTAAGGATGAGCAACTTGTTGGTATGGCTCAACCCAGAATGAGAGAGAAAGATGAACAATAAAACCCATGCCAAGAGAGTACCTTTGGCATGGTGAAACGGGGCGGATAGTTAAGTATCATGGGACAAGGACAAGATCATCGGGAGGGCAGTAGTATGCTCTCATTTCTAGAGTACCTCGGAAGGAGGATAACGATCTTGTTAAAGGTTTAGCTTTTCTTCTCTACCATCCCGTTAGGACTTTGGTTTGATCATCGTATCATTTATGTCTGCTTCGATAGTTGAGTCTCTGCACCTTAAGTACTAGTGTAATAGAGAATCCCATTTTTGTCTCAAGTCCTGTGGAGAATCGGTCCATTTATTCATGACTTGTTTTGGGTTTGAGAATGACATGCCTGGGTTTGGGATGGATTCTAGGGATGAAGTGGTTATCCAGTAAGGGGTGCCACTCTCGGTTTTGATAGGAGGGTAGTTAGACTCTTGACTAGCCTTGGTAGTACCCTCGAAGTCTCGTGTAACCTTTTGGGTTCGGTCATGATTAGTTACCTAGAATCCATGTATGCCTTTATTGGAAATTGGAAGCCCGATCGAGTGGTGTTCGGCGATGAGACGAATGGTTTATTTCACTTATGCAAGGGTTATAGAAATCACCCTAGTAAGTGCGTTTGATAACCTGGTTGGCATCTGGTTACTTTCAAGAGAAGGTTCTTCTACGTGGAATACCTTGTGGTACGAGGTCTGAGACGACCCGATTTCCCGTTCTCACGGAAACGAGGTTATCTTTGGAATATAACACAGAAACATATAATAGCAGAACAGAATTAAATAAATACACCAGAATGAACAACAAAATATACTGGATAAAAGTAATCATCAGAGTTACACAGTATACAGGATCTTACTTAGTACAAATACAGTTCAGCTATACATAAATGTCTACAGCGGAAATAAACAAAATATGTACAATAGGAGTTGAACATCATAAAAAGAAATAAATGATAGAATCCATCTTCAGCTCCAGCTTTCCAGAAAGAACCAGCTAAACCTGAATACAAGGCTGCCCGTGTGGAAAAAGGGGCACCCGAGTTTGAGAGTGAAACAAACTACGAGTCAGTCATGGGACTGGTATGAGAAATCCACTCAACACATATATAATTGGCTAATCACAGGACCACGCCACTTTCGTGGAACGGGTTTACTCCATTGGATTGCCAGTGCTTCAAAACAAATCTTTCTTTTAAACATCGCTATGCTTTTTATAAAAATGAAGCCGTTATAAGACTCAGTTCCCATCACACAATGCAATGCAAACCGGAGGATAGAGTTTTTACCTTATAGCGGCCAAAATATGCTTGATACGAATAAAACAAAGGCAATTGATATTATTGCTAGTGTTTATATGTTTTGAAAACAATTTCAAATCATAACTATCAATCATAGACGGCATTAATGCCCCATACCACTATGTCGCCATATATAGGTATACAATCGAAACCGCATCGTCACGTATTTGGAAATTGGATTTCCGTCATGAACCAAGGCAAAAGATAGTCCTTACCGAATTCGAGACGCTCTAGCCCGCCCCTCAGGCAAGTACTCAGTCAAGCCTTTGGATCGTCAGGGCCGGTCCACCGATGTGGATTAAAATTCCTGAACACTGCGTTTCCCCACCCTTTGGGGTGTAAATGAGCCAACGAATGACTCCATCGGACCCGGATCGTCCGATCAAACCGAGGCGCCTCGCAACAGCAACAACCACATAGGTGAAAAGTATATAAATGTCAGGGCTGGTAGGTCACTGACACCACCCTAGCTAGAAAGAAACGCAGGCCCTCCCTGATGTCCTCTCCCGTTTTAGGTTCATACCGGGGTGTGAGGCTCACGAATTCACGTTATACACAAAGCTACGCCACACAGGCGGTGCTTTGATCATCACCACAAGACTTTGTTTTTCAACAGAAGCCCTGATCACTGCATCTTAGCATGCCACACAGGCAATTCACACCGTGCAACTGATGGCTATCAATCACACAGAACAAATTCCAATGTCGGACACACAGTCCATTTACAAGTCCGTTCTGGGTCTGAACGAAACCGGAGGCACTAAATACCTCGCAAACCCTTCGATCAACACGTACGTCTGAACGATCACCACTCATTATCCATATTTCGGGATGCCTCCCAATCAGGACCTCGGTTACCATCCAAACGAGGTGAAGATCTCCGGTCTTCGACCATCGTCTTCATCTTCGAATTTCAATCGTCGGTCGATTATTCGAAATGAGAATTAACTCGGTCTTTTCAAATAATTCACGTATATTTAGAATTTCAAATCGATTTATTTCAATGGTTAAATTATTCGACAACACCAATTGTGTTCTTTATATAGTTGTTACACCAAACACATTCAACCATCAAACATCACATAAATCAAGCAAATTCAGTTTATTTCCATTCCATATCGCTTACGATATTTTATAACTATTTATCGCTATTTTTATTTATTTTAAAATAGCCATTTTATTCAAAACGACGCTTCGGGCCATAAGGCGGCCGTGGCGCTGTTTTTCTTCAGATTTGATTTACACATATCTGAAAATCTAACCGTTGGATCTTCACAAAATTTACATCATTAGAAAGGTCTTTTCAAAACGAATCCAACGGTTCCAGTTTCGGGAAAATCCGACGGTCGGATCTCCCGGTACAATCGTTTGAATTTTCGATTTCAAAATACGAACTGCCGCGTCGTTATTCGATTAATTATATAATTATATTTATATATATATATATAAATATAATCGCTTCTGGCGCTGTTTTTCTTCAGATTTGAATTAAACATTCCAGACAATCCAACCGTTGGATTTTTACAAGGTTCGTGCCGTTGGAAAGATTATTCCAAGGCGAACCCGACGGTTGAGATTTCGGGAAAATCCAATGGTCGGATTTCCCGTATTAGTCGTTTGAAATCACGGTTTCAAAATACGAACTGCACGGCTTCGTTTCGTTTTAATTTTATTTATATTTATATATTTATATAAATATAGTTCATTCAACAATTTCAATATCGTTTTCACTTCAAAAAATTTTCTAACACCTTAAATTTTGGAAAAATTTCGCCATAACCTCCCCTGCACCGGGAGCATCGGGAAATCGCAAATAGCGTTCTCGGTCCTTCTAATCTCAAAAAGAAAAAGAAGAAGCCAAGCGGCTAGCCAACAGGCTCAAAATCATCACCCAAACAAATCAGTAAATGTGTACCTATTTGTCGGGCACAAAATTTTATTCCTCTTCTCTAGCCCCTTTGCTATCACCTGTTCAATGAATATGCATATACATATATATATACAGTTCTTATCATTTATCCTTTTCTATTCAACTTCATATTTGATTTCTGTTTGGTTTAAAGACACCATTTATTCTAATGTTACATACATAGGTGCAAATCATTTCATTAGCTAATTAATGAATATTTCAACTCATATATGTTTAGTTTGAATAAGTGGCTATTTTTAACACTTCACATTTCAACGATTTATGCATACAATAAAAATGTGATTTTTATTGTAAAACAATTCATTTCAAAACACTATTTTTCTATATCGTTCATATAGTCGATAAAAGGTGATTTTTATTATCAAACAATTTATTTCAAAATATGAATCCCATTCAACACATGAATTTCTAAACAACGAATGAATATCAATTCAACACATGAATGTTTTCAATAGTTTTTATATATAGATAAAAATGTGATTTTTATTATCGAACAATTTATTTCAAAATATGAATACCATTCAACACATGAATTTCTAAACAACGAATGAATATCAATTCAACACATGAATGTTTTCAATAGTTTTTATATATAGATAAAAATGTGATTTTTATTATCGAACGATTTATTTCAAAATATGAATACCATTCAACACATGAATTTCTAAACAACGAATGAATATCAATTCAACACATGAATGTTTTCAATAGTTTTTATATATAGATAAAAATGTGATTTTTATTATCGAACGATTTATTTCAAAATATGAATACCATTCAACACATGAATTTCTAAACAACGAATGAATATCAATTCAACACATGAATGTTTTCTATACAATGAATAAATATAGTTTAAGCATATGAAAATAATTCAAACACACAAATATTATTCAAAATTTCGGCAGCATAACGGCAGGGTAGTTAAACCGGCACCGTCCCTAGTACGGCTCCTCGCTCTACCTTAAAACCTCGCGGTTTTTGACAATGGGGTTCATGCATCTAGTTCGCACGCAGGCGGCATGTATATATTTATTTCATTTCCACAAACTAATCCTAAGTGGTTTCAACCAAATATTTCACAACCACAAATGGGTATTTTTCAACCACCATCAACCAATATCAATCACAAACAATCCCAAACAATCATTCGCTATCAATCAAATTTTCACAACAATTTCAACCAATAAATATCGTCCATGGTTTGTGGACGAGGGGCGTGTATATATATATATATATATATATATATATATATATATATATATATATATATATTTATATTTATATATAGCAATTCACTTTTACTTCACACATATATATATAAATTTTAAATCAGAAATCTCACCAATAGCTATCCAACTGCACGATACTTCCTTTATAGAAATCTTCGCCTTTTGTCGCTTTCGCCCGTATTCTCTACATATGTAAAAATCGAATTTTTACGATGTTATTCAATATATAAAAATATGATTTTTACTTCGACTTTCAATATATAAAAATATGATTTTTACTTCGACTTTCAATATATAAAAATATGATTTTTACTTCGACTTTCGATATATAAAAATATGATTTTTACTTCGACTTTCAATATATAAAAATATGATTTTTACTTCGACTTTCGATATATAAAAATATGATTTTTACTTCGACTTTCGATATATAAAAATATGATTTTTACTTCGACTTTCGATATATAAAAATATGATTTTTACTTCGACTTTCGATATATAAAAATATGATTTTTACTTTTCTACAAATCTGATCTTTTTAAAGTTTAAACCTTTTGCTTTTAACTTAACTAAAATCAGTTTTAAAGTTCAAACCCTTTTCTTTTGACTTAAAATTAAAATCAGTTTTTACTTTTTTTTATTCCTTTTCAAAATCAGTTTTTCTTTTTTAAAAAAAAACAGTTTTTGAATCTTTTAAAATCAGTTTTAAAATCTTTTACAAAAATCAGTTTCATCATCTTTTAAAAATTAGTTTTTAAAACCTGTTTAAAATCAATTTTTAAACCTAAAAAAAAAAGTTTTTTTTACCTTTAAACAAATCAGTTTTAAACTCTGTTTTTATAAAATAAAGATAAAATAATAAAATAGAAAGAAGTACTTACAGAGAGGGGGGAAATGAAGGCGTCGGAGGAGGTGGATGGGCTAGGCGGCGGTCGACAGCAGGCGGTGGTGGTTGCGTGGTTCGGCGGTGGCTCGGTTCGGGGATGTCTGGGTTCGGGGAGAGAGAGGATGGGAGCTGGAGAGAGGAGGGAGGCGGGAGGGTTAGGCGGCGGTCATCGGCGTCGGGTCTCGAGGGGGCGGCGCTCGCTCGTGGGGTGGCGGTCTGTCGATCGGCTTTAGGTTTTTTTTTTCTTTTCTCGTTTTGAAATAAAAGTGAACGGGGGGGGGGGGGGGGGGGCAGAACGAAGATAAAGGGGGGAGGTATTATTTTTTATTTATTTATTATTTAATTATTTATTTTTGCAAAAAGGTTGACTTTTACATACGACCTCGAAACGAGGCCCACCGCCTGTCGTCCATAGCGTTTTACCCCCATTCCGAACACAATGGGATATGTATCGCAAGCCGATTTGATTGTTACAATCAGTTTCCTTTTGAATTTTCATTTAAATCATTATATTGAATTTTAAACGTACATTTCAAATTACTGGGGCCACATACTAACTAGAAAAATTCTCGAAAAATATTTTCTAGCTTCGTATTGACGATACGGTCCTAACAAAACTAGTTTCGTCGAATTCTGAGGCCGTTGGAAAAATGGCCAATTTCCAGTCGATTAAAATCAACTGAAATCGGTCAAACGCGTTTTCCTTTGCCACGCTCACATATTGATTCGAAAAATTATGAAATTTGAAACCTAGCAATAACTTGACACTGCGGATCCAACAAAAGTGGTTTCGTCGAAATCCGAGGTCATTTGCAAAATGTCCATTTTTAAGTGCCTGAATTCCATAGCGACTATTCAGAATTTTCAACTGGACATACCTTTTGATTCCCGCTATCATATTTCGATTGGTCGGATTCGTTAGAAAGATATTATAATTTAGATCCAAATGTTTTTGGTTTCACTAAAATCCGGATTGTTTTGCACCCGGTATATTCAATTGAAGTTTGAAATCGAATTATCGAACTACCGCACTATTTTCAATTCTATATATAATTATAATTAATTATATTCGTTTTCAAATGTCGATTCAACTCAGTTTTCATCGCCATTATTTAAAATATTTATTTTAAATATTTAAAATCCATTATTTTAGCCAATTTAAATTTTTTAAATTGGTTCAGATTTTCTGGGTCGTTACAATCTCCCCCACTTAAAACTTTTCGTCCCCGAAAAGGAATAAAGTCGAAAGTGGTTTGATAAATCTACGATCTCACAATACAACAACCAATTTGTTTCTAATATTCAGAGTATAGAATAAACAATGCACATCCATGGGAAGAAAATAGCAACAGAATAGAGAATTAAATGGTAATGCAAAGTATGACAAATGTACCTTGCACCAGAGTCAATCAGAGATATCTACTCGGCATCTAGGATAAGCTTTCTGAATGCTCTCCTCAGTTTCCCAAGTACAATCTCGCGGATCTCCACTCCATTGCACTTTGACTAAGTGAACCTTCTTGTTTCTCAGCTCTTTGGTTTCTTTGCCGATAATCTTTAGCGGCTCACGCCTCACGGCTAATTCTGGAGTAATTTCAATGTCCTGCTGAGCTGCTTCTTCCACGATCAAGTCTGGATCATGAACGTGCTTTCGAAGTTGAGATATATGAAATACATCATGCACTCCAGGCAACCAGTCAGGCAGTTTGACCCTATAAGCGAGAGTTCCAATCCGTTCCAGAATAGGAAACGGACCAATAAATTTAGGCGCTAACTTTCCAATTTTACCGAACCTGATAACTCCTCTCATCGGCGATACTTTCAAATATACATAGTCGCCAACTTCGAAGGATATATCTCTTCTTCTTTTATCGGCATAGCTCTTTTGTCGGCTTTGAGCGGCGAGCAATCGTTTCTTAATAAAATCGACTTTGTCGGCAGCTTCTCGAATCATATCGGGACCCAACACAAGTCTATTTCCAGGCTCGACCCAACAAGCAGAAGATCGGCACGGTCTACCGTATAATGCTTCGAATGGCGACATTGTCAGACTCGCCTGGTAGCTGTTGTTATAAGAAAATTCAGCCAAATGCAGATGGTCTTCCCATGATCCACCGAAATCTAGAATACACGCCCGCAATAGATCTTCTAAAATGCGATTCACCCTCTCAGTCTGACCGTCTGTCTGAGGATGATAAGCGGTGCTCATGTTTAACTTCGTTCCCAGTTCGACTTGAAATGCTTCCCAGAATTTACTAGCGAATATTGTATCTCTATCACTGACTATACTGAGCGGCACTCCATGCAGTCTAACTATTTCCCTGAAGTAAATCTGCGCCAGACTCTGAGCAGTTCTGTTTGATTTGACAGGTATAAAATGGGCGGTCTTCGTGAAGCGATCTACGATCACCCAAATACTGTCATTTCCTTTTCTGGTTCTGGGCAAACCATCAATGAAATCCATAGAAATATGTTCCCACTTCCAGCCAGGAACTTCCAGTGGTTGTAATAATCCAGCCAATTTCTGTTGGTCGCTTTTAACTAGCTGACAAGTAGGGCATCGGCTAACGTATATTGAAACGTCTCTTTTCATAGCCTTCCACCAGAATGTTCTTTTGAGATCGTTATACATTTTGGCCACGCCAGGATGGATACTCAGCTTGGACTTGTGACACTCATCTAACACTTCCCTTTTGAGCTCGGGAACGTCAGGAACACAAATCCTTCCTTTTAACCTCAAGGTCTCGTCGTTATCCATTTGAAAACACGAGGGTTCGCCTTTCTGAATCCTTTTGATCATTTCCTTAATAAAGTTATCCTCCTTCTGAAGAATAGATATTTTGTCAATCAAGGAAGTCGTGATAATAAAGCTGGCGATCATTACATTCTTTCGACTCAGCGCATCGGCCACGACATTGGCTTTCCCTGGAGTATATATAATTTCAAAGTCATATGCTGCAAGAAACTCCAGCCAACGTTGCTGCCTCAAATTTAAGTCCTTCTGAGTGAACAGATACTTTAATGACTGATGATCTGTAAACAGTTCGAATCTCTCACCGAGAAGATAGTGTCTCCAGATTTTCAAAGAGAATATGATAGCTAATAACTCAAGATCATGAGTTACATAGTTTTTCTCGTGTGGCTTAAGTTGACGGCTAGCATAAGCAATTACTTGGCCTCTTTGCATTAACACTGCGCCAAGGCCTTCTCTAGAAGCATCAGTCCAGACTTTCAAATCTTGGTTGCCATCGATGATGGTTAACACTGGAGCTGTTGTTAATCTCAACTTTAGCTCTTCAAAAGCCTCCTCATTTTCTTGAGTCCATTTGAACTTAGAATGTTTCTTTGTAAGCTTCGTTAAGTGGCCAGATATCTTAGAAAAGTCTTTAACGAACTTCCGATAATAGCTAGCCAATCCGAGAAAGCTGCGGACTTCAGTGGGAGTACTGGGCTGTTTCCAATTTTGAATAGCCGTGATTTTGCTTGGATCCACAGCGATTCCTTCTTTCGATACAACATGGCCCAGAAATTTCACTTCATCTTGCCAGAATATACATTTGGAAAACTTGGCTTTCAATACATTCCTTCTGAGGATTTCTAGAACCTGTTCCAGATGCTTTTCATGTTCGGCCTTTGATTTAGAGAAGATTAGAATATCATCAATAAAAACCAGAACAAACTTGTTCAATACTCCTCTGAATACTCTGTTCATTAGATCGACGAAATAAGCTGGAGCGTTACATAATCCGAACGGCATTACTAACCACTCGTAGAATAAGTCGGGGCCTCTGAACGCTGTCATTGGAACACACTCTTCGGCAATTCGAAGTTGATGGAAGCCTGTAGCTAGGTCCATTCGTGAAAATACTTGTGCTCCATTTAATCGATCTAACAAATCATCAATCCGCGGCAATGGATATTTGTTCTTTATTGTCTGTTTGTTCAGATCACGATAATCCACACATAGACGTAGAGTACCATCAGATTTCGGGACAAACACCACTGCTGCTCCCCAATCAGAGAAACTAGGCCTGATCAGACCTTTCCATACCAGCTGTCGTGTTTGATTGTCTAATTCCTCCTTCTCTTTCAAGGACATTCTTCGAATAGCGTGAACTACCGGCCTTGCATTGGGAATCAAAGCAATCTTGAAATCTATTTCTCTTTGCGGAGGTAAGCGAACAACTTCCTCGAACACATCCGCATAGTTCTTGACGACAGGGATGTCTTTGATGAGGTCAGGAATATTCTCTGTGACTTCAGGAACATTTTCAATTTGGGCTGGAGAAACATTCAAAGCTGCCCAGAAGTCTTTTCTATTTGCATTCTGACCTTCACACGGTATGGTTATATAACCCCCTGATTTAATCTTAGCTCTAACGACTCTCTCGGCGCATCTAACCTCTGCTTCATATTTGGTTAACCAATCCAATCCCAAAATAAGATCGAATTCATCAAAATTCATGACTACAGAGATAATAGGGAATTTATAGCAAGAAAAAGAGACGGGTACTGCACAAACCCAACTAAGATTGATGGAACCTCCAACTGGATTTCGGACAGTCATTGGCTCTTTGAGCTTCTTCAAATTCAAATCCAACTTCTTGACTGCACTCTTTGCAATAAAGCTTCGCGACGCGCCTGTGTCAAACAGTACTTTGACTGGAATGTTTTTGACAGTAAGTGTGCCTTCTAAAACATCGGCCCTTTCTTGACTAGCTGAGGGCTCAGAAGTTTCTGCTACTTCATTCACGTGAACTATTTCAGTCTTTTTCAACTGCCAGCAATCTTGCTTTACATGACCAGCCTGATGGCAGAGATTGCATTTTCTATTCGCTTGAAGTCCTTCTTTGGATTTAAGTCCACCTTTTAATCGCTTCCTTAAGGGCCCGCAGTTTATCGACAAATGCCCCTTCAGATGGCAGTTAGAGCAAGTAGTAGTCGTTGCCGGTTCCTTTTCAGATTTAGCCCTTTTTCTATTGACACTGGGCTTCTTACTGGCTTCAGGAATATCAATTTCAGACTCTGCTTTGTCACTACAACAAACTTCCTCTTCGTCGCGCAACATTCCTTTCTTATGGAGATCTTCATACTGATAAGCCATATAAATCATTTCTGAGAAAGGAAGCTTCACATGCCCCAATACCTTATTCTGGTATTTCCTTTGAAGTCCGTGAATAAATCTAAGATTCTTCCTCTTTGGGTCTTGAATTAGATGAGGAGCAAAGTGAGCAAGTTCGTTGAATTTCTGATGATATTCGGGAATGGTCATATCACCTTGTATCAAATAAGAAAATTCATCACATAATCTCTCGGTCGCTTCAGGAGGAGTAAACCTTTCTAAGAAAATCACTTTGAATCTGTCCCAGGTGATATCACCTTCTGGATTATTCTCTATAACTGAATCCCACCAGAACAAAGCTTCATCTTTAAATGCCCAGGAGGCCAGTAATCTTTTCTGGTCATCCCTCAGCTTTAATGCTTCGAAGATTTTCTCAGCCGAACGAATCCAAGCTTGTTTCTTCATAATAGATTCTTCACCAGAGAACGGTATTCCACCCATATTTCGATATTTGATTAATAGGGCCTCAATACCCGGTTCTGCATTCCTTCTGTTTCTGACACTCATTTTCTAGTACTTCTGCAAATGGCAGATCAAGTGTCAGGTCACAGAAAAGGTATTTTAAAACATAGAAACATATACTTCAAATGTAAATGTGTCTATTGAGGTGTATTCATTCTGCTTTACTCATACTAGGATATTACTGATCCTATCTGTATAGAGTTGCCCGTCCTAGAACACTACTGGTTCTATTTCTGACGAGTTCGTCCAAATGTTATATTCCAGAACAAAGCTTAACCAAAGCTCTGATACCACGATGAGACGACCCGATTTCCCGTTCTCACGGAAACGAGGTTATCTTTGGAATATAACACAGAAACATATAATAGCAGAACAGAATTAAATAAATACACCAGAATGAACAACAAAATATACTGGATAAAAGTAATCATCAGAGTTACACAGTATACAGGATCTTACTTAGTACAAATACAGTTCAGCTATACATAAATGTCTACAGCGGAAATAAACAAAATATGTACAATAGGAGCTGAACAACATAAAAAGAAATAAATGATAGAATCCATCTTCAGCTCCAGCTTTCCAGAAAGAACCAGCTAAACCTGAATACAAGGCTGCCCGTGTGGAAAAAGGGGCACCCGAGTTTGAGAGTGAAACAAACTACGAGTCAGTCATGGGACTGGTATGAGAAATCCACTCAACACATATATAATTGGCTAATCACAGGACCACGCCACTTTCGTGGAACGGGTTTACTCCATTGGATTGCCAGTGCTTCAAAACAAATCTTTCTTTTAAACATAGCTATGCTTTTTATAAAAATGAAGCCGTTATAAGACTCAGTTCCCATCACACAATGCAACGCAAACCGGAGGATAGAGTTTTTACCTTATAACGACCAAAATATGCTTGATACGAATAAAACAAAGGCAATTGATATTATTGCTAGTGTTTATATGTTTTGAAAACAATTTCAAATCATAACTATCAATCATAGACGGCATTAATGCCCCATACCACTATGTCGCCATATATAGGTATACAATCGAAACCGCATCGTCACGTATTTGGAAATTGGATTTCCGTCATGAACCAAGGCAAAAGATAGTCCTTACCGAATTCGAGACGCTCTAGCCCGCCCCTCAGGCAAGTACTCAGTCAAGCCTTTGGATCGTCAGGGCCGGTCCACCGATGTGGATTAAAATTCCTGAACACTGCGTTTCCCCACCCTTTGGGGTGTAAATGAGCCAACGAATGACTCCATCGGACCCGGATCGTCCGATCAAACCGAGGCGCCTCGCAACAGCAACAACCACATAGGTGAAAAGTATATAAATGTCAGGGCTGGTAGGTCACTGACACCACCCTAGCTAGAAAGAAACGCAGGCCCTCCCTGATGTCCTCTCCCGTTTTAGGTTCATACCGGGGTGTGAGGCTCACGAATTCACGTTATACACAATGCTACGCCACACAGGCGGTGCTTTGATCATCACCACAAGACTTTGCTTTTCAACAGAAGCCCTGATCACTGCATCTTAGCATGCCACACAGGCAATTCACACCATGCAACTGATGGCTATCAATCACACAGAACAAATTCCAATGTCGGACACACAGTCCATTTACAAGTCCGTTCTGGGTCTGAACGAAACCGGAGGCACTAAATACCTCGCAAACCCTTCGATCAACACGTACGTCTGAACGATCACCACTCATTATCCATATTTCAGGATGCCTCCCAATCAGGACCTCGGTTACCATCCAAACGAGGTGAAGATCTCCGGTCTTCGACCATCGTCTTCATCTTCGAATTTCAATCGTCGGTCGATTATTCGAAATGAGAATTAACTCGGTCTTTTCAAATAATTCACGTATATTTAGAATTTCAAATCGATTTATTTCAATGGTTAAATTATTCGACAACACCAATTGTGTTCTTTATATAGTTGTTACACCAAACACATTCAACCATCAAACATCACATAAATCAAGCAAATTCAGTTTATTTCCATTCCATATCGCTTACGATATTTTATAACTATTTATCGCTATTTTTATTTATTTTAAAATAGCCATTTTATTCAAAACGACGCTTCGGGCCATAAGGCGGCCGTGGCGCTGTTTTTCTTCAGATTTGATTTACACATATCTGAAAATCTAACCGTTGGATCTTCACAAAATTTACATCATTAGAAAGGTCTTTTCAAAACGAATCCAACGGTTCCAGTTTCGGGAAAATCCGACGGTCGGATCTCCCGGTACAATCGTTTGAATTTTCGATTTCAAAATACGAACTGCCGCGTCGTTATTCGATTAATTATATAATTATATTTATATATATATAAATATAATCGCTTCTGGCGTTGTTTTTCTTCAGATTTGAATTAAACATTCCAGACAATCCAACCGTTGGATTTTTACAAGGTTGGTGCCGTTGGAAAGATTATTCCAAGGCGAACCCGACGGTTGAGATTTCGGGAAAATCCAATGGTCGGATTTCCCGTACTAGTCGTTTGAAATCACGGTTTCAAAATACGAACTGCACGGCTTCATTTCGTTTTAATTTTATTTATATTTATATATTTATATAAATATAGTTCATTCAACAATTTCAATATCGTTTTCACTTCAAAAAATTTTCTAACACCTTAAATTTTGGAAAAATTTCGCCATAACCTCCCCTGCACCGGGAGCATCGGGAAATCGCAAATAGCGTTCCCGGTCCTTCTAATCTCAAAAAGAAAAAGAAGAAGCCAAGCGGCTAGCCAACAGGCTCAAAATCATCACCCAAACAAATAAGTAAATGTGTACCTATTTGTCGGGCACAAAATTTTATTCCTCTTCTCTAGCCCCTTTGCTATCACCTGTTCAATGAATATGCATATACATATATATACAGTTCTTATCATTTATCCTTTTCTATTCAACTTCATATTTGATTTCTGTTTGGTTTAAAGACACCATTTATTCTAATGTTACATACATAGGTGCAAATCATTTCATTAGCTAAATAATGAATATTTCAACTCATATATGTTTAGTTTGAATAAGTGGCTATTTTTAACACTTCACATTTCAACGATTTATGCATACAATAAAATTGTGATTTTTATTGTAAAACAATTCATTTCAAAACACTATTTTTCTATATCGTTCATATAGTCGATAAAAGGTGATTTTTATTATCAAACAATTTATTTCAAAATATGAATCCCATTCAACACATGAATTTCTAAACAACGAATGAATATCAATTCAACACATGAATGTTTTCAATAGTTTTTATATATGGATAAAAATGTGATTTTTATTATCGAACAATTTATTTCAAAATATGAATACCATTCAACACATGAATTTCTAAACAACGAATGAATATCAATTCAACACATGAATGTTTTCAATAGTTTTTATATATAGATAAAAATGTGATTTTTATTATCGAACGATTTATTTCAAAATATGAATACCATTCAACACATGAATTTCTAAACAACGAATGAATATCAATTCAACACATGAATGTTTTCAATAGTTTTTATATATAGATAAAAATGTGATTTTTATTATCGAACGATTTATTTCAAAATATGAATACCATTCAACACATGAATTTCTAAACAACGAATGAATATCAATTCAACACATGAATGTTTTCTATACAATGAATAAATATAGTTTAAGCATATGAAAATAATTCAAACACACAAATATTATTCAAAATTTTGGCAGCATAACGGCAGAGTAGTTAAACCGGCACCGTCCCTAGTACGGCTCCTCGCTCTACCTTAAAACCTCGCGGTTTTTGACAATGGGGTTCATGCATCTAGTTCGCACGCAGGCGGCATGTATATATTTATTTCATTTCCACAAACTAATCCTAAGTGGTTTCAACCAAATATTTCACAACCACAAATGGGTATTTTTCAACCACCATCAACCAATATCAATCACAAACAATCCCAAACAATCATTCGCTATCAATCAAATTTTCACAACAATTTCAACCAATAAATATCGTCCATGGTTTGTGGACGAGGGGCGTATATATATATATATATTTATATATATAGCAATTCACTTTTACTTCACACATATATATATAAACTTTAAATCAGAAATCTCACCAATAGCTATCCAACTGCACGATACTTCCTTTATAGAAATCTTCGCCTTTTGTCGCTTTCGCCCGTATTCTCTACATATGTAAAAATCGAATTTTTACGATGTTATTCAATATATAAAAATATGATTTTTACTTCGACTTTCAATATATAAAAATATGATTTTTACTTCGACTTTCAATATATAAAAATATGATTTTTACTTCGACTTTCGATATATAAAAATATGATTTTTACTTCGACTTTCAATATATAAAAATATGATTTTTACTTCGACTTTCGATATATAAAAATATGATTTTTACTTCGACTTTCGATATATAAAAATATGATTTTTACTTCGACTTTCGATATATAAAAATATGATTTTTACTTTTCTACAAATCTGATCTTTTTAAAGTTTAAACCTTTTGCTTTTAACTTAACTAAAATCAGTTTTAAAGTTCAAACCCTTTTCTTTTGACTTAAAATTAAAATCAGTTTTTACTTTTTTTTATTCCTTTTCAAAATCAGTTTTTCTTTTTTAAAAAAAAACAGTTTTTGAATCTTTTAAAATCAGTTTTAAAATCTTTTACAAAAATCAGTTTCATCATCTTTTAAAAATTAGTTTTTAAAACCTGCTTAAAATCAATTTTTAAACCTAAAAAAAAACAGTTTTTTTTACCTTTAAACAAATCAGTTTTAAACTCTGTTTTTATAAAATAAAGATAAAATAATAAAATAGAAAGAAGTACTTACAGAGAGGGGGGAAATGAAGGCGTCGGAGGAGGTGGAAGGGCTAGGCGGCGGTCGACAGCAGGCGGTGGTGGTTGCGTGGTTCGGCGGTGGCTCGGTTCGGGGATGTCTGGGTTCGGGGAGAGAGAGGATGGGAGCTGGAGAGAGGAGGGAGGCGGGAGGGTTAGGCGGCGGTCATCGGCGTCGGGTCTCGAGGGGGCGGCGCTCGATCGTGGGGTGGCGGTCTGTCGATCGGCTTTAGGGGTTTTTTTTTTCTTTTCTCGTTTTGAAATAAAAGTGAACGGGGGGGGGGGGGGGGGGGGCAGAACGAAGATAAAGGGGGGAGGTTTTTTTTTATTATTTATTTATTATTTAATTATTTATTTTTGCAAAAAGGTTGACTTTTACATACGACCTCGAAACGAGGCCCACCGCCTGTCGTCCATAGCGTTTTACCCCCATTCCGAACACAATGGGATATGTATCGCAAGCCGATTTGATTGTTACAATCAGTTTCCTTTTGATTTTCATTTAAATCATTATATTGAATTTTAAACGTACATTTCAAATTACTGGGGCCACATACTAACTAGAAAAATTCTCGAAAAATATTTTCTAGCTTCGTATTGACGATACGGTCCTAACAAAACTAGTTTCGTCGAATTCTGAGGCCGTTGGAAAAATGGCCAATTTCCAGTCGATTAAAATCAACTGAAATCGGTCAAACGCGTTTTCCTTTGCCACGCTCACATATTGATTCGAAAAATTATGAAATTTGAAACCTAGCAATAACTTGACACTGCGGATCCAACAAAAGTGGTTTCGTCGAAATCCGAGGTCATTTGCAAAATGTCCATTTTTAAGGGCCTGAATTCCATAGCGACTATTCAGAATTTTCAACTGGACATACCTTTTGATTCCCGCTATCAAATTTCGATTGGTCGGATTCGTTAGAAAGATATTATCATTTAGATCCAAATGTTTTTGGTTTCACTAAAATCCGGATTGTTTTGCACCCGGTATATTCAATTGAAGTTTGAAATCGAATTATCGAACTACCGCACTATTTTCAATTCTATATATAATTATAATTAATTATATTCGTTTTCAAATGTCGATTCAACTCAGTTTTCATCGCCATTATTTAAAATATTTATTTTAAATATTTAAAATCCATTATTTTAGCCAATTTAAAAATTTTAAATTGGTTCAGATTTTCTGGGTCGTTACAAGGTCCAAGATTCACTAGTGAATTTTGGAAAGCTTGCATGAGATCACGAGTACACAGTCATGTTTGCGCCAAGTATTCTAGAAAAAGGATAGGTGCAAAGTGGAACGAGAGGCGATGAAGAAATGAGTTCCAGCTCATGTTATGGAAACAGGAAATAAGAAGCTACGAAATCGCGAAGTCAAAGGCGGTCAAGGCATGATGGAATTAAGCTCATGGAAGTGCGGCTCGGACGCGCGCATCACGTCTCTTTTTAAGAGGATATCTTTGATCCTTGGTTCACCTGTAAAGCTTACTTGCATGCTATCGCTTGGTGGATATCCTCTCGGTCCTGTTTCTGTTACAAACCCCGTAAGGAGTTTGACTTGTCTATCTTCTCGATCTTATCTTGGGAACCTTAGGTAGAACGCTATGGATGTAAACATGTATTTGAGGCATGTTATGATTGATATGGTTGCAAGTGGTTGCTCGTGGATGCGCGAATACACGTTAGATACTAGATTGACGCGATCACGTTCCATGTTGCATATGCACGAGCATTTATACTTGTTTATGGATGAAATTGAATGTGTCATCATGCGGTTGTTGCATATGAATGAATGATTGTGCACGCATATAGTATCTATATGACTAAGACTATTTGCATACATGTTGGATTCATGGCACTATACATATTTTTGCATTAGAAAGGTTATTCAGGCCTGATCATTAGCATTAGCTAAGGAACATGTACACACACGTTTTGCATATATTCATACAGCATTAGAAATCATCTAAGGACAATGGTTGCTTGTGGATGATGTTTTGAGTAGATGGATGATGGATGGTAGGATATGTTCTTCCTAACTTGGAGATTTCGGGGACGAAATCCTAAAAGGTAGGGAGAATGTAACAACCCGTATTTCGATAACATGTTAAAACGAGAATCAAGGCAGAATTTAATTTTAAATTCTGAATCAAGTAAAACGGGCTATGCCATTGCGTTCGTCTCGGAAAAATACGCGAAATAGAGTCCGAAATTTTGTAAATCGGAGTCCGTATGACCCGGTTAAGGCCCAAAGAAGTTTTCGGGAAATTTGAGTTTCGAAACATGCAGAGATGGGTCCAGGCGGGAAAATTCCCGCCCAGACAAGTCGACTTGGCTGTCGACAGGGCTGTCGACTTGCAAGTCGACAGGCATGTCGACAGGCAAGTCGACAGGGCTGTCGACTTGCCCTGTCGGCTGATTCTGGCATGGTGCACCTATTTTCTATCTTGGCTAGGTTTTTGGGCCTGGTTTGAAATCTGACGGTTCAGGTTGGTCCTAGGGTTAATTTAATGGCCTAAAACTATCCTAATCTCTATAAAAAGACCCTAAACCTGCCCCTAAACCCTCATTATTCACTCATGTAACTAAACTATGGCCAAATTTCTACTCTCATGGCCTCCACTCAACTATCCTAGCCTCCACTTCATTCCTATGAGAGGTTTCTTGATCATGAGAGTATTAGAGAGTCCCTATGTTAGTATGAGAGCTTCTCAAGTTGATTCCAAGGCAAAAGCTTTGATCTTTGTTCATAAAGATGGTGTTTTTGTTGATTTGGAGCATCCATCTTTGGGTTTTTGGGTGATGGCATGCATAGGCTTCATCACAAGCTTTAGTTTAATCGATTTAGGCCTTCATAGCAATGTAAGCCCTTCCCTACTCTTAGATATTAACCATGAAGTTAAATGTTCATGTTGCAAATTTGGGTTTGATCATTGAGTATGATTTATGCTATCATGTCATGCAAGTTTATGAAGTCATTATCTTGATCTTATGAGCTAAAAGCTACAACCTTTATGTTGAAATGTTGCATTATGCAACATGAGAACCTTCATAATCTTTATGTCAACTTGCATATGAAGTCATAACCCTTATATGATGATATATGCGAGTTTCTAGTCATCATTCCATGTCTTTTGTCACCATGATTCGTTTATGTGCCAAGTTTGGGTTTATGCATGTTTTTGTGAGGCTTAAGAATGTAACATGCAAGCTAATGAACACATTTGTGCCTCATTCGCCACCATGATTAACTTGTGGCTTAATATCCATTTTTGTCATGCCTTTGCCAAGTCTCTTCTTTTAATCCATTACGTGGTTGCGAACGTACATGCGAGTTTAAAAAGCGTTGGGCTCACATTATGGGAAAACATAATGATATGAACATGATTTGGGTGAATGGGTATAAACATGACAACGTGTAACGTTAAATATGACGTGTGTTTATACTTGAAAAACATGAATTGAAATATAACATGGAAGTTGACATGTAAGTATGCATAAAAACATAAGCTTGGGAATTTACCTATTAAGTTAGGTCTACCCATTGGGAATTTACCTATTAAGTTAGGTCTACCCAATTGCTTGAAAACTTGACTATGAACATGACACTAGACTAAACATGAAAATGGCCAACTCGAGGTTGGGTTGAGTTTGCAACGTAAAACTACACGGAACCGACCGGCCTAACTAGTAGTTGCAAACAATAGGACCCAATGTGAGAACTTGGTCATGTTGTGCTTGAACCCGAGGTTAGACCAAGTTGTGGTGTAAAGCTACCCGGAACCGACCGGCTTAACTAGTAACCACAACAAAGTCTAATGTGAGAGGTTGGGGTGCATTAAGTAATTAATGTCACATGATAGGGTTAAGTTAATTTGATTAATGACTCTTAACCAAATATGACATGGATAAAGGGGTTAAGTAAATTGATTACGCTAATGATACTTAACAAAACATGACAAGGTTGGGTAGGTTAAGTGATTTGATTTGCCTAATGACACTTAACCATTTTTATACGACTAGTGGACAGGGATTAAGTTAACCAATACTTAATCAATCCAACATGATAACTTGATAAGGTCAAGTGGGATCGGGTTTGATTTCTTAATGATACTTAACCATGCAAGACGATTAGGGGATGGGGTTAAGTAATTTACACTTAACTAATCCGACTTGGTAATTAGATGGGGTTAAGTAATCCACACTTAACTAATCTAAACACGGTAATTCGATGGGGTTAAGTTAAACACTTAACCGATTTAAACTTGGTAATTCAATGAGGTTAAGTAACCAATACTCAACCAACTTAACGTGATAATTAAATGGGGTTATGCAACTTATACTTAACCAATTATACATGATGATTTGATGAGGTTAAGTAACCTACACTTAACCAATCTAATACGCGGACCTGACAAGGTTAAGTCGCAAGACCTTTTTAGAATATACTTAACCAATCCGACTCGATAATTTGATGGGATTAAGATAATCTATGCTTAATCGATCTAGCAAGATAATCCGATAGGATTAAGGTAAGCTAGTACTTGACTATTTTGACTTGATAGGGTTAAGTCATGAGCCTCTGGGTACACTTAACCAACTTGTGGGACTAAGTCTTGAACTTAAATACTTAGCCAATCTTTGACGTGATTCGTGGGCGGGTTAAGTCATGGACTTGAATGATAACACTTAACCCAATAGACAAACCCTAGCTAGAAGAACTAGGTAGAAAACCGTGGTTAATCAAGGATAACGGGAAAGGAAGCTAAGTGGTAAACTTTAGTTAAGGGTAACTAAGTAATAATTCTTAGCTAAGGACATAGGACTAATTCACAAAGCGATGAGTAACCTGATACGGTAGGTCATCGCTTAGTATAAGAGGAGGAGCAAGTTATCTGACATGGATAAAAGCTCCAGCGCACTGGGTGCCGAAGTGGAAGCTTCGGGGGACGTGAGGATATTCTTGGGATCCCTCTGTGGGCTGCCAGGTAATTATACTAGGCCCATGAGAGGTTAAGGTCTGCGTTAGAAGGACCAAGAGTATGCCTTGGTTGCTATGCGAGCGACCTAAAGACTGGGATGGGTTAGCGTGGAGTCGACGATTCTTGGTTTTTGCCCTGGATAGCACATCGCCGACTACCTACCATCTTTAGTCAATCGTGTACGTGCGGAAAGGCAGGGAACCCCCAACAGACCATGTGCTTGCTATCGAGTCATGGGTGAGGTTGGCCCGTAGGAAAGTGGGGCTATAGTGGGGCCAGAGAGTGGTTCTTATACATGATTTTTCTTGGATTGCCTTTCAGTAGTTGAGGGAGGGGTCACGTGGGACCATAGCCACGGGTACAAAAACAGACCTTGATATCTGCATCGGCAGACGATTTAAAGCTCCCGACTGAGTTCCGTATTTCTTGATTTGCCCTGGCACGGAACTCGGATGGCACATTGGGGAACATGTGCATCTAGACATGGAAAACGATTCACGATACATACGTGGGATCAAGGGCGTGGTTGACGGGTGGCGTAATCCCTAGTGGTCCTAGGTGGCCAAAACCCAAACCGAGACACGGAAACGTTCATTAGGTAGCATAATCCCTAGCGGCCCTAGGTGGCATAAATCCTAAGTGGACGCACGATAGTTCATGGTAGGGAAACACAACTAGATCCAGGGTTGCAGTCCAAAACAACTTCAAGGATAAAACGTTTACATGGGAAAGTCCGTACGGCCTACGACAAAGGACTGAACTTATTCATGGAAAGAAACATACGAGTTGGGAAAACCTACATATGCTATATATTAGGTTGACATGGACCATTACATGACGTTGGGCAAGGGACATTCATGGTTAACACATGACGCGGGTTGGGATACTAGTACGATAGGTGCAGAGCAGATATACAGGATAGATACCATGGGACGTTATACGTGATAGATATCTTGGGATATTATACTTGATAGGAACCTGACGATGTGATACCTTGTTTTGTCTTGACATCGTAATTTATCATGACATCTTAGTTTATCTGAGTTCAGTAGTTCATCCTGTTATTTTGATTTAGCTTATCTATCTTGTTATCATGCTTATGTTCATCTCAGTTTCTCATGTCAGTTAACTTTACTAGTTTTTATACTAATAGTTGATAGGGCTTACTCAGTCTTTTTGACTAACCCGTTTTGTTTCGCCTCTTTTCTTCCGTTTCCCCCCCAGGTTACAGGGAGGAAACACTGCTGTTTAGTTCGGACTTCTTATGCTTGAAGGTCATCATGGATGGCTTGGACTTTTCCTGACTATGGCTACTTTACTGTTTTTATTTGGGGAATAATTTATGAAAAAGTCTTTATGCTTCTTTACTATTGCAAGACAGGTTTTGATGTACTCTGATGTAAAAGGCTTTAGACCTTATGTATTCATGTTTATGAAAGTTCGATTTTACTTCCGCTATTTTATATGTTCTGTCTTGTGATATTTCTGTGCATGTTTACCAATAATGCCCCTCTAATGCTAGTGCATTCCTTTGCGAGTGACCCTAGCGGAGGTCGGGTGTTACAAATTCCATCGTTTATTTCTTTAAAACAATTTCCCCATTTTTATATTTAAATTCACATTTGCACTTAAATATTCAAATTATCAAATGATAATTTTTCCACTTTATTTATAAACACTGTTTATAAATTTATTTCATTTCTCTGCATTATTAATTTATAAACCACGTTTATAAATTCATTTCAAATCCCACATTATCGATTTATAAACAACGTTTATAAATTCAATACTTGTTTTATATTCCAAACATGTTAATATTTTTATAGCCCATTCAAAACTCAAATTCTATTTTTAAAAAAAAAATAGATTTCCCCTTTTAAACCCCAAATATCCCTTTCACGATATTTTTATATATCAACATTTTGACCCCAGTGATATTTAACAATCAAACCACTCAATTATCAATCAACACATCATATATGATAATATATGTGAAAACAAACAAATAAAAATATTTTGAGGAATCCAGTTGGATTCCTCCAACCTGTTTTACTGCATCCACAGACGTTCAATAGAAATAATACCCATCCTGCTTTGTGGCAGGATATCGCGGTATGAAGGTCATCCACTATCATAGCGTGGGACGTATAGGGTAATCATCCGCTAATGGCACCGCGGGCATCCGCTAATGATACTACGGGAATCCAACCCCCAATATATATAATAGCCACAAACACTAATCCTAAATAACTAATATATTTTTAATAATAGTCACAATAATATTTTAATGCAACCAAACAACCATCAAACAGTTATTTTAACGAATAAAATAATTCAGAATAAAATTGAGTGAGATTTACTCACCGTGATTATTTATTTGCTAATCTGATACGATTCTAACTTAAATCAAACGATGTTCAATTTAAATTAAAATCCCAAAGCTGATTCCAGTTGACTTCAAAATTCCCAAAACCCAATCCATTGCGAAGATAACTTTGTCTCGGTTGTAACTCAATTGTTTACGTTTGAATCTGATTCAGTATGAATAAATATAGTCATTACAAATTGACTACAAATTAAGCTGATTTAATTTAATTAAAAGTATTTTGCTAACAAGCTAGTATTATATTTTCTTTTCATTTCCTAGTTTGTATATCTATACAGTAAACATTATAAATTAACTAAATTAAATTATAAACTGATTACATTTAATACCATTTAAGTTCTTCTCCTTTATAAATTAACTAAATTAAATTATAAACTGATTACATTTAATACCATTTAAGTTCTTCTCCTGCTTCCACAAATTGGAATACAATAGCCTACTTCCCATTTTCGAAATATTGTAGCACCCACTACGTCGACTCCTTTGAACCATATGCGAGCACCACTTCTCAAATCAATATCAGAGCTCCCACTGACTTCCCTTCTAAACACTACAGCCATCATCCACCAATTTACACAATCCAACCTTTACAAATTTAAAAACCGAACTCCAGATCCCCCACTTCTACTTTCCACGCAAGCTCAAACTGCCATTCCAAAACATCATCTATTTAAGTCCATCCTAAGTTTCAAACATCACTGTGGGTTTCCCTTTCCCTTCCCAATCTGTCGACCCCAAATCACCAAGTTCAACGTCAATACCTTCAAACCATTCTCAATGGCAATCCATTCTCGATGTCCACCTATAGGGAGTCAATCCAGTATCACACACGCCTCCCCAAGCTGCTTCAAACACCATCACAACACTATTTCAAATCCACATAACCATCGTTACAACTCACGACAGTGAACATCTTGAGTTCCAGAGGATCAAAATCGCACCTCCAAATAGATCGAGCTTCATCAAATCCTCCCCTAAAACGAATGCGACTGCAGCTTCTAAGATTGAACTCGAGGGCCTCGTGGTTTCAGATTCAAATCGCGAATCTTTTATTCATTTTTATCGAAGGATTTGATTTCGATTTCAGTTGGAAAAGGAAACCATTTTTCCTTTTGAACGATTTCAGTTTGTTCTTAACGGAGAAAGAGGAATGTTGATACTTTAATGAAATTTTTAAGAGGATTGGAATTTGATTTCTGAGGAACGAATTGAAAAAGAAACAATGGGAAGGGACTGTCGCAATATATAGATGAAAATACTTGGGCATTAATGTGATTTGAGATAAAGCGATTTTTATTTAATTTAAAAGGATTCTGATTTGATATAAAGTGATTCCTATTCTTTTTAAACAGATATCAATTTGATTTTGTACCTATCAACAATCAAATATCTCGGGGTCCATTAATTTAAACCATGAACCTCTGTTTTAACATAACCACTATTGTTCAACAGTGTAACACTATTCTGAACTAACTGAATATATTTTGATATTTAATTTGAACGTAAATATAAATAACCAAAATAAATTATTACAGAATAAATTTAAATTCAAAAACAAATAAATTCCTTGATAATAAATTATTATTATTATCGTTTAGATTCAAATAAAAATTCATATTAACCATTTGAATCATTTTGACTCCATTTTAAATTCAAATTGAATTATTTGAGATCCTCGTATTACGATAATTATATCGATAATTCAATATAAAAATCAATTTATATTATCAGCTCAATAATATATTCAAAATAAATCGACCAGAAAATCTGGGTTATTGCAGTATGAGACAATTTAATAGCAAAAGAGGTAAAAGTGAAGATGATTGAAAGCGAAGTGCACTACTTAATCAATAACAATGGAAGCAAATCAAAATGTTGTGAGCATAATATCAATTTTCTAAGAAGATGGGGTGTGGAGTTGAAGGATACAGGCTGATATGTATTGATGTTTTTGTGTTATTTTGTATTTGATATGTCATGTTTGACGAGAGGGTGAGGAAGTGGTTATGAGGTTTGTTTGTGATGTTTTGTAATGCTTTTGAACTGAAGTGTACTATTTGTTAATATATGGGTTATATATGTACTCTTTTTCCTTATGTGGTACCTATTAGGGCATGAGATTTTGATAAGGCATATATATGAAGTATATGATTGGTTTTGCAATAAAGTAACCAATTTTCAATATATATATATATATATATATATATATATATATCGTTTAAAGGTGAATTTTCATTATAACTCCAAATCGGACCCAACGAATGTCACCCTTAGCTAAATACCCCCATTGTTGACACAATGGAATATGCTTCGTAAGCCAATTCAATCGTTTTTAACAGTTTTTATCAAAATTAAAATACAAATTAATGTATGTTAAATTTAAACGTACATTTTAATTTACCAGGGCCACATACTAACTCCAAAAATTCCAGAAAAATGAATCTAGCTATGTTTTGAAGATACAGTCCCAACAAAACGAATTTCGTCGAATTTGGAGATAGTTTAAAAAATGGCCAATTTCCAGTCGATCCAATTCAAACTAAAATTGACAAAACACGTTTTCTTTTGCAACGTTCACATATTAATTCCAAAAATTATGAAATTTGGAATCTAGCAATAATTTGACATTCTAGATCCAACAAAAGCGGTTTCGTCAAAAATGAAGGTCGTTTGCAAAATGGCTATTTTTAAGGGCTATATATTATATTAAAATATATATATATTTCATAGCGACTATTTCAAATTTTAAACTGGACATAACTTTCAACTTATAATATGAAATCTCGGTTTCTTACATTCGCTAGAAAGATATAGTTAAATAGATTCAAATATTTCTGGTTTCGTCCAGTTCTGATTTATATTGAATTTTGTACATTCATTTGAAATTTAAAATCGAATTTTCAAGCTACCGTGCCATTTCAGGTTCGTTTTATAATTAAAATAAATTTATACGTTCTAACTTCGATTTAAATAAATTTTTATTCATTTTTATTTAAAATAAATCATTTTAAATATTCAAAATCCATTAAAATAGCTAAAAATAAAAAAATTAACTTGGTTCTGAAAATCCGGGTTGTTACACATGCTTTGTGTATCTTCATGCATAAATCTGAACTTAAAAAAAGGGTCCGTTTGGCACAAGTCCCTATTAAGTTTCAAAATTAGGCTCACATCCGGTCTAACTTTTCATGTAAATTAGGTCCCTATTTTTCGTAAAATCATCAAAAAAAAATCATGAAAAATCATTATTAAATAAAACACGTACACACCGAAAAAATCAGGTGTTAAAACAATCAAAAACCACATTAAAACCCAAAATAACACAAAAACAGCGAAACAATAGGTTTTTGCATCAAAAGATGCACCTATTTTTAAATAGTTGCATACATTCATGCTTATATTTCAGCGTTGCGTCCAGCTGCAATATAAATGCTTACATGTATGTAGCTAAACAACAATATACGCATCCTTTTATGCATATATTCAAATCTGGCCTTTTTTTCAAGCATTCGCCGTTTTCAGACATTGTTGCACACATGTATGCTCTTGTACAGAATACATGCATGCATTTATGCACATATTTAGAAACCTTCACCCCCTTTTAATTTGTTGCACACATGCATGCATATATATAGAATAGTTGCATTCATGTATGCAACTTTCTGTAACACATAAATCTCAGTTCAACTTTGTATGCATATTGTAGTTATTTGCTAATATTTGCATACATGTATGCATATATTGGTTCAGATTTTCAACAGAAATACACTATATGAATATATGCATGTATGTATGCTACTATTGGCAATGGTTACACAGAAGTATGCAACTCTTTTTTTTTTTTTTTTTTTTTTTTTTTTTTGCGAATGCTTCTGGGAAAATTTCCAATTTTTTGAAATTTTTATTAGTCACTGGCGCATTTTTTTTTTGGCCAAATGAGTAAAAGGCGAAGTGGGCATGGAAGCAGGCGAAAGAAGATAAAAAAAGGAGCGGCACCTTAATTCTAGGGACCGGATATGCATTGAAAGTATGGGGGGACGTGCACTTAATTTAATACTAAAATAGGGATGTGAGCCTAATTTTCACTTAAAAAAATGTGTTTACACCTGAGCTTGAACTTGAGCTGTTTTGATGCACTGCTTGCCCATTTGAATTTTCTGTGCTCATCTAGATCTCGGATCACCTACTTGACCTATCCATGCTTGTTCATGTTGTTTTAATATGTCGTCCATGCCGACTTGTGCTCGACCACATTTTCTTGAAACTAATGTACAGGTATATATGAGTTATCTTGGCTAGTTGACATATGTTGTGTTGTTTGAGCTTAGTTCCCAATCAAAAACTGTTTCATGCACACTGATTTAAACAGGCTTCCATATGAGCACTTGTAAATGCAGTTCCATGTATATGAATCCATGTTCTACTGGCATGTGTTTGTGTATCACAAATGCTTGAGTCTTTCTGCACTTTTGTGTTGTTGTCTTCCATTTAGCCAAAATCTATTTTACTGCTTCACATGTATAGTCTGTCACTTGCACTTGCTGTTTACAAACATGGACACCATGCTTCATGTTGTTTTGGCTATAACTATGAAATTTTGTTTATTGTACTCAGCCCATTTCCATGTATAACATGTTGTTCCTTGCTGTGTAAACATGAGTTGCATTCTATTTAGCTTGCATATGAACATCTTCACCTAACCACTTGACATATGTTCACCGTGCTGATTTGTAAATTTGTGTCTTCATGCTGCATTTGCCTTTGACCATATTGCTTTGATCCTTGCATGTACATGTACATTGACCTGATCTTGTTGCACCATTGTATAGCATTGCTACCCGACTATGCTGTTGTGTCCACTGCTCCATTTCACTGCCATGTTGCTGAGTTGTATGCATACATATGTGTGTGTGTATAAATATATACACATACATATGTGTATACATATATGTGTGTATATACATATACACACATATGTGTATATATATGTGTGTATATGTGTGGCTACATTGTTCTGTGTTCATGGATACTTACGGCATATCTGTGTTGTCAAGCTTTACCTGACACATCATATTCGATATATTTGTCCCTGCACAGAAATATTTGTATATACATACACATGTATGTGTATACATGTATAGTGCACGTGTAGATTATATATATGTGTGTGTATATATATATATATATATATATATATATTTGAGCACTATAGGTGATTTGTCTACCTTGTGGTATTTACAGTGAATCACTATGAATATCACAAGCTGCCTAGACATATATGTGTGTGTGTGTGTGTGTATCAGATCAAATCATGAAAAATGATGAGAAACATACCAAAATTCAGAGGCAAATAAATTTTTAAAATCAAAATTATATCTGCATGTATTCAGTTTCATTTCTATTGTAGTGTACTATGTGTGTCTTTCATGTGACAGGTAAGCAGATGATGACTGGACTGACAGTGAGCTGTGAAGACAGAAGACAATGAATGAGTACAATTTGTCTGTATATGAGTGAGATGTCCGTATAGCTGAGTGTGAGTGTTATAGGGAGGAACTATGTACTGAAATTGAATGTATTGAAATGTATATCAGTGAATGTATACAAATAGTGGAATTGTAAATCTATACTGTTTAAATTTTGAAATAAAATATTATATTTAAACAAAATGTGAAAACCCGTAACTTCCCCGGTAAGGAAAGCCCAAATGATCTTAGAACACGACAAAATAGAACGCAGACGGAAGAACATTTCATTGTATATTGCAACAATTCCACAATAATACAAGAATATACAGAGTATGAATAAATATTACACAACAGAAAATATCAGAGATTACAATAAATTACATAGCAATGGAAAATAATACAATACACAACTAGAAGTAATACGCGGATACAGAGCTTTCCGAGTATCGCTCCAGCTGTAAAACAGGACCCTGTGGATATAAATCTGCAAAACCCAAAATTACTAGCTGCCCATGTCAAAATAAGGGCACCCAGAGTTTAGGTTAAAACAATAAACTCCAAGTCAGTCATGTGACTGGTGTAAGAACTAAAACAGTTATTAATCTTTATTTTTAAAGTTCGGTAAATCAAGGGACCACGCCGTATAACACGGAATGGGTCTCCTCCCAAGAATACCAGTGCATAAAACAAACAGTGCAATGCTAAGAAAAGAAAAATGAAGCTGTTATAGGACCCAGGTCCCATCACATAATGCAACGCAAGCCGGAGGATAGGGTTTTACCTTATAACAGCCAAAGAATGCTTGATACGTTTTAAAAACAAGTCATTTGATACTATTATAAGTGTACAGTGTCAAAACAATTTCAAATCATAAGTATCAATCATAGGCGGCATGGGTACCATATATCATGTCGCCAATACTAGGCTCTACAAATAAAACCGCAAAGTCACGTATTTGGAAATTGGATTTCCATCTCTGAATCGAGGCAAAAGATAGTCCTTTACCGATTCGAGACTGTCTAGCCCGAGTCTCAGGACCCAGACACAGGTGAGCCCTTGGATCGTCAGGGCCTGTCCACCGATGTGGATTAAAATGCCTGAACACTGCGTTTTCCCACCCTTTGGGGCGTAAATGAGTCCAATGACTCCATCGGTCTCGGATCGACCGATATATCCGACGCGCCTCGCAACTGCAACAACCACATTAGTCAAACTCGTCAGGGCGTGTAAAAACACTAACGCCACTTCTATCTAGAAGGAAACGCATGCCCTCCCTGAGATCCTCTCCCGTTTCTGGTTCACTACCGGGGTGTGAGGCTCGCGAATCAATGTTACACAAAGCTATGCCACACAGTCCGTGCTTTGATCATCCACCACAAGACTTTGCTTTTCAACAGAAGCCTTGATCAATTGCCACTTAGGCAAGCCACACAGGAAATTCACTCCATGCGATGGATATCCATCAATATATAACCCCTGAGCTCGTACGTCTCAGAGAAGGGCGTTAAGCAAGAGAATAAAATCTCCGCCGCCAAACAGATATATATTTAATAGAAATCAATCACACAGACTGAAATCCAATATCAGACACACAGTCCATTTACAAGTTCGTTATGGGGCTAAACGAAACCGGAGGCACCTAGTACCCCGCATCTCCATCAATCCCAAGTACCTCTGGACGATCACTAACCGATTCCCTCCTCTTGGGTGTACGACCCAATCAAGATCATCAGTAATCACCCAAACGACGTGAAGACCTCCGGTCTTCAACCACCGTCCTCATCTTCAACACCACATCAAATCAGTTATTCAGAATGGGATAAACCCGGTCTTTCCGAATAACTCTCGTATATAATAAACAAGTGTTACACAAACACAACATACGCCTCATTCCAATTCAGAATATTCTTTTATTCAAATATTCCTACACTTTGGGAAAGGTTCCCATTAATTTTATCAAAGATAAATTCTTTAAATTTATTCTTTAATCTCCTTTGAATATCAATTCAAACTAGTCGGGATTAGCAAACCACACCGAAGTAATCATTTGTTTTATTTCCCAATCCCAACCTATTCACCCCATGAAGTAAAGCTGGTAATACTTCATCTCTAACACCACAGTGTTATCGGTAAATTCAATTACCATTTCACGTTCAAACCTAATTAAAGATTTAACTATCGCCTAGAGTAAAACTGGTGATACTCCATTCTCGATCTTTTCATTCTAATTAAAGATTCATTAAAACTCCACTTAGTTTTAATCTTTAACTGGGTTAAAGAATCAGTGTCATTTAAAACACGGTTCACAATAAACCCAAAATCACATTCCATTAATTATTGGGTTATAGAACAAGTGTTATTTAAAACACTGTTCACGATAAACCCAAAAAATCAATACCAATTCATTTCCAATTAAATATTATTTAATTGGTACCCTTCATTAAATCTAAATAAAAAGATTTAATCTTTTTCTCAACTGGGCTTAAGTACAATGTTAATGAAGACACCATTCACGACAAACCCAAATCACATTTGATATTAAATACAAGGCTCTGAATAGAAAATATATCGGCTTATATTCAATATCAAATTCTATGACCAACAAATATCGTATTGGAAATAACGATATAAATATATCTTTCAAATTCCCATAACAATACCTATATCATCACGAAATCCAACATCGAAATATTCCAAAGACATTTTCGATTCAAATCCGTTCCAATTCAATTATTGGAAATTCTAGTTACTTTTAAAACCCTTTTCAAATTCAATTTATTTATTTAAAAATAAATAGAATTATAATTCTAGTTCAAAACTAGTTCATTTCAATAAAAATCTATTTTTAACTTTTCAAATATGGAGTTTTTCATCCCAATTCTTCCCAAATCATTTCTTATGATTTTATACAAATTCTTACTATTTTTAATAATTTTATCAAGGCCCGTACAGTCGATTTCCATCAACGGCCATCGAACTGCACTTACAGCGACCTTTTCCAAATTTGATTTGGACATAATTCCAAATCCAACCGTTAGATTTCTAATTTCTAATATTCATTAGAAATCTCTTTTCGATACAAACCCAACGGTTCTGGTTTTAGGAGAATCCGACGGTCGGATCTCCCGCAATATCCATTCGAAGTCAATGGTCGAAATTCACGAACTACCGCGACGCGTTCTATTCAGGCCGTTATATTATATATATAATATATATAATATATACTTCATTGATTACCTTTTAAAACATATTTTATAAATTGTTTTAAATTCGTTTTTGAAACGATTTCAACTTCATTTTCAAATTCAAATCAAGATTGAATTTTTCAATATAAATTCGTTTTAAATTCATCTCAAATTGATTTCAATTTAAATCGATTTTTAATTTAATTTCAGTTCGTTCTCAATTCAATTCAATTTCAATTCGAATTCATTTCTATTCAATTTCAATTCGAATTCAATTCTATTCAATTTCAATTCGAATTCATTTCAAATTGATTTCCATTCAATTCGATTCGAATTCATTTTCAAAATATTCAATTTTGAAATCAATTTTCAATATTCATTATAAAAATGAATATAATCGATATAAATATCGTTTGTGTCAAAATGGAGTCAATCTAATCAACACGACTTCATATATTTCTATTTTCAAATATTCTATTTCAAATATTTCTATTTTCAATTATTTCTATTTTCAAATATTCTATTTCAAATATTTCTTTTCAAATATTTTATTTCAAATATTTCTTTTCAAAACTGGAATGAGGCCCAATCAATTACCATAGATTTTATTTCTATGGACTTCCATACAACGCATGTATATATCAACAACGACAAATAATTAACCATCATCCAAAGTGCATTCTACACTATATAAGCATCAGATATAAATATTCAATGCTTATAACAGTCTGTCAATCAATCGATCGGAGCCCCCAGCGACGCCACCCATCGAGTTTTCTCATTTTTTTTCCTTTTATCCTTTTATAATTTAAAATAAATATTTATATTCTAACGATGATCTATATAATATGTACGTTCGAATTCTATTCAAAATAAATTTCTCGTCGATATTATTTAAATTAATTCATTTTAAATAAGCAAAATTCGCTAAAATTGCCAAAATAAAATTTTTAAATTGGCCTAGATTTCCGGGTTATTACACAAAATACTTGTGTAAATATTTGAATTTATGTATAGATGTATTCGATTTAAATATAAATATTATATTCCTGTCAGAGATGTAGATATGAAACAGTACAGTAACAAACACATTTATAATAATATATATTTGGTCGTTATCATCAAAGGAAAAATCATATGATTGTGTATACAACAACGTTATATACAACAAAAATAAATACATATACAATGGAAGACTGAATGCATAATCTTACTAAAACATTATTAACTGACTGAAAAGAAAATAACATGACTATAGAATAGCATATAGACGGCTAAATCCCAACGAAATTCAACTCCAATAGAACAGTATCCACAGTTGAAATACTCAGGCTTACCCAAGTATTATGCAAAAAAACAACACTCGAGTCAGGACTAACATTCTCATATAAATGAATCAACTTAAGTGAAACTTTTAAATAAAATGCATTAGAAACTTAAAGGATATTTGGGATTCCATCGTTTAAGGATCTGTGAAATTAATACATATAATATAATAAGCTATTGTAATAATGTCTACTTAGTAAAATAAATATATCGAAATAGCATAAGTAGGATTGCATCTTTACCCTCATACCATTTATAGGCATCATAGTCTATACAGTACCGTAAACTCACCGTATACTAGTGGCATCAAGTGGCACTCCATGCAAAATAACACAAATCAAAATCGTAGGTGGCTTGATTAGGATAATATGACAAGGAATGCAAAGCAATACCCAGTATAGGATTTTACAAGTTGTATTCACGGACCAGTGGTAACGCATAGCCACAACTACCACTAACCTCGAAACATACTCCCATAATTAAAGGGTTCACCTAAATCATTCATAAAGGAATACAGATAGAATCAAAAAAGCATGTTTGATTAAAGGTGGTCACAATATAGCTCATGTTTTAGTCATTTTAATTATGACCCATAGGTCAAGGCTATCCATCATCGTTCTCTTTCTTCCAATCCAGTAATCATCGTCTAAACACCCAACTTCATTTTGGATTCTCCACTACTTATTCAGTTGTCAAAGTGGTATAAGTTTTGGTGGAGGGTATTAAAATAACTACTTTGGTCTCTTTAACAACCAAATGTTTACATTTTACACATCGCGATCATCAAACTTGAAATTGTATTCAAGTATCATAAATCAATTCGAGTATTAATTTAAAAATCATTTACTTAGAATAATTCATTATTAGTTTCAACTAGGATTTCAAATCTTATATTTACAAATATTCCTTATCAAAAACAATTTGAGTTTTAGATTCCAATTTACACAAATATTATAATTACCTGAATTCTTATTTTGTAATCACTTTTGGCTTAATAGTTCTGATTGGACATGGATTTTATTTGAATTTATAAAATATACTTAGAATAGTTAAATTTGAAAATCGTATATATATATATATGCTTATATAATTATTTATATAATAGTTATTAAATTTTAATGGTTAAAACGGTTTAAATTTATTGGTTATAAGTAGTTTGTGGAAAACCAAACAATAAGGAAGCATATGTTTTTAATAAAATATAGTTTGATTCAAATAAAATGATCCAATTCGATCAAATCCATATTTCAAAATCCAACTTTCATCCATCTGGATTTCATATTCTTATTCAAATCAGTTTCCCATTTATTGGTACAAATTCAATTTTTTACCTTATAACTAGAATTATTATCTCAAACCATTATTTCAAGTTGCGTTTCAACTTGGATTCCATGTTCATTTCATTATATTTAATTTCGACATAATTTCAACATTTAGTTGTTTAATTATCTCTCAAATCATGCTTTATTAAATTCCAAACTTCCTATTTTTCACAACGTAAAAAATCTAATGTTAGATTTCTCTTAAGTAAAACAAATTCTTTCCATTCACTTAAATTTAAACCAATGATTACATCTTAACATATAATTCTTCTTTAAATTAAATTTTAAGAAAAATACTTAATTAAATATTCATATCAAAGCAATTTTTTGTTAAACTTTCAAAGCAAATCCGTTAACCGAGTAATCTTTATATTGAGTCAAGCACTTTTAATTAGATCATTATATAAATTTTAGTTATACTATCTTAAAATCAACTTTCACTAAAAATCTAGTTTAAATAAAACTTTATATTTAAATGTTAACTTTTACAACTATATTTCTAAACACCTTTCATTCAAACAAATTTTTACTTAAACTTTACGAAATTCGAGTAAATTAAAGAAAATTCTTCCAACATTTCTTTACAAAATATTTAAATTACATTTTAAAACCTATTTATTAAAATCGATACACAATCATAACATTATAGAAAAATAGTTTTTTATTGGCCACGTCGTCCATATATAACTTTCTATTCTATGGTCAAGTGAACTGGGTATTTATCATTTCAACACGTTTAATTAATTCACCAGGTATATATCATTGCAACCCAAATCACAATTCAGTTTAGTTTTTATTTCTAAATCTGTACAGTCATTCAGGTATGTATCTGTTAGACCAAAAGTAGGTTCTATCACCCAAATAAGTGATAATTTCAAATAAAATAGAAGTAAAAACAGTAAGAACACACGATTTATAGTGGTCTGCCTTTAAAGAGCCTACGTTCACTTTATACTTTGTTGATTGATGATATGAATATGAACACAATGTTGAATTTCACTCAATCTCTGTAACACCCCGTAATTTTAACAACACTAAAAAGGATAAATTAAATAATAATTAATTTAATATTCAAAATTAAGGGAAAAGAACAACTCCATTGCGTCCGTCTCGAAATTCTGGTTAAGATAGACATTTGGTTTGCGTAAAACGGACACCGTGTGAAGAAGTTATGAAGGTTTGAAGTTTGCATACGCGCAAGAGAATTATATACACATATAATTAATTCAGAAAACAGTTCAAAAATCAAAAATCAGTGACTAGCAAAATTGCTGCCCTTAGGGTGTCGATCCCTCAAGGGGGTGTTGACCCATAGGTCAACCCCAAAAAGGGGGTCCCCCCCCCCCCCCCCCCCGCGGCAGAATAAAAATTAAGGTTTCGGGGCTATTTTTGGCTATAAATATGGCCTCATTTCTCGAGTTCTTCACACTTAAAATAATGGAGGACTACATGATGTCGGTGCCCAGACTGAATCAAACCTTTTTCCTTCTTCTGCAATCAAGATTAATCAAGTTATTCAAGTGTAGATATGTGATTCAACCTCTGCTATTCTTCTTCTATCTTTCTAGATACAAACACTGTGAGTTTAAGTTACTTTAAGTTACTTTAGGTTTAAATAATTAAAAAGTAAAACATGATATGACTGTAATTTGAATCTATACCTGTGACTACTTGAATCATATCAAATCTGTAATAACTTGTGAATCCATGATATTGTGACATAACTACGACTCGGATCTTAACTTTTATCATGTTAGATCTATCTTTGATTATAGGTCTGATTCACTATTTAGATCATCTTGTACCTATCATATTGTGGTTCAATTGGATCTGTTATTAATTGGACGTCTAAATTATTGTTTATATCTTATCATGCCTATTATGACACCCCTATTATGTTAGAACTAATTCTATCGTTTCATATTCACCATATATGTTCTTATATGCCCATCTTATCAATATGCCACTATGTGTTTATGTCAATCTTGTTAGTATAATCATTTTTGTCATCTTCCCTTCATCTTTCCTTTTTATTTTATATACCCAAGCTACTTTCGAGCCTAGGCATGCCGCAGAAATATGCGAATGCGCTAAACGGGGAATGAGGGGAAAAATTGAATTGGGCATAACTTGTAAATGGGGAACTTGGCATAACTTCAATAATGTTTTTGAATATGAATATAGGGCATATAATTCATATTTTCACACGGGCAGCCAGTAGTCTAGTTTTGTAGTTATGATTCGTTGGAGTGAGGCTCAAAGCACTTTTCGAGTTGGAGTCTACGTTAGAGTTTGAAGCTTTTGCTGTATCACTTTGTTCTTCCGCTGAGAGTATATGTATATCTTTTTTTCCGCTGTATATATGGTGTAGCTCTGATATTTCATGTAACTCTGATGTAATATTGTTTTTCAGCAATGAAAAGTTCTGTTATTTTGTTCAATGTATGTATGTACCCATAACAAATTCTTCTTTCTGAATGGCTTAAGTTGGTTTAATTACCGACAAGAACCGGGCAAAAGGCGGGTCGCTACAGTTGGTATATATATATAGTGTGGAAAACCATTTCGCAAATAAATGTATTAATCCTAGACAGCAGAAGACCCATAATATTATGTCGCCATATATATATATATATATATATATATATATATATATATATATATATATATGGCGACATAATATTATGGGTATTATGCCATCTAGGATTAATACATTTATTTGCGAAATGGTAATTTGATTCGAACCCTTATTCTGATATTAAACTTTCACCTACGACCCGATTTGAGCATATGCAATTTAATTTCTCGAACAAAGCCAAAACATTTCATATCCCGAAGTTGTAAATCATTTCGTAACCATAATTTACAAATACTTATCATTTTCTAAACATTTCAAAATAATGGGATTCTAAGTCTAAGAGATCATCTTGAGTTTTTAAAAATTGAAATTTATAGGTAAGATTTATTTTGCTTATGTATAATTTAACGAACTCTCCTTTTCGAGGACGAAAATTTCTTAAGTGGAAGAGATTGTAATGAACCAGGATTTTTAATGATTAAAATATAATAAAAATTTAGTTTTCTAAATATCAAATGAATTTAATAAGGTATAAATGCAAATATTGTTTAAAAATATGAACATAATTGGGAAAAAGAGGCATGAAACCAATAACGACATAGGTAAAAATTAGCTAATAATGGAATGCCTAGGATTACAGTAATTAGAAACTATAACTGCGCCTAGACACGAGGTTAGATTACACTTATGGTGGAAGTCTGCCCCGAACTGCGCGGTATATCTAGCGACCACAAGTGGTGAATCTTGGGGTCTAGATGCACGAATACGGGACGTGCTGAGATACGAGGTTATGCCTGACTTGTAGAAGAAATCTGCCCAGAACTGACTGGCATATCCAACATCCACAAGTGGTAGGCTTAATGTGAGGGGTCCAACACATTATAACCATAAATGGACATGGAAATAAATTGGAATACTTGACCTAGCTAAATTCATAGGGATTGTATGAACATGAACTTGAATAAGGGTTTTGTAAACTTGGTTGAAACAATGGGTAGGTTAAATAAATCTAGGTAAGGTGGTTAATATTTATATATAGGCCACAAACTCAACCGGTTGGGGTTATGTAATTAAAGACACCGTTATGTAAGCATAACATGTAGAAATGATGGGGTTATGTAATTAAAGACACCAATAGTATACATAACCTATGGAAATCCTAGAGGGGATACAAGACAAGGGGGAGAGCTTGTATGATCTTGTGTGTGGGACCCGTTTGAGTCAGTAACCCATAGAACAGTATCAGACGAGTACTCCGCCCCAGGTCAGAGTTGGGACATGCTTACTGGGCTGATAGTAAGAGATCCAAATGTGAAGGACAGTGTGGGCGGTGCAAACTGACCGGGACATGTGCGTGCATGTCCTGGAAGAAGGGGATAAGACGACCGTGACACTAGTAGATATGGTTGTGAGCATCATGAAGGGTTGCCACTTTAGGAAGTGATACCTCCTACTGTGGGGCCAACACAGGGTATCTACGGAGTGGGGACCCGATCGATTAGGGTAGTGGTTAGGGTACATCTAGACTCTTGTAAAGTTTAGGAGCCTGTTAGGATTGGGCTGCATGTGGATTGTATGGGCTTAAAACCTCTCACTAGAAGTACGCGTAAGTCTACCATCTTATAGTTGTTGGGATCATCTTATTATTGTTATACTATTATCGGTGCAGAGTAATCTTTAGAGAAGCGTACACACTCTTATCATGTTTACCTTTTCATACCTGCCTTTTGTGGCGTTACTTTTCTTATCCACTTATTATGCCTATCATGATACTTTTACTTATTTACTTGCTAAAAGTAACTGGACATGTCAGACTTTATGTCTGACCTTTTTGGTTTCCTCTGCCATCTTCCGTTCCCCCCGTCCCGTTCTCAGGGAGGGAATACTCAATTTTGACCAGGATTCTTCTATCATTTGGTGGAGTTGCTTAGATGTATTTCTCAAGCTCCTATATTTGCTACTACAGCTATGTTTTATTTGGCGATTTTGCTTCTTTTATTTTGTACTCTGATATTTAAGTACAAGACAGAAGTTTTATGATGTACTGGTTTTTATGTAATTTAGACATATGATGTTTTGAACCACGATGCTTTATGATTAATAAAGTTTGCTTTTATTCTGCTACTGTTTTTATATCTATCTTGTAATGTTTCTGTTTCTGTTTACCTATAATGCTTCTCGAAACTTAATGCATTCTCTTAATGAGTGACATTAACAGACGTGTGGTGTCACACTTGGTATCAGAGCCGAAGATTACTAGATTAGATAAAAGTTTTTGAAAATTATTTTCAAAAAGGTTTTAAAAGAAAGCATTTTCAAAAGAAAAGTCTATTTTGAAAAATATATTCCCCAAAGCCATATGTAACATCTCTCGATTCTCCACTTGATTCCTTTTTCCTTTTTGATTGGGGAACCAATTCTTCCCGAAAGGTGTCCCCATCGCGGCATGGTTCTGTAGGCATGTTAAGACCGCGGTACATGTCGAAGGGCAGTGAAGTGCCTAACCTCCATCTGTAGTTGTAGTAGTTTTACCTATGGCTATTTTTCTCGAGTTTCGTAAGCATTTCCATGCGATAGAGGCATCTCTAGGGAGACTTATTAGCTTGTTACACAAGGATGGTAAAAAGGAGAATAAGGGAGTTAGGGCTAAAGAGCGCAACCCAAGGATGAGAAAAATAATGGACCAGGAAGGGAACATAGATAAAGTTCAAATAAAGGCAAGAAGAAATGTCTTGAGCACTTGGATCATTTGGTTAAGAAATGCAGAAGTAGGAAGAACGTTTTTTTTTCATTATGGAGAGATCGGACACTTTTCAAAGGAGTGCTCGAAGAAGCAAGGACAAGATCAAAGGGCATGATCTTCTGGAGGGCAGGTGCATGCTCTCGCGACCAGTGCTCCAGATAGAGGTAGGAAAATTTCCGTTGAAAGTTTGATTTCTCTTTCCAGTCATCCTATTAGATCTCTTTTTGATTCTGGCGCTTCACATTCATTTATATCTCGTTCTATGGTTGAGTCTCTGCACCTAAATACTAGTACGGTAGTGGATCCCGTAGTTGTCTCAAACCCCATTGGCGGTTCGTCTCATTTGTCTATGATTTTTTGGGGTTCGAGAATATCTGTGTTAGGAGTCAAGTTTGAGTGCGACGCTTATGTGCTCAGTTTTATGGGCTATGGTTTGATTCTAGGGATGGATTGGCTGACCATGTATGGTGCCATTCTAGATTGTGAGAAGAGGGTCATTAGACTTTTGACTTGCCATGGGAGGACACTCGAGATTTCTTGTGACCCACAAAGATCTGTTATGCTTTGTTTCCTATAGTCTCTAGATGTATCTATCAATGATCTGCAATCTATTCCAGTAGTCCGTGATTATTATGATGTTTTTGATGAGGTAAGGGGTTACCTCTGAGGCGCGAGATCGATTTTCGTATATATTTGGTGGACAATCCAAAGCTAGTTGCATTACATGTGCTCCATATGGCTCCAAGGGAAAGGAGGGAGCTTAGCAAGCAAGTAGGGGAGCTACTTAAGAAAGGATTTATTAGGCCAAGCATATCTGAATGGGGTGCTCCAATAAAATTCGCTACTAAGGTGGATGGTTCGCTTCTCTTGTGTGTGGACTATACAGAGTTAAATAAACCCACTAAGAAGAATAGGCACCCACTTCCGAGGATTGTTGACTTGTTCGACCAGCTTGTCGATGCCTCGGTATTCACTTAGTTAGACTTGGCCATGGGGTTTCATCAGTTGAGGGTGGCTGAGGACAGTATAGATAAGACCGCTTTTAGGACTCCAGATGGTTTCTTTGAATGGCTGAGGATAGTTGGGTGTTTCGAGAGTTTCTAAATAAATTTGTCGTGGTCTTTGTTGATGATATCTTGATCTTCTCAAAGAGAGAAGAAGAGAACGCCCAACATTTGAGAGAAGTTTTGAAAACTCTTCGTGTGCATTAGCTTAAGGAAAAGTTCTCCAAATGCCATTTTTGGAGAAAAGATTTAAGATTTCTAGGGCGTCTGGTTTCTAAAGATGGGATAACTGTGAATCCCGCAAAGGTAGTTGCAGTTCAAGATTGGAAAATCCCAAAGAATGCAACGGAGGTAAGAAGCTTTCTTAGATTGGTAGGTTATTATAGGAAGTTCATTAAGGACTTTGCAAAGATAACAGCCCCACTCACCAGGCTAACAAAGAAGAATTTGGTGTTTTCATAGGATATAGATTGCGATGTTTCTTTCCAACGATTGAAGAGGGCTTTGACAACAGCCCCAGTCTTGACCTTGCCTGATGGGAACAATGTATTTACAATATACACTGATGCATGTGGTACATGGCTTGGTGCAGTTCTGATGCAAAAGGGAAAGCTAGTGTTATGGGGGTAGACAGCTAAGAGTATGAGAAGAACTACCTATACATGATTTAGAGCTAGCTGCCATAGTATTTGCGCTTAAGTGTGGCATCATTATTTCCCTGGAGAGAAGTTCGAGTTGTACATCGATCATAAATCTCTCAAGTACTTGTTATCGTAGAAGAATCTTAATTTAAGGCAACAAAGGTGGACGGAGTTCCTAGCTTCTTATGATTTTGAGATTGCTTATACCTCTGGCAAGGGTAATGTGGTAGCAGACGCACTGAGTAGGCAGAGGATGGCCTTAGGTCCTCTGTTTGTGGAGAGGAAAAGCTTGGATTTCATATTGACTTTTAATTTTAGACCCTCCACCGAGTTATTGCATGGTTTGTTCGCATCGCTAGAGATATGACCTACTCTTATGGATCAGATAGGAGCTTCGTAGCGAGATGATCCACAGATTTCAGACATATTGGATAGGCTCAATAAAGGGGAGACTTCTAGTCACCTCAATAGATATTCCCAAACTGGAAGTTTGTTAAGGCTAGTCCTAGAAGAAGCCCATCACTCTAACATGCCTATTCATCCAGGCGGTGATAAGATGTATATGGATACGAAGAGGGTTTTCTTTTGGGCTGGGATGAAGAAAGATGTGGCATAGTTTGTTTCTTAATGTTTAGTTTGTCAGCAAGTCAAAGCTGAACAAAAGAAGCCCGGTGGTTTACTTCATCCTTGGAGATTCCACAGCGGAAATGAGAGAACGTCTCTATGGATTTCATAGATGGTTTGCCGAGATCAAAGAAAGGAAATACTAGCATTTTGGTTGTGGTGGATAGACTTACTAAGAGTGCTCATTTCATTCCAGTTAAAAGCAAGAGGATGGCAGCATGGTTGGCAGCTGTTTACATTCGTGAGAAAGTCTGTCTTCATGAAGTGCCTTCCAACATCGTAAGCGATCATGACCCCATTTTCACCAGATTTTGGAGAAGATTGCAAGAAGCATTAGGTACACGGTTATGTTTAAGCACCGCTTATCATCCTCAAACTGATGGACAGACGGAGAGGGTGAATAGAGTTCTTGAGGATCTTTTGAGGCTGTGTATCCTAGAGTACTGAGGGACTTGGGAGCACATCTTCCTTTAGTAGAGTTTGCCGACAACAACAGTTATCAAGCTAGTATTGGCATGACACCCTTCGAAGCATTATACAGATGACCCTATAAATCACCAACTTGTTGGTGGGAATCTACAGAAAGGCTATTACTTGGACCAGATATGGTTAGAGAAATTTCCGAGAAGATTGATCTTATTAGACGACGAATGAAGACCGCTCAAGATAGGCAGAAATCCTACGCAGACAAAAGAGGGAATGACGTTGAATTTGAAGTAGGAGACATGGTTTTCATTAAGGTATCACCTTTGAGGAATGTGGTTCGCTTCGGATCTGTGGGGAAATTGGCACCAAGACTCGTAGGACCATTTCCCATAACAGAAAGAATTGGCCAAATGGCGTATAGAGTAAAGCTACCAAAGAGACTGTTCGATGTTCATTATGTTTGCCACGTTTTTCATTTGTGGAAGTTCTTACATGATACCGCAGAAGTTGTTGAGCTGAGTATATAAGAAGAACTAGAAGTGGAACGGGAGGCGACAGTAAGACGAGTTCCTTCCCATATTCTTGGATCATAAGTTAAGAAGCTACGCAATAAAGAAGTCAAGTTGGTGAAAGTTCAATGGGGAGATAACCCAGAAGATGCGACTTTGGAGACCAAAGACAAGATTCGTACTTTGTACCCTTTTCTATTCGAGGGTATGTTCTTAAATTCCTTTCCAAAGCTTTTATTTATGCTTGTTTCTATCATTTAAATGTATCCTATTGATCGAATCTTCGACCTTTAGGTAGGAATTCCATACCATGTGTTTGAGACATGTTACGTTTGTTGGATGCAAGAGGATACAAGTATTTGCTAGTTGTTTCCTGTGGATGCATATACACACACATTAGGCACTACATCGGCTCAATCACTCTCATACTGCATATGGATGTGTGTGCATTTTTATTTTTCTTTGTCGACGAAACTGAATGTATTGTCTTATGGAAGTTGCATTTGGACAGATGTTTGTGCACGCATATAGAACTTACATGTTATAATAGGATTATTGCATACATGTTGGATTCATGGCACTAACATACATTGCATTAAGCAGGTCGACTAAATCAGTAGACCTCCTGATCTTTGCATTAAAATAAGGACATATACACACATCTTTGTATATGTTCATATAAGCATTAGAAGTCTTTAAGGACAATGGATGCCTATGATTGGTGGACAAGTAGATAGGTGATGGATGGTAGGATATACATTCTTCTTAACTTGGAGATTTCGAGGATGAAATCCTTTGAGTAGGGGAGAATGTAACACCCTGTAATTTTAACAACACTAAAAAGGATAAATTAAATAATAATTGATTTAATATTCAGAATTAAGGGAAACGGACTGCGTCATTGCGTCCATCTCTAAATTTTGGTCAAGATAGACATTTAGTTTGCGTAAAACGGACGTCATATGAAGAAGTTATGAAGGTTTGAAGTTTGTATATGTGTAAGAGAATTATACACATATATAATTAATTTAGAAAATCAGATAGCAGTTTAAAAATAAAAAATCAATGAGCGGCAAAATTCCCGCACTAGGGGTGTCAACCCATGAGTCGACCCCTCAAGGGGGATGTCAAGGGGGGTCGACCCATGCGGAAGAAAAGAAAATTAGGGTTTCGGGTTCTTTTTGACTATAAATATGGCCTCATTTCTCTAGTTCTTCACACTGAAAATAATGGAGGACTAGATGCTATCAGTGCCCAGACTAAATCAAACTTTTTTCGTTCTTCTGCAATCAATGTTAATTAAGTTATTCGAGTGTGGATCTGTGATTCAACATCTGTCATTCTTCTTCTATCTTTCTAGATCCAAACACTGTGTGTTTAAGTTACTTTTAGGTTTAAATAATTAAAAAGTAAAACGTGATATGACTATAATTTGGATCTATGCCTGTGACTGCTTGAATCATATCAGATATGTAATAACTTGTGAATCCATGATATTCTGACATAAACTATGGCTTGGATCTTAACCTATATCAAGTTAGATCTACCTTTGATTATAGATCTAATTCACTATTTAGATCATCTTGTACCTATCATGTTGTGGTTAAATTGGATTTGTTATTAGTTGGACATCTAAATTATTGTTTAGCTCTTATCATGCCTATTATGACACCCCTATTATGTTAGAATCAGTTCTATCATTTCATGTTCACCAGATCTTTTCTTATATACATATCTTATCAATATACCACTATGTGTTTATGTCAATCTTGTTAGTATAATCATTTCTGTCATCTTCCCTTCATCTTTCCCTTTTATTTTATATAGCCAGGCTACCTTCGAGCCTAGGCATGCCATAGAAATATGTGAACACGTTAAACGGGGAACGAGGGAAAAAAATGAATTGGGAATAACTTGTAAATGGGGAATTTGGCGCAACTTCAATAATGTTTATGAATATGAAATTAGGGCATATAATTCATTGTGAACATAATTGGGAAAAGGGGCATGAAACCAACAATGACATAGGTAAAAATTGGCTAATACTGGAATGCCTAGGATTACAGTAATTAGAAAATGTAACCGCGCCTAGATACGAGGTTAGATTACACTTGTGGTGGAAGTCTTCCCGGAACCTCCCGGTGTATCTAGCGACCAAAAGTGGTGAATCTAGGGGTCTAGGTACACGAATACGATACGTGCTGAGACACGAGGTTAAGCCCGACTTGTGGAAGAAGTCTTCCTGGAACCGACCGGCATATCCAGCATCCACAAGTGGTAGGCTTAATTTGAGGGGTCCAGCACATTATAACCATAAATGGACATGTTAATAAATTGGAATACTTAACCTAGTTGAATCCATAGGGATTGTATGAACATGAACTTGAATAAGGGTTAAGTAAACTTGGTTGAAACAGTGGGTTTGTTAAGTAAATCTGGGCAGGGTGGGTAATATTTATATATAGGCCCACAAACTTAACCTGTTGGGGTTATGTAATTAAAGACACCATTAGGTAAGCATAACCTGTAGAAATGATGGGGTTATGTAATTAAGGACACCAATAGGTATACATAACCTATGGAAATCCTAGTGGGGATACAAGACAAGGGGGAGATCTTGTATCATCTTGTGTATGGGACCCATTTCAGTTAGTAATCCATAGAACAGTATCAAACGTGCACTCCGCCCTAGGTCGGAGTTGGAACAAGCTTTCTGGGCTGATTGTAAGAGATCCAAACGTGGAGGATGGTGTGGGCGGTGAAAATCGACTGGGACATGTGTGTGCTTGTCCGGGCAGAAGGGGATAAGACGACCCTAACACCAGTAGATATGGTTGTGCACGTCACAAAGGGTTGCCACTTTAGGAAGTGATACATCTACTGTGGGGCCGACAAAGGGTATCTACGGAGTAGGGAGACGATCGATTAGGGTAGTGGTTAGGGTACATCTAGACTCTGGTAAGGTTTAGGAGCCTTAGGATTGGGCTACCTGTGGACTGCATGGGGTTAAAACCTCTCACCAGAAGTATGCCTAAGTCTACCATTTTATATTTGTTAGGATCATCTTATTATGGTTATACTATTATAGGTGCAGAGTAATCTTTAGAGAAGCGTATACACTATATCATTGTCATACCTGCCTTTTGTGGTGTTACCATCCACTTTATATGCCTTTCATGATACTTATTTGCTTGCTAAAAGTAACTGGACTCGCCAGACTTTATGTCTGACCTTTTTTGTTTCCTCTTCCTTCTTCCATCCCCCTCCCCCCCCCCCCAAGGTACTCAGGGAGGGAATACTCAAGTTTGACCATGATTTTGCTATCATTTGCTAGAGCTGCTTAGATGTATTTCTCAAGCACCTATCTCTGCTACTATGGCTATGTTTTATTTGGGGATTTTGCTTCTTTTATTTTGTACTCTGATATTTAAGTACAAAACATAAGTTTTTATGATGTACTGGTTTTTATGTAATTCATACATATGATGTTTTGAACCACAATGCTTTATGATTAATAAAGTTTGTTTTTATTTCGCTGCTATTTTTATATCTATCTTGTAATGTTTCTGTTTACCTGTAACACTTCGCGAAACTTAATGCATTCTCTTTATGAGTGACATTTCATGAAGAAGTATCTCTTGATATTTATGGAGTCTATAAATATGTCATGGGGTCAGCAATTGCTTTTGTTATTCTTTACTGTTTCCAAAAATTCATTTAAGTCTTGAGAAATCTCCTCAGTTAATCTTTTCGCATGCATATATTTTGATAATTTCTTTTGATTTCATTTGCTTGTTTTAATCACCGGATTGGCAGCTGTATCTCAGTTCGGGTCGGCTTGGCAGTATCTTCCGCATTTCCAGCTTGCCATTGCATTGATGGGCCGAAGGGCTTTGACCTGTTCTTTGAGCAGATTGGCTTGGGTATTGGAGCCCATTGGAATATGAATAGTTACCTTGATTTATATAAATTCATGAAAACCTCTTTCTCCCTTCTTTTATTTTCGTTTCCTCAAATCGTTGTAAACCCTAAATCTATAAACGTGAAGAAAAACCCTTAATTCCAGAATTTGATTCATAGGTAGGCTTTTCAATTCTCATGAGTTTCAATTTCAATCCAGTTTAATCTCGAGTTTTGAGTCGACCTAGATGAATTTCTATGATTCATCATCCAATTCGATGTCTGAGCTCCTCATTTCATCACCATCGTCGATGGTGGCTTCGTCACTTCCACGAGGTGGAGGTAACAACAATTTGACTAGGAGAAGCTTTGATTTAGCAATATACCTTCGAGCAAAGCATAAAATAAGTGTTGGGTTCGAGTTGAATACTTTAGTTGGACGAAGAGGATAAGTTAATAGTAAAGGGAGGAATCAGCTCGGATCGATTGGAAGTAGAAGGAGCAGGAGTTTATTCAATGGCACGCACAAGAGAAAGTGTTGGCTATGTGGGATTGGTTTAGATTGAAAAACCACTAGGGGAGGGGCTTGGCTTCTAAAGAGTTACTTCAGATTAGATAGGTGTTGATTGATCCAAACCTCTTTGTCTTCGTCAGATCCGATCCTATCCGCCCTTATTTTGTTTCAACTTTCGAACTTATCCAATGAGCTTATTTGAAAATCCTTATTTCATCGCGATACTTCATACTATGAACTTCCAAACCAATCCGTTTGAGATTCGAATGCCCGAACCGATTCGTAGATAAAAAAGATGTCTGAACTGATCCACTGTCATACAACACAGATTGCAGTCATGTTATAACCAAATTAACCAATACTAAATATGGTTGGTATCTTCATCGCCATCGTTTATTAGCTATTACTCGCAGCATAGGCCATGGAGAGGGTCCTTACGTGTATATACCCCCAGTCGAGAGGCCGATTGATACTTTACCTGGGAGGGAGGAGAGCCGAATGGATCTGACAATGCTGAAAAGAGACCTTCTCCCACTTCAACTCAAGATGGTATATTAGCAAACATACCCGACAAGGATAGAGATAAATACATCAACCCTGGGGACGTGGCTATTCCCGAAAAATCGGTTTCTCCAATAGGGCTACCATCAACTAAGTCTCAAGGCGACAACGCTTCTATGGATGATTCCATATATCAAGGCCTAGGGAAGCTTCCCTTACCCGATACCATTTATACTTCAGAGTATTTCAGAACAGATCCTCTTACTCTTACCTCCGAAGAGGAAGTTACCCCTATAAAGACTGGGGAAACAACACATACTGGTCTAATTCCAGGCTCTGGTTGGTTGGGGGGATATCACTTAGGATATACATAACACCCTATCACTGCACATCACAACACTTGTGTTTTGTATTAATTCTTGATTCTTACATGTACATGCATCATTTTGCAGAACAAATGACATGTAAACGCTATGATATTAGGAAGATCTGCACCATCATGCCTAGGTTTGACCCCGATACTAAACACGATCGACACGAGAGTTGTGGCAGAGACGAAAAAGAGACATTATGTTTCCAATCGTCCTTATTTTTTGCGCTCCCTCTCTCTACGTCGGTCGGATTCAGACAAGCAGAAGAGTTATCAAGATCGTCATGAAGGAGACAAACCAATCTCAAAGCTTTGACTCCTCCTAAGCATGTCGATTCGCAAGACAAACACAAAGTTTCTGAGAAAAGGCCAGGAAAATGTGAAACATCCATTATACCTGCCAAGCGACGAAATGTTAAATTATTCATATCCAAATCTGTGTCGCTCGATTCTGAGAATAAAGCAAAACTGGCTTATTTGAGGAAACAATTTCCAGATCACTACTTTGTCCATATGCAGTTTGTTCCCGTACTTGAACCTGTGCCTTCGAAGTGGGCGGATGATACTAAGGCAAAGATAGATTTAGTAGATAAGCAATATAAGGAGATGTATAAATATTCAAGCAACCTCTCCAAAATCATTTAGGATTTAATCACTGATATTGATCACATGAAGGAAATGGCCGAGTAGGACGAAAGCATCTTGAAAAATTCTGAGAAAGAAGTGGAAGATGCACATGTTCAACTTGCTCTTGCTCTACGGAATGCTGAAAATTACAAAAAACAACATGAGGAGCTACAAAAGCATTATCACACTATGCTGGAATCTCATAGCCAATAACGCTTAGATTTGAAGAAGCAAGTTGAGGATGCCAAGTCTGAGAGTGTTAAAGCACAATTGGCTTGCACTACTTTGAGCAGGAGAAGGCTGATCTGGTGAAGAAAAATGCTGAGTTGGTGAAGCGAAATGCTAAATTGGAAACCATACTGATAGAAGCTGAATCCAGAATGGTCTTAGCCGAAGGGAATGCAAGCATTTCCATTAAGTCTGCCAAGGATTCCCACATACAGCTTTCTGCTACCCAAAAAGAATTGGATGGTTATGGTGAGCTAATAGTAGAATTTTTTGCCTAAGTGATCTGTCATCGGGACATCACTTGGATCGAAGGTTATCCAACAACTTTGGTCTACATGTGGGATCAAATCATTGAATGGGAGATGAAAGAGCTCAAGGTGGACTCCATTGATGAAGACAAGCTTATGGAGATATTTCTAAGGGGTGAAGAGATGGCGCGCCTGGCCGAATGATGCAGACTCATTGCTGCTGCTATGGAGAAGAGAAGCGCCGGGTGAAAGGAAAAAACATTATTGAAACCGATTCTTCTTCTTCTTCTTCCCCCGGGGTTGCTGAAGAGGAAGAATATGATCTAGAGAATCCGGTAATTCCCAAGGCATCTTTATTATCTCCTATTGCTAAGACGACTTCAGAGACTCCTATTACTCATGCTGAGAAATCATCTGAAGGTATCTCCACCTTTTCACCTCAGTTTGTTAGACCTATCTCAACTTTTCGTCATATTGTTGGACGAACAATTGAAGGGTATGAGTTTTCTTCTGAGTTAATAATTGTTGCTTCTCGTTTTATAGGTGCAAAATCAGCTGAAAAGGCTGATGATCGTCAAGAAAAAAATAACTGATGCGAAGTCTGCTGAAGAGACTCAAGAGAAACACGATGAAGCGATTGGCTCAAAATCTGTAGAAAGGACCGATGATAAGGAGTAGGTTGCTGAAAAGATCCCATTCCATATAGAACTGAGACTTCCAAGGACGGGAATATGATAGACGCCTTGAAAGATGATAGCAGCAATGATGGGCATAAGGAAGATGATGACGTTGTTGTGACTGGAGATTCGAGGAATGCCGACGATATGACTTTGCCAAACATGAAAGCCAAGCAGGATATGATTTTAAAAGCCAAAGTTGAGAAGGAAGATTCCGAGACTATCAAACCTCTCGTGACAATCCCTCATGGGTCAAGGTTAGTTTTCAAACTTTAAACCTGGTCAATTACTGAAAAGCTTGCTAAAAAATCTTCTATTGATCCCAGTGCTCCAGTCCCAGAGAAGAAGAAGCCAAAGCGTATCATGACCGATGCTAAAAAAGAGGAGATGGAAAAACTTAAGGCTGCTAAGAAAGCGAAGTATACTCCAAATCCTAAATGAAATGTCGCTTTATCCTTTGTTTTGATTTTCCCTTGGCTCGCTGTTGTTATAGCGAGTGCGGCCCTCGCATCTCTTTGTTTAGTCTTTTTGTGCAAACCTGCAACCACGTGAATAAAGTAGCTTGTTTCCTGCAATGTCAAATACTTGCAAGTTTGCCATATATTTCTGTTGAGTTCAACAATTATCAAAACGTTAATAAGCATAAGTGGTAAACGACAATCTATGCCTACTTAAACAAATGATAATAGGGGGTGCGGTGTATATGCCCCCAATCAATCTTGAAAAGAAAATGCCTAGCCAGAGCTCATTCAAGATTGATTGGGTCCACTATTAAACTGCCCCCATCTTTTAATGGGACTAAGATTCTTTTTCATTGGTACTTATTCTTAGTACCTTTATACTCTCCTGTCGTATGTTCAGGTTAGAGTGGATTTAAGGTTGTCTTTTGTCATGGTGCACCTTCATGCCTTTGGGACGTCGTGTTCCCGTCCTTTATACTTCCTCTCGAATCATGAGAGTTAGAGTTTAGGACGTCATCTTCCTGTCCTTTTTAGTTGTTACGCAAATGGTCGTTTCGTTTGCTCGGACATCGATCTAGATTTTTAGTGTTTCATACTTAGATTATAGCAATCACATAGTATATATAAAACAGAGTTTGTGCAAGAAAAGTAAATCACACACGATATTTTTATAGTGGTTCAGCCAAATCATGACTCATGTCCACTTTATAATCTTTTGTTTATATTAACCAGACTTTTCTAGGCAAGTTGTGCCTTTTTACATGCTTATGAAACAAAAGAAAACAATACAAATTTAAGTCAAGTATTGCCGCAAATGTCGGGAATTCCAAGCTCTAAGAATTTCTCCACCATCTATGGTTGTTAACTTGAAAGCTCCTGTATCACGTTTCCATTGGATGGTGTATGGTCCTTCCCACTTTGGACCTAGATGAACTGGAGGTGGGAAGGCTCGCTTCTGTACTAAGTCTCCAGGTTCAAGAGTCCGAGGGCGAACCTTTCTATCATAATAGCGTGCAACTTGGCGCTTGTGCCTCGAGGCACGCAAAGCCGCTTCGTATCTCTTCTCTTCAATCATGTCTAGGGACTCAAGGAGGAGCGCTTTGTTTGTCATCGGGTCATAATATGTCACCATATGAGAGGGAATTTTAAGCTCCACCAGAATAACTGCTTCTGATCCAAAGGAGACGGAAAAAGGGGTGTGACCCGTTACCGTCTTGAAGGTTGTCTGATAGGCCCACAAAGCTAGTGGTAATTTGTCAACCCACATGGCTTTTGCTCGTTCCAATCATTTTTTAAGAATGGACTTAATGACTTTATTTATCGCTTTGACTTGTTCGTTTGATTATGGGTGAGCCACTGCCGTATACCTCTTGTCAATCATGTACTTTTGGCCGAAATTTCTGAATTCTATGTTGTCGAATTGGGTTCCATTGTCAGTTATAATGGTTTTTGGTATCCTAAATGGACATACGATATTTCTGACTACAAAGTTTATCACTCGCTTTGTCGTGATCATAGTTAGGGGTTCGACTTCCTCCCATTTTGTGAAATAATCTACGGCCACAATTGCATATTTAGCTCCTCCTTTGGCGATCGGCAAGGTCCTAATGATGCATATCCCCCACATAGAAAACGGTCATGGGCTCACCATTGATTTAAGCTAAATCAGGGTGGGGGGCTAGGAACTTTAGCAAATTTCTGACCCTTATCGCATCATCATGAATAGTCGGCTGCATCTTTATTTACGGTAGGCCAAAAATAGCCATATCGTAATACTTTCTTTGCCAAAGTTTGGCCTCCGGTGTGGTCTCCACATTCACCCTCATGTACTTCTATCAGTACACACTTGATATCGTTTTGTGCTATACACCAGAGTAAAGGCATAGAAAATCCCTAGCGATAAAGAACCTTGCCATGTAAGACGTATCTTGCTGCTTTTCGTATCACAGCTCGTCTCTCACTCGTTTTTGATCGGAGCGTTCTGCTTCTAAGGAAGTTCTTAATCGGTGTCATCCATGACTCCCTTTCTGGTTCAGCTTCCACGGCTAGGCCAACTTCCATTTAGCCAAAGCTTGGTGACTTCGGTATCTCTATTGGAACCATCTCGGATTCTTCTGGGTTGTCAAAACTTGCTAACTTAGCCAGTCGGTCTGCCTTCTGGTTTTCTATTCTCGGGATATGAGTTATGCTATAATGCTCCAGGTTACCAAGTAACTCCTCTACTTTTTTAGGGTAAGTAACAAGTCGGTGTCCCCTGGTTTCGAATTCCTTTCGAACTTGGCAGACAACTATCTTGGAGTCACAGAATATGTCTAGTGTCGTCACCCCTAGTTCCTTAGCGAGTTTTAGCTCGACAATTAGGGCCTCATATTCGGAATCATTGTTGGTGGCAGAGAATTCCAACCGCAATGCATAGTAAATGGATCGTCCTTCAGGAGTAGTTAAAATAACTCCAGCGCTGGGCCTTCGATCATTCTTAGCCCCGTCCATATATAATTTCCAGGGACTAAATTCTAAATTATGCTTCGAAAGGTCATCCTTGTCATCCACTGCTTCTTCCTTAGGAATTGTGAGTTTTTCCATGAAGTTAGCTAGGGCTTTTGCTCTTATTGATTCCTCGGTTAAAATTTAAATCGAATTGGCTCAACTCGATATTCCACATAAGTAATCATTCTGATGCTTCCGTTTGTTGTAATACTTGTCAAAGCGACTGATCAGTGTATACACTATTTCAAATCTCGCAAATATCGCCCGAGATCTCCTCTGAGATCTCGTTTTGGGCTCCTTCTGAAATGAAACAAAAAATATCACTATAAATCTCCTTTCTTATATATCGCCCGAGATATTGCAGTATCGAACAATATATCGACGGAGACGAAATACTGGAATATCGTCCGAGATCTTAGTGTTTTTGGTTAAAATTTAAATTCGTGCTTGAACTAGAACAATAATTAAAAAACCCAAATCCAGCCGTAGCATTCTTTTGTTATTTTACATTTTGCATGTTAAATGACTATATTGTATGTTCATGTAAATTTTACGATGCTTATGATTTCATATTCATCTTTTTACATACATGTTACTAATAAATTATGTATTTTATGGTCTATTTATGCTGAATTTTTTAATGTTTTGGATCCTTTCAATGTTTCCTTCTAACAATATTTCTGTTTTAAGCATATTACGATTTAAAGTATGAATGATCTTTCACGAAATAAAGAATAATAAAGTTATTTTGCATTTTAGGTTTAAGTTACTATGTTTTTAATAGCATTCATAAAAATAATTTTTTTTAAATATCATTTTTAACATATCATGTACCCCGATATTTTTCCGATATGAACTTTCAGACCCGAGATGAAAATCCGAGACAAACTCCCGAGTTAGACTCATCTCGTCTGAGATCTCCACCGATACGAGACCAAGTATATAAATCCCCAAGATGAAACGCGACCGATACTCGAGATTTAAAACCTTGAGTGTATATGACTATCGGATGAGCTTGGAAATAATGAAAGAGCTTTCAGGATGCAATCAAGAGGCTATAAGAAAGTTTTTCTATTTTTGGATAATTGCATTCTACCGCTGCTAACTTCTTACTTACGCAGTATACTGGCCTCTGAATCTTGTCTTCGTCACGCACCAAAGCTAAGCTGACAGCATGAGACGACACTGCAAAATAAACGAAAAGATCATCGTGATCCACTATTTTGACAATACCGGAGGTTTCTCTAGCAAATTCAACAAATTTTGGAAGGCCTCTATACAGTTGAGTGTCCACCCAAAGTTTTCACTTCCCCCGTTTAATTAAGTCAAAGTAGGGGACGCATTTGTCCATGGCTTTAGAAATGAACCTGCTCATTGCCACAACTTTTCCATTCAAGCTTTGAACATCCCTAATATTCCATGGCTCTTCTATGCTCCCGATTGCTGCTATTTGGTCAGGATTAATTTCAATCCCACGAGAACTTACAATGAAACCAAGGAATTTTCCTGATGCAACCCCAAATGTTCATTTTAAGGGGTTCAATTTCATCCTATACCTCCGTAGAATGTCAAACATTTCCGCCAAATCATTCATATGATCGGAAGACTGTTTGGACTTCACAAGCATGTCGTCTATATAGACATCCATTGTTTTCTCGATCTGATTATAGAACATTCGGTTTACCAAACGCTGATACGTGGCTCTGGCATTTTTTAGTCCGAATGGAATCACCACATAACAATATAATCCCAAGTTTGTGATAAAACTTGTGTGCTCTTGATTTGGTACATGCATGGGGATCTGGTTGTATCCTGAATATATGTCCATGAAGGAGAGAATTTCATGTCCTGTTGTTGAGTCCACTAGCTGGTCTATCCTAGGGAGTGGGAAGCTATCTTTTGTACAAGCCTTGTTCAAATCGGAAAAATCTGTGCATGTTTGCCATTTCCCATTTGATTTCTTGACTAAGACGGGATTCGATATCCAGTCGGGATATGTTGAGTCTCTAATGAACACATTGTTCTTTAAATTCTTTACTTCTTCCTTTAATACTTTTCCGAGCCCAATATGCATCACTTTTGCTTGACCGGAGGATGCTTTGGGTTCAAGCTTAGAGAATGGCTCATAACTACAGGAGAAATTCCACACATGTCTGCATGAGTCCAAGCAAACACATTAAGGTTTGCTTTAAGAAAATCATTTAATTCTTTTGTCCAAAAAGAATCCAAATGAGACCCAACTTTCAAGGCCTTTGTTGGGTCGTTGCTATCGATTGGGATATCAACAGTTGCCTCATTGGGTATTGCCTTTCTAGTTCTTGGTTCTTCGTCCTCCCTAGGATCGATTTCTCTAGGAATTTTGTCAGGCGATTCCCTAGGCGGTATCATCTTTAGCTGCTATGTTGAGCTTTCCTTGGTAGGAGAGAAAGTGTCTTTAGATTCTAAACTCTTTTTGTTATGCAATATTTTTAACTCTGCCATGTAGCAGGCCCTTCCGGTAACTTGATCACCTCGAATCATTCCCACTCCAGCATCTATGGGAAATTTCATTAGTGGCCACCAAGGGGCAATGCAAGCCCTGAACTCTGAAAGGGATGTTCGTTCTAGGAAAGCATTGTAAGGCGAATCTATATCCATAATGACAAACTGGAGAATCCCCACTCTTTTGCGCTCTCCCTCCCTAACTCTACAGGCAAGTCTATCACTCCAATCGGGGCGGTTGAGAATCCGCTAAAACCACGAATCCAACCTTCGCATGGCTTTAATTCCTTCATTTCCAGTTCCATCTGATCAAAAGCCTTTTTTAAATAGAATGTTTATAGAGCTCCCATTAGGGATGAGCATGGTGCGGTTTGGTGCGGTTTTGACATAAAACCGCACCCAGAACCGCTAGCGTGCGGTTTTCAAAAGTTGGAACCGGAACCGGACCAAAAACCATTGGTGCGGTTCGGTTTTAAAAGTGCGGTTTCGGTTTTAAAACCAATTAACAAAAAAAACATCGTTCCCTTAAATGATGATGCACATGAAGTGTTTAAAGCTGAGGCAGAGGCTTTTTTATTTGTCCAGTGTGTGATATTGATCTTCACATGCAAATGAAAACTCTTTTACTGTAATGACCAATCGGTCCAATCCTAATACCCTTACTATAAATGACATCAAGGCAATGGATGTAATCCAAATCATAATTCTAATGGACCGAAAGCAGTATGTAGAACTTGTTCTAGATACTTCTCAGCAGTAGCATACCGCCTCTTTTTAACCTCTATAGCTAATATAATAAGAGCTTTTTCTAGTGGTTGGTCTTGATAGCTTCTCAAGGTGTTCAATATTAGTTTTGTTTTCTTTTATAGATCCTTTCTATGATCAGACATTTCCATCAACACGTCATGATTAATCTTGGCAACTTGAGTAAATATAGCCGTGTAGTTAGAGTGCTACAACATGTATTGCTGCTCTTTTGCTTCCATGATTGCCAAGTAGTGAACGTGCAGATTTGCCTGAAGCTAAATTTGAGAAGGTAGCGTTAAAATTTACGTATACGTAACATTCGGTGCGGTTTCGGTTTTGCGGTTTGAAAAAGGATGAAAACCGAACCTGGACCATACTAATGGTGCGGTTTCATCGGTTTTGCGTTTTTACTTCGATGCAGTTTTTTAAGATGCGGTTTTTAGCGGTTTTATGCGGTTTCGGTTCGTTTTCGATTCGTAATCGGTTTTCCTGCTCATCCCTAGCTCCCATTGTCCACAAGGACTTTTTTGACTATTGCAGGCCTAATAACTGTGGTTATTACTAACGGGTCAGTACCTGGCGCTTCAACTCCAATACTTTTCCTGTTACGGAAGACAATGTCATCGGCTGCTATTTTCTTTTGTTTCGATGGTGTGGTTTCTTCAAGGTTACTACATTCTCCTATTTCGGGATGTTTGGCCGCATTGACATACTATTCCATTGCTCTATTATTAGATCCAACTGGGTGTGGTCCTGCAACTATAGGTGTTTATGACAATGCCTTTTCCCTACTGTTGAGATGTGGGTTTAGGAGCATGCTGATTTTGATTCGGGGTTTGCATTCCCTTCCCCCTGTCTCTCGGGGCAACCTTTTATTCATCGGACTTTCCTTCCTGCAGCAGTTTTTCAACAATGTCTCTTAGATGATGACAATTATTAGTAAAGTGACCATGAGTTCCATGAAACAAACAAAATTTTGTAGTTGCAAGCTCTTCTCCGTGGAGTCTCTAGGCGGGGGTTCCATATATTGCAAGACCTTATATGTATCCAAATAGATGTTTTCCAATGTGTTGTTCAACAGTGTGTAGTTTTCAAAAGTTTGGAATCGAGATCTTTTTCCGGAGTTGTTTCCTCAGTTCCTTTTTCTTTTATTGACATTTCCATTTTGATTATCACTTCCTCCGTTTTTGTTGCCAACGTTTACTTCGACCTTTCCCAAATTGTTGCAGGACTGTTTCACAGCAACATTACTTTGAACATCTTCTTTAGAAGCCCCATCATATTTTCTTTTCCGACTAGCGTATATTTTGTCCCGACGTTGGTGGATATTTGCCTTTTCATAGAATGCCTCTCTAGTCAATGGTGGCTTTCCAGCTAAATATCCCTCGAATTCAGTGTATGGATCGACCCCATCTATTAAGTCCATCAAAGTGGTTGGTTCGTGGGGGTTGCTTGCTAAGTTGAAGCGATCTAGGTATGACTTCATAGATTCGCTAGAGGCTTGTTTGATTCTAGTCAGCTCAATGACACTTTTAGCTTTTCGGGCATGGAGTCGGAACTAGTTCATAAAACACTCACTTAGTTCCTTAAAGCTCGATACTGATCGTGGGGGAAGTCGAGTGAACCACATTAATGCGACATCTTCTAGATATATCGAGAAGGCTTTGCAGTTCACTGCATTAGGTGCGACCACGAAATTCATATACCATTCATACCTCATCAAATGTTGTCATGGATCTGTCCTCCCAGCATATCGGTCCATTTGTGGCAGGTTAAATCGTCGGGGAAATTGGAAGTTCAAGATGTCATCGGTGAATGGGTGTGACTGCGCTCAATAACCCAGTCCTCATTAGTGTAGCACCGACAATCGGCCATGATTTGTTGCACCATCGCTTCCACTTCCGCGTTGGTCAAAGCTGGTTCAGATCTACGCTTCTATTCCTTCTAGTACGTTCAGTGCTTATGTTAGACGATGCCCTTTGGTTTTGGGTTGCAGCTGACCTTCCTCGCCCTCTACGATCTCAGTCATTCATGGGACAAGTGGGCTGGAGAAGCTGCCCTTGAGTAGGGTTGGTGATGTTTGGATCTCTGGAAAGGACGCGGGATCCTTGCATCATCAACAACATTGGTTCTCTAAAGTTGGGGTTACAGGGTCCAAGGACACGCGCTGCATCTTCATGAGACCCCAGTGATCCAAACCTCAACTGGTTGAGGTTCTCAGGCCTTTCATACAGCCTTCTCTGACGCGGACACTCTTTGTCTGAGGAGGATGAGTGATCCACGGGGAGATGATGAGTTGGAGAGGACATTCTTTGCCTGCGATGCTCACTTATTTCCCTACTCATGGTCTTCATGTTCTCTTGCATGAGAACATTGGGATGCTTTTGGGCATCTAAAGCATCCCTGGTGTTATCCATCATATCAAGTAAGCATGAGAAATCCCCGTGAGTAACAAGCACAGAAGGAGTAGGCTGATCACTAGGCGTTACGGCTGGTATCAGAGCATCTGTAGGGACTCGAGTAGAGGTACCAGCCTCTATCACATTCAATTCGGATCGGGTCATGGTTGCGCTTCCAGTTCAATTCGGAGGGGAATTGTGAGCAATGTCAAGAGCATCAGTTCGGTTCGGGTTCACACCTTTCATCCGATTCGGAGCTTCGAGATCAAGTCGGTTCAGAGATTTCCGATCGGATCAGTTCGGAGACACCCTTCCGGATCGGTTTGCTCCTGAACTTTATCCCCGTAACCTAGTTACAACCATTGCCTGCTAATCTTCACTTGCCTCATTTTCCCGAGCATTCTGCACTTCTTTTCCTTTTCCTTTAGTCATGATATCTGATTCTTTCAAGATAAGTCAGAAAACCTCCAAAAACACTAAAAAGAATGGATTAATTTCTTTGAACTTGAGGGTCCAAATAGTAGAACAATAATCCAATGCGCTGAGAATTCAAGTTCTCAGTAAGAGCACCAAAATGTTAGATCAAAAGTTGGTTCTAACACCCAAACAAACGATAATTTCAAATAAAATAGAAGGAAAAATAGTAAGAACACATGATTTATAGTGGTTCGGCGTTAAATAGCCTACATCCACTTTATACTTTGTTGATTGATGATACAAGTACAAACACAATGTTGAATTTCACTAAATCTCTTTAATACTTATTGATAATTTCTCTCAATGATTGATAAATACACTCCAAAGGTTGATGATGATCTGAACGAAGCTGAAATTCGGTGGTTGTGAGAGTAGGAGTCAAGATTTTTCCAAAAGGTCCCTTCAATTGGTGCTTTGATGGGTATTTATATGCAGAAATTCAACCCGAATCGGTGCCATGTGGCGATCATCCCGTTCGGTTCGGAGATGGAGGCTTGGAGATGGTGATAACACATCAGAGATCATGGGACCACGTAGGATAACTACTTCGGATTTTTATGTGAACGTGGGGCGCGGCTGCTGTGTCGTCCCTCCTCGGTTCTGATCGGAAGGTAAAATGGGGAATCCAGGTCGGAGAGCTCCGAACCGATCCGGACGTATCTTCTTCACCATTTTCTGATCTTGTTTGTTTCGAAGAGGATGGGGTTCGGTTCAGGATCTCCAAACCGGTCCGAGTTCCAGCCATGGATTCTTCCTTTAAACTTATTCGTTGAGTAATATTTTAGATTTGTGTAGCCCGATCACAAAGTGGGCTAACAGTATCATTTCAACACATTTGATTTTTCCTAAATCTACGGGGAACTTGCAAGGTCAGAAACATAAAACATTACATACGTACATCGCATCCATATCATGTTATATAAGTCGATAGTGTGCATGTCACATGTGCATCAATCACATAACAAATAATTATATATTTTCTAGAGTAATCATAACATTTCATTTAACATTTCAAATATTTAATTCACTTAATAACAAGTTAGTCGTGGGTGAGTAAACTCACCTTCTATGGTAATCTAAGAGAACAAAAGACAAAGTGGAAGAATGGTCATGACCTAAAAATAAATGCACATTTGACGTTTTGATTGATACACTAATTTCACAAAATAAATACAAAATGTATTTTCTTTTAAAGTCGCAAAACTAAGCTATAATAGAAAGCTCCAACTTGTGACTCCAGGGTTTCGAGTCACATGCCAAACCACTTTTCTATGCAATTTTTTGTTTACAATAGAGAAAGATAATCCTATAATTCCTTTAAAATGACTGAAGGAAACACAACATAAGGCTTTTAAAACATGTATGCATACAAACCAAAAAATGTCAGTGTGCACATCCTGGCCCCAATAGTAAGCCTCAATAGCAATTCCCAATATCAAGTATGTTATTAGTTCAATTATTATTGAACAAAACCAAGCCTCAATAACTTATAGGATACTGAATTTCAATTGAACACGAGGACAACTAAATCAATATATCAACAAGTATACTTTTGTATATATTCTACTCACATGTTATATACGAAATGAACAAAGGAAGAGAAGAAGATCTTGAACCTCACAGCCATACCATGAGTCTTGGTCAGTCAAGTGCTTCATCTTAGAGGTGGCCCCACATCAGATCCGCCAGTGGTAGTTAGAGCTCCCGGAGTTGGCCAATTGCTGCCTCATTTTACCTTTTTATTTTTGTGTCTGCATTTGGAATTTCTAGAGGAGGGAGGGTGGGGGACTGGGTGAGGTGTAGGCAACGGTGGTAATATGGAGGTGGCCAGCGCAGAGTGCGAGGCGAAGCTGGGATGAACATGTTTCCTTCCTATTTTTGCCCATAGGTTTCTAGGGTTTAAATGTTGAAGCAAAAAACGAGAAGCCGAAGTGGTTGATGGAAGGGGCACTTGAGCAGTTGGTGGCGAGGCTGAGATGGGGATATTATAACGGTGAAATATTATTGATTTCAACTTAGAGTGTTGAATTGTTTGTTGGATTGAGTATTTGGAATATTTAAATTCAAAGTGATTTATGATTTTAATGGTAAATTATGAATCTCAGGAATTATCCTAAATGATAATTGATATTTTGGACAAGTTCGATTAGTTAACGTGAATTTATAAAACAAATAATTCTGTTGGACTAATATAAGAAACGGTTTAGAATTGGAAATCAATAGTATATGTAAATTTGAAACCACTAATCTTGGATATGAAATTTAAAAATATGAAACCAAAGTAACGATAAGAATTTTTGTGAATGTTTGATAGTTCGATAAAATTCGACTGGATTGGATTGTGGAAATCCTTTAAATCAATACTCTTTTATATTAGCTATGTTATTTAAATTATCTAACTAATTAATTTATTATATATATTTATAACTATAAATTAAACGACTTTGTATAATATTTTACAATCATTTTATTTAAATCATTTTGTACTAAATAGGACTATTTATATTTTAACTGTTTAAATAAAACAATTATTTCCATATTAATTTTGAAACCTGTTTATCCATACCACCATTTTGACCAATAGTCTATTTTTCAGTCTGTTAGAAACATGTTGACACGCTTTTTGGTCAAAGCCATCACAAACATAGAATAGCCAGAAAGTCCTAACAGATGACCTCTTTTGAACTGGAAAACATTAATTACGGCCTTACAGGGCTTTGTCTGATAACCCTTGTAGCCCTCTGAATTAGCTTTGAGAACAACTTTCGTTTGGCTAAAACGGACGTACGGTTTGGAAGTTACGCTCGTTTCCGCGAACATGCGCAAAATCGGGAAGCTTGGATTTTGGTACTGGCAAAGACTCAGACCGGATCGGGCACAACAGACCGGGTCGAATGTTTCGGATCGGACCCTATCCAAACCCACACTGTGATGAAGCATCTTGGTACCTACACTATTGGAATGAGCGCCATCGTTTCGGTTCGATGAGGAGACCTGATCTGTCTTGAATTCTGCATCGGAACTTGAAGTCTTCGGTTGGAAGGCTCCAGATTGGTTCGGAAGGAAGAGGACCCGAACTGAACCGCGTGTAGCGAACTCTGGACAGCAACTTTGACCAATTCCTAAGGCATTGTCTCCTCCAATTAACCCGGATCTAACTCCGCTTGGAAAAACATGATCTGGAGAGGATTTCTCCACTACTTCCACTCCATTTCGGGATTCTTGGGATGCATGCCACATGGTATCCGTCTCGGAGGATCTCCATAGTTATAAATACACCACTTGAAGGCAAACGAAGGGATCCTTTTAGCCACTTTCACTCTCGGCCTCCATTACAACTACGCAAGGACATTACACTTCATTCAAAAACGAAATCAACACGTGGATTACGTGTAAAAACTCCTGTAACCTCATTCAACACATGGATTGCGTGTCTTCATGTAATTGATTCTTGTAATCTGTTAGTATAACAATAAGATTAAAAAGTGGATGTAGGCTTGGTTTAAGCCGAACCACTATATTAACCTCATGTGTCACGTCTTATTTTACTGTTATCTGCACTCCATGATCTGTGATTTATGATTGTGAGGACTTCACACTGCATTTGGGTGTTAGTACCAAATTTCAGTCTAACATTTTGGCAAGCCAGGAAGGGAGCACACGATATAAATTTTTCTTCTAGGTTAAAAGGAAGCATATTATCTGGCTATTGGATTGATGGTCAAACGAAAAATATCCTGAGCAGACGATGTTGGAGCTCAAGGCATGAGAAACGAAGCGAGCCAAGAGGCTTCCTCTCATAAAATCCATCGACATACTTAACTAGAGAAAAAATGGATGGAGTTCTCACTGAACTAAGAGCTTAGATGGCATGGCAAGATGATCTCCTCTGAAAACAACAGGAGATAATGGATGAATTCTTCACTCGGATGGATAGAAGGCTGTGCAATAGCATACAACTCACTGGAAATGGAATGGAAGCAGCTCGAGATGCTGCCAATAACAGGATCGGATCAACTTATATCCGAACCGAAGCACAAACGGAAATAGGGGCAGCTCCGATCGGGTCGATTCGGATCCAATCCGAACCGCAGGAGCTGGGGGCAATCTGCCTCCCATTGGAAATGTGCAGTAAGTTTCACTCAATGTTCTGGATGAGTATGCTAGAATCATGAGGGATTCACACCAGGCTTGGCCAAACTCTGCTCTGTTTCGGGTAGGAAATGCAACAACATGATCCCAGGATGGAGCACATCATGTCGGTGACCACGAATCTTTACGAGTCGAGCACGACGAGCCGGATCAGTTCAAGACCTCCGGTCTGAACTGGATATTCGACCCGAACCGGTTAATTTCCCTGCCACCCCATACACTTCCAGCCACTTCTGGACTTAATGCTGGGGGCACTATGTAACGACCCGCATTCTATGTATCGGAGGATCGGAGGCTATTTATTTTATTCACATACGAAGTCATACGGTCGTGTAACTTTGGGAAGAGACTATTGGGGTCATTTCCCATGTTCATGATTTTTGACGAATTTTAAATGTCCGTTTTAGCCCTGGCGGTTCTTGTTTTGCCTATAACTTTTGATTGGTAAGGAGTTTTGACTTGAAACCGCTTCCATTGGATTCAGACGATGGTTTACCTTTCCGTAGAGTAGTCACATTAATCAAACGACTTACCATTTGGGAGATATGGCTGAAATAAGGTTTGGAAGGTGAAAAATAGCTTAACCGGGCTTAATAGGGTGATTAACAGCTAGGCCCATAACCCTTTTCGGAATTAGGGTTATGGGAAGGCTGATAGAGTTTGGGAAATCAATTTTATTCATTTTTCAGCTGCTACTCATCATCTCCTCAAACCTAGTAATGGCCTCCACCTTCTAAACTACCTCCTAATTACTTTCTAATCCAATATTAAGCTAATCAACATCAAATCAAGGCAAATTAACATAAAATTGGAGGTAGAGCTGATGTGTTGCATTTGGATTCGAACCAAATCAGAGATATTATCAGATCTGAGATTTATTTGTGGCTAAGGTGAGTGATTTGCACTTTTGTTCACTAATTACGGCTAATTAAGGGTGATTAGTGATAATTAGCGAAATTATGACTAAGAATTATGGAAAAATACGCATAAATTCTAGAATATTATTTTTTGCCTCAATTAGAAATTTGGGTTAATTTGAATTAAGTTTGCTAACCCTATAGTTAAAACATGGTTAAGGGGATTAAGGGGAAAATCATGGTTTTGAGTATGTTTGATCTTAAATGACCTATAAGCTTGATGTTTTGATCTCTTCGATTGAACCTATATGTTGCTATTACTGTTTGGAGTGTTTATGGTTGCATAGGAAAAGTTAGAATGGTCAAAAATGTCGTCGCATGGCGTAAATAGCTTGTTGGAAAGCTGCAGGAAATGGTACAGGACCCCGATCGTGACCATCAACTCACGATTCAACCCCACTCGTGGAGCACACCCCCTCACGAGCCGCTGCACCACGTGAGCCTGAACCACGAACCGACATTCACGAATGAGTGCACCAATGACCAGAAGCTAGGGTCATAAACTAAATGGCGAGCACGACCCACGAGCCGAAATGAAGTCACAAACTGGACCCAGGAAGGTCACCACGAGCAGACCACGATGCCACGAGCCGCAAGCCGAAGGAGGAACCACGAGCCGAGGGCCAAGGGAGGACCACGAGCCGGTCTTCGAGCCTGGACAGTAAACGAAACGACGATAACTGTGAACTCTTCTGAAGATCGACTCCAATATAAATAAAACCCAAGATGCAAAGGTAGTCCAAATAAGAAGTTAGAATTCAGGATTCAGATGGGAAACGACAAGTTAACTTCATGAGTTAGGCTTTGTTGCGGGATATGTGCAAAGGATTTATCGATATCTATAACTTTGGTTCACCACTGAGAGACGGATTATCGGCTATGAATCAGTGCTGTGGGGTTGTCATGACTCCAAAAGGGGCAAAGTGATCGTAGCGTGGCTATGAGACCGTGCAGTGGAGTCATTATGACTCCAAAGGGAAAAATGGACATAATAAAGGGTTATCGACTATGGACCAGTGCAGTGGGGTCATTAGGACTCCAAAGGGCAAAGTGGTCGTAGTAATAGGAAATGATTTGGTGATCAAAGTAGTGTATATCCTATGCATTACACACTGAGTGAGAGATGTAAGGATGACTGTTGTGTTAATGTTTACATGACATGTACACTTCCACTTTATCTTAGTGGTACCTTAGAGTACTGTACATCTTGTTGTGCTAACTCTTTGGTTGTAGGTCCAGGTTCAGTTATGATTAATTAAACATGTTTTGTTTTGTTCTGCTGCTTTCGCTCAAACATGACTTTTGTCCAACCCAAAGTTTTATGTCTCTTCTTATTACTCTAGGTGCTCCTGAACAAGCAGACTAGAGACATGTTAGGTGGTTATGCATAAGTAGCTGTCCGGAGATGAGCAGAAGCTTCCGCACACTATTTGCATATATTCTCCCTATGTTTTTGCTCGTCATTGCTTAGGGCATTAGTAGTGTACCTTTTCTATTTTGCTTTAGAGACAGTACTTTGAAGTTTTAATGATGATGGTCTAGATCATAAGCTGTATTTTGGGATTTCGCTGCTATGATGATTTAGTTTTCAGCTTATGCATTGTCTCACCTGTTTTATGTCAAGTTATGTTGTTATTATATTTGCACTGTTTCAATTCCCTTTCCTTTTACGACCATCATGTGCTAATCGGGCACTGGCACAGCGCATTTCGGGGAAATGTCAGGCGGTCCAAGGCGGACCATCACACTTGGTACCAAAGCCTAGGTTGCATAGTTAACCTACAGGAAGACATCAGGGAGAGATGGTATACATATATGAGAGCGCGTATTTGTGATATTTTGGTTCTTAAAAACTATATATACATATACTATTAGTATATCTAAGGAAGAAGTCGCACTGCACTGGCACCACTATGGAGATGGTTAATCGTTTTCTCTTTATAAATTGGACGATGAGCCGAAATATGAGGAGTACGAGTTAAAGGGCAAATAATAGGAATCCCTCTGATATGAGGATGATGTTTACTACCTTCATGAGAGAGATGCTTAGGGATGTTCAGGGAGCAGTTCCTAATGCTGCTAACGGTGGTGATGTAGTAATGCAGGCGCCTAGGACCGATTTTTCCAAGCTCTGCAAGGATTATACTTGTCTTGGTGGGAAGTCGTTCCATGGAACAAAATTGTCTACAGAGGTTCAAGATTGGATTGATAGTTGTGAGTGCATCTTCGAGGATTTGAAAATAGATGATGCAATGAAAAGAAAGTTAGCATCACGTCAGCTTCAACGACGGGCTATGAATTGGTGGAATGCCATTAAAGCACCTACTCCTAAGGATCAAGTTACTTGGAATCAGTTTAAGACTTGCTTCAGTGACATGTTTATCCCAATTGCTTGGAAATTAGAATTGTGTAAGAAATTTTTGGAGCTTAAGAAAATGGTAGGGCGGTCTCGGAATATATTGTTGAATTCGATACTTTATCGAAATATGGATCATCTCTTATCGATACTGCTAAGAAGAAGAACGAGAAGTTCATAACTGGCCTAGATGAGTACTTGGGGGAAAGACTTACAAACCATATCGATGAGGCAATCGAATTTATTATGGGGAAGGCATTGAGATCGGAGATCCTTTACCCTAAGTCGAAGACCGAGGTTGCTATTGCATTTGGAGAAGAGCCAAAGCCGTAGGCAAGCGATGGAGGCAAGAATAATTCCCAGAATAAGAGGAAGCAGAATCAGACCAAGGATCATCAGAAAAAGAAGGATAAGAAAGATGTCGAGTGTTATAGTTGTGGCAAGAAGGGTATTTATTCTAGAGATTGTCGAGCAAAGTCAGCAGACAGGAAGTGCTTCAACTATGGCCATGTGGGACATCTCAAGGATAAATGTCCACAACCCCCTAAAGAGAAGTGGATCGTGAAAGCATATGCTATCAACGATGTTCCTTCTTCATCGAATTCCCGAACTGCGGCATAGAAGGGAAAGGGCATCGTTATTCAAGGTATGCTTTATATTTATGATGTTCGAGTGTTGTTTGATACCGGGGCTTCCCATTCCTTCATATCTAGTGACCTGGTAGATAGGTTAGAATAGGAACCTGAGATAGTTGATAGACCTTTAGTTGTGACGAACCTGATCGGTGGTTCGACTAGCCTTAGTATGATTTGTCGAAATTTGGTCTTATCGAGTCATGGATGTATGTTTGTTTGTGATTGCTTTGTTTTGGGCTTTATTGGGTTTGGCATTATTTTAGGAGTCGATTGGCTCCAAAGATATGGGGTGGTGGTGGACTGTAAGGGGTCTTCGGTGACCATTAGAGTGGATGATGGATGGAGGGTGGTATTTGGTAGCCTACCTAGTGATGGGGTGATGCTAGTTTTCTAAATTCCCTCAACATCCCGCATGATGAGTTGTCATATGTGCCTATTGTTGGTGAGTATCCGTACATCTTCGGGGAAGTGACCGGACTTCCACCACACCGAGAGATCGAGTTTCGGATTGATTTAGTGAAATATGCTAGAACTATAGTGATGCCTCTTCGTCTTATGGAACTAAGGGAGCAACGAGAGCTCGAGGTGCAGGTGAGCGATCTTTTGAAGAAGGGATTTATCCGAAGAAGTGTTTCCGTATTTTTAACGGATAATAAATAATTTATTTAATTATTTAAATAATGTTTTGGTAATTTAAAATGACCAAAATTAAATAGTATTGAATATTCAATTAATTTAAATAATAGAATAATATATTTAATTTCTGAAATAGCCGGAATTAGTGGAATTTACAATATTGTGTGAATTGGATCGTTTATAATATATATTTCAGTTTAGAGTTGAATTATATTTACAAATGTATTATACAAATGATGGTTGAACATATAAATTATATTATAATTATAATCGAGCTTAAAATGGCGCGGCAGTTCGTAATTTGGTGATTCGAACTTTAAACGAATATATAGAATCCGTTTTAAACAGGATTTTTGTGAAACAAGAAATGTTCGGAGCTGGTGAAGTATATTTTTCTAATGGAAGAGAAAAATCGGGATTTCATCATGTAGATTTTGATTTATGATCAAATCAAATTTTCGAAAAGTCGCTATGAAATTCCTTTATAATTTATAATGATTTATTTATATTATAAATGGATTTTCAATATAAACTGAATATCGATTTAATCTGGGATTTTTAAATGTCGAGTTATAAATCCCGATATGTTTATTTTGGAGATGGATTATATTCTATGTGAATATATACGATAATATTAATTTATTAATATTTAATTTAATTATTTTTATATATATTTATATTTATATGGGTTTATTTAGAGCTTTAAAAATAGCCACTTTTGCAGACGAACTCCTTTTTCGACAAAACTAATTTTTTTGGATCTGTAATATTAAATTACTATTAGATTTCAATTTTCGTAATTTTTGGAGTTAGTATGTCGCCGTACGGGATTTTAATGTGAAAAATAGTCAATAATTTGACTTAAAAATACGCTGTGTAAGCAAACGGACTCGGAATTCGACGAAACAAGTTTCGTTGGGTCCGTAATGTCGAACTGTAGCCATATGTCCATTTTTGTCAAATTTGGATATGTTATGTGATCATAAAGATTTTTAAACGATAAATAAAAATAATGATAGAATATAAATTAATATATAAATCTGAACCTTACTTAGTAAGCCACTCTACCACATAAATACCCCCTTAACTTTACCCTTACCCTAAGTCTTTCTCTTCCTTGGTCAACAAACACTGCCGATGTCGTTTTCTTCAGTTTCAAAAATTGGAAGTTGCAAAATTCTTATAGATTCAAGTAAATTCTCAAAAATCCTGAAACACATATATTCAGATTGCTATCAACTTTCTCTTCACATTCATATCTGTTTGACTAAGTTCGAATCTTACGGGTTCTTCAAGTTTTATAGCAACGAGATTTAGGGTTTTTCATATCATGAATTAGGTACTTCAATTCATGAAGATAAGGATATTTTGAGGTTCAACATAGCATTTGGAGTAGTGTGTGAATTCTTGGAGGTTATTTGAAGAAGAAAATGTCGCTACTTTATCTTGGCTGTAGGGGAGCACCGGAGACGCGGTCAGGAGGAAATGATGGGGGTTTGTCTCGAGGTGTAGAGATAGTAGTACATGGGAAGAGTTATTCTTCGGTGGTGATTTCGTGGGTGCTGGTGGAAGGACGGAGGAGTTTCTGATGGGTTGTTTGGCCATGGAAGGAGGCATGATTCCTGCTTTATACTGGAATGGGAAAGAAGGCTTTCAAGCGGGGTTTAGTGCTAAACAATGGATTAGGGTAGATAATTTGTATGAGAGTGTTCGTGTGAAATTTTGTTGGTTTGTTTTAACTCTTGCGTGAAGAGTATACGGGGATTTGGTTCAAAATTTTGCTATCGTCTGTTCTGATGATAGCCAACATGGCTGAAATTTGGGAAGAGCATTTTGTTTATGAGTTGGATGTTGTGCTGGTATCTAGAAGGAGAATTCAAAGGAGGAATAAATGATGAAAGTGGCTTGCTGTTTAATGGGATACAATGGGAGGAAAATAAAAGATGTTTGAAGGTGCGGTTATGGCCTTCGCGAGGTGCAGATGCTTGAGGTATAACGGTTAAGTAGAATACAGGTGGCCTAATTATGGATGAGTATAATTAAGGTTAAAATTAATGAATTATTTAAGTTAATGATATTTTAAATGTTTACCAATCCATAAAATGTATAACTTTCTCATATGGCATCAGAATCTGATGAAATAAGATCCGTTGGGATCGTGTGGATGAGCGCGACATAACGGAACTAACTAGGAGTGAATTGGAGCTCGTTACAATTTATAGCGAAATAAATTGTCTATTTGAATCAACCAACAATTATCGTTATTTAATGATGACCGTTCAATGTGAGTAAATCTCACTAACTCTATACAGTTTATATTTTTTTATAAATATAATCTAGTATCGATAAATGATGATTGATTGTTGTGTGTTGATTTTTTGGTTGAATTGCTGATTTACTGGTTGAAATTATGGATAACAATACATATATAGCGTTAATTAAATATCGATTCTGTTTATCAGAATATTTCATATTGAAATGTTATCGATGTTATTTATATTGTTTAACATCTGTGAATGCAGGGAGACAGGTTGAAGGGATCCAACTGGATTCCTCAATATTATAATACTTTTTGTTTTCAAATATTGTTATATATGATGTGATATAATATATGTGATTGACTATGATGACACTGGTCATGTTATTTGGTATTTTAAATACCATATGAAATACTGGAATGTAAAAAGGAATTTTCAAAGTGAATATTGAAAATGAAATATTTATATGTGAAATAAATAGGATATTATAAAAGGTAATATTTGGAAAACAAATGTTGGAAAATATAATTAAGGAAATATTTGGGAAATAAACAAAATTATATAAAAGGATTAATATAGAATAAATAGAATTATAAAATGAATTTATATAGAATAATAAGAATTTGGGTTTGAGATATTGTTTTTAAATACGAAATCATACTGTTTTGGTTTTATAAAGAAATATTTTTCACATTCTATGCGAAAATTAGATTAAAATAAATATTTTGCTAATAAAATATTTATGAAGGAAATAAGGTTTGAAATAGGAATTTAAAATGGAGTTAAAGGCATTAGAAACCGACTGGAGATTAGATAAGTTTAACAGCTGTTTGGGTATTGATCTGATGTTGGTTTCGGCCTTCGAGGTTAATACGTAGGGGGTTGTTCTCTTACTAGTTTACAGTTAGAGACTGATATATGTGAGAAGATAGTGATGCGTGAATCAGAAATAGAAACATTTTCCAAAGTTAGTAACGTATATTTTCTAAAATTAGAAAATAAGGATTTGATGAATATATGGAAACGAGAAATGGGGAAATGAATAAATGTTGATTGATGATTGATCGATAGAATTTCCATCTAGAAATAATATCGTTGTTTGCATACATGTTTTTCTTTGATAGTTAAATCACCGACTATCAAAGTTTTTGACCATTTTTCCATCGTCAATACGGAGAGACCGGGATCAGATTCATTATCTGAAAAACCAATCTGTATGGGCGTTAGCGTTGCGATCAAATATAATGAAGATAATAGAAGATAGAGTTATGCAAGGGCTGTCCTGTTTACAGAATAGTGCCTTCAATCTGTCCAGTCCCAGAACGACCTGTATGGAAGAATGTCTGACAGATATTTAATAGATTGCATAAGTTGATCTCTTCAAACGTATTAACGTTTCGTGGCGGAGGAATTCGTTTCTATTAGCTGTATACCCGTGGTATTTTTAGGGAAATCAATTTGTGATTTGGCGGGTATGACAATGTGACATTCAAAGTAAAGAAAGATGTAATGTGTACGTTTTGGCCTCAAGCCTCACAAACCGGAATGGTATAAAATCGGGTAGGTCGCATGGCTAAGTGGTTAGTTGCCAATTAGGGTGTATTGTCACATGATCTAGAGAAATTCCATTTACTTCTCTAAACTATTTCGATGTTGTCCCTTTTGGGAAATGGTTGTTGATCCCAACCGTTGGTTATAATACATTCGGTACACTCAAGCAAAATGAGTGGCCGGTCATGTTTAGCCTGGGTTGCAAGATGTTCTTGTTGAACCCGGTGTATTCCTCTCTAGAGATACACTGTCGGAAGGTGGTCCCATACCTTGCCAGTTGGAATTCGTTAACCAATAAGCGCCCACGGTTTTCGATTATATATTATGTATGTAGAACGTGAGATGAAAGCGTTCTGCTAGATGATTAATATATTGTGGTTGATAGACACTATTATAATATCAAAAGGATTTTGATATAAAGATTATCATTTCTTTCAAAAGGATTTTTGAATGTTGAATCAAGTGTTTTGGATTCTCATAAGGAAAAAACCCGTTCCGTGTTATACGGCGCGGTCTTATGAGATATCGTTTATTTTCGCAAACTGTTTTAAAGCATTTACACACTAGTCCCATGACTGACCCGGAGTTTATTTTGTTTTGTTTTCCCTAAACTCTTGGGTGCCCAATTTTGTACGGGCAGTCAAGTAGTCAGGATTTTACAGATATACTTGGAGAGCTTGGAGCAGGAGGCTTTAGGAATATATAGCTATTGTTTAATTCCATTGTGTTGTAAGTGTTATACTCTGATAATGTTACTGTATACATATATACTGATTTTATTTCAAAGTCATGAATCTATCATATATTGTTCGTTCCGCTGTGAGATTCGTGTTTATTCTATTGTTGTTCTTCTTCTTCTATTATAAGTTTCTATCTTATCTATTCTTACCCTCTAATTTCTTTCATTAACTATCTAGTATTTCCGAGGCTTGAATATTTGACATTGGGTTATATGTCGATTACTCAGGATCGCGAAAACTCGGGTCCTTACAATTTCCAAGTGGGGAGCATCAGTTGTATTTGCTACTAAGGCAGATGGTTCCCTTTGTTTATGTGTAGACTACCGCGAGTTGAACAAGATAACGAGGAAGAATAAGTATCATATTCAGTGGATAGATGATTTGTTTGATCAGTTGAATGGAGCGAGAGTGATCTCCTAGTTAGATCTCACAATATGTTTTCATCAGCTCCGAGTAGCAGCTGAGAGTATACCTAAAACGGCATTTCAGATGTCGTCTGGATTCTATGAGTGGTTGGTCATGCCATTCAGGTTGACCAATGCACCAACATATTTTGTGGGTCTTATGAATAGGGTATTCAGGGATCAACTGAACAAGTTTGTTCTTGTGTTCATGGACGATATCTTAGTTTATTCGAGGACAGAGGAAGAATACAAGGAACATATGAGGACAGTGATGGAGGTGTTGAGGAAACACCAATTGAAAGAATTTTTTTTCTAAGTGTCACTTCTAGAGGAGGGAAGTGAGGTTCTCAGGCCATGTTGTTTTAGAAAATGGTATTGCCGTGGACCCTGCGAAGGTGGCTATGGTGCAAGATTGGTCTATTCCCAAGAATGCAACGGACATGAGAAGTTTCTTGGGGTTAGCTGGATATTATCGTAAGTTTATTCAAGACTTCTCCAAGATAGTTGCACCGTTAACTTAGTTGACCAGGAAGAATCATGCTTTTGCTTGGGACGAAAGGTGTGAGAACGTGTTTAAGAGTCTAAAGGAATAGCTAAAGTGTGCACTAGTGTTAGTTATTCCTAAAAGGAACGAGGAAATGATGGTATACACGGATGCCTGTGGTACCGGACTAGGTGTTGTACTGAGAACACATGAGAAAAAATATCCTACCAATGATTTGGAATTGGCAACGATCATGCTCGCATTAAAGATGTGGAGACATTATCTCCTAGGAGAAAGATTCAAGTTGTTTACCGACCATAAGTCGTTAAAGTATCTTTTCCCTCAAAAGGATTTAAATCTTCGTCAGCAAAGATGGTTGGAGTTCTTGGCTTCATATGATTTTAATATTGCATACACACCCGGGAAGATCAATGCGGTAGCTGATGCATTGAGTAGGAGACATGCCAGTTTACGAGCTATGTTTCTGGAATGGAAGCAACTGGAGTATATCGCAGGATATGATTTCAGACCTAAGTGCGAATTGGATCTAGAAATGTTAGCAACTTTGAAAATCAGACCGATTTTGATTGAGAGGATTGGTTCCAGCCCGAAGAACGATCCTAACCTATTGGAAATCATCTCCAAGATAGAAATGGGCATCGATGGTGAGGAAATGAACAAGTATGGACTTAATAGAGAAGGATGGCTTTGAAAGAATGGGAGGCTAGTTGTACCCAACGTAAATGGATTGATAGATGAAGTGCTTGGAGAATGTCATCACTCGAAACTGACTATACAACCCAGTGGTAAAAAAAAATGTACCGGGACATAAAATAGACCTACTACTGGGAAGGGATGAAGAGAGATGTTGGGAAGTTTATATCCAAGTGCATGAATTGCCAGTTAGTTAAAGCCGAGCAAAGAAGAAAAGTGGTTTGTTACAACCGTTGGAAATTCCTGAATGGAAATGGGAACAAGTCTTAATGGATTTCATTGATGGTTTACCAAGGACTAGATCAGGTAATGATAGTATTTGGGTGATTATGGATCGATTGACTAAAAGCACAAGGTTTATACCTGTCAAGTCGAGTAGAATGACAACTAAGTTAGCAAAACTATATATGAAGTGGGTAGTAAGATTTCATGGAGTACCCAAAGGTATTATGAGTGACCGAAACCCATTATTTACTAGTGGGTTTTGGAAGAGCTTACAAGATGCTTTAGGATCAGAATTACATCCCAGTACCGCGTACATCCTCAAACCGACGGTCAAACAGAGAGGGTGAATCATGTATTAGAGGATCTCTTTAGAGCTTGTATATTGGATTTTGGTGGTTCATGGGATGACCACTTGCGTCTCGTTGAGTTCGCATATAACAATAGTTATCAATGCAGTATTGGTATGGCTCCATTTGAAGCTTTGTATGGGTGACCGTGCAACTCACCATCATGTTGGTTGGAAACCAGTGAGAAATTTGTTCTTGGACCAGATGTAATAAGAGAAACATTAGATAAGATCAAGGTTATTCAACAGCGAATGAAGACTACCCAAGATAGGCAGAAGAATTATGCTGATAAAAGACGAAGAGATTTGAAATTCTCCGTTGACGACTTGGTATTCGTCAAGATTTCCCCGTTGAAGAGCGTGATTCGATTTGGTAGGAGAGGCAAATTGGCACCAAGATTTGTTGGTCCATTTCCCGTTCTTGAATAAATTGGAAATTTGGCATATATAGTTGGATTGCCCGGCAAGATGGCGGGAGTTAACAACGTATTGCATGTTTCCCAGTTAAGGAAGTTCGTTTACGATCTGATATGACTATTTCACTAGATCAGCTAGATGATATCAAGGTAGAATCCGAGGTATTTGGCAGCCGCAGGACGATTCGTATTGTCGGACATGATACAAAGCGACTTCGAAGGAAGACAGTGAAACTGGTTAAGGTCTAGTGGGGTGATAATGAGAATGACTGTACTTGGGAAATAGAGGAGAGAATAAGGAAGTTTGCTAGGTAAGATTTTAATCGTGATATATTTATTCCTTTGTTAGTAAACCGCATGCTAGGATAGGCTTGTTGTGTTGTTGTGTATGTTTAATTGTTTGTAAATGGCTGATAGGCATGCGGGGCTCCATTGAATGTTTTAGTTAAGGAATTTCAGGTGCGAAATTTCTTAAGGGGGGAAGAGAGTAACGACCTGCATTCTACGTATCGGAGGATCGTAGGATATTTATTTTATTCACATACGAAGTCATATGGTCGTGTATCTTTGGGAAACGACTACCGGGGTCATTTCCCATGTCCATGATTTTTGCCAAATTTTAAATGACTATTTTACCCCTGACCAATCTCGTTTTAGCTATAAATTTTGATCGGTAAGGAGTTTTGACCTGAAACCACTTCCATTTGATTCAGATGATGGTTTACCTTTCCGTAGAATGGTCACAATAATCACACGGACTTACTGTTTGGGAGATATGGCTGAAATAAGGTTTGGAGAAAAACAGCTTAATCAGGCTTAATAGGGTGATTAACAGCTGAGCCCATAACTCATTTCGGGATTAGGGTTATGGGAAGGCTAAGAGGGTTTGGGAAATACGCTTTATTCATTTTTCACTCGCCACTCATCATCTCCTCAAACCTTCCAATGGCCTCCACTTTCTAAACTACCTCCTAACCACTTTCTAATCCAATATTAAGCTATCAACATCAAATCAAGGCAAATTAACATAAAATTGGAGGTAGAGCTGCTGTGTTGCATTGGGATTCGAACCAAATCAGAGATATTTTCAGATCTGAGATTTATTTGTGGCTAAGGTGAGTGATTTGCACGTTTGTTCACTAAGTACGGCTAATTAGGGGTGGTTGGTGATAATTAGCGAAATTATGACTCAGAAAAATATGCATAAATTCTAGAATATTATTTTATGCCTCTGTTAGAAATTTGGGTTAATTTGAATTAAGTTTGCTAACCCTATATTTAAAACGTGGCTAAGGGGATTAAGGGGAAATCATGGTTTTGAGTATATTTGATCTTAAATGACCTATAAGCTTGATGTTTTGATCTCTTTGATTGAACCTATATGTTGCTATTACTGTTTGGAGTGTTTATGGTTGAATAGGAAAAGTTAGAATGGTCGAAAACGCCATCGTGTGGCATAAATAGCTTGTTCGAAAGCTGTAGGAAATGGCACAAGACCCCGATCGTGACCATCAACTCACGAGCCAACCCCACTCGTGGAGCACACCCCCTCACGAGACGCTTCACCATGCGAGCCCGAACCATGAACCAACATTCTTGAACGAGTGCACCCACGACTAGAAGATAGGATCACGAACCGAATGGCAAGCAGGACCCACGAGCCGAAATGAAGTCACGAACCGGACCAAGGAAGGTCACCACGAGCGGACCACGATGCCACAAACCAAAGGAGAAACCACGAGCCGAGGGCCAGGAGAGGCCCACGAGCCGGTCTTTAAGTCTAGACAGCAAACGAAACGACGATGACCGTGAACTCTTCTGAAGATCAACACTAATCCAAATAAAAACCCGAGATGCAAAGGTAGTCCAAATAAGAAGTTAGAATTCAAGATCTAGATGGGAACCAGCGAGTTAACTTCATGAGTTGGACTTTACTGCGGGACGTGTGCAAAGGGGTTATCGATATCTATAGATTTGGTTCACCACTGAGATACGGGTTATTGGCTACAGATCAGTGTTGTGGGGTTGTCATGACTCCAAAGGGGCAAAGTGATCGTAGCATGGCTATGAGCCAGTGCAGTGGAGTCATCATGACTCCAAAGGCCAAAGTTAACATAGCAAAGGGTTATCGGCTAGGGACCAGTGCAGTCGTAACACCCCATATTTTTTGTGAACATTAAAGTAATGAATTAAAGAATACTTAATTGTAAAAGAAGAATTAAGGGAAACGGGTTACGCCATTGCGTTCGTCTCGGAATTCTGCTTGAGATAGAGCCCGATTTTGCGTAAATCTGACTCCGTATAAAGTGTTTTGGAGTTCAGAAAATTTCAAGTTTAAACAGAAATTAAATTAAGATAATAATTAAGAGTCAAAACGGTTCAAAATTCGAAAATTCAGTCAGAGCGGCCTGAACGGGAAATTTCCCACTCAAGGGTGTCGACCCCCCTATAGGGGAGTCAACATAGGTGTCGACCCCCACCCCCCGGTAGGGAGTCGACCCCTTTTTGATCCTATTCCAGTGACGATTTCTGAGTCATTAGGGCATATGTGGCGATTTCTGGTTGGCTCTCTTTGATCTGAATGGCCCTGATTACTCCTAGGTTGATCTAATGGCTCATATTGATCTAAACTTCTATGTAATCACCTCAAACCTCAACCCTAGACCTCATAATTTCATTCCATGAAGCCGTCATGTCGTCCATCTCCAAACTAGCATAGCCACCATTCTTCTCCAAACTAGAAATCAAGTTTGAAAGCTCTAAACCAAATCCAAATTAGAGAATCAAATGTCTACATCAAAGGATTAGCTTTACAAATTCAGAAATCAGATCCGAGAATACAAGATCCATTCTTTCCTGTAAGTCCACGTTATTTTCAGATGTGAATACCTGATTGTAATCTTGACATGTAATAAAATGAATCAAGATCTATGCCTGATTTTAAGATAATCTTTTCAGATTTATCCCTATCCTTCTATTGAATTAATGTCTTTGCATGCCTTAGAGGTTATTTTGTTGTTTAAATCAGGCCTATCTTTGTTGTACATCAGGTTTATAATCCTTTTGGGTTCATGATGTTATTCTTATTCATATGATAATGATTGTAACAATTTAGTCAAGAATCCATCTTTGTTGGATCTAAATTTCCTGTATTAGGTCTGTTGTTACATGCCTATTATTATTTTATGCTCCTTCTCTCTCTTCCCCTATTTCCTTTTTCTTTTATGAACCTGGGTTACCTTCGAACATAGGATGATCGCGAAATATGAACAACTGGAATACGTGGGATATTTGGGTATAACCTATTTCGGTGAAATAATTGGGCATAACATATTCGGTGAAATTGTTGGTATAACTTGTAAATGATATTGGGGCATTATCATTATAACTGCAAGTTTGGGTTAATTGGCATGTAAATCAATTTTTGGGGCATAATTGTTATTGTTGCCAACTTGGGGTAAATTGAAATATTAAATCTAGATTGGGCGTAAACTGTAAATTGAAATATTAAATCTAGATTGGGCATAACTATTGGTTGGGACGCCAAACATAATGTATATTCTGATTTTGGGGCATGACTATTATTGCAAAATTTGGGTGTAGCCTATTTTGATTAATAACTTGTAATCGAATTTGTTGGGCATAACTTGAGAATTGAAACATGACTAGTTTTGTGAAATTTGGATGATTAGCATATAAAATTTAGACTTGGACATATATGGTAAATATGTAAATTGGCTAAAAGATGAACATGCCTAACCCGAGGTTAGTTGCAATGTAAAACTTCTCGGAACTCCCGGCACATCCAGTAATTGCAACAACACAGATCTATTGTGAGAGGTTAGTGTATTTGGCCCAAAACTCGAGGTTAGAATGAATTTGTGGTAGAAATCTGCCCGGAACTGTCCGGCACATCCAACAACTGCAAACACCAGTTCTAATGTGAGAGGTTAAGGCATTAATGAATAAACTAATGCTAATAAACAGACATGCTAAGAATGGTAGGGTTAATTAAATTTAGAACACTTAATAGTTATAACATGTTAATTAAACAAGAAGGTGGGGTTAAGTAAATTTAGAACACTTAACCGTTATAACATGTTAATTAGACAAGCGGGCGGGGTTAAGTAAATTTAGAACACTTAACCATTATAACATGTTAATTAAACAAAAAGGTGGGGTTAAGTAAATTTAGAACACTTAACCATTATAACATGTTAATTAGACAAGTGAGCAGGGTTAAGTTAACCAATATAACATGATGAATGAATAGGGTTAAGTTAATAGGAAACACTTAACCAACACAACATGATGTGTGGTAGGGTTAAGTTAACACAAGAGGGCAACACTTAACCAATATAACATGATGTGTGGTAGGGTTAAGTAACACAAGAAGGCAACACTTAACCAAGGTAACATGACAAGTGGGTAGGTTAAGTTAACTCGACTGGATTGACTACACTTAACCAATACAACATGATGAATGGGTGGGTTAAGTTAACTTGAATTGACTGATGACACTTAACCAATATTTCAAAGTGGATAGGGTTAGGACAAGCTTAACCAATAATATGTATGGACTTGATTAGGGGAAGGGTTTAGTAAATCTTGGCTAAGTGGGAAATATTAATATATATAGGCCTATAAACTTAACCGTTATATAAACGTGTGTAAATCAGTGGGAAGGTTAAGTAACATATGAATAGGCAACACTTAACTAATACAACATGTTAATTGAGCAAATGGGTGGGATTAAGTTAAATTGGGAACACTTAACCATTATAACATGTTGATTAGGAAACCCTACTAACAGGGATCCATTTCAACAGTAACCCATATAGATGTATCATGATACCCTGAACTAGGCAGGGTGGGGCACGATTACTGGGCTAATTATAAGCGGTCAAAATAGCGGTGGGTGGTGTAGTAGTGTAGGTCTCGACGGAGTACGAGCGTGCACATGCTCCAGAGCGGGAAAAGCAGGCACTGGGCATCAGTAGTATACATTGTGCATCTTGAATTTGTATTGGGTTGCCACCATAGGAATTGATACACCCCATGGTGAGACCAGCACAAGTATCTACATACAAGCAGGGCCGAGTGACACAAGTAATGAATACATACGAGTTTAGGAGCCGGTCGATAGGGTAGTAAGGGTACATATAACATATCCATGGCAATTAGGCTGATTGAGGTAAGATCCTCATAATAGATGTACTCCTGAAGGCTACCACAATTGCAGGGTTGGGATCACCTTATTATTTAACACATGATACTAGTTGGTACACTATTAGGGAATACAAATCATTCTATAAAAGACACTAGTTAGGATGCTAGGTGGGTGGTGCAGAGAAAATAGGAAATCAGAGAAAGAACCGGAGCAAATTCAGTGTATCTTGCCTTGTCATATCGAATAGTGCGGTGTAGGAAATACATTAATAATTAGAAGCTCAACCGTCAAATCCTATTTATCTTGTGTACCTTGTCATATCTAACGCTCATCATTTGTTGTCTTGCTTTGCTTATTATCATGGTTATGTCTTGTATCCAGTTTATTCATGTCATGATGCTTTTACCTATCTACATGCTGAAAATCACTGGACTTACCAGATTTATGTCTAACCTGGTTTGTTTCGCCTCTTTTCTTCCGTTCTCCCACCCCCCCCCCCCAAGGTTCACAGGGAGGGAATATTACCATTTAGCTCAGTTTTCTTCCCAAGCTCGAAGATAGTCGATGTATAGCTCTGAACTCTCTTTTTCCACTGCTATGGCTGGCCCATGCTTTATTGGGGAATATCATGGTCATTTTATGCTTCTTTATTTTATTAAACAAGACATATGCTTTGTTGCAATGAGTATTGGTGTTTTGGTGTTGAAAAATAATTTTTGTACAAGCTGTTTTACCAAGCTACTGTTTTATTAATAAAGCAAAGTTTAATTTATTTTCCGCTGTATAAATTTTGTCTGTTTTGTAATTTATCTATTCTATACACTTATAATGCTCCACTGAAGTTAATGCATTCCCTGTGATAGTGACCTTAACGGAGGTGGGTGTTTCCACATGGTATCAGAGCTAAAGGTTACCAGAATAGATAAAGTATTTTGAAACCCGTTTTCAAAAGCATTTTTATAAAGAAGTATTTCCTAAAACATGTTTTAAAGAACCGTTTTAGAAGAGAAAAGTTTTGTTTTTAAAAGGCACATTCCCCAAAGCCATATGCACTACCTTTCGATTCTCTATTTGAATCTCTTCTTCCTTTCTTTTCGCCATAGTTTCGTAGGCAAATGGCACATCTCGAGGGCGAAGTAGTGCCCAACCTCCATCTGTAGCCGCAGTAGTTTCACTTGCGGCTAATCTTCTTTCAAGCTTTGTAGGTTGCCGTGCGATGGAGGTAGTTTTGAGAAACTTGTCAACAAGCTACGCAAAGACAGTAAGGATGAGAATAAGGGAGTTTGGGCTAAGGATCATAAGCCCAAGGATAAGAAGCTTGTCAATAAGTCTTTATCCATGCGAAAGGAGAAAGGTGAAAAGAAAGGGGCCAAAGTGGAAGAATCACAAACAAGGGATTGGAATATAAGAAGGGTGGAAGAAATAATAGATCCTACGACAAGTGGAAGTGTCTTTTCTTTGGTATAGTAGGTTATTTAATTGTAGGAAGAGGAAGACAAGTGGTGAAGCAGGGCATCTTATCAAGGATTGCCCGAAGGACAAGGGCAAGGGCAGAGGACAAGACCTCCTTCTGGAGGACAGGTTCGTGCTCTCATGGGACCGGGACAGGAGAGAGATAGAAACGTTTTTGTTGAAAGTTTGATTTTTTTTTTTCAAACTTTGTTTGACTCTGGCACTTCACATTCTTTTCTATCTGCTTCCATAGTTGAGTCTCTGCACCTTAGTACTTGTAGGGTAGTGGATCCCACTATTGTCTCAAATCCAATTGGTGACTCAGCTCATTTTTGCTTTGTAAGGATTTGAGAATAGTTATATTAACTATTAAGTTTAAGTGTTATGCTTATGTTTTTGGTTTCATGGGCTATGGGTTGATTCTAGGCATGGATTGGTTAGCTAGAAATTGTGAAAGGAGGGTAGTTAGAGATTTTTGGCTTGCCTCGGGAATACCCTCGAGATTTTGTGCGATCCTAAGGGATCAGTTTGGCTTAGCTACCTAAAATCACTTGATACATCTATTGACGATTTGCGATCCGTTAAAATAGTCCATGAGTACGCAGATGTTTTGATTAAGTTAGGGGTTTGTTACCTAAAACGCCAGATAGAATTCTACATATATTTAGTTGACAATGCAAAGCCAGTTGCATTACCTGTACGACACATGACTCCAAGGGAAAAGCGGATGGTTCACTTCGCCTGTGCATAAATGATATTTTGGTTTTCACTAAGAGTGGGGAAGAACATGCTTTGTATCTAAGGGAAGTCTCGAATACCCTCCAAGCGCATCAGCTTAAGGCTAAGTCCTCCAAATGCCATTTTTGGAGGAAAGAAGTGAGGTTCTTAGGACACATGGTCTCTAAGGAAGGGATAGCGGTGGATCCTGAAAAGGTAAGGTCGTAGAGGATGCCTTAAGAAGAAAAAGGTTGACTTCAAGTCCTCTTTATGTGAAAAGAAAAGGTTCACAATACATATCAGCCTTTGATTTTAAAACCTTTGGTTAAGTTAGTAGTTGGCTTCGCTAGGAGTAAGACCTACGCTTTTGGATCAAATAGGGACTTCACAAAAGACTCTCAGATAGTTGAAGCAATGGATAAGTTAAGTAGAGAAGAGACCCCTAGTCACCTTAATAAATACACTTGGTAACATGGTTAGCATCTGTTTATTTTCAAGAGTTAGTTCTTGGAATGTTAGAATGACACAGCAGAAGTTATAGTGCCGAGTAAACTAGAAGGAGAAGAGGTGGAACGAGAGGCGATAGTGAGATAAGTCCCAACTTATATTTGGGAAATAGAAATTAAGAAGCTATGCAATCATGAAGTTAAGACAGTCGGAGCGCAATAGAGTGAAGCTCAAGAAGATGCGACTTCGAAGACTGAAGACTAGATACGCGCATCATACCCTTTTTCTTGAGGGTATATCCTTGATCTCTTTATCTAGGAATTGTATGCATACTTATTTCTATCTTTTTAGGTATATCCTCTAGGTCATATCTTCGATCTTTCGGTAGAAGCCAATGTATGTAAACATGTGTTTGAAACATGTTATGATTGATGGTTGCAAGTGGTTGCTCGTGGCTGCATATACACACAGATTAGGAACTAGATCGGCTCAGTCACTTTCATATTGCATATGCATATATGTATTTGGATATGGATTGAAACTTGAGGTGTTATCATATGGACGTTGCATTTGTATGAATGATTGAGCACTCATATAGAAGTTATAAAATACGATTAGGAGTAATTGCATACATGATGGACTCATGGCACTAACATAATTCACATTAAGGAGGTCAACTAAATCAGTAGACCGCCTGATTTTGCATTAGATAAGGGCATACACACACTATGAATATGTTCATGAAAAGCATTAGAGACCTTTTAAGGATAACGGATGCCTGTGATTGAATGATTGAGTAGATGGATGTTGGATGGAAGGATAAACATTCTTCTTAACTTAGAGATTTCGGGGACGAAGTCCTTTGAAGGAGGGGAGAATGTAACACCCCGTATTTTCCAAGAATATTAAAGTAACGAATTAAAGAATACTTAATTGTAAAAGAAGAATTAAGGGAAATGGGTTACGCCATTGCGTTCGTCTCGGAATTCTGCTTGAGATAGAGCCCGAGTTTGCGTAAATTGTACTCCGTATGAAGAAGTTTTGGAGTTCAGAAAATTTCAAGTTTAAACAGAAATTAATAAGATTCAAAATGGTCTAAAATTCGATAATTCAGTCAGAGCGGCCTGAGCGGGAAATTCCCGCTTAGGAGTGTCCACCCCCCCATAGGGAGTCGACCCCTTTTTGATCCTGTTCCAATGACAATTTCTGAGTCATTAGGGCATATGTGCCGATTTCTGGTTGGCTCTCTTGATCTGAATGTCCCTGATTACTCCTAGGTTGATCTAATGGCTCATATTAATCTAAACTTCTATATAATCACCTCAAACCTCAACCCTAGTCCTCATAATTTCATTCCATGAAGCCGTCATGCCGTCAATCTCCAACTAACATAGCCACCATTCTTCTCCAAACTAGAAATCAAGTTAGAAAGCTCCAAACCAAATCTAAACTAGAGAATCAAACGTCTACGTCAAAGGATTAGCTTTACAAATTCAGAAATCAGATCCCAGAATACAAGATCCATTCTTTCCTGTAAGTTCATGTTATTTTCAGATGTGAATACCTGATTGTAATCTTGACATGTAGTAAAATGAATCAAGATCTATGCCTGATTTTAAGATAATCTTTAGATTTATCCTTATCGTTCTATTGAATCTATGTCTTTGCATGCCTTAGAGGTTATTTTGTTGATTAAATCAGGCCTATCTTGGTTGTACATCAGGTTTATAATCCTCTTGGGTTCATGATGTTATTCTTATTCCTACGATAATGATTGTATCAGTTTAGTCAAGAATCTATCTTTGTTGGATCTAAATTTCCTGTATTAGGTCTGTTGTTACATGCTTATTCTTATTTTATGCTCCTTCTCTCTCTCTGTAAAAACCCGAATTTTAGTAACATGTTAAAACCATAAATCAAGGCAGAATTAAATTTTAAAATAAGAATCAAGGGAAACAGGTTACTCCATTGCGTTCGTCTCATAATTCTTCTTGAAATAGACTCCGAGTTTGTGTAAAACGGATGTCGTATGAAGAAGATATGGACGAACGAAGTTAGGCAGAAAAACCAGAAACTGGCCAGAATGCACACTTGGGAAGTGCGCCAGAACAAAATTGCACTAGCGTACTTGGGAAGTGCGCCTATGCAATTTTGCATTGGCTCACTTGGCAGGTGCGCCCAGGATGAGCAGAAACCTGCTTGGTCACGCCCTGGCTGGCCTGGTCGGGTTCTGGTCGAATTTCTGAGCTCTGGTGTGTCATTAGGGCTAACTTGTCACTTTCTGATTGGCTTCTCTTGAGATGGATGGCCTTGATTAACTCTAGCTTCATCGACGGCTCTAATTAGTTTGAAATTCTATATAAACAGCCTCCTAGCCTCATTCTCTTTACACCATTCTTCTCTAACCTTATGCTGCTCAAACTCTTGATGATCATGGCTTCTTCCTCTTCCTCTAAATTAAATTAAATTAAAATAAATCGTGAAGATTATTTCTTGAAGACTACGGCTAGGAATTTCTTATTGGGGATTTGCTTTTACAATCAAAGCAAGATTCAGCGATTCAACAATTCAACGATTAATTTCTAGACTTGAATTCTACATCTAAATTTCTTAGACCATGATCTGTAAGTTCCAGTTACTTTTAGATAAAAACTATAAATCTAGTATGGGCATGTTAAATTGGAATTGATTTATGTATGACATATCTATTCTTGTTTTCTTCTTGGATCTTGACTATTGGGAATATTGTCAACGACGTTGAAACTATTGTTAATGACATAAGACTATGACTACGCCTATGACTGTGAACATAAGACTATGACTATGCCTATGACTGTGAACATAAGACTATTACTACGCCTATGACTGTGAACATAAGATCATGACTATGCCTATGACTGTGAACATAAGACTATGCCTATGCCTATGACTATGACGGTGAACATAAGACTATGCCTATGACTATGACGGTGAACATAAGACTATGCCTATGCGTATGACTGTGAATATAAGACTATTGCCTATAACTATGACAAGGACAATTATGGCTAATCACCTATGAGGTTATTGCCTAGGATTATGACTATGAAATTGGATCTAAGCTTGATTTTCTATTCAGACCTGTTATCTTTATTTGTCTTGATTTTGGGGATTTTTCTATTTAAGTTAGATCTATCCGTGTTCTTGAATCTAGATTATTATTCAAACCTTTTCATGTTCATAATGTTATGCCTGCGATGTTTTAATCAATTTATTCAGTTAGGTCATGCCTTGGAAATAAATTGATAATAGAGCAATGTTTATTATGTTGATCTATGCCTGTGGTTCTATTCTATCATCATGTTGAATTGAGAATTAATGAATAAGTCCATTCATATGTATATGAACTTGGAGTATAACCCGTGATGACAAGTTGTGTAGTTTATCATGTTATGCAAGTTTTAGGTTGTAAAATCATTTCACATATGTGACCAAATGTTAGATCTACATGTTTATGTGTATATGTTAACCTATGTCATATTTCAAGTTCACACTTATTCATATGTTCGTGATTGATTTGCAAATTCACATATATGTAAGTTGATTTAGTCTATTCACATATATGTATGTTGATTTGGTCTACGTTGCAAGTTCACACCTATGATATTCATGTTGATTATTTTGCAAGTACACACCTATGATGTTCATATTAACAATGCCAAAAAGATGCCTAGTTTACCCCTATGTCGTGTTTATGTTAATGAATCTCTTTATGCCAATTTTGCGTACGTTAAATTAGGCTAACTTTTAGCCTAATATTATATGCCAAAAATTATGCGAACGAAAAATAAGGCTAAGATTGTTAGCCTAATATTTTGATGGGGTAGCATTGGGAAAAATTGGAAATTATAGGAGACTTGGCATGAAACTTGCCTTGAAAACTTGACACGAACTTGACATGAATCTTGAACATGGACATGACACTAGAATGAACTTAAAAACGGCCAACTCGAGGTTGAGTTGAGTTTGTAGTGTAAATTTGCCCGGAACTGCCCGGCAAATCCAGTGACTGCAAACAATAGGATCCAATGTGAGTAGTTGGTCATATCGCGCTTGAAACCCGAGGTTAGACTGAGTTGTGGTGTAAATTTTCCCGGAACCGCCCAGCATATCCAATGACCACAACAACATGTCTAATGTGAGAGGTTGGGGTGCATTAATGAATTAATGCCACATGTTAGGGTTAAGTCATGAACATGAAAGAAAACACTTAACCAACTTGAGACATGATTGGTAGGGTTAGGTCATGAACTTGAACAACAACACCTAACCAACTTGACATGTGAATTGTAGGGCTAAGCCACAAAATTAAATGACAACACTTAGCCAATTTGACATGCTAGACTGATAAGGGTTAAGTCTCGAATTTAAATGACAACACTTAACCTGCTGGACGGAAGCCCAAGTTACGCGGTCCATTTCAGCAGTAACCCACTAGATGTATCATGGTACCCTGGAACTAGACAGGGTGGGGCACGATTACTGGGCTGATTGTAAGCGACCAGAACGATGACTGTGTTGGTGCGCTAGTGTAGGTTCAGGCGGGCTATGGTCGTGCACGTGGTCCGGAGTTGAAAAAGCAGGCATTGGGCATTAGTAAGTTTATCTGTGCATGCTTGATTTGTGTCGGTGGTTGGCACCATAGGGCTTGATACACCCTATGGTGGACCTAGCACAGGTGACTACATTCGTGATAGGGCCGTATAACAGAGACACACGACGAGTTAGAACTTGTAGGGAGCCGATCGACTAGTGGATCATTTCGTTGGACCTAGAAATGGGTCATTTCATGATATTGGGCCAACGGATTATTTCATGATTTATGTAAGACATGGGTTTGGGATTCTAGTATAGTTGATGCAGCGAACCTTGAATATTTGATGATATACTTGATTTATACTTGATTTATCATGTTATCTTAGTCTATCTTGCCCATCTTGACAGCATCCTTATGTTTACTTTCAGTTTATACATGTCATGTTACCTTTATCTGTTTTTATGCTGAAAGTCACTTGGACTTACCAGTCTTTATGACTGACCCGTTTTCTTTCGCCTCTTTTTCTTCCGTTTCCCCCCAAGTTCTCAGGGAGGAAACTCTAGTACTTAGCTTGGATTTCTCTTTCTTTTGATTCAGCTCATGTACGGTTTGATCTTGGGCTATGCTATGGCCGCATTTTCTGCTACCTTTGGGGAATTAAGCTACTTTTGATGTTTTAAGTTTATGCTACTTTGTTTATGCAAGACAGAATTTGTTGTAATGGAAAATAATGACTTTATCTATTTGGTACTTTGAATGAAAAAGGCTTTGACTATTTTGAAAGTAATGAAATTTATCTTTTGATTCTTCCACTGTTTTATTTATGTTCTGTCTCGTAATATTTCTGTGTTTGTTTACCGCGATAACGCTCCTCCAAAACTAGTGCATTCCCTTTGTGAGTGACCCTAGCGGAGGTGGGGTGTTACATTTGGTATCAGAGCAGAAGGTTACCAAATTGGGCAAAAGATTTTAAAACCTTCTAAAATTATTTTCAAAATCGTTTACAAAGAAGCATTTTTCAAGAAAAGTTTTGTTTTATTTAAAGGCTATTCCCCAAAATCCATTAGCACTATCCTTTGTTTCCTTGTTTGAGTCTCTTTTCCTTTCTTTTCTCCATCTGTAGTCGCAGTAGTTTTACCTGCGGCTAATCTTCTTTCTAGCTTCATAGAGGGTTTTCCGTACGATGGAGATAGTTTCCGTGAGGCTTGTTAACATGTTACATAGGAAAGGTATGAGTGATAAGAAATAAGTTAAGGAGGATGAGTCTCAGGACGATAAGTAACATTTCCAGAAGGGAGGTGAGAACAACAACAACAATAATAACAAGTCACGTGATAAGAGGAAATGCCACTTCTGCGGTATTAAGGGGCATATAGTCCAGGATTGTAGAAAGAAGAAGATGAAGATGGGAGCATGCTTTCAGTGTGGTGATACTGGACATATCAGCAAGAACTGCCCTAAGAAGCAAGGGCAAACCCCGTAGGCAGGACCTTCTGGGGGTACATCTTTAACATGTTCTCCTAGATGCTTCGTTTTGTCTTGCTTATCTTCTCAATCCTATCTTGAGAACCTTAGGTAGAACCCTTTTGGATGTAAACATGTGCTTGAAAACATGTTATGGTTGATGTTTGCAAATGGTTGCAAGTGGTCGCAAGTGGTTGCTCGTGATTGCATAACACACATTAGGCACTAGATCGGCTCAGACACATTTTCATATTGCATAAGCATGAGTGTTTATACTTGTTTATGGATGAAATTGAATGTGTTATCATGTGGATGTTGCATATGGATGGATGTTTGTGCACACATATAGTGTTTATGTGACCAGGACTATTTGCATACGTATTGGATTCATGACACTAAACATATTTTGCATTAGGAAGATCAATCAGGCCTGATCATTTGAATTAGATACGGAACATATACACAAACTTTCTGCATATGTTCATATAGCATTAGAAATCGTTTAAGGACAACGGTTGCTTGTGGATGATGTTTTGAGTAGATGGATGATAGGATGCATTCTTCTTAACTTGAAGATTTCGGGGACGAAATCCTTTAAGGAGGGAAGAATGTAACAACCCAAATTTTAGTAACATGTTAAAACCATAAATCAAGGCAGAATTAAATTTCAAAATAAGAATCAAGGGAAACGGGTTACGACATTGCGTTCGCCTCAGAATTCTGCTTGAAACAGAGTCTAAGTTTGCGTAAAACGGATGTCGTATGAATAAGATATGGACGAACGAAGTTAGGCAGAAAAACCAGAAACCGGCCAGAATGCACTGGCACAGTTAGGAAGTGAGCTAGAACAAAATTGCGCTGGCGCACTTGGGAAGTGCGCCCATGCAATTTTGCATTGGCGCACTTGGCAGGTGCGCCCAGGACGAGCAGAAACCTGCTTGGTCAGGCCCTGGCTAGCCTGGTCGGATTCTGGTCGAATTTCTGAGCTCTGGTGAGTCATTAGGGCTAACTTGTCACTTTCTGATTGGCTTCTCTTGAGATGGATGGCCTTGATTAACTCTAGCTTCATCGACGGCTCTAATTAGTTTGAAATTTTAAATAAACAGCCTCCCAGCCTCATTCCCTTTACACCATTCTTCTCTAACCTTATGTTGCTCAAACTCTTGATGATCATGGCTTCTTCCTCTAAATTAAATTAAATTAAAATAAACCATGAAGATTATTTCTTGAAGACTACGGCTAGGAATTTCTTATTAGGGATTTGCTTCTACAATCAAAGCAAGATTCAGCGATTCAACAATTCAACGACTAATTTCTAGACTTGACTTCTGCATCTAAATTTCTTAGACCATGATCTGTAAGTTCCAGTTACTTTTAGATAAAAACTATAAATATAATATGGGCATGTTAAATTGGAATTGATTTATGTATGATTCATATCTATTCTTGTTTTCTTCTTGGATCTTGACTATGGGGAATATTGTCTACGACGTTGAAACTATTGTTAATGGCATAAGACTATGACTACGCCTATGACTGTGAACATAAGACTATGACTATGCCTATGACTGTGAACATAAGACTATGACTATGCCTATGGCTGTGAACATAAGATCATGACTATGCCTATGACTGTGAACATAAGACTATGCCTATGCCTATGACAATGACGGTGAACATAAGACTATGCCTATGACTATGACGGTGAACATAAGACTATGCCTATGCCTATGACCGTGAATATAAGACTATCGCCTATAACTATGACAAGGAAAATTATGGCTAATCACCTATGAGGTTATTGCCTAGGGTTATGACTATGAAATTGAATCTAAGCTTGATTTTCTATTCAGACCTATTTTCTTTACTTGCTTTGATTTTGGGGATTTTTCTATTTAAGTTAGATCTATCCGTGTTCTTGAATCTAGATTATTATTCAAACCTTTTCATGTTCATAATGTTATGCCTGCGATGTTTTAATCAATTTATTCAGTTAGGTCATGCCTTGGAAATAAATTGATAATAGAGCAATGTTTATTATGTTGATATATGCCTGTGGTTCTATTCTGTCATCATGTTGAATTGGGAATTAATGAATAAGTCCATTCATATGTATATGAACTTGGAGTATAACCCGTGATGACAAGTTGTGTAGTTTATCATGTTATGCAAGTTTTAGGTTGTAAAATCATTTCACATATGTGACCAAATGTTAGATCTACATGTTTATGTGTATATGTTAACCTATGTCATATTTCAAGTTCACACTTATTCATATGTTCGTGATTGATTTGCAAATTCACATATATGTAAGTTGATTTAGTCTATTCACATATATGTATGTTGATTTGGTCTATGTTGCAAGTTCACACCTATGATATTCATGTTGATTATTTTGCAAGTACACACCTATGATGTTCATATTAACTATGCCAAAAAGATGCCTAGTTTACCCCTATGTCATGTTTATGTTAATGAATATCTTTATGCCAATTTTGCGTACGTTAAATTAGGCTAAGTTTTAGCCTAATATTATATGCCAAAAATCATGTGAACGAAAAATTAGGCTAAGATTGTTAGCCTAATATTTAGACGGGGTAACGTTGGGAAAAATTGGAAATTATAGGAGACTTGGCATGAAACTTGCCTTGAAAACTTGACATGAACTTGAGATGAATCTTGAGCATGGACGTGACACTAGAATGAACTTGAAAATGGCCAACTCGAGGTCGGGTTGAGTTTGAAGTGTAAATCTGCCCGGAACCGCCGGCAAATCCAGTGACTACAAACAATAGGATCCAATGTGAGTAGTTGGTCATATCGCGCTTGAAACCCGAGGTTAGACTGAGTTGCGGTGTAAATCTTCCCGGAACCGCCCGACATATCCAGTGACCACAACAACAGGTCTAATGTGAGACGTTGGGGTGCATTAATGAATTAATGCCACATGATAGGGTTAAGTCATGAACATGAAAGACAACACTTAACCAACTTGAGGCGTGAACTGTAGGGCTAAGTCACGAACTTAAATGACAACACTTAGCCAATTTGACATGCTAGACTGATAAGGGTTAAGTCTCGAATTTAAATGACAACACTTAACTTGCTGGACGGAAACCCTAGTTACGCGGTCCATTTCAGCAGTAACCCACTAGATGTATCATAGTACCCTGGAACTAGGCAGGGTGGGGCACGATTACTGGGCTGATTGTAAGCGACCAGAACGACGACTGTGTTGGTGCGCCAGTGTAGGTTCGGGCGGGCTATGGTCGTGCACATGGTCCGGAGTTGAAAAAGCAGGCATTAGTAGGTTTATTTGTGCATGCTTGATTCGTGTCGGTGGTTGGCACCATAGGCCTTGATACACCCTATGGTGGACCTAGCACAGGTGACTACATTCGTGATAGGGCCGTATGACATAGATACATGACGAGCTAGAACTTGTAGGGAGCCGATCGACTAGTGGATCGTTTTGTTGGACCTAGAAATGGATCATTTCATGATATTGGGCCAAGGGATTATTTCATGATTTATATAAGACATGGGTTTGGGATTCTAGTACAGTTGATGCAGCAAACCTTGAGTATGTGATGCTATACTTGATTTATCATGTTATCTTAGTCTATCTTGCCCATCTTGACAGCAACCTTATGTTTACTTTCAGTTTATACATGTCATGTTACCTTTATCTGTTTTTATGCTGAAAGTCACTTGGACTTACCAGTCTTTATGACTGACCCATTTTCTTTCGCCTCTTCTTCTTCCGTTCCCCCCCCCTAAGTTCTCAGGGAGGAAACTCTATCACTTAGCTTGGACTTCATTTTCTTTTGATTCAGCTCGTGTACGGTTTGATCTTGGGTTATGCTATGGCTGCATTTTCTGCTACCTTTGGGGAATTAAGCTACTTTTGATTTTTTAACTTTATGCTTCTTTGTTTATGCAAGGCAGAATTTGTTGTAATGGAAAATAATGACTTTGGCTATTTGTTACTTTGAATGAAAAAGGATTTGACTATTTTGAAAGTAATGAAATTTATCTTTTGATTCTTCCGTTGTTTTGATTATTTTTTGTCTTGTAATATTTCTGTGTTTGTTTACCGCGATAACGCTCCTCCAAAACTAGTGCATTCCTTTTGTGAGTGACCCTAGCGGAGGTGGGGTGTTACACTCTTCCCCTATTTCCTTTTTCTTTTATGAACCTGGGTTACCTTCGAACCTAGGTTGAAATCGCGAAATACGAATGATTGGAATACAGGGGATATTTGGGTATAACTTATTTTGGTGAAATAATTGGGCATAACATATTCGGTGAAATTGTTGGTATAACTTGAAAATGATATTGGGGCATTATCATTATAACTACAAGTTTGGGTTAATTGGCATGTAAATCAAGTTTTGGGGCATAATTGTTATTGTTGCGAACTTGGGTTAAATTGAAATATTAAATCTAGATTGGGCGTAAACTGTAAATTGAAATATTAAATCTAGATTGGGCATAACTATTGGTTGGGACGCCAAGCGTAATGTATATTCTGATTTTGGGGCATGACTATTATTGCAAATTTAGGAAGATTGGGTGTAGCCTATTTTGATTAATAACTTGTAATCGAATTTGTTGGGCATAACTTGAGAATTGAAACATGAATAGTTTTGTGAAATTTGGATAATTAGCATATAAAATCTAGACTTGGACATGTATTGTAAATATGTAAATTGGCTAAAAGATGAATAGGCCTAGCCCGAGGTTGGATTGAGTTGCGGTGTAAAACTGCCCGGAACTGCCTAGGACATCCAGTAACCGCAACAACACAGATCTAATGTAAGAGGTTAGCGTATTTGGCCCAAAACCCGAGGTTACAATGAGTTTGTGGTAGAAGTTTGCCCGTAACTGCCTGGCACATCCAGCAACCGCAAACAACATTTCTAATGTGAGAGATTAAGGCATTAATGAATAAATTAATGCTAATAAACAGACATGCTAAGAATGGTAGGGTTAAGTAAATTTAGAACACTTAACCGTCATAACATGTTAATTAAACAAGAAGGTGGGGTTAAGTAAATTTAGAACACTTAACCATTATAACATGTTAATTAGACAAGTGGGTGGGGTTAAGTAAATTTAAAACACTTAACCGTTATAACATGTTAATTAAACAAGAAGACGGGGTTAAGTAAATTTAGAACACTAGTAAATTTAGAACACTTAACCGTTATAACATGTTAATTAGACAAGTGAGCAGGGTTAAGTTAACCAATATAACATGATGATTGAACAGTGTTAAGTTAATAGGAAATACTTAACCAATACAACATGATGTGTGGTAGGGTTAAGTTAACACAAGAGGGCAACACTTAACCAATATAATATGATGTGTGGTGGGGTTAAGTAACATAAGAAGGCAACACTTAACCAAGGTAACATGACAAGTGGGTGGGTTAAGTTAACTCGACTGGATTGATGACACTTAACCAATACAACATGATGAATGGTTGGGTTAAGTTAACTTGAATTGATTGATGACACTTAACCAATATTTCAAAGTGGATAGTGTGAAGGCAAGCTTAACCAATAATACGTATGGACTTGATAAGGAGAAGGGTTAAGTAAATCATGGTTAAGTGGGCAATATTAATATATAGGCCCACAAACTTAACAATTATATAAATGTGTGTGAATCAATGGGAAGGTTAAGTAACATATGAATAGGAAACACATAACCAGTACAACATGTTAATTAAGCAAATGGGTGGGGTAAAGTTAAATTGGGAACACTTAACCATTATAACATGTTGATTAGGAAACCCTGGTAACGGGGGACCCATTTCAGCAGTAACCCACATAGATGTATCATGGTACCCTTAACTAGGCAGGGTGGGACACGATTACTGGGCTGATTATAAGCAGTCAAAATAGCGGCGGGTGGTGCAGCAGTGTAGGTCTCGATGGAGTACGGGAGTGCACGTGCTCCGGAGCGGGAAAAGCAGGCACTGGGCATCAGTAGTATACACTGTGCATCTTGAATTTGTGTCAGGTTGCCACCATAGTAATTGATACACCCCATGGTGGGACCAGCACAGGTATCTACATACAAGCGGGGCCGAGTGACACAATTAATGAATACATACGAGTTGGGGAGACAATTGATAGGGTAGTAAGGGTACATCTAAAATATCCATGGCAATTAGGTTGATTGAGGTAAGATCCTCATACTAGATGTACACCCGAAGGCTACCACAATTGCAGGGTTGGGATCAACTTATTATTTAACAGAGGATACTAGTTGGGACACGAGTAGGGAATTCAAATCATTCTATAAAAGACACTAGTTAGGATGCTAATTGGGTGGTGCAGAGAAAATAGGAAATTAGAGAAAGAGCCAAAGCACATTCAATGTATCTTGCCTTGTCATATCGAACAGTGCGGTGTAGGAAATATCTTAATAATTAGAAGCGTAACCATCATATCTTGTTTATCTTGTGTACCTCGTCATATCTAGCGCTCATCGTTTGTTGTTTTTCTATGCTTATTAGCATGGTTATGTCTTGTATCCATTTTATTCATGTCATGATGCTTTTACCTATCTACATGCTGAAAATCACTGGACTTACCAGACTTATGCCTGATCTAGTTTGTTTCGCCTCTTTTCTTCCGTACCTCCCCCCTGGTTCACAGGGAGGGAATATTACCACTTATCTCAGTTTTCTTCCCAAGCTCGAAGATAGCCGATGTATAGCCCTGAACTCTCTTTTTCCATTGTTATGGATGGCCCATGCTTTATTGGGGAATATCATGGTCATTTTATGCTTCTTTATTTTGTAAACAAGATAGATGCTTTGTTGTAATGAGTATTGGTGTTTTGGTGTTGAAAAACAATCTTTGTACAAGCTGTTTTTACCAAGTTGTTGTTTTATCAATAAAGCAAAGTTTAATTTATTTGCCGCTGTATAATTTTGTCTGTTTTGTAATTTATCTGTTCTATACACCTATGATGCTCCACTGAAGTTAATGCATTCCCTGTGAGAGTGACCTTAACAGAGGTGGGGTGTTTACAGCAGTGGGATCGTCAGGATCCCAAAGGGCAAAGTGGTCATTGTAATAGCAAAGGATTTGGTAATCGAATTGGTGGATATCATATGCTTTACGCACTGAGTGAGATATGTAAGGATGATTGTTGTGTTTGATGTTTTCTATCACCATAACATGTATACTTCCACTTTAAACTTTATGTTATTGTTACCTTAGAGTATTGTACATCTTATTGTGCTAACTCTTTGGTTGCAGGTCCAGGTTCAGCTATGATTAGTTATGCATGTTATTGTTTTGTTTTGCTGCTATTGCTCATACTAGAATTTTGTCTGACCTAAAGTTTGTAGTCTCTTCTTATTACTCTGGGTGCTCCTAAACGAGCGGACTAGAGACATGTTAGGTGGTTATGCACGAATAGCTGTCCGGAAACGAGCAGGAGGCTTCCGCGTACTATTTACATATATTCTCCCTGTGTTGTTGCCGGTCACTGTTTTTGGCATTAGTAGTGTACCTTTTCTATTTTGCTTTAGAGACAGTTTTTTGAAGTTGTAATAATGATGGTTTAGATCATAAGCTGTATTTTGGGATTCCGCTGCTATGATGATTTAGTTTTCAGCTTATGCACTGTCTTGCCTGTTTTATGTCAAGTTATGTTGTTATTATATTTTATTCCATGCGTTCTGATATATATTATAGGTTCTTTGATGATTCATGGTTTCAAATCCCTTTCCTTTGACGACCCTCCCGTGCTAGTCGGGCATTGGCACAACGCATTTAGGGGAAATATCGTCTGGTCCGAGGAGGACCGCCACACACCAGCTCAGATTTAGGCAATCTACAATAACTTTTTGGTGGTAATCGACTGGAAGATCTGATTCAACGCCTCTCGAGAGGCTGTACTTATCAGTTTGACGTGAATGATGTCAATCATATGCCGTTCACCGAGGAAATCAGGAAATCTCGCAATCCCCCAGATTTCAAACTTCCAGTTCTGGTGCCTTATAACGGCAGGACAAATTTTACCGTGCACCTGATGCGATACAAACCGCATATGGAAGTTCAATCAACATCGGAAAACGTTATGGTAAAATGTTCTCCTCTTATTCTGGCAGATATAACTGTTATGTGAATTCGGTAACTAGCACCGAAATCAATCAACAGCTGGAACATGTTGGTTGCTCGCTTTATTGAACAGTTTCGAGTCCACATATCTCGACCTAAGAATGTCATGTCCCTCACTTCAATCAAGCAGAAGTCTGGCGAAACTCTACGTTCATTCCTTGAGAGATTCAACACTGCAATAACATCTGTTGATAGACCTGAACCATCTATGGTATTGATGGCGGCAGTATCCGGTGTTCTGGAAACATCGAAGTTCATTACCTCTTTGTACTGGGACCCACCGCGAGATCTCATCGAATTCTACATTGAAGTCCGACAAGGCTGTTCTCGATGTCAACATGCTTAAAGGTAGAGCACCGTCTGACTTTGGAAAAGGCAAAGGAACAACCGCTGTAAAGAATGATCACAACGTTTAGCCCCGAAGAGGGCCCAAATATGAAAAGCACACTGAGCTCAATTCAATACTGACTGACATCTACATGGATACGGGGATGCCACCTCTTATCCAAGGCCTCCCAAGAGGGAACCAACATTAGCACATCGCAACTCCAGAATAAATTGCATATTTCATGACATAGATGATCATAACACAAATGACTGTAGGCATTTGTGAGATTTGATTGAGGATCAGGTCAGAGACGAGAACCTCCCGAGTATGTCACACAGCCAACAGCGCCTGCATCTGCCCCGACACTGCCACCACCAATTCCCCAGAGAGGGATTAATCCTGGATCGAGCATTCACAGGATTATCATTACCTGATCCCACTCAGCGGATCTCTTCAAGTTACCAGACTCCGGTCCATTGTTTATGTCTCTTTCTTAGCTTTTAGGCAACTTCTCGCCCTTCTTTGCTTTCTCTGCATGTAATAAAAGCAGCCACATCAACCTACATGCATGGAACTAGCTTGTGGTCTCCAGTGTGTCTTGCTAACGACCGATGTGCTTTCATGAATAGTAATAAGCATTGAGCTCCGGCTCCGAACTGAATCCGTCCAGTATAAACAAAGCTCATTAGCATTTCCTTGGTCGTCTTACTCCGGTAAGACCGTCTTGGATGCTCATATCACTTCCTTGGTTGTCTTACTCCAGTAAGGCTATCTCATAGCCATTTTTGCATTGTTTCTCTTATCTTCTTGCAGGTACAGACTTCAAGATTCCTTAGATTATTTAGAATACATCTTCCTTTAACCAGCAAGATATGTTCTGAGAGGTAAACATGTTGGCACACTTTTTGGTCAAAGCCATCACAAACATAGAATGGCCAGAAAGTCCTAACAGATGACCTCTTTTGATCCCAAAAACATCAATTTCGGAGCTTTTCCCAATAACACTTGTAACCCTTTAAATTAGCTTTGAGTACATCTTTTATTTGGCTAAAGCGGACATACAGTTTGGAAGTTACGCTTATTTCCGTGAACGCACGTAGAACCAGGAAGCTTGGATTTTGGTATCAGCAAAGACTCAGAACGGAGCGGGCACAACGAACCGGGTCGAATGGTTTGAATCAGACCTGATCCAAACCCACATTATGACGAACTAGCTTAGAATTTAGAATGTTGGAATGAGCGTCATCGGTTCGGTGAGGAGACCTGACCCGCCTTGAATTCTGCATCGGAGCTTGAAGTCTTTGGTTGGAAGGCTCCTGATCGGTTTGGAAGGAAGGAGGCCCGAACCGAACTGCCTGTAGCAAACTCTGGACAACAACTTTGACCAATTCCTAAGGCGTTATCTCCTCCTATTAATCTGGATCTAACTCCACTTGGAAAAGCACGATCTAGAGAGGAATTCTGCACTACTTCCACTTGATTTAAGGATTTTTGGGATGCACGCCATGTGGCATCTGACCCGGAGCATCTCCATAGTTATAAATACACCATTTGAAGGAAAATGAAGGGATCCTTTTGGCCATTCTCACTCTCGGTCTCCATTACAACTACGCAAGGACATTGTACTTCATTAAAAAACGAAATTAATATGTGGATTACGTGTACAAACTCCTGTAACCTCATTCAACACACGGATTGTGTGTCTTCATATAACTGATTCTTGTAATCTGTCAGTATAATAACAAGATTAAAAATTGGATGTAGGCTTGGTTTGAGCCGAACCACTATAAAACCCTCATGTGTCTCCTCTTATTTTACGTTATCTGCATTCTATGATCTGTGATTGTGAGGACTTCACATTGCATTTGGGTGTTGGTACCAAATTTCGGTCTAATATTTTGGCGCACCAGGAAGGGGTCATATGATATAAATTCTTCTTCTAGCTTAAAAGGAAGTGGATTATTTGGCTATTGGATCGATGGTCAACCGAAAAATATCCCGAGCAGACGATGTTGGAGCTCAAGGCACAAGGCGAGCCAAGAGGCTTCCTCTCATGAAAATCCATCTATGTACTTAACAAGAGAAGAAATGGATGGTGTTCTCATCGAACTGTGAGCTCAGATGGCAAGGCAAGATGATCTCCTACGGAAACAATAGGAGATGATGGATGAATTCTTCGCTCAGATGGATAAAAGACTGAGCAATATCATACAACTCGCCGGAAATGGAATGGAAGCAGCTCGAGATGCTGCCACATACAGGATCGGATCGGCTTATATCCGAACCTAATCCCAAACGGAAATAGGGGAAACCCGATCGGGTCGATTCAGACCCGATCGGGTCGATTCAGACCCGATCCGAACAGCAAGAGCTAGGGGCAATCTGCCTTCCATTGGAAATGTACAGCAATCGTCGCTCAATGTTTTGGATGAGAACGCTAGAATCGCGAGGGACTCGGGCTATTCTCGACCAAACTCTGCTCCAGTTTGGGTAGGAAATGCATTAATACGATCCAAGGATGGAGCACATCATGCCGGTGACCACAGACCCGTTCGGGTCGAGCACGATGAGCCAGATCAGTTCAGGACCTCCGATCCGAACCAGATATCCGACCCGAACTGGTTAGTTTCCCTGGCACCCCATACATTTCTAGTCTCTTTTGGACATAACGATGGGGGCACCAACTCTGATTTAGGCAATCAGCACCAACTTTTTGATGGTAATCGACTGGAAGATCTGATTCAACTCCTCTCGAGAGGCCGTACTTATCAGAACAATATGAATGTCGTCAATCACACTCTGTTCACCCAGGAAATCAGGAATTCTAGCAATCCTCTAGATTTCAAACTTCCAGTTTTGGAGCCTTATAATGGCAGGATAGATCCTACCGTGCACCTGATGCGATATAAACGACATATGGAAATTCAATCAGCATCGGAAAATGCTATAGCAAAATGTTTTCCTCTCTTTCTGACAGATATAGTTGTATGTGGATTTGGCAGCTGGCACCAGTATCAATCAATAGTTGGAACATGTTGGTTGCTCCCTTTTTGAACAGTTTCGGGTCCACATATCTCGACCTAAGAATGTCATGTCCCTCACTTCAATCAAGCAGAGGTCTAGTGAAACTTTGTGTTCATTCTTTGAGAGATTCAACGCTGCTGTAGCATCTTTTGATAGACTGAACCATCTATGGTATTGATGGCAGCAATATCGGGTGTTCTGGATACATCGGAGTTCAAAACCTCTTTGTACGGGACCCACCGCTAGATCTCGGCGAATTCTACTTTGAAGCGGATAGATTTCTATGTGAGGAAGACGCAAAATCCAAGAAGGCTATTCTCAATGTCAACAAGCATAAAGGCGGAGCACTGCCTGACTCTGGAAAAGGCAAATGACAAAGGCAAAGGAACAGCCGCTGCAAAGAATGATCGCAATGCTCAGCCCCGAAGAGGGCCCAGATATGAAAAGTACACTAAACCCAATTCAACGCTGAATGGCATCTACATGGATGTAGAGGGTGACACCTCTTATCCAAGGCCTCCCAAAAGGGAACCAATGCTAGCACAGCGCAACTCCAAAAGGCATTGCATATTTCATTACATAGACGGTCATAACACAAATGACTGCAGGCATTTGCGAGATTAGATTGAGGATCGGGTCAGACGAGGAGAACTACCCGAGTATGTCACACAGCCAATAGCGCCTGCATCTGCTCCGACACTACCACCACCAATTTCCTGGAGAGGGAACGATCCTATTTTTGCATTGTTTGTCTTATCTACTTGGAGGTATTGATTCTGGATTCCTCATATTTTTCAGAACACATCTTCCTTCAACCAGCAAGATAAGTTCCGAGGGACAAACATATTGACACGCTTTTTAGTCAAAGCCATCACAAACATAGAATGGTCAGAAAGTCCTAACAGATGATGTCTTTTTAACCCGTAAACATCATTGTGTTGTACTCTCCGGTTTTGTTTCAAATCATCCAGTCTTGTCCGATTCTGTGTACATAGGAGAATGTTATACCATACAATAATTACTATTTATTTAAATTATAATTTAAGTTAAAACCTAACTAAAAAATGTTTTAACGTTATCAAATATTTCCTTAATGTTAATCGGCCTTTTGGTCCGGTCACTAAAAGTACTCAAGACATGCTCGACTCAACATATCGCGGGATATTACAGCTCGAAGGTGTAGCCAATATCTTCTGGGGGCCAGTATCAGAAGGCTCGAGTCTGGCCACTAGCAGGACGTCGCATCCCTCAGACGCAACCCCCTTCAGTATCCATCTGCATCCAACACGAAGGCGAGCTGTGCTCCGAGCCTAAGGCGGGCCGTCAAGTGGGTCCGGGCGCATTGTCAGTGGGGGTCCAGGGCCCCACAGTCCTTGCGGCGAACTGGTCGAAACTGTGGGCACCGCCCGATTCATCCGATTTTCCTTATGCTGGAAGCTCAGATTCCTTCACTTCTAACCAGCAAAACGGTGGATTCCTTCATTTCATGTTGAGGAGCTTCGACGCCTCAAAAGAACCAACCATCCTCGACAACGCCTCTCGCCGAAATCCACTTCGCACCCAGCCGGGTGCAAAATTTCGCACCTATTGGGTGCAAAATTTCGCACTTCACCCCAGGTGCGAATTTCTGAGGCCCGACAGCAAGAGGTGCGAATTTCTGGAAGATGGTCCCCATTTCTACCTACTCCTACCTAACCCCTACCTAACCACTTGCTATAAATACCCCATGGCCTCACACTTCAAAGGGGTTGAATTCTTGAGCTTGGAGACCTCCATAAAGCTTCATTAACGACATCTCCTCTTTGGGGAAGAAGAAGGACAAAATTGTCTTTTTCCTTATTATTCAATATATGATAATTATGACATCATATATCATGAAAAGTGAAAGTAATGAGATGTCATGAGATAGTCTCAACCTTGTAATTCTTCCAAGTGATTAATAATATTCCAACCGACCCTTCAAAGTGGACGTAGGCCCTCACTGAGGCCAAACCACTATAAATCTCGTGTCATTTACTGCTTATGTTCTATTTAATGTTCTTGTCTATGCGACCATATTTATAATTCCTAGTAATTGGAAATCTTTGGTGTTTACAACATTTTTTGCCGTCAACATTTGGTGCTTTCACTGAGAAATAGAAGGCCTCGACTTACTCGGCCTCGACTCTGCCTCCTGCGGACCTCATGGCTCGACTCCGCCTACCGCGGACCACGTGGCTCGACTCCACCTACCGCAGACCTCGAGGCTCGACTCCGCCTCCCGCGGACCTCGGCCTTGACTCCGCCTCGTGCGGACCTCAACCCCGATTCCTCCTCACTCGGCCTCGACTCCGCCTCGCGCAGACCTCGGCCTCGATTCCGCCTCACTTGGCCTCAACTCCGCCTCCCGCAGACCTCGACCTCGACTCTGCCTCACTCGGCCCCGACTCCATCTCCTGCGGACCTCATGGCTCGACTCCGCCTACCGCGGACCTCGAGGCTCGACCCCGCCTCCCGCGTACCTCAGACTCCGCCTCGCGCAGACCTCGGCCCCGATTCTGCCTCACTCGGCCTCGACTCCGCCTCCCGCGGACCTCAACTCCACCTCACTCAGCCTCGACTCCGCCTCCCACGGACAAAGAAGGTGGTTTAGTCTCATCAACAACGTCGCCGTTTGCACCAACACTCTCGACAATGGCTACGCCAACGGCAATGGGAGCGGCTACGGCGACCGAACTACATTCACATATAACGAGGGGGCACAGTACCGAGACCGCTCTCGCTTGATTATCAATGACGGACCAGATCCTATGAACCAACCTCTTCCTCGACACAACTCAATGACCACTAATCAGGATGATGGGCCCGCTATTCCAATGGCCCGCGCTCTTCCAGAACAGGATCCGCATCAATCCACTCTTCATCAAGATCCGATTCTAGATGTCGAGAACATGGAGGAAGACAATCCGGATGTCCATCATAGGAAACGCCCTCGCAATAGGACCCCGGAACCTCGCCAAAACCCATGGGTCCCGACAGTGGATCCCCATCCAACATACCTTCCCGACATGGTCCGAAGGATCATGAGGGAGAGGGGAGGAAATATGCATGGTTCATGGGAAGCACACATTAGGCACAACCCCTTCACTAGGAGGGTAAATGAAGCTGAATGGCCACGCCAATTTAGCATGCCACAGATGTCACCCTATGATGGCACAACTGACCCATGTACCTTCTTAAATCAATATGAATGGCAAATGGATTCGAGCCGGGGCAATGATCCAGTCAAATGCAAGTGCTTCCCAGTCTTCTTATCAGGAACCACTTTGTTATGGTTCTCTCACCTCCCACTCGATTCCATTAACAACTTCGGCCAATTAGCAACAGAATTGGTTAAGCCATTCAGAGTCCACATCCCGACTCCAAAGAATTCCTTTACCTTGTCTAACCTATGCCAAGGATCTGCCGAGTCGCTCAAAAGCTACCTCTCCCGGTTCAATGTCGCGCTCGCCGATGTCAAGGATCCAGATCCTTGCACCGTACTCTGTCAACTAGCCAAAGGTGTCCTCCTTACTTCCGAATTCGGGGCACGGATCGATTGGAAGCAGCCAAAAAGCCTCGATGCTTTCCATGAAAAGTCTAGGCAATACTTATGTCAAGAAGAGGCAAGACGAAACCGACTCCCCAGGGCTGGTCTTCCCAACAATCCACATGCGGATACCATAAATGACAGCATCAAAGGGAAACAGATAGCGAAGCTCTTTGATAAGGACAAGGGGGCATGTCCCCACAAACAAAGGCCGAATAATAGTAGGCAAGGTGCCCGCAACAATGGCCAAGTTCCTACGGAACCCAAGAAGTCTGGCTCTCACAGGACGTACGAGATCTACACCCCGATGAATGAAGACTTGGAAATAATCTACCGGGAAACGTGCAATGCGCTCCAATACAAGAAGCCGTACAATAGGGAATCCGCTAATCAAGAGAGGAAGACCGGCAAGTACTGTCGATACACCAACATGTACGGGCACAATACCAATAATTGCCATCAATTCAAAGATGTAATCGAAAAGCTTATCCGCAAGAAGCGCCTTGAGCAGTACGTTTGAAGAGCATCATGACTCTCGCCAGCGTTGAGCAGAATTCCAGCAAAACCTAACGCTCATCCCCATTGGCCGCAATTAAAACTGGTACCTCTCACCCGCCCCGAGCGGTGTAGGACCCACTTCGAAACGGATCTTCTTCCACTTGTGGACCCCGAATCTCCTGCGGCTCAAGCACAGATTAAGATGCTTAATAAGAAATATGAGAATGCAACACTCGCGCTAGGCATTGAAGATCAACATCAACCTTATGCGCTAACAAAAAATAAGAAAAAAAAGGTCGACGCATCGTCATTCTACTTCAGCTTGCCTAGAACTACGCCCGCTCACGGCGCACTGCACCAGAAATTTCTCCCTTCGAAGCTAAGGGCCCACGTCAAGGAAGAAAGTTCAGTCTCATTAAAAACATCGCCATCTGCTCCAACATTCGTATGTAGACAACAACAGAAAAGATATGATGATCGAACCATCATCACTTACGGCCAAGGAACACGATGACAAAACGGGACCGTGTAACCAACCATCAACTCAGAAGAGCCCAACTATCGCCACTCGCAACCAGAGTCCCGCTCTTCCAGCAACTAGTTGGACCAAAGTGCTTCCGAATCTGGGTGCACACCAGCTCGCCCAAACTAGACAGCTATACCAAAACCAGAGCTCCATCGAATTACGTCACTCGGGGGGCATCAAAAGAACAATCAATAATCCTACCACCGATTTGAAAGCTTGACTCGAGCGGTAGGAAGAATCTTTCAATACCTTCCCTGCCAGAATTGAAGACATGATAAGAAGCACTTCAGATCCGACTGGCCAAGCATGCATTACGGAGGCAAGTACCGATGCTCTTCCACCATCGACTCGGGACTTGGGGGCAACCCCACGAACTAACCGACTAGCCGACGCCACTCCTCAGAATGGTGTCGGTCCCGCTACACTCGGGGGCACCCCTAATCCCGACATTGCTCCAACTCGATGTGCTTCGATTGGTCAGGCTTTGCAGTTGGAAATGTTGCTCAAGCACCAACGCGTGTAGCTTTGGATGGTACTCATCCCATTGTTTCATGAGTCAGAATTACGTTCGATGTGGCCCCTCCAGTTGGAATCCAACAGGACCTTCCTCTCAATCATCCGACTCCCAACTTGGACGTTAGCATTAGGGGCACCAGTGCCACTATAGGCAGTCGAAATCAACTGCTTGCTTTCAAAAATGGGTCAGAGATCGCAAGTTTCATCCGTCGGTACACGCCAGGAATTATCCATTCACAAGGATCACACGCAAATCTGAGTGGCCCTGACACTCCAACACACCACATGTGGATTCCATAAAGGAGCGACTGACCTCTAGTCTCTGCAATATTCGGGTCACCACCAAAAGCGGAACGCGTCATCCCGGTCGTCCCCGGCTTTGACGCTCAAGCCTCCGTAGGGCGGACTCAAACTGCTATGAGTCCGTACTTATCGCTTACGCTTCTAGCATCCAACTAGGCCCAAGTTCAATTCAACTGACTTCCACAACATCATGCAACCGAAGTTGGAGACTCCCGGATTGCCAAAGGCCTTCCGCTAAGAAGGTCCGCTAGGCTCCAAAGTTCAGGACTAGATCACGACCTCTATAATGCGGTGGGAGTCCAACCTCCGATTTTCGCCGACACGATCCATGGATCGTAAGGGAATCGCGGGGGCACGCCCACGACGTCTGCAAAAGCGGTACGAGGCGTAACCCATTCACTTCGGCTAGCCATAATACCAAATGGTGCCAGCACTCCGACATGCTAACGCTCGCCCCATACATAAAGAATCCATGGTTCTCGAAGCTTCGATAGCTGCCACAAATGGCACGTGGGCTCATTACACATCGCCGACGCCATAAAGTGCAAGTGCTTCCCCGTTCTTATCCAAGACGGCTCTACTGGGTTCTTCCGACTTCCTAACTCGCCAAAAAACTGGTCGCACAATCCAAGATGCACGTCGTGATACCCAGAGACATCCTCTTAGTCTTGAACAGTTACCAAGGCACTTGTGAACTCCCAAAGCCCATCTCGCAAAATCCAACACTGCCTTTGCCAAAGTCAAGGAACCCACTCCTCGAGTCACGCTCGTCCAGCTTACAAAGGGAATGCCACCTGATTTCAAACTTAGAGCATGGACCGGTCGAAGACAATCAAGGACTTAGAAGATCTTCCGAATAAGTGCCAACTACTTCCTATGCCGAAATCTAGCGTAAAGGAATCAAGTTCCTACCCTCAACATCCTGCCTCGTGATAACGCCTAGAGCTCCAACAACTCTGATTCCACCGCTCTGCACAATCTTGCTCACGCCGGCAATGTCAAAGGTAGTCGCAATAACAAGAGGAAGCATCTTCGACCTCTGTCCTTCCATATCTATATTACTCTCAACAACACCCCCGAGAAAATCTATCTTGCAACCTACATCTCCCAACCGTGCAAAAGGCCCGAACCTAAATGTCCGACGAACGCGTCAGGGGACTCTACAGGTGTTAGATCCAAAATTGGCTCTAGCACCCAAATTGTTCAATTATGCAGAAATTAATATCAGAAAGAATGCTAGAAAAATAAAAAAGATGCAAGATTTATAGTGGTTCGGCATTAACGAGCCTACGTCCACTTTATATCTATGATTATACTTGGAATCAGAGTACAATCGATAATTTATCCCTCAATCTCACTCTTATAATATTGATTCACTCAATAATTTCGAGAACACTCTGAATAATAATAATGGAGGTGTAATAATGGTGGATTCAGAACTCAGAATTGCCAAAAGGATCCTAAAAATGCTAAGTTATGGGCTATTTATAGCTGATTTTTGTAGGCGGATCGCGGTCATATATGGCACAAATCCTGAAGATCTTGGGCTAGTTCGTAGCTCGAGGAAGAAATAGTCAATATGGCCGTTATGGATAGGTGTCACTGGATCCTGCGTTTGCAGATGGTGGAAGAGTTGGTCATGGCCTTTATCTAGTTTCCTAGTTCGGATCAGGTCGCGCTTTCATGGAGGGATCGGATCGAGCTAGGAGGAGCGGGTTGGATCGCATCAGGGTGACACGAGCCGGTCGGATCGAGCTAGCGGAGGGCGATCGCGATCGGGTCCAGGCCTTTCCACAAGTAAAGCTTCATCTTGAACTCGCGCTTGAATCTTGGTGGCTTGGTCCAAAATCTAGCCAACATTTTGCCCCCTCAAAGTATGTTTTATCAAGGATGGAACGTGCTTCGAAATTTTCGAATTACCTTTTCATGAAGTGATGTGGATCAAAAGGACGTGTCCGTCTGGAACATTGTACAACTTCCAAAAAGTCATGCCTCTTGATAAGTATAAATACTCAGTTAAACCTTCAATCATTTCCTTGTTCTTTGGATAATTCTCATCTCTGGGGCTTTTGAAGACTTCATTGTCAAATTACCAGGTAAACCTTTGAGTCTTCGCAAGTATTTCTGAGTCTTCATCTTCGACAATTGCTTGTTGAGTTGGATCTCTAAAACACTCTACGGTCCGTGGGATGAGGTGCTCGTCTCGGGTTCGGCGATCATTCGGGCTTTTTCGTGAAGCGCGGTGGGCTTTCTTTCTTCGATCACGAGCTGTTGGAGAGGGTGGTCCTTCTCTTTCTGCATTGGGCTTTGGTTCGTAGCCCACCAGTCTCTACGGTCCAAGTAAGACAAAAAAAGGGAATACTAAGGGTCGTAGGCTTGCCTATATAAGCCGAACCCTCTTCCACTTTCTCCCCTTCTTCTTTCTATTCGCAGCCGCCATCAGTTCTTCCTTCGATTCAAACCTTAACTTGCGATTTCCAGATCCTCCGATTTAAACTAGGATAAAATAGGTAATCATGTTAACAAGGCTTTAATGCAATTTTAATCTCGTTTCTCTGAGTTTTTCCTTAGTTCAGAGGATAAGTGGTGAGGCTTTGAGGTGCTTGAGGCCTTAAGGATGACGAAGATCAATGGGTTCAGTCGTTCATGTGCATGGGAGGAGAGGAGAAAAAGGAGAAGGAGAAAGGGTTGGCCAGTTCGACTCGTGGGTGAGGTTTGAGTTTGGGTCGCGATAACAATTGGATGAAGAAGATGAAGCTGATGTTTAACGCAGCAACGGATCGGATCACGGAGATGGCAGGACGATGATTCACGGGTTCATGAGAGCATAAGGAGAATCGGATCGCGAGGGGTTAACGTGATCCATTCTGATTTCCATGATCCGATGCTCCTCCGTGAGTTGGTGCTTCTGCCGCGAGTCCATACTTGCTTCATGATTCGAAGATGCACCGCGATCCGGACCCTAGCTCATGATCCAGCGTGATGAACGATCCGATATATTTGTTAAATAAGCAATGCAATTTAATCCTGATACCCCAGTGGACAGTTAGGTTAGAACCTTCGAGTCTTTTGAACCGAACACCAGCACAACTTGGCAGCAGACAACAACTGATATCCCGATTATCTTGTTCACTTTATGCTTTTCTTTAATATATACACAGGCACACACTTGCACTCGCACACACAGGGAACGGGTAATTATATTCTAACTTTTATTCGCCAACACAGCTATGTCTAATAGACGCTCTTCTAAAGGATCTGAAACAGAAGGGGACTCGGAGATGTCGGAACATCATAATCCCGAGGTTCCCCTAATTAATCCAGAGGGTGAGGACTCTAAATCCGAATATGAGGCAGAGACAAAATCAAATTCATCTGAGAGTACCTCGCTAGAGGAGGAGTCCGAAGTGGATGACCGAGCTCTCGATGAGATTCCCGGCGTTCTAGAAACTCCTTAGCTTCCAAACTAGACGATATAAAAATTAAGAAAATTTGTTTGAAACACGGGATCCCCTGGGACGATGCGAAAACACCCGAAAGCGGAGATAGACCTCATCTTGCTCCAGAAGGGTACATGGAAATCAGCCGACTCATGTGCTGGGTAGGCGTTATTCCTCTGTTTCCTCTAATCGTCATTAAAACCTTAAGACGATTGTGTATTGCCCCTATGCAGCTTCATCCCAATGCTTACGTAGCCTTGTACACTCTATATGTCGCGTATGCAGAGATTCTGCAAACTGAGCTTACTTTTAAAGACTTGAAATTCTACTATCTTTTCAAGCACCGTTCCACAGCGACTCCAAATTTCTCTTTCTTTGAATCAGTAGCCAACAGGAAAGTTCTGTCTGATGGTTCTAGCAACATAGGGGATCCCAAAGCTGATTGGTTTTACATAAAACACCCGACTGGATGTACGAGGAGGCGGCTCAAATCTAGTAAGTTTCGAGCCTCCAGATGCATGACTAAATTACATAATCGAAGTATTAACATGTTTCTTTTTCCTTTGCGCAGATCACACATTCCCAAAGATAGAAGGTTTAGTGTATAACGATCGATTATCTTGCCTACTTAAAAGCAAGTCTGACTTCTTGAAAATCAAGAAATGTATTACCGACGAAAACCTTCACAAGCACCATCTTTTGGACATAAGATTTGGACTTAGCGCGGGCGACAAACCTTACAAGTATGTGCCCCCGACTGAAGGAGAAGGAACTTCTCAAGTTGTAAAAACAACCATTCTTCGCAAGAGTCCTTCGCCGATGACTAATTAGGATGACGAGGATTTAAACGTGTATAAAGGAGATGAGGGACGAGCTGATAAATCAAAGGAGGTTCCAACCTCCGTGGGGCAGCCTCCACTAAGGACTTCATTGCCAGTTGAGTCTGTCACCCAAGATGAATTAACGGAGGAACAGATTTTTGGGGAATTAAGTAAAATTCCTTTGCCAGATGATATCTATACCCAAGAAAATTTCGAAGGGGAACCAATTTTTCCCCTCTCTGAAGAGACAGGTGCCACAGTTGGAGAAAAAGAAGTTACCCAAGCGAGCCTAACTTCGGGCCCTGGTCTGTTCCAAAAACGGGGATTCCATGGGATGCACAAAACACATGCACCATTTATCATAACACTCTTTTGCTACTGTGGTACATAGTTCTAACACACACTTGTTTTCTTTGCAGGAAAAATTTCTCGCAAACGGTCTTATTCTTACTGTTCCCTTCGCGAGGGCACACCAAGCCTCCTTCCAGATCCTGAGCACACTCGTAGCGATAGTCGGGGAAGGGATAGTCGTCGACCCCGGGATTCTCATCAATCTTATCCTGCACGGCCTCGATCTCCACCGAAGCAAAGTTATGGAAAGCCACATAGTCATCCAATGCCACCAGCTGGGGGGAAGAAACTTCCTAGAGATTTAACCCCTCCAAAAAGCACTCCTTCTCATGCTCTATCTTCTAAAAAACACGCCGAGCCAAAGGACAGGGACAAAGATGAGGGTAGGATTATAGAGAAGGGGAAGATAGTTCCTACTTCCTCTGGTGAGCGTGGCTTGGACACTACTGCTGCATGGGATGTTGCCCCCAGTTCTGAGATTACGGCCAGGTTAGAGCGCCTACGAAAACAGTTTCCCGATATTTACTTTGAGAGTTTGGTGTTCGTCCCAGATCTTGAACCAGAAACCGAGGATTGGGACACAGAGGTGATAGGGTATGTATGCCATGTAGCTAAACAATATGGGGTAATGAAAAAGCATGCTGCTACACTCTTTACTATCATCCGCCGGATGGAGACGGATGCGGCCAGGGCTAGAGTAAAGATTGACAATGATGCTAGGGCTAGGTGCAAAATGGAAAAAGAACTGGAGGATGCACAAGCCCAACTGGCTTTAGCTTGGCGAGACGCAGAGAATTACAAGTCCGATTTGGAGAGTGCCAGGGAGCATTTTCGCAACAAGCTTGACTTAAATAGCCAGGAACGGGTGGCCCTGAGGAAGGAAGTAGAGGATCTCAGGGCGGTTAACACTGAACTGAAGACTGTACAGGATCGATTTTCTACTGAGAAAGAGGCTTGGGAGAAAGATAGGGCGAGCTTAAAAAATAACCTTTCCCTTACCAAGAAGGAGAAGGAGGTTCTAAATGATCAACTCGCTCAAGCTAAGGAGCGGGTAGCTGTCGCCGAAAGCAATGCCAATAGCGCTCTTGAGTCAGCAGCTGTTGCGGCTGATAAGCTTGCCGAAAAAGAGAAGGATATAGATAGCTTTGAAGAATTGTTGTTCGATTTCTTTGGTCAAGTTATCAAGCATCGAGACATCTCTTGGATTCCAGACTACCATGTTACCTTGGCCACTATATGGGACGCAATTGTCGAGGGCGAGAAGCGGCGACTGGGGTCGACGAAATTGACGAGCACCAGTTGATGCAAACCTTTCTCAGAGGTGAAGAGCCTGAGGCTTTAGAGGAAGGCAGACGCCTTATCCACGAGGAAATGGAGAGGGAGAAGAGTAGGCTCAAGGGTAAGGGTAAGGTTGGTGAGAGTTCGAGCTCAGTGATAGAGCCCAAAACCTCTGAGATTGAGGGATATAACCCCGATGATCCATTGATTCCCTTGGCATCTACTCCTCCGATTGTCAGGACCACCAGTACAAATCCGGGAGATGAGTCGGCCGAAGGTATCTCCACATTTTCTCCATAGTTCATTAAAGCAATCGTAACTTGTCATCGTCTCATGGGATAGACAACTGACATGGCCACATCTCCTGTCGATTTGCTAACCTTTACTTCTAATGGTGTAGGTACCAAAGTGGTCGAAAAGGGTGCAGAGGAGAAGCAGAGGCTGAGAAGGTTGAGGTTCCCCCGGGTTCTGGTATCGAAGCTTCCGAGGTCTCAAAGCAGACCGGGGGCTCAACAAGTGATAGAGTTGCAGTAGCACCCGCGGAGTCTGGCACTGGCGCTCCTGCGGACGCCAAGATCATTTCTGCTCTACGTGACACAGACGGTGGTCATGGAGATGAGGAAGAGGAGGTAGATATCATTGACGAGACCAAGGGTGATGATAGCGAAACCTTGGCTAATATACAGGCTAGGAAGGAGAAGCAGTTGGCTCTTAAGAGGGAGGAACAAAATCCTGTGTTCGTGACCCCTATTTCTGAAATCGACCCCAAGACTGGGTTGGTTATAAGATTTTCTTCTAGGTCGATAACTTCACAGCTTGCCTCTGAACCTTCCAGTCCTTCTCCGGAGCTCCTTGTCGACAAGAGGAAGAGGAAAAAAAGCGACGGCTCCGGTACTGATAAAGAGGAGTTAGAGAAACAGAAGAAGGACAAGAAATCAAAGCCATCTCCCAAGCACAAATAGAATGCAGCTATTGGCTCATGTTTTAGTTTTAGGATTTCTTTTGGCTAAAAGATGCAGTCGTGAGATTGGCCCTCACTTTTTGTTTAGTTTCTCATTTTTTATATATCCGTTTCCAGTAAATAAGAACCTACTTCTTTTGCATCATTGTGTTCCTGCAAATTCATCATGTTAGCAGAGTTTAAATAATCATAACTGAAACTTTCATAGTTAAATATTAAAGTTATAAGTAACGATCATTAATCATAACGAAAACAATCATCAGGAAATACTTGTGCTAAGTAATCGTGTAGTGATGCACGTATATATTCCTAATTGATCGTCATTATAGCGTCTGGCTAGGGCGTTTTGGAAATCGATTAGAATTATATTCGTACTATACCGATCTTTCCGTGGGGTAATGGTTCTTGCGGCGCTAAGTCTCTAGCGCTTTTATACTCTCCCGATCCTTCAGCGGGTTAGAGTTTGTGTGGCACTAAATCTCTAGCGCCCTTATACTCTCCCGATCCTTCAGCGGGTTAGAGTTCGCGTGGCACTAAGTCTCTAGCGCCTTTATACTCTCCCGATCCTTCAGCGGGTTAGAGTTCAAGTGGCACTAAGTCTCTAGCACCTTTATACTCTCCCGATCCTTCAGCGGGTTAGACTTCGAGCTCGATTTTTGGTTTGCTTACCGATCCTTCAGCGGGGCAGAAATTCTGGGGGCGCTAAGTCCCTAACGCCTTTATACTCTCCCGATCCTTCAGCGGGTTAGAGTGTTGTCACGGCGGATTTATCATGGTGCACCTTCACGCCTTGGGGATGTTATCTTAGCGTCCTTTATACTCTCTCCCTGATCTCGAGAGTTAGAGCACGAGTTGTAGTGCGATTTACCTCGCTGTACCTTTTGGAGCCTTAATTATCGTGAACTTTCCGATTTGCTGAACGACATTTTGGATTAGCTGTTTTGAGATTACTGCATAAATTTAAAACAATTTCCAAAATGGTAACAGTATATATATTGATCAAAATAAAAGAGTAGATAAGAAATGGTGCAGTAAGGGTAAATGACACACATCATTTTTATAGTGGTTCGGTCGAATCATGACCTACGTCTACTTTATAATCTTTTGTTCAAATAACCAGACTGTTATAGGCAAGTCGAGCCTTTTTACATGGTTCCAAAAACAAAAGAATAGAACTGACATTTTTTATGTCAGGTAGAGTCGCAAATGCTGGGCATTCCACACTCTGGGGATTTCATCTCCATCCACGGTCGCTAGCTTGAAGGTTTCATTATCAAGACTTCATGAAATGGAGTACAGTCCTTCCCATTTCGGGCCCATATGTACCGGGGGCGGAAAGACACGCTTCAGAACTAAGTCTTCGGGTTCGAATGTCCGAGCTCGGACTCTTTTATTGTAGTACCGAGCTATTTTTTGTTTGTTCCTCAAGGCATGTAAGTCAGCTTCATCCCTTTTTTTCCTCAACCATGTCCAGGGATTCAAGGAGCAACTTATTGTTGGTCATCGGGTCGTAATAAATGGTACGATGGGATGGTACTTCTAACTCAACCGGAATAATTGCTTCGGCTCCAAAGGCAAGGGAAAACGGGGTGTGACCCGTTGTCGACTTGTACGTCGTTCTATAGGCCCATAGTGCCAGGGGCAATTCATCGACCCACATAGCTTTGGCCCTCTTCATTCTTTTCTTCAGAATGGATTTGATCACCTTATTTGCCGCTTCAACCTGTCCGTTCGATTGCGGATGTGCCACAGAGGTGTATCTTTTCTCGATGTGATACTTCAAACAGAAATCTCGAAACTCTGTGCTGTCGAATTGGGTCCCATTGTCAGTTATATGACTTTTGGAATCCCAAATCGACAGATGATGTTCTTAATGACAAAGGTGATCACTCGTTTGGTCATGATCGTGGTCAAAGGCTCTATTTCTACCCATTTAGTAAAATAATCCACGGCCACAATATCGAACTTTGCTCTGCCCTTTGCTATGGGGAGGCTTCCAATAATGTCAATTCCCCACAGAGCAAAAGGCCACGGGCTTATCATTGTCTTCAACTAGTTAGGTGGCGCCCTAGGGATTTTGGAGAACTTCTGGCAAGGGACGTCGTGCATACTTGGCTACATCCTTGTTTATAGTGGGCCAGAAATAGTCGTATCGCAATATCTTCTTTGCCAATGTTTGTCCTCCTGTGTGGTCACCACACTCACCTTCATGGACTTCCTTCAGCACACGCTTGATGTCGTCATGGGCAATGCACCGGAGGAGAGGCATCGAGAAACCTTGTTTGTACAGGACTTCGCCTTGCAACACATATCGGGAAGCCTTCCATATAACCGCGTGCCTCTCACTTTTCTTAATTGGGAGCGTTCCATTCATCAAGAAATTATTTAGGGGGGTCATCCATGACTCCCTTTCAGGTTCAATCCCTAGTACTGGATCAACTTCCATCTGATCCACGCTGGGGAGCTGTAGTACTTCAATCAGGACTAGCTCTGTGTGTTCTGGATTATCGGAACTAGCCATCTTCGCTAACTTGTCCGCTTTTTGATTTTCTGCTCGAGGGATGTGAGATATACTGTGGTGATCAAAACCGTCGAGCAACATCCTTACATTTTCTAGATATGATATCAACATTGGACTCTTAGCCTGAAACTTTTCATTAACTTGGTTCACGGCCAAATTGGAGTCACAGGAAATGTCTAGCTTTGTAATCCCTAGTTCTTTTGCAAGTTTCAACCCGACAATCAGACCTTCATACTTGGAATCATTATTGGTCGCGTGGAACTCCAATCTAAGAGCGTAGTATATTATCCGTTTCTCTGGAGTTTCAAGGACCACTCCGACACATGATCGTCTGTCATTTTTAGCTCCATCAGTATATAGTTTCCAAGCATTAGGGTCAAGGAGTAGCTTTGGCGGATCGTCTTCTTCAGTTTCCGCATTATCTTCTGGGATGGTAAATTCTATTATAAAGTCCGCAAGTGCCTGCCCTATTATCGACCTTCGGGGTTGGAAGTTCAGGTCGAATTGACTCAGCTCAATGTTCCATTTGAGCAATCTTCCCGATGTTTCTGGCCTTTGTAGAACTTGCTTAAGCGGGTGATCAGTATAAACAGTAATGGGATGAGCTTGGAAGTAGTGATGAAACTTCCTAGATGCGATTAGCAAACTGTACGCGAGCTTTTCTATCTTTTGGTAATTTCGTTCTGCGGCTGCCAATTTCTTGCTCACATAGTACACTGGTATTTGCACCTTATCTTCTTCTCTTACCAAAGCCGAACTGATCGCGTGAGATGACACTTCCAGATACACGAATAAATCCTCGTGATCCACAAGCTTAGACAGTATTGGGGTCTCTCCATATGATTCAATAGATTTTGGAAAGCTTCTGTACAATCAGGAGTCCACTTAAAGTTGCGCTTGCCTCGCTTTACTAATTCGAAAAACGGGATGCATTTATCTGTATCTTTTGAGATAAATCTGTTTAGCGCTGCCACTTTTCCAGCAAGGCTTTGCACATCTTTAATCTGCTTTGGTTCTTGGATATTTTGGATCGCTGTAATTTGGTCTGGATTAATCTTGATTCCACGCGAGCTTACAATGAACCCCAGGAATTTTCCAGATGCTACCCCAAACGAGCATTTCAAAGGATTCAATTTCATCCCATATTTTCGAAGAATTTGAAACATCTCTGCCAAATCGTTGGTATGATCGGACGACTGTCTGGACTTTACCAGCATATCGTCGACGTATACCTCCATCGTTTTCCCAATCTGGTTGTAGAACATCCTATTCACCAACCGCTGATATGATGCGCCGACATTTTTCAGACTGAAAGGCATCACCACATAGCAATATAATCCCAAATCCGTAATGAAGCTAGTATGCTCTTGGTCTGGGACATGCATGGGGATCTGATTATACCTCGAATAGGCATCCATAAAAGAAAGGAGTTCATGACCTGCAGTTGAATCTACTGATTGATCGATTCTGGGCAACGGGAAGCTATCCTTCGGACAAGCCTTGTTTAGATCAGAGAAATCGATACACGTTCGCCACTTTCCATTGGCCTTCTTTACCAAAACCGGATTTGAAATCCAGTCAGGGTATGTCGAATCTTTAATAAATCCATTACTCTTCAGTTTCTCGACTTCTTCTTTCAATGCGGCAGACCTTTCTGGACCTAACATTCGCCTTTTCTGCTTGACAGGAGGATGTTTTGGGTTAATGCTTAGCGAATGACTCATAATCGAGAGAGATATCCCACACATGTCTACATGGGTCCAGACAAATACATCCAAGTTAGTTTTCAGAAAATTTGTTAACTCCTTAGCTCGAACGGGATCCAACTGGGATCCAATCTTCAGGACCTTCTCTGGGTCACTATCATCGATTGGTACATCCACAGTTGCTTCATTGGGAGTCGCCATTCTGCCCCTGGGCTCTTCATCCTCTTTGGGATCTATGTCATCGGACAACTCTCTGGGCGACCCTCCCAAAGGTATTTCCTTTAGTTGCTATGATGATTCCTCCCTTGGAGGGAAGGAACCACCTTTCACTTTTATATCTCTTCCTTTGCGGAGCAGTTTTAACTCTGCAATGTAGCATGCTCGTGCAACATCTTGATCTCCTCTAACAATACCCACACCGGAATCCGTTGGGAATTTCAACAATAAGCACCAGGGCGCAATACATGCCCTGAATTTGGCTAGGGCCGGTCAGCCCAAGAAGGCATTGTACGGCAATTCAATATCCAGAACCACGAAGGGGAGGATCCTCACTCTTTGGCGTTCCCCTTCCCCAAGGGTTATTGATAATTCCACGTATCCTATTGGAGCGGTCGAGGCCCTATTAAATCTACGTATCCAACCTTTACATGGCTTTAAATCCTTCGGCTCGAGTTTCATTTGGTCGAACGTTTTCTTGAACAAAATATTGACGGAACTCCCGTTATCTACCAAGACTTTATGAACTATTGCTGGGCCAATGGTGACGGTGATCACCAACGGATCTTCAGTTTGGGAGTGTACTCCAATACTCTCTCGCTCACGAAATATGACATCATCAGACATCGTCTTTTGTTGCTTAATTGGAGCGCTGTCCTCGGGGTTATTGCACTCCCCCCACTTCGAAATTCTATTTAGCTGCATTTATGTATTGATCCATGGCTCTAAAACCGTGCCCTGTTAGGTGGAGCCCACCAATTATGATATTGATAACGATATTTTTCCCTTTTTGCCGAGCCGTCGATTTGGCTGTAGGTTGGCTTTGGTTTGGGGCTTGTGCGGCTTGCCCCCTGTCCCTGGGAGTTACCTTATACTCATCAAGCTTCCCTTCTCGGAACAGCCTTTCAACCACATCTCTCAAGTGACGACATTCGTTTGTGGTATGACCGTGAATCTGATGAAAAAGACAAAATTTCTCAGTTTCACGCTCTTTCTCTGTAGAATCTCTCGGAGGAGGCCTTTTGTACTGGAGGACATTATATGTATCTAGGAAGAAGTTCTCCAACGTATCATTTAGTGGTGTGAAGTTGTCAAACGGTCTAGGCCGAGATCTCCTCTGAGAGTCATTTCCTCGATTTCTTTTTCAATTATTGTTATTATTATTTCCTGATTGGCGACCGCTGTCTTGATTCTTGTTCCCAACTTTAACTTCAACCTTTCCTGAGCTATCTCCCATTTGCTTGATGGCCACATTGCTTTGGATATCTTCCTTATCAGTAGCCTTTCTTTTTCGATTAGTGTATATCTCCCCCCGACGCAAGCGAATATTGACTTTTTCGTAAAATATTTCTCTGGTCGGGGGAGGTTTACCAGCTAGATATCTTCCAAACTCGATATCTTTATCGACGCCATCGATCAAGGCCATCAACACAGTTTGCTCATGCGGATCTTTGACTTTTGTGACAGCCAAGTTAAAACTATCCAAATACGACCTCAGGCTTTCGTCCGGTCGTTGTTTAATGAGGGATAGCTCGATCACATTCTTAGACCTCTGGGCATGAAGATGGAATTGGTTTACGAATTTCTCACTCAATTCCCTGAAGTTGGATATTGACCATGCTGGCAGGCGGGTAAACCACAATAACGCCACATCTTCCAAGAATATAGGGAACGCTTTACATTTAACCGCGTCTGTAGATGCAGCAACATTCATTGACCAGGACCGCATTAAATGCTAGATGGGGTCAGTCCTGCCCGTATAGCGATTCCTGGTTGGCATATTGAAGCGCCTCGGGAATGTAACATCTAGTATGTCGTCAGTAAAAGGTGTGTGACTTCGATCTATGCCCCAATCTTCATTCCTCTGTCCACGGCTATCTACCATGACTTGCCTAATCATTGCTTCAACCTCTGCATGGGTCAGGGTAGACTCGGGATCAACACTCCTTGCCCGACATCCTCCTCCAGCATTTCTTTGACGTGCTACTATAAAATCTGGGCCCTGAGTAGAACTCCCTTGCCCCCTGTTGCTGTGGTCGATCACGCGACGAGCGGGAGGCATGCCATTCCTTGGTGGTAGAACATGCTCATTTAAGTTGCGGTTACTAGTTCCCTGATTAAATGCCTCCTCTTCACGAGATGGAAGTGACCCAAATCAAAGTTGTTCTATGTTCTCGGGCCTTTCTAACGTGGGCCATCGTTGGTTCCTTTGGGGCTCCTCAGATGACGATGTATGTTCCTGAGAGAAAGGGTGAGCTGGAGGTGGTGAAACCTGCCTTTGAATATCATCAATTTTTCTGCCTAAGGCATTAATATTTTGATGTAGCAACGAGCTCTCCTGCCTTTGAGCGGCCAATTCATCGGTTTGCCTATCCAGCGCTTCAAGTATTCGAGTCAAATGTCCCTCGGTAACTGGGGCAGAAGGGTCAAATTGATCATCGACTTTCTCTCTTATACGTAAAGAACTTGGGTCAGGTCGAGCAGTTGTACCAACATGAGAAGAACGAGCCATAACCTCCTTTCCGGGTCGGGTCGTGGTCTGATTATCGCTTCGGATCGTGGTACCCTTGTGTCGATGGCTCGTGGTGGTTCCCTGGGATCGGATCGCGGGGGCACTAGATGGGGGAATGGTGTTGTCGTCCTGAGATCGAGTCGTAACACCTTCAAAGATCCGGATCGTGGCGCCCCCTTCGGGTCGGGTCGTGGTACCCTCTTCGACCCGGATTGCCCCCACATCATCGGGATACGAAGTTTCCTCTTCAACCTGCTCGTGCACACCTTCCTCGATCGCTTAATTCGTAGCTTCGTTCACTTGCGAAGCTCGTAATTCCTTAGACTTCTTTCCAGCCATGATATCTGGGTATCGCTGAAATCTTCAAAAGTTGAAACTGCAGAGTTTTGGACTGTCTTCTTCGGACTTGAATATCCAAACAGTAGAGCAACAATCCAACGTACTGAGACTTTGTTCTCAGTGAAAGCACCAAAATGTTAGATCCAAAATTGGCTCTAACACCCAAATTGTTCAATTATGCAGAAATTAATATCAGAAAAAATGCTAGAAAAACAAAAAAGATGCAAAATTTATAGTGGTTCGGCGTTAACGATCCTAGTCCACTTTATATCTATGATTATACTTGGAATCAGAGTACAATCGATAATTTATCCCTCTATCTCACTCTTGCAATATTAATTCACTCAATAATTTCGAGACAACTATGAATAATAATAATGGAGGTGTAATAATGGTGGATTCAGAACTCAGACTTGCCAAAAGGATCCTGAAAATACCAAGTTCTAGGCTATTTATAGCTGATTTTTACAGGCGGATCGCGGTCATACGTGGCACAAATCCCGAAAATCTTGGGCTGGTTCGTAGCTCGACGGAGAAATAGTCAATATGACCGTTATGGACAGGTATCACTGGATCCTGCGTTTGCGGATCGTGGAAGACTTGGTCATGGCCTTTATCTAGTTTCCTGGTTCGGATCATGTTGCGCTTTCATGGAGGGACCAGATCGAGCTAGGAGGAGCGGGTCGGATCGCATCAGGGTGACACAAGCGAGTCAGATCGGGCTAGCGGGGGGCGATCACGATCGGGTCCAGGCCTTTCCACAAGTAAAACTTCATCTTGAACTCGCGCTTGAATCTTGGTGGCTTGGTCCAAAAGCTAGCCAACAACAGGATATTGTCGGTTCTACACCGTCCGCAGATACAACACGAACATGTTTCGCCACTTACAGAACAACATTGAGGAACTCATCTGCATGGAAACTCCGAGCCACTCAACGCTCATCAAAGATTCCCATTGCACAGGATCTCCGAGCCACTCGACGCTCATCGGGGGTTCCCACTACGCGGGACCTTCGAGCCATTCGACGCTCATCGGAGATCCGCACTACATAGGGTCTCTGAGCCACTCAACGCTCATCAGAAATTCCCAGTAAACATAAACTCGACCGACAATTAATCCCTCAAGATCATCCCCCCGGCTCTTCAGGACTGTGGCAACAATGAGCATCCATGCCTCATAACTCACCTCGCGCGGGTCACCTTTTGCACCGATCTAGTTGTTATCAGGCCTCAAGTGCTGTAAGCCCTCCAAATGGCTTCTGCCCACCTGTAGTCAACCATTACGGCTAATTTGTATACACGAGCGCACTACACTGGATCAACATCTCCGCCCCGGGAACTGGTCCCCTGGATCAAGCTTTAATCAGCAACGAGTAGCCCGATACTTCAACTCCAGAGTCCGCCATAAGGACCTCAACATCAGCAACCTCGTCTTACAACGGGTCTTTCCTCCACTAGCAGGCCTCGCCCCTCGTTAGGAAGGCCCACACTCATACAACGGAAGCTTAGCGATGGAACTTTCAAAACCTGAACCGTAGACGGAGCCGAACTCCCAAGGGCATGGAACAACGAACATCTTCGCCTCTACTCTACGTAACCTAGTGAACAATCAATTTAGGCCTTCCAACGATGTCTTGCTTTCCTACAATTCGAGGCATTGCAAAGGCTACTACTACCAGAGATATCCTTAGGATTGATGTTCAGCTTCCTGTATCCCTTCCATGTTTTCTCCGTGCATGTCGTGTCTGATTAATCCTGAAAAGCAGCTTTCGTTCAAACTTTCGATCGCCGCAACGGTTCCCCGGCCACGAGAGCCGGTGCCGCCATCCGAACCTCGATACAATCGAGGCCAAACAACATTGGCAACGACCGGCGCCCCGAGCACGGGAGCCGGCCACGTTACTCGAGTCGCCAGCCCGCGGCACGACCGAGTATAAACAACCTTTAACTCGAACCTCGACCCAAGGTCGAGGCCGAGGATAAATCATTCGCCCAAGTCCCACGTGACTTGGGGCCGCCCAACATACAGCCGGGAGCGATGTACATTTCACCCTGCCTACGGGTACCTGTGGAATCTTGGCGCAGCAACGAGACCGACATTAAATCGTTTCCCCGAAGCCCTAAAGGCTTAGGTGCAGCTCATTGCCACGATCGGACCCTACGCGTTGATGATCAGAGCTTTTCTTCGGCGAATAAACGACGCCGTCCCTCCCTCTAACCCGATAAACGATGGAAGAGCCACACACCGGACGGACCGCATAACGCGACGTCATACGCCTTCGCTACACTTGGGATTTCCCCGGGCAACCCAAGAAAAAACAACAGGTGCTTAAGCCTGGCTTCGTAAACTACGGGTTTCCTGAGCCGAGGGAAACTTACTAGAAGCCTGCGCGGTACACAATCACACCCCTATGGAACAATCAACCCAGAGCGTGGTCTCTGATCGCATTCCTATTGGTGTAACAACAAGTACGCTTGTGCAAGTACGGGACGCCGGAAAAAATGAGAAGAGCATTCGAACACTTAACACGAAATGCGATCTTTACTAATTCATATTCCATTTCACACACACGTAAGACAAACTACATGTCTAACATCTCTTCTCTCTGATGACAGGGTATTCATGAATACCACGCCATGTCTTTAAGGACCAAAAGCGAGGACCGCACTCGCATATACTATTGGTTCACCTAACCCAAAGTATCTTTAATTCCTTTAACAACTACTGATGCTACTCATCCTTTTCTTTTCTTTTCTTTTCTTTTGTCTATACAAGTTCGATACAGGCAGGTCACCACCAATGACGGGCCCTTTCCTTCCAGAACTACTTCCTCCTCCTCTACTCTACACAAGAGTAATGGATTCATGAGGCATCGATGCGCGCCTTCCACCATCATCCTTGCCGCTTGTAATCATCATAGCCTCCCCAAGAGCAACACATGGCAACGACTTAGGGACAACGTAAGAAGCAAGGAACAATCCAGCATAGGTGTCTCCACAAGCCTTCTTGTCCCCTAACTCCGCTCTCTTCTCAGCATCTTTGGCAGTCTTCTGATCAGCTAAGTGCCTGGCCCGGAGCCACATAATGGCATCCGCTACAAGTGTGCTAAGGTTCCTCTTTCCCTCTTCTAGCGGGCGTCACCGGCGGCTCTCCTTATTCCTAGCCTACTCTTAGGCCCTCTCCTTCTCCGCCTCAGCATCAGCCTACCTCCTCGCCACCACGGCAGCAGATTTCTCCTAGGCACCCTGACTAGACTTTGCCCGGGCATCTTGTATGGCAGCCTCATCCTGTCCGTCTTCCCCTCCGACTTTGCCACCAGCCGGGCTTCCTGATTCTCCGCCCTAGCTTGCATTGCTTGCCTGCTTACATCAGCTACGCCTGGTCAACCATAACTTATCCTCCTCCAAAGAGGCTCACATGAATGTGGTATCCCGAAGTCCACGGTTCCTCCTACTTCTCTAGAGTGTTCCCAATGTAACTCTAACCGGGACCAGGACGCTTAAGGAGGCGTGGGGGCAAAGCCCGGTGTCACCTCCGCTCCAAAGGGAGGGCTGTCCAGCAAAGGTGCATCTATTTGACTGTTAAGGGTTCATCGCTCGCAACCTCTTCAATTGACAAGTACTCGAGCTCGAGGCGGTCCCCCACCTATCTCTGCGTCAGCTTACTCATCGCAGGACCTGGAGAGCATCCCTACTAGCCCCCGCGCTGGCGTTTCCATCGCCTCAACCTTCGCGGCAACCATCCTAAAGAGGAAAATACACCTCGCCATGAGGATGATCCAAACCCAAAAGCTCGGATATTGGAAACTTCTAACCTCCCGCCAATACTAGGTAGATCGGGCGTAGAAGCCCGAACCAAAGGACAGAGGGACCGATACAATCACCAATTCCCCGAGGAGCTGGAGAATTTAGACAAGTTCCCGAGTTCCCATGGCCAGTTCGTTGGGTTCGCAAAGTCTCAGCGTTCTGCCAGCAAACTCATACTTAAAAACAACATGAAGCTAACTCATGCCCCTCGGTGCATACCTACAAGCGCATCGAAACACGACGACGACACCTAGTTTGGATAACTATGGCAGTAGTTACCAGCAAACGTCAGTGCCATTTTTCGAACCGGATAATGGCCCCGACATAATTGGGTTGGAGACTAACAACCCGACCATATGCCCGCATCTTGCACACATATCCAAGTGATCAATCTGCATAAGTTCATTTCCAGAATCATTCGCCAACCAATTGTGTTACGTTCAACTCCAATCACCGACCAGACATGAAACATTGAGCAACGATCCGAGCGTGCTAGCTCATCCCTGACATCGAGCAAAATTTAGCAGGTACCTAGGCCAGGGGCAACACTCTGTGGATTATTGCATCGGTCTGGCAATCTCAAGACCCCATCAGATCCCCTTAAGTCTCTGCACTGGCATCATCTTCACAGCTTCCTACGGAGCCGCCGTGCTTAGAGCACCTTCACCTTGCAACAGAAGAAATCCGGAGCCAAACTTCAGGCCATGGAAGCTTCTCGGCTTCTATCAGTATCCAGACTCCACAAAAAACTGATAATCCGGAACATGGTGGCAGCCTTTAGCTTCAATAACTAATGCCACGGCCATCACCAATCGCCAGTGCAACACCTAAGTCAAGATGTAGCCACATCGTGGTTAGGTTACTGATTAGATCCCAAGACTAACAGCTCAACTACTTGTCGATATCTTATATAAGCCTTCAAGCAGATAGTCCAAGCAAGTCCATTTCTTGAGGATCGCGTCGCGAGACCAAAAATCACTAATCACTGCCTGCTCATATGGCGCTATGACAAGGATCAAGTTTACAAACTTATAATCGAAGACAAGGCTCGTCAAAGTCATGGGAGTGTTAAGTTATGTCTCGTGTTACTGTGCGTCGGCTTAGTTGTCATCTCCTCAACCAAGATTTGAACTCCCGAAGAGTATGAAAGATTTAATAAGCATTTAGGACACAAAGACCAATCCCGTATTCACACATGCTTGCAACCTTTATCCAATTTCCTAATCTCGTTTCACAAGATCCGCCGCTCCACGTTCTTGGGTACCAAATCTGAAAGCCCTCTTACTTTCCACCTCTCTCTTCCCTTCTCTTGAAAACCTAACAACACCTCGAACATCCAAAATACAAAAGAAGTAGTTTGGCATCCTTCATGCCTTACTTTGATTTTCTATCCGGAGAAGAGGAGAAAGGAAGTAACTACAATCGGGGGATCGGTATGCCCCAAACGAACATTTCAAGATCGAAATTCGAGATCGTACACCGAAATACGGTTACATCTACTTATCTTAAAAGCCCTAGCTATCAAGTCAATCACGACTCAACGACCACTTGCGTACTCACCAAATGCTCAATCATCAAAGTGCCCACGTACGCACATCCCACACAAGTGTCAAATCGCCTAAAACGCGCGACGACGGCACTATGCAGTTACTAAGCAACACGAGTGCGACAACAAACCAACAGCGGCTCGCTCACGATTCCCCAACGAGCGTGCCCGCTAACTAACATGTTTTTCCTATAACTTGCAGGATAAATCCGCAACCCAACTATCATCTCAACTTTCATTCCAAAGCACATCATGTCAAAAAAAGACGTACTTTAAGGGGCAAATGTTAACCGACCTTTTGGTCCGGTCACCAAAAGTACTCAAGACACGCTCGACTCAACATATCGCGTGGTATTATAGCCCGGAGGTGTCACCAATATCTTCTGGGGGGCTAGTATCAGAAGACTCGAGTCTGGCCACTAGCAGGATGTCGCATCCCTCAGACGCAACCCCCTTCAATATTCGTCTGCATCCGAGCCGAAGCCGAGCCGTGCTCCGAGCCAAATGCGAGCCATCAAGCGGGTCCGGGCACAGCGCCGGTGGGGATCCGGGCCCCACAGTCCCGGCGGCGAAGCAGTTGAAACTGTGGGCACTGCCCGATTCATCCGATTTTCTCCATGGCGGAAGCTCAGGTTCCTTCACTTCTGACCAGCAAAACGGTGGATTCCTTCATTTCGTGTTGAGGAGCTTCGACGCCTCAAAAGAACCAACTAGCCTCGACAACGCCTCTCGCCGAAATCCACTTCGCACTCAACCGGGCGTGAAATTTCGCACCTACCAAGTGCGAAATTTCATACTTGGCAGGTGCGAAATTTCGCACCTCACCTCAGGTGTGAATTTCCGAAGCCCCACAGCAAGAGGTGCGAATTTCTGGAAGATGGTCCCCATTTCTACCTACTCCTATCTAACCCCTACCTAACCACTTCCTATAAATACCCCATGGCCTCACACTTCAAAGGAGTTGAACTCTTGAGCTTGGAGACCTCCATAAAGCTTCATTAATGGCATCTCCTCTTTGAGGAAGAAGAAGGACAAAATTGTCTTTTTCCTTATTATTCAATATATGATAATTATGACATCATATATCATGAAAAGTGAATGTAATGAGATGTCATGAGATAGTTTCAAATCCAAGTGATTAATAATATTCCAACCGACTCTTCAAAGTGGACGTAGACCCTTACTAAGGCCGAACCACTATAAACTTATTGTTATTTACTGTTTATGTTCTATTTAATGTTCTTTTCTATGCGATCATATCTATAATTCCTAGTAATTGGAAATCTTTGGTATTTACGACATTTTTTTTCTATCAACACTTAATATATAACCATGTTTAAGCCCACGAAGCTTTTCACTGTTGCCAATATCACGCACCCACCGTCCCACTTCAGTACGCACTCGCCTGTCCAATTCTTCATTTTTTTTCTTTTTTTTATTGGAGAGGCCCAAGGCCCAAAGCCACGCTCATCCCACATAGGTCTTTCTTCTTATACGTGGAATATGTACAGGAACTACATTTCGAAGTATTACAGACACTAGTAGCTCCTTTTCAGGACTGTCTCCAATCCTCTACCATCATCCTACCGTCTCTCATGCCATTCCCTTTCTCCCTGACCACTCGGCTACTCTCCAAAAATATCACACCAAAGTCTTCCCCTTCACGAACCCATCACTGCCATCTCACACACTGCAGGAAACTGCGAAAGACAATATCACCAATCTCTACAAAAGTCTGCAGCCGAGCCCCCTTATATGCTTCGCCCAATCCATGTGCCCTTCACGTCCCAAAAACGAGGACCTCCCAGACAAAACTCATCATGCTAAACAACCGCTCCTTCACACACTGCTCACGTTACCCACTCATGATGTTTCTTTTTCGTGGAGCTATCTTCTGTTCTATCTCTTCGCCTTCGAGTTGTTGCAGAAAGCGGGACAAAATGGGGTAACTTAACACGAGACTGAAAGCGCATGTATATTGATCTTGGTTTCATTTTATTTTTAGCTTACGGTTTTAATTTAAATGGTGGCAATTGTTTCGTATGCTGGAAACAAAGAAATGGATGATATCATTAGCAAGTTATGTATATATATACACGCAAAAAAGGAAGATAAGGATCACGTCTCTCCTACATTTTCTTAGCCCTGTGCGTGTATGAGATTATAGGATTGCAGACTGCAATGTGTTGTACATTTTGATAGGAAGCATTCTGTGCTTTCATTTCAGTTTTCCCGTAAAAGATGGGTAGGTGCAGTATGGATACAATTAGAGGTTAGGCATATCAGTACCAAGTATTAGAAGCCATGTTGGGAAAGAAATAGCAGGCTCGAAGAAACAGAATCCTGTAGGCTCGTAGGAAAAGAAAATACTAGGTAGGGATTTGGAGGTGTATTTTCAATATGAATTGAGTAAAGCAGCTGTAATCTTCAGTGTTAAGTTTTGCACATCATTCCATGTATATAGGATGGCATGTTGGCCTAAGCATATATATGTATTTCTTACGTTTGCCGGTATAGGTTGGCTACACCTTTGCTTTTGAGTAGAGATAGGTTGGCATGCTTAAAGGTAAAGAAATAGGGTAAGTTAACTTTGCAGTTAAGTTAAATATTTATAAATATTCGGTGTGTTTAATTTTATACGGTTATTTTATATTACCGTTAACCAATAACAGTTATATATACGCATCACCAACACTGACTCCAAATTCAACGAAAAAAAACACACCGCTACATCTTCACGTTCCAGTCCCAACGAAATTAATCTCGTTGAAAACAGACTCCGTTTGCAAAACAACGTTATTTTAATTTCAATATATTTATCGATTCACATTTAAATTGAACGTACCGACAAAATAAATCCAATTGACTCTAAAGTGGAAATTTAGCAATAATTAACTGTACGCATTCCAACAGTGTTTCGTTGAAAACAGGGACTGTTTGAAAAATGGTTATTTTGAGGCCTATATAATATTGATAAAATATAATTAAATTCCAAAACAAACTAATTTAATAATAAATAAATTATTATTGTCGTATATATCCAAATGAAATATATATCTCTTTAAATTCGCAAATATGGAATTATAACCCATTGTTTAAGAAATTTCAAGTTAAATGATATTAAAAATGTAAAAAATTCCTTTTAAAATTATTAAATAAACTTCATCGTTTATAACGAAATCTAGAGCGACTATTTTATAATTTGATTTGGACATAACTCACAATTTATAAGACAAAATCTTGAATTTTCACTTTGATTAGAAAATTATAATCAACTAAATTCAAATGTTTCTTATTTCACAGAATTCCAACTTAAAATGGATTTTGTATATTCAGTTGAATTTCGAAACTCAATAATATAAACTACCGCACCATTACGAGCTCATTTATAATTTAAATATAAATTATATATTCAAACTTCGTTTTAATAAACGAATTATATATTATAAATCCATTTATAATACCAATTCAACATTTAATATAGTAAAATATATTAAATATCTAGTCACTAGAAATACGGGATGTTACATCTTTGATCAGCTCTAACCTTTTGTCTCAAATTATTGGGAGTAATACATGTCATGAAATTAGGATAGGAATTGAACGGATTTTCAATGCGCAATCATCAACACGAATCATGCATTACAGGAGAGAGCTGCACAATTTAAAGAAGGAAGAAACGAGTATAAGAGAATATCTTACCAAGATTGAAAACTTATGTCACAAGTTAATTCAGTTGGTCACAAGATTTCAGATAGTGAGCAAGTGCTAGTTATCACCAATGGCTTAGATCAAGATTATGGATCTTTAGTTACTTACGTCGCAACATAGCCAACTCTACCTGATATTCAATTTGTTCATTTATCATTATTGGCTCATGAAGGCCATGTTGAACAAAGAAAGACCATTCAAGGGGATTACTTTGCAAATTTTGCTGCCGCATCTAGAAATAAAGCTCAGCAAAGAAGAGCATACAATCAACCAAAACAGGAAAGTCAAGGTCAGAGAGGTGGTTAATCTCAAAGAGGTCGTGGTAAAGGCAAAAACAATAGTAACAATCATGTGAAATGCTAGAATTGTGAGAAATTTAATCATGTTGACATAGCAGTAAGTAAGAATCAATCTTAATCTATTGATTCACGCACGCATACTTGATTGAAATCTTCTAAAGCCTGTTGATTCTCATATTTAAGAATACCAGGATTCAACATCCAATTTAGATCTAAATAAAAGGAAGAAATTGGAAAATAAAACTACGGTTTTATTGACGGCAAAAGCTATCTATTACATCCAACAAAGTTCAAATTTATAGAGCAAAGAAAATCAAAACAGGAAAAATGGCTAAAAGATATAAAAATGACCAAAAACCCCTTTAGATGACCTCTTTTGGGTTCAAAAACATGAATTACGGTGCTTTGCGCCATAACTCTTGTAGCGCTCTGAGTTAGCTTCACGTACAAATTTCGTTTGGCCCAAACGACCTTACAGTTTGAAAGTTACATCGTTTTGCGAACATGTGCAGAAATATCTTCACGGTCTTCAACAACTTCTTAGGCTGCATCACATATGGCCAACAAAACCTATTTTAGATTCAACTCAATAGATCAGTCACAACAGAGAGGACCAAGTGCAAATATGACACAGTTCAGCCAATAAAACAAATGTAATACTGATGTAAGTAGAGGACAAAATACTAACAGTGATGATTCCATCAAAGGTGATGACATTAACATAGAAGACTGATATCCAGATTCAGGTGCAATGAACACATCTCTAACAATCTTCAAAATCTCAACCTTGGAAAAAATAAATATAAAGTATGCATAAATTACGTATGAGTAATGGTGAAGCCATAAGTATTTCACATGTTGGTACTGGATACATAAAAGGTAAAAGATAGCTCTACTTAAACAATTTGTTAAGAGTGTCTAGTATAAAGAAGAATTTAATTAATGTATCTTAGTTCTCCTATGACAACAATATGTACTTTGAGTTTCATCCCAAGTTTTGCCTAGTAAAAGATTTACTAAATAAAACCACATTGTTGCAGCGTAACTTGCACGATGGATTATACAAGTTCAGCAACATCAAGTCCAACAATGGTGCTAATAAAGAAAATTGTTGTAACAATGCATGTACCAATAGTTTTAACACTGGTGAAGGGAACCATATAAGCAGCAATACTTGCATGAACATATGTAATGAATGCAATGTTAATGAAAATGTGGTTGATGATAAGTGCACTGTTTTTCATAATAAAGGCAGTTCTGACATGATTGACCTAATTAACACCAGCGATGTTTTTGATAGTGATCATGAGAATAGTAACATCAATTTTAGTGTTGACCATGACAAGAAAGCATTTTACTTGTGGCACTATAAACTGGGACACCCCAATAACAAAATTGTGAAGCAGGTTTTATAGGATAATAATGTCAATTGTAAAAACATACATGCACCATACACATGCACACACTGCCTACTTGGCAAGGGCCATAAATTGCCTTTTAGTAATTTTGAAACTGAATACAACAAACCATTGGAGCTTGTTGCTGCAGACTTATGGGGTCTAATACAATTAAATTCCACTCAAGGTCACAAGTTTTATCTTTTGTTGTTGTTGATGCTTATACAAGATATATCTGGATCTACTTTCTCAAAGCCAAGTCAGATGCATATGCCATAGTTATACAGGTTATAACTTTCACTGAAAAACAAATAAATTGTAATGTAAAAACATTTCAATCTGATAGAGGAGGTGAATTCATGTCTCTCAAGAAATATTTTCATGATAAGGGTATTTTACATAGAACTACATGCTCACACACATTTGAGCAAAATGGTCTCATAAAGAGAAAACATAGACATATTGTTGATACTAGCATTACTCTTCTATCTCAAGCATCACTACCAACGAAATTTTAGTATAAGACTTTCTACACTGTTGTATATCTTATAAATAAGCTTCCTACGAAGGTTTTAAGTCATAAAAGTCTTGATGAGATGCTATACAACATTAAACCAGACTATAGAAGTTTGAAAACTTTCTATGTCTATGTTTTCTCTACCTCAGACCATACAATAAACATAAACTCAGTCTAAGATCCAGCCCAAGCACCTTTATGGGATATGCAAATAACCAAAAAAGATTCAAGTGCTTGGACAAGAAAGGCAGAGTGTTTGTATCAAGGCATGTTTTTTTTAAATGAATCAATATTTTCCTTTTTCAGAAAAGGGTGATGATCACAAGAGCAAAAATAGCAGCTCTAGTGTTCAAATTCCCACCATATCTGAATGGTCCGAAGAAATTGGAGTGAAGGCATGTCAAAGTCAGCCTGACAATGGACAGTTAACCATCTCTACAACTAAACCAGATTACACTTCAAATGAGTCTAGCACTCAGATGCCTTCACATCAAAGTGATGCAGAGCCAAGCACTGAGAATAATGACAGAAGCAAAGAGAGTGGATACACCAACAACTTGCATTCAAATTATCATGGAGTAGACCAACATCAGGATCAAACTAATGTTGATTATCACATGATCACTAGAGCCGAGAGTGTAATATTTAAACCTAAAGTATACATGACATCAGTCAACAATAGAGAGCCTGTTTCATATGAAGAAGCAGTTAAGGACAATAAGTAGAGAGAGGCCATGGACAAGGAAATGAATGCACTCATGAAAAATAAGACATGGGCTGCCGTCAAAGCAAAAAAACACAAGAATATCGTGGGATGCAAATGGACATATAAGATCAAGAGAAAGACAGATGGTAGTATTGACAAATAAAAAGCTTGGCTAGTCGCAAAGGGATATTCTCAACAGTTTTGTTTTGATTTCAACAAAAAAAATTCACCTGTGGTTAAGCCTATAACCATTCGAATAATTCTTGCCATATCTATATACAAACAATGGGGGATAAGGCAACTAGACGTAAACAAAGCCCTTCTCAATAGAGAGTTATAAGAGGAATCTATATGCAACTCCCAAAGGGGTACAGTTTAGAAAGTGGAAATGATGTATGCAGACTACACAAGGCCATTTATGGTGTAAAGCAAGCATCTAGGGTCTGACATGAAAAAATAAAGTTCACTCACATAAAGTTAAAGTTCAATGTCACCAAGTTAGATTCTTCATTACATATTAGAAGGGATGAGCAAGCTACTATCTATATTTTGGTGTATGTACATGATATATTAATTATTGGCAGTAGTGATGAAGAGATAAAATTGTAAATCGCCTAGATCATGCATTTGTAATTAAGGATCTCGGTGCATTAGGTTACTTTTTGGGAATTCACATCAAGAGAATATCACATGAACAATTGTTTTTATATCGAAAGCATTATATTGTAGAAATTTTGGAAGGAGCAAAGATGGATCAAGCTAAATCTCTACCCACTCCCATGACAAGTAATCTTAGATTGTCAAAACACAAAGGTGAGCCTATTGATAATGTTAAACGGTATAAGAATATAGTAGAGGCTCTGCAATATGTGACGATCACCAAACCAAACATATGTTCAGTGTCAACAGAGTATGTTAGTTTATGCAAAGTCCTCTTGATGCTCACTAGAAACTTGTGGAACACATATTACGATATTTAAAGGGAACTATGATCATGGCTTAACAATTATATCTAGCAGTAATTTAAATTTAAATATTTATAGTGATGATGACTTGACCAACCAACCCGGTGATTGAAAATCCGTCACTGGGTACTGTGTTTATATGGGATGTTACCCTATATCTTGGTGCACCAAAATCAAGGCATCATGAATGGGAACTTGTTTTCGTCTGGGTATGCGTCCTTGCGTTGTTGTTGCATATTCAGCTCCTGTTGCAGCTGCTATGATGGTACGCCTATAGGAATTTCAGGTACTTTCAATTTTATGATTGTATTCAGGCAGAGCACAACTGCCTTATGATCTAGACATAGGTAGAATACCGATCTATCGCAAGCACATCAATAGAAATTATTTCGATCGAGAGGTTGCTTCAGGAACTAGGGTTTGCATTGTAGAGGAAACCAATTATTTGTGGTGATAGTCGAAGCTCGATTTCACTATCCATGGGCCCTGTTCAATATTCTCGAACGAAACACATTGAAATCGATCTCCATTTCATTCGAAAAAGGACTAATAGTGGAAAATTGATGATATATCATGTACTATCTTTCTACCAGCATGTCGATGTCCACATTAAAGCTTTGTCAAGCAAAATTTTTGTGAGATTTAAAACAGACTTGAAAGTGGAAAAGGAAGCCAAGATGAAGAGTTAGGGGGAGAGAACCCTAGTCTCAATCTCAGTCGAGGCTAGCTAAAGAGATATTAGCTAATTTCTTTACATTGTTTACTATATACATGCAGGCTGCATCATAATGGGCTAAGGCTCACTATCTCTATTTTTGGTTATATATACCACATTATATTCAGTAATTACACTTTTCACATTTGTTTACATCAATAAAGATTAGATCTGTTTCTTCTACATTTTAATGAATCATATCCTATACCAACGATTCCTTATTGTATGGTCTCTATTACTTCTTAAGCTTGAATATTAATAAGGAACAGTTTGGTTAAGATCCCGAATAAGTTTCAAAATGCAGAAAACATCCATGTTTAAAAACATTATAAATTAGGTTCACAGTTTTCGAAAATCATCAAAAATCAATTTAGTAAACTACCAAACTTCAAAATTTAATTTAATATATAATCATCCTCATAGTCATATAAGAAAAGTAAAAAAATGGTTCAAAAAAAAAATCAAGCAGCAGCAAAACGTGCAGGAATAAATATAGGTTTTCAATAAACTACAAACATTACTGCAATCGAAACAAAAAATTGCGTACTTTTATGCAATTTCTATTGATTGCTATAGAATTTAAATGCAATATCTACACTTATTCAACATCATATTATTGAGAAAAATCATCAAAAAATGATGTAAATTATATGCAAATGAAAATTTTCTCACTTCCCGCAAAAATACAAAAAAAGAAGTAAGCATACAAAAACAATGTTGACATGTCAGCAGTTTTTATACATTGAGACATATCCGCAATACACTATGAGACTAACTGCACATACGACTACGCTTTTTCATAATAAGTGCAGATATTTCTACAACTATTTTTTCTTCCTTTTTCAGTATATGCAATACACTACGAGAATACTTGCACTTTTCCACAGAAGTACAGACATTTTTGTAACTTTTTCCTTTCTCTGTAATCTTCTATTAATATTTACAATTCTTGATTTTTTTAAGCGGTAGCGCAAAAAAACACGGAAAACACGTTGCTATAGTGCTGGCATTCAATTGACCAAATATGATAACAACATGATTGTAAAACAGTTTTGATTCATCATTCGTTTCAATATATAACTATATAACGGTAACAACATAACAGTAACTTGTATATAAACAGTTTAATATAAAGCTTGTACATAAAATTTAAATATATATTTACAAACATAATGGTAACTTATGTACAAACAGTTTTGATTCATCCTCAGTTTTTATATATAACAGTTGATGCATAAAAGTTGGTGTAACACCCTAAGAGTTCCAAGATAACGAAATGAATCGTTCAAAGTGGAAAAATATGCAGGAATCTAAATGACAAAGTATTTAGAGTGGTTCGACCCGTGAAGGCATACGTCCACTTTTGATGGCTTGCTATTTTATTATGTTCTTTGTACAAGTTTACAATGGTAGAAGCAATAGTTGCTAGTCACTAAAATAACAATGGTAGAAACAAGATTCTAGTATGTCTAAAATGGAGATGAATCCCTTCTTCCGAAATAATTATGCAGCCCAAAATGGTCAAAGTGTCCACGAAGTAGCTTATTTTTCTTCTCGAAGTGATGAAGTGTGCTTGAGAGGTTCTAGGAAGCTCTTCTTCTTCTTCTTAAAGTGTTCCAAGAGCTTAAAGCCAACAACTTTTTTCATGCTACAGGTTAGAGGGTATTTATAGGAGAGCTGAAGGAAGTGGAGCAGGTAGGAGTAGGTGAGATGTGGGGTCCATGCCCACAATTCGTACCCAGGGGTCGGTATCAATCCTGGGATCGGTACCAATCCGAGTAATTAGCCTTTATGTTACTTCCTTCGTATCTCTAAAACCTTGTTGCTTTGTTTTCCATCGTATCTCTTTGTATCCCATGAATGCTTCGTATCCTCAAGTCCTTCGTATCTAGGTTGATTTCGTACCTGGGGAGTTGTAAGTGCTTATCGATTAAACAAACAAGAAGTTTAGTGTTTTCTGATTGAGTACGTGGATAGGACTTGAATATGATGAGATGCATTTGCGAAGGAGTTGTGAAGCGTATAGATTAATCTGATGATAGATTAGCATTAGAGAATGACGATGGATTTGAAGACGGAGGATGAACATGGCGATAAGCTTGGATTTCGCGACGAATGCTGGATGTTTTCATTTGACGTGTACTTATCCAATTTTGGTTAAATGCATGGTCAAAGTAATCGTTATCGATTACAGTTGAGTGATCAATTTTAACTACTATCAATATTAGCCATTGTGGCCTATTTGACGTAAACAAATATGTTATTTCAAGGAGTAGGATATGATAGTTCGTTCGATAGTGGACTCGATATAGTGGCTCTTTGACCAGTGGTTTTGACGTGAGGCAAGGATGTGGTGCTTCGATGCTGAAATTTCATTGTTTGACGATGGTGGTTTCATGATGTGAAGCAACGGCAGCTTCGACGATTGATGATGATTACTCTACAAGCGATAGAGTATTGAGACTTGAGTCAAGGTAGAGAGACTGCAAGTCATGATGATAAGATTATGAGTCAGGATGACAAGACTACTAGTTAAGATGAAGGAGCTGTAAGGAGTGGTTCAGGGGGTGGAGTTTGACGATATATGTAGTTGTCTAGGCAATTCCCAACCATAACTATGCAGTGGAGATGCGTATGCAAAAATAAATCGTTAGTATGTAGGTTAGGGCGGGTACTTGGAGAGCTGATGCTTGATCATTTATCGAGTTTTCGACCTGATGTAGGTTGTAAGCCAGTTCGGAGGCTGTCATGGAATATCTTACCAACTGCAGGTTGCTTATCCGGGGGGGGGGGGGGGGGGGGAACTCGTGGGCACCACTTATGTTCATTCTAAACCAGATGGAGGTTTCCAGCTTGATGTAGACTGTTTCAACTAAGATAGGGTACAATTACCGTGTAATCAAACATACTGTATATATCCAACGTATTGAGTGAGGGAATGTAATGATGGATGATGTATGTTACTTTTCTTAATAAATTATTGTTCTTAGGGTTGACACTAGACGTGTGTATCGTTAATGCCGACATTTAGACACCCCAGTACTCTGATGGTACACCTAAAGCTAATGTCATAGAGTGGTATAATACTTTATGTGTCAACTCTATGTCTGCACGGACAGGTGAGGTATGGATTCTCATATTTTTGGTCCAATTACTGTTACGACATTAACAATATTTTGATATTGTTTATCCCTCACACCAAACTGTTGTTTGACTCAAAGTTTTATGTACTCTCTTATTACCTTGTGTACTCATCAAACATATCAATGAATAGGCTATGCAAGCATGTGTAGGCGTTATTTAGAGCTGCGCAGGTGGATCAGCAGAAGGTGGCATCTTCTCATTTGTTTATTTATTCATTTATTCAGAGACAGTTTGTCATGATTTATTTATCTCTTATATAAACTCTATTTATCTGAGACTGTACGAGCTAGTATACTCTGACTATATGGTTTATACAGTTATTACTGTCTCATTTGTCTACATCAATGATTTTCATTATATTTTATCTGATGTGGTAGGGATGAGCAAACCTCGGTTCGGTTTTGGGGTATAACCGGAACCGAAATCGAAAGACCTCGGTTTTAAAAATCGATAACCAAAACCGTAACCGAAGCATCGGTTTCGGTTTCAAAACCTCGATTTCGGTTTTTATTAGTTCGGTTTCGGTTTTAAAACCAATTTAAACAAAAAATATTATAAATTTAAACAACCATAAAAGAAACTAAAATAAATTGTTTCAACCGAGTGTATTGAGACACATGATACAGAGTACAAGCAAAATTATTATACTTGAATATATGGTTATTTAGAGATTATAAAAATAAAATTCCTATCACTACAAGAAAAATACCCTATTGCAACTAGCTATTTGCAACAGGCGACAAATGCCAGTTGTAATAAATAATATTTAGCAACAGACCTAATATAGCAGTTGTAATAGGTGAGATTTAGCAACATGCCTTTTTTTCCTGTTGCGAAAAACATATTTTTAGCAACTGCGTTTCTCTTCCTGTTGCAAAAACATACTTTTAGCAACTGGGCTTCCATAACATTTGCAACAAACATATTATTTGCAACTGGTTTTCAGGCTCGTTGCAAAAAATATATCTTTAGCAACTGTTTTCACCACTTGCAATAACTGTATTTTTTTACAGCTGGTAAAGCTAGTTGCGAAAAACGTGCTTTAAAAAGTTATAGTAAATAAAGAGTTATATTTTAATATTAGTTATTTAGTAGTAGTAATAATAATTAATATTAATTAATATTTAGGAATAATATTTTATAGTATAATTAAGTAATTAATTTGTTATTTAATAAAAAGTAACATTTAATATTTAATAATTATAGTTGATATTTATATCTGGCGTTTAAGATATAATAATTAATAAATTGTAATGGCTACTTAATAAATTAAAAGATTAGTAATTAGTAATTAAAAAATTAGTAAATAATAATTATAATTTAGTTAAAATTACTTGTAATAAATTTTATAATTAGTAGATAAATAATTATTTAATAACTAACAATTGCTAAAAAATATTTAATAATTTATTATAGTAACTACTAATAGTAAGTAAATTGTAGTAAGTATTTATTAATTAAATTTAATGATCAATGAGTATAATTAATAATTGGAAATATAATTAATATTATATTATTAATTATATATTATATAGTAATTACTATTATTATTTAATGTTAAATAACTACTACATATATAGCACCCAATTTAATAGTTAATAATTATGAAACATTAATAATTAGAGTTCTAAATTAACTTAGTTCAAAAATTATTAATAGTTTTACTTAATTGAAGTTAAATTAATAGTTAGTAAATAATATTTATAAAATTCGAAAAATAAAAAGATACACATCTTAAAGTAATCTTAAATTCTATGTAAAATATAAATTCCATAAAATCTAAAAATATAAAATTAAGAAACTTGTGAAGACACAAATTATTGCAATATGTACTACACGAATTGTTATCATTGTACGCATTTCAAAATTTTGCCGTGTTATACTTTTCTTCGCAGGTTTCTATTCTTATCCGAAAAATTGGCTCCAACCCCAGATTTTTTTGGCTCCATCGTGAAAATTTTGAACATTAAATTGAAAGAGACGATGTTTCCAGAATGTTAATAATGTTCTCCACTTCCAGCCTGGTAATCCAATTTCCCAAATCGCTAAATACCCTAAATCGGTTGAAAGTAAGATTTCGGAACCAGTTAATGGGGATTGTACTCCTTCCACCGCTTTCATCTCTTCAGATCTAAAAAACTCTTCAGATCTAAAAACCAGTTAATCGGTTTCACTCCCATCTTCCGCCTGGCTTCGTCCCTTCTCTTCTCTCCTCTACCTCACGTTCAGTTCGTCGTCTTCTCCTATCAGTTCTCCTTGGCCAAGTTTTTTCGCTCTCTGCTATCCAAGTGAGCGACCGTGGTTTGTTTGGCTTGGGCAAAAAGGATTAAGCCAAGAATGAAGATGAAGTTTTGGTTACCAGAGTAGAAAATCAGAAGGTTGAGGAATCTCCCAGGGAGAAGAAAGAGGAAGAAAAGGAGGAGAGTCTGATCAGTCCTTGCACCCAACCCTGTAGCACTAGTGAATCTCGTTGAAGACGAAAAGGAGGAAATTGCCCTTGCATCCAAACCCTATGGCAGCAGCACCAGCGCATCTTGGCGCAGCGGATTGAAGATCGGTTTATGGCGCCGTAGATTGAAGTCTATTTCACTGCTACTATGATACTGATTTGATGAATTTAAGCAATCGTTAACAAATGGCCAGAAATTATGGAGAAAAATGAGAGAATTTTCGGAAGATGAATCCTTAAATACCGTAGGTAATTTGATTCTTCAGTGTTTTTAATACCAATATTGCATGTACTTAATTTTTTTTTTTTACTAAAATGCTTAAGAAACATCTTCATGAATGTATATGAAACACCCCACCTCCGTTAGGGTCACTCTCAAAGGGAATGCCCTAATTTTGGTGGAGGTTTATAAGTACAAGTCACAGATATACAAGACAGATATAAGAACACATATTTGTAAACAGCGGAAGAACAACAAACTTTTATTTCATAAAGTCAAATACGTGTTACAACAACATCCTTTCCAAAAACATAACATAACACTTTCATAATCTGTCTTGAGTACATTATTTAAAGGAGCATAAATAAAACGTAGACAAACTGCAAAAGCCCCATAGTGGATTGTCCAAAGCCATAGTTCAAAACAGGAAAGTCCAAGCAATACATTTCTCTTCTTCAAGCTGGATGTTGAGGTAGGTCAAGCTGCTGTGTTCCCTCCCTGAGGACCTAGGGGGGGGGGGGAAACGGAAGAAAGAAGACGAAAGAAAAATAGAGTCAGACATAAAGCCTGAGTAAGTCTAGTACTATTTTGTCTATGAATAAAGAACTGGGTATGATAAGTATAAACAAGAAATGGGCATGCACTATAAACTTGGTTAAGTTGTCTAGGGTCGAATATACTATCGTACCCCATGTTAATCTCTGAACCCATATAAACTAGTTTCCCACTGGCACCCCATAATCAGGGTGATGTGATCCATTCTATGATGATCGGCTCCTACTCGCATAGTTACATGTGTCTTACGGCCCCCGATGTCGTAGTTACCTATGCTGGTCCCACCATGGGGTGTATCAAGTCCCATAGTGGCAACCCGACACAACCTTAGAGTGCACAGGTATGCTACTGGTGTCCAGTGCCTTATTTTTCTGCTCCGGAGTGTGTGCACGCCCGCACTCCGTTAGAACCTACACTGCTACACCACCGCCGTCGATTTTTGACCTCTTACAATCAGCCCAGTAATCGTGCCCCACCCTGCCTAGTTTCAGGGTATCATGATACACCGTGTAGGGTTACTGCTGAAAAGGGTCCCCCGTTACTAGGTTTTCTATCTCTAGCCAACATGCTAAGTTGGTTAAGTGTTTTCTAACCTAACCCCACCAGTCCGTTTAGTTTAGCATGTTCCATTTTGATTAAGTCTTAGTCCACTTAATCCTAACAATCCTGATTCAGCCTTAATTGTCTTATTAAGGCCCTAACCTCTCACATTAGACAGGTATTGCTGTGGCTGCCTGTTGCCGGTTGGTTCCGGGCAGTCTTACGCCACAACTCAGTCTAACCTCGGGTCCTTATTGGGCTCCATGTTTAACCTCCCACATTGGATAGGTATTGTTGTGACTACTGGACAGCCGGGCGGTTCCGGGCAGGTTTACATCACAACTCAATCCAACCTCGGGTTAAACATATCGTATTTTCCACATTTATATATCTTGTCATTCTTCTTTATTTCTTATATGTAAATATTTGCGGCCCATTATTAAGTTAATGGTGTAAAGGTTACACCAATCATGGGCCCAACCCATACTTGAATTTGGGCCCTTCTACTTTAGTTTTCATTCATTAGTAATTTTAACCCAACATTATTTTCCCCCGTTTTACACGTCCGTTTATATATATTGGGCTTAGCCTTTTAAAGCCCAATTTAGTCATGCGAAAAGGGGAGGCTTAAAGCGTGATTACATACACAAAGAGGGGAAGGTGAGCGCATGAACTTGCATATGACGTTGGAAATACATAATAGAAACTGGTGTACTTGCATAGTGGTAACATAGGTGACATGAATCAAAGCATGTGAACTTGTAATTGAGATATCATTATTGACCCATGAACCTATATTTTTACTTAGGCATAATGTCAAACATAAGCATGGCATAAATACTTTTAGCATAAACATGGCATAATGTCAAACATGGCATAAATACTTCTAGCATAAACATGGCATAATGTCAAACATAAGCATGGCATAAATACTTCTAGCATAAACATGGCATAATGTCAAACATAAGCATGGCATAAATACTTCTAGCATAAACATGGCATAATGTCAAACATAAGCATGGCATAAATACTTCTAGCATAAACATGGCATAATGTCAAACATAAGCATGGCATAAATACTTCTAGCATAAACATGGCATAATGTCAAACATAAGCATGGCATAAATACTTCTAGCATAAACATGGCATAATGTCAAACATAAGCATGGCATAAATACTTCTAGCATAAACATGGCATAATGTCAAACATAAGCATGGCATAAATACTTCTAGCATAAACATGGCATAATGTCAAACATAAGCATGGCATAAATACTTCTAGCATAAACATGGCATAATGTCAAACATAAGCATGGCATAAATACTTCTAGCATAAACATGGCATAATGTCAAACATAAGCATGGCATAAATACTTCTAGCATAAACATGGCATAGGTATAGTTAAATTTGTTCATGGCATAAATATAAACAAGTCATGTTCATAAGGTTTCTACATGTTTACAAAGAGGATACTTTGTTACTAACACAAAAGCATAGTTCAACTTAATTAAATTTAATCACATAACGATGGTATACTTATGCATAAATATTCCTAATCATGGTGTTTGCTTTTAACTTGCAAAAAAGGGATTTTTTCATAGCCTAGCCATATTCATAAGTTTTGCAAAAGCATGACTTAATACATGGATTATGGTGTCAAAATTCCAACATAGTTTCATATGAACTATAACAACCAAACTTGTCTCAATTACTTGCAAAATGATTTATGCACAAAATAGACATCATGATGGCATAATAACAAAGCCCCAAACTTGCATGAATTTCAATCAACTACATACATGTAGCTTCAACATAGACTACATAATTTGCGCAATATTCCAAACGTATATTTGCATAGAACTACCGCATGTAGTTCTTTATAATTGAATGACATAATTCAGAATATCCAAAAGTATATAAATCGCACAAATACGAATTTCATTGCCACAATTCAAGCATACATATCTACACAATCATTTGTTCATACCAAAGTAATACTCTACTTACAATGGTTGCGGCAAATTCTCTAATTAAGAGATATGATTCCTTTGTTGAATTGATTAGCTTTAGGTTGCTTGAATTGCTTTAGGCTTTAGAACTTTCTCCCTAATCCTCTCTCTCTAGATGGCGGCTACTCTTAGTCGTTCCTCAGCAACATGGCGGCTATGCTCTTAATTTGAATGAATAGATTAGGGTTTAGTCTAGGGTTGTTTATATAGAGGTTAGGAATTGATTAGAACCATTGATGTTGCTAGGTTAGATCGTAGCCATTCATTAGATAGAGAGACCAATTAAAACTTGCCACCTAGCCCTAATGACAAAGCAACTCACAGAAATTCGACCAAACACAGACTAGGCCAGCCAGGAGGGACTGGGTTCGATTTTCAAAAATTAAACTTTAAATTGAGCTGTTTTAGTCTATTTGAATTTTATCTATTGTATACATATATTTTTGCATATATATATATATATTCTCATATATATACATATATTTTCTTTATTTCCTTATATGTACGTTCTTATCCTTTCAAAATTTGAATTTGTATACGTACATGTATTTGCATGCTCAGTTGGCCCTCTCTAAAACAGAGATAAAAATTATGTCGCCGCCGGGGTTCGAACCCCCGACCTCCATGCTACAAATCCAATGCCTTAACCAACTGAGCTACAGAGACTTTTGTTAATAAGTCTTAGAATAATAATAATTATTGTCCTCTCCTTACTTCTCTTTTTTCATGTTTTGCTGTAATATTTAAATTAAAGATATCTTCTTCATACGTTATCCGTTTTGCGCAAACTCGGACTCTATCTCAAGCAGAATTCCGAGACGAACGCAATGGTGATGTCCGTTTCCCTTAATTTTTCTGTTACAATTTAATTATACTTTAATTTGTTAATTTACTGTTAACGGAAAAATCCGGGGTGTTACATTCTCCCCCACTTAAAAGGATTTCGTCCCCGAAATCTTCAAGTTTAGGAAGAATGTAAATTCTAACATTCAATCATCCATCTACTCATCCATCAAACACGAGCATCCATTGTCCTTAAAAGACTTCTAATGCTTCATGATCATATGCAAAGTGTGTGTGTTCATGAACTTATCTAATGCAAAATCAGGCGGTCTACTGATTCAGTTGACCTCCTTAATGCGAATCATGTAAGTGCCATGTATCCATTATGTATGCAAATTTTTCCTATTCATGATTCTACATGGGTGCACAATCTTTCATACAAATGCAACATCCATATGACAACACATTACAATTCAACCATATACGAGTGCAAACATATATGCATATGCAATATGAAGTGACTGAGCCGATCTAAAACCTAGATTGTGTGTGTATATGCAGCCACGAGCAACTACTAGCAATCACTTGCAACCACTTGCAACCATCATACATAACATGTTTCAATTACATGTTTTCATCCAAAAGGTTTCTATCTAAAAGATAAGGTCGAGGAGATATTCCTAAAAAGATAGATAAAAGCGCAACTTAAGGAAAAAGAAAGATCAAGGACGTACCCTCGAAAAGAAAAGGGTAAGCAGTGCGTATTCTAGCTTCAGTTTCCCAAGTCGCGTCTCCCTCGGCGTCGCTCCACTGAACTTTGACGAGTTTGACTTCGCGGTTGCGTAGCTTCTTCACTTCCGTTCCTAGTATGCGGGTTGGAACTTTTCTTATGGTTGCTTCGCGTTCCACTTCGGCCTCTTCGAGGATATTTGGCTCTACCACTTCAGCAGACTTATGTAGACATTTTCGGAGATGTGAAACGTGAAAAACGTTGTGGACTCCGGCCAATTTCTCGGGTAGCTCTAATCTATAGGTCATTTTCCAAATTTTCTCAATGATAGGAAATGGTCCTACCTAAAGGTATAGTCGAATGATAGAAGCAAGTAAAAATTTTGTGCCCATTAGGCAATGTCAAAACTGGAAATCTATGCCACATATATATTGATTAGGAGAAGAACTCTCTAAGCATCAGCCCCGAAGACCGAAATCAACATCAGACTGACACCCAAAGAATTAATCAACCCAACCACCACATATGATTCTAGGAAACTAAGCATGATGGGCTCCTTTTAGGTCACAAGGGAGTCCCTTCCTAAGTCCAACTATGTTGCCAAATGTACTTACTAAGGTGATTCTTTACAACTCATGCATAAGTGAAATGAACCTTCAGCCTTAGTGGCGAACACTCCTGGAGTGCCCTATTCTGAAATGCTCCACCTAATGAACCCCTTCTCTAGAAGCTCTTTAATCTGTTTACTGAGCTCTTTTCTTTCTCGTGGAGCCATGTGTCTAACGGGCAATGCAACGGGCTTTGCATTATCTACAAGATATATGCGGAAGTCTATTTCCCGCTTCGGAGGCAAGCCCTTCACCTCTTCGAAGACATCCGGATATTCCCGGACCACTCTAACTGATTGCAAATTTTCAACAGAGGCATCTAGCGACTCAAGATAACTAAGCATAACCGCATACGAGGGATTACAAGAAATTTCCAAAGTATTACTGAGCTGGGTTAGGAGCCTAACAACCCTTTTCTCACAATCAAGGATGGCCCCATTACTGGATAGCCAATCCATACCCAAAATCAAACCATACCCCGCAAAGCCCAAAACAAAGGCACTACATTCAAATTCTACACTTAGAATAGAAATTTTCAAATCCAAACAGATCATAGACAAATGAGCTGGGCCCCCAATTGGGTTTGAAACAATTAAGGGGTCCTCTACCATACTAGTTTTTAGGTGCAGAGATTCTACTAAAGCAGACGAGATAAAGGAGTGTGATGCGCCAGAATCAAATAAAGTGCGAACGGGGTGATCATAAAGATAAACTACACTTTCTACAGAAGTGTTTGTACCTCGCTGTTGCAAAGGTGGCGCTTCCAGCACATGAACCTGTGCCCCTGGAGTGGATCCAGACCCCAGCCCCTGCCCTCGTTTCTTTGGGCAGTCCTTAGCTCTGTGGCCTGTCTGACCGCAAGAAAAGCACCCACCATTCTCCTTGGCCTTCTTTTTCCGGCAGTCCTTTACTAAGTGCCCCACTCTGCCACAGAAATTACACGTCCTCTTCTCTTTGTTGCCTTCCCCGCCTTTCTTAAAGTCTGTCTTCTTAGGCTGCAAACCCTCTTTCTTCCCTTGAGAGCTTTCTGCCTTTGCCTCCTTCTTGCCCTTATCCTCCTCATTCAGCAATGCCATTTGCACCAATCTTTCATACGTGGCCCCCATGGGTATATGTGTCATGGCCAAACTGTGTAATGGCTCATTTAACCCTTTGACGAAACGGAGAGCCTTCTTGTGCGGGGTGTTGACTAGGTCAAGCCCAAACCTAGCCAGCTCATCAAACTGATTCACATACTCTCTAACAGTCTTGTCTCCTTGCTTAAGAAATAAGAATTTCTCCAACTGCAAACTTCTTTCCGCATCTGAGAGAAATTTGGTCTCAAACCTTGCCCTAAAGTCCTCCCATGTTTCTACTGGTCTTTCAGCATTAGTGACTTCCCACTAGTAGGAAGCCTCGCCCTTCAATAGCCACACCGCCAATTGTACTTTTTGTCTGTCCTCTACCTCAAAGATGATGAATAGATCCTCAGTTTCCTTCAGCCAATTTCTAGCTGCTACGAAGGACTCAGTTCCATGGAAATCCCTTCCTCCCATAGCTTTAAAATCCTTACATATCTTAGCAAACGCGTTTCCTCGTAGAGGAGGTGGAGGAAGAGGTGCTGCTGCAGCTGGATGATTCCCTGCAGCTGGGGGAGGAGGAACGGTAGGACCTGGTTGAGTGGCCCTAGCTTCTAAGAATCGTCTAAACCAACCAGGTATTGGTACTCCTTCCGGCAAGTTAAGATCTTCGGACATGCTGAAACAAAAGGGATAGATTCAAAACGAAGGATAAGAGATAGTACCTATGGCTTTGGGGAGTGGACTTTGCCTTTTTTAAAATAAAATAATATTTTTATCTTTTAAAAATGCTTCTTTAAATTTCCTTTTTGAAAATAAATTTCCAAAACTTTTTATCTTATCTGGTAAACCTATGCTCTGATACCAAGTGAAACACCCCACCTCCGTTAGGGTCACTCTCAAAGGGAATGCCCTAATTTTGGTGGAGGTTTATAAGTACAAGTCACAGATATACAAGACAGATATAAGAACACATATTTGTAAACAGCGGAAGAACAACAAACTTTTATTTCATAAAGTCAAATACGTGTTACAACAACATCCTTTCCAAAAACATAACATAACACTTTCATAATCTGTCTTGAGTACATTATTTAAAGGAGCATAAATAAAACGTAGACAAACTGCAAAAGCCCCATAGTGGATTGTCCAAAGCCATAGTTCAAAACAGGAAAGTCCAAGCAATACATTTCTCTTCTTCAAGCTGGATGTTGAGGTAGGTCAAGCTGCTGTGTTCCCTCCCTGAGGACCTGGGGGGGGGGGAAACGGAAGAAAGAAGACGAAAGAAAAATAGAGTCAGACATAAAGCCTGAGTAAGTCTAGTACTATTTTGTCTATGAATAAAGAACTGGGTATGATAAGTATAAACAAGAAATGTGCATGCACTATAAACTTGGTTAAGTTGTCTAGGGTCGAATATACTATCGTACCCCATGTTAATCTCTGAACCCATATAAACTAGTTTCCCACTGGCACCCCATAATCAGGGTGATGTGATCCATTCTATGATGATCGGCTCCTACTCGCATAGTTACATGTGTCTTACGGCCCCCGATGTCGTAGTTACCTATGCTGGTCCCACCATGGGGTGTATCAAGTCCCATAGTGGCAACCCGACACAACCTTAGAGTGCACAGGTATGCTACTGGTGTCCAGTGCCTTATTTTTCTGCGCCGGAGTGTGTGCACGCCCGCACTCCGTTAGAACCTACACTGCTACACCACCGCCGTCGATTTTTGACCTCTTACAATCAGCCCAGTAATCGTGCCCCACCCTGCCTAGTTTCAGGGTATCATGATACACCGTGTAGGGTTACTGCTGAAAAGGGTCCCCCGTTACTAGGTTTTCTATCTCTAGCCAACATGCTAAGTTGGTTAAGTGTTTTCTAACCTAACCCCACCAGTCCGTTTAGTTTAGCATGTTCCATTTTGATTAAGTCTTAGTCCACTTAATCCTAACAATCTTGATTCAGCCTTAATTGTCTTATTAAGGCCCTAACCTCTCACATTAGACAGGTATTGCTGTGGCTGCCTGTTGCCGGTTGGTTCCGGGCAGTCTTACGCCACAACTCAGTCTAACCTCGGGTCCTTATTGGGCTCCATGTTTAACCTCCCACATTGGATAGGTATTGTTGTGACTACTGGACAGCCGGGCGGTTCCGGGCAGGTTTACATCACAACTCAATCCAACCTCGGGTTAAACATATCGTATTTTCTACATTTATATATCTTGTCATTCTTCTTTATTTCTTATATGTAAATATTTGCGGCCCATTATTAAGTTAATGGTGTAAAGGTTACACCAATCATGGGCCCAACCCATACTTGAATTTGGGCCCTTCTACTTTAGTTTTCATTCATTAGTAATTTTAACCCAACATTATTTTCCCCCGTTTTACACGTCCGTTTATATATATTGGGCTTAGCCTTTTAAAGCCCAATTTAGTCATGCGAAAAGGGGAGGCTTAAAGCGTGATTACATACACAAAGAGGGGAAGGTGAGCGCATGAACTTGCATATAACGTTGGAAATACATAATAGAAACTGGTGTACTTGCATAGTGGTAACATAGGTGACATGAATCAAAGCATGTGAACTTGTAATTGAGATATCATTATTGACCCATGAACCTATATTTTTACTTAGGCATAATGTCAAACATAAGCATGGCATAAATACTTTTAGCATAAACATGGCATAATGTCAAACATGGCATAAATACTTCTAGCATAAACATGGCATAATGTCAAACATAAGCATGGCATAAATACTTCTAGCATAAACATGGCATAATGTCAAACATAAGCATGGCATAAATACTTCTAGCATAAACATGGCATAATGTCAAACATAAGCATGGCATAAATACTTCTAGCATAAACATGGCATAATGTCAAACATAAGCATGGCATAAATACTTCTAGCATAAACATGGCATAATGTCAAACATAAGCATGACATAAATACTTCTAGCATAAACATGGCATAATGTCAAACATAAGCATGGCATAAATACTTCTAGCATAAACATGGCATAATGTCAAACATAAGCATGGCATAAATACTTCTAGCATAAACATGGCATAATGTCAAACATAAGCATGGCATAAATACTTCTAGCATAAACATGGCATAGGTATAGTTAAATTTGTTCATGGCATAAATATAAACAAGTCATGTTCATAAGGTTTCTACATGTTTACAAAGAGGATACTTTGTTACTAACACAAAAGCATAGTTCAACTTAATTAAATTTAATCACATAACGATGGTATACTTATGCATAAATATTCCTAATCATGGTGTTTGCTTTTAACTTGCAAAAAAGGGATTTTTGTGTCTAACTTAGCCATGTCTCACATATGTCATCAGATAATTCTTTTAAACAAGATAGACTTAATCATGAATTTCAATTATGCCCAATATCATTCATAGCCTAGCCATATTCATAAGTTTTGCAAAAGCATGACTTAATACATGGATTATGGTGTCAAAATTCTAACATAGTTTCATATGAACTATAACAACCAAACTTGTCTCAATTACTTGCAAAATGATTTATGCACAAAATAGACATCATGATGGCATAATAACAAAGCCCCAAACTTGCATGAATTTCAATCAACTACATACATGTAGCTTCAACATAGACTACATAATTTGCGCAATATTCCAAACGTATATTTGCATAGAACTACCGCATGTAGTTCTTTATAATTGAATGACATAATTCAGAATATCCAAAAGTATATAAATCGCACAAATACGAATTTCATTGCCACAATTCAAGCATACATATCTACACAATCATTTGTTCATACCAAAGTAATACTCTACTTACAATGGTTGCGGCAAATTCTCTAATTAAGAGATATGATTCCTTTGTTGAATTGATTAGCTTTAGGTTGCTTGAATTGCTTTAGGCTTTAGAACTTTCTCCCTAATCCTCTCTCTCTAGATGGCGGCTACTCTTAGTCGTTCCTCAGCAACATGGCGGCTATGCTCTTAATTTGAATGAATAGATTAGGGTTTAGTCTAGGGTTGTTTATATAGAGGTTAGGAATTGATTAGAACCATTGATGTTGCTAGGTTAGATCGTAGCCATTCATTAGATAGAGAGACCAATTAAAACTTGCCACCTAGCCCTAATGACAAAGCAACTCACAGAAATTCGACCAAACACAGACTAGGCCAGCCAGGAGGGACTGGGTTCGATTTTCAAAAATTAAACTTTAAATTGAGCTGTTTTAGTCTATTTGAATTTTATCTATTTTATACATATATTTTTGCATATATATATATATATATTCTCATATATATACATATATTTTCTTTATTTCCTTATATGTACGTTCTTATCCTTTCAAAATTTGAATTTGTATACGTACATGTATTTGCATGCTCAGTTGGCCCTCTCTAAAACAGAGATAAAAATTATGTCGCCGCCGGGGTTCGAACCCCCGACCTCCATGCTACAAATCCAATGCCTTAACCAACTGAGCTACAGAGGCTTTTGTTAATAAGTCTTAGAATAATAATAATTATTGTCCTCTCCTTACTTCTCTTTTTTCATGTTTTGCTGTAATATTTAAATTAAAGATATCTTCTTCATACGTTATCCGTTTTGCGCAAACTCGGACTCTATCTCAAGCAGAATTCCGAGACGAACGCAATGGTGATGTCTGTTTCCCTTAATTTTTCTGTTACAATTTAATTATACTTTAATTTGTTAATTTACTGTTAACGGAAAAATCCGGGGTGTTACAGTATATTTGAAGAATTACAAACAGTAACCAGTATGTATCCCGGTCCTTCTAATGTGAAGTATGTGTTATTGTTATGAAAGATGGTCTAAAAAATGAAAATATGGTCTGTGAGTCTGTTTCACTGCTAATGTGTTATTGATTTGATGAATTTAAGCAGATATGTAGCTGTGGGGAACGAGCCCTTCGTCCAAGCCTACAACGGCACATTCGTCAACATCACATTCCCAGCATTACAAAACATTCAAAACGCCCTTAACGAAGTCTGCCTTGGAAACAAAATAAAAGCAACCGTACCACTCAACGCAGACGTGTACAACTCACCTCCATCCAACCCTGTCCCTTCCTTCGGAACATTCCGCGCAGACATATCCGACCTCATGACGCAACTCGTTCGGTTCCTTGACAAAAACAACGCTCCATTCACTGTAAATATCTACCCCTTCTTAAGCCTTTATGTGAACCCCGACTTCCCTTTCGACTATGCCTTCTTTGACGGTAATGTTACTACCTTATAAAGAAATATTCTGTATTATGTACGAGTAACTTACAATACAGTAACTACCAGGTGATTCTCAGCCTATACAAGACAAGCACATTCAATACACAAACGTCTTTGACGCGAACTTTGATACTTTAGTCTCCTCTTTAAAAGCAGTTGGCGTCGGAGACTTGCCTATCATAGTTGGTGAAGTGGGTTGGCCGACTGATGGCGATATAAATGCAAATACCACCCTTGCACAACGATTTTACACACCTCTTCTGAAAAGGCTTGCTTCCAAACAAGGTACCCAACCCCTATGGGCACTCTTATCTGATTTTGTCTGATGAAAAACATGATATATTCATATGTTTATACTCTGTTATCTGGACTTATTTTGTAGTTCATGAATGCAAAAATGCAGTGTACCTATACCATTCAAGTTTCAAGTAGTTTAAGTAAATATACTAATTGCTTGTGGTACCAACTTGCAAGAAGGACTTGGCAAATCACATATACACCAAATAATTGCTTGACTTATTTTATATTTTACCACTACTATTTTAAATATATATATATATATATATATGTATATGTATGTATATGTGTGTGTATATATATATTTGTCATTCATTCCAATGTATATATGTATATGTGTATGTATATATATATATATTTGTCTTTCATGCCAATGCTTTTACTTCTTACAAATTCAATCGTGCTGATTGCAGGCAAAGTTCGACTTATCATGTCAGGGTGTAGTGCTTCCAAAATCAACTTGGATGAGCTAAGTGTGTTTTCTTTCAGTTGAGATTTTTTTTGATTGAACTGACTATGCATATTGAATTTATTTTGATTGCATTTTTTTCTTTGGCAGGGAATAGATTGTGTTAGGAGAGCTTATAAAACCCAAATGGAACAAATATGACTGTTTCTAGGTTTGTATGTTGCAGATTTTCAGAGTGTGGCAGGGAATTGCGTTTTATACACAGGTTTTCGTTATTTTTCTCTTCACGTTTTCCCTTCTTATATCATGCATTTTATACATAGGTTTGTATGCTTGGGCTCGTCATACCTGCTTCGTTTCATTTGAAGGTGTTAGGGTCGGAGTTGAGTTGGCTTGTTGCGTCCTTTGATGTTGGTCTTGTTATCATTGGCCTTGTGCTTGCTATTTCTGGGACCTAGACTTCCTTGCATGAGATTTTTTTCATCGAGGGTGTGAGGTTTTAGATATGCAGAGCAAAGGCCTCCTTTTTTATATCTGGGAAGAGCCTGTCAAAAGACTGCTGCGACCAAAGATTTTACAAACCCGATGATGCAGATAGAAAGCATGTATTTGTATGATTATGTTGATAATGTAATAATAATAATGTAACATTTGATGCGTTGTAAGGTATATATGTAAAAAAGTTGGAATTTTGTTGTAATTGTTTATACTATTAAAACTTTGTTAAAATAAAATTTTTATTTGTTTATTTTATTTTGTGATATACACTATTTACTAAAACGAATACATTTAATATGCAATATCTATAAGCTGTAATTTTTTATTTTTTTTTATAGATTTATGGTTCTGTTGCAACAGGCACATACTGTTGCAAAATGATCTGTTGCAACAACAAAAGCCTGTTGCAAAAAAGTATACTGCAACACCTTATTGCAACAGGCTGAAAATGTTGCGGACTTTTAGCAACTTCGGCTATATCAACAGGCCTAAGCCTGTTGCAATAGGTCTACTGCAACAGGTATCGCCTGTTGCGAAAAGTGTTTTTTGTTGTAGTGTATCTATATCTTTAACCCAATTCTTTTTGTTTGCAGGGTATATCCAAGACGTTATATATGCTAAATACAAGACATGTTTTGTAAATTACAAATATTATATATTTATTTAATTATTTCAATAATTCGGTTCGGTTTCGGGTTTTTTTTGTTCGGTTTGGACCTAAAACCGAAACCGAAATATTAGTATGGTTCGGTTTTTTGATTTTCGATTTTAGTTTCGGTTTTTTTTGTTTTGGTTTTTTCGGTTCGGTTTCGGTTTTATTTCGGTTTTTTGCTCACTCTTAATGAGATATACGACAGGTTCTCTGTAGTTGTGCTTAGTATTTCTTCTCTTTTATTTTTTTCAATCATCTTCCCTTCTTATTTATATCCCTCTTTCTGTTGGAAATGGTCATGCATCGATCGGGTGCTTGTACAAGACAATATTGAGTTATATGAACACTGATGGTGTATGACGATTGTCACATACGAAGTCGTTATTTCTTTGTTCAAATAACAAAAACATTTTCATACTGTCTAAAAATTGTGCGAGACTTCAATAGATGAACTCTCATCTAAATTACGGACAACATAAAGCGTTTGAGTACTGCTTTTTTTTTTTTTAAACAAACGTCGTAGTTCTCTAAGGTAACTAACAATTGTACTTAGAAAATAGCAGACTACATGAGAAGAGTTAAATGAGTAACTCACTCAATAGATGGATTGAATCAAACAATCACACTTATATTAAACAGGTCAAAATTAATAGATTGATTCTAATTTTATTTGATCCTCATACGATCCTACGTGACCCACTTGACAACTCTAGAGTCGAAGATGCAAGCCTCAACTAGCTTAGAATTAAGCTTCAGAAGCTCTTTCATCTTCAACTCAATTACTAATGCAACAGAATATCGGTGGTTATTCGCAGATTATTAATCAGATAGCTTAGCTAGAGGCAAATAAGGTTTTCATGCTGATGTTTGTGGTTAATCAGCTTTTGCCTTTAACGTGTTCTGTCACATGTTCTGATTGTACTGGATCTTTTTTCATCCCTTTTTTTTTTTTCCATTATTAATGAAGGATGATTCGAATTGTAATCTGTTTTGATGGTATAAACGTTTTGATCGTATAAATTTCAAGGAGAAACCGTTATTGTAATTTCTAATTAATTTCAATTAAATGCTTGATTATAACAGAAAGCTTGTTTTGTTGATTTGGACTAGTTCTACGATCTGCCATGTACTTAAAATTGGACTCCAGGAAATTTAGGGTTCTTTTTGAGCAAATGTATGAAACCGTCAGACATGCATTTTCACTGCTACTTTCATATATCAACACAAACATCAGTAGCTGATCACATTATACAATTCCTAGCATGCCATTGACAGCAATATGCAGTGGAATAAACCAAGCAATTCCTTCACGACAACCCCATTATTAGGATTTTCTTAATGAATCAAGCACCTTAAGGGTAAGTTACATAGATCACCGTGAGTAAAAGTCGCTACATTCATTGTAAAACTCATCGAACTGGAAGGACTCGAAACGAAGATGAAAATCCTCTATGGGAGAACTGACCTGAGCACCAAAAGTATTAGGGCAAGTTTGTTGTATCACGTCGACTGCAAATCTAGCATATTGCTGGCAAACTGTATACTCATGGTTACACCACATATACCCATAGACATCTGGACTATGTGCCAGTGCACAAGCATACCCATTGATAAGTGCGCTTTGCACATATTTGAAATTGTTACTGTATACATCCCCCAATTCATAAGTCCTGCTGCTACATGCATTAAGAGTTAGAACCACCTCTGAGTATGCAGGCAGTGAGAAAATGAAAACTATCAGACCCAGAGCTAGCAAAATTTGTAATTTAGAAAACATGCTATCTATTTTTCAGTTTTGTTTTCCTGCTCTCAAACAGCAGGTGTGTATATTGGCAGTGATGCTGACAAAATATTCTTGGGGTCTCGGCTAAAGGTCGGAATGTTTGAGTTTCCAAAGGTTTGTTACAATTAGTTAACAAAACGATTAAAAACAATGCAAGTTAATGTTTGCCTCGACATTGGACAGATGCTCACACAATGCAAATGATTAAAAAATAATTAGTCGCTTCTTGAAAATTCTAACAAAGTGGTTAAGACAATTCAACTTGTCACGGGTTTGAATCTTGTTTTGCGGGAGCTAGCTCCAAGTAATATGTTATAGTCTAAATAGACTTGTATATAAAGAACCCGATAAAATGAATAAATTGATTGCAAGTTCTTATCATGTGTATGTTGCCGCATCCCTATCCATAGTGCAAGATCATGAGTTGGGCTAGCTAATCATCGCAGCCAAAGGTTTTTAATAGCATAGATCATAATCTGGAACTTATAAACCTTAACATACTCTTGTGCTAACAGCCTAACTGCTAATCCAGTTCATGAAGAATATAGTTTAGGAGTTCAAAAGGTCAATGAAATATACATTAGTTCCATATTGCCAAATTTCATGAGGATCGGTTTTGCAATACTACTGGATGCTAATCCTAATCATGAAGAAATAACTTTGGTGTAGCCATGTAGGTACAATGCTTTCCAAACTGGTGCACATATTGTTACGTGCGGCTCGCATTGGAATGGAGTGGGTGTGTGGATTGAACGGAGGAATAGTTCCACATCACCGGAAACTAGAAAAGATCGCGATACATATATGGTATTGTAGCATGTAACATTGGAGATTTTTTTTGTTACAACATGTGTTTGTCAATACCAGATTATATGCTTGATTGATGAATGGGGGATGTTCAATCGGACGTCAGCATAGAAGACTTCGACCCTTTATTAAGACTAGACACGGTGAAGCGGATACACAGGGAATGCGGAAACTTAACACGTATAAGTTCAATTTAATAAAGCATCTATTCGTATTGGATACGAAGTATTATATCTCAGCAACGAGTTTCCAGCAATTGGGTCAAGGTCCATATATACTCTTTTACATATTTCAGCTAAGGCCATGTATATATCTATATATTGCCGCATGTACATTGTATTTTACATCTTTCTGTATCGTCATTTCTCTAGTGAAAAATGCAATAAAATCATCTTCTACAAATTCTATTATGGTATCAGAGCTTCACAAAGCCTAATGACATATATTTTATTCCATCGAAAGATCCTGATTCACATCCGTGCAACAAAAGTGTTCATGCTTTAAGGAAGATAAGCAATGTTTTTTCTCCTTGGCCATATTTCATCATAGGAGAGATTACCTTCCTCTTGAGTAGCACTGTTCTTTCAGTTTCTTCTTTCCTTCATCTGCATCACTTTGTGTTGTCTCTTTCATCAAGATGACATGAAGTAATGAGGCTTTAAGCTCTGCCACTTCAAGAATTGATGCAACAGGAACCTCTTCATCAGATTTCAACCTTATCAAACCAAAGAGTCATGCTATGGAAATATCAAGTTGAAACGGTACTAAAAGGCTATGGGTGTTGGCATTTTTATTTTTTTTATTACTTAGAGAGCTATATAGTTTGTTCACAAAACCAATTGACGGTTAAGCACATAACGTATTTTTTGCATTGGCTCTAATCCTGAGCTCTGATACCATGTTGGCATTTTTTTTTTATTACTTAGAGAGCTATATAGTTTGTTTACAAAACCAATTGGTTGTTGTGAACTATAGCCTCTTAGTATTTATCCAGAATCTTAGTTGATTATTTTCCGATGTGGGACTATTATTTTCATCAATGGGCAGCAAGAACATATCAAAGGGACCATGGCCATTCCACCTGTTCTCACACAGGACAACGATGGAAGTCTTGTTAGTAACCAAGAATATATTACGTACCAAAAGCAGAACAGATTGCTAGCTTCTTGGTTGATATCCTCAATTAGTGCTAGCTTACTATCACAAATTATAGCCAGGAATAATCATATGAAATATGGACAGCAATTGAGCAAATATTCAACTCATAATCTGTTGCAACAGTCGTGCACTATATGAGTCAACTGTATAATTTGAAAAAGGTTAGTATGTTTGAGTGATTATCTCACCAAAATGAAAACACTATGTGATGACTTGCCATAACTGGTCACAAGATTTCTGAGAGTGAAGAAGTTTTATATATAACCGGGGGAGTAGATGAAGAATATGAATCAGTTGCCACTTTTATTACCTCGTGAAGAACTGTTCCAGACTTGCAATATGTTCATTCAACTCTTCTTGCACATGTAGGAAGAGTTGAACAAAGAAAACTAACACAGCCTGGACATTATGTTAATAGCATCTCTACTTCAAGGAATAAAGTGCAACAAAAGAAGCTTAAACCAAAACAATAAACAAGAAGATCAGTCTCAAAGAGGAGGTCCAAATCAGAGAGGCAGAGGCAACATGTCGAATAACAACAATAGGATCAAGTGCCAAATTTGTGAGAAACTTGGACATGTTGAAAACAAATGCTATTTTAGGTTAAATACTGAATACAATGTTGGCCAGCAAGTCCGAATAATCAAAGAGGGCCCAATGTAAATATAGCACAGCTAATCAAACAAGAAACAGTCCTGATGGATCAAGAATGCAAGGGACAAGTGCAGATGGTTCAAGCAAAACTAAGGATATAAACTTGGACGATTGGTATCTAGACAGTGAAGCAACAAACCATGTGACTAGCAATCTTCAAAATCTTAATATTGGCAACAAAAATTACTTAGGTACGCATGCTATTTGTATGGGTAATGGTGAAACTACAAGTATATCATATGTGGGCAGTGGGTACATTAGAGGTAAAAGGCAACTCTACCTTAATAATTTGCTTAGAGTACCCTAGTACAAAAAAAATTAATAAGTGTGTCACAATTTGCTAATGACAATAACCTATTCTTTGACTTTCACCTAAAGTACTGTTTAGTTAGAGATATACTGAATAAAGACATATTATTATTGGCTAAATTGTACAAAGAACTGTGCAAATTTTGCCATATGAAGTCAAGAAATGTTACTGAAACTTGAAACTGTTGTTATAAAATAGAAGTTATTCATGTGAAATATAAAATGTGTAATGATCCGGGTATTTACACTAATCACTGACATAGATATTGAATTAATCGTAAGCACTTATTTTCAAATACAATTTAAAAAGTTGGACTTTGAAATTAAAAACATGGTAACCTGTGAATGATAGCATTTACTGATGTGTATAGCACAACACTTACAAAATTCATTTTTCATATTCGTGTATGATAGTAGGTATTTAATAGCGTTTGTTTAATTTTATTTATACATGTATATGGAAAACAACACTTTTAATAGCAAGTTTTGATGACATCTTTATTATACATGTTTTGTTCATTTTTTTCAAAGGGTTTAGAAATTTAGTTTTTACAAATTCTTGAATTTAAAACTTTTAACACTTGAGTTAAATATGCCCAAAACCTTTTTGTTTGTCAAAAGCAAGTATTAAAAACAAGTTTAGGTTTACATATACATAATTAAAACATGAAGCCTCATTTCTTTTGGCAAAGCAAGTTCAAATGAATTCATATGTTCATGAACACAAAACATGAAAATACCAATTCAATTTACAAGCATGCTCTCATATACATTTATGGGTGTACTTGAATACAACCTACCCTAGGAATTAGCTAGGAGAAGAGAGGATCTAAGGAGATTTATTCACATGGCAAGATCTTGTAGTATCAATGTATTTTCAATTTTCATATCTCTCTCTTTTCTATCAAATTTTTATGAAAATGACATTTTCATTTGCAATTGCAAAAGCATGATGCATCTTGTCAAAACTTGTGTCAAAGATCTTGACAAAATCATGCATAGCTAGCATGAATCTTGCCTACATTAGTTAAATTCAAAACCATGGATTTTCTAAGGATTTCTCTATGTATTTTCATCACATGACATTAATTTTGTCGTACTAGCATTTTCAGATTTTGTTATACCTTTGAAGGCAAGTAAGATTTTAAATATGTTTGTTGTTAAATCATTTTGTCATAGGGAAGATATGATTTATAAAACCTATGAAAAACTGAGCATGTTTGACACAACAATGGATGCTATGATTTGTGTAAACCAAGGAGAGAAAGATTGTGAAAAATCATAGGGAGTACATTAGCATGTATGGGTGATATATCATAGAAAACTATAGGGAAAGTGGCCATGTGCATAGGGGTTTTAGAGTGAAGATTTGGCTGAACCAAGCCATGTGAACATTGGAGGTGTTGCATTGATTTGATAGCAAGAAATTTTTTTTTTTTTTTTTTAGTTGTCAAAAACAAAATCTGGAAAACAGATTTTCCCTCTTGCAAAAACAGTTTTAAATGCACATATTTTAATAGTTTTTACCACTATAAAAGGCCACTAGCACACACCATTCTCACACACACAAACACAAGTCTTTCACACCCGATCAGTAAAGAGAAAAACTAAGGGTTCAAGAAATATTGGTGAGTAAACCTTTTCAGAAATTTTCCTGCATCTCTTTTCTGTTTGAACTATCCATTTGAATGCCATATTTTGTTTTGTTGGATGTACACTTGAATGCATTATTCTCTTTATGTAATCATGAGTTAGGGGTAGGTTACTTTAGTTTCATTGATTTACATATGTTTAGAAAGCTTATACTTACCGGTTAACAAATTCTGCTGTTTTGCTAAAACATAGTGGAAAACATTGGTTAATGACTTAAGTCAGGCGATTGTGACATGAATTCAGGTCAGTTCCTACCACAACATCATCACTAAAACCATTTAAATGTCAGTAGTAAAGTAAATAGCTTTGAACATCACTAGTACCTGGAAAAAAAGAGTACACAGCCTGTTTTGAAAACCCTCGCTGTTTGATCCAATTTTCAAAACTCATATAAAACTGAATTGAATATATAAAGGGAATCAGCATTGAAAATGATGAATTTTGATAATAAATTCTAGATTTTTAGTGGAGGAAATTGGGGGAATTTTGGAGCTAACCAAAATTGGAACTTTGATCAAATTCCGGCAATAGGGATGGTCGTGGGTGATGGCATCGAGGCCAGAGGAGCGGGGAGGATCGGGAAGTATGGGAAAAATACAACTTAAATTTTTAGTCAAGTATTTTTGGGGGACTAAAGTCGAATTGGGTGTCACGACTGTTTTGGGTGGACTCCAAATAACGACGAACTGCATCGTTGGTGGAGCAGTATAGGGGTGCGCACCTGGGGGGTTCGATAGGGGGTAGGGTCTGCTTCAGTCGACCGAAGGCTGGTGCTGATCGGTGGACCCTGGTGGCAAGGCGAGGTATTTTGTGGAGACGTGTTTTTTTTCTTGATCTCCTGTAGAAACTCGAGATTTTGGTTAAGTAGGCCAATTGGATTTTTGGAGGTGGGAGCAGATTGAGGGTTAACGTTGGGAAGTGGGGCGATGGCCAGAACGTCGAAGTAGTAGTGGGAACCGGTGTGCACGTACACGGTTGGTCAGTGCACAGACAGGAAGAAGGGAGAAGCAATAGAAATGGAAGAACTGGAAGCAAGAAACAAGAGAATGGATTAGGAAGTTGGGCCGTAGGCCAAATATTTGAAAAGGAAAAGAAAATTTAAAATAAAGGAGAAACAAGGAAAAAAAAAAGAAAAAAAAAAGAGCAGAAATAAAAGGAGAGACTTAAGAAGTGGTGGGATAGGAGATAATGATGTTGTAGCCAAACACTTGCGTTCGGCTTTGTGACTGTGTACATGAAACTGGGCTACGGCCCAGTATATATATATTGAAAGAAAAGTTTTGATTGAAATAAAAGGTAGGAAAGAAAACATGGAGATGTGAAGATGATACCACTGTGTAGGAACTAGGGAATAGGGGAATGGCGGTAGATGATAAGGGAAAAGGAGGGCGTGTGGGCCTGTAACTGGTTGGGCTTGGGTTTTAAATAACTCAAAGGAAATAAGGAAAGGGTGGGAAGTATTTTGGGCCAGGAAACATATTGGGCCGATGGAAAATAAATAAATAAAACAAAAGTAAAGAAAGAAAATGATGGAAAAAAAGTTTCTTTTATACTAAATAATAAATTAAATTTTAATATAAAATGTTTAAAAGAAATAAAAGTAACGAAATTAAAGGAAGCCATATTGCATGGATACTAATGTTTGGAAGGAGCAGATATAAATGATCAAACATGAACCGTTGAAAACAAAGTTGTATTTTGTTAAATGGGCTAAGCTATTTATTTTAATAAATAAATAGAGTTTTAAATTGCTTCTTTTTACCATTAATAAATTTAGAATAAAACGGATCTGCCTATTTCTGAAAAGCCAAATAATTAATTCAAGTCGAATTAGTTGAACTGTAATCAACTAGATATGGTAATTCATGAAAGAATTAGTAACATTTGGTTAGAATGAACGAATTGTTTTGAACACTAAAATGTTATCTTTGAAGTTGAAATCGACTTAGATCGATAAATATCTTTTAAATCGAGAAATAATCAAATTGAAAGTCAATAAAAGAAAGTTGATCCAGTGTAAAAAGATCAGATATGGTTTCTGACAGAAGTCGAGAAGTCAGCACAGAAGCTGTAGTTTTATTAAATTCTAAATTTAGATTATAATTTAAATTAGAATTTATTTTCGAATGAAATGTTTAATTTTTAAACAAGGTAGAAAAACCGTATGTAATACATACGCTAGAATTGGTCAGTTTTAAATCTAAAATCTTTGATATAAGAAACTGATCATGAACAGTTCTGTACTTTATAAAACAAGAACCGAGAAAGAAATGTTTAGACTGGTAAATAAAAAGGAGGAACTTTATCAGTATAGAAAGAAGAATGAGTAGATCAAGAATGAATGATCAAAGGGAAAATTTGACGAGAAAATTAATAATAATAATACCAAGTGTGAAAGTCGTAAAAATAAATGATTAAATCATAATTTAAGTCATTTATGAGTGATCAGATTAAGGAAAAATGATGAGAAATATTTTTCTAAAGAAGAATAACGTAAGTATTTAGTGACGACCGAAATGGGGGGAAAGACCGTGTGCGGAGCACACACTGAAACTGTCCATTTTCAGGAGATGATCAAATATACCAGTTATTGGCCAGATGATCATATACTGTGCAGTTTGACTGTAATTAGATTTTTATCATGTTAAATTAATAATTTAAAGAGAAAAATTATTATCATTTCAAAGAGACCGGAACAAACATTTCACTTTGATTTGATTATACGCCGCGCGTCAGAGATTTTTAAATTGAAGACGGCGATATGCAAGGGCTATTTTTAGATAGTGCCTTCGGTTTGTCCAGTCCTAGGACAACTTGTATGGACGAATGTCTGACAGAGTATTTCCAAAAGAATCACGTACGTTGTTTTCTTCAAACGTACCAGTTGTTGGCACAGAAGGGAAACTTCTTTAGCCTGTCAACCAGAGTATTTTTTGTGGAATTCAATTAGTGTTTTCCAATGGATTTGGCGATGTGGCATTCAAAGAAATTAAACCAGTGATGGAAAGGTAAGTCTAGCCTCAAGCCTCACACCCAGGAAATGACAAAAATCGGGCAGGCGGCATCGCTATGTGGGTCGCTCCCATTAGGGTGTAGCATTGCCTATCTAGAGAAATCCCTTTTGTTTCTTAATCTATCGATTCTGCCCATTCGGGAATGGTTGTCGTACACAACCATTTGTGATATACATTCGATACACTCAAGAGAAATGAGTGGTCGGTCATGTGAGGGTCGGGTTGCAAGACGTTCTTGTTGAACCAGGTGTATTTGCCTCAAGAGATACATTAGCGGAAGGTGGCCCCATACCTTGTTATAGTTGGAAATCCAATTTCCCTAAGAGCCAAGTGGTTTTTATTTGTATACTATATAGGAGAATGTGAGATGCAAGCATTCTTCTAGATTCTAAATTATTTGTGAAACACCTAGACACTATGATAATACCTGTTTGAAAGTATACAAAGTGTTTTATTCTCATAAGGTAAAAACCCGTTCCGTATTTACGGCGTGGTCTTATGAGATATTTTTATTTTTGTTTTAAACTGTTTACTCATACCAGTCCCCTGACTGACCCGGAGTTTATTTTTCTTTGTTTCCCTTAAACTCTTGGGTATTCATAACGCTTGTTATGAATAAACAAGTGAATCGGGATTTTGATAAACTTGTGAAGCTGGAATGAAGATTTTGCTGTGTGCTGGTCCACCTATCTACTGTACAACTAAGTCTGTCAGTAGATCATCTATGATAGGTATAATTACCGAAGTACTATGAATGGGTTGTATCGCTAGATTCTGTATGCTCTGATGTAATATATTCCGCTATGAAATATTATAAAGTATTATCTTTTGGTAAAAATTCCGCTGTGAGATTCTGATGTTTCTGCGGTTTTATCTTCTATCTATTCTTTTTCTTATTAATGACACAACTGCCGATGTGTTCGAAAGTTGGGTCGTTACAGTTGGTATCAGAGCTTAGGTTACAGATTACCTAGGCTTTGGGTGAGTGTGAGAGGGTGTATTTTATAATAAAATTTAAAATAAATTTAAAATAAATCAACTTGTATGGTATACCTAAGTTAGTTATATCCAATCAAGTCTGGATTGACGACCTGCCATATTCAGGTGATTAAGATGAGTAACCAAGGACGAAGGGGTCGAGCTAGAGGGTCATCCACTACTACTGTTCGATCCCAGGATCAAGTAGAAACAGTAGAGGAAGTTGTCCCAGTTCAGCAGGATAAAAGCTTTCCAGCTATTTGTAAAGAGTATACAACTCTGGGAGGAAAAGTTTTCAAAGGGACGGAATCTTTCATTGAAGTCCAAGCATGGTTGAGGTCCTGTGAAAGGATTTTCAAGGGACTGAAATTGAATGATGAGCAGAAACGTATCTTAGCTTCGTGACAACTTCAAGAAGCTGCTGCTATTTGGTGGGATGCTCAGACCACAAATGTTCCTGAGGAAGATTTCACTTGGGAGAAATTCAAAGAAGCTTTCGAAGCACAATTTCTACCTGCTGCAGGAAAAACTATAATGTATCGGGATTTCATCGATCTCAAGAAAGGGAACATGAAAGTATCCGAATACGAAAACAAGTTCAACTCGCTTTCTTGTTTCAGGCCAGAACTGATTAATACCCCACTCAAGAAGAATGAAATGTTTATAGCAGGATTAAAGGATAGTCTGCAAGTTCAGATGATTGGGCATCTCAAGATTCCATTCGTTGATCTAGTTGATATGGCAGTTTGTTATGAGGCACTGGAGGGTAAGAAGTTAGTTGCTAATGCGGCACAGATGGGAGGACCTAGTGGTGAGAATCCAAACAAAAGGAAATTCAACCCGAACTGGAACAACAACAAGGGAGTACCTAAGATGGGAGAAAAGGCCAAAGAACGATTCAAAGATACCAAATGACACAACTGTTTGCAGAAAGGACATATTGCCAAGTTCTGCACCAAACCAGCAGCGGAAAAGCCACAGCAAACTCAGCAACCGGAGCAACCTCAACAAGAACCAAAGGGAACAAGTGATACTATTCCCCAGAAGTTTTCATGCTATAACTGTCATCAGCCTGGGCACTTAGTTAGAGACTGTCCACAGAAAAAGGCACAACAACCAAAGGTCTATGCTTTGATGGATAAGTCATCAACTTCTGAGGATGTGAGAATGGAAGGAACTTCAGAAGGTACCTTACTCTTTTTAGATAAAAAGGAGTTATTTGACTAGGGTCAGCCTCAAGATAAGTTAAATATGGTTGGATTAAACTTGAATAATATTCAGTCATGTTGATACCGGAAATCGAGTAGAATTTTAAATTGAATTAAAATTTGAATTTCCCGAAATTAAGGCTGGACCTAAGTATCTATTTGGAAATGGACTCAGGAAAAGTGAATTGGTTGATTTATGAAATCAAATCAAAAATTATGAGTCCCGAAATGGAGATCGTTAAATACGTGAATAAAGATTTTTGGGTAATTCTTAATGGAGTTAAGTAAATTGACCGATGAGTTAGAAAGGGAATTTGGGTGGATATTTTTGGTTATGAATTTTTGATGCGTGATAACTATTAATATGAGTCGATAACTCTAATCTACTACTTCCAAATTTTGGGGAAGATATTTTTATAAGGGGGGTAGAATGTAATGACCCAGGTATTTACACTAATCACTGACACAAATATTGAATTAATCGTAAGCACATATTTTCAAATACGATTTGAAAAGTTGGACTTTGAAATTAAAAACATGGTAACCTGTGAATGATAGCATTTACTGATGTGTATAGCACAGCACTTAAAAGATTCATTTTTCATATTCGTGTATGATAGTAGGTATTTAATAGCGTTTGTTTAATTTTATTTATACATGTATATGGAAAACAACACTTTTAATAGCAAGTTTTGATGCCATCTTTATTATACATGTTTTGTTCATTTTTTTCAAAGGGTTTAGAAATTTAGTTTTTGCAAATTCTTGAATTTAAAATTTTAACACTTGAGTTAAATATGCCCAAAACCTTTTTGTTTGTCAAAAGCAAGTATTAAAAGCAAGTTTAGGTTTACATATACATAATTAAAACATGAAGCCTCATTTCTTTTGGCAAAGCAAGTTCAAATGAATTCATATGTTCATGAACACAAAACATGAAAATACCAATTCATTTTACAAGCATGCTCTCATATACATTTATGGGTGTACTTGAATACAACCTACCCTAGGAATTAGCTAGTAGAAGAGAGGATCTAAGGAGATTTATTCACATGGCAAGATCTTGTAGTATCAATGTATTTTCAGTTTTCATATCTCTCTATTTTCTATCAAATTTTTATGAAAATGACATTTTCATTTGCAATTGCAAAAGCATGATGCATCATGTTAAAACTTGTGCCAAAGATCTTGATAAAATCATGCATAGCTAGCATGAATCTTGCCTACATTAGTTAAATTCAAAACCATGGATTTTCTAAGGATTTCTCTATGTATTTTCATCACATGACATTAATTTTGTCGTACTAGCATTTTCAGATTTTGTTATACATTTGAAGGCAAGTAAGATTTTAAATATGTTTGTTGTTAAATCATTTTGTCATAGGGAAGCTATGATTTAGAAAACCTATGAAAAACTGAGCATGTTTGACACAACATTGGAGTTATGATTTGTGTAAACCAAGGAGAGAAAGATTGTGAAAACCCATAGGGAGTACATTAGCATGTATGGGTGATATATCATAGAAAACTATAGGCAAAAAAGAGGCCATGTGCATTGGGGTTTTAGAGTGAAGATTTGGCTGAACCAAGCCATGTGAACATTGGAGGTGTTGCATTGATTTGATAGCAAGAAAAGAATTTTTTTTTTTTTGGTTGTCAAAAACAAAACCTGGAAAACAGTTTTTTCCCTCTTGCAAAAACAGTTTTAAATGCACATATTTTAATAGTTTTTAGCACTATAAAAGGCCACAAGCACACACCATTCTCACACACACAAACACAAGTCTTTCACACCCGATCAGTAAAGAGAAAAATCTAAGGGTTCAAGAAATATTGGTGCGTAAACCTTTTCAGAAATTTTCCTGCATCTCTTTTCTGTTTGAACTATCCATTTGAATGCCATATTTTGTTTTGTTGGATGTACACTTGAATGCATTATTCTCTTTATGTAATCATGAGTTAGGGGTAGGTTACTTTAGTTTCATTGATTTACATATGTTTAGAAAGCTTATACTTACCAGTTAACAAATTCTGCTATTTTGCTAAAACATAGTGGAAAACCTTGGTTAATGACTTAAGTCAGGCGATTGTGACATGAATTCAGGTCAGTTCCTACCGCAACATCATCACTAAAACCATTTAAATGTCAGTAGTAAAGTAAACAGCTTTGAACATCACTGGTACCTGGAAAAAAAGAATACACAACCTGTTTTGAAATCCCTCCCTGTTTGGTCCAATTTTCAAAACTCATATAAAACCGAATTGAATATATAAAGGGAATCAGCATTGAAAATGATGAATTTTGATAATAAATTCCAGATTATTAGTGGAGGAAATTGGGTGAATTTTGGAGCTGACCAAAATTGGAACTTTGATCAAATTCTGGCAAAAGGGATGGTCGTCGGTGATGGCATCGAGGCCAGAGGAGCGGGAAGGATCGGGAAGTATGGGAAAAATACAACTTAAATTTTTAGTCAAGTATTTTTGGGGGATTAAGGTCGAATTGGGTGTCACGACTGTTTTGGGTGGACTCCAAATAACAATGAACTGCATCGTTGGTGGAGCAGTATAGGGGTTCGCGCCTGGGGGGTTCGATAGGGGGTAGGGTCTGCTTTAGTCGACCGGAGGCTGGTGGTGATCGGTGGACCCTGTTGGCGAGGCGAGTTATTTGGTGGAGACGTGTTTTTTTTCTTGATCTCCTGTAGAAACTCGAGAGTTTGGTTAAGTAGGCCAATTGGATTTCTGGAGGTAGGAGCAGATTGAGGGTTAACGTTGGGAAGTGGGGTGATGGCCAGAACGTCGAAGCAGTGGTGGGAATCGGTGTGCACGTACACGGTTAGTCAGTTCACAGACAGGAAGAAGGGAGAAGCAATAGAAATGGAAGAACTGGAAGCAAGAAACAAGAGAATGGGTCAGGAAGTTGGGCCGTAGGCCAAATATTTGAAAAGGAAAAGAAAATTTAAAATAAAGGAGAAACAAAGAAAAAAAGAAGAAAAAAGAGTAGAAATAAAAGGAGAGACTTAAGAAGTGGTGGGATAGGAGATAGTGTTGCTATAGCCAAACACTTGCGTTCGGCTTTGTGACTGTGTCCATGAAACTGGGCTACGGCCCAGTATATATATATATATATATATATATATATATATATATATATATATTAAAAGAAAAGTTTTGATTGAAATAAAAGGTAGGAAAAAAACATGGAGATGTGAAGATGATACCGCTGTGTAGGAACTAGGGAATAAGAGAATGGCAGTAGATGATAAGGGAAAAGGAGGGCGCGTGGGCCTGTAACTGGCTGGGCTTGGGTTTTAAATAACTCAAAGGAAATAAGGAAAGTGTGGGAAGTGTTTTGGGACAGGAAACATATTGGGCCGATGGAAAATAAATAAATAAAACAAAAGTAGAGAAATAAAATGATGGAAAAAAGTTTCTTTTATACTAAATAATAAATTGAATTTTAATATAAAATGTTTAAAAGAAATAAAAGTAACGAAATTAAAGGAAGCCATATTGCATGGATACTAATGTTTGGAAGGAGCAGATATAAATGATCAAACATGAACCGCTGAAAACAAAGTTGTATTTTGTTAAATGGGCTAAGCTATTTATTTTAATAAATAAATAGAGCTTTAAATTGCTTCTTTTTACCATTAATAAATTTAGAATAAAACGGATCTGCCTATTTCTGAAAAGCCAAATAATTAATTCAAGTCGAATTAGTTGAACTGTAATCAACTAGATATGGTAATTCATGAAAGAATCAGTAACATTTGGTTAGAATGAACAAATTGTTTTGAACACTAAAATGTTATCTTTGAAGTTGAAATCGACTTAGATCGATAAATATCTTTTAAATCGAGAAATAATCAAATTGAAAGTCAATAAAAGAAAGTCGATCCAGTGTAAAAAGATCAGATATGGTTTTTGACAGAAGTTGAGAAGTCAGCACAGAAGCTGTAGTTTTATTAAATTATAAATTTAGATTATAATTTAAATTAGAATTTATTTTCGAATGAAATGTTTAAATTTTAAACAAGGTAGAAAAACCGTATGTAATACATAAGCTAGAATTGGTCATTTTTAATCTGAAATCTAAAATCTCTAATATAAGAAACTGATCATGAACAGTTCTGTACTTTATAAAACAAGAACTGAGAAAGAAATGTTTAGACTGGTAAATAAAAAGGAGGAACTTTATCAGTATATAAAGAAGAATGAGTAGATCAAGAATGAAGGATCAAAGGGAAAATTTGATGAGAATAATAATAATACCAAATGTGAAAGTCGTAAAAATAAATGATTAAATCATAATTTAAGTCATTTATGAGTGATCAGATTAAGGAAAAATGATGAGAAATATTTTTCTAAAGAAGAATAATGTAAGTATTTAGTGACGAACGAAATGGGGAGAAAGACCGTGTGCGGAGCACACACTGAAACTGTCCATTTTCAGGAGATGATCAAATATACCAGATATTGGCCAGATGATCATATACTGTGCAGTTTGACTGTAATTAGATTTTTATCATGTTAAATTAATAAGTTAAAGAGAAAAATTATTATCATTTCAAAGAGACCGGAATAAACATTTCACTTTGATTTGATTATACGCCGCGCGTCAGAGATTTTTAAATTGAAGACGGCGATATGCAAGGGCTATTTTTAGATAGTGCCTTCGGTTTGTCCAGTCCTAGGACAACTTGTATGGACGAATGTCTGACAGAGTATTTCCAAAAGAATCACGTACATTGTTTCTTCAAACGTACCAGTTGCTGGCACAGAAGGGAAACTTCTTTAGCCTGTCAACCAGAGTATTTTTTGTGGAATTCAATTAGTGATTTCCAATGGATTTGGCGATGTGGCATTCAAAGAAATTAAACCAGTGATGGAAAGGTAAGTCTAGCCTCAAGCCTCACACCCAGGAAATGACAAAAATCGGGCAGGCAACATCGCTATGTGGGTCGCTCCCATTAGGGTGTAGCATCACCTATCTAGAGAAATCCCTTTTGTTTCTTAATCTATCTATTCTGCCCATCCGGGAATGGTTGCCATACACAACCATTGGTGATATACATTCGATACACTCAAGAGAAATGAGTAGTCGGTCATGTGAGGGCCGGGTTGCAAGACGTTCTTGTTGAACCCAGGTGTATTTGCCTCTAGAAATACATTAGCGGAAGGTGGTCCCATACCTTGTCATAGTTGGAAATCTAATTTCCCTATGAGCCAAGCGGTTTTTATCAGTATACTATATAGGAGAATGTGAGATGCAAGCATTCTCCTAGATTCTAAATTATTTGTGAAACACCTAGACACTATGATAATATCTGTTTGAAAGTATACAAAGTGTTTTATTCTCATAAGGTAAAAACCCATTCCGTATTGTGGTCTTATGAGATTTTTTTATTTTTGTTTTAAACTGTTTACTTGTACCAGTCCCCTGACTCACCCGGAGTTTATTTTTCTGTGTTTCCCTTAAACTCTTGGGTATTCATAACGTTTATTATGAATAGACAAGTGAATCAGGATTTGGATAAACTTATGAAGCTGGAATGTAGATTTTGTTGTGTGCTGGTCCATCTATCTACTGTATAATTAAGTCTGTCAGTAGATCATCTATGATAGGTATAATTACCGATGTACTATGAATGGGTTGTATCGCTAGATTCTGTATGCTCTGATGTAATATATTCCGCTGTGAAATGTTATAAAGTATTATCTTTTGGTAAAAATTCCGATGTGAGATTCTGATGTTTCTATGGTTTTATCTTCTATCTATTCTTTTTCTTATTAATGACACAACTGCCGATGTGTTCGAAAGTTGGGTCGTTACAAAATGTATTTTATATTTGGCATTGCGAACTGGAATATCCAAGTGTAAAAATTGTAAAACAAGTATTAAATGAGAATAAAATTGATTTTGATTGTATACCGGATTCTTACATTTGCACATACTGCCAAATTGATAAAAATCAAAAAATTGCCATTTTATGATTCTGATACTACGTATAATAGTCCTCTCGAATTAGTTGCTGCAGATTTGTAAGGTCCATCAATCATGAAATCAAACCAAGGCCACAGATATTATCTATCATTCGTTGATGCTTTCATGAGGTATACTTGGATATTTTTTTCTTAAATCAAAGTCAGAAGCATGTTGCATTACAATGTAGTTTTTTACTTTTATAGAAATACAAACAAACTGCACTGTCAAAACCATTCAGATAGATGGGGGTGCATAATTTTAAACCCTAAAGAATTTTTTTTAAACACAGAGGTATAATGCATAGGATGACAAGTCCACATACTTTTGAACAAAATGAGCTTATGGAAAGAAAACACAGACATATTGTATAAACAAGTCTAACATTGATGTCACAAGCATCTCTGCTATTAAAATTTTGGACAGAAGCATTTGAAACATCAATGTACCTAATAAATAGGCTATTAGGTAAAACCATAAAAGAGAAACCCCCTTTTGAAATACTATTTGGGATTAAACCAAACTAGCTAGAGTTAAAAACATTCAGATGCCTGAATTTCTCATGCCTCAAGCCATACAATAGACACAAGTTAAGTCTGATTAAGAAAAAAGGATACAAATGTATGAATAGCGATGGCAAACTATTTATTTCTAGACATATTGTGTTTAACGAATGTGCATTTCCTTTTGTAGATAAGAAAGTCAAAACTACAAAAAGAATAATTAGTTCTGAAGCATCAGTGATGCTACCTCCTACCCTATCTGAATGGGACATGAATAAACATGATCATAAGGATCAGGACATTATAAGTGATGATTATTTTGTGCCAACCACGAGATCAGATTATAGCTCAATAAACTCCTTTAATGAGACATGTCAGCATGGTGGCTACGATGCAATGCAAGATAACATAGAAGAAGAAAACATGAATGATCAAATGCACAACAATGAAAGTGATAATGTCACAAATATTGAAAGCCAATGAACAACCAATGGGTCAAGAGCAAATACAAATTCACAAAAACGAGCACTACATGATGACCAGGGCCAAAAGTGGAATATTTATTCCAAAATTATATACCACAATACTTGATGACAGAGAACCATTCAGCTATGAAAAAGAAATTAAAAGTGAAAGATGGAGAAATGTAATGGATGAGGAATACAATGCATTGTTAAGAAACAAGACATGGAGTCATGTTTCACCTTCAAGCCACAAAAATATTGTTGGGTGTTAGTGGACATATAAGCTAAAGAGGAATCCTGATGGGAGTGTAGCGAAGTACAAAGCATTGTTAGGATTTCAATATATATATATATATTAACAGAAGATAGTCATGAGACCCTAGATCCAAATATGTAACCCATATTGATTTAATTGAGAACAATCAGAGAACAGATAAACAGATTAGCAGAAGCGTACCTGAATCCATAGTTAATTAATGTAGTACCTGAATTCCATAATCGGTGGCCAAGGAGAAAATGAATTTGGTTCGATCTTCCAAATTGACACAAACCCTAGATCTGAAAGTAGCTTTCCGTTGAAGAGGTTAGAGAGTTGCTAAGGCTTGTGTAATTTGGGGACCATAACCCCTTATTCATAAAGTTGACATTTTATAATTCGGCCCTTCAACAAATTAAAAAATGCCCTGGTATCTACACATTAGGCCTGTGATAAGTTAAGTTTTAAACCTTCTAATTATAATCTAAAATTAGATCACTTTAATTAGGCTTTACACCAAAATAGCACAACACATTTTACTTTACATATGTGACCCAATTGTCGAAATATTCCAACAATCTCCCCCTGGGCCACATATGAAATAACCTTAAAATGTGTTTAACTTTATGAGCTCCAAAATTTGCTATTTATAACATATGGTATATCAAAAACAATCTCGTCCATTAATTGTGTTGACAAAGGATCAAAGTGGCATTCGTTACATTTATCGTAACTAAACCCATCAATGGTCACATATATCAATACAATCAATAACATAGATCAATCATGGATGCGTAGCATGGATATTACATGAAATGTGATCTATACATGTTTATTTCCAACTGGTCCTTCTTTAGTGAGATCAAAACTTTTAATATTTAAACAACCCGAGTGCAAAGAAAAAATTCATTACCATATTTCTGATCAGAAAAAGAACTTGATATACATATATCTGTAACTGAAAAACATAGAGCAATGAGTTATATGACAATACCAAATACAAACTCCCCCTGAACCAAAATATCCTTACATAAAAGTTACACCAGTTGAGCTACAAGCTCATGAAAGACCGTAGGTGATAATCTTTTGGTAAGCGGATCCGCCGTAATGGAGTTTGTCTAAATATGCTCTATGAATTACAATATATTTTGCACCCTTCACATATCGGAAAATAATATATTCTTTACTGTCACAATATTACTTGGTCTTTCAATTTTTTTATCAATAACTGGAGTCTTGTGACAAATTTTCAATATTATTTTCCATATTTGGATGTCTTATAATTAACTAAAGACGATATTTTCAAAGTGGCGGAAGCTATAAGTGTTTAAATGGCACTTTTCCTTATATAGTTTTCCCCATAAAGTATATTACCATTACTTAAAGTGGATCTTTTATAGTAATGACATCCAAAATATTCGGATCGTAATTCTTTATGATCTCCAACGATCTGATCTTTTATCTATGAGCATACGATCTTTTATTTTATTCCTTAAACATATATCATAAACATTTTGACTACTAAATTAGCGATCCACTTTTCATATCAGCAAGGTATCTGCCAAATAATGCACTCATATCCATATGTGTATATATTAGTATGCATTAGAATTCACAGTGCAAATGCATGAGAAATCTTTTGCATTTCTTTTGTTTCAAGGATGGTAGCAATTATCTGTTCTGGTAAAAGAAAATCAACTGAATCGCAGTTTACATACCTAACCTTTTAAGCATTTATCTTCTTAATTCTTTTGTAATAATCCAAATATCATCCCATGAACAATAATGGTGTATTTGAATCCCAAATACAAAAGACTAATCCATAAATGAGTTTCTTAAGTAGTTTCACCAATGTCTCCATTAAGAAACATAACTTTAATCTCCATCAGATAATGCTCAAAAGTACAAGATGTAGTAAGCTCCAAAGTGATAGATTCTAAAGAATTGTTTACTAAGTCCAAAATGAAACATTCTTTAAAGAAAATAAATTTTCCTTTTAATAATAGTGATTTCAGTAAAAGTGCCTTGTAAAATTCTATATTACCCACTTGATCCCTTTTGGCTTTGAATAGTTATTCATAACCAATAATCTTATTACTTAAGTTAGAGGGAAATTTCAAACTTTATTATCCATATAGATTTATACTATATGTTCATTTCTTAAATCCGCAATTTAAATTAGTACCTCACATGAATTGATGTAAGTCCATAGCATCATCTTTATCAATCCATTATTTATCTTTATGAAGAAATACTACATAATCATCTGAAATAGCATTTCTTACCATTTAGGTGGATTTCCTTAGTGATCCTGCATTTTGAGGTTGTTGAGTTTGTTTTCTTGAAGTTGTAACCTTAGTTTAAAGGGGAATTTTCTTTAACATCATCTTATTATAGTTATTAATTTACTTCTTAATGGAAGAAAACAAATCTTAAACTTTAGCAGAAGAGATAACCGTAGTTGAATAATGATTCTCTCTAAAGACAATGATAATACTTTATTTCTCCCCTAAACACAACATCCTCAAAAAAAAACTATAGCATTTCCCGCTATAAATTTTTTCCTTAGTGTGGGTTCATAAAACTATAAACTTTAAATCGCTTAGATTGTCATTAAGATATTTGTTACCTTCAGTATCTCAATCTAGAATTGTTTAGTAAGTTGAAACATATAATTATGTGCATCACCAAAACCAAAGTTTGAAACTATAGTATTAACGGTATTCAACACAAAGATATAAGCTTTAATTTAAATGCCAACAACTTTAATTTCAGAGAAAAGAAAAAAATAATTGAATTTTTTTTATTCATAAATCAACCTTATTATTTCTAAATGAACAATAATAACCAAATTTGTTCATATTAGAAATAGAGAACTGTAACAACCCGGAAAATCAGAGCCAATTTAAAATTTTCAATTTTAATGAATTTAGAGTATTTGAAATAATTTATTTTAATTAAATAACGAGTTGGAAATAGCGCAGCAGTTTGAAAATTTGAATTTGTAATTTGACTGAACGTACAGGATGCCAAATAAAACGGATTTTAGCGAAACCAAAAATATTTAAATTTGTTTAAGAATATCTTTCTAACGGATCTGAAAAATCGGAATTTCATAGCGGGAATCAAAAATTAATGCCAATTGAATATTCAGAATGGTCACTATGGAACAAATATAACCCTTGAAAATAGACATTTTGCAAACGACCTCCTTTTTCAACTAAACCACTTTTGTTGGATCCGGGATGTCAATTTATTGCTAGGTTTCAAATTCCATAATTTTTGGAATTAATATGTGAGCGTGGAAAAGGAAAACATGTTTGGTTAATTTCAAACAAATTGGATTGACTAGAAAATGACCACTTTTCAAACGGTCTCAGAATTCGACAAAATCAGTTTTGTTGGGACCGTATCGTCCCAACATAGCTAGATTTATTTTTCGGAAATTTTTAGAACCAGTATATGGCCCCGGAAAATTAAAATGTACGTTCGAATCCAAATTTGAATGTTTTATATTTTAATTTGAAGAATAAATGACTGTAACAGTCGAACGGGCTTATGAAACATATTCCATTGTGTTCGGAATAGGGGTATTTAGCTAAGAGTGACAGTCGAATTGGAGTTCGTATGGAGAAAACCCTATTTTTGAATTAATATAAATATCGGCGAATAGGATTTTTTTCTTTTATTATTTAATTTTATAAAAAAAAAATCAAAAACCCCCCCTTCCGTAACCTGCTCTCAAGGACAAAGGTTGCTCCTTCGTTCCCGGCCAATTTCTGGCGATTCCGCTCATCAATACACCTCGCCCCTTTAGAACTTTTTGAATCTCTCCCTCCCCTCTTCAAATCAATACTTGGTTCATCACCTATCATCGCTCCTACGTCAAAAACCACCCCTCTGAACTTCCAACTTTCGAGCCGCCGTCGCCCCTGATTTTAACCACAAGTTCAACCGCTCCTCCACGCGCAGGTGCGGCCATCCTCCCCCTTCCACGTGGCAGTGGCTGATTCCAACATCATGCAACCGTTTGTGCTAAAAATCAAAACATAGTTTTGAAGCTTCTGCTGAGGTATACGGCCTTGGTTTTCAAAATAGATTATAACACTTTTAAGTGTTGCAAATCATGATTTTCAAGTAAAAATCATATCTTTTTGCTATGTTGTCGAAATCCAGTGAATCCGGAGACATCGGACTCGTAGCGACGTCATCTACATTCTAGAAGAAGCTAGAACGTATTCCGAGCTCGCTACAAATTTCAGAAGGATTAAGATCGATGTGAGACTTCTAAATTCAAATATGGAATGGAAATGCGTTGTATAATATTATATAAGCAAAGTATAAATTATATATGCGTTGAATACCTCATGTTTGGGCGTTGTATAAGTTATATGAGCGATGTATAAATTATACATGCGTTGTATAAATCATATGTTTGTTGAAATGGCAATGAAATATATTTATATACGTATATATATACTCCCCTTGTCAACAAACCATGGACGATATGAATTGATTGAGATTGGCATGAAAATTGGTTGATAATGTGAATGGTTGAAAATTAGTTGATATGACGAATGGTTGAAAATACTTGTTTGTGGTTGAAAGAAATTGTTTGTGGTTGAAATGAATTGGAATTGTTGTGGAAAATTCATATGATATGAAATTGATCTTAGATCATTTAGATGAGCCCCTTTATGGAACGCCGCGAGGCCTAAGATACTGCGAGGAGCCGTACTCGGGACGGTGCCGGTTTTAAACCCCCTACCGTTATGCTGCCGAAATTTTCAGAAATTTTCATGTGTTTGAATTACTTTCATGTGTTGAATTATATTCATGTGTTAAATAAATTGTTTAGATAATAAAAATCACATTTTTATTATGCGTATGAAGTATATGAAATATTCATGTGTTGAGAAATTCATGTGTTGAATAACATTCATGTGTTGAATAAATTCTTTGAAAGATAAAAATCACATTTTTATCATATATATGGATTATATCAAATATTCGTGTTTAAAATAAATTGTTTTAAAAATATCATTTTTATTATATGTATGAAATATATAAAATATTCATGTGTGGAAAATGATTCATGTGTTGAATAAAAGGATTGAACAATAAAATTTACGTTTTTATTGTGAATATGAAGTGCTAAAAACATTCATGTGTTGAATAAATATTTTGAATTATAAAAATATCATTTTTATAATGTATACGACTCGCTAAAAATACATATGTGTTGAAACATATTTTTGTTCGCAAAAAATATCATTTTTATCCTATGTATGAAGTGTTAAAAATAACCGTGTGTTGAAACAAACATTTGTTCACTAGAAATATTATTTTTAGCTTGGTTCTGCATATATATACATATGTTGAACAGGAATATGGATTAGCTATTGAGTAAAGAATATATTTGTGTGTCCGACAAATAGGTAAGCCTTAATGAGTTGGCTGGGCGATTTTATTATTATATAAATTCCTGTGAATGCCATTGGATGCGGAGTGCTGGTTGTTCTGTGTGAAATTATAAACGTCGCCATAGGATAGTGACAATTAATTTTGAACTACACTACATGGCATACTTCTTGAAGATAGCATACCCTATCATATACCATATAAGCATTTGGAGCTTATGTGACGAGGTTGAAGATATACCATACAAGCGAGAGGCTTGTATGGCGATGACTATATTTTAAGTTGAACTGAAGACTGATATGGACTATATAAAATGTAACGGTAAATTGCCAGATTAATAAAAAACCCATACGGGTCTAGAGCAGACAATAAACACGTCTCTCTAGTCATTAAGGTACAAAAACCATTTATAGGGTGACGAGAATTTATTCTTTGGAGTTATGATCTATACACACTCCCCTGTGGACACCGGAATATATCACTATAAATATGTGTATGCTTTTTAGGATTTATTGGATGCCTAATACGACCCAATAAATTTCCAAACCCCTTCCCGTACAAAGGAGGTTATGGCGAAATTTTCTGAAATTTAAAGGCGTTAGTGAAATATTTGAAGTGAAAAACGATATAGAAATCGTCGAATGAATTATATATATATATAAATTAAATAAAACGAATCGCGCAGCTATAGTTTGTGTTTTGGAATCGTAATTTTAAATGATTATACCGAGAAATCCGACCATCAGATTTTCCCGAAACCAGAACCGTTGGGTTCACTTTGGAAAAATCTTTCCAACGGTATAAAATTTGTTAGGATCCAGCGGTTGGACTGTGTGGAATGTTTAATTCAAATCTGAATAAAAACAGCACAAGAATGAATTATATATATATATATATATTAAATAAAACGAATAACGACGCTGCAGTTCGTGTTTTGAAACCGTAACTTTAAACGATTATATCGAGAGATCCGACCATAGGATTTTCCCGAAACCGGAACGGTTGGGTTCACTTTGGAGAGATCTTTCCAAGGAATTAACTTCATTAAGATCCGATAGTTAGATTTTGAGAAATATGTAAATCAAATTTTGAGAAAAACAGTGTCAGGACCACGTTATGGCCTGAAACATCGTTTAATTAAATGGAGCTATTTTTAAATAAATAAAAATAGCGATATATCGTTATAAAATATTATGAGCGATATGGAATGGAAATAAACTGATTTTACTTGGTTTGCTTGATATTTGATGGTTGAAGGTGTTTGACATGAAAATTATATTAAAGAACTGAAATGTGGATGTCGAATAATTTAACCATGTAAGGAATTATTTTGAATTCTAGTATACGTGAATTATTTGAAAAGGCCGGATTAATTCTCATTTCAAATAATTGATCGACGAATAAATGTCGAAGATATGAAGACGGTGCAAGAAAGGTGATCTTCACATCGTGTAGATTACTATTGATGCCTTTGAGATGGGTAGCTCCCATGACGAGGTTACAGTGGTAGTGGTCTGGACGTACTTGTTGATCATCCGGATGTGGGAGGGCCTCTCTTCCGTATTGGACATATGGAACGAGGAATAAGGTGCATCCGGTTTCGTTCAGACCCAGAACGAACTTGTAAATGGATGTGTGTCTGACATTGGATTTTATTCTGTGTTGATTGATCTTTATTAAATATATATCTGGCGGCGGAGAATTTATTCTCTTACTTAACGCCCTTTTCTAAGACGTACGAGCTCAGAGGTTATATATCGATAGTAATCAGTCGCATAGAGTGAATTGCCCGTGTGGCATGCGGAGATGCGGTGATCAAGGCTTTTGTTGAAAAGCAGAGTCTTGTGGTTGATGATCAAAGCACGGCTTTAATATAGCATAGCTTTGTGTATAGCGTTGATTCGTGAGCCTCGCACCTCGGTATGAGCTAAAAACGGGATAAGAGAACCCAAGGAGGACATGACGTTTCTTTCTAGCTATGGGTGGTGTCGGTATTTTACAAGCCCTGACATGTATATTATCTTTACCTTTGTGGATGTTGGAATGCGAGGCGCCTCGATTATATCGGTCTCTATGGAGCCGATGGATAGGTCTGATAGGACCGGGAAACGTGTGTTCAGGAATTGCCAATCCACTAACGTAAGTGTGGACCGACCTTGGAGGATCTAGGGGTTGCCCAGAGTGTGCAGTCCCGAGACATTTGCTAGTGTGTCTCGAAGTGGAAAGGAGTACATTCCTTGCCTAGACTCATGATGGAATCCAAATTTCCAATACGAAATTACAGATTTGATTGTAACTTATATATGGCAACATAGTAGATGGTAGCTATGCCGTCTAGGATTGATATTTATGATTGAATTTGCTTTTGAAACATATATGCACTAGCAATAATACCTAAATATTTTGCTTTACACGTATTAAGCATATTTTGGCCATTATAAAGTAAAAACTCTATCCTCCGATTATCGTTGCATTGTGTGATGGGACTTGAGTCATATAACGACTTCACTTTTATAAAAAGCATTGCGTTGTTCAAAAGATTTACTTTATTTCATGCACTGGCAATCACTGGAGTAAACCCGTTCCGCGAAAGTGGCGTGGTCCTATGATTTGCTTTATTATTGTTGTTCAACAATTAACTAGATTTCTCATACCAGTCCCATGACTGACTCGTAGTTTGTTTCACTTTGCAAACATGGGTGGCCTTATTTTCACATGGGCTGCCTAGTGACAGGTTGTATTTTGGCTTTTGCACTGCAGTATGGAGTGCACCTTTTGGCTTGTATGGAGAAGACTAGATATCTCAGTATTTTGGCTATTTGAGATTCCGCCATTAGTATTTTATGTATATGATTCCGCTTATCGCGATGTAGACAGATTTACTTCTGTTATGTACTCTATGATGTATATGTCCCAGTGATCTTGATGTAAACTGATCATTTCCTCTTATGCACTAAGTTGTATCCTGCACTGTGCTACTCTAATGTTTATTACATATTATGATTCCGTTGTCATATGGATGTAAATTATTCTATTTTCTATTTGTGCTATTATCTGTACTCTGTTAATTATGATTAATGTGTTATATTCTAATGATTATCCTTAACACCGTCGTACGGGGTTTTGGGATCGTCACAAAAACTGTAACGACTCGAACTTCCCCGGTCTCCGAAGAGAAGAGAAAGAATGGATTGTTTGAGAACACGACAAATCAGAACACAGCCAGAAGAACATTTCATTGCTTATTACAACAATTTACATCAGAGTACAAGAATATACAGAGTATGAACAAATAATATACATTTGATAAATATCAGAGATTTACAAGTTACAATGCAGCGGTAAATAATACAAAACACAACTGAAAGGAATGGACGGATACAGAGCTTTCTGAATATCATTCCAGCTGTAAAGCAAGATCCTGTGAATATAAATCTGTAAAACCAAAACTACTAGTTGTCCTTGTGGAAAACAGGGGCACCCAGAGTTTAGGTTAAAACAATAAACTCCAGGTCAGTCATGTGACTGGTGTGAGAACTAAAACAATTATTAAATCTTTACATTAAAATAAAGTAAATCAAGGGACCATGCCATATAACACGGAATGGGTTTCCTCCCAAGAATACCAGTGCGTAGAATAAACAGCGCAGTGCTTTTTGGAAAATGAAGCTATTATAAGACCCAGGTCCCATCACACAATGCAACGCAAGCTGGAGGATAGGGTTTTCCCTTATGATAGCCAAACATGCTTGGTACATTTAAAACAAATCATTTGATACTATAATAAGTGTATAGTGTCAAAGTAGCTTCAAATATAAATGTATCAATCATAGACCGCATAGTATCCCATGCTATTATGTCGCCATATTAGGCTCTACAATCAAAATCGAAATGTCACGTATTGGAAATAGGTTTTGCATCTGTGAACCAAGGCAAGGGATCGTCCTTACCGCTTCGAGACTGTCTAGCCCGAGCCTCAGGAACAGCCGCAACTACACCTTGGATCGTTAGGGCCGGTCCACTCGAAGTGGATTAAAATGCCTGAACAATGCGTTTCCCCGCCCTATGGGGCGTAAAACTGGTCAGTATATCGACAAAACCAACCATCGTCCCTTCAGTGACTGATATATCTGAGGCGCCTCGCTATCCATTATCCACATATGTAAAATGTCTGGGCTCCGTACCATGACACCACTCCTAGCTAGAAAGAAACGCATGTTCTCCCTGATGTCCTCTCCCGTTTCTGGTTCACACCGGGGTGTGAGGCTCGCGAATTAACGCTATACACAAAGCTATGCTATATTGAAGCCGTGCTTTGATCATCAACCACAAGACTCTGCTTTTCAACAGAAGCCTTGATCATTTTCATCTCAGCATGCCACACAGGCAATTCACGACATGCGACTGATGTCTATCAATATATAACCTCTGAGCTCGTACGTCTCAGAGAAGGGTGTTAAGCAAGAGAATAAATTCTCCACCACCAAACAGATATATATTTAATAGAGATCAATCAACACAATATAAAATCCAATGTTAGACACACATCCGTTTACAAGTCGTTCTGGGTCTGAACGAAACTGGAGGCACCTTATTCCTCGTCTCATATGTCCAATACAGGAGAGAGGTCCTCGCATATCCGGTCGATCTCCAAGTACGTCTGGACGATCACCACTTATTACCTCGTCTTGGGTGTACAGCCCAATCAAGACATCGGTAATCATCCAAACGATGTGAAGACCTTCGGTCTTCAACCACCGTCTTCATCATCGACTTATCGTCGAATCAGTTATTCAGAATGGGATAAACCCGGTCTTTCTGAATAACTCGCGTATCTAATAAACAAGTGCTATAAAAACACATCATACGCCTCATTCCAATCCAGAATATTCCTTTATTCAAATATTTTTATTCCTTGGGAAAGGTTCCCATTAATTTTATCAAAGATAAATTCTTTAAATTTATTCTTTAATCTTCCATTGGATATCCATTCAAACCAAATTAAGGTTTATCCAAACTAGTCGGGATTAGCGATCCTTACCGAAGTAATCATTTATTTTATTTCCCAATCTCAACCTATTCATCCCATGAAGTAAAACCGGTAATACTTCATATCTAACACCACGGTGTTATCGGTAAAATTAATTACCATTTCACACTCAAATCTAATTAAAGATTTAACTATCGCTTGGAGCAAAACTGGTGGTACTCCATTCTCGATCATTTCATGAATTCGATAATTTTAATTATCCCATTCACATTTCAATCTAATTAAAGATTCATTAAAACTCTAATTCAGTTTTAATCTCCCAAAAATCATTACTTAATGATCTTTCAAAGTTAAGAAATTAATCTTATCTTTAACTGGGTTAAAGAACTAATGTCATTTAAAACATAGCTCACGATAAACCCAAAATCACATTCCATTAACAATGGAATCTTCATGGAAAAACAAATCAATATTTCGATATAAACTTCCATGTCCAACCGATAATATAAATGGAATAACGGCAAGGTCTTTTAAATTCCATATATAGTAACAGTCTTCCTCCACAGAAGTTCACTTCGATTATTACCAAATCGAATTCCATTCCGTCCCAATTTATTAAATTGGAAACTTTTCTTTGGAAAATTTCCCTTAAATCTTAATTAAAAGATTTATAAATTCCAATTTACATTCACTGCAAATCGGGTTAAAGAATGAGTGTCGTTAAAACATAGTTCACAATAAACTCAATACTCTTCCCATTTTATTCCAATTAAGTGTTAATTAACTAGAAACTCTAATAATCTTAATTAACAGATTTATTCTTTTCACACGGGGTTCAAGAACAGTGTTAATGAAGACACCATTCATGACAAACCCAAATTTCAATTCTTTTATTCAATTCCAATAAAATATTAATTAATTGGAAATTTTCACTTAATCTTAATTAAAAGATTTATTCTTTTCTCAATTGGGTTTAATAACCGTGTTAATGAAAACACCATTCACGACAAATCCAAAATCCAATTTGATATTAAATACAAGGCTCTGAATAGAAATTATATCAGCTTATATTCAATATCAAATTCTGAAACCAACAAATATCATTTTGGAAATAATGATATGTAATATATCTTCCAAATTACCATAACAATATCCGTATAATCATGAAATCCAATATCGAAATATTCCGACGATAATTTCGATTCAAGTCCATTCCAATTCATATATTGGAAATTCTGATTATTTTTAAAACCATTTCAAATCCAATTTATTTATTTTAAAAAAATATTGGAATATAATTCTAGTTTATAACTAGTTCATTTCAATTAAAATAAAAAAAATTTCTTTTCAAATATGGAATTTTTCATCCCAGTTCTTTCCAAATCATTTAATATGATTTTACACTAATTATTGATATTTTTAATAATTTTATCAAGGCCCGTACTGTCGATTTCCATAAACAGTCATCGAACTGCACTACAGCGACCTTTTCCAAATTTAATTTGGACATAATTCCAAATCCAACCATTAGATTTCAAATCCCTTATATTCATTGGAAAGCTCTTTTCGATACGAACCCAACAATTCCGGCTTTAAGAGGATCTAACGGTCGGATCTCCCGTAATGTCAATTCAAGTCAATGGTCGACATACGCGAACTGTCGCAGCGCGGCGCGTTCTATTCAGGCCATTAAATATAAACAATATATATATTTCGTCGATTTCCACTTAAAACGTATTTTATAAATCGTTTTAAATTCTTTTTCAAAACGATTTCAACTTCATATTTAATTTTAAATCAAAATTGAATATTCCATATCATTAATATAATGATAATATTTTCAAAACATTAGATTTTGAAATCACTTCCTTTTCGATATTCATTATAAAAATGAATAAAATCGATATAAATATCGTTCACGTCAAAATTGCGTTAATCTAATCAACACGGCTTCATATATTTAAATATTTTCGTGTCCATCCCAAATCGGACATCAAAATCATATTTCGATCCATTACTGAATATTATTTTAAAATGTTATTTTAAAATATTCATTAATTGCCATTTTAAAATATTCGTTATTTTAAAATAATTTGTTCCTTTCGAATTGGAATCAAACACACTCAATTACCATATAATTTTATTTATATGGATTTCATACACATATGTACACAACAATAATCAAACGCAGTCAACCATAATCCAGAGTGTTTTACACAACTACATAAGCGTTAAATATGAATAATTAACGCTTACAACAGGCTGTCAACCAATCGATTGACGTACAACTAAATATTGGGATTATTGTATGTCAAATATCATCCTAATACCCATGTGGGGTTTTCAAACAATAAACACTGATTATTATTTGTGCAGCTGGGCGATGTGTAAAATATATCGTCCCAATCAATATCTGTCAAATGCGTGTACATAAACAAATCGTCCGATTTGTAAATGAATATTTATTTTATTCATATACACGTTAAAAATTATATTATTAACTATAAAATATTTATTTCAACACATGGATATTTTATACAGTTCTTTATATAATAAAAATGATATTTTTATTGTTCTAACATTTTCAGAAAATTTCAACAGCATAACGGCGCAATACTAGAACTGGAGTAAGATCTAGCCTTATCCCTCGCCTAATAATGGCTCGCACCATATACAAACCAAATTCTAATCAATTCATTTCCCAAACCAAATTCAACCAAATAATTCAATCAACCAAACAAACATGGTTTCAAACAAAGGTGTCGGGTGCTATTAAGCATCGTCTACATTTTAGTATATATATTTAACTAGAAAGTAAATTTAAAGTGAGAAGTTCTCACCTTTGGGATCCACTCCTCCAGTCTATTCTGTATTTCTGAATGGTTCAGATTTGGATTTGTTTTCCACCAGTTCCATCGCAATCTGTTTCACACAATTTTTATATTAAAAATCACATTTTTAATACGATATTTACATTTTAAATCAATGTTTGTATTTTTAAACATCACATTTTCATAACACTATTTTCTATATAAAAATTATATTTTTATATTGTTACTTATATAAAAATCAGATTTTTACCACTGCTCTGTATATATATATATATATATATATATATATATATATATATATAAATCAAATTTTTATTCTAATGTCATGCATATAAAATTACCTTTTTTATATTGTTATCTTCATAATAAAAATCATATTTTTATTTCAAAACCATATGAATAAAAATTATATTTCTGTACTGATATATATATATATATCATATCTTTACATAAGTAAAAATCGAATTTTTATCTAACTAAAAATCATTATGACTCATACGATAAAAATCTCATTTTTATATTTTTAAAAATCTCATCTTTATATTTTTTAAAATCTAACTTTTAAATTTTTAAACATCTCATCTTTCTACTATAACAATACATTCTTTACTATTTTAAAAATATAATCTTTCAACATATAAAAATTCAACCTTTTTATTTATAAAATCTAATCTTTTTCATTTTAAAAATCATAGCTTTACTATTTTAAAATCAAATCTTTATATATATTTTTTTAAAAAAATAAGAAACTAATTACATCATAACTAATAAATAAAGAAAAAACAAAAAAACTCACTTTTTTTTTGTTTTCAGAGGGGGGCTCGATCGAGGTTTACTGTTCGCGACAGGGGGTTGGGGTTCGCTGGTCTCGAACTGGAAGGGGCTCGAGCAGGAGGTGCGGTGGAGGTCGTCAGGCGGAGGAGAGACTAGGGTTTTAGGGGGGTTGCGGTCTTCAAATCGATTTGGGTGGTGGAGAGGAGAGAGATAGGATCCGGGGGGGAAGGGGAGGCTGATCGCCGGAGCGAGGAGAGGCAGAGGCCTGGAGCACGGTGGCGTCGTGGGGGAGGAAGCGAGGAGCAGAAGTCGGGTTTTTTCCTTACAGTTTCGATCTGAAAGAAAGGGGGGTTTGGCCGGGTATAAGGAGATAAGAGGGGGAAAATATAAAATTAATTATTTATTAAATTTAATTCTCCAAAAAGTTAAATTTTCATTCGAATTCCAAATCGGACCCAACAACTGTCGCCCCTAGCTAATTACCCCCATTCCGAACGCAATGCGATATGTTTCGTAAGCCCATTCAACTGTTAAGATCAGTTTTTCTTTAAATTAAAATATAAATCAATATATATTTAATTTTAATGCACATTTCAATTTACTGGGACCACACACTGACTCCAAAAATTCCAGAAAAATAAATATGGCTATGTTTTGATGATACGGTCCTAACAAAACTAATTTCGTCAAATTTGGAGACCGTTTGAAAAACGATCATTGTCCAGTAGATTAAATTCAAACTAAACTGACCAAACACGTTTAAATTCACCACCCTCACATATTAATTCCAAAAATTATGAGAATTGGAATCTAACAATAATTTGAAATTCCAGATCCAACAAAAGTGGTCTCGTCGAAAACGGAGGTCGTTTGCAAAATAATTATTTTTAAGGGCAATATATTTTCCATAGCGACTATTCTGAATTTTCAACTGGGCATAACTTTTTATTCCCGCTATGAAATCTGGATTTTTCACATTCGTTGGAAAGATATTTTCAAACAGATTCAAATATTTCTGGCCTCACTAAAACCCGGTTTATTTTGAAACATGTACATTCATTTGAAATTTGAAATCGAATTTTCAAACTACCGCGCCATTTCCAATTCCTTTTATAATTAAAATAAATATTTATCTTCTAACTTCGATTTAAATAAATATATACATTCTATAGCTATTCAAAATAAATTTCTAGTCGTTATTATTTAAAATAAATCATTTTAAATATTCAAAATTCATTAAAATTGCCAAAGTAAAAAATTTAAATTGATTCTGATTTTCCAGATTGTTACAATCTCCCCCACTTAAAATATTCTCATCCTCGAAAAGGAACAGAGCTGAAAGTTGTTTAACCAACCCAACTTTCAGTTTGGCTTTCATTCTTCAACTTTTCAGTTTCTAAGAATTTTCCAATTCTTCAAAAATTTGGCTAACACCCTAAATTTTTGAAAAATTTCACCATAACCTCCTTTGTAAGGGGAGACATTTAAAACCTCAACTAACCACGCAAGGCCCTCACCATCCAAAAAGAAAAAGAAAAAGCTAAACGGCTAGCCAATCAGCTCATAAAATCATCCAAACCCAATAAATTTGTAAACATGTACCTATTTGTCGGGCATACAATTTTATTCCACTTCTTAGCCTCCTTGCTATGACCTGTTCAATACATATACATGTGTATGCATGCAATTTCAATCCATTTTCAATTTAGTTCAATATTTGACTCAAATTGGCTTAATGGTTCAAAATTTTAATTAATAAACAAATAATCAAACAACACAATCAGCAATCAATTAGCTGATTATAGTTTCAAACACGTAACTTTTTACATATACTAAAAAATCCATTTTTGATGCCAAATCAAAACAAATAAATCATATCTAGTTTTAGTTCTCATGCCAGTCAATTGGAAATATATGGATATCCCACTTTCGAAACTCGAACACAAACTGTTGATGCTACGTAGTCATCAACAGAATCATCTTCGGGCGACAAGAGTGACTCTATATCTATCCAGTATATTTAAGGCTTCATATACACGTTTGCAAGGCGTATATGCAAAATCTTCATATACTAGATTGTCCAAATTCTTTTAAAATAAAAATTCAAATACGTATAAAATGGTTTAAATTTTCAAACAAAATTTGTTTTCATTTTTATTTTGAAAATAACACTCTTCCAACTCATTCTAGGATACTACTAATTCCATCTCTAACGAATCATTCTTATTTGATATTACTAATCCAATATCTGATAAATTCTTTCATTTGGTTCTAATGTGCCTTGTTCTCGAGCTCTGTAAACCAAAGCTCTGATACCAAACTGTAACGACCCGAACTTCCTCGGTCTCCGAAGAGAAGAGAGAACGGATTGTCTGAGGGGGTAATTAGGGAGAAGGACAAACTTTGCAAAAAAATTAGGCTGAAGGACACCAAGTTTTATTTTTAGTCTAAAGGACAGACTTTGAACCAAAATTAAGCTGAAGGAAAATGCTAAATGTAATTAGCATTATATTCAGTTTTTTACACTATACGAAAATGCTAGTTGTAACTAGCATTATTCAGTTTTATACTGCACAAAATGCTAGTTATATTTAGCATTTTCCTTCAGTCTAATTTTTTCCAAAGTTTGTTCTTTTGCCCAAAAATAAAATTTGGTGTCCTTTAGGTTAAATTTTCTTCAAAGTTTGTCCTTATGCCTATAAAACGACAAATCAGAACACAACCAGAAGAACATTTCATTGCTTATTACAACAATTTACATCAGAGTACAATAATACACAGAGTATGAACAAATAATATACATTTGATAAATATAAGAGATTTACAAGTTACAATGCAGCGGAAAATAACACAAAACACAACTGAAAGGAATATATGGATACAGAGCTTTCTGAATATCATTCCAGCTATAAACCAGGATCCTGTGAATATAAATCTGTAAAACCAAAATTACTAGCTGCCCGTGTGGAAAATAGGGCACCCAAAGTTTAGGTTAAAACAATAAACACTAGGTCAGTCATGTGACTGGTGCGAGAACTAAAACAGTTATTAAATCTTTACTTTAAAATAAAGTAAATCAAGGGACCATACTGTATAACACGGAACGAGTTTCCTCCCAAGAATACTAGTGCATAGAATAAACAATGCAGTGCTTTTTGGAAAAATGAAGCTATTATAAGACCCAGGTCCCATCACACAATGCAACGCAAGCCGGAGGATAGGGTTTTCCCTTATAATAGCCAAACATGCTTGGTACATTTAAAACAAATCATTTGATACTATAATAAGTGTATAATCTCAAAAAAACTTCAAATATAAATGTATCAATCATAGACGGCATAGTATCACATGCTACTATGTCGCCATACTAGGCTTTACAATCAAAACCGAAATGTCATGTATTGGAAATTGGTTATCCGTTTGTGAACCAAGGCAAGGGATCGTTCTTACCACTTTGAGACTGTCTAGCCTGAGCCTCAGGAACAGCCGCAACTGCACGTTGGATCGTCAGGGCCGGTCCACTCGAAGTAGATTAAAATGCCTAAACAATGCGTTTCCCCGCCCTATGGTGTGTAAAACTGGTCAGTATATCAACCAAACCATCCATCGGCCCCGTAGTGACCGATACATCCAAGATGTTTCGCTATCCATCATCCACATAAGTAAAATGTCTGGGCTCCATACCAAGACACCACTCCTAGCTAGAAAGAAACGCATGTTCTCCCTGAAGTCCTCTCCCTTTTATGGTTCACACTGGGGTGAGGCTCGCGAATTAATGTTATACACAATGCTATGCTATATTAAAACCATGCTTTGATCATCAACCACAAGACTCTGCTTTTCAATAGAAGCCTTGATCATTTGCATCTCAGCATGCCACATAGGCAATTCACGTCATGCGACTGATGTCTATTGAATATAATCTCTGAGCTCGTACGTCACAGAGAAGGGTGTTAAGCAAGAGAATAAATTCTCCGCCACCAAACAGATATATATTTAATGGAGATCAATCAACACAGAATAAAATCCAATGTCAGACACATATCCATTTACAAGTTCATTCTGGGTTTGAACGAAACCGGAGGCACCTTGTTCTTCGTCCTATATGTCCAATACAGGACAGAGGTCCTCGCATATCCGATCGATCTCCAAGTACGTCTGGACGATCGCCCCTTATTACCTCGTCTTGGGTGTACAGCCCAATCAAGACATCGGTAATCATCCAAATGATGTGAAGACCTCCGGTCTTCAACCACTGTCCTCATCGTCGAATCAATTATTCAGAATGTGATAAACCCGGTCTTTCTGAATAACTCGCGCATCTAATAAACAAGTGCTATAAAAACACATCATATGCCTCATTCCAATCCAGAATATTCCTTTATTCAAATATTCTTATTCCTTGGGAAAGGTTCCCAATAATTTTATCAAAGATAAATTCTTTAAATTTATTCTTTAATCTTCCATTGGATATCAATTCAAACCAAATTAAGGTTTATCCAAACTAGTCGGGATTAGCGATCCTTACCGAAGTAATCATTTATTTTATTTCCCAATCCCAACCTATTCATCCCATGAAGTAAAACTAGTAATACTTCATATCTAACACCACAGTGTTATTGGTAAAATTAATTAACATTTCACGTTCAAATCTAATTAAAGATTTAACTATCGCTTGGAGCAAAACTAGTGGTACTCCATTCTCGATCATTTCATGAATTCGATAATTTTAATTATCCCATTCACATTTCAATCTAATTAAAGATTCATTAAAACTCTAATTCAGCTTTAATCTCCCAAAAATATTACTTAATGATTTTTCAAAGTTAAGAAATTAATCTTATCTTTAACTGGGTTAACGAACTAATGTCATTTAAAACACAGCCCACGATAAACCCAAAATCACATTCCTTTAACAATGGAATCTTCACAAAAAAAATAAATCTATATATATAATTGATATAAACTTCCATATCCAACCGATAATATAAATGGAATAACAACAAAGCCTTTTAAATTCCATATATAATAACAGCCTTCCTCCACAGAAGTTCACTTCGATTATTACCAAATCGAATTCCATTCCATCCCAATTTATTAAATTGGAAACTTTTCTTTGGAAAATTTCCCTTAAATCTTAATTAAAAGATTTATCCAAATCACATTTCACTGCAAATCGAGTTAAAGAACGAGTGTCGTTAAAACACAGTTCACAATAAACCCAGTTCACATCCCATTTTATTCCAATTAAATGTTAATTAACTGGAAACTCTAATAATCTTAATTAAAAGATTTATTCTTTTCACACGGGGTTCAAGAACAGTGTTAATGAAGACATCATTCATGACAAACCCAAATTTCAATTCTTTTATTCAATTTCAATTAAATATTAATTAATTGGAAAATTTCACTAAATATTAATTAAAAGATTTATTCTTTTCTCAACTGGGTCTAAGAACAGTTTTAATGAAGACACCATTCACGACAAACCCAAAATCCAATTTGATATTAAATACAAGGCTATGAATAGAAATTATATCAGCTTATATTCAATATCAAATTCTAAAACCAACAAATATCGTTTTGGAAATAACGATATATAATATATCTTTCAAATTTCCATAACAATATCCATATAATCACGAAATCCAATATCGAAATATTCTGACGATAATTTCGATTAAATCCATTCCAATTCATATATTCAAAATTCTGGTTATTTTTAAAACCATTTCAAATCCAATTTATTTATTTTTAAAAAAATATTGGATTATAATTCTAGTTCATAACTAGTTCATTTCTATAAAAATATATTTTTATCTTTTCAAATATGAACTTTTTCATCCCAATTCTTTCCAAATCATTTAATATGATTTTACACAAATTATTAATAATTTTAATAATTTTATCAAGGCCCGTACAGTCGATTTCCATGAACGGTCATCGATGTAACAACCCGGAAAAATCTGAACCAATTTAAAAAATTTAAATTGGCGATTTTAGTGGATTTTAAATATTTAAAATAAATATTTTAAATAATAATGACGAAAATGGTGTTTGAAAATAAATATAATTAACTTTAATTATAAACAAGGCCTTAAATGGCGCGGTAGTTTCAAAATTTGAATTCAAACTTTGACTGACTGTACTGAGTGCAAAACAAAACGGATTTTAGTGAAACGAAAAATATTTAAATCTGTTAGTGAATATCTTTCTAACGAATCTGAAAAATCGAAGTTTTGTAGCGGAAGTCAAAAGTTATGGCCAAATGAATTTTCAGAAAGGTCACTATAGAATTTATATAGCCCGTGAAAATGGCCATTTTGCAAACGACCTCAGAATTCGACGAAACCATTTTTGTTGGATCTGCGATGTCAAATTATTGCTAGGTTTCAAATTTCATAATTTTTGAAGCTAGTATGTGAGCGTGGCAAAGGAAAATGTGTTTGGTCGATTTCTATTAAATTGGATCAACCAGAAAAGGACCATTTTTTAAACGGTCTCAGAATTCAATGAAACTAGTTTTGTTGGGACCGTATCGTCAAAAAATAGCTAGATTTATTTTTCTGGAATTTTTAGAATCCGTATGTGGTCCCGACAAATTGAAATGTACGTTCAAAATAAATATTGAATATTTTATATTTTAATTTGAAGGAAAACTGACTGAAACAGTCGAATGGGCCTACGAAACATATCCCATTGTGTTCGGAATGAGGGTATTTGGCTAGGGATGACAGTCGTTGGGTTTGGATTGGAGTTTGTATGTGAGGAGGGGTATTTTAGAGATTTTAAAAATATATAAATAAATAAATAATCCTATTGGTCAGAGCAGATTCTCTCTCCCCGCTTTCTCTCTCTCCCTCCCCCGATCAATGACGATAACATCTCAAAATTTCCCGGCCATTTTCTGATCAAAACACGCATCGATAGCCTTCGACCCAGTTGAGCTTTTTGAAGAACTTTCTCCGCTCTTCAAATCCATACAAGTCTCACCTCACCTCGTCTCCTGGTTTGGCCGAACCACCTCGTCAAAGTTGGCCTGTTTGAAGCGCCGCCGTCATCAGCAGGGACCACCAAAGTGGACCCCACTGGGCTGCGCACGTGCACCCCTCCTTCCACTTCAACGTCGCACCGCCCGATCCTCGCATCGCTGCACGGTTTGTGAGAAAATCGAAGACCTAGGTTTGAAGATTTTGCTGAGGTAATCGGCCTTGTTATTTCAAAACAGTTTTAACACTTTAAAACTGTTACAAACTTGTAAAAATCATATCTTTTTGCTATGTTGACGAAATTCAGTGAAATAAGAGAAACTGTTACAAACTTGTAAAAGAGACCGCATATTTTTCTGAGCCTTCTGCTATTTTTGGTGGAGTGGAAACCAATGTGAGATTTCTGAATTATAAACGATATGGAAATGACGATGTATAAATTATATATTCGAAGTATGGGTTATATAAGCGTTGTACACCTCATGTATAAGCGTTGTATAAGTTGTACGTTCGATGTACAAGTTATATATGCGTTGTAAAAATTATATATGTGTTGAATAGAAGTGAAATATACTTATATAAATATAAATATATATATATATATATATACACACACGCCCCTCGTCCACAAACCATGGACGATATTTATTGGTTGTGATTGGTGTGAAAATTGGTTGATAGCGAATGGTTGATTAGAATTGTTTGTGGTTGAAATTGATTGATTGTGGTTGAAAAATACCCGTTTGTAGTTGAGAATTATTTGGTTGAAACCACATAGGATTAGTTTGTGGAAAAGAAAAAAAGATAAACATGCCGCCTGCGTGCGAACTAGATGCATGAAATCCCCATTGTCAAAAGCTGCGAGGCTTTAAGGTAGAGCGATGAGCCGTACTGGGACGGTCCCAATTTTAACTACCCTGTCGTTATGCTGCCGAAATTTTCAATAATATTCATGTGTTAGAATTATTTTCATGTGTTGAAACTATATTCGTGTGTTGAATAGAAATTCATGTGTTGAATAGAAATTCATGTGTTGAATAGAAATTCATGTGTTGAATGACATTCATGTTTTGAAATAAATTGTTTTATAATAAAAACATATTTTTATCATCTATATGAACTATATAAAATAGTCGTGTTTTGAAATAAATTGTTTTATAATAAAAATCATATTTTTATCATCTATATGAACTATATAAAATAGTCGTGTTTTGAAATAAATTGTTTTACAATAAAAATCACATTTTTATTATACATGAATTGTTAAAAATAGTGAAGTGTCGAAATAAAAGTCTGTTGGATATAAATATCATTTTTATCAAATGTATGAAAAGAATATGGTTTTGAAATCGAAGAATAGATTATATTTATATATATATATATAAATATAATTAAAATAAATCGAATAACGAAGCTGCAGTTCATGTTTTGAAACCGTGATTTCAAACGATTAGTGCGGGAGATCCGACCATCGGATTTTCCCGAAACCGAAACCGTTGGGTTCGCTTTGGAAATATCTTTCCAACGACACCCACTTTGTGAAGATCCGACGGTTGGATTGTCTGGAATGTTTAATTCAAATCTAAAGAAAAACAACGCCAGAATCGATTATGTTTTTATATATATAAATATAATTAAATCGAATAACGACGCTGCAGTTCGTATTTTGAAATCGAAACTTCAAACGAGTGTACTGGGAGATCCGACCATCGGATTTTCCCAAAACTGAAACCGTTGGATTCGTTTTGAAAAGATTTTTCTAAGATATAAATTTTATGAAGATCCAACGGTTAGATTTTTAGATATGTGTAAATCAAATCTGAAGAAAAACAGCGCCACGGCCGCGTATGGCCTGAAGCGTCGTTTGAATAAATTTGCTATTTTTAAATAAATAAAAATAGCGATAAATCGTTATAAAACATTATAAACGATATGGAATGGAAATAAACCGAATTTACCCGGTTTATTGGATATTTCATGGTTGAATGTGAAATTTATAAACTAACTGAAGGTTAGCTAAGTCGGATGGTTTCTTAGGTTTTGATCTGATGTTGGTTTCGGCCTTCGGGGTTAATACTTGGGAAATCGTTCTCTTACTAAATTACAGTTAGTGAATGATGAATTGGAATGAGGCGTATGTTGTGTTTGTGTTGCACTTGTTTATTATATACGCGAGTTGCTCAGAAAGACCAGGTTTATCCCATTTTGAATAACTGAATCGACGATAAGAAATTGATGATGAAGACGGTGATTGAAGACCGGAGATCTTCAACTCGGTTGGATGGTAACTGATGTCTTGATTGGGAGGCATCCCGAAATATAGATAATAAGTGGTGATCGTCCAGACATACGTGGAGATCGATGGGTATGTAAGGTATATAGTGCCTCCGGTTTCGTTCAGACCCAGAACGGACTTGTAAATGGACTGTGTGTCTGACATTGGAATTCATTCTGTGTGATTGATGGCATCAGTCACATTGCGTGAATTGCCTGTATGGCATGCTAAGATGCAGTGATCAAGGCTTCTGTTGAAAAGCAAAGTCTTGTGGTTGATGATCAAAGCACGGCCTGTGTGGCATGGCTTTGTGTATAACGTGAATTCGCGAGCCTCAACCCAGGTATGAACCAGAAACGGGAGAGGACCTCAGGGAGGGCACGCGTTTCCTTCTAGCTAGAGGTGGTGTCGGTGCTTAAACTGGCTAACATTTATATTATTTTCACCTGTGTGGTTATTGTTGTTGCGAGGCGCCTCGGATATATTAGTGACTATGTGAAGCTAATGGAGTCATTCGTTGGCTCATTTACGCCCTAAAGGGCGGGGAAACGCAGTGTTCAGGCATAATAATGCACATCGGTGGACCATCCCTGGCGATCCAAGGGTTGATGCGTTCTGATCCTGAGGCTCGGGCTAGACAGTCTCGAATTCGGTAAGGACTATCTTTTGCCTTGGTTCATGACGGAAATCCAATTTCCAAATATGTGACTGTGCGGTTTTGATTGTATACCTATATATGGCGACATGATATATGATACCCATGCCGTCTATGATTGATACTTATGATTTGAAATTGTTTTTGAAACATATGAACACTAGTAATAATATCAAATTCTTTTATTTTATTCGTATCAAGCATATTTTGGCCATTATAAGGTAAAACTCTATCCTCCGGCTTGTGTTGCATTGTGTGATGGGAACTGAGTCGTATAATGGCTTTTTTTTTATAATAAGCATTGCGATGTTTAAAAGATTTACTTGTTGTAAAGCACTGGCAATCCAATGGAGTAAACCCGTTCCGCGAAAGTGGAGTGGTCCTGTGATTAGCCATATTATAAAATGTGTTAAGTAGATTTCTCATACCAGTCCCATGACTGACTCGTAGTTTGTTTCACTTGCAAACTCGGGTGCCCCTTTTTCTACACGGGTAGCCTTGTGTTCAGGTTTTAGCAGGCTCTTTCTGGATAGCTGGAGCTGTAGATGGATTCTACCATTTATCTCTTTTTATGTTGTTCAGCTCCTATTGTACATATTATGTTTGTTTTCCGCTGTAGACATTTATGTATAGCTGAACTGTATTTGTACTAAGTATGATCCTGTATGATGTGTAACTCTGATGATTATGTTTATCCAGTGTATTATTTGTACGTTATCTGGTGTATTTATTTAATTCAGTTCTGCTATATTCTGTTTATGTGTTATATTCCAAAGATTACTCTTGCCACCGTCGTACGGGGTTTTGGGGTCGTTACAATCGAACTGCACATACAACGACCTTTTCCAAATTTGATTTGGACATAATTCCAAATTCAACCGTTAGATTTCGAATCCCTTATATTCGTTGAAAAGCACTTTTCGATACGAACCCAACGGATCTAGTTTTAGGAGAATCCGACGGTCGGATCTCCCGTAATGTCAATTCGAAGTTAATTGTCGACATTCGCGAACTACAGCGGCGCGGCACGTTCTATTCAGGCCATTAAATATATATAATATATATATATATTTCATCGATTTCCATTTAAAACGTATTTTATAAATCGTTTTAAATTCGTTTTCAAAATGATTTCAACTTCATATTCAATTTAAAATCAAAATTGAATATTCTATATCATTAATATATAAATGATAATATTTTACAAACATTAGATTTTGAAATCACTTCCTTTTCGATATTCATTATAAAAATGAATAAAATCGATGTAAATATCGTTCACGTCAAAATGGCGTTAATCTAATCAACACGGCTTTATATATTTAAATATTTTCGTGTCCATCTCAAATCGGACATCAAAATCATATTTTGATCCATTACTGAATATTATTTTAAAATATTAGTTATTTTAAAATATTCATTATTCATCATTCTAAAATATTCGTTATTTTGAAATATTCGTTCCTTTCGAATTGGAATCAAACACACTCAATTACCATATAATTTTATTTATATGGATTTCATACACATATGTACACAACAATAATCAAACATAGTCAACCATCATCCAGAGTACTTTACACAACTACATAAGCGTTAAATATGAATAATTAACGCTTACAACAGCCTGTCAACCAATCGATTGACGTACAACTAAATGTTGGGATTAGTGCATGTCCAACATCATCCCAATACCTGTGTGGGTTTCTCAAACAACAAATACAGATTATTATTTGTGCAGTTGGGCGATGTGTAAAATATATCGTCCCAATCAATATCAGTCAAATGTTTGTACCTAAACAAATCGTCCGATTTGTAAATGAATATTTATTTTATTCATATACACGTTAAAAATTATATTTTTAACTATAAAATATTTATTTCAACATATGAATATTTTATACAGTTCCTTTATACAATAAAAATGATATTTTTATTGTTCTATCATTTTCAGAAAATTTCGGCAACATAACGACGCGATACTAGAACCGAAGTAAGGTCTAGCCTTATCCCTCGCCTAATAATGGCTCGCGCCATATACAAACCAAATTCTAATCAATTCATTTCCCAAACCAAATTCAACTAAATAATCAAATCAATCAAACAACCAAACAAACATGGCTTCAAACAAAGGTGTCGGGTGCTACTAAGCACCGTCTGCATCCTAGTATATATATTTAACTAGAAAATAAATTTAAAGTGAGAAGTTCTCACCTTTGGGATCCACTCCTCTAGTCTATTATGTATTTCTGAACGGTTCAGATTTGGATTTGTTTCCACCAGTTCCATCGCAATCTGTTTCACACGATTTTTATATTAAAAATCACATTTTTAATACGATATTTTCATTTTAAATCGATGTTTATATTTTTAAACATCACATTTTCATAATGTTATTTTCTATATAAAAATTATATTTTTATATTGTTACTTATATAAAAGTCAGATTTTTAACATTGCTATATATATATATATATATATATATATATCAAATTATCATTCTAATGTCATGCATATAAAAATCACCGTTTTTATATCGTTATCTTCATAATAAAAAATGTATTTTTATTTCAAAACCATATGTATAAAAATTGTATTTTTATATCGCTATATATATATATATATAAATCATATTTTATATAACTAAAAATCGAATTTTCATCTAACTAAAAATCATTATGATTCATATGATAAAAGTCTCATTTTTTATTTATAAAAATCTCATCTTTTTATTTTTAAAAAATCTAACTTTTATATTTTTAAAAATCTTATCTTTCTATTATAACAATATAATATTTACAATTTTAAAAATATTATCTTTCAACATATAAAAATTCAACCTTTTTATTTATAAAATCTAATCTTTATCATTTTAAAATTTTAATCTTTTTCATTTTAAAAATCATAACTTCACTATTTTAAAATCAAATCTTTATAATATATATTTTAAAACAAAATAAGAAAATAATTACATCATAACTAATAAATAAATAAATAACAAAAAAACTCACTTCTTTCTTCTTCTTTTTTTGGTTTTCTGAGGGGGCTCGAGGTTTACCGTTCGCGACGGGGTTGGGGTTCGCTGTTCTCGAACTGGAGGGGGCTTGAGCAAGAGGTGCGGTGGAGGTCGTCTGGTGGAGGAGCGACTAGGGTTTCAGGGGGACAGTGGTCTTCAAATCGATTTGGGTTGTGGATAGGAGAGAGAGAGGAGCTGAGGGGGGAAAGGGGCGGCCGATCGCCGGAGCGAGGGGGCGGAGTCCTGGAGCACGGTGCGTTGTGGTGGAGGAAGCGACGAGCAAAAGTCGGGGGGTTTTTTCCTTACGGTTTTGATCTAAAAGAAAGGGGGTTTGACGGGGTATAAGGAGATAAGAGGGGGGGAATATAAAATTATTTATTTATTTAATTTAATTCTCCAAAAAGTTAAATTTTCATTCGAATTCCAAATCGGACCCAACGACTGCCGCCCTAGCTAATTACCTGCATTCCGAACGCAATGGGATATGTTTCGTAAGCTCATTCAACTGTTACAATCAGTTTTTCTTTAAATTAAAATATAAATCAATATATATTAAATTTTAACACACATTTCAATTTACTGGGGCCACACACTAACTAAAAAAATTCTAGAAAAATAAATCTGGCTATTTTTTGACGATACGGTCCTAATAAAACTAATTTCGTCAAATTTGGAGACCGTCTGAAAAACGGTCATTTTCCAATCAATTAAATTCAAACTGAACTGACCAAACACGTTTAAATTCACCACGCTCACATATTGATTCCAAAAATTATGAGAATTGGAATCTAACAATAATTTGACATTCCGGATCCAATAAAAGTGGTCTCGTCGAAAACGAAGGTCATTTGCAAAATATTTATTTTTAAGGGCTATATATTTTCCATAGCGACTATTCTGAATTTTCAACCGGGCATAACTTTTTATTCCCGCTATGAAATCTGGATTTTTCACATTCATTGGAAAGATATTTTCAAACAGATTCAAATATTTCTGCTTTTACTAAAATCCGATTTATTTTGAATCCTGTACATTCATTTGAAATTTAAATCGAATTTTCAAACTACCGCGCCATTTCCAATTCCTTTTATAATTAAAATAAATATTTATATTCTAACTTCGATTTAAATAAATATATACGTTCTAATTCTATTCAAAATAAATTTCTAATTGTTATTATTTAAAATAAATCATTTTAAATATTCAAAATTCATTAAAATTGCCAAAATAAAATTTTTAAATTGGTTCTGATTTTCCGGGTTGTTACAAAAACCGTAATGTGTCCTAATGGCAACATAAAAAAATATCAAGTAAATCCAAACAGTTTGACTTCAATCTCAATAATAACTTTAAAATATCAAGTATATTTTACTTTATACGTCTGTATATCTTATTAAACAAACAATTATAAACATATTTGTATGTTATTTCTTTTCTTCTGGGTCCTTAGTGACTTCTTAATCCTTATTCATACATTTATACAATGTATATCAAATGAGTACTTTCAGTCTTATAAGCTTCAATCTCTTCTTTATTTACCATAACGCTAAATTAGCCCAATAAGATGACATCTTATTCTCAAAATAATAGTAATCTTTGAATGAATATACTGAAGATAACACCAAAAATAACAATAACTTGAGAGTCGTTAGCTTTTGAAGCGATATCTTTTTCCCTATAGTACTCACTTAGATTTCTTTTACTTTGAAATTATGGAATCAAGCACCACAAAAATGCTAATTTCCCTCTTATTGTTTTCACGTAATCGATTCCATTCTCAGTAGATAACCTATCAAAAAAATAGGTATCGTTGCATATAGTCCATCTTTGAAAAGCTTCTAAAATATTTACTTAATAATTCTTTAACTCTTGCCTTCTTAAATTATACCATTTTTCAATATTCTTCATAACATTATAAGAATATCTAACCATAGTAGGATTAGCTGTAACCCTCCTAGTTACAAGAGTAAATCTATAAAGTCAAGAAAAAATAACATGCTCTCATACAAATCCTTATATTTATCCCAAAACAAGATGAGAATATTCCTTAAATTGGTAGATTATTCAGTTAAATTAGCTGAAAATGAACAATAAATAAAATGAAGATTGACCGTATATGCTTATAGCCAAATATCAACCATAGTAAACTCAAATAATTGGTAAGTCTCTTTTCAAGATACCTAGTACACATTAATATCAAGTCTTTAGACAGTAATATTAACTTTAAGTGGTACTCTTGTTGTAATGATCAAATACTGACAATAAATTCAAGTCAAATAACAACCTTTCCTTTGGGCCGATTAATTATTCACTCGAATAACCTTATAATTGTCACGTATTTATCAACACACATGTGTAAGCGATCCGGCCAAATATTAGTCTTCCTTTGGGTCGTCTAATACTCGCATGAACTACACACAAATATCAAACATTTTCATGAACCACCAAAATATAGAGGTCACTTTGATGACATATTATTTCAGTTAATTCACTATGTATATCGGATATTTACGGTTATAAAGAGACACCAAAAGTATATTTGAATTTGTACTTACTATATATAATATATTTTGAGTGCTATAAAACACTTCTGAAAACACTTTAGGTCATATATGCCAACTGAAATCCCAAAGTTGTAACCACAACAGAACAAGTCTCTCTCTCCTTTTTTTTAAAATAAAAATAAATCATAGCAGTAATTATCTTCTGTTTTATGTGGTTAAGCTCGTGACCTGTCCTAAATGAGCATCATACAAGACATCATAAATGTATCACATGACAAATGTCCTAGATGAACGTCAGAATTACACAAAATTTTCGTACTGAATAGCATGGATGAATGCAAGGCCTAATATAATACTGCATGCATGATTACTAAAATGATTTGCCAAAAGTATTTTTTTTTAAATACAAATACTGCATATCTGGAAAGAAATAAAGAAGAAAAAAAACAATAATAGTATTGTCGCTTTATACGTAAGCTTTATCACGTTTATAACCCATAATGCACAAGCCCATGACCATGTTTATTCATGCTTAAGGAGACGTATAATAGAAAACTTCTACGCATGGTAGAAGCAATTTTGAAATCCTTTACAGATGAAAAATAATCTTACAAACAACAAGGTCAAGTGGTCAACAATACTTTATACTATCAATTTTTTTTTAAAGAAATGCCAAGTATCATTGAAAAGGAAACGGTCTAAATTAGTTCTAAACTTTATCATCTCTGAAAAACTGCTACTGTATATCTAGCCTAAATTCAAATATACCAAATGATGCGATGGCAATTAATATTTGAATTTTTGATCCTTTCAAACGTTGAATTTTGCACATGACTAGATCAACAAGTAATCTGGATGTATATGTAATAGTATTATTATACATACAAGATCTAATCCAAAACCAAAATTAATAAAATAAAAATAGTCGAACTGTACATGGAAACATCTGAATGGATGGACTACTAGCACAATATTTGCCATACAGCCAATACATAAATCTAATATTTAATACCCATTAGCTTACTTTTCAAGGCAACAATCTAACCACTAAACTTCTAATAATGAGATATGTATAGGCCCGCCATGCATGTAAAAGGTTTTACTAATAATTTATTTATTTACAGGATGTGTGATTAGGTTGTATGCCACAACTTATAACTACTATAAATCCAAAAGCTGATGGCATTCCAAATCTTGCCGCACTACATTTTTTTTAAGTACAGCTTTAACAAGAGACGGCTATGAACTGATAAATCAAAGAAAAAAAATTGTTTTTTTTTCATTCTTTCAAAACTGAATTCCAAAACGGAAAATTCTCAATAAAATCAATTATGGATGGCTCTGATACCACTTGTTAGGATTTCAATATATATTAACAGCAGACAGTCATGAAACCCTAGATCCAAATATGTAACCCATATTGATTTAATTGAAAACAATCAGAGAACAGATAAACAGATTAGCGGAAGCGTACCTAAATCCATAGTTAATTAATGCAGTACCTGAGTTCCATAATCAGTGGCCAAGGAGAAAATGAATTTGGTTCGGTCTTCCAAATTGATACAAACCCTAGATCTGAAAGTAGCTCTCCGTAGAAGAGGTTAGAGAGTTGCTAAGGCTTGTGTAATTCGAGGACCATAACCCCTTATTTATAAAGTTGGCATTTTATAATTTGGCCCTTCAAGAAAATAAAAAATGCCCTGATATCTACACATTAGGCCCATGATAAGTTAAGCTTTAAGCCTTTTAATTCTAATTTAAAATTAGATCACTTTAATTAGGCTTTACATCAAAATAGCACAACATATTTTATTTTACATATGTGACCCAATTGTCGAAATATTCCAACAAGCAATGCTTGTTGCAAAGGGGTACTCACAAGAATTTGGTTTCGATTTCAATGATACTTTTTGTAACATCCCGTAAAATTAAGGCAGTTTAAGTTATTGAGCAAAGTTTAATAATAATTTTAAAATGGTTTTAAAATAAATTTTATGATATTATTAATGAACGGTTTTAAATGTATTTATTTCTAATAAACAACATTTCATAATAAGATGAATGGTAAGTTATATCAATGGTAACTATTATCAAATTGTATGTGAATTTGGAATAATTAACTTTGAACTATTGTAAATAAATTTAACCGATGAATGCTTGATTTGTCAAAAAAATTAATATTGGAGCAAATACGACAATTAATAATAAGGAACAATTGAATATGATTTTTTATAAGAAATTATCACGAAGCTGAGTGTCAACGATATATAAGGAACGTTTGATTTGAAAAATAAGAATTAAACGATGAGTTTATTTTAGAATGTATTAAATTGAAAACTAAAACATGAAATCAATTTATAATGAAACATTGATTCTCAAGATTTATTATTTTTATATAGACGTAATATAAGCAATTTTATGTTGAAAGCGTCAAAGTTCGTTAGCTCAGTTTGAATAGATATTTTACGATTGATTTGCGTAGCAGCAACTGATATATCATAAATAATAATAAAAAATTAAAATGAAAATAAATTTTCAAAATTTGATATTTGAGATGTGTCTAACTAGATATAGCGAAGGAATGAAATTCGTAAAAAAACTGAAAGTTTGTTCAACAACGTTATTTCAGCATAAGTCAGTTCAAATAATGAACGAATGAAATTATTTCCGAAACCTAAATGTCCCAACATAAAAAAATATTTTAATTGTTTTGAAGTCAACGGCACAATTCGTTTCGCGAAATTCGGAGGTTTCAACGTCAGTCGAGATTTTTCCATACGAGTTAGTAGCGCACCGTCTTTAAAAATTGAAGTTTCGATAGGAGAGTCATGGCACTGATATCTAGTTACCATCGTGTCCGCCTTGTCGCGATGAAAACCACAATATATTGATTTGTGCATTTTGATGTCCAACGGACGCCCGAATCAATAAAACAGCATGTGGTATCGGTACCATCGTTGTATTGTTTTTGAGTTTTGTGTCCCTACATGTGCCTTATTGGAAAGAGTGACCAAATATATACAATCATATCTAGTTTTCCCGAATAGAAAATGCGTGAAACAAATAAACTTGTATAAAGTAGATATGAGAACTAAACTAAACACATGAAAGTTGGAACAAAATGCATGGAACAAAATGACGTACGTAAGAAAAAAAAAATGCATGGAACAAAATGATGAAACAAGCGGGAAAGGCAAACGCATGAGACAAATACAAAAGAAAAGCAAATGCATGGAACAAAATGAAAGCAAAACTTGCATGACATGCATGCGCATATTATGCCATGTTTTTTCCAAAAAAAAGAACAAGCACAAACACACAATAGGAAAGTATTTTACCCATTCAAATTTGAAACTACTATTCGGTATTTTATGGCAAATTGAACTATTCTCAAAGTATCCAAGCCACATTTATATATGCAAGCCATTTTATAAAGAAAAATTAACTGATTTAGCCATGTTTTGAAAATAAATAACGGATTTACCCATGTTTTGAACTTATTTACACATATAGACTTGTTTCTGGATTTTCGTTGGCGAACTTTGAGAATACGCCAACATGTGAAGTTTCAAAAAACACCAATGAAAAAACAGAAACAAGTGTATATATTCACATTCAATATCATTTACACACAACAAACAAACATCGTTCCTACTCGATAATTTCTGAATAAAAAAACGTTGTAACGATATGACGACTAATTCTTTTTACATTAAAATCGACGTTCAATTTATATTAAAAATCACTTATATTAATTTAATAAATCGTTATGCTTTATAAACGATTCCATAGCGACTTTCTGAAAATTTGATTTGGACATAACTCACGATCTATAAGGTGAAATCTCGGTTTTTCACTTTCGTTAGAATAATATAGTTCAATAGATTCGAATGTTTCTTGTTTAAAAGAAATCCGATTTATAACAATCATGTATATTCAGTTAAAGTTCAAAACAGAAATTTACGAATACCACGACGTTACGAGCTCGTATTTAACTATATTGTAAATTATATGTTCAAATGTCGTTTAATTAACATGAATATCAATACCCAAGATACAAATAGCATCCAAAGCCCGTTTCCTTCAATTCATTACAAACTGCTTCCACCTAATTCAAGTACCCATTAAAAACAAACAAGATGCGGTAGAAGAGATACAACATAACGTATAACTACGACCGACCGATCAAATACAACACATATAATTACGATCAACTAAATACAACATAAATACAACCCAATACAACATCACTACGACCTATAGTTTCCAGGTAAACCGTAGCACCCATGAAGCATTTCAGCCTTTACTGCAATATTAATTCTTTCCAAGGGATTAACCTCAGATTGCATCTAAAGTGCGTACCGGACACCCCTCTCAGTTAACGGTGGATGGATCCATGAAAAAAATTACAACTTTGTGATCTCTGACGATTCTGTGCGTCAATGTACGCTTTGCATTCATAAAAGCAACGAGCTGCATTCATCTGACTTTTAGAAACAAGCACACTACATTCAACTCCGTAATAGCATATAACAGAACGACCCGTTATGCTAGAGCTTGACTTATCGGGGTTTTGTCGAGCTAATACTTCCTTCAACCGAGCATTGAATGATTTTTGAACTAGTCTGATACGTTGGACTGCAACGTTTGGTTGTGAGGCACTAAAGAGTTCGGAAGCTATTTCTACAGCCTCGACTCGGAGTTCCATTTCCGTTTCAGGCACAAATTCGATATCTTCGGCTGTTTGCTTACCACGTTCATACTCATAGTACATTTGAACCATGGTTTCATCATCGAGTTCCCAGTTAGCCATTCAGACCTAGATGGAAAGTGGAACTTGAAATAAATGAGTAATATTGACGAGTCCCACACTGTAACGACCTGGCTTTTTGATCGCTCCGAATCGGTAATTAAACCAACTTGAACTACTCATACGACAGATTGTTATTGCTTATGAAGTTGAAACCTAAATCATCACAGAATCACAAACACAGAACACAGAATATCTTACAACGTAAGTAAAAGTTATACCATATTACAATTTTTTTAAATTTACATGATATCAGAGTAAAGAATTAAATACAGATACCGCGGAAGCTTGAATATAGAATCATACTAACATCGGTAATAAGCAGAGATGGGCCTAACTGCGGATGAAATTATGGGTGGATGACTACTTCTCAATATACCTCAAGCTCTAATAGATAAATCTCCAAGCTGAAATACTCAGGCTGACCCGAGCAATTTGCAAAGTAAAACAAAACAAAATACTCAAGTCAAGACTAACATTCTCATATAAGTGAATCAACTCAAGTGATATGTTTAACAAAATACATCAGTAACTTAAAGGTTGTATGGGATTCCATCCTCTAAGGATACGTGAAACTAATACATATAATATAATACGTTATTATAATAATGTCTATTCCATAAAGTAAATATTATAAAAATAACGTAAGCGGGATTACATTTTTACCCTTACGTCGTTTACATACATTGTCGTATACATTACATATAAAACACTAGTACACTGGTAGATAGGGATGTGCCGCAATTCAACAACGTCAAATCAAAATCAGGGGGGCTCAATCAGGATAAATATGACAAGGCACAGAGGAATACCCAGGGTAGGATTGTATCATTTGCATGCCCGGACCGGTGGTAATGCATAGTAGCAAGTACCGCCCACCTTGGAACACACTCTCATAATCAAAGGGTGCACTCAAGTCGATCACAATAGTCATAGAGACGGTATTGAAGAAGCATGTCCGATCGGAGGTGCGACCTCACTTAGTCACGGTACAGCGCTTGTTTTAGTCATTTTAATTATGACACAAAGTCAAGGTCAATCCATTATCGTCCTCTTTCTTCAAATCCAGTAATCGCCTCCATACCATCCTACTTCGCTCTGGAATCCCCAACACTTACACAATTGTTAAGGTGGTATCGATATTGGCAGAGAGTGTGATATCTACCGACTCCGGTCTTTTTGACAACCAAACGTTTACATTTTTCACACCATGGTCATTAGATTTTGAAATCATGTTTCGAGTACCACAAATCGATTTATTTCGAGTAATGCTTTTAAAATCGATTATCAAACAATTCCTCATTGGTATAATTTAGATTTCAAATCCAATATTCATAATTGTCCCTTGTCAAACCATTCGATTTTAAGATTCGAACTTCCACAAAATATCGTTACTACTTGAAATCTTTTATTTCAATCACTTCGGATTCACTAGTTCGGATTGGACATATATTTTATTTGAATTTATAAAATATACTTGGAATAGTTGAATTTGAGAAATAGTATATATATTAAACTGGAAAATATAGTGTACATAAATACACTTATGTAAATATTTGAGAAATAGTATAAAAATGTTTGATTGCCAACATGGTCCTAAGTCTTATATTGAATTTATAAAATATGCTTATAAAAGTTAAGATTTTAAAATATAGTATATACATTGCTTATATAACAGTTGTACAATAGCCATAAATTTTATATAGCCGAAATGGCTTAAGTAAATTTGTTAAAAGAAAATAGTTTGTAAAACCAAACAATAGAAAATTTTACTTATTCGAAAATATAATTTGTTTTTAAAATAGCTTGATCCAATCCGATCCACAAATTCCTATTCCAAATATTCAAATCAACTTCCTCGAATTCCAATTCGTCTCAAAACAAAAATATTTCCAAATCATTATTCCAAGTTAGATTTAACCACACTTCCGAGTGGACTAAAAATGTAGACTTTCAAAATAGCTTCGACGATTAATCATTATGTCATCACTTAAGTCACCGTTTAGAAAAATTCCGGTCTTGTTGTTTATTTTTATTCAATTCTCAAGTAAAGCTTCTTTAATTGACACATTCTTTCCATTCACTTGGATTTAATCCAAAGATTTTCACATTTAACATTTATTTCATTTTTCTTAAATAAGATTCATAAAATTTATTAAATCAAATCTTATTATATTGATGTAAAATTTTGTAAAACCTCGAAAGCAAATTCATTCTTAAGAAATCAAACACTTTTAGTTGTTTATTGTAAAAATCTATACAAAATTGATTTTATAAAATCTTATTTACCCCAAATCATTAATTAAATATAAATCTTTACAAAATATTTCAACCGCCTTTATTAAAACAATATATTGCTTAACTTCACCAAACTAAGTTATTCCAAGGAAATAATTCTTTCAAACATTTCTTCATGCAATATTTACATTACATTTGGTTCTTTGCACATTGATTTATAAACTTGGTTTAAATCTTTATATAAATCGAAATGGGGTAAAATTTTTAAACCAAATCTTTAATTAAAATATTTTTCCATTGAATTGATCATTTAAATAAGGAAACCTTCTTTATATTATAAAATCTAAATATAATAAGATATTATTTAAAAAATATTAATTCAAACTCTTATATTTCCAAAATCAAATATGCACTGAAAGTCATAAATCCAAAATACCTATATTTACAAAATTACGAGTGGAAGGTTCAGTTCTAGAATTTTCTCAACATTTTCCTTTATTCAAATTCCAATTTCAAAATATATTTATTAAAACCGACACGTATTTGTAGTATTTTTGGAAAATAGATTTTGTATTTACCACGACGTCCGTATATAATTTTCAATCCTATGGTCAAGTGATACAGATATGTATCATTTCAATCCGTCTTTAAGGAAAATTCGAATCCCGAGTGTATATCATTTCAACCTGCATCCCAAATCGATTCAAAATTATTTCTCAAATATATACAATTCACTTGGGTGTATATCATTTCAACCCATGATGATTTTCTAAATCTGTAGGAACTTGCAAGGTGAGAGCAATACAACATAACATGTCATACATCACATCCAAATGTGTCATGTAAGGGGATAGTGTGTGTCACATGTGCATCAATCACATAACAAACAATTTCTAGAGCAACCTAACATTCCATATAACATCCCATATATTTAATTCACTTATTAGTCCTGAGTGAGAGGAAACTCACTTTTCGAGGCAAAGAAGACGAATATGAAACAAAGCTGAAGGGAATGCGATATCCAACATGACGACTTCAACTCAATTTATATACACATACATGTATGCATATATGTACATAAATAGAGTTTGAAATTCCCAAGCGTGACGAACCCAACTTGACTATGAATGCTCGAATGACAACGGTAATAATTCCTACATCAAACCCAAGCTAATTTATGTTTACTTCCACTTTTTTGTTTACTTAAGGGTGGAACAAAACAAGGTAAATGGGAAAAGAGTTATATACCCAAGTCCAGAATTCACTTAGCATTACGCAGTTCAACCGTATTGTCTCGTCCCATTGAAAACTGCCTATCAGGCATTCTATCGAGCACCTGGAGTGCCTACTAAAATGGTACAACTTTCCAACCGATGGCATTGTTGGACTTTGCGGGTGGTGGACAGGCTGAGGCTCTTCATACGGCGGCCAACTTGGTAGCTACTGGTGCCTAATGGTACCCGGTTTCGGGTTAACAGAGAGCATCATCGCGTTTAATTTAGAGATGAGAGCCTTAGCTTTCTTCGAGGAAGGCAGGTTCGAAGTTGAGGAGGGCTGACATCGAGTTGGTGGCCGACAAATTGAACGGAGGGAGTCAGCGTCATTTCTAACTCGGATTTATCATCCTCGAACGAGCAGGGATTGATTGAGTGTAAGGGCATGAAAACACTAATCGTTGAAGGGTGGAGCGCTTCGCAGCGATCGTCGATGGCAGCAAGGAGGGTAAAGTCAATATTAACAGAATGAGAAATACAGTTGACACTTGCATTCTTATTCTTCAAATTGTACAATGGACTCAGTAGTAATGTAATGGGCTATAACTTATCTTAGCCCATTTTGTCTTTTGACTATTACTAGTGTATTATAAATACATAGTATGCCTGTACATTTTGAGTTAATCAATAATACAAAAATTTAGTCTTTCTACACAAACCTTTCTGCAATCATTTTTCTACAAACTCTATTTTGGTATCGGAGCCATTCTCTCATCGCCTAACGACACTTTCTTGGTCAATCTTTTCGCTTCTCCATTTGAGAAATTGGTTGTAGTTCCTCTCCTCAGTTAGATTTCATCACTGGAGAGGAAAACAGTGATTTTGATTTGTGCCCTGCCATAACTTTGTATATGGTTGCATCACTGTGCCGTCCATATATACAAAGTGGCTGCATCTTCCTCAAATAAGCATTATTGTGTTGATAAAAATCAAGATTTCAGCCAAGAATTACAAGAAAATTCACCTGAAACATTACTGAGCCGTCCAGAGATTCAATCAGTTCGCACCATCACTTTGAATCGACTGGTTGCTTCAGCAAATCTTCAAGAAAACTTTCTTGAAACCCTAAACCCCTATTCTTGACTCCTTTTCTTGTATTTGTTCATTATTTCAGTTGATGTCCATGGCGAACAACAATTCATCTTCATCTGATCCCTCAGTTGGTTCGAATACAACCAACACACCTGTAGACAATTTGATTAAAACAGTGGTGAGTCCTCAATCACAGTTAGTGACAATTCAGCTTGATGATAACAACTATATGTTGTGGAGATTACAAATTGAGACTGCCATACAAGGCTATAGTCCCGAAAGTTTTATCAAGGGTACAGTGAACATTCCACAGGGATTCATCACTGATCAAGGCAACAATATTATACCAAATGAAGAATTTAACAAATATTATAGGCAAGATCGACTTATCAGTGCATGGCTGCTTTCATCTATAAGTGAAAAGCTTCTACCCCCAAGTTATTGGCTATAAAACCGCTAGTGAAATTTGGAATACAGTGGAGAAATCTTTCAACAATCAATCATACGCCAAAGTAATGTTCTACAAAAGGCAACTATACAAGATCAAGAAAGAAAACATTACTATGCGTGAATACCTTAGTAAGATCAAATCAATATGTGACATGTTGGAAGCTGCAGGACAAAAACTGCCTGATTCTGAGCAAATCCTCATTATTCTAAATGGTTTAACCGATGAATACGAAGCGGTGGAAGCAATTATATCTTCTCAAAAGGTGTTTTCATCTATCGAAGATGTTCATGCAATTTTATATGCTCATGAAGCAAGAATTGAGAGCAAAAGATCTCAGGATGGTGATATTAACGTCAATTATGCAGCCAGTAGTAACAAAAATAAAAATCAGAGTATCAAAAATGATCAAACCTTTCAAGAGGCGGTCAATCATCCAGGGGCAGAGGCAGATGGAACAGCAATAATAATCGACCAAAGTGCCAGATTTGCGAGAAAGTTGGACATACTGCACCACGATGCTTCTTCAGATTCAATGCAAATTATGCAGTGAATCTGAATCCGGGCAATCAGAAAGGATCAAATCCCAGTTCCAGCTTAGCTCAAGCACAAGGTGATGTTGCCTCACCTGAAACATCAAGAAATCAAGGTGAAAGTGCAAGAATCGATCATATAAACGATGACAGCTAGTACCCAGATTCTGGATCAACAAAAATCTTACAAATAATCTTGAAAACTTGAACTTAGGCAACAAAGACTACAAAGGTAACAAATCCATTTTCATGGGAAATGGTAAGCATATAAACATTTCTCATGTAGGTAAAGGCAGTATTAATGGTAAACGACAATTATTCTTGCATAATTTGCTAAGGGTTCCTGAAACCAAGAAGAATTTGATAAGCTTATCTCAACTTTCTCGAGATAACAATGTGTTTTTCGAATTCTTTCATAATTACTGTACTATTAGAGACATACTGACTAAAAACATTTTATTGTAGGGTGATGCAATAAAGGGACTATATAAGTTCAATTTGCAAAATTGTAATAACTCTAGTAGTAATGCGTCATACTGCAATGTATCTGAAATCAATAGTTCTGATAGTAGAAATGTATATGACAATAACAGTACTTGTAATAGAAATTCTGTATTTGACTATTGGCACTATGAACTTGGCCACCCAAATGCTAGTATAGTTAAGAAAATTCTTCTTAATAACAAGATACCCTTAGATAATGTTGAGTTACCATATAATTGTGAATATTGCCAAATAGGCAAAAGTCACAAACTGCCTTTCAATGAATCAGTAACTATCTATAATAAACCCCTTGATCTTGTTGCCACTGATCTATGGGGTCCTGCACCCACTAATTCAGATTTTGGATTCGAGTATTATATATCTTTTATCGATGCATATTCCAGATACACATGGTTGTACACTATTAGATCCACATCTGATGCTACCAATGTGACCTTAAATTTTATTAGAATGGTCTAAAATCAGTTTAGTAGCAATGTTAAAATCTTCCAATCTGATGGTGGAACTGATTTTAAGCCACTCAGTAAATATTTTCAAGATAAGGGAATTATTCACAGAATAACTTGCCCTTACACTTCAGAACAGAATGGATTAATTGAAAGAAAACACAGACATGTTGTGGAAATAGGTTTAACTGTTCTAGCACAAGCTTCTTTACCATTAAAATTTTGGCCTGAAGCATTTAATTCTGCTATATTTTTGATAAATAGGATGCCTACCAAAATCTTAAATGGTTTGAGTCCACTTGAAAAACTCTATAATGTTAAACCCGATTAAAATAGTTTGAAAATCTTTGGATGTCTGTGTTACCCATATTTACGACCATATAATGCAAATAAACTTGATTTTAGATCAAGACCATGTACCTTCATAGGCTATTGTTCTCATCAGAAAGGTTACAAATTCTTAGACTCAAATGGGAAATTTTTTATAAGCAGACATGTTGTTTTTGATGAGAATATTTTTCCATATAAGTAGTCAACTGTAAAAACTACCATGAAAGTGTACAGCAAAAAAGGTTCAAATACCTGAACTGCCTAGAATCAATACATATGGGAGAAGACCAGTCACGCTGAGGCTGCTGAACCTCATGATGATCACCAGAATCATGTTGATGGCCACCATGAGCTATCCAGCCCCGCTAGTCAGCTACCTGATGCAAGCAGTGTAAGTAGAAGTCATGTCAGCAATGATCTAACTGGTGATAATATTGACAACAATAACAGCAATGCAACAAACACAGAAGCTACTCAAGAAAATCAAAACAATATACCAGTCAACTCTCAAGCTAATCAACCCAGGCATCACATGATAACCAGAGCCAAAAGTGGCATATTCAAGCCAAAGGCATATACTGCCAGTATCATCTCTGATGAACCTGACAATTTCAATCAATCCATCAAAGACAAAAACTAGAGAACTGCAATGAAAGAAGAATACAATGCACTCATTAGAAATAATACATGGGTGCTTGTCAATCCACCAAGCAACAAAAACATAATTGGATGCAAGTGGACTTTCAGACTAAAAAGGAATGCAGACGGTTCAATCAATAGATACAAGGCCAGGCTTGTTGCAAAGGGATTCACTCAAGAATATGGTTTTGACTTCAGTGAAACATTTTCACCAGTGGTGAAACCATCCACTATCAGACTAATTCTCTCTATTGCATTAAATAATAATTGGGTTATAAATCATCTAGATGTGAATAATGCCTTTTTGAATGGTTATTTGCAGGAGGAAATCTACATGCAACAACCACTCGGGTTCACTCAAAATGAAAACCAAGTCTGCAAATTGAAGAGAGCCATTTATGGTCTTAAGCAGGCTCCAAGAGTGTGGTTTGATAAACTCAAAGCCACACTCAATACTATGGGCTATCATTCAACTAAATCTGATACCTCACTGTTTATAAAAATCAACAATCTATCTACTATATATATACTAATTTACGTTGATGATCTTATTATTACAGGAAACAACAGTGAGGAAATTTAAAAGCTAACTGAATATCTGAATAATCAATTCTCAATAAAGGAACTTGGCAGTGTTTCATACTTTCTAGGCATCGTAATAAAAAGAATATCTTCAACTGAAATGCAATTGTGTCAGAGGAAATACATTTCAGAATTACTTACAAGAGCAAACATGCATGAAGCAAAGCCACAACCTACACCTATGATTTCAAATCAGAACTACAGTAAAAACAGGGGAGAAGCCATAGATAATATTAAACAATATAGAAGTATAGTGGGAGCATTGCAGTATGCCACCATTACACGACCTGACATTTCATTCAGTGTTAACAAAGTGTCTAATTTTTTGCAGAATCCTCTTGACGAGCATTGGAAAGCTATCAAAAGAATACTAAGGTACTTAAAAGGGACAATCAACTATAGCCTATCACTCAAAGCTAGCAATAATTTCAACATAACGGCATACAGTGATGCTGATTGGGCAACAAAAAAGGATGACAGAAGATCAGTAACTGGCTATTGCATATATGTTGGTGACAGTTTGATTTCATGATGTTCAAAGAAACAAACTACCATCTCCAGATCTAGCACAGAGGCTGAATACAGAAGCGTAGCTAGTACTACAGCAGAGATACTATGGTTGCAATCACTAATGAAAGAGCTAAAGATTTCATCAAACAAAAGGCCTACTTTATGGTGTGACAACCAAAGTACAATATATATGATTGCTGATCCAATTCAACACGCACGAACAAAACACATAGAAATCGACTTATATTTCATGTGTGAACAGGTGAAAAAGGAAAATTTACAAGTAAACTATGTTCCTACTTATCACCAAAGAGCTGATATCTTCACCAAAGCCCTATCGTCTAAAAACTTCATAAGACTCAGAAATGAACTCAAAATAGTAGAACAATACAACCTAATAAAGGATCCATAGGCCAATAAAAGCATACAAACATCAGATCTGAAGAATAGAAGCTGGATCGCTCTTCATCCTCAACGTCTCTCGCTGCTTAGTTTCCAGTTGATTTTGTCTTCAGGGTTCTGCTGTGTGCCTGCAGATATTCTCTTTGTCTCATGCTGATTAACTGAAGATGGAGGCTGTATTTCTTCGATTCGCATCAAATTAGGTTTCGACAGGAATGCCGTAACCCTAATTTGAGAGAGGGTCACTACAAGAAAAATACCCTATCGCAACAGGCAAAATCTGTTGCAGTAGGCCTATTGCAACAGGCCAGCGCCTGTTGGTATAGCCGAAGTTGCCAAAGGTCTGCAACAGTTTTTGCCCGTTGCAATAAGATGTTGCGGTATATCTTTTTGCAACGGACTTTTGTTGTTGCAATATCTCCTTTTGCAACAACAAATGACCGTTGTATAGTCCATATTAAGTATCAACAAACAAGATACCACAACTATTTTTGACAGTTGCAGTAAGTCAAATTACAACAGTTATTAACCGTTGCAATAGGTAATTTTAATTTTTAGCAGATAGTGATACCACAACTGTTTTTGACCGTTGCAATAGGTAATTTTATTTTTTAGCAGATAGTGATACCACAACTGTTTTTGACCGTTGCAATAAGTTCAAATACAATTGCTACTTACTGTTGCTAATGACTCAACTGCAACTGACATTTGCAGATGCTACATTCAATTCATTAATATCTAAATTCGATAATTTACTGTAGTAACGATAAGACATTACAAATAAATACACGTGCATTCGAAAAGACATTGACAAAACAATAGATTCAATAACTTTAGAACATTCCAAAACATTAGTTGAAGTTACATTCCAAAATTAGCATAGTAACAAACGTGATCCATACATAATATAAATGCATACCGTTACACCGTACCAACAATTCCAAAATATAGCATAACATAACATCTAAAAGCTAAGCAGCACATATTACTCTAGTGAAATGAAGTCTTTGTGCCACGCCACGGTTGTTCCAACCGCCTCTTTAATGGTGTTTATCTCCGAATCAGGCCTAAGTAGAGAAGCTTCAGGATCCACGGCTACGTTAACCCATACCTTCCAAAAGAAACACAATACACATTAAAATTCTAATTTTAACGCAAATAGTGAAAGCAAAGACCAACATACTGAAAAAAAAGTGGATTAGAAAGATAGCAGCTCTGAAAGTTGCTTTGTGTCTCGCATCTTCTTATTTATAATTTAAGTTGAGCAATACAAGAAAAATATCACAAAAGAAACCTGAAAACCATAAATAGTTTAACTAGCAAAAACAATACAGCTTGCACAAAATTTGTAGAGGATAAACATATAATATTGCTGCATATATACTTGCTTATAGCGTTTCAGACGATTAATTAATATTAATCGATAATCATGCTATAGTTATAAAGGTATTGGATCATCTCTGCTCTGATAATGAAGTATATATGCACAAAGATTTGTTAGTGCAGTTGTGCCACATCAAATAGAAAAATGCTTCGGTTCTCCTCCATATGTGACATGTTCAAATATTTGTAAAGATTTTTTTTTTTCGACTTGCAGTTGAATTTTATGTACATGTTCTGTCAACTAATGATAATATAATAAACAAACTGTAAGCTATATTAACATGACAAGCTTTTAACTTGCAAGCATAAAAAACCGGAACACTTATTTGACGAGTTTATATCTTACGGTATGAGTAACTGTACAAATTCCAATTTTTCTTAATAAAACCACTTACTACCCAGAACACTAAGATCAAGGTGATATCACATTATTAACCCATACCTTCCAGAAGTCGTGCCCAAGTTTCATAAAGTGTACCGTAGCATTCGGATCGGTGCTTGCAATCGTTCCTTCTGCAACTATGTTCTTGCTCAAACCCAATAGCTTGCACTTCCTTTTAAGCAAACTTTCGGGACTTTTGCTATTTTGATGATCTTCAATTTGCACATTATTACTTTCACGGTGCGACTACAAAAAAATAAAAAGAAGGCTGAAACAGAAACAGAGTTGAAACAGAGCTGAAACAATTGGGTGGATGCTTGGGTACACTAATTTGCTTTCTCCTGGTAAAACAAACATTCAAGTAGCATTTATACCTAATTTGTGTTTCCTACAACCAAATCCTAGTTGCTGCCATGCCTTTGGAAGAATAGAATCCACATAATAGACACAAATAATGATAAGCATTTGATTATTCAGAAAACTAATAATAATCTGTACTGCAAATAATGATAAGAATAGGATCACTGTCATAATTAACATCTGGTCCCTTATTGTTTTGCCTACCCACTTTTGACTTCATCATTTTGTAATGTAACAGTGCCTGCACTATGCTGTAATGCACTGCATATGGCCAAGACATCAACAATTATGTCACAAACCAAGAAATCAATAATGTTTATTTTTGTTTATGGCGTTAACTGTGAACTTGAAGCCATAAACTTGAAGTTTATGACTTTGTAATGTAACAGTCCCTTATTGTTTATTTTTGTAATGTAACATTAAGGCCAAAGTCTATTTTAGTGAGGAAAGCAAGATAAACTATGCATGAACTTGCTGTTTATCCATAAAACAATGGAAACTATGAATTGGCTTCTATGTATATTCTATGTACTTGCTAATATTAGAACCATGATGCTGCATATCCAAGTACAGCCCTCCTTTCCTTCTAGTGCAGGTTTTATTTTATCTTCTTTTTTCTCTCTAAATTGTTGCTGTCTTCGTGGCAGCAGACTTGTAGCAGCAGCGACCATGCTATTGCGCTATTCTTCCCCCTTTTTTTTCTCAGTTTTCACTTTTATATATATACATTGTTTTCGTTGTTTTGCTAGTAGACGCTGCTGTAGTTGTTGCGGCAGCCTTACCTAATGTAGTCGTCGGTCAATCATGATCGTACAACATGGGGCAGCATAAGGGCAAAGCGAGTTTTCCGAGGAACGCCATTTACTGACTCAGTTTGGATTTGCATATCGATAAAACGATGATCGATTGACAATTGACGGATTCCTCTAATGTTACTTCTTGGAGTAGTTTATGTATGCCTTATCATTTTCAATTATAATCACTACAACTTAATATCATTATCTGGTATATTCAGTATTTGTCCAAGTAAGATTTATTTCTCTGAGAATTCATTTCACTATTAATGCAAGCGACAATTTTTGTTAAATTATAGCGAATTCACATTCAATTTCTTCTATACAGTTCCAAAAAAAAAAAAATAGTCTTCTCACCACTTGACTTTATTTGGGATTGCAAATCTAAACGTATATAAATCAAAAATGTAAGAATATGGACTGTTACACATGATTACTTAGCAAATCAGCTTTCCATCCATGTCTGGAGTTCTCAATTCGCTTAAATTTCATAAGTTGCATGTAAAATCTTCATATAACAATATCCTAACCCCCTTTTCCCATACACATAAATTGAACTGACAGAAAACTTTTATTGATAAAGTTTTTACATAGTTTGATTAAATCCAAAGTCATACTAATCATATCAAGAAGTAAATTAGTGAAAAAATGGGTATGTACAAAGCTTAAGTTCTGGAAATGAGGATCTATTTGCAGCAAGGCTTTTATTTCTACTATTCTCAAATTCCTGAATCACCCTTTCAATTACTCAAAGCTTACATCTTCATTTCATTTTAGTATGCATCCAAGACTCATTCTCATAAAAGTTTTAATAACCAGTTCCTCCTGAAATACAGATCACCATGCTATTTAGACTTTGTGTATCCATTTCAACTAAGATTGGTTGGATTCACCTACTTATTATTTTAATTATCACAGGTTTAACTTGTCGTTAATATAACTTCTCAAGTTAAATATTTTCTTCAAAACACTTTGGATTGAGCTCTAATGAACATAAATAAAATTTTCAAATCGTAATGTTATTGACTAAAAAGATAAGTGTTTATTCAAAAGTCGTCGATCGAATATTCAATAAACCAAGGATGTGAAGCATTTCATTTTTTTGGCTGTTTGTTTTATAATATGCTTGATTACATACATCCAGACACTTTTTTGTAAATGGTTCTACAATTAGTGTATTCATCTCTTAACCTATAAAGATGCAGTTGATGATATTTATGGTTTTCAAATCATATGTTCATCGTTTATTTATACTACAATTGATTTCTTGGAACTTCTAAATTCAAAAATAGATGATCAAATATTCAAATAAACCAAGGGTGTTAAGAGCATTGTTTTTTGCCCCAAAATGAAATGTTAATTTTTTTTTGTGCATCATGCGACTGTTTTTTTTTTTTTACTCTAATGTAATTTTATTTTTGCTCTCACCTGAAAAAATATTTATATTGTTTTGATGCTTCTCATTTGAAAGAAAATAAGTATTTGCCTTATATATTTTGCCAAATCATTTTGGGGTGCTAATCTCATTTTTCATGCTATGAACATACATGAAACGGGCATCTTCTGTCATATGCAAATGCCTACATTTGTACTGAGATGATTTGGCCAAAGTTACGCTATTTTATATCAAAATTCTTAAAAAATATATCCAAAATCTGCTGTCTTATAAATTTTTGTTTCATTTTATTTGTTTTTTTAGTTAACTTTGAACTCAATGTTTGTTCTCATAACTTTTAAGCACGAGTCTACCGATTTCTTCAACACTGATTTTATGACTGACTCATCTATTATTGAAAATGATGAAAATCATATATTGGAATCAATGGTTATGGATACGGTTGAAGCCACTATCTATTGGTTTCTATGTTTATGGAAAGATACAGAAAAAAAAACTTAAAGAAATTTAATGTTTTATTGCAGTAGCATGCACAGTTTGCTCTTATGTGCTAAAGTGACTTGATTCTGGCCCTTATGTGCTAAAGCAGCAGTTTGCTCTATATAAGGTGACTTGATTCTATCCCTTATGTGCTAAAGTAGAAGTTTTGAATCAATAATCATTACTATAATTAATCATCAATTATAATTTAATATGTAGCATATATTGATTTGTTAGATGCCGTTTTTAAAGGAAATCCATTCATATCAATGTCAAGCCAACAATGTTACTGCATGAACTTTTTTAAAAAAGAAAACAAAACCTTTGTTTTTATAGTAGTCAAACTTTGATCTTTTCAACCCTACCATTTTCTAATAATCTGCCATTTTCATCAATACGTTCTTATAATGAACTTGGATGAATTTTTAACATTGGTATTGTCAATGTCACTCATGATCTAAGACAGCAATTTTCTCTTCTCTCCATGATAATGTTTCTGAATAAATTCTAAAGTAGACAACTCTAGATCTGCCATTTTCATCAATAAGTTCTTACAATGAACTTGGATAAATTTTTAACATTGATATTGTCAATGTCATTCAGGATCTATATGATACCAATTTTCTCTTTACTCCATGATAATGTTTCTGAATAAATACTAAAGTAGACAACTCTAAAATTTTGGGAATGGTTTTGGTTTCAATGCATTGCTACATGTTATTTATATGGTATCTTATATTTGCATGCAACTATATTGTTGAGTCGTCAACTTTAAGGGAAAAAAAAGGACAAAAATTTATGGTGTTGTAGCCAGTCTAAACGCAAATAAGCTTAGTCATCAACTAATTTGTAAAATGTAAATAACGCATATGATGCATCATAGGTTACCCAATCCAAAGCCAGTCTAAACGCAAATTAGCTTAGTCATCAACAACACGTGACTGAAGGCTCTAAACGGCTGTTTTGATGGTCTTATCCCATAACCAAGCCAAACATCATTAGAATAGAACCATCAAAATATTTTTCGAAATTAAATCATATATTACCTGTGTCGTATGAGCACGAGGAGTCTCTGAATGTGGTGCATTATCGATCCTCTTTCCATTCGTGTTCTGTAAAATGTATAATGTTAAAGACTATAACTTACTGTAACATATCATATATTCATAAATATGGCTAACTATCTATAACTTACTGTAATGACCAATTTAGTTAACTCTTCTACTTTAGCCGTCAAGCTAGCAACTTGGTTTTCCAATACAGACACCTTTTTTGAATTGCTTGCACGAATACCAATTCGAGATGGTACAATGCCAAAGCCTAGTCCTCTCACTCTTCCCTTATGCTCGGTGCCAGAAACCTTCGACACTCCATCTTCACCTATCGATGACACTCCCTGAGAGCTATGAGTGCTACTCTTATGCTCTTCTATCTTAGCCTGCAGATTTCTGTAAAAAACAAACATTAAAAAATGAAATATGTACTGCTGCTAACTATCTAGATTGGCATGTAATCCAGTAAACTAATGTGTCCACTATAACAGAGACTATATTGTTAGAATTGCAGAAAATCCTTTGACACTCTTATTCATATGATCATAAAGTATTTCCAACTAATAAAAACTAATTATGGTATCAGTTATTCACCTCCAGAATCATCATCTTCATCACAAAAAAGAGAAAACGGAAGCATGTATGTAACAAAGTTACAATATTAATATAAATAAATTCTTACAATGCAGTTAGCCACAACAGAATTCGGCGGCTGTCCATTTTTTTTGATGTGGGCTTTGCACCATAGATCGTCTCGGCTAACATCCGATGTTCCACTTTCCATTTTCTACCCAAAAAAAAAAAAGTAAGAAACGAGGAATATATATATATATATATATATATATATATATATATAATGGATGTAAACATAACCCAAACATGCATTTTCTTACCATTTCTTCTGCTAACCTTGCGTAGCCCTTTCTACCCATTGTGTGTGGAGTTTTGTTCTTTTCTCTAATTGCTTTGAATTTATTGCTGGTTTGCTACACAAGACAATTTCGTTAGTAAAATGTAATTTACATTTGAATTTATAACCGATAAATCTTATTACCTCAAAGTTTTCTGATAGTTTTTCCTTTACAAAGTCATTCCACTCTTCATCACTCTTTATGTTAACTGGTTTTAGCATGGCTAACCTAGAAGAAGAGTCGGGAGAAGCAGACGCCAATTTAATAGCAAAAACCAATCTCGATTTTGACTCTTTCCATCGTGCTCCCATCATCTGAAACAGCAAGTCCTTGTAAACTGTATCTACCTTGAATCTCGTCTGCACAGCAGAAACAGCAATAAAAACGCATCATATTATTGAAAGACTTCATGATGTATTCATAGTTGCCTTTAGAAAAAAAAATGTATAACTAACGAATTGCTTTGCATGTTCGTTAGATTTAATCTTCTAATGCCATTGATAACAAATGCGTAGATACACCACCTACACAAAGGGAAACAGCATGCCAGTAAAAAAAAAAATTGATCGACTATATGCAAACTAAATACGCAAAAGGCTAAGCCAACTATATGAAATACATATTATCCATCCAAGGCATTCTCTAAATACAGGTGTGGTTTCTTTGAAGGAGAAAGTTTTAGATATATATAAAGATTTGGATAAAAACAAAAGTACTTTGACCGAAATAAACAAAATTACACTGAAACATGTTCAATAAGATTGACAATCATAATAAATAATATATTAGAAAAAAAAACAGAAAGTAGAAAAAGGGAAAAAAGAAAAGAAATTGAAAAGACAGCTCCCTAATGATTGTACATGGGTGAAATAACTGACAAGCGAGATCAGTAGATCTTCATATATATATAGCGTACAGAATTGATACCAAGCAAAGCGGCATTTTGAACCAGTTTATAGTTTATTATCCAAGTAGATATAAGAAACAAATTGATTATGTATCGGATCGTTGATCAAAGGATCAAGGTTTGAATTTAATCCATGTTTTGGTATATTACTATTTAATCCTGCACATCAAGCTGAAATAAAATTGGCCTAGTTGCATATAAGAGTTAGTTTTTTTTCTTTTTCCATTTCATTGCTATTGTGTAAATCAAAAGGACAATATCTAATTGTACTTTCATGCACTGCTGCAGATTCTATCATAAGCCAAATTAAAATGATAGATGCATGATATGTGAAAATTCTATTAGCTTAAGCTTGAATGAAGAATTTTCACCCACTCGATATCACACAAAAACTTGAAATTACGAAATATGCATGTATTAAAATTGTAGTCGTCTTTATGGTAACTATAAATTAAGAAAGGAAGATGGAACTTTTTACCCGCTAAGCTATTTGGATTGTCTCCCAACCACTAAATAACCAAACAATTGCTATTAATAATACATATTAAAATAACAATGATTTAATTTATTCATCCGCAAGTGGTAGCCAAATGATTTATGCAGGTTTCACAGGGGTAGATACCTATATATATGTGCATTCCTTGAATTGTGAGGTAAGCAAACACTTCACTTATTCAAATACATTTAGTATACCATACCCTTCAATAAACTGATAAACATACATTTAGAATCAAATATATCATAATCTTTTAATGTCTTTGAGGACAGTACTCTTGCTACGGATTTGACCCAACATGCTAACATGCTAACAGTAAAGAGTATTTAACTTCATTAGCTCAAGAGTACTCTTTCCTTTCAAGTTATATCTAGCAAAAGGTTAATAAAATTCTCACAGAGACCAATCTCTGCTGATATGGTCCCAAAAAACATGTGAAACAGTAAGGGTCTCCGATTAATTTCCAAAAAGGCTTGCATTTATATTTGAACTAATAATATAGGCCTTTGTTTTGAATCTTCTGATGATTTTAGTTTATGAATATATGCAAAGCTAATTACAAATTCCATGAAATGTCTGTGCTCTAGTTCATCCACTGCCATAGTAATTTATTTGACCGACATTAAAATAGCTTCTACATTAAAACAAAATTGAGAACATCTTCTACATTAAAACAAAACAGTTTCATAAATAATAGTTTCGTACTGATTTGAGAACAGCTTCTACAGTAAAACAAAATTGAATCTTAAATTCATTTCATCACAGATTTAAACAGGATGGGGATTAATCGAAATCGAGCAAACAATTACAACAAAGGAAACGTAGGGTTTTGAATTTTACCTGTTACCAGAACGCCGACACGAAGTGGATCGATTTTGAGACTGGAGATTGAACGTTGGCACGAACTGAGAGCTCCTGGACGGATCGATTGAATGAGATGTCGAATGGCGGCGAATCGATTGAAGACAGAGGAAACGTGGGATCGCAAATTAGGGTTACGAAGTGGAAAGCTTTTAGGATTACAGATAGATTGATAAAGTTTCACGAAACAGAAGGGTTAAAAACTTAAACCCGTTATTACTTAGTGGAGTGCTCCTGGACGGCGTATATACTTTTGAAATTCAATAATACGTTAAGTATACTTTTGAAATTGAGTTGCTGTAGTGCTCCTGGACGGCGTGACTAATTGCATAGGAATGGAATCATTTAATTTACTAATTTTTATTACTTAGTGGAACTAAATTATGATTATCAAATATCATACATTAATAAATATTATGCTAATTACTTAGTAAAATATAACTCATTATTTACTAATTTTTATTGATTACTTGTTATTTCGGAACTATTATGTTAATCATATAATTTTCAAATATTATAACTCATATAATATAACTCATAAATATAACTCATAAATATTATGTTAATCATTTAATTTTCAAATATATACACATATATATATATATAAAAACTATTATGCTTATACTTCTTATATTACAACCGAATATTACTTGGGGAAAAAATAATTTTCAAAAGTACGTTATTCGCAACAGGCTTTACCACTTGCAAAAAAATTACAGTTGTCGCAACTGGTAAAGACAGTTGCTAAATATATATTTCTTGCAACTAGTTTGAAAGTGTAGTTGCAAATAATATTCCTATTGCAACAGGAATGGAATTCCAGTTGCTAAAAGTATGTTTTTGCAACAGGCACGAAATCGCTGTTGCGAAAAATATGCTTTTCGCAACAGGAAGAATAAGCCTGTTGTTAAATCTTATCTATTGCAACAGCAATAAAAGGCCTGTTGCTAAATATCATTTACTGCAACTGACATTTGAAGCCTGTTGCAAATAGCTAGTTGCAATAGGGTATTTTTCTTGTAGTGGGTATTAACAGAATGAGAAATACAACCGACACTTGCATTCTTATTCTTCATATTGTACAATGGACTCAGTAGTAATGTAATGGGTTGTAACTTATCTTAGCCCATTTTGTCTTTTGACTATTACTCGTGTATTATAAATACACAGTATGCCTGTACATTTTGAGTTAATCAATAATACAAAAATTTAGTCTTTCTACACAAACCTTTCTGCAATCATTTTTCTGCAAACTCTATTTGTCAAATTAGGGGGAAAAAGTGTGGATCTTGGTCAGAGTTTCGACGAGGAGGAGGAGCCGTGATGGTTTCTGGTCGCACGCTTGGATCTAAAATGGGAAGAGACCAGTGGAGGTTCTGCGAAGAAGAAGGCGCGAGCACTGAGATGAAAAGGGGAAGGACGGACATTTTTGTTGCGTGATTTAAGAAGGAGAAAGCTTTATTTTTCCTTTATTGATTTTCAAATTGGACATTTTTCTGGGGTGATGAAGATAGGAGAAAGGGAAAACGTGGATAGAACTTAGAAGGGGCCGCCATCTGTCGGTTTCAGATTTATCATAAAACAAGTGTCTGAATGGTTCTTATTCTATTTACAGGAATATTATTTTCTTCCATTTTAAGTGATAATTCAATTATATTAATTAATTAATATACAACCTAAACGAATACAAATGAAGTTCGGGACAAGAGACACAAACCAAATAAATATAGATAGGATACAGATCGAGATTCGCAAAAAAAACACTATCGAAATTCGCCTGTTTTTTGCCCTAAACTTTTAGATTTGGGACAACAAACATTCAAATTTCGCAAAACGGAAAAATAGCTTCATTCCTAGAACTACGTCCAGTATTTTTAGTTTGAATTCGCTTGAATTCTGACATTGTTTAATTCTTGTCAATTTATTTAAATGTTTAAAAAATTTACAGCGAATGAAACATATTTTCGTATTATGTTATGAAGTTTATTTCTTCGCTATGTCTAGTTACGCGTGTCTCGAATATTAATTTCATAATCTAATTCATATTTTTAAGTTTTTTAATGCCAGTTATGATATATCGATTAATGTTACCGCACATTGATCGCCTAACTTGGTTCAAACGAAGCGAACGAACTTATATGTTTTCGTTATATAATTATTTCGATTGTTACAAGTTTAAATTCAAGTTGTAAACAAATATTTTACAAACTATCGATTTCGCATTTTTCAATTAAACAAGTTCTATATTATTAATTATTGTTTTAAATTGGTTTTTCTGACAACTTACATGTTGTCTTAGTTTATATTTGAAACCCCAATTCATATTGTCGATTTAAATTGAAGCTTCAAGTTTCTAAATTTAGTTATAATTATAAATATTCATTCAAATTTCAATAAACTTCGTACATTTAAACGTTAAAATTATCGGTTCGTTACATTCTCCCCCGCTCAGCGCTTTTCGACCTCGAAAAGGAAACGTCGTACAAAATTACGTCTTCATATACAACTATTCAACTACCTTTACTTAATTTGAAACTTATTAAAAAGAAAATTTAAGTTATAGAATTTTAAAACTCAAAATTTTTCTAACATCCAAATTTTACGAAAAATTTGGACATCATCTTCTTTGTACGGCTTCCCCGGAAAAATTTACAAAATCAACATACATCTCATCCACAAGATGAAGCATCCCTATTTAAGGGAAACAAAAATAAAAACACCCCAAATATTGAATTTAATTCGAAATACATACCTTAGTTAGCATTTTTAAGCATATATGCTTATTTTTATTAGCAATTAGCGCAAAAACAAGCTCTACAAGCAAAGCATGCCATTAGAACCCACTAAATTCTCAACAAACAAATGAGAATCATGAAAATATATAATACATAACTATAGGCAACTTATAACATACACTAACATGTCATAATAGTAACAATGAAAATGAAATAAAACAGTTACCATATCAATTGGCTACATTCTCATACACAAACCTTTGCATTATATTTGCATTTCGTTCATTGTCATTTACGTTATTCATATTGAGTTTGTTAAATTAATTCTCATTTCAATTCACAAAATCTTTTGCAAATCATCCAAATAAATGTTAAATTTGGTTACATTCAATTTGTTTGTCATTCATTTTATTAAATTTCAGCTTACTAACAATTTTATTTGATTGTTGTACATTTACATTTTGCATCACATTCGTTTCACTTACATACAACTATTTATTTTAAAGTTACTAATTTCACTCTCGTAGATTCTTTCCAACTTATCTCACTTATTAATTTTCATTCCATATTTGGTTTTAATCCAAGTCAAGTTTATTATATATATATATATATATATATATTATTTATTTCAACTTATAAATTACATTAGCTAGTTTAATTATGTTTTCTTTCATTCAACATTCATTGTTGTCACTTTTATTCTTCTTGGGTCTATCTCAATTAATGCTAGATTTTAAATTTTTACTTAGTTCATTTTATTTTGGTTTCACTATATACATATTATTAGCATCCATAAATTTCCATTCATTTCACTATTCGTGTAGCGAATTTACATTCAGTTTGTTTGTCTTAATTCGATTTACTTCATTTCTATTTCTTATACTTCATTTCATATATTTACTCCCAATTAATAATTCAAATTCATTTACTTCTTTTAAGTTCATATTTACTTACAATTTAGTATTCTCATACATATACATTTTTTATTATACGTTTCAAACATTCACAAAATAGATTTAAGTATCAGTTCAATGTCTCAACTGGAAATATATATTAATTTCACTTTCGAAACCTGAAAATAAATATTGATGATGTTGTAATCATCGCTAGAATTATTCTCAAGGGACTAGAGTGCGATTTTGTATTTATCCAGTACATCTAGGATTTATAACATACGTTGGCCAGGCATATATTCGAAATCTTGACGTACCCGATAGTCCAATTTTGACGTTCAGTTAAACATCGTCCAGTCATTAATAACTTGATTATTTTTAGATAACGGTAGATGGTAACAACGCTCGTAACATGTCCTATTGAAACCAATAAATAACCCCTCACATGTGAAATTATAGAAGATCTCCCTTAAGATCAAATAATTCCATCGAATGGAGTGTGACTGTATGTGTGATAACATCTGCTATACCAGGAATATCAATGAACCCAATTCTTGCAATTGCTCAGGATACCCTCTTTTAGCTTCTAGGCCTATTTCTTAGTTCAAGATCCCTCTTACTAACTGGAATAAAAGAATTAGTAGATTTGTTTCGCCCAAAATGGGCTGGGATTATAAACTTATAATCATGGAATCAACTCGATCATCAGATTATAAGTTCATTTCAATTTTTCATGCTTCAGAAGTAGCATATTGCTCCATGGAGCTAAGGTCCAAAATATGGAATAAACAAGTGTTTCCACGACTCTACCACCCGGCCAATTCTGTTCTACTTAATCCGTTTTTCATGGCCACATATCTTTACGGCTAAGGAATGGGAAATTTTTCCCCTGTTACATGAATCAATATTTCATTTCATTCAGGAAAAGCCATCTCTTTATCCACAATGTCTTTTCCATTTGATTCAATAGTGTTCTGTTAGATAGGAAGAAATTTGATACATACTGATAACACTTGGATGGAGTATTAGAACGGAAAGATCCACTAGATAATGAACTATTAGTTTTAAGCCATCTCTAGTAATGAATCAAAAATTCGAAGTGCTTTTTTTGCGTATTCTTGATGAACCAGTGTTTAGATATAGATGTAGAATAATTTATTTGGAAAGTAATAACCCCCTTTGACATCTCCTCATCTGCAAAGAATTCTCGATGTGAAAACATAGGGACAAAGGGCTGATCTTTGAATAGGAAAAAGAATGGATCTGTAGGGTCCCAAATGAATTGGCTTATTTGAAAAAACCTTGTTTTTTGTACAATCTATCTCGTGTCTAGTACTGCATGGTTCTACTCTGCAAGACATAAGTGAACAAATATGTTACCTACAAGATTTGCAGAACTATTCTTCAAAAAACCAGCTTATCAGATCTAGTTTGAGGCGGATATTAATGAAGAGAGGAAGAGAGTCAGGTTTCTCTTTAATAGAGCAAGTTCATATAGAGGAGTTTTAACAGCTATAATGATAGCTTTAATAAAGCAAGTCACATATGCTGTAACAGCCCGCATTTTACGTATTAAAATATCGTAAAATATTTTTATTTTAATCCCCGAGGGTTAGATCATTCTTATAATTTAATATGTTGTTTATAGGGATGTGAGACATGTCCACTATTTTTACCAATTTTGTTTGTGACCATTTTACCCCTGTCAGTCTTGTACACGGTATAATTTTTGACTGGGATCGAATCAGCTGTTGAGATCTATTGAAGCACCCCACCCTCCATTAAGGTCACTCACAAGGGACTGCCTTAACTTTGGTGGAGGTTTGTAAGTAAAAGTCACAGATAAAACACAAGACAGATATAAATACATATATTTATAAGCAGCGGAAAACAACAGACTTTTTATTTCATAAATACGTGTTCATACAAAACATTTTCATAACTGTCATAATAACTCCCAAAACATTACATCATCATTTCTGTATTGGTTATTAAATAAAGAAGCATAAAACATAATTAAAACTGCATAAATCCCCATGATTGTGTCCAACAGCCATAGCCAAAGCAAGAGAGTCCAAACCGTACATCTACTATCTTGAAGCTTTTAAAGAATCTGATGAAGCTGGGTTGTTTCCTCCCTGTGGACCTGGGGGGGGAACGGAAGAAAAGAAGACGAAAGAAAACAGGGTCATACATAAAGCCTGGTGAGTCTAGTGACTCTTCAGTATGAGAATAAGAATAAGGGCATGATAGGTATAAGCTGGAAACAGGAGAGTATCATAAACTAAGATGAAGTAGTTTTGAAACGAATATACTATCGCACCCCACATTATATCTTTGCACCTACATGCATTAGTTCTAAACTGGCACCCCATGCTGAGGGTGAAGTGATCCCATTATTCTAAAGATCGGCTCCTACTCGCATAATTACATGTGTCTTACGGCCCCCAAATATTGTAGATACCTATGCTGGCCCCACCATGGGGTGTATCAAGTCCCATGGTGGCGACCCGACACAACACTAGAATGCATAGGTTATACTACTGGTGCCCCCAATGCCCTGTTTGTCTGCTCCGAAGTGTGTGCACGCCCGCACTCTGTTAGAACCCACACTGTTGCACCCACCGCCGTCGCTTTGACCGCTTATAATCAGCCCAGTAATCGTGCCCCACCCTGCCTAGTTTCAGGGTACCATGATACCTAATTGGGTTACTGTTGAAATGGGTCCCCGTTACTAGGGTTTTCTAGTCAAACATGTTAAGCGGTTAAGTGTCTGTATTTACCTAACCCCACCCATCAATTTCATTAACATGTTGAATTGGTTAAGTGTTTTAGTTAACTTAACCCTACCATCCTGACTTGTCTGTCCTTAGCCTTTTAAAGCACCGACCACTCACATTAGACAGATATTGTTACGGTTACTGGATGTGCCAGTCGGTTCCGGGCAGATTTACCCCGTAACTCAGTCTAACCTCGGGTCCTTATTGGGCTCAATGCTTAACCACCCACATTGGATAGGTATTGTTGTGACTACTGGACAGCCGGGCGGGTCCGGGCAGATTTACATCACAACTCAATCCAACCTCGTGTTAAGCATATTCGTATTTTCTAAATTTATATATTTGTCTTTATTACTGAATATATGTAAATTTGTCAACAATTAAATGTTATGGACCACTTTCCAAGTTTAACATTTTTGGTATAAGAATTTATACCGTTTAAATGCCACCAATTTTGGCATGTGACAAATATGCCAATTTCTTATATTTTTATGTCAAGTTTTACTAATATCCCCAACATTACCCCGTTTAAACATTAGGCTAACAATCTTAGCCTAATTTTCGTTCGCATAGTTTTAGCATATAATATTAGGCTAAAAACTTAGCCTAATTTAGCGCACACAAATAGGCATAAGGGAATCCATAAACATAAACATAACATAGGTGTAAACTTGGCATTTTTGGCATAGTCAATATGAACATCATAGGTGTAAACTTGCAAAATAGCCAACATGAATGTCATAGATGTGAACTTGCAAAATAGTCAATATACATATATGTGAATTTGCGACATAGCCTAAATCAATTTACATATATGTGAATTTGCATTGAAATAAGGGTCTAACAAAATAGGTGTCACATGAATTAGCATATGATTTAGACAACATAAGTCTAAACTTGTTTTTGGATCTAGGCATAACATCGAACATCACTAGCACATGACAAGAATATGACATTTTCATAAATATGTATAACTTTATGACAAGGGTGTGAACTAGATCCAATCGCATGTCTAATTACAACATGAAACATGTACTAAAGTGAATCTTGACATGGATCCAATTAGGAACTTGCAACTTTTGTATAAACATAGGGGCATGTATATGAACATAACCATTTAGGCATAAAGATTCTAGCATAAAGTATATACATGAGGTTCTAATCACAAAAACCTATATAATCACATAAACATGAACTACACAACTTTCTTGTGATGTTGTTGTCATTCTAAAAGTACAATAGGATCAACATCAATCTTAATTATACCACAAACATCCCAATTTCATTTGCAACACAATCATTTCAATACATAGATATGAATTAACATCGTCGTTACACAATAGCACAATTCCACTTCCAATTTACATCGAATCAAGTCTTAGTTTATTCTCATCGGAAAAATCACTATACTTACAACGAACGACGAACTTGGATTCTGGATTCTAAATTCTGAATTTGATATGCTTTCCTTTGGGTAGACTAACGTTGTTTTGATTCATGTTTTACTTTAGTATTGGCTTGTCTCTAAGCTTTTTAACTGACGGCCACTCCTAGTTTCTTTCCAGCAGCATGACGGCTTTAGTATTATATTATTTGTGTGAATTTAGGGTTAGACTTGAGTTGTATTTATAGAATTTTAATCTAATTAGAGCCATCGATGAAACCAGAATGAATCCATACCATCCATCTCAAGAGAAGCCAATCAGAAAGTGACATGTATGCCCTAGTGACTCAGCCAAGCCTCAGAAATCGACCAGAACCTGACCAGGCCAACCAGGGCCTGACCAACAGGTTTACTAGCCTGGGTGCACTTGGCAGGTGCACCAGTGCTAAAATTGTACTGGCGCACTTCCCAAGTGCGCCAGTGCAATTCTGTTCTTGCGCACTTCCCAAGTGCGCCAGTGCATTCTAGCCCGTTTTTTGGTTTTTCTGCCCAACTTCGTTCGTCTATATCTTCTTCATACGGTATCCATTTTACGCAAACTTGGACTCTATCTCAAGCAGAATTTCAAGATGAACGCAATGGCATAACCCATTTCCCTTAATTCCATCATTTAGAATTAATTATACTTTAATTTGTTATGTTACAGTTAACAGAAAATTCGGGGTGTTACATTTATGCTATTGGAAAGGAAATGATGTTTCCTTTCCGTAGAGTGGTCACATTAAAGATTTGTCTCAGCGGTTTGGGAGGAATCGTTGTTTTAAAATTTAACAGTTAGTTGTTCAGGTTTTTAAGCCATAATGGGCTGATTTGGAGAGGCCCATTAGTGGGCTGTTGGAAAGCTATAAATAGGGGGTAGGAGGTATGGAGAATAGTTTACTTTCTCCATTCTAGGAGGTATGGAGAATAGTTTATTTTCTCTATTCTCTCATTTAGAAGAGTTAGATTTCCTCCATTCTCCATTCTCTTCACCTTTCCACCATTAAAGCTTAGAGAATCGAAGTCTATGTTGTCTGAAGCTAGATCTACGCCATTCAAATGGAGAGTTCATCGAATCGAAGAGTTTAGAGAAATTTTTCGTTGTCCAGATCTAGATCTAAGTGTTTTTGGGTTGTTTTGGAGAATTGGTTAGTGATATGCATCTCTCACATGGATTTAATCAAGTACATTAATTCATATGATCTTAATTTCATCATTTTTAAGTCGTTTTCCTTAGATCTACACCATAGTAAGTTTATTTTCATACGAATCGCCATAAGATCTAATTTAGCAACTTAAAACTGGTAACTTGTATTGTATTTCATATGTTTATGCAAGTTAGATCCATAATTTAGTTCATATGCTCATTTGTCATGATTTTTGTGATGTTTGCATAATTTTGATGAAAATCGTCATATTCAAGTTGTTAGTGATTTCGTATCATGATTATGGTTGAATTGGATGAATTGGTTGAGTGGATTTCGTCGATCTTGTAATTTGACGAAGTTTTGGTTGAATTTAATAAAGGATTGGACCGGTACAGGACACGGGTCAGTCGTATAGTACGATTGAAGTATAAGATGTAGTATTGGTCATGATAGGGTTGGGTCGATCGAGCTCCCAGGGTCGGGTCAGTCATGCACCAAGGGTTGGGTCACTCGGTCATACAATATAAGGGTCGGTCGGTCTTGAAGCAATGCGGTCGGTCGTGCAAAGCATGGGTGGTTGGTCAGTCAACAAAGCAATGGGGTTGGTCGCGGATGGGGTCAGTCACTAGTGGGGTCGGTCGGTCATCGGAGGGAGTCAGTCACGGGGGGGAGGGGGAGGGGTGGTCAGTCACTAGAGGGGATCTGTCAGTAGAGGTCGGGTTGGTCGGTTGTGGTTTCGGGTCGATCTGGAGGAGCTCCGGGTCGGTCGTGATGTTTGTATGAGTCGGCCTATTTCCGTATAAATTTGTTGAATACTATGAATAGATGATGGAACTTATGTTGATGTTATTTGGTTCATTAATATTGTGACTTCGAAGTAAATTCAAGTAGGAATATTCGAAGCGTTGAAATGTGTTCACTGATCAGTATAGAACAACGAACGAGGTGACAACTCAAAGGTTGGGAATTGGTTGGTAATGGTTGCTTGAGAAGGTTGCTAGAGCAATGGAAAGTCATTGGATTGGATGACTAGAGATGCGGGGCCCAAGAGATTATTGTTATTGTAGGTTCTAGCAGGCTCAAAGCAGGGGTACAATAGGGGAAGCTAAAAGACCAGAAGGTTGTTGGTCGAGTACCCTAGGTATCGTTCAAAGGCCTAAGTACGTATCGTTGAAAGACGTACAGAGATTCTGCTGGAACCGTGGTTACCATTAGCCCTTGACATATGGCAAGGTCAGCCGTCATAAGATTAACAATAGTTTTGAAGAAGGATTGGCGGTGATAGGCAGAGTCAGTCAAGGATGGTTGGTTCTTCTGCTTCTACCATCTCACGTAGATTGTCCAACGTCGAAGGAGATGTTTCTTGGGTGCTTGTCTGATATTGGTTTAGGCCTCTAGGGCTCGTGCTTAAGGGATGTTGAATTCGATTAGGATGGTTTATGTGAGATATATAATTTGGATGCTATGAGTGTTATGGTTCGATTTCTTCTGATTATCATGAATGAATGGTTGTTCTGATTTCCATAGACGTATGGTTGAAATGTGTTTTGTAAAGGACTAGTGTTTTCCGCACTGGTGGAAAGGGTACCGAGCGCAGAAAGAGGAAGCCGGTTCACTAATCTAATGCTACAGATGATAAAAAGCTTCAAAGCACTTTAAAAAGAATTGGAGTGAACAACATTCCTGCTATTGAGAAAGTTAACATTTTTCAAGATGATCCTGTCATCCAATTTCTGAATCCTAAAGTGCAAGCTTCAGTTCAGGCAAATACATAGGTTGTCTATGGCACTTGCCAGACCAAAAGACTGCAGGATATTCTGCCATCCATATTCAACCAGCTAGGTCCAGATAACCAAGAAAATCTAAAGAAATTAGCAGCACAATTCCAGAAATAGGAAGCTAAAAATGCGGATGCAGCGCCCGCAACCCAAAACGAGGATGATGATGATGATGTTCCGAATCTAGTACCTCGAGAAACTTTTGAAGCAACAGCTGAAGAAGGAAAGCCAACTGAAGAAAAAGTAGCAGCATAAGCAAGAGCTTTTTGTCTTTGTTTTTTCCTTTCATTCGGTTTGATTTCCTGTTTGCTCTTGCTTGAATGTACTATCAAAAATATTATTTTGCCAAATTGATTTTGTTTATTTATGTTTGTTATCCGTGTCAAAAAAGAAAATCGTTTTAATAGTTAGTATCTTTTCTTTTGTCATCGGTCAAATTGTGGAAGTCAATGAAACAAGGTTTCTCTACTGTTGTAGGTAGATTTGATGAGGTACTAATTCATATGCTATAAAGCGGTTGATATTGAAGTGATTTGAAGCTCTAATGTTCCATTTATTTATTTGTCTATAGAATTGATGAATTTATAAGTTACTTGTACTATGATATTGGATGTTTCTTAATGTTACGTAAGTGCTACATTCTGAATGGTTTGAAAGCTGCATGCTGAACCGCGTTAACTATAGACATGTGTATTGTATTTATATTATAACTGTTAGCTGTATATACACAAACACACATATAAGCATTTTTTTATCATATTAGGATGAAATCCGGATTAGTCTAATTTTTTTTCTTGAATTTAAGACTGATTACAAACCTTATTTCGGTCTTTAGAAATTCAGTCTAAAAGTTGTTGAGACCGAAATATCAGTTTACAAATTTTGAGACTGAAATGTCAGTCTTAACATTATTTAGGACTTGAGATATAAAGACAGAGGGTTTCAGTTTTTAATGGGTCTTTAGACGTTGTTTAAAGACTGAAATGTTTCAATAGAAACTGATTTTGTCAATCTTTAAATCAATATATTTTTGTAGTGTATTTTTGCTGGAAAAAATGCAGTGGTTTTCTAGTGTATATTCTTTAAGAGATGCAATGTGGACTACTATAAAATGCAGAGAATGCTGATCGCATTCTCAAAAATTTGAATCCTATTCTTCCTCTTCTCAAAAAACATATCTGCTATGCTGTTTTCAACACAGAGTGACGTACTTGTTACAGACACAGTTTTTTGCAATACGTTTTCATACATATATCCAACATATAGTTACGATAAAAGTTTTGCAATACTACCGGATACTAATCTGAATCATGAAGAAATAACTTTGGTGAAACCGTGCAGGTACAGTGCTTTCCAAACCGGCGCACATATTGTTAGGTGTGGCTAACATTGGAATAAAATGGGTGTGTGGATTGAACGGAGGAATAGTCCCACATCGCCGGAAAATAGAAAAGCTTGTGGCATATGTATGGTATTGGTGGCACGTAACATTGAGGATTACTTTTGTTACATTATATGTTTGCCAATACTAGATTATATGCTCGATGAGTGGTGGTAGGGAATGTTTAGTCAGGAAGCCGACAAAGGAGACTTCAACATTTTGACCCCGGCTAGACACGGTGAAGCACATACAAACAACGGGTACGGATGGAATGCCGAAACTTAACATGATATCAGAGCTCCATGGTTCGAGGGGACCAGTATGTGTAACATGACCGAAGCATGGCTCCAAATAGGCTTGAGCATGAGATGCTTGTCAAAGTGGAGATACAACGGTAAAACAGCCTGGCACCACTACTTATAAGAACTTGGGGTAGCAGCCTGACCAAATGCAAAGAGAACTCAATGTGTAACTCCAAGGTGACTTAAGCAATGCTCGCCAAGGTGGAGATTGTTAGGTGTGGCTCGCATTGGAATGGAGTGGGTACGTCGATTGAACAGAGAAATAGTCTCACATCGTCGAAAACTAGAAAAGATCGTGGTATATATATATGGTATTGGCTGCACGTAACATTCGAGATTCCTTTTGTTACCACATGTGCTTGCCGATACCAGATTATATGCTCGATGAGTGGTGATGGGGATGTTCAATCGCTATACCGACATAGGAGACTTCGACCGTTGACCTCGGCTACACTACAACAAAATTACCCTATTACAACGTCATTTTTACAATGGGCATATGCTGCCCATTGTAATAGATGAATATTACAACGGTCAATCCAGGACCATTGTAATAAATGCTCTATACAATGCCCTTATTACAATGGGCAATGACCGTCGATTGTAATACAATGCTATTGCAACGTTCCTTCAAAGGTCGTTGCAACAAATGCCAAATTTACAACGGTCACAAATTGTCTGCATAACTCTCGTTGTATAGGTGTCAATTTTACAACTGGCTAAAGATACCCGTTGTAATAGGAGTTAATTTTGCAACGGCCTAAAGATGCCTGTTGTAATAGGTGACAATCAATAATTGATAATTATAGTGCTTTCTTAAAACTAATACTTATTATTTATTAATATTTCATAATTAATCCTTAATAGTATTATATTAATTAAATGCTACTAATTACTAATTGTAATACTATATTACTAATCATAATATTATATTACTAGTTACTAATCATTAATAATATTATATTATTCATAAATGTTTAATATTTAACAATTAATCATTAATAATATTATTTTTATCATTTATAACTTATAATGATTATTGATAAATAATCGCTAACTACTGATTATTAAATACAATCAATATCTTAACAGGTTTAATTTTAATTACTTCCCACTTATTAGTAAGTTATATCAAGTAATTAATATTAAATATATAATAATTTATAATTAAAAATAAATATTAATAATTTGTGATTAGTAATTACTATTGAAGATTAGAAAATAAAATCTAATGTTAATTATTAACAAATGATAATTAACATTAAATCGTAATTTATATATATGAAGTAACATATGATAATTAACTTTACCAATTGTACAATAATCATAAAAACCCCGTTGTAATAAACATATGTTGCCAATTTTCAACAATCAATAATTAATAATTACAATGCTTTCTTAAAATTAATATCTATTATGAATTATATTTAATAATATTATATTAGTCACATGTTACTAATTATAATATTATATTACTAATTACTAATCATTAATAATTTTATATTATTTATTAATATTTAATAATTAATAATAATTGTTTATATTAATATTATTTAATAATTAATTATATTAATATTTAATAATATATTATTTATTATTGTGAATTATTAGTAATTAGTAAATTACGTTAATGTTTATTAACTACATTTAATAATTAATAAATATAACTAATAAATAATATCAAATAGTGAAGGTCCAAAGGGATGTTGCCAACGATATGTCTTATTATTTTGAAATTTGAATTTAAAAAATAAATGATTATAATGAGTTGTTGTAGAAAACACGTTTTAAGTATTGAATGGAATGGAAATTTTAAATGCAAACACGTTTATAATGAGTTGTTTACAAAAGGGAAAAAAATCATTGTCCGCCTTTTTTTTCTTTTCAGTACTTTACTCTTCGCTTTCTTCCTTTTCTCTAAATCCCTATTTGTCTTCTCACTCCATCAATCCTCAAAACTGCCTTGTTCCCTCCTATGGAAACTCTTAAATAATAAATGAATTTTCCGGTTACTATACAGGTTTGTATCCCCTTTAATCTTCAATAAACCTCACTTTTATCCCAAATCATAAATATGTCAATGTCAAAAGCTTCAACGGCAATCTGATTCAAAGGTTACAAGTCAAGATTCATAGCCGTAGACGGATATGGCATTCGATCCTTGCTATAAATTAGGTCTGCAATCATTCGGTTTTTAGATTGATCTACAATGGTAAGAATCTTGCAGTTGGTTAAATTATAGGATTTGAGTTATTGTTTTTTTTCAGCCCATTGAGTTACAACTAGCGATTGAGTTCTGCGTAAGTTTTACTTATATTTGAGTTTCAATTATGCGATTTTAGCTTTCAGATTTCATTATGGATCTTCAAACTGGAGTCGATCTTTTAATATTCGTATAGTACTTTTGATTGGAGAAAATGAACTATGTTCTATCAATTTAACCGCCAATTATAGTATAGTTTGAGTAGTTTCCAAATTTTGAGAATAAAAGGAAAATTGTTGTTCTGATAACCAATCATAGGTCAAGTTAAAGGATATATTAGCTTTGATTACTTTAGTTAGCATCCTTCAAGCCAAGTGAGTTTTATGCATTCCCTCAGTGATTTGATGTGAGAATTTGGAATCATTGATGTGAGAATGTGGAAATAACATGAGGAATGTGTATGTGTCGTTAATTCCATAAATAAAAGTGCTTGCATATACTAATATACGTAGAGAGGTGCTTTTCCTATGTCTCTATATACTATATCCTAGTCCATTTCCCTGTCAATAAGATATTAGAACCATTGCAGTTCTTTTATAGGCGCCATTGTCGTTATCTGAAATGATAACATATCTTACTGTTGAATCCCAATAATAAAGTACATTTGCTCCAAAATCATCTTCGTCATGTCCAGGTCATGTCCGGTCATAGAAGAGATCGTAATTGTGACTATTAGGACTGTGATTGAGAACACAACATTTGATATTGGGACCGTGCTCGAGATCTGAAAAAAAAAGAATGGGATTGTGATCGAAGCCAACACAAGCGCTCTCGATCTAGATCCCGCTCCCCTTCTGCTCACCGCCACCGCTCACCGCCACCGCCATTCCCACACGCGATCGCGCTCTCTTGACAGTCGTCATTCTCCTTCCGCTGAAGAACCAGGCCATCGCAACAAAAGGCGAAAAGATGATAAAGTCGAGGAAGATGAAAAGAGGATTCATAAAGAAATCAAAAGGAAGGACAATGCTAAAGAAGCAAAGAAAGAAGAGGGAGATGGTGCGGAGATGTTGATGAAGTGGAGTTGATGAAGCAGTTTGGGATTCCCACTGGGTTCGATTCTACCAAAGGGAAGTATGTGCCTGGTGCAAATGTTAGTGGTGTAAGGGTTGTTACAAAAAGGCAACCAAGGCAGTATTTGAATCAGAACGGAGGATTCAATTGCCCTTTGCCTTTGGAAAGGAGCCACTAAGTACGGATATCAGGTTACTAACTGATACCAAGATGGGTTACAACTAATAAGGGTCCCACACAACAGATGATACAAGCCACTCCCTAGGCTTGCATCCCCACTACTAGGATTTTGACAGGTTATGCCTAATGGTTTAACAAGATTTCATAACCCCAACATGTAATATAGGTTAAGTTGTCGGTCTTATATAACCCCCTATAGATTTAACAAGATTAACTTAACCCCACACTGATTAAAGCAAGTTTACTTAACCCCTACTCAATTCGATAGGTTCATGTAACCCCCACACAGATTTAAACAGGTTAAGTATTTTAGGTTAACATAATCTTTTCATTCTCCATTTCATGTTTGTTAATGCACCAAACCTCTCGTATTAAGTTGACTACTTGTGGTTGCTGGATATGCCGGGCGGTTCCGGGCAGACTTCTACCACAAGCTAGACTTAACCTCATGTCTTGGCACTGTTACGTGTACATTTATGCACTCGACCCCTCACATTGGATTAACCGTTTGTGGTTGCTGGATTTTCCGGGCGGTTCCAGGTAGACTTCTACCATAAGTGTAATCTAACCTCGTGTCTAAGTGCAGTTACAGTTTCCATTTACTGCAGCTTTAGGCATATTCATCCCTAGCCAATCATGTTCATCATAGATTATGCCCCAAATTAAAATCTTTGATCATGGTATATATTATGCCCCCAAAATCCCCATCATGTTTTCTAATACAAGTTATGCCCTAATTTTAACATTCCCCATCGTTCCCAATTTCGTGCGTTCGCATATTTCAGCGATAGGCCTAGGCTCGAAGTTAGCCTATGCTATAAAAATAAAAAGGGAAAGAGGGAAAAAAGAGAACAAGAATAAGCATAATAACAAAATAGGCATATTATGATAAAATTGATCATAATAAAAATAGGCATATGATGGCAGAATTGGGCATATGAGAACAATAGATCAGGTGTACAAGTAATGGTAGATATGTCATAATTTAGGTTATTAACAGGCATAGGTTTAGATCCAAACTTATAAACATGTCAAGAATTCTTTTTAAATGTTTATATCTAAAAGAAATATAAACTCACAGGGACTGATTCTAAAGAACAGAGAAATGACTGTTGATGTTGTAGCAGAGATCCTTGAATACGTATAACTTGTTGTTGGAGAAGAATAGGCTAATTAAATCTGAGCTGGGGCAGCATCTCACTGTCACCATTGTTTTTGGTGAATAAAACAATGAGAACGGGGTCCTATTTATAGCCTAAGGTCAACGAATCTCACTCAGAAATGTGTCCACATGCAGGGGACGAATCTTCCCCAGATCTCGGTGGGGTCGACACCCCTGCGTAGGGGTTGACAGACATAAGGGAAGGATTGACCCCCAACGGGATGATTTCCCTCCCTTTTCCTCTTCGCTGATTTTTGATTTATTTTGAAATTCTGATTTATTTTGTATATATATAATTCTCTTGTGCATATACAAACTTCTAGGCTTAGTAACTTCTTCATACAATGTCCGTTTTACGCAAACTTGGAGTCTATCTTAAGCAGAATTCTGAGACGAACGCAATGGCGTAGCCCGTTTTACTTAATTCACAATATCTAATTAAGTATTCTTTAATTTATCATTATAATGTTCTTTAAAATTACGGGGTGTTACATTCTCCCAACTTAAAGGATTTCATCCCCGAAATCTCTAAGTTAAGAAGAATGTATATCCTAACATCCATCATCCATCTACTCAACCACCAATCACAGGCATCCATTGTCCTTAAAATATCTCTAATGCTTATATGAACATATGCAAAGGTGTGTGTTTATGTCCCTATGCTAGTGCGAAAAATCAGGCGGTCTACTGATTCAGTTGACCTCCTTAATGCAATGTATGTTAGTGTCATGAATCCGACATGTATGCAAATAATCCTAATATATCATGTAAACGATATATGCGTGCACAATCATACATTCAAATGCAACATCCATATGATGATACACCTATTTCCATTCATAAAAAGAAAAATATGCACACGCATCCATATGCAGTATGAGAGTGATTGAGCCGATCTAGTGCCTAATGTGTGTATATGCATCCACGAGAAACCACTAGCAAACACTTGCTTCCACTTGCATCCATCAAACATAACATGTCACAAATATAATAGTTCTCAAACACATGTCTACACCCATTGGTTCCCTACCTAAAGGTTGAAGTTTCATTGATAGGATATACATAAATGATAGAAACAAGTATGAATAAAAAGCTTTGGAAAAGAAGTTAAGAACATACCTTTGAAAAGAAAAGGGTACGAAGCGCGAATCTTGTCTTCAGTTTCCCAAGTTGCATCCTCTTGGTAATCTCCCCACCAAACTTTCATCAACTTGACCTCTCGGTTGCATAGCTTCTTAACCTCTGATCCAAGAACACGGGTAGGAACTTGTCTAACTGTCACTTCCCATTCCACCTCTACTTCCTCAAGCATGCTCGGCTCAACAACTTCCGTGGTATCATGCAGGCACTTTCGTAAATGAGAAACATAGAAAACATCATGAACACCCATCAATCTCTCTGGTAGCCTCACTCTATAGGCTATTTTCCCAATCCTTTCTATTATGGGAAATGGCCCAAAAAATCTTGGTGCCAATTTCCCTACAGATCCAAAGCGAACCACATTCCTTAATGGCGATACTTTGATGAAAACCATGTCTCCCACCTCAAACTCAATATCAGTCCTTCTCTTATCTACGTAGGACTTCTGCCTATCTTGAGCTGTCGTCATGCATCTGCAAATAAGACCTATCTTCTCTGAAGTTTCTCTAATCATCTCAGTCTAAGTAGAAGTCTTTCTATAGACTCCCACCAACAAATTGGTGATCTACAGGGTTGTCCATATAGTGCCTCGAAGGGTGCCATGCCAATACTAGTCTGATAATTGTTGTTGTGAGCGAACTCTACCAAAGGAAGATGCTCTTCCCAAGTCCCTCCTAAGTCTAGGATACATAGTCTTAAAAGATTCTCAAAGACTATATTCATCCTTTCCATCTGACCATCGGTCTGAGGGTGATAAGTAATGCTCAAACACAGCTGTGTACCTACTGCCTCTTGCAAGCTCCTCCAAAAATCACTGGTGAATATGGGGTCACGATCACTCACAATACTGGAAGGTACTCCATGTAGACGGACTATCTCACGAAGATAAACTGCTGCCAACCATGATGTCATCCTCTTACTCTTAACGGGAATGAAATGAGCGCTCTTAGTATGCATGTCAACTATAACCCAATTATTGGTGTTGCCTTTCCTCGATCTAGGCAAACCAACAATGAAATCCATGGAGACGCTTTCCCACTTCCACTATAGGACCTTCAAAGGATGAAGTAAACCACCGGGCTTCTTTTGCTCAGCTTTTACTTGCTGGCAAATCAAACATCGAAAAACAAACTCTTTTTCGTCTTTCTTCATCCCAGCCCAAAAGAAAACCCTCTTCATATCTCTATACATCTTATCACCACAGGGATGAATAGTCATCCTAGAATGATGGGCTTCTTCAAGGATTGTCTTCAACAGACTTCTAACTTAGGGAAAACAAAGCCTTCTATCTCGTCGCAACCATCCTTTATCATTTGTGGAATATCTACTGAGGTGACTGGAAGTCTCCCCTCTATTGAGCTTATCCAAGATGTCTTCTATATGTGGGTCTTCTCGCTGCGAAGCTCCTATTTGATCCAAAAGAGTAGGTCGCACCTCTAATGATGCCATTAAACTAGTTGTATACTCGGTAGAGGGCCTAAAATCAAAAGTTGATATATATTCCAAGCTCCGCCTCTCTTCAAATAGAGGACTCAAGGTCATCCTCTACCTACTCAGTGCATCTGCCACCATATGACCCTTGCCAGGTGTATAAGCAATCTCAAAGTCATAGGATGTTAGGAATTCCATCCATCTCTATTGCCTCAAATTGAGATCCTTCTGCGAGAACAAGTACTTGAGAGATTTATGATCTGTATACAACTCGAACTTCTCTCCAAGCAAACAATGACGCCAAGACTTAAGTGAAAATACGATAGCAGCTAACTCCAAATAGTGGGTAGGGTAGTTCTTCTCATGAACTCTCAACTGTCTACCTCCATAACATACTACCCTTCCCTCTTGCATCAAAACAACTCCAAGCCCTGTACCACATGCATCAGTGTAAGCTGTGAACACTTTGTTCCCATAAGGCAAAGTCAAAACTGTTGTTGTTTCCAGAGTCCTCTTCAATAGCCGAAAGGCATCCTTACAGTTTACATCCCAAGAAAATGTCAGATTCTTCTTTATCAGCCTGGTGAGTGGGGATGATATCTTTACGAAGTCCTTAATGAACTTCCTATAATAGTCTGCTAAACTAAGAAAACTCCTCACCTCCGTTGCATTCTTTGGAATCTACCAATCTTTAACTACAACTACCTTCGGGGGAACTACTGCTACCCCTTCCTTAGAGACCACTTGCCCTAAAAATCTCACCTCTTTTCTCCAAAAATGACATTTGGAGAATTTGGCTTTAAGCTGATGCGCTCGGAGGGTCTTTAAAACCTCCATTATATGTAGGGCATGCTCTTCCTCGCACTTCGAGAATATCAAGATGTCATCAAAAAAGACCACAACGAACTTATTTAGAAACTCCAAAACACCCTACTCATCAGATCCACAAAATAGGCGGGTGTATTCGTCAAACCAAAAGTCATGACGAGCCACTCGAAGAAACCATCTGGAGTTCTAAAGGCAGCCTTGTCTATACTGTCCTCGGCCACCCTTAACTGATGAAACCCCATGGCCAAGTCTAACTGGGAGAAAACAGACGCATCAACAAGCTAGTTAAACGGATCATCTATCCACAAAAGTGGGTGCCTATTTTTCTTAGTGAGCTTATTCAAGTTCCTGTAATCCACGCATAAGCGAAGAGAACCATCCTCATTAGCTGCAAATACCACCGGAGCATCCCATTCAGATATGCTTTGCCTTATAGACCCTTTCTCAAGTGGCTCCCTTACTTTCTTGTTGAGCTCCTTCCTTTCTCTCATAGCCATGTGGCGCACAGGCAATGCAACTGGCTTTGCATTATCCACTAAGTATATACGGAAATCAATCTCGCGCCTCGGAGGTAAGCCTCGAACCTCCTTAAAAACATCAGTATACTCACAGACCACTGGTACAGATTGTAAATCATCGATAGATGCATCAAACAACTCTAGGAAACTAAGCATGATAGAACCCTTAGGGTCACAAGAAATCTCGATGGTCCTCCCATGGCAAGTCAAAAGTCTAACGACTCTCCTTTCACAATCTAGAATGGCACCATACATGGCTAGCCAATCCATCCCTAGAATCAAACCACAGCCCATGAAACCAAGCACATATGTGTCGCACTCAAACTCGAAGCCCAACAAAGATATTCTCAAATCCCGAAAAATCATAGACAAATGAGTCGTACCTCCTATGGGGTTTGAGACGACAATGGGATCCAAAACCATACTAGTACTAAGGTGCAGAGACTCAACCACGGAATCATATATAAAAGAATGCGAAGGCCAGAATCAAAAAGAGTTCTACCAGGATGATCGGAAAGAGAAATCAAACCTTCAGCAGAAACTTTCCTACCTCTATCTAGTACATCAGCCACGAGAGCATGCACCTGCCCTCTAGAAGAACTTGTCCATTGGCTCTATCCTTGCTTCTTCGGGCAATCCTTAATAAGGTGTCCGACCTCTCCACATTGGAAGCAAGCATTCTTCCTTTCTCTGCAATCTTTGCTCAAATGACCCGTGCATCCACAATTATAACATTTCTCGGGCTTTGTCGTTCTTTCCGCCCTACCTTTTCTATTGTTATTCTTTCTTAGGCCACACTTTCTTATTTTGTGTGTCATCAACCTTAGCCTCTTTCTTTTCACCTTTATCTTCCTCGTGCATCAATGCCATATCAACAAGTTTCTCAAAAGTTGCTCCCATCGGAATATGAGACATAGCCAACCCATGAAGGGGTTCATTCAATCCTTTAGCAAACCTCAAATCTTTCTTATGCGAGGTTTTTACTAGCTCCAACCCAAACATCGCCAATTGATTGAACTTATTAACAGACTCTTTGAAAGACATGCCCCCTTGCTTAAGTGCCAAAAATATTTCCATTTGCGTACTTTGCTCGGCTTGAGAAATAAACTTCATTTCGAATCTCTATCGGAAATCATCCCAAGTCTCGACTAGATGTCCCCATGCGTCACTTCCCACCAGAATGAAGCCTCATCTTTCAGCTGCCAAATGGCCAACTGAATCTTCCTATGATCGTCAACTTCAAAAATCTCAAACAAATCCTCTGTCCCTTTAAGCCAATTCCTTGCTTCTACAAAAGTCTCAGTTCTTCGGAATGACTTTTCACCCATAGCAAAGAAATCCTTTCATATCTTGGAGAAATTATCATCTCACAGAGGAGGAGGAGGAGGAGGAGGAGGAGGAGGAGGAGGAACAGCGGCTGCAGCTGGGGGAGGAGCGTCTACTTGGCCTGCGGCAGGCGTCATAGCCTCAAGATACCTACAGAACCATGCCGGTATCTGGACGCCCTCAGAAATATTAGGTTCCCCAGACATGCTGAAAAGAAAAGGAAAATAGATTCAAATAGAGAATCGAAAGATATTTCATAAGGCTTTGGTGAATATGTTTTTCAAAATAAACTTTTCTTTTGAAAATGCTTTCTTTTAAAACCTTTTTGAAAATAATTTTCAAAACCTTTTATCCGATCTAGTAGCCTTCGGTTCTGATATCAAATGTGACACCCCACGTATGTTAATGTTACTCTTTATCAGAATGCATTAAGTTTCGTGAAGCGTTATAGGTAAAAAGAAACAGAAACATCATAGACAAATATAAAATAACAACGGAATTTAAAACTTTATTAAATAGAAAAGCATCGTGGTCCAAACACGGTTACATCATAAGTCTGAAATACAGAAAACCCATTACATCAATTTAAAACTTCTCTCTTTTATGTAAATCATCAGAGTACAATAATATAAAAAGCATAGTCCCCAAAGTATAGCCATATCAGAGAAGAAAGGAAATCGGAGCGGTACATCTAAGCAGCTCCAAGCAGGACGAAGGAGGGAATCCAAATCAAGCCTGAGTATCCCCACCCTGAGAACCTGGGGGGAAAGGGAAGAGAGAGAAGAGGAAACAAAATAGATCAGACATAAAGTTTGGCAAGTCTAGTTATTTTTAACATATAAATAAGTAAAAGCATCATGATAGGCATATAAACTGGATGAGAGATAACAATATCATAAGACAGGTATAGCAAACCGAGTAGGATAAACAGAATGAACATGATATGATATATTGCGCTTCTCAAGTACTTTTCTCTGCACCTATATTAGTATAATAGAAGAAAGATGATCCCTACATAAACGGATGTTAGACTTAGGTGTACTTCTAGTGACGGGTTTTACCCCCAACAATAATAACAGGTAGCCCAACAGAAATGATAGGTGTTACCCCCAATGAGAATAATGGGCTTCTCAACAAGAAAGACTAGATGTACCCTAACTACTACCCCAATCGATCGGCTCCCTACTCTATAGATACCTTGTGCAGGCCCCACAGTAGGATGTATCACTTCCAAAAGTGGAAACTCGTTTAATGTCAAGATGCACAACAATATCTACTGATGTCACAGTGTCTTAATTTTCCCTAAGTAAGACGGACCCATGCACGCACATGATTCCGGTGGATCCCGCGCTGTCAAAACACTCACTTATTTGAACCTCTTACAATCAAATCAGTAAGCATGCCCTGACCCAGACCTAGTTCGAGGTTCCTCGTTTGATACCAAGATGAGTTACCGACTGATAAGAGTCCCACACAACAGATGATACAAGCCACCCCCTAGGCTTGCATCCCCACTACTAGAATTTTGACAGATTATGCCTAATGGTTTAATAAGATTGCATAACCCAAACATGTAATACAGGTTAAGTTGTCGGGTTTATATAACCCCCCACAGATTTAACAAGATTAACTTAACCCCGTACCGATTCAAGCAAGTTTACTTAACCCCTACTCAATTCGACAAGTTCATGTAACCCCCACACAGATTTAACAGGTTAAGTATTTGAGGCTAACAGAATTTTGTCATTCTCCATTTCATGTATGTTAATGCACCAGACCTCTCACATTAAGTCGACTACTTGTGGTTGTTGGATAAGCCGGGCGGTTCCAGGCAGACTTCTACCACAAGCTAGACTTAACCTCGTGTCTTGGCACCGTTACGTGTACATTAACGCACTCAACCCCTCACATTAGATTAACCGCTTGTGGTTGCTGGATTTGCCGGGTGGTTCCGGCCAGATTTCTACCACAAGTGTAATCTAACCTCGTGTCTAAATGCAATTACAGTTTCCATTTACTGTAATTTTAGGCATATTCGTCCCTAGCCAATTATTCATGTTCATCATAGATTATGCCCTAGATCACGGTATATGTTATGCCCCCAAAATCCTCATCATGTTTTCCAATACAAGTTATGCCCCAATTTTAACATTCCCCATCGTTCCCAATTTCGTGCATTTGTATATTTCAGCAATAGGCCTAGGCTCGAAGGTAGCCTAGGCTATAAAAATAAAAAGGGAAAGAGGGATAAAAGAGAACAAGAATAAGCATAATAACAAAATAGGCATATGATGATAAAATTGATCTTAATAACAAGATAGGCATATGATGGCATAATTGGGCATATGAGAACAATAAATCAGGTGTACAAGTAATGGATGATGTGTCATGATTCAGGTTATTAACAGGCATAGTCTTAGATCCAAACTTATAAACATGTCAAGATTTCTTTTTAAATGTTTATATCTAAAAGCAACATAAAGTCACAGGGACTGGATCTAAAGAGCAGAGAAATGACAGTTAATGTTGTAGCAGAGATCCATGAATATGTATAACTTGTTGTTGCACAAGAATAGGCTAATTCAATCGGAGTTGGGGCAACACCTCGTTGTCACCATTGTTTTTGGTGAATAAAACTATAGAATGAGGTCCTATTTATAGCCTAAGGTCAAAGAATCTCGCTCATAAATGTGTCTACGTTCAGGGGACGAATCTGCCCCAGATCTCGGTAGGGTCGACACCCCTGTGTAGGGGTCGACTTATGGGTCGACACCCATAAGGGAAGGGGTCGACCCCCAACAGGCCGATTTCCCTCCCTTTTCCACTTCGTTGTTTTTTGATTTATTTTGAAATTATGATTTGTTTTTTATATACACACACTACAAAGAATTAACCATATTACAACGGTGGAAAATAGTTGTAAAATACATTTTACAACGGTGGAGCCACCGTCGTATATTAAGAAGTTGTAATAGACTAAAATCTTTTACAACTTTTTTACGCTGTTGCAACACCGTTGTGATATGTATATTTTACAACTTTTTTCCACTGTTGTAATAAACTTTATTACAACTGTTAAGCACCGTTGTTGTTATAATTTTTACAACTATTTATAACCATTGTGATATATTTTATTACAACTTTTATTCTACAATTGTAATATATCACAAATTTTATGTATAAATATATATATATATATATATAATTCCAATAATAAATAAATAAATAACATAAGAAATAGATGTAAGTTTAAAGGCATCATGATCCATTCATTGATAGAAATGACAACTTTATATCCAGGGTACAAATTTATAAATCATATACCACATAAAAATGTATAAAATTACAACTGTCCTCCTCATTTGCCTCTGAAAGTCTTTAACCCAATTACAAACCTCATTTTCTTATGAAATCTACAAAGCTTATTTGCCTCTAAAATGTAATTGGCCTCCAGTAATGCTATCATCATATGTTCTATTCACATTTGGAATTATCTCTAAAATCTACAAAGCTCCTTACTAAGTTCTGTTCAAAGATATTATCGCTGGTGCCAAACGCGGTAGTTTCTACATCACAATTTGAAACATCAAATGTATCACAGTTTGTAACCAATCTAGCATTTGAAACCTTGACAACATTTGTTTCCAAAACTACATTTATTCTAACCCAATGATTATCAATATTAAAAGCAACCAAAAGAGGAGAAATGAGTTGATCACATGAAGGAACTGATGATCCAAATGGGAGATTGCAACGCGATTGGATCTGATATCAATGCAAGTATGAAGGGATTGTATGTACTCGAACAAAGCAGAGAGTGGATTAGCATTACCAATCATCAGTGCAGTTAGCTTTGGAAGACAAGTAGCAAAGGCACGTCCAAAATTCAATACAATAGCCTCCGATTTCTAGCATGGGACATCTCCAAAACTCTTTTTTTTTTAACCCAACGAGCTTAGTATTTATGGTAGAAAGAACACCATTCACATCCTTTACAGCACTGACATGCAAAATGACATGAATCAAATCACTACAAGAAAATCCTCCAAGAGCAACACTTCAACGTGGAAGGCTATCACCAAAAAAAATATTGCAGCATACAAAGAAACAGATCCTCATGTCTGAAAAGAAATTCATAAAAGCCCCACCAAAGCAGCATCACCACAACACAAAAGGCACAAAACCATGACAAACAAAGGCTCAGTCAGCAACGCCTCCATAGGTTGATAAGAAATCCATTGCAAAGAAAAGACAAAGTCGATGCAAGCTTTCAAGCAAAACTAAGTAGCAAGGCTATCGTTAAGTTTGCTGAATGCAGTCAACTCACAGAAAATCGTGCCCGTTACAATCTAAGAAACTCCACCCAAAGAATAGAGAGTAGAAGTATAAGCAAGATGAACAAAAACCCAAGCCTTCCGGAGAAGCAAACCACAAGAAGACGGACTAGATAGGCACACAGAAACAAACTAGAAAGATATTGATGTGTTCTATGCTTTAGCACTAGATCTAGGCATAACCAATTTTCATGAAAACATAATTGATTATAAAATCTGCAGTCTATTTGATACTGGGACGGATGTATACATTACATTTTGTAATGTAAATTTTGACATTAGAGTTGCTCTTATTTGTTAAAAATTAAAATGCTTTCGTTTGAAAGCAACATGGGTAATTAGTGCATTAATAACCAAACTCAAGGCTAATGACAAATTACATTAAGGGGTAATGAGAGACACGCTTTGGCCAAAGAAATGATCCTATGTAGTTCATCAAGATCATAGGATTAAGAAAAGAAGACGATTTGCAAAATAAATATGAGATTGGTTAGGGGTTGAGAGCAGAGTTTGTTGCAAGAACCAGGCGTGGCGAAAATTAGATCCGAAGAGAGGGGTGAGGTAGAGAAACGATAGGTTGGAAGATAAGGAAGTGAAGAGTGAAAAGAAGAAGGATCGAATTTTGGGGAAGAAGAAGGAAGTGACAATTGGGATTTTTTTTTCATTGCAAGCTTGGACGAATATTTTGGTTGGGAATAGCGTGGGAGCCGAGGCAATAAAGTTTTGTCCGGATCTAGACATAATAAAGAAAAGTGAAGAATATAATAATGTTTTATTTATAATGGTGACCCGGGGAAGTGGAAAGAGCGAATGGACAAGGCAATAAAAATAATCCTGGTTGAAGGAAAATATGGTAGAGCTGGATCGAAAATATGTAGCAGGAAAATTTTCAGTTGAATTGAAGCCAAAATTTTAAGTTAGGGAAAACGTTGGTCTGTGCTCCTTAAATTGGAAGAAAATAAGTACGTACAAATTAGAAAGTATTAGTAAAGAGAACCTTAAAATGAACATAGAAGTAATAATTTGTAACATAATTTTTATATTTGTGTTTTTTTTACCATTTATTAGTTTTCTTAAATTTAATGATCCTGTTTAGTTTAAATTTATCTAAAGTTTTAGTTTTTTTCGAATTTACGAAAGTTTCAAAATTTTATTTATATTTCAAAATTTATCTAAACAAATCTTCAAATTTCTAAAATACGAAATATAACTATCAACTATAATTAGTAAATAATAAATAGAAATTAGAATTAACAAGCGAAAATCAATTACTATTTATTGCCTATTTACGATTAATTACTAATATTACATCTTAGTTATATAATATTAGCTTTTGATAAATAATTAAATTTTTAATATATATTTATTTGCTTATTATTTATTAAATATTATTTACTAATTAATTGTTAATTATTAATTAATAAATATGCATCTATTACAACTGGTAACAAAGAAAAGTCGTAATAGACTCCTTATACAACAGGTAAAATGAAAGAGTTATTGAAAAGAAGTTTATTACAACTTTCAGGAAAAAAACAGTTGTAATAAACCTTTATTACAACGGTCATTTTGCGACAGTTATAAAATTACAGTTGTAATAGCTACTTTTGTTGTGGTGATAATTCTCTTTTGCATATACAAACTTCTAGGCTTAATAACTTCTTTGTACGATGTCTGTTTTACGCAAACTCGAAGTCCATCTTAAGCAGAATTCCGAGAAAAATGCAATAGCGTAGCCCATTTTACTTAATTCACAATATTTAATTACATATTCTTTAATTTATCATTATAATGTTCTTTAGAATTATGGGGTGTTACAATTTGTGTTACTTGGTCCGCAATTTTCTGCCATGCCATAGTCTTGCATCAGTTTCTTCTTTCCTTAATCTACATCACTTCGTGGTGTCACATTAATCAAGATGACATACTACAACAAAAAGACTATTTCACAACTGTAGTTTTACAACTACCATAATATAGAAGTTGTAATAGATGCATTGGCTCTAAACAATATCTCCTTTTTGGCTCTAAACCAAATTTTCGGCTCCAAAACCAAATTTTCCGCTCCAAACCCAAATATTAACGTATATTCACGGCTTTTTCTCTCCATGGAAACCTAAATTAACTTTCCCCAAATTTACATCCATTATTCGGATTCCTCCTTCCTCCGTCGAAAATTCTCAAGGCAGCCCACCACCTGCAAACCCATGCTCCACCTCCGGACTTCGCCTTTGCCTTGCTTCTCCTTCGTAGGCCCGACCCTTTGGTGAAGCATATGAAGCCTTCACTTTGGGCATCGTTGAAAACTAGGGCACCATTCAACATCAAATTTACGCTCACGCAGATAAAGAAAAAAAGAGACCAGATCGCCATTAGCAATGAAAAATTAGATGAGCGTCACTGAATCTCCAGACTCATCAACAAATCTGGACGACATGGCAGGTAAGCAAGGACTGTTAATTGGTTTACTGCTTTCAAATCAATGGCGATGGGTCACAAAGGGCATGTGCCAAGTGTGGCTATGTTATAATCCGATAACTGTGCAGGTGAGATGTAGTGCAATAGGTACCATAATCGATCATCTTCTTCTTCATGAATTGTGGACTGTGGAGGAATAAACAGCGAATAGCGTGCACTGTGCTTTTTCAGTTCGCATCTACAGGTTATTTCATTTAAATTTCCAGTGATCGCCATGATAATTTTCTCCTACTTTGATAATTTTCTACTTCTTTTCATTTATATGTCATGTATCTAATATTAGACTACTTTACAGGGGAAAGACTACTTTATCGACTATCAGTTATCACTTTTTTTGCCTCCCTTCTTATGCTTCTTGTAGTTGAGAACATTTTGTAGTTAGAACTTTTGGCTGAGTTTTACATGGTATAACTGACTACTGATTATTACAGGTCTAATAATATGTTTCTTAGTTACATATATGTAGAGTCTAGTTATTATGTTTTTTAACTATGTTTTTGCTTAGCAATGGGCCTATTGTAATCGGACCCAATTGTATAAGCATCATTTTAAAAACTTAATGATTCTCATTGCTGGGCTTTACGAAATGCATAGGAAATTTTATAATTTAGCATTCAAAATTTTGAAAATGACTTGGCATTGCTATTAGTTGACTAAGATGCGATCAATGAATTTGAATATGACAAAAGTATTATTTATTGTTATCAATAAGGTACATAATCGATTGGTATTAATCTTTTCATACAGCTTTAGTTAGTAATCCTTTACTGGTAACTAAAGTGGCTTTGGCTATAAGATTTGAAATGCAAGTTTATAGTTACTTCATCTGTTGTTTCAATTTTATATTATACAATTAAAGTTTAATCTTTGATGCTAGGACGAAACTATTTAGACCAACTTTACCAAACCTGCTGCATTTGAAGTGTCGTCCAAATTCCAACAGTTTGATTTAAACTTATTACCTAAGCTGGTTGTATAGTTTCTGATTTCGACTGTGTTGGATTGAGATAGTGTCTCTTATTAATTCCTTCACTAACCATTACACATACTCAAGTAATATACATTCGTAGTGCTCCTGATAATTGACGAAGAGATTACCAAAGATAGAAATATAATCTCAATGTGTTACTCTCTACACTAGTTAGGACATTATGAATGTAGTCACTTATGTCGTTCAAAGTCAATGTGTTACCAAATATAGAAATATCATTATGTGCTATATGTTTGCCTACAAGGTTTCTTCTTCTTCTGTTTAACTTTGGACTTTGTTTAATAATTGATGAATTTATAATTGTGTGTAGATAGCCACAACAAAAATGTAGGAATATAGTGAATTCTGGGAATAGGACTAGAAGCTCAAGGTCCATTGGAAGATGAACATAGTTGGAGAAAATATGGGGAAAAAAGATTCCTTGAAGCAAAACATCAAAGGTTTGCATTTTTTATCATTTTCCTTTTCTTTTATGATTGTAATCAGTTTGTGTCTAGGGTTCAAAAAAGAAAACAAAGAATGAAAAAGGGAAGGCATAAACTTTTATTGGATGTTATATGTCATAAACTCAAATAATAATAATTAGTTTAGCTTAATGTGTACTTAAGAGAGTTGAATAAAAATATCAAGATATTTATTTGTATGTATAATTCAATTTTGTAGGTTTCATAAGTCTTAGAGGCAAAAGAGCTTTGTAAATTTTAGAGGCAATTCCTGATGTGAATAGAAGATACGAGGATAGCATATGGTGGAGGTCAATTACATTTTAAGAGGCAAATGAGCTTTGCAAATTTCATAGGAAAATGAGCTTTGTACTTGGGTTAAAGGTTTTCAGAGGCAAATGAGGAAGACATTGTAATTTTATACATTTTTATGTGGTATATGATTTATAATTTGTATTCTAGATATAAAGTTGTGATTTTTTATCAATGAATGGATTATGATGCTTTTGAACTTACATTTATTTATGTTATTTATCTATTTATTGTTGCACATATAAAATATATATAGATTCTTATGCATATAATTTGTGGATATATTACAATTGTAAAATAAAAGTTGTAATAGAATATATCACAATGGTTATAAATAGTTGTAAAAATTACATTAACAATGGTGCATAAATGTTGTAATAAAGTTTATTACAACGGTGGAAAAAAGTTGTAAAACATACATATTACAACGGTTTGCAACGGTGCAAAAAAGTTGTAAAAGATTTTTGTCTACTACAACTTCTTAATACACGACGGTTAACCCACCGTTGTAAAATGTATATTACAACGGTGTTCCACCATTGTAATATGTTCATTTTGTTGTACTGACATGAAGTAATGAGGCTTTAAGCTCTTCCACTTCAATAATGGATCCAGCAGGAACCTCTTAATCAGATTTCAACCTTATCAAACCAAAGAGTCATATAATCACAGCTCCGCTCGATGAGGACAATTACATGCTCTAGAAATATCAAGTTGAAACGGTACTAAAAGACTGTGGGCTGCAGGAATATATCAGAGGGACCATGGCCATTCCACCTGTTCTCATACAGGACAGCAATGGAAATCTTGTTAGTAACCAACAATTTATTATATACCAAAAGTAGGACAGTTTGCTAGCTTCTTGGTTGATATCCTCAATTAGTGCTAGCTTACTGTCACAAATTATAGGCAGGAATACATCATATGAAATATGGACATCAATTGAGAAAATATTCAACTCACAGTCTCCTGTAAGAATCATGCATTGCATATGTTAATTGTATAATTTGAAAAAAGACAGTATGTCTATGGGTGATTATCTCAGACAAAAACCCTATGTGATTGACTTGCCATAACTTGTCACATGATTTCCGAGAGTGAACAAGTTTTATATATAACTGGGGGATTATATGAAGAACATGAACCGGTTGTCACTTTTATTGCCTCGCAAAGAACTGTTCTAGACTTGCAATATGTTAATACAACCTAGATATTATGTTAATAACACCTCTACTTTAAACAATACAGTGCAACAAAAGGAAGCTTCAACCAAAACAATTAACAAGAAGATCAATTTTAAAGAGGAGTTCCAAATCAGAGAGGTAAAGGCAAGAGGTGGAATAAGAACAATAGGATCAAGTGCCAAATTTGTGAGAAACTTGGACATGTTGAAAACAAATGTATTTTAGGTTCAATACTGAATACAATGTTGGCCAGCAAGTCAGAAAAATAAAAGAGGGACCAATATAAATATAGCACAGCTAAATTAAACAAGAAATAGTGCTGATGGATCAAGAATGCAAGGGACAAGTGCAGAAGGTTCAAGCAAAACTGAGGATATAAACTTGGATGATTAGTATTCAAACAGTGGAGCAATAAACTATGTGACTAGCAATCTTCAAAATCTTAATATTGGCAATAAAAATTACTCAAGTACGCATGCTATTATGGGTAATGGTGAAACTACAAGTATATCACACGTGTGCACTGGGTACATTGGAGGTAAGAGGCGATTCTACCTTAATAATTTGCTTAGAGTGCCTAGTATAAAGAAAATCTTAATAAATGTGTCACAATTTGCTTATGACAATAACATATACTTTGAGTTTCACCCAAAATATTATTTAGTCAGAGATATACTAAATAAAGGTATATTATTACCGGGTAAATTGGACAAAGGGTTGTGTAAATTCTACCAAATGCTACTGAAACTGGAAATTGTTGTTATAACGTAGAAGTTATTCAGGTGAGATATAAAATGTATTTGATATTTGGCATAGTAAACTAGAACATCCAAGTGTAAAAATTGTAAAACAACTATTAAATGAGAATGAAATTGATTTTGATTGTATACCTGATTCTTACATTTGCACACACTGCCAAATTGGTAAAAGTCACAAATTGCCATTTTACGATTCTGATACTACGTACAGTAGTCATCTTGAATTAGTTGTTGCAGATTTGTAGGGTCCATCACTCATGAAATCAAACCAAGGTCACAGGTATTATCTACCATTCGTTGATGCTTTCATAAGGTATACTTGGATATTTTTTCTTAAATCAAGTCAGAAGCATGTAGCATTGCAATGCAGTTTTTTACTTTTATATATAAACAAACAAACTGCATTGTCAAAACCATTCAAACAAATGGGGGTGCATAATTTAAACCCCTAAAGAAAGTTCTTAAACGTAGGGGTATAATGCACAAGATGACAAGCCTACATACTTCTGATCAAAATGAGCTTATGGAAAGAAAACACGGGCATATTATAGAAACAAGTCTAATATTGATGTCAAAAGCATCTCTGCCATTAAAATTATGGACAGAAGCTTTTGTAACATCAATGTACCTAATAAACAGGCAGCCTTCCAAAATTATAAAAGGGAAATGCTCTTATGAAATGTTGTTTGGGATTAAACCAAACTAGCTAGAGCTAAAAACCATTGGATGCCTGAAATTCTCATGCCTCAGGCCATACAATAAACACAAGTTAACTCTGAGATCCACACATGTATCTTTTTAGGCTATGCTAATAACAAAAAAGGATACAAATGTCTGAATAGAGATGACAAATTATTTATTTCTAGACATGTTGTGTTTAATGAATGTGCATTTCCTTCGGCAGATAAGAAAATAAAAAATACAAAAAGAATAATCAGTTCTGAAGCATCAGTCATGCTACCTCCTACCCTATTTGAATGGGACTTGAATACATATGATCATAAGGATCAGGACAATGCAAGTGATGATTATTTTGTGACAACCACCAGATCAGATTGCAGCTCAATAAATTCCATTAATGACACATGTTAGCATGGTGGCTATGATGTAGTGCAAGATAACATACAAGAAGAAAACATGAATGATCAAATGAACAACAATGAAAGTGACAATGTCACAAATACTGAAAGCCTGGAACAGCCAATGGGTCAAGAGCAAACACAAATTCACAAAAAATAGCACCACATGGTGACCAGGGCCGAAAGTGGCACATTCAAGTCAAAATTGTATACCACTACACTTGATGACAAAGAACCATTAAGTTATGAAGAAGCAATTAAAAGTGAAAACGGAGAAAGGCGATTGATGAGGAATACACTGCATTGTTAAGAAACAAGACATGGAGTCTTGTTTCATCTCCAAGCCACAAAAACATTATTAGGTGTAAGTGGACTTATAAGCTAAAGAGGAATCCTGATAGGAGTGTAGCAAAGTATAAAGCATTGCTTATTGCAAAGAGGTACTCACAAGAATTTGGTTTCGATTTCAATAAGACTTTTTCACCATAATAAAATCTACCACCATCCGAATTATAATTACTATTGCATTGCATAATCAATGGTGTATAAGCAAGCTTGATGTATGTAATGCCTTTCTAAATGGAAACCTTCAAGAAGAAGTTTTTATGCAATAGCCAAAAGGGGTACAATAAGGGCAAAGAAGGAAATTTGGTCTGTAATTTACATAAGGCCATATATGATTTAAAACAAGTTTAAAGGGTCTGATATAACAAAATGAAGGCCACATTTGAAAAACTAGGGTCCATAACATCAAAGTTAGAAAACTCCAAACATATCAAAAGGAAGGGTGATAGTGTGACATACATGTTGTTGTATGTTGATGACATACTAATAATTGGGAGTTATAATTCAGAAATCGGTAACATAATGGAGTACCTCAATCAAACATTCTCCATAAAAAATCTTGGAAAAATTAATTATTTTTTGGGAATTCAAGTTATACAAAAGCCCAAATCAAAATTATTGTTGTCATAAAAGAAATACATTTCAGAAATACTTGTTAGGACCAACTTGGACAAAGCTAAGCTACTACCAACCCTTATGACTACCAGTTTACATTGTGAGGTTATCGACAACATCAAACATTACAGGAGTATAGCTGGAACACTGCATTATGTGACAGTTACAAGACCAGAGTTGTGCTACAATGTTAATAAAGTTTGTTAGTTTATGAAAAATCCACTAAAAGAACTTTTGTAACACCCCACTCCCGCTATGATCACTCACTAAGGGAATGCCATAGCATCGGTGGAGTATTTTAGTGAATATAGAACAGAAAAATTACAACAAGACAGATATAAATAGTACTTGAAATTTTAAAACATCATCTCATAACAGCGGAAGTAAAACATGTCTGGTTACATCATAAAACCACAATAAAGGTCAAGTACAATATCCATCAAAATAAAGAAGTACATAATCCCACTCTCATACAATAGCCAAACAAAAGAAAAGATAACTGGATAACTGGAGCTTTACATCTATCCAAGCTCCTAAAGACTGGAACAGCAATCCGATCAAGCTCCACTACTGCTAGGATCCACCGTAGGACCTGAGGGTTGGGAAAAAGATAAAAACAACAGGGTCAGACATAAGTCTGAGCGAGTCCTATAACTTTAACAATACAATCGTTAAAGTAACCAGAGAAGACATAAACTGATATACGGTAACATATAGGGATGAATGGCTACCCTAAGCAGTCAACTAAACGAAGATAAAGGATAAAGACGCATCTACCCTCCCTAAGGTAAATTACTAAACTGCACCACACCAGTCGTTCCTAACTTAAAGGTTGATCCCACCCAAGGACTTATAAAATTTACTAATTAGTACCTGCGTACCCCTAGGTGACCAAGTAGGCGCCACGGGGCCCTACAATCCACTAGGTGTACACACTACTTCCCATTCGATCGGCTCCCTAACGTAGATACCCGTGCTGGCCCCACCGTGGGATGTACCATTCCCCAATGTGGCAACCTGATGAAACTAAAGGTGCACGGCTTATATCTACCCGATGCAACAACGGCTTACCTACCAGCCCGGGCCCACTCACGCATATGAAGCCCGTTGGACTTGCGTTGCCACCGCTAACCCGTTTGCCTCTTACAGTCAAGCCCAGTATGTGTGTCCCGTCCTCGACATGGGTCGAGCCCACAAAGATACGTATGGGTTACTGGTTGAAATGGGCCTCCACAAGCTACCCACCTAAGCTTGTCCCTTTTTCTAGTATATCCCACTTAACCCTTTAATCATGTTTTAATTACATGTTCTATTTTGGTTAAGTATTCTAATCGTATTTTCTATTGCCACCCAAGGCAACCACTAGATTTTCTCATGCCACCCGAGGCACCCACTTAACCCCTCATGTCCCTCTACATGCTAATGTGGTTAAGTGTTTCTTAATTAATTAATTAAGAACGTAACCTTTGTAAAGACCTCTCACATTAGACTGTCTTTTATGACCGCTGGTTAAGCCGGTTGGGTCCGGGCAGCCTTATGTCATAACAGAGTCTAACCTCGTGTCTTTACATTAATTACGTATTTAGTTTGTGCCTAAGACCTCTCACATTGGGCTAACATTTGTAGCAACTGGTTAAGCCGGTTGGGTCCGGGCAGTTTTACGCTACAACTGAGTCCAACCTCGTGTCTTAGTCAATTAATTACACCTAATTAATCACCCTCATAATTTTATATTAATTATCCCTAATTAATCAAGTTTTCTTAACATGGGTAGACCTAACTTAATAGGTAAATTCCCATGGGGTAGACCTAACTCAATAGGTAAATTCCCAACACATAGTATGGGTACACCTAACCAAATAGGCAAATTCCCATACTATGTTTATTTATTTTGTGTTATGCATAATTATATTAATTTCACACAATCTTATTAACTTATGCATTTAATTACCCCATCGTTCCCACGTAATTTCGTTCATGATATAACACATATAAAAGGTGTCAACTTGCATATGAATGAACATGTTTCAAAGGTGCCATCTTGCATATTAACAAACACATAACTTGCATATGAACTTGCATAACATGTCACATAACTTGCATATAATATGTCACATAACTTACATATTCATTTTGCATAACAAACTTGCATATTAGCTTATAGACTTGCATAATGTGTCATCATGAACTTGCATATTAATAAACATGTAACTTGCATATTTACATACATGTAACTCGCATATTAACAAACATGTAACTTGCATATAAAGAAACATGTAACTTGCATATTAACAAACATGTAACTTGCATATTAACAAACATGTAACTTGCATATTTACATACATGTAACTTGCATATTTACATACATGTAACTTGCATATTAACAAACATGTAACTTGCATAGCATATTACCATGAACTTGCATAACATGCATATGATTACATAGCCCACAACTTGCATATTTAGCATCATGCAAACATAACATACATCATATTAAACTTGCATAAGCTTACATACTCAACATGCATAAACATAAGATTAATGCTAACATCATATCATATGATTCAAAGCTCATTAACCCACATACAAAACCATAAATCTCATCACATCTCATCTAATTAGTTTACCAAAAGATCATCAAAGTGATAGAAACTCACAACTAGCAACTTTGAACACCAAATGAAGAAGATTAAGATGCTAAGAAGGGATTAGAAGTTGATTAGAGAGTGATTAGTATGCAACCCTCTTCATAAAATTAGTGGAGGCCATGAGAGCTAGCATTTTGCCATAGTTTAGTCACTAGGTTTAATTATGAATGAATTAGGGTAGGTTAGGGTCTTATTTATAGATTAGGCAAGTGTTTTAGGCCATAGGATTAACCCTAGATTCAATCCAAGCCATCAAAGCATGTCTTGGGGAAGAAGTCAAGTGTAGGAACCATCTAGGGCCTTTAGATTAAAGATGGACCATGAGAACCATTCAAATGCAAAATCTGCACTTGAGCGAATCGGCCCACGGGTTGACAGCCAAACACCCTGGATTAACCCCTAGTCGACCCAGCGGGCTCGGGTCGACTTCAAAAATCGGCCGGTTCGGTTATTCCCCTCTCCCAATTCGCTGTTTTGAGCATTTTTGCATATTTATTTATTAAATTTTCAATTATATATATATATATATATATCAATATATATATATATATATATATATCTACACAACCCATTTCACTTAATTAAGTATACTTTAATTTGGGAATTTTCGTGAAACTTCGCGAGGCCATATCTTGGTCATACGGACTCCGATTTTCGAAAACTCGGACTCTATTTCGCGTATTTTTCCGAGACGAACACAATGGCATAGCCCGTTTCCCTTGATTCCCATTTTAGAATTAAATTCTGCCTCGATTTATGTTATTACAGGTTATTGAAAATACGGGTTGTTACATTCTCCCCTCCTTAAAGGATTTCGTCCCCGAAATCTTCAAGTTAGGAAGAACGTATCCTACCATCCAATCATCCATCTACTCAAAGCATCATCCACGAGCAATCATTGTCCTTACAAGATTCTAAATGCTGGATGGATATATGCAAAAGTGTGTGTATATGTACTTACCTAATGCGAAAATCAGGCGGTTACTGATACAGTAAACCTCCTTAATGCAAACCATGATAGTGCCATGCATCCAATATGTATGCGAAACCCTATTGACACATACAAATTTCTACATGCGTGCACAACCATACACAAAAATGCATCATCCATATGATAACACAGCCATGATACATCCATCAATCTAACTACCACATCCATTTATGCAATATGCAACATGAAGTGACTGAGCCGATCTAGTGCCTAATGTGTGTGTATATGCATCCACGAGCAACCACTAGCAAACAATTGCATCCATATGCATCCATCAACCATAACATGTTTCAAACACATGTCTCAACCATAGGTTTTACCCTATCTAAAGGTCATAGGTATTAGCGAGAGGATATACTAAAGATAAGATAAGTACTAGACAAGCAATAAAGGAGAAGTTAAAAGACATACTCTCAAAAAGAAATGGATACAAAGAACGCATCTTTGCTTCCGTCTCCCAAGTAGCATTGCTTTCGTCATCTCCCCATTGCACTTTAACTAGCTGAACTTCTCTGTTCCTCAACTTCCTAGTTTCTGACCCAAGGATGCGAGTAGGAGCTCGTCGAATCGTCGCATCACGCTCTACCTCTACATCTCTAAGCAAGCTCGGCTCTACCACCTCCGCGGTCTCATGTAAGCACTTCCTCAAATGTGATACATGGAATACATCATGAACACCACTAAGTCTGTCGGGCAACTCCACCCTATATGCCATCCGTCCAATCCTTTCCTTAATAGGAAACGGCCCAACAAATCTCGGTGCTAACTTCCCTACGGACCCAAAGCGAACAACATTTCTCAATGGAGATACTTTGACAAAAACCATGTCCCCAACCTCAAACTCAAGATCCGTCCTTCTCCGATCCGCATAAGATTTCTGTCTATCTTGCGCTGCTTTCATCCTTTTTCGAATTAAATCAATCTTCTCTGAAGTCTCTCTAACCATATCCGGCCCAAGCAAGATCTTATCCGTAGATTCCCACCAACATGTAGGAGATCGACAAGGCCTTCCATAAAGAGCTTCGAAAGGAGCCATACCAATACTGGACTGAAAGCTGTTATTATATGCGAACTCCACCAAAGGAAGATGTTCTTCCCATGTACCTCCAAAATCCAAGATACAAAGCCTCAAAAGATCTTCTAAGATACGGTTCACCCTCTCGGTCTGACCGTCCGTTTGAGGATGATATGCGGTGCTCAAACACAACTGAGTCCCTACCGCCTCTTGCAAACTTCTCCAAAACTCACTAGTGAAAATAGGATCTCGATCACTCACAATGCTGGATGGTACGCCATGCAATCTAACAATCTCTCTAACATAGACTGAAGCAAGCCATGGAGCGGTCCTCTTACTCTTTACGGGTATAAAATGGGCACTCTTTGTAAGTCTGTCTACCACAACCCAAATTCCCGTATTGCCCTTCCTCGATCTCGGTAACCCGTCGATGAAATCCATCGAGACACTATCCCACTTCCACTGTGGAACTTCCAATGGGTGTAGCAACCCACCGGGTTTCCTTTGCTCCACTTTAACTTGTTGGCACACTAAGCATCTAGCCACATACTCGGCCACATCTTTCTTCATACCGGCCCAAAAGAAAACTCTCTTCATGTCTTGGTACATTTTGTCTCCACCGGGATGAATAGTCATTCTTGAACGATGTGCATCATCCAAAATAGCCTTCTTCAAACCCTCATCTTGCGGTACACAAAGTCTACCGTCTCTATGCAACCATCCCTTATCATCTATGGTGTATCTACCCAAATGGCTGGACGACTCCCCTCTTATAAGCTTCTCTACCAACACAACCAACTGTGGGTCGTCTCGCTGAGCCTCGCCAATCCGTCTCAAAAGAGTAGGTCTAACCTCCAAGGATGCCAACAAACCAGGTACAAAATCAACAGAAGGTCTGAAGTCAAACAAAGAAAGAAACTCCAAGCTTCGTCGTTCCACGAACAATGGACTCAAAGATAGCCTTTTTCTACTTAAGGCGTCTGCCACCACGTTACCCTTACCAGGGGTATACGCTATCTCGAAATCATAGGATGCTAAGAACTCCATCCACCTTTGCTGTCTTAAGTTTAAATCCTTCTGAGAGAATAAGTACTTCAATGATTTATGGTCGGTGAACAACTCGAATCTCTCACCAAGAAGATAATGGCGCCAAGACTTAAGTGCGAAAACAATCGCGGCCAACTCTAGATCATGGGTAGGGTAATTCTTCTCATGCACTCTCAATTGTCTCCCTCCATAGGCTATTACCCTTCCCTCCTGCATCAAGACTGCGCCTAATCCTGTTCCACAAGCATCGGTATAAACAACAAACGGCTTACTCCCATCTGGAAGCACTAAAACTGGAGCGGTGGTCAAAGCTCTCTTTAACCGTCGGAAAGCATCATCACAATCTACATCCCATGAGAAAACCAGATTCTTCTTCGTCAAGCGGGTTAATGGGGCTGATATCTTCGCGAAGTCTTTGATGAACTTCCTATAATATCCTGCCAACCCCAAGAAACTTCTTACCTCGGTAGCATTTCTAGGAACTTTCCAATCCTGGATAGATACTATCTTTGCGGGATCCACAGCTATCCCTTCCTTAGAGACCACATGCCCTAAGAATCGCACTTCTCTTCTCCAAAAATGGCATTTAGAGAATTTAGCTTTAAGACTATGCGCTCGAAGAGTCTCCAACACTTCCTTGAGATGTAAGGCATGCTCTTCTTCATTCTTGGAAAAGACCAAGATGTCATCCACAAAAACTACTACAAACTTATTCAGATACTCTCTGAACACTCTACTCATGAGATCAACAAAGTATGCGGGGGCGTTTGTCAACCCAAATGGCATCACTAGCCACTCATAAAAACCATCCGGAGTCCGGAAAGCAGTCTTCTCTATACTGTCCTCCGCCACTCTTAACTGATGAAACCCTGTAGCTAAGTCCATCTGCGAAAATACTGACGCGCCAACCAACTGATCAAAGAGATCATCTATCCTCGGTAATGGGTGTCTATTCTTCTTCGTGAGCTTATTAAGTTCCCTATAATCCACACAAAGTCTGAGGGACCCATCCGCCTTCGTGGCAAACACTACTGGAGCTCCCCACTCCGATATACTTCGCCTTATGAACCCCTTCTCAAGCAACTCCCCTACTTGCTTATGAAGTTCTCTTCTCTCACGAGGAGCCATGTGGCGTACTGGCAAAGACACTGGTTTGGCATTATCCACCAAATAAATTCGGAAATCTATCTCCCGCTTCGGAGGCAAACCCTTTACTTCTTCAAACACATCCGGATATTCCCGGACTACTCTGACAGAACACAAACTTTCGACCGAAGCATCGAGCGATTCAAGATAACTTAGCAAAACAGATTCCATGGGATTGCAAGAGATCTCGAGAGTGTTACCCAAGCGGGTCATGAGCCTGACAACTCTCCTTTCGCAATCAAGAACGGCACCATTACTGGATAACCAGTCCATGCCCAAGATCAACCCATAGCCCGTGAAGCCCAATACAAAAGCATCACATCTAAACTCAACGCTAAGTATAGAAATCTTCAAACCCAAACATATCATAGACAGATATATGGAGCCCCCAATTGGGTTTGAGACAACCAAGGGATCATCAACTAGACTGGTGTCTAAGTGCAGTGACTCAACTAACGATGATGAGATAAAAGAATGCGATGCGCCAGAGTCAAACAAAGTACGAACTGGATGATCAAACAGAAAAACCAGACTTTCAACGGAAATAGTTCTACCTCTCTGCTGAATCGATGGAACTGAGAGAACCTGAACTTGCCCCCCTGACTGAGGTGGTGCTATAAGAGCTTGCACCTGGCCTCCTGAGGTAGACCCCGTCTTCTGCCCCTTCTTTGGGCAGTTTTTCACAAGATGCCCTGCTTCACCACAATGAAAGCAACCGGTCTTCTTCTTTTTGCGACAATCCTTACTGAGGTGTCCTGGTGTTCCACAATTGAAGCACTTCTTCTTCATCTTCTTTTTGTCACCATTGCCTTTTCCGCCCTTGCCTTGTTGTTGCTGTTGCGGTTTCTTCTGATCCCCCTTTTTCTCTGGTGCCTTAGAATTCTTATCATCCTCATGCATAAGTGCCATGTAGACAAGCTTCTCAAAAGTGGCCCCCATAGGAATGTGAGTCATAGCTATTCCTTGCAATGGTTCGTTCAAGCCTCTAACGAACCTCAAAGCCTTCTTCTCCGGTGTATTCACCAACTCTATGCCAAACCTTGCTAATTGATTGAATTTGTTGACATATTCTTTCACCGTGAGATTCCCTTGCTTCAAATTCAAGAACTTCTCCATAAACAGATTCTCTTCCGCCCTTGAGAGAAACTTAGCCCCAAACCTTTGCTTAAAATCTGCCCAAGAGTCAACAGGGCGTTCTCCATTAGTGACCTCCCACCAGAATGAGGCCTCTCCCTTCATTAACCAAGCCGCCAACTTGACTTTCTTTCCCTCTTCCACTTCAAAGATATCTAGCAACTCTTCCACTTCCTTAAGCCAATCTCTAGCCTCTACGAAAGTCTCTGAACCAAGAAAAGGTTTTCCTCCTATAGCCTTGAACTCCTTGCAAACCTTAGCAAAATTATCCACTCTAGGCTGAGGAGGAGGAGCGGTTGTCTCTGGTGTAGTAGCATTGGCCGGACCCGCAGCCGCGGCCCTAGCCTCTTGCAACCTCCTATACCATAGTGGTATAACTAAACCCTCCGGGATGTTAAGATCTTCAGCCATGCTGAAACGAAAGAGGAAAGATTCAAAAAGGAGATTCCGAAAGATAAAGATATGGCTATTGGGGATTATGCTTTTCTTTTTCAAAAACTTTTTCTCTTAGAAGACATGCTTTTAAAAATACTTTCTTCGAAAATACTCTTAGAAAGTAGTTTTTCTCAAAAATTTTATCTGTTCTGGTAACCTTAAGCTCTGATACCACGTGTAACACCCCACTCCCGCTATGATCACTCACTAAGGGAATGCCATAGCATCGGTGGAGTATTTTAGTGAATATAGAACAGAAAAATTACAACAAGACAGATATAAATAGTACTTGAAATTTTAAAACATCATCTCATAACAGCGGAAGTAAAACATGTCTGGTTACATCATAAAACCACAATAAAGGTCAAGTACAATATCCATCAAAATAAAGAAGTACATAATCCCACTCTCATACAATAGCCAAACAAAAGAAAAGATAACTGGATAACTGGAGCTTTACATCTATCCAAGCTCCTAAAGACTGGAACAGCAATCCGATCAAGCTCCACTACTGCTAGGATCCACCGTAGGACCTGAGGGTTGGGAAAAAGATAAAAACAACAGGGTCAGACATAAGTCTGAGCGAGTCCTATAACTTTAACAATACAATCGTTAAAGTAACCAGAGAAGACATAAACTGATATACGGTAACATATAGGGATGAATGGCTACCCTAAGCAGTCAACTAAACGAAGATAAAGGATAAAGACGCATCTACCCTCCCTAAGGTAAATTACTAAACTGCACCACACCAGTCGTTCCTAACTTAAAGGTTGATCCCACCCAAGGACTTATAAAATTTACTAATTAGTACCTGCGTACCCCTAGGTGACCAAGTAGGCGCCACGGGGCCCTACAATCCACTAGGTGTACACACTACTTCCCATTCGATCGGCTCCCTAACGTAGATACCCGTGCTGGCCCCACCGTGGGATGTACCATTCCCCAATGTGGCAACCTGATGAAACTAAAGGTGCACGGCTTATATCTACCCGATGCAACAACGGCTTACCTACCAGCCCGGGCCCACTCACGCATATGAAGCCCGTTGGACTTGCGTTGCCACCGCTAACCCGTTTGCCTCTTACAGTCAAGCCCAGTATGCGTGTCCCGTCCTCGACATGGGTCGAGCCCACAAAGATACGTATGGGTTACTGGTTGAAATGGGCCTCCACAAGCTACCCACCTAAGCTTGTCCCTTTTTCTAGTATATCCCACTTAACCCTTTAATCATGTTTTAATTACATGTTCTATTTTGGTTAAGTATTCTAATCGTATTTTCTATTGCCACCCAAGGCAACCACTAGATTTTCTCATGCCACCCGAGGCACCCACTTAACCCCTCATGTCCCTCTACATGCTAATGTGGTTAAGTGTTTCTTAATTAATTAATTAAGAACGTAACCTTTGTAAAGACCTCTCACATTAGACTGTCTTTTATGACCGCTGGTTAAGCCGGTTGGGTCCGGGCAGCCTTATGTCATAACAGAGTCTAACCTCGTGTCTTTACATTAATTACGTATTTAGTTTGTGCCTAAGACCTCTCACATTGGGCTAACATTTGTAGCAACTGGTTAAGCCGGTTGGGTCCGGGCAGTTTTACGCTACAACTGAGTCCAACCTCGTGTCTTAGTCAATTAATTACACCTAATTAATCACCCTCATAATTTTATATTAATTATCCCTAATTAATCAAGTTTTCTTAACATGGGTAGACCTAACTTAATAGGTAAATTCCCATGGGGTAGACCTAACTCAATAGGTAAATTCCCAACACATAGTATGGGTACACCTAACCAAATAGGCAAATTCCCATACTATGTTTATTTATTTTGTGTTATGCATAATTATATTAATTTCACACAATCTTATTAACTTATGCATTTAATTACCCCATCGTTCCCACGTAATTTCGTTCATGATATAACACATATAAAAGGTGTCAACTTGCATATGAATGAACATGTTTCAAAGGTGCCATCTTGCATATTAACAAACACATAACTTGCATATGAACTTGCATAACATGTCACATAACTTGCATATAATATGTCACATAACTTACATATTCATTTTGCATAACAAACTTGCATATTAGCTTATAGACTTGCATAATGTGTCATCATGAACTTGCATATTAATAAACATGTAACTTGCATATTTACATACATGTAACTCGCATATTAACAAACATGTAACTTGCATATAAAGAAACATGTAACTTGCATATTTACATACATGTAACTTGCATATTAACAAACATGTAACTTGCATATTAACAAACATGTAACTTGCATATTTACATACATGTAACTTGCATATTAACAAACATGTAACTTGCATATTAACAAACATGTAACTTGCATAGCATATTACCATGAACTTGCATAACATGCATATGATTACATAGCCCACAACTTGCATATTTAGCATCATGCAAACATAACATACATCATATTAAACTTGCATAAGCTTACATACTCAACATGCATAAACATAAGATTAATGCTAACATCATATCATATGATTCAAAGCTCATTAACCCACATACAAAACCATAAATCTCATCACATCTCATCTAATTAGTTTACCAAAAGATCATCAAAGTGATAGAAACTCACAACTAGCAACTTTGAACACCAAATGAAGAAGATTAAGATGCTAAGAAGGGATTAGAAGTTGATTAGAGAGTGATTAGTATGCAACCCTCTTCATAAAATTAGTGGAGGCCATGAGAGCTAGCATTTTGCCATAGTTTAGTCACTAGGTTTAATTATGAATGAATTAGGGTAGGTTAGGGTCTTATTTATAGATTAGGCAAGTGTTTTAGGCCATAGGATTAACCCTAGATTCAATCCAAGCCATCAAAGCATGTCTTGGGGAAGAAGTCAAGTGTAGGAACCATCTAGGGCCTTTAGATTAAAGATGGACCATGAGAACCATTCAAATGCAAAATCTGCACTTGAGCGAATCGGCCCACGGGTTGACAGCCAAACACCCTGGATTAACCCCTAGTCGACCCAGCGGGCTCGGGTCGACTTCAAAAATCGGCCGGTTCGGTTATTCCCCTCTCCCAATTCGCTGTTTTGAGCATTTTTGCATATTTATTTATTAAATTTTCAATTATATATATATATATATATATATATCAATATATATATATATATATATATATATATCTACACAACCCATTTCACTTAATTAAGTATACTTTAATTTGGGAATTTTCGTGAAACTTCGCGAGGCCATATCTTGGTCATACGGACTCCGATTTTCGAAAACTCGGACTCTATTTCGCGTATTTTTCCGAGACGAACACAATGGCATAGCCCGTTTCCCTTGATTCCCATTTTAGAATTAAATTCTGCCTCGATTTATGTTATTACAGGTTATTGAAAATACGGGTTGTTACAACTTTGGTGTGTAGTAAAGCGAATTATTCGATACTTAAAAGAAACTCAAGATTATGGCGTAATTCTAAAAGCTAGCAAACAATTAAATATACATGCTTACAGCGATGTCGATTGGGCATCAGATCCAAATGATTGAAGATCGACCACTGGATACTATGTCTATATGGGATCAAATCCTATCTCTCGTGGTGTTCAAAAAAGCAACCAACCATTTGTCGATCGAGTACTAAAGCCGAATACTGATCAGTAGCAAGTAGCACGACTGAAATCATGTGGGTCAACTCTTTAATTTAAGAACTAGGGTTTCGATCTACCAGAAAACTGACAATATGGTGCGATAACTTAACCACATTATCTCTCTCTGCTAACCCAGTTCAACATGCACGCACAAAAAACATCGAGATCAATCTATATTTTGTGCATGAGCAAACCACGGCTGGCAAATTAGACGTTAGTCACATCCCAGCGTATTTTTAAAAAGCTGATATTATCATGAAGTCTCTTTCATTTCAGTATTTTGAAAGATTGAGGAAAGTTCTGTGCGTGTTTAATGGCGATAGAGAAGAGCATCAAAACCATAGGTCGAATTGAAAAGGGGCAATAAAGGATCTATTCGTAAAGCAATTGGGTCAACGCCCATATATATTCTTTTACATATTTTAGCATAGCCCATGTATCTCTCTATATATTCCCGCATGTACATTGTATTTTACCTCTTTTTGTATCTGTCATTTCTCTAGTGAAAAATACAATAAATTCGTCTTCTACAAATTCTATTACAATTTGATTCTTCCTGCAAAATCAGACACACAAGCATTTAGTGAAGAACCAAAGAATACATAACCGGCCATGCATTGCATATAAATAACATCTATACATTATCCCCAACAGAAAAATTGTACAGAAATATATAAAGTGATAGCATAATGATGCATAAGTAGCAAAAGATCCTACTTACCAGCCTGGCAATCTTTCTAGTAAGTTCACCAGCGGTGCTTACATTCGCCGACTACGCCAATGCAATTTGCAGTAGCGGAAAATACTCAAAAGGCAGTCCATACGGTCAGAACATAGAGTCTATTAAAGCCCAACTTAGAGCATGTTATAATAACGGATCGGCTCAAGAACCAGATTATTTCGGTTATATTCACTGCTTAGATTTTGAATGTAGAACCAGATTAGCTGTTAGTGCAATTTCACTTATGTTCTCACACCAAATTGTTGTTTTCTGTCAGTTTGTATTCTGAGCTCACTAAGTAATGATTCTATCCACATAACTTCAGCTGTAGTACTTGCAATACTTCTCAAATCTACTTCAGTGCTAGATCTAGACACAGTGCACTGTTTTTTGCACACCATGATACTAGATTATTTCCTAGAAAGATCAATACTCAGTTTTTGATTTTCTATCATTTTGACTTGACCCCAAATCTGCATCAGCGTATGCATTTAAATAGGGTGCCTTGCTGGTCTTTAGTATGAGTCCTTGATTTTATGTTCATCTTAGGTATTTGAGAATTCTTTTTACTGCTCTCCAATGTTCGTATAGAGGCTTTTGCGTATATTGACTCATTTTGTTTACACTATAGGAGATATCAGGTCTTTTAATAGTAACATATTATAGGGCTCATTCGATGTTTCTATATTGTTTCTCATTTTAAGTAGCTTCTCCTTTAATTTTTGACAAGTGTGGGTTGATGATTATATATGTTGATAAACTTTTTGCTTCAATCATATTGGCTTTACGTAGAATTTTAGAGATGTATTTCCTTTGGTTGAGATGCATCTCTAAGGTTGCTGCTTTCTTGACTTCGATGCCTAGGAAGTAATTTAAGTTGCCAAGATCTTTGACAGAGAATTCATGATCCGATATTTGTGTAATGCTTTGAACTTTTATCTCATTGTTGCCTGTAATGATAAGGTCATCAACATAAATCAGAATATATGTAATAGTATAGTCAGTGAATTTTGTAAAGATTGAGTTATCAGATTTTGTATGATTTTAGCCATGTTTGACAAGTGTTTCTTTGAGCTTGTCAAAACTCACCCTTGGAGCTTACTTTAGTCCATAAATAGCTTTATTTAATTTTCACAATAAACCCTTCTGGTTGTACCATGAAGACCACCTCCAGTAATTCACCATTAAAAAAGGCATTATTAACATCTAGTTGCTTTAGGACTCAGTTCTTGTATAAGGTAATATTTATAATAATTCTAACAGAGAATGATTTCACAATAGGTGAAAATATTTTTGAGAAGTCAAATCCACACTGTTATGAATACCTTTTTGCTACAAGTATTGCATTATACTTAGAAATTGAGCCATCAGCATTTTTCAGTCTAAAAGTCCATTTACATCCAAATAAATTTTTATGACATGGTAAATGAACAAGTGTCCATGTCTTATTTCTAATCAAATTATTATTTCCTCTTGCATGGCTGCTTTCCACATGCTGCAGTGGATGGCTTCCTGATAGGAAGCTGGTTCATTTGTAGTCATGTTGATGTTGTATGCCTTAGGCTTGAATATGTCATGCTTTGCCCTTGTCATCATAGGATTTTGGTTGGTATTTCTTTGTGTTGCATTTTTATTATCAATGTTGACTGTTGTGTTGTCACCTGATTCTGATCTTTTATTTTCATTGATGTCATTGATATTTTGTTGAGGTTGAGCAGTACTATCAACACCGGCATGTGGATTTTGATAACCTTGACCTGGCTCGCTTATGGACATTGTGAGTTGAGAGTTATTGTTGTTTTTAGACTTCCTCTGGTAGACATGTATTTCAATTTCTAGTTTATCAGGAAGTGCAGATTTGCATTGCCTTGGATTTTGCACTTTTCTAGTAGTTTTGATTTTTGCTTTGTTGAATGAGAACACACCTTCATTAAACACCACATGCCTGGTTATATATATATATATATATATATATATATATATATATATATATTCCTTTTTTTTCTAAGCACTTATACCCTTTTGAATGTTACAGTACCCCAAGAATGTGCAAGAGGTATGCCTAAATTGTAGTTTGTGTGCGTTATAGGATCTAAGATAAGGAAAAACGTCGGCACCCATACACTTTCAAATGCTTGTAATCAAGTCTGGTGTTAAAGAGGACCTCCCGTGGGCATTTGAACTTGAGTACCTTAGTTGGTAGCAAGTTAATCAAATGCACTGCAGTGGTAAATGCTTCAGGCCAAAATTTCAATGGCATAGAAGCCTATGACGGTAGTTAGACCAGTTGCAACTATATGCTTGTGTTTCCTTTCTATTATACCATTTTGCTCAGAGGTGTAAGGACATGTGGTTCTGTGTGTTATCCCTTTTTTTTTGAAAAAACTGATTTAGTGGTAGAAATTCTTTCACACCATTAGTTTAAAGGGTTTTTACCTGATGACTAGTTAGATTTTCAACTTTGGTAATAAATTGCACTACAGTATTGTATGTTTCAGATTTATATTTCAATAGATAAATCCATACAAAACGAGAATAAGCATCAATAAATGATATATAACAATTGTAGCAATAGTCAGCACAAATTGGGATAGGTCCCCATAGATCAGTAGCAATAAGTTCTAGTGGTTGTGTGTAGTTAGTGCTAGAATTTGAAAATGCAATTTTGTGATTTTTTTTCCCATTTGGAAGGATTCACAAACATATGAACCAGGGAATTTACCAATCACAATATTATTGCTATCTATTACACGCTTAATAGTTTTTACACTGACATGCCCTAACTTGTTAAGCCATAAGTCAAATGTTTTACAGCTTTTAGAATCATACTCAACATTCAAGACAAGCATTTTCTTTAGGTTCAGAATTTGCTGAATTAGAACATGAAATTTATACAGTCTCTTGTTCTCTTTACCCTGCCACATAATTTCTTATGTTAGTATGTCTTTAACAACACACATATTTGGATAAAATTCGAAATACACATTGTTGTTTTTGCAAATTGGGAAACACTCATCAATTTTTTTTGATTGATGAAACCCTTGGTAAGTTTTTGAAGTATAGTTTCTTAGGTTCATCAGTTCTTACATATATACTACTGAGAATGAAAATATTAAAGTCATTTGTAAATGCCTCTAAAATTCTAAATAGAGGCCAAACAATCCCTTAAACTGCCTTTATTATTGTGAGAGGCAGAATAACTCCTGCCCCTAATAATGCCGCCTCTAAAGAAAAATAAAGGTGGATAATTCATTTAATTTACCTCTAAAACGTTGCAGTCCACATAAGCAAGAAATAAACTAGAACGTCGTTAAAGGCAAATATAAGCGCCCTTAAAACTTTCAATATTAAAAACAGTGTTATAAAGACCGTACCCGACCGTTGGTTCAACCGCGGCTAACCGCGAGCCGGTGATAGCAACGGTCGGGAGCGGATTTGAACCGCAATTCCACTATAGACTGTGGTTTAACTGATCAAATCTCTAAAAAAAAGCGGAGTTGCAAACATAGGTAGTGGCAGCAAATTCGGTTTCGAGCTGATTTTTGGGTTAGAATTTCAAAAAAATAGGGTTTACAATGGGTTCGGTGGTAACTGGAGGGAAAAGCTGATAGAAGCATCGCTTTGGGAGGAGGAGAGAAGACGCAAGCTTTCTACGGCTGATACTTTTGCATTTAAAACCTTCTGTGTATTGTTGGGTTTTTACATTTAGCACCTTTTAGTCATAATTTTTTTTTAATTCCAATATTCTATTTTATTTAGTGGTAGAAACATGTATAAATTATAAAAAAACTGATGCACGGTTCTGACGGTCCGACCTTTTAAACCTCGAACATTAAGTCATTAAGGTTTGACTCACGGTTCGGTTCTAATAACTATGATTAAAAAGGTACAAATGCTCTTGTTTCTTCATTTAAACTTTAAAAACAAAATAGGAAAAAAATAATCTTGGTGAACGCTATAATCAAGATACAATATCACACCAAATTATAACCATTACATGGATTTTTCATATTGCAAATATACCATGCTTCTACGTATTATAATGCCTAACTGAGAAAAGGAACATATTTCAATATGATGGACAAAACAATGCAAAATAGGAACATTGACTTTATATAAGGGGATTTTTATTTGTATCCACCAATTTGTTTAGTTCATCCACATATTTGATTTATTAAGTTCATCCACCAATTTATTTGTTAGTTGATCCACCGTGGATTAACTAATGAATATTAGATTAACTAAAAATAAAAAATATTTTTTATCCATCATTTCTATTAGTTGATCCACACAATGCATAATAGCATCTTCTTCTCTCAGCTCTCTTCCTTTCATCGTCTTCTTCCATTTCCTATTATGTTCCAGATGGGGTTGTAGGTGAAATGGTGTCAGGTAAGGAAGTGGATGGTACAGAGGCGACCAGATGTTCGGTGGTGCTGAAGTTCGTAGATTAGAGAAGGAGCTTGGTGTATACAGGCTTTGACCTTTATTTTTTATAAAACTTGTGGTACTAAGCGTAATTCTTTATATATATATATATATATATATATATATATATATATATATATATATATATATATATATATATATATATATATATATAGCGAACGTTCAATGGCACCCGAAACAGTGCAGCACCCCTAAATGCCTCCTGATTTCCATCACACATTCTGTTTCTCCCTCACTTCACTATTTCTCTTTTCTTCCACTAACTTAAACTAGTATAAATGCTTGGTTTATATAGGGGCTTTTGGGGTGCCATTGAATGCTCCTATATATATATATATATATATATATATATATATATATATATATATATATATATATATATATATATATATATATATATATATGCAGATTCAATAACACCTCTATTTTCTAGCACCTCATTTCTAGCCACTCATTTGTATTAAAATAATGTAGTGGATGGAGAGAGAGTAAGTGGAAGAAGAGAAAGGAGAAAACTTGTGGTGGAAATCAGGGTGTTTTGGGGTGTTGCACCATTTGTGGTGTCATTGTACGCTCGCCATATATATATATATATATATATATATATATATATATATATATATATATATATATATATATATATATATATATATAACACGTGGATAGAGGACATCGGTGTATACAGCCTACAGGCTTTGACTTTTTTTATAAAACTTGTGGTACTAAGCGTAATTCTTATTTCTTCATATATGTGTAGATTAGAGGAGGACATCGGCGTATACAGGCTTTGGCCTTTTTTTTTATAAAACTTGTGGTACTAAGCATAATTCTTCAACCGAATGCTTCGGTTTCGTTAGGGGAAAGAAGAGTTTCAAGGCTTCATATGGGATAAGAAAGCGTGAGAACAACCGTGCATGAATGCATTTTCCTATTTACGTATTGTTCTGGGTCCTATATATATACTGGAGCATAAATGCAAGCTCATAGTCTTCTACTTTGTCCACCTTTGTCAACTTTCTTTCTTTTGTAGCCATAATTAATAATATGTTCTGCGTTTGCTGGTATTTAAACACATCATATCAAATAACAGTACCTGGTTTCAGTACTCGATAGACTCTACTGTCTTTAGAATGTCGGCGCATTTGAGTACTAGAAATAAAGAAGTACTATTAAGAAAAAAAAGAAAAGAAAAAACGCACTTGCCTGCATTTTGAGCCATATTCTTTGTTGGCTTCGTTTGATTGCTAAGCCTTATATAACATGAACTGCAAACTATTGTATGTGGGTGTTACGCTGTTTTCAAGTAAATTTTTCTGCATGATATTATTGCATTACTATACAAGGGAAAAGGGGAAAGAGAAGAACGGAAAGAGAACCGTGAGAAAAAAAAAATGTTTAAGTGGATTAACTAATCAATTTTTAGAATTTAAACAAGCCATAAAAATAGGTAATCCTTCTAAAAATTAGGGTGGGCTAACTAACAAATAAGGTGGCTGTGGATAAAATTACTCTTTATATAACTAACACCATAAAGAATGTTATGTTTTCATCCAGAAAAGCATTACAATAGAAAACTAACATGCGTATCATTACATGACATAACACTAGGGTTACTTCAAAATTCTCTCCTTACAGGAATCTGCTACAGCATATATAGAATCAAAATCTTTAAAGAAGACCAAAATGGTATATTCCACATCTGATGCAGCTAGTTATTTGCCTGATGTAGAAACATATATTGACATCAAAAATCTGCATCATTGAAACTGGATGAAATATTTCATATAAGGTAGGATGCAGGCGGGTCTTGGGAATTTTATTACCTGAAGCCAGTTAACAATTATCCATTGTATTAGCCAAAAATAACAATTAAGCTAATGAATTATTCCAAATTTATGCTGTCATAACTAAAAAGTGCTTGTTCTATTTTACGGGTGCACGTATAATACAATTTTGACAGCATAATTTATTCCAAATTTATCCAGTTTGGCTTCTATTTAATTATTAACAGAGGCGGACCTTTAATTTTCCCCCAAGTGTAACGTCCCTAATGCTTCAAATTTGGTAGTTCTGTGTGTGTTATGTGCACTGGTTTTCCATTACCAAAAAGAAGATTGTGCGTACCTTTGTATTCTTTATTGTCTAAATTCAGATTGCTTAGATTGTTTGTCACATTGTTGGTGGCTCCAGAATCTGGGTACCAACAGTAATCAAGTCTGTATCCTCTAATTCGATGAAATAATTTTTGTTACTGTTGGAATTTGGATATAGAGAGGAGGATAGAGATAACACGTAGAATAATTGAATGACTACATTTTTTTTTTTTTCACTTTTTTTTTTTCATTCAACTTGATTACAAATGAGAAAGTACAACCCTTTTATAACATAGCCAAGTATCTAGAGTCTTCTTATTCTAGAGTTTTCTTTTATTCTCTAATTTCTATTTTCCTCAACAAATCAATTCTAGAATTCTCCATTTGATAAATCTAAAATTTCTTACCATATATTTTACTTTTCCCTTAATACAATAATAAACTTTATTCCATAGTGTTTCCTATTAAAACCAAATTTATTTATTTCCTTAAAACCAAGTTTATTTCCAACATCCTCCCTTAAACTTGGTTTTACTACTTCAAACAGATTCCTTGATTCGAAGCACTTTCTCTTCGATTTGTGATGCACTCTCTCATCACCTTCAAAAATTAACGAAGGACTTTCTCTTCGATTTGTGATGCACTCTCTCATCACCTTCAATTTTTTTTTTTAAATATTGGGGTACTTTCTCTCCATGGTGCACTTTCTCCCCCACAACTCTAAAATAAAATTTCTTCCACGGCCACTTGTGTTATGTTCTCTTTCTCTTCATTTGGTGCATCAACATCTTCTACAATATCATTTTCGATCTTCTTCTCAGTCTTCTTCTTCATCTTTGATCTTCTTCCTCTTAATCTTCCTTCTGATTTTTTTTTCGATCTTCTTCTCACTCTTCTTCTTCCTCTTAATGTTCCTTCTGATTTTTTTTTTTTTTTTTTTTTTTTTTTTGGGCTTCCTAGAGATCTCTCATTCCTCCTTAGTTAACCTGACTCTGATACCATGTTGGAGTTTGGATATAGAGAGGAAGATAGAGATAACACGTAGAATAATTGAATGACTACATTTTTTATTATTTCAATTTTCTTCATACAACTTGATTACAAATGAGGGAGTACAACCCTTTTATAACATAGCCAAGTATCTAGAGTCTTCTTATTCTAGAGTTTTCTTTTATTCTCTAATTTCTATTTTCCTCAACAAATCAATTCTAGAATTCTCCATTTGATAAATCTAAAATTTCTTACCATATATTTTACTTTTCCCTTAATACAATAATAAACTTTATTCCATAGTGTTTCCTATTAAAACCAAATTTATTTATTTCCTTAAAACCAAGTTTATTTCCAACAGTTACAATAATGTAGTCATCAAGTCTGTATCCTCTAATCGGCTGTGCAATTTCGCTGCACAACCGTCTTGCTCAAAAAAAGTCTGTATCCTCTAATTGCATTTTCTATTTGCAATTTCCATAACAAGTAGTTTGAATCGTCAAGCTGAATAGAGATCAACTGACTTTGAGGCTTGATGATGGCTTTCATCAAAACTTGAGTCGGATCAAACTGATTTTGAGACATTCTTGCTGTAGGCAGTTGTGGGCTTTGACTGCTGTCTTGATTTGTCATGATGGAATAAACTGGTCATGAAGGAGAACAGTCAGGTATGAACAGATAAGAGCAGATTTCAGATGCAAATCAAGGTATTGTTGATGATGAGATGACTCTGAGGCAATACTTTCAGATATGGCACTGAAATAATGTTGCACACAGGTCACCAAAGGCAACACTCATGATCGAGTTACAACCAGTGAAGTGCAAGGATGAAGAGAAATACTCTGATTTGCTCTTCATTGGGACGACACTGGATCAAATAATGTGAATCTTGATCGTTTGATCAAGAATCAAATGGCAAATCCCCAAAAGATGATAATTCTCTGATGGGGATTCAAACTATCACCCTTCGGGTCTGATACTAAATTAAGAATTGAGTGCAAAATGTAACTTTGATAATCAGAAGTGTTGCAGTGAAGAGTAAGAATTGTTTGACGTAGAGAATTTAAACTGAGATATTGAATTGCTGTATAGATGCTACATTACCGGTTGTCTTCAAAGACAACGAGTATTTATACACTTGTATGGGGCTCTAATCCCTGCTACGCAGCGATAAACACAATATACAGCCACCATACACGATATAGTAGATCCAATACAAGCACTTCCTTCACGATAACCACCTTAATAGGATTTAACTAATGAATCAAGCACCTTAAGTCTAAGTCAATAAGACGAAGATACATAAATCACTGTCAGTAAAAGTCGCTACACTTGTCGTAAAACTGGTCGAACATGAAGGTCTCGAAACGAAGATGAAAATCCTCTGTAGTTGAACTGACTTGAGCACCAAAAGTATTAGGACAAGCCTGTTGTATCAGGTCGATTGCTCCTCTGGCATATTGCTGGCAAGTAGTATACTCATGGTTACACCACATATACCCATAGACATCTGGACTATGTGCCACTACACAAGCATACCCATCAATAAGTCCGCTTTCCACATATTTGAAATTACCACTGTACGCATCCCCCAATTCATAAGTCCTGGTGTTGCATGCATCAACAGCTATAGCCATCCCTGAGTATGCAGGCAATGAGAAAAGGGAAACCATCAGATTCAGGGCTAACAAAATTTGTAATTTAGAAAGCATGTTATCTATTTTTTAGTTTTGTTTTTTCTGACTCAAACAGTAAAAATAATTACTGCAGGTGGGCATATATTGGCAGTGATAGCCGTGGCAAATATTCTTGGGTCTCGGCTAAAAGTTGGAATGTTTGAGTTTCCAAAGGTAAGCAACACTCTAGCTTGATGATCCTAGTTAATATCTGCCTCGACATTGGACAGATACGCACACAATGCAAATGATTAAAAACTATTAGTTACTTCTTGAAAATTCTGACAAGCATCATTGTTCAAGTGGTACAGTTCGACATGTCGTGGGTTTTAATCTTATCTTGCTGGATCTGACCCGTTAACCACGTAGTATGTTATAGTCTACCTAAACTTATATGTAAGAAACCCAATAAAAATAAATAAATAAATAAATAATTTGATTGAAAGTTCTTCTCATGTGTATGTTGCGGTATCCTTATCTATAGTGCAAGTTCATGAGTTCAGCTAATCATATTAACCAAAGATTTTTAATATATAATCTGGAAATTATAAACCTTAAGGTCCTTAACACTCTTGTGCTAACAGCCTAACTGCTAATCCAATTCATGAAGAATATTGTTATGCAAAAAGTTTTTTAATACTACCAGATACTAATCCGAATCATGAAGAAATAACTTTGGTGCAGCTGTGCAAGTACAAGGCTTTTGAAACTGGTGCACATATATAAGTTCGATTTGATTCTTCTTGCAAAATCAGACACACAAGTCTTTAGTGAAGAACCAAAGAATATATAGTCGGCCATGTTTTGTCTATAAATATCATATGTACATTAATCCCCAGCAGTCAAATTGTAGATAAGTATATAAAGTGACAGCAAAATGATGCATAAGTGGCGAAAGATTCTACTTACCAGCCTGGCAATCTTTCTAGTAAGTTCACCAGCGATGCTTACATTCGCCGACTACGCCAATGCAATTTGCAGTAGCAAAAAATACTCAGAAGGCAGTCCATATGGTCAGAACCTGGAGTCAGTTAAAGCCCAGCTTAGAGCAGGTTATAATAGCGGATCGGCTCAAGACCCAGATTGTTATGGTTACATTCACTGCTTGTACGATCTCAATGTGTGCACGAATTATGCTGTGCAAATAATCACTGTGCTGGAGCAAACATGTCCATATGCGATAGGCGCACAGCTTAACACTTCAGGAACTGATGTCAGACTTCGTTGGGATAATATACCATTCCTTGAAAATTGATCAAGGGGGAATATTGGATTATTAATCAAGCAGCTGGAAGTATGTTTTGGGAATGCTAATAACTTAAATGTGCTTATGTACAGTATCTTGATGATTGTGTTTTTCCATCATGTGTTTCGGTTTGTGTTTGTTCATGTGTAACTATGTGTTGTGTTTGAACTGAAAACGACTTGCACTTCCACCTCTACAATGACATGTAAGTCTCCAAGTCTGGTAAAAGGCCTAGCTCTAAAAAAAAAGTCTGGTAAAAGGCCACGAGTTCAAGATCCATTGTAACAGGAAGTCTTGCAGAACAAATAAAAATGGACTTGGGCGTATATTTTACATATACCACGCACCATGATGTATACATGATATGCTCTGTTGACGCACCTTTTAACAAAACCGTCCATCTCGGATTTTTACAAAGCAAATTACTCAGGACTTGAGTATAAGCTCACATGGACTCGAATTTATTGATGGGAGTGGCAAACTAACTCAAATCATATTGGATTAACATGTTTTCTCTTGGGTCGGTGATTCCCGGCTCGGCCCATCTCCTCCCCATTTAACTTCGGATCAAAAGACCCCAGATCGGCAAGGAAGCTCACCACCAAGCACAACTTAAGGTTCAGATTGAATCTTCTCGGGGTCGGTTACGTCGGATCGGTCATGCCAACCCGAACCCGGTGCACCCAGAGAACTATTCTTTAGGCAAGATATTAGGACCAATATCTCCTAACCCTTCGAATCGAAGAACACGTGGGTCATGTCATACCGGAGAGGACTTCTCCCACGCATCAAGACCCGACTCCATGACCTCCTAACATCCCGGATTGGATGACACGTGACAGGAGCATGATCCGGGATGACTGCCACATGGCATACCGACTGAGCCGGATGTCGCCTATAAATACATATTTTGAAGGCTGGAATAGAGGGGGACTTTTCTCTTTGGACTTTCCACGCAAGGATGTTGCAAATCGGAGAGGGCGAACTCCATTATTAACACAAGGATTTTGTATAACCATTCTAGTACAAGGATTTTGTGTTAGATCACTTCTTTCTTTACTTTCGTTCAAATAAACAACTGTAATATGTAAGCCACAGTATAAATAAAGGATATAAAGTGGATATAGGCTTGGGTTGAGCCGAACAACTATAAAACTTTTGCGTGCTTCATGTTTTTACTTTATTTCTTGCATTATGTGACTGTGAGAATATTCTGTGATTTGTGTGTGGATTACAGGCTTTGGGGATTGATTGTCAAGAGTGTCATTTTTTGACGTCAACACTTCGACGCGCCAGGAAGAGGGGCATACATGCACACAACTACTTCAACTTCTAGCTTGAAAAGATTTGAATTGCCCATCTTGGGATTAAGGATGGTAAAGCGGAAGGATGAAGTGGCTTCCTATACTCAAGCTACAGGCAACGCTGACAATTAAGGAAGTCAGGAGGCTTCCTCTCATGGAGATCTCTCCCTCTTTCTAATTAGAGAAAGGATGGATAATGTGCTAACCGAAATGAGGACAAGGATGGAAAAGCAGGATGAGCTCCTCAAAAGACAACAAGAGATGATGGATAACTTTCTTGTTAGGATAGATGGATTTGCTCGACTGGGAGGTCAAAGCTTGGTATAAGGAGTTGACACTAGCAATGCTGCAAGGCGGAGGCAGCAATAGCGCTTGATCGACCACAGGACAGGCCCCAGCTCGGGTCGAACAACTCGGCTCAGCATACAACCCATGTCGACCTGAGCTCTACATGGGCTATCGCCCTCCTCTCGATGGACTTCGTCGCGATACTGCAACCCGTGACACCCTGGATTGGAATGTTGGACAAGCCCAAGTTAATGGTGCTCCGGATGGGGGCGGCAAGTAACTTGGAACTGAAAATGCTATCCCGGGTCGGTTCGGTCATATCGACCCATGCTGGGGGCACCAACGTTCGATTAGATAATTTGCGGCAACCTTTTGGAGATGGAAATCAGTTCGCCGACATGATTCGACGATTTACTAGAGGTGGGGCATCTCATGATGATGTGATACGTCAATCGCAACCCTTTCTCACAGGATATAAGGAATTTCCGAAATCTCTCGGACTTCAAACTCCCAGTTCTAGGGGCTTACGGTGGTAGGAAGGATCCTATCGTTTATTTCATGCACTACATGCGCCATATGAAAGTGTTGTCGGCGTCGGATAACGTCATGGTCAAGTGTTTCCCTCCGTACTGATCAAATATTGCTACTATGTGGTTTCTGCAGCTGGAAATTGGATCAATCAGCAGTGTGAATATGTTGATAGCAAGGTTTATCGGACAATTCAGGGTCCACATCACTCGATCGAAGAACGTCATGTCTCTACATCTATTAAGAAGAGGTCTGGAGAAACTATACGTCCATTTCTGGAAAGGTTTAATGCAGTGGTGATGTCAATGGATCGACCCGAGTTGTCCATGGTACTAATGACAGTTGTATCAAACATCCTGGATAAAACGAATTTCAAGACCTCTTTGCTGCGAAACCCCCTAGAGATCTTAATGAATTAACTTTGAAGCGAATAGATTCTTGCGTGAGGAAGACGCTAACACTGGAAATGATGTTCCTGATGTAAACACGATTAAGGATGGAGGACCATGCAATTCTGCAATAAAATAAGGATAAGCGTAAAGGAAAAGTCTCAGCTAAGGATAATCGGAATGTTCAGGTCCGGAGAGAACCAAATTCGAAAAATATACTACATTCAACTCTCCGATGGAGGATATCTATCCAGACACAAAGGATTGTGTTTCCTATCCAAAGCCTTCCGGGAGGGAGCCAACTCAGCATGAATGGGAATCTTGAATGTTCTGCAAATGATTAGAAACAACTAGTCACTTCTTCAAAATTGTGAAAAGTATTTGTTCAAGTGGCTAAGACAGTTTGATATGTTGCGAGATGTCACGAGTTCTCATCATGTGTATAAAGAACCCAATAAAATAAACAAACAAATAAATAATTGGATTGAAAGTTATCATCAAGCGTATGCTGCGGCATCCTTCTATAGTGCAAGTTCATGAGTCCAACTAGTCATCGTAACCATAGATTTTAATAGCATAGATAATCTGGAACTTATAAAACCTTAACACTCTTGTGCTATCAGCCTAACTGCTAATCCAATTCATGAAGAATACAGTTATGACAATTTTTTTTGCAGTACTACCAGACACTAATCCAACTCATGAAGAAGTAACTTTGGTGCAGGTACAAGGCTTCTTGGTGCACATATAAGTTAAATTTGATTCTTCTTGCAAAATCAGCCCCACTAGCATTTAGTGAAGAACCAAAGAATATATAGCCGACCATGCATTGTTTATAAATATCATATGTATATTAATCCCCAACAGGCAAACTGTAGAGAAGTATATAAAGTGATAGCAAAAATGATGCATAAGTGGCAAAAGATTCTACTTAGCAGCCTGGCAATCTTTCTAGTAAGTTCATCAGCGATGCTTACATTCGCCGACTACGCCAATGCAATTTGCAGTAGCGCAAAATACTCAGAAGGCAGTCCATACGGTCAGAACCTGGAGTCTGTTAAATCCCAGCTTAGAGCAGGTTATAATAGCGGATCGGCTCAAGACCCAGATTGTTTTGGTTATATTCACTGCTTGTACGATCTCAATACGTGCACGAACTATGCTGTGCAAATAATCACTGCGCTGGAGCAAACATGTCCATATGCAATAGGCGCGCAGCTAAACACTTCAGGAACTGATGTCAGACTTCGTTGGGATAGTACAAAATTCCTTGAAAATTGATCAGTGGATGATATTGGATTATTAATCAAGCAGCTGGAAGTATGTTTTGGGAATGCTAATAATTTGAATGTGCTTATGTACAATATCTTGATGATTGTGTTTTTCGGTTTGTGTTTGTTCATGTGTAACTATGTATTGTGTTTGAACTGAAATGGACTTGCAGTTCCACCTCTACAATGACATGTAAGTCTACAGGTCTGGTAAAAGGCCAGGAGTTCGAGATCCATTGTAACACGAAGTCATGCAGAAAAATAGAAATGGACTTAGGCGTATATTTTACACATACCACGCACCATGATGATGATGTAATGCTCACATGGCACTATATTTCCATTATTTTCCTACAGACATAAACTCAGCCATGTGTTGTGTTCTCAAACTACAGCATAAAGTAGAAGCATGAATATCTTGTGTGAAAGGAACATGCACGTCGAATAAAACCGACAACCTTTTTTTGCTGTAAATGGCGTTAAGATCAAGTGCACAAGGTGGCACAAGGTTCACTTCAAATAAATCTTGTATTCGTTATGCACTAGACGTTTATAATATGTTATCATTAACAGCATAGGTTACATAAATCATGTTTAATGTTTAATTTGATATGATGAAAGTTATTTTGAGTTCACGTTAATTTTAGCTAATTAAACGTCAGGTTTAACTACTACCTGTTGCCTTCCTATAGACACAATCCATTTGGTGTCCATGCAGAAAACAGTTCCCTAAAAAAAAAAAAAAAAAAAAAAAAAAAAAAAAAAGCAACCACAACCGTGGATAGAGCAAAAATATAAAAACATGACCATGCCAAGGCTTGAACACCTCACCTCACCAAAAAGACGTGAATACACAACAAACCAAGCTACAAACGATACTACGTTGAACTAATGGTGCTTTATTTCAAAATCTATTGTTTACTGACAATCACCACCACCTCCTCCTCCACCTCAGGTGTTGCCCCTCCAGGGGTGGGTTGCCCTGTTAGACCGTCTAGGTGGTCTAGCCCTAAAACCGGGCCTGGTGTGTGTGTGTGTGTGTGTATATATATATATATATACACACACACACACACACACACACACACATATATATATATATATATATATATATGTATGTATGTATGTATGTATGTATATATATATATATATATATATATATATATATAAGGAGCGTTCAATGACACCCCAAATAGTGTAGCACCCCTTTAGCCCCTCTGATTTCCACCACACATTCATGTTTCTCTCTCCTTCCACTAATTCTCTCTCCCTCCACTAACTTATTTAACTATAAATACTTTGTATATATATATATATATATATATATATATATATATATATATACACACACATATATATATATACACACATACATATATATATGTATGTGTGTGTGTATATATATATATATATGAGGAGCGTTCAATGACACCCCAAATAGTGTAGCACCCCTTTAGCCCCTCTGATTTCCACCACACATTCATGTTTCTCTCTCCTTCCACTAATTCTCTCTCCCTCCACTAACTTATTTAACTATAAATACTTGGCCACAAATGAGGTTAATTGATTTTGTACCAAAAGATCAAATGTTAATTTGTATTTGAGTTGTAAGGAGAGCGAACTGGAATGTTATTGATGTAATTGTGAAAACTGTACAATAGATAGTCAGTACGCAACTATATATAGTTGCATATTATCTATTTGGTTACAGAAGCGGACTGAGCCCATAGGCTCAATACATAATGTAATGAAAACAAATAACAGCAGCCGTCATATGTAAACTTCATTTTCTAACACTTTCCCTCAATTGAAACTAGGGTTTCATTCGATCTCTGTCCATGGCGACTTGAAGCTTTAAACTTGAGAGAAAACGTCAGATCTGGTTGAGATATGGTTTGCTAGTGAGACAAAGATATAAAGATGAGTGAATTTGATAGGAACATAACGGAAGTAGATCTCAGAGAACGGAATAGCTGGTGAATCAGTAGATCTACTTCCCTAGGCTTCAGATCTGCTTTCCTTTGATGATTTTCTGCTTGTTTTGGGATGAGTCAGCTTCGGACCTGGATGTTGAATTCTGGTCAGTGTTGATGAGAGCTTCAGCGTCTTCAATGCAAAGCTCCTTCTTCAATCTGCTGAAACTCGATGCGGACAAAGCCTTGGTAAGTATGTCTACCTTCTGGTAGGCACTCGGTAAGCGATTGATGCAGATTTTTCCCTTTAGTACTTGTTCACGTATGAAGTATAAGTCCAGTTCAATGTGTTTTGTCCTGAAATGCATGATAGGGTTTGCAGTTAATGCTACAGTACTTAGGTTATCACACCATAGAACTGTTTTGTTGATGCTGATTTTAAGTTCATTTAAGAGTGACTCAATCCACATTATTTCTGCTACTGCACTTGCAACACTTCTGAACTCTGCCTCAGTGCTTGATCTTGAAACTGTAATCTGTTTTTTTGAACACCATGACACTGGATTTTGTCCTAGGAAGATACAGTAGCCACTTGTAGATCTTCTGTCATCTGGGTCACTTCCCAAGTCAGCGTCTGCAAAGCCAGTGAGATTAACATTAGTACTAGATTTCAAAATTAAACCATGATTTAGGGTATCCTTTAAATATCTCAGAATCCTTTTGACAGCTTTCCAGTGCTGATCCAAAGGATTCTGCATAAACTGGCTTGCTTTGTTGACGCTGTATGATATTTCTGGTCTGGTTATGGTCACATATTGAAGTGTACCCACTATACTCCTGTATTGGGTAGAGTTCTCGATTGCTTCACCCTGAAACTTAGATAAATGCAAGTTAGTGATCATTGGAGTAGGCAAACTGTTAGCTTGATCCATTTTTGACTTTACAAGTATTTCAGAAATATAATTTTTCTGACTAAGGATCATCATCGAGTATGAAATTCTTTTAACCTCAATGCCTAAGAAATAATTTAGTTAACCCAAGTCCTTAATAGAGAATTCTTTGTCCAATTGTTTAATAAGTTTATTGATTTCATCATCATTGTTTCCAGTGATGATGAAGTCATCAACATAAACAAGAACATATAACGCTATTCCCTTGTTAAACTTTATAAACAGAGAATTGTTAGACTTAGATGGATCAAATTTTAATTTAATTAGGGTTGATTTGAGTTTTTCAAACCAAACCCTAGGTGCCTGCTTAAGACCATAGATGGCCTTATTTAATTTGCACACTAAATTAGTATATCCTTCTTTGCTATACCCTGGAGGTTGCTCCATATATACTTCTTCTTGAAGAATCCCGTTGAGAAATGCAGTATTTATATCTAATTGCCTTATCTTCCAGTTTCTGTGTAAGGCAATAGTTAGAATTACTCTTATACTCGTGGTTTTAACCACTAGAGAGAATGTTTCATTAAAGTCGAACCCCTGTTGTTGAGAGAAACCTTTTGCAACAAACCTGGCCTTATATTTGTGAATGGTCCCGTCTGCATTTCTTTTAATTCTGAATATCCAGTTGCACCCAACTAGATTTTTGTGCTGTGGTAGTTTAACTAGAGACCATGTGTTGTTTGAAATGAGTGCTTTGTATTCATCATCCATGGCATCTTTCCAATGTTTGTTTTGTAATGCTTGAGTATAATTAGTTGGTTCTTCACTATTTAAGTTGACAGTGTAAGCTTTCGGTTTGAAGATGCCACACTTAGCTCTTGTAAGCATTGGATGACCAACATGATGAGTAGTAGGCTGACTGATTCAGTTAGTACTTTCTACTTGAATTTTCAGTGTCAGAGTGTGGTACAGCAGTAGATTGTGGAGTGTTGATGTTAGGATTGATGTCATCATTGTGCATATCTAAATCGGTCTGACTATCTTCATGTTGTTGATCATCCATCTGCTAGTCTGTACCTTGTTGTTTGTTATTACTTTGCTCATTATCAACTATATCAACATATATAGGAACAGGTGGTATGGAGAATTTTGCATTGTAAATTTTATTGGTAGTTTTAATCTCCTTTTCCTTAAAAGGATATACATTTTCATTAAAAATGACATGTCTAGATATGTATACTCTTCCATTACTATCAAGACACTTATATCCTTTGATGTTATTCGCATAACCTATAAATGTACAGGGTGATGATCTGTAATCTAGTTTATGTGTCTTATACATTCTGAAACATGAAAAACATAAACAACCAAAAACTTTAAGAGAATTATAATCTGGTTTCTAATTAAATAATACCTCATATGGATATTTTCCTTGTAACACCTTTGTTGGGTGTTTGTTGATAAGATAAACAGATGTAGCAAAAGCATCAGGCCAAAATTTTAAAGGCATTGATGCTTGTGCAAGCATCGTTATACCTGTTTCTACAATATGCCTATGTTTTCTCTCAACTAAACCATTCTGTTCTGATGTATGAGGACATGTTAATCTATATTGTATTCCTTTCTCTTGAAAGTAATCTTTTAATGGTTTAAACTCACTCCCACCATCAGATTGAATGATTTTTATTCTACATCTAGTTTGGTTTTCAGCAAATTCACAAACTGTTTAACAGCATTGCATGTTTCAGACTTGTTTTTTAAGAAGTAAATCCATAAGAATCTAGAGTATGCATCAACAAAAGAAATATAATATTTGAAACCATAATCAGAATCAATAGGTGCAGGACCCCATAAATCAACAGCAACAAGTTCTAGTGCATTTGTGTACTTGGTTTCAGATTTTGGGAAGGGTAATTTATGACTTTTTCATAACTGACAGTACGTGCATGTGTATGAACTATGACTGATATCAGTGTGAATATTATTTGCATCCATAATTTTCTTAACAATACTGGGATGACCCAATTTTTCATGCCACAGTTCACATGAATTGACATTAGCATCACATTTAACCATGTTACATGATGGTTTGATATATTGAGACTCCTTCTGATCAGCGGTAGTGAACTGGTACAGCCCCTTGACCGATTTACCCTGTAGCAAAATTTTTTTAGTTAGAATGTCTCTTATAACACAACAGTTAGGGTAAAATTCAAAATAGACATTATTATCACTTGCAAGCTGAGAAACGATTATCAAATTCTTTTTTATTTGAGGAACACGGAGGATATTGTTTAAGTAAAGTTTTCTGTCACCTTGTATGTAAGCATTCCCAGTATGAGTGATAGAAGTTGAGTGACCATTACCCATTTGTATACACTGTTTACCTCTATATTTTTTGTTGCCAAGATTTAAATTTGAGAGAGAATTAGTGACATGGTTTGTTGCACCTGAATCCGGGAACCAAGCATCATCTGCTATATCTTCAGCTTTGGTTGTATCATCATTTCTGTTGTTGTCTTTTTGATTTCTTGATTCTTGCTGCATATTGGTTAGGTTTGCACTCATGTTTCTGCCCTTTTGGTTATTTTGACTTGGATTATAGCTAGAATCGAATATAAAGTAACACTTATTTGCTGTGTGACCAAATTTTTCACAGATTTGACAACGAGGTCTATTATTGTTGTTCCATCTTCCACCTCTTCCCCTTTGATTTTTACCAAAACCTCCTCTTTGATAATTTTGAGTTCCTTCTTGATTTTTTTTCTTTATTTGTCGAGACATAATTGACAGATAAATCCACAACATTGGTTTTCTTATGATTTATTCTTCCCTCGTGTGCGAGAAGAGTAGAATGTACATATGAAATGGGAGGAGTTGGATCCATAGATGAAATTATGGCTACAACAGCTTCGTAATCGTCATCTAAACCATTTAGAATATACACTATTTGTTCAGAATCTGGAATGCTTTGTCCAGCCGAGACAAGTAAGTCACAAATATTTTTTACTTTCAACAAATATTCCCTCATAATCATGTTTTCTTTCTTTATGCTCTATAATTGCTTCCTGTAGTGCATAACTTTGGCTGATGATTGTAAACTGAATACCTTTTGGATGGTGCTCCATGTTTCATGAGCTGTCTTGCATCCAATTAGTTGTGGGACAATTGTAGAGCTAATAGATGATAGAATCCATGCACAAAGAAGTCTGTCTTGCCTTTTGTAGATGGTATATTCTCTATTGACAGTATCGTTAACATATTGTTCAGGAATAATATTTGTCCCATTTATATATTCATCAAGTCTGTAGCCTTCAATAGCAGTCTCTATTTGAAATTTCCAAAGTAGATAGTTATTTTCATCTAACTGAATCGGTATCAGTTGATTTTGTGGGCTTATGATGATTTTTGATAAATTTTCAGGTGTATTGCCTTGTGGTGGATTCGAAGTTCTTGAATTGTCAGAAGTGTCAGAGTTATTGTCTCCTTGAGCCATCGAAGAGGATGATAACAGTAGGCACTGATGATAGGTTGAAGAATATTCAGATCTTGAATCAAGAAATTGGTTTCAGAGAGGAAAGACTGGTTGCTCGAAAGACCAGTCAATGAAACTTCAGATAATCAGAGTTGACCTGATATGAAGAGAAATACAACTCAGAACCGAGGGAATGGATCTTGAATCAAGAAAATGGTACAAAATACTTATTCAACGGTGAGAGCAGCCAGAAGATCGTTGATGAACAGCTTCTTGGCGAGGCTCAATGATCCGGTTGTTACACTGCAGAAACAAAAGCTTGGCACGTTCAGATGATCGCTAGATAGTATCGCTCCGATACCATAATTGATTTTGTACCAAAAGATCAAATGTTAATTTGTATTTGAGTTGTAAAGAGAGCGAACTGGAATGTTATTGATGTAATTTTGAAAACTGTACAATAGATAGTCAGTACGCAACTATATATAGTTGCATATTATCTAGTTGGTTACAGAAGCAGGCTGAGCCCATAGGCCCAATACATAAGTAATGAAAACAAATAACAGCAGTCGTCATATGTAAACTTCATTTTTCTAACAGAGGTGCAAAAGGGAGACAAAAAAATAGGGTGTCATATAACCCCCCTCTATATATATATATATATATATATATATATATATATATATATATATATATATATATATATATATATATATATATATATAAGGAGCGTTCAATGACACCCCAAATAGTGAGCACCCCATTTGCTTCCTCTCTCTCCATCTCTCATTTATTATAAATTAAGCTATTGGAAGGAGAGAGAAGTAGTGAAGAGAGAGAGTGAAACGAAATATGTGGTGGAAATCAGGGGGCATTTGGAGGTGCTGCACTGTTTGGGGTGTCATTGAACGATCGTATATATATATATATATATATATATATATATATATATATATATATATATATCACTACTAGAAATGAACAGTATAACATCGGACACTTCCAACAAAAGCCAAAATACGTATTCTTCTTACGTATACAAAAAATACGCCGTTGGAAACCGTTTGCGGCCGTCGGTTTTAAACCCGTTGGAAGTCGTTTCCCCCCGTTACACGGACTGGAGCACAATTCAGTCGAAGCTGCTACCTTCTTCCTCATTCACCTAAACCCACGATTTTTTCCCCCAAATCCCTAAACTTTCCCTCCTTCAATCCTGAAACCACCAATCTCACTCCATCATCAACCTAAGATCTCTCCAACTCAATCAAAGCACTCTCTCATCCTCTCTAATCTCTTATTCTCTCCGATTTTAAGGTATGTGTTTACCCTAAAATTTGTTTAATACCCTAAGTTTAGTGTAATTTAAGCATAATTAGAGTATGTTTGTGTGTCTAGTACTGTTAATTAGTTGCTAATGTAGGGTTTAATCATTTAAGTTGCTAATCTAGGGTTTTTATTTATAAATTACCTAGTTGTTATGATCAAGGGTTTTAATTAGTTTAAGTAGTTGTTGTTAATGAGTTTGTATTCATAGATTTTTTTTTTAATTATGTTGCTAATCTATGGTTTAATTAGTTAAAGTTGAATATGTATATATGCATATATATAGTGTTGTATGTATGTATATATATATATAGTTTTGATAATCTATGTATTTGTTTATTTGGTTGAGCCCCAATTCATTGAAAACAATATTTAATTTGTCGAAAACTGTCGTGGAAATGGAAATATTTAAGTTTGTGTTTTTTAGGCTAAGGCGCACAAAGGCGCTAAGGCGCACGAAGGCGTACAAAAAATACGTCAATCACGAAAAAAAAAACAAATTATAATATGTTATATTCATAAAGCCTTAGAGAGTTTTTTTGGCCCAGTCTGGTAAGTATTGTACATAATCATTATGTGAATGTTCGTTTTATTAATGAAATGGGCATTTATATTCATCGTATACAATATTTGTTGGATTTGTCCTTTGTATTGGACAAGTTATGAACACAATAACGAAATTAAATCTCGTAAAATATTTCATTTTAAATGGTTCTCAAAATTTCGAAAGCACTTCTTTTATATTCCATGTGTACACGCAATTGTGCACTATTCAAGGACTAAAGGGAAGTGCAGCTGAAATTTTGTTAAATCGTTTAAATTGAAAAGATTTACGTGATTTAATTACGTTAGTATTTGTAATGGGAGGTAGAATAACCCACCAGTAAATGATCAATTAACATAACATGCATTCAGCACTAAAATTGTTTTAACAAAATGTCAATGCAAATTTTATCATCATAATCAATACGTAGAAGAAATGTTTTCATTAAAATAAAATCTCAGTGTTTGAGCGATCAGACACAAAAATTACAAATCTAATTTTATATCATACTTTCTAATTTTATATGTACTTAGGAAAAATGGACGATTATTTTAATGATCGAAGCTGGATGTACAAACGAAGAGAAACTGATGACACAATAAACAAACAATTTATTAATGGTGTCAGCATGTTTATTGATTTCACTTTAAGTAACAACGGAAACGACGTCGAAATCCATTGTCCATGTAGTGGATGCAAGTTATTGAAGCATTTGATACCGCAAACGGTTAGAGTTCATTTGCGTCAGTACGGTTTTGTGCCGAACTATTTAGTTTGGGATCGTCATGGAGAACCATTAGCATCTACTTTTATATAAGTTGAGGCGGTAGTGAATAATAAAATTGGTACGATGAATCTCGTAGAACAAATGGTTGAAGATGCTGCACGTTCTATGTTCCTGGTTCAACAATTTAATGTGACGATGGTAATGATGAAGAAGAACCAAATATTGAAGCCAAAAAATTATATGATTTATTAGATGCCGCGAAAAAACCCCTTTGGAAAGGCTATGAAAGAGGTACTCAATTATCAGTAACTGCTAAATACATTGCAATGAAATCTAAATACAATCTCACAGAATCTGGATTTACAACTGTTGTACAAGCTGCGAAGCGGCTTATGCCTCCCAATAATTTAATGTGCGAAAACCATTATGAAGTAAAAAAAATGATGTCGGCCTTTGATTTACGATATCAAAAAATAGACACATGTCTAAAGGGTTGCATGCTATTTTGGAAGGAAGATATCAACATTAAGAATTATAGAATATGTAATCAAGAAAGATAGAAACCAAGAAAGAAAAAGGGAAAGGAAGTCCTGTATAAACGTATGCATTATTTACCTATTATTCCTAGACTTCAAAGGTTATATGCATCTTCTGTAACCGCGCAACATATGAGATGACACAAGGTGAGAACACAGGAAGAAGGTACGTTAACACACTCATCCGATGGAGAGTCGATGGAAGCATTTTGATCAAAAGTATCCCAATTTTGCATCTGAGAGTCGCAATATTAGACTTGGTTTATGTACGGATGGGTTTTCACCATTTTCTCAATTTGGTTCTAAATATGTTATGAAAATTGAGCATATGCGGAAGCGCAATAAATAGGATCTAGATTTTCCAATTGAACACCAATCTAATCTGATATCAATTATTCTATTACATCAACAAAATAGTAAATAACTATAGCAGAGAAACAAAGAGATACAATATTTATACTAGTTCCACTATCCTCGAGATAGTGTATGTCTAGTCCAACAGAGAGAGATTTTATTCCACATGAGAGAATTACAAGAGATTACAAAATAAGAGTTTACATATCCAAACCTCAATCAGGTTTAACAAGAAGAGACACCATTAGGGATCACTGGCTCCAGGCCAGGATGGGTTTACACTAAAGTCTACCCCTCAATATATAGCCAGTGCAAATCTATGTGAGTCATCAATTAAATTACCAACATATGGTAATAATATAATGGAGGCAAATTACCATAACAACAAATGTGCAAACATAGGAAGTAAATCAATCTGTTTCTTTAACATAGACGGAAGAAATTAATCCCTTCATTTATTTCTCTACCATCTCATCAAATGCAATCAATGCATTCCCATTATAAAAATATTTACTTTCCATTCTTTGCAAATTTGTTCCAATCAATTTGTGATTTTGTATCACCAAATTTAACAAAATTTTCATCCTGGCCAGTAATTGTAACACCTTATAATTTACCTCCGTGGATGTGTATGAAAACTTCTTATATGTTTCTTACAATTGTCGTCCCTGGTCCTAATGATCCGACACAAAGAATAAATGTTTATTTACAACCGTTGATTGAAGAATTAAAAAAACTGTGGTATGAAAGGGTAGAAACATATGATATTTTCCAAAAGAAAAACTTTTGTATGCATGCTTCTCTGTTATGGTCAATTAGCGATTTTCCAATTTATGCAATGCTTTCAGGTTGGAGTACGGCTGGTCGTCTAGCTTGTCCGTACTGTATGGAAAAAACAAGAGCATTTTCTTTACCTATTGGAAAGAAAATTTCATGATTTGACTGTCATAGATGTTTTCTTCATATTAATCATCCTTTTAGAAGGGATAAGATTTTTTTTTTTACAGCTAATAGACATGAAACTTTACGATCACCTAAAGTATGGACAAGTGAGGAAATTATGAACTTGTACAAGATTTTCCCAAATTTCATGAAACCAGAGTATAGACAGAAATTCAAGGTAAATCAACGATTCATAATTGGTGGAAACAAAGCATATTTTGGGAGTTGCCTTATTGGAAAGATCTTCTGATTCATCATAATATTGATGTGATGCATAATGATAAAAACGTGTTTGATAACGTAATCAATACAATTTTGAATGTCAAAGGGAAGACGAAAGATGATTTGAAATCAAGACGTGATATTAAAGTAATATGTAATCATCCGGAGCTTCATATAAAGCCAAATGACACCAGAAAACCGAAAGCGTGCTATGAACTAGACAGTAATCAAACTAAAATATTTTTAAAATGGATGGAAGGATTAAGATTCCCGGATGGTATATCAGCAAAGAATTCGCTAGTTGGTTTACTAATTATGTTTTTGATCCAACAAATTGTATTGTGGATGAAGGATTGAAACATTTGGCATTGGAACCAAAAAGAAATGTCAAGACATATCAAACATTCTTTGTCAATGGATATAAATTTAACACTAAAGAATATGGTGCTGAAAAATTAACTGACAATAGCCGTGTATTTGTTAAAGGTAGTGATGATCCAAATGACCATATACACGATTTTTATGGCATGCTAAACCAGATTCTGCAAGTGACATATTTCACAAGACCCGCGGAAGAAGTATTTTTGTTTAAATGCAACTGGTTCAGCAACGTTCCAGGTTCTGGAATCAACGTGCACCCAAAATATAATCTTATAGAAGTAAGACATACTTCCGATTATTATAAGTACGATCCTTTTGTACTTGCCAAACATACTCTTCAAGTATATTATGCTCCTTATCCTTCTGTGAGAAGAGACAAAATAAATTGGTGGGCTGTTTTCAAAACAAAGGCAAGGTTTACATTTAACAGGACGTAATATTCCCGACAACCAAGCTTATCAAGCAGACATTTAGGAAAATGCAGAAATAGTAATAATCGATGATCAAACAGATTTTGGACCTCTAAACGATGAATCGAATGCATTAATTGATGTATTTGAGACTACAGATGAACCATATATGGAGGAGGAAATAGAGTCAGAATCTGAAAGTGATGAGGACGACTGACTAATACTCCTCATTTTCAAAAGGTAATTTTATGTTTATTTTTACATAGTAAGACTTAAATTCATATTTAATAGATATTTCTTATCTTTTAATAAGTAACATATCATAAATAAAAAATATGTTATCTATCAAACTTATATTAAGTACAAAACTAAGTTTTTAGTATAAATTTAATTTAAGTACGATAAATTATTTAAGTACAATAAACTTATATTTATTTTTATGACATTTCTATGAATCAAACTCATACGATAACTAGACATATCTTTGAATCAAACTTATATTTAATACTTCTACGAATCAAACTTGTAATGTTAACTAGACATATGTTATGACATTTCTATTATCAAGTACTCATGTTATCTAATACCATGTTTTTACATAGCTGTTTCATGTTATGTTATGTTGTTGTATGTAACAGGTATGGCGTCAGGTGGCGAAGAGGGTGGTCCGTCGTCAGAGTTATCCCGTCCTGTGGTCTGGCTTAAGCCAAAAGCATCCAAAGGGCAAAAACTAAGTTTTTAGTATAAATTTAATTTATGTACAATAAATTATTTAAATTGTTGTTCTAGTAGCCATGTATTATTTTTTTTCGTTTAACACAAGGGTTCTGAGTTGGAGCCGTCCAATACCGTTTTGAGGATATCAAAACGCGCTTATCAGGCCCGCATAACTGCATGTTGGCCCACATGGAGCTCGATACCCGACAATGTTAAGGAGACCATATGACAGGATTTTTTGGTATGTATGTATGTTATAACATTTATTACGTTAAGTTGTCATGCTCCTATTTGATAAGTTCATATGTATGCTATTTTAAAAAAAAATGTAGGGTACGGTGGATCTCGTTAGGTGCCACTGGAATAGCAGAGTGGCAACAAATTACAGACAGACAATGAACACTTTAAAATCAGGTGGGAAAAGACAGTCTTGGGTGAGCGAAACGGTGTGGAATGATCTACTTACTTATTGGAATAGTAATGAGGATTTTCTGTTAAATGTACTGCATGTTTAATTTAAATTATTCTATTCAATTAATATGTGATTTAGAATAATACATTTTTTTTAAATTTAAATGTATAGGCCTCGTCTGAGAGAAATGCAGCTAATAGGAGCAAGAATCTAGTTACGCATCGAGGTGGGTCCAAGTCATTTCAACATCATCGTGAGGATCTGGTATATTTTGTAATTGCACAGTTTAAAATTTTAATTCATAACTTGTTAAAATTAATAGTTGATTTAAGTTTAAGTTTTAATTCACACACACACACACACACACACACACATATATATATATATATGCATGCTTATTTCAAGAGAGAGCGTGTATGGATCTTGTGTCGTATTGGGATGTTTTCGAGCATACACATGTATTGAGTCAAACTGACAACACATGCTCAGTTTCGTGCACTTGGGACCATGATGATAAGGCGTGTGAGAGATATGTAAGTATAAAATAGTTAAGTTAGACTTACAATTTAATCAAAATAGTTTTATTTAAATTCATTTGTTTTTTGTTTAACAGGAAAAATTTCAGGAACAAAGGGCGCAGGTACTGGAATCTGCTTGGAGGACTGAGTTGACCAAGGAAGATGAGGATAAGATATTTGATGCTGTCATGGATCCTACTACCCGAAACAGACGATATGGTCGTGGAAATCTAGAGGTAATACTAACATTTATAATAAAAACTCAAATGTATTCGAAATGCTATTATGAAATACTTAAACTCTGAAATTATATACAGATTACAGCATCTCAGCAGACGTATCAGAAGGCTCGGGAAAAGGAAGAAATCGCATAGTCGAAAGAACAGATTGCAGAGCTTCATGAACGTGATCGTCGCCGTGAAGAGCGGATGGAGCTGCTTGACCAGCGGTTGGCGAAGTACATTGCCCAGCACAATACGCCACCTTCATCTTCTAGGGGAGAGAGTTGATCAGGTTAGCTTGTTTTGATCTGTGTTTTGAGAGTTGGTGAGGCTTGCTACATGATAGTTGTATATATTGTTATGATGGTTTGGACATGATGTTATGATGGTTTGGTGATGGTACAGTTTGGACATGGTGTTGGTTACGTTGTTTTGGCAACGTTTGGTTGTTAGTTATGTAAATATTGGTTAATTTATGTGTTTTGTGTTTGATTTTTATTTTATATTATGTTTAGGTGTATATATGGTTGAGATTGTGAGTTATATGCTCGAAACGGAGTAATGCAGAATATTATATATGTGGTGTGTGGCTTGACGTGGAAAATCTGAAATCTGTAAAAAAAAAGACTCAGATTTCCAACGGCTTTAAACGGCTTGCGATGGCTTATAGGTCCTGCCATACCAATGGTTTCCAATGGCTTATTGGCCAGAAATAATGGACACGTGGCCTTATTTATCAGTTGGAAGCCGTTGGAAATTAAGCGTCCTATGTATTGGAAGTCCTTGGAAGCCGCTGATCCGTATACCAACGGATTGACCAACGACTTCTAACGGCCGCCAACGGCCCCTGACCATTGGAAAACCTTGTTTCTCTTGTAGTGTGTGTGTGTATATACATACACACATGCGCGCACATACACACACCCTAAATAGTGCCAGCACCCCTGTTTTTCACCACATGTTCATTTTCTCTCTCCCTCCGCTATCTTATTCAAATATAAACGAGTGAATATAAGTCGGGTGCAAATGGGTTAGCGTGTGGTTGAACGCTCCTTATATATATAAACACATACATATATACATATGTATATTTAAATATATATATATATGTATATATAGGAACGTTCCGAGGCACCTCTGTTTTGCAACACCCCTACCCTACCGTGAGCTACACCAATCCAAATCCAACAAGATTTTGTAGATGAACAATATATATATATATATATATATATATATATATATATATTCATCTATGCAAAATTTGAGCTCGTTCCAACATTCATAACATTTCAAAATCTTAGCTCAATTATTCACCGTTCGAACATTTATTCAAACTGTTAAATCTAAACATCAAATATAAATGTCGGAATGAGCTCAAATTTTGGATAATTGATAATATATATGTGAATTAAACATTTACAAAATCTTATTGGATTTGGATTAGTGTAGCTCACGGTAGGGTTTGGAGAGAGTGATCATGACTTCCACCACCTTTGACAAAAATGACCTTCTTTTTCATTAATTTTCTCTGATTTCCTTTAATTTGAGTGATCTCTCCTCTAATGTCGCTCACTGCTTTTGATTGAGGGATATTCGACTCCATTGTAGGAGATTTGTAATATTTGGTGTCATATCCATAACAATTAAACTCCTGATGATTTTTTGCATTTAATGGCTTTAATAAGGCTTCTGTTGCTTAATTTGACTTCTTTAATATCTGACTTTTGTTTGCTTCACGGACCTAGAGCTTGTCTTTGAGACTTTCAAAATATTACCTTGATAATGGTTTAGTTAGTATATCAACAACTTGGTAAATGGAAAGGTACGTAATTTACTTATAGTTTTTTTTCGTTACTAGTTCTCTAACGAAGTAGATGTCGAGTTTTATGTGTTACATTATGGAATGTTATAATGGACTAGTAATTAAGGCTATTGTGCTTATTTTATCACACCAGATTGTTTTCTTGTCATTTTTGTCGATTCTTAGTTCGCTTAAAAGTGACTGAATCCACATTATCTCCATTGTAGTACTGGCTATGCTTCAATACTCTGCCTCAATGCTTGATCTTAACTTCTTCTTTTTTGCACACCATCGGATAGGATTTTGCCAAAAAATATGCAATATCCAATTCTTGATTTTTTGTCCTCGTGATCATTTACCCGGTCAAGGTTTTCATATCCATTGGTACTGAGTTTATTGCTTGATTTCGTAATTAAGCCTTGATTGATTGTACCCTTACGATGTATTAGAATTCACTTGTTTGCTTTTCAATGTTCACTTAAGGGCATTTGCAAGAATTGACTTGCTTTTTCTACACTATATCATATGTCTGATCTTGTGATGGTAACATAGCGAAGTGCTTCCATAATACTTCTATATTGTTTTTCATTTGTGATTGATTCTCCACTTTCATTACTGAGATGTAAATTACTTGTCATTGGTGTAGGAAGTGAGTTTGTTTGATTCATTTTTTGGTCTGACAGGAATTTTTGAAATGTATTTTCTCTTATTTAAGTGTAGCTTATTGTTGGTAGTTCTTAGCACCTCAATTCCAAGGAAATATGCTAAGTCTTTCAAATCTTTAGTGGAGAATTCACTGTTGAAGCATTCAGTAAAGCTCTTTATTTCATTTTCCCTGTTACCTGTAATTATGAAATCATCAACATAAATTAGTATATAAGTAACAGTGTTGGTAGTGAATTTAACAAACAGTGAGTTGTCATTTTGATGGAGTTGTAGCCAAGTCTTGATAGAGTTGATTTTAGTATATCAAACCAGACTCGACGTGCCTGTTTGAGTCCATATATTGCTCTGTTTAATTTGTAAACAAGCTCCTCTTTTCCTTTTTGCTTGAATCTTTGAGGTTGCTCCATGCAGACCTCTTTCTGCAATATACCATTTAAAACGAATTATCTACATCTAGTGTTTAATGGTTAAATTGTTATATAAGGCAATTGTTAGTATACTTCTGATGGGTGATGGTTTCACAACATGCGAGAATGTTTCATTGAAATCAACTCCACATTGTTATGATTACCTCTTTGCTACTAATTTTACTTTGCACTTAACCATTGTACCATCTGCATTTATTTTGATTCTATAAATCCAATTGCAAGTTATCATATTTTAATTTTTTAGCAATGGGATTAAACACCTAGTTTTATTTCCTTTGAAAGCATCAAGCTCTTCCATCATGGGTTCCCTCCACTTTTCATTGAACACAACTTGATGATAAGTGGATGGTTCTTCTATGTTGGTTTTAACACAGTTGGTATTTGATTAGAATATACCACTTTTTGTTGTAATCATCATGTGATGTTTGTTTTGAACTTGAGCATTGCTATTGTTGTTATCCTCTTTCTGTGTACTTGGTGCAGTATCAATTTGACTATTGCTTCTAATTTGTGGTTATGAGTCTGCAATGGTATTTTCAAGTGACTTTCTGCATTCTTGACCTGATCCATTGTTGGATATAGTGAATTGAGGTATGTAGTCAGGTTGAGATGCTTGGTCATATGACACGTCATCGACTTGACTTTGCATAAAGATAATATCATCATTATATTTAGGTATGGGTTTTAGTTGTTTTGTACCTAGAATTGCCAGAAGGAAATATTATTCCATTAAATATCACAAGTCTTGATATTTAATCTTTCCTTTGTTGTTAAGACACTATAACCCTTATGATTGATAGAATATCCAAGAAATGTGTCTGATAGAGATCTATAATCAAGCTTATGTATATTGAATGGTCTTAAGTGGGAAAAGCATACACAATTAAATACTTTTAAATCATTATATTTGGTTTTTACTTTAGTCAATACTTCTATAGGTAACTTAAATTTTAATATTTTTATGGCTATCTAGTTTATCAAGTAAACCGTTGTAGCAAAAGCATCAGACCAAAATTTCAGTGGCAATGATGCTTGTGCAAGCTATGTTAGTCATGTTTGAACAATATGCCTCTAATTTCATTCTATAATGCCATTTTTCTCTATAGTGTGTGGACATGTTACTCCATGAATTATGCCTTTCTTATTGAAATATTCTTTTAAAGGTAAAAATATCCTCGCTCCCATCAGTTTGAAACAACTTTCCTGATGATTCAGCTATTTTTCTGCACTTGCTATAAACTGCTTAACCGCATCGTTAGTCTCAGATTTTGACTTTAAGAAATATATCCATACATATCTTGAGTAAGCATCAATAAAAAAATGTAATATTTATATCCATAATCAGTATCATTAGGGATGGACTACACAAGTCAACAACAACTAATTCTAATGGCTTTGCATATTTTATCTAGTAATTTTTAAATGCTAATTTATGACTTATCCTCATTTGCCAATATGAACATATATATATATATATATATATGATATTTTGGAATACTAATCATAATATTATTATCATTTAAAACTTTTATCATAATTTTCATACTTGGATGACCAAGTTTACAATGCAATATATCAGGTGTCATGCAATCTTCATTCTTTTTCAATTCCGTCATATTACAACAGCATTATTTAAAATTTGAGTTTTTTGAATTCCTAATATTAAAATTGTAAAATCATTTATTGTAACAACCAGAAATTTTGGCAATAGTTAATTTAGTTACTTAACTTGGCTATGAAAATGGAATTTTCACAAATGATGGAATTTGATCACAAAACCTACACTATTGCGCTTGTAATGGAACTCTGGTCAACTTGCATGTTTGGAACTTTATGAACGGAGTCTGTATGAAAAAGTTACGGACGAAATACAAAAACGGGTGGAAAATAAATCAAAAAAATATGTAATTAAATTATGTCATGAAAGGTGAGTTCAACTCACACTTGACTAATATTTTTTCTTGCAAGTGAAGTAGCTGTATTTGGAATGTTATTGAAATGTTAGCACTCTAAATGCAAATGTGACACACCGACATGGTACATGACTTGAAATGATACTATGCCGACTTGGTGATTGATATTGCTTTTGATGCTTATTTAATTGATGAAATTCACACTGTAAGTTCCCTGCAGCTTAGAACATCATTATGAGTTGAAACGGTATATATTTGAATCACTGTATAGATTTAGGAACAAAAACTGAATCGATTTGGGATACAAGTTGAAAGGATACACACACGGGATTCGAAATTTAACGGATTGAAATGATATGCTCCTGCACTACTTGTCCTAGGTAGAAAATATTATATAGAAACCGTTGGTCTATTTTGAAAAAAAACAATTAAAGGTTATAAAATATTTTAACTTGTAAATTATTATGGATTTAAGATTTCATTATACTTTAAGTAAATTTAATAAAAGTTAAAAATATGTGTACGTATTTTAAGAAAGTATCTAAGACCAATGTTTATTCAAAATTTAGAGTTTGTCTAAAATTAATATACTTTTCAAGGTATTTTAAAAATAATAAAGTAAAAATATTTTAAGTAATTTAAAAAATACTTTATTTAACAAAATTTTAAATTAATGTGTATATATATATATTCGAAATTATTTAAATATAAGAAGGATTATGAGTAAGTTCGAATTGATTGTGTAACTTAGAATATGGTAATCTAACGTATAATAAGAGTTTTGTAGATGAAATCTATCTTCTCTTAGGTCTTTCTAACCATCTCAGGTCCAAGTAGAAGTTTATCCGTGGATTCCCACCAACATGTAGGTGATCTGCAAGGTCATACATATAGTGCCTCGAAGGGATCCATTCCAATACTCATCTGATAGCTGTTATTATATGTAAACTCTACCAAAGGAAGATGCTCCTCTCAAGTCCCTCCGAAGTCCAGGATACATAATCATGATAAATCCTCAAGAATCCTATTAACCCTCTCCGTCTATCCATCTGTCTGAGGGTGATAGGCGGTAATAAATAGTATTTGTGTCCCCAGTGCCTCCTACAGGCTCCTCCAAAACTCACTCGTGAAGATAGGGTCTCAGACACTAACAATACTAGAGGGTATTCCATAAAGTTAGACGATCTCCCTAAGATACACAAATGTCGACCAAGCTGTTGTCCGCTTACTCTTAACCGAGATAAAGTGAGCACTCTTAGTCGACCTATCAATTATAACCAAAATATTGGTGTTACCCTTCCTTGATCTGGGTAACCCATCTATGAAGTCCATCGTGACGCTTTCACACTTCCACTGTGGCACATCCAACGGCAGAAGCAATCCGCCAGGATTCCTCTGCTCTACTTTCACTCGCTGACAAGTCATAAAATTAGCTGCATACTCTTCAACATCCTTTTTCATCCTTATCCAATGAAAAATCCTCCTCATATCTCTATACATCTTATCACCGCCTAGATGGATAGTCATCCGAGAGTGATGAGACTCCTTTAAAACCAACTTCAACAAATCATCAACTCTAGGAACGTACAATTCCCATTACGATCTAGCCACCCTCTCTCATCCATAGAATATTTAGCAAGGTGAATAGAGGTCCCTCCTCTATTGAGTTGGTCCATCATATCCACTAACTGTCAATCCTTGCGATGATTGGAACCAATGCGCTCTAAGACAGTAGGTCGTACTTCCAACGATGCCAATAATACTAGTGCTAAATCCGTAGATGGTCTAAAATTGAATAATGAGATGAACTCCAAACTCTACCACTCTACGAATAATGGACTCAAGGTCATTCTTTGCATACCTAATGTGTCTGCTACCACATTACGCTTCCCTAAGGTATACGCCATCTCGAATTCATAACATGTAAGGAACTCTGTCCAATGTTGTTGTCGCAAATTAAGATCTTTTTGCGAGAACAAGTACTTGAGCGATTTATGATCTGTATAAAGCTCGAACCTCTTACCTAATAAATAGCGTCTTCAAGACTTGAGTGCAAAAACTATCGCCGCCAGCTCCAAATCATGGGAAGGGTAGTTCATCTCATGTACCCTCAACTGCCAACTCCTATAGCAGACAACCCTACTCTCATGCATCAACACCGCACCTAAACTCATACCACAAGCATCTGTATAAACGGTAAACATCTTCGTACCATCTGGAAGAGTTAATACTGGAGATGATGTAAGAGCCTTCTTCAATCTCAAGAAAGCATCTTCATAATCTACGCCCCAAGCAAAAATTAGGTTCTTCTTCGTTAGGCGGGTAAGCAGAGTTGAGATTCATGAAAAATCCTTAATAAACTTTAAGTTGTATCCCAACCAAAGAAACTCCTTACCTTTGTTGCATTATTCTTGGGGGTTTTCCAATCTTGAACTAGGACAACCTTAGCGGAGTCCGCCACTATACCATCACTAGAGACAACAATACCCCAAGAACCTTACCTCCTTCCACTAGAAATGGCACTTAGAAAGCTCGTCTTCAACTGATATGCACGGAGATTATGGAGGATCTCTTCCAAGTGTACGATGTGCTCTTCCTCGCTTCTCGAGAAAACCAAGATATCATCAATGGACACCACCACAAACTTGTTCAGGTACTCCCTAAACGCCCGGCTCGTCAAATCCACAAAGTATGTTGGTGCATTAGTTTTCTCAAAAGGCATAACCATCCACTCAAAGAATCCGTTAGGAGTCCTAAAAGCGGTCTTGTCTACGCTGTCATCTGCTAGCCTAAGCTGACGAAAACCTGTAGCTAATGCAACTGCAAGAAAACCGAAGCTCCCACTAACTGGTCAAACAAGTCATCAATCCGTCGGAGTGGGTGTCTATTCTTCTTAGTTTGTTTGTTCAACTCCCTGTAATCCACATATAGAGGAAGAGAGCCATCCACCTTGGTTGCGAAGACGACTGGTGTTCACCATTCAGAAATGCTCCATCTAAAAATCCTTTCTCGAACAACTCACCCACTTTCTTACTAAGCTCCCTCTTCTCTCTCGGAGTCATATGGCTTGCCATTCTCTTCTAAGTATATCCGAAAATCTATCTCGTGCCTATGAGGTAGTCCTCACACCTCCTCGAATATGTCCGGAAAGTCTCTAACTACGAGTACCAAAATGAAATTGTCAACAAGAGCATCTAAAGAATCTAAGAAACTAAGTGTGACTGACCCTTGCGGATTGCAGGAAATCTCAAGAGTCCTAATATGGCATGTCAAAAGCCTAATAACTATTTTCTCACAGTTAAGGATGACACCATACATGGCCAGCCAATCCATCCCTAGAATAAGACCATAACCCATAAAACCCAGAACAAACGCGTCACACTCAAACTCGATGCTAGAATAGAAATCCTCAAACCCCTACACATCATAGATAGTTGACCTCCTATGGGGTTTGAGACAACTACTAGATCAGAAACTATAAAAGTATTTAGGTGCAGAATATCAACAACAAAACTAGATATGAAAGAATGATAAGCACCGAAATCGAACAAGGTCCTAATGGGAAAGTAGAAAAGAGAAATCATACCTTCTACGGTGGCCTTCCTACCTCTTTCTTGACTGCTAGCACCAGTCTGACTTGCCTCAGGCACGTGAAATTGTGCTCTGGATGATCTTGCCTCCTGTTTCTACTTCTGAGAGCAATGCTTGATATAAGGTCCCATCTGTCTGCACTGAAAACAAGCACCCCTTCTTAGTCTTCCTACAATCTTTGATGAAATGTCCTATCATAGCATAACCATGGTACTTTACTTCCTTCTTGATCTGTGTTTTCTCATGTTTCTCTACCTTCTTCACTACACCATTCTCGGGCCACCACTTTTCTTTCCATTATTTAGCTTGGCTTCCTTAGCCTTTTCCTCATGCTTATTCACCTTTCCATCCTCGTGCATAAGAGCCATTTCCACAAGCCTCTCAAAAGTAGTTCCCATCGGGATATGTGTCATCGCCAATCCTTGAAGGGGTTGGTTCAGTCCCCTCGCAAATCTCAAAGCCTTCTTGTGTGTGGTATTAACTAGATCCAAGACAAACCTTGCTAACTCATTAAAGTTATTCACATATTCTTCACTGACAAACTGCCTCGCTTCAGACTCAAGAACTTTTCCAACTGCATTCTTTCTTCGGCTTAGGATAAAAATTTCTTCTCAAACTTATCCTTGAACTCATCCCATGTCTCAACGACACGCTTAGCCTAACTACTTCCCACCAATATGACTGCTCTCCTTTCAGTTGCCAAGCGGCCAACTGAAACCTCCTCCAGTCATCAAGATCTAATAATTCGAGCACACGATCAATCTCTCTCAGCCAATTATGAGCATATTCAAAACTCTCCGATCTAAGAGATGGCTTGCCGCCCATAGCAGAAAATTCCTTACAAAGATTAAAGAAATTAACTGGTGGATTAGGTGGAGCTATCGCGGCTACAACGGGAGGTATGGCATTTCATTGGCTTTCGATAGGCGTCGTAGCTTCAACATATCTACGAACCATGCTGGGATGGGAATGCCCTCTGGAAAAATGGGGTGCTCCAGACATGCTGGAAAGGAAAGAAACAATGTTTCAAAAAGAGATCAAAGGAATATTATAACTGACTTGAGGGGATATACTTTTCAAAAATATGTTTTACTTAAAAACTCTTTACTTTGAAAACATTTTTTCAGAAAATTTTCCCTGATCCTGTAACCTTAGGCTCTGATACCAAATGTGACACCCCATAACCCTTAACATCATCCATGTGAGGATGCGTTAAGTTTTGTGAAACGCTTAGGTATAAAATAACAACACAAAGACTAAAATTCACAAGACAGAAATATAAAACACAGCAGAAACTTTTAAAACATTTATTAAAAAAAGAAATCCATGTCATAGTATTTATTACATTTCAAAACACCAAATAGTCATCATCATAAAACAAGCATATTGTCTTGTGGAAAATATCAGAGTACATAAGTAAAATCACGAAAGCTATGCCTCTCAAAATCAATATAATGATCAAAAGACAAGAACTGAACCGATACATGAAGAAATAAAGAGTCTAAATCCAAGTTGAACCAAATAGTCAAGAATCATTGCCAAGAGCCTCCACCCTGTGAACCTGGAGAGGGGAAGGAGAGACAGAGACACAGAAAACAAAATAGGTCAGACATACGTCTAGTAAGTTCTAGTAGTTTTTAGCATGAGCATAAGATAAAGAAACATTTGGACAGATGAATAGTTCTAAGAGCAATGGACATAAAAGAATAAATGAAATAGCAGGAAAAAGGTAAACACTAATAAAGATAGAGTTCTCATTTATATCCGAACGTAGCTGCACCAACTAGCAAAATATCACAATTAAGCTTTACATAATTTATACCCATTGGTCGGCTACTTTTCCCACAATGTGAATAACATGTGCCAGCTATAGAGTTCGGTAAAGCGTTCCTTAGCCTCAACCTAATGTGAGACTCCGTGATAAAAAAAGGGATACTAACTGATACAGGTTCCCAAACAAAAATGCAATTGACACAAGTTATCCCTAGACTAGGTCCCCAACTCATAACTAGGATTCCATTGTACTATTAAGCCTCTTATCTTCCCCAATCAGCCTTGTGTTGTTGGAACGGACCTGATCTATGAGTCCCTTATCTTCCCAATCAGCCCCATGCTGCCGGAACGGACTCCCGCTATCTTAGCTTATTAATCTCATAAATTTAACCTAACACGTCTAAGTTTATTAATAAACCAAATATATCCATATGTTATATTCCTAGGTTTTAATTAACATTTCTAATTAATGTAATCTTTTTATACAACCATCCCCATATTACTTAATGCAAATTAAGTTCAATCTATTCCAGTTTACATGTTCTATGATTACATGTTAAGGTTTTACCCCCAAAATTTACAGTCTGTTCTGATTATAATACTTAATCAGTTCAATATGCCCAAAAATCCCTTTTTAGTCAATTTCAATGTTATTCCAATTTAATGCATAATTAGCGATAAAGGCTTAGGCTCTTTTCAGGCCTAAACTTAATGCTAAAAGAAAAAAGGAAACGGTCTAGGCTACTCGTAGGGCCTAGACTCAAAATAAACAAAAGCAGATAAAATAGGCATAAACATAACTGTAAATTACTATGACAAAGAAGGGTATAAGAAGAAATGAGAATTATATATAAACAATAAGCAACTGGAAAGAAATAGACAATAAATAAACTATAATAACTTATAGAAAAACTAAACTTATAAATACTATAAATATCGCATTGCAAATTAAAACTACATAACTGTCTAAACATTCCTACATAAATAACTAGTCTAAAAATTATGTAAAAACTCACAGATCTTTTGAACAAAGCTTCCCCTGTGGCCTTCTTCTAAAATCTAGCAGAATCTCTACCTCCAGAAGTGTTTATAGAAATAAAATAAAAAATTAAGAACTTTTCTTCACCCTTTAAAAAAATTAATTAGGTGGCCTTTCCTAATTTTGAAGATAGGCTTGGGAAGAAGAAGAAGAAGAAAAGAGAGAATGATTGTAAGGAAATGAGAGAGGCTCTGCTAATCTATTTATAGAGATTACTGAATACCCATAACTGTTCAAATTATTAGATATGGTCCAGCCATGTCATCGGGCCAATAAGAAAGTGCCACTTCAGCTCACCAACCAATAAAACAATGCTAACTCAACTGAAAAATAACAGTGTAAAATAAATAACGTCGCCGCTTGCGTGTAGGCCAAGGCAAGCAGCCTTTTATGGCTAGGTCGACCCACCCGCTATACTGGGTCAACACACAGTCGACCCAGTTAAAGTGGGTCACCCAGCGAACATTGGTTCTGTCTGTTTTATTTATTCAATTTCTAAATTCTTCTTTAATTCATAACTAATTCAATTTAACTCAGATTTTAGCATTTGGGGTGTTACACATACCTTAGACCTAACCTAATTCATATCAAATCATTCTTACACTATTATGCTGCTGAACTCCCTCTTGAACCATGGCCGCCGCCCCCAAATTAAAGCTTAAGCATTCAAACTCAAATCAATTCGAAGAACAAAGCTTTAACAATGGTTCAAATAATAAATCAACACTACTACAACGTTCCATGACAATTTCAGTTCTTAATTCGTTAGCCATGCCCTGTAAGTGCTAGTTATTTTCAGATTAAAATATTTAAATATAATATGGGCATGTGATGAAGTGAAATTGGATTTAAGTATGTTTATCGATCTATTTCTGTTGCTTCTTGGATCTTAAGTTTTGAGACTTGTCCATCTTTATTCCCATGTCTAGTTTATGATCTATTCAGCCTGTTGTAAATCAGTTCTCTTGATTCATATTTATATTATTACTAAGTTGTAATCTTCATGCCTGTGATGATGTTTTTCTCTCTGATCTTATTGTTATACAAATTCTACCTTCCCCTATTTATTTTCTTTTGATGAACCTTGGTCAATTTCGGACCTAGGCCTAAACTACGATATACGTGCGATTTGTATATGGGGAAATATTGGGATATCACCTATTTGGATATATGTGTGTGGTGGAATTAATGGCATAACATGAAATTTGAAATTTGGGTATTGTCAATATAATTGAAATTGCAAGTTTGGGCATACATGAATTGGCATGTAAATTAAATCACGAGTTTGGGACTATGTAAATTAAATCAAAAGATTGGGTTTATGTTAATTAGGCATATGTAGAATTGGGAATTTGAACATGAAAGCGATTGTAAACTTGATAATTGGCATAAACATGTATTATGAACTTGGGCAACTGACATGTATTGTAATAAAAAGATTATAGTTTGGGATAACTGCATCATGAATCATGATTTGGGTTTATTGGGTATAAAACTTGATACATGTAATTTTGGCTAGAACTTGATATGGTAAAATGGCATAAAATTGGCATACATGTAAAACGGCATAAATTGAACATATGTAAATTTGGTATGAATTGGGCATATGTAAAATTTACATGTAATCTAGAACTTGGGCATATGTTAATTATGTAAAATTTGGAGTTGAAACATATATGATAATTTATGACTTAGTAGAGGTTTAATATGAACGCGCCTAAGTTGGGTTTTGGATAATTGGCATGTATTGTAAATAAAAGGCTATAACTTGGCATAACCTTATAATGAATTATGATAATAATTTGGGAATACGTTTTGGGGAAAAAACGTGAATCATGAACATTTCTATATGTTAAACACATGAAATGATATTGGGGTTTTGGGTGGAATACGACCATTAATGAACCTTTGACACGAGGTTAGACTCAGTTTGTGGTGTAAATCTGCCCGGAACCGCCCGGCAAATCCAGTAGCCACAAAGTGTCAATCTAATGTGAGAGGTCGAAGGCCAAATTGTAGGCGTAACGGTTTATGACACGAGGTTAGACCTAGTTTGTGGTATAAATCTGCCCGGAACCGCCCGGCAAATCCAGTGGCCACAAAATGCACGGTCTAATGTGAGAGGTCATGATTCATTCGTTATAATGAATGAATTAAGGAATACTAACCATAATAAGACGTGGGTATGGTTAGAGGGTTAGGTGGGATGACATGGAAATTTGACATGTAAATGTGGGCCTAACCGGTATGAGTTGAGAACATGTAAAACTTATAAATGTAGGCTCAACCAACATAACTGTTAATCAAACTAATGGGTGGGCTAAGTAATATAACTAGACTAATGACACTTAACCAATATGATATGAATGAGTAGGTTAAGTAACATAGCTAGGCTAATGACACTTGACCGTTATAACATGACTAGCGGATGGGTTGGGCTAACTTGAATAGGTTGATAACACCCAATCGATATAACCTAATGCGTGGTAGGGTTAAGTAAACACACGAGGGTAACACTTAACCATTATAATATGACTGGTGGATGGGGTTAAGTTAACATGCACTTAACCAATATAACGTGATGCGTGGTAAGGTTAAGTAACAACAGAGGGTAACACTTAACCGTCACAACATGATAAGTCACTACACCAAAACAGGTGATTCCCAACGAGTATAACTGTCACAAACAATTTCCGCAACGCTTATTAGTGTTGCTATGGAGGGGTGGCAATTTCTTCCCAACGCTTATAAGCGTTGGTAGATTTTCTCTACCAACGCTTATAAGTGTTGGTAGATTTTCATCCGCAACGCTTATATGCGTTGGTACATTTCCTTTACCAACGCTTATAAGTGTTGGCAGATCTTTGTTTGCAACACATATTCATGTTGCAATATTTTTGTTTAAAACAAATATAAATTTCAATTGTAACAGAAATATGTATTAGCAAGTCACATATTCAAACATTAATAGTCAACCAAACTCAATGCATACCAATAGACAACATTTTCAATCACGGAGCGACACAGAATATCAGTTAACAATAGACAAGTACAAAACATAATTAAGTTCTCAAATTCAATACATAATTAATTTGTTAAATTCAATACATAAGTAGGTTGCTGAATTCAATACATAAATGAAATCCTACAAATACCGAATACGAAACTCCGGCCATATAACGAAGCCTCTATCTGGAAATTGAAGTAATTTTTCTTCGTGTTAGAACCAAAAACTTTTGCAATTGGATTATTATCAAGATCATATACTGCACCATTAGAACTACCTTCCAATTTTCTCTTTTCTTCCGCTGCCTCGAGAAGTGTCTGCATTTATTAAATATCACATTAAATTGAAAATTTCAGTTTCTTGTTAAAAACAAAAAACATTAGTATGCATCACAGAAAAAATATATTAAATTGTATGCTCCAAGTGACTCATTTTTACAGAGCCTAAGCCTCAGTTTAACTGCGCCGAAAGGCTCAGTAAAACTGCGCCTTAGGCTAAATAATACTCTGCCAATCGGCGCAGTAAAAGTAGCTTCTTATGATACTTACCTCGTTTCTACGAGTCTTTGAGTACACATACTTGACAGTTTAGCAAACTTTTCATTTAATAAATGGAGAAAACCAACAAAACTATAAATGAGAAAGAAAAAAAAACATAGGTGTAACATTTTGTAGCTCTCAACTATTTAGAGGAATTTCTGCTCCATACTAAATTCTTTGCACCTGTTCAACTTAGAATTTAGATTCCCAAAGAAAGACAAGGAAGCACACAATTGTCATATGCATAGTTAGACAGACTTCGTCAATATCATATATAATATAAACAAATATTCCATAATGTAAAAAATAATACAGAAAAATGAGATATTAGTTTCAGATTCTTGCAACTTTAAGAATGCATTAATAGAGTTCTGCATGAAGCAAGTTGAAAATGTGCACGGTTAAAATCTTTTCAATCAGTAGTGCTTGTCTTTTGCCAATGATCAGAAATAATCCAACTGTATTATATGAAGACAATACTGCTAATGTATCCTAAATCAAAAGTGGTTATACCACTGGTGATGGAACCAAAAACATTTCTCCAAAGTTCTACACACATGAGCTCCGGAACAATCAAAAGAAAAATATTGGTTTCAAAGGTTGATTCTGTAAAATATTCTAGCTAAATGCAGTAACCTATGCTTATTATTGTTTGTTGCAAAAGAAAAACCCACCAAGATTGAAGGATATCCCTTTATGTAAATACTACATGCAGTCAAACAACACAACTCCTTGGCATGTGAAAAAATGTAGTGAGATAATATGTAAAAGAATTATTCTAGTGACAGTCGCCAATGAATTGCACTCGTGCAGTCGCATGTTCTGATTGGTTAACCTTAATTAATTGAATTTAATAACATGGTGTGGTGGACCCTATGTAATGTTTCTGTCCAATGAGAGTGCAAGTGATGGGCGACTGTGGATATGAAGCTACTGTGGCTAGTATTGCTCATATGTAAAATTGGTGCAACATCTCAGTTTCCTTTTTTCTCAGTTTTTTCAAAATTAAATGCTGAAATACTATTAACTTTCCCTTTTTTGCCTTTCTTACTGCTAAATGCTAAAATATTATTAAATGTTGAAATATTATTAAATGGTAAAATGCCGAAACATAATTAAATGCTAAAATGATGAAACACAATTAATTGCTAAAATACGGAAATACCAAATGTTGAAATACTATTAAATGCTGAACTAACTAAATTGAGAATCATACCTCAGCATCGGCAGCAGAATCAATGAAGGTAAATTTCTCGAAAACATTTTCAAACTCCTCAAGAAAGGCATCTTCTATTTCTGGGTTTTCTGGAACATGTTCAATTCTAGCAACCTCAGCAATCTGCCAAATAAGAATATGGTTTAGTCAAAAGCTAATTTCACAAGGCAAAGAAGAAAATGGTTTAGTCAAAAGCTAATTTCACAAGCCAAATAAGAAAATGGTTTTTTTTGAAAAATACGATTTGCTAAGAAAAATGCAAGTTATAATTATGAGAAAATTTATCAACTCTTAAAACTGGAAACAGCAACTAAAATGTCATGTGCATGTGAAGATCGAAAGAAAATAAGAAACAAAGCAAAATATGAGGAAAGCAACATCTTTGAAAAAATATCTATACTACTAAAGAAGTTCACCTTTCTTTGAATTATGTACAACATAATCAATGCAATATACCATGGTTTCTCTGTTCTGTCTTTTTGTCAATTGATGTAGCAATTAACTAAACAAGATACACAAATTTGCATGTGTGCAGCAGATTGATAAAGCATTTTTCACATTACTGTCGCTTGTAAAAAGCTTACAGCAAATAAACATGCCTTTGTGAGAAAAGGTTGCTTGGATATTCAAGTGACAAGAATAAAGGAAAACCATTAATGCAAACTACAGGATATGACATGATCAACATGATTTTGGAAAAAAATATAGGTGAAGAAATGCTTCGTATTTGATTCATACTGTCATATTCTTAACTATGGAAATTGGTAAATTTTATGTATTAATAATAAAGGTTTATTTCATTAATTTGATTTCAAGATTGAAACAGTATATGTACAACCTAATCTGAGTAGAATAAGTATTAGGATGAAATTTAAAATTTAATACTAAGCGTGATGCAGTTATATCCTTCAGGAAAGTTTTCCTACTACCATATCTAATACATCTCATTTCCTATTCAGCATATTTATTAGCCTTTAATTTCAATCGATTGAATGGACCTACTACTATAGAAATAAAATAATTTGGTCAGCTTTGTTCAACATATTCATTAGCCTATTGTTTTTCAAACTGATTGGATGGACTTCCACAACTGATGTTAAAATAGTATTAATTTGGTCAGCACGTAACAAATAAAAACAAGCTCATTAAAAGATATTCCATCTCTATCTTTTGTTTTTAAAAACAAGTTTTAAATACCTTCTGTTATCTAATTACCTATGGCCGATGCATTACACACTGTTTTTTGTTGCACAATTTTAATGAACAGAATGCAAGATAATCAACAATTCAGGTTTGAAATGCAAGATGGTCAAACTTTGTGCTTGTTCAACATCAGTACACTTTAAGGAAAAGAAAAAAAATGTTTACTGAAATTTAGTTAATACGTAAGCCTAGATTTCAAACCCATTATAGTTAATAAAAATGATTGTTACCTGAATTCCTATCTATGTACAATGAATGCAGATTTGTAGAAGCAAATCTTTACATGCAAGCATTGTACGATTGGGAATTGTGATAAATGGCAACGAGTTACAGTTTCAGATATCATCTCAATTGGGAATGTAACTGAAACAGACAACAGAGCATTAAATAACGCATAACAATATGCATGAAAAAATAAAAATTACCTGTTGAATCCAAATTAAGGCGAAATCAAACTTTGCTCGCCCAAAACTGAGCAACAGCATGCAACACCTCACTGACCACCTCATTAGAAAGCTGCTCCACAACAGGGCACGTATTCTCCATAAGCTTCACAAGTAAAGCATCATCGCCCATAGACAAAACCACATGTGTCCAGCCTTCCAATGACAAATCTTCAATGGACGCCTTGCAAGAAGAAGTAATGAACCGTTTGAATGAAACTGAAAGGATCATACTTGACTACAAGAATGAAAAAGCAGTGGCTATTACAAAAGAGCTGTGTATGGCTATGGTGTTCTTCATTGTACATTAATCATACTGTTATTTGAAAACAATTATGGTGTCGATGAAAGAACAGCGTTCGTTGAAAGGCTTATGTCAGACAAAAAATTAACTAACGAGGACAAGGCGAAGAGCGGTTCTAGATCAAGAAATCTACTCTTGAACGAAATGGAAAACAAAAAAAAGTTAGCACTTTAACTGCGCCGATCGGCTCAGTATTACTGAGCCATTTGGCGCAGTTTAACTGCGCCTTAGGCTCAGTAATACTGAGCCGATATGCTATGATTAGGAACCAGTCTAACACCATGCTTGCAAATTTTCTCCACATTAAAACTTAGTGGCTACTCTTTATGCTTCCTATATAAGTATAAAGATTAAATTCAATTTGAAATTTATTTTTCTTGCAACACTGGGTATACCATAAAACTCAATACTGTGGCAGGTTCAAAAATAAACTATGACAGTAAAATTAAAACAAGCACTTGAGCCTACAAAGTGTTTAAGTTATAACATAACATTGTCCATATGGAAGGAGCAAGTGCAAAAATCAAATAAAAAACCTTACATGCATACAACTTTGCAAAATATAGACAATCAATGTAAATGACTGGCTTTTCACAACGTCAGAGAATTAACGATGCAACCTACAAATGACATGTACTTGAACCTACAAATATATCCTAAAAAGTCACAAACACATTACCCTTCCAGCATCCCAAATCAAGAAACCAAATCTCAAAGCCTGCAGAGATAACCAAACCAATCCAAACCCAAAAATGCAAGCGAGCAGAAAATGAGACACAGAAAACACCAGCTCAAGCCCAAGTGCATTGAATAAATTGATTCTAATTCCAGCACCAACCCTCTAACTGAAACTAGTAAGAGGAGATTTGGACTCGCTTAAGAGACAGAAGTTGGATAAGGAGGAGCCGAGGAAATACTCGAATGAAAGTACAACTGCGGCACTCAACTATAGTGGAGCAATTCTCGAAAACTTGCCGCTAAGATAGTGAGGCAACTTTGCGTTTTTCACCTCTTTGAATAATTTTTACACATATTTTCACCTCTTTGAATAATTTTTACACATATTTTCACCTCTTTGAAAAAATTTTACACCCATATAGGCTCAGTAGTTGCTGAGCCGAAAGGCTCAGTAGTTGCTGAGCCTATATAGGCTCGGCGTTGCTGAGCCTTTCGGCTCAGTAGTTGCTGAGCTGTTCGGTTCTCAGCAGCAATACTGAGCCTATATAGGCTCAGCATTGCTGAGCGTTGCTGAGCTGTTCGGCTCAGCAATACTGAGAACGGCTCAGCAATACTGAGCCTATATAGGCTCAGCGTTGCTGAGCTGTTCGGCTCAGCGCTGCTGTATGATGTAATTGTCTTTTAGCATACTTCCTTCTTATTCATATGCATTAGAAATAAATACCAAAATGATGTATAAAATAAGGTACATGGGGGTATAGATTAGATACCTTAGAAAATGAAACGATACAAGCAGAGCCTGAAGGAAGAACTTATACATTTGAATGACCCAAGCACCTCAGAAAATCAAATACGATCACACATGAACCTAATTAAGCTCTGCATATTCCACTCCGGACAAAAGGCACCCAAGTATTAGCACACCCATAACTACTCCCATGTGAACATTTATTAAGTTAGTTGTGTTTATGAAATTTACTTAAATAATTAATACGAATAGCAAGTAGTAAACTATCTATCATATCACCTGTGAACCAGAGATAGTGGTCGGATCAATCAACATATGAATAACTTCAAGAAACTGGCAATAGATATCGTCTTCAAAGTCGGTTAACATACCTTTAACCTGTAAAACCCATTCTAATTCATAAGTTCCAAAAATGAATAATATTTGAAGGCTTTCAGGATGTTATTTTGTTACTCCACAAAAAGAAATATATAATGCTTTAAGTAACATAACATAAAAGCATACACTGCATCAAATATGATTATGCCTTTGCTTCATGTATGGTCGATTATCTTGCTAATTTTTCATTTGAAGCACTTCTTCAAACAGTCCTGCACATACAATGATAACTTTTCATTTTGCAGATACATTAAAGAATGGGATGGCAATGTAAGAGAATACTTCCATATTATCATTGTTAGGGAAACTCTGCAGCTTTGAGAATGTTTACCACTAGAAGGCTGAAACTTTTCATTTGTGCAATTAAGGACCTATTGTCACACTTGTTGCCTAAATTGCACTTCATAAGAAATAGGGTCCAGATTTGATTTGTGAAATTATTTAGAAGAAATACAAAGTACGTAAACATACCAATGTTTAAGCTTCGCAATACCTGAGATTGAAATAGTTCAGATTCAAAGGGGATTCAAACTGCAAACAAATCGAAATAGTTCAGAATCAAAGGGGATTCAAACTATAAACAAATAAACAAACCATGTTTAAGGTTCACGATACCATGTTTAAGTAATACAGAATCTAAAGGGGATTCAAAGGGATAAAAAATAGTTCAGATTCAAACGACGTTATTCTAACCTGAAATCAAAACTGAAATTGGGTACTTAAAATCGAAATTCAAACGATGTTCCGCCAAATCGATTCTCTGATGTCTGATTAGAGAGGAACGGATTCAAATACTTCTTCGCGGTTGTACCCTGAAGCCACCCCTAAAGTTCGATTAGACAAGAATCGACTTGAACTCTTTCATTTTCTCCATGCTCGGAATTTTTTTTCTGAATCGTGGTATATGGAATTAGTGATTTAGGCGGCCGATATTGTGAAAGCGTTGGGACAAAGGAAAGCGAAAGGGGAAATAGGGTTTCGCTGGTTAGTTTACGTTTTTACCCCCAGAATCCATCCGTAACAACCCCAATAAGCGTTGCCAATAATAAAATTATTATTATGTATTTTTGGTAACACTTTTTTAATATAGCAACGCATACTATTGTTATTACCCTGCAACACAAATAAGTGTTGGCGATTGTGAAAAAAAAGGGTTGCCAAATGACCATTATGGTGTAGTGAGTATGTGGGCTAAGTCAATGTACACTTAACCAATATGACATGACATGCGGTGGGGTTAAGTTAACACAAGGGAGAACACTTAGCCAGTATAACAAGGCTTGCGGTAGGGTTAAGTAACACAAGGAACAACACTTAACCGATATAACATGATGTGTGGTAGGGTTAAGTAAAACAAGAGAAAACACTTAACCAACTTAACGTAATGGACGGAGAGGGTTAAGTACATATCGGGTTGGTGGGTAATATTAGTAAATATAGGCCCACAAACTTAACCATTAATAAGCACGCTTGAATCGGTGGGTTAAGTACATCACGGGAAGCTGGGTAATATCTGTATATATAGGCCCACACACTTAACCAGTAGGAAACCCTAGTAACGGGGACCCATTTCAGCAGTAACCCAAATCAGGTATCAACGGTACCCTGAAACTAGGCAGGGTGGGGCACAATTACTGGGGTGATTGTAAGCGGTCAAAGCGACGACGGTGGGTGCAACAGTGTAGGTTCTAACGGAGTGCAGGCGTGCACACACTTCGGAGTAGACAAACAGGGCACTGGGGGCACCAGTAGTATAACCTATGTCTTCTAGAATTGCGTCGGGCCGCCACCATGGGTCTTGATACACCCCATGGTGGGACCAGCATAGGTATCTACAATCATTGGGGGCCGTATGACACACATAGGTAGCATAATCCCTAGGTTGGACCTAGGTGGCATAAACCCTAAATCTGAGAAGCGTTCAATAGGTAGCATAATCCCTAGGTTGGACCTAGGTGGCATAAATCCTGGTCGAATCTAGGAAGCGCTCGATTGAAAACCCTAGATTAGATCTAGGTAATAAATAATAGATGTACACGTGAAAGCAACCTTAATTTCGGGGAATGGGATCACGTTATGATTTTATCATTTTATATAGATTACTAGTTGGGACACTAGTTAGGTGGTGCAGAGCAAATAGATATCATTTTAATGGTGAAGCAGAGAAATCTTGCGATGCTTGATAGAAATCTTGCGAAACTATACTTTGTTCATCTTGAATGGGAACCTTGCAATGTTATACTTGATTCATCGTGCTTGTAGCTTACCTTGTCATCATGCTTATGTTTACTTTTAGTTTATTCATGCCATATTATCTTCACCTGTTTTTATGCTGAAAGCCACTAGGACTTACTCAGTCTTTATGACTGACCCGGTTTGTTTCGCCTCTTTTTCTTCCGTTCCCCCCCCCCCCCAGGTTCGCAGGGTGGAAATACAGCTTAGTTCGGATCTTACCAAGCTCCAAGGCTCTTTCATGTGCTGCTTGGATCTCTCTTGGCTATGGCTTGCTTTGCTTTATTGGGGAATACTACAATTTATTTTCATGCTTCTTTGTTTTTGAGCAAGACAGATATTTTAGCTATGTGTTTGGGTATTGGAAGTTGATGGGCTTTTATTGTAAACAATTCTATTTAATAAATGATTTGAAGTACTTCTACTTTACTTTCCGCTGTTTTATATATGTTTGTCTTGTAATATTTCTTTTCCAGTACCCATAATGCTCCATTGAAATTAAGGCATTCCCTTTGTGAGTGACATTAACGTATGTGGGGTGTTACATTTCTATTACCATTGCTTGTATTACTGTATTCTGTCTTATTACATTTTAGTAGTCTATTTGCATGTATGTTCAGTAATTATATCGGTTATTGTGTGTAACTGGAGTGTTCCTTGTGTTCTTGTCACTATTACTATCAGTGTTCTTGTATGTAATTGCAGTATTTATATCATGTCTTCTATTTTCTTAGTTATTGCCCGTTGTGTACAGTTGGTATTACTATTACTACTAACCTTAGTTGCTGTTATTGGCTAGCAATATTTACTGCACTCTCGTTCCTTTTAGAAGTGCACTCGTATATGTTCATATTATTGTACATGTATTGAAAGAAAGTGACTACAGTTATTGGTTGGTCTGACTAATGTTTTTTATTTATTTCTGCATTGCTTAAAGTGCAAAAAAAATTGAATAAAAAGAGAATCAAATAACATTAAAGAACCATAGACTTAATACATTGATAAGAACCATAAAACCTAGTAAACGTACAACACAAAAAAATTACATGTTTCGTTGAATTTGAAGTGCTTCTAAAGCTTTCTTTAGTCAACTTATCTCATGTTCCAACTCATTTGCATATGTGATGCCCTATGCACATAAACGATTATCCACCCATTTTGAATAGTCGCAACCGTTTGGCCAAAATAGACATAGTTAGATTCTACGATCGATATTTTCTCCATGTGCCTTGACTACAATCTCCACCGCATATCTGCAATGGAAACAAATAGGATATGATTCAACCTCTTTATCATATGGAGGTTGAACAACTGAAGCTCGGTTTACCTCTAGTTCGTATAAAGGTTGATTAACTAAAAAAAATTCCGTTGCTAATTGGATTAGAGGTTGAGCAACTAAACCATGATCAACCACTGGTTCTTAAGGAGGTTCTAAAGGCTCCTGAAGCCGAAGTTGGTCAAGATTTGGAAATCATGAGGGACGTCCTTATAGTGTTGCTCTTGATACTCGATTAGCCAATATTTATCGATTCGTGCACTATTAGAAGGTATGGTTTCCGGCCACCATCCAGAATCAACAGATGAAGGCCACGAAGGCATTGTTTCTAGTTTACAGAGGCATGAGGAAGGAGTTTACTTGAGTTTCAAAATTGTGATATAGATATATATTGCAGCTCATAATTATACATGTTACATTGTGTATTGAATAAGGAATGAACCAAGTTGTCTAGCTCCTTCTTACAAGCCATATGAAAAGTTGAATTTACAAGTGGATACAGTAACCGCCTGCAGTGTTGGATATGAAAACACGTAGATCAAGTCAATGATGTTGACAACGCGCTGTTAAGTACACTATAAATATCGGAATTCTTTAAATATCGGAATTCTTTAAAATAGGAATCTCACGGGTCTACCACACTAAGGTTTTCCAATAAAAGAGAAAAATTAAGATTCCGTCTTCTATATTTTTATTTATGTCCAAAATATTTTATTAAAAATTGCAGTATGGTTATTAAAAAGAAATAAATGAAATATTATATTTAATTAATCCGTGCTCAGCGCATAACTGTAGTTCGTACTTTTCAGGTTTGAATTTGAAATAGATATATTGAATCCAATACACGTCGTAATTCTTTGAAATACGAATTTCACGGGTATACTACACTAAGGTTTTCAAATAAAAGAGAAAAATCATGATTCCATCGTCTAGATTTTTTGATATTCCCAAAATAAAAAAATAAAAAAATTGTGGTATGGTTATTAAAGAGAAAATTTATATTTAATTAATTTGAGCTCGTCGCGTTTGCGGTAGTTCGTACTTTTTGGGTTTGAATTTCAAACTGATATATTGAATCCAATACACGTTGGAATTCTTTGAAACAGGAATCTCACGAGGCTACTACACCAAAATTTTCAAATAAAAGAGAAAAATCGGGATTCCATCTTCAATAATTTTAGATATGTCCAAATTATTATTTTTGAAATTGAGGTATGGTTATTAAAGAGAAATAATTAAAATATTTATATTTAGTTAATTCGAGCTCGTCACATAGCGGCAATTCATACTTTTCATGTTTGAATTTCAAAATGATATATTGAATCCAACAAATATGAACTGCAAACCAAAATATTGGAAAAAAAATTATATCAAACAAGTAATATAACAAACACGAAGTGCAAACAACAAATACGAAGTGTAATTAATTTAATGCATAAGACTAGCAATGCATTGAATTAGTCCATTCTGATACCAAGTAGAGTGTTATTTCTGATTTTTAATCAACTCAGTTTGTCTTCTAATCGTCTCACTTCACCTTCTAATGTTCAAACTTTACCCTGCATCTCTTGGGCATATTGAACTCCTCTCAGGAAAATCTCAAGATTAACCCACTCTACATATTCAAAGCAAGGAACACCATTCAGATTCCAATGATGACCTTGGTACGTTGGACAACCGTAATAACGACGCCCAACATTTCTTCTATTTGTATCCACAAGCTTATAAAACATGTAGCCACAAGACAAATTGACCAGGAAGGATGGGAAAATCCATAGTCGTTACTTATTTGTCTTCATGTCCTTTGGATTAACGAGTCCACCAAAGCATGGCTCTTTAAATTAGAATCATCAATAGCGTCAACACTATTATGAACTGTTTCAAACTGAGTCAGTTGTTTAGCATGCTGCACCAATAGATCATCGCCTATTTCCTAATTATCCATATCTGTTCACCTAGTAATCATGGAAAATTTTGAATTTTTTAATTAAAATTTGATGTATGTAGCTAAAATGTATATAGGAAAAAAAAACCTCATAGCCATATCAAATTGACAGTGACTATTCATGTTGTTGGCATATTATAGTCGTTGTCTGTCACATTGTATATGACAACACGATGATCGGGTCATTGATATTGACAGCACACTATTGTAGCCATAATGTATTTAACTACAAGTAAAATACATAAATAAATAAAATATATAAACAGATAAATTGAACTTACATATTATTGTGGAATTGACTAATCAATGACATAATAAAGTATGAACGACAATTTCAAATATCACTGACATGTTAAAGTCTGAGCGGTTAAAGTTAGATAAATCATAACACGCTCACTGTTTAACTATAACACTGACATATCATAATAAATTATCATCAACAACTTCAAATAAATTATCACTGACATCTTTATTTACAATATCACTGACATCTTCATCTATTAGTAAAATACAAGGTAAAACATTCACATTGAAGGATGAATTCGTAACATCTGCATACCAATTCACATTTTTAATCACAAATGAATGTTTCGTAACAAATGAATGAATGTTTTACTAAAGGACGAATTCACACTATTTAAATCATATGTCATTGTATAACTTTGACCGGACACACAAATATCTACATACTAACTCATATAAATATAAGGTGTTTCGCATCCTCTTAATAGCAACTTAAGCAAAAAAGTTTTCATTCCATTCAATTTACTGTCATTCAATGAGTGCTTTGAAAATTTTATGGTGTTCCACTTCTTCTTCGTCGTCGTCCTCGACTTCGGACGAGTTTCAGAAACAATATAACAAGCAACAAAAATTATTTCAAGATGAAACGAGAGTTGTGATGGGCCATGATATCGCTGAAAGATCAGCTTCAACCCAAGGAGGAAGCGTAGTTGGTAAAAAAGATTTACGATATGGAGAGGACTACGTTGATGGTCACAATCAACTGGTCAAGGATTACTTTACAGGAAACCCAGTATATGGAGAAGTATATTTCCGTCGAAGATTTCTTATGTCAAAGACTGTATTTAATCGAGTACTTGACAAATTATCCGCAACAAATGTATTTTTCATCCACAGAGTAAATGAAATCAATGAACTAGGAATTTGACCCCTATAGAAGGTTACAGTTGAACTTCGTATGATGTCATATGGAAATTTTGGTGATTCTCTGGATAACAAAATAAGAATTGGAGACTCAACAACGATCTTATGTACGAAAGAACTTTGCAATACTTTTGTTCGTGAGTTCGTTGAAGAGCATCTCAGATCACCAAAAGCTCGTGACATTGACAAATTATTATCAATGGGAGCTCAACGTGGATTTCTATGTATGATGGGTAGTTTAGATTGTAAGGACGTGGAAAAACTATCTAGTGGCTTTGCAAAGGCAGTACATAGGGCATTGCAGAAAGGTTGCATTGGTGTTGGAAACTGTTGCTTCATTTGACTTTTCATATGGCATGCATTTTTTAGTGTTTCTGGTTGTCTAAACGATATTAATGTTTTATGACAGTCATATTTATTTAATGATTTGTACAACGATCAATCACCTCCATGAAACTAAAAAATAAGAGACAAAGAACATTTTGTTGGATATTATCTGGTAGATGGAATTTATCCAAAATGAAAAACGCTTGTGCAAGCTTACAAAAGGCTAAACAATGCAAAAGAAGCCAAATACACCAAACAACAGGTGAGTTTGAGGAAAGATGTTGAACGATCATTTGGAGTACTCCAAGGTAGGTTTCATATATTACGGAACGAAGTATACTACCACGATAAAGCAGTTTTAGCTTATATCATATACTGCTGTATTATTTTACAAAATATGATTGTTGAAGAAGAACGAGGTGGATATGAACTTCAGCTTCGAGACTATCCAGACATTGCAGTCGAGTTTAGGAAAAAACCATATAAGGACCTAAATACATTTGCAGAACACCTGCAATGTATTTAAGACATTCAACATTCATAGGCCTATCTAGACCTACGAGAAGAACCAGTGGAACACTATTGGAAGCATATGGAAAACCAATAGTTAATTACTAAATGAGTGCATTGACTCAAGCTCCATTTTCTATGTTTTTTTCAATATGTATGAGTTTTATCTGTTATGTAAGCTTTAATGAATCAGCTTTAAACTGATATGACATAAATATTAGGGCTACTACTCAAATTTCTATCAACGGTTAAGACTACAACTCCTAATGCAACAGAATTAAACAACTAAAACAACAACAAGGTCTACAACTCGGAACTAAAATGAAAACGCATCAGACTCAAACAATGACACATGCTATACCCCGTAGCATCTATGGTACTCCTCAATTTTCTTTCCATATATATCCTTTGTAATGGATTATACAGTTTAGGTTGCAACTGAAAAGAAAAATATCATCTGCATGTTGTTGTCGATCTAACTCTGGGTTTCGTAACTTCAATTCATTAATTCTCATTTGTTGAACCTCTTTATGTCATCGCTATTTTTCCTGTGCTCTCTCTAATATCTCTATTATCTTTCTTCCTTTGTTTCCATGTAGTGCTTATTTGCTTATTCCGCAGCTGTCATATGCCCGTCAAGTAATTCAAAGTATGATCTCTAATCTTTGGTGGCTTTTCTTCGCTTTATATTTTCCCGTTGGTCTGCCACTTGAACTGGTTGTAAAAGGGTTGTCTTCCTGTGGATTTGAACTACCAAGGCTATACTCTTCACTTGGCTTTCTAGGCATAAAACGAGTTCTTGATTTTTCATGTGGTACTTTGCTCCATTGTTCTTCCCTTGAAAGTATGTCGTAGCAATTGTGCAAGTTGAAAGGCTAGTTCTTATGTTCGGACATATACACTACATTTGCTTGGTTAAGCTGCATAACCTGGATTTATGTAAGTCGAAATATCATAAAAGAACCTAATCACATAAAATATACTAAAATTCAATACCAAATCCATGGCATTTGCACAACTTTAATGTCTTTTATCCAGTCTGGCCATTAGCTGTTTCCAACGTTGGCAGTTAGCATTGATTCTCTTCCAAGACTGCTTCAAAAGGTCAATGGATCTTTGAGGATTCTATGGACTATGGCCGTTGAATAATTTCCAAAATGAATTTTCACTTTGACACATGCCTTTTCCTTTGTCTTTTGAACACTCAACCCAACAAAAGACTAATTCAGCATGTTCATCACGAGACCATTTTACCATTTTCTAACATTTTGAAGGTGGGATATTAGTACAGGATTCCGGAATTTTGTTGACATCGATTTGGATTTCGTCGTTTCTACAGCTATTATCTCTATATAATAGGTTCAAATTTCTTAAAATATTGAAGAAGTATTATGAAAAACGGATCGATGTTGGCTGATAGGAGGCAAGTAGTGCTGATTACTATAGTTTTGTTGAAATGAAGAATTCTGCGCATATGCAAAGATTTGAGTATTTTGATATTGATTTGAGTTTTGCTGTGAATGGTAGAAATTCTGGTTTTTTGTGAGGAAGACAACAATTGGGTGTGTCTTGTATAATATCTGAATTGGAGTTTTGAGTGTGCTGATAGGAGGTTTGTATTGGAAATTGATGTTGGTCATATTGATAGTTATATGGATTCTGATTGCATTGAGATGACACCTTGGTTTTCCCTCTATTATTCTTTGACATTACAACCAGGCGAAGAGCAAAATATTAGTTAGCCAGTTGAGAAAAGAAGGAGAAACTTGTGTAGTTGGGAATTATAAAATTTGTTGTACATGTAGAATAAGAAAGGTGGAAACGGATGGAGCGTGAGAGTGACAACGTTTCGTAGAAATAGTCATTGTCCCTTAGCCATCCTATTTAAAGCCGACTAAAGGGCAAAAACATCATTTTCTTTTCCCCTAGTCGGCTTTAAATAAGTCGGATAAGGGCCGATTATAATCCAACTGACTAGATTACTTTGACAACCTCCAGGATTTCCAAAGAAACTCAGAATAGAGCAACTATTGATTCCCAGTCGACACATGGTTGAGAATGCTCTAAACAATGTTGATTTATAGCATAAAATTTGACACCACCTTGTATTACGTTCGCTATAAGTGGTCTTAATTGAAGGTTAATCGTAGTTGGACCAATGCAACATTAACACTCTTCACAATCAGGAAATGCAAATTTGCATGTGGTGGTCATAACATAAGAAAAGCCATACATTGCATAAATAGACATAATCCACCAAAGCACCGCAAAACAAACTAAACCTTCGCTGACTTTCATTCTACCCACTGCAAACCTTTTCATATACACACCTACCTCAATCTACTGTCATCTTTTTCTGGCAATATATATATATATATATATAACACAAAAAAGAGAATCTAGCCATTCTCCAAAGGCTCACAAAAACAGTTCATGTAGAGATGGCTACATGAACTGTGCACACATAGAAGCAACAGAATACAAGAAGGCAGCTCACAAATCAACCAAAGATACATCCTGAACCAAACAACAGTTATAAAGACGAGATCGAATGTGGCCCGCAAAATCAGTCACCACCTACGAAAAGATGCTCAAGCCTCCAGAAAACCAAAGAGCAAGGCAAGAGATCCTGGACTAGTCCTCAAAGTGGAAGTGAATCAAGAATGCTGGAATCACCAGCTCCCAGAAAACTGATACAGTCCCGCTGACAGCTCCAGCTCGAAAACCAAAGCTCCTACTCCAAAAAGCTCCAAGGAAGTTCCTCCCACACGCTAAAGCCCAAAGAGCTACCATCCAAAAGAACCTATAATCCAGGACCTACAACACTAGAAAATAGCATAAGAAATAAAGGGGGGAGGTAATGTAAGGGAACGAGAAGAAAAAAGGGGGGAAGCCGCCCAAACGCACAAAAGTGTAGCGACTTCAACCGATCCCTACCCTAGTAGCTGACGGAACAGTGGAAATATGCATAATATTTGCCAGCCTCCTCAAATGAGAGCCAATGACACTCTTGAACGGTCTACCATGGAATGCAAGGAAAACATCGTTTCTTACCCACCGAATTATGGTAGGAGGAGCCATAGGAATTTCATCAAATACTTCCTTATTCCGCGAGCACCATATATGCTAGCAGATAAGCAAGAAATAAGACGAAATAGGATCGATCGAACATATTTGCCTGAGATGCCAGCCCACTAGAACCTCAGTAAATCAGAAAGAGATAAGGCATTACCTTGAAGACCAACTAGATTCCTGAAATAATTCCAGACTATTGTAGCAGAGTACCCACGGAAAAACAAGTGAATTAAATATTCCAGCTCACCTGAACCACAGCACCTGCAACAAGGCACGATAGGGATGTCAATTCTCTGTAGGTACTCGTCCAGTGGTAACCCATCATGTAGGGTTCTCCACATGAACAGAGAAACCTTCAAAGGTAATCAGACATCCCAAATGAAGGAGAAAAGAAGAAGATGTGGAGTCGGAGTCCTCACCGAATTCCACGCCATCTTAATCGAGAATGAATTGCTATCCCAACCAGATCCATCACCATGTGAGTCCGAGAAGGATTTAACAGATTGCATGCATTTCCACATCTCACTCGTGTAAGATTGATATCTTGAGAAGTTTATGCTTGAAAGCCTGCGATATTTTGCGTGGAAGAGTGTTTCCTATAAGGAAACATTCGCTCCAAACCGAGCCTACAGCTTGCAAGCAAAGGCTAAGAAGATGTCCTTCGAATTTCGGAGACCAACCCCCCCCCCCTCAATTTTGGGATGACAAATGACATCCCAAGAAATCCATTGGTGTCGTTCAGCTTGTCCTTTTTACCCTGAAAAAAGGACGAGGCCAACGAATGATAAGAGCAAAAGAAGGAAGCAGTAGAAGTCATAGTAGCAAAACCGTACGATCCTACAGAGTCCAATATTGACTTTATAAGAACTAGTCTTCCAGCCTGAGAAAGAAGAGCCGCATTCCACCAATGATCTTACCCCTTGCTTTATTCGTCAAAGGGATCGAAAATGAAGTCGAGCTTCCTGCCTCTGTAAAGGACAATACCAAGGTAAGGCAAGAAAAGGGAGGCGATCGAGAAACCAGTTAAGGCTTCAATCTAAGAAGTTCTAATTGGGGTCAAGTCTTTCGCCGAGACAAAACAACTTTTGGCAGAATTAACGAGTTGGCCCGAGCACCTCTCATACCGCCGAATGAGGCTAAGTAAACACCTAATAGATTGACGACTACCATTAGTGAAAATGGTAATATCGTTAGAAAATGATAAGGAAGAAATAAGGGGTAGCCACTAGGAATGACGAATCTATGAATCTGGCTTGTAGTCGTAAGGGAATGCAAGTCACGAACGAAAGCCTCGGCTGCGATGACAAAATAAAGAAGGTGAAATGGGGTCTCCTTGTCGAAGACCCCTTCTCGCCTTAAAATACCTGTTGGCTGATCTGTTAATAAGAATGGAAAAGCAACAATTGGAGATAAGCCTCCAAATAATATCAATAAGGGGTTCCGGAAAGCCGAATTCTCTCTAAACCTTAATAACAAAAAACCAAGACATGTGGTTATAAGCCTTAGCCATGTCCAGCTTTACGACCACATTAGAACCTCTAATGTTTCGGTAGATCTGGGATATAAGCTCTTGGACTAATAGGACATTGTCCGTGATCAAACGTCCTTTTACAAACCATACCTAAGAAGAAGTGATAATACGTTCGAGAAACGGTGCTGGCCGAGAGACTAGGATGTTAGAGATAACCTTACTAGAAAAGTTACATAAGCTGATCGGGCAGAAATCTGCGCATAAACAAGGATTCTCGCTCTTGTAGATAAGAACTAAATTGGTAGAAGTCCATCCTTGAGGAAGGGTTCCACCAGAAAAGAAAGACCATATAGCTAGACAAAAATTCGCCTGGATACTCGGCCACACACTACGGTAAAATACCTCGTTGAAACCGTCAGGCCCGTTCGCACTATCTTTACTAAGCGTGAAGACACAGGCTCGTATCTCTTCTGAAGAAAGAGGTACGACACGTCCCTCACTCTCCAAAGGAAGAACAAGATTGGAAATGAAAGGTATTAGGGCCGGGTCAGAGACAAACACAGATGGAGTACCCAAAGGTTTGGAAATGAGACAGAATAGTCTCTTTAACTTCCGCTGGCGTGGAAGCCAAAGAGAGATCGGGGCGCAAAATCTGGCGAATCAAAAGAAGAGTATTCTTTTTTAGGATAGAGGAGAACTTGGAGTTCGTATTTCCTTTGACCACCTACTTAATCCTTTCTTTCTAGAGAAGATAGTCGTTTTCGATACGAAGTTCCAACGAGAAGGCAAGCTAGGCTAGCGCCCAGGCCTCCTTGTTAGCCGGTGAAGGATCCTTCAGCTAAGATAAGATTCTCTTCGGCTATCCGAACATGGTTGAAGATATTCCTAAAAAATTGCATGTTCCAAGCCTTAAGGCAAGCCTTGAGACGGTGCAGCTTAAGAGAGAACACAACAGTGGGAGAGCCTAGAGTGAAAGGGTTCCATGAATCTTCCACTACTCGATGGAACATGTGGTGGGATCCCCACATCTCTGGAACTGGAAAGAAGAAGGACCAGAAAGGGATAGGTAGAACAACGCAGAATCATCGGAGCATGATCCAAAAAGGTACGATAAAGATGAGCGACGGAGTACGTGAAGGGAAGATTGAACCAATCTTAAGATCCAAATACTCCGTCCAGTCTGGAAATGATACGGTTAGTCCCTACCAAGTTATTACTCCAAGTAAAGGCTGAACCGACGAAAGAAACCTCTGAAAGGCCCGAGATGGTGATGAAGGCATTAAAGTCTGCCACCGCCGTCTGATTAACAACGTTGCCTTCCTGTTTTTCAGCTTGGCTTGCGACTATATTAAAGTCGCCACCCAAAATAGAAACCCCAAAACCAAAGTCAGAAAGTGAGAGAATGTAATCCAAAGGCTTAACCTCTCAACCCGATCACACTTAGCGTACACAACAAAAAAAGGAAAGAAGAGGCGATGGACGGAGTTAAATAGACCGCCGATGGAAGCTGGTCTGTGTCAAACACCGAGCGTACCACCACATCTTTTGACCAAAGAATACAAATCTTAGCAGACACATTAGCGAAGGCTCCCCCAAACCCTAGGGATAGCATAGATTTAGTAAGCACTTCCGAACCCATAAAAGGATCCATTAAAGACATCGGACAAACAAAGTGCTTCCTAACGATGCGCTTCAGCCTAGTCATCGACGCATCATTACCAATACCACGAACGTTCCAAAACAGAAAACTAGCCATCAATGAAAACTGAGAACATCAACCAGCAACAGAATCAAGAAAAGACCAAGAAGAGAGCGCAGAAGACAAACCCAATCAGATGAGATATAGCGTGTGTCGAATAGATTGAACGACCTGCACGGACGCCGCTAATGAGAGTGTACAGATGGTGCGAGAAGTGTGAGGCGACGAGCGCAGACTGTGTCGCGCTGATCGACGTGAGAGGGTAGAAGAGAAGGTCAATGCCTCTCCAGTCTCTAGAACTTCTAACGAAGTCCCGAAATCCCTAGCAAACACCGATAGAGAAGAGGAGCAAGACAAAGAAGGGCAAGAATTCTCAGTTAGGTGAGATAGATGATCGTTAATCATCGCTATCCCTTCCTTACTGAGAAGGGGCAGAGAACCATGGCCAAAGAATGGAGGACAAACAACTGACATAAGCGGTCTGACAGGGATGGTAAGATCAATAAAGGATGGGGACGATGTAGTGTCACTCCAGGGAAGTAACACCAGTTCATGTGTGTTATTTACCCAAGCCGAGCTGTCATCAGGTTGGCATCCCCGCCAAATAGGTAAAGCGCAAATACCGAAGCACCGACTGGAAGCAATATGAGACGACAACTTCGAGAGGTAATCTTCTAGGTAGGACGTATATTGGCTCAGAGAGCTAACCACTATACGTATACAACCAAGAGACCGTCCATTTCTAACCGACACTGACAGTAAAAGCCTCAAACAAACAATGCTAAGCTCATAATACCAACACCATAAAAACGAATCGCACACGACACAAGAATGTCCTCACCACGGCTCACAAAATCTGCCAATTCGATACCCAGCAACCCATCTGAAGATAATGCTGAACCGAAAAACAACCATAAGATGAACATGCATGTTTCCAAAGAGAAAAAAAATAGCCGGTATAAAAAGAAACAGACATAAAAAAATACGAGCCCGACTAAAAAACCACAGAGAAAACACATGTCAAAGCCATGTCGGTGAAACTCACAACACTTATGAGTTCCATCATTTGGCCAAGAGCATCTGAGCAGAGCCAAAAGAATGGGAACCAGCGAGGCAACAAAAATTGTCGATACAAAGAGAACACTGGCACATAAAGCCATCAGAGGCCACACACCCATGACCCGTATACTATATGACATCTACATAAGATGCTAACAAAGAGACGGGGAGCACATGCGTACGCATGTTGTGGCTCAAAACACCGCAATCAACACCAAACAAAACCCAGCTTTGCAATACACGAACACAAGATACAGAGCCAATACAAGAAAAAGATGAAGGAAAAAGAACTTGAGCACCCACTAGGCTAACCAGTCTTGAAGCCAATGACTGACATTTTAAAAACATAGCAGACACCGAATGCAAAACCACGGCGTCCACTAAGTTGGTGGGAAGCCATCTGGAACAAATAAACAACAATGACTGCCTAGGAAGACAACATATTGATCCAAAATGCATGCACCCCACCAGAACTGTCTCCGCTGCTTCGCCATGAGCAGAAGGCTTCGGCTGCACGTGGAGACACGAAGTAGGTGGTGCAGCGTTAGAAACTGCAACTGAAATACAAGACTAACGCCAACTCCAATAATTGGCACCGCGCAACCAGGACGAACGTGTGTCAGTCCTAACCGATGACCCAACACACAATGAGGAATCAATGGACGATGTCATCGATGACGAAGCCATAGGATGGTCAATGTCCTGGAAACTATTGTGCAAAGCCAACTGGTTAGGAGATATGGCATACGCTACAGCCCCCGAGGCATGATAAGAGACCGACAACAAAGAAACTCCAGAGCTAGCCAGGGAGCCACCACTGGATTCCCTCTTCGGTCACCTATACCGACGACGAGGAGAGAGCACCCCTCAGTGGACCTATAGACTAGACAAAGAGGATCGAGCATCACCCGTGGAGCAAGATGGCCGACTCATAGGTCTAAAACAGCGTGGGGTCATCACCTCCCCAGTAGTGTCAATTGAAGGGACAGATTCGACGTCGAGACCGTCAAGAACTGCCATACCACAACAAACAGACCCCACCAGAAAACCATCAAAGGGTCAACCGACGCATGGCCTCCACGTCCAGAGAAAGACAACTGTGGCACAAATGGAGTGGTGTAATCTCCATTAGCCTAAGAAGAAACAAATGAGGAGCCTGATATCGACCGATAAGGAGGAAACACAACATTGATTCTCAAAAGTGGGACAAATACAGGAGTAGCAAGGCTCCCCGAGTAACACGGAACCAACTCCAAAAACCAACCATCAACATCCACAAAATGATGGCAGTTAAGAGGCACAAAAGAACTCCAAAGTCACAACCTTTACCACCAGAGAAGCCATGCCGACCAACTGAACTGAAACAACATTTGGGCATAATGGTGCAAGTGCTGCCTCAATAATCGATATTTCAGGGCATTGGTGAAGAGAATCCACAAAAAAAACCGTAGCCACCAACAGAAGACATATCGCAGAACCCTAGATCCCAGATCCACAAAATACCGCAACAAGAACAAAGCCTCAAGGCCGTGGAAGAAACAACCTGGCACAGAACCGTAGAGCTAGAGAAATTAGGAGCAAGACAAAAGCAAGGAGGAAAAGATCGCAAAGAAGAAAAATCGCTCAGAGAGGAGCAACCATTAAAAGAACCGTTATGGTTAGTATAAAACTAAAAATCGCAATCTACTGCCATTTTCCTCCTTCACCAACAAGATTTCGACTTCATTTCGGGAGGCAGTTATATTATTAATCTACCCTGTCAATAAATTCATCAATAATAGAAAGCTTAATAGTAATATATAGATCTTTATGTGACCAAAACACACAGATCATTAAACAATAGCCACTTTAGTTTCATACAATTTGAGCTGGCATGAAACCAGATAAATTATAAACCAGTCAACTATATTTCTATACTCCAAGTTTTTTCAAACCTTAGTTTCACACAATATATACTCTGTAGATGTGCAATCTATTAATCTCATCATAAATATGATTTACTCCTAAGACATGTATTGGGAAAAAAAGTATAAACCTGTCAACTTAACTTTAGGTTATTATAGAAGCGGACATTTCAATAGAAGTTTATCGTAAAAATCTATTTTAGCAAGCATTTATTCATTCATGTTTATCTTCATAGAATTACGTGCACAAAAATCTAAATTGACTAAAACAATTAAAAACACCTATTCCTTATAGTGAAAGAGAATTCTCAAAACAGTCATTGAATATATGCATGATATACAGTACGTGCACATTTTTATCATGGGCACATACAGTAAATTACCAGTGCTTTCGTTGCAACATTATAAAATGGAAAGTGATCGAACAAAATTTAAATATGTATGGAACAAAATACATGCACAAAGAAATGTAAATAGGAAGCAAACATATTATGCATAGAATGAAACACAAATTTAGTTGTAAATAGTCTAAAATCAATTTTACCTGCGCACTTATTATAAGAACCTCTCAGTGATATCACTAACATGAAAAGAATGAGCAGTATCCATCCAAACAACAAAGTCTTCCAATAATTCTAGTTCCTGTAATCTAATAAGTTTATATTATTTTAGGTCAAATCACATTTGAATTTTACTATTGTAAATGATTTTAAAACACTAAGAAATACATTAAAAGAAATAAAAATAAAAATAATGCAATGAAAATGTGTATTACTCGAGGACAAATCCTCTGTGCACTGTTGGATGTGATTCTAAGTTACTGGTAGTGCATTTATTTTTAAATAAAAGATAAATCGATCAATTAATAAAAACCCAGAAGTATACCAACGTTTAAAGTTAAAAACAACTCAATTTGTAAACCTTACTATATAATGTATACAGTTAAAAACAAGTCCATTAAACCTTCCAAATTTTCAAACGAAACTTAAACTCAATCCAAACTAAGCACATAAACTGTTGTGGAGAATTTCAACTTAAGACCGCTCAAATCAAAACCCCTACGGAAGGCGAGATCGTGGTAAACATGCAAAAAAAACCAATCAATATATCAAAACAATCTCAACCCAATCACAATCACCAAACAAGAGAAATAATAGAACAATAATGATAAAGTAAATCACATAGGGATTTATAGTGGTTCTACCAACGTCTTCTCAGTATATGTCCACTTTGAGAGAATCTTTGTTAATATCAATAGAAGAGTACAAGAGCTTTGATTACAATGATCAAATTCACTAGAAAAAATTGATTTTTTGGAGATAAGAATTGAAGAAGATTAGGGTTGTCAAAACCCTAATTAGAATAAACCTAGATCTAATATTTTGATTAGTCACTTTCTGGTACAAACCCTTTTGGATATGACAATAGCTTATATAGGGAGAGAATAGAATGTAGCAATTGCCCAAATTACCCCTGGATCCTTCACAAATCAGCCTGTTAAGTCCTTAACCTGAAACAGCCAAAATACCGCCTCATACGTCTGTCCTGAAGTGACAAACATCTGTCCAAAGTCTCAAGAAATTGTTTCCTATAACCACAGACGTTTGACCCCCTTGGTTAGATGTCTGTCCAGGCTCTCGAGAAAATGTTCCCTATATTCACAGACGTCTGACCAAGGAGAGGCCCGCACGAAGGGCTATTAGCTCAGTGGTAGAGCGCGCCCCTGATAATTGTGTCGTTGTGCCTGGGCTGTGAGGGCTCTCAGCCACATGGATAGTTCAATGTGCTCATCAGCGCCTGACCCGGAGATGTGGATCATCCAAGGCACATTAGCATGGCGTACTCCTCCTGTTCGAATCGGAGTTTGAAACCAACGTCAGATGTCTGCGCTGAAACTTTCAGCTTCACTTCGCCTCTTCAGCTATAATTTCTTCCTACGAACTCCGATTTGCGAACCGTCTTCTCCGACACGAAGCTACTTCCATCCACTTCAATTCTACCATATAGTATCGTAAAATTTAACACTCCACCTCAATGCTATATCCATCTCCAACACCACACCGATAGTACCAAACCGTCCTCTACCTTCAACCAAGTAAGCTTGAATCTTTCCTCAGTTAGCTCTGGCATACCCACCGCCCATTGCACTCCACCAACAAGTTCAGGCAAAGCCCTCACCTGTCAATGAAGTGTTGAAAACACCCAATTCCAAAACTAGTCTTTCCAAAAGAAAAACATACCAAGAAGATAGAACTTCAATCTCTCATCGATACTCCTCCACATCCAAGTTTCTCTTTCAACTGTGCCACCCTATGGCACCTAGCACCTCTCCAATCGAATTAAGTTCGAGCAATGCTCGAACTTCCCAACTGGCAATGCCTTAGTGAACATATCTGTTGCATTATCCTTTGTGTGCACTTTCCGAAGGCATACTTGCTTGTCTTCATCCATGACTACTAGAAATGACTCCCTCACTTCAATATGCTTAGCCTGTGAGCTAAACACCAAATGAATAACACTTCGGCTATCACATTGAACATCGACATCGTCATGTTCAAAACCCAAGTCACACAATAATCACTTCAAATAGAGTGCTTCCTTTGCCACCTCCACCGCGGTAATCATGTCTGCCTCCATAGTGGATAAAGCAACTGCGGTTTGCAATCTCGATCTCCAACTTGTAGTTGTACCACCAAGAGTGAAGACATATCCGAAAGTTGATTTTCTCTGATCCCTATCACCGGCGTAGTTCGAATCACAGTAACCAACCAACATGCAATTCTTCTCCTTACTACCTCTAAAAACAAGACCATGGGTTGTTGTACCTTTTAAGTATCTCAAGATAAGCTTCACTGCTTCCCAATGTGATTTCCCCGGATTAGCCATAAAACGACTAATCACCCGCAACGAAATTTGCAATATCGGTTCTTGTACAGACCATGGCATACATCAAACTACCAACCGCACTAGCATATGTCACATTTGCCATATAAGCCTTGTCCTTCTCCTCGATAGGTGATCCCTTACTCGAAAGCTTTACATGCAAAGGTAAAGGTGTATTTGACGCCTTTGCATCCTCCATGCTAAACCGGTAAAGCACTTTTCTAATATATTCCTTTTGAGTCAATTTCAACTCAAATTGCTTTCGATCTCTTTCAGTCTCCATGCCCAAAATCTTCTTTGCTTCTCCAAGGTCTTTCATTTCGAAATCCTCTTTTAACTTCAATTTTAACTTGTTGATTTCTTCCTTGTCCTTAGAAGCAATGAGCATATCGTCCACAAATAAGAGTAAATACACCCAACAATTACTTCCCAACTTCTTGAGATATACACAAGCATCTTTGATGCTTCGATGGAAGCCACTTTCAAGTATGAAATGATCAAATCTCTTGTACCACTGACTAAGTGATTGCTTCAAATCATATAGTGATTTCTTCAACTTGCAAACCAATTTTGACTTACTATATACAAAAAACCCTTATGGTTTCTCCATGTAAATGTCTTCATCCAAGTCACCATGCAAGAAGGCAATTTTCACATCTAGTTGGTCCAACTCCAAGTCGTGAATAACAATTATGGCAAGTAATATTCGGATAGAAGTATGCCTTACAACTAGTGCGAAGATCTCATCATACTCCCTTCCTATGTGCAAACCCCTTAGCCACTAGCCTAACTTTGTATCTTCCATCGTCCTTCACCTTGTATATCCATTTGCACCCAGTAGAACGGTTTTGTTTAGGAAGTGGAACCAACTGCCAAGTTTAGTTCTTCATCAACAATTGCATCTCTTCCTCCATGACACAAATCCACTTCGAGCTATCACTCGAACTCATGACGTCATCAAGATCCATCGGCTCATCTTGGACTACATGAAAAGCATAGTCCAAATTCTCACAAAAGATAAGATAGTTCCAATCACCATATCTTTTGGATGGCCTTATAGCTCGACAACCAACCCAAGTAGCAATACCATCACCCAGTCCTCCTTTAGCTCCACCATGAACTGAATCTTCTCTAGAATCATTCACAGCACCAACACTACTAGAGGAACCCTGTGGACTATGTGATGTAACATCAATCACTACCTCCTCACAAGCATCTCCAACAACTTTACTCTCTCTAGGCCTGAAAGTGGGAATAACTTCCTTCCCTTTTGATTCGCCATGAACCAAATCCAGAACATCCAATGAGCCTTCATTCACCTTAAACATAGCTGATTCATCAAAAGTAATCTGATGAGAAACCACAACCTTCTTCGTTTCCGGATTCCAAATCTGATAGCATTTAACACCGTCAATAAAGCCAAGCAAAATCCCCTTGAAAGCTCTAGGCGCAAGCTTATCGCCTCCCAGATCATGCACATAATCAGGACTGCCAAATACACGATGATAACTCAAGTTAATGCTCTTTCCCTTCCACACTTCCTCCAGAATTTTGTTAACAATAGCCGAGCACGGAATTCGATTAATAATATGCACTGCGGTTGACAAAGCTTCGACCCATAATCCCTTAGACAAACCCGATGTCAATCTCAAGCATCGAGCTTTCTCCAGTAGAGTCGGTTCATTCTCGCCGCTACTCCATTAGATTGCAGATCTCCAGGTGTAGTAAAATGCCTCTGAATACTATGATGCTTGCAAAATTTCAGAAAATCTCCGGAAACATACTCATCGCTATTATCAGACCTAAGAATTTTTAAAGACATTCCACTCATTCTCAACAAGAGCCTTCCATTCCTTGAACTTTGCAAATGCCTTCGACTTGGCCTTCATTACATACACCCGAACTTTTCGAGAAAAATCAGCAATGAAAGAAACATAATATCTTGCTCCTCCTAAAGAAGCTACTGGTGTTAGTCCCTAAACATACATGTGCACATGCTCAAGAATCCCCCTTGAATCATGTTTTCCTTCACCGAATGACACTCTAGTTTGCTTCCCCATGACACTTTCCTCGCAAAACTCTAAATTGTTGAATCTCTCGCCATCAATCGTCTCCCTTCTTCGAAGGACATCCAGATTCTTCTCCGAGACATGACCAAATCTCAAATGCCACAACCGTGTCGCATCTAAGCCACGAGAACTATCAACACTAACACAAGTTTCACCTTTCACGATCACTCCTTGAAACAAATAAACACCATGAGTCCTAGCACCATTCATAACCACAAGCACCCCCTTCGAAACCCTCAAACTATTACTCTCAATAGTAATCTTACATCCTAAAGAATCCAGCTGCCCCAAAGAGAGAAATGACTTTCGTAATCCCAGAAAATAGTGCACATTTGTGAGAGTACGAATCACTCCGTCAAACATCCGAATTTGCACGGATCCAATGCCCTTCGACTTGCAAACTGTACCATTTCCCATAACAATTGAATTTCCTTCTCGATCAGCATAAGAAGAAAAACAATCCCTATTAGACGTCATGTGATATGAAGCCCCCGAATCAAGCACCCATTCACTGCTCAAAACATCGGATGCTACAGCCGACAAAACATCTACGTCTCCCTCACCAACATCTCTCTCCACCGCAACTGCTGAAGATGCTACTTCCTTCTTCAACTTGTCTGGATAATCCTTCCAATGACCAGCTTTCTTACATATAAAGCACTTTCGACTTTCCTCTCCAGCCGGGGTTTCTAGACTTAGAACGCCCCCGGTTTCCCTTCGTCTCAGATTTCTCCTTCTCCACAAATAATCCATGACCATTTCATTCACCACTACTTCCATCACTCAGCTCCTTCATCTAATCTTGCAATTCCTCACTAAGAAAACTCATCTTGACATCATCAAGAGTCAATGTATCTCGACCACAGATCAAACTATTTGAGAAACCCGTATAACGGTCACGCAACGAAAACAACAATATCAACGCCTTCTACTCCTCAATCTTCAAATCTATTGTCTTCGTCTTCATTAGCAAATCATCAAACACATGCAAGTGCGCCTTTAGCAAAGTTCCTTCCTTCATCTTATAAGTAAAGAAAGTTCGCAGCAAGATCAGTCGATTTGTGAGTGACTTCTTCATATACAACTCCTCCAACTTGTTCCAAATACCTTTAGCAGTCGTCTCACCACTAATTTCGGAGATAACATTCTCCCTCATAGCAAGTTGAAGTGTAGGAATGCCCGTTCTTCCATTTCTTCTCTCTCTACATCTAAGATGTCCGCTGACAATAAATGTGTATCAAACACCACCTGATGTACCTGATTCCGCCTAAACCGCTTTCATCTTCCATTGCCCTTTTTCAAAATCATATCGTCATTCCACTTGTCAATAACCAATTGTGAACAGAAGTTGCGTATGACCCACGAACATAAAGAGCTACACCACTTGGACCTGTTGAGGAACTATTTGCATCTGAATCCCGCATTTCTACAACTATCTACCAACACCAATGCTCTGATACCGAATGTTGTGGAGAATTTCAACTCAAGACTGCTCAAATCAAAACCCTCAACCCAACGGAAGACGCGATCGTGGTAAACGTGCAAAAACAACCAATCAATATATCAAAATAATCTTAACCCAATCACAGTCACCAAACAAGAGAAATAATAGAGCAATAACGATAAAGTAAATCACACAGGAATTTATAGTGGTTCCACCAACGTCTTGTCAGTGTACGTCTACTTTGAAAGAGAATATTTATTAGTATCAATAGAAGAGTATAAGAGATTGATTATAATGATCAAATTCACCAGAAAATTTGATTTTGTGGATATAAGAATTGAAGAAAATTAGGGTTGCCAAAACCCTAATTAGAATAAATCTAGATCTAATATCTTGATTAGTCACTTTCTGGTACAAACCATTTTGGATGTGATAATAGCTTATATAAGGAGAGAATAGAATGTAGCAATTGCCCAAATTGCCCCTGAATCCTTCAAAAATTAGTCTGTTGAGTCTTCAGTTCGAAACAACCAAAATATCGCCTCAAATGTCTGTCCTAAAATGATAGACGTCTGTCCAGAGTCTCGGGAAACTATTCCCTGTAACCATAGACGTTTAGCCCCCTTGATCAGATGTCTGTCCAGACTCTAGGGAAAATGTTCCTTCTAGTCGCAGACGTCTAACCAAGGACGTCAGACGTCTGTGCTAAAGCTTTCAGCTCCACTTCGCCTCTTCAACTGTAATATCGTCCTATGAACTCCGATTTGTGAACCGTCTTCTCCGACACGAAGCTACTTCCATCCACTTCAGTTCTACTATATAGTATCGCAAAATTTAACTTAAACTAGATGTGCAAACAAAAAACATATTTCAGAAATTGATGATACCAGCGTGTCATTGAAAAGCGCAATTTAGATTAATGGAAGTCAGATTCTTGTACAATAGCTATGGGAAAAAAAAGGAGATCATAAGCCATGGTTGAATTGAACCTTTTGTTTTATTAGTCCATAAGCCGCAGTGGAATTGAACCTTTTTTTTTTTTTTTTTAATTAATGAACCTTTCTAGAGTAAGCAATATATCAAATTGGTAAATTTATGGTAAATCATGAACTCAACTCCTCTTTAAAAAAACTAGAGTCCAGCAATCAATCTAGTCAAACAAAAGTTAATGCAATGTAAACCAATAATTGGATACAACCATACCTTAGATTAATCAAGCATGAACATACATTATGGTTGAATTCTAGGCATTACAAATTATAAGCATAGTGAATTGCATATTGTGCAAATCAGTTGCTAGAATATATAACAAAAATAAATCCTAACATAAAGAGCCAACAATTTTAATATGAAATACTGATATGAAAATAACCAATTAAAGCATCGCCTCCCAAGAGAAGCCACAAACTCCATTCAGCGAACACAAAAGATTAACCTCATAAAGTTTTTCTTCATACAACATAGCTGCTACAAAACAGCTAATTAAGCTGCAAATGTACAATAACATAACCACGAGAAAGAAGAAATAGAGTCTAATTTTGAGTGATGCTTTACGATTATGGGGAAAAAGGGCTTACAATTATAGTGCAGTACTGACATCTTTGTTTTTAGAAAAATACACTGCAGAGCAGACAATCAAAAAGGAACATAGAAGTGCAGAACCAAAAGTAATACCAGATACAATTCCACTGTGTGCTTCATTACCACAAGGTATTTGCCAGACGACATTGTTTGTCTCAGGTGCCAAATTACTAACCGCACAAATATCAGAGTTATCTGGCACATATTTTGGTCTACAGCGCAGAAGCAAATCCGGACTACCAATTTCAACTCTTGCATAATGATTGCTAGAATCAAGAGGCTGTATTCAAAATAAGATTACGATCACTATTGTATTCCCATACTCAAAGAAAAAAAGGGTTTGCACTAGAGAAAAACAACTACAAGGCAGAATACTTCTACATGGTATAATCTCAATGGGAAGGCAAGAGTTTATGAGCCAAGGTCAGACGTCTTAAAGTTGACAAAAGATATTAAAATCAGATGCATAATTTCTACAATGGCAACAATCAAAGAAGAATAGTTTGTAACCACCGTGGGCTTTCAAGACTGCTAGGCATTCAGTAATCACCATTTTGCTTCAAGAAGAATGGAACTGTACTCATATTATGTTTTGCAGAGTATGACTTCCACTCAAAAAAAAAAAAAAAAAAAAAAAAAGATAATAGATATTACTAAAACATAGCACGAATAGCAGTTTCCAGATTTGAAAAGCTCATGGTATATCACTTTGCATGCATTGGAAGCATGTAAAAAATGGATAAATGTGTATTGTTGAAGTTAATCACGTGGAGTCATGCAAATCATTAACTTACAAGCACTAATCATTATAACCACTCGTAGATTTGGTTGGGAACATGTTACTTAAGGATTCCACTGAAATGTTACTGGATGAATAGCAAATTAATTTTTTTAGCGATATACACAATGTTGCTTTCATTACCACATCAAACTTACCGGGTATCTAGCATGCAATGGCAACTGCGTAACTATTTCAGTGCTCTTCATCTGACTGATGCACCCAATATCTATGTGAATCTCCACAACTGTTCTGTTAGAAAGTGCAGATGGTAATTCAAGATTTCTGTCTCCAAATACATCAGCCGAGCTAAATACTGAAGCAAGCAAAATAAAGCATGTTTCAAGATATGACTGGAAAATGGTAACTATAATTGATAGTGAATCAAAGTCAAAGTTCTCACTCTTCCGGTCCACAAGATGTTGCAGTTCGAAAGGATCCGCAAATACTCCAATTGGGAGTCTTTCAATTAATATAATGTTGCATGTGTTCTCATGATACCAAACTGAATCATCCGAATACATATTTAGAATAACAGTGGAGACTAAATGACGATGTGAGCCTTCACCAATTAAATCTCGTTTCAAGCCTGAAAATTTTAGCATCGGCATGTTGACCTGGTTATTCGTCTCTTTGCAGAAGTCAATAGACTTGATACTGCTATGTACGAAATCATGAAATTCTGAATCGATTAGTTTATCATGGTTATTGAAATATGAGGCCGATATATACTCTTGGTTGCATGGCAAGCATCCTTCAACGAATGTATTGTTTTCCATGAAGTTAGCATTGCAAGTTTTGGCCTAGAAATAGAAAAGAATGTAAGAAAGAGCCCAGTGTATAATTTAATGAAGCAAAATTTTCACTCAATGCATATAGTGGAGATACGACATGTTGATGCTATCATGTCAAATCTTAGTAAACATGTCTTGCAAAGATTCCCTCAAAGCATTATTCATAATACTTTGACGATTCAAATAACATCACTACGAATAGCAATTGACCTATGAATATTTAGCTTTACAATTGTACCATGACAGCTTTTTGCTTGAATTAACCTAAAAAAAAGAGAGGACAACACGCATGTAGAGGTGCTATTTAAGCATTATTACGATACAGAAAAGGTTTTTACTTAACATCAAATTAACCCACTCAATTACTTTCCTTACGGTTGTTTCTATAAATGCACTTTAGTTTATATTTGTTTTCTCTTTTCATGATTTGTCAATTATTGGGGGAATAGAAAAGGTAGGATATCCAAGCTCTTTGCTTCGATGGCAGGAATTGCCATCCACATTTCTATTCAAAATCACTTTCCTACTCCAACTCATTTTCTTTTTGTAATGTAGGTCATTATATCTTTCCTGGATCCACTTACATGTAAATCTATATCAATTCTGATCTTAATACTTGTAAATCTACATCAATTCTAATCTTAGTATTTGTAAATCTACCGTTTCTCTTTCTTCTACTAATCCAAATATGAGCAATGGTAAACAAATCCCACGAATCACTCGGTGTTTAATGAATACTGAGGCTTTTTTTAATATTTTACATGAAACTTTCTTCAGAAATTTCTTTCAAAATTAAGAAAAAACGAGGTCAAATAAAGTGTTTTTAATAAATGAAGATATTATTACATCCAATTTGAATATTGTTCATTCCACTACTAAGAAAAAAAGTAAAGAAACCAACATATGTTATACATATCTGTAAGCTACCTAAAAACCATTTATTCCTTCAGGCATATTCTTCCGAATCCTAAAACCCTAACCAAAATCTTGTTTTCTCAAACCTGGTAAACATTTTTAGATGTGGCTTGCATGACCATTTCGTGAGGGATTGCAATGCAAATAAGTGTTTCAAGAGCAAAAAAAAAAAAAGGTCATCAACAAATTCTCTGCAAAACAGGAAGACCAAACAAACATGGAAACTAAATATCAAGAAAATGATATTTTTATAAATCCAGGTAATAATAACCCAATGTTTAAAAAAGATAAATACTGTAGAAATTGTGTCACTATTGACATAATTTCAGGAAGATTTGTTGTCGTTGAAACAGCAAAAATGTTGAACAGTGAAACCAAAAATTGTCACTATGACAAATTTGCTGTTTAGATCCTGAACCATGAGAAAACTAATGAATCAGAATAAAAAGAAAAACAAGGTAATGAGTTTCAAGATTTGAAATTTTGAACCCAAAGAAATGAACAAAGATACAAATGTACAAGGATACGAACCAGACTAGTAGCTACTGCAAAATGTTGAGATATTAATGCCAAATACTCTGAAGTTGCAGTGAAAGTGTTAAGAATGGAAATTGGTGATGAAAGCAAGTTTGATTCACTTATTTCGATGTGAAAAAATGCTAGATATATCCAGCTTTTCAAATCTCGGATATCTCGGCCGAGATCTCGATTAAAGACTCCTACAAAATGAAACTAAAGATGTTGGTTGTACCTTGTTTTAAATATATCGGCCAAAATATACATATATTGGCTGATATTAGGTCGAAACGATATTTCAAAATATCACCCGATTTGATTTTAAAAAAATGGGCCATCTCAGCCCATCACCAAAAAATTTGAGCTTGTCCCTTTTCCCTCTTATCTAATTCCAGTTACCCTTCCTTTCTCCATCGTTACTTCAGCAAACCACATTCCAAAATTGACTGCCCTGTTCTAAACAAATCGAACTCGCTTCCAACTTCTGACAGCTCGCACTTGCTTCCAACAACTCACACTCGCTTCCGGTAATCTGCAGCTTCGTCGTCCACCATTTTCTCTATTCCCTACAGGCATGTAAATTAGGGCTTTTTTAATTGAGTGAAATTTGATTTCTCATGAAGTTGAGGTGTTGTTTTTACTTACGGTCATAGTTATTAAACGCTCGCAATGGCGCATGGCGTGGCGTAGTGTTTACGCCCATCTTCCTTGGGGCAGGGCGCACAAGAAATGGTGCACGGAGCAAAATGGCATGCATTTCATTAAGTTATTATTATTATTATTATTATTTTCATTTCTATAATCCAAGTTGTATAAAAATTAGTATATATCATATCATACAGCATTAAAAAGAAGCACACCATCGCTGATCAAATATTCTAAGAATATTGATGATTGTAATAATATGATTACGGAAAAACTGGATGATGCATCTAATGCTAAAGATGAGCTTATATTCAATGATGATAATGATGACTTGATTTAGGATGTTGCTGCTTGAGCAGAGTGGATGAAGCTAGATATCCAATTAGAAGAATACCCACATCAAAAGGTTTTTCAGTACATGCTTTAGTTCCTTTACATCATGAAGAAGAAACGAATCTAAATGAGATATACGAGGAAGATGCTAAAGGTTATAAATCTGATGATGCAGACGTTGATTTGGAAAATGCAACTCTTGAATCATATTCAGATTTATAGTTTATCAATAATATTTATAGTTATATTAGTGGTAAATAGACATCAATAAAAATTATTTATACCAACAAATATTCAATTTTGTCAGTGAAGTAGGAAGCAAAATCATCATCTCAAAAGGAAATTGGATCTATTATCTATTAAGCTACTTAGCATTGCAGCAGATGGGTGTTTTGGAAGATTATTTTTATTGAAGAATATATTCTTTTTAGAAAGCAATGTTATTAAAAGTATTATAATCATATTTCAACATGTGCAGGACACTATAATCCACTGTTTTTAACTTCACATAAAATGATATTATAAGAACATATAAAAGCGTTTCTACCACGCAGATTAATTTTATTAAAAAATAAATCACTTTGATGAAGTGATCCTAGTTTAGAGGATAAGCGAGTAATTGTTTTAAAATATAGATTTGAGAGTTTTTCAATTACAATTTTAGGTTTTTAAACTTACAAAACTTACCTTTGTCAAGGCAAGTCATGTAGAAAGAAAAACATTACATCAGGAGATGGACGACCGGTGATAATAAACTCAATGTTTACAGCTTTATCAGTATGCTAATACATTCGTTGTCATTTATAAATTCCCACATTGTATAATTGATAAGACTGAAAACATAGAAGGTATTGTTCAACGAAGGCTAGAAGAAATTGTTGTGTGATAATTGTTTAGTCGAATGGGATTTGTCTTGTAATGGAAAGATCAAAGAGGATTTGAGTCTCAAATCTTTTTAATTAAATTGTGTTCTTTGATGTGAACAATTGTGAAAATTACTTAAACATAAGCAGGCAATCTGAATAACTTGGGTTATCAATAGGTACTATATGGTGGTGCTTAATTCATATTGAACCAATAAATTATAATATTTCGATGTATGTAAGAAAGTAGTTCCATTTTAATTAAGGATAAGAAGTTGAGATCATTCAGGATTAAATGTTTCTGTGCTACAGGCCTCGGATGGACCTGGTACACCAGCAGTCCAATATGCTGAATGACTGGAAATGGCTTCAGATGGATTTTGCATTGATAAATGAGGTTTGAAATCAAAATTGTGATTGCAGTTTTGCCTGTAATTTATGATTCAGTAGACCCTTAGAAGTAGAAACTTTTGAAGCAATATTTGTCATTAGTGAAACTACCATAATTATACAAACTGGATGGCGAAGTAGATAACAAAGATGGAGGTTAGGAAAAGGAAAAAAAAAAAAGGAAGGCATACATATACGTATAGTTACACATAGTTAAATCTATGAATGCTTTGACTATCCGGAGAGTAAATATACTTTTCATGGGTCATTTTGGAAAACTCCAGTCATGCATAAAATTCACACAGATGGGGCTGATTGGGCTTAAGAAATTGATTACTCTTGAAATGTTAAAATGTATAAATATATACTAGAATATGTTTTATTGTAATGTGTACAGTTGATCAACTATACTTCAAATGTGTAGTAATTTTATATATACGATTCTATAGTGATGTTCATTTCGGGACATCCTATGGTTTATTAACCAGTAGGCAAAGGTTGCGAAAGTGGGAGGGAAAAAAGGAATGCTGAGAAAAAGAACACCACTGATTTAGTAAAGATGACACTGACTTAGGTAGTTTGGAAGAGAGGAGCAAAGAAGCTTTTATTCAGAAACTGGTTTTGTAAGTGTTTTGATTAATACATCTAAAATACTCATGTATTGGGCAAGTGTTTTTAAAAATAAGCAGCAAAGGCCAGTGCAGCATGTCAAAAGATTAAGGAAAACATTTGATTTGTGGAAGGATGAGGATGTCTGGAAAATAATTGTCTGAATGGTTTTATGCATATATCTTGTAATGCTCAAGCACTATGTCATCTGTCTTTTATGATTGTCTTTTTGTGACTTCCTGGCTATGTAGTTGCTTGTAAATGTTGTTTCTTTGGCCTTTGACATATATAGTAATGGGAGTGGACTTGACTTCATACGTTTTAATTTATGTATAAACTGGCTAAGAAATATATTTCCCATCTCATGCAACAAAAAAGGTCTTTATCACATGCAAGTAGTTACTGAACAGGTTTGTGCGATCCATATCAAATGATAACTAAACAGTTATATCAAAATTGTAAACTGGAGTTTTCAGCTAGTGCCAACAAATTTGATTGCCATAACTGATACTGTATCAGTTTTGTAAAATGACCAACCTTTTCAGAACTTGAATCTATGTGGTCACGATTGCAACTGCTATGGCGAGAAAAACAAATGATAACCACCGTCATAACATGAACTAAACAACAGGGTCCTTTATCCATGAGTTGCAATTCAGATTTCTTTTAATCTGTTCAGGAAAAAAGTTATCAGCATTTTATTTTGTACTCAGCGTCAAGATTGCCAAAAAATAATTAAAAAAAAAACAGCACACTTAAAATTCAACAACATGGTCAACACAGCATACTGGTCGCAACACTGACCATATTGCAACAAACAAACTAAATGTCACTGCATGAACTTGCAGGTTTTTGTTGCCGTCACAATAATTTGAAGGGATGATTTTATGATTTCAATGAGGAAAAAATGAACAATTTGGACCAATGTTCCATGTGCTATAAAAGACAAATGAAAACAGGTTAAAGAAATTTGCTTTAGTTTTTAGTTTTAGGAAATTAGTAGGTATTGTTGTGTGGGGTACACCACTTTTAAATCCAAGTTGTATCAAATTTAACATTACACTGTCAGGATGCATAAAAGTATACATTGCCAACATTTGTGTAATTTTAATTATTACATGTTGCCAACTTTTGAGCCATTTTCCTCATCTTTGATATGATATCCTATAGGCTTAGGAGTTAAAGGGGAGCTGTTGTGAATTTCATTATCTGTATTTTATTTAACTATTTATTGTAGTGATTTCATTATCTGTATTTTATTTAACTATTTATTGTAGTGATATTACAATTATAAAAACACAGCACTTTGAACTGCCAATAATCAACTGTAACGGAATTGACGGGACACTATAACACCACTAGGAGATGGGTTTAAAAATAAGGGTGTGTTCGGTTTATATTTTTTAATTTTGAGTTCTTGTACATACAAAAGCACGAACGACGCGTACATATCGTGAAAAACGATCGTTTTACAAAACGAAGATAACATGCAGAACAAAAAACAGCTTTTTACAATTTTCTGTATTTTAAGAAACAACGAAAGAACGATAGCAAATTCACCCATCCACCCTCCCTCCGTCCCCTCCGTCACCCTCTTCGCCTTTGATTCGTCACCTCCACTATACTTCAAATCTTTGCAACTTTCGTAATTAATGTTGAAAACTCAAAACACAAAATGAACTTACCTAAAGTTTTGGTGGAACCAGGAACAAAGCCATGAGGCTTTCTCATAGGAGTCATGACTCGAGGGAAAAAAAATCAAAATAACAGAATTTATATGGGAAAAAATGATTTGTTACTCAATCAAGATCTCTTCTACTGAAACTGTTTTATTATATTTTTATTATCAATTTCTTCACTGCCATCTTGTTATGTTAGCAACATTCTTCATTGCACAAATAAGCACTATGGTCATAGAGCAATAGACAAATCAGTAAAATATCAAAGAATAGAAGCCTGGACTACAAGTGGATATATCAACAAATGATATAAAAAGGGCAAAGAGGTTAATTAGTGTATTAATGACCAAAACGGAGGTTCCAATTTTCCCAATGATACAGCACATGATTATATCAGCAAGGGTAGTCGGCCGATCCACCTCACTAGAATGTAGATTTGTCTCTTGGTGGAACCTAAGTTTAGGTGAAATCTAGGAAAGCATAGGTTGCCATTATTATACAATACACTGATGGAAAGAAGATGACACTTTATGGTATTACTTTGAGAAAGGGAACACAACAAACAGTCTACTCAGGCTAAAATCTGCCAATGATTCCGTTGATTTTATAGGCAAGCACCGTATAAACTAATCACTAACTGCCTGAACTAGTCAAACATCATCAAACACAATTAAACTAATAAAGAATGATCAAACACAGTCAAGCAATGTGTTAATTTTAAGATTCTTTATTCAAAAATACCAACATAAACAACAACATTAATAAACTGATTCTAGTAATACAAGTAGAAGCAAACCCAAAAAAGCCTGGTCCTTCCGTGATTTCAGATCTAATCAACCATTATTAATATCACTTGCTCATATTCAATCACTCAAAACATTTATCATTCATCAAAACAAACTTTAATCGTCAAAACAGTTCATTATTACCAAAGTCGGAGATGGGACTGATGAAGTCAGGACTGGAGGCAAAGCACTGAAGTCTACGATGGCAATTCAGGTTCAACAAATAACTCAACGACAGAGAGCGTAGAGCGAAGTGATTTGGTACTTTAGCTGGATTGGAAGCAGGAAGCTAGGAAACTGCATTGCAACTGAATGGGTGCTGGCTAGGTTTCAAACAAACACATTATAATATGCCAGCTCTGCTTTTCAACTTCCACTATATTCGTTTTTCATCATCCATGTTCTCCTTCCAATACAACTATTCTCAGCATTTTCTACGTTCTCTTTATCTATTGCTTAAACTCTTTAACACTTTTCTTTTGCTCCCTGGAACCATCAAATGACGTTCAAAAATGAATTTTCTACCCTTAAAACGGAATAACATCAAAAAATGAAACATAAAAACATAAATTTTGCTCATTGATCAACATTGAGCTGATTTCAAAAATACACACGGCCATAGCAATGGTAACAATGGCAATTGGCACATCAAACCCAAACTCGACTAGATGGATACTGGTTCTAGACGAATTGGTTTTGGTCGGGTCTAAACTATATATTTTAAAACTTAGGCCTAACCTGACCCGACCGGAGTTCGATTATTATCGGATAGGATCGGTTCGGTTTGGGCCCAGTTTGATTGGGTCCTAATGGTGTTTTTCATTGTCTAGACCCGACCCGAAACGCATCGAGTTTGATTCTTCTCGAGTCGGTCTTGTTCGGATTTGTGGGTCTCAATTCTGTCTGTTAGCCCCATTCCTCTGCTCGAGAACATTGTGAAATTCCCGATATGGTAAAACAAGAGCATTGAAGAAACCCGCATAAACAATTGGTTTGGGTCATGTGAAGACTCCCGCTTGGATTGAACGAAGGTGCAAGGGCAATGATGTTTGGCCTAAGGGCAGGTTCAGTCTTTCCTAAAATTTCATCAAGATCCCAAAAGCTAATCATTCCAAACAACTATCAGTAGTTTGGACATAATTTTACTCATGGTTGTTACGGCGGCAAGTCGAGTCGAGTCGAGTCGAGTCGATAGAGGCCCAACTAGTCGGACTAGTCATAGACTAGTCGATAAATAAATAAATCTATACGTATATATTAATACACAATTGCATTATATAAATAAATAAATATATACATCTTTGCAGTGTATTAATAGATAATTGCAGTTTATAATAAACAACTAGGGTTCGACTTCGGGTTAATATTGATAAAACAAGTTCGACTTCAACTTCATGGTCTAGGATTCAAGTTCGTGATTTCGACTTCAAATTCGTGATTTGGGGTCGATTTCGACTTCGTGAGTTAGGGTTCAAGTTCATGATTTCGACTTCGTGATTTAAGGTTCGAGTTCGACTTCGCGATTTAGGGTTCAAGCTCGACTAATGGCAAGTCGCCTCTTCCAGTCAATGCTCCAATGTCGACTAATCGACTAGTCGCGATTAGTCAAGCGTCGTAATAACAGTGATTTTACTTATTAATACATCAATCTAGGCTTTTGAGTAAGTTATGAGATGAGTTTGTTTTAGGGAATGAAAATGAAATATAGAAGGAAAGGTAAAATTGTAAAATACCAAAGCATGAAAATAGTAAAATTTAGTCCATTTTTGGGGCAAAAAAAAAAGTGGAATGCAAATAGAATTGGTCTTGTGTAATATTATCGTGGTTGTAAAAATTAATACGCGGCAGGTATGGACTAGAGATTAATCGTTTAAATGGTGATTAGTCGGATATTAATTGAAGTTAGACCTTCTGATAAACTCATGAATTTTGAAGTTCGAGCATCTATTTATTAGTATTAATTGGTTCAAAATGAAAATGCATGAGTTTTGATGGGTTTGGAAACAGCCAATGAGGCAAAACAGTCCGAAACTAGCATTTAGACGCTTATGCGAGGCATTGAGGCGTAAGGAATGCATAATAAGTGCTCATATACATGTTTAGATGATGCAGTAAGGCTCATCTAGATGGACTTATGCATGGCAAGCCTCGCTTAGCGCTTGGTCTAGAAGAAATTTTACAATAGAGATTAAGACATTTTCAACAAATTAGAGGTTACAAATTACAAATCTGTAATTGAAATGGACAACTAGGTGGTTTTTTCAAGTTCAACTGTCTGGGTCATGGACAGTTAAAGGTAGTTGTATGACATGGGACAGTTATTTTTAGTTGTTATGTATAGTAAACTATAATATAGTCATCTACACAGCCATTTAACCTTCATCTTCTTTTTTATCCCCTCGCCTTTCATTGTTTTTCTTAATTTATTAAGAAAAATAGTGGAATGTCACTCCATATGACTAGAATTTGTAGGATAAAGATTGGTTAACGTCAAGATGATGGTTTGCTCAAACACACACAGTTCTAACAGCGAGCACGATCATTGATGATTTTTGTCCACTTCATAATTTGTCGCTTCACTTAGGTATTCATGCCGCATCCACAATGTTGGTCAATGTTCTGGCATCGTACCAATATATTTACTTGTATAAACTATATTGTATGACTACTAATAACTAGTAACCACGGCAAAATGGTTGTGTAACTTTGCAGTATATACTATGAACTTTAAAAATGTTGAGCAAACAATCTAAATTGTGAAATATTCTATGTATGTTAGATTTTAAACATGGTTCGTCATGGTTGATGAAAGCGCATCACCAGTACATGTGAAACGCTTCCTTAGATTTTAAGGTAGACTCCTTACGTTTTGTTGGTAATTAGTTTGAAGGGAATTTTTTTAACTAATTTGTAAATCCATGCCGCAACTTTCGAAAATTAGCCAGAATGACAATAGCTCCCATTTTTTCCTCCATCGCCATCTACTTCGACTTTTTCCTCCGCCTTCAATGGACATCGGTCACTATCTACCGTCGGTCATTTGCCCTAATCACCATCACCTAACCTAGCCGTCGTCTAACCAAGCCGTCATCGCTCAGTCTCTCTCTTGTCGTTGTCTTGATCTTGCTAAAACCTAGATCTTATCTCCTTTGTATTTCTCACTCTCGTTCAAGTTGTATGATGTCCGTAGCCACACAAAAATAAATCACGGACGTCATCGTTGGTTCGAATTTGACAAAAAATAATAATATACTAAAAATGCTACATTAAATTAACATTGAATCATGGTAGTGCTATGTTCATTTCTTTACAATTCAAAAATGCTAAATTACACTATCATGTTGCATACTTTAAACATGATAGTGTGGTTCATAGTTAAAATGCTAAATCAATATATCATTTCAAATACCATAAACATGAAACGAGACTTAGCAATCAAAACGATATATTAAACCATCGTTTTACCTGTTTAAAACCATTTTAGTGGATTTTATAGTTAAAATACCATATGAAATTATCAATTTTTCATGTCTCAAACATGCTAGTAAATTTTGTAAACAAAAATGCTACATTAAATTATCATTTGCATTTTTTTTTTTAATGCTAGTGATAAAACTACATTAAATTATCATTTCACATATTTCAAACATGTTATTGTATTTCGTAGCTAAAATGCCAATTTACACTATCATTTAAATATCATAAACATGAAAAAAATACTTTGTAACTAAAACGATACGTTAGGCTACCACTTTACATATTTCAGTAACTATTGTACTTCCTTAATAAAATATTATATTAACTATCATTTTGAATATTCTAAACATAATTATGGACTTGTAATTAAAATGTTACACTAAACTATTTTTGTTTATATCATTACACTAAACGATCTATATTCAGAACATATTGTTGAACCAAGCAAACCATGGAATGCAAAAGCGAACCAAATGCCAAACATAATCGGCATGTATGGAGGCAAAAGCCAAATGGATGTCAAAACTAATCAAGTAGCTATGAAAACGATATGTACTCAAGATACACTATTCAAACGAGCAAACCACGGAATGCAAAAAACAACCAAATATCAAACCTAATTGTGTACATATGAACGCAAAAACAAATTGAATGCCAAATCCAACCGTGTAAGTATGAAAATTAATCTGTGTCTAAGATATATTGCTTAACCGAGAAAACAATGGAACACAAAAGACAACCAAATGCAAAGCCAAATCCGGTATGTATGACTGCAAAAGTATTTAACTGAACAAATCACGAAATGCAAAAGATAATCGAATGTAAACTTAATCGGGTATGTATGGATGGAAAAGCCGACAGAATATCAAATCTAAATGAATACGTAAGAGAACTGATCTATTTCCAAGATACACTGTTTAACCGAACGAACCACAAAATGCAACAGACAATCGAATGCAAAACCTAATCGGGCATGACATACAAAATGATACTTTGATATAGCATTTTAACTATTATTCGGCACATTCAATTCATTCGATCAAACTAGCACTACCATTCATTTTATAGGCAAAAAAAATATTAAAATAAATTAGTGTAATACACATACAATGCTATATTCATTTTTTTGGTTCAAAAAATGAATAACTAAACCAATATAAAATTAACATAATGCTAGATATATGTATGTATGTATGGATGTATGTATGTATTGAGAGAGATGACAAAATCAAACCAGCATTATCATTCCTTTTTAAAGTTTAAAGGATGCTAAACTAAATTAGCATTATACACATATAACGTTGTACTCGTTTTCACTTGTTAATTTTATTATATATATTGCTCGAGGTGGAACAGAGTGCTAAACGCTAAGACTGGCTGTAGAGACCAAGCTGAGCTTAGACAAAAATAGCACTTGTCACAGCCTCTTCGCAATGCGGAAACAGCCTTGGCGCAACGGCAATGTCACCTGGTTAGTGATCTAGGCGCCTAGGTTCAAATCCGGAAACAGCCTCTTCGCAATGCGAGAAAAAGGGTGCGTACAATCGACCTCCCCAGAGCCTGCTATTGCGCGGGAGCCTCGTGCACTGGGTTCCACCTAATATTCGTACTAAATTATTGCAAAAATTAACATTATATTAACTATATTGATATTGATTACATGATCATTACTTTTTAGTCCACTATAAGTGATGTACACACATACATACATACATATATATATATATATATATATATACATATATATATTGTGCATGCATGTATGTATGTATGTTTACACATGTGAGTGTTTCATCAATAAATTGAACAATGGACAAACACCATTGTTCAAGTGGCTAAGACACGTCGACATAGTGCGAGATATTATGGGTTCGAAGCCAACCTTATGGAATTTAACTCATTTGCGATGTACTATGTTATATATTATCTAGATTTGTACATAAGTAATCAATTTTCAAAAAAAAAAAAAGAATCAATTACTTTTACAATTATTGAAGCAACAATATTAATATAGGAAAGTTGGTGTCGTACAACAATTGAATTTTGGGACCAAATAGTCTTAATCTTTAAAAATCGAGTACAATTTTAGTGCATGATATTAGTTTCAATTTATAGTCGGTTATTTTATGTTTGATTAGGGTATCATTTTATAATAACTTCTAAAATGCTAACACAATTAAGTTAAAAAAAATAACATACAAAATTAAAAAATAATGAGAAACTAAAGATTAAATTTTATTCTCAAATATAAATAAAATTTGTAATTATTCATTAACTGATTGTTTTTATATTTCAAAAAATATAGATAAACGATTCAGACATTGAAATTTTGCAAATACAAAGAAGTATAATAAATAAACAAAATAAGCAGATAATTTCATAGCAAACAGATTTAATTTAGTAAAGTAAACAAAATAAAGTTAAACAAAAAACATCTACTTTCTGACGTCTTAAGAAAAACTCAATGCTTAGACGATGCCTCAAACAGAGGACGTAATAAAATGCTATAATAAAAAGGCGGGGCATTTAAATTGCAAAACAATATCTACTCGACGCTCGACGACGCCTTTGACAGCATACGTTTTATATAGAATTTTCGACTGTTAATTATATAAAAAAAATCAGTCATCAACCTCTTTTCACTGACAACTCATCATCTCGACCAACCACCATAGACATCGCCACTCCATACACCTCGATCAACCACGCCGTAGCCTCCTAACATACTATCACCTCCTCGACTTGACCAAAAATCGTTGTCATCCCACGTCGTTGCCACCTTATCGACTCCCAAACTATCGTTCATCGTAACATCATCTGCCAAGCCGCTACCATTTTAGTTGTCTCCTAGTTTGTCCTTACGCCAAAATTTTGAAGAATGTTTAACCTTGTGCCAAAATATTAACATATAGTCCATTCATCAAAAAAATGTTTTATGTTTGTCCTTCTAGCTATTTTCCACTTTTGTTCCTTCATTTATATGAAATATGGTTATTTAATTTGAGTGTGTTCTATACCCTTGCAGAGAAAATGAAATGATGGTCAACCACATACATTTCAATTTATTTACTTTAAACCAGGAATAACCTTATTTGAACTTTATACGTGAATGAGTAATGAGATTGGATACATTGGCCAGATAGTGCTACCATTTGAAGTACTTATGAATCACTTGTTGTTTATTGATTTATTTATCTGGTTTTGACGTGGAACATGTTACAAATGGAGTTGTACTTATGCCCTTCTTACAACAATATAGCACTGCATATGGAGATGCTCCTAACATGGCTCGTATTCTTGTTTAGGTCTTTTCCATATATATTTTTGGTGTTTTGTGTATGTAACAAATATACATATAGGTCTTCTACCTATAGCCATTGATCAGCCTAATTCATTTTTCAGATGATGAGAATAAAGTCAGTGGGCAATGCATGCACACATGAGGTGAGGCGTGATTTGATGGAATCACAAGCATACCTTGATATGTGGAGACAAAATAATAATATAGTTAGTCCTTGGAGCACTTACGATAACTAACAAAGCATGCGTGAAGTTCAAGTGTTATTCATCCTATGGCAGTAAGTTACGATATGTCCATGCATAGGGTTGCATTTGACATTCCCACCTCGGTTTATATACGGTATTTGGATGGAAGATGTTAGTTCTAGTTCACCGTTACTTTGTGTATTCCTTTTGATCGTTTTTATCCTCTTTGTTGAAACATGTTTAGGAATCATCATCGCATATGTTGCATAGCAACTGCTTTGTTATCATACATAGATAGGTTGGTTGGTTGAAAGCAACACCCTTTCATGTTGACAAAGATTACAATGCCTATTAGAGTTAGTTATCTCCACATTACTCCATGTCACCGAATTATTCCAATGGCATAAACTAAGGCTACAGTGGATCTTTCATACTAAGTGGAAGAGTTCATTTCCAGCTTCTGCATTTGAGCCTCGACCCTTCCCTTCTAATATATACAACATTCTCGAGATCTACCAAATTATATGTTCAAGGATTATGGTATTTACTATAGCATTGTAGAGCTTTCCATTGACTATCCAAACAATGTTTATATTATAGGAACATGAGGTACCTATATGCTCGCTTAGTACTTTATATTAACATGACATTAGAGTATCCAAAGTAATATATCATGTATTAACCGTATTCTTGTCATTTGTACGATGAGCAATGTACGTTGGACGCATGATAACATACAAGATCATCGTGTTCGTATGCTATATAAGTTATATTAAACTTATACGAATACAAAAATTCATAGCTTGGCTTGGTTAGCATAGTAGTAATAGCACGATGGTAGTCCACAAGATGATGTTGCAAACTATATCATGATGATGATGAACATGCTTCAAATTCAGGGGATGAAGGTCAAAGAAATACACACAATTATGTATGATTTCACTGGACTTATGTATCTTAATAGGTTGTATGGACATGTATTGATCGTTTATATGATGCATATGTTACCTACTTCTGTATCTATATTTCATTAATTTATCAACTTTTATATAATATATCCATTACAGTTGATCTAGTATAGGTTTAAATCTATTTTACGTTACTGGCATATACCTTGTATAATGTAAAGATATAACCATGTCACATATACAATTTTTTTGTAATGCTAGTTAAATATATGTAGATATTTGAAATACAATGATAACTGATTCATCATATAACACTATACAGTACCATAATGCTTTCAATGTATATAAGCATATGTTTAATGATAGATAAAGCATAACACTATTTATATATTGTGTCTTATGAACTTCAACTTGCATTACAGATGCATGTTCCCTTCCCATTCTACAACGTGGTGGATCGATCCATTGGATTCTAAGCGTCTTAACATATGTAGTATCGATATTACATGTGATTTTTCACAACTAACTGCTGCTTTGAAGACGGAATAAATTTTAAGTACCCAACCATATCAAACTGATGAATCGGTTTAATATGACTAAGAAGAGGTACCAAACCAATTAAATGATTTGGTACCAATTACCAAACTAATCAATCAACTTGGCAGGTTCAAGTACTTAGGCAAGTTGTCCTCTCTTCTTTAACTCTATTGTGATGTTTCGCCATACAGTTTATTCAGTTAGGTCCTACTGATGGCTACATCGAATAGACTATTAAGTATCACTATTTAGTCAACCAAAGACTAATTCTTCAACTTATTTTCGTAGATTTGGACCAAACTGTATTAGCTCAAATCTTTGAAGATATTGGAGGTTTTTTAGGGATAAAGGTTGAAGTTGGAGCTTCACATATAAATAGCCCTTTATATCCAATAAAAAAAATGATCGGGTTTCAACTACAATGAGGAAAGCCGAATTCTAACTTAGTTTTTCTTCGTAAATCATTCTAACTGTTTAGAAGTTACGGTGAATGTCCTATAGGAAGGGAAATACAACATATCTCAAGTTAGTCATTAGAAGGAAACCTTCTAAAAGTAAAAGCTTGGAATACTTTGCTTAGATCCGTAGTGAGTACGAATGAATTTTGTTAAAAGAGTATAAAAAGTACATTTGTCATATTTGATGTACGAGTAGCCTGTATAAGTTGTGTGATTGAGTGAATTTAATTTATGACACTATCGATTAAATAAGAAAAAAAAAGTATGACCAGAGTATGTTTTCCATGACTGATTTGATTTCAGTAATAAGGCTTTTATACAAGTGGATAATGGCTTGTTTGAAAATTCAAAGACTAAAACTGATATTGCTGATAATGACCAAAATTATATAAATTTGTCGATAAGATTGCAATCAACATATACAAACTCAATAGGCAAAGTCCTTTTTCTGTTGATATTTTCAGCTGTCAATGCAAGATGAGGGTGAACAAAGATTTTTTCTTTTTCCTTTGGGTACTATGGACAACAAGTGTGATATTTGATATTGGTTCTATCTTTACATGTGCTGATATTTCTCTGACGTTACTTGAAATAAAACGTTTTAAATTTTAACTTCATAAATACACGTATTTGTTGAATTTTTTGTTTCTTAATTTATTTATCATTCTAATGCAATATGAGCATGGTTGTTGCTATGTTGACAGTGAACTCTTTAGTATCATTATTGGAATTCTTTTGTGCATAATTTTTTTTCCAGTAATACAAATAGATTTTGTTGAATATATTATCATCTGTGCTTAATAGAAACTAATAAAATGCAATAGAATTCCCCATCTTTTTTTGAAAGTATATACAGCCAATCAAATTTCTCTCCTACAGTTGGTTATACTAGTCTAGCACTTCATAACCATTTAAATATTTCTTTAAATGCATTGAGTGCACCATCACTACTGAACAATATAATTCCTCGTCTCTCAAAAGCAGGGTCGGTTCTAATTTTGGGGTTGCCCTAGGCAAATACAAAATTTGTTGCTTTTTCACAAAAAGTAATGTAATACACTGTTATTACGGCGCTCGACTAGTCGGCGACTAGCCGGCTAGTCGAGATTGAAGGCTCGACATGAAGCGTCGACTTGTCAAACATCGACTGAAACTGAAACCCTAGAAATCGAACTCAAATTGGAACCCTAAATCGAAGACTCGATGTCGATTTGGAACCCTAAAATGATGAACTCAAACTCGATATACACTGGAAGTCTCGATTTGAGTTTTGGACGTCGTTCTGGAAGTCTCTAACCCTAAAATGATGAACTCGAAATCGATCTACCCTGGAAGTTGTTTTGGAAGTCTTGAAGTATATTTTTCATATAATTTTTTTGGATATGCGTATATGTAGCCACGTACAAGTGGAAAAAACAAAAGTTGAGCAACTAGGTTCAACATGTTAAATATGATTTACCATTTTGCAACCAGGTACAAGCGGAAAAATCACTTCATATTGTGGCTAATGAGGTATGTCAGTACATATTTGAATTTTATTAGTATGTATTAGATAGAAATTTCAAATTATATATGTATATATTTATTTATCGACTAGTCCGACTAGTCTATGACTAGTCCACTAGTCGACTAATTGGACCTCAATCGACTCGACTTACCGCCGTGATAACCATATACAATGAACTTTTTTTCACATATAAAAGAAGATCTTCCAATAATAATACATAAAAGATAAAAACAAAATTATAAACATGTTGCGAGATCTTTAACATGTCAATCTATTTAACGAAAACAATCACTTCCTGAGTTGCTAAAGGCAAACCCTTCAATGATATCTTCATATTTGAAGCATCCAAATATTTATTTTCAGTTGACATCATTGTTAACATAGTTGATCTTTCCTGGGACATAGTAGTTGGAAGATAAAGTTCTCATCAACTTCGACTTTTGCTTCTCTTCGTCGAACTTGAAGATTGGGATCTTTGAATTTTTGCTTGAAACATACTAGAGATTGAGCCAACAAGTGATTTTGCTAGTTTTTCATCTTTTTGTAATATCATGGCCTCTCTCATTTTTTAATCTAGCTTGATTTTTAACATTATATCAATTATAATACATTAATAATTTTGATACATCTAATCATAATAAAGAAAGGGTGTTGCTATTGACACTCCAACTATTGTTAAGTGAGGTCATTTTTTAAAAACACTCCGCTCTTTGAAAAGTTGTCAAGGGGTTACACAAACATATTATTTCACACTACTCAATATTCCTGGATTGCCCCCTTTAAATTAGATTAAAAAAACTTATTCGATAAGAGAAACCGAATTAAAATAAGCAGTTCGTCACCACTGCACTGAATGCAGCACGTAATCAATTATATATGAATTTGAAAGTGTTATGTCGAAAATTAATAATCATTTCGGTGCATTGCCTCTATAATAATAAAATTCAGCTATTTATGTCAACAACAAAAAATAGTTCGATTATTTTTCTCCGAAAACGCTTATTCTTTAGGGTTAAAAAAATCTATATATGCGAATTAAAAAAAAAAAATACGGCAGTTGCAATATTTGTTAAGGTAAAATTACCATTATTTGTTATGGGGCTAAATGGGTAATAAGGTAAAATTACCTTTATTTGTTAAGGGACTTCTTTCCTCATTGGTACTCCCCTTAACATTTTCTAAAAAAAAAAAAAAGAATTGACCCCCTCTAACAATATTTGGAGTGTCAATAACAATGCCATAAAGAAATTCAATTTTTGACAAACTGAGATTTCACTGGCTCTACAAACAAGCATAGCTGCATATACAAACGGTTAAATTCACATATCTCAATCGCTATTTCCCCAGTTTTCCAATTTCCAATTGAATTGTTTCTTTACAAAAGAAGCAACAACATCCACATTAAGTAACCAATTGAATCAGTGGCGCAAACAGTGGGACAATCATCCAAATCAAGCAATAACAAAAGATTTCATGACGAAACCTTTCAACAAATTACCTTAGTCCGCCAGGAAGCGTGGAGCAGCAGAGCAGGACAACGGGAGCAGAGGCGTAGAGCGAGTAGACGCTGAATTAGTGGCGGTGACTGGCTCTAGGGTTGTGTAGCGCAGTAGTTTGCTGGAGAATTGCAGTTACGTTGACAGCGAGGCATTTGAAGTTGTCGTGACTCGCGATGTAGTTCAGCTTGGTTTTTCCCCTGTTGAGTGTTGAGAAAGGGGAAACTGGTTGCTCCAGCAGGGCAAAAGGCGGGACTCAGGGCTAATGGAAGTGACGCAAGAGGTCGGGTCCTAGAAGTGAGTGGTTTCAAGAGGTCGACCTGAAATGATGTTAGAGGCAGGGTTGAGCAAAAAACCAAAACCGAACCGAAATCGATAAAAATCGAAATCGAAACAGAAAATTAAAAAACCGAACCGTACTAATATTTCAGTTTCGGTTTTAGGTCAAAACCGAACGAATAAAACCGAACTGAACCGAATTATAAAATATTACACACTGTCTTTTGTTGCATGTTGTTTCGTATTATATAGTATATACACACTGGTCACTGCTTCACTCATTTGATTTAGCTGAATACATGATTATGGGTAGACTAATATAAAATGTCAATTTCTTGTTTTTGTAGAATCTTAGATGTTTTGAATTGAAGATGAAAGTTGAGGTACCAGCAGACTATTTTCTAGAATTCCAAGTTGTTGGTGGTCTGATGTAGTATGGTTCACTGGAGTGCTCTTGCTCATTTCCTTTTTTTTGTTTCTTGTATTCGGCTTAGGACTTGCTAGCTTAGCTTTATACTACTTTGGATGACTTATAGTCTATTAGTCTGTACTCTGTACCATGTGCCTCAATACACTCGGTTGAAATAATTTATGTTAATTTCTTATGGTTGTTTAAATTTATAATATTTTTTGTTTAAATCGATTTTAAAACCGAAATCGAACCAATACAAACCGAAACCGAGGTTTTGAAACCGAAACTGATGCTTCGGTCCGGTTTCAGTTATCGATTTTTAAAACCGATGTCTTTCGGTTTCGATTTTACCCCAAAACCGAACCGAACCGGTGTTTGCTCACCTCTAGTTAGAGCATCCCAACGCAACCAACGCAATGAGTATCCATCCTCTCACCAAAGCAACTCACCTAATGCGGGTGAGTTGGTTTGGTTACTTTATCCGACTTTTTTTTAAGTCGATATAGTAATCATGCGGATCGCAATCCCTAATTATATTCGTGACATTACCCAATTACATAAAGTGATTGAACCAACATAAATTTATTTCTTTGACTGAGAAGGGAATCAATCTGTGAACACTCGTCACCTTACCCAGTTGCACACAGGACAAAAATTAAAGTAAATGATAGATTCTTTATTTGTCATATTCTTCATTCTGCAAACCAAAAAATAAAGTAAAGGATAGGGAGCTAAAGGACAAACGGTGTATAGGACATTAAGTGTTCGTGTTCACATGTAAATTGCTTTAAATTGGAGTACACTCCTCTTCTTTCTGCCAAACAATAAACCTGAAAATCGATTAGAATATAAATGAGTGCATTAAAAAGGATATGGTGTAATACCTCAAGCTCTTCCTCCTCGTCAACGTCGGACGAGTATGTTGAACAACGTAACAAACAACAACAATCATTTCAAGAAGAAACAAAATACGCGATAGAACGAGATATTGTTGAAAGCTCAACTATAATCCAAGGTGAAAACTTGGATGGTAAAAAAGATATGCGATATGGACGCGACTATCCCGGTGGTCACAATCAACTAGTCAAGGATTACTTTGTGACAAATCCAGCATACGGAGATGTATATTTCCGTCGAAGATTTCGTATGTCAAAAACGGTATTTACTCGAGTACTTAACAAAGTTTCCTAAACCAACATAGTTTTCACACATAGAAAATAATGTCATTAACAAATTGGGGATTCCAATGCTTCAGAAGGTTACAGCCGCACTACGTATGATTTCCTATGGTAGTTTTGCTGATTCACCGGATGACAAAATAAGAATTGGGGAGTCAACATCAGTAGAACGTATGAAACAATTTTGCAAAACCGTCGTACGTGAGTTCGGTGAAGAGTATCTTAGATCTCCAACACCTCATGACATTGCGAGATTATTAGCAATGGGAGCTCAACGTGAATTTCCAGGTATGATGGGTAGCTTGGATTGTATGCATTGGACATGGAAAAACTGTCCTATGGCATTGCAAGGATAATACAAGAGTCATATGAAAAAGGCTACGATGGTGTTAGAAGTTGTTGCTTCGTTCGATCTTTACATATAACATGCATTTTTTGGCGTTTCTGGTTCTCTAAACGATATTAATGTATTATGACAGTCATATTTATTTAACGATTTGTACAATGACCTTCACCTCCGTGCAACTACAAAATTGGAGAAAAGGATCATTATGTTGGTTATTATCTTGTAGATGGAATTTATCCAAAATGGAAGACGCTCGTGCAAGCATACAAAAAACCGAACAATGCAAAAGAAGCCTTGTTCACGAAACATCAAAAGAGTTTGAGGAAAGATGTTGAATGAGCATTTGAAGTGCTGCAATGTAGGTTTCATATACTTCAGAAGGAAGTAAACAACCACGATAAAGCAGTTATAGCTGACATCATGTATTGTTGTATTATTTTACATAATATGATTGTTGAAGAAGAACAAGGAGGTTATGATATCCAACTTCGAAACTACCCGAACATTGTAGTGGAATTTACAAAAAAACCATATAAGGACCAAATACATTTGCAGAATATTTGGAACGACTGGAAGAGGTCCGAGATCCACAAGCTCATCTAGAATTACGAGAAGAGCTAGTAGAGCACTACTGGGAACATGCGGGAAACCAATAGTTCATTAAACAATTAATGTTTAGAGTCAAACCCTTATTATCGAAGTTCAAGTGTCAGTACGTATGTGTAGTTTCTATATTATTTTAAATCAATGATTGTATGCTTTGTTTTACTATAAACTCTACTTCTATATCTTGGTTTGTTATGATAATTTTGTAATATGGGTACACCTGAATGTTTATTCAACTTTAAGCAATACACCTGCTAATACAACTTAATTAAAAACATGAATTAAAACAACAGAACTAAAAAAAACTAAAACAACAACATCTGCAACTCAACTGAAATGAAACTGCAACATACTCTAATAATGAAACGGCCTAATCTGCGTTATGTCTCTCGAACTCTTCGAGTCGCTTTTCCATATACCTCCTTTGTATTGGATTTAGATCATCTAACTTGACATTCATAAAAGCAAAAAACATCTGCACTTTGTTGTCGAGCTAACTCGGTTTTTCTTAACTCCAATTCGTTGATTCTCGTTTGCTGAAGCTCTTCATGTCGTCGTTGTCTTTCCTCTACTCTTTCTTTTTTCTCTATTCTAGATGCTTCCTTTGTTCCCATGTATTGATTAGTCGATTCCTGCACAGCTGTCATACATCTGTCTAGTTGCTCGTAATACTGGCTGTAATCTTTCATGATCTTTTTTCGCTTTGTACTTTTCAGGTGGCCTACCACCTGAACTGGTTGTAAAACAGGTGTTTTCTTGTGAATTTAAGCTTCGGGGGCTAACTTCTTCGCTCAGTCTGAGTGGCATAAATTGTTGTGTTGTATGCTTTTAATGCACATTGCTCCATTTTTCTTCCCGAGAAAGTATATCGTAACAATTGTGCAAATTGAACGGATGGTTGTTTGATTTGGACATATACAATTCATTTGCTTTGCTAAGCTGCATAATAAAAATTAATGTAAACGAAAATACCGTGAAATAAGAGAAACGAAAAAACCTTTTTATGATTTCGTACCAGATCTATGTCATTTGCACCACTTTGTTGTCTACTGGTCAACGCGGCCATTATCTCGTTCCAACGTTGGCAACTAGAATTGATTCTCTTCCATGACTGCTTCAAAGAGTCAACCGATCTAGGAGGCTTATGCGGACTTCGACCATTGAATAATTTACAAACCGAATTCCAAAATGAACTTTCACTTTGTCTTGTGCCTTTTCAGTTATCTTTGGAACACTCAACCCAACAAAAAGCCAATTCAGCTTGTTCAGCAGGTGACCATTTTACCATTTCCGCAACCTTTTTCACCGGGCGAGTGGTAAATCTATCGGGAATCTCATTGATATCAATCTTCATTCCGTCATTTTCAGCGCTATTATCACCATATAACAAGTTCAAATTTTTGGAAATATTGGGAGAAGTATTTGGAAAGTTCGATTGTTGTTGGCGGCTAGGAGACGAATAAGGTTGATTTCTATGGGATTATTGAAATGTGGGGTTATGGCCGTAGGTAGAAACTTGAGTGTTTTGAAAATGATTTGAATTTTTCTGTGACTGATAGAAGTTCTGATTCTGTTGCGGAAGATAACAATTTGAACTGTTTTGCATTGTACCTGAATTAAAATGTTCGATGCGCTGGTAAGAAATTTGCATTGGAAAATCTTGTTACTCTTGAACAAAATGGTACAGATTCGGATTGATTTGTGACAATGTCTTCATTTTTCCTTTGCTATCACTACGCCATAGATGACCTATGCCAACCCCAGAGAAATGACGCAGTAGGTGCCAAAAAGTGTTGGTATAGGCAAAAAATTATCTGTGGCAACACTTTTTTGGGGTTGCCTTTTGCCGCGTTGCCTTAGAGTCAAAGGCAACGACTTTGCTATCCTAAGGTAACATCGCTACAAGTGTTGCTACAGGCACTAAATTTACATAAATGTGGGGCCCACTAAATTCTGAATCCCGGGATCACGAAATCCTGTTGCGCCCCTAAATTCTGTAGCCGGGTTCACGGAATCCTGTTGTGGGGCCCACATTTATGTAAATCTATGGCAACACCATATCATAGCTACAGCAACATTTAACACTGCATACTGCAACATTATATCATAACCACTGCATCATTATATAAATACTGCAACATAACAGCAATTACCATCACACACTGAAATTAATAAACAACTTTTCATTTCAAATTAATAACCAATAACACAAATACTAGTTAGTCAACTACAGAATAACAAAAAATAGCCAATAAATTCAGTTTTACATAGTACTTACAAACACAGCCAGTACTAAATTCATGTTTACATCAAACTAAAACAGTTTCAAATTGATAAAGCCCGAGCCTCCAGTGCATTCAGTACCTCTCTACTGCCTCCTTCACCTGCAAAATAAAGCAGTTTCAAAAGTCATGCATTTCAGCAAAAGCCTTTAGTACAACTAATGCATTTCAGCACAACCAAAGTCATGCATGCCTCGGCTACAAACTGATGCAATGCCTTGTTTACATTGCAACACAAAATGGAAGACATGCATGCCTCAGTTGCATTTCAGCACAAACTATGGCCATAGTATAACTGACTTGCACTTCAGTCTTCAGCACAAAGATATTTCAGCACAAACTATGGCCAGAGTTGCTTTTCAGCACAGAATTGCATTTCACAATCTATGGCTGAGTTGCAAATTGATGCAATGACTCAGCTTGTTCAAAGCATTTACGATATCAAGGAATGCAACAGAATGTCTGAGGCATTAAAAATGTAGACATGCCACGACTCGTTCAGGTACAAACTCAACCATTGCATCAATTACGAACTGACACGATCATTACTGATTGAAGAGAAAATAAAATTTTGTAGTTCATTGCTGAAGCATCAGCCTTGTACATGGTCAGTTACATACGAGCATTGAACTACCAGCCAACCATAAAAATAAGCAAGCGGAAATTGTAAGCGGAAATCTTAGAATTAGACTGATGCTTCAGCAAGTGGAAATTGTAAGAATTTTGAAGCATACCACCACTCAAGCATAAAAATAAGCAAAAATACATACCAGCAGTGTGTGTCTGTATACGTGAAATTAAGAAGCCATGTTTTTCACTTTGCTACGTGGAAGGCGGATTCGTCTTATTGGGACATCATCTCTACACCAACGAACATCAAAATCTTGATTTCTCATTCCATAAGCAGGCTGGATATCATTCAAATCTTCATTTTCATATTCTCTTTCGAGTTCACACCAGTCTTTCGGCAATTTCTTGATAACATTGTGGCACATCTTATCAATTGGATCTGCTATATAAAACACCTGTTTTACCTGTGAAGCCATAACATAAGGATCAGATTTCTGGCACAATCGATTAAAATTGACACGAGTTAGCCCATATAAATCTTTCTCTTCTTGGTACCAGCGACACTTAAATAAAACCACACTAAATTCTCCCCAATAATCTAGTTCTAATATTTCTTCAATTGATCCATAGTAATTAACTTCACCAACCAACGGATTTTGATCTTTCGAACTTGCAAAGCTAGTAGTCAAGGCTGTCAAAAATACACCACTGTTTTGTGTTGTACATTTGTCATCTCTGAACCTTGTATAAAATCTGTATCCATTGATAACATATCCAGTAAACCGCTTAGCTGTTGGAAGAGGCCCCATTGCAAGCAGTTGTACTTCTTTTGAAATGTCCTCCTTTTTTCCAACCTCTTCCTTTAACCACTTCCAAAATTCTTCACTGTGTTCTCTCTCTCTCTCTTTTATATTTTTTTGATGATGCATGACCATCAATTAAAGCTCGATGTTCCCTAGAATAAAGACCGGGTTAATAAAAGATAGAAACAAATTTGGCTGGATCTATTACTAAAGCTGAAACTGACCATACCGAAAACAATTCTGTATGAATGAGAACATAGCTTAACTACAAATCATGCCTGAAATCCCTGAAAGTGCTGAAACTTGGAATTTACAACTAACACTACGTGAGGCTAGAATCAATAACATGTTTGTAGATTGTTAAAAGAACTGATTTTGTTGGCAAAAGGATGACATCAAAAATTGTTTTTTTTTTAATAGTTGACATCATTTCACATAGGGATAATACTTAACTACTTACTAAAATAAAAATACTTACCGAAGTAAACTCTCTATTTCCTTGTTACCACAATTGAATAGAATGTAACGGTGACATTCCTTCCATTGAGAATTTTTAAGATGAATAGTTTTTCCATCTTTGTTTCTTCTTGTGCCAATAGGATATTCCAGATTTTGTGGACATGTTTCAAATTGCATTTTTCCTGCTCCATCGCCACCTAAGAACCTTGAACAGAATATCAAACATTCCTCTGCAAGATAACCTTCAGCAATGGACGCCTCGGGTTTACTTTTGTTGCGAACATATGATTTCAGTTTACAAAGATAACGCTCAATAGGAAACATACAACGAACATGTGCAGGTCCACCATATTCAAGTTCCTTGCATAAATGAACTAGCAAGTGCACCATTGTATCGAAGAAAGCATTTGGGAATATCATCTCAAATTGACAAAAATTTCCACAATTTCCTTTTGTAGCCTCTTGAGATCAGCCAAATCGATACTTTTACTCCAAACACTTCTTAGAAATGCACCTAATCTTATCATAGGTATTGCAACTTCAGGTTTTACAGATTTCTTCACGGCAAACTGCAGCAAGTAGTGGAGAAGAAAATGAGCATCGTGGCTCTTATACCCAGCAATTTTCCTCTCTTTCTTGTTTACATACCGGCTGATATTAGCTGCACAACCATAAGGCAGTTTAGCATTCTCCAACACCGAGCAAAATAGTTCTTTCTCCTTGTTCGTCATTTCAAAAATGGCAGCCCTCATCTCAAGGTAATTCCCATCATTTGATAGAACCGGATGAAGGACCTCCCTGATGCCTATCTCTTGTAAATCATACCGAGCATTTAAATGGTCTTTCGACTTCCCATCAATATTTAGTAAAGTACCAAGTATGTTATCACAAATGTTTTTCTCTATGTGCATAACATCGAGGTTATGTCGACATACATTTTGACTCCAATATGGTAAATTAAAAAATATTGACTTTTTTTTAAAAGGAGATTCATTTTTATGCTTCTTGATCACCTCTTTCTTCCCAAAATTATTTTCATAACCAGCCAACAATTCTTCGATGTCAGTCCTGGATAAAATACCGGGAGGTGTTCCCATTTCAGTTTCACCATTGAACCTTTTCTTATCAAACCTCCACTTGTGTCCCGGGTCTAAAAATTTCCTATGATTCATGTAGCACATTTTTCTACTATGTTTCAAGTAAGTTGAAGAAGTCTCGAAATGGCATACGGGACAAGCTAAATAACCCTTCGTGCTCCAGCCGGATAACATTGCATAGCCCGGAAAGTCGCTGATCGTCCATAACACGCTTGCACGTAATGTGAAATCATCACCAGTGAAGGCATCATAAGTTTGTATGCCAAGATCCCATAATTCTTTTAATTCTGCAATAAGAGGCTGCATGTAGACATCAATGTAATTGTTAGGAGACTCTGGACCAGGGATAAGGGTTGAAAGTATCAAATTTTCTGTCTTCATGCATAACCAAGGTGGAAGGTTATAATTTACCAATATGATCGGCCATGTGCTGTATTGTGTAGTCATTGTACGAAAAGGACCGAATCCATCAGATGCTACTTCTAACCTGATATTTCTGTTATCTGATGAAAAATGAGGATAATTGGCATCCATAGTCTTCCATACCTCGCCATCAGCTGGATGTCGAAGTCTGCCATCGTTTTTTCGTCCCACTGCATGCCATAACATAAGTTCTGCGTATTCCTTCGACATGAACATCCTTTGCAACCTTGGTTTTAGTGGAAAATAACGCATCACTTTTGCTGGTACTTTGTGAATCCGCTTCTCCGAATCTTTGTCAATACCCACTTTCTTTTCCGGTATAACCCACCTTGAAAAACCACAAATTTTGCAGTTATTTTCCTTTTCATTTTCTGCCCAATATAGCTTGCAGTCATTTGGACATGCATGTATTCTTTGGTAATCGAGGCCTAAATCTTTAATGATATTTTTGGTAGCATTGAAAGATAAAGGGATGTGGGCTTCTGGAAAAGCTTCTTTCATCAACTCTAATAAATCGTTGAATGCAGACTCAGTGATTCTATGTAGGAATTTTAAAGAATAAAGCCTGACAATGAAACTTAAGCGCGAAAATTTATTACACCCGAGATATAATGGTTGTTTTCCCTCTTCAACACGTTGATGAAATTTTCTAGCATCGACATCTATTCCATTTGACCCATAAGAAGATTCATCTTCATTGTTCTGCATATTTCCACAAGTACGTTGCAACATCTCATCGAGGTTATCTCCAAAATTTATTCCTGCTTCACAATCCATATTATTATCGCTACTTTCAGGATCTAAACAGGAAACTTCACAAATCCATTTCATGTACAATTCAGATGGACCATTCCAAATCAGATGGTTGTAGACTACTTCTTGACAATGCCACTTGCGATTATGACACTTTTTGCAAGGGCATGTAATTTCATCACCTACCGCAAATCTAGAAAAAGTATTTCGAATAAAAAGTTTCACTCCACTGATGTACCCTTCACTGAATTTAGGAAGTTCTGCCCATAGTTTTTCCTCGTCGTTCATTGAGTGATACCTTAAAGCAGTAAATTAGGCACAAGTAAAGCAGTACATTACGCAACACAACAATCAAATCATAGAAAATTGATACATTGAGTGATACCTGAAGCAGCAGATTAAATCGAAACCCTAACTGAAATCTGAAATCCAAGACGAACCCCAATTGAAGACCTAATTGAACTTGAATGCGAACCTGCCGTACACGAACCCTAATTAAGCTTGTAAACTTGAACTTTTAGCCCTAATTGAACCTGAGAGTGAGTGTGTGAGAGCTTGAGCAGCGGAGTACTTGGTAAAGTTCGATTGAAATTTTCAATATTTTTTTAGTTTTCCCCCCTTTGTTTTTGCTTCCCGCCCTAGACATTATTTCACGCGCGGATTGCTAATCTAGACTAAACATTTCTTCACGCGGATCGCTACCCTGGACCGTTGGATCGTGTTGACGCGGATTGATAATTTTATTCACGAGGCTACTGCAACACATGTTGATATATATGCTAACACGTTTAAGTGTGCGTTGCAGTAGACAGAAAACAGCATAGCAATGGCAACATTGTAGCTAGCAACACCATGCATTTTCGTTGTGATAGGCCATCTATGGCGTAGTGTATCCTTGCTGCTCATATTCTTCGATATTGCAATTCGATGATGTATATTATAGTAGTTTGAAGGTTGAGTAAAATAGGAGAAATTTGTGTGTATTGAAATTGAAAAATAGGTTGTATATATCGAAGAAAGGGGTAAGGAAGACTGGAGCGGGAAGGGAACAACGACTCTTAAAATAGCAGCCTTATCCAGTTTTAAGTATGCCGGTTAAGGTGGAAAGTTAACCTTAATCGGCTTTAAATAACCCGGCTAAGGTTGCTTTACCAAAGCAATCCGGAAGGGACATGGTGACCCCCCGTTGGGGGTGGGTTTCTCCATGACCCACCCTGCGTTGGGGATGGTCTTAGAGCATTTCCAACGAGGGATGGGATTGTGTGTCCCATCCCCATTGGTTAACACACAACCCACCCCAACAGGGTATTTCCTTAGTCGGCTTTCTTTTAGCCGGCTAAGAATATATATATATATATATATATTAAAAAAGGGTCTCAGCAGGCTATTTTTTAGCCAGTTGGACAAATAATTTTTATCATTATATATTAGCCGACTTTCTTTTAGCCAACTAATATTATTGTTTGACAAAATTTGGGGTTGCTCTGGCGACCGACCTCATGTTGGGGTCGGTTGTTTCCCAACCCAACCTTGGGTTGGGAATGGTCTTAGGAAGGAATCAACTAGGGTTGTTGCATTTGTGATAAAACTCATTATTACCACCAATCATAATCGTAACTGTTGGTGATGGTTATAATTTCTTGTAATCGTCACCGCAGCCATAAATGTGTTATGATTTGTGATATTCAATCACATGTATTTTAAAGACGATGTGTTTTGATGAGTGATTTTTGGTGGAGATGACGTTGTGAACTAGAGTTAGGAGGAAGAAGCAGGTTTCCTGTTATTGACCGGTTATTTTAGGAATATTGAGAAAGAGGCAAGTTTCCAGTTTTTGACCAGTTATTTCAGTAATATATTCTGAGGGGAAAATTGGATATTTTGCCTAAGTCTTCTATTCTCATATAAAAGCAGCATCTAGGTTTGGATTATATCATAGGATTGAGATCGAAATAGTTGATCCAAGGTTTGGTCATTGTTCTTCATTGTTCTCCTTCTCCAACGATAGTTGTAGTCGTCTAGATTTTATTTCCTTTTCTCAATAAGGTTATTGATTTAATTGTAATTTGTTTACTTTTGGTTTCTGATCCATTCAGTGTAAACAAAACTTAGTTTTGTGAATCAATAAAGAGGGTGGTTGGGTGGAGGAATATCTTGTGTTTGAGCGTGTAATTTCATATCTATGTTATTTTTCCATAGAAAACATATTTAAGTAATTGGGTGAATAAGATCCTGGCTGCTTCCGCAAAGACGCAATTTTCCTAACAATATGATGGCATCGTATTTCAAATTTTGTAGCATTTTGTACATATATTTCTAATTATATGTATTATTTTTGATAAATTCATATAACTATAATTTTTTTTCCAAAATGTATTTATTTGGATATATAATAACCATGCACACATATATTATTAGTTCACGAAGGCACACATTATTAATATACAAGTATCCCTCAGAGTTAAATTACCAATTTTTATATTTGAATGTGAAAGATTGCATGAAACAATCATCTATAACTGGTATGTTAATCGTGATAATCTAATTTTTCAACCGCTACCATAACTGTTATCATTATAGATGGTAATCGCGCAGATCGTTGGTGCAGTTAAACGGTTGATGGTTCAACCGTAACAGCCCTAGAATCAACAAGTGAACTGTTTAAGGAGTGTGAGAGGTGAATTGTCCCAAGGAAATCATGATTCGCTGGATCTAAATGGAGGTTGCGCGTCAAGAAGCCTGTTATGAATCCTTAGATGGCCGGATTTGAGGAAGTTGATGGGTTTGGGTGCGTTGGTTCTAGAATAAAATCTGTATTCGTGGTGGATATGGAAGGTGATGTGTGAAAGTTTGCTAAGGTGCTGGTTAAGTTTCAAAATACACAAAACGTCCATGTCTATAAGCATTGTAAATTAAGTTTCTGTTTTTCGAAGTTCATTAAAATGCATCAAAAATCAACGCAAAACACTATCAAACTTCAAGACTTAATTCAATTTATAATCATCTCTGAGTTCGTATAAAAAAGGTAAAAAGAAAATGCTTTGAAAACAAAAAAATGCTTCAACAAAATGTGCTGGAATAACTGTAATTTTTCAAAGAACTTCATACAACACCGCAATTATAACAAAATTTTGCATACTTTTATGCAATTTTTGTTGATTGCTTATAAACTTTAAATTCAATGTCTACACTTATTTAACATCACATTATTGCAAGAAAATTATCAAAAAATATGTGAAATTGCATACAAATGAAAATATCTCGCTTTCGGTAACATTGCAGAAAAAGAATTAATTATACTGAAAAATTGCAGACACATCTGCTGAAAAAGATATGTCTGCAATATACTATAAGAATTGTTGGAGAATGGAGTTTTGATGATAACAACCTTATTTTAATATTAATTGATTATAAAATATATACTAACATCTCTATCTAGAATATACACACACACACACACATATATATATGCAGGATTTGTATACAGGAATTAATACTGAAGACTGTACAGTTTTAGAGATTCAAACGATTCAAAATTCAAAGAAGATTCAAGACTCACGAGTAATCAAGAAATCAAGAGTTCAAGAGTTCAAGATAAATATAGTAATAGAGTCTAGTTTATGTAAAACTCTAAATAACACTCCATGTTCAAATTCAAATTCTATTTTTCAAATTCTAATTTTCAAAATTCAAATTCTGTTTTCAAATTCTATTTAAATTTTAATCAAGTTTTTCTATTTTAAACTAAGTTTTTATGTATATAGTTATACACTTTTACACCTATATATTAATATAGTTTTGAACTTTATAATTTTATGAATATGTTCATATAATTTATATTTATGATTTTTATGATTTTCTACTTTATAATACTTATTTATATCACTATGTTTTAAAATTCAAGAATTTCCAGAATTATATATATATATATATATATATTAAAACACTTGAAAAATACTCAAATTTTGAATTTTGAATAACATATGTCGACATACATATGTGGCCATGTCGACATATAACTGTCATATTTTCATTTTTGAAAGGAAGTGTCTTTTCACCGTTTGTAACGTTCTAGAAGCGTTGCAACCTTTCATATCTTATAAATAGGGGTTGATTTCAAACTTTTTTAACCATTCGTCTTCTCCATCTTCATCCCTTTTCATTACTCCATTATTATTTCATATTTTTATGATTTCTACACTTATACCCTGCCGATTTCAATTCTATTTATATAAAACTTCTTCTCTTCTCACTCTCTACTCATTACTCTCTGAATCGAAGTGTCATTGAAGAGTTATAGGACCGTTGTAATCATTTTGGATTGTTTTCGGATTGTCTGGAAACAATGTGTTCCTTGTAGCCGTAAAATCAAGGAAAGGAAACGGTGTTAACCTTGTAGCCGGGAAATCAAGGGTGGTGGAAACAGTGTTAACCTTGTAGCCATGGAATCAAGGGGGTTGTACTGAGATTTTGATCTAGTAATAAAACTCTACGCAATCTAACGTTGCGGGGGACTAGACTTAGGACCAATCTGAGCGAGTATAAAATCTGATGTGTCCTTTACTTTTCTGAATTTTATTTCTGTGTTTGTGTTTGATTCTGTGTCTGTGATTATCTCTATGTTGTGTGATTTATATAGTAGATCATATAAGTTTTAGATTTTCTTAAATTCCTTGAAAACACTATTCACACCCTCCTCCGGTAGTGTTAGTTTTGTCTTAAAGATCCATTCTGCATTCCCTAACAATTGGTATCAGAGCTAATATCTTCTCTTTTCAGAGATGAAGATAACATTCTCGCTAAGGAACCGCCAACAAAAGAAGATGAAGATTGGGAGGTCATTAAGAAGGATCCTGTCTTTGGAGAAGACGGTTGGGTAGAAGTCCCAAGAAACGTTTGATTGTTTGGTATGATTTGATTAGTTTGATTTGGTTGAATTCGTTTGAATCTATGTATTGATTGGTTTGAATTACTTGACTTAAAAAATGTATGTCAAAACATATGTAAATATTACTTGGATTTGTTTGCTTGTCTGTATATATAACTCAGAACATATGTAATTATGATATTTGGGTTGATTTGTTTACTTAGTATTTATTATTGTATAGCCATAGATTTAGGGGGAGTATTTTGTAGGATATATATATATATATATATATATGTAGGATTCAGGAGGAGTAATTTAATTTAGTATATAAGTTATTTAGATAGTTATAGGATTTAGGAGGAGTATTTTTTAGAGTTTCTTTTTGATAATGCTAAAGGGGGAGAAATTATAAAATATGGACTTAGTTTAAGTAGAACATAGGATCCATATTTAAGTAAAATATAGAATTCATATTGACATGGGGAGTATTTGAAGGATCGACATCAACAAGTACGAGCAGGTATGAATATTTTATAAACTAAGGTTGTCATCATCAAAAAGGGGGAGATTGTTGGAGAATGGAATTTTGATGACAACAACCTTATTTCAATGTTAACTAATTATAAAATGTATACTAACATCTCTATCTAGAATGTATATATACACACACATATTTGCAGGATTTGTATACAGGAATTAATACTGAAGACTTTACAGTTTTAGGGTTTTAGAGATTCAAGAGATTCAGAATTCAGAGAAGATCCAAGACTCATGAGTAATCAAGAAACCAAGAGTTCAAGATAAATATAGTAATAGAGTCTAGTTTATGTAAGACTCTAAATAGCACTCGAGGTTCAATTTCAAATTCTGATTTTCAAATTTTAAATTCTATTTTCAAATTCTATTCAAATTTTATTTAAGTTTTTATATTTTACTTTTGATTTTAAACTTGAATTTTAAAGACTATAAGTTTATATATATTTATAGTTGTACACTTTTATACTTATATATTTATATAGTTTTAAACTTTATAATTTTATAAATATGTTTACATAATTTATATTTATGATTTCATATGATTTTCAACTTTATAATACTTATTTATATCACTATGTTTTAATTCAAGAATTTCTAGAATTATGTATATATTAAAACACTTGAAAAATACTCAAATTTCAAATGTTGAATAACATATACCGATATACATATGTGGCCATGTCGACATATAATTGTCATATTTTCAGTTTTGAAAAAAGTGTCTTTTCACCATTTGTAACGTTCCAGAAGTGTTGCAACCTTCCAAATATTATAAATAGGGGATGATTTCGAATTTTTTAACCATTCTTCTTCTCCATCTTCATTCCTTTTCATTACTCCATTATTATTTCATATTTTTGTGATTTCTACACTTATACTCTATCGATTTCAATTCTATTTATATAAAACTTCTTCTTTTCTCTCTCTACTCATTACTCTCTGAATCGAAGTGCTATTGAAGAGTTATAGGGTTGTCGTAATCATTTGGGATAGTCTGGAAATGATGTGCTTCTTGTAGTTGTGAAATCAAGGAAAGGAAACAGTGTTAACCTTGTAGCCAGGAAATCAAGGGTGGTGGAAATGGTGTTAACCTTGTAGTCGTGAAATCAAGGGGATTGTACTGAGATTTTGATCTGGTAATAAAACTCTGTGCAATCCAGCGTTGCGTAGGACTGGACGTAGGACCAATCCGAACCAGTATAAAATCGGGTATGTTCTTTCCTTTTCTGCATTTTAATTCTGTGTTTGTGTTTGGATTCCGTGTCTGGGATTATCTCTGCGGTGTGTGATTTGTATAGTAGATCATATAAGTTTTATATTTTCTTAAAACCCTTGAAAACACTATTCACCCCCTCTAGTGTTAGTTTGTCCTTAAAGATCCATTCCGCTTTCCCTAACAAGAGTAACTGCAGATATATCTGTATTTTTTCATAGTAAGTGCAGACATTTATGCAACTTTTTTTCCTATTTCCAGTATTTGAAATACACTATGGGAATATTTGCAGATATGCTTATACTTTTTCACAATAAATGCAGACATTTTTGCAACTTTATTTCTTTTTCAGTAATCTTCTATTAATATTTATAAATTTTGAAAAAAAAAATAAGCAGTAATGCAAAATATCACAAAAAAACGCATTGCTACAAGGACCCGCTTTACATAATAGTTATAGAGGATGCACGTTAGATAAACTTTCATTTTAGGGACTCATCCATAATATTTACCAAAGGCAAACTCTATTTAGGCACAAAAATTTAAAATTTCGACGCAATTGATAATATAACTGTTACTCCGCGTAAAATATACCCTAAATAAGAATATATAATTAAATTAAGTATAAATAATAATAAATTAATAAAAAAAAATGGTACATCTACTTTATGTTATTATATTTTATCCCTTCCGCTGTGAGATTCCGGTGTCGTTATTAGTTTTATTCTATGAATATAATCCTTATAGGAACCAATTATCTATTAAGGATGGCTTTAAGTTCCGTTAGGCATTTCTGGGTCAAAATTTAGGTCTGTTATGGGCGAGTTATTACAATAATGGATCGCTATCAGTGGATTGCTCCATGAATTCCACTTTTCATATAAGATAAAAGGAAATAATGATTCAAATATTTTTATGTCCCTAATAATTCTTTATTTTATGTTCAAATAGTCGACCCCTTCTAAAAATTGCTCGTAAAGTTAACTTTAATATTTTTTCATACCAAAACGACTACCACATTTCAAAATAAGACATCATTTTTCTATTAAACACACATTTATCATCCCTTAAAGTTACATGCTGTGGTTTTATGATATCGTAGGATGGTTTAAATATATATTTTATCTATCTTCCCTGTAACATACCATCAATTTATAGTTTTTTATTTAGAATGGCAGGATGGTAAAAGTGCAACCAAGAAAAATAAATTTTATACTCAAAATTTTTAAATTTCATACGATTCATAAATGTAAATATGGGTGCATTTAGCATAACCCTTCATGAATTATAGGTATGGATCTAGTTTGAGGTGGTATAGAGCATTATGGATTCCTAATGGGTTCGATATGGGGAATAGAAGATGGATGAATGAAGAATTATTTTGTATCGATCAAGAAATATGCAATTGGATACTCGGCCATACACATCCCGTTGAAACCGTCAGGCCCGTTCGCACAGTCCTTACTAAGCGCGAAGACGCAGGCTCTTGTCTCTTCCGAAGAAGGAGGTACGACAAGTCCCTCACTCTCCGAAGGAAGAACAAGATTGGGAATGAAAGTTATCAGGGCCGAATCAGAGACAGACACAGATGGAGTACCCAAAAGGTTTGGAAATGAGACATAATAGTCTCTTTAACTTCCGCTGGCGTGGAAGCCAAAGAGAGATCAGGGCGTAGAATCTGGCGAATCAAAAATAGAGTATTCTTCTTTCGAAAAGAGGAATGGAAAAACTTGGAGTTCGTATTTCCTTCGACCACCCACTTAATCCTTGCTTTCTGGCAAAGATAATCGTTTCGATACGAAGTTCCAACGAGAAGGCAAGCTGGACTAGCGCCCAGGCCTCCTTGTTAGCCGGTGAAGGATCCTCATCAAAGGATCCTTCAGCTAAGATAAGATTTTCTTCGGCCATCCGAACATGGTTGAAGATATTCCTGAAAAATTGCACGTTCCAAGCCTTAAGGTAAGTCTTGAGACGGTGCAACTTACGAGAGAACACAACAACGGAAGAGCCTATAGTGAAAGAGTTCCATGAATCTTCCACTACTCGATGGAACATATGGTGGGATCTCTACATACTCTGGAACCGGAAAAAAAAAGGACCGGAAAGGGATAGGGGGAACAACGTAGAATAATCTAAGCATGATCCGAAAAGGTACAATAAAGATGAGCGACGGAGTATGCGAAAGGAAGATTGAACCAATCTTAATGGCCAAATACTTTGGCCAGTCTAGAAATGATACGATTAGTCCCTTCCTAGTTATCACTCCAAGTAAAGGCTGAACCGATGAAAGAAACATTTGAAAGGCCCGAGATGGCGATGAAGGCATTAAAGTCTGCCACCATCGTCTGATTAACAACGTTGCCTTCCTGTTTTTCAGCTTGGCTTGCGACTATATTAAAGTCGCCACCCAGAAAAGAAACCCCAAAACCAAAATCAGAAAGTGAGAGAATGTAATCCAAAGGCTTAACCTCTCAACCCGATCGCACTTAGCGTACACAACAGAAAAATGGAAAGAAGAGGCGACGGACAAAGTTAAATAGGCGACTGGTAGAAGCTGGTCTGTGTCAAATACCAGGTAGACCACCACATCTTTTGACCAAAGGATCCAAATCTTAGCAGACACATTGGCGAGGGCTCCCCCAAACCCTAGGGATAACATGGACCTGGTAAGCACTTTCAGACCTATAAAAGGTTCCATTAAAGCCATCAGACAAACAGAGTGCTTCCTAACGATGCGCTTCAGCATAGTCATCGACGCATCATTACCAATACCACGAATGTTCCAGAACAGAAAACTAGCCATTAACGAAAACCGAGAACAACAACTAGCAACAGAATCAAGAAAATACCAAGAAGAGAGCGCAGAAGACAAATCCAATCAGATGAGTTATAGCGTGTGTCGAGTAGATCGAACGATCTGCTCGGACACCACTATAGAGAGTGAACAGATGGTGCGAGGAGTGTGAGGTGACAAGCGCATACTGTGTTGCACTGATCGGCATGAGAGGGTAGAAGAGAAGTTCAATGCCTCTCTAGTCTCTGGAGCATCTAGCAAAGTCCCGAAATCCCCAGCAGGCACCGATAGCAAAGAGGAGCAAGACAAAGAAGGGCAAGAATTCTCAGTTAGGTGAGACAGATGGTCATTAATCATCGCTATCTCTTCCTTACTGAGAAGGGGCAGAGAACCATGGCCAGAGAAAAGAGGACAAACAATAGACACAAGCAGTCTGACAGGGACGGTAAGATCAATAAAGGATGGGGACGATGTAGTGTCACTCTAGGGAAGTAACACAAGTTCCTGTGTGCTCTTTACCGAAGCCGAACTATCAGCGGGTTGGCATCCCCGCCAAATAAGTAAAGAGCAAATACCAAAGCACCGGTTGGAAGCAATATGAGACGACAGCTGACCGTCCATCTCTAACCGACACTGACAGTAAAAGCCTTCAACAAACAACGCTAAGCTCGTAATACCAACACCATAAAAAAACGAATCGCGCACGACACGAGAAAGGCCTCGCCACGAATTACAAAATCTGCCAATTCGATACCCAACAACCCATCTGAAGATAATGCTGGAAAAAAAACAACCATAAGATGAACATGCCTGTATCCAAAGAGAAAACAAATGGCTAATATAAAAAGAAACAGACATACAAAAAATACGAGCCCGACCAAAAAACCACAGAGAAAACACATGTCAAAGCCATGTCGGCGAAACTCACAACACTTATGAGTTCCACCATCTGGCCAAGAGCATCTGAGCAGAGCCAAAAGAATGGGAACCAGCGAAAAGGCCAAGCAACACAAAATTGTTGAAACGAAGAGAACACTGGCACACAAAGCCATCAGTGGCCACACACTCATGACCCGTATGTTGTACGACATCTACATAAGATGCTAACAAAGAGACGGGGAGCACATGCGTACGCATATTATGGCTCAAAACACCGCAATCAACACAAAAAAAACCAATTTCGCAACACACAAACACAAGATACAGAAGAAATACAAGAAAAAGATGAAGGAAAAAGAACTTGAGCACCCACTCGGCTAACCAGTCTTGAAGCCAATGACCGGCATTTTGAAAACATTGCAGGCACCAAATGCAAAACCACGACATCCACTAAGTTAGTGGGAAGTCACCTGGGACAAATAAACACCGATGGTTGCGTAGGAAGACAACATATCAATCCAAAACTCATGTACCCCACCAGAACTGTCTCCGCGGCCTCGCCATGAGCAGAAGTCTTCGGCTAAACACGGGGACACGAAGTAGGTGGTGCAACATTAGAAACTACAACCGAAATACAAGACTGACGCCAACTTCGATAATTGGCACCGCGCAACCGGACGAACGTGGGCTAGACCTAACCGATGACCTGACACAAAAAGAGGAATCAGTGGACGATGTCGTCGATGACAAAGCCACCGGACTGTCAATGGCCTGGAAACTATTGTGCAAAGACAACGGGCTAGGAGATATGACATACGCTACAACCCCAAAGGCATGATAAGGGATCGAAAACAAAGAAACTACAGAGCTAGCTAGGGAGCCACCACTGGATACCCTCTTCGAACGCTTATACCGACGACGACGAGAGCGCACCCCTCGGTGGACCTCTGGACTAGCCAAAGAGAATCGAGCATCACCCGTGGAGCAAGATGGCTAGCTCATAGGTCTAAAACAGCATGGGGTCATCACCTCCCCTGCACTGTCGATTGTAGGGACAGATTCGACGTCGAGACCGTCAAGAACTGCCACACCACAACAAACAGACCCCACCAGAAAACCATCAAAGGGTCAACCGACGCATGGCTCCACGACCAGAGAAAGACAACCGCGGCACAAATGGAGTGGTGAAATCTCCATTAGCCGAAGAAGAAACAAACGAGGAGCCTGACATCGACCGATAAGGAGGAAACACAATACTGACTCACGAAAATGGGACAAATACAAGCGTAGCAAGGCTCCTCGAGTAACGCAGAACCAACACCAAAAACCAACCATCAACATCCACAAAACGATGGTAGTTAAGAGGCACAAAAGAACTCCAAAGTCGCAACCTTTACCACTAGAGAAGCTGCCGACCAACTGAACTGAAACAACGTCTGGGAAAAATGGTGCAAGCGCTTCCTCAGTAATCGATATTTCAGGGCATTGGTGAAGAGAATCGACAAAAAACTCGTATCCACCAATAGAAGACATAGCGCAAAACCCTAGATCCTAGATCCATAAATTATCGCAACAAGCACAGAGCCTCAAGGCCGAGGAAGAAACAACCTGGCGGAGAACCGTTGAGCTAGAGAAATTATGAGCAAGACAAAAGCAGAGAGGAAAAGATCACAAAGAAGAAAAATCACTCAAAGAGGAGCAACCATTAAAAGAACCATTATGGCTAGTATACAACTAAAAATGGCAATCTACTTCCATCTTTTCCTCCTTCACCAACAAGATTTCGACTTCATTTCGGGAGGAAGTTATACTATTAGTCTACCATGTTAATAAATTCATTAATAATAGAAAGCTTAATAGTAATATATAGATCTTTAATGTGAGCAAAACACACGGAGCATTAAACAATAGCCACTTTAGTTTCATACAATTTGAGCTAGCATGAACCAGATAAATTATAAACCAGTCAAATATATTTCTATATTCCAAGTTTTTCAAACTTTAGTTTCACCCAATATACTCTGTAGACGTGCAATCTATTAATCTCATCATAAACGTGATTTACTCCCGAGACATGTATTGGGGAAAAAAGTATAAACCGGTCAACTTTAGGTTATTACAGAAGCAGGCATTTTAATAGATGTTTATCGTAAAAATCTATTTTAGCTAGCATTTATAATTCATTCAAGTTTATCTTCATAGAATTACCTGCACAGATATCTGAATTGACTAAAATAATTAAAGCACCTATTCCTTATAGTGAAAGAGAATTCTCTAAACAGTCGTTGAATATATGCATGATTCACAGTACGTGCACATTTTTATCATGGGCACATACAGTAAATTACCAAGGCTTTCGTTGCTATAGTATAAAATGGAAAGAGATCGAACAAAATTTAAATATGTATGGGCATATAACAAAATACATGCACAAAGAAATGTAAATAGGAAGCAAACATATTATGCATAGAATGAAACACAAATTTATTTGCAAATAGTCTAAAATCAACTTTACATGCACACTTATTATAAGAATCTCTCAATGATATCACTAACATGAAAAGAATGAGCAGTGTCCATCCAAACAACAAAGTCTTCCAATAACTGTAGTTTCTGTAATCTAATAAATTTATATTATTTAAGGTCAAATCACATTTGAATTTGACTATTGTAAATGGTTTTAAAACACCAAGAAATACATTAAAAGAAATAAAAATAAAAATAATGCAATGGAAATGTGTATTACTCGAGGACAAATCCTCTGTGCACTGTTGGATGTGATTCTTTGTTACTGGTAGTGCATTTATTTTTAAATAAAAGATAAATCAATCAATTAATACAAACCCAAAAATATAGAACCGTTTAAAGTTAAAAACAACTCAAATTGTAAACCTCACTATATAATGTATACAGTTAAAAATGAGTCCATTCAACCTTCCAAATTTTCAACTGAAACTTAAACTCAATCCAAACTAAGCACATAAACTGTTGTGGAGAATTTCAACTCAAGACCGCTTAAATCGAAACCCCTAACTAGCAGAAGACGAGATCGTGGTAAACCTAGGACATAGAGGTCGACCTGAAATGATGTTAGAGAATTTCCAACGAGGGGTGGGATTGTGTATCCCATCCCTATTGATTAACAAACAAGCCCACCCCAACAGGTATTTCCTTAGCTGACTTTCTTTTATCCGGCTAAGAAAATATATATTTAAAAAAAAAGGTCTCAGCAGGCTATTTTTTAGCCTGTTGGTCAAATACTTTTTATCATTATGTGTTAGCTGGATTTCTTTTAGCCAACTAATATTGTTGTCTGACAAAATTTGGTGTTGCTTTGGCGACCGACCTCCTGTTGGGGTCGGTTGCTTCCCAGCCCAACCTTGGGTTGGGAATGGTCTTAGGAAGGAATCAACTAGGGTTGTTACATTTGTGATAAAACTCATTATTACCACCAATCATAATCTTAACCATTGTTGATGGTTGTAATTTCTAGTAATCGTCATCGGGGCCATATATGTGTTATGATTTGTGATATTCAATCACATGTATTTTAAAGACGATGTGTTTTGATGAGTGCTTTGTAGTGGAGATGACATTGTGAACTAGAGTTCGGAGAAAGAAGCAGGTTTCCTTTTATTGACAGGTTATTTTAGGAATATTGAGAAAGAGGCAAGTTTCCAGTTTTTGACCGGTTACTTTACTAATATATTCCGAAGGGAAAATTGGATATTTTGCCCAGGTCTTCTATTCTCATATAAAAGAAGCATCTAGGTTTGGATTATATCATTGGATTGAGACCGAAATAGTTGATCCAAGGTTTTGTCATCGCTCTTCATTATTATCCTTCTCCAACAATAGTTGTTGTCATCTAGATTTTATTTTCCTTTCTCAATAAGGTTATTGATTCAATTGTAATTTGTTTACTTTTGGTTTCTGATCCATTCAGTGTAAACAAAACTTAGTTTTGTGAAACAATAAAGAGGGTGGTTGGGTGGAGGAATATCTAGTGTTTGAGCGTGTAATTTCATATCTATGTTATTTTTTCATAGAAATCATCTTTAAGTAATTGGGTGAATAAGATCCTGACCGCTTCCGCAAAGATGCAATTTTCCTAACAATATGATGGCGTCGTATTTCAAATTTTATATCATTTTGTACATATATTTCTAATTATATGTATTAGTTATGATAAATTCATATAAATATAAATTGTTTTACAAAATTTATTTATTTGGATATATAACCGCGTAGATCGTTGGTGTGGTTGAACGGTTGACGGTTCAACTGTGACAGCCCTAGAATCAACAAGTGAACTGTTTAAGAAGTGTGACAGGTAAGCAGTCCCAAGGAAATCATGATTTGTAGGATCTTAATGGAGGTTGCGCGTTAAGAAGCTTGTTATGGATCCTTAGACGACCGGATTTGAGGAAGTTGATGGGTTTGGGTGCGTGGGTTCTAGAATAAAATATGTATTTGTGGTGGATATAGAAGGTGATATGTGAAAGTTTGCTAAGGTGCTGGTTAAGTTTCAAAATACACAAAACATCCATGTCTATAAGCATTCTAAATTAAGTTTCTGTTCTTCGAAATTCATTAAAATGCATCAAAAATCAACGTAAAACACTATCAAACTTCAAGACTTAATTCAATTTATAATCATCTCCGAGTTCATATAAAAAAGGTAAAAAGAAAATGCTTTGAAAACAATAAAAAATAGCTTTAACAAAATGTGCTGGAATAACTGTAATTTTTCCAAAAACTGCATAAGCCATCGCAATTATAACAAAAATTTGCATACTTTTATGCATTTTTTGTTGATTGCTTATAAATTTTAAATTCAATGTCTGCACTTATTCAACATCGTATTATTGCATAAAAATCATAAAAAATATATATGAAATTGCATACAAATGAAAAATATCTCACATTCGGTAAAACTGCAGAAAAAGAATTAATTATACAGAAAAATTGCAGACACATCTACAGAAAAAGATATGTCTGCAATATACTATAAGAATTGTTGGAGAATGGAGTTTTGATGACAACAACCTTATTTCAATATTAATTGATCATAAAATATATACTAACATCTCAATCTATAATATATATATATACACACACATATATGCAGGATTTGTATACAGGAATTAATACTGAAGACTGTACAGTTTTAGAGATTCAAACGATTCAAAATTCAAAGAAGATTCAAGACTCATGAGCAATCAAGAAATCAAGAGTTCAAGATAAATATAATAATAGAGTCTAATTTATGTAAGACTCTAAATAACACTCCAGGTTCAAATTCAAATTCTATTTTTCAAATTCTGATTTTCAATTTTCAAATTCTATTCAAATTTTAATTAAGTTTTTCTATTTTAAACTTGAGTTTTAATGTTTATAAGTTTATATATATTTATAATTATACACTTTTATACTTATATATTAATATAGTTTTAAAGTTTATAATTTTATAAATATGTTCATATAATTTATATTTATGATTTCATATGATTTTCTACTTTATAATACTTATTTATTTCACCATGTTTTTAAATTCAAGAATTTCCAGAATTATATATATATATTAAAACACTTGAAAATTACTCAAATTTTGAATTTTGAATAACATATGTCGACATACATATATGGCCAGGTCGACATATGACTGTCATATTTTCAGTTTTGAAAGAAAGTGTCTTTTCAACGTTTGTAACGTTCCAGAAGCGTTGCAACCTTTCAAATCTTATATAGGGGTAGATTTCGATTTTTTTTAACCATTCTTCTTCTCCGTCTTCATCCCATTTCATTACTTCATTATTATTTCATATTTAGGAGGAGTATTTTTCAGAATTTCTTTTTGATATTGCTAAAGGGGGAGAAATTATAAAATATAGACATAGTTTAAGTAGAATATAGGACTCATATTTAAGTAAAATATAGGATTCATATTGACATGGGGAGTATTTGAAGGATTAGCATCAACAGTATGAACGCGTATGAATATTTTATAAACTAAGGTTGTCATCATCAAAAAGGGGGAGATTGTTGGAGAATGGAATTTTGATGACAACAACCTTATTTCAATGTTAACCGATTATAAAATATATACTAACATCTCTATCCAGAATATATATATATATACACACACACATATTTGCAGGATTTGTATGCACGATTCTAGAATATATATATACACATATTTTATAAACTCTGCGCAATCCAGCGTTGCGTAGGACTGGACGTAGGACCAATCTGAGCTAGTATAAAATACAGTATGTTCCTTCTTTTTCTGGATTTTATTTCTATTTATTTATGTGTTTGTGTTTGATTCTGTTTCTATGAATATCTCTGTGGTGTGTGATTCATATAGTAGATCGTATAAGTTTTGGATTTTCTTAAAAGCCTTGAAAACACTGTTCACCCCCCTCTAGTGTTAGTTTTGCCTTAAAAGATCCATTCCGCTTTCCCTAACAAGAATAACTGCAGATATATATGTATTTTTTCATAGTAAGTGCAGACATTTATGCAACTGTTTTTTCTTATTTTCAGTATTTGAAATACACTATGGGAATAATTGTAGATATGCTTATAATTTTTCACAATAAATGTAGACATTTTTGTAACTATTTTCTTTTTCCAGTAATCTTCTGTTAATATTTATAATTTTTGAAAAAAAAATTAAGCAGTAGTGCAGTATATCACTGTAACTCTCCGAAATTTTAACAATACAAAAGAGGGTAAATTGAAGAATAATTGATCTAATACTCAGAATTAAGGGAAGCGGACTGCACCACTTTGTTTGTCTTGAAATTCTGGTCAAGATAGACATTTGTTTTGTATAAAACGGACACTGTATGAAGAAGTTATGATGGTTTGAAGTTTACGTACGCGTAGAAATTATATATATATATATATATATATCAGATCAAACTTAACCAGAAACAGTTCAAAAATCAGAAATTCGGAGAGTGCCAAAATTCCCACTGCAGGAGGTCAACCCCTCGGGGGGGTGTCGACACCAGGGTCGACCTCTCTGAAGGGGTGCCAACGCTAGGGTGGACCCCCAATGGATAGGTCGACACCCCTAGGGATGAGGTGGCAGTCGATTTTCTGGGGCTAGCAGCTATATATATAGGCTCATTTATCTTGTTTTCTTCACTGGAAATCAATGGAGGCCAAATGTCGTCAGTGCCTAGACTAATTCATACCCTTTTCTTCTTCTACAATTAGAGATTTGAGATTCAAGTGTAGATCTGTTCTTTTTCTATTTTTCTAATCCAAAAGCTGTGAGTTTCACGTTGCTTTCAGAATTAAATGATTAATAGTAAAATGATATGACTATAGTTTGGAACCATTTCTATGACTGAATTATGCTAGATCTGTTGTAAATCGTGAATCTATTTCTGAATTGGTTATGACTTGAATCTCAATCCTTATCATATCGAATCTATTGTGACTTGTGACTATATGACATTTGGACATAACAACTTGTGACATCAGTAGATATGGTTGTGCATTCAACACGAAGGGTTACCACTTTAGGGAAGTGATACCCCCTACTATAGGGCCGACACATGGTATCTATGGAATAGGGAGCTGATTGATTATGGTAGTAGTTAGGGTACATCTAGAATCTTGTAAGTTTAGGAGTCCTTATAGGGGCTGCCTGTGGATTGTATGGGGTTAAAAACCTCTCACCAAAAGTACTCCTAAGTCTACCAATTTATGCCTATTAAGAGATCATCCAATATTTGGTTATACTAGTATTAGTGCAGAGCAATCATGGGAGAAGCATATATACTCTATCATGTTTACCTCATCATACTTATCCTTTATGATGTTATCTTCCTCATCCACTTTATATGTCTATCATAATACTTTTATTTATTTATTTGCTAAAAGTAACTAGACTCGCCAAACTTTATGTTTGACCCTTTTTGTTTCCTCTTCTTTCTTCTGTTCCCCCTCCCCCCGGGTTCTTAGGGAGGGAATTCTCAGGCTTAATCAGGACTCGGTTATCATCTTCCTTGGAGCAGCTTTTGAAGTATTGCTTAGTTTCTATCTTTGCTACTATGGCTTTGTCTCCTTTGGGGAATTATGTTTTTTTTTGTATTTTCTATACTCTAATGGTAAAAGATAGAAATTCTATGTTATTTTAATGGGTTCTATGTAGTTTCAGACTTATGGTATTTTGTACCACGATGTTATGACTTATGTTTGAAATAAAAATTTAAATTCCATTGTTGCCTTTATATTTGTCTTGTAATATTTCTATTTCTATTTACCTATAACGCTTCACGAAACATAATGCATTCCCTAAGTGAGTGACATTAATAGACGTGGGGTGTCACACTTGGTATCAAAGCTGAAGGTTACCAGATTAGATAAAAGTTTTGAAAATTATTCTCAAAAAGGTTTTAAAAGAAAGTATTTTCAAAAAAGAAAAGTCTGTTTCGAAAAACATATTCCCCAAAGCCATATGCAATATACTTCAATCCTTTGTCTAAAACTCTTTCCTCTTCTTTTTCAGCATGTCTAAGGAACCTAATATCCCAGAGGGTGTTACGGTACCAGGCTGGTTCCGTAGGTATCTAGAGGCCACAGTGACTACCGGTGGTCAACTTGACATTCCTCCCTAAGCTGTACCCATTGTTCCTCCTTCTCCTTCTCCTTCTCCAAGAGCAGATAATTTCGCCAAGATCTGCAAGGATTTCTGTTCCATGGGAGGGAAGCCGTTCCATGGAACCGAAAAATTCGTAGAGGAAAGGAATTGGCTCAAGGAGACCGAGGACTTGTTTGTAATTTTTGAAGTAGAAGACCGAAGGAAGATTCAATTAGCTGCCTAGCTACTGAAAAGATGAAGCTTCATTCTGGTGGGAAGTTACCCAAGCTGGACATCCGGTGGACACATGAATGATTTTAGGATGAAGTTTGAAATGAAATTCCTTTCCCAAGTTGAAAGAAGCATGCAAATGGAAAAGTTCTTGACACTCAAGTAGGGGAGAATGACAATTAAAGAATATGTTAACAAATTCAACCAATTGGCAAGATTTGGATTAGAGTTGGTAGACACTCCTCATAAGAATGCATTGCAGGTTGTAAAAGGATTAAATAAATCCCTTCACGGGTTGGCTATGTCCCACATTTCCATGGGAGCCACTTTTGAAAGACTTGTCGATATGGACTTAATGTATGAGGAAGGCAAATGGGAGAAGAAGGATGTTAAGGCTGAGGGAATAACACAGAATCAGAAGGTATGGGCCAAAGAAGAAGAAAGGCGGAAAGAATAATAAGGCTAAGGAAAAGAGTAAATTCCATGCTTGTGGGCGTGAAGGTCATCTCGCTAAGGATTGCAGGAAAAGGAAAGGCAGTTGCTTCAGTTGTGGAGAGCACGAACACTTTTCCAAGGAGTGCCCGAAGAAACAAGGAGCCTGTAGAGGGCAGGTGCATGCTCTCGCAATTGGTGCTCCAGATCGAGGTAGGAAATTCGCCGTAGAAGGTTTGATTTCTCTTTCCATTCACCCTATTAGAACTCTTTTTGACTCTGGCGCTTCACATTCATTTATATCTACATCTGTAGTTGAATCTCTGCACTTAAATACTAGTATGGTAGTGGATCCCGTTGTTGCCTCGAACCCCATTTGTGGTTCGGCTTATTTATCTCTAATTTGTTGAGGTTTGAGGATATCTATATTAGGCGTCGAATTTGAATACGATGCATATGTGCTCAGGTTTATAGGCTATTGGTTGATTCTAGGAATGGATTGGCTAACCATGTATGGTGTCATTCTAGATTGTGAAAAGAGGATCGTTAGGCTTTTGACCTATTAGGGGAGGAACCTCGAGATTTCTTGTGACCCTCAAGGGTTTGTTATGTTGAGTTTCCTAGAGTCTCTTGATTCATCTATTGATGATCTACAATTTGTTCCTTTAGTCCGAGATATTCGGATGTCTTTGATGAGGTTCGGGGTTTACCCCCAAGGTGCGAGATCGACTTCCGCATATATTTGGTGGACAATGCAAAGCCAGTTGCATATCGTATGCCACATGGCTCTAAGAGAAAAGTGGGAGCTTAGCAAACAAGTAGGGGAGCTGCTTGAAAAAAGATTTATTAGGCGAAACATATCTGAATGGGTGTTCCAGTAGTGTTTGCAACTAAAGAGGACGGTTCGCTTCGTTTGTGTGTAGACTACCGAGAGTTGAACAAACTCACTAAGAAGAACAGACAGCCACTCCCAAGGATAGACGATTTGTTTGATCAACTGGTTGGCACGTCATTATTCTCCCAGTTAGACTCGGCTACAGGGTTTCATCAGTTGAGAGTGGCCGAGGACATTATAGATAAGACTGCCTTTAGGATTCCAGATGGTTTTTTTAAATGGCTCGTTATGCCCTTTGGGCTGACGAATGCACCCGCCTATTTTATTGATTTAATTAGTAGGGAGTTCCTAAATAAATTCGTCGTGGTCTTTGTTGACGATATCTTGATCTTCTCAAAGAGTGAGGAAGAACATGCCTTACATATAAGAGAAGTTTTGAAAACTCTACGAGCACATCAGCTGAAGGTGAAATTCTCTAAATGCCACTTTTGGAGAAAAGAGGTGAGATGCTTGGGGCATGCGGTTTCTAAGGGATAGCAGTAGATCCCGCGAAGGTAGTAGCTGTCCAAGACTGGCAGATCCCAAAGAATGCAATGGAGGTGAGAAGCTTTTTGGGTTTGGCGGGCTATTATGGGAAGTTCAATAAGGACTTCACAAAGATATCAACTCCACTCACTAGGATGACGGAGAAGAATTTGACGTTCGCATGGAATATAGATTGTGACATTGCTTTCCTATGATTAAAGAGGGATTTGACAAAGGCCCCAGTCTTGACCTTGCCTGATGGGAATGAAGTGTTCACAGTTTACACTGATGCAAGCGGTACGGGTCTGGGTGTAGTTTTGAAGCAAGAAGGAAGGGTAGTAAGTTACGGAGGCAAACAATAAAGGGTTCATGAGAAGAATTACCCTACCCATGATCTAGAGCTAGCTGCCATAGTATTTGCAGTTAAGTCTTGGTGCCATTATTTGCTTGTAGAAAAGTTTGAATTGTACACTGATCATAAATCTCTCAAGTACATGTTTTTGCAGAAAGATCTTAATTTGAGGCAGCAAAGGTGGATGGAATTCTTAGCAACTTATGACTTTGAGATTGCTTATACCCCTGGCAAGGGTAATGTAGTGGCAGATGCACTAAGTAGGCAAAGGATGGTCTTAAGCCCTTTGTTTTTGGAAAGGAAGAGCTTGGAGTTTATATCAACCTTTGACTTTTGACCCTCCGTCAAACTTTTGCCTGGCTTGTTAGCAACACTGGAGATACAACCTACTCTTATGGACCAGATAGGAGCTTCGCAGCGAGAGGATCCACAAATTTTAGACATCGTGGATAGGTCAGTAAAGGGGAGACTTCTAGTCATCTCAATAGATATTCCATTGACAACAAAGGGTGGTTGCGACGAGATGGAAGGCTTTGTGTTCCCCGATTGGGAGTTTGTTAAAGAAAGTCCTAAAGGAAGCCCATCATTCTAAGTTGACTATCCATCCAGGCGGTGATAAAATGTACATGGATATGAAGAGGGTTTTCTTTTAGGCTGGGATGAAGAAAGATGTGTCAGAGTTTGTTTCTCAATGTTTGGTTTGCCAGTAAGTCAAAGCTGAGCAAAAAAAGCCCGGTGGTTTACTCCATCCTTTGGAGGTTCCACAATGGAAGTGGGAGAGCATCTCCATGAATTTCATAGATTGCTTTCCTACATAAAAAAAAGGCAACACCAGTATTTGGGCAGTAATGGACAGACTTTCTAAAAGCACCCATTTCATTCCCGTTAAGAGCAAGAGGATGGCAACATGGTTGGCGACAGTTTATGCTCGTGAGATAGTCCGTCTTCATGGAATACCTTCTAGCATCGTAAGCGATTGTGACCCCATCTTTACTAGTGAATTTTGGAGGAGCTTGCAAGAAGCATTAGGTACACCGTTATGTCTAAGCACCGCTTATCATCCTCAGACTGATGGACAGATGAAGAGGGTGAACAGAGTACATAAAGGTTGTGTATCCTTGACCTCGGAGGGACTTGGGAGGAGCATCTTCCTTTAGTAGAATTTGCCTACAATAACAGTTATCAAGTTAGTATTGGCATGGCACCCTTCAAAGCATTATACGGGCGACCCTGTAGATCACCAACTTGTTGATGGGACCAGATATGGTTAGAGAAACGTCCAAGAAGATTGAGCTCATTAGGCGGAGAATGAAGACTGCACAAGATAGGAAAAAGTCCTATGCAGACAAGAGAAGGACTGACATCGAGTTAGAAGTGGGAGACATGGTTTACGTCAAAGCATCTCCTTTAAGGAATGTGGTTCGCTTTGGGTCTGCAGGGAAATTGGCACGAAGATTTGTAGGACCATTTCCCATAACGGAAAGGATCAGCCAAATGTCCTGTAAAGTAAAGCTACCCAAGAGACTATCTGGCATTCATGAGGTTTTCCATGTTTCTCATTTGCAGAAGTGCTTACATGATACCACAGAAGTTGTAAAGCCAAGTGTATTAGAGGAAGTGGAAGTGGAACGGAAGGCGATGGTTAGACGAGTTCTGATACGTATTCTTGAATCGGAAGTTAAGAAGCTACGCCATAAAGAAATCTTGTTGGTAAAGGTTCAGTGGGGAGATAGCCCAGAGGATGCAACTTGGGAGATTGAAGATAGAATTAGCTCTTCGTGCCCTTTTCTTTTCGAGAGTGTGTTCTTCACTTCTTTTCCAAAACTTTTATTTGTGCTTGTTCCTATCATTTAAGCATGTCCTATCGATCGAATTCTTCGACCTTTAGGTAAGAGTCCCATGATTGAAAACATGTGTTTGAGAGATGTTAAGTTTGATGGATGCAAGTGGATGCAAGTGTTTGCTAGTGGTTGCTCGTGGATGCATACACACACATTAGGCACTAGATCGACTCAATCACTTTCATATTGCATATGGATGTGTGTGCATTTTTCTTTCTTTTATGGATGAAAACGGATATATCATCATATGGGTGTTGCACTTGGACGAATGATTGTGCACACATATAAAACTTAATGTTATACTGGATGATTGCATACATGTTGTATTTGTAACGACCCGAAATTCCGGTCCAATTTGAGCTGACCAAATAATGCAAGTCCAACCCCAATTACACTGGAAAATCAGAAAACTAATAGAAAGAAATTAGAGGGTGAGGAAAGATAAGATATAAACTTAGAATAGAAGAAGAACACAACATCAGAGTAACATGAACCTCACAGCGGAACGAATAACATATAATATATAACATAGGTTTGAAATATACATCTGCACTTGAATATACATATCATTTTCAAAGTACAACACTTACAACACAACGGAAATAACTATAGCCATAAAATCCTGAAGCCTCCTACTCCAAGATCTCCTGGTATATCTGTAAAATCCTGACTACTTGACTGCCCGTACAAAATTGGGCACCCAAGAGTTTAGGGAAAACAAACAAAATAAACTCTGGGTCAGTCATGGGAATGGTATGAGTAAAACAGTTTAAAACAGTTTGAATAAGTAAACGATATCTCATAAGACCACGTCGTATAATGGAACAGGTTTTTCCCTTATGAGAATCCAAATTATCTTTATATCAAAAATATTTCCATTTTATAAAATATACGTTATTAATATTGGAAACATTTCCATAGCTTATATACATTATAAAATATTTTGAATAGTTTTAGAAAATATACGTTATTAACATTGGAAACATTTCCATAGCTTATTCACGCATCACTACCATTCCACAACTATTAGTCCCTAACCGTAAACTAGTAAGAGAACAACTCTCTAAGTATAAACCCCGAAGGCTGAAACCAACATCAGATAGACACTTGGAAAACTATTCAACTTAACTAATCTCTAGTCAGTTTCTAATCTTGTTTAACTCTATTTCGATTAACTCAAATTGATTAACTCTATTTGATTACTCTTATTCGAATAACTATGTTTGACTAACTCTATTTGATAAACTATGTTTGATTAACTCCTTTTGATAAACTACGTTTGATTAGCTCCTTTTTATCTCGTCAATTTCCTTTTATAATCCTATTTAGTTTCCAACTAAATATCCCTTTTATAATTCTATTTATTTACTAAATAAATATTCCTTTATTCTATTTATTTTCTAAATAGATATTCCTTTATTCTATTCTATTCGTTTTATCAACATTTTTTCCTTTTATAAAACTCTATTCGTTTTATAAACATTTATCCTTTTATTTACTTTCGAAATATTTCCTTTTTATAAAATCTATTGATTTTATAAAACCCCTTTATTTCAATATACATTGAAATAATTCTTTTTTTACATCCCAGGGTCTTTTTATGATATTTAAAATACGAATAACAAGGATCAATATCATTCTAACACACATAATCCATAACAGATTATATAACACATCATATATCACAATATATGAAAAACAGTAAAATAAATGTTGAGGAATCCAGTTGGATTCCTCCAACCTGTTTCCCTGCATCCACAGATGTTACACAACATAATTAACATCGATTTCATTTCAATATGAAATATTCTGCTAAACAGAATAAACATACATTTAACGATATATATATATATATATATATATATATATATATATATATATATATAAATTCCAACCAACTGACTAGCAGTTCAATGAAACAGTCAACACATAGTCAATCAGACAATTTTTAACAGTTCTGAAAATACAACATGAAAATGTAAACTGTTTAGAGTTAGTGAGATTTACCCACTTTGGCAGTTCATCGTTAAAGAATGATAAACTATCGTTTGATTTGAATCAAACAATTTATTTTCGCCATAAATTCAAACGAGCTCCACTCCACTACCAGTCAGTTCCATTTGGTAGTCGTCGTCCATACGATCCTGTCGGATCTTGTTTCGCTCAATTCTGATATCGTATGGAAGAGTTATGATGTTTACAAGTTAATATAATTATTTAAAATTAATTAAACTAGACACGTATCCATTAAAAGGAGCCTCACCCACATTCTTTTCCCGGCCCAATTACTGTTTGAAAAAGCCTAACATGATGCTTCTTCCTCCACAAACTTCAAAGGTCACGCTCCTTCTAGTAACCCATTTTCATAGCTTAAATCCTTCACTTCTCCATTTGTACTTCATGGAATCCAAAATGGGAACAACCGTTGTTCTCCCCTTCCATTTCTACACTACCTATACCACAACCGTCGAACTCGCTCACCATTCCTTGGTCACCATCTCGAGCAGCTACAGGGACCCGCGACAACAATGACAACCTAATCCATCCAAAACCTCACCAACCGAGCGCCTCTCCATCCCGATCACCAATACAATCTCCACTTTATGAATTGAAGCCCAAAACGTTTTGAAACCCGAACCCTAGCATCGAAACCCATTACTGTACACAAAACGAGCAATGGAAATCCAGTTCGAAACTGGTAAAACTTGTATCAGAACGAAGAGGAAGTCGGCCTGAACTCAACTACATAGATTTAGTTATTTTAGGAATTTAGTTTGATTTTATGGATTTTTTCTTTTGGAATTTTACTTGCTGTAATAGGTTTTTATGCGGTTATATAGGCTGTTGTGGTAGGTAGAATTTGTGGTTGAGGCAGTGTGCGTGGCCTGTTTATGGTCACGGAAAGATTTTTGGATATTTTGTTTTTGATTTTTATACTTTATTTTCTCGATTATATGCTTGTCTCTCGTCCTTAAAAATCCCTGCGACCACATACGATCTCCTAAAATCACGAAAATTGACATGCCATTAGAGTTCGACATTACGGTCCCAACGAAACTGGTTTCGTCAAATTCCGACTTCGTATGCTCACACAACATATTTTTAACGGTCAAATTATCGACAGTATTTCACGTTAAAATCCCGTACAGCCATATACTGACTTTAAAAATCACGGAACTCAACATCTAACAATAATTTAACCTTGCGGATCCAACAAAATTAGTTTTGTCGAATTCTGAGGTCGTTTGCAAAACTGGCTATTTTTAAAGCTCTAAATAACCCTTTTAAATATATAAATATATTTAAATATAATTAAATTAAATATAAATAAATTTATATTATCATATATATTCACAACAGAATATCACATAGCTCTAGAATATTCCTATATGAATTTCTACTCGATATTTCAATCCCAATATAAATCGATATTCGATTTATAATGAAATTCCCTTTTAAAATATAAATAATTATTTATAAATTATAAAGGAATTCCACAGCGATTTTTCTAAAATTTGATTTGGACATAAATCAAAATATGCTCGACGAAATCTCGATTTTTCTCTTCCACTAGAATAATATACTTCACCAGCTCCGAACGTTTCTTGTTTCACAGAAATCCGACTTAAAACGAATCCTGTACATTCAGTTGAATTTTGAATCGCCAAATAACGAACTACAGCGCCATTTCGTGCTCGATTTTAATTATGATATAATTATACATTCAAACTATCGTTCAAATAATATATTCGTTATTCTAATTCAATTCTGAACCGAATTAAATATCACAGATGTTCCAGTTCACACCATATCGCAATTTCAGCCAATTCTGATTGTTTCAGAATTAAATATATTATTTAATTTATTATTTTAATTAAATATCCACCATTATTTAATTCAACGACCATGAAATCCTCTTAATCACCTTTTAAATAATTAAATAAATTAATTATTATATCGCTGAAAATGCGGGTCATTACATTCTTCCCCACTTAAAATAATTTCGTCCTCGAAATTGCTAAGGTAGAAAACAAACCCTATCGACCGTTTAGAACTTATTTGGTCACTTTTTAACTTCAATTTCAACTGAACCAAATTTAATTTCAATTAAAATATTAATTAATTTTTTTATCAACAAAATTTTTCAAAAATCCTGAAAATTTTCTAATGCCTTAACTTTTCGAAAAATTTCGCCATAACCTCCTTTGTACAGCCCTATCGGTAAAACCACAACTCGCCTCTCTAGGCCTTCTCCAACCCAAAAGAAAATCAAACAGCCAAGCAGCTTGCTAAATCGGCTCATAAATCACCAAACTCATATGAAATATAAACTTGTACCTTTTTGTCGGGCATATCATTATATCATTTTCACCTATTATCAATTCAACATATACCGGGGTTATCCCAATCAAACTCCAACCTATTTTTATCCACAATTTCAACCATTTGCTTATACCTAAGTCGAATTTCATTTCAAACTCGAGTTTCATTCTCGATTCCAAACTCTTTACTTGATTATCAAATTACACTTCAAATTCGAATCCCCCAAATCAAATTTGTCTCGATATCATTCAAATTTAATTTCAGTTACCACTTAACTGAATTTATTTTAATTCTAATTTGCTTTCACAAATTTCTATTAAATTTGTTCTCAAAATTAAACAAACCAAATTCTGGGAGTTTTTAAACAGTTTACTCTTTTCAAAAATCAAAAATTTCTTTTTGACATTCAACACAACTTATTTTTCACAAAACAAACTCAAAACAGTATCTCTGGTAGTAATTCGTCACTTACAACTCGAAAATGAATACTGATGATGCAGTTGTCATCATCAGAATCTATTTTCCAGCGATCGAAGTGAGTTCAATACTATAAAACCATTTCTAAACATTTCCACTTGGAAATTCATTTCAAAATATAATTCACACTGCTTGTAAAACAATTTAAAATCTCCCAGGATCTTAAATTTTCCTTATTTTTAATCCAAATCCATTTACAAACACTTATCCAATTTTCCAGAATTTTAATTCAATTTCTGGTTTAAATTTCAGATTTAACTCATCTGATTTCACGTATTTCACTTATATGAATTCTGATTAGTTATTTACGTAACCATTTAATTTATAATCTTACTCGATTATAATAAAAACCAATATATCCACTATATTATAATTTTGATATATATATATATCTTCTCTATATCAAGATATACCTTGGGTAAACTTATTTTAATTTACCCTCTTTTCAAAACATACCGTGTCGACCCATCGTATTCGAGTGTTTATAACCTCCTACCGATACAGTGGATCAAACTGATCGATCATAACTCATAAACTACTCAACCAATACATCTTCACAATATAAAATTATTTTTATATTATCTACAAATACGTTCACCAGTATATATACGCTCAAACTCAATCTAGGATATTACTAACACTATCTCTACCGAGTCACGCCACAGAGCCAAGGTAATTCACTTAACCTTAAGCTCTGATACCAACTGTAACGACCCGAAATTCCAGTCCAATTTGAGCTGACCAAACAACGCAAGTCCAACCCCAATTACACTGGAAAATCAGAAAACTAATAGAAAGAAATTAGAGGGTGAGGAAAGATAAGATATAAACTTAGAATAGACGAAGAACACAACATCAGAGTAACACGAACCTCACAGCGGAACGAATAACATATAATATATAACATAGGTTTGAAATATACATCTGTACTTGAATATACATATCATTTTCAAAGTACAGCACTTACAACACAACGGAAATAACTATAGCCATAAAATCCTGAAGCCTCCTGCTCCAAGCTCTCCTGGTATATTTGTAAAATCCTGACTACTTGACTGCCCATACAAAATAGGGCACCCAAGAGTTTAGGGAAAACAAACAAAATAAACTTCAGGTCAGTAATGGGACTGGTATGAGTAAAACAGTTTGAACAAGTAAACGTAATCTCATAAGACCACGCCGTATAACGGAACGGGTTTTTCCCTTATGAGAATCCAAATTATCTTTATATCAAAAACCTTTTGATATTATAATAATGTCTATCAACCACAATATAATAATCATCTAGCAGAAACGCTTTCATCTCACGTTCTATATATATAGTATAAGATCAAAACCGCAAGCATGTATTGGGTAATGGATTTCCAACTATGACAAGGTATTGAACCACCTTTCGCTAGTGTACCTCTAGAAAGGAATACACTGGGTTCAACAAGAACATCTTGCAACCCGGCCACACATGACCGACCACTCATTTCGCTTGAGTGTATCGAATGTATATCACCAACGGTTGGGATCAGCAACCATTTCCCGAATGAGACAGCATCAACAACAGATTTTTAGAAATAAATGAAACTCTAGATCAGGTGATTATACACCCTAGTAGGTGCGACCTACATAGCCAAGCTACCTGCCCAATTTCTATCATTTACCGGTTGATGAGGCTTGAGGTTATGCTTTATCATCACATCAGATTTCACTTCGAATGCCACATTGTCAGATCCATCGAAAATCACTAGTTGACGTCTACAACAGTACATTACGTGTTAGCTAAAGAAGTTTCCTTCTCCGCTTCCACTCTTGGTACGGTTGAAGAAATTAATGTACGTGACCTTTCTGGAAATACTCTGTCAGACATTCATCCATACGAGTCATCCAGGAACAGGATGAACCGAAGGCACTATTCAGTACATCCATCTTAGGCACTGTTATCTAAGATTTATACAATAGCCTTTGCACTTTACTCCGTCTTCAATTATCATTGGCATATATGATTTGCAACGCTTATGCCAATACAGAGTGGTTCTTTGGATAATATTCCAACCGGTCTCTCCATATTAACAACGTTAAAATGGTCAAAAACTTCGATAGTCGGTGAGTTAACTATCAAAGAAAAATACGTGTGCAAACAACGATATTATTTCCAGATGGAAATTCTATAAAATCAACCATCAATCATATATCTATATATATATATATACATATTCATATGTTCCTTATTTTCTACATTTAGAAAATATACGTTATTAACATTGGAAACATTTCCATAGCTTATTCACGCATCACTACCATTCCACAACTATTAGTCCCTAACCGTAAACTAGTAAGAGAACAACTCTCTACGTATAAACCCCGAAGGTCGAAACCAACATCAGATAGACACTTAGAAAACTATTCAACTTAACTAATCTCTGGTCAGTTTCTAATCTTGTTTAACTCTATTTCGATTAACTCAAATTGATTAACTCTATTTGATTACTCTTATTCGAATAACTATGTTTGACTAACTCTATTTGATAAACTACGTTTGATTAACTCCTTTTTATCTCGTCAATTTCCTTTTATAATCCTATTTAGTTTCCAACTAAATATCCCTTTTATAATTCTATTTATTTACTAAATAAATATTCCTTTATTCTATTTATTTTCTAAATAGATATTCCTTTATTCTATTCTATTCTATTAGTTTTATCAACATTTTTCCGTTTTATAAAACTCTATTCGTTTTATAAACATTTTTCCTTTTATTTACTTTCGAAATATTTCCTTTTTATAAAATCTGTTGATTTTATAAAATCCCTTTATTTCAATATACATTGAAATAATTCTTTTTTACATCCCAGGGTCTTTTTATGATATTTAAAATATTGAATAACAAGGATCAATATCATTCTAACACAAATAATCCATAACAGATTATATAACACATCATATATCACAATATATGAAAAACAGTAAAATAAATGTTGAGGAATCCAGTTGGATTCCTCCAACCTATTTTCCTGCATCCACAGATGTTACACAACATAATTAACATCGATTTCATTTCAATATGAAATATTCTGCTAAACAGAATCAACATATATTTAACGATTTATATATATATATATATATATATATATATAAATTCCAACCAACTGACTAGCAGTTCAATGAAACAGTCAACACATAGTAAATCAGACAATTTTTAACAGTTCTAAAAATAAAACATGAAAATATAAACTGTTTAGAGTTAGTGAGATTTACTCACTTTGGCAGTTCATCGTTAAAGAACGATAAACTATCGTTTGATCTGAATCAAAAATTTTATTTTCTCCATAAATTCAAACGAGCTCCACTCCACTCCCAGTCGGTTCCATTTGGTAGTCGTCGTCCATACGATCTTGTCGGATCTTGTTTCGCTCAATTCTGATATCGTATGGAAGAGTTATGATGTTTACAAGTTAATATAATTATTTAAAATTAATTAAACTAGACACTTATCCATTAAAAGGGGCGTCACCCACATTCTTTTCCCGGCCCAATTACTGTTTGAAAAAGCCCAACGTGATGCTTCTTCCTCCACAAACTTCAGAGGTCACGCTCCTTCTAGTAACCCATTTTCAAATCTTAAATCCTTCACTTCTCCATTTCTACTTCATGGAATCCAAAATGGGAACAACCGTTGTTCTCCCCTTCCATTTCTACACTATCCTATACCACAACCGTCGAACTCGCTTGCCATTCCTCGGTCACCATCTCGAGCATCTACAGGGACCCGCGAAAACAATGACAACCGAATCCATCCAAAACCTCACCAACCGAGCGCCTCTCCATCTTGATCACCAATACAACCTCCACTTTATGAATTAAAGCCTCAAACCTTTTAAACCCCGAACCCTTGCGTCGAAACCCATTACTGTACACAAAACGAGCGACGGAAATCCAGTTCGAAACTGGTAAAACTCGTATCAGATCGAAGAGGAAGTCGGCCTGAACTCAACTACATAGATTTAGTGATTTTAGGAATTTAGTTCGATTTTATGGATTTTTTCTTTTGGAATTTTACTTGCTGTAATGGGTTTTTATGCGGTTATATAAGCTGTTATGGTAGGTAGAATTCGTGGTTGAGGAGGGCGTGGCCTGTTTATGGTCATGGAAAGATTTTTGGATATTTTATTTTTGATTTTTATATTTCATTTTCTCGATTATATGCTTGTCACTCGTCCTTAAAAATCCCTGCGACCACATACGATATCCTAAAATCACGAAAACTGACATGCCACTAGAGTTCGACATTACAGTCCCAACAAAACTGGTTTCGTCGAATTCCGACTTCGTATGCTCACACAGCGTATTTTTAACGGTCAAATTATCGACTGTATTTCACGTTAAAATCCCATACGGCCACATACTGACTCTAAAAATCACGGAACTCGACCTCTAACAATAATTTAACCTTGCGGATCCAACAAAATTAGTTTCGTCACTGAGGTCATTTGCAAAACTGGCTATTTTTAAAGCTCTAAATAACCCTTTTAAATATATAAATATAATTAAATATAATTAAATTAAATATAAATAAATTTATATAATCGTATATACTCACCACAGAATATCACACAGCTCTAGAATATTCCTATATGAATTTCTACTCGATATTTCAATCCCGATATAAATCGATATTCGATTTATAATGAAATTCCCTTTTAAAATATAAATAACTCCTTTATAAATTATAAAGGAATTCCACAACGACTTTTCTGAAATTTGATTTGGACATAAATCAAAATCTGCTTGATGAAATCTCGATTTTTCTCTTCCACTAGAATAATATACTTCACCAGCTCTGAACGTTTCTTGTTTGATAGCAATCCGGCTTAAAACGAATCATGTACATTCAATTGAAGTTCAAATCGCCAAATAACGAACTACAGCGCCATTTCGAGCTCGATTTTAATTATAATATAATTATACGTTCAAACTGCCATTCAAATAATATATTCGTTATTCTAATTTAATTCTAAACCGAATTAAATATCACAGATGATCCAGTTCACACCATATCGCCATTTCAGCCAATTATGATTATTTCAGAATTAAATATATTATTTAATTTATTATTTTAATTAAATATTCACCATTATTTAATTCAACGACGATGAAATCATCTTAATCACCTTTTAAATAATTAAATTAATTAATTATTATATCGTTGAAAATGCGGGTCATTACAGTATTCATGGCACTAACATACATTGCATTAAGGAGATCAACTAAATCAGTAGATCACCTGATTTTCGCGTTAGTTTTAGGACATATACACACACCTTTGCATATGTTCATATAAGCATTAGAAATCCTCTAAGGACAATGGATGCCTGTGATTGGTGGATGAGTAGATGGATGTGGATGGTAGGACACATTCTTCTTAACTTGGAGATTTCAGGACGAAATCCTTTGAGTAGGGGAGAATGTAACACCCTGAAATTTTAACAATACTAAAGAGAGTAAATTAAAGAATAGTTGATTTAATTCTCAGAATTAAGGGAAACAAACTGCACACTGCGTCCGTCTCGAAATTATGGTCAAGAGATAGACATTTGGTTTGCGTAAAACAGACACATATGAAAAAGTTATGAGGGTTTGAAGTTTGTATACGCGCGAAAAAATTATATATATATATATATAAATATATATGTATATCAGACCAAACTTATCCAGAAACAATCCAAAAATCAAAAATTGGGAGATCGCCAAAATTCCCGTTCTAGGGGTTCGACCCCTTAGGGGGCGTGTCGACACTAGGGTCGACCCCTCTGAAGGGGTGTCGACACCGGGTTGACCCCCCAAGGGGTAGGTCGGCATCCCTAGGGCTGAGGTGGCAGTCGGTTTTCTGGGGCTGGAAGCTATATATATATGCTCATTTCTCTTGTTTTCTTCACTGGAAATCAATGGAGGCCAAATGTTGTCAGTGTCTGCACTATTTCGGACCCTTTTCTTCTTCTGCAATTAGAGCTTTGTTATTTAAGTGTAGATTTGTTCTTCTTCTATTTTTCTAATCCAAATGCTGTGAGTTTCAAGTTGCTTTCAGAATTAAATGATTAAAAGTAAAATGATATGACTATAATTTGGATCCATTTCTGACTGAATTATGCTAGATCTGTTGTAAATCGTGAGTCTATGACATTCTGAATTGGTTATGACTTGAATTTCAATCCTTATCATATCGAATCTATTATAACTTGTGACTATTTGACATTTGGACATAACAACTTGTGACATCAGTAGATACGGTTGTGCATTTAACACAAAGGGTTGCCACTTTAGGGAAGTGATACCCCCTACTGTAGGGCCGGCACATGGTATTTGTGGAATATGGAGCTGATCGATTAGGGTAGTAGTTAGGGTACATCCATATTCTAATAAGTTAGGAGTCCGTTATAGGGGCAGCCTGTGGATTGTAAGGGGTTAAAACCTCTCACCAGATGTACTCCTAAGTCTACCAATTTATGCTTGTTAAGGGATCATCCCATATTTGGTTATACTAGTATTAGTGCAGAGCAATCATGGGAGAAGCGTATATACTCTATCCTGTTTACCTCATCATACTTATCCTTTATGATGTTATCTTCCTCTCATCCACTTTATATGTCTGTCATAATACTTTTATTTACTTGCTAAAAGTAACTGGACTCACCAGACTTTATGTCTAACCCTTTTTGTTTCCTCTTCTTTCTTCCGTTTCCCCCCTCCCCTAGGTTCTCAGTGAGGGAATTCTTAGGCTTAGTCAGGACTCAATTATCATCTTGCTTAGGGCAGCTTCCGAAGTATTGCTCAGTTTCTATCTTTGCTATTATGGCTTTGTCTCTTTTGGGGAGTTATGTTTTTTTGGTATTTTATGTACTCTGATGGTACAAGATAGAAATTCTATGTTATTGTAATGGGTTTTATGTAGTTTCAGACTTATGGTATTTTGTACCACGATGTTATGACTTATATTTGAAATAAAAATTAAAATTCTGCTGTTGCCTTTATATCTATCTTGTAATATTTATGTTTTTGTTTACCTATAACGCTTCACGAAATTTATTGCATTCCCTTAGCGAGTGACATTAACGGATGTGGGGTGTCACATCCACGTAAAACGCGTTACTACAAGGACCGACTTTACATCAATATTTATAGACGGTACACGTTAGATAAACTTTAATTTTAGGGACTCATCCCTAATATTTACCAAAGGTAAACTCTACTTAAACACAAAAAATTATAATTTCGATGCAATTGATAATATAATTATTACTCCGTGTAAAATATATCCTAAATAAGAATATATAATTAAATTAAATATAAATAATAATAAATTAATAAAAAATAATGGTACATATACTTTATGTTATTATATTTTATCCCTTTCGATGTGAGATTCCGTTGTCGTTATTAGTTTTATTCTATAAATATAATCCTTATAGGAACCAATGATCCATTAAAGATGGTTTAAGTTCCGATAGGCCTTTTCTAGATCAAAATTTAGGTCTGATATGGGCGAGTTATTACAATAATGGATCGCTATCAGCGGATTGCTCCATGAATTCCACTTTTCATATAAGATAAAAGGAAATAATGATTCAGATATTTTTGTATCCCTAATAATTCTTTATTTTATGTTCAAATAGTCAATCTCTTCTAAAAATTAATCGTAAAGTTAACTTTAACATTTGTTCATACCAAAACAACTACCACATTTCCAAATAAGACATCATTTTTCTATTAAACACACATTTATCATCCCTTAAAGTTTCATGCTGTGGTTTTATGATATCGTAGGATGGTTTAAGTCTATATTTTATCTATCTTCCCTGTAACATACCATCAATTTATAGTTTTTTAGTTAGAATGGTAGGATCGTAAAAGTGAAACCAATAAAAATAAATTTTATACTCAAAATTTTTAAATTTCATATGATTCATAAATGTAAATAGGGATGCATTTAGCATAACCCTTCATGAACTATAGGTGTGGATCTAGTTTGAGGTGGTGTAGGAGCATTATGGATTCCTAATGGGTTCAATATGGGGTATAGACGATGGATGAACAAAGAATTATTTTGTATCAATCAAGAAATATGCAATTGGATACTCGGCCACACACTACGGTAAAATACCCCGTTGAAACCGTCAGGCCCGTTCGCACTGTCCTTACTAAGCGTGAAGATGCAGGCTCGTATCTCTTCCAAAGAAGGAGATACGACAAGTCCCTCACTCTCCGAAGGAAAAGCAAGATTGGGAATGAAAGTTATCAGGGCCGGATCAGAGAGAGACACAGATGGAGTACCCAAAAGGTTTGGAAATGAGACAAAATAGTCTCTTTAACTTCCGCTGGCGTGGAAGCCAAAGAGAGATCAGGGCGCAGAATCTGACGTATCAAAAGAAGAGTATTCTTCTTTCAGATAAAGGAATGGAAAAACTTGGAGTTTGTATTTCCTTTGACCACCCACTTAATCCTTGCTTTCTGGTAAAGATTGTCGTTTTCGATACGAAGTTCCAACGAGAAGGCAAGCTAAGCTAGCGCCTAGGCCTCCTTGTTAGCCGGTGAAGGATCCTCACCAAAGGATCCTTCAGCTAAGATAAGATTCTATTCAGCTATCCAAACATGGTTGAAGATATTCCTGAAAAATTGCACGTTCCAAGCCTTAAGGAAAGCCTTGAGACGTTGCAACTTATGAGAGAACACAACAGCGAGAGAGCCTAGAGTGAAAGAGTTCCATGAATCTTCCACTACTCGATGGAACATGTGGTAGGATCTCCACATACACTGGAACTGGAAAGAAGAAGGATCAAAAAGGGATAGGGGGAACAATGCAGAATCATCATAGCATGATCCGAAAAGGAACGACAAAGATGGGCGACGGACTACGTGAAGGGAAGATTGAACCAATTTTAAGATCCAAATACTCCGTCCAGTTTGGAAATGATATGGTTAGTACTTTCCTAGTTATTACTCAAAGTAAAGGCTGAGCTGACGCAAGAAACCTCTGAAAGGCCCAAGATGACGATGAAGGCATTAAAGTTTGTCACCACCGTCTGATTAACAACGTTGCCTTCCTGTTTTCAGCTTGGCTTGTGACTATATTAAAGTCACCACCCAAAACAAAAACCTCAAAATCAAAGTCAGAAAGTGAGAGAATGTAATCCAAAGGCTTAACCTTTCACCCAGATCGCATGTGGTGTACACAACAGACAAAAGGAAAGAAGAGGCGATGGACGGAGTTGAACAGACTGCTGATAGAGGCTAGTTTGTGTCAAACACCGGGCAGATCCCCACATCTTTTGAACAAAGGATCCTAATCTTAGCAGACACATTAGCGAGGGCTCTCCCAAACCCTAGGGATAGCATGGATTTGGTAAGCACTTCTGGACCAATAAAAGGTTTCATCAAAGCCATCAGACAAACATAGTGCTTCCTAACGATGTGCTTCAGCCTAGTCATCGACGCACTATTACCAATACCACAAATGTTCCAGAACAGAAAACTAGCCATCAATGAAAACCAAGAACAACAGCCAACAACAAAATCAAGAAAAGTCCAAGAAGAGAGCAAAGAAGACAAACCCAATCAGATGAGATATAACATGTGTCGAGTAGATCGAACGATCTGCTCGGACACCGCTATAGAGAGCGTACAGATGGTGCGAGGAGTGTGAGGCGACGAGCGCATACTGTGTCGCACTGATCGGCGTGAGAGGGTAAAAGAGAAGGTTAATCCCTCTCCGGTCTCTGGGGATTCTAGCGAAGTACCGAAATCCCCAGTAGACACCGGTAGCGAAGAGGAGCAAGAGAAAGAAGGGCAAGAATTCTCAGTTAGGTGAGATAAATGATCATTAATCATTGCTATCTCTTCCTTACTGGGAAGGGGCACAGAGCCATGGCTAGAGAAAAGAGGATAAACAATGGACACAAGCGGTCTGACAGGGACGGCAAAATCAATAAAGGATAGGGACAATGTAGAATTAGTCCAGGGAAGTAACACTGGTTCCTGTGTGCTCTTTACCAAAGCCGAGCTATCATCAGGTTGGCACACCCGCCAAATAGGTAAAACGCAAATACCGAAGCATCGACTGGAAGAAATATAAGACGACAACTTCAAGAGGTAATATTCTAGGTAGGACGTATATTGGCTTAGAGAGCTAACCACTATACGTCTACAGCCAAGAGACCATCCATCTCTAACCGACACAGACAGTAAAAGTCTCCAACAAACAACGCTAAGCTCGTAATAACAACACCATAAAAAATGAATCGCGCACGACACAAGAAAGGCCTTGCCACAAATCATAATATCTGCCAATTCGATACCCAGTAACCCATTTGAAGATAATACCGAACAAAAAAATAACCATAAGATGAACATGCCCGCTTCCAAAGAGAAAACAAATGGCCGACACAAAACGAAATAGACATAGAAATTTACGAGCCCGACCAAAAAACCATAGAGAAAACACATGTCGAAGCCATGTCGGCGAAACTCACAACACTTATGAGTTCCATCATTTGGCTAAGAGCGTCTGAGCAGAGCCAAAGGAATGAGAACCAGCGAAAAGGCCAAGCAACACAAAATTGTCGATACGAAGAGAATACTGGCACACAAAGCTATCAAAGGCCACATACTCATGACCCGTATGTTGTACAACATCTACATAAGATGCTAACAAAGAGACGGGGAGCACATGTGTATGCATATTGTGGCTCAAAACACCACAATCAACACCAAACAAAACCTAGTTTCGCAATACATGAACACAAGATACAGAGCCAATACAAGAAAAAGATGAAGGAAAAAAAACTTGAGCACCCACTCGGCTAGCCAGTCTTGAACCCAATGACTGGCATTCTGAAAACATAGCAGGCACCAAATGCAAAACCACAACGTCCACTAAGTTGGTGGGAAGCCACCTGGAACAAATAAACACCGATGGCTGCGTAGGAAGGCAACATATCAATCCAAAACACATGCAACCCACCAGAACTATCTCCGCTGCCTCTCCATGAGCAGAAGTGTAACACCCCGTAATTTTATAATATTAAAATTGACAAATTAAAGAATACTTAATTTTCATAAGAAGAATTAAGGGAAATGGGTTATGCCATTGCGTTCATCTCGGAATTCTGCTTGAGATAGAGTCTGAGTTTGCATAAAACAGATAAAGTATGAAGAAATTATGGAGCTTAGAAAATTTTAGTTTAAACCAGGATTAAAATAATAATTAAAATCAATTTCGAAATTCAAATTAGCAAGAAGCGGGATAGGCGAGAATTATCCCACTCTAGGGTGCCGACCCCCTAGGGGAGTTGACATAGGTGTCGACCCCCCATGTAAGGGTCGACCCCATCAACCAGATCTGGGCAGTGACGAATTTCGGAGAATTAGGGCTTATGTGGCATTCTGTGATTGGCTGGGTGATGCGTTTTTCTGAAATGGATGGTTAAGATGGAACCTAACCTAATCTAAAGGCCCTAATTCACCAAATACACCTATATAAACACACCTAGACCTGACCCTAATTTCATTACACTAATTCATGCGCCTCCATGCTGCCACAACCTAAACTTGTCTTTCTTCTACACTAAAGCAAATCGGAATAGAGTATTCATATTGGAAGATAAGAATCAAATTTACAACAACGGTTTAGCTAATCAAATTCAAAATACAAAATTCAGATCTATTTTCTCTTCTACCGCTGTGAGTCCACGTTACTTTCACCTATAATTAATTAAAATTAATTGTGAAGTTTGTGAATTGGACTATATGAACATGCCTGTAAGATGAATCATATCATGTTTGGTGAATTCTTATTTTTTAGATTCACATCTAAAGTTCATGTTCCATATGCCTTATTGGATCTATCTAATTGTTCTATGCTCGTTTATGTTCCAAATGCTAATTGGATCTATCTTATTGTCCTATGTCAGTTTATGTTCCATATGCTAATTAGATCTATTTTGTTGCTCTATGCCAGCTCATATGCCTAATTAGATCTATTTTGTTGTTCCATGTCAGTTCATACTTCTTATGCTTATTTTATGCCAGTTTTGATGTCATGGTTCTCTTCCCCTCTTCTCTTCTTTTACTTATTATGAGATTAGGCTAACTGCGACCCTAACATATTATTATACGTACGAATGACGCGGGAACATTATGGGAAAAGTTTGGGGAAATTATTGAATAATATGCAGTTGGGCATAAAAATACTTGAAATCATGTAATTGATTTAGGGCATGAATTGGTACAAATTATTTACAAGAGATTATGGACATAAAATTGGATTAAAATGATGAACATAATTTAGACTGGAAATTATGGGTATATATTATAATCCAAGATTTGAAATTGGGGACATGAATTGAGAAAGTGATAATGAATGCCTAACACACGAGGTTAGATTTGAATTGCGGCATAAGACTGCCTGGAACCGCCTGGCACATCCAACAACCGCAATTTTGTAATCTAATGTGGGAGGTCAAAGGAAGAAATTAGATACGTAATAATGCAAAGACACGAGGTTAGATTCAGATTGCAGTATAAGACTGTCTGGAACCGCCCGACATATCCAACAACCTCAAAACGACAATCTAATGTAGGAGGTCTGGCAAGATTACAGTTACAATGAATTAATAAACACTTAACCAAGATAAGATATGTAGTAAGACATGGGGGTTAGGTGGTGACATGGGTGACATGTGAAATATAATTTGAAGCATTTAACCATGGTGAAGCATGTAAGAAGACATGGGAATAAGAAGGGGTTAAGTGGGAATTTCTAGTGAGGACCAAGCTTAGGAGGGAAGCTTGTGTCAAGTGCATGGATGCTTTTCAACCAGTAACCCTTTCTGTATCTATGTGAGCTCGAACTAGGTCGAGGACGGGACACGCTTACTAGGTTTGATTGTAAGAGGTCGAAAGAGTTAGCATTGGCAACGCAAGTCCAACGGAGTCATATGCGTGCGTGGGTCCGGGCTGGTAAGTAAGACATTGTTGCATTGTGTAGGTATAAGCCGTGCCTTTTTAGCAGTATCGGGTTGCCACTTTAGGGAGCGATACACCCTACTGTGGGACCAGCATGAGTATCTACGAGTTAGGGAGTCGATCGAATAGGGAGGGTAGTGGGTACAACTAGTGAAGATAGGAGCAGGCGGCACCTATGACAATAGCTAAGAGTACATGAAACTACCATTATTATTATTATTAGTAAGAGGGATCAACTTTCAGTATGGGACTAGAAATGGTGCGGTGTAATTAGCATTGGTGCGGTGTAGGAATTATCTTATAGTGATTAGAAGAGCAATCAACGTTATATCTTATTCATCTTGTTTGCCTTGTCATATCTGCTTATGTTATAGTCATCTCTTGTATCCAGTTTATGTTCTTATCCTGTTACTTTACTGATTATATTGTTAAAGTCACTAGACTCGCCAGACGTATGTCTGACCCCTTTTTGTTTCGCCTCTTTTCTTTCTTCCCTCCCCAGGGTCTTCAGGGTGGGAATAATGAAGCTTGACTTTGATTCCTTTCTTCTTGAAGTGCTTGGAAGTGTTGAAAGTAATGCTCAGCTTTATCTCTCTTTCGTTATGGCTATTTGGAGTGGGATTATGGTTTTACTTTTATGCAATCTGATAATAATTTTGTACAAGGTGGATATTTGTGTACTTGACTTCAGCATGTGGTTTTGATGTTGTAATCGAACATGTTTTGCTTTTCCACCCCAATGAATAACTTTTGAATCTTTTTCAAAGTACCAGTATATATACCTGTCTTGGGATATTCTGTTCTATACGCTTATAATACTCCATGAAAGTTATTGCATTCCCTTAGTGAGTGACATTAACGGACGTAGGGTGTTACACGTGGTATCAGAGCTGAAGGTTGCCAGAACAGATAAAAGATTTTGAAAACCCGTTTTCAAAAGCATTTTTAGAAAGAAGTTTTTTCAAAAACATGTTTTAGAGAAGGAGTTTTCAAGAGAAAGGTTTATTATGAAAAACGTAATCCCCAAAAGCCATATATCTATCTCTCGATTCTCCATTTTGAATCTCTTTTTCTTTTGTTTTAGCATGCCTCGGGATCTTAATTTTCCAGAGGGCGTACATATATCGGGATGGTTCTGAAGGTATCTGGAGGCTAGGGCTACTGCCGCAGGCCCAACATACGTTCCTCCTCCCCCAGCTGCAGCCGCTTCTCCTCCTCCTCCCCGTATAGACGCTTTTTCTAAGATATGCAAATACTTCTGTGCGATGGCCGGAAAACCATTTCATGGGGCCGAGACATTTGTTGAGGCTCAAAATTGGCTCAAGGAAGTGGAGGACTTGTTTGGTATCTTTGAGATAGACGATGGAAGAAAAATTCAGCTAGCTGCTTGGTTGATGAAGGATGAAGCTTCCTTTTGGTGGGAAGTAACTAAAGGAGGACGCCCAGTGGAGACGTGGATAGACTTCAGACGAAGATTCGAATTGAAATTTCTTTCACAAGCGGAGGAGAGTTCATACATGGAGAGGTTCTTGGCTTTGAAACAAGGGAATTTGTCTGTGAAGGAGTACATCAACAAGTTTAACCAGTTAGCAAGATTTGGTATGGAATTAGTTAATACACCACATAAGAAGGCCTTGAGATTTGCCAAGGGTCTGAATGAACCATTACATGGGTTGGCTATGTCCCACATTCCTATGGGGGCTACTTTCGAGGAACTTGTTGACATGGCGTTGATGCATGAAGAGGTGAAAGATGCTAATGTAGATAAGGAACAGGATAAGAAAGGGGATCCAAATAAGGCACACCAACAATAAAAGAAAGGCGACAAGGATAACAAGGGCCAAGGGAAGAAAAGGTGTTTTAATTGTGGAATACCGGGCCACTTAAGCAAGGACTGTAGGAAGAAGACGAAGACGGGTTGCTTCCAATGTGGTGAGGCAGGACATATGTTTAAAGACTGCCCAAGGAGGCAAGGACAAGGGCAAGGACAAAGGATATGATCTACTTATGGAGGGCAGGTTCATGCTCTCATGGCAGCTACGCAAGAGAGAGGTAGAAACAGTTCTGTTGAAAGTTTGATTTTCCTTTTTGATCATCATGTTCGAACTTTGTTTGATTCTGGTGCCTCACATTCATTTATATCTGCTTCGTTAGTTGAAACACTGCACCTAAATGCTAGTCTAGTTATGGATCCAGTAGTTGTCTCAAATCCTATTGGGGGTATGGCTCATCTTTCTATGTTATGTCGGGATTTGAGAACATATGTGTATGGCGTTGAGTTCGTATGCAACACTTATGTGCTTGGCTTCACGGGCTATGGGTTGATTCTAGGAATGGATTGGCTAGCCAGGTATGGTACCATTCTCGACTATGAAAGGAGGGTAGTTAGACTATTGACTAGTTTGGGAAATACTCTCGATATCTCATGCGACCCTAAGGGTTCTGTTATGCTTAGCTACCTAGAATCTCTTGACACATCCATTGATGAATTGCAATCTGTTTGAGTAGTCCATGAGTATGCAGATGTCTTTGAGGAGGCTAGAAGCTCACTTCCAAAACGCGAGGTAGATTTCCATATATACTTGGTGGATAATGTAAAGCCAGTTGCATTGCCTGTGCTCCACATGGCTCCAAGAGAAAGGAGAGAGCTTAATAAACAAGTGAAAGAGTTGCTTGAGAAAGGGTTCATAAGAAGAAGTATCTCGGAGTGGGGTGCTCCCGTTATTTTTGCTACGAAAGCTGATGGTTCACTTAGATTGTGTGTGGACTATAGGGAGCTAAATAAACTCACAAAGAAAAATAGACACCCATTGCCGAGGATAAATGATTTTTTCGATCAGTTGATTGGTGCTTCGGTTTTCTCGTAGTTGGACTTGGCTACAAGATTTCATCAGCTGAGGGTAGCTGAGGATAGTATAGATAAAACTTCTTTTAGGACTCCCGACAGTTTCTTTGAATGGCTAGTCATGCCTTTTGGTTTGACAAATGCACCCGCATATTTTGTAGACCTGATGAGTAGGATGTTTAGGGTGTTTCTAAACAAGTTCGTGGTGGTCTTTGTGGATGATATTTTGATATTCTCCAGGAGCGAGGAAGAGCATGCCCTACATCTTAGGAAAGTATTAGAGACCCTTGAGCACATCAACTCAAAGCTAAGTTCTCCAAATGTCATTTTTAGAGGAAGGAAGTGAGGTTCTTAGGGCACGTGGTCTCTAAGGAAGGGATAGCTGTGGATCCCACGAAGGTAGTGGCAATCCAAGATTGGAAGATTCCTAAGAATGCAACAAAAGTAAGAAGTTTTCTTATTTTAGCGGGCTATTACAGAAAGTTCATCAAGGACTTTGCTAAGATATCAGGCCCATTTACACAGTTGACAAAAAAGAATTTGACCTTTTCTTAGGATGTTGACTGTGACGATGCTTTCCAACGTTTAAAGAGGGCATTGACGACAACTCCAGTTTTAGTTTTGCCGATGGGAGTAAATCGTTCACAGTGTATACCGATGCTTGCGGGACAGGGCTTGGCGCAGTTTTGATGCAAGAGGGAAGGGTGATATGCTATGGTGGAAGACAGTTAAAGGTCCATGAGAAGAATTACCCTGCCCACGACTTGGAGTTAGCGGCCACAGTTTTTGCGCTTAAGTCTTGGCTTCACTATTTGCTTCGAGAGAGGTTTGAGTTGTATACAGACCATAAGTCGCTTAAATACTTGTTCTCTCAAAAAGATCTAAACTTAAGGCAACATAGGTGGATGGAGTTCTTAGCATCCTATGATTTTGAGATTGCATATACCCCTGGCAAGGGTAACATTGTAGCGGACGCCTTGAGTAGAAAGAAGTTGACTTTGTGTCCTTTGTTTGTCGAGCGACATATCTTAGAGTATATCTCTACCTTTGACTTTATACCTTCTATTGATTATGTACCCGGTTTGTAGGCATCATTAGAGGTGCGACCTACGCTTTTGGGACAGATACGTGCGGCACAGCGAGACAACCCACAGTTGATGGAGATAGTATACAAGCTCATAAGAGGGGAGTCTTCGAGTCATCATAGTAGGTATACTATAGATGAGAAAGGTTGGTTTCATAGGGATGGGCGACTTTGCATATCTCGAGACGAGAATTTGAGAAAGACAATCCTTGAAGAAGCACATCGTTCTAAGATGACCATACATCCCGGTGGAGACAAGATGTATAGGGACATGAAGCTAGTTTTCTTTTGGGCTGGAATGAAGAAGGATGTGGCTGAGTTCGTTTCTAGATGCTTAGTGTGCCAGCAAGTCAAGGCTGAGCAAAAGAAGCCTAGTGGTTTTCTTCACCCTTTAGAGGTTCCACAGTGGAAATGAGAAAGTGTTTCCATGGATTTCCTCGATGGGTTGCTGAGGTCGAGAAAGGGTAATACGGGGATTTGGGTAGTAGTGGACAGATTTACCAACAACGCCCATTTCATTCCCGTAGAGAGTAAAAGAACAGTGTCATGGTTAACATCTGTTTATCTCTGAGAGATAGTTCGTCTACACGACATACCTTCTAGTATTGTGAACGATCGAGATCCCATTTTCACTAGTGAGTTTTGGAAGAGCTTGCAAGAGGCAGTAAGAACACAATTGTGTTTGAGTACCGCTTATCATCCTCAGATGGACGACCAAGCAGAAAGAGTGAATCGGGTTCTAGAAGATCTTTTGAGGTTATGCATCTTGGACTTTGCAAGAACATGGGAGGAACATCTTCCATTAGTAGAGTTTGCCTACAACAACAACTATCAGACTAGTATTAGCATGGAACCTTTTGAAGCTCTATATGGACGACCTTGCCGATCACCTACTTGTTGGTGGGAATCTACGGATAAGATTTTTCTTGGGCCTGAGATGATTAGGGAAACTTCAGAGAAGATAGACTTGATTTGAAGATGCATGAAGACGACACAAGACCGACAAAAGTCATATGCCAATAAGAGAAGGACCGATCTTGAGTTCAGTATTGGAGACATGGTCTTTATTAAAGTACCACCGTTAAGGAATGTAGTTCGTTTTGGGTCTGTAGGGAAATTGAAACCAAGGTTCGTAGGGCCATTCCCCATTACAGAGAGAATTGGACAGATGGCCTACAGAGTGAAGTTGCCCGAGAAGCTCAGTGGTGTTCATGACGTATTTCATGTGTTGCATTTGCGGAAGTGTTTTCATGATACCGTGGAAGTAATAGAGCCGAGCAAGCTTAGAGAAGTGGAAGTAGAGCGAGATGCCACGATTAGACGAGCTCCTACATGCATACTTTGATCGGAGGTCAAGAAGTTACGCAACCCAGAGGTCAAGTTGATTAAAGTCCAATGGGGAGATGATCAAGGAGATGCGACTTGGGAAACGGAAAATAAGATATGTGCATTGTACCCTTTCCTTTTTGAGGGTATGTTCTTAATTTCTCCTTTTTCTACCGCTTTGTGTAAACTTGTTCTATCGTTTAGTGTATCCTCTCGATTATATCTTTGATCTTTAGATAGAAAATCTTATGGTTGTAAACATGTGTTTGAAACATGTTATGTTTAGTGGATGCAAGTGGTTCCTAATGGTTGCTCGTTGATGCATTTACACACACTTTAGGCACTAAGATCGGCTCAGTCAGTTTCATATTGCATATTGCATATATTTGTTTATTGATTGAACTTTGATGTGTTATCATGTGGATGTTGCATTTAAGTGAATGATTGTGCACTCGTATAGAAGTTATAAAGTGCATTAGGGATAATTGCATACATAATGGACGCATAGCACTATCATATTTTGCATTAAGGAGGTCAACTGAATCAGTAGACCGCCTGATCTTTGCATTAGATAAGGAACATATACACACGCTTTTGCATATGTTCATATAGCATTAGAAATATTTTAAGGACAATGGATGGATGCTTGTGGATGATGGATGAGTAGATGGATGTTTGGATGGTAGGATACATTCTTCTTTACTTGAAGATTTCGGGGACGAAATCCTTTAAGGAGGTGAGAATGTAACACCCCATAATTTTATAATATTAAAATTGACAAATTAAAGAATACTTAATTTTTATAAGAAGAATTAAGGGAAACAGGTTGTCTCAGAATTCTGCTTGAGATAGAGTCCTAGTTTGCATAAAACAGAAACAGTATGAAGAAGTTACGGACCTTAGAAGATTTCAGTTTAAACCAGGATTAAAATAATAATTAAAAACAAATTCGAAATTCAAATCGTCAAGAAGCGGGACGGGTGGGAATTATCCCGCTCTAGGGTGTCGACCACACCTAGGAGAGTCGACATAGGTGTCGACCCCCCCCCCCCCCCCGTAGGTGTCGACCACAACGGCAAGGTCTGGGCAGTGACGAATTTTGGAGAATTAGGGCTTATGTGGCGTTCTCTGATTGGCTGGGTGATGTGTTTTTCTGGTTTGGATGGGTTTAGATGGAACCTAACCTAATCTAAAGGCCCTAATTTACCTAATACACCTATATAAATACACCTAGACCTAACCCTAATTTCATTACACTAATTCATACGCCTCCTTGCTGCCACAACCTAAACTAGTCTTTCTTCTACACTAAAGCAAATCGGAATATAGTATTCATATTGGAAAATAAGAATCAAATTCTACAACAACGGTTTAGCTGATCGAATTTAGAATACAAAATTCAGATCTATTTTTTCTTCTACCGCTGTGAGTCCCCGTTACTTTCACTTATAATTAATTAAAAGTAATTGTGATAAGTTTGTGAATTGGACTATATGAACATGCCTGTAAGATGAATCATATCATGTTTGGTGAATTCTTATCTTTTAGACTCACATCTAAAGTCTATGTTCCATATGCCTTATTGGATCTATCTTAATGTTCTATGCCCGTTTATGTTCCAAATGCTAATTGGATCTATCTTATTATCCTATGTCAGTTTATGCTCCATATGCTAATTAGATCTATTTTGTTGCTCTATGCCAGTTCATATGCCTAATTAGATCTATTTTGTTGTTCAATGCCAGTTCATACTTCTTATGCTTATTTTATGCCAGTTTTGATGTCATGGTTCTCTTCCCCTCTACTCTTCTTTTCCTTTTTATGAGATTAGGCTAACTGCGAGCCTAACATATTATACGTACGAATAACGTGGGAACGTTGTGGGAAAAGTTTGGGGAAATTATTTAATAATATGAAGTTGGGCATAAAAAGACTTGAAATCATGTAATTGATTTGGGGCATGAATTGGTACAAATTGTTTACAGGAGATTATGGACATGAAATTGGATTAAAATGACGAACATAATTTAGATTGAAAATTATGGGTATATATTATAATCCATGATTTGAAATTGTGGACATGAATTGAGAAAGTGATAATGAACGCCTAAGACACGAGGTTAGATTCGAATTGCGGTATAAGACTGCCCGGAACCGCTCGACACATCCAACAACCACAATTTTGTAATCTAATGTGAGAGGTCAAAGGCAGAAATTAGATATGTAATAATGCAAAGACACGAGGTTAGATTCGGATTGCGATATAAGACTGCCCGAAACTGCCCGGCATATCCAGTAACCGCAAAACGACAATCTAGTGTGGGAGGTCTTGCAAGATTACGGTTATAATGAATTAATAAACATTTAACCAAGATAAGACATGTAGTAAGACATGGGGGTTCAGTGGGTGACATGGGTGACATGTGAAATATAATTTGAAGTATTTAACCATGGTGAAACATGTAAGAAGACATGGGAATAAGAAGGGGTTAAGTGGGAATTCCCAGTGGGGACCAAGCTTAGGAGGGAAGCTTGTGTTAAGTGTATGGACACTTTTCAACCAGTAACCCATTCTGTATCTATGTGAGCTCGAACTAGGTCGAGGACGGGACACGCTTACTGGGTTTTATTGTAAGAGGTCAAAAGAGTTAGCGGTGGCAACGCAAGTCCAACGGAGTCATGTGCATGCGTGGGTCCAGGATGGTAAGTAAGACGTTGTTGCATCGTGTAGGTATAAGCCGTGCCTTTTTAGTTGTATCGGGTTGCCACTTTAGGGAGTGATACACCCTACTGTGGGACCAGCACGGGTATCTACGAGTTAGGGAGCCGATCGAATGGGGAGGGTAGTGGGTACAACTAGTGGAGATAGGAGCATGCGACACCTATGACAGCAGCTAGGAGTACACGAAACTACCATTATTATTATTATGATTAGTAAGAGGGATCAACTTTCAGTATGGGACTAGTAATGGTGCGGTGTAATTAGCATTGGTGCGGTGTAGGAATTATCTTATAGTGATTAGAAGCGCAATCAACGCTATATCTTATTCATCTTGTTTGACTTGTCATATCTGCTTATGTTACAGTCATCTCTTATATCCAGTTTATGTTCTTATCCTATTACTTTACTTATTATATTGTTAAAGTCACTAGACTCGCCAGACGTATGTCTGACCCCTTTTTGTTTTGCCTATTTTCTTTCTTTTCCCCCCAGGTCCTCAGGGTAGGAATAGTGAAGCTTGACTTGGATTCCTTTCTTCTTGAAGTGCTTGGAAGTATTAAATGCTCAACTTTATCTCTCTTTCATTATTGCTATTTGGAGTGGGATTATGGTTTTACTTTTATGCACTCTGATAATAATTTTGTACAGGGTGGATATTTGTGGACTTGACTTTAGCATGTGGGTTTAATGTTGTAACCAAACATGTTTTGCTTTTCCGCTGCAATGAATAACTTTTGAATTTTTTTAAGTACTAGTTTATATATCTGTCTTGTGATATTCTGTTCTATACTCTTGTAATACTCCATGAAAGTTAATGCATTCCCTTAGTGAGTGACGTTAACGGACGTGGGGTGTTGCAAGAAGGCTTCGGCTGAACACAGAGACATGAAGTAGGTGGTGCAGCGTTAGAAACTGCAACCGAAATGCAAGACTAGCGCCAACTCCGATAATTGGCACCGCGCAACTAAGATGAACGTGTGCCAGTCCTAACCGATGACCTAACACGCAAAGAGGAATCAGTGGACGATGTTGTCGATAATAAAGACACCGGACGGTCAATGGCCTAGAAACTATTGTGCAAAGCCAATGGGATAGGAGATATGGCATACGCTACAGCCCCGAAGCATGATAAGGGACTGACAACAAAGAAACTCAAAGCTATCTGGGGAGTCACCAATGGATTCTCTCTTTGATCTCCTATACCGACGACGCGAGCGCACCCCTCGGTGGACGTCTAGACAAGCCAAAGAGGATCGAGCTTCACCCGTGGAGCAAGATGGCCGACTCATAGGTCTAAAATAGCGTGGGGTCATCACCTCCCCTGCACTGTCAATTAAAGGGACATATTCGACATTGAGACCGCCAAGAACTGCCACACTACAACAAACAGACCCCACCAGAAAACCATCAAAGGGTCAATCGACGCATGGCCTCTATGACCAGAGAAAGACAACCGTGGCACAAATGGAGTGGTGAAATCTTCATTAGCCGAAGAAGAAACAAATGAGGAGCCTGACATCGACCGATAAGGAGGAAACACAACATTGATTCTCTAAAATGGGACAAATACAAGTGTAGCAAGGCTCCCCAAGTAACGTGGAACCAACTCCAAAAACCAACCATCAACATCCACAAAACGATGGCAGTTAAGAGGCACAAAAGAACTCCAAAGTCGCAACTTTTACCACTAGAGAAGCCATGCCAACCAACTGAACTGAGACAATGTCTAGGCATAATGGTGCAAGCGCTGCCTCAATAATCGAGATTTCAGGGCATTAGTGAAGAGAATCGACAAAAAAACTCGTATCCACCAACAAAAGACATAGCGCAGAACCCTAGATCCCAGATCCATAAATTACCGCAACAAGCACAGAGCCTCAAGGCCGAGGAAGAAACAACCTGGCGAAGAACCATTGAGCTAGAGAAATTACGAGCAAGACAAAGGCAGAGAGGAAAAGATCGCAAAGAAGAAAATCGCTCAGAGAGGAGCAACCGTTAAAAGAACAGTTAAGTTTAGTATACAACTAAAAATCGCAATCTACTGCCATCTTTTCCTCCTTCACCGACAAGATTTCGACTTCATTTTGGAAGGAAGTAATATTATTAATCTACCCTATCAATAAATTCATTAATAATAGAAAGCTTAATACTAATATATGGATCTTTAATGTGGCCAAAACACACGGAGCATTAAATAATAGCCACTTTAGTTTCATATAATTTGAGCTAGCATGAAACCAGATAAGTTATAAACCAGTCAACTATATTTCTATATTCCAAGTTTTTTCAAACCTTAGTTTCACACAATATACTCTGTAGACGTGCAATTTATTAATCTCATCATAAATATGATTTACACCTGAGACATGTATTAGGAAAAAAAATACAAACCTATCAACTTAACTTTAGGTTATTATAGAAGCGGGCATTCCAATAGATATTTATCGTAAAATTTATTTTAGCAAGCATTTATCATTCTTTCGAGTTTATCTTTATAAAATTACGTGCACAGATATATGAATTGACTAAAACAATTAAAACACCTATTCCTTATAGTGAAAGAGAATTCTTTAAACAGTCATTGAATATATGCATGATTCACAGTACATGCACATTTTTATCGTGGGCACGGACAGTAAATTACCTGTTCTTTCATTGCTACAGTATAAAATGGGAAGTGATCGAACAAAAATTAAATATGTATGGGCATATAACAAAATACATGCGCAAAGAAATGTAAAGAGGAAGCAAACATATTATGCATAGAATGAAACACAAATTTATTTGAAAATAGTCTAAAATCAATTTTACATGCACACTCATTATAAGAACCTCTCAATGATATCACTAACATGAAAAGAATGAGCAGTATCCATCCGAACAACAAAGTCTTCCAATAATTGTAGTTTCTGTAATCTAATAAGTTTATATTATTCAAGGTCAAATCACATTTGAATTTTACTATTGTAAATGGTTTTAAAACACCAAGAAATACAGTAAAAGAAATAAAAATAAAAAAATGCAATGAAAATGTGTATTACTCGAGGACAAATCCTCTGTGCACTGTTGGACATGATTCTAAGTTACTGGTAGTGCATTTATTTTAAATAAAAGATAAATCGATCAATTAATACAAAACCGGAAGTATTTCCTCGTTTAAAGTTAAAAACAAATCAAATTATAAACCTCACTATATAATGTATACAGTTAAAAACGAGTCTATTCAACTTTCCAAAATTTCAAATGAAACTTAAACTTAATCCAAACTAAGCATATAAACTGTTGTGGGGAATTTCAACTCAAGATCGCTCAAATCAAAACCCCTAACCAACGGAAGACGAGATCGTGGTAAACCTGTGATATAAAGGTCGACCTGAAATGATGTTAGAGAATTTTCAACGAGGGGTTAGGATTGTGTGTCCCACCCCCATTGGTTAACACACAACCCATCCCAACATGGTATTTCCTTAGCCGACTAAGAAAATATATATATTTAAAAATAAAGGTCTCAGCAGGCTATTTTTTAGCCTGCTAGATAAATACTTTTTATCATTATATGTTAGCCGGCTTTCTTTATCCAACTAATATTGTTATCTGACAAAATTTAGGGTTGCTTTAGCGACTGACCTCCTGTTGGGGTCGGTTGCTTTGGCGACCGACCTTCTATTAGGGCCTGTTGCTTCCCAACCCAACCTTGGGTTGGGAATGGTCTTAGGAAGGAATCAACTAGGGTTGTTACATTTGTGATAAAACTCGTTATTACCACCAATCATAATCTTAACCGTTATTGATGGTTGTAATTTCTAGTAATCGTCACTGCAACCATATATGTGTTATGATTTGTGATATTCAACCACATATATTTTAAAGATGATGTGTTTTGATGAGAGCTTTGTAGTGGAGATGATGTTTTGAACTAGCGTTCGGAGGAAGAAGCAGGTTTCCTATTACTGACCGGTTATTTTAGGAATATTGAGAAAGAGGCAAGTTTCCAGTTTTTGATCCGTTATTTTAGTAATATATTCTTAGGGGAAAATTAGATATTTTTCTTAGGTCTTATATTCTTATATAAAAGTAGCATCTAGGTTTGGATTATATCATGGGTTGAGACTAAAATAGTTGATCCAAGGTTTTGTCATCGTTCTTCATTGTTCTCCTTCTTCAACAATAGTTGTAGTCATCTAGATTTTATTTCCCTTTCTCAATAAGATTATTGATTCAATTGTAATTTGATTACTTTTGGTTTCTGATCCATTCAGTGTAAACAAAACTTAGTTTTTTGAATCAATAAAGAGGGTGGTTGGGTGGAGGAATATCTTGTGTTTGAGCGTGTAATTTCATATCTATGTTCTTTTTCCATAGAATCTTCAAGTAATTGGGTGAATAAGATCTTGGCCGCTTCCGCAAAGATGCAATTTTCCTAACAATATGACGGCGTCATATTTCAATTTTTATAGCATTTTGTACAAATATTTCTAATTATATGTATTACTTATGATAAATTCATATGACTATAACTTTTTTACAAAACATATTTATTTGGATATAAATAAACCATGCACACGTATATTGTTAGTTCACGAAGGCACGCATTATTAATATGCAAGTATCCCTCAGACTTAAATTACCAATTTTTATATTTGAATGTGAAATATTGCATGAAACAATCATCTATAACTGGTATGTTAACCGTGATAATCTAATTTTTCAACCGCTACCATAACTTTTACCATTATAGATGGTAACCGCGCAGATCGTTGGTACGGTTGAATGGTTGATGGTTCAACCATAACAGCCTTAGAATCAACAAGTGAACTGTTTAAGGAGCGTGACAGGTGAGGAGTCCTGAGGAAATCGTGATTCTTAGGATATAAATGGAGGTTGCATGTCAAGAAGCCTATTATGGATCCTTAGACGGCCAGATTTGAGGAAGTTGATGGGTTTGGGTGCGTGGGTTTTACAATAAATCTGTATTCGTGGTGGATACAGAAGGTGATATATGAAAGTTTGCTAAGGTGCTGGTTAAGTTTCAAAATACACAAAACATCCATGTCTATAAGCATTGTAAATTAAGTTTCTGTTCTTCGAAATTCATTAATGCATCAAAAATCAACATAAAACACTATCAAACTTCAAGACTTAATTCAATTTATAATCATCTCCGAGTTCATATAAAAAGGTAAAAAGAAAATGCTTCGAAAACAAAAAAAAACACTTCAACAAACTGTGCTGGAATAACTGTAATTTTTCAAAAAACTGCATACGTCACCACAATTATAACAAAAATTTGCATACTTTATGCATTTTTTGTTGATTTCTCATAATTTTTAAATTCAATGTCTACACTTATTCAACATCATAATATTGCAAGAAAATAATCAAAAAAATGTGAAATTGCATACAAATGAAAAATATCACACTTTCGGTAAAATTGCAGAAAAAGAATTAGTTATGGAGAAAAATTGCAGACACATCTGCAGAAAAAGATATGTCTGCAATATACTATAAGAATTGTTGGAGAATGGAGTTTTGATGACAACAACCTTATTTCAATATTAATTGATTACAAAATATGTACTAACATCTTAATCTAGAATATATATATATATATATTTTGAAAATTGGTTCACTTTATTTCTAAAACCAATAACAACCTCCTTTATAAGCCTCGTTAAAACCTTGCAATCCCCTAGTGGGTACCTTACAAGGAAAAAGAGTACTTATAAATTTGGTTAATACATCATTTATAAAAGATAATCAAAAGAAAATACAACAGGATAGACAAAAACCAACAAAACAAAATATACTTGTACTTTAATGTCCTTCTTCACCGGCCCATTAAAGCCCAGAGCCCATCACCGACATAAACACAGTCAAACTACTTCGAACTATCCAGAGTCAAACAGTTCAATCCCCCATCGAGCTAACATCTGTTCATTCCTCAAAGTACGAGCAGTTTTAGATCCATTTCCACGAACCAGATCTACATTCTCCTTCTCAATCTTCAACAAAATAATTGATGCAAGAGTTCTTCGATTCTGAAATACTCTCATGTTTCTCTCCCTCCAGATAAAATACACCACAGTCGTGAAAGCACCGAATGCTAAGTCTCTAATTTGGTCCTTAGCCGAGAATTGGGAAATTAGGGTTCGAGCTTCTTCCTGAAGATTAGCAAGAAGATGAAGTGGCAAATCAAGTTTCCGCTTTAAAGATAACCATATAAAGGCGGAAAAATCACATTGAAAGAACAAATGGTTTATGGATTCAGCATGGTTATTTCAAAGAGGGCATAGAATAATTTCAACAGCACTGTAACGAGACAAGCGATCTTTGGTGTTCAATCTTCCTAACACAGCAAGGTAAGAGATAGAAGACATTCTTTTACTGTTTTTCTTATGCCAAACTACTGATAAAATTGGATCTGAAACCCCATTTGTACGAGTATACTCCCATACTTTATGAAATAAAAATATTCCACCTTCACACCACTCATAGAAGTCCTGATTTTGACTAGAATTAACCACTATTGGACTGATTTCTTCAATTAGCTCCCTTGTCGCAGGATGAAACTCAGGATGAAATTCTTCATTTCTGATTATGGAACTGACTTTTTGTTCCGAGTTACCAATTATCTGAAGCCTATCAAATCCCAAAAGATCCACCATGCATTTACAATTGATCCAAGGCTCATACCACAGATAAATATTCTCTCCTTTACATATTACCTTATTAAAAAGTTGCTTTGAATTAGATCTAAGTTTTAGCATAGCTTTCCATGTACTAGAAGAATTTGGATCAGCTGCTATTGACCAAAAATGATCATTCCTGCAATATTTATTATGAATCCATCTACTCCATAAAGAAGTATTAGATAGAAAATTCCACAATAGTTTAATACATGCAACTTTTTTCAGATCTGACAAATTCTTTAGACCAATTCCCCCTTCATTCTTAGGTTTACACAGAATAGACCATGCAACCTAATGAGCAGTTCCTCCCCAGAAAAATCAGCACAAAGAGACTGTAATTTATCCAGTGTAAATTCTGGTATTTGGTAGATGAATATCCAATACAAAATAATAGGAGTGATCACTGAGTTAACTAATTCTGCACGCCCAGCAAAACTTAACAGTTTAGTCTCCCAACCTTGAATCTTATTTTGAACTCTTTGAATCAGGGAATTGCATTCAGAATAATGCAAGTAATTATATGAAATAGGAACACCCAAATATTTTACAGGCAATATTCCTTGCTCAAAACCCAATGTATCTAGTATTTCATTTCTATTCAAAGTAGAAATACTAAAAAATATTTTAATTTTAGAAGCATTCACATTCAGGCCTGCATAAATACTTAGGTTTTGAAAAATTCCTTTTAAAGTAGCTGCATTAAGAGTAGAAGATTTACCAAACACCATTAAGTCATCTGCATATAGGAGGTGAGAAATAACTAGCTGAATTTTACTACTTGGTTGAAATGCCTTTGAAACAGTTGCCTCATCCATCAGAAAAGTAAAATATTGCATGCAAATAGCAAACAAATATGGTGATAAGGGGCCCCCTGCCTAATACCTCTTGTAGATGTAATAAAACCCTTAGGAATACCTTGTATCATAATTGAGAATGTAGCTGATTCCATGCACTTATATACTAATTTTACAAAGTGATTAGGGAACTTCATTTTTTCCATAAAAAAACATATCAATTCCCTATTTACTTTATCATATGCTTTCTGCAAGTCTATTTTAATACTCATTTTTGGCATTCCAACTTTTTTGAAATCTCTCAACAGTTCATGAGCTAAGAGGATATTATCACCAATATATCTTCCTTTGATAAATGCACTCTGATTTTCAGACACTAGAAATGGAAGCAAAGGTTTTAATCTATTACATAAAATTTTTGAATTTTTTTTGTAATAGACATTGCAACATGAAATTGGCCTGTAATGAGAGATTTCTGATGGCTTATCATTTTTAAGTACAAGTGTTATAAAGGTATGGTTTAAAGATTTGGGCAATTTTCCAGAAAGAAATATATCTGAAATAGCTTCCAATAATTCAGATTTAATACTCTCCCAATGAACTTTAAAGAATTTAACACTCATACCATCAGGTCCAGGACTTGATTCATCATGAATTGAGAAAACTGCTTCTTTTACTTCAGCTAAATCAACTTTTCTCAATAAGCTTTTTTGACCTTGCTCGTTTATAAAGGAAATAGGCAGGAAATGAGGGAATTCATTTGATTTAGGACCATTAAACAAAGAAGAAAAATAATTGATGGCTGCTGATTCAATTTCATTTGCTTTAAACAACAAGGATCCATTAAAATCTATTAATGCTCTAATATGGTTGAAATATCTTCTATTAGACATACGAGAATAGAAAAATTTTGAGTTTGTATCACCTTGCTGCAACCAAGAAATCTTTGTTTGTTGTTTAAAACTTCTGAAATATATATATATATTGTAATTCCTGATACTCCTTCTTTGCTTGTAGAAAATCATCATAAATTTACATGTCCTCTGGATGAAGATCAACTTCAGATTCAAGCAGTGACACCTTCTGTTCAGCCTGTTTAAGGTCAGAATTATTTTTATCTCTAATTCAATTCCAATTTTTCAACTCAGCTTTACAGTATTTTAACTTCTGTTGAAACTGGTAGCTTTGAAAACCCCAAACTTTAGAATTCAAACCCTTTTGCACAGCTTCATGATAACCTGCATAACTGCTCCAGTCATTTTTATATTTGAATGGAAAACCCTTCACTTCTTGAGTAGGAATAAGATCCACAACAATAGGGCTATGATCACTAGATCTTTGATGAAGTGACAGAGCTTTCATATTAAGAAATTGATGAAGACAGACATTATTCACCAAAATTTTATCAATATGTGTTGCTACTCCTCTTCTACGCCATGTAAAATTAAATCCCAATGGTTTAATTTCAGATAAATCAGTTTGAATTAGAAACTTCTGAAATTTTCTCAACTGATAATATGGAATTGGTAGGTCCCCTTTTTTATCTTTTGGTGATAATGCATTGTTAAAATCCCCCATAAGAATCCAAGATTGTGAATAAGAAATTGAATCTCTGACCAGTGCTTCCCATAAACCAACTCTATCCGCAAATGAGTTACTACCATATACAACAGTAAAAACCATTTCAAAACCACCTTTGTTTATTGCTTTAACCGTCAAATGCTGTGTAGACACAGAAAGAGTGAATATCTCCCATACATTTGAATCCCAAATTAACAAAATTCTACCAGTAACCAAAGTAGAATTATTAGTCAAGTATTTCCAATCACTAGGCATCAAAGAAGAAAATAATCTCAAATTAGCTGCAGACAATTTTGTTTCTACTAAACCGACCAAGGTTGATTTAGTATTATTTAGGAGTGTGAATAAATCTTTTATTCTAAAAGATGTATTCATACCCCTAACATTCCAAGTTAATATTGTCATTTAATTGAGGATGTACTCCTTGTACTTCTTTTAGGAGGAGTAGGTAATTTTGTTTTTGACCCTTGCAGATAGTTTTCATTCTTATCAATTAACAAAGAAACATCAACCTGTTTTCCTTTGTCCAGATTATTTACTTTGTCAGTTTCCTCTATGTGATCAGCAACATTGTTTAACATATCTGGAATAATACTTTCAAGAAGCTTTGAATTTAAAAAATCAAGATCATCATTAATTTCTGTAGAGGAGTTAACTTCATTGTTAAATCCAGATGATTGTGGATCTAAACCTTGTTTTTCTGTCATTTCAGTAATTTCATCATGAGACTCATCAGCATCAGGAGGTTTCCATCGATTATCAGAAACTTCAGCATGATAATCATCATTATGCCCAAACAATTTACACTGGACACACATCTGAGGTACAAATTCATATTCTACTGATATTGAAATCTTTTGCCCATTATGTAACTGAATAGGAATTTCAGTTTTTAAGTCTGTTTCGGTGTCAATTAGTATAAGAACTCTAGCATACTTTGAATACTTCTTCTCTGCTGTATTTGAATCAATCAGTAGAGGTTTTGAAATGTAACTTGACAACATTTGAATAGCATTTTTAGTCCAAAGTTCAAATGGTAAATCAACTAAACAGATCCAGATCTGGACCATATTACTCTGTTTCTTATTGAAATCAAATCCAGGATACCAGACCTCAACATATAATAGCCTACCAAGATATGAATATGTTGAACACTCTTTGATTCACTCAAAATCCTCTTTAGATTCAAACTGAACTATAAAATTATAGTTAGAGGATACATGAGTATTACACATACCAATAGGCTTCCATACCTTTAAAATATATTCCTTCAATTTGACTGTTGATAGTATAAAGTAGATCGGAATTAGAGCCACTGTATTAATCCACAAGATCTCTGATTCATTATATATATTTTTAGGTATGAAGATAATATCAAATCTCGGAGGTACATATTCGAGCTGTCTGTTTCTCAGATCCAATACCAGATCTGGATTAGATGAAGAATCCATTACAGGATTTGCTTGGGATTCAATTGTTTGGAATGATGGATTGATTTTTGTAGATGAATGAAATTGATGAGGATTTGATGTATTATTGTCCACCATTTTTGATGTAAAGTGATGTGATAGATATAGTTTATATCTAGAATATATATATATATACACACACACACACACACATATATGCAGGATTCGTATACAGGAACTAATACAGAAAACCATACAGTTTTAAAAATTCAAATGATTCAGAATTCAAAGAAGATTCAAGACTAATGAGTAATGTAAAGGCCCGGGAAAATTTGACGCTCGAATTTTCAACAATAATACATAATCCTGTATCACTTGCCAAAAATCCAAGTATCGAACCCGACTGTTAATAGAAAGAAGTTAGAGGGTGAGAAAAAGAAAGAAAGAAAAGTTAGAATAGAAGAAAAAAAGAAGAATACACATCAGAATCTCACAGCGGAACAAATCAAATATAATATACCAAATCTCTTAAAAGAAACTATATATATATATACATACCATTCATCAGAGTACATCATATATCAGAACAGCGGAAATACACTTTATATAACTAACGGTGAAGCCTCTTGCTTCCAGCTCCTGAAACTCCAAGCGAAACTTAACCTGGAAATATACTCGGTCTGACCCGAGCACATTTGAAGCAAAGCAAAATTCACCGGGTCAGTCTGGAATGCTATCAGTGATAAATTCACAGCACAAACAACTTGTTTAACTTTAGAAATCCTTTTGAAATAAAAGGATAATAGTAAGACCGACCTACACATAAACACGGATGGTTTTTACCTTACTATAACCCAAACCATTTTGAAGTTATATCTCTTCTGATATTATCATAGTGTCTATCAAACCACAAATAGATAATAGTCTAGCAGAACGCTTGCATCTCATGCTCTATATATTTACTATACAATCAAAACCACGGGCACTTATTGGAAATTGGATTCCGACTACGACAAGGTATGGGACCACCTGCAGATAGTGTATCTCTAGAGGCGAATACACTGGGTTCAACAAGAACGTCTTGCAACCCGGCCCACACATGACCGACCACTCATTTCGCTTGAGTGTATCGAATGTATATCACCGACGGTTGGGATCAGCAACCGCCTCCCGAAAAGGGACAACATCGATAGATTAAAGAAGCAAAAGGAATTTCTCTAGATAGGTGATTATACACCCTAATGGGAGCGACCCACATAGCCATGCTGCCTGCCCGATTTTTGTCATTTCCCGGTTGATGAGGCTTGAGGCTAGAATTTACTTTGAGAACACCTGATCATCATTCACTTTTAATGCCATATTGTCAGATCCGTCAAATCACTAATTGACGTCCACAAATATACTCTGCAGCTGACATAAGTACGTTTGTAAAAATCAATGTACGTAATTCTTAAGAAAAACTCTGTCAGACATTCGTCCATACAAGTCATCCAGGAACAGGATGTGCCGAAGGCACCCTTCTACCGCATCCATATAGGAATCACCCCAAGTATCTGTAGCGGGAAGTCCTTGCAAATCCATAGATTTCAACCATGACCGAACCCCAATATATCCCTGCGTCGACTCAGAGAATGTAAGTGGTTCTTCCATTTATGAAGATCTATGGTCTTCAATGCTCCATCTTTAACGCTTACACGTTAGTCGTGATCGCACAGTTGATTCGAAGTGGTTTTGGGTCCAGTCCCCATCTCGGTCTCTTCGAAACAACTAGTCAAAGGTAAATAGAACATTTCATTCGATAGTCGGTTATTTAAATATCAAATCTTAACAGTGCTGTTAAACACTGTAACACCCCACCTCGATTAAGGTCACTCACAATGGGAACACCTTAACTTCAGTTGAGCGTTTTTGGTAAACAGACACAGAATATCACAAGACAGATATAAAAATTTTGCAACGGAAAATAAGAAACTTTATTAAATCACCAAAATACTTTGTTACATAATACTATGAGTCATAAAACCCTTACAACAAAACACTTCTATCTTATATTATCAGAGTACATAAGTATTTAAAAGAAAAACATCATTCCCCAGATTAAAGAGCAAGCCATATAAGAGACAGAGACTCGAGCCATACTTCAGAAGTAGCTCTTAGAAGATGATATCCAAATCCTAACTAAACTTTGGTGTTTCCTCCCTGAGAACCTGGGGGAGGAGGGGGGAAACAGAAGAAAGGAGGCGAAACAAACTAGGTCAGACATACGTCTGGTGAGTCCAGTAACTTTTAGCTGGATAAAAATAAAGGTAAACATGACAGGCATACAAAGTGGATAAGAGGATTCACGGTACAGATGACAGGTATGACAGGACAAATAAGGTAACGTGTATGCATGCTTCACTACAAACTACTCTGCACTATTACTAGTAAAATCAAGATGGGATGATCCCTTCCGCTAACCATAATAACGATAACGATTGTGGTAGTTTCATGTATTCCTAGCTGCTGTCATAGGTGCCGCCTGATCTTATCTCAACTAGTCGTACCCACTGCCTTCCTACTATAAATTGGTAGACTTAAGGCATACGTCCATGTATACCCTAACCACTACCCTAATCGATCGGCTCCCTACTCTGTAGATACCTTGTGCTGGTCCCACAACCAGGGGGTATCACTTCCCCAAAGTGGCAACCCAAGGTGTGCACAGTTATACTTACTGGTGTCACGGTCGTCTTGTCCCCCTCTGCCCGACCCATGCACACACATGTCCCCGGTCGGTTTGCGCCGCCCACACCATCCGTCTCGTTTTGGATCTCTTACAATCAATCAGTAAGCGTGCCCCTTCCCCTCCTAGTACGGAGTCCTTTACTTTGATACCCCTCCGGGTTACTTACTGAAATGGGTCCCACACAACATGATACAAGCTCTCCCCTATGTCTTGTATCCCCACTAGGTTTTCTACTCACTATGTATACCCTAAGGTGTCTTTAATTACATAGCAGTCAATCAGTTATGCGTACCTATAGGTGTCTTTAATACATAACCCTTAATCTACCTATAACTTTATTATTTTGCCCCGATTATGTATACCATTAGGTGTCTTTAATTACATAACCCTTTTTATCCGGTTAAGTTTGTCGGCCTATATATATTAATATTACCCACCTACCCTTCAGTTGTACTTAACCCTCCCACTAATTTAATCCTATTTATTTGATGGTTAAGTTTGTGGGCATATATATTAATATTACCCACCTACCCATCAGTAGTACTTAACCCACCCACAATCCAACTCATTTTACTTAACCCTAACTTATGTCTATCATCAAACAGTCAACATGTATTAAGTTAGGTTAAGTAGTCTTTTCTTATTACCATGTCCAATTATGGTTATATTGGGCTAAACCTCCCACATTAGGCCTACAACATGTGGATGCTGGATATGCCGGTCGGTTCCGGGCAGTCTTATTCCACAGTTGGGTCTAACCTCGTGTCTTAGCCCGAGTCTTGTTCACACACTTAGACCTCTCACATTAGGTTCAACACTAGTGGCTGCTGGATATGATGGTCGGGTCCGGGCATACTTCCACCACTAATGTAACCTAACCTCGTGTCATAAGTGTTAATTAAATTTTCAGACTTTAATTGCTTAAACATTCCTCTTTTGATTGATTAAGTTAATTAATTAATCCTTTCCTTTTTATAGGTGTCAATACCTATTTTATTAACAATTTGAATTTCCTATCCATAAATGGTCATATTAAAATTATACCATTTTTACTCAACTTTACCTATGTTATAATTGGCAATTATTTATATGTTTCCCTACTAGAATCATGTGCCCAATTTACATAAACACTATGTAAATTATGCCTATTACAAATTCCCCTTTTCCCCGTTTCTTAACTAGCGTAACCGTTTGCGTTTTTGGCATCATCGAGGCTACAAGGTAGCCTCGTCGTAACAATAAAATAAAGGGAATGACAAGGTGATCGTTGTCGGTACAATTTTTGGCATAAGCATGACAACTAGGGAAAATGACATGATAACTTCACATATAATTATGATTCACCTCATAATTAACAACTTGCATAAATTCATGATTTTGCAACATAACAACTTGTATAGGTGACTTGCATAGGTTCATGATTCACAACATAACAACTTGCATGGGTGATTTGCATAGGTTCATGATTTACAACATGACAACTTGCATAGGTTCATGAATTCACCACACAATAACTTGCATAGGTAACTTGCATGATCTCATAACAACTTGCATAGGTTCATGATAACAACTTGCATAGATTCATGAATTCGCAACAAAATAACTTGCGTAGGTAACTTGCATAGATTTATGAATTTCACTTGCATAATTTCATGATTCACCACAACAATAAACTCGTATAATTTCATGATATACAACAACAATAAACTTGTATAATTTCATGATTCACCAAAACAATAAACTTGTATAATTTCATGATCCACAACAACGATAAACTTGCATAACTACAAACAACATATACCCAAATCATAGTCTACCACAATTCACCTTTATCTATTTAAACCTAAAAGTGACTAGAACTCACAGAAAAAGAGGGTCTTGAGTTCTCGGATTTGAATTCTATAATTGATTAGCGTTCCCTTGATGTAGACAATTTCTTATTGAGATTAGACTTTGATTTGAATATAATTGAGTTGCTTTACTTTGCTTCTAGTCGATGGTGGCTACTCTAGATTTTGGAGAGACAGTATGACGACCATTGATCTAATTTTTATTTGGTTTTAGGGTTTGAGTCTACATGTGTTTATATATAATTTCAATTTAATTTTCGCCGTCGGATTCTCTTAGGGTTAATCAAAACCATTCAGTTAGGATAGGGTGACACCTCAGCCCTAATGTCTTAGCAAGGAGTCAGAAAGGACTCAGCAATGAGTCACAGTGTGGATCAGATCACACCAAAAAGCTGTGCAGGCTTTCTGCTTGACCTGGGCGCACTTGGGAAGTGCGCCAGTGTATTTTTGTACTGGCGCACTTCCCAAGTGCGCCAGTGCTTTTTTTCTTCTTCTGGTTTTTTCCGCCTAACTTCGTTCGTCTATATCTCCTTCATATGGTGTCCGTTTTACGCAAACTCGGACTCTACCTCAACAGAATTCTGAGACGAACGCAATGGCGCAACCCGTTTTCCTTAATTCCCACATTTGAAATTAAGTATTCTTAAATTTGGTTAATTTTAATATTTAAAATTATGGGGTGTTACATTCTCCCCTCCTTAAAGGATTTAGTCCTCGAAATCTTCGAATCAAGAAGGATGTGCATCCTACCATCCAACCATCCATCTACTCAACCATCAAACACATGCATCCATTGTCCTTAAAAGTCTTCAAATGCTTTTATGTTTATATGCATAGTGTGTGTACATATCCCCATCTAATGCAAAATCAGGCGGTCTACTGATTCTGTTGACCTCCTTAATGCAAATTATGTCAGTGCCATGAGTCTAACATGTATGCAATTTTCCTATTTGATACATATTATCTCTTCATGTGTGCACAACCATTCATCAAAATGCAGCATCCATATGATAACACAACCATTATACATCCATTACCCTAAATACGTACACATTTTTATATGCAATATGAATGTGATTTGAGCCGATCTAGTGCCTAATGTGTGTAAATGCATCCACGAGCAATCACTAGCAAACACTTGCATCCACTTGCAACCATCAAACATAACATGTCTCAAACACATGTTTACATCCATGGATTTCCTATCTAAAGGTCGAAGATTTGGTTGATGGGATACAAACAAATGATATAACTAAAACAAAAGCTCTGTTCCCATTTGATATCGGAGAATAATTCCCTAAGTTTCAGCCCTGAAGACCGAAATCAACATCAGACTGACACTCAGAGAATCACCCCCATTAAACAATGTCAAAACTGGAAATCTACTTTATGCTTCGAATAGAAACCCCTATCCTTCAGAAATATTCAGATATTTTCAGACTACTAGTACAGATCAGATTATAGAATGATTCTCAGAAAGCTAAGTATAACAGACCCTTGCGGGTCACAAGAAACTTTCGGGGTCTTCCCATGACAAGTTAGAAACTTAACGACCCTCCTCTCAAAATCTAGAATGACCCTCTACATAGAAAGCTAGTCCATTTAGAACCAACCCATAGCCCATAAACTTGAGCACACAAATGTCACATTCAAATTTTTGACGCCTAACACAGATAATTTCAACACCTTACAAATCACCAATAAATGAGACGACCACCAAAGGGGTTTGAAACAACTACGGGATCAGAAACAATACTAGTATTAAAGTGCAGAGTCTCAATTACAAAATCAAAATGCCAAAATCCAAAAGATTCTTAACTTCATAATCAGATAAGGAAATTAAACCTTTTACATAAATTTTTCCTATCTCTATCCTATCTATCTGCCACGAGAGCATTCGCCTGCCCTCCAGAAGTCCCTTGCGATCCTTGCGCCTTCGGGCACTCCTTGGAGAAGTGTCCGACCTCTCCACACTTAAAGCAATTGAACTTCCTCCTTTTACATTCTTTGACTAGGTGACCTTCTTTCCCACAATAGTGGCATTTCCTCTTATCCTTGCCCTTGTCATCCTTCTCGCCTTTCTTCTGCTGTTGCTGTCCTTTCTTGGGTCCCGCCTTCTCATTTTTCCAATGTCCCTTCAACTTTTTCCTCTTTCTTTGCTCCCTTGTCCTATTCATGCATTAGGGCCATATCCACCAGCTTTTCAAAAGTGGGCCCCATGGGAACGTGGGTCATAGCCAATTCATGTAGCGGCTCATTCAAGCCTTTAACAAATCTCAGAGCCTTCTTCTCAGGTGTGTTCACCAAGTCTAAGCCAAACCTCGCCAACTGATTGAACTTGTTGACGTACTCTTTTATTGATAGATTCCCCTGCTTCAATGCCAAGAACCTTTCCACGTATAGATTTTCTTCTGCTCGCGAGAGAAATTTCGCCTCAAACCTACGCCTGAAATCTGGCCATGTATCAAGTGGATGCTCTCCATTAGTGACCTCCTACCAAAACGAGGCCTCATCCTTCATTAACCAGGCAGCTAACTGGACCTTTCTTCCATCTTCTACCTCAAAGATTCCAAACAATTCTTCCACCTCCTTTAGCCAATTTCGAGCTTCAACAAACGTCTCCGACCCGTGAAAAGGTTTCCCGCCCATTGCCCGAAAGTCCTTACATATCTTTGCAAAAGTATCAACATGAGGAGGTGGAGGAGGAGGAACGGGTGCAGCTGGGGGAGGAGAAACATTTGATGGACCAGCGGCGGTGGCCCTAGCTTCCAAATACCTCCTAGACCATCCTGGTATCGGTACACCCTCTGGAAGGTTAAGATCCTCAGACATGCTAAGAAGAAAAAGGGAGAGATTTTAGAAAAAGGACCGAAGGATACTACATATGGCTTTTCGGGGAATTTTGTTTTCAAAACAGGCTTTCCTTTTTGAAAATACTTCCTTTTAAAACCTTTTTTTTTGAAAAATATTTTCAAAACTTTTATCTAATCTGGTAACCTTCGGCTCTAATACCAAGTGCAACACCCCACCTCCATTAACGTCACTCGCAACGGGAATGCCTTAACTTTAGTGGAGCGTTTTTGGTAAACAGACACAGAATATCACAAGACAGATATAATTTTTTTGCAGTGGAAAATAAAAAGCTTTATTAAATCACCAAAATACTTTATTACATAATACCATGAGTCATAAAACCCTTACAACAAAACACTTCTATCTTACATTATCAGAGTACATAAGTATTTAAAAGAAAAACATCATTCCCTAGATTAAAGAGCAAGCCATATAAGAGACAGAGACTCGAGCCATACTTCAGAAGTAGCTCCTAGAAGATGATATCCAAATCCTAACTAAACTTGGGTGTTTCCTCCCTGAGAACCTGGGGGAGGAGGGGGGAAACGGAAGAAAGGAGGCGAAACAAACTAGGTCCGACATACATCTGGTGAGTCCAGTAACTTTTAGCCAGTAAAAAATAAAGGTAAACATGACAGGTATACAAAGTGGATAAGAGGATTCACGGTACAGATGACGGGTATGACAGGACAAATAAGGTAAGGTGTATGCATGCTTCACTACAAACTACTCTACACTATTACTAGTAAAATCAAGATGGGATGATCCCTTCCGCTAACTATAATAACGACAACGATGGTGGTAGTTTCGTGTATTCCTAGCTGCTGTCATAGGTGCCGCCTGCTCCTATCTAAACTAGACGTACCCACTACCTTCCTACTATAAATTGGTAGACTTAAGGCATACGTCCGGGTATAACTTAACCACTACCCTAATCGATCGGCTCCCTACTCTATAGATACCCCGTGCTGGTCCCACAACCAGGGGGTATCACTTCCCTAAAGTGGCAACCCAAGGTGTGCACAGTTATACCTACTGGTGTCACGGTCATCTTGTCCCCTCTGCCCGGCCCATGCACGCACATGTCCCCGGTCGGTTTGCGCCACCCACACCATCCGTCTCGTTTTGGATCTCTTACAATCAATCAGTAAGCGTGCCCCTTCCCCGCCTAGTACAGAGTCCTTTACTTTGATACCCCTCTGGGTTACTGACTGAAATGGGTCCCACACAACATGATACAAGCTCTCCCCTATGTCTTGTATCCCCACTAGGTTTTCTACTGACTATGTATACCCTAAGGTGTCTTTAATTAAATAGCCCTCAATCAGTTATGCGTACCTATAGGTGTCTTTAATACATAACCTTAATCTACCTATCGGTTATGCTTACCTATAGGTTTCTTTAATACATAACTCTATCTATTCCCATTAGTTATGCGTACCCCTAAGGGTGTCTTTAATACGTAACTTTACTATTTTTCCCTGGTTATGTATACCATTAGGTGTCATTAATTACATAACCCTTTTTATTCGGTTAAGTTTGTGGGCCTATATATATTAATATTACCCACCTACCCTTCAGTTGTACTTAACTCTCCCACTAATTTAATCCTATTTATTTAATGGTTAAGTTTGTGGGCCTATCTATATATATATATATATATATATATATATATATATATATATATATTACCCACCTACCCATCAGTTGTACTTAACCCACCCACATTCCAACTCATTTTACTTAACCCTAACTTATGTCTATCATCAAACAGTCCACATGTATTAAGTTAGGTTAAGTAGTCTTTTCTTATTACCATGTCCAATTATGGTTATATTGGGCTAGACCTCCCACGTTAGGCTTACAACATGTGGATGCTGGATATGCTGGTCGGGTCCGGGCAGTCTTATTCCACAGTTGGGTCTAACCTCGTGTCTTAGCCCGAGTCGTATTCACACACTTAGACCTCTCACATTAGGTTCAACATTAGTGGTTGCTGGATATGCCGGTCGGGTCCGGGCAGACTTCCACCACTAATGTAACCTTACCTCATGTCATAAGTGTTAATTAAATTTTCAGACTTTAATTGCTTAAACATTCCTATTTTGATTAATTAAGTTAATTAATTAATCCTTTCCTTTTTATAGGTGTCAATACCTATTTTAGCAATTTGAATTTCCTATCCATAAATGGTCATATTCAAATTATACCATTTTTACTCAACTTTACCTATGTTAGAATAGGCAATTATTTATACGTTTCCCTACTAGAATCATGTGCCCAATTTACATAAACACTATGTAAATTATGCCTATTACAAATTCCCCTTTTCCCCGTTTCTTAACTAGCGTAACCGTTTGCGTTTTTGGCTTCATCGAGGCTACAAGGTAGCCTCGCCATAACAATAAAATAAAGGGAATGACAAGGTGATTGTTTTCAGCATAATTTTTGGCATAAGCATGACAACTAGGGAAAATGACATGATAACTTCGCATATAATTATGATTCACCACATAATTATCAACTTGCATAAATTCATGATTTTGCAACATAACAACTTGCATAGGTTCATGATTCACAACATAACAACTTGCATAGGTTCATGATTCACAACATAACAACTTGCATATGTTCATGAATTCATCACACAATAACTTGAATATGTAACTTGCATGATCTCATAACAACTTGCATAGGTTCATGATAACAACTTGCATAGATTCATGAATTCGCAACATAATAACTTGCATAGGTAACTTGCATAGGTTTATGAATTTCACTTGCATAATTTCATGATTCACCACAATAATAAACTTGTATAATTTCATGATCCACAACAACAATAAACTTGTATAATTTCATGATTCACCACAATAATAAACATGTATAATTTCATGATCCACAACAACAATAAACTTGCATAACTACAAACAACATATACCCAAATCATAGTCTACCACAATTCACTTTTATCTATTTAAACCTAAAAGTGACTAGAACTCACTGAAAAGGAGGGTCTTGAGTTCTGGGATCTGAATTCTGTAATTGATTAGCGTTCCCTTGATGTAGACAATTTCATTATTGAGGTTAGAATTTTATTTGAATAGAATTAAGTTGCTTTACTTTGCTTCTAGTCGGTGGCGGCGACTCTAGATTTTGGAGAGACAGTATGACGGCCATTAATCTAATTTTTATTTGTTTTTAGGGTTTGAGTCTACATGTATTTATATAGAATTTCAATTTAATTTGAGCCGTCGGATGCTCTTAGGGTTAATCAAAACCATTCAGTTAGGATAGGGTGACACCTCAGCCCTAATGACTCAGCAAGGAGTCAGAAAGGACTCAGCAAGGAGTCAGTGTGGATCAGATCACACTAGAAAGCTGTGCAGGCTTTCTGCTCAGCCTGGGCGCACTTGGGAAGTGCGCCAGTGTATTTTTGTACTGGCACACTTCCCAAGTGCGCCAGTGCATTTTTTTTCTTCTTCTGGTTTTTTCCGCCTAACTTCGTTCCTCCATATCTCCTTCATATGGTGTCCGTTTTACGCAAACTCGGACTCTATCTCAAGAAGAATTCCGAGATGAACGCAATGGCGCAACCCGTTTTCCTTAATTCCCACATTTGAAATTAAGTATTCTTAAATTTGGTTAATTTTAATATTTAAAATTACGGGGTGTTACAAATACATTGGCAGCTCAGGTCGTTTATATTAAAATACTTCGTTAAACCATTCTATTGATTTTCTATAATGATTTCATAAATTTTATCTCGACAAACTCTTGTGGGTTTTCTATACTTTGAAATACTTACCAATACTCTTTTTGGAATCATGTATTCAACAAAATTCCCTTTTTATTTCCTTTATCCCAAAATACTACTATATTTCATATCATACCCAAATGGTACACTGCTTATTTTAAAACCCAAATGGTTTTATTCCATTTCTAAACCTTTACAAATTTATATTTGTAATATTTTCCTCAAGTTATTTCCAACCTCCTCAACCACTACAAACCAATGCCATCTTTTGATAATAGCGAAGTCGTCCAAGTTGGGGTATTTTAGTTACCTCTCAGACCTTGACCGGCAACGTTCTTATCGCGAGACAATAAAAGTTTACAAATCGAAAATCTACTATACCATTCCAATGTCCATTTTTCTATGAGTTTATAACCCATTTCCTTTGATTTGAAAACCCACTTTACATTCAAATTCTCATCCCTTAATTAAGTAACTTCCTCGACAAAATATTATTTGCCATTTAGATCCTGATATGGTATTATACCCTTATCTCTTTCATTGGTAATTCCTTATACTTATTTACTTAATTTATTAAGTGAATGTTTCCCAACCCCTCTCTTTTTTCCTTATTTAATCGAACTTACCTCACTTAATTATATAAATTCTCATTGGAACTCTCGTATTAACCTACAAGTCACGTTTACCAACTTGGTTTGTAAAACCGGGTTAAAGTCTTCTTATAATACCCTTACCTAATCTTAAACGAATTTATCCCATTTGATCACTTTTTAATTACCATTAGAAAGTAATCGCTTTAATTATCATTATCTAAAACAATAATTTACTTCAATATCAACCACTTTAAAAGTAGTTAAGTTCATTATTAATAAGAAATAGAGAAATTAATCTTTTTAAAAGATCATTAAATAATAACTTACTTTATTAAAAAAAATTAACTTGAAAATCATTTTTAAAATATAGTTAATCAACTATTAACTAACTTCTAACAATATTCATTAAGTTAAAGAATATTCGAAACTATCAATTTGATTAATCAAATCAACCAAATTGTTAAGTTTGGTTAAAACTGTCGCTTTCGTTGACCGTCAACATTAGTTAACCATTAACTGATTTTTTTATATTCATTTTTCCCTTTTTATTTACTAATAAATTAATAAATATAAAAAAACATCATTTAATTGTTTATAAAACAATTATTCAAATTTTACTAATCTGTATATTAGTCCTGTCTTTTTGATCATAAACAACATCATAATTCATTATGTAAAACTTTTAAATAAATTCTTTATAAAAACATGGTTATAAATATAAATATATATATTTATAAAAACTTCTGTTTAATTAACTTGTATTAAACAGTTTAAAATTCCATTTTTAGTTATAAAATAAATTTATAACTAAAATCTTCATCAGTTCGCCCAATGGCAAAACAACGCCATAACTGATGGATTTTACACCATCACTGCCAATTCCTTAATCAATACTGTCGATCGACTAAAAATCACAACACGATCAACAACCATTTAATTCGAACAGGTTTGATGTCATTTTGGGGGTAAACAATCCATATATAGGAAAAATATGATCGATAAATAACATACAGTAAATTTGAGGAATCTGGTTTGATTCCTCCAACCTGCACCACAGATTATTATAACTTTTCATGATGACATATAATTTAAACAAATAAATTAACGATGATAATATATTTAACAACAACCATAAAATCAACCACAAGCAACCAAGGCAGCCAATCAACCAATATATATGATATTTTAACTTATGTGGATTTATCACATCATAGCAGTCCAGAAAAGTATGAGAATTAACTCACCGTTTTTCAGTCGATGATTTCAGCGTCTTTTTCGTATAATTTTAAACATCGTTTAAAATTACATGAAATTCCAACTACTTCAGTTTCTGACCAGACCAGCGTGTATGCGTAGCCTCCGTCGCCACGATCCCAACGGATCCTGTTTCGCTTAAATCCGTTAAAGTATGAATAAGTTATGCCCTTTTCAATTTATATCTTGAATTTAAACAAATAAAAACTGATTTAAATTATAATTAACCCCTAATTAATGCAAAACTATTATTTACCTTAATCCTGGGTCCACGTCAGAAAAGAAAAAGGAATTCACGCGTTTTCCCCCATCTGATTTCCCTAACCCCGCTTACTTCTCTTCTGATAAACCCGATGCCACTTTGTTTAGTAAAACCCGACTTCATCCACCCACCTTAAACCACCGCTGCCGCCGATCTTGACCACCGGAGCCCTGGCGGTCATCACCCACGGTAGCGCCTGGCTCTGGCGCTCCACCTCCAACCGACATCGTCCCCTTAGACTGCCGGTAGCTCCTGAATCACCCAAAACATGAAAAACCACACAGTTCCATTTAACTACACCTCCCTCCGACCATGGACCATAGCAGCGGGCGCCACCACCAAGGTTCGACAGAACAGACCCCCTTCCTCCTTTTTGCTTCAGACCGTAGCCTCCTTAACCACCCAAATCGCCGGAAATGGCCCAAATCCGATCATCACAAGCAAAACGAAACCCAAAACCACCATCTCCGTTCATCTCTCCATCCCGACCACCACAGCCCGTTTTAACACCTCCGACCCGAAGCAAAAACGTACCCCAGACTCCCCTGAACAACTTCCCCTTTGACTCCACCCCTATCAACAACCCAATCTCCACGAAAACCCCTAAAAACGAAAAAGGTTTTTCACCGTTCATCGCGAATTCCGGCCACCACAGGCCACGAAACCTCACCATTTTTTATTGGAGTTTCCCCTTCTCCCGATCTACATGTTTGCTTCAGAACCCCATAGCAAATTCTTCACGGATTCGAAGATATAAATTGTTTTATGATTATGGACTAAACTGTAAATTTAAGGATGGAAATTATGTTTTTGGGCTGGAAATTCTGATGTGGGGGGTATATATAAGTGGGTTTATATTATTTTAAGTTGACGTGATGTCTAACAATGACCGACGATTTTTATTTCGTGCTTATCGCCATTTTCAATATTGTTTATTGGTTACTGTGGTTACATATAAACCCCGTTCGAGATGCGATTGGACGACATAGTATAATTTTACGTTACGGTCCTAATGAAACTTGTTTCGTCGAATTCTGAGTCCGTTTGCTCAAACGACGCTCATTCACGTCCAATTGTTCGTTCTTATTTGCATTTTATTTTGCCACGCTCACAAATAACCCCGATTGACGCGCAACTTGAAATCTAGCAATAATTAGGTGTTGCGGTCCCAATAAAATTTGTTTTATCGAAAACAAATGTCGTTTGAATAAAGTCCCTTTTAAAGGGTCCAATTTGAATTAAAATAAACCAATTTAAAAATATTTCAATATAAAAATAATAAGATATTATAATTGGCCATACACGACCAGAATTTCATATATTTTCAAAATAAAATAACTTTGGTTGAGTTTCAAGCCAAATAGATATTCAAAATATTTAAAAACCCATTTATTTATAAATTAAATCATTATAAATTATAAAGAAATTCCATAGCGACTATTTTAAAATTTGATTTGGACATAAAAAAAAAATCTATAGCACGAAAACTCGATTTTTCTCTTCCATATAAAATTATCATCAATACGGTTCTAACGTTTCTTGTTTCATAGAAATCCGACTTATATCGAATCCTGTATGGCCGTTTAAAGTTCACAACGCCAAATTACGAACTGTCGCGCCGCTGCAGCTCGTTTTATAATTAACATATAAATCAAATGTTCAAAGGCCGTTTAATAAACGAATCGTTATTATGTTTTGCAATATAAACAATATTAATCCCCTTTATGTTGTCGATTCACATTACGTTGCAATTTCAACATTTTCCCAGTATTTTAAAATTAAAATATTACTATATTATTTATCCATATAAATAAAATCTTAAAAATAATTAAATTCAATTATTTAAATATAAATCGACAATTTAAATAATAAAATAATTTAAATAATGGCCAGAAAATACGGGACATTACAAGTAATCAAGGAATCAAGAGTTTAGGAGTTCAAGATAAATATAATAATAGTGTCTAGTTTATTTAAGACTCTAAATAGCACTCTAGGTTCAAATTCAAAATCTATTTTTCAAATTCTGATTTTCAAATTTCAAATTCTATTTTCAAATTCTATTCAAATTTTAATTAAGTTTTTCTATTTTAAACTTGAGTTTTAAAGATTATATGTTTTTATATATATTTATAGTTATAGACTTTTATACTTATATATTGATATAGTTTTAAACTTTATGATTTTGTAAATATGTTCGTATAATTTATATTTAAGATTTCATATGATTTTCTGCTTTATAATACTTATTTATATCACTATGTTTTAATACTCAAGAATTTCCAGAATTATATATATATATATATATTTATTTATTTAAACACTTAATTTTTTTTTCAAATTTTGAATAACAAATGTCGACATACATATGTGGCCATGTCGACATAACTGTCATATTTTCAGCTTTGAAAGGAAGTGTCTTTTCACCATTTGTAACGTTCTAGAAGCGTTGCAACCTTTCAAATCTTATAAATAGGGGTCGGTTTCGATTTTTTTAACCATTCTTCTTCTCCATCTTCATCCCTTTTCATTACTCCATTATTTCATATTTTTCTGATTTCTACACTTATACTCTGCCGATTTCAATTCTATTTATATAAAATTTCTTCTCTTCTCACTCTCTGCATTGAAGTGCTATTGAAGAGTTATAGGGCTGTTGTAATCATTTGGGATAGTCTGGAAACAGTGCGCTCCTGTAGCCATGAAATTAAGGAAAGGAAACGGTGTTAACCTTGTAGTCGAGAAATCAAGGATGGTGGAAACGGTGTTAACCTTGTTGCTGTGAAATCAAGGGGGTTGTACTGAGATTTTGATCTAGTAATAAAACTCTATGCAATCTAGCGTTGCATGGGATTAGACGTAGGATCAATCCAAATCAGTATAAAATCTGATGTGTTCTTTCCTTTTTTGCATTTTATTTCTGTTTATTTCTATGTTTATGTTTGATTCCGTGTCTGTGATTATCTCTGTGGTATGTGATTCATATAGTAGATCATATAAGTTTTAGATTTTCTTAAATTCCTTGAAAACACTATCCACCCTCCCTTCTGGTAGTGTTAGTTTTGCCTTAAAGATCCATTCTGCATTCCCTAACAATTGGTATCAGAGCTAATCTCTTCTCTTTTCAGAGATGAAGATAACAATCTCGGTAAGGAACCACCAACAAAAGAAGATGAAGATTGGGAGGTCATTAAGAAGGATCCTATCTTTGGAGAGGACGGTTGGGTAGAAGTCACAAGAAACGTTTGATTGTTTGGTATGATTTGATTGGTTTGATTTGGTTGAATTTGTCTGAATCTATGTATCGATTGGTTTGAATTACTTGACTTAAAAATTGTATATTAAAACATATGTAAATATTACTTGGATTGGTTTACTTATTCGTATATATAACTCAAAACATTTGAAATTATGATATTTGGGTTGATTTGTTTACTTAGTATTGATTATTGTATAGCCATAGATTTAGGGGTAGAATTTTATAGGATATATATATACACACACACATTTAGGATTCAAGGGGAGTAATTTACATTAGTGTATGAGTTATTTAGATAGTTATAGGTTTAAGGAGGAGCATTTTTTTAGAATTTCCTTTTGATAATGCTAAAGGGGGAGAAATTATAAAATATAGACTTAGTTTAAGTAGAATATAGGATTCATATCTAAGTAAATTATAGGATTCATATCTAAGTAAATTATAGGATTCATATTGACATGGGGAGTATTAGAAGGATCAGTATCAACATGTATGAACGGGTTTGAATATTTTATAAACTAAGGTTATCATCATCAAAATGGGGGAGATTGTTGGAGAATGAAGTTTTGATGACAATAACCTTATTTCGATATTAACTAATTATAAAATATATACTAACATCTCTATCTAGAATATATGTATATACACATATTTGCAGGATTTGTATACAGGAATTAATACTGAAGACTGTACAGTTTTAGGGTTTTAGATATTCAAGAGATTTATATTTCAGAGAAGATTCAAGACTCATGAGTAATCAAGAAATCAAGAGTTCAAGATAAATATAGTAATAGAGTCCAGTTTATGTAAGACTCTAAACAGCACTCCAGGTTCAAATTCAAATTCAAATTCAAATTCTATTTTTCAAATTCTGTTTTTCAAATTTCAAATTCTATTCAAATTTTAGTTAGGTTTTTCTATTTTACTTTTGATTTTAAACTTGAATTTCAAAGACTATAAGTTTATATATATTTATAGTTGTACACTTTTATACTTATATAGTTTTAAACTTTATAATTTTATAAATATGTTCATATAATTTATATTTATGATTTCATATGATTTTCAACTTTATAATACTTACTTATATCACTATGTTTTAGTTCAAGAATTATATATATATTAAAACACTTGAATAATACTCAAATTTCAAATGTTGAATAACATATACCGACATACATATGTGGCCATGTCGACGTATAACTGTCATATTTTCAGTTTTGAAAGAAAGTGTCTTTTCACCATTTGTAATGTTCCAGAAGTGTTGCAGCCTTTCAAATATTATAAATAGGGATTGATTTTGAATTTTTTAACCATTCTTCTTCTCCATCTTCATCCCTTTTCATTACTCCATTATTATTTCATTATTTTATGATTTCTACACTTATACTCTGTCGATTTCAATTCTATTTATATAAAACTTCTTCCCTTCTCACTCTCTACTCATTACTCTCTGAATCGAAGTGCTATTGAAGAGTTATAGGGCTGTTGTAATCATTTGGGATAGTCTGGAAATGGTGTGCTCCTTGTAGCCGTGAAATCAAGGAAAAGAAATGGTGTTAACCTTGTAGCTGAGAAATCAAGGGTAGTGGAAACGGTGTTAACCTTGTAGCCATGAAATCAAGGGGATTGTACTCAGATTTTGATCTGGTAATAAAACTCTGTGCACTCCAGCGTTGCACAGGACTGTATGTAGGACCTATCCGAACCAGTATTAAATACGGTATGTTCTTTCCTTTTCTGCATTTTATTTCTGTTTATTTATGTGTTTGTGTTTTATTATGTTTCTATGATTATCTCTATGGTGTGTGGTTCATATAGTAGACCATATAAGTTTTAGATTTTCTTAAAATCCTTGAAAACACCATTTACCCCCTCTAGTGTTAGTTTTGCCTTAAAGATCCATTCCGCCTTCCCTAACAAGAATAACTGCAGATATATCTGTATTTTTTCACAGTAAGTGCAGACATTTGTGCAACTGGTTTTTTCCTATTTCCAGTATTTGAAATACACTATGGGAATAATTGCAGATATGCTTATACTTTTTCACAATAAATGCAGATATTTGCAACTTTTTTTCTTTTTCCAGTAATCTTCTGTTAGTATTTATAATTTTTGAAAAAAAATAAAGTAGCAGTGTAGAATATCACTGTAACACCCCAAAATTTTAACAATACTAAAGAGGATATGCTAAAGAATAATTGATTTAATACTCATAATTAAGGGAAACATACTGCACCATTGCATCCATCTCGAAATTCTAGTCAAGATAGACATTTGTTTTGCGTAAAACGGACACCGTATGAAGAAGTTATGAGGGTTTGAAGTTTGTATATGCGCCGAATATATATATATATATATACACACACACACACACACACACATCAAACCAAACTTATCCATAAACAGTTAAAAAATCAAAAATTTGGAAAGCACCAAAATTCCCGCTCGAGGGGGTCGACCCCCTAGGGGGCGTCGACACCAGGGTAGACCCCTTTGAAGAGGTGTCAACACTGGGGTCGACACCCCTAGGGCTGAGGTGACAGTAGGTTTTCTGGGGCTAGCAGCTATATATACAGGCTCATTTCTCTTGTTTTCTTCACTAGAAATCAATGGAGGCCAAATGCTGTCAGTGCCTGGACTAATTCGGACCCTTTTCTTCTTCTGCAATTAGAGATTTGAGATTCAAGTGTAGATCTGTTCTTCTTTTATTTTCCTAATCCAAACGTTGTGAGTTTTACGTTGCATATAGAATTAAATGAATAAAAGTAAAATTATATGACTATAGTTTTGATCCATTTCTATGACTGAATTATGCTAGACTTATTGTAAATTTTGAATCTATGACATTCATATTGGTTATGACTTGAATCTCAATTCTTATCATATCAAATCTATTATAACTTGTGACTATATGACATTTGTATGTAACAACTTGTGACATCAATATATATGGTTATGCATTTAACACGAAGGGTTGCCACTTTAGGGATGTGATACCCCTACTGTGGGGTCGGGATAGGGTATCTACGGAATAGGGAGCCAATCGATTAGTGTAGTATTTAGGGTACATCTAGATTCTGGTAAGTTTAGGTGTCCGTTATAGGGGCTTCCTATGGATTGTATGGGGTTAAAACCTCTCACCAGAAGTACTCCTACCAATTTATGCCTGTTAAGGGATCATCCTTTATTTGGTTATATTAGTATTAGTGCAGAGTAATCATGGGAGAAGCGTATATACTCTATCTTGTTTACCTCATCATACTTATCCGTTATGATGTTATCTTCCTCATCCACTTTGTACGTCTATCATGATACTTTTGCCTATTTACTTGCTAAAAGTAACTGTACTCATCAGACTTTATGTCTGACCCTTTTTGTTTCCTCTTCTTTCTTCCGTCCCCTCCCCCCAGGTTCTCAGGTAGGGAATTATCAGGCTTAGTCAGGACTCGGTTATCATCTTGCTTGGAGCAGCTTCTGAAGTATTGCTTTGTTTTTATCTTTGCTACGATGGCTGTCTCTTTTGAGGAATTATGTTTTTTTTTGTATTTTTTGTACTCTAATGGTACAAGATAGAGATTCTATGTTATTATAATGTGTTTTATGTAGTTTAAGACTTATGGTATTTATTACCACATTGTTATGACTCATGTTTGAAATAAAATTTTTAATTTCGTCGTTACCTTTATATCTATCTTGTAATACTTCTGTTTTGTTTACCTATAACGCTTCATGAAACTTAATGCATCCCCTTAGTGAGTGACATTAACGGACATGGGGTGTCACACTTGGTATCAGAGTTGAAGGTTACCATATTAGATAAAAGTTTTTGAAAATTATTTTCTAAAAGGTTTTAAAAGAAAGTATTTTCAAAAAAAAAAGTCTGTTTTGAAATACATGTTCCCCAATGCCATATGTAATATCCTTCAATCCTTTGTCTAAATCTCTTTCCTCTTCTTTTTCAGCATGTCTGGGGAACCTAATATCCCAGAGGGCGTTACGATACCAGGCTGGTTCCATAGGTATCTAGAGGCTACGACGACTACCGGTGGTCTAGCTGACATTCCTCCCCCAGCTGCACCCGTCGTTCCTCCTCTTCCTCCTCCAAGAGTAGATAATTTAGCCAAGATCTACAAGGATTTTTGTGCCACGGGAGGGAAGCCATTCCGTGGAACAGAAACATTCGTAGAGGCAAGGAATTGGCTAAAGGAGACCGAGGACTTGTTTGTAATTTTTGAAGAAGAAGATTGAAGGAAGATTCAGTTAGCTGTCCGGCTACTGAAAGATGAAGCTTTATTCTGGTGGGAAGTTACCCAAGCTGGACGTCCGGTGGAGACATGGAATGATTTTAGGATGAGGTTTGAAATGCAATTCCTTTCCTAAGATGAAAGAAGCATGCAAATGGAAAAGTTTTGACACTCAAGCAGGGGAGCATGACAATTAAAGAATATGTTAACAAATACAACCAACTGGCAAGATTTGGATTGGTGTTGGTAGACATCCTCATAAGAAAGCATTGCGGTTTGTAAAAGGAGTATATGAACCCCTTCATGGGTTGGCTATGTCCCACATTCCCATTGGAGCTACTTTTGAAAGACTTGTCGATATGGCCTTACTGTATGAGGAAGGCAAAGGGGAGAAGAAGGAATTTAAGGCTAAGGGAACAACACAGAATCAGAAGGTATGGCCCAAGAAAGGACAACAACAGCAACAACAGAAGAAAGGCGGAAAAAATGATAAGGCTAAGGAAAAGAGGAAATGCCATGCTTGTGGGTGTGAAGGTCATTTGGCTAAGGATTACAGGAAAAGGAAGGGTAGTTGCATCAGTTATGGAGAGTATAGACACTTTTCCAAGGAGTGCCCGAAGAAACAAGGAGCCTGTGGAGGGCAGGTGCATGCTCTCGCAATTGGTGCTCCAGATCGAGGTAGGAAAGTTGCTGTAGAAGGTTTGATTTCTCTTTCCCTTCACCTTATTAGAACTCTATTTGAATTAGGAGCTTCACATTCATTTATATCTAGTTCTGTAGTTGAATCTCTGCACTTAAATACTAGTATGGTAGTGGATCCTGTTATTATCTCAAACTGTAACACCCCACCTCCGCCAGTGCCACTCTTGTAAGGGCACTGACTTTGGAGGGGCGTTTAAACAAGGTAAACATGCATGCAAATATCACAAGACAGAACATATAAGTAAAAAACAGAGTAAATATAGCAGCGGATAAAAACTAGCATATCAAAACCATAAGTTAAGTTACAACACAGTACTTGATCATTATTTTCCATAAACAAAGTCTAGAAACATAAAATTGGAAACTGGAAAGGAAAACATAAAGTAGCTATCCCCAAGGTAGGAAACCATAACGAGCTCAAGTCCAAAGCATACATGAGCTATCCAGGAAAAGCAGCTAAGATCCAAGCTAAGTACTGGTATTCCCGCCCTGTAAACCTGGGGGGGGGGGGGGAAACGAAAGAAAAGAGGCGAAAGAAAATGGGTCAGTCAAAAGACTGGTAAGTCCTACCTACTATTGTACAACAACTAATAAAGTTAACTGTATATGTAAACAAGGATGAGTCATAGGATGATAACTGGCATGGAAAAAGTCAACAAGATAGATCAAGTGTGGCACCGCATATACAAGGTTGAGGTTTGCACCAAGTGTACTAGTATCACAAGTCATGTCAAGTGTAAACAAGAAGTGATCCCCGGGCCCAAGTTTGGCCCAACATCATGAATGACCTAAACCAAGGTCCAACTAGCACGGTCTAGTCGATCGGCTCTTCTAAAGCCTAACTCCTCAAGTGTCGGTGTCATACGGCCCAACTACGAAGTGTAGCTAAACTGTGCTAGGTCCACCCTAGGGTGTATCAAGTCCTAGGGTGTCAACCACTGACACAAACCAAGCACGCACAGTTTAAACCTACTGGTGCCCGTGCCTGCTTTTTCAACTCCGGACCATGTGCACGACCATGGCCCGCCTGAACCTACACCGGCGCACCTACACAGCCGTCGTCTTGGTCGCTTACATGTCATCCCAGTAATCGTGCCCCACCCTAGCCTAGTCCCTAGGGTATCATGATACATCCAAGAGGGTTACTGGTGCAAAGGACCACGTAACTAGGGTTTCCTTAATGGGTTAAACGTGGTTAACCCAACTCATCTAAGTACCAAGTTGGTTAAGTGTACCCAAGGTTCATGACTTAACCCTACCAACCCACCGTGTTTAATTGGTTAAGTATTCAAGCGGTCCATGACTTAACCCTACCATGTGGCATTAATTAATTTAATGCACCCAACCTCTCACATTAGACCTTGTTGTGGTTACTAGTTAGGCCGGGCGGGTCCGGGCAGGTTTACACCACAACTTAGTCTAACCTCGGGTCTCACGTGCAACATGACCAACTACTCACATTGGGTCCTATTGCTTGTAGCCACTAGTTAAGCCGGTCGGTTCCGGGTAGGTTTATGCTACAAGCTCAACCCAACCTCAAGTTGGCCATTCTCATGTTTTCTAAGTGTCATGTCCATCACATTACAAGTTTTCAAGCAATTGGGTAGACCTAACTTAATAGGTAAATTCCCAATGGGTAGACCTAACTTAATAGGTAAATTCCCAAGCTTATGTTTTTATGTCTTTTAAGTTTACCCAATCCCAAACGCAATCCCATCGCTTACATATCGCAATAGCGCATAAAGGATAGAAAGAGGGAACTTGGCATAATCATGACATAGAGGGGTTGGAGCCACAAGTTAAACATGGTGGCATGAGACAAAGATGTGATCATAAACTTGCATATCATGTTATCAACTTGCAAAATATTCATAAGCATGCATAACATCATTTTAACTTGCATAGTGTTCATATGCATGCATAACAAGGTTTCAACTTGCATAAGGTTCATATGCATGCCTAACATGGTTTCAACTTACATAAGGTTCATATGCATGCATAACATGGTTTCAACTTGCATAAGGTTCATATGCATGCATAACATCAAACTTGGCAAATAGGTGGAACATGGCCATAGATAGCATGAGATAAGGGCTAGTAACATGCATATAACATTATATGCATGTTAATGCAAGGGTTATGAGAGTTTCAAAGTTGCATTATGCAACATTTCTAACCAAAGATCATATCTTTCTATGCATAAAGCCAAGGTAATGACTTTACTAACATGCATAGAGTAATCTTATGCATAAAATCATAAGATCAAAGCACATATCATGATTAACCCCAAACTCAAACTTGAAACATAACATATTAACTTCATAGTTAAAATACAAGAGTAGAAATAGGCTTACAATGCTATGAAGACTCAAATGAGTATAGCAAATGTAAGAAACCCCTTATGCAACAAATTAAAACCCCAAAATGCAAGCAAACTTGATCAATACTCCTCCTTTATGATGCCAATAGAGAAACAAGACTTTAATGCAAGCTAAAGAGGATCATACAAGCCTAAATACACTTGTATGCATGGAAATCTCTTAGAAATTTGATTTAGGAATTTATGAAGAGAGTGGAGGCCATGAGAGGATTGATTTTGCCATAGTTTAGTTGTAGGATAGATTAATGATGATTTAGGGTAGGTTAGGGCCTTATTTATAGATTAGGCAAGTGTTTTAGGCCATAGGATTAACCCTAGGATAGATCCCAGCCCTCAAAAATCGTCACAAGCCTCCAAAACAAGACCAAGGGCCAAAACAGGTGCACCAGGCCAGCCAGGGTCAAGCCAGAAGGCTATGTAGGTTTCTGGCTCGACACGGGCGCACTTCCCAAGTGCGCCAGTGTATTTTTGTGCTGGCGCACTTCCCAAGTGCGTCAGTGCATTCTGGCTTATTTTCGGTTTTTCTGCCTAACTTCGTTCGTCCATATCTTCTTCATACGGACTCCGATTTTCGAAAACTCGGACTCTATTTCGCGTATTTTTCCAAGATGAACGCAATGGCATAACCCGTTTCCCTTGATTCAGATTTTAGAATTAAATTCTGCCTCAATTTATGTTATAACAGGTTATTGAAAATACGGGTTGTTACATTCTCCCCTCCTTAAGGGATTTCGTCCCCGAAATCTTCAAGTTAGGAAGAACGTATCCTACCATCCAACATCCATCTACTCAAAACATCATCCATGAGCAATCATTGTCCTTACAAGATTCTAAATGCTGTATGAACATATGCAAAGGTGTGTGTATATGTACTTATCTAATGCAAATATCATCAATGCAGATTATGTTAGTGAAATGAATCCATATGTATGCAATTCCTAACATAAAATATAACATCTATATGTGTGCACATCACATACATCCATATGCAACATCCATGTGATAACACAAAAATTTTCATCCATGAATAAGCATAAACACTCATGCCTATGCAATATGAGAGTGTGTGAGCCGATCTTAGTGCCTAATGTGTATCATGCATCCACGAGTATCCACTTGCAACCACTTGCAACCACTTGCAACCATCAAGCATAACATGTTTCAAATACATGTTTCATCCAAAGGGTTTCTACCTAAGGTTCTCATGACAAGATTAGCACGATAACTAGATAAACATGGGTAGCAAAGAGAAAGATATGCTAACAAAGAAAAGAGATTGAGAGTGTACCCTCAAAAAGGAATGGATAAAGCCCACGCATCTTCTCCTCGGTTTCCCAAGTTGCGTCTTCTTCGGCTTCACCCCATTGAACCTTCACCAACTTGACCTCTCGATTCCTTATGTAACGACCCGTGTTTTTGCACTCGAACATGTAATTTAATTTATTTATTTTAAATATTATATTTGGGAATATAATGGGTTTTATTATTTAATTCGTTATTTGAAACGATGTTTGAACGTTATATAATTTATATATAATATAAATCGAGCTTGAAATGGCGCTGCAGTTCGCAATATAGAGTTTTGAACTTCAACTGAGAATACAGGATTCGATATAAGTCGGATTTCTGTGAAACAAGACACATTGGAACCGTATTGACGATAATTTTCATATGGAAGAGAAAAATCCATATTCCGTGTTATAGAGAGTAAGTTATGGCCAAATCAAATTTTGAAATAGTCGCTATGGAAATTCGTTATTAAATTATAGGCCTTTAAAATAGCCGTTTTGCAAACGGACTCTGTTTTCGACGAAATCGGTTTCATTAGAACCGTAACATTAAATTATTGTACGGTGGTGAGTGGCGTGGAAAACCGATGTCGTATGTGTTCACGGTAGCCATAAACGCTCGTTCAGTACAATTAAATTAATAAAGGGATATTAGAGTATAACTTGAGCAGACGATCAAATTATGCCACGAAACCAGTTCCGTTGAGATCGTATCGTCGATTAGAGTCAGAATAGCTATATAGTTTGTTGTTTTTAGAGATCGAGAAATTTGGCATTAAAAAAGGTAGGGCGGTTCGCGGTAAAAACAGCCTACCGGGGCAACAGTCTCAGAATGCGACGAAATTAGTGCCGTTGGGTTCGTATCGAAAAGTTATTGTCGATGTTCGCAGTTTCAAGTTGATTTGATTTATCTAGTGACCGTGAAAAAATTAAACGCGTGTTTATTTCTGGTTTTATAAAGGAATTTTTTTCAAACGAAGTCGGAATTCGACGAAACTTGTCCCATTGGTTTCGAAATACCTTTTTACATCAAGATTAGTTTTTTTATCAGTAGACAGAGGTCGTTTGTGGTGGTTTCGGCATGTTACTTTGCGACGAAGTTTCAATAATATAATATACCCATATGAATACCAAGTAAATCCTATTTTGAGTAAAAACACTGATCTACGGTCAACGATTGAGCTGCCTCCTCATAGAAAATGAAAAACTAGATCCCTAGTCCTTTTCTCCAATTTTCAATTGATTTTCGTACCAAATTTGCTTATTCCTTGGTCTCCAATCTTATTAACCTTGCCGACAAAGCGTTGTGTCCCATCTTTTCTATCGCCGGCTACTCTACTGCATAGCTACACCCTAAGACAGCTTGGCTGCCAAGTAATTTTTCTAGTATAAATAATAACTCATATTTCATCTTCTCTTTTTGTTTCTCTCCAGCAACGAATGGAAAACCCAACTTTTCACTCCCAGTAAATTATGTAAACTACCCTCTTCTTTTATGACAAACCCAAACCCTCCCACCTAGATTATAACCCAGACCTCACTAAAATCAAAACAACAATGAAGCAGTGCGTCAGCTCGACGGTGGTGGCCGTGGGTCAGCTCGGCGGCGGTGGCATCGTTCATGGTGGAGAATAGGCGAGGCAGTGCTAGGGGGTTGCTCAGATGGTCGGAGTTGTGTGGCGTGAGTTCCTTTTTGGTCGCAAGAAGCTTGCGGGTACAGTAGTATGGTGGAAGGAGTGGTAGTTGTGCGGTGTGTCAAGTTCCCTGTAGTAAGCACCATTACACGTAAAGAGAGGGAAGGGGCATCAACGTGATGGGAAGTTGAGTGCCAGGCTTCATGCCGAACGAGGTATAGCAGAGAGGAAATAGAGGGAATCTAGTGTTAAGGGACGAACTGGGAATGAAGGGATGAAGGGTTCAAATGGGTACCCTTTGTTGAAACAGCAGTTATCATAAAGCAAAGAGGGATACGAGAAAGAAAGAAGTTTCACCGGTCCTGGATTGAAAACGGTATGAGTAAGGACAGTATAATTGGTTTAAATCCTTCACTATGTTGTTTAGCATGCAGAGAGGAACGAGAAGAACTTATTCGGCCCAGGAAAAACGTATTTAGGGAAAAGGGAACCTGGCCGTATTCGCCATTCAGCATTACAAAAAGTAATTATTAGTTTAACTAAGTGATAATTATAGCTATTTAAAACCGTTATATTCAAGATTTGTTTTAACTGTGTTCAGATGGATGTCAAGGGAATTAAAGAGGAGGATACCACCTTTGTTCGGAAGTCAGTTTGACGGAAGGAATTTACATAAGAAAGTGACTTAAGTTAAGTAACATAATTAAAGATCGATTAATATAAGTAATTAAAGAATTGGTTTAGTTATTTTATATGAACTAAATGGACAGTTTTCCCAGGCCTAGGATGGTCACCGGTACGAGAGGAACAAAACTATCAGCCGTTTTGCTTTTATAATAATGGAACACAACAAGCGGTGCCGGGATTGTATGAATGGGATCTACATCCTGGAACAGAAACGAGCGCAGTAGAACGCAGCTGGAAATCCCAGATAAATTAAACGCAAGTTTAATTTAATCAAATCAGTTGTTATTATAACAACGCAACTCAAAGTGAGTTAAACTCACTCAGTTACCTTTTTTATATTTTATATAAATTGGGTATTTTTATTTTGTGTGCTCTGCTTGCCAATGGTTGACTGTTTTTCTAGTTATATATTTATCTGTGGATTTAACTGATGAAATTATACTGTGTTTAATTTCAGTGAAATACCAAATCGTTATTTTTAACGATTGGTTCCCATAAAGGTAACTCACCTTGGTTGGTCACGTTTATTTATAAACATGTTTAAATGGTTGAATTGTTTGAATTGCGTGTGGTTGATGTTGAATGGTTGCTATTTAGTGTTATCAGTTAAAAAAAAAAACTGAATGGTCTGATTTGAGATAACCATTTTGTATACAGGGAAGAACAGGTTGGAGGGATCCAACCGGATTCCTCAAATATATTATTTATTTCATATTTTCCCATATGAACTGTCCTGTTTGGTTGATTGATTATTGTTTTGGACTGGGAATTCAACCTGTGTTGTGTTTAAACCAGTGAGCGGTATTGGTTGAGTATTTAGCAGCGTATGGCCTATAAAATCAATCGTGTTATAAATATTGATTCACCGTCAGGTGAATCGATAAACATGAAATTAAAAAATTTATTTTTTAACTGGAGTTGGATTTTCAATATATTATTTTGAATAAAGGTTTATAAAAGAAAAGTAAATAAATAAATATTTTATTTATTTAAGACTTCGATTTGTTCTGATGTTAATCAGATTTACAATTATGAGCATAAGAAATAAGATGAATGGATAAACATTGATAATTGTTGTGTAAACAACGATTTTAGCGCTGTAGTTATAATATATGTTTTGTAATCTAAACAGCGATTATAGCGCTGTTGTTTTGTAAATCTAAATAGTAATTATAACGCTATTATTATAACATATGTGCTATAAATTTCTTTGTTAAAATTAATGGATTTCCGAATCTAAAAGATGATTTGACGAAAGAATTAAATGGGAAATTGAATATAGTTATTCGAGATAGAATTAGCCAAACATAATTATTCGGCTAAGTTGCCATTTCGTACGACTGCTAGCGTAATTCGCAGGGCTGCAGATAGCCTACGGCGGTCGGATGTTTCCTGAGGGAATCAGGCGTAACCATTGTGATCGCTGTGATCTAGAGTCAAGCGAATGGGTTTAAGTCGAGTATTAGTTAATCAATTAGAGTTAATCGATTAGAGTTAAATCGAATTAGAAGTATTCAAATATCGTATTTTTGAATATTTGAAGGAGTTAGAAGTTTTAATTTAACAAAAGTAAATCAGTTTAGATAAAGGCCAAGTGGTGCTGAATACTGAACCAATGAACTCATTGGAGTGTCATGTTTGAAAACACTGTATATTTTGATAGTTAAAACACCGACTATCAAATCTGTCTAATGCGATTGTTGGTATGGAAAGACCGGGATCGAATTTATATTCGGAAACCATTCTGACCAACAAATACGTGAAGATATCAGAAGATGATCGAGGTGGAGCATTGAAGACCGTGGATTTTCGTACACGGAAGAACCACTAATATTCTCTGCCTGGCAAGCAGAGATAAGTTGTGATTCTGTCGTGGTTGGATCTACGGGGTGCAAGGACTTCTCGCTACTGATCCATGGGGTGATTCCTATATGGATGCGGTAGGAGAGTGCCTTCGGTTCATCCTGTTCCTGGGTGACTTGTATGGACGGATGTCTGACAGAGTATTTCCAAAGTGTCACGTACGTTGATTTCTCCAAACGTACGATAGTTGTTGGCGGAGATTTGCCGTTCTCTTAGCTTCCAGCTAGAGTATTTTTGTGGACGTTAATTAGTGATATCTGACGGATCTGACGATGTGGCATTCAAAGTGAATGATAACCAGGTGTTCAAATATAAATTCTGACCTCAAGCCTCATCAACCGGGAAATGACAAAAATCGGGCAGGCAGCATGGCTATGTGGGTCGCTCCCATTAGGGTGTATGATCACCTATCTAGAGGAAATCCTATTTGTTTCTTAAATCTATGTTTCGATGCTGTCCCTTTTCGGGAGACGGTTGCTGATCCCAACCGTCGGTGATATACATTCGATACTCTTAAGCGAAATGAGGGGTCGGTCATGTGAGGGCCGGGTTGCAAGAAGTTCTTGTTGAACCCAGTGTATTCGTCTCTAGAGATACACTATCGGCAGGTGGTCCCATACCTTGTCAAGTTGGAATCCAATCTCCAATAAGCGCCTGCGGTTTTGATTGTATACTATATATGTGGAGCGTGAGATGCAAGCGTTCCACTAGATTGTTATTTACTTGTATTTAGACATTATTATAATATCAGACAAGATATTGTTTTCAAAGATGGTTTGGGTTATCGTAAGGTAAAAACCGTCCGTATTTATGTGTGGATTTGGTCTTACGATTATCCTTTTCTTTTGAAAGATTTTGAACTTAAAAATCATGATTGGATGGTTCACCCTTATTACTGTGCGAGTTTATCTCACTCTGGTTCACCAGGCTGACCCGGTGTTTTGTAAATGCTCGGGTTAGACCGGGTTGTACAGGTTTAGGTTATCGACTGCTGTGAAGAGACGAGCTGGAACGGTCCAGACGTATGATATTACTAGTATTCCGCTGTGTATTGTATGAGGGCAGATTATCACTGTCCAGATGTTGATGTACTCTGATATTGTAAGTATTTTCAAAGTTCTCGGTAAAGATTTATTTCAGTATTATATTTTATTCCGCTGCGATGTGAGACTCTGTGTGTGGTTCTTCCTCTTCTTCTATTCTAATATTTCTTTCTTTCTTATCTCACCCTCTAACTTCTTTCTATTAATGATCTGGAATATTCGATGTCTGAATGGTCAACATGGTAGTTTGATGTTGATTTTCGGAGTCGAAAAACCCAGTTCGTTACAGTGGTATCAGAGCTGAAGGTTAAGTGATTACCTTGGCTCTGTGGCGTGACTCAGCAGAGATGGGGTTAGCAATACCCTAGATTGAGTTTTAGTGTATATATACGAGTGAACGTATTTGTAGATTTTATAAAAAAATTGTTTTATATTGTGGAGATTTATCGGTTGAGTTGTTTATGAGTTCTGATCGATCAGTTTGATCCATTGTATCGATAAGAGTTTATAAACACTCGAATATGATGGGTCGTCACGATATGTTTTAAAAGAGGGTAAGTGATATAAATTACCCAAATTATATTTTAATATAAAAGAAGGATATATATTTGAAATATTATAGTATATTGGATGTGTTGGTTGATTATAATTGAAAAAGTTATATAAATAACCAATTCAAATTCGTATAATATAAAAGCAGATTAGTTGAATCTGAATTAAATCAGAACTAGAATTAAAATGCTGAAACTGGGAAAAGTGTTCATAAAGGGATTTGAATTGAATATATGAGAATTTTAAAATCCTAGGAGATTTTAAATTGGTTACAAGCATCGTGAATGATATTTTGAAATAAATTTCAAAATGGAAATGTTTAGAACTGGTTTTGAAAGTGACATAGTATTGAACTCACTTCAATAGCTGGAAAATAGATTCCGATGATGATCCGGACATTATCGGTGTTAATTTTCGAGTTCTAAGTGACGGATTACTACCAAAAATCTTGTTTTGAACTGCTTTGAGAAAAAACAAGTTGTTTTGAATCCTGGAAAGAAATGCTTGATTTTTGAAAGAACTGAACTATTTAAAAACTCCCAGGGAAAGTGTTTGAACAAGAACAAGATTAAATCGAATTTGTGAAAGCAAATATGAATTGAATTGAAACCAATAAACTGGGAATTGAATCGAGATATAATATATCAAGTAGAATCCGATTTTGAATTTGTGAGACGGGAATCTGAAATGGTGCTGGACCGGTAAGTTAAGAGTTGGAATTGGTAATGGATGGAAATTGAGTTAAGAATGGTATTTGGATTGGACACGTGAAGGATTTGGTTATGAGGATAAAGTTGGAATTTTGTTCGGGAATGCATTTGTATATGGTGACAAGGTAGCAGACGGAGAGGATATAATGCTATGCCCGACAAAAAAGGTACACGTTTATTTTTATATGGATTTGGAGATTTATGAGCCTATTTGGCAAGCCGCTTGGCTGTTTCATTTTCTTTTGGATTGGAGAAGGCCTAGAAAGGCGAGTTGTGGTTGTACCGATTGAGCCGTACAGAGGAGGTGCTGGCAAAAATTTTCGGGAATTTAAGGTGTTAGAAAATTTTCGATATTTTTTTGAAAATATTTATTCACAGTATTGAATTGGTTTCTAATTTAATATAAAATTAGATTGGAAATAAATGAGTTTATAACATTCTTTCTTACCTTAGCAATTTCGAGGACGAAATTATTTTAAGGGGGGAAGAATGTAACGACCCGTGTTTTTGCACTCGAACATGTAATTTAATTTATTTATTTTAAATATTATATTTGGGAATATAATGGGTTTTATTATTTAATTCGTTATTTGAAACGATGTTTGAACGTTATATAATTTATATATAATATAAATCGAGCTTGAAATGGCGCTGCAGTTCGCAATATAGTGTTTTGAACTTCAACTGAGAATACAGGATTCGATATAAGTCGGATTTCTGTGAAACAAGACACGTTGGAACCGTATTGACGATAATTTTCATATGGAAGAGAAAAACCCATATTCCGTGTTATAGAGAGTAAGTTATGGCCAAATCAAATTTTGAAATAGTCGCTATGGAAATTCGTTATTAAATTATAGGCCTTTAAAATAGCCGTTTTGCAAACGGACTCTGTTTTCGACGAAATCAGTTTCATTAGAACCGTAACATTAAATTATTGTACGGTGGTGAGTGGCGTGGAAAACCGATGTCGTATGTGGTCACGGTAGCCATAAACGCTCGTTCAGTACAATTAAATTAATAAAGGGATATTAGAGTATAACTTGAGCAGACGATCAAATTAGGCCACGAAACCAGTTCCGTTGAGATCGTATCGTCGATTAGAGTCAGAATAGCTATATAGTTTGTTGTTTTTAGAGATCGAGAAATTTGGCATTAAAAAAGGTAGGGCGGTTCGCGGTAAAAACAGCCTACCGGGGCAACAGTCTCAGAATGCGACGAAATTAGTGCCGTTGGGTTCGTATCGAAAAGTTATTGTCGATGTTCGCAGTTTCAAGTTGATTTGATTTATCTAGTGACCGTGAAAAAATTAAACGCGTGTTTATTTCTGGTTTTATAAAGGAATTTTTTTCAAACGAAGTCGGAATTCGACGAAACTTGTCCCATTGGTTTCGAAATACCTTTTTACATCAAGATTAGTTTTTTTATCAGTAGACAGAGGTCGTTTGTGGTGGTTTCGGCATGTTACTTTGCGACGAAGTTTCAATAATATAATATACCCATATGAATACCAAGTAAATCCTATTTTGAGTAAAAACACTGATCTACGGTCAACGATTGAGCTGCCTCCTCATAGAAAATGAAAAACTAGATCCCTAGTCCTTTTCTCCAATTTTCAATTGATTTTCGTACCAAATTTGCTTATTCCTTGGTCTCCAATCTTATTAACCTTGCCGACAAAGCGTTGTGTCCCATCTTTTCTATCGCCGGCTACTCTACTGCATAGCTACACCCTAAGACAGCTTGGCTGCCAAGTAATTTTTCTAGTATAAATAATAACTCATATTTCATCTTCTCTTTTTGTTTCTCTCCAGCAACGAATGGAAAACCCAACTTTTCACTCCCAGTAAATTATGTAAACTACCCTCTTCTTTTATGACAAACCCAAACCCTCCCACCTAGATTATAACCCAGACCTCACTAAAATCAAAACAACAATGAAGCAGTGCGTCAGCTCGACGGTGGTGGCCGTGGGTCAGCTCGGCGGCGGTGGCATCGTTCATGGTGGAGAATAGGCGAGGCAGTGCTAGGGGGTTGCTCAGATGGTCGGAGTTGTGTGGCGTGAGTTCCTTTTTGGTCGCAAGAAGCTTGCGGGTACAGTAGTATGGTGGAAGGAGTGGTAGTTGTGCGGTGTGTCAAGTTCCCTGTAGTAAGCACCATTACACGTAAAGAGAGGGAAGGGGCATCAACGTGATGGGAAGTTGAGTGCCAGGCTTCATGCCGAACGAGGTATAGCAGAGAGGAAATAGAGGGAATCTAGTGTTAAGGGACGAACTGGGAATGAAGGGATGAAGGGTTCAAATGGGTACCCTTTGTTGAAACAGCAGTTATCATAAAGCAAAGAGGGATACGAGAAAGAAAGAAGTTTCACCGATCCTGGATTGAAAACGGTATGAGTAAGGATAGTATAATTGGTTTAAATCCTTCACTATGTTGTTTAGCATGCAGAGAGGAACGAGAAGAACTTATTCGGCCCAGGAAAAACGTATTTAGGGAAAAGGGAACATGGCCGTATTCGCCATTCAGCATTACAAAAAGTAATTATTAGTTTAACTAAGTGATAATTATAGCTATTTAAAACCGTTATATTCAAGATTTGTTTTAACTGTGTTCAGATGGATGTCAAGGGAATTAAAGAGGAGGATACCACCTTTGTTCGGAAGTCAGTTTGACGGAAGGAATTTACATAAGAAAGTGACTTAAGTTAAGTAACATAATTAAAGATCGATTAATATAAGTAATTAAAGAATTGGTTTAGTTATTTTATATGAACTAAATGGACAGTTTTCCCAGGCCTAGGATGGTCACCGGTACGAGAGGAACAAAACTATCAGCCGTTTTGCTTTTATAATAATGGAACACAACAAGCGGTGCCGGGATTGTATGAATGGGATCTACATCCTGGAACAGAAACGAGCGCAGTAGAACGCAGCTGGAAATCCCAGTTAAATTAAACGCAAGTTTAATTTAATCAAATCAGTTGTTATTATAACAACGCAACTCAAAGTGAGTTAAACTCACTCAGTTACCTTTTTTATATTTTATATAAATTGGGTATTTTTATTTTGTGTGCTCTGCTTGCCAATGGTTGACTGTTTTTCTAGTTATATATTTATCTGTGGATTTAACTGATGAAATTAAACTGTGTTTAATTTCAGTGAAATACCAAATCGTTATTTTTAACGATTGGTTCCCATAAAGGTAACTCACCTTGGTTGGTTACGTTTATTTATAAACATGTTTAAATGGTTGAATTGTTTGAATTGCGTGTGGTTGATGTTGAATGGTTGCTATTTAGTGTTATCAGTTAAAAAAAAAACTGAATGGTCTGATTTGAGATAACCATTTTGTATACAGGGAAGAACAGGTTGGAGGGATCCAACCGGATTCCTCAAATATATTATTTATTTCATATTTTCCCATATGAACTGTCCTGTTTGGTTGATTGATTATTGTTTTGGACTGGGAATTCAACCTGTGTTGTGTTTAAACCAGTGAGCGGTATTGGTTGAGTATTTAGCAGCGTATGGCCTATAAAATCAATCGTGTTATAAATATTGATTCACCGTCAGGTGAATCGATAAACATGAAATTAAAAAATTTATTTTTTAACTGGAGTTGGATTTTCAATATATTATTTTGAATAAAGGTTTATAAAAGAAAAGTAAATAAATAAATATTTTATTTATTTAAGACTTCGATTTGTTCTGATGTTAATCAGATTTACAATTATGAGCATAAGAAATAAGATGAATGGATAAACATTGATAATTGTTGTGTAAACAGCGATTTTAGCGCTGTAGTTATAATATATGTTTTGTAATCTAAACAGCGATTATAGCGCTGTTGTTTTGTAAATCTAAATAGTAATTATAACGCTATTATTATAACATATGTGCTATAAATTTCTTTGTTAAAATTAATGGATTTCCGAATCTAAAAGATGATTTGACGAAAGAATTAAATGGGAAATTGAATATAGTTATTCGAGATAGAATTAGCCAAACATAATTATTCGGCTAAGTTGCCATTTCGTACGACTGCTAGCGTAATTCGCAGGGCTGCAGATAGCCTACGGCGGTCGGATGTTTCCTGAGGGAATCAGGCGTAACCATTGTGATCGCTGTGATCTAGAGTCAAGCGAATGGGTTTAAGTCGAGTATTAGTTAATCAATTAGAGTTAATCGATTAGAGTTAAATCGAATTAGAAGTATTCAAATATCGTATTTTTGAATATTTGAAGGAGTTAGAAGTTTTAATTTAACAAAAGTAAATCAGTTTAGATAAAGGCCAAGTGGTGCTGAATACTGAACCAATGAACTCATTGGAGTGTCATGTTTGAAAACACTGTATATTTTGATAGTTAAAACACCAACTATCAAATCTGTCTAATGCGATTGTTGGTATGGAAAGACCGGGATCGAATTTATATTCGGAAACCATTCTGACCAACAAATACGTGAAGATATCAGAAGATGATCGAGGTGGAGCATTGAAGACCGTGGATTTTCATACACGGAAGAACCACTAATATTCTCTGCCTGACAAGCAGAGATAAGCTGTGATTCTGTCGTGGTTGGATCTACGGGGTGCAAGGACTTCTCGCTACTGATCCATGGGGTGATTCCTATATGGATGCGGTAGGAGAGTGCCTTCGGTTCATCCTGTTCCTGGGTGACTTGTATGGACGGATGTCTGACAGAGTATTTCCAAAGTGTCACGTACGTTGATTTCTCCAAACGTACGATAGTTGTTGGCGGAGATTTGCCGTTCTCTTAGCTTCCAGCTAGAGTATTTTTGTGGACGTTAATTAGTGACATCTGACGGATCTGACGATGTGGCATTCAAAGTGAATGATAACCAGGTGTTCAAAGATAAATTCTGACCTCAAGCCTCATCATCCGGGAAATGACAAAAATCGGGCAGGCAGCATGGCTATGTGGGTCGCTCCCATTAGGGTGTATGATCACCTATCTAGAGGAAATCCTATTTGTTTCTTAAATCTATGGTTCGATGCTGTCCCTTTTCGGGAGACGGTTGCTGATCCCAACCGTCGGTGATATACATTCGATACTCTCAAGCGAAATGAGGGGTCGGTCATGTGAGGGCCGGGTTGCAAGAAGTTCTTGTTGAACCCAGTGTATTCGTCTCTAGAGATACACTATCGGCAGGTGGTCCCATACCTTGTCAAGTTGGAATCCAATCTCCAATAAGCGCCTGCGGTTTTGATTGTATACTATATATGTGGAGCGTGAGATGCAAGCGTTCCACTAGATTGTTATTTACTTGTATTTAGACATTATTATAATATCAGACAAGATATTGTTTTCAAAGATGGTTTGGGTTATCGTAAGGTAAAAACCGTCCGTATTTATGTGTGGATTTGGTCTTACGATTATCCTTTTCTTTTGAAAGATTTTGAACTTAAAAATCATGATTGGATGGTTCACCCTTATTACTGTGCGAGTTTATCTCACTCTGGTTCACCAGACTGACCCGGTGTTTTGTAAATGCTCGGGTTAGACCGGGTTGTACAGGTTCAGGTTATCGACTGCTGTGAAGAGACGAGCTGGAACGGTCCAGACGTATGATATTACTAGTATTCCGCTGTGTATTGTATGAGGGCAGATTATCACTGTCCAGATGTTGATGTACTCTGATATTGTAAGTATTTTCAAAGTTCTCGGTAAAGATTTATTTCAGTATTATATTTTATTCCGCTGCGATGTGAGACTCTGTGTGTGGTTCTTCCTCTTCTTCTATTCTAATATTTCTTTCTTTCTTATCTCACCCTCTAACTTTTTTCTATTAATGATCTGGAATGTTCGATGTCTGAATGGTCAACATGGTAGTTTGATGTTGATTTTCGGAGTCGAAAAACCCAGTTCGTTACACCTTAGCTTCTTGGTCTCCGTCCCCAAGATACGAATCGGAGCTCTCCTCAAAGTTGCCTCTTTCTCTACTTCCACGTCTTCAAGAATGCTAGGTTCAACCACCTCAGCGGACTCATGTAGGCACTTTCGGAGATGCGAGACATGAAAGACATTATGCACTCCGGACAGCTTCTCGGGCAATTGCACTTTATAAGCCATCTTCCCAATTCTCTCTATGATAGGGAAGGGTCCTACGAACCTGGGTGCCAGCTTCCCAATTGCTCCGAAGCGAACCACATTACGCAAAGGAGAAACCTTCACGAAAACCATGTCTCCAACTTCGAACTCCAAATCTGTCCTTCGCTTATCAGCATAGGATTTCTGTCTATCTTGGGCCGCTTTCATCCGTCTTCTCACCAATTCAACTTTCTCAGATGTGTCTCGTATCATATTGGGCCCAAGTACAAGCTTATCTGTAGTCTCCCACCAACATGTAGGCGACTTGCACGGCCTCCCATATAAAGCTTCAAATGGTGCCATCCCTATGCTTGCTTGATAACTGTTATTATATGCAAACTCAACAAGAGGAAGATGGTCTTCCCAAGTACCACCAAAATCCAGAATACAAAGCCTTAACAGATCCTCGAGTACCCTATTCACCCTTTCGGTTTGACCGTCCGTCTGTGGGTGATAAGCAGTACTTAGATTCAACCTCATGCCCATGGCTTCTTGCAAGCTATTCCAGAACTGACTTGTAAAGATTGGGTCACGGTCACTGACTATACTAGAAGGGACTCCATGAAGTCTCACAATCTCACGAAGATATACAGACGCTAGCCAAGATGCGGTCCTCTTGCTCTTTACCGGAATGAAATGAGCACTCTTCGTAAGTCTGTCCACAATGACCCAAATGCTCGTATTCCCTTTCCTTGACCTTGGTAGCCCATCAATAAAATCCATGGAAATACTCTCCCACTTCCAAAGTGGAACGTCTAGAGGATGCAATAGCCCACCGGGCTTCTTCGACTCGGCCTTAACTTGCTGGCAAATGATACATCTAGAAACAAACTCTGCCACATCCTTCTTCATCCCAGGCCAAAAGAAAATACGCTTCATATCTTTATACATCTTATCTCCGCCTGTATGTATAGTCAACTTAGAGTGATGCGCTTCCTCAAGAATTTTTCTTACTAGATCTCCTACCACTGGAACACATAACCTTCCATCTCTCCTCAGCCAACCCTTGTCATCAATAGAATATCGAGCGAGATGACTAGACGTCTCTCCTCGAATCAGCTTATCCATAATCTCAACTATCTGAGGGTCTTCTTTCTGCGAAGCCCCAACTTGATCAAGAAGGGTAGGTCTGAGTTCCAGAGATGCTATGAACCGGTCATCGACTCAATTGCCAAAGAGAAATCAAAGGTTGCCACATACTCTAAATTCTTCATCTCAACGAATAGAGGACTTAGGGTCAACCTCTTTCTGCTTAGTGCATCAGCCACAACATTACCCTTGCCAGGGGTATAAGCTATCTCGAAGTCATATGATGCCAAGAATTCCATCCACCTTTGCTGCCTAAGATTCAGATCTTTCTGCGAGAAGAGATACTTGAGTGATTTGTGATCAGTATACAACTCAAACCTTTCGCCTAAAAGATAGTGGCGCCAGGACTTGAGTGCAAAGACAATCGCCGCTAACTCCAAGTCATGAGTGGGGTAGTTCTTCTCATGAACTTTAAGTTGCCTACCCCCATAACATATCACTCTTCTCTCCTGCACCAGAACAGCGCCTAACCCCGTGCCACATGCATCGGTATACACGGTAAACATTTTACCGCCATCGGGTAATGCCAAAACTGGAGCTGTGGTAAGGGCCCTTTTGAGCCTTTGAAAAGCAAGCTCACACTCTAAGTCCCATGCAAAGACTAAGTTCTTCTTCGTCAATCTAGTGAGAGGGGCCGAAATCTTAGCGAAGTCTCTAATGAACTTCCTATAGTAGCCTGCCAGACCGAGAAAGCTTCGCACTTCGGTTGCATTCCTAGGAGTCTTCCAGTCTTGAACTGCAACCACTTTCGCGGGATCCACAGCTATACCCTGCTTAGAAACTATATGCCCAAGAAATCGGACTTCTTTTCTCCAAAAGTGGCATTTGGAGAACTTGACTTTCAACTGATGGCCTCTAAGCGTATCCATCACTTCCTTGAGGTGTCTAGCATGTTCTTCCTCGTCTTTTGAAAAGATCAGAATATCATCCACGAAGACAACCACAAACTTGTTAAGGAACTCCCTGAACACCCTACTCATCAAATCTACGAAGTAGGCGGGTGCATTAGTCAGGCCGAATGGCATGACAAGCCATTCAAAGAATCCGTCTGGAGTCCTAAATGCAGTCTTATCAATGCTGTCTTCGGCCACTCTAAGCTGATGAAATCCGGTGGCTAAATCAAGCTGAGAGAAAATAGAAGCACCAACAAGCTGGTCGAAGAGGTCATCTATCCTCGGTAATGGATGCCTATTCTTCTTGGTCAGCTTGTTCAACTCTCGATAATCAACACATAGACGAAGCGAGCCGTCCGCCTTAGTAGCGAACACTACAGGAGCACCCCATTCAGAAACGCTTCGCCTAATAAAATTCTTCTCAAGTAGCTCCTTGATTTGCTTACTGAGCTCTCTCCTTTCACGCGGGGCCATGTGCCTAACTGGTAAGGAGACTGGCTTAGCATTATCAACCAGATAAATGCGGAAATCTATCTCTCGCTTAGGGGGTAACCCCTTAACTTCTTCAAAGACATCAGGGTATTCTCGAACCACCCTTACAGATTGCAGATCATCGATGGACGAGTCAAGAGATTCAAGATAACATAGCATGACGGGATCTAGCGGGTTGCAAGAAATCTCTAGGGTATTACCCAGGTGAGTCATGAGTCTCACCACCCTATGCTCACAATCGAGAATGGCTCCATAGCGGGACAACCAATCCATGCCCAAGATCAACCCGTATCCCGTGAACCCGAGAACATAAGCATCACACGAGAATTCTACGGTCAAGATAGAAATCCTCAAATCCATACAGATCATAGATAAATGGGCTGAACCCCCAATCGGATTTGAAACACTAACGGGATCCTCAACAAGACTAGTACTTAGGTGCAAACTTCCAACAACATCAGAAGAAATAAAGGTATGCGATGCGCCAGAATCAAACAAAGTGCGAACAGGAAAACCAGAAATATAAACAAGACTTTCCACAGAAATAGTACCTCGGTCCTGAACTGGAGTGGTGTTGAGAGCATGCACTTGCCCTCCAGATGAACCTGCGCGCTGAGTTTGTCCATGCCCCTGCTTCTTAGGGCAATCCTTGCTAAAATGTCCCGTCTCTCCACAATGAAAGCATCCACCCAATTTCATTCTCTTCTTCCTACAGTCCTTGGCCACGTGCCCAACAATCCCACAGAAGTGGCACTTTCTTGTGTCCTTTGCCTTGTTCTTGTTGCCCTTGTTGTTCTTGTTGTTCTTGTTGTTCTGATTACTCTGATTCCCTCCCCACTTGGAGTCTGTCTTCTTAGGCTGAGTCTCATTGGGCTTGACTTTTTTCTTCCCATTCTTATCCTCTCCCTGCAGCAATGCCATGTCTACTAGGCTCTCGAAAGTGGCCCCCATGGGTATGTGTGACATGGCTAGACCTTGTAATGGCTCATTTAACCCTCGTGCAAAACGTAGAGCCTTCTTCTCGGGAGTATTGACCATGTCCAAACCGAATCGGGCAAGCTGGTTGAACTTATTCACATATTCTCTCACCGTCATGTCTCCTTGCTTCAAGGCTATGAACTTCTCTAGTTGCAAATTTGCCTCCGCAGACGATAAAAACTTAAGCCCAAACCTTGCCCTAAAGTCAGCCCAGGTTTCTACGGGCCTAGTAGCACTGGTGACTCCCACCAATAAGAAGCTTCCTCCTTTAGTAGCCAAACCGCCAACAGGACCTTTCTACGGTCCTCTATATCAAAGATGGAAAAGAGATCTTCGGTCTCCTTCAACCAATTTCTTGCTTCCACAAAAGTCTCCGTCCCAATAAATTTTTTGCCACCCATTGCCTTGAAGTCCTTGCAAACCTTGGCGAAATCGGCTTGTGGTTGCTGAGGAGGAGGAGGAGGGGGTGGAACCTCAGTGATAGTGGGAGTGGTTGCTGGACCTGCATTGTTGGCCCTAGCTTCCAAGTATCTCCGGAACCATCCGGGAATGGTGACTCCCTCAGGAAGATTGAGATCGACCATGCTAAAAAAAAAAGGAAAAGATAGATTTAGAACGAGGAAACGAAGGATAGTGCTTATGGCTCTTGGGGGATAGCCTTTCAAAACAAACTAGACTTTTCTTTGGAAAATACTTAATTGGTTTTGAAAATAGCTTTTAAAAGTAACTTTAAAACCCTTTTTGCTCCAATCTTGTAAACCTTATGCTCTGATACCAAATGTAACACCCCACCTCCGCCAGTGCCACTCTTGCAAGGGCACTGACTTTGGAGGGGTGTTTAAACAAGGTAAACATGCATGCAGATATCACAAGACAGAACATATAAGTAAAAAACAGAGTAAATATAGCAGCGGATAAAAACTAGCATATCAAAACCATAAGTTAAGTTACAACACAGTACTTGATCATTATTTTCCATAAACAAAGTCTAGAAACATAAAACTGGAAACTGGAAAGGAAAACATAAAGTAGCTATCCCCAAGGTAGGAAACCATAGCGAGCTCAAGTCCAAAGCATACGTGAGCTATCCAGGAAAAGCAGCTAAGATCCAAGCTAAGTACTGGTATTCCCGCCCTGTAAACCTGGGGGGGGGGGAAACGAAAGAAAAGAGGCGAAAGAAAATGGGTCAGTCAAAAGACTGGTAAGTCCTACCTACTATTGTACAACAACTAATAAAGTTAACTGTATATGTAAACAAGGATGAGTCATAGGATGATAACTGGCATGGAAAAAGTCAACAAGATAGATCAAGTGTGGCACCGCATATACAAGGTTGAGGTTTGCACCAAGTGTACTAGTATCACAAGTCATGTCAAGTGTAAACAAGAAGTGATCCCCAGGCCCAAGTTTGGCCCAACATCATGAATGACCTAAACCAAGGTCCAACTAGCACGGTCTAGTCGATCGGCTCTCCTAAAGCCTAACTCGTCAAGTGTCGGTGTCATACGGCCCAACTACGAAGTGTAGCTAAACTGTGCTAGGTCCACCCTAGGGTGTATCAAGTCCTAGGGTGTCAACCACTGACACAAACCAAGCACGCACAGTTTAAACCTACTGGTGCCCGTGCCTGCTTTTTCAACTCCGGACCATGTGCACGACCATGGCCCGCCTGAACCTACACCGGCGCACCTACACAGCCGTCGTCTTGGTCGCTTACATGTCATCCCAGTAATCGTGCCCCAACCCTAGCCTAGTCCCTAGGGTATCATGATACATCCAAGAGGGTTACTGGTGCAAAGGACCACGTAACTAGGGTTTCCTTAATGGGTTAAACGTGGTTAACCCAACTCATCTAAGTACCAAGTTGGTTAAGTGTACCCAAGGTTCATGACTTAACCCTACCAACCCATCGTGTTTAATTGGTTAAGTATTCAAGCGGTCCATGACTTAACCCTACCATGTGGCATTAATTAATTTAATGCACCCAACCTCTCACATTAGACCTTGTTGTGGTTACTAGTTAGGCCGGGCGGGTCCGGGTAGGTTTACACCACAACTTAGTCTAACCTCGGGTCTCACGTGCAACATGACCAACTACTCACATTGGGTCCTATTGCTTGTAGCCACTAGTTAAGCCGGTCGGTTCCGGGTAGGTTTATGCTACAAGCTCAACCCAACCTCGAGTTGGCCATTCTCATGTTTTCTAAGTGTCATGTCCATCACATTACAAGTTTTCAAGCAATTGGGTAGACCTAACTTAATAGGTAAATTCCCAATGGGTAGACCTAACTTAATAGGTAAATTCCCAAGCTTATGTTTTTATGTCTTTTAAGTTTACCCAATCCCAAACGCAATCCCATCGCTTACATATCGCAATAGCGCATAAAGGATAGAAAGAGGGAACTTGGCATAATCATGACATAGAGGGGTTGGAGCCACAAGTTAAACATGGTGGCATGAGACAAAGATGTGATCATAAACTTGCATATCATGTTATCAACTTGCAAAATATTCATAAGCATGCATAACATCATTTTAACTTGCATAGTGTTCATATGCATGCATAACAAGGTTTCAACTTGCATAAGGTTCATATGCATGCCTAACATGGTTTCAACTTACATAAGGTTCATATGCATGCATAACATGGTTTCAACTTGCATAAGGTTCATATGCATGCATAACATCAAACTTGGCAAATAGGTGGAACATGGCCATAGATAGCATGAGATAAGGGCTAGTAACATGCATATAACATTATATGCATGTTAATGCAAGGGTTATGAGAGTTTCAAAGTTGCATTATGCAACATTTCCAACCAAAGATCATATCTTTCTATGCATAAAGCCAAGGTAATGACTTTACTAACATGCATAGAGTAATCTTATGCATAAAATCATAAGATCAAAGCACATATCATGATTAACCCCAAACTCAAACTTGAAACATAACATATTAACTTCATAGTTAAAATACAAGAGTAGAAATAGGCTTACAATGCTATGAAGACTCAAATGAGTATAGCAAATGTAAGAAACCCCTTATGCAACAAATTAAAACCCCAAAATGCAAGCAAACTTGATCAAGACTCCTCCTTTATGATGCCAATAGAGAAACAAGACTTTAATGCAAGCTAAAGAGGATCATACAAGCCTAAATACACTTGTATGCATGGAAATCTCTTAGAAATTTGATTTAGGAATTTATGAAGAGAGTGGAGGCCATGAGAGGATTGATTTTGCCATAGTTTAGTTGTAGGATAGATTAATGATGATTTAGGGTAGGTTAGGGCCTTATTTATAGATTAGGCAAGTGTTTTAGGCCATAGGATTAACCCTAGGATAGATCCCAGCCCTCAAAAATCGTCACAAGCCTCCAAAACAAGACCAAGGGCCAAAACAGGTGCACCAAGCCAGCCAGGGTCAAGCCAGAAGGCTGTGCAGGTTTCTGGCTCGACACGGGCGCACTTCCCAAGTGCGCCAGTGTATTTTTGTGCTGGCGCACTTCCCAAGTGCGCCAGTGCATTCTGGCTTGTTTTCGGTTTTTCTGCCTAACTTCGTTCGTCCATATCTTCTTCTTACGGACTCCGATTTTCGAAAACTCGGACTCTATTTCGCGTATTTTTCCGAGACGAACGCAATGGCATAGCCCGTTTCCCTTGATTCAGATATTAGAATTAAATTCTGCCTCAATTTATGTTATAACAAGTTATTGAAAATACGGGTTGTTACACAAACCCCATTAGTGGTTCGGCTCATTTATCTTTGATTTGTTGAGGTTTGAGGATATCCGTGTTAGGCGTTGAATTTGAATGCGATGCATATGTGCTCGGGTTTATAGGCTATGTGTTGATTCTAGGAGTGGATTGGCTAACCATGTATGGTGCCATTCTAGATTGTGAGAAGAGGATCGTTAGGCTTAACCCTCGAGATTTCTTGTGACCCTCAAGGGTCTGTTATGCTGAGTTTCCCAGAGTCTCTTGATGCATCTATTGATGATCTACAATCTATTCCAGTAGTCCGAGATTATTCCAATATCTTAAATGAGGTTAGAGGTTTACCCCCAAGGCACGAGATCGACTTCCGCATATAGTTGGTGGACAATGCAAAGCCAGTTGCATTGCCTGTATGCCCCATGGCTCCAAGAGAAAGGAAGGAGCTTAGGAAACAAGTAGGGGAGCTGCTTGAAAAAGGATTTATTAGGCGAAGCATATCTGAATGTGGTGTTGCAGTAGTGTTCGCAACTAAAGCGGACAGTTTGCTTCGTTTGTGTGTAGACTACAAAGAGTTGAACAAACTTACTAAGAAGAACAAGCACCCACCCCCGAGGAGAGGCGATTTGTTTGGTCAACTGGTTGGCGCGTCAGTATTCTCCCAGTTAGACTTAGCCACATGGTTTCATCAGTTGAGAGTGGCCGAGGACAGTATAGATAAAACTGCCTTTAGGACTCCAAATGGTTTCTTTGAATGGCTCGTTATGCCTTTTGGGCTGACGAACGCAACCGCTTATTTTGTTGATTTAATGAGTAGGGTGTTCCGGGAGTTCCTAAATAAATTCGTCGTGGTCTTTGTTGATGATATCTTGATGTTCTCAAAGAGTGAGGAAGAACATGCCTTGCATATAAGTGAAGTTTTGAAAACTCTGCGAGCACATCAGATGAAGGCGAAATTCTCCAAATGCCACTTTTAGAGAAAAGAGGTGAGATTCTTAGAGCATGTGGTTTCTAAGAAAGGGATAGCAGTAGATCCCGCATAGGTAGTAGCGGTCCAAGACTGGCATATCCCAAAGAATGCAATGGAGATGAGAAGCTTTTTGGGTTTGGCAGGCTATTATAGGAAGTTCGTTAAGGACTTCGCAAAGATATCAGCTCCACTCACCAGGCTGACAAAGAAGAATATGATGTTCGCATGGGATATAGATTGTGACGTTTCTTTCCAACGATTAAAGAGGGCTTCGACAACGGCCCCAATCTTGACCTTGACTGATGGGAATAAAGTGTTTACAGTTTACACTGATGCATGTGGTACGGGTCTTGGTGCAGTTTTGATGCAAGAAGGAAGGGTAGTATGTTAGGGAGGCATACAATAAAGGGTTCATAAGAAGAATTACCCTTCCCATGATCTAGAGCTAGCTTCCATAGTATTTGCGCTTAAGACTTGGTGCCTTTATTTGCTTGAGAAAAGTTTGAATTGTATACTAATCATAAATCACTCAAGTACTTGTTCTTGTAGAAAGATCTTAATTTGAGGCAGCAAAGGTGGATGGAATTCTTAGCGTCTTACGACTTTAAGATTGCTTATACCCCTGGCAAGGGTAATGCAGTGGTAGACACACTAAGTAGGTGGAGGATGGTCTTATGTCCTTTGTTTGTGTAAAGGAAGAGCTTGGAGTTTATATCAACCTTTGAATTTAGACCCTCCATCGAACTTTTGCCTGGCTTATTAGCCATACTGGAGATACAACCTACTCTTGTGGACCAAATAGGAGCTTCGCAGCGAGAGGATCTACAGATTTTAGACATCGTGGATAGGATCAGTAAAGGGGAGACTTCTTGTCACCTCAATAGATATTCAATTGACAATAAAGGGTGGTTGCGACGAGATGGAAGGCTTTGTGTTCCTCGAATTGGGAGCTTGTTAAAGAAAGTCCTTGAGGAAGCCCATATTCTAAGTTGACTATCCATCCAGGCGGTGATAAAATGTACAAGGATATGAAGAAGGTTTTCTTTTTGGCTGGGATGAAAAAAGATGTGAAGGAGTTTGTTTCTCAATGTCTGGTTTGCCAGCAAGTCAAAGCTGAGAAAAATAAGACCGGTGGTTTACTCCATCCTTTGGAGGTCCATAATGGAAGTGGGAGAGCGTCTCCATAAATTTCATAGATGGCTTGCCCAGATCAAAGAAAGGCAACACCAGAATTAGGGTAGTAGTGGATAGACTTACTAAAAGCACCCATTTCAGTCCCGTTAAGAGCAAGAGGACGGCAACATGGTTGGCGACAATTTATGTTCGTAAGATAGTCCATCTTCATGGAATACCTTCTAGCATCGTAAGCGATCGTGACCCCATCTTTACTAGTGAATTTTGGAGGAGCTTGCAAGAAGCATTAGGTGCACATTTATTAAGCACTGCTTATCATCCTCAGATTGATAGACAGACAGAGAGTGTGAATAGAGTACTAGAGGATCTTTTAAGGCTGTGTATCCTTGACTTCGAAGGGACTTGGGAGGAGCATCATCCTTTAGTAGAATTTGCCTACAACAATAGTTATCAAGCTAGTATTGGCATAGGACCCTTCAAAGAATTATACGGACAACCCTGTAGATCACCAACTTGTTGGTGGGACTCTACAGAAAGGCTATTTCTTGGACCAGATATGGTTAGAGGAAGGTCCAAGAAGATTGATCTCATTGGGCGGCGAATGAAGACTGCACAAGATAGGAAAAAGTCCTATGCAGACAGGAGAAGGACTGACATCGATTTTGAAGTGGGAGACATGGTTTTCATCATAGTATCTCCTTTAAGGAATGTGGTTCGCTTTGGGTCTGTAGGGAAATTGGCACCAAGATTTGTAGGACCATTTCCCATAATAGAAAGGATCAGCCAAATGGCCTATAGAGTAAAGCTACCCGAGAGACTATCTGGCGTTCATGATGTTTTCCATGTTTCTCATTTGCGGAAGTGCTTACATGATACCGCAGAAGTTGTAGAGCCAAGTGTATTGGAGGAAGTGGAAGTGGAGCGAGAGGCGATGGTTGGACGAGTTTCAACGCGTATTCTTGGATCGGAAGTTAAGAAGCTACACAATAAAGAAATCAAATTGGTAAAGGTTCAGTGGGGAGATAGCCTGGAGGATGCAACTTGGGAGACTGTAGATATAATTCGTTCTTTGTACCCTTTTCTTTTCGAGGGTATGTTCTTAACTTCTTTTCCAAAACTTTTATTTATCTTGTTCCTATCATTTAAGCATGTCCTATCGATCGAATTCTTCGACCTTTAGGTAAGAGTCCCATGATTGTAAACATATGTTTGAGACATGTTATGTTTGATGGATGTAAGTGGATGCAAGTGTTTGCTAGTGGTTGCTCGTGGATGCATATACACATATTAGGCACTAGATCGGCTCAATCACTTTCATATTGCATATGGATGTGTGTGCGTTTTTTTGTGTGGATGAAAATGGATATATCATCATATGGGTGTTGCATTTGGACGAATGATTGTGCAATCATATAGAACTTACATGTTATACTAGGATGATTGCATACATGTTGGATTCATGACACTAACATACATTGCAATAAGGAGATCAACTGAATCAGTAGATCGCCTGATATTCACATTAGCATTAGGACATGTACACACACCTTTGCATATGTTCATATAAGCATTAGAAATCCTCTAAGGACAATGGATGCCTGTGATTGGTGGATGAGTAAATGGATGTGGATGGTAGGACGCATTCTTCTTAACCTGGAGATTTCGGGGACGAAATCCTTTGAGTAGTTGAGAATGTAACACCCCGAAATTTTAACAATACTAAAGAGGGTAAATTAAAGAATAATTGATTTAATACTCATAATTAAGGTAAAAGTACTGCACCATTGCGTCCGTCTCGAAATTCTGATCAAGATAGACATTTGGTTTGCGTAAAATGGACAAAGTATGAAGAAGTTATATGGGTTTGAAGTTTGTATATGCACAGAATATATATATATATCCAGATTCAGTTCAAAAATAAAAAATTTGGAGAGCCCCAAAGTTCCCGCTCTAAGGGGTCGACCCCCTAGGGGGCATTGACACAAGGGGCCGACCGCCAAGAAGGGGTGTCGACACCGGGGTCGACACCCATAGGGCTAAGGTGGTAGTCAGTTTTCTGGGGCTGGCAGCTATATATACAGGCTCATTTCTCTTGTTTTCCCCACTGGAAATCAATGGAGGCCAAATGCTGTCAGTTTTTGGACTAAGTCAGACCCTTTTCTTCTTCTGCAATTAGATATTTGAGATTCAAGTTGTAATAACCCGAAAATCTGGGCCAGTTTAAAATTTTTATTTTGGCAATTTTAGCAAATTTTGATTATTTAAAATGAATTATTTTAAATAATATCGACGAGAAATTTGTTTTGAATAGAATTCGAATGTATATATTATATAGATCATCGTTAGAATATAAATATTTATTTATATTTATAAAAGGAATTGAAAATGGCGCGGTAGTTCGATAATTCGATTTCAAACTTCAATTGAATGTAGCGGGTGCAAAATAAACCAAATTTTAGTGAAACCAAAAATATTAGAATTTAATTGGGAATATCTTTCCAACGAATCCGAAAAATTGAAATTTCATAGCGGGAACCAAAAGATATGTCCAAATGAAAATTCAGAATAGTCGCCATGGAATTCAGGCCCTTAAAAATGGGAATTTTGCAAACGACCTCGGATTTCGACAAAACCACTTTTGTTGGGTCCGTGGTGTAAAGTTATTGCTAGATTCCAATTTTCATAATTTTTCGAATCAATATGTGAGCGTGGCGAAGGAAAACGCTTTTGACCACTTTTAGTTGATTTTAATCGACTGGAAAATGGTTATTTTTCAAACGGTCTCAGAATTCGACGAAATTAGTTTTGTTATGACCGTATCGACAATACGAAGCTAGAAAACATTTTTCTGTAATTTTTCGAGGCTGTATGTGACCCCGGTAAATTGAAATGCGCATTCAAATTCAATACATAGAGTTATATGTTGATTTTGACGGAAACTGATCGAAATGATCAAATCAGCTCACGATACATATCCCATTGTGTTCGGAATGGGGGTAATTAGCTAAGGGCAACAGTCGTTGGGTTTGAATCGGGTTCGAAATTGAAAGTCAACGTTAAACAAGAATTAAATTAAATTAAATAATAAATAATTATATTATCACCCCCCTTTCTCACTTTCTCTCTCCCCGTCAGTTAGGTTTAGAATAAAAAATAAAAAATAAAAACAAATCGCGCCCATCTGGACACCGCCGCTCCGCCCCATCGATCCACCACCCCAAGGCGGTGCCGCGCCTGGCGCGAGACTCCCCCTTCCTCCGCCTCCCACCCCTCAGTCGATCGCCCTCCCTCCTCGTTCCTCTTCAAGCTGAAAACTGCAACCCTCAAGGACGGAGACCACCGCGAGCTCGAGGAGCGCCGCTGCCCTGTGGAGCACCCCGCCGACACCTCCGACTGCGTGCGCCCTGACAGCACCCCCGCGAGCCTTTTTCCCTAATTCAATGTAAACCCAAATTTTTGTAAGTCTTTATTCCTTTACTGATTTTCATTCCAAGCTGAATATATTGATTTTGATTATCAATATATATGATTCTTCGATTTAAAGATAGATGATTTTTCATTTAGGAAATATATGATTTTTCACTATAATAAATATACGGTTTTTTGTTATACAAATATATGATTTTTCATTATAGTAAATATTTGATTTTTTAAGCGTAGAAAGGTTTGATTTTTTTGAGCATAGAAAGTTTAGATTTTTAGCTAAGGAAGGTTGTTATTTTAAGCGAAATAAAAATAGAATTTTATCCATATGAGGCAATAGTAAAAATTGGATTTTTATATATTGAATAGCGAAGTAAAAATTCAATTTTTATATATTGAATAGCGAAGTAAAAATTCGATTTTTATATATTGAATAGTAAAGTTCAAATTCAATTTTTATATATTGAATAGCGAAGTAAAAATTCAATTTTTATATATTGAATAGCGAAGTAAAAATTCGATTTTTATATATTGAATAGCAAAGTAAAAATTCGATTTTTATATATTAAATAGCAAAGTAAAAATTCGATTTTTATATATTGAATAGCAAAGTAAAAATTCGATTTTTATATATTGAATAGCGAAGTAAAAAATCGATTTTTATATATTGAATAGCGAAGTAAAAATTCGATTTTTATATATTGAATAGCAAAGTAAAAATTCGATTTTTATATATTGAATAGCGAAGTAAAAAATTCGATTTTTATATATTGAATAGCCAAGTAAAAAATTCGATTTTTATATATTGAATAGCGAAGTAAAAAATTCGATTTTTATATATTAAATAGCAAAGTAAAAAATTCGATTTTTATATATTGAATAGCGAAGTAAAAAAATTCGATTTTTATATATTGAATAGTAAAGTAAAAAAAATCGATTTTTATATATTGAATAGTAAAGTAAAAATTCAATTTTTATATATTGAATAGCGAAGTAAAAATTCAATTTTTATATACTGAATAGCGAAGTAAAAATTTGATTTTTATATATTGAATAGCGAAGTAAAAATTCGATTTTTATATATTGAATAGCAAAGTAAAATTTTGATTTTTATATATTGAATTGCGAAGTAAAAATTCGATTTTTATATATTGAATAGCAAAATAAAAATTGGATTTTTATATAGTGAATAGCAAAGTAAAAATTCAATTTTTATATATTGAATAGCGAAGTAAAAAATTCGATTTTTATATATTGAATAGCAAAGTAAAAATTCGATTTTTATATATTGAATAACAAAGTAAAAATTCGATTTTTATATATTGAATAGCGAAATAAAAATTCGGTTTTTATATATTGAATAGCAAAGTAAAAATTCGATTTTTATATATTGAATAGCGAAGTAAAAAATTCGATTTTTATATATTGAATAGCGAAGTAAAAAATTCGATTTTTATATATTGAATAGCAAAGTAAAAATTCGATTTTTATATATTGAATAGCAAAGTAAATATTCGATTTTTATATATTGAATAGCAAAGTAAAAATTCGATTTTTATATATTGAATAGCAAAGTAAAAATTCGATTTTTATAAATTGAATAGCAAAGTAAAAATTCGATTTATATATATTGAGTAGCAAAGTAAAAAATTCGATTTTTATATATTGAATAGCAAAGTAAAAATTCGATTTTTAAAATTCGATTTTTATATATTGAATAGCAAAGTAAAAAATTCGATTTTTATATATTGAATAGCAAAGTAAAAATTCAATTTTTATATATTGAATAGCGAAGTAAAAAATTCGATTTTTATATATTGAATAGCGAAGTAAAAAATTCGATTTTTATATATTGAATAGCGAAGTAAAAATTCTATTTTTATATATTGAATAGCGAAGTAAAAAATTCTATTTTTATATATTGAATAGCAAAGTAAAAATTCGATTTTTATATAGTGAATAGCAAAGTAAAAATTCGATTTTTATATATTGAATAGCAAAGTAAAAATTCGATTTTTATATATTGAATAGTGAAGTAAAAATTCGATTTTTATATATTGAATAGCAAAGTAAAAATTCGATTTTTATATATTGAATAGCAAAGTAAAAATTCGATTTTTATATATTGAATAGCGAAGTAAAAATTCGATTTTTATCAATTAAATAGCGAAGTAAAAATTCGATTTTTATATATTGAGTAGCAAAGTAAAAATTCGATTTTTATATATCGAATAGCGAAGTAAAAATGTGATTTTTATATATGTAGTGAATACGGGCAAAGAAAGTGACAAGAGGCAAGAACGGCGAAGATTTCTACATAAGAAGAGTCGTGGGATTGGATTAGCTAATCTGTGAGAATTTCTCACTCTTTAATTTAAATTTCTAGTTATATATATATACTGGGATGCAGACGGTGTTTAGTAGCACCCGACACCCGTCGTCCACAGACCATGGACGGCTTGTATGCTTATTTGGTATGATTTTGATGTGTAGTTGATTGTGTGATGTGATGTGAAATGAAATAAAATATTTATATAGCTAAAAATAATTTACAGTTAAAAATAGAATTTTTAACGTGTATATGAAATGAAATAAATAAATATAAACAAATCGGACGATTTTTTTATATACACACATTTGACTGATATTGATTGGGACGATAAATTTTACACATCGCCCAACTGCACAAATAAAATCTGTGTTTGATTGTTTGAAACCCCACACGGGTATTGGGATGATATATGACATACACTAATCCCAATAGTTAGTTGTATGTCGATCGATTGATTGACAGACTGTTATGAGCGTTAAATATTTATATTTGATGCTTATACAGTGTAGAATGCACTTTGGATGATGGTTGATTATTCATCGTTGCTATTGTATACATGTATTGTAGAAAATCCATATAATTAACATTATATGGTAATTGATTGGGCCTCATTCCAATATTTGAATAGAATATTTGAAAATAGAAATATTTGAATAGAATATTTTAAAATAGAAATATTAGACATAGAAATATTTGAGAAAGAAATATTTGAAATAGAATATTGGAAAATAGAAATATATGAAGCCGTGTTGATTGGATTGACGCCATTTTGAAGTGAACGATATTTATATCGATTTTATTCAAATTGAAATGAATATTAAATTGAATTGAAATTAGAATTAAATTGGATTGATTTAAAATTCGAATTAAATTATATTGATTCGAAATTCGAAATAAACGGAAGTGATTTGAAATTCGAATAGAATTGAAATTCGAATTAAATTGAACTAGAATGGAAATCGTTTTGAATTGAAATTGAATAGAAATGAATTCGAATTGAAATTGAATAGAATTGAATACGAATCGAAATTTAATTGAAAACGAATCGAAATTGAATTAAAAATCGATTTGAATTGAAATCGATTTGAAGTGAATTTAAAACGAATTTATATAGAGATATTCAATTTTAATTTGAAATTGAATATGAAGTTGGAACCGTTTTGAAAATGAATTTAAAAACGATTTATAAAGCACGTTTTGGATTGAAATCGACGAAGTATATTATATATATATATATAATATAATGGCCTGAGTAGAACGCGCCGCGCCGCGGCAGTTCGCGAATTTCGACCATTGACTTCGAACGGATATTGCGGGAGATCCTACCGTCAGATTCTCCTAAAACCGGAACCGTTGGGTTCGTATCGAAAAGAGTTTTCTAACGAATATTAGAAATTAGAAATCTAACGGTTGGATTTGGAATTATGTCCAAATCAAATTTGGAAAAGGTAGCTGTAAGTGCAGTTCGATGGCCGTTGATGGAAATCGACTGTACGGGCCTTGATAAAATTATTAAAAATATCAATAATTAGTGTAAAATCATAAGAAATGGTTTGGGAAGAATCGGGATGAAAAACTCCATATTTGAAAAGATAAAAATAGTTTTTTATCGAAATGAACTAGTTTTAAACTAGAATAGTAATTTATTTATTTTTTTAAAATAAATAAAGTGAGTTTGAAATGGTTTTGAAAATAACCAGAATTTCCAATGATTGCATTGGAATGGATTTGAATCGAAATTGTCTTCGGAATATTTCGATGTTGGATTTCGTGATTATACAGATGTTGTTATGGAAATTTGAAAGTTATAGATATACATATATATCGTTATTTCCAATACGATATTTGTTGGTCGTAGAATTTGATATTGAATATAAGCCGATATATTTTCTATTCAGAGCCTTGTATTTAATATCAAATGTGATTTGGGTTTGTCGTGAATGGTGTCTTGACTAACACTGTTCTTGAACCCAGTTGAGAAAAGATTAAATCTTTTTATTTGAATTTAATGAAGTGTACCAATTAAATAATATTTAATTGAATTGATATTGATTTTTCGGTTTATCGTGGACAGTGTTTTAAATAACACTCGTTCTTTAACCCGATAATTAATGGAATGTGGTTTTGGGTTTATCGTGAACCGTGTTTTAAATGACACCGATTCTTTAACCCAGTTAACGATTAAAACTAAGTGGAGTTTTAATGAAACTTTAATTAGATTGAAAAGATCGAGAATGGAGTATCACCAGTTCTACGCCAGGCGATAGTTAAATCTTTAATTAGATTTGAACGAGAAATGGTAATTGAATTTACCGATAACACCGTGGTGTTAGATATGAAGTATTACCAGTTTTACTTCATGGGATGAATAGGTTGGGATTGGGAAATTAAAAAAATGATTACTTCAGTAAGGTTCGTTAATCCCGACTAGTTGAATCGAAATTCAAAAGAAGATTAAAGAATAAATTCAAGGAATTTATTGTTGATAAAATTAATGGGAATCTTTCCCTATGAATGTGAAATTTAGAAACTAACTGTCGGTTAGCTAAGCAGAATGGTTTTCTGGATATTGATCTGATGTTGGTTTCGGCCTTTGGGGTTAATATTTGGGGAATTATTCTCTTGATTAATTTACGGTTAGTGACTGATGAATTGGAATGAGGCGTATGTTGTGTTTGTGTAACACTTATTTAAAATATACGTGAGTTATTCAGAAAGACCGGGTTTATCCCATTCTGAATAACTGATACGACGATAAGTCGAAGATGAAGACGATGGTCGAAGACCGGAGGTCTTCACGTCGTTTGGGTGATTACTGATGATCTTGATTGGGCTGTACACCCAAGAAGATGGAAACAGTTGGTGATCGTCCAGACGTACTTGGAGATCGATGGATATGCGGGGTACTAGGTGCCTCCGGTTTCGTTCAGACCCAGAACGGACTTGTAAATGAACTGTGTGTCTGACATTGGATTTTAGTCTGTGTGATTTATTTCTATTAAATATATATCTGTTTGGCGGCGGAGAATTTATTCTCTTGCTTAACGCCCTTCTCTGAGACGGTACGAGCTCAGGGGTTATGATCGACGCTAGTCTATGAATTAGAAAAGCGCGACATTTAAATTAAATTCTGCAAGCATACAGGTGTGTAGCATACAGGTCGAACACAGGGAGGAAAGTTAAATTTTATTATTTATATGTTTCGTGGGCGTGTTAGACGAACTTTGGAGGTTGATTTTGCAAAACAAAACAAAATTAAAACTGTAATTTGATTCAGAACAGATCTAACTGAACCGACGATCAAATCACAATTTCAATGGAAAAGCAATGAAACTATGAATTAGATTTGAATCTAATCAAATCCAATTTGACCTAAGAAAATAATACAAAGCAGAAATTGAAATTGCAGAAATTGAATAACAAACAAGAATTAAAATTAGGATTTCCGCTGAATCTAATCAAACGGTAAATCACTAATGCAAATAAGTGCAAAATACAAATAGTGTTCTACCGAATCTAATCGTGTAGACAACACTAGTTGCTAAGAAAACAAAAAAATGCAGAAAATAAAAGAGAAAGAAGAACTTTTATTAGAACAATGGAATAAGAGATGAGATAGGATGGTGGCTACAAGGTTATTATAGGGGTATATATAGGGTAGATAGCCAAACCCTAACCCTAACCCTAATGATAAATGGGCCTGGTTATTACATCACCAATTATTTTACAATGAGAACATAAATGGGCCTTAGATAAATAGAGCAAATTTGGGCCTCTTCTTTTCCTCTTGTTTTCTTAACACTTCCTCAATGATTTGTGATGTGCAGAGCCTTTTTATCAATCCTTTTCTTGTCCAACAGCAACTAGACGTGATATCTTCATCTACAATTCTTCAAAATGCAAATACACAGCAAATTGAACTCTATTTCTCTACATTTCTGGTTGCATGCGGGCTGGGTTGGACTACCTGTAAAAATAACAAAACAATACCCAAGTAATATTTATTTATATACAAAAGATAAGAAACAAGAGCATAAAATAAACATATTCCTATGTCAATCAGGTTATATACTGATGGATATCAAACGCATAGAGTGAATTGCCCGTGTGGCATGCCTAAGTGGCAAATGATCAAGGCTTCTGTTGAAAAGCAAAGTCTTGTGGTTGATGATCAAAGCACCGCCTGTGTGGCATAGCTTTGTGTAAGGTGAATTCTCGAGCCTCACACCCCGGTTGTGAACCAGAAACGGGAGAGGACCTCAGGGAAGGCATACGTTTCTTTCTAGCTAGGGTGGTGTCAGTGACCTACCAGCCCTGACATTTATATACTTTTCACCTGTGTGGTTGTTGCTGTTGCGAGGCGCCTCGGTTTGATCGGACGATCCGGGTCCGATGGAGTCATTTGATGGCTCATTTACGCCCCAAAGGGCGGGGAAACGTAGTGTTTAGGCATTTTAATCCACATCGGTGGACCGGCCCTGACGATCCAAGGGTCACTCGAGCTTTGATCCTGAGACATGGTAGGCTAGATTGTCTCGAATCGGTAGAGGACTATCTTTTGCCTCGGTTCACAGATGGGAATCCAACTTCCAAATACGTGACATTTGCGGTTTTATTTGTAGAACTAGTAGGGCGACATGATATATGGTACCCATGCCGTCTATGATTGATACTTATGATTTGAAATTGTTTATGCACTATGCACTTATTATAGTATCAAATGATTTGTTTTAAACGTATCAAGCATTCTTTGGCTGTTATAAGGGAAAACCCTATCCCCCGGCTTGCGTTGCATTGTGTGATAGGACCTGGGTCTTATAACAGCTTCATTTTTCTTTATTTAGCATTGCGCTGTTTTTTTTATGCACTGGTATTCTTGGGAGGAAACCCGTTCCGTGTTATACGGCGTGGTCCCTTGATTTACCTAACTTTAAAAATAAAGATTAATAACTTTTCTTGTTCTCACACCAGTCACATGACTGACCTGGAGTTTATTGTTTTAACCTAAACTCTGGGTGCCCCTATTTTGACATGGGCAGCTAGTAGTTTTGGTTTTGCAGATTTATATTCACAGGATCCTGGTTTACAGCTGGAACGATATCCGGAAAGCTTTGTATCCGTATATCTCCTTCTAGTTGTGTTTTGTATTATTTCCGCTGCTATGTAATGTATTGTAATCTCTGATATTTTTCTGTGTATTATTTATTCATTTATACTCTGTATATTCTTGTATTCTGATGCATTGTTGTAATATACAATGAAATGTTCTCCCGTCTGCGTTCTATTTTGTCCTGTTCTCAAGACAATCCGCTCTTTCCCATCTCTTCGGAGACTGGGGGAGTTCGGGTCGTTTCAGCGTGGTATCAGAGCTTTGGTTTACAAAGCTCAGAGAACAAGACACATTAGAACCTTACGAAAGAATTCATCAGATATTGGGTTAGTAATATCCAATGGGAATGACTCGTTAGAGATGGGATCAGTAGTATCCTAGAACGAGTGTGAAGAGTATATTTTTAAAATTGAAAACCAATTTTGTTTTGAAATTTAAATCAATTATTCGTATTTGACTATTTATTTAAATTAAATTGGGACAATCCAATATATAGAGATTTTGCATATATGTCTTGCAAACGTGTATTCGAAGTTTTAATATGTTGGATAGTTATAGAATCGCACTCTAGTGCCCGGGGATAATTCTGGTGACGGGGCACCATCGCCAGTATTTATTTTCGAGTTTCAAAAGTGAGATTTCTATATTTCCATTAGACTGGTGTGAGAATCGAAATTAGATAGGGCTTATTGTTGTGATTTGGCATCAAAAAAATCTGATTTTTGACTATAGATCCAAGTTATGAATTTGAAAATCTAATCAACTAATTGATTGATGGTTGTGTTGTTGATTATTGGTTGATTAATTAAAATTTGTTCCATATAGCCAAATTGTATCAAATATTGAATTGTATTGGAAATTTATTGCATTTGCTTGCATATACTTGTACTTACATTGAACAGGTCATAGCAAGGAGGCTAGAGCAGAGAAATAAAATTGTTTGCCCGACAAATAGGTACATGTTTACTATAATCTACTGTTTTGTTTGGGTGATGATGATTTTATGAGCCGATTGGCTAGCCGCTTGGCCTTTTCTTTTTCTTTTTGGGATCAGAAGGCCTATATGGCAATTTCGGGATTTTCCCGTGGCTCCCGGTGTAGGGGAGGTTATGGCGAAATTTTTCGAAAATTTAGGGTGTTAGCCAAAATTTTGAATTTTTTGAAAAGTTCTTAGAAACTAAAAAGTTGAAGAACTTAAGCCGTAGTGAAAACACTGGAAGTTGATTTGATTTGTGAAACAACTTTCGGCTTCGTTCCTTTTCGGGGACGAAAAGTTTTTAGTGGGGGAGATTGTAATAACCCGAAAATCTGGGCCAGTTTAAAATTTTTATTTTGGCAATTTTAGCAAATTTTGATTATTTAAAATGAATTGTTTTAAATAATATCGACGAGAAATTTGTTTTGAATAGAATTCGAACGTATATATTATATAGATCGTCGTTAGAATATAAATATTTATTTTTATTTATAAAAGGAATTGAAAATGGCGCGGTAGTTCGATAATTCGAATTCAAACTTCAATTGAATGTACCGGGTGCAAAATAAACTGGATTTTAGTGAAACCAAAAATATTAGAATATAATTGGGAATATCTTTCCAACAAATCCGAAAAATTGAAATTTCATAGCGGGAACCAAAAGATATGTCCAAATGAAAATTCAGAATAGTCGCCATGGAATTCAGGCCCTTAAAAATGGGAATTTTGCAAACGACCTCGGATTTCGACGAAACCACTTTTGTTGGGTCCGTGGTGTAAAATTATTGCTAGATTCCAATTTTCATAATTTTTCGAATCAATATGTGAGCGTGGCGAAGGAAAACGCTTTTGACCACTTTCAGTTGATTTTAATCGACTGGAAAATGGCCATTTTTCAAACGGTCTCAGAATTCGACGAAATTAGTTTTGTTATGACCGTATCGACAATACGAAGCTAGAAAATATTTTTCTGTAATTTTTCGAGGCTGTATGTGACCCCGGTAAATTGAAATGCGCGTTCAAATTCAATATATAGAGTTATATGTTGATTTTGACGGAAACTGATCAAAATGATCAAATCATCTCACGATACATATCCCATTGTGTTCGGAATGGGGGTAATTATCTAGGGGCGACAGTCGTTGGGTTTGAATCGGGTTCGAAATTGAAAGTCAACTTTAAAGAAGAATTAAATTAAATAATAAATAATTATATCATCACCCCACCCCTTTCTCACTTTCTCTCTCCCCGTTAGTTAGGTTTAGAAGAAAAAAAATAAAATAAAAACAAATCGCGCCCATCTGGACGCCGCCGCTCCGCCCCATCGATCCACCACCCCAAGGCGGCGCCGCGCCTGGCGCGAGACTCCCCCTTCCTCCGCCTCCCACCCCTCAGTCGATCACCCTCCCTCCTCGTTCCTCTTCAAGCTGAAAACCGCAACCCTCAAGGACGGAGACCATCGCGAGCTCGAGGAGCGCCGCCGCCCTGTGGAGCACCCCGCCGACACCTCCGACTGCGTGCGCCCTGACAGCACCCCCGCGAGCCTTTTTCCCTAATTCAATGTAAACCCAAATTTTTGTAAGTCTTTATTCCTTTTCTGATTTTCATTCCAAGCTGAATATATTGATTTTGATTATCAATATATATGATTCCTCGATTTGAAGATAGATGATTTTTCATTTAGGAAATATATGATTTTTCACTATAATAAATATACGGTTTTTTGTTATACAAATATATGATTTTTCATTATAGTAAATATTTGATTTTTTAAGCGTAGAAAGGTTTGATTTTTTTGAGCATAGAAAGTTTAGATTTTTAGCTGAGGAAGGTTGTTATTTTAAGCAAAATAAAAATAGAATTTTATCCATATAAGGCAATAATAAAAATTCGATTTTTATATGTTAAATAGCGAAGTAAAAATTCAATTTTTATATATTGAATAGCGAAGTAAAAATTCGATTTTTATATATTGAATAGCGAAGTAAAAAATTCGATTTTTATATATTGAATAGCGAAGTAAAAATTCGATTTTTATATATTGGATAGCAAAGTAAAAAATTCGATTTTTATATATTGAATAGCAAAGTAAAAATTCGATTTTTATAAATTAAATAGCGAAGTAAATAATTCGATTTTTATATATTGAATAGCAAAGTAAAAATTCGATTTTTATATATTGAATAGCAAAGTAAAAATTCGATTTTTATATATTGAATAGCAAAGTAAAAATTCGACTTTTATATATTGAATAGCAATGTAAAAATTCGAGTTTTATATACTGAATAGCGAAGTAAAAATTCGTTTTTTATATATTGAATAGCAAAGTAAAAATTCGATTTTTATATATTGAATAGCGAATTAAAAAATTCGATTTTTATATATTGAATAGCGAAGTAAAAAATTCGATTTTTATATATTGAATAGCAAAGTAAAAATTCGATTTTTATATATTGAATAGCGAAGTAAAAATTCGATTTTTATATATTGAATAGCAAAGTAAAAATTCGATTTTAATAAATTGAATAGCAAAGTAAAAATTCGATTTTTATATATTGTATAGCGAAGTAAAAAATTCGATTTTTATATATTGAATAGCAAAGTAAAAAATTCTATTTTTATATATTGAATAGCGAAGTAAAAATTCGATTTTTATATATTGAATAGCGAAGTAGTAAAAAATTCGATTTTTATATATTGAATAGCGAAGTAAAAAATTCGATTTTTATATATTGAATAGCAAAGTAAAAAATTTGATTTTTATATATTGAATAGCAAAGTAAAAATTCGATTTTTATATATTGAATAGCGAAGTAAAAAATTCGATTTTTATATATTGAATAACAAAGTAAAAATTCGATTTTTATATATTGAATAGCGTAGTAAAAAATTCGATTTTTATATATTGAATAGCAAAGTAAAAATTCAATTTTTATATATTGAATAGCAAAGGAAAAATTCGATTTTTATATATTGAATAACAAAGTAAAAATTCGATTTTTATATATTGAATAGCAAAGTAAAAATTCGATTTTTATATATTGAATAGCGAAGTAAAAATTCGATTTATATATATTGAATAGCAAAGTAAAAATTCGATTTTTATATATTGAATAGCAAAGTAAAAATTCGATTTTTATATATTGAATAGCGAAGTAAAAATTCGATTTTTATAAATTAAATAGCGAAGTAAAAATTCGATTTTTATATATTGAGTAGCAAAGTAAAACTTTGATTTTTATATATCGAATAGCGAAGTAAAAATGTGATTTTTATATATGTAGTGAATACAGGCAAAGAAAGTGACAAGAGGCAAGAACGGCGAAGATTTCTACATAAGAAGAGTCGTGGGATTGGATTAGCTAATTTGCGAGAATTTTTCACTCTTTAATTTAAATTTCTAGTTATATATATATACTGGGATGCAGACGGTGTTTAGTAGCACCCGACACCCGTCGTCCACAGACCATGGACGGCTTTTATGCTTGTTTGGTATGATTTTGATGTGTAGTTGATTGTGTGATGTGATGTGAAATGAAATAAAATATTTATATAGATAAAAATAATTTACAGTTAAAAATAGAATTTTTAACGTGTATATGAAATGAAATAAATAAATATAAACAAATCGGACGATTTGTTTATATACACACATTTGACTGATATTGATTGGGACGATAAACTTTACACATCGCCCAACTGCACAAATAAAATCTATGTTTGATTATTTGAAACCCTACACGGGTATTGGGATGATATATGACATACACTAATCCCAATAGTTAGTTGTATGTCGATCGATTGATTGACAGACTGTTATGAGCGTTAAATATTTATATTTGATGCTTATATAGTGTAGAATGCATTTTGGATGATGGTTGATTATTCATCGTTGCTATTGTATACATGTATTGTAGAAAATCCATATAATTAACATTATATGGTAATTGATTGGGCCTCATTCCAATATTTGAATAGAATATTTGAAAATAGAAATATTTGAATAGAATATTTTAAAATAGAAATATTAGACATAGAAATATTTGAAATAGAAATATATGAAGCCGTGTTGATTGGATTGACGCCATTTTGACGTGAACGATATTTATATCGATTTTATTCAAATTGAAATGAATATTAAAGTGAATTGAAATTCGAATTAAATTGGATTGATTTGAAATTCGAATTAAATTATATTGATTAGAAATTCGAAATAAACGGAAGTGATTTGAAATTCGAATAGAATTGAAATTCGAATTAAATTGAACTAGAATGGAAATCGTTTTGAAATGAATTCGAATTGAAATTGAATAGAAATGAATTCGAATTGAAATTGAATAGAATTGAATACGAATCGAAATTTAATTGAAAACGAATCGAAATTGAATTAAAAATCGATTTGAATTGAAATCGATTTGAAATGAATTTAAAACGAATTTATATAGAGATATTCAATTTTAATTTGAAATTGAATATGAAGTTGGAACAGTTTTGAAAATGAATTTAAAAACGATTTATAAAGCACGTTTTGGATTGAAATCGACGAAGTATATATTATATATAATATATATATAATATAATGGCCTGAATGGAACGCGCCGCACCGCGGCAGTTCGCGAATTTTGACCATTGACTTCGAACGGATATTGCGGGAGATCCGACCGTCGGATTCTCCTAAAACTGGAACCATTGGGTTCGTATCGAAAAGAGCTTTCTAACGAATATTAGAAATTAGAAATCTAACGGTTGGATTTGGAATTGTGTCCAAATCAAATTTGGAAAAGGTCGTTGTAAGTGCAGTTCGATGGCCGTTGATGGAAATCGACTGTACGGGTCTTGATAAAATTATTAAAAATATCAATAATTAGTGTAAATCATAAGAAATGGTTTGGGAAGAGTCGGGATGAAAAACTCCATATTTGAAAAGATAAAAATAGTTTTTTATCGAAATGATCTAGTTTTAAACTAGAATAGTAATTTATTTATTTTTTTAAAATAAATAAAGTGAGTTTGAAATGGTTTTGAAAATAACCAGAATTTCCAATGATTGCATTGGAATGGATTTGAATCGAAATTGTCTTCGGAATATTTCGATGTTGGATTTCGTGATTATACAGATGTTGTTATGGAAATTTGAAAGTTATAGATATACATATATATCGTTATTTCCAATACGATATCTGTTGGTCGTAGAATTTGATATTGAATATAAGCCGATATATTTTCTATTCAGAGCCTTGTATTTAATATCAAATGTGATTTGGGTTTGTCGTGAATGGTGTCTTGACTAACACTGTTCTTGAACCCAGTTGAGAAAAGATTAAATCTTTTTATTTGGATTTAATGAAGTGTACCAATTAAATAATATTTAATTGAATTGATATTGATTTTTCGGTTTATCGTGGACAGTGTTTTAAATAACACTCGTTCTTTAACCCGATAATTAATGGAATGTGGTTTTGGGTTTATCGTGAACCGTGTTTTAAATGACACCGATTCTTTAACCCAGTTAACGATTAAAACTAAGTGGAGTTTTAATGAATCTTTAATTAGATTGAAAAGATCGAGAATGGAGTATCACCAGTTCTACGCCAGGCGATAGTTAAATCTTTAATTAGATTTGAACGAGAAATGGTAATTGAATTTACCGATAACACCGTGGTGTTAGATATGAAGTATTACCAGTTTTACTTCATGGGATGAATAGGTTGGGATTGGGAAATTAAAAAAAATGATTACTTCAGTAAGGTTCGTTAATCCCGACTAGTTGAATCGAAATTCAAAAGAAGATTAAAGAATAAATTCAAGGAATTTATTGTTGATAAAATTAATGGGAATCTTTCCCTATGAATGTGAAATTTAGAAACTAACTGTCGGTTAGCTAAGCAGAATGGTTTTCTGGATATTGATCTGATGTTGGTTTCGGCCTTCGGGGTTAATATTTGGGGAATTATTCTCTTGATTAATTTACGGTTAGTGACTGATGAATTGGAATGAGGCGTATGTTGTGTTTGTGTAACACTTATTTAAAATATACGTGAGTTATTCAGAAAGACCGGGTTTATCCCATTCTGAATAACTGATACGACGATAAGTCGAAGATGAAGACGATGGTCGAAGACCGGAGGTCTTCACGTCGTTTGGGTGATTACTGATGATCTTGATTGGGCTGTACACCCAAGAAGATGGAAACAGTTGGTGATCGTCCAGACGTACTTGGAGATCGATGGATATGCGGGGTACTAGGTGCCTCCGGTTTCGTTCAAACCCAGAACGGACTTGTAAATGGACTTTGTGTCTGACATTGAATTTTAGTCTGTGTGATTTATTTCTATTAAATATATATCTGTTTGGCGGCGGAGAATTTATTCTCTTGCTTAACGCCCTTCTTTGAGACGTTACAAGCTCAAGGGTTATGTAACAACCCGTATTTTTGAATAACATGTTATAACATAAATGGAGGCAGAATTAAACTGTAAATTCTGAATTAAGGGAAACGAGCTGTGCCATTGCGTTCGTCTCGGAAAAATACGCGAAATAGAGTCCGAGTTTTCGAAAATCGGAGTCCGTATGACCAAGATATGGCCTCGCGAAGTTTCACGAAAAATTTACAAATTAAAGTATACTTAATTAAGTGAAATGGGTTGTGCAGAGAAATACATATATTGATATATATATATATATATAATTGAAAATTAAATAAATAAATATGCAAAAATGTTCAAAACAGCGAATTAGGAGAGGGGAATAACCGAACCGGCCGATTTTTCAGGTCGACCCGAGCTCGCTGGGTCGACTAGGGGTTAATCCAGGGTGTTTGGCTGTCAACCCGTGGGCCGATTCGCTCAAATGCAGATTTTGCATTTGAATGGTTCTCATGGTTCAGCTTTAATCTAAAGGCCCTAGATGGTTCCTACACTTGACTTCTTCCCCAAGACATTCTTTGATGGCTTGGATTGAATCTAGGGTTAATCCTATGGCTAATATTACCCTAATCTTCTATAAAAAGGACCTAACACCTAGCCTAAATCATCATTATTCATTCCTACAACTAAACTATGCCAAAATTGATCCTCTCATGGCCTCCACTCTCATGATAAAATTTCTAAGTTAAATTATATGAGAGATTTTAGAATGCATACAAGTATTTTCAAGCTTGTATGAACGTTCTTAGTTTGCATTCAAGTCAAGCTGCAACATTTCTATTTCAAAGCAAGGGTTTTTATTGATTTGGCTCAAGGGTTTTTCATTTGGAGCTTGCATATTTGGGTCTTTTTGGTGATTGCATAAGGGCTTCGTCTCAATCTTTTAATAACTATTTATTTGTGTCTTCATAGCATTGTAAGCCCTTTTCTACTTTCTTTTTGTTGAACTCTAAAGTTAAATGAATGATGCAAGTTTGGTTGATCATTATATGCAAGTTTAATTGATCATTATATGCAAGTTTGGTTGATCATTATATGCAAGTTTGGTTGATCATTATATGCAAGTTTGGTTGATCATTATGCAAGTTATGTATGACACATGTTATCATGTTATGCAAGTTTGGGTTGATCATTATACACATGTTATCATGTTATGCAAGTTAAACTTGAGTTTATGGCCTTAAAGCTTCAAGCTTTATGTTAAAGGTTGCATTTTGGCAACATGAAAGTTATCATATCCCTTATGATAACTTGCATGTGAGCCTAAATGCGAACTTCTAGCAACTTCTACATGTTATTTATCACCATGTATCACTCATATGCTTAGTTTGGTTTTATGCATGCTTTTGAAGCCTAATAATGCAATATGAAAGTATATGAACATATGTACATTTCATATGCCACCATGATAAACTTGTGGCTTCAATACCTTTATGTCATGATTATGCTAAGTTCCCCATTTTATCCTTTATGCGTTGTTGCGATTATGTAAACGATGGGATTACGTTGGGGTTGGGTAACATTATGACATAAACATGGTTTTTATAACATAACGTGATATGTTAACTTGTAATTATGTTTTGGAAACATAATGGACATGACACTTAGCAAATATGAGTGTGGCCAACTCGAGGTTGGGTTGAGTTTGTAGCATAAATCTACCCGGACCCACCCGGCTTAACTAGTGGCTACAAACAATAGGACCCAATGTGAGAAGTTGGTCATGTTGTGCTCGAACCCGAGGTTAGACCTAGTTGTGGTGTAAAGCTACCCGGACCCGCCCGGCTTAACTAGTAACCACAACAAAGTCTAATTTGAGAGGTTAAAGCGCATTAAGTTAATTAATGCCTCCTGATTAGGGTTAAGTCATGGTCCACTTAATACTTAACCAATTTGGGCTTGATGGATTAATCGAGGTTAAGTCAGGAGCCTTGGGTACTCTTAACCGATTTAATCCACGTTTGGATCGGGTTAACCACATTTAACCCGTTAAGAAACCCTAGTTGCGTGGTCCTTTTCAGCAGTAACCTTCTAGGTAGTATCATAAGACCCTAGGACTAGGCTAGGGTGGGGCACGATTACTGGGCTGATTGTAAGAGACCAAAAGAGACGGCTGAATGATGCACCGGTTGTTCAGGCGGACCATGGTCGTGCACATCAAGTCCGGAGTTGAACACGGGCATCAGTAGGTTTGGACTGTGCATCCTGTAATGGTGTCTGAGGGTTACACCGTAGGGCCTGATACACCCTATGGGTGTGGACCCTGCACAGTCAACTACATTACATGATTAGGCCGTATGACACCGACACTTGACGAGTTAGGCTTATAGGGAGCCGATCGACTAGACTGTGTAGTTGGACCTTGATTTAGGTCACCTCATTATATTGGGCCAAGCTTGGGCCAAGGGATCAATTCTTGTTTTTACTTGACGTGTTAGAATGCTAGTACACCCGTGGTGCAAAACTTAACCTTGATTATGCGATGTCACCTTTATCTATCTTGTTAGTTATTCATCATGCCAGTATGTTGTTATCCTTATGTTCATCTCAGCTTCTCATCCAGTTAGCTTTACTAGTTCATAGGCAGTTAGTAGTAGGGCTTACCGGTCTTTTTGACTGACCTGTTTTCTTTCGCCTCTTTTCTTCCGTTTCCCCCCTCAGGTTCTCAGGGTGGGAACATTGGAGCTTAGCTTAGATCTTTACAGCTTGCTTACTGGATTTGCTCATGTACGGTTTTGGACATTGAGCTAGCTATGGTTTACCACTTCACTTTGGGGATTGTACTTTATGTATTTCAGTTTTTCAGTTTATGCTTTTATCTAGACTTTGTTTGTATTTGGAAAATAATGACTATGTACTTTATTGTAACTTAACTATGGTTTTGGAAATGCAAGTTTTATCCGCTGCTTTACTAATCTGTTATACTTATATGTTCTGTCTTGTGATATCTGCATGCATGTTTACCTCGTTTAACGCCCCTCCAAAGCTAGTGTGCTTGCAAGAGTGGCCCTGGCGGAGGTGGGGTGTTACATTTGGTATCAGAGCATAAGGTTTACAAGATTTGAGCAAAAGTGTTTTTGAAACTTACCTTTTGAAAAACTATTTTCAAAACCAATTAAGTATTTTCCAAGAAAAGTCTAGTTATTTTAAAAAGGCTATTCCCCAAAAGCCATAGCACTATCCTTCGTTTCTTCGTTCTGAATCTATCTTTTTCTTCGTTTTAGTATGGCCGATCGCTTTAACATCCCGGAAGGCGTACAAGTACCCGTCTGGTTCTGGAGATTTATGGAGGCAAGGGCGAATGAAGCCGGCCCCGCGAACATTCCTCCTCATTCCCCCGTCGCTAACATCTCTCCTTTTCCCGTAACTGAGGTTCCTTCTCCCCCTCAGCATCCGCAAGAGGATTTTGCAAAGCTTTGCAAAGACTTTAAGGCGATGTGTTGCAAGAATTTTGTCGGAACGGAGACTTCTGTGGAGGCAAGAAACTAGTTAAAGGAAACTGAAGACCTCTTTGCTATCTTTGATGTGGAAGATCGTAGGAAAGTTCTATTGGCGGTATGGCTATTGAAAGGGGAAGCTGCTTATTGGTGGGTAGTCACCACCACTACTAGACCCATCGAGACTTGGGATGACTTTAGGAGAAAGTTTGGACTAAAGTTTTTATCATCAGCAGAAGAGAACCTTCAGCTAGAGAGGTTCCTATCACTAAAGCAAGGGGACATGACCGTTAGAGAATACGTGGATAAGTTTAATCAACTTGCTCAGTTCGGTTTAGAATGGGTTAACACCGCTCGGAAGAAGGCCCTATGCTTTGCTCTAGGATTGAATGAGCCATTGCGTGGTTTGGCCATATCTCATATACCCTTGGGGGTGAACTTCGAAAATTTGGTGAATATGGCCTTACTTCAAGAGGAAGATAAGAGTGGCAAGAAGGAGGTCAAGGCAAATGAGTCCCAAGGCAAGAAGGAAGATACCGAGGAAAGAGATAAGAACAACCATAGCAAGAACAACAAGTCAAGAGAAAGGAGGAAGTGCAACTTCTGTGGGATCACTGGGCACATAGCCAAAGACTGTAGGAAGAAGAAGAGGAAGTTGGGCGAATGCTTTCACTGTGGAGAGCCTGGACATCTTAGCAAGGATTGCCCCAAGAAGCAAGGACAAGGGCAAGGGCAAGGGCAGAATCAGCGTGCAGGACCTTCTGGAGGGCTAGTGCATACTCTCAACATCGCTCCAGTTCTTGATCGAGGTAGTATTTCTGTAGAAAACCTTGTTTACATTTCTGATTTCCCTGTTCATACCTTGTTTGATTCTGGCGCATCACATAGTTTTATTTCTGATTTTGTTGAAGGTTTGCACCTAAGTATTAGCCTAGTTGAGGATCCCGTTTGTGTTTCAAATCCAATTGGGGGTTCCGCCCATCTGTCTATGATTTGGGTGGATTTGAAAATTTCTATTTTGGCCGTAGAAGTCACGTGTAGTGCTTATGTTCTCGGGGTCACGGGATATGGGTTGGTCTTGGGCATGGATTGGTTGTCCAGTTATGGAGCCATCCTCGATTGTGAGCATAGGGTGGAGAGGCTCATGACTCGCCTCGGTAATACCCTAGAAATTTCTTATAACCCTAGAGGTCCCGTCATGTTATGTTATCTTGAATCTCTCGACTCGTCCATCGATGATCTGCAATCTGTAAGGGTGGTCCGAGACTATCCCGATGTCTTTGAAGAAGTTAAGGGGTTACCACCTAAACGAGAGATAGATTTCCGCATTTATCTAGTCAATAATGCCAAGCCAGTATCATTGCCTGTTAGGCACATGGCCCCTCGTGAAAGAAGGGAGCTCAGTAAGCAAATCAAGGAGTTGCTTGAGAAGAATTTTATTAGACGAAGCATTTCTGAATGGGGTGCTCCGGTGGTATTCGCTACTAAGGCGGATGGTTCGCTTCGTCTATGTGTTGATTATCGAGAATTGAACAAGCTGACAAAGAAGAATAGGCACCCGTTACCGAGGATTGATGATCTCTTTGACTAATTTGTTGGTGCTTCTGTTTTCTCTCAGCTCGATCTAGCTACCGGATTCCATCAGCTTAGAGTAGCTGAGGATAGTATTGATAAAACTGCGTTTAGGACTCCAGATGGATTCTTTGAATGGCTTGTCATGCCATTCGGTTTGACTAATGCACCCGCATATTTCGTAGACTTGATGAGTAGGGTGTTCAGGGAGTTCCTCAACAAGTTTGTTGTTGTGTTCGTGGATGATATTCTGATCTTCTCAAAGGATGAGGAAGAACATGCCAGACATCTCAAGGAAGTGATGGATACGCTTAGAGCGCATCAGTTGAAAGCCAAGTTCTCCAAATGTCATTTCTGGAGAAGGGAAGTTCGGTTTCTTGGACATATAGTTTCTAAGCAAGGCATAGCGGTGGATCCCGCGAAAGTGGTTGTGGTTCAAGACTGGAAGACTCCGAGGAATGCAACCGAAGTAAGAAGCTTTCTCGGTCTGGCAGGCTACTATAGGAAGTTCATCAGGGACTTCGCTAAGATTTCGGCTCCTCTTACTAAGTTGACGAAGAAGAACTTAGTCTTTGCATGGGACTTGGAGTGTGAGCTTGCTTTTCAAAGGCTCAAGAGAGCCCTTACCTCAGCTCCAGTTTGACAACGTGGATTGGCACTGTTTTCAAGAGATAGTTTTCTGCGTGGGATACCGTATAGTATGTAAACGAGATCCAAGATTCACTAACGAATCTTGGAAAGCTTGCATGAAACCATGAGTACGCAGTTGGGTGAAAGCCAAGTATTTTAGGCAAAGAATAAGTGGAAATGGAATGAGAGGCAACGATGAAATGAGTTCTAACTCATATTTTGGAAATAAGAATTAAGAACTACGGAATTGTGAAGTTAAAAGACGGTCAAGGCACGATGGGAATAAGCACAAGAAAAATGCGGCTTAGAAGATTGAAGTCTAGATACGCGCATTTAATCTCTTTCTAAGAGTATATCCTTGATCCCTATTGTTCTGTAGAGCTTACTCGCATGCTACCTTTTAAGTATATACTCTCAGTCCTATCCTCAATCTTAGTTCTGTTACAAACCCCCTAAGGAGTATGGCTAGCCTATTTGTGATATATGGTTGGGGTGAAGAAGTTCGCCACCAAACTATTTGGGCTTTATGGGATATGGGTAATAATTGATAGATTTACAAAGAGAGCCCATTTTATTCCGGTGAAAAGCAAGAGGACCGTATCACGGCTAACATCTGTTTATCTTCAAAAGATAGTGCGGCTGCATGGAGTTCCTTCTAGCATAGTTAGCGATCGTGACCCAATTTTCACTAGCCAGTTCTGGAACAGTTTGCAAGAAGCAATGGGTACGCGATTGAATCTGAGTACAGCCTATCACCCCAAGACGGATGGCCAAACCGAAAGGGTGAATAGAGTGCTAGAAGATCTTTTGAGGTTTTGTGTTCTCGACTTCGGTGGTACTTGGGAAGACCACCTTCCTCTTGTAGAGTTTGCTTATAATAATAACTATCAAGCCAGCATAGGGATGACACCATTTGAAGCTTCGTATGGGAGGCCGTGCAAGCCACCAACATGTTGGTGGGAAGACGACGGATAAGCTTATAATTGAGCCCGACATGATAAGGGACACATCCGAGAGGGTTGAATTGATTTGAAGACGGATAAGAACGGCCCAAGATAGACAGAAATCCTATGCAGACAAGCGAAGGACAGACTTGGAATTTAAAATTTGGAGATATGGTCTTTGTGAAGATTTCTCCTTTGCGAAATATGGTTCGCTGACACCAAGGATCGTAGGACCCTTCCCTACTATAGAAAGAGTCGGGAAGATGACTTATAAGGTGGAATTGCCGAGAAGCTGGCCGGAGTGCATAATGTCTTTCATGTCTCGCATCTCCGGAAGTGTTTGCACAGACCCGCCAAAGTGGTTGAACCAAGTATTCTTGAAGACATGGAGGTAGAGGATGAAGCAACCCTGAGACGAGCTCCGATTCGTATCATGGAAATGAAGACAAAGAAGCTAAGAAGCAAAGAAGTTAAGCTTGTTAAGGCGCAATGGAGTGAAACAGAGGGAGACGCAACTTGGGAAACCAAGGAGAAGAGGCGCGTGCTTTATCCATTTCTCTTGGAGGATACATTTTCAATCTCTTTTCCTAGATTGGTATATCTTCCCTTTGCTATCCATGCTTATCTAGTTTATCTTGTTTCGTAAATCTTGTCATGAGAACCTTAGGTAGAAACCCTTGGTAGAAACATGTATTTGAAACATGTTATGTTTGATGTTTGCAAGTGGTTGCAAGTGTTTGCAAGTGGATACTCGTGGATGCATAATACACGTTAGGCACTAAGATCGGCTCATACACTTTCATACCGCATATGCATGAGTGTTTATGCTTATTCATGGATGAAAACTTGTTATGCTATCACGTGGATGTTTCATATGGATAAATGTTATGTGCACTCATGTAGAGATTATAAATTATGTTAGGAATTTGCATACATATGGACTCATTTCACTAACATATTTTGCATTAAGGGGGTTTACTGAAACAGTAACCTCCTGATTTTCGCATTAGATAAGTACATATATACACACATTTGCATATGATCATACAGCATTTAGAACCTTTTAAGGACAATGATTGCTCGTGGATGATGTTTTGAGTAGATGGATGATGGATGGTAGGATACGTTCTTCCTGACTTGGAGATTTCGGGGACGAAATCCTTTAAGGAGGGGAGAATGTAACAACCCGTATTTTTGAATAACATGTTATAACATAAATGGAGGCAGAATTAAACTGTAAAATCTGAATCAAGGGAAACGGGCTGTGCCATTGCGTTCGTCTCGGAAAAATACGCGAAATAGAGTCCGAGTTTTCGAAAATCGGAGTCCGTATGACCAAGATATGGCCTCGCGAAGTTTCACGAAAAATTTACAAATTAAAGTATACTTAATTAAGTGAAATGGGTTGCGCAGAGAAATATATATATATTGATATATATATATAATTGAAAATTAAATAAATAAATATGCAAAAATGTTCAAAACAGCGAATTGGGAGAGGGGAACAACCGAACCGGCCGATTTTTGAGGTCAACCCAAGCTCGCTGGGTCGACTAGGGGTTAATCCAGGGTGTTTGGCTGTCAACCCGTGGGCCGATTCGCTCAAATGCAGATTTTGCATTTGAATGGTTCTCATGGTTCAGCTTTAATCTAAAGGCCCTAGATGGTTCCTACACTTGACTTCTTCCCTAAGACATGATTTGATGGCTTGGATTGAATCTAGGGTTAATCCTATGGCTAATATTACCCTAATCTTCTATAAAAAGGACCTAACACCTAGCCTAAATCATCATTATTCATTCCTACAACTAAACTATGCCAAAATTGTTCCTCTCATGGCCTCCACTCTCATGCTAAAATTTCTAAGTTAAATTATATGAGAGATTTTAGAATGCATACAAGTATTTTCAAGCTTGTATGAATGTTCTTAGTTTGCATTCAAGTCAAGTTGCAACATTTCTATTTCAAAGCAAGGGTTTTTATTGATTTGGCTCAAGGGTTTTTCATTTGGAGCTTGCATATTTGGGTCTTTTTGGTGATTGCATAAGGGCTTCGTCTCAATCTTTTAATAACTATTTATTTGTGTCTTCATAGCATTGTAAGCCCTTTTCTACTTTCTTTTTATTGAACTCTAAAGTTAAATGAATGATGCAAGTTTGGTTGATCATTATATGCAAGTTTGATTGATCATTATATGCAAGTTTGGTTGATCATTATATGCAAGTTTGGTTGATCATTATGCAAGTTATGTATGACACATGTTATCATGTTATGTAAGTTTGGGTTGATCATTATACACATGTTATCATGTTATGCAAGTTAAACTTGAGTTTATGGCCTTAAAGCTTCAAGCTTTATGTTAAAGGTTGCATTTTGGCAACATGAAAGTTATCATATCCCTTATGATAACTTGCATGTGAGCCTAAATGCGAACTTCTAGCAACTTCTACATGTTATTTATCACCATGTATCACTCATATGCTAAGTTTGGTTTTATGCATGCTTTTGAAGCCTAATAATGTAATATGCAAGTATATGAACATATGTACATTTCATATGCCACCATGATAAACTTGTGGCTTCAATACCTTTATGTCATGATTATGCTAAGTTCCCCATTTTATCCTTTATGCGTTGTTGCGATTATGTAAACGATGGGATTACATTGAGGTTGGGTAACATTATGACATAAACATGGTTTTTATAACATAACGTGATATGTTAACTTGTAATTATGTTTTGGAAACATAATCGACATGACACTTAGCAAATATGAGTGTGGCCAACTCGAGGTTGGGTTAAGTTTGTAGCATAAATCTACCCGGACCCGCCCGGCTTAACTAGTGGCTACAAACAATAGGACCCAATGTGAGAAGTTGGTCATGTTGTGCTCGAACCCGAGGTTAGACCTAGTTGTGGTGTAAAGCTACCCGGACCCGCCCGGCTTAACTAGTAACCATAACAAAGTCTAATGTGAGAGGTTAAAGCGCATTAAGTTAATTAATGCCTCCTGATTAGGGTTAAGTCATGGTCCACTTAATACTTAACCAATTTGGGCTTGATGGATTAATCGAGGTTAAGTCAGGAGCCTTGGGTACTCTTAACCGATTTAATCCACGTTTGGATCGGGTTAACCACATTTAACCCGTTAAGAAACCCTAGTTGCGTGGTCCTTTTCAGCAGTAACCTTCTAGGTAGTATCATAAGACCCTAGGACTAGGCTAGGGTGGGGCACGATTGCTGGGCTGATTGTAAGAGACCAAAAGAGACGGCTGAATGATGCACCGGTTGTTCAGGCGGACCATGGTCGTGCACATCAAGTCCGGAGTTGAACACGGGCATCGGTAGGTTTGGACTGTGCATCCTGTAATGGTGTCTGAGGGTTACACCATAGGGCCTGATACACCCTATGGGGTGGACCCTGCACAGTCAACTACATTACATGATTAGGCCGTATGACACCGACACTTGACGAGTTAGGCTTATAGTGAGCCGATCGACTAGACTGTGTAGTTGGACCTTGATTTAGGTCACCTCATTATATTGGGCCAAGCTTGGGCCAAGGGATCAATTCTTGTTTTTACTTGACATGTTAGAATGCTAGTACACCCGTGGTGCAAAACTTAAACTTGATTATGCGATGTCACCTTTATCTATCTTGTTAGTTAATCATCATGCCAGTATGTTGTTATCCTTATGTTCATCTCAGCTTCTCATGCCAGTTAGCTTTACTAGTTCATAAACAGTTAGTAGTAGGGCTTACCAGTCTTTTTGACTGACCTGTTTTCTTTCGCCTCTTTTCTTCCGTTTCCCCCCCTCAGGTTCTCAAGGTGGGAACATTGGAGCTTAGCTTGGATCTTTACAGCTTGCTTACTGGATTTGCTCATGTACGGTTTTGGACATTGAGCTAGCTATGGTTTATCACTTCACTTTGGGGATAGTACTTTATGTATTTCAGTTTTTCAGTTTATGCTTTTATCTAGACTTTGTTTGTATTTGGAAAATAATGACTAAGTACTTTATTGTAACTTAACTATGGTTTTGGAAATGCAAGTTTTATCCGCTGCTTTACTAATCTGCTATACTTATATGTTCTGTCTTGTGATATCTGCATGCATGTTTACCTCGTTTAACGCCCCTCCAAAGCTAGTGTGCTTGCAAGAGTGGCCCTGGCGGAGGTGGGGTGTTACAGGTTATATATTGATGGATATCAAACGCATAGAGTGAATTGCCTGTGTGGCATGCCTAAGTGGCAAATGATCAAGGCTACTGTTGAAAAGCAAAGTCTTGTGGTTGATGATCAAAGCACCGCCTGTGTGGCATAGCTTTGTGTAAGGTGAATTCTCGAGCCTCACACCCCGGTTGTGAACCAGAAACGGGAGAGGACCTCAGGGAGGGCATACGTTTCTTTCTAGCTAGGGTGGTGTCAGTGACCTACCAGCCCTGACATTTATATACTTTTCACCTGTGTGGTTGTTGCTATTGCGGGGCACCTCGGTTTGATCGGACGATCCGGGTCCGATGGAGTCATTTGATGGCTCATTTGCGCCCCAAAGGGCGGGGAAACATAGTGTTCAGGCATTTTAATCCACATCGGTGGACCGGCCCTGACGATCCAAGGGTCACTCGAGCTCTGATCCTGAGACATGGTAGGCTATATTTTCTCGAATCGGTAGAGGACTATCTTTTGCCTCGGTTCACAGATGGGAATCCAACTTCCAAATACGTGACATTTGCGGTTTTAATTGTAGAACTAGTAGGGCGACATGATATATGGTACCCATTCCGTCTATGATTGATACTTATGATTTGAAATTGTTTATGCACTATGCACTTATTATAGTATCAAATGATTTGTTTTAAATGTATCAAGCATTCTTTGGCTGTTATAAAGGAAAACCCTATCCCCCGGCTTGCGTTGCATTGTGTGATAGGGCCTGGGTCTTATAATAGCTTCATTTTTCTTTATTTAGCATTGCGCTGTTTGTTTTATGCACTGGTATTCTTGGGAGGAAACCCGTTCCGTGTTATACGGCGTGGTCCCTTGATTTACCTAACTTTAAAAATAAAGATTAATAACTTTTCTTGTTCTCACACCAGTCACATGACTGACCTGGAGTTTATTGTTTTAACCTAAACTCTAGGTGCCCCTATTTTGACACGGGCAGCTAGTAGTTTTGGTTTTGCAGATTTATATTCATAGGATCCTGGTTTACGGCTGGAACGATATCCGGAAAGCTTTGTATCCGTATATCTCCTTCTAGTTGTGTTTTGTATTATTTCCGCTGCTATGTAATGTATTGTAATCTCTGATATTTTTCTGTGTAATATTTATTCATTTATACTCTGTATATTCTTGTATTCTGATGCATTGTTGTAATATACAATGAAATGTTCTCCCGTCTGCGTTGTATTTTGTCCTGTTCTCAAGACAATCCGCTCTTTCCCATCTCTTCGGAGACCAGGGGAGTTCGGGTCGTTTCACAAGTGTAGATCTGTTCTTCTTATATTTTTCTAATCCAAACGCTGCGAGTTTCACGTTGCTTTTAGAATTAAATGATTAAAAGTAAAATGATAAGACTATAGTTTGGATCCATTTCTATGACTGAATTATGCTTGATCTATTGTAAATTGTGAATCTATACATTTTGAATTGGTTATGACTTGAATCTCAATCCTTATCATATCGAATCTATTGTAACTTGTGACTATATGACATTTGGACATAACAACTTGTGACATCAGTAGATTTGGTTGTGCATTCAACACGACGGGTTGTCACTTTAGGGAAGCGATAGCCCCAACTGTATGGCTGACACAAGGTATCTACGGAATAGGGAGCCGATCGATTAGGGTACTAGTTAGGGTACATCTAGATTCTGGTAAGTTTAGGAATCTGTTATAGGGGCTGCATGTGGATTGTATGGGGTTAAAACCTCTCACTTGAAGTACTCCTAAGTCTATCAATTTATGCCTGTTATGGGATCATCCCATATTTGTTATACTAGTATTAGTGCAGAGCAATCATGGAGAAGCATACATACTCTATCCTGTTTACCTCATTATACTTATCCTTTATGATTGTTATCTTCCTCATCCACTTTATATGTCTGTCATAATACCTTTATTTATTTACTTTCTAAATGTAATTGGACTCGTCAGGCTTTATGTCTGACCCTTTTTGTTTCCTCTTCTTTGTTCCGTTCCCCCCCCAGGTTCTTAGGGAGGGAATTCTCAGGCTTAGTGAGGACTCGGTTATCATCTTTCTTGGAGCAGATTCTGAAGTATTGCTCAGTTTCTATCTTTGCTATTATGGCTTTGTCTCTTTTGGGGAATTATGTTTTTTTTTTGTATTTTCTATACTCTAATAGTACAAGACAGAAATTCTATGTTATTGTAATAGGTATTTGTAGTTTCAGACTTATGGTATTTTGTGCCATGATGTTATGACTTATGTTTGAAATAAAAATTTAAATTCCGTTGTTGCCTTTATATCTGTCTGGTAATATTTCTGTTTTTGTTTACCTATAACGCTTCACGAAACTTAATGCATTCCCTTAGTGAGTGACATTAGCGGACGTAGGGTGTCACAATCACAGAAAACACGTTGCTACAAGGACCCGAAGTACATCAATAGTTATAGAGGATGCACATTACATAAACTTTCATTTTAGGGACTCATCCCTAATATTTACCAAAGGTAAACTCTACTTAAACACAAAATTTTAAAATTTCGATGCAATTGATAATATAATTGTTACTCCGCGTAAAATATACCATAAATAAGAATATTTAATTAAATTAAGTATAAATAATAATAAATTAATTTAAAAAAATGGTGCATCTACTTTATGTTATTATATTTTATCCCTTCCATTGTGAGATTCCGGTGTCATTATTAGTTTTATTCTATGAATATAATCCTTATAGGAACCAATGATTCGTTAAGGATGACTTTAAGTCTGATAAGCCTTTTTTGGGTCAGAATTTAGGTCTGTTATGGGCAGGTTATTAAATAATGGATCGCTATCAGTGGATTGCTCCATGAATTCCACTTTCAATATAAGATAAAAGGAAATAATGATTTAGATATTTTTGTGTCCCTAATAATTCTTTATTTTATGTTCAAATAGTCGACCCCTTCTAAAAATTACTCGTAAAATTAACTTTAATATTTTTTTCATACCAAAACGACTACCGCATTTCAAAATAAGACATCATTTTTCTATTAAACACACATTTATCATCCCTAAAGTTACATGCTTTGGTTTTATGATATCGTAGGATGGTTTAAGTATATATTTTATCTATCTTTTAATAACGTACCATCAATTTATAGTTTTTTTATTTAGAATGGCAGGATGGTAAAAGCCTCCAGCTCCAAGATCCTCCAAATATCTGTACAATCCCAACTACTTGACTGCCCGTACAAATTTGGGCACCCAAGAGTTTAGGGTAGAACAAAACAAAATAAACTCTGGGTCATCATGGAACTGGTGTGAGTAAACTCCAATCATTTGTTATACTTTTTAAAAATCCTTTTAAAAGAAATGATAATCATAAGACTGATCCCCACGTAAACACGGATGCTTTTTACCTTACGATAACCCAAAACATTTCTTATGATTAATACTTTTCTGATATTATAATAATATCTAAATAAAGTAAATAAAAATCTAGTAGAACGCTTGCATCTCACGTTCTACATATAAAATATACAATAAAAAAACCGCAGGCTCTTATAGGAGAATGGATTTCCCACTATGAAAAGGTATGGAACCACCTTCCAATCAATGTACTCTAGAGGAGATATACTGGAGTTCAACAAGAACATCTTGCAACTCTGCCATACATGACTAGCCATTCATTTCGCTTGAATGTTCCAAATATATTGTCACCTTACGGTTGGTATACCAACATAACCGTTCCCGGGCGATACATAAATGAGAGAAGTAACAAATATGAATATTTTCTAGATGATGACAATATACCCTAATTGGGTGCGACCCACTTAGCCATGCTGCCTGCCCGATTTTTTAAATTTCCCGATTTATGGGGGTTGAGGTCATAACTTACCATTAGACATATCACATCTTCATTTACTTTGAATGCCACATCGTCATACCTGCCAAATCAAAGATGAATTTCTCCAAAAATACCATGGGTATTGTAACACCCCGCCTCCGCCAGGGTGGCTCTTGCAAGCACTCTGACTTTGGAGGGGCGTTTGAATCAGGTAAACATGCATAATGATATATCAAGGCAGAACAAGAACATATGTATATATGTAAACAGAGTAAATAACATAGATAAAACAGCGGAAGATTTTAAACCATTTCAAATCAAGTCTGGTACATCATAATGTCACTTTTCCAAATAAATAAGTCTAGTACATAAACAACATCATCTGAAACTGAAAAGCAAAACATAGAGTAACTATCCCCAAAGTAGAAAAACCATAGCGAGCTCAAGTCCAAAGCATACTTGAGCTATCCCAGAAAAGCAGCAAAGATCCAGACTAAGCTCCTGTATTCCCTCCCTGAGAACCTGGGGGGGAGGGGAACGGAAGAAAAGAGGCGAAAGAAAACAGGTCAGTCAAAAAGACTGAGTAAGCCCTACTACAATCAATGTAAACTGATAAAGTTAACTGGCATGAGCAGCAGGTATTAACATAAGGATACTGGCATGATGATTAACTATCAAGGTAGATAAAGGTGACATCGCATAATCAGGATTAAGGTTTTGCACCACAGGTGTACTAGCAAACTAACATGACTTGAATAAACAAGTATTGATCCCTTGGCCCATGCTTTGGCCCAATAACATGAAGTGACCCTCATACGAGGTCCAATAACATGAAGTGACCCTACCACGAGGTCCATGAAGTGACCCTACCACGAGGTTCAACCCAACGGTCTAGTCGATCGGCTCCCTAAGCCTAACTCGTCACGTGTTGGTGTCAATACGGCCCAAACATGAATGTAGTCGAACTGTGCCGGGTCCACCCGTCGGGTGTATCAAGCCCTAGGGTGTCAACCCCTGGACACCATAAACATGAGTGCACAGTCTCGGTCTACCGGTACCCATGCTTGTTTTCTCCGGCTACGGACTATGTGCACGACCAGAGTCCGCCTAGAACTACACCGGCGTACCACTCGGCCGTCGCTTTTGGTCGCTTACCTCCAGCCCAGTAATCGTGCCCCCTCCCTAGCCTAGTCCCTAGGGCCTTGATGATACAAACTTGGGATTACTGCGGAGTGGACCCCCATTACTAGGATTTTTCTAGTGGGTTAAGTACGGTTTAACCCCTTCACTAATCATGGATTAACTTGGTTAAGTGTAACTATGAGTTCACGACTTAACCCCGATTACTCTACCGAGCCCAAATTGGTTAAGTACTAAATGGTCCATGACTTAACCCTAATCATGAGGCATTAATTAATTAATGCGCCTTAACCTCTCACATTAGACTTTGTTGTGGTTACTAGTTAAGCCGGGCGGGTCCGGGTAGTTTTACACCACAACTTGGTCTAACCTCGGGTCCAAGGTACAACATGACCAACTTCTCACATTGGGTCCTATTGTTTGTAGCAACTAGTTAGGCCGGTCAGTTCCGGGTAGGTTTACGCTACAAACTCAACCCAACCTCGAGTTGGCCACACTCATCTTTTCTAAGTGTCATGTCCATCACATTACAAGTTTTCAAGCAATTGGGTAGACCTAACTTAATAGGTAAATTCCCAATGGGTAGACCTAACTTAATAGGTAAATTCCCAAGCTCATGTTTTTATGTCTTTTAAGTTTACCCAAACCCCAAACGCAATCCCATCGCTTACATATCGCAATAGCGCATAAAGGATAGAAAGAGGGAACTTGGCATAATCATGACATAAAAGTGTTAAAGCCACAAGTTCAACATGGTGGCATATGAAATGTTCATGTGTTCACACACTTGCATATTACATTTTTACGCCCAAAAAGCATGCATAACATGATAACATGAACCATATGACCATCCCAAACTTTGCATAACATACTTGCATATCATATGACAACTTGCATATCAAACTTGCATAAACAAACTTGCATAACATATGACAACTTGCATATCAAACTTGCATAACATATGACAACTTGCATATCATACTTGCATAAACAAACTTGCATAACATATGACAACTTGCATATCATACTTGCATAAACAAACTTGCATAACGTATGACAACTTGCATATCATACTTGCATAAACAAACTTGCATAACATACGACAACTTGCATATCATACTTGCATAAATAAACTTGCATAACATATGACAACTTGCATATCATACTTGCATAAACAAACTTGCATAACATATGACAACTTGCATATCATACTTGCATAAACAAACTTGCATAACATACGACAACTTGCATATCATACTTGCATAAATAAACTTGCATAACATATGACAACTTGCATATCATGCATTTAACTTCAAAGTTCAAGTATGAGAGGAATAGGGCTTACAATGCTTATGCGGACTCAAATGAGTATAGCAAATGTAAGAAACCCCTTATGCAACAAATTAAAACCCCAAAAATGCAAGCAAACTTGATCAAGACTCCTCCTTTATGATGCAAATATAAGAACTAGACTTTAATGCAAGCTAAAGAGGATCATACAAGCCTAAATACATTTGTATGCATGAGAATTTCTTAGAAATTTGTTTAGGAATTGTATGAAGAGAGTGGAGGCCATGAGAGGTTTGATTTTGCCATAGTTTAGTTGTAGGATAGATTAATGATGATTTAGGGTAGGTTAGGGTCTTATTTATAGATTAGACTAGTGATTTATACCATAGGATTAAACCCTAGTTCTCATCTCAACCCTCCAAATCGAATCTGGCCCCCAAGCTCAACACAAACCCAAAATGGTGCACCAGGCAGGACTGGGCATCTGAGCCAAGTCGACAGCCAAGTCGACAGGGCTGTCGACCTGGTCAGACCCAGTCGACTCCCAAGTCGACAGGGCTGTCGACTTGGGTACTGTGGCGGGAATTCTCCCGCCTGGCCCAAACTGGCCCAATTCCCAATTTCAGATTTGAATTTGAAATCTGTTTTTACTTAGGAATTTTCTGAAAACTTCGTTGGGCCTTAATCGGGTCATACGGACTCCGATCTTCGAAAACTCGGACTCTATTTCGCGTATTTTTCCGAGACGAACGCAATGGCATAGCCCGTTTCCCTTGATTCAGATTTTAGAATTAAATTCTGCCTCGATTTATGTTATAACAGGTTATTGAAAATACGGGTTGTTACATTCTCCCCTCCTTAAAGGATTTCGTCCCCGAAATCTTCAAGTTAGGAAGAACGTATCCTACCATCCAATCATCCATCTACTCAAAACATCATCCACGAGCAATCATTGTCCTTACAAGATTCTAAATGCTATATGAACATATGCAAAGGTGTGTGTATATGTACCTATCTAATGCAAATATCATCAATGCAAATTATGTTAGTGAAATGAATCCATATGTATGCAATTCCTAACATAATGTATATCATCTATATGTGTGCACATAACATACACCCATATGCAACATCCATGTGATAACACACAACTTTCATCCATGAATAAGCATAAACACTCATGCATATGCAATATGAGGAGTGTGCGAGCCGATCTAGTGCCTAACGTGTACAATGCATCCACGAGTAACCACTTGCAAACACTTGCAACCACTTGCAACCATCAAGCATAACATGTCTCAAACACATGTTTCATCCAAAGGGTTTCTACCTAAGGTTCTCATGACAAGATCAACATGATAAACTAGATAATCATGGATAGCAAAGATATGCTACAAAGAGATCGGGATGATAAGCGGGATATACTCCTTTCGGATTACAAGAAATCCTTTCCTAACCCAATCCATACCCTATAAAAGCCCAAAAGGTTTAGTCAACCTAACGGACCCCTCCAAACCCTGACATATATCACTAGCCAATAAGTTATACCTCCCGACAGAAATAGGACCGAGAATGGGACCGAGAGGGTATTCGTAAAAAGATAACATGCGAGTAAGTTCCTCAGGAAAACAAGGATCAAAGAGATATGATGCGCGTATCTAGCCTTCAGTCTTCTAAGTCACGTTTCCTTGAGCTTAACTCCACTTGTGCTTTGACCGTCTTTTACTTCATGATTTCTTAGCTTCTTAATTCTTATTTCCAAATATGAGTCGGAACCCATTTCATTCTCGCCTCTCGTATTCCTCTTTCACTTACTCTTTTATCATTCTTGGCTTAAACATAAATATGACCTTATGGTTTCATGCAAGCTCTCCAAAATTCACTAGTGAATCCTGGATCTCGTTTACCTACCATAAAGTATTCCATGCAGCAGAACTTTTCTCGAAAATAAACTGTCGCTAGCTATGATGCAGTCTTTTCGCTCTTTACCGGAGTGAAATGAGCGCTCTTCGTGAGTCTACCTACTATGACCCACATGCTCGTATTCTCTTTCCTTGTCCTAGGCAATCCATCCACGAAATCCTTCGTGATACTTTTCCCTTCCATTGCGGGGACCTCCAATGGATATAACAGCCCACCGGGCTTCTATGACTCGGCCTTAATCGGTTGGCGCAACATGCACCTTGGGACAAATTCGGCCACCTCCTCGGGTGATGCGCCTCTTCAAGAACCTTCTTTCTCTCATCGCGTCTTAGCCATCCCTTGTTATCTATAGCGAGGTGACTTACCATCTTGCCTCGAATCAACTTGTCCATGGTCTCGGCTAACTGCGGGTCTTCTTTCTGTGAAGTCCCTACTTGATCCAGGAGGGTAGGTCTAGCTCAAGGGACGCTAACTAACTAAACTAAGAGAACTTCTTACTTTGGTTGCATACCTTGGAGTCTTCCAATCCTGAACTGCAACTCCCTTAGCGGGATCCACCGCTAAGCCTTGCTTAGAAACTATGTGTCCAAGGAATATAACTTCCCTTCTCCAAAAGTGACACTTTGGAGAACTTAGCCTTCAACTAATGCGCTCTAAGCGTATCCATCACCTCCACGAGATGCCTTGCGTGCTCTTCCTCATCATTTGAGAAGATCAGAATATCATCTACTAAGACTACCCATACTCGTTCAGGAACTCCCTAGACACCCTACTTATCAAGTCCACGAAGTATGCGGGTGTATTAGTCAAGACGAACGACATGACAAGTCATTCGAAGAATCCGTCTGGAGTCCTGAATGCAGTCTTGTCTATACTATCCTCAGCTACCCCGAGCTGATGGAACCCAGTAGCAAGATCAAGAGAGAACAGATATTCCTACAAGCTGATCAAACAAATCATCGATCCTTGGCAATGGTTGTCTATTCTTCTTGTTCAACTTACGATAATCAACACGCGGACGAAGCGAACTGTCCACATTAGTAGCGAATACTACTAAGAGCACCTTCCTCGAAAATGCTTCATCGAATGGAGTTCTTCTCAGGCAACTCCCTCACTTACTTACCTAGCTCCCGTCTCACGGGACCATGTGCCTTACCGGCCACGAAACTATCTTAGCATTATCAACCAGATAAATGCGCAAATCTATCCCTCGTTTAGGGGTAACCCCCTTTACTTCACCCAAGATATCAGGATATTCTCGGACTACCCTCACCGATTGCAAACTATCGATAGAGGAGTTGAGGGATTCAAGATAACATAACATGACGGGACTCATAGGGTTACTAGAAATTTTTAGGGTATTACCGAGGCGAATCATGAGCCTCCCAACCCTATACCCAAAAATCAAGGATGGCTCCAAAACTGGACAACCCATCCATGCCCAAAATCAACCCATACCCCATGAAACCGAGAATATATACATCACGCGAGAACTCTATACTAAGATAGAGGCTTTCAAATCCATGTAGATAATAGACAAATGGGCGGAACCCCCAACTGGATTTGAAACACACACGGGATCACTAACTAGACTAGTACTTAGGTGCAAACTTTCAACTAGATCAGATGAAATAAACTATGCGATGCACCAAAATCAAACAAGGTACTAACTGAAAAATCAGAAATATATGCAAGGCTTTCAAAAAAAATACTACGTCAATCGGGAACTGGAGCGGCATTTAGAGCATGAACTTGCCCTCCTAAAGGTCCAGCACGCTGAGTCTGACCCTGGCCTTGCCCTTGTTTCTTCGGACAATCCCTAGTGAAGTGTCCCATTTCTCCACAGTTAAAGCAAGTGCCTTTCCTTTTCCTGCAATCCTTACTGAAATGACCAGTCTTCCCACAGAAAAAGCATTCACCACTCCTCCGTTTCCTCTTCTTACAATCCTTAAGAAGATGCCCAACTGAACCGCAATAATGGCACTTCCTCTCGTCGTTATTGCCCTTGTTGTTGTTCCCCTTGTTGCCTTGATTGCTCTGATTGCTTGGATTACCTTGATTTCCTTTCCACTGGGAATCAGTCTTCTTGGCTTGAGTATCATTCATCTTGATCTCTTTCTTGTTACTCCTATTCTCTTCATTGAGTAGGGCCATATTCACCAAACTCTCGAAAGTTGCCCCCAAGGGTATATGAGTCATGGCTAAACCATGTAATGGCTCGTTTAATCCTAGAGCAAAGTATAGGGCCTTCTCCTAAGCTGTGTTGACCAAATCTAAACCGACCTGAGCCAGTTGATTAAACTTATCTATGTATTCCCTAATAGTCATGTCCCCTTGCTTCAGTGATAGGAACCTCAGTCCAAACTCTCCTCGAAAGTCATCCCAAGTCTCAATTGGCCTAGTAGCGGTGGTAACCACCCACCAACGTGCAGCTTCTTCCTTTAGCAACCACACTACTAATAAAACCTTCCTACGGTCACCTATATCAAAGAAAGCAAAAAGATCTTCGGTTTCTTTCAACCAATTCCTTGCCTCTACATAAGTCTCGGTTCCAAAGAAATTCTTGCAACCCATCGCCTTAAAGTCTTGGCAAATCTTTGCGAAGTCAGTTTGAGGACGCTGAGGGGAAGGAGGAAGAGGAACCTCAGCGACAGGAGGAGGAGGAACATTAACTACTGAAGGAGGAGGGACATTCGCGGGGCCGGCTTCGGTCGCCCTAGCCTCCAAAAGTCTCCTATACCAAACAGGTACGTGTACTCCCTCCGGAATGGCAAAGTTATCGGCCATACTGAAAACGAAGAAAAAGATAGATTCAGAATGGAGAAACGAAGGATAGTGCTATGGCTTTTGGGGAATAGCCTTTAAAATAAACTAGACTTTTCTTTGGAAAATACTTTATACTTGGTTTTGAAAATAGTTTTCCAAAAGTTTTTTTTTTAAAAAAAAAAACCTTTCTGTTCCTTCTCGTAAACCAATGCTCTGATACCAAATTGTAACACCCCGCCTCCGCCAGGGTGGCTCTTGCAAGCACTCTGACTTTGGAGGGGCGTTTGAATCAGGTAAACATGCATAATGATATATCAAGGCAGAACAAGAACATATGTATATATGCAAACAGAGTAAATAACATAGATAAAACAGCAGAAGATTTTAAACCATTTCAAATCAAGTCTGGTACATCATAATGTCACTTTTCCAAATAAATAAGTCTAGTACATAAACAACATCATCTGAAACTGAAAAGCAAAACATAGAGTAACTATCCCCAAAGTAGAAAAACCATAGCGAGCTCAAGTCCAAAGCATACTTGAGCTATCCCAGAAAAGCAGCAAAGATCCAGACTAAGCTCCTGTATTCCCTCCCTGAGAACCTGGGGGGGGGGGGGAACGGAAGAAAAGAGGCGAAAGAAAACAGGTCAGTCAAAAAGACTGAGTAAGCCCTACTACAATCAATGTAAAATGATAAAGTTAACTGGCATGAGCAGCAGGTATTAACATAAGGATACTGGCATGATGATTAACTATCAAGGTAGATAAAGGTGACATCGCATAATCAGGATTAAGGTTTTGCACCACAGGTGTACTAGCAAACTAACATGACTTGAATAAACAAGTATTGATCCCTTGGCCCATGCTTTGGCCCAATAACATGAAGTGACCCTCATACGAGGTCTAATAACATGAAGTGACCCTACCACGAGGTCCATGAAGTGACCCTACCACGAGGTTCAACCCAACGGTCTAGTCGATCGGCTCCCTAAGCCTAACTCGTCACGTATTGGTGTCAATACGGCCCAAACATGAATGTAGTCGAACTGTGCCGGGTCAACCCGTCGGGTGTATCAAGCCCTAGGGTGTCAACCCCTGGACACCATAAACATGAGTGCACAGTCTCGGTCTACCGGTACCCGTGCTTGTTTTCTCCGGCTACGGACTATGTGCACGACCAGAGTCCGCCCAGAACTACATCGGCGTACCACTCGGCCGTCGCTTTTGGTCGCTTACCTCCAGCCCAGTAATCATGCCCCCTCCCTAGCCTAGTCCCTAGGGCCTTGATGATACAAACTTGGGATTACTGCGGAGTGGACCCCTATTACTAGGATTTTTCTAGTGGGTTAAGTACGGTTTAACCCCTTCACTAATCATGGATTAACTTGGTTAAGTGTAACTATGAGTTCACGACTTAACCCCGATTACTCTACCGAGCCCAAATTGGTTAAGTATTAAATGGTCCATGACTTAACCCTAATCATGAGGCATTAATTAATTAATGCGCCTTAACCTCTCACATTAGACTTTGTTGTGGTTACTAGTTAAGCCGGGCGGGTCCGGGTAGTTTTACACCACAACTTGGTCTAACCTCGGGTCCAAGGTACAACATGACCAACTTCTCACATTGGGTCCTATTGTTTGTAGCAACTAGTTAGGCCGGTCGGTTCCGGGTAGGTTTACGCTACAAACTCAACCCAACTTCGAGTTGGCCACACTCATCTTTTCTAAGTGTCATGTCCATCACATTACAAGTTTTCAAGCAATTGGGTAGACCTAACTTAATAGGTAAATTCCCAATGGGTAGACCTAACTTAATAGGTAAATTCCCAAGCTCATGTTTTTATGTCTTTTAAGTTTACCCAAACCCCAAACGCAATCCCATCGCTTACATATCGCAATAGCGCATAAAGGATAGAAAGAGGGAACCTGGCATAATCATGACATAAAAGTGTTAAAGCCACAAGTTCAACATGGTGGCATATGAAATGTTCATGTGTTCACACACTTGCATATTACATTTTTACGCGCAAAAGCATGCATAACATGATAACATGAACCATATGACCATCCCAAACTTTACATAACATACTTGCATATCATATGACAACTTGCATAAACAAACTTGCATAACATATGACAACTTGCATATCAAACTTGCCTAAACAAACTTGCATAACATATGACAACTTGCATATCATACTTGCATAAACAAACTTGCATAACATATGACAACTTGCATATCATACTTGCATAAACAAACTTGCATAACATATGACAACTTGCATATCATACTTGCATAAACAAACTTGCATAACATATGACAACTTGCATATCATACTTGCATAAAAAAACTTGCATAACATATGACAACTTGCATATCATACTTGCATAAACAAACTTGCATAACATACGACAACTTGCATATCATACTTGCATAAATAAACTTGCATAACATATGACAACTTGCATATCATACTTGCATAAACAAACTTGCATAACATATGACAACTTGCATATCATACTTGCATAAACAAACTTGCATAATATACGACAACTTGCATATCATACTTGCATAAATAAACTTGCATAACATATGACAACTTGCATATCATGCATTTAACTTCAAAGTTCAAGTATGAGAGGAATAGGGCTTACAATGCTTATGCGGACTCAAATGAGTATAGAAAATGTAAGAAACCCCTTATGCAACAAATTAAAACCCCAAAAATGCAAGCAAACTTGATCAAGACTCCTCCTTTATGATGCAAATATAAGAACTAGACTTTAATGCAAGCTAAAGAGGATCATACAAGCCTAAATACACTTGTATGCATGAGAATTTCTTAGAAATTTGTTTAGGAATTGTATGAAGAGAGTGGAGGCCATAAGAGGTTTGATTTTGCCATAGTTTAGTTGTAGGATAGATTAATGATGATTTAGGGTAGGTTAGGGTCTTATTTATAGATTAGGCTAGTGATTTAGACCATAGGATTAAACCCTAGTTCTCATCTCAACCCTCCAAATCGAATCTGGCCCCCAAGCTCAACACAAACCCAAAATGGTGCACCAGGCAGGACTGGGCGTCTGAGCCAAGTCGACAGCCAAGTCGACAGGGATGTCGACCTGGTCAGACCCAGTCGACTCCCAAGTCGACAGGGCTGTCGACTTGGGTACTGTGGCGGGAATTCTCCCGCCTGGCCCAAACTGGCCCAATTCCCAATTTCAGATTTGAATTTGAAATCTGTTTTTACTTAGGAATTTTCTGAAAACTTCGTTGGGCCTTAATCGGGTCATACGGACTCCAATCTTCGAAAACACGGACTCTATTTCGCGTATTTTTCCGAGACGAACGCAATGGCATAGCCCGTTTCCCTTGATTCAGATTTTAGAATTAAATTCTGCCTCGATTTATGTTATAACAGGTTATTGAAAATACGAGTTGTTACAGGTATAAAGCTAAGAGAAATGAATTCCTCTGCCATCAACATAAGTACGTTTGAAGAAATCAACTTACGCGTATTAGATATACTCTATCAGACATTCATCCATTCAAGTTGTCCTAGGACTGGACAACCGATGGCATTATTTTGTAAATCCAACTTAGGCAATTTCTACCTAGGATCGCCAGAATTGCCCTTGCATAAAATTCGTCTTCAGTTCTCTAAATCATATTTGATTCGCAACGCTATTGTCCATACAGAGTGATTTTCAGATAATAAACCGGATCCCAGTTTCCCTGTTGACAACGGAAAAATTGCCAAAAACTTTGATAGTCGGTTATTTAACTATCAACGGAAAACATACATACAAACAATGTTTGTATTTCCAAATGGAAGTTTTACCGACCAATCATCAATCAACACTAAGCCCCTTTAAATAAATTTATCAATAACTATTACATTTCCCAATTTTCCTTAAATATCTTTAACTAAATATTTTTCCAACTCACTTAGCCTCTTACGATTTCTTGGAAAAACGTATCCATATATTCACAACTCCTTATTTGCCGTATTTCGAAAATATACGTTATCAACATTGGAAAACATTTCCATATCTTATTCACGCATCACTTATTTCACATCCATCAGTCCCTAACAGTTAATTAGTAAGAGAACAACTTTCTAAGTATCAACCCCGAAGGCCAAAACCAACATCAGGTCGATAACCAGAAAGCCATTCAAAATAACTAATATCTAGTCATTTTATAATTTCCTTAACTTCATTTATTAATTTCTTATCAACGAATTTCATTTTTCTATGCTTAGAAACGTCTCTAATTTTATATTGACAGCGTTTCCAAAATATTCCGATTTAAAATATAACTGGATTATTTATCTTGAATAAGTAATGCCATTTAACTAAGTAAATATATAAACAAATCTTTATTAAAAACGGAAAGTAAATAACACTTTCCTGAATTCGATATAATCAAATTTCAATGTTTAACTCCATTTCAAATAATCTATATTCGATTAACATCCCGAATGTCGGAATAAAATTCACCATTTCAGGTTTCTACTCTCACTTTTTGAATTTATCACTTCCCATTTATCATTTTCCTTTTAAAATCATTTACTTTGAAAAAACATTGGCTTTTAAAATTATTTTTTGCTTTAAGACATTAATATGATTTTGACACAGAAAACTGGATTTACTTATCAAATCAAATCCTAATTTTTATTTATAAATCCCATTACAGTTTAAAACCTCATCCATTGTGTTATTTTATAAATTTACATTCATATTTTCACTTTAAAAACTCCATTTAAAAATCAACTTCTTGTTAATTGTATCATGTCTATACCTTAATCTCGATTCCACATTCAAGTATAAGTTATTGGTTTTAAACCAATATTTTAACTATTTTGTCAAATTCTATATTATAATATAAAATTTTAAAAGTAGATTACTTTTAAAACTTTCAACATAACCGAATTCTAATTATAAATTCTTATGGATTTAATTCAATCGTATTTATATTCAAACATCGAAATAATTCCATCGTTTTCTTTTGAAAATGATTCTCATTTCCTTCTTTAAAATTTTCATTCTTCACTTAACATTCTCAAATTATTTAATAATATTTGTTTCATCTTATTTATAAAATACTGGTTATAATTCAAACTACATGTTTTTATAAAATTAAAACAAGTCATTTTATTCTAGCCTAATCGAAATTAAATCTCTATTTAAAAATAGATTTTCCTTTTTAAAACCCCAAATTCTTTTCCAATGTATTCAAGTATATTTACGGTATTTAAATACCAATTATTTCAGGTTAATGTTGTTCAAACATCCCAATCACACAATAATCAATACCAAATTATTAGTCACATCATATAATGTAATATATGAAAAAAAACATTGTTGAGGAATCCAGTTGGATACCTCCAACCTGTTTCCCTGCATCCACAAACGTTAACCAACATGAATAACATTTATTTCATATCAATATAAAATATTATAATAAATCATATTCCAATAAACGATATATATATAATTATATACATATTATTCCAACTAATTAAATAGCAATTTATCCAAATAATCATCACACAACATTCAATCATCATTTATCAATATTAAATAATGTTTATAATATTATAAAACTGGACAGAGTTAGTGAGTTTCCTCATCTTGGTCATTAATAATTGAATAACAGTTAACATTCGGTTGATTTATACCAGGCGTTTTAAATTCACTATAAATTGAAATGATCTCCAAATCTCTTCAAACCAATTTTAGTATATAGATATCGTCCATACGATTCCAACATTTCGAACGACGTCAAATTCTGATCACGTACGGATGAATTTTTAAGCTAACAAGTTAATATATATATATATATATATATTTAGTTCCAAATTATTTTAAATATATTATAATTGGGCCTCACCAATATCATATATCGACCCATACCATATTGAACCCGCGCACTAGAAATAATCCACCCGCATGTCCCTTTCTTCCTCAATATAACTTACGAAACTGCTTATCATCATTTTCATTTCATTTTTCTTTCCTTTTTTTCTTTAAATCTGGGCCATGCATATAACTGGCCCAATATTTACACACCTAAAAAAACTCATACCACTCCCCCTACAGCAGCTTCTTCTCCCATCGAAAAGATATATCCATGCTGCTCCATTTAAACTTCCCTGGCCATTACATGTATAATCTTCACCCACCGCTCCTTGCGTGACCCTCTACTCCACCAAACGAACCCTCCGCCGAACCCTCTGCCGAACCCCTCTCCTCTTCCTCTTCGATCTCATCTCCTTTGCACACCTCCTAGACCCCCGAGCTTTGATCCGATCTATTGCGTCTCCTCGCATGTCTGGATTCGTCAGTCCCTGAATACCCCCAAAATGCTGCCACTGATGAGCCTCACCTCCCAAAAGCCGACACCACCCAGCATACAACCCAGAACTTCCCCATTCAACGAAAAATTCTTGCCCTTGGTCGACTGTTGAAAAATTGTCTCACCACTAAATGTGGATATTATACTGAAGCTCCTTCTAGCAACGTCTAGCGAGTTGAACTTCAGAATTTATAGAGGAGAGAAGTTGTTGGAAATATTTTTTTTTCTTTTTAACACCATTGAAAGATTGCTGGGGATTTCGTTTTCTCTAAAGCAAAATAGCACATTGATGTCGTCATTTGTTATAGATATATATAGGTATATTTTACTTAGTGGCGAAGGAATAGGTAGGTCGCTATCATCTGGTACAACAAACACTTCAATGTAGGTGCTTGTTCTTTTGTACATATAGAGTTGGGAAGTTGGTTGTCTCAGATTCGAAGTGTTATTTCATCAGATGTGAGACCATAAGGTATAGGAAAACCTTAGGCATGCAGTTTTTTCCCAGTTTTAGGTTAGTTTACGGTTTTACTTAGATAAGAAAGGTTAGGGGATAATAGGTCTGCATCTCTACTGGTTTTCTTCATGTGTAAGGTAACCTACTTTCATGTCCAAATTATACTTAGCAACGACGAAAAAAAAAGCTAGTATGCAGAGATAGCTATATGAGACAAAGAAGCAAATCAGAGGGGTAACATGCAAATGTTTAAATAAAGGGACATGTGCAAAATTCAAGTTGTACACTACTAGGCTATGCATACTTCTAACCAAACTTTAAAGCAAAGCATACTGACGTGTTATATATTTTATGTTTAAAAATTTGGTCTACCGCATTACAAAAATTTTGGTTCATGTCCGAGCCGCTACGAGCAAAAATAATAATACGACCATGACGAGCGATCCGCTACGATTCCAAAATTATAGCTTATTTTGTAAAATTCTATAAATGCTGATATAGGGTACATTATGTTAAACTAAAAGTTTCTTATTTTTCAAAATAAAAATTACAGAAAAAATTTATAATTTAAATTAACAATACATCTTGAAAATCTTATCTAAATTCGAAATAAATAATTTATTATAATTAAATAAATCATTATGGTTTATAAACGACTATTTTAAAATTTGATTTGGACATAACTCTCAATTTAAAAGACTAGATCTCGATTTTTCACTTCCATTAGAAAAATATAGCTTAACAGATTCAAACGTTTCTTGTTTCGAAGAAATCCAACTTATAACGGATTCTATAAACTCAGTTGAAGTTCAAAACTCAATATTACGAACTACCGCGACGTTACGAGTTTGTTTATAATTATATTATAGTTAATACATTAAACTATCGTTTAAAAATATATTCGTTATTATAACTCAAATATAAACCCGATTAAATATCTTAAATTATCTGATTCACACAACATTGCCAATCCAACTATTTCGACTATTTAAAATTTATTATTCCACTATTTATAATAATTAATTAATCAAAATTATTTAACTCAAACCATTTAAATTACCAAACCAATATATTATAATAATTAAATAAATTAATTTTTAAATCGCAAAAATTCCAGGACATTAGATTCCTTCCCCCTTAAAAGAATTTCGTCCATAAATCTTTATTAACCAAGTTAAAAATCATATGTTTTACTTCTTAATTTCAGTTTCAACTGAGCCAATTAGTTTCGATTAAAATATTAATGTATTCTTATTAAGGAAAATTTTATAATACTCTAAACTTTTGAAAAATTTCGCCAACGTCTCCTTTGCACGGCTCAATCGGTCCAACTACAATTCGCCTCTCTAGGTCTTTTCCAATCCAAAAGAAAATCAAATAGCCAAGTGTCTTGCCCAACAGGCTCATAAATCTCATACTCAATTAAAATATAAACTTGTACCTTTTTGTTTGGCATTCAACTATGTCTCTTTTATTCACCATCAAATCAACATATATCCATGCATTCCCAACTTTGATCTCCAATCACTTGATTCTCAAACCAAATCATTCGCTTATAGCCAAGCCAAATTTCATTTCAAATTTCAGTTGCAATCTCAATTCCAAAATTTTACTCAGCAATCCAGTTCCATTCCAGATTATCTCTAACCCAATCCAATTCTAATTTCCTCTTAACCCACCTTTGTAAAATTTCAATTGTTATCACAATTTTTTTAATATTTAACTTCTTAAGTTAACTTTTAATCCATTGTTAAAATTCATTATGTATACTTGTTTTAATTCAAAACAATATCTTTCAGGGAGTTTTAAATAACTTAACCTTTTAAAAACCAGATATTCCTTTTCAAGACTCAAAACCACTTGTTTTTTTTCGAAATAATCCAAAACAAAATCTATGGTAGTAATCCATCACTTAGAAACTCGAAAATGAACTCTGAAGATGTGGTCAACATCATCAGGGTTATTTTCCAGTGAGTTCAATGCTATATCATTTTCAAAACTTACTTTAAAACACTTGTATTTTGCATTTATTTAAAAATATCCTTCAAAATTTCTGGAAAATATTTCTAAATTCACCCAAGATCTTAAATTTTCCATATATTTATTCCAAAATCCATTTACAAACACCTTTCACATTCTCAGGATATTAAATTCCAAATCTATTTTAAATCAAGATTTAATTCATTTGATATTATATATTATATTAATACAAATCCTGATTGGTTATTTATAACCATTTCAATTATAATCTTATTTGATTATAATAATAACCAACACATCTAATATACTATAATAATCTCAAGAAATATATATTTCTTTTATATAAAAATATAATTTGGGTAAAATTATTTCATTTACCCTTTTTTTAAAACATAATGTGTCGGTTCATCGTATTCAAGCGTTTAGAAATCCCTATCGACGTTGTGGTGCCCCACCATCGACCATAATTCATAAACCACTCAACCAATAAATGTCCATGATATAAAACCATTTTTAATTAATCTACGAATACGCTCTCTCGTATATAGATGCTCAAACTCAATCTAGGGTATTACTAACCCCATCTATATCGAGTTACGCCACGGAGCCAAGGTAATCACTTAACCTTCAACTCTAATACCACTATAACGACCCAGAGATTTTCGATCCTGGAAATCGACATAAAACACCACATCGAATATTCAAGAATCAGAAATACCAGATCATTAATTGAAAGAAGTTAGAGGGTGAGAAACAGAAAGAAAGAAAGTTAGAATAGAAGAAGAAGAAGATCACAACACAACAGAATCAGAGTAAACACGAATCTCACAACGGAATGAATAAAATATATTATATAACTTTTGAAATACAAATTAAAATTGTAAATATGCATACCATCTCAGAGTACAACACATAACAACATGGAAGAAATAAACTCTACATATATCTAATGTTGAAGGCTCCTGCTCCAAGCTCCTCCAAATATCTGTAAAATCCTGACTACTTGACTGCCTGTACAAATTTGGGCAACCAAGAGCTTAGGGTAGAACAAAACAAAATAAACTCTTGGTCAGTCATGGGACTGGTATGAGTAAACTCCAATCATTCGTTTAACTTTTGAAAAATATTTTTAAAAGAAATGATAATCGTAAGACCAATCCATACATAAACACGAACGCTTTTTACCTTACGATAACCCAAAACATTTCTTAAGATCAATACTTTTCTGATATTATAATTATGTCTAATTCAAGTAAATAACAATTTGACAAAATGCTTGCATTTCACGTTCTACATATAAAATATACAATAAAAAACCGTGGGCTCTTATTGGAGAATTGATTTCCCAATATGAAAAGGTATGGGACCACCTTCCAATTAGTGTACTCTAGAGGAGATACGCTGGAGTCCAACAAGAACATCTTGCAACTCTGCCACACATGACCGGCCATTCATTTCGCTTGAATGTTCCGAATTTATTGTAACCTTACGGTTGGTATACCAACATAACCATTCCCAAGTGATATTAAAATGAAAGAAGTAACAAATATGAATATGCTCTAGATGGTGACAATATACTCTAATTGGGTGCGACTCACTTAGCCATGCTGCCTGCCCAATTTTTGTCATTTCTCGGTTGATGGGGCTTGAGGTCACAACTTACCATTAGATAGATCACATCTTCATTTACTTTGAATGCCACATCGTCATACCTGCCAAATCACAAATTGATTTTTCCAAAAATACCACGAGTATAAAGCTAAGAGAAATGAATTCCTCTTCCACCAACGTAAGTACATATAAAGAGATCAACTTACGCGATCTATTAGATATACTCTGTCAGACATTCATCCATTCAAGTTGTCATGGGATTGGACAATCGAAGGCATTATTTTGTAAATCCATCTTAGGCAATTTCTACCTAGGATCGCAAGAACTGCCTTTGCATAAACTCCTTTTTCAATTATCTTCATCATATTTGATTCGCAACGCTAATGCCATACGGAGTGGTTTTCAGATAATAAACCTAATCCTGGTCTCTTCGTATTGACAAGGAAAAATGGTAAAAAACTTTGATAGTTGATTATTTAACTATTAACGGAACATATAAATAATGGTTGTATTTCCAAATGGAAATCTTACCGATCAATCAACACTGAGCCCCTTTAAATAGATTTATCAATAACTATTTCATTTTCCAATTTTCCTTAAATATCTTTACCTAAATATTTTTCAGACTCGCTTAGCTACTTGCAATTTCTTGGAAACATGTTTCCATATATTCACAACTCCTTATTTCCCGTATTTTGAAAATATATGTTAAAAATGTTAGAAAACATTTACATATCTTGTTCATGCATCACTATTATTTCACATTCATCAGTCCCTAACCGTAAACTAGTAAGAGAACAACTTTATAACGACTCGCATTCTACATATCGAAGAATCGTAGAATATTTATTTCTTTTTCATATGAGGTCGTATAGTCGTGTAACTTTGGGGAACGACTATTGGGGTCATTTCCCATGTTCACGATTTTTGCCGATTCCGTTTTGCCCCTAGCTGATCTTATTTTGGCCATAACTTTTTATTGGTAAGGAGTTTTGACTTGAAATCACTTCCATTAGACCTGGATGGTGGTTTACCTTTCCGTAGAGTGGTCACATTAGCCAAACAGACTCAGCGTTTGGGAGATATGGATGAAATAAGGTTTGGAAGGTGAAAAACAGCTTAATAGGGCTTTTAGGGGGATTAACAAGAGGGTCCATAACTCATTTTAGAATTTGGGTTATGGGGAGGCTGAGAACAGTAGGAAAACAATTTTTATTTCATTTTTCAGCCGCCTAAAACATTTCTCTAACCCTAGCCATGGCCTCCACCTTCTAATTTCATCCCAAATCGCTCTTTAATCATGGATTAAGCTAATCTACATCAAATCAAGGAGAAATAGCACCAAATCAGAGTTGGAGATGCTGTGTTGCATAGAGATTCGACCCAAATCAGAGATAGTTTCAGATCTAAGATTTATTTGTGGCCAAAAAGAGTGATTTGCATTGTTTTTCACTAATTATGGCTAATTAGTGGTGATTGGTGATAATTAGTGAAATTATAACTCAGAAAAATCTGGAAAAATTTGTAAAATTCTAAAATATTATTTTAGGTATCTGATAGAAATTTGGGCTAATTTGGATAAGTTTTGGTAATGGTATGCTTAAACGTGATTAAGGGGGATTAAGGGGAAAACATGGGTTTTGAGTATGTTTGATCCATTTAAACTTGTCACATTGTTGTTTTGGTGTTTGTGGATGATTATACACTTTACTATGACTGTATGGTATGCTTCTTGATTGATTAGAAAAGTTAGATTGGTCGAAAAAGCCGTCGTATGGCGCAAAACAGTCACTGGAAAAGTTGTAGAAAATGTGCAGGGTTTAGGATCAGATCGGATATAGTGCTCGGATCGGATAGGAGAACCGGGCAAGGGAATTCGATTCGGATCGGGACTTGGCATAAGAGACTTGGCAAGAAGGAAGGCCATTTGCATTGAGCTAGGGTTGGGATCAGAACGAAGCTTGGCGTGGGGATCGGATTGGACTAGAGCTAGGGAGCGGGATCAGATCGGAGGACCAAGCCAAGAGCTAGAGAACGAGAGGTGACGGACCAGACTAAGACCAGGAATGGCGAACCGAACCGATGTGACGTGGAGGACCCCATATATCGAACCGAACTGGATTGATGGCCAGGAAGTGGAGCAAGCCGAACCGAACCAGGGGAGGACAACCAAATCGGACTGCATATGGAGGCCGAACCGATCCAGATTGGAGCTGCGTTTACGTGATGACTCTTCTGAAGACCAACTCCGATTCGACCAAAACCCAAGATGCAAAGGAAGTCCAAATGGGAGGTTATTACTCAGGATCCAAATGGGATCAACGGGTTAACTTCATGAGTTGGGATTTGCTGCGGGACGTCTGCAAAGGGGTTATCGACGTCTATAGCTTTGATTCACCACTGAGAGACGGATATCGGCTACGGATCAATGCATTGAAGTCATCATGGCTTCATGGGGCAGAGTGATCGTAGCAAGGCTATGAGCCAGTGCAGTGGAGTTGTCATGACTCTATGGGGCAGAGTGAACATAGCAAAGGATTAGTGGCTATGGATCAGTGCAGTGGAGTCACTGTGGCTCTATGGGGTAGAGTGATCATAGCAAAGGATTTGGGGGTGGTCAAAGCGGTGGACATCGTATGCTTTACGCACCGAGAGAGAGTTGTGTGGATGGTTGCTATGCTTGATTGTTTGACATCACTATGACATGCTCAATCCCTCCCCGTTATTTTCACACCATGTGTTTGTGTCACCTTAGAGTATTGTGCATCCAGTTGTGCTAACTCTTTGGTTGCAGGTCCAGGTTCATGTTCAGATATGGTTTAGTATACCTGTTATTGTTTTGTTTTGCTGCTTATCGCTCACACCAGACTTTTGTCTGACCTAGAGTTTTATGTCTCTTCTTATTACTCTGGGTGCTCTTAAACAAGAAGACTAGAGATAGGTCAGGTGATTGTGCATGAGTAGCTGTACCGGAGACGAGCAGGAGGCTCCCACGTATTATATATATATACATAGATATTCTCCCTGTGTCGCTGCTGGTCACTACTTTGGGCATTAGTAGTGTACCTTTCTTATTTTGCTTTGGAGACAATTTTAAAAAGTTGTAATAATGATGATGTGGAACATAAGCTGTATTTTGAATTTTTCCGCTGCTATGATGATTATGGTTTAGTTTTTAGCTTATACACGGTCTCGCCTGTTTTATGTCAAGTATGTTATTATTATATTTTACTCCATGCGCTGTGAGACATTCTATAGGTTCCATGTTAGTTCAAATTCCCTTCTTTTCTTTCTTTGACGACCGTCCCGTGCTAGTTGGACAATAGCACAACTCACTTTCATTGGAAATGTCGGCTGGTACGGGGCGGGCCATCACAAACTCCCTAAGTATCAACCCCGAAGGCCAAAACCAACATCAGATCGATACTTAGATAACCATTCAACATAACCAATCTTCAGTCAGTTTCTATTTCCCTTAACTCCTTTTCTTAATTTCTTATCAACGAATTACATTTTTTTATGCTTAGAAACATCTCTAATTTTATTTGGAATACATTTCCAAAATATTCCAATTTAAAATATAACTCGATTCTTTATCTTGAATAAATAATGCCATTTTACTAATTAATTAAATAAACAAATCTTCATTAAGAACAAAAAGTAAATAACACTTTCCTGAATTTGATATAATAGAATTTCAACATATAACTCCATTTCGAATAATCTCTATTCGATTAACATCCCGTATGTCGGGAAAAAATTCACCATTTCAGGTCAACTCAATTTCTACTCCCACCATTTGAATTTACCATTCCTTTTAAAATCATTTACTTTAGAAAAACATTGGCTTTTAAAATCATTTTTCACTTTAAAACTTGAATATCATTTCTCCATAGAAAACTGGATTTGTTTAATAAATCAAATCCAGATTTTTATTTATAAATTCCATTACAGTTTAAAACCTCATCTATCAAGTTATTTTATAAATTTACATTCTTATAAACTCCATTTAAAAATCAACTTATTGTTAATTTTGTATCAAGTTTATACCTTAATCTCGATTTCCATATTTCGAGTATAAGTTATTGGTTTTAAACCAATATTTTAACTATTTTGTCAAATTCTATATTATAATATATAATTTTAAAAATAGATTACTTTTAAAACATTCGACATAACCGAATTCTAATTATAAATTTTTATGGATTTAATTCAATCATATTTATATTTTGAACATCGAAATAATTTAATTGTTTTCTTTTGAAAATGATTCACATTTCCTTCTTTTAAATTTCCATTCTTCACTTAACATTCTCAAATTATCTAATAATAATTGTTTCATCTTATTTAAAAAATGCTGATTATAATTCAAACCACTTGTTTTTATAAAATTAAAACAAGTCATTTTATTCTAGCCCAATCGAAATTAAATCTTTATTTAAAAACAGATTTTCCTTTTGAAAACCCAAATTCTTTTTCAGTATATTCGAATATATTTTACGTTATTTAAATACCAACTATTTCAGGTCAATGTTGTTCAAACATCCCAATCACACAATAATCAATGCCAGATTATTTTTTGCATCATATAATACAATATATAAAGATGAAAAATTGTTGAGGAATCTAGTTGGATCCCTCCAACCTGTTTCCCTGCATCCACAAACGTTAACCAAAATGAATAACATGTATTTTATATCAATATAAAATATTATAATAAATAAAATCAGTATTCCACTAAGCGATATATTTATATAACTATAAACATATTATTCCAACCAATTAATTAGCAATTTATCCAAACAACCATCACATAACATTCAATCATCATTTATCAATATTAAATAACGTTTGTAATATTTTACAACTGGACAGAGTTAGTGAGTTTACTCACTTTGGTCATTAATCATTGAATAACGATTAAAGTCCGATTGATTTATATCAGGCGTTTTAAATTCACCATAAATTGAAACGATCTCCAAATCTCTTCAAACCAATTTCAGTATGCAAATATCGTCCATACGATTCCAATGCTTTAGACGGCGTCAAATTCTGATCATGCATGAATGAAAGCTAACAAGTTAATATACATTTAATTCCAAATTAACTTAAATATATTATAAATTAAGTCTCACCTATATCATATATTGGCCCATACCATATTGAACCCGCGCATCATAAATAATCCACCCGCCTGTCCCTTTCTTCCTCAATATAACTTACAAAATTGCTCATCATCATTTTCCTTTTCATTTCGTTTTTCTTTCCTTTTTTTCTTTAAATCTGGGCCGTGCATTATAACTGGCCCAATATTTAAACACATAAAAAAACTCATACCGCTTCCCCTATAGCAACTTCTTCTCCCATCGAAAAGATATATCCATGCTACTCCATTTAAACTTCCCTGGCCATTACGTGTACAATCTTCACCTATTGCTCCTTGCGTGACCCTCTACTTCACCAACCGAACCTATCGCCGAACCACTATCCTCCTCCTCTTCGATCTCACCTCCGTTTGCACACCTCCAAGATCCTTGAGCTTTGATCCGATCTGTTGCATCACCTCGTAGGTCCAGATTCGTCATTCCCCGAATACCCGAAAATGCTGCCACTGATGTGCCTCACCTCCCGAAAGATGACGCCGCCCAGCATTTGATCTAGAACTTCCCCATACAATGACAATTTCTTGCCCTTGGTCTACTGTTGATAACTATTGCACCACTAAATGTGGATATCACACTGAAGCTCCTTCTGGTAACGTCCAGCGAGATGAAGTTCAGAATTTATAGAGGAGAGAAGTTTTTGTAAATATTATATTTTTTCTTTTTAACGCCATTGAAAGCTTGTTGAGGATTTCATTTTCGCTGAAGCAATATAGCACGCTGCTGCTGTCGTTTGTTATATATATAGATATGTGTGTATATATATAGGTATATTTTACTTGGTGGCAAACACTTCAATGTAGGTGCATATGCTTTTGTACATATAGAGTTGGGAAGGTGCTTGTCTCAAATTCAAAGTGTTATTTCATCAGATGTGAAACCATAAGCTACAGGAAAACCTTAGACATGTTGTTTTTCCCAGTTTTAGGATAGGCTATGATATTACTTAGAAAAGAAGGTTAGTGGATAATAGTCAGCATCTCTACCAGTTTTCTTCATGTGTAAGGTTTTTCCACCAAAATCACCAGTAAAATAATTCGACAGTGAAGGGATATCGGACAAACGCAGGCACATAGAAATCCTCCAGGGAGCAAAATCTAGCACTAAAAAGAGACAAGGATAGGGAGAATATTCCGAAAGCAACATCAACCAAGACTCATCCCCGCAACCAACCAATGGTATCCAGTGAACACGAGCACGAAAGAATGATCTGAGAGCCAAACGAACCGACGCCCCTTTAGGATAAAAGAATCCAAAGTCTATAGAACTCGAACAGATTCTATCCGGCGAGGCACACGGCAGGAGAAGCTTTACATCGAAAGGGTTTCCAAGTCAGAAACTAGGAAATAAAGAGTCGTGAGCCCTAACAACAGAGGCCCGGAAGGACGTGGGGTTGTTGGTATTAACCCGTTCAAATGCCAACACACCGGTACATGAAGACATCAAGACTATCATACCAAAGATAGAGGATGCACCATCAAGGGCTATCTTCCGAAATACCAGATCATATCTAAAGCTCGTTTGAAAGACCATCCAAAGCCCTAACGAAGATACAAGCTGTCCATGCCATACCTATGCCGGCAGCCACTTACAAACACCAGGAGGGTAAGCCCTTCTGAGTATTCAAAAGAAGGCCGAAAGCTGACACTCGAGACCCTCCACCCGAGAGCCGCTACTAGAAGTCCAGGTGCTCTCTGGAAGATGATGCATTATCTAGCCATTCATAATCTCGGAAAAACCCCAGTTGACCGAGGCTCGCACCGTGGGAATCTTAACCGCTGGCACCAAAGCGGACGGAAGTTAAACACCTGAAGGCAAAGAAAACGGTAGTCAAGAAAGGCTCCCTTTTTGGCCCAACAACCTAACAGTAGAAAGGGCCCCAAATCTACTATAAATAAGACCTCAGGGGTCGGCCTTGGGGGCTTCTTCGAGACAAACATCTGGGGGGAGAAAACCCTAATTTTGTGGATCAATTTGGAAAATCTCCCACGCACTCATCTCCATGAATAAAATCATCAAAATCCTTAAAAGTGGATGTAGGTTCAAATTAAACGAACCACTATAAACTGCGTGTTCTTATGTACTTCTACATTATGTTGTTCTTCCGTTTACTTCCGTAAGCATTCTGTTGTGTTATTAATTTAGCTGAATATTTCTACACAAATCGTTAGATTCCTGGCAACCTAACGTTTTTCTTAAGGAGAAAACCCACCTCCTCTCCTGGAAGTAGTGGATTGGCCCAAGCTGAGGAGGGTCGGACAAATATGTTTCACTTCGCGGATCATCCCTTCAGATCCGTCTCGGGTGTTGACGAAAAATATCGTTGACATTTTTGGAGAAGGAGGGCCTGAACCTCCGATCCTTTGGTCAACCCCACCACATATATACCTACGCTGTTCCGTCCCAGATTAGACTAGCTTTGAAGAAAAAGAACCAAGCAAGAAGAGTCTCAGTGAGGAATTTCCATCCTGTAGATTTCTAGTTGAAAGACTGATTGATTGAGGAGCTGCTTGACCTTAAATCCTCCCAACTTCCCTCTCATATCCCTACCATTTTTATCCTGTATTCCGTCATAGCAAGATATCCGCTGGACTGCTTAGAATGGATACACTTCAGAAAATTTTGGAGCGGGGCCCCTACTCATCCCCAGATGTAGAAACTAGCATACTATCGAGTGCCAACTCTATGAATCTAAGACCGAGGAAGCCCCTAATTCTAACAAAGAAAAAGAACGATGAGTTGGAAGCGCTATATTTAACTTTACAGCTTGATGCAACTTGGAGATCCATTGAAGAGAATTCAGTTCGGAGAACTTTCAAAGTGGAAACCTATCAAACTGAGTTAAAGGCAAAGATACCTTCTGAATTCAACAACATAGCTAGATCCCTATCCAGGCTGCAAACCAACCTAGCAAAATCAGAAGTAAGGGATCTCCAGCCCTAATGTCAAAAAGGGCGAGCGAAGAAACAGAAATATTACTTTTGGCGACACAAATCGATACTACTGGAAGAATTATGGAGGCAGACTTGGCCCGACTGTCCCCATATATAGCACCTTGTGGAGCAGAATCAGAAATGATGACACCCTAAGAACTTGACAGCTGCGTTAAACCTCTAGCGGGTCCACAAAGCAGTCCAATTTTGTTTGAGAACAATCAAATATCGAATAAAGCGACCGACTCAAGAGTAGACGAAGGTCTGTTGCCACTAGAGGATGGAAGGAAGGGAACAACCAAAGTTCCATCCAGCATAAAAGCACTACGGCATATATATTATGGAGCTATGGACCCTGAAGAACACCTGGCTGCATTTAAAAGTTATTTGGATTTTTATGATACTCCTGCAATCATCCGATGCCGAATGTTTCCGCTAACACTACGAGGAACAGCCGCTAAATGGTATCGTTGATATCAAAGAGATGGCACCCATCCTTGGGAGCAATTCTCCTACGACTTCTCTACACAGTTCTGTAGCTGTAAGAATCCAAAGGTAGACTATTCAATCGTTATAAGCATAAAACAAGAGCCATGGGAACCTCTTGTCGATTACGTAAAGTGTTTCAACATTGAAGCTTCAAGTGCAGAGGGTATGAGCAGCCACGATAAGCTTATCGCCATTCACTTAGGACTGGTCGAAGGAACACCTTTTTGGGAAGAACTATACATACATGGGTGCAAAGACTTTCCAGAATTTTACTGTCAGAAAAATACATTCATTCACATAGGAGAGTTGTATTATTCGAGAAGGAGTCTTGGTTGTTACATGGAAGACGAGAAATCTTGCGTTCAACAGAATCTCTGGGAAAGGAAATCTGGATTTTGTGGAGGCCAAAAGGAGCTAAAGGAAGAAGTACTAAGTGCTTATGACATGACATTAAACAAGCCCATTTCACGCATATATGCAATGATGAAAGGAAGAGTTAGTTTTCCCGTTCCCTTCATAGCCAAGAATTGTCCAGGGCCTATCGAAGGAAGAGAATACTGCAAATATCACAAAAGAAACAGGAACAGGACAAACAATTGTAAAGTGCTAGAGGGTATGATACAAGGGCTCACCCGGGAGGGGCATCTAGAAGAATTTATCAAAGATAAACTAGAAACTACTCAACAACCGCTTGATTCCAAGATCGGGGCCTTCCCAGCAGGAACCACTTTCATTCATGCACAACCCAAACCCAGGTTTGCTAACTTTCATAGAATAGGTACTAGGTCTGGAGTTAGGCAAGAAACCTCCGGATCAACACCCTCCAACTCTACTCCCAGGAGTTGTTACAACTGCGGGTCGAAGGACCATTACTCCGATAGATGTCCTAAGCCCCGTACTTGTCGTGTTTTCCAGGTTTCGGGATATGCAACACTTTCATGTCCCGTATCTCAGGAGAACGACTAGGCGCCCAATAAGCTCCTGGCCACCATTCCTCCAAGTCGAGTAGTAACCACTCTCTTGATCGCTAATTTTTGTGTGCCTTCTTTTGTATGCTTTGTGTGGTTGACGCCCAGGTAATCGAACTACGGGATGTGTACTTGTTTAAGGCTCAGGTAGAACTAAGATTAGTGTAAGGTTTCGACCTAGGTGGCGTTTTGTACCCAATCCTTGCTCTTTTAAGAAAATAAGGAGTTAAGGATAACCTTTAGAGTAGCTAGCTCTTAAAGTCTAAGGAGGATGTAAGGCCCTTCGCAAAGAGTAGTAGGTGATGGAAGGGATGATTGAGTTGCTTTGCTTCTTTTGTATGTTACGAATCTTGCTTAAAACACATGACTTTCATTTCGCACCTAAATAGTGAGATTTGGACTCCATTCATAAGCGATTGAGCTAAATGGACTTTTGTATGGTTTCATTTATATGCTAGCTTAATATAGAAACACTTTCCATATTTGACTTCATTCATAAGCGATTGAGCTAAATGGACTTTTGTATGGTTTCGTTTATATGCTAGCTTAATATAGAAACACTTTTCTTCATTCATAACCTTTAGAGTAGTAGGTCATGGCTAATTTGACCATCTGCGGGACTATGGTCCCGCCCTAAGTATTTCATAGTTTGCACTATACATCACTACACGAGCTGTGTGCTCCCCAAGCTGTGTGCTCATCACTACGCGAGCTGTGTGCTCACCACAACACGAGCTATGTGCTCAATGCTGCACGAGCTGTGTGCTCAAATTATAAAAAGCACGCCCTGCCTCTGCTCTGTGTGAGCACGCCCTACCTCTGCTTCGACCAAGCACGTCATGCATCCACTCTATGTGAGCATGCCCTACCTCTGCTTGTGTCACATCCTATAGGAAAGGAGAAAAAGCTCGAAGGGAGCACTTGGAGCACGTACAACCTCTGCTCAAATCCCATCCTGCAGAAGGGAGCAAAAGCTCGAAGGGAGCACGTAAAACCTCTTCTCAAATCTAATCCCGCAAAAGGAAATGAAAGCTCGAAGAAAATGACATCTTGAAGAAAGTTCGAAGGGGACACTTGGAGCATGTACAGCCTTTGCTCAAATCTCATCCCTCAAAAGGGAGCAAAAGCTCAAAGGGAGCACTTGGAGCACGTACAACCTCTGCTCAAAGTTCATCCTGAAACACCCCACCTCCATTAAGGTCACTCACAAAGGGAATGCCTTAACTTCAGTGGAGGTTTATAAGTAAAAGTCACAGATAAACACAAGATAGATATAAACACACACACACACACACAGATATATATATATATATATATATATATATATATATATATATAAGCAGCGGAAAACAAATAGACTTTCATTTCATAAATACGTGTTCATACAAAACATTTCCATAATTGTTTCATAATAACTTCCAAAACATTACATCATCATTTCTTTCTTTATTATTAAATAAAGAAGCATAAAACATAATAAAAGCTGCATAAATCCCCATAGAACGTGTCCAAAAGCCATAGTCAAGGAAAGAGAGTCCAAACCATACATCTACTATCTTGAAGCTTGCAAAGAGTCTGACTAAGCTGGGCTGTTTCCTCCCTGTGGACCTGCGGGAGGTGGGGGGGGGGGGGACAAAAGAAAAGAAGACGAAAGAAAAATAGAGTCAGACATAAAGCATAGAAAGTCTAGTGACACTTCAATATGAGAATAAGAAAAAGGGCATGATAGGTATAAATTGGAAATAGGAAAGTATCATAAACTAAGATAAAGCAGTTTGAACCGAATATACTATCGCACCCCACACTATATCTCTGCACCTACTTGCATTGTCTCAACTGGCACCCCATGATCGGGGTGAAGTGATCCCCTTTCTAAAGATCGGCTCCTACACGCAAAATCATATGTGTCATACGGCCCCCAATGATTGTAGATACCTATGCTGGTCCCACCATCGGGTGTATCAAGTCCTATGGTGGCGGCCCGACACAATCCTAGAGTGCATAGGTTATACTACTGGTGCCCAGTGCCCTTTTTGTCTGCTCCGAAGTGTGTGCATGCCCACACTTCGTTAGAACCCACACTGCTGCACCAACCGCCGTCGCTTTTGACCGCTTACAATTAGCCCAGTAATCGTGCCCCACCCTGCCTAGTTTCAGGGTACCATGATACCTAATTGGGTTACTACTGAAATGGGTCCCCGTTACTAGGGTTTTCTAGTCAAACATGTTAAGTGTTTAAGTGTCTGTATTTACCTAACCCCACCCATCAATTTGATTAACATGTTGAATTGGTTAGGTGTTTTAGTTAACTTAACCCTACCATCCGGACTTGTCTGTCCTTAGCTTTTTAAAGCACCGACCACTCACATTAGACAGGTATTGTTACGGTTACTGGATGTGCCGGTCAGTTCCGGGCAGGTTTACACCGTAACTCAGTCTAACCTCGGGTCCTTATTGGGCTCAATGCTTAACCTCTCACATTGGATAGGTATTGTTGTGATTACTGGACAGCCGGGCGGGTCCAGGCAGGTTTACATCACAACTCAATCCTACCTAGGGTTAAGCATACTCGTATTTTCTAAATTTACATATTTGTCTCTATTACTTGTTATATGTAAATTTGTTAACAATTAAATATTGTGGCCCACTTTCCAAGTTCATCGTTTTTGGTATAAGAATTTTATACCATTTAAGTGCCACCAATTATTGGCATGTGCCAAACATGCCAATACATATATTTTCACCAATTTATGTCAAGTCCCCTATAATTACCAATTTTTCCCCCGTCTAAATATTAGGCTAACAATCTTAGCCTAATTTTTCGTCCGCATTATTTTTGACATATAATATTAGGCTAAAAACTTAGCCTAATTTAGCGCACACAAAATTGGCATAAAGAAATTCATTAACATAAACATGACATAGGTGTAAACTTGGCATTATCGGCATAGTCAATATGAACATCATAGGTGTGAACTTGCAACATAGGCTAAATCAACATACATATATGTGAATTTGCAACATAGACTAAATCAACTCACATATATGTGAATTTGCAACATAGGTTAAATCAACTTACATATATGTGAACTTGCATTGAAATAGGGATCTAACTAAATAGGTGTCACATGAATTAGCATATGATTTAGACAACATAAGCCTAAACATGTTTAGATCTAGGCATAACATCGAACATCACTAACATATGACAAGAATATGACTTGTCCATAAAGTATGTATAATTTTATCACATGTGTGAACTAGATCCAATCATATGTCCAATTATAACATGAAACATGTATTAAAGTGGATCTTGGCATGGACCCAATTATGAACTTGCATCTTTTGTATAAACATATGAGCATGTATATGAACTTAATCATTTAGGCATAGAGGTTTAGCATAAAGTATATACATGAGATCTTAATCACATACAACCTATATAACCACATAAACATATAAGTGTAGATATGAACCAAATAACTTGTATGTGAATTTGAATAGATCCAACGTCAACTAGATTAATCCACAAACATTCTAATGGATCCAACATCAAGTCAATTGTACTACAAACATCCAATACCATTCACAACACAATCATTGCAACACATAGATATGAATTAGCATCGTCGTTATACAATAGCATAATTCCATTTCTATTTTACATCGAATCAAATCTTAATTTTATTCCCATCGGAAAAATCACTATACTTACAACAAAGGACGAACTTGAATTCTGGATTCTGAGTTTTGAATTTGCAATGCTTTCCTTTGGGTAGATAAACGTTGTTTGATTCTTGTTTTACTTTATTTTTGCTCGTCTCTAATCTTTCTTCAAGTGGAGGCTACTCTTGGCTTCCTTCTAGCAGCATGATGGCTCTAGCTCTATTTTATTTGTGTGAATATAGGTTGAAGACTAAGGTTGTTTATATAGAATTTCAAACTAATTAGAGCCGTCGATGAAGCTGGAGTTAATTAAGGCCATACATCTCAAGAGAAGCCAATCAGAAAGTGACAAATCAGCCATAGTGACACAGCCCAGCCCCAGAAACTGAGCCAGGACCAGACCAAGCAGGTCAGGTCGACCAAGCAGGTCGACTAGTAGGTCGACCCCCAGGTCGGCTACATAGTCGACCTGGGTACCAAGGTCGACTACATAGTCGACCTGGGTACCAAGGTGGACTCCCAGGTCGACCCCCGGTCGACCTGGGTCCTGGGCGGGAAAATTCCCGCCCAGCCCAGTTCTGGTCTAGTTTTGAATTTTGAACTTGTTTCTATTTTGAATTTTAAATCGAATTCTGAAACTTCCGGAGGTCATAACTCCTTCATACGGAGTCCAATTTACGCAAACTCGGATTCTATCTCAAGCAAAATTCTGAGACAAATGCAATGGCGTAACCCGTTTCCCTTAATTCTATCATTTAGAATTAATTATACTTTAATTTGTTAATTTACTGTTAACAGAAAATTCGGGGTGTTACACATCCCGTAGAAGGAAACGAAAGCTTGAAGAAAGCTTGAAGGGAGCACTCAAAAAACGCACACGACCTACGCATAGACGTACAAAACAGAAATGGTAACTCAAAACAAGGATTTAATACTCGAATTTGGGTTTGGTTCGGGACTTCTATTAATACCAAAGGGGGTTCCGATCTTCTGTCTATTTAATACCAAATCTGGGTTTGGCTCGGGACTTCTATTAATACCAGGGGTTCCAGTCTTCTTTCTATTTGATACCGGAATCTGGGTTCGGTTCAGGGCTTTTATTGATACCGGAGAGGGTTCTGGTCTTCTATCTATTTAATACCCGAATCCGGGTTTGGTTCGGGACTTCTATTAATACCAGAGTGGTTTACGATCTTCTATCTATTTAATACCTGAATCTGGGTTCGGTTTTGGACTTCTATTGATACCAGAGGGGGTTCCGATCTTCTGTCTATTTAATACCCGAATCTGGGTTTGGTTTAGGACTTCTATTAATACTGGAAGAGGTTCCCGGTCTTCTTTCATTTAAATACCCTAATCTGGGTTTGATTTGGGTCTTCTATTAATACCGGAGGGGGTTCCGTCTTTTGTCTATTTAATACCCGAATCTAGGTTCTGTTTGGGACTTCTGTTAATACCGGAGGGGGTTCCGATCTTCTGTCTATTTAATACCCGAATCTGGATTTGGTTTGGGACTTCTGTTAATACTGGAGGGGTTTCCGGTCTTCTACCTATTTAGTGCTCGAATCTGGGTTCGGTTCGGGACTTCTATTAATATCAGAAGGGGTTCCCGATCTTCTATCATCTAATTACCCTAATCTGGGTCTGGTTCGAGACTTCTACTATTTAATACCAAAGGGGTTCCTGGTCTTCAATCTTCATTCGACCAAATGAAGGATGATCTCGGAACACTCTCATCTGCTCTGGGAAGTAACTTTAATTTTTACATACCTCATTCGAGTATATTGACTTTCTATGCTAACACACAAAACACGAGCAAAACACCATAGGTGTTTCATATTTAATGCACCTTAGTGCCACTAACCTTACAAAGAACGCAGGTCTCTTCCTAGGAAAAAAAAGAATATATATTGGCCAAAATCGAGTCAACCCCACCTTCGTCTTCCCTGTTCCTGAATGACGTCAGAAAATTTGACCGATATGGAACCCCCACATGCAAGCAAAGCCTCGGATAAACCTCACAGGCCCCGGTTAAAGAACTATTTAAAGAAATACTATTAAAGAATAGTGTACCCAAAATCGAGGCAAAGAAATCATCACTGCCTGCTCTTAGGGCCTCTTCATATTCTGAGAACCTGAGAAGGATCAGATCACATGAAACGACACTCATGGTATGGGAATTCTAACCGTCGGATCAAAGATAGTAGAAACCTAGTCATTTACTTCGAGTATAAAAAGACAGGGAATAAAGGATTTCAATGCTCCCACTCACCCTATTCAAAAAAAGAAATTGGAAATGAAGTCGACATGTCACCATTTGTTTCCGACGAAGATTTACAGTGCTCCAGTTCCTGGACGATTATCTCGATTTTCTCCGGTCAGTTCTCAGCCAATAGCATCAGACGAGCCTTGAAATGGGAGTTCTACTACCTGTATTCTTGGGAATGGAACATCAAGAAGTTCGGGAATGTTTTCATCATTGAATTTCCAAGTAATTTCTTTATAGGGGATTTCAACTCCATTACGACTGATAGGGGTACTCTGCACATTCGGGCATGGAGTCTCAATTTTGGTTCTGCAAAGCCAAGACAGGAGGTGGTTCTTTGGATATTCTTAAAAAGTTTCCCCATTTTGTTTCGTAACTTTAAGATGGTGAAGATCATATTGTCGAAAGTAGGAAAAGCTATAAGAATATAAGAAGATGCGTGGGACGTGGCTGACTTTTCATATCTTAAGGTGGAAATAAAGGTTCCATCACAAGTGTATATTCCATCACTAATAAGGCCTTTTACCCGGACCCCTTGTCACGAGATTGAAGTTAGCAAGCTTTCCGGAAATCCTAGCAATCCATTTGAGCCTACGGATTTCAAGAGTTGGGTGTTCAGAAAAGATAGGGATGGGTCTCTCAGAGTTTGAAAACCAAGAAGAAAGATTAAGGTTGTTGGTAGCTCTGACATTGGTGGAGCGTTCTCTTCAAATCCATCTGCAATCCTTTCAGATATCAACGAAGACGAAGAAGAGACATTCATTTCAGAGGGTGGTGCAGAGAGAATTGATGCTATTGACGTGGTGCTAGAAAATGTGAGTTTTGATGGCGGTAGTGGGATGGAGTCTGCTAAGGAGACCAATAAAGGCAAGGAGGTGGCTGGCCCTTCTGGTGCGACAATATCAAGAGGCAGTGCTAGGGAAAGCTCAGGCCTTGGTCACCTTCTGGGGGAATTTGATCATTGTGAGTTTACCCAGTTGTTGCATGGCAGTTTTGGCAGTAGAACACACAGCAGATGGATGATGTAGTTAGGGCTTGTTAACTATTTTCTTAAGCTTGCATGAAAGAACTTAGCTCTTGCATGATCCCCGTTTGTGTATACTTTTTTTTGTTCTGAACTGTAACGGAAGTACCACTCTGCTTTTACCGTTGTATATATTTAAGCGTAGCACAAAATTCTGTTGTGCCTTACTACCCCTTTCGGCCAAAAAAAAAAGAGACGGTCAGAGTTTTCATATTCAAAAATTCAAAATTAATATGAACCGCATAAAGACAAGCCGATTAATACTTTAGTCGAGAGAGATCGAAGGATACCTCGGAAAGGACAAGAAATTTGACTTGAAAAGTTGAAAATACCCATTCATTAGGGGGGGGGGGCAAATATTACCACCAAAATCACTAGTAAAATAAGTCGACAGTGAAGGGGTATCGAACAAGCGTAGGCACATAGAAATTCTCTAGGAAGCAAAATCTAGCACTGAAAAGAGACAAGGGTTGGGAGAATATTCCGAAAGCAACATCAACCAAGACTCATCCCCGCAACCAGCCAACGGTATCCAGTGAACACGAGCACGAAAGAATGATCTGAAAGCCACATGAACTGACACCCCTTTAGGAGAAAAGAATCCAAAGTCTACAGAACTCGAATAGAATCTATCTAACTAGGCACATCCGACAGGAGAAGCTTTACATCGAAAGGGTTTCCAAGTCAGAAATTAGGAAATAAAGAGCCGTGAGCTCTAACAATAGAGGCCCAGAAGGACGTGAGGGTTGTCGGTATTGACCTGCTCAAATGCCAACACACCGATGCTTGAAGACATCAAGAATATCACACCAAAGACAGTGGATGCACCATTAAGGGCTATCTTCCAGAAGACCAAATCATATCTAAAGCTCCTCTGAAAGAACATCCGAACCCTTAATGGGGATACAAGCTATCCATGCCAAACCCACACCGGCAGCCACTTACAAACACCAGGAGGGTAAGCCCTTCTGAATATTCGCAAGAAGGTCGGAAGATGACACTCAAGACCCTCCACCCGAGAGCCGCTACTAGAAGTCCAGGTGCTCTCCAGAAGATGACGCATTATCAAGCCCATCATAATCTCGGAAAAACCCCAGTTGACTGAGACCCGCACCGCGGGAATCTTAACCAGTGCCACCAAAGAGAACGGAAGTTAAACACCCGAAGGCAAAGAAAACGACGGTCGACAAAGGCTCTCTTTTAGGCCCAATAACCTAGCAGTAGAAAGGCCTCAAATCTACTATAAATAAGACCTCAGGGGCCGGCCTTGGGGGCTTCTTCAAGACAAACATCTAGGTGAGAAAACCCTAATTTTGTGGATCAATTTGGAAAATCTCCCATGTACTCACCTCCATGAATAAAATCATCAAAATCCTTAAAAGTGGATGTAAGTTCAAATCAAACCGAACCACTATAAACTGCGTGTTCTTATTTACTTATGCATTATATTGTTATTCTATATACTTCCGTAAGCATTCTGTTGTGCTATTGATTTAGCGGAATATTTCTACACGAATCGTTAGGTTCCTGGCAACCTAATGTTTTTCTTGAGGAGAAAACCCGTCTCCTCTCCTGGAAGTAGTGGATTGGCCCAAGCTGAGGAGGGTCGGATAACTCTGTTTCACTTCACGGATCATCCCTTCAGAACTGTCTTGGGTGTTGACGAAAAATATCGTTAACATAAGGTAACCTACTTTCATGTCCAAAGAATACTTAGCAGTGACGAAAAACAAAGCTAGTATGCAGAGCTAGCTATACGAGACTGAGACGCAAATCAAAGGGGTAACATGCAAATGTCTGAACGAAGGGACATGTGCAAAATTCAAGTTGTACACTACTAGGCTAAGCATACTTCTAACCAAACTTTAAAGCAAAGCATACTGACGTGCTTTATATTTTATGTTTAAAAATTTGGTCTACCGCGTTATGAAAATTTTGGTTCACGTCCGAGCGCTATGGACAAATATAAAAATACAATCATGACAAGCGATCAGCCACGATTTCAGTAGCTTATTTTGTGAAATTCCAGAAATGCTGATATAGGGTGCACATTACGTTAAATGAAAAGTTTCTTATTTTTCAAAATAAAAATTACAGAAAAATTCTATAATTTAAATTAACAATACGTCTTGAAAATCTTATCCAAATTCAAAATAAATAATTTATTATAATTAAATAAATCGTTATGCTTTATAAATGATTCCATCGCGACTATTTTAAAATTTGATTTGGACATAACTCTCAATTTAAAATTTAAAAGAAGAGATCTCGATTTTTCACTTCCATTAAAAAAATATAGCTTAACAGATTCAAACGTTTCTTGTTTCGAAGAAATCCAACTTATAACGAATTCTGTACACTCAGTTGAAGTTCAAAACTCAATATTATGAACTAGCGCGACGTTACGAGTTCGTTTGTAATTGTATTATAATTAATATATTAAATTATTGTTTAAAAATATATTTGTTATTATAACTCAAATATAAAGCTGATTAAATCTCTTATATTATCCGATTCACACAACATTGCTAATCCAAATATTTCGAATTTTAATTTTAATATTCCACTATTTATAATAATTAATTAATCAAAATTATTTAACTCAAACCAGTTAAATTACCAAACCAATATATTATAATAATTAAGTAAATTAATTATTAAATCACAAAAATTCCGGGACGTTACATATATGCTTTGTCAAACTTGTTTCTAAAAGCAAGCAGAAACATATATAGAATTTACTAGAAAGATGGTTAAAATAGTATCACATAAAATGAAATTTAAAGTAGCAAATCAATTTCCCAAATTAATTATAGAGTAGCTAAACGTCCATGGGTTATAATGTGTAATTTTGAATGTACTTATCTAAGCAATATTTCAATTATTGTGATAAGTGTCCATGTGGTATAAATCAAGTAAGAATAACAATTGCCTTTTTTCTCTTTTACATAAAAATCATCTTATAAAATCGAAATGTTGGTGAAGTTTAATGTTGGAAATGATCATTGCGTTGCATTATTATTTCTTTACCAGTCGACGACTTTCCAAGGAGTCGTCCTAAGATTTGGTAGGTCTTTTCCAGGTTGAAATTTAGGTTGTTCTGGGGTAGTTCATTACCCAAATATTAGTATGTATTTTAACAATAATAAACAACTCTCTTATATGTATTCGGTATCAGCACATAATAATAACTACATGCATTACTAAGATAGAATAATACATAATATAAAATAAATCATAAAGATCACTTGATTCGTCAATGCAATAAAAACATAATATAAAATATACGTGAGTCCAAGTAGGTCTATAAAATAGTGAAATGTCAGTTATCATCAAAAATGTACATAGTACGTCCAATATATGCATCTTAAGAACACATGTAGCCAAAAGTATACACAATGACACTGAACTCCATAAGATATAATAGCTCTCATCCTCTATTCCCAAGAATTAAATGATGGCTATAGCTTCCCTAGACCTGTAATATTTTGAACTATATGGATATAATATAAATAACACACGGATTTAACTATGTTTATAATATAGGTGTCAACATATAGCAATATATATGTATGTATATATGTATGTGTGTGTATGTGTGTGTGTATATATATATGCATCTCCTGAGGTGGCATTCAAATAACTTAATATACATATGACACTGTGCCACATACTATGCACATATCATCACCAAATCACTAAATAATTAACACATAAGGGGTAAACATTAAACTGTTTGAAATATAAAACACATCCACCCAAGATTAGTACACAAGACATCATAAGTACTAAGTTGGGAAGAACGCAGTAATGCCCAAGATTGTCTCTCAGATAGTCATATAATAAACATATTAGGGTCCGTTATGCTCATGGATTCGAGGAGAAACCCTACATCACACTACTAGGATGGATACTAGCCTAGTTAGATTTACTTCATGCAAAATTGTAGGAGCCTATACACAATAAATAAAGACACTTATGACTTTTATCTTATCATTCACTCTCTGTCTGCATCTCTATAAATATAGTACCCGTTATATTATAATATGTTCTTTTTAATTTGTTCAGATGGAAACTAATTGGAGTCGTAAAATTCTCCTAGTGCACCTAGCCCGGTCCATGAGCACCACATAAATGGTTGATCTTAGTGTATGCACATGATAAGCTCTTAGAACATGTTTAAGAAATCTTTGCTTGCAAAAAATAATCAAACAAAATATTAACCTAAATGTCACATACAACTAGGTGATACTTGCTTAATTACACAATGCTCGTAAAGTATACTAGAATCACTCGATAATTTTATATGATGACGTTGATGAATCAAAAATATAGCTTTAAAAATATTACCTAATGTCCTATACATCTCAATATTAGTATTCCATTTACTAAAATTTCTCGCGATATAGAGTTCCACATAAATGTCACATCGGTTATATATTGATTCGAAAGAATTCTGTAATAAAACTCTATTTTTAACACTTTTAGATTGATTTCTGAAAGAACAGTATCGATTTCCAATGTTGTTTAAAGAGTAAAATCTTATTTTTTTCTGAAATCTCTAGTTAAAATAACCTATTATGTAATTACAAGATTTTTTTATATATTCATTCAATTTCAAATCCCTTAAACTCCATTTTAAAAATAATTGACAAACTTTGAATTTTTTTCCTTAATGAATTTAAAATAATCTTACCAAAGGATTTTTATAGTTCATAACCTCTTTTGAACAACAAACTTCATGTAACACCCCGTGTATTCTATAACTGTGAAATTCATAAATTAAAGTACAATTAATTTTAAATCAAAGAACTAAGGGAAACGGGATACGCCATTGCGTTCGTCTCGGAAAAATACGCGAAATAGAGTCCGAGTTTTCGAAAAACGGATATCGTATGAAGAAGTTATGGACGAACGAAGTTGGGCAAAAAACCGGAAAAGGGTCAGAATGCACTGGCGCACTTGGGAAGTGCGCCAGAACAAAAATGCACTGGCGCACTTGTGAAGTGCGCTAGTACATTTTTAACCTGGCGCACCTGCCAAGTGCGCCCAGGTCAAAAACGACCTGCTGGCCAGGTCTGGTCTAGCCCTGGCTGGCCAGGTCTGTGTTTGGCCGATTTTCAGAAGCTTGCTTTGTCATTAGGGCTAGGTGGCAGGCTCTAATTGGTCTCTCTTTCGAATGACTGGCTACGATCAATCCAAGCAACATCGATGGTCCTAATCAGTTCATAAACCCTATAAAAATGACCCTAGACTCAACCTAATCTATTCATTCAAAAATAAGAACAAGGCCATCATGTTGCTGAGGAACGACTAAGAGTAGCCACCAATTGGAGAGAGGATTAGGAGGCAAATTCTAAAGCATAAAGCAACTTAATCAAATCAAATCAACAAGGAATCGCATCTCCAAAATCCTAAATTGGAGAATTCGCCACACAATTGTAAGTAGAGTATTATTTTGGTATGAACAAATAATTGTGTTGGTTTGTATACTTGATTTGTGGCAATAAAGTAATTCATATTTGTGCGTTACGATGATTCTTATCGATTTGGAATATTGTATACGTTTGGATATTTTCGAATTATGTTATTCATTATAAAAAACTACATGCAGTAGTTTTATGCAAGTATACGTTTGGAATATTCGCAAATTATGTAATCCATGTTGAAGCTACATGTATGTAGTTGATTAATTGAAATTCATGCAAGTTTGGGATTTTGCTACTATGCCATCATAATGTATATTTTTGTACAAAAATCATTTTGTACGTAATTGGAACAAATTTGGGTTATTATAGTTCATATGAAACTATGTTGAAATTTTGGCACCATGATCTATGTATTAAGCCATGCTTTTGTACTAGAAAACCTATTTGCAAACTTATGAATATGACTAGGCTATGATTGATATTTTGCATAATTGAAATCCATGTTAGGTCTATATTGTTAACAAGAATTATATGATGACATATGTGGTACATAGCTAGGTTAGATTCAAAAATCCCTTTTGCAAGTTGCATGACTAAAGTAAAAATCATGATTTCATGTTAGAAATATGTATGCCATGTGAATAGATTTAAAATCATAATTAGTTTGAACTATACTTTTGTGTTAGTAACAAAAGTAAACACCTTTGTAAACATGTAGTAATCTTATGAACATGATTTGCTTATGTTTGACATTATGCCTGAATAAAAATATAGGTTTATGTTGTAGTTAAGCCTATGTGTCAATAGTGATATTCTTATCTCAACTACAAGTTTACATGCTTTGATTCATGTCCCTTATGCTTTATGACCAAAGTATACATTACTACTATGCAAGTACACCAGTTTCTATTTTGTAATTCCAACGTTATGTTGCAAGTTCATGCGTTCACATTCCCCTTTTTGTGTATGTAATCACGCTTTAAGCCTCCCCTTTCTCTCATGGCTAAGTTGGGCTTAAAAGCCTAAGCCCAACATATATTATGATAAACGAACGTATTAAACGGGGGAAAATAACGTTGGGTTAAATTTATTAATAAATGAAAATATAAAGTAGAAGGGCCCAAATTCAAGTATGGGTTGGGCCCATGATTGGTGTAACCTTTACACCATTAACTTAATAATGGGCCGCAAATATTTACATATAAGAAAATAAAGAAGAAAGACAAAATATGTAAATGTAGAAAATACGATGTGTTTAACCCGAGGTTGGATTAAGTTGTGATGTAAACCTGCCCGGAACCGCCCGGCTGTCCAGTAGTCACAACAATACCTATCCAATGTGGGTGGTTAAACATGGAGCCCAATAAGGACCCGAGGTTAGACTGGGTTATGGCGTAAGACTGCCCGGAACCAACCGGCAACAGGCAGCCACAACAATACCTGTCTAATGTGAGACGTCAAGGCTTTAATAAGACAATTAAAGTTGAGTCAGGATTGTTAGGATTAAGTGGACTAAAGACTTAATCAAAATGGAACATGCTAAACTAAACGGACTGGTGGGGGTTAGGTTAGAAAACACTTAACCAACTTAGCATGTTGGTTAGAGATAGAAAACCTAGTAACGGGGGACCCTTTTCAGCATTAACCCTAGAAGGTGTATCATGATACCCTGAAACTAGGCAGGGTGGGGCACGATTACTGGGCTGATTGTAAGAGGTCAAATCGATGGCGGTGGTGTAGCAGTGTAGGTTCTAACGGGGTGCGGGCGTGCACACACTCCGGCGCAGAAAAATAAGGCACTGGACACCAGTAGCATACCTGTGCATTCTAGGATTGTGTCGGGCCGCCACCATGGGACTTGATACACCCCATGGTGGGACCAGCATAGGTAACTACAACATCGGGGGCCGTAAGACACATGTAACTATGCGAGTAGGAGCCGATCATCATAGAATGGGTCACTTCACCCTGATTATGGGGTGCCAGTTGGAAACTAGTTTATATGGGTTCAGAGATTAACATGGGGTACGATAGTATATTCGACCCTAGACAACTTTACTAAGTTTATAGTGCTTTCCCACTTCTTGTTTATACTTATCATACCTAGTTCTTTATTCATAGACAGAATAGTACTAGACTTACTCAGACTTTATGTCTGACTCTACTTTTCTTTCGTCTTCTTTTCTTCCGTTTCCCCCCCCCCCCCCCCCAGGTCCACAGGGAGGGAACACAGCAGCTTGACCAGCCTTAACATCCAGCTTGAAGAAGAGAAATGTATTGCTTGGACCTTTTCGTTTTGAACTATGGCTTTGGACAACCACTATGGGGCTTTTGCAGTTTGTCTACGTTTTCTTTATGCTTCTTTAAATAATGTAATCAAGACAGATTATGAAAGTGCTATGTTATGTTTTTGGAAAAGATGTAAGACAATTATCGTGATGTTGTTGTAGCACGTATTTGCTTTTATGAAATAAAAGTCGTTATTTTTCCGCTGTTTACAAATATGTGTTCTTATATCTGTCTTGTATATCTGTGACTTATACTTATAAACCTCCACCAAAATTAGGGCATTCCCTTTGAGAGTGACCCTAACAGAGGTGGGGTGTTTCACTTCAATTATCCAATTTTCTTAATAAGGACTTTCAATTAAAAAGGTTTTTTTTACAATGCTATGAAACAAAGTTTCAAACCCAACATATTAAAAACCATCATTTATATTACAAAGCCCTTATAAATTATTATTGAAAATTTATCATCAAACTAAGAGTATACTTACTATAAAATTTTCCAAACATTTAACATTAAATTGTATCAATTTTTATAATTTATTTGTATAATCAAATCTCCAAAATTACACTTTCGTAATAGATTAACTCAATTCCCTATATATATATATTCCTAGAGGCTATTCAAACAACTGACTTTCTATTAAAAATAATAATCAAACATTGAGTGTATTATTTTAGAATTATAAAAATAGTTTTCATAAATTATTCTGGGCAGTTAAAGCGTTTAGCGGTTCTATAGCGGTGAAAAAGGAAAAGGTGTAGCGGGGAAATAATGAGGATATAGTAAAGGTGAAAAAGGGTCCATTTGTTGTGAAATAAATTATTTAAAATTTATTAATTAATGTTCTTACGTTATATGCGTAGAATAAACTAACATCAAGTAATCCTATATAACAAAATAAAAAAGTGAGTATTGTTAATGCCACTCCAAAAACAATTAAGGGAGGTCATATTTTATTTTCACTTCATTAAAAATTAAATTGTTAAGGGAGGACCAAACATAATAGAAAAATAAATAAAATAGCCCAATTTTACCCTCCATTCAAATACACAAGACACAGTAAAAATCGACAAGAACATACTGAAATTCAATACAAAGTTTGGAAATAGCATGTCGAAAATAGATGATTGAAAACAAACCTCCATTTTTTCCAGTAAATTACTACCTTTCCGGTGATTTCCTCAAGAAATTCAACATGCCATTCACTTTTTTGAGTAGAAATCATGTTGTCTTTTTTTTTTCAAAGTTAGAAGTTTCGTTAGAAATTGGTTCCTCCATAAAAAAAGTGATTAATTGTTTACTCTGAGAAGAAGAAGATAAGATTTAATGAACAGTAAAATGTAATTATGGTAAAATAATAAAAAGGAATTTTGATCTATATTTTATAAATTGTTAGGGGGGGGGGGGGTATGTTAAATGATCCTCCCCCTTAGTAAAAAAAAAAAAAAAAATTGAGACCTCGCCTTTACCATTTTTGAAGTAGCATTAACAATACTCTAAAAAATATTTTGGTTATGCACACTAGATTTGACGATTATAATAGATTTCTACATTATATTTAATACTTATGCCTTAAAATTAGTTCTTTACAATAACGCCTTTTATCTTTTAAAAAGATAGGTAGTTAAATCAAGCCCTTCTATAAATATTGCTAAAGCAAGTGTTAAAAGTATTGATTTAGAGGATGTAACGGGAAATAACGAGGTTAAAAAAGGATTTACTATTCATCAGCGCTAAATTGAAATAGCCTAGCGGTTGAAAAGCGCTACAAGCTATAGCGGGGATTTTGCCGGGCTTTAGTAGAGCTTTAACTACATAGCAATTATTAAATAACACCCAACTTACAGTCAATTCAAAATATAATCATATAAACCTATGTTTGTTAGATTTAGGTAAAATCAACCTATCATTTTGAAATATGAATTTTCAATAAACCTTCTCTTCCATCTTCAATTTTTTTATTTCCACTAGACAGATTTGCACAGTTAGCTTAGTGGATAAAAATGTATAAACGTAGATAAGCTCGTCAATATGCAATAGATGTGAATATATCATTGTTTTTTGTGGCTATATTGGAGCTTGTGATGGCTCTTGATCTGAAAAGTCTATAGCCTAGAAAATTCACGTAAAATTACTTGACAACTAAATTATGAAAGATTTTAGGGTGCGTTCATAGGAAAAAACTGCCATGCTCTCATTTGTGATGCGTCTGATGCACTGGGCATCAGAATTAGGAATGCGAATCTTTTCGAGGATGAACTACTCGAGTGAATGAGAGAATTTGATTTGTCACCTTTCGACACATCGTGAAGATTTAACCAATGGTCATCCGGTTTCTTAGTTCATACTCCCTTATATAAGCTGACCCAATTCCCCACTCCACACGGCCACATCCCGAATTGTTTTTGATCTTTTCGGGTTACTTTCACTATTATATTTATTTTTTCTGTATCGATTTTTTTTTGCATTGTTTGTTTTGAAATTTTTATTTATCCAATATCATGGCGCAATCTTCTTGCTGTGTTACCGCATCCAAACAACGCCATAGATGGCCTACGGCAACCCTAGAGAGGTGACGCAGTAGGTGCCAAAAAGTGTTGTACAGGCAAAAAATGATATGTGGTAACACTTCCTCAGGGTTGCCTTTTGCCGCGTTGCCTTAGAGTCAAAGGCAACACCTTTGCATCCCTATGGTAACATCAGTGTAGGTGTTGCCACAGGTACCACTAGAACAAAAAAATACCCTTTATTAACTGCCAAAAACAGTTGGAATATGTCTAGTACAGTTGGCAATCGTAATAAAGTCAACCTTTTTTACAACTTTTTCTAGCAGTTGTTAAAAATTGTTTTACAACTGCGAAAAATTATTATACCTCAACTGCTATTAATCATAGATTTCATAATAATATAATAAATATTGTTATAACACAATATTTATTCAGATAAATATTTTATTTCAACATTTCAAATGGTACAAATTTTTTGACTCCACTACTGTACATTCACTCGTATATTACACAGTCATTCATATTTACATACATTCCTCACTTCATTGTCACTCGATTCACTCATATATTGACTCACACATACAACCATAAGCAAGAAAAAAATACACTAAAATAATTATATAAACTACTACCTTCGAGGGGTCGAACAATGTGGCATATGCTTCACCTATCATTTTGAATAAAGCGGTCCGCATCTGCATGGACTTAAGATACAACTTCTCCCCATAACTGACCAAAGCATAACAGCATAACAGATCTATTGAAAAGCATAACAGCAAACCAAAGAATAACAGCAGACCAAAGCAGACCAAATGAATACAACTTTAAACACATATAAGATAGTAACTGACCATATTCCGAACCATAACCGACCTTCCATCTAATGGGAAAAAAAGAAAATAATTATAGAAACACTCCATCTAATGGCAGAAAAACAGAAACAAGACAATAAAAGCAAAATCTGCAAACAAACCTTCCATAATGTAATGCTAGTAGAGAGCACTAAAACTGCACAAGCACTAATGGCTAGATATCAAGAACTCTCCAACCTTCATTCGTTTTTGAAGCTTCAATCGTGTGTGCCTGCATGCTTTAAGACATCAAACATGTATTAAAACCCAATATATTTTCCATCTTCCCTTTCAAATAACTATGACACGAGCAATCGAAAACCCCAAGAAGGCTAGTGGTAACAAAAGAAAATAATCCCAAAAAAGATACTAGCATTGCATACCTTGTTGAAAATAAGATCACGTCCATTGAGATGCATTATACCAGCCTTAAGAGTGCATTATACCATCCTTAAGATGCATGAAACCTACTGAAAATATGATGGACCCTGGTGCTATAACTGTTAAATTTTGGTGATACAAAATCACAAATAGATGGAAAGTAAATATTTGGTTAATATGGAAATGCATGAATTAATTGATTGCATTTGCATGAGATGGAAAGTAATAAATGTAGGCATTAATTCTTCCATCTATGCTAAAGAAACAGATTGATTTACTTCTCATGTTTGCACATTTGTTGCTATGGTAATTTGCCTCCATTATATTATTACCATATATTGGTAATTTAATTGATGACTCACATAGATTTGCACTGGCTATATATTGAGGGGTAGACTTTAGTGTAAACCCATCCTGGCCTGGAGCCAGTGATCCCCAATGGTGTCTCTTCTTGTTAAACCTGATTGAGGTTTGGATATGTAAACTCTTATTTTGTAATCTCTTGTAATTCTCTCATGTGGAATAAAATCTCTCTTTGTTGGACTAGACCTACACTATCTCGAGGATAGTGGAACCAATATAAATATTGTGTCTCTGCTATAGTTATTTACTATTTTGTTGATATGATAGAATAATTGCTATCAGATTAGATTGGTGTTCAATTGGCAAATCTGGATCCTATTTATTACGCTTCTACATATGCTTATTTTTTGCATAACAGATTGGTATCAGAGCAAGGCGATTTGTTTTAAATTGTGCATCAATTATTTGTACAAAGGTTTGTAGATTCAGTGGTGATTATGCTATTATTATTTTGGGAGAAAAGGAGACTTTGGTGGAGAAGATTTGGTTGAGAGGGAAAAGCGTTCCAGGCTTGGAGCTTTGATGTAGCTTGAGCTTTGGATTCTCGTTATGGTGGAGTTATATGTTTGTTCAAGAATGTGACTTCATAGAAAAACAGCTTGGAGAAATTGCTTAAAGGTGGTAGCGACCAAAGACGAACAGTTGGAGGTGTTAGCAACCTTTCCAAGTGTTTAAGGACTCTGTATAACTTCAAGTTCAGTTGAGAAATGCTCGCATTGTATGAGATTTAGATGATAAAGAGTTCAGTGTGTTGAAGAGACCACTGGGTTTAGAAACTGTATCTGATGTAGCTAATTTTGGTGACGGATATTGACGCCACTCAAACTTATCGACTTGTGATGCCGTCTTGGAGTATTCAGTTCATGGAGCTGATTTTAGGGGATTTGGTGCGACTCTGATACATCGTCGATTTTGTGATGCTGTCCTAAAGGTGGTGATACATGCAGGTATGTGGAAGAAGTGAGAATTATCTTGCATATAGAGATTTTGATTTTGGCTCTATTTTTGAATTGGTGATTGAGAGAATTATTTTTGGCCTTTAGTGGTGTTGAGATTATTTTGGGATCTTCCTTTTTTCAATTTTGGATATTTGCAACATATTGTTGGTGGGCGGGGACGTAGTCTGAGCTCGTTAACATGGTGTGATGGGGGGTAGCTTTGTTGGAATCCAGTAGGCAAATATTCATTTTTGGTTTCTATCTCATTGTGAGATTTTGATTTAAGGTGGAGTTCTGTTGAAGAGTATTATGATGTGAAGAGAATTTGATTCGAGATGGGGTGTTGAAGATATGTGATTTTGCATCAAGGTGGAGTGTTAAATTTTGGTGATACAAAATCACAAATAGATGGAAAGTAAATATTTGGTTAATATGGAAATGCATGAATTAATTGATTGCATTTGCATGAGATGGAAAGTAATAAATGCAGGCATTAATTTCTTCCATCTATGCTAAAGAAACAGATTGATTTACTTCTCATGTTTGCACATTTGTTGCTATGGTAATTTACCTCCATTATATTATTACCATATGTTGGTAATTTAATTGATAACTCACATAGATTTGTACTGGCTGTATATTGAGGGGTAGACTTTAGTGTAAACCCATCCTAGCCTAGAGCCAGTGATCCCCAATGGTGTCTCTTCTTGTTAAACCTGATTGAGGTTTGGATATGTAAACTCTTATTTTGTAATCTCTTGTAATTCTCTCATGTGGAATAAAATCTCTCTCTCTCTCTATTGGACTGGACGTACACTATCTCGAGGATAGTGGAACCAGTATAAATATTGTGTCTCTTTGTTTCTCTGCTATATTTATTTACTATTTTGTTGATGTAATAGAATAATTGCTATCAGATTAGATTGGTGTTCAATTGGCAAATCTAGATCCTATTTATTGCGCTTCCGCATATGCTCAATTTTTGCATAACAATAAACGAATCACATAAATGGTAAAATTGAAAAATAATTAATGCATCTTTCAATAGTACATGGTGATTGGCTTATCTTTAATCACCTGACAAGACTCATCCTTAATTATAAGCCATTAGCATGTAATAATCTTTATCACCTGACATGACTCTCTCCAAAATAAGAGAAAAACAAGTTGTAGTAATTCAACATTCATGTTATATATATTCTAAAAATAAACATGAACATATTTGAACTACAGAACTCGGTTCTATTTGATACGTGAAGTTTCAGGCATTTTTCAACCCTTAATTATATCCAGTTCTCATGCTGCATAGTATATACTGAAAATCAATAATCATCTACAGTATATTGTATATATATCTACCGATTTGATTATACTATTAACATCTATATTCTACGGTAGTATACAATGTTCAATCCCTATTTTCTAAGCCAGTTCTTCTTGTTTACCATAATCAGTACAAACAGACAATAAATAATGGCTGCCTTTATGTTCTATGAAAAACAGGTATCCACAACTAACTATAAAAATGCATCCCAGTGTGTCAAAATAATGAATTATTCGTCTCCAATTAATCTCTTCGCATGAAACCCGAGGCACAATTACTAATGAATTGCAGAACCAATAAAGCATATAGCAATTATGTGTAAGAAAGGGGAGACAATCGTTTCATAAACGATGAGAAATAGAATAAAGTCTCTATCTTGCACGAGTTTTGAATCGATCTTTTGCATAGAGGGTTCAATTTGATATGATAAATTCCAAACAAAACCAAATAGAGACATGAGGGAAGGGGAAACTATAGTCCTTACATGAAGCTAACATAGTAACATGTATTAACATAGCAATTATGTAAAAGCACCACAAACATTTAACATAAGCTCTAAATATTTTAGATGATCGTGATTCAAACTTTCACATCTTCACCTTGAATCCTCCCATTCAATACCCCATCATATGTATTGTTTTTGTATACCCCAAAAGTTTTGAAGAAAAAGTATGAATAAGAAGAGATTTAGGTTAGAGGTTATATGTTCCTTTTTCGACCAACATATGATTGATTCGAATAACTAGATCAGATGGGCTACTGATGAATTCATAGCATCTCCCCAACCCAAGCTTCCCATCGCCGAATTTCGATACATATATGTGTCACTTGTAAGATAAAATCCACTGATATTTATCACTTATCATACAAACTTAATGGCATAACTAATTTATCAGTGCTTATAATTTGTCAGATAAGGTGGAAGATATTTCCAAAAACTCGGGTTTAATATCGAAATTTCAAATTTGTGAAAAAGCCAACTTACATATGGTACTCATCATAATCTACCAACTGAGTGCACAAGACTCCTACTTAGCTGGATCTTGGCTGGAAAAATTGCACATAGTCATACATATACTTATAATCTTAATTTTTGAACTTCTATCTAGTCAATTACTACTCAATTAGAAAAGCAAGGCACTTAATCAAATCAAATACAAATGTTGGTTAGAATTTGAATTTATTAACAGATAACACTAAAACCGAGAGAAACAAAACACACAAATTCTATTAGAAGATAACACTAGAATTTGAATTTATTACCAATTCGTAGATCTTGCCCTAAAAAAAGAAATCAAAACAAATATTCACGATTTGTGATGACAGGCAAATAAAAAAACTTTCACACATCCCAATTCGTAGATCTTACCCCTAAAATCGAACAACAAAACACACCCACATCTTACCAACATCGCGATTTCCATCTTCATGGATTTCCGCGATCGGTTTTTCCCCTCTCTCTTTCGGTGCGCGTTGATTTTCTCTACTGAGAGAGATTTAGGGTTAGGACGTGATAACGAAATTAAAAGGAAAAGCGGGATAATGAAATAAAAGTGGGAAACAAAATAGTTCAGATGTGGATCGCTAATGTGGATTCGATGGCTGAGAATTTGTTTTAAATAAGGGTGTGAATTGCTGAGGTGTCAACTACAGATGTTGTTTTTAAAAGGTAAATTGACGAATAGATATGCATCTTTTTATAGATGCGGATTGATGACGTGGCAAATTAAACTTATAAGTTTATAGCTATAGCTACTTCAATACAGTTTGATATCTATGGTAACACATTGAAGAGTGAGTTGCAATACACAAAAATTAGCATAGCTATGGCAACATTTTAGCTGACAACACCTTGGATTTTCATTGTAGTAGGCAATCTATGGTGTAGTGCCACTTTCGCCCAGCCCACAACTTTAAAGAAGTGCGAATGCGAGACAACATTAAATGATTTATGATAATATTTCTTGGCAGAAAAAGTGCATTCCATTGGCAGGCTTTACACGACTATGGTTGCACAATTCAATGGCTTCTTTAACCTTGATTGGTCCCGGACACAAAAGAAAAATAAATGGTACATTCTAAAGCATCTTTGGAATGAATGTAGTAAACTACTAATGAGAGACGATAGGCAGTGGAAGGAGATAAATCATGATATGCTTGAGGGTTCCGAGGATTAGTGGGATAGGCCAATGTTCCAATACAGGGAAATAAAGGAAAAATCCTCCATAAAAATTCAGGGAGTCAGATAAGTTATTTAAAAGTGGCATAACAAATGATAACTGCAAGTATGATACACTATCAAATCCACCTTCTCGACCTGGACATAATAGACCGATCGAGCATTGTATGGTAATTGGATAGTTGGAGGCACCACGCCTGCTCAACTTGGATGTGGTAGATCGGTCTAGCATGACAACTCAAGTTGGCTTGTGAAGGAGGTTTGTTTGGTCGTAGTGGCATTTTTCCAATTCTTTATTGCATTGTTATTTTATTTTTTTCTATTGGCAGTAGTGTTCAAAGGTAGAAGATTATATTTGTTTTTTGCAACTATTTTTTGAAATCTGATGTGGTAAAGATGCACCTAATAGAGAAATTATTGAGTTTATGACTTATCATCTAGGTCTGTTTCGTAGTTGCCATTAGTTTGTTTGATTTATTTTTTTATTTTTATAGTATTTGGATTTAGATATATCTATTTTGTTTAACTAAATTTGAGTTTGCAGTGATGTGTGTTATTCATAGTTATGAAATTCACATAACATAATAAATAAACAATAAATAACTATAGAACAATTAAATTTAGAATCATAACAAAAAAACTCAGCTCAAATGCCCTACTTAATTACCTCGTTCGTAGCCGTGAACACATACCCTATTTATCAATATTTCACGCTACAATATCTCATTTACATACACCTTTCATCAAAAAAGCATTGTAAATGTATCATTAGTTGATTGCTAAAGATCTTGAAATGAAATAAACCAAAAAATAGAAGCAAAACTTCTGCTTTAGTTAGAAAGGATGATGGAAAACACCAACGCATTGACGAATTTCGCATCTCTTTTTTGAGTATTTAATAAAACTATTGTTAAATGAATTTAACTCAAGCTATACAAGTTACAAATTTTGATTACAATATTTTTAACTTATTTTATGTTTTTCTTTATCTACTGATGGTTTGGAAAAACTTCCATATGTATTGTTTCTTATAACAAGGACATCTTGTTTGGTCCTTAATATTTAGGGTTCTGAATATTAAAGGTTGAAGTGGGGGTGGAACTCCAGTTGTTAGAGCCTGACTCCATAAGTCTGTAAAATGGGCATCTCACCATCGCCATCCTTCTTTTAACAGAATTTAGTTTTCTAGTCAAAATTTCTTTAAATCAATCTCATATTTATTAGGACCCAAGATCAGACCCCATTTAGATGAACGTTTGATCTTTGACATCCATTACATGAACTTTCTATTCCATTTTGCTTTGGGTGACTAAAGAAAAACATAATGTTAAGGGTTGAATTCTCTCCATTAGAGATGCTTAAGACATAGATGTGTGTCCAACTCTACTTCTTTTTCATGTTAGATATGGTTTCTCTATGTTGTTCAAAATGGTTCAGTATTACAATCTTAAAGATCATTTATACTATAACCAGTTCTACTTAAATCACAAACAAAATAAAATTTCTATTCACAACAGTGCACATATTTATAATAAAACTTCTATTCACGATACTGCACTAAAACATATACATACGATACTATATATGTGTGCATTTTAGATACAAATGCAATTATGCAAGCAACCAACCAGATTATACATGAGTGAAGAGACATTTATGGTCGAGCAATATTCAGTTAGAATCAAATTAATCGACCGAACTGGTTCATTTCGACCATTTCAATTCGGTTTGAAAACAAATTGGCTTGAGTTCTGTTTGTAAAATAATTTATTTGGTTACCAATTTAACTGAACTTAATTTATTGCATTATCTGATTTTATGGTATTGGAATACTTTAAATAATTGGTTTACTAATAAATACAAAGATTATTTGTTAAAAATAAATCAAATTTTATTATAAACATAAAATCTAACAAATATGATTTTTACTGACATAAATTTGTATTTTATTTTGAGTGAATTAATCATTTGAATAGTAACATATTTTTATAGTTTAGTTAAATCGATTATCAGCCGAATCAACTGAAATTATTTTGGCCGTTTGATTCGGTTACGAAAAATTTTGATTTCAATTTGGTTTTAATTTTTTTACCTTACAATCGATCAAATCAACTGAAAGACAAGTGCATTACAAAGTGCTGTATATGTTATAATCATTGTCACTTATCATGTCATGCGCTTCAACCAAAATTTATGTTTTGTTGTGCACCGGGCTCTTTGTGTATTTTATGTCACAAGATTAAGCAATTTTTTTTTATGGTTTAACTCCATCATCTATTTACACTTTACTATAATTAATACTTTATGTTTTCCATATAGGATAAAATAATATATTTTTAAGGATATGCATAACCCAAGTGGTCTAAGTCGCCTTAGGCAACAAAATATACAAAAATTCTGATCTCGAAGAAGCGAGTTAGTTATTTGAATGGAAAAGTTGATTGAAAGAGGAATGTTACGACCCCCCATAGCCTCGGTACTAAACAAGAGGAATAATGCGTTGAATGGTGTGCCAAGAAGCTATAGACGATCATCAGAGTAGGTAAACAACATCGGAACCTGTCATAGAACTCAAAGCTCAAGGATAAAGTATAGTAGAAAATATACAACAGGTGATAATAGTGAAGCATTACATAACAAACTTTCGAAACTTTCACAACATCCTGAAAGATTATCCAAACATCATAGGAAATATTAAAGTCTATACATAAAGCCTCACTACAACACTCATAGATTAACTTAAACAACGGAAACAGAAATAGTAGATAGTAATAAAACTAGTACGAAAGCCTCCATCTTGCCTTCGAACTGCAACACCGTCCTCACTAATCACCTGTTACCTGCCATCTAGTCTGCCATCCACAACCAGATGAATAGTCCAAGGTAATAAGAGGGAAACATAAAACCTTGAGTCAGACAATAGTCTTAGTGAGCGATAAAATAGCTAACAAACATCAACAATAACGTATATGAGAATGGGTAGATAAACATACTAATATACCCACAACACTAGAGAAGAACTCAACCCTATCTTCCCTACATCGGACAGTGATAGCCTTTACATTAAATAATTCAACCATTCATCCATGGAAACCAGAACACCCATTCAATCATGGTAAATCACTCATAACATCCAGATTATATATATATCTCATGTAAACCATCCTTATCGAATTCAACATCTCTCAAGCACAAGCCCTAGAGGCCTAAACCAATATCAGACAAGCACCCAAGGAACATCTCCTTCGACGTTGGACGACCTACATGAGACGGTACAAATAGAACAACCAATCATCCATGACTGACTCAGGCTATCACTGCAAATCCTGCTTTGAAACCATCGTTAATAGTATGATGGCCAAGCTTCCCATATGGCAAGGGCTAATGCTAACCCCAGTTCTAGCATAAACTCGATACGCCTTTCAACGATACGTATGTATGTCCAACCTTGACAACTAGGCCTTTCAACAATACCCAGGGTACTCGACTTACAACCGGTCTTTTAGGTGCCCCTATCGTACCCCTTCTTTGAGCCTGCTAGAACTTACGACAACGGTAATCTCTCGGCCTTTACATCTCCAGTCATCCAACCCGACGACTTTTCATAGCTCAAGCAACCTTCTCAAGCAACCATTATTCACCAACTCACGACCTTTGAGTTGTCACCTCATTCGCTATTCTACACCGATCAACGAACACATTTCAACACTTTGAACCTTCCCCGTTGAATTCACTTCGAAGTTATGCCATCACCAAGCCAAATTACATCATTAAGCTGCGGCTAAGGTTCGGGGGCGTACCAGAGAATATAAATTTTCAGAAAATGACCCTGTGCGACCGACCACCAAGCTCCGCACCCATTTTGCTCAACCCTTCCTTGGGGACCGACCCTCTTGTGCTTGACCCGAACACAACAATGGCTCGATATGATGCCTGCTCGACCCAACTAGACCGACCAGGACCATCTGTGCATGATCCCCTTTGCTCGACCGACCTTAGCATGCTTGACCCAACCACATGTGTGCTTGACCGACCCCGGCATGCTTGAACAACCACACTTGTAATGACCCGAAAATCCCCGCCCTTTGAATCGACCATAAACCACACAAGTTTGATCCAAAAGATGGAAATCCTCGAATGCACTAACTTTGGGCATACAACATATCAGAACAAATAACAGAAGACTTTTATTACATCATAATAATGTTACATCAGAGTACAAAATATCAGAGTACATCGAAAAATAATAGTACAACGGAAGATAATTTACAATAAATATAATACACTGCAGCGGAAGACAATCATTGTTCTAGACACAACTTTAAGCTTCGATCCAGAATACTGCTCAATATATCTGCAAAATAACCTACTCGACTGCCCATGTGGAAAAGAGGGCACCCGAGTTTGCAAGTGAAACAAACTACGAGTCAGTCATGAGACTGGTATGAGAAATCTTTCCTAACTTATCTAACAATATGACTAATCACAGGACCACGCCACTAACGCGGGAAGGGTTTACACCATTGGATTTCCAGTGCATAAATTAAATAAATTTTTATTCAAAACAACGCAATGCTTTTTAGAAAAATAAAATCAATATAAGACTCAAGTCCCATCACACAATGCAATGCAAACCGGAGGATATAGTTTTACCTTATAATGATCAAACATGCTTGATACGTAGAAAATAATATTTTAATATTATTATTAGTGTCTAATAAATTTTAAAATACTTCAAAGTAAATGTATCAATCCTAGGCGGCATAGTACCCCATCCTACTATGTCGCCATATATAGGTTTACAATCAAAACTCATAATGTCATATTGGAAATTGGGTTTCCATCATGAGTCGAGGCTAGGGACGATCTCCTTACCGATTCGAGACACTCTAGCAAATGTCTCAGGATCACACCTATGGGAAACGCTTGGATCCTACAGGGCTGGTCCATAAATACTTTAGTGGATTGGCAATTCCTGAACACACGCTTTTCGGTCCTATGGAATCTATAAATTGGTCACTATCGACCAATATAACCGAGGCCTCATAATCCATCATCCACATAAGTAAAATATCAGGGCTTGCAAAACCCTGATACCACTTCTAGCTAGAAAGAAACGTGTGCAGTCCCTGCTTCCCTTGTCCCGTTTTAGACTCCTACCGGGGTGTAAGGCTCGCGAAGTAACGCTATACACAAAGCTATGTCTAAATAGGCTATGCTTTGATCATCAACCACAAGGCTCTGCTTTTCAATAAAAGCCTCGATCATTTGCATCTTGGCATGCCACATTGACAATTCACGCCATGCGACTGATAACTACCAATATATAACCTCTTAGCTCGTACGTCTCAGAGAAGAGTGTTAAGAAAGAGAATAAATTCTCTGCCACCAACAAATATATATCAAATAGAAATCAATTTACATGGAATGAAATCCAATGTCAGACACACATCAATTAATAGTCCGTTCTGGGTCTGAACGTGTGACGACCCCAAACCCCGTACTGACGGTGGCAAGGGTAATATTTGGAATATAACACATAAACATAATCATCAGAGTTACACAGTATACAGGATCATACTTAGTACAAATACAGTTCAGCTATACATAAATGTCTACAGTGGAAAACAAACATAATATGTACAATAGGAGCTGAACAGCATAAAAAGAGATAAATGATAGAATCCATCTTCAGCTCCAGCTATCCAGAAAGAGCCTGCTAAAACCTGAATACAAGGCTGCCCGTGTAGAAAAAGGGGCACCCGAGTTTGCAAGTGAAACAAACTATGAGTAAGTCATGGGACTGGTATGAGAAATCTACTTAACACATTTTATAATATGGCTAATCACAGGACCATGCCACTTTCGCGGAACGGGTTTACTCCATTGGATTGTAAGTGCTTTAAAACAAGTAAATCTTTTAAACATCGAAATGCTTTTTAGAAAAATGAAGCCATTATAAGACTCGGTTCCCATCACACAATGCAACGCAAACCGTAGGATAGAGTTTTACCTTATAATGGCCAAAATATTCTTGATACGAATAAAACAAAAGCATTTGATATTATTACTAGTGTTTATAGGTTTCAAAAACAATTTCAATTATAACTATCAATCATAGATGGCATAGGTACCATATATCATGTCGTCATATATAGGTATACAATCAAAACCGCACAGTCATGTATTCAGAAATTAGAATTCCGTCATGAACCGAGGCAAGGGATCGTCCTCACCGAATTCGAGACGCTCTAGCCCGCCCCTCTGGAATGTACTCAGTCAAGCCTTTGGATCGTCAGGGCCGGTCCACCGATGTGGATTAAAATGCCTGAACAATACGTTTCCCTGCCCTTTGGGGCGTAAATGAGCCAACGAATGGCTCCATCGGCTTCACATAGTCACCGGTATATCCGAGGCGCCTCACAACAGCAACAACCACACAGGTGAAAATAATATATATGTCATCCAGTTTAAGCACCAACACCACCTATAGCTAGAAGGAAACGCATGCCCTCCCTGATGTCCTCTCCCGTTTCTGGTTCATATCAGGGTGTGAGGCTCGCGAATTCACGTTATACACAAAGCTATGCCAAACAGGCGGTGCTTTGATCATCACCACAAGACTTTGCTTTTCAACAGAAGCCTTGATCACTGCATCTTAGCATGCCACACAAGCAATTCACACCATGTAACTGATGGCTATCAATCACACAGAATGAATTCCAATGTCAGACACACAGTCCATTTACAAGTCCGTTCTGGCTCTGAACGAAACCGGAGGCACTATATACCTCGCATACCCATCGATCTACACGTACGTCTGGACGATCACCACTCATTATCCATATTTCAGGATGCCTCCCAATCAGGACATCAGTTATCAACCAACCGAGGTGAAGATCTCCGGTCCTCAACCACCGTCTTCATCTTCGACTTCTTATCGTCGATTTAGTTATTCAGAATGGGATAAACCCGGACTTTCTGATCAACTCGCATATATAACTAACAATTGCTACACAAACACAACATACGCTTCATTCCAATTCATTATTCACTAGCCGTAAATTAGTCAAAGAACGATTTCCCAAATACTAACCCCGAAGGCCGAAACCAACATTAGATCAAAACCCAAGAAACCATCCGACTTAGCTAACCTCTAGTTAGTTTATAAATTTCACATTCAACCATCAAATATTCAATAAACCGGGTAAATTTGGTTTATTTCCATTCCATATCGTTTATAATATTTTATAACGATTTATCACTATTTTTATTTATTTATTTATAGTCAATTCATTCAAACGACGCTTCGGGCCATAGTGCGGCCGTGGCGCTGTTTTTTTTTTTCAGATTTGATTTACGTATATCTGAAAATCTAGCCGTTGGATCTTCACAAATTTTATATCATTAGAAAGATCTTTTCAAAACGAATCCAACGGTTCTAGTTTTGGGAAAATTCGACGGTCGGATCTCCCGGTACACTCGTTTGAAGTTTCGATTACAAAATACGAACTGCAGCGTCGATATTCGATTTAATTTAATTATATATATATATATATATATATATATATAATTGATTCTGGCGCTGTTTTTCTGCAGATTTGAATTAAACCTTCCAGACAATCCAACCGTTGGATCCTCACAAAGTGGGTGTCGTTGGAAAGATATTTCCAAGGCGAACCCAACGGTTTCGGTTTCGGGAAAATCTGATGGTCGGATCTCCCACACTAATCGTTTGAAATCACGGTTTCAAAACACGAACTGCAGCTTCGTTATTCGATTTATTTTAATTATATATATATATATAATCCATTCTTCGATTTCAAAACCATATTCTTTTCATACATTTGATAAAAATGATATTTTTATCCAACAAACATTTATTTCAACACTTCACTGTTTTTAACAATTCATGTTTATAATAAAAATGTGATTTTTATTGTAAAACAATTTATTTCTAAACATGACTATTTTATATATTTCATATAGATGATAAAAATATGATTTTTATTATAAAACAATTTATTTCAAACACAAATACCATTCAACACATGAATTTCTATTCAACGAATGAATTTCTATTCAACACATGAATGTTTTCTATAGTTCGTATATATAAAATAAAATTGTGATTTTTATTGTTAAAACAGTTTATTTAAAACACGAATACCATTCAACACATGAATTTTTATTCAACGAATGATTTTCTATTCAACAAACGCATATAGTTTCAACATATGAAAATAATTCTAACACATGAATATTATTCAAAATTTCGGCAGCATAACGGTAGGGTAGTTAAAACCGGGGCCGTCCCTAGTACGGCTCCTCGCTCTACCTTAAAGCCTCGCAGCTTTTGACAATGGGGATTTCATGCATCTAGTTCGCACGTAGGCGGCATGCATATTTCTCTCTCTTTCTTTTCCACAAACTAATCCTATGTGGTTTCAACCAAATAATTCTCAACCACAATCAATCAATTTCAACCACAAGCAATTCTGATCAACCATTCGCTATCAACCAATTTTCACACCAATCACAACTAATAAATATCGTCCATGGTTTGTGGACGAGGGGCGTATATATATATATTTATATAAGTATTTCACTTCTATTCAACACATATATAATTTTTACAACGCATATATAACTTATACATCGAACGTACAACTTATACAACGCTTATACATGAGGTGTACAACGCTTATATAACTCACACATCGACTATATAATTTATACATCGTCGTTTTCCATCGTTTATAATTTAGAAATCTCACATTGGGTTCCACTCCACCAAAAATAGCAGAAGGCTCAGAAAAATATGTGGTCTCTTCTAGAATGTAGAAGACGTCCACACGAGTCCACTGCCTCTTGTTTCACTGGATTTCGTCAACAAACGAAAAGGATATGAGTTTTATAGTGAAATCAAAAACCGTAGCGCTTTAAAGTGCTATAAAACAGTTTTAATATTATAAATCCGTTACCTTTCTGATTTGTTCAAAACTAGGTTTGAACTTTTCGATCAAACAGTGAAGTGGATCGACAATCGGGTTGTGCCACGACCTGGAGCGTGGAAAGGCGCACCCCACGGTGGTAAGGGGGCCCACTTCGATCGAGGCTGGCGGTCGTGGCGGAGGGACGAAACGGTGAACTTTACTGGCTTGGATCTCTAGCTTCAGGCCACGAAAAAACCCAATCCTTACATGGATTTGAAGATCTCGAGGAGCTCTACAAATTTCCCAACTAGAGTGTTTGATTTTGATGCGTGGATCAGAAGAAAAAGAAGAGAGAAGGAAGGAAGGGCTTCCGTCGTCGATCGACAGATAATCGGGGAGAGAGAATTGGATTGACCAATGAGATATTTTTTTATATTTTTATATTTTAAAAATCCAAAAATACCCCTCTTCACATACGAACACCAATCCAAACCCAACGACTGTAGTCCCTAGCTAAATACCCCCATTCCGAACACAATGGGATATGTTTCGTAGGACCATTCGGCTGTTTTAGTCAGTTTTCCTTCAAATTAAAATATAAAACATTCAATATTTAATTTGAACGTACATTTCAATTTGCCGAGGCCACATATTGATTCTAAAAATTCCCGAAAAATAAATCTAGCTATGTTTTGATGATACGGTCCCAACCAAACTAGTTTCGTCGAATTCTGAGACTTCAAATGGCCCTTTTCTGGTCGATCCAATTTAATAGAAATCGACCAAACACGTTTTCCTTTGCCACGCTCACATGCTAGCTTCAAAAATTATAAAATTTGAAACCTAGCAATAATTTGACATCCCGGATCCAACAAAAGTGGTTTCATTGAATTCTGAGGTCGTTTGCAAAATGGCCATTTTCACGGCTATATAAACTCTATAGCGACCTTTCTGAAAATTCATTTAGCCATAATTTTTGCTTCCAGCTATGAAACTTCAATTTTTCAGACTCGTTAGAAAGATATTCACTGACAGATTTAAATATTTCTGGTTTCACTAAGATCCGTTTTATTTTGCACCCGGTACAGTCAGTTAAAGTTTGAATTGAAATTTTGAAACTACCGCGCCATTTCAGGCCTTGTTTATAATTAGAAATAATTATATTCATTTTCAAACATCGATTCAAACTCACTTTTCATCGTTATTATTTAAAATATTTATTTTAAATATTTAAAATCCACTAAAATAGCCAATTTAAAATTTTTAAATTGGTTCAGATTTTCCGGGTTGTTACAATCTTCCCCACTTAAAACTTTTCGTCCCCGAAAAGGAACAAAGTCGAAAGTGGTTTGATTAATCAACTCTACTTTCAATCTGTATAACGACCCGCCATTTTGATCGTGCCGAGTCGACAAAATATGTCAACTCGAAACGTTCAAAACAACAGATTGTTATTAGCTTCTGGGGTAAATAAAATTAATCACAGAATCACAGATCACAAACACAGATACAGAGTGATATAATATCTCACAGCGGAAAATTTAAAAATACAATAGTAGTTCATGAAGCTACTAAATAAATTTTACATCAGAGTTTACATAATTAATACAACGGAAGTCTAATACAATGATTATCTAATCCATAAATAAATAATAACTATTTGAAACAGAACAACGTGGATAGCTGAAAAATGGATCAACCGACCAATAGATATAGTTGATCAAACCCGATATAAGCTCCAAACTTCAAAAGCGAATCTCAAAAGCTGTAATACTCGATCTGACCCGAGCAATAATGAAAACAAAACAACTCGGATCAGGACTAACATTCTCATGGAAGTAAATCAACTCAAATGAAATGTTCGATGAAATGCAATCAGTAACTTAGAGAATGTTTGGGATCACCATCCTCTAAGGATCCGTCAAACTAATACTATATAGTATAATACGCTATATACAATAGTGTCTATCAGTAAAGTAAAATATCAAAATAGCGTAAGCGAGATTACCATGATTACCCTTACACCGTTTATATATTCCCATAGTATATACAGTACCGTAATTCCTCCGTAAACTGGAGGTTGATCAGAGGGCACTCCATATAAAACAGTACAAAACAAAATCGTAGTGGGCTCGTATAAGGCATGTGGCAAGGCACGCAAGGAATGCCAAGGTGGATTCACCGTTTGCAGAGCCGAACTGGTGGTAACGCATAGCAGCTACTACCGCCCACCTCGAGACACACTCCCATAATCAAGAGGGCCCAAATCGAATCTCAACAGTAATAGAATAATATCGAAGAAGTGTGCTCGATAAGAGGTATGACCTCACTTGGTCCGTGCATAGCTCCTATTTTAGTCACATCAAGCTGACTCAAGGTAGTCAGGGTCTCATAATTAATATGAAATGAAAAAAATAGAGTCGTTCGCCAAATCATCCCCTTCATTCTGGAACTCCACCGCGTACACAGTTGTTAAAGTGGTTTTCGGTATTGGCAGAGAGTATGACAATAGCCGATCCCGGTCTCTTTAACAACCAAATGTTTACATTTTTTACACCGTGGCCATTATTTTGTAAATCACTTTATAAAATCATTTATACGAAAGCTCATATTCGAATTCTGAAATCAAAATTAAATATCTAACTTCGAATATATTCAATTTTTGAAAACAACTCATTTATATCACTTTAATTCAAATCGATTTCAAAATATTCACATAACGACTTTCAATTCAGAACAATTTACATTAAAGACATATCTTAAAGGTCGTAGTTATCGTTTAAATCAAAACAAAATATTTAACTTTGAGAATGCTTCGGTTTGATTTATATTCGCAAAAATCTAAGTTCAAAACAATTCGAAATTATCGATTTTTACCTTTATAAGAAATCGCTCAAGTCGATTCATAAAAATCCAACCACTTAGTTCAAGATAAATATAGACAATTCAAATCCAAAAGCTTACATTTCAATTTAATGAAATCGTATCATGTATTGAAATTTAAGTCATACAATTCAAAATCGAAATCATATGCCTCAGTTTAAACTAAAGCATAACATATTATGACTCAAGTCAAACCTGTCAAATTCATTCAAATCAAAGCCTTATATTCAATTCAAACGATTTATATGACTCAAACAATTCTTATGAATTTGATTTAACAAAATTCTAAATTCAAACTATACGATTAAAATTTATATTAATAATAATTTCCAATTTAAACATCCATTTATGCCACTCAAGTTCGTTTCTTTTAATATTTAAACTATTCAAATTTGCATTCATTTGTTTAAAATCCAATTCATTCCTTAAATTTAAAAATTCAATTTCAGAAACAATTTCACAATTCAGGTTTATCTTGTATAACTTATATCGATTCGAATTCAAGTTCATTTCTTATATACGTTCATTTGTTAAATCAATTATCATTATATAAATTTACATCCTTAAACTTCGAATTTAAATCGCGAAATCTAACTTATCCATCTAGACTTTTATTATTAAAGTTCAAAAATATATATATAAGAAAATTGATCTTGAAAATAGATATGTATATATATAAGTTTGTAAAATTCCAAAATTACTTAGAAATAGATTATAAACATATATAAGTTTAAAATAATATAAAAATAGATTTTAAAGAAATATTTATTATAATAGAACAAAATAAAAATTCTTATATGAATAAATTATATGGTTTAAAATAAATAAAATTATAAGTAAAATCTTAAATAAACATTTAAATCTATATTTACTCATAAAATCATTTTAAAACATGTAATTTAAAATTTACAAAATTTAAGTTTAAAATTAAATGTATATATATATATATATAATCTTAAGTTAAATTCAAATTCCAAATCATTTTACTTTGAAAACACAACCAACGATGTTCGTATATAGTTTTCTACCCTATGGTCATGTGATACAGATATTTATCATTTCAACCCGCAATTTATAAAATTTCTACGGGTCTATCATTTCAACCCGCGATCCCAAATTCAGTAAAAATCGTTCAGGTCTATCATTTCAACCCATAACGATTTTTCCCTATTCCAATGTTCGTTTGAGTATGTATCATTTCAACCCTTAGTGATTTTTTTCCTAAACTAGGGGTATCAACAATCACATAGCAATGATCACAACATATATATCCTTAATGAAACTACTTGTCATATGAATATATCATGTCACATATAAAATGTGCATATACATCAAATCAAACAATTTCTATCAGCAATCCTATACATTTCATAAAACAATTCATTATTGATCTGACATCCATGAAAAATGTAAGTCAGGTGTGAGATAAACTCACCTTTTGTTGCAAAGAAATAGAGACGGTGAACAACTTGACACAGAATGGAAACGATGACTTCTAGGCATGATTCAGAACGGATTCAACTCGGTAACCTCTCGATATATATTTTATTTTATAAGATGAGGAGGGGTTTCTCAACGGATTGGTACGACAATTAAGGTTTGGGACGGTACAGATATTGGGTTGGGAATTTGTCAACTCAACGCCTACTCAAATGAAGGCAACAAAATTTTCAAAATAATATATATACTTATATATATTAAAAATCAAAACGCCACAAAATATTTCAAAACCAAATAAATAAATATATATTATAAATTATTTATATATAATACACACACTCACACAAAAGAGAACTCACGCACACAAAGCTACCCAGAAGAAAACCAACCCATAATAAAGTTTACACACCCACACTCACAGACTATCTTATTCATGTAAAAATTTTACCACACACAAATCAACAGTACTCATGCGGAAACTAAACACCAACACACAAAAAAAATAAAAAACTGTAAAGCTTTTAATCATCAAAAACAACAGGAAAACCATTTTATAAACTAACCCATATATAACTCCATTCACACATAAACTCACCCACATACAAAAACAGTAGTCAAATTAACTTCACTCATGCAAGAAACCACACACAAACATTACACAAATTCACTCACACACTGTACCCACACGCATACACCCACGCTAGGAAAAAACACGTAAAAAAGGTGGCTCGGCTTTGGTTTGGCACATTGCTGAGCGGGTTCGGGTTAGAATGGCGACAGCAGGCTCAGACGATGGAGCTTGGGGTGGTTGGGCTTCACGCGGTGGACAAGGCAAGGGCATGGGCAGCTTCATCACTGGTGTGGCTCACGGTGGTGGAGCAAGTTCATGCGGAAGGGGGTCTGAAGGCGAATGGGAAAAGAAGGGAATGAGAAGATTTCGGTGGCAAAAGAAGGAAGGGGTGAGGGAAAAAGCAACAGATCAGAATGCAAAGAATAAAACCTGGGGAAGAAATAAAAGTGGAAAGGTGAAGAAAAATAAAGAAGAAGAGAGAGTTATTTATTGTCGATGGTACTGTTCTTTTATACAGGCACGAAGTGGTGCTTTGAAATGGTAAACACGTCCATGATGCAACAAAAAATTAGGAGCTTAATTTGCATCGAAGTTGAACAGTATGAGGGGTTATCATTTTTTTTAATGAACTGTTTAAAATTTGAAAAGCAAGTAAGGTTTTGTAAATCGAACTAAGAGGATGCATGGCTTTGGTAAAGTGGAAAACGTCTAACGTTGCATGAATGGTTTGAGGGACAAGATGCATGTTTTTTCATCTTCTTTTGTATGCATTAGTTTAAGACATAATTACAAAGTGTGAATGCATGCATTGCAAATGAACACATGAATGCTTACTAAATTAATGGTTCAAATTTAAAAAGGAAATCAAACGTGCATGGCATTTGGAATGAGAAAGGAGTCACATACCCTGTGTACTAAGCCTTTGAAATAAATAAATAAATAAATGTATGGTTTATTAAAATAAAAGGATAACTTTTGCAGACCCAAAATGGTTAGAAAAACATGTAATATCGGAAAATGGACACATCGAACTCAGATGGCACCATTTCAAAAATGAACTGTGCAAGCATTTTTACAATTTCAGCACGAACCGAGCACCGAAATTGACAAATGAATATATTGCGGGAATCAGCGCGACGAGACTGACACAACGGCATAAAATTTGCAGTGTCAGGATGCTCCGTTCAAAAACGCGTTACGGACCCCTTTAAACGTAAATTTCGGACAAAAAAACAATTAAACTGTGAAAACCCGTAACTTCCCCGTAAAGGAAAGCGTCGGATAGTTCGAGAACAAGCCACAACAGAACTCATATAAAAGAACATTTCATTGTATATTACAACAATGCATCAGATTACAAGAATATACAGAGTATAAATGAATATTACACAGAAATATCAGAGATTTAAATTACATTTAAATATATAGCAGCGGAAAATAATACAATACACAACTAGAAGTAGATATACGGATACAAAGCTTTCCGGATATCGTTCCAGCTGTAAACCAGGATCCTGTGAATATAATCTGCAAAACCAAAACTACTAGCTGCCCGTGTCAAAATAGGGGCACCCAGAGTTTAGGTTAAAACAATAAACTCCAGGTCAGTCATGGGACTGGTGTGAGAACTAAAACAGTTAATCTTTATTTTAAATCATTAGGTAAATCAAGGGACCACGCCGTATAACACGGAACGGGTTTCCTCCCAAGAATACCAGTGCATAAACTAACAACGCAATGCTAAATAAAGAAAAATGAAGCTGTTATAAGACCCAGGTCCTATCACACAATGCAACGCAAGCCGGGGGATAGGGTTTTCCCTTATAACAGCCAAAGAATGCTTGATACGTTTAAAACAAATCATTTGATACTATTATAAGCGCATAGTGTATAAAACAACTTCAAATCATAAGTATCAATCATAGGCGGCATGGGTACCATATATCATGTCGCCATATATAGGTTTACAAATAAAACCGCAAAGTCACGTATTTGGAAATTGGATTTCCTTCTATGAACCGAGGCAAAAGATAGTCCTCAACCGATTCGAGACTGCCTAGCCCGAGTCTCAGGATCAGAACGCATCGACCCTTGGAGCGACAGGGCCGGTCCACCGATGTGGATTAAACTTAAATCCTGAACACTGCGTTTCGCCGCTCTTAGGGGCGTAAGCGAGCCAACGAATGACTCCATCGGACCCGGATCGTCCGATCTAACCGAGGCGCCTCGCAACAGCAACAACCACATAAGTCAAACTCGTCAGGGCGTGTAAAACCACTGACGCCACTTCTAGCTAGGAGGAAACGCAGGCCCTCCCTGAGGTCCGTCTCCCGTTTTTGGTTCATACCGGGTGTGAAACTCGCGAAGTAAACGTTACACAAAGCTACGCCACAAAGGCCGTGCTTTGATCATCACCACAAGACTTTGCTTTTCAACAGAAGCCTCGATCGATAGCCACTTAGGCATGCCACACAGGCAATTCACTCCATGCGTTTGATATCCATCAATATATAACCCCTGAGCTTGTACATCTCAGAGAAGGGCGTTAAGCAAGAGAATAAATTCTCCGCCGCCAAACAGATATATATTTAATAGAGATCAATCACACGGACTAAAATCCAATGTCAGACACACAGTCCATTTACAAGTCCGTTCTGGGTCTGAACGAAACTGGAGGCACCTAGTACCCCGCATATCCATTGATCTCCAAGTACGTCTGGACGATCACTAACTGTTTCCATCTTCTTGGGTGTACAGCCCAATCAAGATCATCAGTAATTATCCAAACGACGTGAAGACTTCTGGTCTTCGACCACCGTCTTCATCTTCGACTTATCGTCGTATCAGTTATTCAGAATGGGATAAACCCGGTCTTTCCGAATAACTCGCGTATATTTTAAATCAGTGTTACACAAACACAACATACGCCTCATTCCAATTCATTAGTCACTAACCGTAAATTAATCAAGAGAATAATTCCCCAAATATTAACCCCGAAGGCCAAAACCAACATCAGATCAATATTCAGAAAACCATTCTGCTTGGCTAACCGACAGTTAGTTTCTAAATTTCACATTCATAGGGAAAGGTTCCCATTAATTTTATCCAAGATAAATTCCTTGAATTTATTCTTTATTCTATTTTTGAATCTCAATTCAAACTAGTCGGGATTAGCGAACCTTACCGAAGTAATTATTTATTTGAATTTCCCCATCCCAACCTATTCATCCCATGAAGTAAAACTGGTAATACTTCATATCTAACACCACAGTGTTATCGGTAAATTCAATTACCATTTCACGTTCAAATCTAATTAAAGATTTAACTATCGCCTGGAGCAAAACTGGTGATACTCCATTTTCGATCATTTCAATCTAATTAAAGATTCATTAAAACTCCACTTAGTTTTAATCTTCGACTGGGTTAAAGAATCAGTGTCATTTAAAACACGGTTCACGATAAACCCAAAACCACATTCATTAATTATCGGGTTAAAGAACGAGTGTTATTTAAAACACTGTTCATGATAAACCCAAAAATCATTCCATTAATTATCGGGTTAAAGAACAAGTGTTATTTAAAACACTGTTCACGATAAACCCAATATCAATATCAATTCAATTCCAATTAAATATTATTGAATTTGTACACTTCATTAAATCTAAATAAAAAGATTTAATCTTTTCTCAACTGGGTTCAAGAACAGTGTTAGTGAAGACACCATTCACGACAAACCCAAATCACATTTGATATTCAATACAAGGCTCTGAATAGAAAATATACCTGCTTATATTCAATATCAAATTCTACGACTAACAAATATCGCATTGGAAATAACGATATATATATATCTTTCAAATTCCCATAACAATATCTGTATCATCACGAAATCCAACATCGAAATATTCCGAAGGCAATTTCGATTCAAATCCATTCCAATGCAATCATTGGAAATTCTGGTTATTTTCAAAACCATTTCAAATTCAATTTATTTATTTAAAAATAAATAGAATTGTAATTCTAGTTCAAAACTAGTTCATTTCGATAAAAATCTATTTTTATCTTTTCAAATATGGAGTTTTTCATCCCAATTCTTTCTAAATCATTTCTTATGATTTTACACAAATTATTACTATTTTTAATAATTTTATCAAGGCCCGTACAGTCGATTTCCATCAACGGCCATCGAACTGCACTTACAGCGACCTTTTTCAAATTTGATTTGGACGTAACTCCAAATCCAACCGTTAGATTTCAAATTTCTAATATTCGTTAGAAAGCTCTTTTCGATACGAACCCAACGGTTCCGGTTTTAGGAGAATCCGACGGTCGGATCTCCCGTAATGTCCGTTTGAAATAAATGGTCGAAATTCGCGAACTGCCGCGGCGCGGCGCGTTCTATTCAGGCCATTATATTATATATATAATATATATAATATATATTTCGTCGATTTCTATTTAAAACGAATTATATAAATAGTTTTAAAATTCGTTTCAAAAGCAATTTCAACTTCCTTTTCAATTCAAATCAAAATTGAATTCTTCTTTATAAATTCGTTTTAAAAATTCATTTCTATTCAATTCAAATTTCAATTCAATTTGAATTCATTTCAATTCGCTTTCAATTCAATTTGAAATCGTTTTCAATTCAATTCATTTCGAAATCGTTTTCAATTCAATTTATTTCGAAATCGTTTTCAATTCAATTCATTTCGAAATCGTTTTCAATTCAATTCATTTCGAAATCGTTTTCAATTCAATTCATTTCGAAATCGTTATATATTCAATTCATTTCGAAATCGTTATATATTCAATTCATTTCGAAATCGTTATATATTTAATTCATTTCGAAATCGTTATATATTCAATTCATTTCGAAATCGTTATATATTCAATTCATTTCGAAATCGAATAAAATCGATATAAATATCGTTCACGTCAAAATGGCGTCAATCTAATCAACACGGCTTCATAAATTTCTATTTTCAAATATTCTATTTCAAATATTTCTTTTTCAAAATAGTTGTTATTATCAAAATATTTCGTTCAACACATGACCAATCTCAATGGATGAAACTGTCAACACATGACCCTTTATTTTATATTATAAAGATGTAAATTTTATTACTAAAATATTTCGTTCAACACATGACCAATCTCAATGGATGAAACTGTCAACACATGAACTTTTATTTTATATTATAAAGATGTAAATTTTATTACTAAAATATTTCGTTCAACACATGACCAATCTCAATGGATGAAACTGTCAACACATGAACCTTTATTTTATATTATAAAGATGTAAATTTTATTACTAAAATATTTCGTTCAACACATGACCAATCTCAATGGATGAAACTGTCAACACATGAACTTTTATTTTATATTATAAAGATGTAAATTTTATTACTAAAATATTTCGTTCAACACATGACCAATCTCAATGGATGAAACTGTCAACACATGAACTTTTATTTTATAATATTCTTTATTTTTCAAATTGGAATGAGGCCCAATCAATTACCATATAAAGTTAATTATATGGATTTTCATGCATTACACACATATAATAGCATTGAAAAATAATCAACCATCAACCAAAGTGCACTACACTGTATAAGCATCAAATATAGATATCTAACGCTTATAACAGCCTGTCAATCAATCGATCGACATATTTAATCAATCAGGATGAGTGAACTTCAAATTTCATCCAAACACCCGTGTGGGGTTTCAACCAATCAAACGCATATTTTATTTGTGCAGTTGGGCGATGTGTGAAATTTATCGACCCAATCAATATCAGTCAAATCAGTGTATATACAAACAAATCGGCCGATTTGTTTATAACTATTCATTTATTCACATTCACGTTAAAAATTATATTTTTAACGATAAAACATTTTATTTCAACCTATGAATTTCTATTCAATTCATTTACACAATAAAATGATATTTTTATTTTCTAACATATTTTAGAAAATTTCGGCGGCATAACGGCACGATACTAGAAACGGGACAAGGCCTAGCCTTATCCCCGGTCTAGTGAAGGCCCACGCCATTCACACATCAATCAAAATCACCAAACAACCAATTCAAATCACATCATATAACTAATCTATGCAACCAAACAAACAAGTCCATGGTCTGTGGACGATTGTGTCGGGTGCTACTAAGCACCGTCTACATCCTAGTATATATATATAACTAGAAAAGAAATTGAAAGGTGAGAAGTTCTCACATATAGCTATCCTAGCTCCACGGTACTTCTTTTAGAGAAGACTTCGTCGCCATCGTATCCTTTTTCATCTTCTTTGCCGTAGCCTACATATGTAAAAATCGATTTTTTTTTTTACTTCGCTATTCCATATATAAAAATCATATTTTTATTTCGAAGTTCAATATAAAAAATCATATTTTTATTTCGAAGTTCAATATATAAAATCATATTTTTATTTCGAAGTTCAATATATAAAAATCATATTTTTATTTCGAAGTTCACTATATAAAAATCATATTTTTATTTCGAAGTTCACTATATAAAAATCATATTTTTATTTCGAAGTTCACTATATAAAAATCATATTTTTATTTCTATGTTATATAGATAAAAATTATATTATTATCACGCTATTTTCCATATAAAGATTTCGCCTTTTCTAAAATAAAGATTTCGCCTTTATAAAAACATAGACTTCGTCCTTTCAAATTTAAAGATTTCATCTTTATAAAAATCTCATTTTTATTTTCCTACACATATAAAGATTATATTTTTAATATTCCTAAGATGTAAAAATTATATTTTTACTTTTCGACATAAACAAAAATCATATTTTTATATCCTCTATATAGTAAAGACTATATTTTTAATACTTTAAAAATATAGAAATCATATATTTATTACTTTAAAAATATAAAAATCATATTTTTAACTTTGCTATAATATAAAAATCCTAACTTTACAGTTTTAAAAATAATATCTTTACCGATTTAACATCGCTATTCTCTACAATTAAATTTTGAATCAAATCAAAACAAGAAAGGGATAAATCGCTCACCGATCGAAAGGGAGGGGGCCAGATCCACGGTGGCGCGGCTGCAGCGGAAGGAGAGGTGGCCGGAGGTTGAACTGGTGGTGGTCGCGGGTCCGGTCAGTGGGGTAGCGGACGGGGGCGGTTTCGGGTCAGGGGTTAGGGCGTGAAGTTGGGTTCACGTCGATCGAACAAAGGCTGGGGTTTTACAACGATGCGTGGAGGAGAGAGGGGGGGGGGCACTGGTGGCGCGACGGCGCCCTAGGCCAGGTGGCGGCGGCCAACGCCAGGCGCGGCGGAGAGATGGAACGAGGGCGCAGTCTCTTCCCTTTTTTTTTTCTTTTTTTTTTCTGAGATCAAACGATTTGGTTTAGGGAAAACAAAATGGAAGGGGGGCCTAAATGTAAAACTATATTTATAATTTTTAATTTAATTATTTTATTATTCTCTTTTAAGTTGACTTTTATTTTGAATCCCAATTCGAACCCACCGACTGTCGTCCCTAGCGTTTTACCCCCATTCCGAACACAATGGGATATGTATCGTAGGCCAATTCGATTGTTACGATCAGTTTCCGTTAAATCTACATTTAAATCACTATATTGAATTTTAAACGTACATTTCAAATTACCGGGGTCACATACTAACTAGAAAACTTCCAGAAAAATACTTTCTAGCTTCGTATTGACGATACGGTCCTAACAAAACTAGTTTCGTCGAATTCTGAGACCGTTTGAAAAATGGCCAATTTCCAGTCGATTAAAATCAACTGAAACTGGTCAAACGCGTTTTCCTTTGCCATGCTCACATATTGATTCGAAAAATTATGAAATTTGGAATCTAGCAATAACTTGACACCGCGGATCCAACAAAAGTGGTTTCGTCGAAATCCGAGGTCATTTGCAAAATGTCTATTTTTAAGGGCCTGAATTCCATAGCGACTATTCAGAATTTTCAACTGGACATATCTTTTGATTCCCGCTATGAAACCTTGATTTTTCTGATTCGATAGAAAGATATTCACAATTAGATCCTAATGTTTTTGGTTTCACTAAAATTCAGATTGTTTTGCACCCGGTTCATTCAATTGAAGTTTGAAATCGAATTATCGAACTACCGCGCCATTTTCAATTTTATTTATAATTATTTATATTCTAACGACGACGCGTATAAATATATATGTTCGAATTATATTCAAAATAAATTTCTCGTCGATATTATTTAAAATATTTCATTTTAAATAATCAAAATTCGCTAAAATTGCCAAAATAAAAATTTTAAACTGGCCCAGATTTTCGGGTTATTACATAAACGAAGGTCAAAACGTCCGATTTCGTGAAATGAAATTTACCCTTGGATTCTTGACATTGAATAGAATATTTTTCATGTTTGTCCGAACTGGTTTCGGAGAAATTATAAAATCGATAAAATTTGAACTGATATGCGCAGCTTTACGCTAAAAATTGCGCGAACGAAAAATATTCAAATTTTACGATGAAATTTTCGTTGTTGCTACATCTCACTATACGCAATTTAGATTTCGAATTCCCATTATGAAAAATTATAGAATATTTTCAAAATTAAAATTTCAATTTAAATCGGAATATAAATCGTTGGAAATAACGGCTTGTTACAATCTCTCCCACTTAAACCTTTTCGTCCCCGAAAAGGAACGAGGCAGCGAAATAATAATTAAGTAATTAATATTTTTAAACTAAATGGTTCATATTTATTCTCATATATATATAATTTGAGATATAGATAAATCAAAAGCTAAAATATTTTCAAACATTCAAAATAGCTTTAAGTATTCACTCGACGCCTCGATTGGCAATATATATCCATCCCATTTTCGAAACCCGAAAATAGATATCGATGATGCTGCAGTCATCACCAGAATCATTTTCAAGCGACTAGAGTGTGACTTTATATCTATCTAATACGTATAGGATTTAACATATACGTTGATCAGACGTATACACCAAATCACTAATTATTCGATTGGCCAATTTTAGCGTCAAATAATTACTCAAAACATCTTTTCTATATTTAAACATAATATATACCAAAATTTTCAAATCATATATTATAATTAATATATTTCGAATCATAAAAAAAATTTAAGTAGGGAAAATTTATATCCCTCCCCCACTCATTTATTTATTAAACATTCAACCACAATTAATAATAAATAACTATCAATATACATAATAATAATATTCTATATTATACCAAAATATTTCAAATCCAAGTTATCGATATTTAGACCTATAAACTTAATTAATTCTATAAATTTAACATATAAATTCATTACAACTATAATCTTTACAAAATATTGGTATTACCAAAACATAGGGTTATTTATAAATATCAAAATTCAATATTGCATTTAGAAGATCTTATATAGTAAATATCTTTCAAAATATAAATTTTAAACAAATATTTAATATGAATGAACCCACTAGAAGACCAATACTTTCCTTCTACATCCCAACTTGTTATAGACAAATATAAGTTATAGAATTCGAGTAAAGTTGAAGGAAAGAAAGAACCTAATCAAAGAGGATTTACTAAGTAAGATGGACACGAGTGGAAAGGAAATTTCAGAAACGATTTAAATATTAAATGAAAATTATATCCAAAAATATTAGTTTAAACATTTAAAATCAATTTAAAAACCATTTGTACTTTAAAAATACGCTCTCTTTCTCAAGAAGGATTCTGCGACTGATTCCACTCATCCTAGGGTATCACTACCCTATCTCTAATGAGCTTTTACTCCATAGGCTAAAGCTTTGATAAACCAAAGCACTGATACCACTTGTAATGACCCGCCATTTTGATCGTGCCAAATCGACAAAATATGTCAACTCGAAACGTTCAAAACAACAGATCGTTATTAGCTTTTGGGGTAAATAAAATAAATCACAGAATCACAGATCACAGACATAGATACAGAGTGATATAATATCTCGCAGCGGAAAATTTAAAAATACAATAGTAGTTCATGAAGCTACTAAATAAATTTTACATCAGAGTTTACATAATTAATATAACGGAAGTCTAATAGAATGATTATCTAATCCATAAATAAATAATAACAGATTGAAACAGAACAACGTGGATAGCTGAAAAATAGATCAACCGACCAGTAGATATAGTTGATCAAAACCCGATATAAGCTCCAAACTTCAAAAGCGAATCTCAAAAGCTGTAATACTCGATCTGACCCGAGCAATAATGAAAACAAAACAACTCAGATCAGGACTAACATTCTCATGGAAGTAAATCGACTCAAATGAAATGTTCGATGAAATGCAATCAGTAACTTAGAGAATGTTTGGGATCACTATCCTCTAAGGATCCGTCAAACTAATACTATATAGTATAATACGCTATATACAATAGTGCCTATCAGTAAAGAAAAATATCAAAATAGCGTAAGCGGGATTACCATGATTACCCTTACACCGTTTATATATTCCCATAGTATATACAGTACCGTAATTCCTCCGTAAACTGGAGGTTGATCAGAGGGCACTCCATATAAAACAGTACAAAACAAAATCGTAGCGGGCTCGTATAAGGCATGTGGCAAGGCACGCAAGGAATGCCAGGGTGGATTCACCGTTTGTAGAGCCGAACTGGTGGTAACGCATAGCAGCTATTACCGCCCACCTCGAGACACACTTCCATAATCAAAAGGGCCCAAATCGAATCTCAACATTAATAGAACAATATCGAAGAAGTGTGCTCGATAAGAGGTATGACCTCACTTGGTCCATGCATAGCTCCTGTTTTAGTCACATCAAGCTGACTCAAGGTAGTCAGGGTCTCGTAATTAATATGAAATAAAAAAAATAGAGTCGTTCGCCAAATCATCCCCTTCATTCTGGAACTCCACCGCGTACACAGTTGTTAAAGTGGTTTTCGGTATTGGCAGAGAGTATGACAATAGCCGATCCCGGTCTCTTTAACAACTAAACGTTTACATTTTTCACACTGTGGCCATTATTTTGTAAATCACTTTATAAAATCATTTATACAAAGCTCATATTCGAATTCTGAAATCAAAATTAATATCTAACTTCGAATATATTCAATTTTTGAAAACAACTCATTTATATCACTTTTATTCAAATCGATTTCAAAATATTCACATAACGACTTTCAATTCAAAACAATTTACATTAAAGACATATCTTAAAGGTCGCAGTTATCGTTTAAATCAAAACAAAATATTTAACTTCGAGAATGCTTCGGTTTGATTTATATTCGCAAAAATCTAAGTTCAAAACAATTCGAAATTTTCGATTTTTACCTTTATAAGAAATCGCTCAAGTCGATTCATAAAAATCCAACCACTTAGTTCAAGATAAATATAGACAATTCAAATCCAAAATCTTACATTTCAATTTAATGAAATCGTATCATGTATTGAAATTTAAGTCATACAATTCAAAATCGAAATCATATGCCTCAGTTTAAATTAAAACATAACATATTATGACCCAAGTCAAACCAGTCAAATTCATTCAAATCAAAGCCTTATATTCAATTCAAACGATTTATACGACTCAAACAATTCTTATGAATTTGATTTAACAAATTTCTAAATTCAAACTATACGATTAAAATTTATATTAATAGTAATTTCCAATTTAAACATCCATTTACGCCACTCAAGTTCGTTTCTTTTAATATTTAAACTATTCAAATTTGCGTTCATTTGTTTAAAATCCAATTCATTCCTTAAATTTAAAAATTCCATTTCAGAAACAATTTCACAATTCAGGTTTATCTTCTATAACTTATATCGATTCGAATTCAAGTTCATTTCTTATATACGTTCATTTGTTAAATCATTTATCATTATATAAATTTACATCCTTAAACTTCGAATTTAAATCGCGAAATCTAACTTATCCATCTAGACTTTTATTATTAAAGTTCAAAAATATATATAAGAAAATTGATCTTGAAAATAGATATGTATATATATATATATATATAAGTTTATAAGATTCCAAAATTACTTAGAAATAGATTATAAACATATATAAGTTTAAAATAATATAAAAATATATTTTTAAGAAATATTTATTATAATAGAACAAAATAAAAATACTTATATGAATAAATTATATGGTTTAAAATAAATAAAATTATAAGTAAAATCTTAAATAAACATTTAAATCTATATTTACTCATAAAATCATTTTAAAACATGTAATTTAAAATTTACAAAATTTAAGTTTAAAATTAAATGTATATATATATGTATAATCTTAAGTTAAATTCAAATTCCAAATCATTTTACTTTGAAAACACGACCAATGATGTTCGTATATAGTTTTCTACCCTATGGTCAAGTGATACGGATATTTATCATTTTAACCCGCAATTTATAAAATTTCTATGGGTCTATCATTTCAACCCGCGATCCCAAATTTAGTAAAAATTGTTCAGGTCTATCATTTCAACCCATAACGATTTTTCCCTATTCTAATGTCCGTTCGGGTATGTATCATTTCAACCCTTAGTGATTTTTTTCCTAAACTAGGGGTATCAACAATCATATAGCAACGATCACAACATATATATCCTTAGTGAAACTACGTGTCATATGAATATATCGTGTCACATATAAAATGTGCATATACATCAAATCAAACAATTTCTATCAGCAATCCTATACATTTCATAAAACAATTCATTATTGATCTAACATCCATGAAAAATGTAAGTCAGGTGTGAGATAAACTCACCTTTCATTGCAAAGAAATAGAGACGGTGAACAGCTTGACACAGAATGGAAACGATGACTTTTAGGCACGATTCAGAACGTATTCAACTCGGTAACCTATCGATATATATTTTATTTTATAAGAGGAGGAGGGGTTTCTCAACGGATTGGTACGACAATTAAGGTTTGGGACGGTACAGATATTGGGTGGGGAATTTGTCAACTCAACGCCAACCAAATGAAGGCAACAAAATTTTCAAAATAATATATATACTTATATATATTAAAAATCAAAACACCACAAAATATTTCAAAACCAAATATATATATATATATATTATAAATTATTTATATATAATACACACACTCACACAAAAGAGAACTCACGCACACAAAGCTACCTATAAGAAAACCAACCCATAATAAAGTTTACACACCCACACTCACAGACTATCTTATTCATGTAAAAATTTTACCACACACAAATCAACAGTACTCATGCGGAAACTAAACACCAACACACAAAACAGATAAAAAACTGTAAAGCTTTTAATCATCAAAAACAACAGAAAAACCATTTTATAAACTAACCCATATAAAACTCCATTCACATATAAATTCACCCACATACAAAAATAGTAGTCAAATTAAATTCACTCATGCAAGAAACCACACACAAATATTACACAAATACACTCACATACTGTACCCACACGCATACACCCACGCTAGGAAAAAAAACGTAAAAAGGGTGGCTCGGCTTTGGTTTGGCACATTACTGAGCGGGTTCGGGTTAGAATGGCGACAGCAGGCTCAGGCGGTGTAGCTCGGGGTGGTTGGGCTTCACGCAGTGGACAAGGCAAGGGCAGCTTCATCTCTGTTGTGGCTCACGGTGGCGGAGCAAGTTCATGCGGAAGGGGGTCTGAAGGCGAATGGGAAAAGAAGGGAATGAGAAGATTTCGGTGGCAAAAAAAGGAAGGGGTGAGGTAAAAAGAAACAGATCAGAATGCAAAGAATAGAACCTGGGGAAGAAATAAAAGTGGAAAGGTGAAGAAAAATAAAGAAGAAGAGAGAGTTATTTATTGTCGATGGTACTGTTCTTTTATACAAGCACGAAGTGGTGCTTTGAAATGGTAAACACGTCCATGATGCAACGAAAAATTAGGAGCTTAATTTGCATCGAAGTTGAACTGTATGAGGGGTTATCATTTTTTTTAACGAACTGTTTAAAATTTGAAAAGCAAGTAAGGTTTTGTAAATCGAACTAAGAGGATGCATGGCTTTGGAAAAGTGGAAAACGTCTAACGTTGCATGAATGGTTTGAGGGACAAGACGCATGTTTTTCTTCTTCTTTTGTATGCATTAGTTTAGGACATAATTACAAAGTGTGAATGCATGCATTGTAAATGAACACATGAATGCTTACTAAATTAATGGTTCAAAGTTAAAAAGGGAATCAAACGTGCATGGCATTTGAAATGAGAAAGGAGTAACATACCCTATGTACTAAGCCTTTGAAATAAATAAATAAATAATGTATGGTTTATTAAAATAAAAGGATAACTTTTGCAGACCAAAAATGGTTAGAAAAACATGTAAGATCGGAAAATGGACACATCGAACTCAGATGGCTCCGTTTCAAAAATGAACTGTGCAAGCATTTTTATAATTTCAGCACGAACCGAGCACCGAAATTGACAAATGAATATATTGCGGGAATCAGCGCGACGAGACGGACACGACGGTATAAAATTTGCAGTGTCAGGATGCTTCGTTCAAAAACGCGTTACGGACCCCTTTAAACGTAAAATTCGGACAGAAAAACAATTAAACGAAGGTCAAAACGTCCGATTTTCATGAAACGAAATTTACCGTTGGATTCGTGACATTGAATAGAATATTTTTCATGTTTGTCCAAACTGGTTTTGGAGAGATTATAAAATGGATAAAATTTGAACTGATATGCGCAGCATTACGCTAAAAATTGCGCGAACGAAAAACATTCAAATTTTACGACGAAATTTTCGTTGTTGCTACATCTCGCTGTACGCAATTTAGATTTCGAATTCCCGTTATGAAAAATTATAGAATATTTTCAAAATTAAAATTTCAATTTAAATCGGAATATAAATCGTTGGAAATAACGGGTTGTTACAATTCGGCTTCCATTCTTCAACTTTTCAGTTTCTAAGAATTTTCAAATTCTTCAAAAATTTGGCTAACACCCTAAATTTTCGAAAAATTTCGCCATAACCTCCTTTGTACGGAGTGGGGTTTGGAAATTTATTGGGCCGTATTAGGTACCCAATAAATCCTAATAAGTATGCACATATTTATAGTGATATATTCTGGTGTCCACAGGGGAGTGTGTATAGATCATAACTCTAGAGAATACATTCTCGTCACCCTATAAATGGTTTTTGTGCCTTAATGACCAGAGAGACATGTTTATTGTCATCTCCAGACCCATGTGGGGTTTTTATTATTCTTGCAATTTACCGTTACATTTTATATGGTCCATATCAGTCATCAGTTCAACCTATAATATATAGTCCTCGCCATACAAGCCTCTCGCTCGTATGGTAAATCTTCAACCTCGTCAGGCAAGCTCCAAATGCTGATGTGGTATATGATGAAGTATGCCTATCTTCAAGAAGTATGCCATGTAGCGTAGTTCAAAATTAATTGTTACTATCCTATAGCGGCGTTTATTATTACACACAGAACAACCAGCACTCCGCATCCAATGGTATTCACAGGAGTTGATATAATAATAAAACCGCGCATCCAACTCATTAAGGTTTACCTATTTGTTGGGCATGCAAATAAATTCTTTACTCACCAGCTAATCCATTTACCTGTTGAAACATATATAATGCACATGTATATATTTCTATCTATTTTTAAATCAGTTCAATGTGTGATTTAATCGAATAAATTCTACCATTCATTCTCCTATTGATTAATTTAACTATCATTCTAATTATTTAATTAACCATATCCACTATCACACAACACAAACAACAAGCAATTTGTTTTTAACTTTTCAAATTCATACAAATTAATTCAAACACTCTTTTGAAAACATTCAGACTATTCAATTAAAAAGTTTACATCAATGCAAAGAAAATAACAGCAAAGTAAAGAACAGAATGGAAATGCAAAATATGGTAGATGTACCTTGCACCAGAGTCAATCAGAGATAGCCACCCTGCACTTAGGATAGGCTTTCTTAATGCATTCCTCTGTTTCCCAAGTACAATCTCGCGGATCTCCACTCCATTGCACTTTGACTAAGTGAACCTTCTTGTTCCTCAGTTCTTTGGTTTCTTTGCCAATAATCTTTAGCGGCTCTCTTCTCACAGCTAATTCTGGAGTAATTTCAATATCCTATTGTGCGGCCTCTTCCACAACCAAGTCTGGATCATGAACATGCTTTCGAAGTTGAGATACGTGAAATACATCATGCACTCCAGGCAACCAATCAAGAAATTGAATTTTATAAGCGAGAGTCCCAATCCGTTCAAGAATAGGGAATGGCCCAATAAATCTTGGTGCTAACTTCCCAGTTTTGCCAAATCAAATCACTCCCCTCATTGGAGAAACCCTTAGATACAAATAATCACCAACAGAAAAGCCAAATCCCTTCTTCTCGAATCAGCATAGCTCTTTTCTCGGCTTTGAGCGGCGAGTAATCGTTTCTTAACGAAATCGACTTTGTCTGCGGCTTCGCGGATCATATCAGGTCCCAATACGAGTCTATTACCAGGCTCGACCCAACAAGCAGGAGATCGGCACGGTCTACCATACAATGTTTCAAATGGTGACATTGTCAGGCTTGCTTGGTAGCCGTTGTTATATGAGAACTCAACCAAATGCAAATGGTCTTCCCATGATCCACCAAAGTCAAGAACGCAAGCCTGCAATAAATCTTCTAGTATACGATTCACCCTCTCAGTTTGACATCGGTCTGAGGATGATAAGCGGTGCTTAGATTCAACTTCGTTCCCAATTCTACTTGAAATGCCTCCCAGAATTTTCTAGTAAATATTTGATCTCTATCACTAACTATACTGAGCGGCACCCCATGTAGCCTAACTATTTCCTTGAAATATATCTGCGCCAGACTCTGAGCAGTTCTGTTCGATCTGACAGGTATAAAATTGGCGGTCTTAGTGAAGCGATCTACGATTACCCAAATACTGTCATTTCCTTTTCTGGTTCTGGGCAAACCATCTATGAAGTCCATGGAAATATGTTCCCACTTCCAACTTGGAATGTCCAGCGGTTGCAACACTCCAGCCAGTTTCTGTTGGTCGCTTTTGCCTAGCTGGCAAGTAGGGCATCGGCTAACATATAAAGAAATGTCTCTCTTCATCGACCTCCACCAGAAAGTGCATTTGATGTCATTATACATTTTGCTTACTCCTGGGTGGATACTAAGTTTTGACTTGTGATATTCATCCAGTACTTCCTTTCGGAGCTTAGAAATGTTAGGAACACAGATTCGACCTTTTAGCCTTAGAATCCCATCATTATCAACCTGAAAACTCGAGGGCTTGCCTTTCTGAATTACTCTCTGATCTTCTGAATGAAGTGATCATACTTCTGAAGAGCAGATATTTTATCAATCAATGAAGTTGTAATAATAAATCTGGCGATCATTACATTCTTTCGACTTAGCGCATCGGCCACGACATTGGCTTTCCCTGTAGTGTACAAAATCTCAAAATCGTATGCTGCAAGAAACTCTAGCCAACGTTGCTGTCTCAGATTCAAGTCTTTCTGGGTGAACAGATACTTTATCGACTGATGATCTGTAAACAGTTCGAATTTCTCACCCAAAAGGTAATGTCTATAGATTTTCAAAGCAAATACGATAGCCAACAACTCAAGATCATGAGTGACGTAGTTTTTCTTGTGCGGCTTCAGCTGACGGCTAGCATAAGCAACCACTTGACCTCTTTGCATTAATAATGCTCCAAGGCCTTCTCTAGAGGCATCTGTCCAGACTTTCAAGTCCTGATTGCCGTCGATAATCGTTTACACCGGAGCCGCTGTTAATCTTAACTTTAGCTTCTCAAAAGCCTCCTCACATTCTGGAGTCCACTTGAATTTTGCGTGCTTCTTTGTAAGCTTTGTTAAGTGACTAGATATCTTCGAAAAATCTTTAACGAACTTCCGGTAATAACTAGCCAATCCAAGAAAACTTTGGACTTCTGTGGGAGTATTAGGCTGTTTCCAATTTTGAATAGCGGTGATTTTACTTGGATCGACAGCAATTCCCTCTTTTGATATGACGTGGCCAAGAAACTTTACTTCATCTTGCCAGAATATACATCTGAAAAGTTTAGCTTTCAATACATTCCTTCGCAGAATTTCTAGAACTTATTCCAAATGTTTTTCATGTTCGGCTTTTGACTTAGAGAAGATTAGAATATCATCAATAAAAACCAGAACAAACTTATTCAAGACTCCTCTGAACACTCTATTCATTAAATCAATGAAGTATGCAGGTGTGTTACATAGGCCGAACGGCATTACCAACCATTCGTAGAATAAATATGGACCCCTGAATGCTGTCATAGGAACACATTCTTCGGAAATACGAAGCTGATGGAAACCTGTAGCTAGGTCCATCCTTGAAAATACTTGTGCTCCATTCAGACGATCCAATAAATCATCGATTCGTGACAATGGATATTTATTCTTTATTGTCTTCTTATTCAAGTCCCGATAATCCACACATAGTCGCAGAGTACCGTCAGACTTTGGGACAAACACCACTGCTGCTCCCCAATCAGAGAAACTAGGCCTGATCAGACCCTTCCTACAAGCTGTCGAGTTTGATTGTCTAGTTCTTATTTCTCCTTTGGAGTCATTCTCCGATATCGTGCACTACTGGCCTTGCGTTCAGAATTAAAGCGATCTTGAAATCAATTTCCCTCTGCGGAGGTAAGCTAACAACTTCTTCGAACACATCCGCATAATTCTTGACAACAGGAATATCTTTTATGAGGTGGGTAATATTCTCTGTGACTACAGGGATATTTTCTATTTGAGCAGGAGAAACATCTAGAGCTGACCAAAAGTCTTTTCTATCGGAATTCGGACCTTCGCATGGTATGGTTATATAATTCCCTGATTTAATCTTTGCCCTAACAACTCTCTCAGCGCATCTAACCTCTGCCTCATATTTGGTTAACCAATCCAATCCCAAAATAAGATCAAATTCAGTAAAATTCATGACGATAGAGATGGTAAGGAACTTATAACAGGAAAAAGAGACAGGCACCGCACAAATCCAGCTAAGATCGAGAGAACCCCTAACAGATTATGGACAGTGATGGGTTCTTTGAGCTTTTTGAATTTCAAATCCAACTTCTTAACTACATTCTTTGCAATAAAGCTTCGTGATGTGCCTGTATCAAACAGTACTTTATCTGGAATGTTTTTGACATTAAGCGTGCCTTCTAAAACATCAGGTCTTCCTTGACTAGCTGAGGGCTCAGAAGTTTCTGCTACTTCATTTATATGTACTGTTTCAGATTTCTTTGAGAGTTGGCACTCCGGTGCAATATGACCTGCCTGGTGACACTTATGGCATTTCCTTTCATCATGAGATTTCTTGGATTTAGATTCACCCTTCCTTCGTTTGTTCCAAGATTTACAACTTATCGCCGAATGTCCTTGCCTATTGCAGCTTGAGCATGTGGCAGTCATTACCGGTTCTTTCTCAGATCTAGTCCTCTTCCTCTTGGCTCTGGGCTTCTTAATGGCCTCAGGACTATCAGTCTCTGGCTCCTCTTTGTTACTAGAACAGACTTCCTCTTCGTAACGCAACATACCTTTCTTGTCGAGATCCTCATACTGGTAAGCCATATATATATCATTTCATAAAAAGGAAGCTTCACATTCCTCATTACACTATTCTGGTATTTTCTTTGCAGGCCATGAATAAACCTCAGATTCTTCCTCTTTGGATCTTGAATCAGATGAGGGGCAAAATGAGAAAGTTCATTGAATCTCTTATGATATTCTGGAATGGTCATATCTCCTTGTATTAGATAAGAGAATTCATCACATAACCGCTCAGTTGCTTCAGGAGGAGTAAATCTTTCTAGGAAAATCATTTTAAATCTATCCCAGGTAATATTACCTTATGGATTATCTTTAATAATCGAATCCCACCAAAACAAAGCTTCTTCTTTGAGTGCCCAAGATGCCAGTAATCTTTTCTGATCATCTCTCAGCTTTAAACCTTCAAAGATTTTCTCAGCAGAACGAATCCAAGCTTGTGTTTCCATAATGGACTCTTTGCCTAAGAATGGTGATCCACCCAGATTTCGATATCTCTGGAATAGAACTTCCATATCTGATTCTGGCTGCGGGAGCACAACTGGCCCATTAACTTGTCGAGCCATACGATTATTTCTTATGTTCCTGCCACTAATTTTTTAGTGCGTCTGCAATTAGCAGACAAAGTGTAAGGTCAACAGAAAAGATATTTCAAAACATAGAGACAAATACTTAAATGTAAATGTGTCTATCGGGGTGTATTTCATTCTGCTTTACTTATACTAGGATATTACTGATCCTATCTGTAATGAGTTATTCATCCTAGAACACTACTGGTTCTATTTCTGACGAGTTCGTTAATATGTTATATTCCAGCATTAAGCTTAACCAAAGCTCTGATACCACGATGTGACGACCCCAAACCCCGTGCTGACGGTGGCAAGGGTAATCTTTGGAATATAACACATAAACAGATAATAGAAGAACAGAAATAAATAAATGCACTAGATAATGCACAAATAATACACTGGATATAGATAATCATCAGAATTACACAGTATACAGGATCATACTTAGTACAAATACAGTTCAGCTATACATAAATGTCTACAGCTGAAAACAAACATAATATGTACAATAGGAGATGAACAACATAAAAAGAGATAAATGATAGAATCCATCTTCAGCTCCAGCTATCCGGAAAGAGCCTGCTAAAACCTGAATACATGGTTGCCCATGTAGAAAAAGGAGCACCCGAGTTTGCAAGTGAAACAAACTACGAGTCAGTCATGGGACTAGTATGAGAAATCTACTTAACACATTTTATAATATGGCTAATCACAGGACCACGCCACTTTCCCGGAACGGGTTTACTCCATTGGATTGCCAGTGCTTTAAAACAAGTAAATCTTTTAAACATCGAAATGCTTTTTAGAAAAATGAAGCTATTATAAGACTCAGTTCCCATCACACAATGCAACGCAAACCGGAGGATAGAGTTTTACCTTATAATGACCAAAATATGCTTGATACGAATAAAAAAAAGCATTTGATATTATTACTAGTGTTTATAGGTTTCAAAAACAATTTCAATCATAACTATCAATCATAGACGGCATGGGTACCATATATCATGTCGCCATATATTGGTATACAATCAAAACCGCACAATCACGTATTTGGAAATTAGAATTCCGTCATGAACCGAGGCAAGGGATCGTCCTCACCGAATTCGAGACGCTCTAGCCCGCCCCTCAGGCAAGTACTCAATCAAGCCTTTGGATCGTCAGGGTCGGTCCACCGATGTGCATTAAAATGCCTAAACACTGCGTTTCCCCGCCCTTTGGGGCGTAAATGATCCAACGAATGGCTCCATCGGCTTCACATAGTCACCGGTATATCTGAGGCGCCTCGCAACAACAACAACCAAACAGGTGAAAATAATACATATGCCAGCCAGTTTAAGCACCGACACCACCTCTAGCTAGAAGGAAACGCATGCCCTCCCTGATGTGCTCTCCCGTTTCTGGTTCATACTGGGGTGTGAGGCTCGCGAATTCACGTTATACACAAAGCTATGCCACACAGGCGGTGCTTTGATCATCACCACAAGACTTTGCTTTTCAATAGAAGCCTTGATCATTGCATCGTAGCATGCCACACAGGCAATTCACACCATGCAACTGATGGCTATCAATCACACAAAATGAATTCCAATGTCAGACACACAGTCCATTTACAAGTCCGTTCTGGGTCTGAACGAAACCGGAGGCACTATATACCTCGGATACCCATCGATCTCTACGTACGTCTGGACGATCACCACTCATTATCCATATTTCGGGATGCTTCCCAATCAGGACATCAGTTATCATCCAACCGAGGTGAAGATCTCCAGTCTTCAAACACCGTCTTCATCTTTAACTTCTTATCGTCGATTCAGTTATTCAGAATGGGATAAACCTGGACTTTCTGAGCAACTCGCGTATATAATTAACAAGTGCTACACAAACACAACATACACTTCATTCCAATTCACTATTCACTAACCGTAAATTAGTCAGAGAATGATTTCCCAAATATTAACCCCGAAGGCCGAAACTAACATCAGATCAAAACCCAGGAAACCATCCGACTTAGCTAACCTCGAGTTAGTTTATAAATTTCACATTCAACCATCAAATATTCAATAAACCAGGTAAATTCGGTTTGTTTCGATTCCATATCGTTTATAATATTTTATAATGATTTATCGCTATTTTTATTTATGTATTTATAGCCAATTCATTCAAACGACGCTTCGGGCCATAACGCGGCAGTGGCGCTAATTTTCTTCAGATTTGATTTAAACACATATGAAAATCTAACCATTGGATCTTCACAAATTTTATATCATTAGAAAGATCTTTTCAAAATAAATCCAACGGTTCCAGTTTTGGGAAAATCCGACGGTCGGATCTCCTGGTACACTCGTTTGAAGTTTCGATTACAAAATACAAACTACAGCGTCGTTATTCGATTTAATATATATATATATATATATATATATATATATATAATCGATTCTGGCACTGTTTTTCTTCAGATTTGAATTAAACCTTCCAGACAATCCAGCCATTGGATCTTCACAAAGTGGGTGTCGTTGGAAAGATATTTCCAAGGAGAACCCAACGGTTTCGGTTTCGGGAAAATCCGATGGTCGGATCACCCGCACTAATCGTTTGAAATCACGGTTTCAAAACACGAACTACAGCTTCGTTATTCGATTCATTTTAATTATATTTATATATATAATCCGTTCTTCGATTTCAAAACCATATTCTTTTCATAGATTTGATAAAAATGATATTTTTATCCAACAAACATTTATTTCAACACTTCACTATTTTTAACAATTCATGTTTATAACAAAAATGTGAATTTTATTTTAAAACAATTTATTTCAAAACATGACTATCTTATATAGTTCATATATATGATAAAAATATGATTTTTAATATAAATCAATTTATTTCAAACATGAATACCATTCAACACATGAATTTCTATTCAACGAATGAATTTCTATTCAACACATGAATGTTTTCTATAGTTCGTATATATAAAATAAAAATGTGATTTTTATTGTTAAAACAGTTTATTTAAAACATGAATACCATTCAACACATGAATTTCTATTCAACGAATGAATTTCTATTCAACAAACGCATATAGTTTCAACATATGAAAATAATTCTAACACATGAATATTATTCAAAATTTCGGCAGCATAACGGCAGGGTAGTTAAAACCGGGGCCGTCCCTAGTACGGCTCCTCGCTCTACCTTAAAGCCTCGCAGCTTTTGACAATGGGGATTTCATGCATCTAGTTCGCACGCAAGCGGCATGTATATTTTGTTTTTCTTTCTTTTCCACAAACTAATCCTATGTGGTTTCAACCAAATAATTCTCAACCACAAACGGGTATTTTTCAACCATAATCAACCAATTTCAACCGTAAACAATTCTAATCAACCATTTTTCACACCAATCACAACCAATAAATATCGTCCATGGTTTGTGGATGAGGGGCGTATATATATATATATATATATATATATATATTTATATAAGTATTTCACTTCTATTCAACACATATATAATTTTTACAACACATATATAACTTATACATCGAATGTACAACTTATAAAACGCTTATACATAAGGTGTACAACGCTTATATAACTCATACATCGACTATATAATTTATACATCGTCGTTTTCCATCGTTTATAATTTAGAAATCTCACATTGGGTTCCACTCCACCAAAAATAGCAGAAGGCTCAGAAAAATATGCGGTCTCTTCTAAAATGTAGAAGACGTCCACATGAGTCCACTGTCTCTTGTTTCACTGGATTTCGTCAATAAACGAAAAGGATATGATTTTTATAGTGAAATCAAAAATCGTAGCGCTATAAAGTGCTATAAAATAGTTTTAATATTATAAAGCCGTTACCTTTCTGATTTGTTCAAAACTAGGTTTGAAATTTTCGATCAAACGGTGAAGCGGATCGACGTCGGGTTGTGCCACGGCCTAGAGCATGGAAAGGTGCACCCAACGGTGGTAAGGGGGCCCACTTCGATCGAGGCTGGCGGTCGTGGCTGAGGGAGGAAACGGCGAACTTCACTGGCTTGGATCTCGAGCTTCAGGCCATGAAAAAAATCCAATCCTTGCAAGGATTTGAAGATCTCGAGGAGATCTACAAATTTCCCAACTAGAGTTTTTGATTTTGATGCGTGGATCAGAAGAAAAGGAAGAGAGAAGGAAGGAAGGGCTTCCGTCGTCGATCGGCATATAATCGGGGAGAGAGAATTGGATTGACCAATGAGATATTTTTTTATATTTATATATTTTAAAAATCCAAAAATACCCCTCTTCACATACGAACACCAATCCAAACCCAACGACTGTCGTCCCTTGCTAAATACCCCCATTCCGAACACAATGGGATATATTTCGTAGGTCCATTCGACTGTTTCAGTCAGTTTTCTTCAAATTAAAATATAAAACATTCAATATTTAATTTGAACGTACATTTCAATTTGCCGGGGCCACATATTGATTCTAAAAATTCCCAAAATATAAATCTAGCTATGTTTTGACGATACGGTCCCAACAAAACTAGTTTCGTCGAATTCTGAGACCGTTTGAAAAATGGCCCTTTTCTGGTCAATACAATTTAATAGAAATCGACCAAACACATTTTCCTTAGCCACGCTCACATAGCTTCAAAAATTATAAAATTTGAAACCTAGCAATAATTTGACATCCTGGATCCAACAAAAGTGGTTTTGTCAAATTCTGAGGTCGTTTGCAAAATGGCCATTTTCACGGCGATATAAACTCTATAGCGAACTTTCTAAAAATTCATTTAGCCATAACTTTTGCTTCCAGCTATGAAACTTCGATTTTTCAGATTCATTAGAAAGAAATTCACTAACAGATTTAAATATTTCTGGTTTCACTAAGATCCATTTTATTTTGTACCTAGTACAGTCAGTCAAAGTTTGAATTGAAATTTTGAAACTACCGCGCCATTTCAGGCCTTGTTTATAATTAGAAATAATTATATTCATTTTCAAACATCGATTCAAACTCACTTTTTGTCGTTATTATTTAAAATATATATTTTAAAATCCACTAAATTAGCTAATTTAAAAATTTTAAATTGGTTCATATTTTCCGGGTTGTTACGGAACGAAACCGGAGACACCTTATTCCTCGTCCCGTATGTCCAATACGGAAGAGAGGTGCTCGCTTATCCAGACAATCAACAAGTACGTCCAGACAGTTACCACTTTAACCCTTTACTAGGAGCTACTCAATTTCGGGCACCAGTAGTCAACCGTTCGATGTGAAGATCGCCGGTCTTCAATCACCGTCTTCAAAATCTTCGATTTAAATCGTCGTATAATTATTTGAAATGGGATTGAACTCGGTCTTTTCAAATAATTCTCGCATATATAATTTAAAACCATTTTGTATCGTTAATACTACTTTATAATGATTTATCGTTATTTTTATTATATAAAAATAGCCCAATCTTTATTTAACGACGTTTCGGGTCAATAGGCGGCCCTAGCGTTGTTAATATCAAATTTTGATTTACACATATCTCGAAATATAACCGTTGGATTTTAATAAATTTTATACCATTGGAAAGATCTTCCCAAAGCGGTCCTAACGGTTCCAGTTTTAGGAAAATCCGACGGCCGGATCTTTAGATATAATCGTTTAAAGTTACGATTCCGAAACGCGAACTACCGTGCTCAATTCGTTTAATTTTAATTTTAATTTATATATATAATTATATATACAAATCACTCGATGATTTCACTAACGAGTTTAACATACCAAATAAAAGAATCTTTTATTGGCACACATCTACATGTTCATAATGTCAAATAAATATGTATTTTACTTACATGACAATTTAGCTAATAACAAATAAAAAGATAATTTTTATTTGTATTTCTATTTTTAACTTTGACAAATAAAAAATATATATTTTATTTGTATATAATTTCAATGTATGTTTTGACAATAAAAATAATTCTTTAACTTACATAAAAATTCTAATGTATGTTGTGACAGTTAAAATGATTCTTTGATTAACATATAAACTCTAATGTATATTTTGACAATAAAAATGATTCTTTATTATCATACAAATTCTAATGCATGTTTTAACAATAAAATTGATTCTTTAATTACATACAAATTCTAATGTATGTTTTTACAATAAAAATGATTCTTTTTTTAACATACAAATTCTAATGTATGTTTAACAATAAAAATGATTCTTTATTTAACATACAAATTCTAATGTATGTTTTTACAATAAAAATGATTCTTTTTTTAACATACAAATTCTAATGTATGTTTAACAATAAAAATGATTCTTTATTTAACATACAAAACATACAAATTCTAATGTATGTTTTAACAATAAAAATGATTCTTTATTTAACATACAAATTCTAATGTATGTTTTAACAATAAAAATGATTCTTTCTTTAACATACAAATTCTATTTCAACAAAATGCCTAAGAGATGATACATTCATTTTTGTTGCCAATTCTATTTCAAAAAAAAGAATAAAAAGTGATAATTTCATTTTGTTGACAATTCTATTTCAATAAAATGATTAAAATGATATTTTCATTTTGTTAACAATTCCATTTCAACACAATGATTAAAAGTGACAATTTCATTTCGTTAACAATTCTAATTTAACAAAATGAATAAAAGTGATAATTACATTTTGTTAACAATTCTAGATTAACAAAATGAATAAGAGTGATAATTTCATTTTTGTCTAAAATTCCAATTTAACAAAATGCATATTGTAATAACCCGGAAAATGTGAACCAATTTAAAATTTTTAAAATTGGTTAATACCAAAGAATTTGAATAATTAAAATAACATATTTCAATAAAATAAAGAATTGGGTATAGTATTGCAGTTTGAAATTTTGAATACAAACTTTGTCTGACTGTACCAGGAGGAAAATATAACGGATTTTAGCGAAACTGAAAATATTTAAATCTGTTTATGAATACCTTTCTAACGAATCTGAAAAATCGAAGTTTCATAACGAGAATCAAAAGTTATGGCTGAATGAATTTTCAGAAAGGTCACTATATAGCATATATAGTCCTTGAAAATAGATATTTTGCATAAGACCACGGAATTCGACGAAACCACTTTTGTTGGGTCTGGGATGTCGAACTATTGCTAGGTTTCAAATTTCATAATTTTTGAAGCTAGTATGCGAGCATGGCAAAAGAAAATGTGATTGGTCAATTTCTGTTAAAATGGGTCAACCTAAAAATGGCCGTTTTTCAAACGAGCTCAGAGTTCGACGAAACTGGTTTTGTTAGGACCGTATCGTCAAAACAAAGCTAGATTTATTTTTCTGGAATTTTTCGATTCAGTTTGTGGCCCTGGCAAATTAAAATGTACGTTCAAATTAAATATTGAATGTTTTATATTTTAATTTGAAAAATAACTGACTGTAACAGTCAAATTGGCCAACGAAACATATCCCATTGTGTCCGGAATGGGAGTATTTAGCTAGGGGCGACAGTCGTTGGGTTTGATTTCGAGTTCGTTTGTAAAAACACTATTTAATATTTCCTATAAGGCCTCGACCAATAGGATTTTTCCTTTCAAAAAAAAATCTCGAGAAACCCTAGCCGCCAGGCGATATCGACGATCCACGTAGCTTGAACCTTCCCCTCGATTTTGCCCCCGCCACAGCCAGTTTCGCCGCCACCTCCAGTTGAAGATTCTGATCGCCTTCCTCCCCTCTCCAAATCCGACCAAACCCCACCCTCCACCATCGCCTGTATCGCCTGAACCACCCCCACGAAGTCGACGTCTTTCCGGCGTCGCCCAGCCTTCCTTCGGCCACCGAACTGGCCCCACTCCTAGGCGCAGGCGTGCCTCTCCAAGCCCGAGGGCGTGGCACTACCTGATCGAAGCAACGATCTATGGATTTCACGAATTTTGCAAACCTAGTTTTGAATCTTCAAATAAAGGTACGACCTTGTTTTTCTGAGTTGAAAATTACACTTTAAAGTGTTGCAAAATCCGTCTATCTTTGAAAAATCATATCTTTTTCATGTGTTGACGAAATTCAATGAAACAGGAAACATCGTGACCGCAAGGAGGCTCTCTACATTCTAGAAGAGACCGTGGATTTTTCTGAGCTCGTTAGGATTTTTAGCACTGCAAAAACCAATATGAGGAATCTAAACTAAATTGTGTGAATGGAATCGCGTTGTATAAATTATATAAGCGAAGTGTAAATTATATACGCATTGTATACCTCATGTACATGTGTTGTATAAGTTATATTAGCGATGTATAAATTATACAAGCGTTGAATGAAACATATATGCTTTGAATTGCGATGAAATGCAAATGAATTATAGAAATAATATATATATATATATATATATATATACACACACACACACACACACACTCCCCTCGTCCACAGACCATGGACGATATTTATTGCTTGTGATTGACGTGATATTATATGGTATGACGAATGGTTGGAAATAATTGTTTGTGGTTGTTATTGTGGTTGAAAAATACCTTTGTGGTTGAAAAATACCTTTGTGGTTGAAAAATACCTTCTTGTGGTTGAAACAAATTAGAATAGGATTGTGGAATTGAAAATAAAACATGCCGCCTACGTGTGAACTAGATGCATGATCCCCATTGTAAAAAACCGCGAGGTTTTAAGGTAGAGCGAGGAGCCGTACTAGGGACGGTCCCGGTTTTAGTTACCCTGCCGTTATGCTGCCGAAATTTTCCGAAATATACATGTGTTAGAATAATTTTCATTCGTTGAAATAAATTACATATGTTGAAACCAATATTCATGTGTTGAGTTGAAATTCATTCGTTGAATCAAAAATTCATGTGTTGAATATTATTTGAATTTAAACAAATAACTTTAGCGATAAAAATCACATTGTTATATATATACAACTATAGCAAATATTCATATGTTGAGTTGAAATTCATTCGTTGAATCAAAATTCATGTGTTGAATATTATTTGAATTTAAACAAATAGCTTTAGCGATAAAAATCACATTATTATATATATACAAACTATAGAGAATATTCATGTGTTGAGTTGAAATTCATTCGTTGAATCAAAATTCATGTGTTGAATATTATTTGAATTTAAACAAATAGCTTTAGCGATAAAAATCACATTTTTATATATATACCAACTATAGAGAATATTCATGTATTGAATAGAAATTCGTTCGTCGAGTTGAAATTCATGTGTTGAATGTTATCATATTTTAAAATAAAATGAATAGACAATAAAAACTACATTTTTATTGTGAATATGAAGTGTTAAAAACATTCACGTGTTGAATAAATATTTTTGACGATAAAAATATTTCTTTTATCATGTATACGCTTTGATAAAAATACACACGTGTTGAAATAAATAATAGTTTTCTAGAAATGTTATTATTAGCTTTGTTCTGCATATATACACATGTGTTGAACAGGGGAAAATGGATTAGCTGTAGAGTAAAGAAATAATTTGCGTGCTCGACAAATAGGTAAGCCTTGATGAGTTGGCTGCGCAATTTTATTTTTATATCAACTCCTGTGAATGCCATTGGATGCAGAGTGCTGGTTATTCTGTGTGAAATAATAAACATCGCCATAGGATAGTAACAATTAATTTTGAACTACACTACATGGCATACTTCTAGACGATAAGCATACTTCATCATATTCCACATAAGCAATTGGAGCTTGTGTGACGAGGTGGAAGATTTACCATACAAGCGAGAGGCTTGTATGGCGATGATTTTATACTACAGGTTGAACTGATGACTGATATGGACTATATAAAATATAACGATAAATTTCCAGATTAATAAAAACCAAACACGGGTCTGGAGTTGACAATAATCACGTCTCTCTAGTTATTAGATACGACACATGGACTATTTATTTCCACACGGAAACGGGGTGACGAGAATTTATTCTCTGGAGTGATTATCTATACACGCTCCCCCGTAAACACCAGAATATATCACTATAAATATGTGGATGCTTTTTAGGATTTATTGGGTACCTAACACGGCCTAATAAATTTCCAAACCCTTCCCCGTACAAAGGAGGTTATGGCAAACAATTTCGAAATATTAAGGCGTTAGTGAAATATTTGAAGTAAAAACGAAGTTGAAATATAGAATGAACTATAGTTGAAATTATAGAATGAACTACATTTATATATATATATAAGAATATAATTAAAAGGAATCGAAGCCGTGCAGTTCGTGTTTTGTAATCATAATTTGAAACGATTGGTACGATAAATTCGACCATCGGATTTTCCCGAAACCACAACTACTGGGTTCGCCTTGGAAATATCTTCCCAACGGCACCAACCTTGTAAAAATCCAACGGTTGGATTGTCCGGAATGTTTAATTCAAATCTGAAGAAAAACAGCGCCAGAATCGTTTATATTTATATATAAATATAATTAAATTAAATCGAATAACGACGCTGCAGTTCGAATTTTGAAACCGTAACTTCAAACGACTAGTGTGGAAGATCCGACCGTCGGATTTTCACGAAACTGGAACCGTTGGGTTCGCTTTGGGAATATCTTCCCACTGATATAGACTTTGTAGAAATCCAACGGTTAGATTTTCCGATATGTGTAAAACAAATTAGGGGAAAAACAGCGCCAGTGCCACGACACGACCTGAAACGTCGTTTAATTAAATATGGCCATTTTTAAACAAATAAAAATGGCGAAAAATCGTTATAAAATATTGTAAGCAACATAGATTGCAAATAAACCAATTGGGCTTGAATTGTTTGATATTTGATGGTTGTATGTGATTGACATGAAAATAACACTAAAGAACTGAAATATGGATGTCGAATAATATAACCACGGAAAGAATTGATTTAAATTCTAATTACGTGAATTATTTGAAAAGGCCGAGCTAACCCTCATTTCAAATAATTTATCAAGCGGTTCGAATTGGAAAATACAATGATGATTCAAGACCGACGATCTTCGTATCGGTTGGATGGGCGCTGCTGAGGTTCCTGACCGGAGTAGCTACCGTGAGGGGACGGAAGTAGTAGCCGTCTGAATGTATGTGTTGATTGTACGGATATACGAGGAATTTGACGCCTCCGGTTTCGTTCAGACCCAGAACGGACTTGTAAATGGACCGTGTGTCTGACATTGGATTTTGTTCTATACTGATTGATCTCTATTAAATATATATCTGTTTGGCGGTGGAGAATTTATTCTTTTGCTTAACGCCCTTCTCTGAGACGTATGAGCTCAGAGGTTATATATCGATAGAAATCAATCGTATGGAGTGGATTGCCTATGTGGCATGCCAAGATGCTGTGATCAAGGATTCTGTTGCAAAGCAAAGTCTTGTGGATGATGATCAAAGCACGGTCTGCGTGGCTTTGCTTTGTGAATAGCGTGGATTCGCGAGCCTCACACCTCGGTATGAGTTAAAAACGGGATACGTACTGCAGGGAGAGCACGACGTTTCTTTCTAGCTATGGTGGTGTCAGTGACTTACCAGCCCTGACATTTATATCTATTTTTCACCTATGTGGTTGTTGGAATGCAAGGCGCCTCGATTATAGGTCTGTAAGGACCGGGAAACGTGTGTTCAGGCATAATTAATCCTCAAACGTAAGAGAGGACCGGCCTTGAAGATCCAGGGTTACCCAGAGTGTGTAGTCCTGAGGCATTTGCTAGAATGTCTCGAAGCGGAGAGGAGCTTGCCCCTTGCCTCAACTCATGACGGAAATTCAATTTCCAATACGAAATAACGGACTCGATTGTAGAACTAGTATGGCGACATAGTAGATGGTAGCTATGCCGCCGATGATTAATATTTATGATGCTATTCATTTTTGAAACATATATGCACTAGTAATAATATCAATTGATTTTGCTTTATACGTATCAAGCATATTTGGCCATTATAAGGTAAAACTCTATCCTCCGGCTTGCGTTGCATTGTATGATGGGACTTGAGTCTTATAATGGCTTCATTCTTTTAAAAAGCATTGCGTTGTTTTAAAAGAATTTACTTTGTTTTAAATGCACTAGCAATCACTGGAGTAAACCCGTTCCGCGAAAGTGGCGTGGTCCTATGATTTGCTTATTACTGTTGTTTAAACTGATAAATAGATTTCTCATACCAGTCCCCATGACTGACTCGTTGTTTGTTTCACTTTGCAAACGCGGGTGCCCTTATTTCCACACGGGCAACCTAGTTCACATGTGACAGGTTGTTTTTGGCTCTGCACTGTTGCATAGAGTGCATTTTGGCTCATGGCGAGGCTGACTTCACAGAGATGACTTTGACATTTTCCGCCATTATTGTACTTATATTATGATTCCGCCACTGGCGATGCAGACTGCTTTACTTTCAGTACTTATTATCGTATGTATATGTACCGCCTTCGGCAATGTAGACTGATACCCTTATTATGTCTCACTGCATGTATATATTCCGCCTCTGGCGATGATGACTGATCACTTCCCTTTTATTTAATAAGTTATATCCTACGCTGTGCTATTCTGATGTTGTTACATGTTGTGATTCCGCTGTCATATCCATGTAAAATTATTCTATTTATTGTTTCTGCTATTATCTGTACTCTACTATGATGATTGATGTGTTATATTCCAATGATTATCCTTAATACCGCCCCTCGGATTTTGGGATTGTCACAGTTGGTATCAGAGCTTTAGTTAACCTTAGTTCCGGGATCTAACACATTAAACACCTCGTCAGAATAGAATAAGTAGTGTTCTAAGGCGAGTAGCTCATTAGAGATAGGATTAGCAATGTCCTAGAATGAGCTAAGCAGATTAGCAAAACAATTTGATCAGTACATCATTACCTTTCCTTATGTTTCCCTGCTTTATCATATATGAAAATTATCAAATTTGTGAGCTTGACTCTTTTCTTGCTTATACAGTACTCTCTCTGATGGCTACACGAGCAGCATCAGCTAGAGGAGGCCGTGGAGGCCGAGCAGGAGTAGCAGGAGGACGGGGGAATATCCCCGTAGTTGAGGGAGGCCCTATTGTTCAGCCACCAACACCCGAGGACTTTGAGCTAGACAGAGTAGCGAAGAGGTATAGGAACCTAGGGGAAAACCCTTTTCTGGCACGGGTACTATGACAGAGGCTATAGCTTGGTTGAAGACCTGTGAAAAGATCTTTGAAGGCATGGATTTGGGAACCAACAACAAAGCACGACTAGGTATTTGGCTCCTACAGGAGGAAGCAGAGTTGTGGTGGGATGCCATCACCTTAGAGGATGCAGCAGGTACTGTCAGAACCTGGAAGCAATTCAAAACCATGTTCAACGAGAAGTTTGTACCTGAACAGGCCTTAGAGAGGATGCGAGAGCAGTTTGCTAATCTTCAGCAGGGAGATCTCTCTATCCAGGATTACCTCAATAAATTCCCCCAGTTGTCGCGCTATGCTCCAGAGCTTATTATGACTAACAAAGCAAAGAACAAGAGATTTATATTTGGGCTAAAGCGTAAGTACCATGACAGAGCCATGAGCAACATCAAACTCTCCTTCTCAGAATTGATAGAAATGGCTTGCAATTATGAAGATATGGATGAAAGACACGCCAACCAAGACCGCGCCAAAAGCCAAGCAGGAAATAAGCGCAAGGCTTCAGCAGATCAACCCGAGTCTAGCATTACAGCGGCCGCTACTCAGAAACCTGGAAAGATACCGAAAGGGAATTGCTAGAACTGCGGGAAGCCAGGACATTTTTCTAATGTGTGCAAAGCCCCGAAGAAGCCAAAGGCAAATCCGGACTCAGCCGAATGCTACAACTGCCATAAGAAAGGGCACTATAGCAGGAATTGTCCTCTGAAGCAGAATGGACAAGTAGCTCATGTGTATGACGGGGTGACCCCGCCAGCTACCACTGGTGGATCAGGTAAACCCGACGTCTTGGGAGGTACCCTTACCATTAAAAATATTCCTGTTTCTGTACTTTTTGATATTGGCGCATCACATAGCTTCATTTCTGGTAATATTGTTCACAAGTTAAAATTGAATCAAAGAAAGCTTAAAGAACCAATTAAAGTTCAAAACCCGATAGGAGTTCTGTTAGTCTCAGTTCATACTGCAGAGTGCCTATCTCTTATTCATGTTACAAGTTTCCCATCCACTTAATCGTTATGGATTTGTCTGAATTTGATGTTATTCTCGGTTTGGAATGGTTGACAAAATATAAGGCCGAAGTTAGATGTGCCGAGAGAATCGTGAAAGTTAAAACAAAATTTGGGCATATCACTATACCATGCCATGGCTCAGAAATTAATAGAACATAATTTTGGTCTTCTTTAGAAGTTACTCCCCCTTCATTAGAAAAGATACCGATCGTTAAAAACTATGCGGATGTGTTTGAAGAAGTAGAAAACTTACCGCCGCAAAGAGAAATTGAATTTAGAATAGATCTAATTCCTAACGCCCGACCAGTAGTACATCCAATTAGAAGAATGACCCTAAAAGAAAAAGAAGAGTTAGGTAGTCAAACCCGAGAATTGCTTTGGAAAGGTCTGATAAGACCGAGCTTTTCAGCTTGGGGAGCAGCAGTGGTATTTGTCCCGAAATCAGACGGTACTCTAAGACTATGTGTTGATTACCGAGATCTCAATAAGCAGACGCTGAAGAACAAATATCCCTTGCCCCGAATAGACGATCTGTTAGATCAATTAAATGGAGCAACAGTATTCTCCAGAATGGACCTAGCTACAGGTTTCCACCAATTACGTATAGCCGAAGACTGTGTTCCTTTGAAAGCCTTCAGGGGTCCCGATTTATTCTACGAATGGTTAGTAATGCCGTTCGGCTTGTGTAACGCTCCGGCATACTTCGTCGATCTTATGAACAGAGTGTTCCGTGGTGTATTGAATAAATTTGTTTTAGTCTTCATCGATGACATTTTAATCTACTCAAAGTCGGAAGACGAACATGCAAAACATTTAGAACAAGTGTTGAAAATTCTAAGGAGAAATGTCTTGAAAGCTAAATTTTCTAAATGTGTCTTCTGGCAGGATGAAGTTAAGTTCCTTGGCCATGTCGTATCAAAAGAAGGGATTGCTGTAGATCCAAGCAAAATTACAGCGATTCAGAACTGGAAACAACCTACGACCCCCACAGAAGTTCGAAGTTTCCTTGGATTGGCTAGTTACTATCGGAAATTCGTTCAGGATTTTTCAAAGATATCTGGTGTATTGACAAAGCTTACGAAGAAGCATGAGAAATTCAAATGGACTCCCGAATGTGAAGAAGCTTTCCAGGAGTTGAAATTGAAGTTGAAAACCGCTCCAGTATTGACAATTATAGAAGGCAACCAAGACTTGACCGTATGGACAGATGCTTCTATTAGAGGGCTAGGTGCAGTATTAATGCAAAAAGGCCAAGTGGTCGCTTATGCCAGCCGTCAGCTGAAGCCGCATGAAAGAAACTATGCAACTCATGATCTTGAGTTATTAGCTATCGTGTTTACTTTAAGAATCTGGAGGCATTATTTATTGGGCGAGAAGTTCGAACTATTTACCGATCATCAATCCTTGAAATATCTATTCACTCAGAAAGATCTAAACTTGAGACAACAGCGTTGGTTAGAATTCCTTGCAGCATACGATTTTGAGATTCTATACACTCCAGGGAAAGCCAATGTTGTAGCAGATGCGCTCAGCAGAAAGAATGAAATCATCGCCAATTTTGTCATCACGTCTTCATTAATAGACAGGATCTCGACCCTTCAGAAAGACGATGAATTTATTCAAATAGTCAGTCAGAGAGTCAAGGGAGGTGAATCCACAAGTTTCCGACTTGATGACAAAGGAGTTCTTAGATTAAAGGGCAGAATTTGCATCCCAAATCTTCCTAAGCTCAGAAGAGAAATACTTGATGAGTGCCACAAGTCCAAACTAAGTATCCAATCCGGTGTGAGCAAGATGTATAACGATATCAAATGCACATTCTGGTGGAGAGCTTTGAAAAGAGATATTTCATTATATGTTAGTAGATGCCCCACTTGTCAGCTAGTTAAGAGCGATCAGCAGAAATTAGCTGGACTATTACAACCATTAGAAATTCCAGGATGGAAGTGGGAGCAAATATCGATGGACTTCATTGATGGCTTGCCTCGAACTAAGAAAGGAAATGACAGTATATGGGTAATCGTAGATCGCTTCACGAAGACTGCCCATTTCATACCTGTCCGATCCAACAGAATGACTCAAAGTTTGGCATAGATTTACTTCAAAGAAATAGTTAAACTACATGGGGTGCCGCTCAATATAGTCAGTGATAGAGACCCCTTATTTACTAGCAAATTCTGGGAAGCATTCCAGACAGAATTGGGATCCAAATTGAATCTAAGCACCGCTTATCACCCGCAGACAGACGACCAAACTGAGATGGTGAATAGAATTCTAGAAGATTTACTACGGGCTTGCATTATCGATTTTGGAGGCTCATGGGAAGATCACATACATTTAGCAGAATTCTCTTATAACAATAGCTACCAAGCAAGTTTGGGAATGTCTCCATTTGAAGCATTATACGGTAGACCGTGCAGATCTCCCGCATATTGGGTAGAACCTGGCAACATACTTGTGTAAGGGCCCGATATGATTCGAGAAGCATCAGATAAAGTCGATTTCATTAAGAAGCGATTGAAAACCGCACAAAGCCGACAGAAAAGTTATGCTGATGCAAGAAGAAGAGACTTATCATTTGTCGTTGGCGATTATGTTTATTTAAGAGTTTCTCCAATGCGGGGAGTGATTAGATTTGGCAAGACTGGGAAGTTGGCACCAAGATTTATTGGTCCCTTTCCTATACTTGAACGGATTGGAACTCTTGCATATAGGGTCTCATTACCTGATTGGTTGCCTGGTGTACATGATGTGTTCCACGTGTCTCAACTCAGAAAACATGTTCATGATCCAGATCTTGTTGTGGAAGAAGCAGCGCAATAGGATATAGACATAACTCCAGAATTAGCGCTTAGAAGAGAGCCATTAAAGATAGTTGGCAAAGAAACTAGAGAGCTAAGGAGCAAAAAGATTCATTTAGTCAAAGTGCAGTGGAGTAGTGATCCTAGATACCGTACTTGGGAGACTGAGGAAAGCATTAAACAAGCCTAACCCAAATGCAGAGTGGACATCTCTGACTAACTCCGGTGCAAGGTACCTTTACAATACTTTGCATTTACATTTTGTTTCCTACTTTGCTGTTATTTCGTTTTCGAGGACGAAAAGTTTTAAGTGGGGGAGATTGTAATAACCCGGAAAATGTGAACCAATTTAAAAATTTTAAAATTGGTTAATACCAAAGAATTTGAATAATTGAAATAACATATTTCAATAAAATAAAGAATTGGGTATAGTATTGTAGTTTGAAATTTTGAATACAAACTTTGTCTGACTGTACCAGGTGGAAAATATAACGGATTTTAGCGAAACTGAAAATATTTAAATCTGTTTATGAATATCTTCCTAACGAATCTGAAAAATTGAAGTTTCATAACGGAATCAAAAGTTATGGCCGAATGAATTTTCAGAAAGGTCGCTATATAGCATATATAGCCCTTGAAAATAGATATTTTGCATAAGACCTCGGAATTCGACGAAACCACTTTTGTTGGGTCTGGGATGTCAAACTATTGCTAGGTTTCAAATTTCATAATTTTTGAAGCTAGTATGTGAGCGTGGCAAAAGAAAATGTGATCGGTCAATTTCTGTTAAAATGGGTCGACCTAAAAATGGCCGTTTTTCAAACGAGCTCAGAATTCGACGAAACTGGTTTTGTTAGGACCGTATCGTCAAAACAAAGCTAGATTTATGTTTCTGGAATTTTTCGATTCAGTTTGTGGCCCTGGCAAATTGAAATGTACGTTCAAATTAAATATTGAATGTTTTATATTTTAATTTGAAAAATAACTGACTGTAACAGTCAAATTGGCCAACGAAACATATCCCATTGTGATCGGAATGGGGGTATTTAGCTAGGGGCGACAGTCGTTGGGTTTGATTTCGAGTTCGTTTGTAAAAACACTATTTAAAATTTCCTATAAGGCCTCGACCAATAGGATTTTTCCTTTCAAAAAAAAAAAAAATCTCGAGCAACCCTAGCCGCCAGACGATATCGACGATCCACGTAGCTCGAACCTTCCCCTCGATTTTGCCGCCGCCACAGCCAGTTTTGCCGCCACCTCCAGTTGAAGATTCTGATCGCCTTCCTCCCCTCTCCAAATCCGACCAAACCCCACCCTACACCATCGCCTGTATCGCCTGAACCACCCCCACGAAGTCGACGTCTTTCCGGCGCTGCCCAGCCTTCCTCCGGCCACCGAACTAGCCCCACTCCTAGGTGCAGGCGCGCCTCTCCAAGCCCGAGGGCGTGGCACTACCTAATTGAAGCAACGATCTACGGATTTCACGAATTTTGCAAACTAAGTTTTGAATCTTCAAATAAAGTACGACCTTGTTTTTCTGAGTTGAAAATTACACTTTAAAGTGTTGCAAAATCCGTCTATCTTTGAAAAATGATATCTTTTTCATGTGTTGACGAAATTCGATGAAACAGGAAACATCGTGACCGCAAGGAGGCTCTCTACATTCTAGAAGAGACCGCGGATTTTTCTGAGCTCGTTAGGATTTTTAGCACTGCAAAAACCAATGTGAGGAATCTAAACTAAATTGTGTGAATGGAATCGCGTTGTATAAATTATATAAGCGAAGTGTAAATTATATACGCATTGTATACCTCATGTACATGTGTTGTATAAGTTATATTAGCGATGTATAAATTATACAAGCGTTGAATGAAACATATATGCTTTGAATTGTGATGAAATGCAAATGAATTATAGAAATAATATATATATATATATATATATATATATATATATACTCCCCTCGTCCACATACTATGGACGATATTTATTGCTTGTGATTGACGTGATATTATATGGTATGACGAATGGTTGGAAATAATTGTTTGTGGTTGTTATTGTGGTTGAAAAATACCTTTGTGGTTGAAAAATACCTTTGTGGTTGAAAAATACCTTCTTGTGGTTGAAACAAATTAGAATAGGATTGTGGAATTGAAAATAAAAAATGCCACTTGCGTGCGAACTAGATGCATGATCCCCATTGTCAAAAACCGCGAGGTTTTAAGGTAGAGCGAGGAGTCGTACTAGGGACGGTCCCGGTTTTAACTACCCTGCCGTTATGCTGCCGAAATTTTCTGAAATATACATGTGTTAGAATAATTTTTATTCGTTGAAATAAATTACATATGTTGAAACCAATATTCATGTGTTGAGTTGAAATTCATTCGTTGAATCAAAAATTCATGTGTTGAATATTATTTGAATTTAAACAAATAACTTTAGCGATAAAAATCACATTGTTATATATATATATACAACTATAGCGAATATTCATGTGTTGAGTTGAAATTCATTCGTTGAATCAAAATTCATGTGTTGAATATTATTTGAATTTAAACAAATAGCTTTAGCGATAAAAATCACATTTTTATATATATACAAACTATAGAGAATATTCATGTGTTGAGTTGAAATTCATTCGTTGAATCAAAATTCATGTGTTGAATATTATTTGAATTTAAACAAATAGCTTTAGCGATAAAAATCACATTTTTATATATATACCAACTATAGAGAATATTCATGTGTTGAATAGAAATTCGTTCGTCGAGTTGAAATTCATGTGTTGAATGTTATCGTATTTTAAAATAAAATGAATAGACAATAAAAACTACATTTTTATTGTGAATATGAAGTGTTAAAAACATTCACGTGTTGAATAAATATTTTTGACAATAAAAATATTTCTTTTATCATGTATACACTTTGATAAAAATACACACGTGTTGAAATAAATAATAGTTTGCTAGAAATGTTATTATTAGCTTTGTTCTGCATATATACACATGTGTTGAACAGGGGAAAATGGATTAGCTGTAGAGTAAAGAAATCATTTGCGTGCCCGACAAATAGGTAAGCCTTGATGTGTTGGCTGCGCAATTTTATTTTTATATCAACTCATGTGAATGCCATTGGATGCGGAGTGCTGGTTATTCTGTGTGAAATAATAAACATCGCCATAGGATAGTAACAATTAATTTTGAACTACACTACATGGCATTCTTCTTGACGATAGGCATACTTCATCATATTCCACATAAGCAATTGGAGCTTATGTGACGAGGTGGAAGATTTACCATACAAGCGAGAGGCTTGTATGGCGATGATTTTATACTATAGGTTGAACTGATGACTGATATGGACTATATAAAATATAACGATAAATTGCCATATTAATAAAAACCCCACACGGGTCTGGAGTTGACAATAATCACGACTCTCTAGTTATTAGATACGGCACATGGACTATTTATTTCCACACGGAAACGGGGTGACGAGAATTTATTCTCTGGAGTGATTATCTATACATGCTCCCCCGTAAACACCAGAATATATCACTATAAATATGTGGATGCTTTTTAGGATTTATTGGGTACCTAACACGGCCCAATAAATTTCCAACCCCTCCCCGTACAAAGGAGGTTATGGCGAAATTTTTCGAAATATTAAGGTGTTAGTGAAATATTTGAAGTAAAAACGAAGTTGAAATATAGAATGAACTACAGTTGAAATTATAGAATGAACTATATATATATATATATATATAAATATAAATATAATTAAAAGGAATCGAAGCCGTGCAGTTCGTGTTTTAGAATCGTAATTTGAAGCGATTGGTACGAGAAATCCGACCATCGGATTTTCCCGAAACCGCTGGGTTCGCCTTGGAAATATCTTCCCAACGGCACCAACCTTGTAAAAATCCAACGGTTGGATTGTCCGGAATGTTTAATTCAAATCTAAAGAAAAACAGCGCCAGAATCGTTTATATTTATATATAAATATAAATATAATTAAATTAAATCGAATAACGACGCTGCAGTTCGAATTTTGAAACCGTAACTTCAAACGACTAGTGTGGAAGATCCGATCGTCGGATTTTCACGAAACTGGAACCGTTGGGTTCGCTTTGGGAATATATTCCCATTGATATAGACTTTGTAGAAATCCAACGGTTAGATTTTCCGATATGTGTAAAACAAATTAGGGGAAAAACAGCGCTAGTGCCACGACACGACCTGAAACGTCGTTTAATTAAATATGGCCACTTTTAAACAAATATAAATGGCGAAAATTCGTTATAAAATATTGTAAGCAACATAGATTGCAAATAAACCAATTGGGCTTGAATTGTTTGATATTTGATGGTTGTATGTGATTGACATGAAAATAACACTAAAGAACTGAAATATGGATGTCGAATAATATAACCATGGAAAGAATTGATTTAAATTCTAATTACGTGAATTATTTGAAAAGGCCGAGCTAACCCTCATTTCAAATAATTTATCGAGCGATTCGAATTGGAAAATACAATGACAATTCAAGACCGACGATCTTCGTATCGGTTGGATGGGCGTTGCTGAGGTTCCTGACCGGAGTAGCTACCGTGAAGGGACGGAAGTAGTAGCCGTCTGAATGTATGTGTTGATTGTACGGATATACGAGGAATTTGACGCCTCCGGTTTCGTTTAGACCCAGAACGGACTTGTAAATGGACCGTGTGTCTGACATTGGATTTTGTTCTATACTGATTGATCTCTGTTAAATATATATCTGTTTGGCGGTGGAGAATTTATTCTTTTGCTTAACGCCCTTCTCTGAGACGTACGAGCTCAGAGGTTATATATCGATAGAAATCAATCGTATGGAGTGGATTGCCTATGTGGCATGCCAAGATGCTGTGATCAAGGCTTCTGTTGCAAAGCAAGGTCTTGTGGATGATGATCAAAGCACGGTCTGCATGGCCTGGCTTTGTGTATAGGATGGATTCGCGAGCCTCACACCTCGGTGTTAGTTAAAAACGGGATACGGACTGCAGGGAGAGCATGACGTTTCTTTCTAGCTATGGTGGTGTCAGTGACTTACCAGCCCTGACATTTATATCTATTTTTCACCCATGTGGTTGTTGGAATGCGAGGCGCCTCGATTATAGGTCTGTAAGGACCGGGAAACGTGTGTTCAGGCATAATTAATCCTCAAACGTAAGAGAGGACCGGCCCTGAAGATCCAGGGTTACCCAGAGTGTGTAGTCCTGAAGCATTTGCTAGAATGTCTCGAAGCGAAGAGGAGCTTGCCCCTTGCCTCGACTCATGACGGAAATCCAATTTCCAATATGAAATAATGGACTCGATTGTAGAACTAGTATGGCGACATAGTAGATGGTAGCAATGTCGCCTATGATTAATATTTATGATGCTATTCATTTTTGAAACATATATGCACTAGTAATAATATCAATTGATTTTGCTTTATATGTATCAAGCATATTTGGCCATTATAAGGTAAAACTCTATCCTTCGGCTTGCGTTGCATTGTATGATGGGACTTGAGTCTTATAATAGCTTCATTCTTTTAAAAAGCATTGCGTTGTTTTAAAAGAATTTACTTTGTTTTAAATGCACTAGCAATCACTGGAGTAAACCCGTTCTGCGAAAGTGGCGTGGTCCTATGATTTGCTTATTACTGTAGTTTAAACTGTTAAATAGATTTCTCATACCAGTCCCCATGACTGACTCATTGTTTGTTTCACTTTGCAAACGCGGGTGCCCTTATTTCCACACGGGCAGCCTAGTTCATAGGTGACAGGTTGTTTTTGGCTCTGCACTGTTGCATAGAGTGCATTTTGGCTCATGGCGAGGCTGACTTCACAGAGATGACTTTGACATTTTCCGCCATTATTGTACTTATATTATGATTCCGCCACTGGCGATGCAGACTGCTTTACTTTCAGTACTTATTATCGTATGTATATGTACCGCCTTTGGCGATGTAGACTGATACCCTTATTATGTCTCACTGCATGTATATATTCCGCCTCTGGCGATGATGACTGATCACTTCCCTTTTATTTACTAAGTTATATCCTATGCTGTGCTATTCTGATGTTGTTACATGTTGTGATTCCGCTGTCATATCCATGTAAAATTATTCTATTTATTGTTTCTGCTATTATCTCTACTCTGCTATGATGATTGATGTGTTATATTCCAATGATTATCCTTAATACCGCCCCTCGGATTTTGGGGTCGTCACACATATAAATGATGGTGGCATTTATGTTGATAATCCTAGTTTGACAAAATGACTACAAGAGATAATTTCATTTTGCTAACAATTCTAGTTTAACAAAATGACTACAAGAGAAAATTTCATTTTTGTTAACTATTCTAGTTTAACAAAATAAGTCAAAAGTGATAATTTCATTTTGTTAACTACTCTAATTTAACAAAATGAATAAAAATGGTCTTTTCATTTTGTTAACAATTCTATTTCAACAAAATTAATATTTTTGCTCAGACACAATTCTATTTAACCAAGATTGTTATTTTTTAGTTTAACTCAATCCATATTTAACAAAATTTAATTTTTGTTTAACTCAAATCTATTTAACAAAAATGTAATTTTTGTTTAACTCAAATCTATTTAACAAAAATGCAATTTTTGTTTAACTCAAATCTATTTAACAAGAATGTAATTTTTGTTTTCAACCATCATATCTTGACAAAAATGTATATTTTTGTTTCAACTATTATATTTTGTACATATTTTGTTTCCTCTAATCTAATTTGACAAAAATGAATATTTTGATTCGACTAATCTATTTCGACAAAATGAATATTTTGATTCAACTAATCTATTTTGACAAAAACGAATATTTTGATTCAACTAATCTATTTTGACAAAAATGAATATTTTGTTTCATCTAATCTAATTTGACAAAAATGAATATTTTGTTTCATCTAATCTAATTTGACAAAAATGAATATTTTGATTCAACTAATCTATTTTGACAAAACTGTATATTTTGTTTCAACAATTCTAATTTGACAAAACTGTATATTTTGTTTCAACAATTCTAATTTGACAAAAATGTATATTTTTGTTCAACAATTCTAATTTGACAAAACTGTATATTTTTGTTTCAATAATTCTAATTTGACAAAACTGTATATTTTGTTCAACAGTTCTAATTTGACAAAAATGTATATTTTTGTTTCAACAATTCTAATTTGACAAAACTGTATATGTGATTCAACAATTCTCATTTGACAAAACTGTATATTTTGTTTCAACAATTCTATTTTGACAAAATGTATATTTTGTTTCAACAATTCTAATTTGACAAAACTGTATATTTTTGTTTCAACAATTCTAATTGACAAAACTATATATTTTATTTCAACAATTCTAAGTTGACAAAAATGTATATTTTTGTTTCAATAATTCTAATTTGACAAAACTGAATATTTTGTTTTAACAATTCTAATTTGACAAAACTGTATATTTCATTTCAATAATTCTAATTTGACAAAAATGTATATTTTTGTTCAACAATTCTAATTTGACAAAACTGTATATTTTTGTTGTAACAATTTATTTGACAAAATTGACAAACTTAATCCATCAATTACATTTCGACGTAAGTGATAATTATAATTCAACCATTCTATCTTGTCAAAAATGACAATTTTATTTCAACATTTCTGATTTGACAAAATTGTCAATTATAATCCAATTATTCTAATTTGACACAAAGTGACAATTTTACTCCAATTCTTGTTTTTTTCAACAAAAATTGGTATTTTTATTTTCAACAATTTTATTCAACACAAACATCATCAAATCAATGGATCTACATAACAACATCAATTTTATATCAAATCACGTATCATACAAATAGAATTTAGCAGCGTATAATTCAACAACATCAATTCTAGATCAAATCATGTATCATGATTAAGAAATTTTAATTATAAATAAAAAAGTAGAATTTCTCACATTGATTTTGTTCGAATTTCCAACGTGCTCCGTTTTCGTCCTGGTCAGTTCCATCGCGTAGTTCTCTTTTCTGCGATTTCAGCGGATCCTAAATCGTTCGATTTCGTTTCCGTATGAACAAGATATGAATTTTTTATACATTGGATAATTAAACCAATAATAATTAATTAATTTTAGTCAAAGGTTGACCTCCCCAAATTATCCCTTCCTCTTCATTCACACTGAAACCAAGAAAACGCTAAACCCAGTTGATCGCCTTCTAGGGTTTGATGTAGCGCTCACCATGATGAGTCGGAGGCCAATCGGAGCCTGCCACCCCGTCGAACGCTCCAACCTCCACTGATGCCAAGTGCGATGGTCAGCGCGGCAGCCTCCTCCATCGGAAAATAGTGTGCGAACGCCAGGGGGTTGAGCCCTTAATTCGAGAATTCCACAGCATCGATTTTGATCAAATCCGTATGAAATAGAAGAGCTCAGAATCTTCGACACTTTTTGTTTTGAATTCAAGATCTAATTAGAGTTGGATTGTTTTTTGTTAACAAATTAAAATGGGAAATTGGTGGCTCTCTGTTCTGATATGACGGCGCTGTTATGAGATGCGGGATTAGGGTTTCTAATTTTTCTGAGGGGTATTTATACTGTAATATATTTTAATTCATTAATTTTCAAAAAAAAAAACCCGTTAATTCCTAATAGCTCCAATTTCAACCCAACGAGAGTTGTCCGCAGGCAAATACCCCCGTTTAGGACACAATGGGCTAGGTCCCATCAGCCCAATCGATTGTTTTCAGTCAGTTTTCTTCAATTTAAAATATAAATCATTTATTTATTTAATTTGATCGTACATTTAAATTTACCGAGGTCACATATGGACTCCAAAAAATTTCCAAAAAATAAATCTAGCTATGTTTTGACGATACGGTCCTAAAAAAATTAATTTCGTTGTATTTGGAGACCGTTTGAAAAATGGACATTTTCTGGTCGATCCAATTTGACTGAAATTGACAAAACACGATTTCTTTTGCCACACTCACATATTAATTCCAAAAATTATGAAAATTGGAATATAGCAATAATTTGACATTCTGGATCCAACAAAAGTGGTTTCATTGGAAACGGGGGTTGTTTGCAAAATGGCTATTTATACAGGCTATATATTATATTAAATTCTATAGCGACTATTCTGAATTTTAAACTGGGCATAACTTTTGATTCTGGCTATGAAATTTCAATTTTTCAGATTCATTGGAAAGATATTTTAAACAGATTTAAATACTTTTGGTTTTATTGAAATCCGATTTATTTTGAATCCTGTACATTTATTCAAAGTTCAAATTCAAATTTTCAAACTACCCCGCTATTTTTAACTCCTTTTTATAATTAAAATAAATATATTCATTCTAACTTCGACTAAAATAAATTTTTATTCATTATTATTTAAAATATTTAAAATCTATTAAAATTTCTAAAATAAAATTTTTAAATTGGTCCCAAAATTCTAGGTTGTTACAATCTCTACCACTTAAAATCTTTTCGTCCTCGAAAAGGAATGGAGCTGAAAGTTGTTTAATTAACCAACTCAACTTTCATTTATTTTTTTTATTTTTATTTTAATAACTTTATTAGTTGATTAACTTTTCAAAAATGTATAATTTTTATATATTTAAAAATTATATTTTCTAAGATCGGAATATGTACATAATCACAAACACGTTAATTATAAACTTGTTACTCTCAACTCAATCTAGAGCATTTCTAACCTTATCTCTAACGAGTTTCTCATTCTAGGATGATACTGATCCTATCTCTAATGAGTATTCTTTTATAGGATATTTCTAATCCTACCTCTGATGAGTCTTTTGTTCAGTTCTAATGAGTTGTACCCTAAAGATTTGAGTTAACCAAAGCTCCGATACCAACATGTAATGACCCGAAAATCCCTGCCCTTTGAATCGACGATAAACCATACAAGTATGATCCAAAAGTTGGAAATCCTCGAATGCACTAACTTTGGGCATACAACACATTAGAACAAATAACAGAAGACTTTAGTTGCATCATAATAATGTTACATCAGAGTACAAAATATCAGAGTACATCAAAAAATAATAGTACGGCGGAAGATAATTTAAAATAAATGTAATACACTGCATCGGAAGACTATCATTGCTCTAGACACAACTTTAAGCTTCGATCCTGAATCCTGCTCAATATATCTGCAAAATAAGCTACTTGACTGCCCATGGGGAAAAGGGGGCACCCGAGTTTGCAAGTGAAACAAACTACGAGTCAGTCATGGGACTGGTATGAGAAATCTTTCCTAACTTATCTATCAATATGGCTGATCACATGACCACGCCGCTAACGTAGAACGGGTTTATTCCATTGGATTGTCAGTGCATAAATTAAATAAATTTTTATTCAAAACAACGCAATGCTTTTTAGAAAAATGAAATCATTATAAGACTCAAGTCCCATCACACAATGCAACGCAAACCGGAGGATAGAGTTTTACCTTATAATGATCAAACATGCTTGATACGTAGAAAATAATATTTTAATATTATTATTAGTATCTAATCAATTTTAAAATACTTCAAAGTAAATGTATCAATCCTAGATGCCATAGTACCCTATCCTACTTTGTCGCCATATATAGGTTTACAATCAAAACCGTAATGTCGTATTGGAAATTGGGTTTCCATCATGAGTCAAGGCTAGGGATGATCTCCTTACCGATTCGAGACACTCTAGCAAATGTTTCAGGATCACACCTACGGGCAACCCTTGGATCCTGCAGGGTCGGTCCACAAATACTTTTGTGGATTGGCAATTCCTGAACACACGCTTCCCGGTCCTACTGAACCTATAAATTGGACACTATCGACCAATATAACCGAGGCCTTGTAATCCATCATCCACATAAGTAAAATGTCAGGGCCTGCAAAACCCTGATACCACTTCTAGCTAGAAAGAAATGAGTGCACACCCTGCGTTCCCTTGTCCTGTTTTAGACTCCTACCGGGTTGCGAGGCTCGCAAAGTAACTCTATACCCAAAGCTACGCCTAAACGGGTCGTGCTTTGATCATCAACCACAAGGCTCTGCTTTTTAATAAAAGCCTCGATCATTTGCATCTTGGCATGCCACATTGACAATTCACGCCATGCAATCGATAACTACCAATATATAACCTCTGAGCTCGTGCATTCAGATAAGGGTGTTAAGGAAGAGAATAAATTCTCCGCCACCAACAGATATATATTAAATAGAAATCAATTTACATGGAATGAAATCCAATGTCAGACACACATCCATTTACAAGTCCGTTCTGGGTCTGAACGAAACCGGAGACATCTTATTCCTCATCCCGTATGTCCGATACGGAAGAGAGGTGCTTGCTTATCCGGATAATCAATAAGTACGTCCAAACAACTACCACTTTAACCCTTTACTGGGAGCTACCCAATGCTGGGCATCAGTAGTCATCCATTCGATGTGAAGATCGTCAGTCTTCAATCACCGTCTTTAAAATCTTCAATTTAAATCGTCGTATACTTATTTGAAATGAGATTGAACTCGGTCTTTTAAAATAATTCTCGCATATATAATTTAAAACCATTTTGTATCGTTAATATTAATTTATAACGATTTACCTCTATTTTTATTTATAAAAAAATAGCCTAATCTTTATTTAACGACGCTTCGGGTCAATAGGCGGCCCTGGCGCTGTTTTTATCAAAATTTGATTTACACATATCTTGAAATCTAACCGTTGGATTTTAATAAATTTTATACCATTGGAAAGATCTTCCTAAAGCGGTCCTAATGGTTCCAGTTTTGGGAAAATCCGACGGTTCCTAAAGCAGTCCTAACTGTTTCAGTTTTGGGAAAATCCGACAATCGAATCTTTCGGTATAATCGTTTAAAATTACGATTCTGAAATGTGGAAAGATCTTCCTAAAGCAGTCCTAACGGTTCCAGTTTTGGGAAAATCCGACAGGCGGATCTTTCGGTATAATCGTTTAAAGTTACGATTCCGAAACGCAAACTACCATGCGCGATTCGTTTAATTTTAGTTTATATTTATATATGTAAAATTATATATATAATTCACTCGACGATTTCACTGACGAGTTTAACACGCCAAATAAAAGAATGTTTTATTGGCACAAATCTACAACGGTTCCAGTTTTGGGAAAATCTGACGGTCGGATCTTCCGATATAATAGTTTAAAGTTACGATTCCGAAACGTGGAAAGAACTTCCTAAAGCAGTCCTAACGGTTCCAGTTTTGGGGAAATCCGACGGTCGGATCTATCGGTATAATCGTTTAAAGTTACGATTCTGTAACGTGAACTACCGTGCACGATTCGTTTTATTTTAATTTATATTTATATATATATAATTATATATATAAATCACTCGACAATTTCACTAACGAGTTTAACACGCCAAATAAAAGAATGTTTTACTGGCACAAATCTACATGTTCATAATGTCAAATAAATATGTATTTTATTTACATGACAATTTAGCTAATGACAAATAAAAGGATAATTTTTATTTGTATTTCTATTTTTAACTTTAACAAATAAAAAGAAATATTTTATTTGTATATAATTTCAATGTATGTTTTGACAATAAAAATAATTCTTTAACTTACATAAAAATTCTAATGTATGTTGTGACAGTTAAAATGATTCTTTGATTAACATATAAATTCCAATGTATGTTTGGACAATAAAAATGATTCTTTATTATCATGCAAATTCTAATGCATGTTTTAACAATAAAAATGATTCTTTACTTACATACAAATTCTAATGTATGTTTCTACAATAAAAATGATTCTTTATTTAACAGACAAACTCTAATGTATGTTTTAACAATTAAAATGATTCTTTATTTAACATACAAATTCTAATGTATGTTTTAACTATAAAAATGATTATTTATTTAACATACAAGTTCTATTTCAGCAAAACGCCTAAAAGGTGATACATTCATTTTTGTTGACAATTCTATTTCAACAAAAAGAACAAAAAGTGATAATTTCATTTTGTTGACAATTCTATTTCAACAAAATGATTAAAATGATATTTTCATTTTGTTAACAATTCCATTTCAACACAATGATTAAAAGTGATAATTTCATTTCGTTAACAATTCTAATTTAACAAAATGAATAAAAGTGATAATTACATTTTGTTAACAATTCTAGTTTAACAAAATGAATAAGAGTGATGATTTCATTTTTGTCTAAAATTCCAATTTAACAAAATACATATAAATGATGGTGGCATTTATGTTGATAATCCTGGTTTGACAAAATGACTACAAGAGATAGTTTCATTTTGCTAACAATTCTAGTTTATCAAAATGACTACAAGAGATAATTTTTTTTGTTAACTATTCTAGTTTAACAAAATAAGTCAAAGTGATAATTTCATTTTGTTAACTATTCTAGTTTAACAAAATGAATAAAAAAGGACTTTTAATTTTGTTGACAATTCTATTTCAACAAAATTAATATTTTTGCTCAGACACGAATGTATTTTACCAAGAATGTTATTTTTTTGTTTAACTCAAAACATATTTAACAAAATGTAACTTTTGTTTAACTCAAATCTATTTAACAAAAATGTAATTATTGTTTAACTCAAATCTATTTAACAAAAATGTAATTTTAGTTTAACACAAATCTATTTAACAAAAATGTAATTTTTGTTTTCAACCATCATATCTTGACAAAAATGTATTTTTTTTTCATATTTTGACAAAAAAACATATTTTGTTTCATCTAATCTAATTTGAAAAAAATGAATATTTTGATTCAACAAATCTATTTTGAGAAAAATGAATATTTTGATTCAACTAATCTATTTTGACAAAAATGAATATTTTGATTCAACTAATCTATTTTAGCAAAAATGAATATTTTGTTTCATCTAATCTAATTTGACAAACATGAATATTTTGTTTTATCTAATCTAATTTGACAAAAATGAATATTTTGATTCAACTAATCTATTTTGACAAAACTGTATATTTTGTTTCAACAATTCTAATTTGACAAAAATGTATATTTTGTTTCAACAATTCTAATTTGACAAAATTGTATATTTTTTCGACAATTCTAATTTGACAAAACTGTATATTTTGTTTCAATAATTCCAATTTGACAAAAATGTATATTTTTGTTCAACAATTCTAATTTGACAAAACTGTATATTTTTGTTTCACCAATTGTAATTTGAATTTGACAAAACTGTATATTTTGTTCAACAATTCCAATTTGACAAAATTGTATATTTTGTTCCAACAATTTTAATTTGACAAAACTTTATATTTTGTTCCAACAATTCTAATCTTACAAAACTGTATATTTTTGTTTCAACAATTCTAATTTGACAAAACTGTATATTTTGTTTCAACAATTCTAATTTGACAAAATTGTATATTTTTGTTTCAACAATTCTAATTTGACAAAACTGTACATTTTGTTTTAACAATTTAATTTGACAAAACTATATATTTCGTTTCAACAATTCTAATTTGACAAAAATGTATATTTTTGTTCAACAATTCTAATTTGACAAACCGTATATTTTTGTTTTAACAATTTTAATTGACAAAATTGGCAAACTTAATCCATCAATTACGTTTCGACATAAGTGATAATTATCATTCAACCATTTTATCTTGTCAAAAATGACAATTTTATTTCAACAATTCTGATTTGATAAAATAGTCGATCATAATCCAATTATTTTAATTTGACACAAAGGGACAATTTTATTCCAATTCTTTTTTTTTCAACAAAAATTGGTATTTTTGTTTTCAACAATTTTATTCAACACAAACATCATCTAATCAATGGATCTACATAACTACGTCAATTCTATATCAAATCACATATCATACAAATAGAATTTAATAGCATATAATACAACAACATCAATTCTAGATCAAATCACGTATCATGATTAAGAAATTTTAATTATATATATAAGTAGAATTTCTTACATTGATTTTGTCTGAATTTCCAACGTGCTCCATTTTCGTCCTGGTCAGTTCCATCGCGTAGATATCTTTTCTTCGATTTCAACGGATCCGAACTCGTTCGATTTCGTTTCTGTATGAACAAGATATGAATATTTTATACATTGGATAATTAAACCAATAATAATTAATTAATTTTAGTCAAAGGTTGACCTCCCCAAATTATCCCTTCCTCTTCGTTCACGTTGAAACCAAGAAAATGCTAAACCCATTTGGTCGCCTTATAGGGTTTAAGGTAGAGCATATCACGATGAGTCGGAAGCCAATCGAAGCCTGCCACCACGTCGAACGCTCCAACTTTCACCGGCGCCAGGCGCGATGGCCAAAGCGGCAGCCTCCTTCGTCGGAAAATGGTGTGAGAATGCCAGGAGGTTGATCCCTTAATTCGAGAATTCCACAGCATTGATTTCAATCAAATCCGTATGAAATAGAAGAGCTCAGAATCTTCAACACTTTTTGTTTTGAATTCAGGATCAAATTCGAGTTGGATTGTTTTTGATTAACTAATTAAGATGGGAAAGTGGTGGCCCTCGGTTCAGATATGACGGTGCTGTTATGGGATGGGGGATTAGGGTTTCTAATTTTTATGCGGGGTATTTATAATATAATATATTTTAATTCATTAATTTTCAAAAAAAAAACCGTTAATTCCTAATAGCTCCAATTTCAGCCCAACAAGAGTTATTTGTTGGCAAATACCCCTGTTTCGGACATAATAGGCCAGGTCCCGTCAGCCCAATCGATTGTTTTCAGTCAGTTTTCTTCAATTTCAAATATAAATCATTTATTTATTTAATTTGATTGTACATTTAAATTTACTGGGGTCACATATGGACTCCAAAAATTCCCAAAAAATAAATCTAGCTATGTTTTGACGATACGGTCCTAAGAAGATTAATTTCGTCGAATTTGGAGACCGTTTGAAAAATGGCCATTTTCTAGTCGATCTAATTTGACTGAAATTGACAAAACACGTTTTCTTTTGCCACGCTCATATATTAATTCCAAAAGTTATGAAAATTGGAATCTAACAATAATTTGACATTTCGGATCCAACAAAAGTGGTTTCGTCGGAAACGGAGGTCGTTTGCAAAATGGCTATTTATATGGGCTATATATTATATTAAATTCTGTAGCGAATATTCTGAATTTTAAACTAGGCATAACTTTTGATTCCAGCTATGAAATTTCAATTTTTCAGATTCGTTGGAAAGATATTTTTAAACAGATTTACATATTTTTCGTTTTCTTGAAATCCAATTTATTTTGAATCCTGTACATTCAATCAAAGTTCAAATTCAAATTTTCAAACTGTCGCGCTATTTCAAACTCCTTTTTATAATTAAAATAAATATATTCGTTCTAACTTCGACTAAAATAAATTTTTAATCGTTATTATTTAAAATATTTAAAATCTATTAAAATTCCTAAAATAAAAATTTTAAATTGGTTCCAAAATTCCGGGTTGTTACAACACTCTTCTAGGCTCGCTCGCCCGACCCTTTTCCTCCAGGCTCGCTCGCTCGACCGACCATGTTCATCCCCAGGCTCGCTCGACCGACCCTGTTCATCCTCGGACCTGCTCGCTCGACCTATCCCCTTCTGTATTGTTCCCAAGAAAATCATCCCACGTGCGACTGACCCACCATGTGCGACCCAAAATGTGCACTTCTCCAATGCAACTCCAATTTCGATCAAAACCTCGCCAATCGACACAATTGATGAAACCAACTTAACCAATCCATTTAACACAATCATAAACATGTTATTAAGCCACTAACATCACCAATTTGGCAGTTTCATCAACAATTATGTGAAATTCACCAAAATCACCATAAATGCAAATATAAACAAAAATACGGACCAAACTTGCATAATCATAGGGAATAGCATAGAAAAACATAGAATCATGGATTCAAACGTACAAAATGAGATCATAGGGTGATTCAAATTAAAATGAACTTATGATGGTATAAATCTATGATTAAACACTTTAATTTGATGAAAAACATGAACAAACACTCATATACTTCATTGAATCCATGTGAGAGATGTAAATCACTCACTGATTCCCCAAAACAAGCTAAAATTGATGAAATAAGAATCCCGATTGCAAGCACTTCACACCAAACCTCTTGATCCGATGAATCCTTGCTTCAACTGATGTAGATCCAGCCTCTAATGGTGTAGACTTATGATTTCCCTCCTTGAAATATGATTTTTAAAGGTGGAAAGGTGTTAGAGAAAGGAGGAACATAGGCCACCTAATGAGAGAATAGAGAAACTAAAACATTTCTCATACCTCACACCCCCTATTTATACCATTCCACTAGCCCACTAACGGGCCTTCCCAAATCAGCCCATTATGGCTCTCCAAACCTGAACAGCCAACTGAAAAACCGTAAAACAGCGATTCCTTCCAAACCGCTAGGCCAAATCCTTAATGTAACCACTCCACGGAAAGGCAATAATCATTTCCTTTCCAATGGCATAGGTCTCACCCTCTTATTCGACCTGAGTCAAAAGTTATTCCCTGTACAAGACTGATAAGGCTAAAATGGTCATAAACAAAATCGGTAAAAATAATGGACATGTCTCACATCCCCATAAAAAACATACTAAAAGATGAGATTGATCCAACCCTCAGGCAATAAAATAAAAATATTTTACGATCCTCTGATACGTAAAATGCGGGCTGTTAAATGGAAAGTGTTTCATAAAACGTAACAATTGTTATAAAAGTTGAATGTGTAACGACCCAGAAATTTCGATATTAAAAAAAAAACGAGTTTTGAAATTTTGGAATAACTGCGCACAGTTTTGGATACAAACGATCATTTTTAAATACGATTCTAAAATGTATAACTATCAGATAAGTTATTTATATCAATTTTATCAACTTATCGTTTCAAACAATTTATCGTATATCGTCAAAAATGAGAATTTGACACTATTCACTAATATTGTAAATTTTGAGATTTTCTGAAAGTATTTGAATAGGATTTTTAAATATGAATAAACACGTTATGATTAGTAAAAGAAAGTAATAAGCTCATATTTTAATTTTGTTTACATAAACAATTTCGTTAAATAAGTTATACAAAGGTCTTGCAACTTAAATAGTAACATATAGATATTCTAACAAGTATTTAATTCTCTCTTAAGTTAATGAAAAGATTAATTAAGTCAAAGAAATAATTAATTAGGCCAAGTATATAAATCGAAGTATCAAATCAAAACTTTTTAAAAGAGATCTCGTCATTAACTTATATCAAATCCTATGTCATATCATGCATGGAAAAGGAGCACTTCCTAATGTCATCATTTCATACTTTCCATCCTAATTAATGCACATCACATTACTAAAAGCAAACATCAAATTAAGGTATAAAAGAATTAAGCAATAAAGGTTAAAATGGTAAGTTGCCTTCCAAATTGCAACTATAACTAACCCCACCATTTCTACCATTTCAACACATAGTTTTTTTCCTTGTTCTTCTTCCTAAGCTATTTTAATAGCTACTTCTTGAGAAGAAATAGGAGGTTAAAAATGGTTGAAGTGCTTAAGCACTAATCCATTAGTTACTCTCTAACTTTTTCAAAAGTTGATCAAATCAACTTAAATCTCTTTTAAACTTTGGCTTTGGGCCTAAGACATCATGGAAGACAATATTAGCAAGCAAGAAATGGAGGAAGGAGAGAGTAAGAAGAGGTTCCAAGGATACGCCATCAACAATGGTGGAGGAGAAGAAAGAAGAAGAGGGATGGGTTTGGGCTTGGCCCATTTAGGCTTGGGTGAGATTGTTTTATTTATTTTTAATATCTAAACTTCTAAAAATCATAACTTGCTCATTTAACTTTGATTGACATACCGTTTTAGCTGTTGGAATCATATTCACGAATATAACTCGTTAGTATAAAATATTGACACTTTCGATTAAGGTAAATTTATGATAAATTATTAGTAGCAAAATTTAATTACGACAAACGTAGTTAAATAATTTATTAGTGACATTTAATTAGTAGAAAAATTCCCAGTTTGCTATTATAAGTAGAATAGATAATTGCAGTCATTTATTGAGCAGAATAAAACATTGTTTTGTGCCTGCAAGTAACATGATCATTTTGTTGTTAATCAATATGTTGATTAATTAATATTGAATAATTGAAGTACTATCTATTGATTGTTTATTATTGATTATTTGTTTGATATATGCTCGACCAATTTATAAGCAATTAATTATCCATATGCATGGTTTGGGTTGAATAGAATTACAAGCTAACACCTTGTGATTTATTTCATGATTTGACTATAAGGTGTTTAGCAATAAATTTGGATTGTCATCGGATATAAAGTTTTAGAATCAATCAAATAACTTGATCCATTACTAGAACTACAGTGTATTCCAACGCTCAATTTCCAACTGCTGATAATAGCTCATCCAACGATTCGTTGAATTTTAAACAAGTCGTCTGAAGCCATTGGAAACCGATGGAACAATTGTCGTTTGCGTCTGTTGGAAGCCATTGGAAATTTCCTGCATATTTTCCAGAACCCGCGACCAAAAGCTTCATTCCCCCTCTCCAAACTTTTTTTCCCTTAAATTCTCCATTTCTCCACCTCCAAATTCGCTTCCACTAACCCAACCACCTCCAACGCCGTCTACAAGCAGCACCAGCCACTCTCCACCCTCCTAGTTGTCCAAATCGGTAATTTTCCTAAACCTGATTTTTAGATTTATTTATTTATTTAAGGTTTAATTTAAATTTTGATTGATTCCACTTGTTAATGTATGTATATTACATCATGTTACCCCCTAGTTGCTATTATTATCACCACAATGATCAAATTATTACTGATGGAATTTTTTGTAATTTAGTATATCGTGTTAATTTATGTTCATTTGTTAGTATTAAACGTATGTGTGTGATAAAGTTTGCAAATAGTATAACCTATGCAGACACGAAGTTTATATTAGGTTAAGAGTGATCTTAGTTTTGGATAATTTGTGCGAACACGAGTTTCATGCTTATGGTGCGAACACTCGCATTGATTTGGTGTATAAATGATTTTGATAGGAATCGTCGTAGCTAGAATTCAGTAACTTGTAAAAATACAATTTAGTACATAGATGTAATAAAATGGTAAAATACAAACAAATATTTAAACAAATTATGTATTTAAATTTAATATAAACAAATATTTAAAATCTTAAGTATTATTTGGCCCTGTGTGACAAGTGTTGTATATGATCGTTATTTGGATATTCGTTTTTTTCTACAAAACGGACATCTCTATTCATCTGATACATCATTTATCGGATTTTCCCTGTATTGGACAAGTTACAAACACTATGAAATAATTATATTTCGTAAATCATATCACCTTAAACGGTTCACAAAATTTCAATGACATTTCCTTTACGTTCCTTGAGTAAACGCATTTGTGTAAGATACAAGGAACACAGGGGAAATGCTGCAGAAATTTTGTGAAATTGTTTAAAATAATATGATTTACGAAATGTAATTACTATTGTATTTATAAGGGGAAGTAGGATGACTGACCATCAAAGAAGACACATAAGTGTCAATGGACCAATAGTTGTTTATTTAAAATAAAGTTTGTAAAAAAAATTAGTACATGTTTACTAAATCAGTAAATAAAATTTAAATAAAATATAAAATTTACGTATTTTTACCTCATCATAGGTTTTAAAGTAAGAAAAATGATCAATTACTTTATTGATCAGAGCTAGATGTATCAAAGAAGGGAAACTAGTGGTGCAATAAGTGAACATTTTCAAAATGGGGTACAAGTGTTCATCAATTTTGCTTTAAGTAATATTGGAAACAATAAAGAAATTCGTTGTCCATGTTGTAGGTGAAAATTGTTGAACTATTTAATATTGAATATGGTTAAGGTTCATTTGCGCCAATACAGTTCCATACCCAATTATTTTCTATGAGATCATCATGGAGAAATTGTAGCCCCTAATAATCAAGAACAGTCGGTGGAGGTCATTAGTGATGAAGTTAGTACGAATCTCATAGAAAATATGGTTGAAGATGTTGCACGATCAATGTTCCCTACCGTTGAAATTGATAACGATGATGTTAACATCGAAGAGGAACCAAATGTTAAAGCTAAAAGCATATATGATTTATCAGATCATGCTAAAAAAACCTTTGGAATGGATGTAAAAATGGCACTCAATTATCGATAACTGCAGAATACATTGCAATGAAATCAAAATACAACATTATGGAAGCAGGATTTACGGCTATTATTCAACCTGCTAAACGCCATATACCATCCAATAATTTAATGTGCGACAATTATTATGAAGTGAAAAAACTTATGTCATCTTCCGGTTTGTTGTATCAATAAATAGATACATGTTTAAAGGGTTGCATGTTGTATTGGAAAGAAGACACCAATCTTAGAAATTATATAATATATAATCAAGAAAGACACAAACTATAGAAAAAAAAGGAAAAGAAGTTCCGTACAAGCATATGCATTATTTACCCATCAGCCCTAGACTTTAATGACTATATGCATCATTCGTAACAGTGCATTATATGAGATGGCACGGTGTGAAAAAATATCAGGAAGGTACATTGACACACTATCCGTTGGAGAAGCATGGGAATATTTTGACAAGAAATGTCTCGATTTCACAGTGGAGAGCCACAACATTAGACTAAGTTTATGTATAGATGGCTTCTCATTGTTTTCCCAGTTTGGTTCTAAATATTCATCTTGGGCTGTAATAATCACACCTTACAATCTACCCTCGTGGATGTGCATGAAAACTCCATATATTTTCTCACAATTGTCGTTCCTGGCCTTGATGATCCAACATAGGGTATTGATGTTTACTTACAATGTTGATCGAAGAGTTGAAAAAAATTATGGTATGAAGAATTTGAAACATACAACATATCAAAAAATAATTTTTTTCGAATGTTCGCTTCTTTGTTATGGACTATTAGCGATTTTCCTGCATATGCAATGCATTTACCTATTCATCTTCCATATGAAGCATGTCTTTGAGATCCTGTGCAATATGGATGAATATATCCATTTAAATGGTATGTTACTATACTAACTATGCAAATGTTAATTTAATTATAAATAGAAGTTAATATAGAACCAATATTTTTTTAGGTACTTAAATCATCTAAAGAAAAAAGTGAAACAAAAAGCTTGAGTTAAAGGTTCTATTTGCAAACCATATATCGAAGAAGAAGTTTCTTTCTTTTTCTCTCATTATTTTAATAATCATCTAAACTTATCATTTGAAAGCGTTACGTGTAATGATGAGGCCGTTGAACAAGATTCTTCTTCTGAAGCAACATTATTTATTTTTAAACAACATGGCCGACATGTTGAAAAATATGTGGAAATATGGCTAGATGATAAAAATTATCATGTAGCACACACGTATATTTTTCTTAATTGTCCTGAAGTTGCATCATTTGTTAGGTAATTATCACCTTATAAATTTTGTTAAATTTAAGTTACACATGTAAATAAATAATAATGTAATATATCAAGTTTTTGTTTGTAGTATTTATGAATCACAAAATCCAAGCGGCGATTTAAGCAAAGATTTCAGTAGTTGGTTTACGAACTACGTTTTTGATCCCACAAATCATATGCTTGATAAAGATTGAAACATTTGCAGTTTGGACCCAAAAAAAAGTTAAAACGTATCCAATATTTTTTGTTAATGGATATAAATTCAACATCAAAGAAAACAGTGCTGAAAAATTAACAAACAACACTAGTGTGTTTATTAAAGGCAGTGATGATCCTATAATCATATAAATGATTTTTATGGTGTATTAACTCAGATTTTGCAATTTACATATTTTACAAGGCCCGCGGAGAATGTTTATTTGTTTAGATGCAACTAGTTTTGCAATGTTCCAGGTTCTGGTATTAACGTGCATCCAAATTATAATCTTATAGAAATTAAAAATATCTCGCATTATCAAAAGTACGACCCTTCTGTAATAGCCAAACAAGCCCTACAAGCTTGTTATGCCCCATATCCATCTCTAGAAAGGGATAAAGCAGATTGGTATGCGGTTTTTAACACCAAGGCAAGTTTTATGTTCAATGGAAAGAATATTCCTAACGAACAAGCCTATAAAGCAGTTCTCGAGGAAAATGCTGAAATAATAATTACAGACGATCAAACTGATTTTGGACCTTTAAATGATGAGACATATGTATTAGTTGAAGCATTTGAGAGTGTAGAGGAAAACGACATAGAATATGAAACCGAGTCTAGATAAGGAAATTAAACAACAAAGACTAAGTAATATTCGGTAATTTTCACAATCATTCACATCATATTTACTTATGTTTAATATTTCATTTGTCCAAGTTATACAATTTTAATGACAGCAAGTGTATAATCGCACACACAACACATAAACAACATGACACATGCGTAACATGTATTACTTTTTTAACGATTCATCACATCATAATTATTATGATTTGTATATGCATCTATGTGGCCGGTATAATATGTCTGGCTCTGGCTCTCGATGACATACCTCTTCCCAGTAGGCCGGTGAGAGTAGGGGGAGCCACTAGCTCATTAAGTTGTTTACTTGAAGCCTAAGGCTGACCATGCTTAAGTATCAAAATTAGCAGCATAGAAATTTAATTTTTTGTACATGATATATGTATAATTGTCTAAAATTTTATTTTGTATTTAACGTAGGGGGTTTGAATTAGAGCCATCTCAAATGGTTTTTAACATTTCTAAGGACGCTTATATGGCTAGAATGAGTGCTTTTTGACCTAAGTGGAGCAAGATCCCCGACACCGTGAGAGCGGCCATCTGACAAGATTTTTTGGTAAGTTTATACTGCTTTACAAAATGATTAAATATAAATATATAGCTAGTAATATTTTCTCATTGTACAGGGCATAGTAGATTTGCAAGAGTTTGAAATCAGCCTATTTCAGTGACACTGGAACTCAAAGGTCGCTAAGAACTACAGAGAGAAAATGAATGAGATTAAAAAAGTGAGGGAAGAAACCAAGGTGGATGAGCGAGGCAGTATGGAATAAGATGGTTGACTGTTAGGACATAGATGAATTCAAGGTAAATTTATAACGAATCTCATTATTATTTTTCCAATTATTAAATAATTAGTCAATGTAAATTTGCAGGTGGAGCCAGCAAGGAACATAGCAAACAGGATCAGGAATCCAGTAACTCATTGTGGAGGATCCGGGTATTTCCAGCATCATCACGAGATTTGGTAAATTTATCAATTATTACATTTTTATATTGATCAGTTCATTAATTAACTATGTGGAATTGATTTTTCCAAATTATCAATTGCAGGAACGAGCTCGTGGATATCCCGTGTCCAATATGGATGTATTTGCTCACATCCACGCATCCAGGCGCGTAGATGAGGCTGGCAACATCACATATCAGTGGGGTGATCATGATAGGGTGACAACTGCATATGTATGCATATTTTAAATTCTATTACTCACATCAACAAGTTCATTAATTACTAGCTAATGTGAAATAAAAAGGACTAATTGACACGATTAATCCCAAGTTTCACGCGTCTTCCCATAATAATCCCAAGTTTGCATTATTTTTACATAATCCCAAGTTTAGGGGGTCCCTTCCCATATTGATCCCAATCACCTACTAACCTATTATAACAGGTTTCAAGTTTTAATTTCCCAAATCAAAACGTTAATTGGTAAGCTTACCCTCTAGTTTCACCTAACCATCAATTTACAGAAGTGAAGGTTTATAAAAGAAATTTAAGATCCAATCTCATTGTCGCCATACTCCTCCTCGCCATTTCTTTCACCGCCATCGGCGCCTCTTCTGTAATAACCCGGAAAATGTGAACCAATTTAAATTTTTTAAAATTGGGTATTACCAAAGAATTTGAATAATTGAAATAGCGAATTTCAATAAAATAAAGAATTGGGGCTAGTATTGCAGTTTGAAATTTTGAATACAAACTTTGTCTGACTGTACCAGGTAGAAAATATAACGGATTTTAGCGAAATTGAAAATATTTAAATCTATTTATGGATACCTTTCTAACGAGTCTGAAAAATCGAAGTTTCATAACGGGAATCAAAAGTTATGGCCGATTGAATTTTCAGAAAGGTTGCTATATAGCATATATAGCCCTTGAAAATTGATATTTTGCATACGAGCTTGGAATTCGACGAAACCATTTTTGTTGGGTCCGGGATGTCAAACTATTGCTAGGTTTCAAATTTCATAATTTTTGAAGCTAGTATGTGAGCGGGGCAAAAGAAAATGTGATTGGTCAATTTCTGTTAAAATGGGTCGACATGAAAATGGCCATTTTTCAAACGAGCTCAGAATTCGACGAAACTGGTTTTGTTAGGACCGTATCGTCAAAACAAAGCTAGATTTATTTTTCTGGAATTTTTCGATTCAGTTTGTTGTCCTGGCAAATTGAAATGTACGTTCAAATTGAATATAAAATGTTTTATACTTTAATTTGAAAAATAACTGACTGTAACAGTCGAATTGGCCAACGAAACATATCCCATTGTGTCCGGAATGGGGGTATTTAGCTAGGGGCGACAGTCGTTGGGTTTGATTTCGAGTTCGTTTGTAAAAACACTATTTAAAATTTCCTATAAATCCTCGGCCAATAGGATTTTTTCTTTCAAAAAAATAAATAAATAAAAATCACTGAAAACCCTAGCCGCCTCTCGCTCTTGACGGTTCATAGAGCTCCGTCCTTCCCCCTCGTTTTCCCGCCGCCACAGGCGAAACCAGGCCGCGCCACCACCACCACTCGACTCGCCTCCGCCCCCTCTTCACATCCGACCCCGATGCGACCTCCACCATCCCCTCCTCCGCCTGAATCGAGCCCCTAAACTTCGAGACTTCCTAGCGCCGCCGACGACGCCACAAGCCACCGGAGAGTACCGCACCACCGTCGACAGGAAGCCCCCACCCCCTCTTCCACGTCAGCACCGCCGATCATCCCAATACTTCACGGATTTTGCGAAAATCCCAGACCTAGTTCTGAACAAAATATAAAGGTTCGACCTTTATTATTCTGAATTGAAAATAACACTTTTAAGTGTTGCAAAACTTTGAAAAATAATATCTTTTTCATTCGTTAACGAAATTTGATGAAACAGGAGACACCGTGACTGCAAGGAGGCTTTCTACCATCTAGCAGAAGCCGCGGATTTTTCTGATCTTCCTACGATTTTTCGAACTGCAAAAACCAATGTGAGGAATCTAAACTAAATTGTGTGAATGGAATCACGTTGTATAAATTATATAAGCGAAGTGTAAATTATATACGCATTGTATACCTCATGTACATGTGTTGTATAAGTTATATTAGCGATGTATAAATTATACAAGCGTTGTATGAAACATATATGCATTGAATTGTGATGAAATGCAAGTGAATTATGGAAATAATATATATATATATATATATATATATATATATATATATATACTCCCCTCGTCCACAGACCATGGACGATATTCATTGCTCGTGATTGACGTGATATTATATGGTATGACGAATGGTTGGAAATAATTGTTTGTGGTTGATATTGTGGTTGAAAAATACCTTTGTGGTTGAAAAATACCTTTGTGGTTGAAAAATACCCTCTTGTGGTTAAAACAAATTAGAATAGGATTGTGGAATTGAAAATAAAACATGCCGCCTGCGTGCAAACTAGATGCATGATCCCCATTGTCAAAAACCGCGAGGTTTTAAGGTAGAGCGAGGAGCCGTACTAGGGACGGTCCCGGTTTTAACTACCCTGCCGTTATGCTGCCGAAATTTTCTAAAATATTCATGTGTTAGAATAATTTTTATTCGTTGAAATAAATTACATATGTTGAAACCAATATTCATGTGTTGAGTTGAAATTCATTCGTTGAATTGAAATTCAGGTGTTGAATATTATTTGAATTTAAACAAATAGCTTTAGCGATAAAAATCACATTTATATATATATATATATATACAAACTATAGAGAATATTCATGTGTTGAGTTGAAATTCATTCGTTGAATCGAAATTCATGTGTTGAATATTATTTGAATTTAAACAAATAGCTTTAGCGATAAAAATCACATTTTTATATATATACAAACTATAGAGAATATTCATGTATTGAGTTGAAATTCATTCGTTGAATCGAAATTCATGTGTTGAATATTATTTGAATTTAAACAAATAGCTTTAGCGATAAAAATCACATTTTTATATATATATACAAACTGTAGAGAATATTCATGTGTTGAATTGAAATTTATTAGTCGAGTTGAAATTCATGTGTTGAATATTATTTGAATTTAAACAAATAGCTTTAGCGATAAAAATCACATTTTTATATATATATAAACTGTAGAGAATATTCATGTGTTGAATTGAAATTCATTAGTCGAGTTGAAATTCATGTGTTGAATGTTATCGTATTTTAAAAATAAAATGAATAGACGATAAAAACTACATCTTAATTGAATATGAAGTGTTAAAAACATCCACGTGTTGAATAAATATTTTTGGTGATAAAAATATTTCTTTTATCATATATACGCTTTGATAAAAATACACATGTGTCGAAATAAATAATAGTTTGCTAGAAATATTATTATTAGCTTTGTTCTGCATATATATACATGTTTTGAACAGGAAAAATGGATTAGCTGTAGAGTAAAGAAATTATTTGCGTGCCCGACAAATAGGTAAGCCTTGATGAGTTGGCTGCGCAATTTTATTTTTATATCAACTCCTGTGAATGCCATTGGATGCGGAGTGTTGGTTGTTCTGTGTGAAATAATAAATATCGCCATAGGATAGTAGCAATAAATATTGAACTACACCACATGGCATACTTCTTGACGATAGGCATACTTCATCATATTCCACATAAGCAATTGGAGCTTGTGCGACGAGGTGGAAGATTTACCATACGAGCGAGAGGCTTGTATGGCGATGACTATATACTACAGGTTGAACTGATGACTGATATAGACTATATAAAATATAATGATAAATTGCCAGATTAATAAAAACCCCACACGGGTCTGGAGTTGAGAATAATCACGTCTCTCTAGATATTAGATACGGCACATGGACTATTTATTTCCACACGGAGCGGGGTGACGAGAATTTATTCTCTGGAGTTATTATCTATACACGCTCCCCCGTAAACACCGGAATATATCACTATAAATATGTGGATGCTTTATAGGATTTATTGGGTACCTAACACGGCCCAATAAATTTCCAAACCCCTCCCCGTACAAAGGAGGTTATGGCGAAATTTTTCGAAATATTAAGGCGTTAGTGAAATATTTGAAGTGAAAACAAAGTTGAAATTAATGAATGAACTATATTTGAAATTATAGAATGAACTATATTTATATATATAAATATAAATATAATTAAAAGGAATCGAAGCCGTGCAGTTTGTGTTTTGGAATCGTAATTTGAAACGATTAGTACGAGAAATCTGACCATCGGATTTTCCCGAAACCGCAACCGCTGGGTTCGCCTTGGAAATATCTTCCCAACGGCACCAACCTTGCAAAAATTCAACGGCTGAATTGTCTTAAATGTTTAATTCAAATCTGAAGAAAAACAGCGCCAGAATCGTTTATTTTTATATATAAATATAAATATAATTAAATTAAATCGAATAACGACGCTGCAGTTCGAATTTTGAAACCGTAACTTCAAACGACTAGTGTGGATGATCCGACCGTCGGATTTTCACGAAACTGGAACCGTTGGGTTCGCTTTGGGAATATCTTCCCACTGATATAGACTTTGTAGAAATCCAACGGTTAGATTTTCCAATATGTGTAAAACAAATTAGGGGAAAAACAGCGCCAGTGCCACTACACGACCTGAAACGTCGTTTAATTAAATATGGCCATTTTTAAATAAATAGAAATGGCGAAAAATCGTTATAAAATATTATAACCAACATAGATTGCAAATAAACCAATTGGGCTTGAATTGTTTGATATTTGATGGTTGTATGTGTTTGACACGAAAATAACACTAAAGAACTGAAAAATGGATGTCGAATAATATAACCATGGAAAGAATTGATTTAAATTCTAATTACGTGAATTATTTGAAAAGGCCGAGCTAACCCTCATTTCAAATAATTTATCGAGCGATTCGAATTGGAAAATACAAAGACGATTCAAGACCGACGATCTTCGTATCGGTTGGATGGGCGCTGCTGAGGTTCCTGACCGGAGTAGCTACCGTGAAGGGACGGAAGTAGTAGCCGTCTGAACGTATGTGTTGATTGGACGGATATACGAGGAATTTGATGCCTCTGGTTTCGTTCAGACCCAGAACGGACTTGTAAATGGACTGTGTGTCTGACATTGGATTTTATTCTGTACTGATTGATCTCTGTTAAATATATATATCTGTTTGGCGGTGGAGAATTTATTCTTTTGCTTAACGCCCTTCTCTGAGACGTACGAGCTCAGAGGTTATATATCGATAAAAATCAGTCCTATGGAGTGGATTGCCTATGTGGCATGCCAAGATGCTGTGATCAAGGCTTATGTTGCAAAGCAAAGTCTTGTAGATGATGATCAAAGCACGGTCTACGTGGCCTAGCTTTGTGTATAGCGTGGATTCGTGAGCCTCACACCCCGGTATGAGTTAAAAACAGGATACGGACTGCAGGGAGAGCACGACGTTTCTTTCTAGCTATAGTGGTGTTAGTGACTTACCAGCCCTAACAATTATATCTATTTTTCACCTATGTGGTTGTTGGAATGCGAGGCGCCTCGATTATAGGTCTGTAAGGACCGGGAAACGTGTGTTCAGGAATTGCCAATCCTCAAACGTAAGAGAGGATCGGCCCTGAAGATCCAGGGTTACCCAGAGTGTGTAGTCCTGAGGCATTTGCTAGAATGTCTCGAAGCGGAGAGAAGCTAGCCCCTTGCCTCGACTCATGACTGAAATCCAATTTCCAATACGAGATAACGGATTCGATTGTAACTTATATATGGCGACATAGTGGCATGGGACACTCATGTCGCCTATGATTGATATTTATGATGCTATTCATTTTTGAAACATATATGCACTAGTAATAATATCAAATGATTTTGCTTTACACGTATCAAGCATATTTGGCCATTATAAGGTAAAACTCTATCCTCCGGCTTGCGTTGCATTGTATGATGGGACTTGAGTCTTATAATGGCTTCATTCTTTTTAAAAGCATTGCGTTGTTTTAAAGAATTTACTTTGTTTTAAATGCACTAGCAATCACTGGAGTAAACCCGTTCCGCGAAAGTGGCGTGGTCCTATGATTTGTTTATTACTGTTGTTTAAACTATTGAATAGATTCCTCATACCAGTCCCCATGACTGACTCGTTGTTTGTTTCACTTTGCAAACGCGGGTGCCCTTATTTTCGCACTGGTAGCCTAGTTCACAGGTGACAGGTTGTTTTTGGCTTTGCACTGTTGCATAGAGTGCATTTTGGCTCATGGTGAGGCTGACTTTACAGAGATGATTTTGACATTTTCCGCCATTATTGTACTTATATTATGATTCCGCCACTGGCGATGCAGACTGCTTTACTTTCAGTACTTATTATCGTATGTATATGTACCGCCTTCGGCGATGTAGACTGATACCCTTATTATGTCTCACTGCATGTATGTATTCCACCTCTGGCGATGATGACTGGTCACTTCCCTTTTATTTACTAAGTTATATCCTACGCTGTGCTATTCTGATGCTGTTACATGTTGTGATTCCGCTGTCATATCCATATAAAATTATTCTATTTATTGTTTTTGCTATTATCTGTACTCTGCTATGATGATTGATGTGTTATATTCCAATGATTATCCTTAATACCGCCCCTCGGATTTTGGGATCGTCACAGTTGGAATCAGAGCTTTGGTTAACCTTAGTTCCGGGATCTAACACATTAAATACCTCGTTAGAATAGAATCAGTAGTTTTCTAAGGCGGGTAGCTCATTAGAGATAGGATTAGCAATGTCCTAGAATGAGCTAAGCGGATTAGCAAAACAATTTGACCAGTACATCATTGCCTTTCCTTATGTTTCCCTGCTATATCACATATGAAAACTATCAAATCTGTGGGCTTGACTCTTTTCTTGCTTATACAGTACTCTGTCTGATGGCTACACGAGCAGCAGCAGCTAGAGGAGGCCGTGGAGGCCGAGCAAGAGTAGCAGGAGGACGGGGGAATATCCCCGTAGTTGAGGAAGGCCCTATTATTCAGCCACCAGCACCCCAGGACTTTGAGCTAGACAGAGTAGCGAAGAGGTATAGGAACCTAGGGGGAAAACCCTTTTCTGGTCTTGGTACAGTGACAGATGCTATTGCTTGGTTGCAGACCTGTGAAAAGATCTTTGAAGGCATGGGTTTGGGGACCAATAACAAAGCACGACTAGGTATTTGGCACCTACAGGAGGAAGCAGAGTTATGGTGGGATGCCATCACCTCAGAGGATGCAGCAGGTACTGTCAGGACCTGGGAGCAATTCAAGACCATGTTCAACGAGAAGTTTGTACCTGAGCAGGCCTTAGAGAGGATGCGAGAGCAGTTAGCTAATCTCCAGCAGGGAGATCTCTCTATCCAGGATTACCTCAATAAATTCACTCAGTTGTCGTGCTATGCTCCAGAGCTTATTATGACTAACAAAGCTAAGAACAAGAGGTTTATATTTGGGCTAAAGCGCAAGTACCATGACAGAGCCATGAGCAACATCAAACTCTCCTTCTCAGAATTGGTAGAAATGGCTTGTAATTATGAATATATGGATGAAAGACACGCCAACCAAGACCGCGCCAAAAGCCAATCTGGAAATAAGCGCAAAGCTTCAGCAGATCAGCCAGAGTCTAGCATTACAGCGGCCGCTACTCAGAAACCTGGAAAGATACCGAAGGGGAATTGCTATAACTGCGGGAAGCCAGGGCATTTTTCTAATGTATGCAAAGCCCCGAAGAAGCCAAATCCAGACCACAGCTCAGCCGAATGCTACAACTTCCATAAGAAAGGGCGCTATAGCAGGAACTGTCCTCTGAAGCAGAATGCACAAGTGGCTCATGTGTATGACAGGGAGACCCCGCCAGCTACCACCGATGGATCAGGTAAACCCGACGTCTTAGGAGGTACCCTTACCATTAAAAATATTCCTGTTTCTGTACTTTTTGATACTGGTGCATCACGTAGCTTCATTTCTAGTAACACTATTAGTAAGTTAAAGTTAAAAGTAAGAAGTCTAAAGGAACCAATTAAAGTTCAAAACCCGATAGGAGGCTCCGTCGCTCTCAGTTCGTATTGTAGGGTGCCTGTCTCTTATTCCTGCTACAAGTTCTCTTTTGATTCGATTGTCATAGACCTTTCCGAATTTGATATTATACTGGGGCTGGACTGGTTGACAAAATATAAGGCCAAAGTTAGATGTGCCGAAAGAATCGTGAAAGTTAAAACAAAATTTGGGCATATCACTATACCATGTCTCGGTTCAGAAATTAATAGAACAGAATTTTGGTCTTCTTTAGAAGTTACTCCCCTTTCATTAGAAAAGATACCGGTCGTTAAAAACCATGCGGATGTGTTTGAAGAAGTAGAAAACTTACCGCCGCAAAGAGAAATTGAATTTAGAATAGATCTAATTCCTAACGCCCGACCAGTAGTACATCCAATTAGAAGAATGGCCCCGAAAGAAAAAGAAGAGTTAGGTAGTCAAACCCGAGAATTGCTTTGGAAAGGTCTGATCAGACCGAGCTTTTCAGCTTGGGGAGCAGCATTAGTATTTGTCCCGAAATCAGACGGTACTCTAAGACTTTGTGTTGATTACCGAGATCTTAATAAGCAGACAATGAAGAACAAATATCCCTTGCCACGTATAGACGATCTGTTAGATCAATTAAATGGGGCAACAGTATTCTCCAGAATGGACATAGCTACAGGTTTCCACCAATTACGTATAGCCAAAGACTGTGTTCCTTTGACAGCCTTCAGGGGTCCCGATTTATTCTACGAATGGTTAGTAATGCCGTTCGACTTGTGTAACGCTCCGACATACTTCGTCGATCTTATGAATAGAGTGTTCCGTGGTGTATTGAATAAATTTGTTCTAGTCTTCATCGATGACATTTTAATCTACTCAAAGTCGGAAGACGAACATGCAAGGCATTTAGAACAAGTGTTGAAAATTCTGAGAAGAAATGTCTTGAAAGCTAAATTTTCTAAGTGTGTCTTCTGGCAGGATGAAGTTAAGTTCCTAGGCCATGTCGTATCAAAAGAAGGGGTTGCTGTAGATCCAAGCAAAATTACAGCGATTCAAAACTGGAAACAACCTATACCCCCACAAAAGTTCAAAGTTTCCTGGGATTGGCTAGTTACTATAGGAAATTCGTTCTGGATTTTTCAAAGATATCTGGTGTATTGAAAAAGCTTACAAAGAAGCATGAGAAATTCAAATGGACTCCCGAATGTGAAGAAGCTTTCCAGGAGCTGAAACTGAAGTTGACAACCGCTCCAGTATTGACAATTATAGAAGGAAACCAAGACTTGACTGTATGGACAGACGCTTCTATTAGAGGGCTAGGCGTAGTATTAATGCAAAAAGGCCAAGTGGTCGCTTATGCCAGCCGTTAGCTGAAGCCGCATGAAAGAAACTATGCAACTCATGATCTTGAGTTATTAACTATCGTGTTTGCTTTAAGAATCTGGAGGCATTATTTACTAGGCGAGAAGTTCGAACTATTTACCGATCATCAATCCTTGAAATATCTATTCACTCAGAAAGATCTAAACTTGAGACAACAACGTTGGTTAGAATTCCTTGCAGCATACGATTTTGAGATCCTATACACTCCAGGGAAAGCCAATGTTGTAGCAGATGCACTCTGTAGAAAGAATGAAATCATCGCCAGTTTTATCATTACTTCTTCCTTAGAAGATAAGATTACTATTCTACAGAAAGACGATGAATTTATTAAAAGGATTAGCCAGCGGATCCGAGAAGGAAAACCCTCATATTTTAGCCTAGATATCCAAGGGGTCCTAAGATTATGAGGGCGAATTTGTGTGCCAGGAATTCCTGAGCTCAGAAGGGAAGTACTTGATGAATGCCACAAGTCCAAATTAAGTATCCATCCTGGTGTGAGCAAAATGTATAACGATATCAAGCGCACATTCTGGTGGAAGGCGATGAAAAGAGATATTTCATTGTATGTTAGCAGATGCTCCACTTGTCAGCTAGTTAAGAGTGATCAGCAGAAATTAGCTGGACTATTACAACCTTTAGAAATTTCAGGATGGAAGTGGGAGCAAATTTCGATGGACTTCATTGATGGCTTGCCTCGAACTAAGAAAGGAAACGACAGTATATGGGTAATCGTAGATCGCTTCACGAAGACTGCCCAGTTTATACCTGTCCGATCCAATAGAACGGCTCAAAGTTTAGCACAGATTTACTTCAAAGAAATAGTTAAACTACATGGGGTGCCGCTCAATATAGTCAGTGATAGAGATCCCCTATTTACTAGCAAATTCTGGGAAGCATTCCAGAATGAATTGGGAACCAAATTGAATTTAAGCACCGCTTATCACCCACAGACAGACGACCAAACTGAGCGGGTGAATAGAATTCTAGAGGATTTACTGCGGGCTTGCGTTATCGACTTCGGAGGCTCATGGGAAGATCACTTACATTTAGCCGAATTCTCTTACAACAATAGCTATCAAGCAAGTTTAGGAATGTTTCCATTTGAAGCATTATACGGTAGACCATGCAGATCTCCCGCATGTTGGGTAGAACCTGGCAACAGACTTGTGTTAGGGCCCGATATGATTCGAGAAGCATCTGATAAAGTCGACTTTATTAAGAAGCGATTGAAAACCGCACAAAGCCGACAGAAAAATTATGCTGATGCGAGAAGAAGAGATTTATCGTTTGCCGTTGGCGATTATGTTTATTTAAGAGTTTCTCCAATGCGGGGAGTAATCAGATTTGGAAAAACTGGGAAGTTGGCACCGAGATTTATTGGTCCCTTTCCTATACTTGAACGGATTGGAACTCTTGCATATAGGGTTTCATTACCAGATTGGTTGCCTGGTGTACATGACGTGTTCCACGTGTCTCAACTCAGAAAACATGTTCTTAATCCAGATCTTGTTGTAGAAGAAGCAGCGCAACAGAATATAGACATAACTCCAGAATTAGCGCTCAGAAGAGAGCCATTAAAAATTGTTGGCAAAGCAACTAGAGAGCTAAGGAGCAAAAAGATTCATTTAGTCAAAGTGCAGTGGAGTAGTGATCCTAGAGACTGTACTTGAGAGACTGAGGAAAGCATTAAACAAGCCTACCCCAAATGCAGAGTGGACATCTCTGACTAACTCCGGTGCAAGGTACCTTTACAATACTTTGCATTTACATTTTGTTTCCTACTTTGTTGTTATTTCCTTTTCGAGGACGAAAAGTTTTAAGTGGGGGAGATTGTAATAACTCGGAAAATGTGAACCAATTTAAAATTTTTAAAATTGGGTATTACCAAAGAATTTGAATAATTGAAATAGCAAATTTCAATAAAATAAAGAATTGGGGCTAGTATTGCAGTTTGAAATTTTGAATACAAACTTTGTCTGACTGTACCGGGTGGAAAATATAACGGATTTTAGCGAAACTGAAAATATTTAAATCTTTTTATGAATACCTTTCTAACGAATCTGAAAAATAGAAGTTTCATAACGGGAATCAAAAGTTATGGCCGATTGAATTCGACCTCGGAATTCGACGAAATCACTTTTGTTGGGTCCTGGATGTCAAACTATTACTGGTTTTCAAATTTCATAATTTTTGAAGCTAGTATGTGAGCGGGGCAAAACAAAATGTGATTGGTCAATTTTTGTTAAAATGGGTCGACCTAAAAATGGCCATTTTTCAAACGTGCTCAGAATTCGACGAAACTGGTTTTGTTAGGACCGTATCGTCAAAACAAAGCTAGATTTATTTTTCTGGAATTTTTCGATTCAGTTTGTGGCCCTGGCAAATTGAAATGTACGTTCAAATTGAATATAAACGTTTTATACTTTAATTTGAAAAATAACTGACTGTAACAGTCGAATTGGCCAACGAAACATATCCCATTGTGTCCGGAATGGGGGTATTTAGCTAGGGGCGACAGCCGTTGGGTTTGATTTCGATTTCTTTTGTAAAAACACTATTTAAAATTTCCTATAAATCCTCGGCCAATAGGATTTTTTCTTTCAAAAAAAAAATCACTGAAAATCCTAGCCGCCTCTCGCTCTCAACGGTTCATCGAGCTTCGTCCTTCCCCCTCGTTTTCCCGCCGCCACAGGCGAAACCAGGCCGCGCCACCACCACCACTCGACTCGCCTCCACCCCCTCTTCACATCTGACCCCGACGCGACCTCCACCATCACCTCATCCGCCTGAATCGAGCCCCCAAACTTCGAGACTTCCCAGCGCCGCCGACGATGCCACAGGCCACCGTAGAGGACTGCACCACCGTCGACAGGAAGCCCCACCCCCCTCTTCCACGTCAGCACCGCCGATCATCCCAATACTTCACGGATTTTGCGAAAATCCCAGACCTAGTTCTGAACAAAATATAAAGGTTCGACCTTTATTATTCTAAATTGAAAATAACACTTTTAAGTGTTGCAAAACTTTGAAAAATAATATCTTTTTCGTTCGTTAACGAAATTTGATGAAACAGGAGACACCGTGACTGCAAGGAGGCTCTCTACCATCTAGCAGAAGCCGTGGATTTTTCTGATCTTCCTACGATTTTTAGCACTGCAAAAACCAATGTGAGGAATCTAAACTAAATTGTGTGAATGGAATCGCGTTGTATAAATTATATAAGCGAAGTGTAAATTATATATGCATTGTATACCTCATGTACATGTGTTGTATAAGTTATATTAGCAATGTATAAATTATACAAGCGTTGTATGAAACATATATGCTTTGAATTATGATGAAATGCAAGTGAATTATAGAAATAATATATATATATATATATATATATATATATATATATATACTCCCCTCGTCCACAGACCATGGACGATATTTATTGCTCGTGATTGACGTGATATTATATGGTATGACGAATGGTTGGAAATAATTGTTTGTGGTTGATATTGTGGTTGAAAAATACCTTTGTGGTTGAAAAATACCCTCTTGTGGTTGAAACAAATTAGAATAGGATTGTGGAATTGAAAATAAAACATGCCGCCTGCTTGCGAACTAGATGCATGATCCCCATTGTCAAAAACCGCGAGGTTTTAAGGTAGAGCGAGGAGCCGTACTAGGGACGGTCCTGGTTTTAACTACCCTGCCGTTATGCTACCGAAATTTTCAGAAATATTCATGTGTTAGAATAATTTTCATTCGTTGAAATAAATTACATATTTTGAAACCAATATTCATGTGCTGAGTTGAAATTCATTCGTTGAATCGAAATTCATGTGTTGAATATTATTTGAATTTAAACAAATAGCTTTAGCGATAAAAATCACATTTTTATATATATACAAATTATAGAGAATATTCATGTGTTGAGTTGAAATTCATTAGTTGAATCGAAATTCATGTGTTGAATATTATTTGAATTTAAACAAATAGCTTTAGCAATAAAAATCACATTTTTATATATATACAACCTATAGAGAATATTCATGTGTTGAGTTGAAATTCATTCGTTGAACCGAAATCCATGTGTTGAATATTATTTGAATTTAAACAAATAGCTTTAGCGATAAAAATCACATTTTTATATATATACAAACTGTAGAGAATATTCATGTGTTGAATTGAAATTCATTAGTCGAGTTGAAATTCATGTGTTGAATATTATTTGAATTTAAACAAATAGCTTTAGCGATAAAAATCACATTTTTATATATATACAAACTATAGAGAATATTCATGTGTTGAATTGAAATTCATTAGTCGAGTTGAAATTCATGTGTTGAATGTTATTGTATTTTAAAAATAAAATGAATAGACGATAAAAACTACATCTTTATTGAATATGAAGTGTTAAAAACATCCACGTGTTGAATAAATATTTTTGGTGATAAAAATATTTCTTTTATCATATATACGCTTTGATAAAAATACACACGTGTTGAAATAAATAATAGTTTGCTAGAAATATTATTATTAGCTTTGTTCTGCATATATATACATGTGTTGAACAGGAAAAATGGATTAGCTGTAGAGTAAAGAAATTATTTGCGTGCCCGACAAATAGGTAAGCCTTGATGAGTTGGCTGCGCAATTTTATTTTTATATCAACTCCTGTGAATGCCATTGGATGCGTAGTGCTGGTTGTTTTGTGTGAAATAATAAATATCACCATAGGATAGTAACAATTAATTTTGAACTACACCACATGGCATACTTCTTGACGATAGGCATACTTCATCATATTCCACATAAGCAATTGGAGCTTGTGTGACGAGGTGGAAGATTTACCATACGAGCGAGAGGCTTGTATGGCGATGACTATATACTACAGGTTGAAATGATGACTGATATGGACTATATAAAATATAACGATAAATTGCCAGATTAATAAAAACCCCACACGGGTCTGGAGTTGACAATAATCACGTCTCTCTAGTTATTAGATATAGCACATGGACTATTTATTTCCACACGGAGCGGGGTGACGAGAATTTATTCTCTGGAGTTATTATCTATACACGGTCAAAAGTAAACACTGGAATATATCATTATAAATATGTGGATGCTTTATAGGATTTATTGGGTACCTAACACAGCCCAATAAATTTCCAAACCCCTTACCGTACAAAGGAGGTTATGGCGAATTTTTTCGAAATATTAAGGCGTTAGTGAAATATTTGAAGTGAAAACGAAGTTGAAAATAATGAATGAACTATATTTGAAATTATAGAATGAACTATATTTATATATATAAAAAAATATAATTAAAAGGAATCGAAGCCGTGCAGTTCGTGTTTTGGAATCGTAATTTGAAACGATTAGTACGAGAAATCCGACAATCGGATTTTCCCGAAACCGCAACCGCTGGGTTCGCCTTGGAAATATCTTCCCAACGGCACCAACCTTGCAAAAATCCAACGGTTGGATTGTCTGGAATGTTTAATTCAAATATGAAGAAAAACAGCGGCAGAATCGTTTATATTTATATATAAATATAAATATAATTAAATTAAATCGAATAACGACGCTGCAGTTCGAATTTTGAAACCGTAAATTCAAACGACTAGTGTGGAAGATCCGACCGTCGGATTTTCACGAAACTGGAACCTTTGGGTTCGCTTTGGGAATATCTTCCCACAGATATAGACTTTGTAGAAATCCAACGGTTAGATTTTCCGATATGTGTAAAACAAATTGGGGGAAAAACAACGCCAGTGCCACGACACGACCTGAAACGTCGTTTAATTAAATATGGCCATTTTTAAATAAATAGAAATGGCAAAAATCGTTATAAAATATTATAAGCAACATAGATTGCAAATAAACCAATTGGGCTTGAATTGTTTGATATTTGATGGTTGTATGTGTTTGACACGAAAATAACACTAAAGAACTGAAAAATGGATGTCGAATAATATAACCATGGAAAGAATTGATTTAAATTCTAATTACGTGAATTATTTGAAAAGGCCGAGCTAACCCTCATTTCAATTAATTTATCGAGCGATTCGAATTGGAAAATACAAAGACGATTCAAGACCGACGATCTTCGTATCGGTTGGATGGGCGCTGCTGAGGATTCTGACCGGAGTAGCTACCGTGAAGGGACGGAAGTAGTAGCCGTCTGAACGTATGTGTTGATTGGACAGATACACGAGGAATTTGACGCCTCCGGTTTTGTTCAGACCCAGAACGGACTTGTAAATGGACTGTGTGTCTGACATTGGATTTTGTTTTGTACTGATTGATCTCTGTTAAATATATATCTGTTTGGCGGCGGAGAATTTATTCTTTTGCTTAACGCCCTTCTCTGACACGTACGATCTCAGAGGTTATATATCGATAGAAATCAGTCGTATGGAGTGGATTGCCTATGTAGCATGCCAAGATGCTGTGATCAAGGCTTCTGTTGCAAAGCAAAGTCTTATGGATGATGATCAAAGCACGGTCTACATGGCCTGGCTTTGTGTATAGCGTGGATTCGCGAGCCTCACACCCCGGTATAAGTTAAAAACGGGATACGGACTACAAGGAGAGCACGACGTTTCTTTCTAGCTATGGTGATGTCAGTGACTTACCAGCCCTGACATTTATATCTATTTTTCACCTATGTGGTTGTTGGAATGTGAGGCGCCTCGATTATAGGTCTATAAGGACCGGGAAATTTGTGTTTAGGAATTGCCAATCCTCAAACATAAGAGAGGACCGGCCCTGAAGATCCAGGCTTACCCAGAGTGTGTAGTCCTGAGGCATTTGCTAGAATGTCTCGAAGCGGAGAGGAGCTTGCCCCTTGCTTCGACTCATGACGGAAATCCAATTTCCAATACGAGATAACGGATTCGATTGTAACTTATATATGGCGACATATTGGCATGGGACGCTCATGTCGCCTATGATTGATATTTATGATGCTATTCATTTTTGAAACATATATGCACTAGTAATAATATCAAATGATTTTGCTTTACACGTATCAAGCATATTTGGCCATTATAAGGTAAAACTCTATCCTCCGGCTTGCGTTGCATTGTATGATGGGACTTAAGTCTTATAATGGCTTCATTCTTTTTAAAAGCATTACGTTGTTTTAAAGAATTTACTTTATTTTAAATGCACTAGCAATCACTGGAGTAAACCCGTTCCGCGAAAGTGGCGTGGTCCTATGATTTGCTTATTACTGTTGTTTAAACTGTTAAATAGATTCCTCATACCAGTCCCCATGACTGACTCGTTGTTTGTTTCACTTTGCAAACGCGGGTGCCCTTATTTTCGCATGGGAAGCCTAGTTCATAGGTGATAGGTTGTTTTTGGCTCTGCACTGTTGCATAGAGTGCATTTTGGCTCATGGCGAGGCTGACTTTACAGAGATGACTTTGACATTTTCCGCCATTATTGTACTTATATTATGATTCCGCCACTGGCGATGCAGACTGCTTTACTTTTAGTACTTATTATCGTATGTATATGTACCGCCTTCGGTGATGTAGACTGATACCCTTATAATGTCTCACTGCATGTATGTATTCCGCCTCTAGCGATGATGACTGATCACTTCCCTTTTATTTACTAAGTTATATCCTACGCTGTGCTATTCTGATGTTGTTACATGTTGTGATTCCGCTGTCATGTCTATATAAAATTATTCTATTTATTGTTTTTGCTATTATCTGTACTCTGCTATGATGACTGATGTGTTATATTCCAATGATTATCCTTAATACCGCCCCTCGGATTTTGGGATCGTCACATCTTCTTTCATCTCACCCCTCAAATTCGACAACGACGAATCCAACCAATGCGTCTACCACTTCAATATGGGAATAACCTGGAAATTGAGAGCCGAGGACATGTTATCAGATGTATACATGCATGCATCTTCTCACGAGGCTATTGTGAGTTAATCCTTTGTAGAAGTACATGCTGCTGCAGATGGGTATGTTGTGAAATACTTCACAAGAGGCTGTTGTGAACTACTTTTGCACACTAGGTAAATTCCAACGTCTACATCACATCAATACAACAGATTAAATAATTTGTTAAAGAAGATAAGGATTTAAGCCCTTGTGAAAAACATATCAAAGAAGTGGTAGAAGAAGCAGGTGAGTTGTTAACTAAATCATGTTTCCAAAACTGCAATTGCCTCATACAGATGATAGTCAGCGTATAGGCTTCTACGACTACCATTGTTTACCAAATTCAAATAGAATATCATTTAAAATTTGTTCACCAACAACACTAAATTCAGTGTGACTACACAAAAGACAAGGCCATGACTTAGGGATTGTGGAAAGCAAAGAGGTGATTGGGGACTCACCAAAAGTTGCAGAGTTAGGAACAACTTTCAGCATTGAATTCTTAGATAGATGTTTCAATTGAGAAGTGATTGTATTAGATGGAGAAAAAGTGTTCTCAGTGGCAGGCATATGTTCAGAACCATTGCTACCTGAATCCTCGTCAGAGTTAGACTTAACTGAATATGAGTGTCTAGATCTAGTGAGAGATTTAGGCGATCTATTCAGAGAAGCTGAAATCGTAGGCTTAGATTTACGGTTCGTGGACAAGAGAAGAAGAGAGAGGAAGACAAAGGACACAAAGTAGAGGAAACACGATGGGGATTAGATTAGCGAGTTGTAGAAGTGAAGCAGCACGAGAGAAATCACTAGAAGAGCTTGGAAGGTGGCAGGGAGCTCATCGACGTGGGCTGGACAAGAGGAGAGGAGGGGGGTTGAAAATTTCTGCACTTCTTTCGATTTGAGGGGTGAGATGAAAGAGACAGATAGTTAATGTTGATAGAGACGAAGAAGAAATTGTTGGAACGAATAGTTAGTGTTTGGGAAGATGAATTATGATGGGTTAAGCATGTTTCAGGTGGGATAAAATGGTAATTAGTGAATTGTAATGGGTTAAGCATGTTAGATTTGGTAAAATAAAATTTTAAACCGGTTGTAACAAGTCAGTAGGTCATTGGGAACAATATGGGAAGGTACCCCTTAAATTTGGGATTATTTAAAAATAATCCAAACTTGGGATTATTATGGGAAGACACGTTAAACTTTGGATTATTCATGTCAATTAATAGGAAAAGTTTCAGGAGGTACGGGCTCATGCGCTTGAGGATTATGGTCATGGTTAGTAGACATCGAAGGAGGAAGATAACATATTTGACACTGTTATGGATCCGAAGCAGCGGATTAGACGTTATGGCTTCGGTAACCTCACGGTAGTTAATCCTTTTGTAGACATACAACAAATTAGCGTTTAAATATATAGCGGTATAATATTTTATATACTGATGTAACACCCCCCATTTTTAAATTAAGATAATAAAATAAGAACAACTTAATTAAATATTCATAATAAGTAAAACGGACTATGCCATTGCGTCCATCTCGAAATTCTAGTCAAGACAGACACCTGATTTGCGTAAAACAGACATCATATGAAGAAGTTATTAAGGTTTGAAGTTTGTATATGCGCAGGAAGAATATATACATACATATATATATATATACATATATATATATATATATATATTAGGTTCAGAAATTCAAAATTCGATTCAAAATTTGAAATTCGGGAAGGTGGCATATTTCCTGCCCAGGGGTGTTGACCCCTGGGTCTACCCCCTAAGGGGTGGGTCGACCCCCTAATGGGGATCGACCACCCCTAGAGCATATTTTGGCAGATTAGGTTTTTTTGAGATTGGACGTTTTTGATGGTTTTTATTCAAATCTGAGGGTCCTGGCTTCTCTGATACACCTATAAATAAGACCCTAGAGCTAAACCTAAACCTCATATTTCCGAGGCTATGCTGAAGCTCTGTTGTTTTCCCTCTTCCTCCCCTAATCTATTCAGAAAATTTAGGTTATTAGTTTAGGTAAAATTCTGAATCTAAATCTGGAGAAAAGGAACATATGCTTGTAAATGGGTGTTCAGATCTCTTAACGAAGCAAGGTAACTTCCTATATCCGATCTATTCAAATTCCGTCTTCTTTCTTTTCCTTACCCTTTTAATGAAAATAATCAATCCGTGGTCGTTAGGTTTTGAATCCGATTAAGGGGAAAACCATGGATGCTAAAACTGGATCGGATCTAGAATTGGAAAGCGTACAAGGTCAGTGGTTTAAGCTATAGCCTTTAGATAATAATATGTTATGGTTTAGCATTCCCTTTTTTATTAATTGTAAAATTTCCAGATTAATTATAAATTATTGTTATAACAAGTTGAGATGTTAATATGAATAATTCATACGTTGAATCAGTTAGAGTGTTGGGATGGTTACATGTTGGACAAATTTTTTAGAATATGGGCAATGACTACTGTTGTTACAATTATATGATTCGCTTGTGGCATATAATAGAGTAAATGACATGTTAACCTGTTAGATTTGAACAATTACCTGATTCAATGTTTACATGTCAAAATAGAATTAAACACATGTTAAAAGGACATGCGACAAAATATAGGCATAATTTGATGATATGTAAATTGGATTACAGTAAACATATGAAAAGGACAATATGCCTAAAAATTTACATGGAATAGGAATAATTGTTAAAGAACGAACATGCCTAAATTCATAGTAATTTGACATTGTAACACTCCTAGACACGAGGTTAGATTGCACTTATGATAGAAGTCTTCCTGGAACCGCCCGGGGTATCCAGCATTCACAAGTGGTAAATCTAATGTGAGGGGTCTAAGTGCATAATTAAAACATGCAATGGTACTAAGACATGAGGTTAAGTCAACTTGTGGTAGAAGTCTGCCCGGACCCGCCCAGCAAATCCAGCGTCCGAAGTGTAGGCTTAATGTGAGAGGTCTAGTGCGTATATATATAAATATATATATAACAAGATATGAATAAATGGCAATGATGGTAATTAAATGTCTAACTCAGAAAATAAGAAAGGAAGGGATGTAATGGACTGAGTTAGTGCGGTGCAAAGGGAAAGTGATGTATTTCCCTAAGTGACCTATTTCTGAGAACTTGGTTGCAAGTAAGACATAGTAAATAAAGTAAGAAAAAGGAAAGAAATTACTTGCCACCACGGATTTAAATGGGAATATGTTATGAAAATAAATCACCGATTCCTTCTATAAATCAAACTGATAAGGTGCATGAAATGTTTTCCTTAATAAAATAAGGAACATATATCACTGTGAATGAAGAATAATGCGTTACAGCAGTAAATGATTTGGAATAAATGGGGAATTATAATAACCTATTATAAATAAATAACATTAATGAAAATGTTGTATAATAGGTAGACTTGTCCTAGGGACAAGTGAAGATTATAACTTAGGTTATAATAAACTAGTGAGGAAATGGATAACTGGTGAAATAAGATAAGGGACACTTAATTGTAAATTAAGTAATTAGTGAATGGGAAAAGCGGGAAACTAGTTAAGAAAAGGGGGAAAATATATGAAATATGAGAAGTTATACCTAATTATAAATTAAGTAATCTGTAAACTTGGAAGTCTGAAACCCACGGATAAGAATATCATGTTTGGACTTGTCCTTAGTTAAGAGAACTAAGTTAATGAGTAAACAACGATAAGTTGTAGTAACGGTATAAAATGGGATTATGATTAAATGAGAAAGAATAAGGAAAACTTATGAAATAAGTTATATTTAATCAAAAATGGTAAGTGACATGTTAATTAGGAAACATGTGAATTGAGATATGCTTAATAACATATTAAGTAGAAAATATTATTGTAACCTTGAAAATCAAACAAGAATATAAAGGATCGTGGATCACAGACCTTGGGCCACAATCTAGAGAATAACATGTTGTGGGCTTATTAATAAACTTAAAAGGGTTAAGTTATACAACTGAAATAAATAAGCAAGAGGAACTTGGTAACTTGATTAGGAATTCAATATGAACGAGAATAACCAAGTTAAATGGAAACCTGTTGAGGTAAGGCAAGCTCGTAAAAGAATGTTTAGACATAGGGCCTAACAACATATTAAAGTGAGGCGCTTGGACTAGTCCACATGTTTGAGGGTGAATAACCCTACAGGGTAGATCATCGTGGTGTTATCAGGCATGAGGGGAGAACACATTTATATGATTATTCTGTCGGCTCCAAAGGACTAGATGAGGAAGAATGCGACTTCCCAAGATACGTAAGGTGCTCATAGTAGTCCTCTGTGCTGTGGTAGATGTTTAGGTTGTGCTCGTAGAGGTTGGGTCTGCGCGTAACTACTAGGTGGGTGGGCCTTGACTGCAAAAGTAGCTATGCAGTTAGAATGCTGTGACGCGATGACACCAGGGTGATTCGGCGGTCGCCTCAACGGGGAGGCAAAGGGTCATGACCAACAAGGATAGTAGTTCGTCTGATACCCATCATCGACAACCAGTGGGATGCGGAAAGACTAGAGTTAAAACCAATAGACCATTCACCTTTCACTATCGGGGTACGGTGGTTGAGGGAAGATGCCAAATGGATGTTTAGATTGTTTTTAGGGGCAGTCGTTTAGCTCTTGTGGTCTTTATTAGTTGAGGGAGGGGCCGAGATAGGGCCATAGCCACTGCGAAAAACAGAACCTAGGAATATCTATATATAGAAGCTCTTAAAGACTGGCCTTTACATATATGTAAAAGCTCCCGACCGAGTTCCGTGTTTCTTGTATCGCCCTGCCACGGAACTCGGTGCACATTAGATGACGTTCGGTTAATGCATCAAGCTATAATTGAAGATACGTATGTGGGACAGTCTGGATACATGCATGTTGGCTCTGGGTGGTGTATTGTAGACTTGAGGGCATTACTCCAGTATGATTTCTAATTCGATCGATGATGGCAGTCCGTACGCTTACGTAGCGTAGTAATGACAGATATATGCAGAATGTAACATTGTTATTAGAGATCCGCACGTCACTCTGGCATAGGATGAGGGACTACGTTCACTTATGTGGCATTACGGTAGAGACCGTGCGAGTGGGGTACCATGGGGTATACCTCAGTATTGAGGGGTAGCTGCATATACACTGTATTAGGTTAATCCACTGGGAAGTAAATGGGTACGATGTGTGTGTAAGCCTTGAGTGTTGTTAACCCAAATAACCTAATAAATAAGAAAATATGATTGAATGGTATATGTGGATTATCCAAAGTGTACAATTTAAATCCAGTTACCAGAACTTGTGTTCTGACCCCGTCCTCATAACGTACTCGCAGGTTAGATTTGTGGCAGAGGCATGATAGCTTTGGATACTGGTTAGACGGTATTATTAATACAGTAAGGCTACACTTTGAGTATGTTATATTTTATCCACTCCTCTATGAGATATTTTCTGAGCTTTGACATATTTTATGTCTCTGTCTTTTCTGCAGGATACCAGAGCACAATAACTCGAGTTTCGATAGACTGGATATGGTGAGAAATGTGATGTTTGTTTTGTACACTGAAGAATGAGTATGGAAATCTGAGACCCTTAGGAAGTTTGGGTGGGAAGTGTACAATATACATTGTATGGAAGAAAGATAAATCCCATATGTTGGTATTTCAGATTAGTGGGTTTGGCGGTAAAACCTTACACATTGGAAAAGGTTAAAGAGAGAAAAATGGATTAGGAATATGTATAGTTGAGAGAATTGACCTCGGGGAGTGACTAGGAAAGCCTAGAAAATTGGAAACCCGCTTTGAGTCTAACCCCATTGTTAACTTTTAAGAACTTGAAATTATGTAAGTTTTGGGAAAATGGTTTATGGTGTTTTTAAGTTTTAATCTTAAAAGCTATAGTTTTAAATATGTAAAGTATACATATTGAATTTTAAAGTAAAATGGGGTATATTTTGTAAATAGTGATTTCTTGTGAAAACTTTGTCTAAATTAAAATTCTCTTAGTAAAAGGTGCATATTATAGAGAAGGTACAACTTGCTAGTTTTCTTGTTATATTTCATACAAGAATTTTTAATAAAGAAAGATTTGAAATCTATATTCTTATGACAATCCTTTTTGATAAATTATTTTATTGGGTGGACAAAATAAGTGGTAGAAATTAAGAATAGAGTAAATGTTTACACCTTATAGTAAAAGACTGAATTGACCTTATAGGCAAGAACCAGTCATAAGCTTGACTGAGAATTAGTTATCCTTGTCTACTCCAGTTTTTGTGATTTGAAAAAAAATGATTTACATTTTTAAGATGACATGTTTTATTGGTTTGGAAAAAGTAAATTTTCATGAGGAAAATAAAATTTTGACACCTTTAAATTTTTGGAAAAGAATTTGAATGAAAAGGCCAAACCGTGTTTTGGAAAGTATGGAGTAGTAAGGGTCAGACCCTGGAAAAACGGGAAGAGTTTTGAGGCTATGAAGTAAATAGCAAGAATTATCTTGGAAAAATGGTAGGCTTTCGTAAAATACATAAGCATTGGAAAGCCTAGGGTGTTGCTTGAAATCATTTTTGGTACACAGCTAGAATTAGTGAATACTAGATAGTAAAAAAGGGCAAGTAAGTGTTTAGATCCTGTTGCTAATTTCCATGTTAGAGGTTAAACCCGGTACTACATTTTGGTTGGGATCATTCCATTATTTTGTTCTTGTTGGGTAGTTAGGGTAACACTTAAACCTGTCATGGATCCTATGGTTTGGACTTTTCTGTTTGAGGGGGGACATAGTCCCGAGATTCTTGGCCCTTAGTAGTAGCTGTGTAAGGGTGTCTATTCTCCTGTTTTAGTTGAAAGACTAGAAGCTTATTTAAATTTAAACTAAGATCAGATAATTAAATAAGCTAAGGAAAGAGAAAAGGTACAACTAAAAAGGAAACAACAAATTCAGTAAAGCAAAAAACATGATAAGTTATTTAGAAAAGATGGATAAAGAAAAAAAATCCAAGATAAGATGAAAAAGAAAATCAGTAACAAAAGAAAATTTTCTTATGTGGGTTGTGCTTGGTAGGATTACGGATGCAACAATTGGATGAACTATGCTCTCACTCAGTAAGAGTGTGAAAAAATTTGGATGAAAGAGCATTTTGATTTTCAAAATATTGCATTATTGTAGAAATGCCAGTATGTTTAAGATGTGAGCATCATGTTTTAAAAGAATTTTTTTTTTGAAAAATTTGCATACACATAGGAGGTACTGCTTAGACATACATATATTATTATGTTGTATTTCACTTTACATAAGTGCATGATGTTTGCAAAAATTGGATGCATACATGATGGATGTATATTATTCGAGGGGTTATTTGAATTTTACCATTATCAAATTTCGAAGACGAAATTTCCTAAGGGTGGGAGAATGTAACACCCCACAATTTTAACTTAAGATAATAAAGTAAGAATAACTTAATTAAATATTTAGAATTAAGTAAAACGGACTACGCCATTGCGTCCGTCTCGAAATTCTGGTAAGATTTGACACCTGGTTTGCGTAAAACGAACATCGTATGAAGAAGTTATTAAGGTTTGAAGTTTGTATACGCGCATGACGAATATATATATATATTAGATTCAGAAATTCAAAAATCGGTTCAAAATTCGAAATTTGGTAAGGTGGAAGATTTCTTGCCCAGGGGTGTCGACCCCCTAAGGGGGTGTCGACCCCTGGGTCGACCCCCCTACGGCAGATTTTGGCAGATTAGGTTTTTCCAAATTGGACGTTTATGATGGTTTTTATTCAAATATGAGGGTCCTGGATTCTCTGATACACCTATAAATAAGACCCTAGAGCTAACCCTAAACCTCCTATTTCTGAGTCTACGCTGAAGCTCTGTTGTTTTCCCTCTTCCTCCCCTAATCTATCCAGAAAATGCAGGTTATTAGTTTAGGTAAAATTCTAAATCTAAATCTGGAGGAATGGAACATATGCTTGTAAATGGGTGTTCAGCTCTCTTAACGAAGCAAGGTAACTTCCTAGATCCAATCTATTCAAATTCCTTCCTCCTTCTTTTCCTTTCTCTTTTAATGAAATTAATCAATCCATGGTCGTTAGGTTTTGAATCCTATTGCGGGAAAAACCATGGATGCTAAAACTGGATCAGATCTAGAATTGGGAAAGCGTACAAGGTGAGTGGGTTTTAAGCAATAGCCTTTAGATAATAATATATTATGGTTTAGCATTCCCCTTTTTATGAATTGTGAAATTTCCAGATTAATTATAAATTATTGTTATAACAAGTTGAGATGTTAATATGAATAATTCATACATTGAATCAGTTAAAGTGTTGGGATGATTATATGTTGAACAAACTTGCACTACTACAAAAGTGGGCATATTCGACAATATTTTTCTACGGCCGTAGATCAAAAAAGCGTTTCCGTAGGCCATTTTTTCAAATAGGCAACACCAAGGTGGCGTGGCATCCACGGTCGTTGAGTTAGCCATCTAATGCAACGCTTTTGCCCATCTACGGTAACGGAAAGAAAGTGTTGCATGATAACCCTATTGCAACAGTATATGCATGTAATACAACAACATACAACGTTGCCTTAAGTAGAAGCCAGAGCCTGGCTTCCAGGTCATGGTAGTATGGTCCACATGTACTTTCCACATCAACTGCCGATGTGTCACACGTCATGTCATCTCTACACGTCAGCTGCACAAGTGTCACATGCCATGTCAGCTATCCACGTGGAGCCACGTAAGCTATGGGCCCCACATGCCGTACCGTTGTGTAATTAATAATATTACACTTAATGCAACACCACAACACAGTCTAATGCAATACTACATCAATCTAGTGTAACATCACAGTGCCATCTAATGCGGCACCACAATACTTTACTGCAACAGCAGAAAACAACAACTACAATGGTAAAAAAAATCAAATGCAACACCAGAAAAAAAGTCAAATGCAGCTATAATACAACCCTGTAATTACAAATTCTGCACTACATATATTCAATCCGAAACATTGTACCACATTTATACATATATACCAAAATATTCATACAATATATCCTCCCAAAACATTCATAACCACAGTCATACCAACCAATTATATATACCAACTCAAATGTGTCATCACCAACACATACCATAAGTGCCATCATCCAAACATACCATAAGTTCCATCACGAACACATAGCATAAGTGCCATAATTTAAAAGAACAGAATATATCACAAGTGCTAACACATACCATCCAAATACTTCAGTCAGTTGCCAGGGTTATAGGGGTAACTATGTCATCTTCATCACTTGATGTGGTAACACAAAAGTCTCCGACGTCTAAATTAAGATCTAGATTGGCTTCACCTAGCTATTTTAACACCCATGACACGTTCTCTTTCACTTTTCTGTTCACCTTTTCTTCCAAATCCGCCTCAAGCTCTTGCCTTGTTTTTTGTGTCAGCTCTTGCACATAACTGTCCAAAGAATCAGGAGTTATTGGAGACTTTTCGACCATTTTACCTCGCCTTCCAACAAGCCAGTTCCGCGTGTGGCTCTTCGCAACAGAAACAAGTGCATCTGCCTCAGCAATGTTTCCTGCATCCATCATTGCTTGAACCTTCGCCTACGAAATGAAAATCAGGCAAGCATATATATAAATAGGTAGCTGGTAGGAATGAATTTATTAACGGAACTGGTTTTCCTTCAAACTAACTATGTGTTCGATTTAATAAGCAGCTCCAACAAACGTATAGTGTGCCAATTATATTGACACAAGTACTGCTATTTCAGTATCTAATTATATATGTACTCATGTATTTGGCCTTTAGTTCATCTGTGTTAGTCTTGTAACTTCTACCCGGTTCTCGTTTATATGTTTCCAAATAAACCAAGGCAGCGGATGGGGAGGCTTTTCGGGGTCCTTCTTTCTCTGTCAAGTATTAGGATTACCAAAAATTAAACAAGATATAGGGAGGCTTTTTCTGGGTCTTTCTTTCACTTATGGAATATTATAGAATAAATGACATGTTAACCTATTAGATTTAAACAATTACCTGATTGAATGTTTACATGTCAAAATAGAAATAAACACATGTTAAAAGCACATGCGACAATATATAGGCATAATTTGATGATATGTAAATTGGATTACAGTAAACATATGAAAAGGAAAATATGCCTAAAAATTTACATGGAATAGGAATAATTGTTACAGAATGAACATGCCTAGATTCACAGTAATTTGACACTGTAACGCACTTAGACACAAAGGTAGATTGCACTTGTGATAGGAGTCTAGCCGGAACCGCCAGGCATATCCAACATTCACAAGTTGTAAATCTAATGTGAGGGGTCTAAGTGCATAGTTAAAACATGCAATGGTACTAAGACACGAGGTTAAGTAAACTTATGGTAGAAGTCTGCCCGGACCCGCCCAACAAATCCAGCGACCACAAGTGTAGGCTTAATATGAGTGGTCTAGTGCATATATATATATATATATAATAAGATATGAATAAATGGCAATGATGGTAATTTAATGTCTAACTCAAAAAATAAGAAAGAAAGGGATGTAATGGACTGAGTTAGTGCGATGCGAAGGAAAAGTGATGTATTTCCCTAAATGACATACTTCTGAGAACGTGGTTGTAAGTAAGCCACATTAAATAAAGTAAGAAAAAGGAAAGAAATTACTTGCCACCACGGATTTAGATGGGAATACGTTATGAAAATAAATCACTGATTCCTTCTATAAATCAAACTGATAAGGTGCATGAAGTGTTTTACTTAATAAAATAAGGAACAATATTACTGTCAATGAAGAATAATGGGTTACAACAGTAAATGATTTGGAATAAACGGGGAATGATAACAACCTATTATAAGTAAATAACATTAATGAAAATGTTGTATAATAGGTATACTTGTCGTAGGGATAAGTGAAGATTATAACTTAGGTTATTGTAAACTAGTAAGGAAATGGATAACTGGTGAAATAAGGTATGATACACTTAATTGTAAATTAAGTAATTAGTAAATGGGGAAAGCCGGAAACCAGTTGAGCAAAGGGGGAAAATATATGAAATATGAGAAGTTGTACTTAATTACAAATTAAGTAATCTGTAAACATGGAAGTCTGAAATCCGCGGATAAGAATAACTTGTTTGGACCTGTCCTAGGGACAAGAGGAAATTATAACATAGGTTGTGACGGCCCGCCCCGCACCAGCCGACATTTCCCCGAAATGCGCTGTGCCAATGTCCAACTAGCACGAGACGGTCGTCAAATGAATGGGTTTTGAAACTGTGAATCACCAAAGAACCTGTAGTATATCTCACAGTGCATGGAATAAAATATAAATAATAACATACTTGACATAAAACAGGCGAGACAGTGCATAAGCTGAAAACTAAACCAACATAGCAGCGGAATCCAAAATTCAGGTTATGATCCAAATCATCATTATTACAACTTCAAAATACTGTCCCTAAAGCAAAATTGAAAAGGTACACTACTAATGCCCAAAGCAGTGACCAGCAACAACACAGGAAAAATGTATGTAAATAGTACGTGGAAGCCACCTACTCATCTCCGGATGCTAGTCATGCATAACCACCTAACCTATCTCTAGTCTGCTCGTTTAGGAGCACCCAGAGTAATAAGAAGAGACATAAAACTCTGGATCAGACAAAGGTCTGGTATGAGTGATAGCAACAAAAATAAACAATAACAGGTATAAATGATCATACCTGAACCTGGACTTGCAACCAAAGAGTTAGCACAACAAGATGCACAGTACTCTGAGGTAACACTAACATAAAGAGTAAGGTGGAAGTGCGTATGTCATGGTGATAGAAAATATCAAACATAGCAATCAACCTCACGTCTCTCACTCAGTGCGTAAAGCATACGATATCCACCACTTTGATCACCAAAACCTTTGCTACAACCACTTGACTTGGGAGTCTTAATGACCCCATTGCGCTGGTCAATAACCACTAATGCTTTGCTACGATCAATTTGCCCTTGGGAGCCCTAATAGTCCCATTGTACTGATCCATAGTCATGCTACGATCACTTTGCCCTTGGGAATCATAATGACCTCATTGTGCTGATCCATAGCCACTAACCCATCTCTCAGTGGTGAACAACAGCTACGGATATCGATAACCCCTTTGCACACATCCCCAGCAAAGCCCAACTTTAGAAGTTAACTCGTCGATCCCCATTTGACCTTGAGCCATCACTTATCATCTGGACTTCCTTTGCATCTCGGATTTAGTCGAATTAGAAATGATCTTCAGAAGAGTCCACGATCATCATTACTCATTCATCCTTCTCCGGACTCAGTCGCTCGATTCTCCATTAGGTCCGTCGGTTGTGCGAGCCGGTCGCACGTGCTCCTCAAAGGTCGGTTACTCATACGTGTTCCACAGTGTTGGGTCGCTCGTACATCGCTCCAAAGGGATCGTTCGCTTGAGCTAATTCCACTCGCTCGATCTCCCTCACCAAGCTTATTCGTTAGCTCGTCCTTCATCAGACTCGGTCGTTCATAGATGCTCCACCAGGGTTACTCGTCACGCTTATCTCGCAAGGATCAGTCCTTATATATATATATATATATATATATATATATAATTGCATCTCCCACTATGATTGATCGCTCGAACCTCCTCTATCGGGTTCACCCAAAATCCCCCACCAAATTCGCTCGCTCAGCCTGGTCGGTCGTGCATACCTCTAGAGGTCGGTCGTGCGACCCAAAACCTGTATTGTTTCTAACAAGCTATTTTTTCCTCTCGAGCATTTTTGACCATTCTAACTTTCTTATGCAACCATAGAACATACCAAGCAACAGTAATAACATGTGGAATCAACCAAAAACATCCAAACAATGATTTAACATGAAATTATGGATCAAACATACCCAAAACCATGATTTCCCCCTTAATCCCCTTAATCACGTTTAACCATAAGATTAACAAACTTAGTCTTAATTAACCCAAATTTTTACTAGTGACATAAAATAATATTTCAAAATTTTTACACATTTTTTCATATTTTTATGATTCATAATTTCTCTAATCATCACTAATCACCCCTAATTAGCCGTAATTAGTGAATAAAAGTGCAAATCACTCACCTTAGCCACAAATAAATTTCAGAATTGAAACTCTAACTGATTTGACATGGTTCCCAATGTATTCCAGTAGCTCTGTCTCGATTTCTATGCTAATCCGCCTTAATTTGATGTAGATTTGGCTAATATGTGATTTGAAAGTGATTAAAAAGTGATTTGGGAGTTGGAGGCCATTGCTAGGTCTGAAGAAATGAAAATGGCGGCTGAGAAAATGAAATGAGACTAACTCATTTTAGCCTCCCTATAACCGTAATCCCGAAATGGGTCATGGGCCCATCCACTAATTACCCTATTAAGCCCGCTTAAGCTGTTTTTCTTCTTCCAAACCTTATTTTAGCCATATCTCCCAAGCTGTAACACTACAAGAAAAACTGCATATAGCAGTGGCAATATCCGCTTCTAATCCGTCGCTAAATAAGCCTTAGCGACGGATTTCCTGCATAATGTTATGGTCGGTAAAAACCTTAACGGTATCTGCGTCCGATTTTTGCGACGGAATTTAGCATGAATTTTTCGACAGTTTTCCGTTATTTGACAAATTATATAATAAAAATAAAATTTTATTTATTAATTTAATTTATACACCGACTATTTACCGATGGAAAATTAATTAATATTAAATTATTATTTATAAATAGCGTTGGTAAATCCTTACTAATTGCCAAGGGATTAGCGACGAAAATTAAATTGAGGTAAACTTAACCTTCCTTTTTTTGTTGGTAATCCGCTGCTATTCCCCTTCTGATCTGGCTATATTATATATATATATATATGTGTGTGTGTGTGTGTGTGTGTGTGTGTGTATGCATGTATATTCATGTACATACATACTCATCACACACAAAATTTGTGTTCCATTCAATAGCACAATTAATATCAACACACTTTTCCATAAAGAACCATAAAATACACAGTCAAATACAAAATTATTGTGAATATCTATCTATAATTAAAGAACCATAAAATATAAACTTTTCCATAAAGGTTCACGCAACATACATTTGCTCCTTTCCTTGACAATATAACCATTTAGGTACATGCCCATAATTAACCTTATATGAAGCGCTTCGTTTCGTTGGCTTCAGCATCTAGCCCACAACCTGACGCCTTAAATAGAAGCATCTCCTTATACCATGCCATAATGATTTACATCAATTTGCCTCAACTATAGAGAATATTGTCTTAATCATCTCCTCGGAGTATGCGAATCCATCCAGCACATCTCATAATGGTGACATCTCTGGACTTCTATCACTTTAGCCTACTAATGCAAAGCTCATTGCTATATAAAGAAATCACCATATTATTAGTAATTTACATAGACTAAATGATTCAGTGATCTCCACCAAAATATATGATTTCTAATCCTATATATAAGTGCAAATAAATAACATAAGAGAGCAAGATGAAGATAAATTATAAATCCAATATGATCAAATTTAGCAACGGCTTGGGAAGCCTGCTTTGATAATAGTGACTGTGAGAATAATGCATTTGTTGTTGGTAAATTTTTATGCCTAGTGAAACTGTAGTAGAAAGAATAGAAGTACATACAACAACCCAAGTCTTGTACTTGATCCAATTAATTTATAATTAGAACTGAAAATCAAAATCCAGACCTAATGTGCTTGGACTTTTCCAGTATGAACTGGACTATGGTGAACTGGACTTATTATTATCTTGAAATAATTAAGCTTTGTCAAAAATGAGTAACAACTTTCTGAAACACAATGCTTATCCTTACAGATGATAGATGGGGTACATATAATTACAGTGATTTAGGATAAAAATAAAATTTCGAAAAAGCTCCCCAACTATACAATCAATGTTAAGCTTAAAAAGAGGGGTAACTAGAGATAGTTGACCTCATAAATTAGCATGTGAAGGCAACACTCCAAGAAATAGAGCAATTCAACTTTTCAAAATGGGAATTGGTTAAAAACCATCTACCCCTAAGCGCACTTGCACAATTACAGTCAAAAACAGTTGCTTGATTTGTTTCGATAGTCAGTGTGAATATGTATATAAAAAAGGACTATGTATATTAAAAAAGATGACTTTGGAAGGTGCAAATAAATTGCATTTGTGAATTGTTCTCCAGATCTGTAATATATTCTATTTTCAAATGAGAGAGAACCCCCTAAAGGTTAAGTAAAATGATTACATATAAGCCTAACAAGACAAAATCGGAGATGAGCTTATTCACAGTATTTGTTTTATATAATTAAGTATGAATCAATATAAGAACATGTATATAATTATGGTTGCATACATAAGTGTGTGTGTGTATATGTTGTGTATGTACCTGCTAACTGATTGCATCCTAAGTAGTAACAACTAGAGATCCTAACTTTGGTATCAAAGTAGACGCATTAACATATAATATATCATCAGAAATCCTAGCTTTGGCATCAAAACAGCAACAATATCTTGATTCAATGCGGATCCAAGTTACTTTATTCTCATTTTTGGAGCTTCCCTTTCTCCAGTCCACGTCCAACAAGAAACCTATGTTCAAACCATGTTATAAAAATTAGAAAAGAAGAATTAGTTTATACAAAACACCCAAATAAAATATTTAGATCATACGCACCTATGAAAAAGCCCAGATCTTCTAAGCTCCAGCTGTTACTTCTTCTATATCGAACTCATGTGGAACATTTGTTTCTGTCTCAACCGCTGCTTTTCCAACAGCATTACCAATAGCTACACTTTGCATAATATCAAAACCATTACAGATAGAAGCAAGTATTCCTCCAACTAAGCATTCACCAGCTCCTGTAAGACTTATAACTGATGCTTGCAGTAATGGCAAATGAAAAGCGTACATATCCAGTCTTGAACTTTTTTTGTCGGTCATCAAAAATCTGAAGTACCAATCAGGAAGAGCATGACTCTTATGAAAAAGATATCTTGAAACTTTACCATTCATTAGTGGATGCTTAATGAAATCGATAGAATCTTTTTTAAAGCAAAACAAATGATCCCCTGGCACCAACAGTTATAACTAACTGTTTGATCCCTGCTCTAAAAGAAGATTTATAGTTGAAATCGGAAAATCCTTAACTGATTCATATAGCACACAGTTTTGTTGTTCTCTTCGGGATATATTAAATGTTTAGTTGGTTGATTAACACTTATACATGATAATATTGTAGAAGGATGTGAAAAAATCACCTGCGCCGATAGAACAACACTAATAATGGCCAGAGCAGCGATTCAAAGAGCAGCACTTGCAGAAAAAGCTTCTGAAAATGGAACACATAGTCTAATGTTAACACTGAAATACACAGAAAGGAGATAATCGATCGAAATCAAAATAAAAAATACCCCTAAATTGCTTGCGGTTCCTCTTAGAGACTCAAACATGAACAAATTCCCCCAAATCAGTTGATTCAGTTCACTGACCCTCCTTCGAGTTCGAGCCCAATCCCTAGTCGAATTCTTGAGCGCCAGTTTCTTCCTGGCTTTGGAGCTCGTCGTTTCAATTCGCGGTTCCTGAATTCGAAATTAGGATTTTTTTTTATTCAGGGGAGGGTTGTGGTGGGGGAGCGCAAGGGTGGTGGAGGCGATAAGAATTAGAAAGAAGATAACGCGAAAGCAGATCTGGTGCAAATCGTTGAGGAGACATTGGCGGCTGAAGAAAGGAAAACTAAAACCCTAGTGGTTTTCACGTGCTTATGTTACCATCGAATTAAAAAAAGAGGCGGGCTACGAAATTTTGGGGAAAGACTGGCGGTCACTCAACCTACCACTGTAATATTCCTATAATTTATATATGTATATTAACTAGAATTTGTTGATTGCTAATAATTAATTAATTATGGATAATTTTAAATTTATTTTAGAAAGTAACAAATTTTATGGATAACCACATACTTTTTAATCATTGAAAATTACTTATTATTCGTTGATTATTAAAGATTAATTATTAATCTATATTATTAATTAATAATTATTACCTCTTATTTATATTATATAGTAATTAATAATTAATCAATACTAACTATTGAATATTATTTACTTTTAATAGTAATTATTTATTATTAAGAAATAATCAATACTAATTTTAAGAAAGTATTGTAATTATTAATTATTGATTATCGAAAATTGATAACAGCCATTTATCACAACAGACATTTTATGATCATTGTAAAGTTTGCATCAGTTAAAACAAATATTTTATAACCATTATAATGTTTATGATTTATTTCAAATTTATTTAAGATGATTTCAAATTTTCAATTTTTTCGAAATATAACATCTAATTATCAATTATAATTATAAAATATTAAGTATCAACTATAATTATCAACTGTAATTATTAAATACAATTATTTAAAATTAATTATTGAATGTTATATATCATTTCATAAGTATCTTATATGACCAAGTTAAGAATTATCTTATATGACCAAGTAAAGAATTCTGAAAATTCGTAAAAAAAAAACACATATATACATATATATGTATATATATAATGTATGTATATATATTATGTATGTGTATATATATACATACATTATATATATATGTAACTTTGAATTGTATAAACTGAGGATGTGTTGTCTCATATTATATTAGAGATAATTGCAATACTTATTGAATTTAGGAAACATGTATACTGAAATCTCATTATACACCAGTATAAAAGAACATGATATTATATATGTATATATAATCTTACAGTTTAAATTCTGATCTTTATAAATTGAAAATGTGTTGTCTCACAATATATTAGAGATAAGTGCACTACTTAAATCTTATACTCAACTATAATTAATCACTAATTAAATATTTATTATTAATTATAGATTACCAACAACTAATTATTAATAGTAGATATTAATTTATAATAACTATTATATACTTACATTAACTATCACATATCAATTATTAATTATTTAATAGTACATTAATATGCATGAAAATAATAACTTGTATGGTAATGTTTGAATTTTTTGAATTTCGAAATTCTTCAATATTTATTTAACTTCTTATTTTTAAACTTTGACCATTTTGTTTTTCTTAATTACTAATTATTTATCAAATAATACGTACCAATCAATTTCTTAAAAGCAAATATGTATTAACAATTTCTTGATATTAATTTAATTAATCGTATTAAAGACTATTAAATAATCATTGATTATCAAAACAAATTTAATAAACATCGAACAACAATGTATTTTATTAATTACTATTACCTTATTTATATAATATAGTAATTAATAATTAATCAGCATTAATTTTCAAAAAAAAAAAATTTAATCACCATTAACTATTGAATTTTAATTACTTCTAATAGTTATTATTTATTATTAATTACTAATGTATTATTAACATTAATTATATAAAATTTAATTTACTAATTAATTACTAAGTAATAACACAAATTTAAAACATTTAGTAAATAAAAAATATAAAAGTTCGTTTCAAATCTCTTGGAAAACTGCAGGAAAATAGCTTCAAAATTATGTCGACGGTAATCCGACTCTATTAGCAACGGAATTTAGCATCAAATATTATATGACGGTAAAAAGCTGCAATTTCCATTGATTTAGCGACAGAATTAGTATTCGACGGTAATAATTTATAATAAGATGACATATAAAATCCAAAATATTTTCTCTTACAAAGCCCATGGAAATCCGCCGCTAATTAGCGACGGAAATTTCCGCTGCTAAAAATCTGTCGCTAATCTCGGTTTTTCTTGCAGTGTAAGTCCTTTTGATTAATGTGACTACTCTACGGAAAGGTAAACCTTCGTCTGAATCCAATGAAGGTGGTTTCAGGTCAAAACTCCTTACGAAACAAGATTCGCTAAGGGCAATATGGCCATTAAAAATTTGGAAAAAATTGTGAATTTGGGAAATGACCTCAATAGTCGTTCCCTAAAGTTACACGACCATACGACTTCGTATGTGAATGAAATAAATATTCTACGATCTTCCAATGCGTAGAATGCGGGTCGTTACTTCCCCCTTAAGAAATTTCGCCTCTGGAATTCCTTAAATAAGAAAATAGCTAAAAGGTCTTGCATGCTTATCAACCATTTGCAACAATGAAACATACATAATAAACAAAACAAGCCTATCCTAGCATGTGAAATAACTACATCGCGATTAAAACCTTAACAGCTAAAGTGTTATGCATATGACTTCCTTATGCTTTCCTCGGTTTCCCAAGTACAGTCATTCTCATTATCGCCCCACTGGACCTTGACTAGTTCCACCATCTTCCTTCGAAGTTGCTACGTATCATGTTCGACAATACGAATCGTTCTGTGGCTCCCAACTGCCTCAGATTCCACCTCGATATCATCCAACTGATCTAGTGAAATAGTTATATCAGAATCGTGCATATAATTCCTTAATTGAGAAACATGAAATACATTGTGCACTCCTGCCATCTTATCACGTAATCCAACTTTATACACTAAATTCCCCACTTGCTCGAGGACTGGAAATGGACTAACAACACTTGGTGTCAACTTACCTCTCAAAACGAATCACACTCTTTAATGAAGAGGTCTTAATGAATACCAGGTCGCCAACGGAGAATTTCAATTCTCTTCGTCTTTTATCAACATAACTCTTCTACCAATCTTGGGTAGCCTTCATTCTCTATTGGATAACCTAGATTTTATCTGAAGTTTCTCTTATTACATCTGGCCCAAGCTCAAACTTTTCACTGGTTTCCAACTAACATGATGGTGAGTTGTACGGTCTTCCGTACAAAGCTTCAGATGGAGCCATACCAGTACTGGACTGATAACTATTATTATATGCGAACTCAAACAGATGCAAATAGTCATCCCATGATTATCCAAAATCCAATATACAAGCTCTTAAGAGATCCTCTAATACACGATTCGCCATCTCTGTTTGACCGTCGGTGAGATGTAGTTCTGACCCTAAAGCCTCTTGTAAGCTCTTCCAACACCCAATAGTAAATAATGGATCTCGGTCACTCACGATACCTTTGGGTACTCCATGAAACCTCACTATCCACTTCATATATAGTTCCGCTAATTTAGCTGTCGTTCTATCCAACTTGACCGACATGAACCTTGCACTTTTGTTCAATCGATCCACAATCACCCAAATACTATCCTGACCCGATCTTGTCCTTGGTAAACCATTGATGAAATCCATTGAGACCTGTTCCCATTTCCATTCAGGTATTTCTAACGGTTGTAACAACCCACTGGGCCTCTTTTGCTCGGCTTTAACTAGCTGGCATTTCATGCACTTAGATATAAACTTTCCAACGTCTCTCTTCATCCCTTCCGAGTAGTAGGTCCGCTTCATGTCTCGATACATTTTGTTACCACCCGGATGTATAGTCATTTTCGAGTGATAACAGTCTCTAAGCACTTCTTCTCTCAATTCATTAACATTGGGTACAACTAGTGTTCTATTCATTCGAAGCCATCCTTCCCGATCGAGACCATAATTGTTCATTCTCTTGCCGTCGATACCCATCTCCACCTTGGAGATGATTTCTAATAGATTAGGATCGTCCCTTTGACTGGAACCAATCCACACAATCAAAGTCGGTCTGATCGTCAAACTAGCTAACATCTCTGGATCCAATTCACACTTAGGTCTGAAATCATATCCCGCGATATACTCTAGTTGCTTCCATTCCAGAAACATAGCCCCCAAACAGGCATGTCTCCTACTCAATGCATCAGCTACCGCATTTCACTTCCCAGGTGTGTATGCAATATTGAAATCATATGAAGTCAAGAACTCTAACCATCTTTGCTGATGAAGATTTAAATCCTTTTGAGAGAAAAGAAACTTTAAATACTTTTGATCTATAAACAATTTAAATATTTCTCCCAAGAGAAAGTGTCTCCACATCTTCAACGCAAACACAATCGCTTCCAATTCTAAGTCATGGGTAGGATACCTTTTCTCATGCGATTTCAGTTGCCGACTGGAATAAGCTACAAGTCTACCTCCTTGCATCAATACAACACCTAGTCCGGTACCACAAGCATCCGTGTACACTGTCATCTCTTCATTCCCTTTAGGAATAACCAATACTGGTGCATACGTTAACTTCTCCTTTAGACTCTTGAATGCATTCTCACACCTTTCATCCCAAACAAAAGCTTGATTCTTTTTGGTCAACTGAGTTAACGGTGCCGCTGTCTTGGAGAAGTCTCAGATAAACTTATGATAATATCCAGCTAACCCTAAGAAACTTCTTATGTTTGTTGCATTCTTGGGCGTAGACCAATCTTGCACTGTAGCCACCTTCGCAGGATCCACGGCAATACCATCCTTTGAAACAACATGGCCCAAGAATCTCACTGCCCTCCTCCATAAGTGACACTCAGAAATTTTTTCTTTCAATCGGTGTTTCCTCAATACCTCCATCACTGTCCTTAAATGTTCCTTGTGTTCTTCCTCTGTCCTCGAGTAAACCAAGATATCGTCCACGAACACAAGGACAAACTTATTTAATTGATCACCGAATAACCTATTCATAAGATCCACAAAATATGTTGGTGCATTGGTCTACCCGAATGGCATGACTAACCATTCTTAGAATCCAGATGGCGTCCGAAATGACGTATTAGGTATACTCGCAGCTACCACTCGAAGCTGATGGAAACCTGTCGCGATAGCTGACTAGGAGAACACTCTCGCTCCATTCAACTAATCAAACAAATCGTTTATCCGTGGAAGAGAATACTTATTCTTCCTTGTCACCTTATTCAATTCGCGGTAGTCCACACACAATCGAAGGGAACCATCGGCCTTGGTAGCAAATACAACTGGTGCTCCGCACTCGGAAACACTTCTTTGGATAAATCCTTTCTTCAAAAGATCGCTTACTTGCACCCCGAGCTCTCGCTGCTCCCTTGGCACCATACGATGAAGAGGCATCACTATAGGCCTAACATCTTTCACTAAGTCAATACAGAACTCAACCTCTGTGTGTGGTGAAAGTCTGGTCACATCCTCGAAGATGTCCGGATACTCTCCAACAATAGGCACATCTGACAACTCATCATGCGAGATGTCATGGGAATTTAGAAAACTAGCCATCACCCCATCACTAGGTAGGCAACCAAATAGTACCCTCCGCCCATCATCCACTCTAATGGTCACCAAAGTCCCCTCATAGTCTGCCACCACCCCATACCTTTGGAGCCAATCGACTCCCAAAATAATGCCATACCCAGTAAAGCACAAAACAAAGCAATCACAAACAAACATGCATCCATGACGTGATAAGACCAAATTACGACAAATCATACTAAGGCTTGTCGAACCACCAATCAGGTTCGTCACATCTAAAGGTCTATCGACAATCTCGGGTTCCAATTCTAACTTATCTACAAGGTCACTAGATATGAAGGAAGGAGAAGTCCCAGTATCAAACAATACTCGAACAGGAACATCATAAATAAAAAGCATGCCTTGAATAACGACACCCTTTCCCTTCTGCGCCCCAATTGGGGAATTTGACGAAGAAGGGACAACATTGATAGAATATGCTTTCACGATTTGCTTCTCCTTAGGGGGTTGTGGACATTTATCCTTGTGTTGTCCCACTTGGCCGCAATTGAAGCACTTCCTGTCCGCTGGCTTTGCTCGACAATCTTTGGCACAATGGCCCTTCTTGCCATAGCTATAACATTCAACATCTTTCTTATTCTTCTTCTGATCATCCTTAACTTGGTTCTGTTTCCTTTTATTCTGTGAATTATTCTTGCCTCCACCACTTGCCTGCGACTTTGGCTCCCCTGCAGATGTAATAGCAACCTCGGCCTTTGACTTAGGGTAAAGGATCTCCGACCTCAATGCCTTTCCCACTATAGATTTGAAGGTCTCATCGATGTGGTTTATAGGTCTTTACCCCCAAAGTACTCATCTAAGGCGGTTATGAACTTCTCGTTCTTCTTCTCGGTAGTATCGATAAGAGATAATCCATGTTTCGATAAGGTATCGAACTCAGCAATATACTCCGAGACAGCCCTACCATTCTGCTTAAGCTCCAATAATTTCCTAAACAATTCTGATTTCTGAGCAGTTGGGATGAACTTATCACTGAAGCGAGTCTTAAACTGATTCCAAGTAACTTGATATTTAGGAGTAGCTACTTTAATAACATTCAACCAATTCATAGCCCGTCCATGAAGTTGACGCGATGCTAACTTTCTCTTCATTGCATCATCGATTCCCAAATCCTCGAAGATGCACTCACAACTAGCAGCCCAATCTTGAATGTTCGTAGCTGATTCCATTTCGTGGAACGCTTCCCACCAAGACTAGTATAATCCTTGTAGAGCTTGGCGAAATCGGCCCTAAGCGCCTGCACCGCTGCACCACCACTATTAGCAACATCAAGAACTTCTCCCTGAACATCCCTAAGCATCTCTCTCATGAAGGTAGTAAACATCGTCCCCATATCAGGGGAATTCCTATTGTTGGCCCCTGAACCCGTACTCCTCGTATTCTGGCTCATCATTCAATCTGTAAAGAGAAAACAATTAACCATCTCCATAATGGTGCCAATGCAGTGCGACTTCATCCTTAGATATACTAATAGTGTATATCTATATAGCTTTTGAAAACCAAAATATCACAAATACGCACTCTCATATACGTACACTATCCATCCCTGATGTCTTACCCTAGGTTAACTACACAACCTAGGCTCTGATACCAAGTGTGACGGCCCGCCCCGCACCAGCCGACATTTCCCCAAAATGCGTTGTGCCAATGTCCAACTAGCACGAGATGGTCATCAATAGAAAGGGTTTTGAAACTATGAATCACCAAAGAAGCTATAGTATATCTCACAGCGCATGGAATAAAATATAATAATAATATACTTGACAAAAAAAAGGTGAGACAATGCATAAGCTGAAAACTAAACCAACATAGCAGTGGAATCCAAAATACAGCTTATGATCCAAAGCATCATTATTACAACTTCAAAATACTGTCTCTAAAGAAAAATAGAAAAGGTACACTAATTAGGGGTGGGCGCGGTTCGGTATAAAGGTCTGCGGTTTAGTCCAATTCAATACGATTTGATCAACGGTTAAGCCGCAACCGAACCGTATCATTGCGAGTCGGTTTAGTTTGGATATTTTTATTAGAGAGAGCATCCAAATCAGTTTTTCGCACCATTTTTGAGGTTCGTTTTGGGCGGTTTACGCCCTGCGGTTCGGTTAATGCCCACCCCTAACACTAATAATGCCCAAAGCAGTGACTAGCAACAACACAGGGAGAATATATGTAAATAGTACATGGAAGCCTCCTGCTCATCTCCGGATAGCTGCTCGTGTATAACCACTTAACTTGCCTCTAGTCTGCTCGTTTAAGAGCACCCAGAGTAATAAGAAAAGACATAAAGCTCTAGGTCAGACAAAAGTCTAGTATGAGCGATATTAACAAAAATAAAGAATAACAGGTCTAAATGAAAATACCTGAACCTAGACCTGCAACCAAAGAGTTAGCACAACAAGATGTACAGTACTTTGAGGTAACACTAATATAAAGTGTAAGGTGGAAGTGTGCATGTCATGGTGATAGCAAATATCAAACATAGCAATCAACCTTACGTCTCTCACTCATTGCGTAAGGCATACAATATCCACCACTTTGATCACCGAATCCTTTACTACAACCACTTTCCCTTGGGAGTTTTAATGACTCCATTGCGCTGGTCCATAGCCACTAATCCTTTACTACGATCACTTTGCTCTTGGGAATCCTAATGGTTCCATTGCACTGATCTATAGCCATGCTACGATCACTTTGCCCTTGGGAATCCCAATGACCCCATTGTGCTGATCCATAGCCTCTAATCCTTCTCTCAGTGCTGAACCAAAGCTACAGATACCGATAACCCCTTTGCACACGTCCCGCAGTAAAGCCCAACTTTAGAATTTAACTCGTCGATCCCCATTTGGACCTTGAGCCATCACTTCTCATCTGGACTTCCTTTGCATCTAAGGTTTAGTCGAATTAGAAATGATCTTTAAAAGATTCCACGATCATCATTAATCATTCATCCTTCTTCGGACTCGGTCACTCGATTCTCCATTAGGTCGGTCTGTCGTGCGAGTTGGTCACATGTGCTTCTTAAAGATCGGTTACTCATACATGTTCCACAATGTTGGGTAGCTCGTACATTACTCCATAGGGATTGTTCGCTTGAGCTAAGTCCACTCGCTTAATCTCCCTCACCAGGCTTGCTCGTTAGCTCGTCCTCCATCAGACTCGGTCAATCATAGATGCTCCAGCAGGGTTACTCGCTCACGCTTATCTCGTAAGGATCGGTCATTCATGCATCTCCCACTGTGTTTGATCAATCGAACCTCCTCTATCGGGTTCACCCAAAATCCCCCACCAGATTCACTCGCTCGGCCTGGTCGGTCGTGCATACCCCCAGAGGTCGGCTGTGCGACCCAAAACCTGTACTGTTTCCAACAAGCTATTTTCGCCTCTCGATGGCCTTTTCGACCATTCTAACTTTCGTATGCAACCATAGAACATACCAAGCAACAGTAATAACATGTGGAATCAACCATAGACACCTAAACAATGATTTAACATGAAATTATGGATCAAACATACCAAAACCATGATTGTCCCCTTCATCCCCTTAATCATGTTTAACCATTCGATTAGCAAACATAATCCAAATTATCCCAAATTTTTAACAGTGACATAAAATAATATTTCAGATTTGTTACATATTTTTCAATATTTTTCTGAGTCATAATTTCGCTAATTATCACTGATTACCCCTAATTAGCCGTAATTAGTGAATAAAAGTGCAAATTACTCACCTTAGCCACAAATAAATTTTATATATGAAACTCTAACTGAGTTGACATGGTTCCCAATGTATTCCAGCAGCTCTATCTTGATTTCTATGCTAATCTGCCTTAAGTTGATGTTGATTTGGCTAATATGTGATTTGAAAGTGATTAAAAGGTGATTTGGGAGTTGGAGGCCATTGCTAGGTTTGAAGAAATGAAAGTGGCAGCTGAGAAAATGAAATGAGATGGTTTCCTAACTCATTTTAGCCTCCCCATAAATGTAATTCCGAAATGGGTTATGGGCATATCCACTAATTACCCTATTAATCCCGCTTTAGTTGTTTTTCATCTTCCAAACCTTATTTCAGCCATATCTCCCAAACGGTAAGTCCGTCTTACTTAAGTGACCACTCTACGGAAAAGTAAACCATCATTTGAATCCATTGGAAGTGATTTCAGGTCAAAAATACTTGCCAATCAAAAGTTGAAGGCGAAACAAGATTCGCTAGGGGTAAAAATGGTCACTAAAAATTCGACAAAAATCGTGAACATGGGAAATGACCCCAATAGTCGTTCCTCAAAGTTACACAACCATACGACTTCGTATGTGAATGAAATAAATATTCTACGATCCTCCGATGCATAGAATGCAGGTCATTACACTGGTTATAATAAATGGGTAAAGAAACTTGTTAGAGGGCCTTTGTTAAAAGAACTAAGTTAATAAGTAAACAACGATAAGTTGTAGTAACGGTGTAAAATGGGATTATAATTAAATAAGAAAGAATGTGGAAAACTTATGAAATAAGTTATATTTAATCATAAATGGTAAGTGGCATGTTAATTAGAAAACATGTGAATTGAGATATACTTAGTAACATATTAAGTAGAACATGTTATTGTAACCTTGAAAATTAAACAAGAATATAAAGGGCTGTGGATCGCAGACCTTAGGCCACAATCTAGAGAATAACATGTTGTGGGCTTATTAATAAACTTAAATGGGTTAAGTTATACAACTGAAACTAATTAGCAAGAGGAACTTGGTAACTTGATTAGGAATTCAATATGAATGAGAATAAACAATTTAAATGGAAATCTGATGAGGTAAGGCAAGCGCGTAAAAGAATGTTTAGACATAGGTTCAAACAACATATTAAAGTGAGGCGCTTGGACCAGTCAGCATGTTTAAGAGTGAATAACCCAATGGGGTAGATCATCGTGGTGTTATAAGGCACGAGGGGAGCGCACATTTATCTGATTATTCTGTCGGTTCCGAAGGACTAGAAGGGGAAGCACACGGCTTCCTGAGATACGTAATGTGCTCCTAGTAGTCCTTTGTGCGGTGGAGTATGTTTAGGCTGTGCTCATAGAGGTTGAATCTGCGCGTAACTACTAGGTGGGTAGGCCTTGACAGTAAAAATAGCTATGCAGTCAGAATGTTGTGACACGGTGACACCAGGGTGATTCGGCGGTCACCTCAACAGGGAGGCAAAGGGTAACGACCAACAAGGATAGTAGATCGTCAGATACCTATCATCGGCAGCCAATGGGATGTGGAAAGACTAGAGCTAAAACCAATAGGCCATTTACCTTTCACTATCGGGGTACGGTGGTTGAGGGAAGATGCCAAATGGATGTTTAGATTGTTTTTTTTTGGGGTAGTCGTTTATCTATTGTAGTCTTTAATAGTTGAGGGAGGAGCCGAGGTAGGGCCATAGCCACCATGAAAAACAGACCCTAGGAATAACTGTATATAAAGGCTCTTAAAGACAGGCCTGTACAGATATGGAAAAGTTCCCAATCGAGTTCTGTGTTTCTTGTATTGCCCTGCCGTGGAACTCTATGCACATTAGAGGACGTGCAATTAAGGCATCAAGCTACAATTGAAGATACGTATGTGGGACAGTCTAGATACATGCATGTTGGCTCTGGGTGGTGTATCATAGACCTGAGGGCATTACTTCAGTATGATTTCTGACTCGATCGACGATGGCAATCCGTACGCTTACATAGCATAGTAATGATTGATATATGTGGAATGTAACATTGTTATGTAGAGATCCGTATGTCACTCTGGCGTAGGATGAGGGACTGCATTCACTACTGTGGCATTACGGTGGAGACCATGCGAGTGGGGTACCATGGGCTGTACCTCAGTATTGAGGGGTAGCTATATATACACTGTATTAGGTTAATCCACTGGGAAGTAAATGGGTACGATGTGTGTGTAAGCCTTGAGTGTTGTTAACCCAAGTACCTAATAAATAAGAAAATATGATTGAACGGTATATGTAAGATTATCCAAAGTGTATAATTTAAACCAGTCACCAGAACTTGTGTTTTGACCCCCTCCTCGTAACATACTCGCAGGTTAGATTTGTGGCAGAAGCATGATAGCTTTGGATACTGGTTAGACAGTATTATTGATACGGTAAGGCTATATTTTGAGTATGTTATATTTTATCCATTTCACTGTGAGATATTTTATGAGCTCTGACATATTTTATGTCTCTGTCTTTCCTGCAGGTTACCAGAGCATAACAACTCCAATTTCGATAGATTAGAATTTTGAAAAAAAACGGTCTTTCGGATTTCGGGTTGTTACAGAGTAGCTAAATCAGAAGCTTGTGGAGTATGTGCACAATCATGGTATTTTTCCTTCGTCGCCTGAACCTTCCGGAAATGAAGATGAAGCTTGAGGCATGTTTTTGTGTGTGTTTGACATAGAGATGTTAAGGATTTTATTTTGATGTTGTATACATTGGTAAGGAGTGTGTGAGGATGATACTTTGGATATATTTTGATGGTTTGTATTATTTTGTATGATGAGTTTTGAGATGTTTGGATGGTTTGTTTTGTTTATATTGATGTTTATTTTATTAATGTTGATTGTTTATATTGTTATTCGTATATATGTGTGAAATTGATTGGAATTGGATAAGAAATGGATTGAAAATGGAATGGATTATAAATGGGGTGGCTGGAAGGTAATAGGCTTGCTGTTATAAAAAGTCAGCTAGTTTTTGCAACTACTACGAACGGTTTCCAACAGCTTGTAGGTCATTTGTTTGAAACGGTTTCCAACAGCTGTGCACTGCTTGAAGCCGTTGGAATAGCCATTGGAAAAGATCTGTTGGTTCCATTGGATTAGACTTTGTTGTTATTATTCAAACGACTTCAAATCGCCGCCAACGACTATTAGCCGTTGGAACAGCCATATTCTCTTGTAGGGACCACCTTAGGGTGACAGAGAGATAGTGTCTAGGCTTTGGTTTGGAAAATCAGTTTCCTGCTCACCCTGGCTATCCGGACTGGCCTGACGCATTGATAATGAATTTGATTTACTCAGACTAGATCTATTTAATTAGAATTAAGCATTTATTTTGGAAATCACTATATTAGTGAAATATAAATATGAACATCTCGTGTTTAGAATCTCACGGTTTGATTATAAGATGATTCTTTTAGATAAATTGATAAGTTAAGAAACGAAAAGAATTTCGAAGACTAAACCCGATTGCTTTAACATGGTTATTTTGAAAGGTTTGGAAATGGAAATTATTATAGATTTTATCTGTGGATGTAAATGATTTTACCACTTCGGAATATAAAATGATTTATTATGTTACCAATGATTTGGGTAACCCATAACTAAATAGTAGGCATATGTTTGTGTATGGTTCGCTCTTGGGATAGAGGTACATACTTATGTTATTGATAGCATGAAGGCTAGGGTCTAGTTGCCATGTTATTGGGAGAAACCTCTCCCGGGTTGGTTGCATATATTTTGACAAGCTTCTATTGTTTATAATTGGGATTTCCATAAATGATTTGTTTTTAATTTCCGAAGTGAAGTATGATTTGATATGAAAGAAGTATATATTATTTCAAGGATTTTGAAATAAAAACTCAGGAATAAAGTCCAAGAGATAATTTTCGTAAAGATAATTAGATTTAAAAAAATCTAAATGTAAGAATTAAGTTAAGTGGGTAGTTTTGGGGATTGCATATTGTTTTTTGTATCGTAGGCTCCATGAGTCCTATTTGTGATGGGAGAACTACGTTGGCTTGATCCTATATCTAATTTAGTACCCAATTAGATAGGGGTATGTACGCAGTCACAAGTGGTAGTGATGCAACCCTTTAAGTAACATAACATTTTTCTGTTTGTTGTTTGCAATATATCGAGTATTGATATATCTTTTATGCTTACTATTTAATAACGCATTTACATTATTTATTGAGCTCGCAGGATTTGATAGGGATGTCTCTCTCACCTGTGTGCACAACAATAGATGTGTAACATTTAAGTTAGGTACACCTTGTAGATTAACTAATTACTCTGATTAAGTTGTACAATTAAAATTGCATCCTATTCATTTAGTACTATTAAGTATTTGTAAAATATTGATTATTAAGTTGGTAGTTTTCGTTCATAGTTTTAGAGGAAATGGATATTTTTGTAATTTTGATTGTTTCAAAAATCCGGGTCGTCACATTCAGTATTGGAGCTTAGGTTAGGTGCCTAAGGAAAATTCATATAGGTTAGTAAATCAGCTTAGGAATTTTAGAATGAAGCTACTTTAATTTGATAAATAAAATTGACAGGATAATGCACTGTACTTCCAACTGGGGTTATGGGTGATATACTATCCTTGGTGTGCTAAATTATTGTTAATTGTTTGTTTTCATTATATCCTTCCAATATTGTGATTTCCGGGACAAAATCCTTTTAAGTAGGAGAGTATGTAATGACCCAGAAATTCTCATTTTTTTGAAAAATCAAGTTTTAAAAATTTGGAATAACCTCGAATGGTTCTGGATACATACACTCATTTTTAAATACGATTCTAAAAAGTATAACGATCATATAAGTTATTTATATCAGTTTTATCAACTTACCATTTCAAACAATTTATCGTATATCGTCAAAAATGAGAATTTGACACTATTCACCAATATTGTAATTTTTGAGATTTTCTGATAGTATTTGAATACAATTTTCTAATATTAATAGACACGTTTTAATTAATAAAAGACAGTAAGAAACTCATATTTTAATTTTATCTACCTAAACGAGTTCATTAAATAAAACATAAAAATATGACTGTAAAATGTTTTTGCAAAAAATCAACGATTCAACCAAAATAAGTTGTACAAAGGTTTTGCAAATTAAATAGCAACATGTGCATATTTTAACAAGTATTTAAATTTCTTTTGAGTTAATGAAAAGATTAATTAAGGTAAAGAAATAATTAATTAAGTTAAGTACATAAAACAAAGTATCAAATCAGAATTTTTTAAAAGAAATCTCATTATTAACCTATATTAAATCCAAAGTCATATCATGCACGGAAAATGAGCGCTTCCTAATGTCATCATTTCATACTTTCCATCCTAATTAATGCACATCACATTATTAAAAGAAAACATCAAATCATGGTATAAAAGAAATAATAAAGTAATAAAGGTTAAATTGGTAAGTTGCATTCCAAAATGCAACTATAAGTAACCCCACCCTTTCTACCATTTCAACACACAATTTCCTTTCTTATTCTTCTTCCTAGGCTATTTTAATGGCTAGTTCTTGAGAATAAGTAGGAGGGTTAAAAATGGTGGAAGCCCTTAAGCACTAATCATCTAGTTACTGTCTGTTTTTTTTATCAAAACTTGACCAAATCTTCTTTATCTCCATTAAACTTTGGCTTTGGGTCTAAGACATCTTGGAAGACATGATCACACAACACTAGAAATGGCATTTAGCAGTGTTTGAAAAACGCTACCGAAACCTATTGGTAGCGTTTTAAAGAACGCTACTACCGGTCTCGCAACTAAAAGTCTTGTTTTTTTGGTAGCGTTTTGATAAACGCTACCAAATTTGAGATGACCCGGCCTCCCGGTACTAAGAGAACAGATGACATTTTAGGATATAACATATCCTATAAAGCAGCAGAAATAAAAACTTGCATAAAATATCATAATATTCATCATATTACTTCGGAGTTTTGTAACAACCCGGAAAATCAGAACTAATTTAATTTTTTTTATTTTGGCAATTTTAAAGAATTTTGAATATTTAAAATGAATTATTTTAAATAAAACCACGAGAAATTTATTTTGAATAGAATTAGAACGTATATATTTATTTGAATCGACGTTAGAATATAAATATTTATTTTTAATTATAAAAGGAATTGAAAATGGCACGGTAATTTGAAAATTCGATTTCAAATTTCAAATTTCAAATGAAGGTACAAGATTCAAAATAAACCGTATTTTAGCCAAAAATATTAGGATCTATTTGAAAATATCTTTCCAACGAATCCGAAAAATCCGAATTTCATAGCGGGAATAAAAAGTTACGCCCAGTTGAAAATTCAGAATAGTCGCTATGGAAATAAGCCCTTAAAAATGGAAATATCGCAAACGACCTCCGTTTTCAACAAAACCACTTTTGTTGGATCCGGGATGTCAAGTTATTGTTAGATTCCAAAATTCATAAATTTTGGAATCAATACGTGAGAGTGGCGAAGGAAAACGTGTTTTGTCAGTTTCAGTCAATTTAGATCGACCAGAAAATGTCCATTTTTCAAACGGTCCCCAAATTTGACGAAACTAGTTTTGTTATGATAGTATCGTCAATACGAAGCTAGAAAATATTTTTTGGGAATTTTTAGAGTCCGTATGTGGCCCTAGTAAATTAAAATGTGCATTGAAATCAATTTAGAACGTTAAATTAATTTATATTTTAATTTCAATGAAAACTAACCGTAACAGTCGAATTGGCGTATGGGACATGTCCCATTGTATTCGGAATTGGGGTAATTAGCTAGAAATGACAGTCGGTGGGTTCGATTTGGGGTTTGAATTAAAAAGTTACTTTTATGGAGAAAAATAATAATATTAAATTATTTTATATATATACTTAAACCCCCCAACCCTTTCCTTTTAACAGAAACCCGATACCCCTCTTTTCTTCAAATCGATGCCATCGATCCCGCCTCCCCCGAGGTTGCGCCCACCTCCAACCGCCAGCGCGACTTGCGCCGCACCCCTCCTCCCCTCTCCGATCATCTCTCTCGACCTCCATCTCCTCCAAAACCACATACCCAAATCGAACAAGAAACCGCGCCTGTGGCCCACCCCCGTACCAGTGACGCCACCCGTGACCACCCATGGCCAGCGCGACCCTCCAACACCACCCCTCCGACGGTGAGCCCCCTCTTTCCACCTGTAAGTTTAGTTTTGATTTTAAGTTAAAGTAATTAGGTTTAGCAATTTAAAAATCAGTTTTTTATGATTAGCAATTTAAAAATCAGTTTTTTTATTTGTAGGAGCACGATAAAATTGGATTTTTGATATATATTATAGCAAAATATAAAGATACGATTTTTATGATTTTAAAAATATGATTTTTAAGCTTTTAAAGATAAGATTTGTAGGTTATGAAAGCTATGATTTTTATCATAGAAAAGATTATATTTTTAGATTAGATAAAAATGTGATTTTTATTCTATGTAAGGAATATTTTTTAATTAATAAAATATAATTTTTAGTCGCATAACAATATGGTTTTTATAGTATGAAAGAAAATATTTCTAGTTATGTAAAAATATAACTTTTAGCGATATAAAAATATAATTTTTAGTGAAACAAAAATAGGAAGTGGCAATATAAAAATACGATTTTTATATACATGAACATGCGATTTTCATATGAACGATATGGATATAAAAATATAATTGTAACGAGCCGCATTCTACGCATCATAGGATCGTAGAATATTTATTTCTTTCACATACGAAGTCGTATGGTCATGTAACTTTGGGAGACGACTATTGGGGTCATTTCCCATGTTCATGATTTTTATCGATTTTTAAATGACCACTTTACCCCTAGTTGGTACTGTTTTGACCATAACTTTTGACTGGAAAGGAATTTTGACCTGAAACCACTTCCATTGGCTCCGGATGATGGTTTACAATTCCGTAGAGTGGTCACATTAGCCAAACGGACTCACCGTTTGGGAGATATGGCTGAAACAAGTTTCAGATGGCGAAAAACAGCTTAATTGGGCTTAAACGGGTGATTAACAGCTAGGCCCAATGGGGGATTTCGGGATTAGGGTAAGGAGGAGGCTGAAATCAGTTAGAGAACGATTTTATCCTCATTTCCCAGCCGCCACTTTCTTTCTTGCAACCCTAGCAATGGCCTCCAACTTCCAAATAACCTTCTAACCACTTTCGAATCAAGTTTTGGCTTAATCTACATCAAATTAAGGAGAGGAAACACGAAAGCAAGGCTAGAGCTGCTGTTAGACATCAGTATTCGCTCAAATCAGCAAGGTTTCAGTTCTAAGAATTTCGTTTGTGGCCAAGGTGAGTGATTAGCATCGTTTTGACACTAATTACAGTTAATTAAGGGTAATTAGTGAAGATTAGCGAATTTATACACTAATAAATTCTGGAAAAATGTCTATAAATTCGAAAATAATATTTTATGCCTTTGGTAGAAATTTGGTTTAATTTGATTAAGTTTTGTTAACCCTATGATTAGTTTTGCTTAAACATGCTTAAGGGAAATTATGGGGTTTTGGGTATATTTGATCCATTTTGACATATGAATTCATCGTTTTGGTGTTTGTGGTTAGATTGCTATGTTGCTATGACTGTTTGACATGATTTGTGATTGATTAGTATAGTTAGATTTGTCGAAAACGTCGTCGAATGGCGTAAACCAGTTGCTGGAAAAAGTTGCAGAAAGTTGTGCAGGGTTTCGGATCGGATCGGATAGGAGACCTGGGCAAGGAACCTGACCCGAACTGGAGTTTGGCACAAAAGAGGCTTGGCAAAAAGGAAGGCCATGTTGGTTAAGCTGGGGATCGGATCGACTTAGGGACGAAGGGCTCGGATCGGAACTTGACACTTGGGAGAACAAGCAAGAGGGAAGGCCACGCTAATTGAACTAGGATCGGATCAGATGAAGAAGGAGGGATCGGATCGGAGCACGTGAAGAACGAGGGAGCGGATCGGAGTGGAAGCACGAACTGGAAGGGAGATGGCACCCGACCTGACCCGGAGGAGGACACCCGACCCGACCCGATGTGGGATGCCCGACTCAAACCGATGCAACGCTGTGGACCCGAACCGAACCGTTATAGGGGAAGACTACGAACAGAGTCAATTCAAAGTAGAGGACCGGACCCGAACCGATGGCTAGGAGGGGAACCCGACCCGAACCAGTATTGACTAATAACCCGAGATGTAAAGGTAGTCCAATATGGGAAGTTAGAGCTCAGGATCCAGTTGGGAACCGATGAGTTCACTTCATGATTGGGCTTTGCTGCGGGACATGTGCCAAGGGGCAGTCGATGTTTATGACTTTGGATCACTATGTATGGGAAGTACGTGAATGGATTCAGGGATGAAATGGCCTAGGTACGACTAAAGGGCTATAAACCAATGAAGTGGGGTCATTTGTAAAGATTTGGTCATGACTCCATGTGGTAAGCTTGGTAGTAGCTGTAGTTGTACAAGTTGAACTCCGTCACTACTTCGATGGGTCTAGTGATTGACAGTGGTAGACATCGTATGCTTTACGCACTGAGTGAGAGATGTGAGGATGGTTGCTATGGATGATTTGTTTGCTATCATTATGACATGCACACCCCACCCCCGTATTCTTTACACTATTTATTATGGCACCTTAGAGTACTGTATGGTATGTGGTACTAACTCTTTGGTTGCAGGTCCAGGTTCAGGTATGGTTTAGTATACCTGTTATTGTTCTGTTTAGATGCTTATCGCTCATACCAGGCTTTATGTCTGACCCAGAGTTTTATGTCTCTTCTTATTACTCTGGGTGCTCACACGAGCAGACTAGAGACAGGTTAGCTGGTGATGCACGGGTAGGTGATCCGGAGACGAGCAGGAGGCTTCCACGTAATATATATATAGTATTCTCCCTGTGTTGTTGAAGATCACTGCTTGGGCATTGGTGGTGCATCTTCTACTTGAGCTTTCTTTTGTTTAGAGACAGTAAATTTGGAAAGTTGTATTCGGATTTCCGCTGCTCTGATGTTGATGTTGATTTTAGTTATCAGCTTATGCACTGTCTCACCTGTTTTATGTCAAGTATGTTATTATTATTATATTTTACTCCATTCGCTGTGAGACATTTTACAGGTTCTTGATCAGTTCGTTCCCTTCTCTCCTTTCTCCTGACGACCGTTCCGTGCTAGTCGGGCATGTGTACAGCGCACTTTCGGAGGAAATGCAGGCTGGTGCGGGGCAGGCCGTCACAATAATTTTTATGAATAGTAAGATAAAAATGTGATTTATATAATATTAACATCATGTTAAAAATGGGATTTTTACAATGTAAATATCGTATTAAAAATATAATTTTTAACATAAGCTGCGTGATACAGATTGCGATGGTACTGTCAGAAAACAAATCTAAATTCAAACCGTTCAGAGATAAGGACTGGCGGAGTGGATCCCCAAGGTGAGAACTTCTCACTTTTATTTTATTTTCTAGTTAAAATATATACTAGGATGCAAACGGTGCTTAGCAGCACCCAACACCCGTCGTCCACAGACCATGGATGACTTGTTTGTTTGATTGATGTGTTGTGAAAAACTGATTGTGTGTTGTGGAATGGAATAAAATATTTTGCAGTTAAAAATATAATTTTTAATGTGTATATGAATAAAATAAATATTCATAAACAAATCGGACGATTTGTTTTTGTACACACATTTGACTGATATTGATTAGGACGATAAATTTTACACATCACCCAACTGCACAAATAAAATTCATTATTTGTTGATTGAAACCTCACACGGGTATTGGGATGATATATGACATACACTAGTCCTAATAATTAACTGAATGTCGATTGTTTGATTGACATGCTGCTATAAGCGTTAAATATTTATATTTAATGCTTATGCAGTGTAGAACGCACTCTGGGTGATGGTTGATTGTTTATCGTTGTTGTTGTATAAATGTATTGTATGAAATCCATATAATCAAATTATATGGTAATTGACTGTGTTTGATTCCAGTTCAGAAAGAAGGAATATTTTAAAATAACGAATAATCTAAAATAATATTCAGTAATGGATCAAAATCTGATTTTGACGTCCGATTTGGGATGGACAAGAATATATATAAATATATAAACCGTGTTGATTAGATTAATGCCATTTTGACGTGAATGACATTTATATCGATTTTATTCATTTTTATAATGAATATCGAAAAGGAAATGATTTTAAAATATAGTGTTTTGAAAATATTATCATTTTTATATCGATGATATGGAATATTCAATTTTGATTAGAAATTGAATATGAAGCTGAAATCGTTTTGAAAACGAAGTTAAAATGATTTATAAAATAGGTTTTAAAATGGAAATCCACGAAATAATATATATATATATATATATATATATATTATATGTAATGGCCTGAATAGAATGCGCCGCGCCGCGGTAGTTCGTGAATTTCGACCATTGACTTCGAATGGACATTACGGGAGATCCAACTGTCGGATTCTCCTAAACCTAGAACCGTTGGGTTCGCATGGGAAAGAGATTTCTAACGAATACAAGAAATTAGAAATCTAATGGTTGGGTTTGGAATTATGTCCAAATCAAATTTGGAAAGGTTGCTATAAGTGCAGTTTGATGATCGTTTATGGAAATCGACGGTACGGGCCTTGATAAAATTGTTAAAAATATCAATAATTAGTGTAAAATCATAAGAAATGATTTGGAAAGAATTGGGATGAAAAATTCCATATTTGAAAAGATTAAAATATATTTTTTATCAAAATGAACTAGTTATGAACTAGAATTAGAAATCCAATATTTTTAAAATAAATAAATTGGGTTTGAATTGGTTTTAAAAATAACTAGAATTTCCAATATATGAATTGGAATGGATTTGAATCGAAATTATCCTCGGAATATTTCGATATTGGATTCCGTGATTATACGGATATTGTGGAGGAATTTGGAATATATATATATTGTTATTCCAATACGATATTTGTTGGTTTCAAAATTAGATATTAAATGTAAGCCGATATATTTTCTATTCAGAGCCTTGTATTTAATATCAAATTGGATTTTGGGTTGTCGTGAATGGTATCTTTAATAATATTGTTCTTAGACCCAATAGAATTAAGAAAATCAAAAACTAACTGGGGATTAATTTGTTGTATATGACGTAGTTGTATACACAATTATATCATTTTTGTTTGATGATAACAACCAAATAAATGTTATTTTAAATGTGTTTGTTACCATACTGTTCTATTTATACATCACAGATTGGAATATAATATTTATATTTAAATAGAATACGACTGTACAGACATTCATATATTCATACAGTATTTTATTTAAATTAAATATTATATTCAAACATTCAAACAGTACAACTATTTATAACTCCACTATTTACAATTCACTTGAATATGTTTGAATATTTCTGACATGACACATCACACATGAAATTGTAATATTAAAGGAATTCAAATTAAAATAGACAGACTGAATTAAACACAATAAAATAATATTTTATTTCAGTCAAATCTGTTTATTACAGATAATAGTACGATTTCATTCACGTCTATAATTGATTCATACACACAGTTTCCTCATACATCACTCATTACTCAATATATTTACATAGACACACACTGAAACTTTGTCTTCAGTCTTCTGAATCTTCACGTGCTCCAATCCAGTTCATCATCTTCATACCTGTCACATACAGAAGAATACACACAGTAGACTGCAATTTTTTTTTTAAATACAAATAAATAAAGATTTATTTCTAAACGTTATTTGCCTCAAAATTACGGTGTGTTTCTCATCATTTTTCTAGACTTGGTCTGATATGTAGGGAAAAGAAAACTTGTCAGGATGGCTGCATATACACACGTGTATATATATACACACGTGCATTGCCTCGCCAATCCAGTGTGCAACTGAGGAGTAGCCGCATGGACCTTCTCAACTCAGTGCAGCATGGTCAACATAGTCAATAACTCAAAGTGGTCGAGACAGCTCAACACAAATGGCCGAGCAAAGTTCAAATCAAAATGGCCAAGAACAAAGCAGAGCATGCAAATGAAAGTGATTAACATATTGATGCAGGTAGTGTTTCATGGTAATGCACATTTGGTTCAAGGCAAAACAGTTTTCACTTGCAACATGGCATGCATGTAGTTCAAAACTAAAGTCAACAAACATGTCATTGATTCAAGCTATTAGTTCAAGCATGTAAATGGTGCAACCCAAAATTCAAAGATGGTCAAAGCAATTGGATATGTAAGCCTAGTCAACAGCAAACCAAGTGGTGCAATTAAACAATTGCAAACAGCCATGGACAAGGTTTATTCTACATGCAAAATATTGATGCTACATAATAAATAAGTGTTGTACATACATATTCACTCATCATCACTTCAATCACAAGTCTGATCCAAAGAAGAAGTTCATGTCTGTTCAACAAGTACATGGCCAGAAACAATTCAAGAATGTGCAAGCCTGAATGACAAAACAGGCCAACCAAAAGCACCGAAATGATTCATGTGAGCAAGGGCACAACATCTAGGGTTCATGTGCAAACACACAACAATGTATATTGGAGCAGAAGTAAGACAAACATTGCAGCAGATTCAACTATGTTCATGGAAAAAGGCAAGTGTAAACAAGATAGCTCAAGTGGGTCAGGTTGAAAACAAGGCAGTGAACAACATGATGAAGTTTATGCAACGTTAAGATTCATTCATATATACATGTAGTCATGAATGGGTGAGTCTTTGTGCAACTCAGGTCAACAAACAATGGTGTGAAACAAGTCAGAGAAAATCATGCTACAAATCATCTCCAAGGTCGAAACAATATTCAAATGCCAGAACAAGTTATAAGCAACATACAAGATCCAAAATAACTCATGGCAGTATATACATGGCATTGACAAGTACATGGTGGCCAAGTTTTTTAATTCTTTTCAGCTTTACTGTAAATCAGCATGAATCAAAACAGAAATGATTCAATCAAATTCAAGGAGCCCCAAACATCTTATTCTCGGAATTTTATCAAACAAATAAAGGGTTCACACAACAAAGTTGACCACAAATATCAAGCAAGCTTTTAGAATGTTTGAAGATTTCAAATCTGTTAAATAAAAGGTCAAGGATTCTATAAACCCAAAGTACATGCATTATATACGAGTTAGGACTCAATCAAAATTCCAGAAAGTTAAAATTTTTCAATCTCAATCAAATTCCAGAAGTCACACTAATATAAAAACAGTATAGCCGAAGATTTCAAGCAAAATATTTTTGTATATACCACGACCAAATCAATATACGAAATCAGAGCAAATTTCAGATTTTTAATCCTATTTAAACACCATTCCTCATCGGCAGAAGAGCATCCAAGTTCAAGCACAATCAAAGAGAAATTCGAATTTAAAATCATACCCGAAAACAAAAATTACTTGGATCAGAATCAAGCTTCCTCAATTCAACCAGAGAAGATTGAAATCGGAAATCGAGGGACATCAGAGAGGAGAGCAGCTATCTTGAATTAGAGAATTGGAACACTAGATCATCATCACCACTTAAATTTCTGAAGGAAACCCTAGATTCAAATCCGCCACCGCCATTTTTTCAGAGAGTAACAAAGTGATCGGGGTCAAAGAAAAAATGGCTAGGGAAAACAAAGAAGGTCGGCCATGATTTTTAAGGGCTAGGGTTTAACTACTTAAAGGGTTTTAATTAAAACTAGGGTTTCTAATTGTTTTTAAATTTGTTTTTTATCGTTTGTCTTTTAATTCGTCTTTAGTTTCAAGTGGTAATCGGATTAAAGTTTTCTATTTTGTCTCTAAAACTAAGGAGATGAATTACGGGATTTGTAATTCGGGGAAATCTGGTTTTGGGGATAGAAACCAGTGCAGGGTTTTGAGCGTATGGTTAAGAATAGTTGGGAGCGAGTGTCGCGAGTTTACAGGGGATTGTAAGCGTAGAGATTGTTTTAACTCCTAGTAGAAACCTTGGGGAATGCAGCAGTAGGCAGGGTTTTGCCGAAGCTGGGTATATCTGTGTGTTATTTTTTTTCGCATTTATTCTGATTATTATCTGTGCTGTTGTTATTTAATTACTCTGCGAAAATCTGCGATAAACCCTATTCACCACCTCTAGGGTTAATTTAGATCCTACAAGTGGTACCAGAGCAGGTATTTTTTATTTTTTTAAACTCTAGAATCATGAATCTGTCTAATATCGCGTTTTATGAGGGTCAGTCCATAGCTAGGGCACCAATGTTTAATGGAACTGATTATGCATATTGGAAAGCTAGGATGAAAATTTATTTGAGTTCAGTCGATTATGATGTGTGGGATATTATTGAAACAGGTTATAGATCTCCCACTGTTATTGTTAGTGGTGTTGAAATTCTTAAATCAAAAGATAGGTGGGATGCTAATGATTAAAAATTATTTTCAACTAATGCCAAAGCGATGAATGCTTTAATCTGCGCTCTTGATAAAACAGAATTTAATCGAAATTCTCATTGTGAAACTGCACAGGAAATATGGCATACTTTGGAGGTTACACATGAAGGTACATCTCAAGTAAAGGAATCTCATCATGCTCTACTCAGCAACGAATATGAAAATTTATCTATGCAAAGAGACGAAGATATAAAAGAGATGTATGGACGCTTCTCGTCATTAGTCTACAATGCAAAAGCTCTTGGCAAAACCTATACCGAAGTGGAATTGATCAGAAAAATATTGAGAGTGCTACCAATGAATTTTGAAGCAAAAGTTACGACGATTCAAGAATCAAAAGATCTGAATAAAATAAGCATGGAGGAGTTGATTGGAAATCTCATCACTTACGAGATGGAGTTAAAAGTAAGAGAAGAAGGAAAGAATTCTGAATCAAAGAAAAAGTCGATCGCTCTAAATAATACTGTTGAAAGTGATGATGAAGGTTCTGCTGAAGAGCTAGCCATGATTTTGAGAAAGTGGGCCAAAGGAAATTACAAGCCACGAAAGAAGAATTCAAAAACCGACAAGTTCAAAAGTTCAAATAGTTCAAACGATGAAGTGTTTTGCTATAATTGCAAAAAACCCGGACATATCAAGCCGAATTGCCCACGGCTCAAAAATGAAAAGAAGAAGAAGTTCAGAAGAAAGAAGAAGGCTTTTGCTGCTACATGGGATGACGAGGAAGGAGAAGAAGTTTCTGAAAGAGATGAAGAGGAAGCTAACTTGTGTCTTATGACTCAATCTGATTCAGAAGGTAGTGAAGAGGATTCTAGTAAGGTATCGAATTTTACCTATAAAGAATTAACTTTAATGTGTCATGACCTCACAAAAACCGTTGATTCTATTAAACTAAAAGTTAAGAAATTGAAATCTGATAGGTCAAAACTAGTTCAAGAAAATAACAGTTTAGAAAGAAAACTCGAAAAAGTTAAGAATTCACCGTTTTCAGAATGCGAAAAATGTCAATTTTTGAGTAATGATCCGTTGAAATTCAAAACTGATTTTGAATTACTCAAAAGTGAAAACGTGAATTTGAAAAATGAAAATCGTGATTTTGAGAAGGAAATTAAAAACCTTAGAGAATCTGAAAAACTTGATTTTGAAAAGAAAAAACAATTTGAAATTGAAATTTCTAAGTCCAATGCTAAATCAAAGCACTTGAAAACGAAATTCTGGTTCTGAAACAAACTGATGCTGAAAAGAGGAAAATCGCTATTAATCATTGTTCAAATTTAATGAAAGAAAATAGTGATCTTAAATTTAAAATTCAACGACTTGAGTCAACTTTGACTAAATTTTCTAAAGGAGAGAAATCGTTGAATATGTTGTTAAAAAACGAATTTTTTGTTCAGAATAGAAAGGGACTTGGCTTTGGATCTGATCAAGTCGAAAAAAAATTCTAATGATTCTTTAAATAGTTTTGAAAACAATCAATTTGAAATTTTGAAATCTAATAATTTCAAAGGGTTTTTAAATCATAAACGAGATAATAACTCGTTTAAAAACAATTCATTTAAACAGGTTTGGATTCCAAGAAATAACAAAATGTTTTTGAATAAATCTAAACGAATTTGGGTTCCAAAGGGTACTGTAGTGGATAGTAATGGATTGTTATATAAACGGGTTTGGGTACCAAAACGTGTAAACGAAGATAAGAGTGGTAAAACAATTTTTGTTAGACCACTCGATTCTATAAACATTTAGGTACCGTGAGAGGCTAAGGAACAACTGTGCTTAAGTGAGATAAAATTCAAATTGATTCATATATCGAATTATTTGGAGTTCCTTAGCCATAGATTCAGAGTTGGAGATTCATTGGATCACATCGATTACGGTAAGTCGGGTATGATCTCTAAACTCGTATTTTTATTTCAATTCCTTTTTAGTTTATTTTCTTTTTTTTAGTTTTTATTTCTTTTATTTTCTTTAATTTTTTACTTGGCTAATTTTGAAATCATTTGTTACTGGTTGATGAATTTCTCGGATTATACAGAATTTTTTTCTCAAGTGATTTCAAATAATTATCTTCAGATTTGATCGTTGAATATTTCTTGTGCTTGTCTAAGAATTCACTGAAAATGTCACTTGTGATTCTCGCTTTGAAAATGTTCTTGTGCTGCTCTGATAAGTAAATTGATTTGATTCGTTTGAATATCTTAGTGACTGGATGATGTGTAGAAAAATCAGTGATTAAATATCTTTAAATTCCATAAACAATTTGAATTAAATACATAAGTGATTTTAAAATTGTCTAGCAGCAATCAACATTAGAAATATTAGATAATTTCATATTCTACTGATTGATTTTTGAAACTAATTTTCAAACTTCTATTGATATTTTCAAAAACTTCTCTTGGAATTTATATTTTCAATTTTAAAATTATTTTTGATTATTTATTCAAAAATTGAAATTATTGATAGATTTGAACCATTGTGTGACCTATCAAAATTATTAATAGATTTATGAACTTGTGATGGGTTGTGACTATGGTATAATTCATAACTAGAGGAGGTGTTATTTTAAATCTCATGATGATTGGACAGATTTTATAATATCTTTTAATTAGAGCTTATTTCATGACCATCTTCTATATCTACCATATTTCAGTCATTATTATGGTTTTATTTAATTTGGGGAGTTTTAATTACCTGTGGAATTAAAAATAAAATAAAAATAATTAACTAAATAATTTATCCTTGGTATTCGCTTCAATTTAAAAGTCCTCGCGGTTATGCGTGGGTGAATTACCTTAATTTCTATGTGCTTCCATTCTCACTTAAAAGACCTTTGGGTTGTGCATGGATGGAACTCATTAGAGAGGATAAAGTTAAGTTACTACTAATCCCATTTAAAAGACCTTTGGGATATGCGTGGTTAGCAAATGCTTAACACATTTTTGAGCATATTTAAAATCTTCAAAAGTCGTATTCAAATATTCAATTTTTATTGAACTCTCCTCATTCTATAAATCCATCGTAAATCCATTCGTTTCGAAAATGAAATTAGCTTCTGATTTAAAGATTATTATGATTTTTGTTTGATTAAATGGGATTTGCGATATATATTCTCTCTCATAATTTGAATTTATATTTATGGTCTAAATTAGTCACTATTTCGATCTCTATTATCCTTTTGATGATAACAAAAGGGGGGAGAATGATCAAGATTTTGATTGACGAGTATTTAATTCAAAAATATTTTAAGATTGGAAATTAAATATCTAGAGGGAGAATGGTCAATCGGATTTCATCATTTATATTTTTCCACATATATAGGGGGAGTTCAGTTGTAGGGGGAGCTAATAAATAGGGGGAGTTCAATATTCACTGTCAAACACATTTATTGTGCTCAAAATCTTATATTTGTTTGTCATCATCAAAAGGGGGAGATTGTTGTATATGACATAGTTGTATACACAAGTATATGATTTTTGTTTGATGATAACAACCAAATAAATGTTATTTTAAATGTGTTTGTTACCGTACTGTTCTATTTATACATCACAGATAGGAATATAATATTTATATTTAAATAGAATACAACTGTACAGACATTCATATATTCATACAGTATTTTATTTAAATTAAATATTATATTCAAACATTCAAACAGTACAACTATTTATAACTCCACTATTTACAATTCACTTGAATATGTTTGAATATTTCTGACATGACACATCACACATGAAATTGTAATATTAAAGGAATTCAAATTAAAATAGACAGACTGAATTAAACACAATAAAAAAATATTTTATTTCAATCAAATCCGTTTATTACAAATAACAGTACAATTTCATTCAGGTCTATAATTGATTTCATACATACAATTTCCTCATACACCACTCAGTACTCAATATATTTACATATACACACGCAGACACTTTGTCTTCAGTCTTCTGAATCTTCACGTGGTCTAATCCAGTTGATCATCTGCATACCTGTCACATACCGAAGAACACACACAGTAGATTGCAAAAAAAAAATACAAGCAGATAAAGATTTATTTTTAAATTTTATTTGCCTCAGAATTACGCTGTGTTTCTTATCATTTTTCTAGACTTGGTCTGATATACAAGGACAAGAAAACTTGTCTGGATGGCTACATATATACACATGTATATATATACATGTGTGCACTGCCTCGCCAATCCAGTGTGCAACTGAGGAGTAGCCGCGTGGACCTTCTCAACTTAGTGCAGCATGGTCAACATAGTCAACAACTCAAAGTGGTCGAGAAATCTCAACACAAATGGCTGAGCAAAGATCAAATAAAAATGGCCAAGGACAAAGCAGAGCATGCAAATGAAAGTGATAACATATTGATGCAGGTGGTGTTTCATGGTAATGCACATTTGGGTCCAGGCAAAATAGTTTTCACTTGCAACAGGACATGCATGTAGTTCAAAACTAAAGTCAACAAACATGTCATTGATTCAAGCTATTAGTTCAAGCATGTAAATGGTGCAACCCAAAATTCAAAGATGGTCAAAGCAATTGGATATGTAAGCATAGTCAACAGCAAACCAAGTAGTGCAATAAAACAATTGCAAACAACCATGGACAAGGTTATATTCTACATGCAAAATATTGATGCTACATAATATGTAAGTGTTGTCACTTCAATCACAAGTCTGGTCCAAAGAAGAAGTTCATGTCTGTTCAGCAAGTACATGGCCAAAAACAATTCAAGAATGTGCAAGCGTGAATGACAAAACAAGCCAACCAAAAGCACCGAAATGATTCATGTGAACAAGGGAACAACATCTAGGGTTCATGGTGCAAACACACAACAATGTATATTGGAGAAGAAGCAAGATAAACATTGCAGCATATTCAACTATGTTCATGGACAAAGGCAAGTGTAGACAAGATAGCTCAAGTGGGTCAGGTTGAAAACAAGGCAGTGAACAGCATGATGAAGTTTATGCAACATTAAGATTCATTCATATATACATGTAGTGATGAATGGGTGAGTCCATGTGCAACTCAGGTCAACAAATAATGGTGTGAAACAAGTCAGAGAAAATCATGCTATAAATCAGCTCCAAGGTTGAAACAATATTCAAATGCTAGAACAAGTTATGAGTAACATACAGGATCCAAAATAACTCATGGCAATATATACATGGCATTAAAAAGGACATGGTAGCCAAGTTAATTCTTTTCAGCTTTAATCTAAATCAGCATGAATCAAAACAGAAATGATTCAATCAAATTCAAGGAGCCACAAACATCTTGTTCTCGGAATTTTATCAAATAAAGAAAGGGTTCACGCAACAAAGTTGACCACAAATATCAAGCAAGCTTTTAGAATGTTTGAAGATTTCAAATCTGTTAAATAAACAGTTAAGGATTCTATGAATCCAAAGTACATGGATTATATACGAGTTAGGACTCAATCAAAGTTCCAGAAAGTTTGATTTTTTCAATCTCAATCAAATTCCAGAAGTCACACGAATATAAAAACAGTATAGCCAAAAATTTCAAGAAAAATATTTCCGTATATACCACGACCAAATAAGTATACGAAATCAGAGCAAATTTCGGATTTTTAATCCTATTTAAACACCAATCCTCATCGGCAGAAGAGCATTCAAGTTCAAGCACAATCAAAGAGAAATTCAAATTTAAAATCATACCCGAAAACAGAAATTACTTTGATCGGAATCAAGCTTCTTCAATTCAACTAGAGAAGATTGAAATCGGAAATCGAAGGACATCAGAGAGGAAAGCAGCTATCTTGAATCAGAGAATTGGAACCCTAGATCGTCATCGCCACTTAAATTTCTGAAGGAGACACTAGATTCAAAGCCGCCGTCACCATTTTTTCAGAGAGTAACAAAGTGATCGGGGTCAAAGAAAAAATGGCTAGGGAAAACAAAGAAGGCCGACCAAGATTTTTAAGGGCTAGGGTTTAACTACTTAAAGGGTTTTAATTAAAACTAGGGTTTCTAATTGTTTTTATGTTTCCTTTTTATCGTTTGTCTTTTAATTCGTCTTTAGTTTCAAGTTGTAATCAGATTAAAGTTTTCTAGTTTGTCTATAAAACTAGGGAGACGAACTACGGGATTTGTAATTCGGGGAAATCTGGTTTCGGGGATAGAAACCAGTGCAGGGTTTTCAGCATAGGGTTAAGAACAGTTGGGAGCGATTGTCGCGAGTTTACATGGGATTGTAAGCGTAGAGATTGTTTTAACTCCTAGTAGAAACCTTGGGGAATGCAGCAGTAGGCAGGGTTTTGCCGAAGCTGGGTATATATGTGTGTTATTTATTTTCCGCATTTATTCTGATTATTATTTATGCTGTTGTTATTTAATTACTCTGCGAAAATCTACGATAAACCCTATTCCCCCCTCTAGGGTTAATTTAGATCCTACATAATTAAGTTGAATGGTTTCCTGGGTATTGATATGATGTTGGTTTCGGCCTTCGGGGTTAATACTTAGGGAAATGTTCGCTTGCTAATTTATGGTTAGAGGCTGATGGAATGGAATGAGATTTTGGGTTTGTCGTGAATGGTGTCTTCATTAACATTGTTCTTGAACCCAGTTGAGAAAAGATTAAATATTTTATATTTAGATTTAATGAAGTATACCAATTAATTGATATTTAATTGGAATGGAATTGAAATTGGTCTTTGGGTTTATCGTAACAGTGTTTTAAATAACACTTGTTCTTTAACCCGATTAACAATGGAATAAGATTTTGGGTTGTCGTGAATGGTATCTTTAATAATACTGTTCTTAGACCCAATAGAGTTAAGAAAAATAAAAAGTAACTGGAGATTAGTTAAGTTGAATGGTTTCCTGGGTATTGATCTGACGTTGGTTTCGGCCTTCAGGATTAATACTTAGGGAATTGTTCACTTGCTAATTTACGGTTAGAGGCTGATGGAATGGAATGAGATTTTGGGTTAGTCGTGAATGGTGTCTTCATTAACATTGTTCTTGAACCCAGTTGAGAAAAGGTTAACTCTTTTATTTAGATTTAATGAAGTATACCGATTAATTGATATTTAATTGGAATGGAATTGAAATTGGTCTTTGGGTTTATCGTGAACAGTGTTTTAAATAACACTTGTTCTTTAACCTGATTAACAATGGAATAAGATTTTGGGTTGTCGTGAATGGTATCATTAATAATACTATTCTTAGACCCAATGGAGTTAAGAAAATCAGAAACTAACTGGAGATTAGTTAAGTTGAATGGTTTCCTAGGTATTGATTTGATGTTGGTTTTGGCTATCGGGGTTAATACTTAGGGAATTGTTCACTAGCTAATTTACGGTTAAAGGCTGATGGAATGGAATGTGATTTTGGGTTTATCGCGATCCGTGTTTTAAATGAAATTGGTTCTTTAACCCAGTTAAAGACAGGATATGATTTCCCAAGTTAAACAATCATTAATATTGATTTTTGGGAAGATTAAAACCAAGTGGAGTTTTAATGCATCTTTAATTAGATTGAAATGATGTCCAAAGGAAGATTAAAGAATAAATTTAAAGAATTTATCTTTGATAAAATTCATGGGAACCTTTTCCAAAGTATAAGAATATTTGAATAAAGGGATATTCTGGATTGGAATGAGGCGTATGTTGTGTTTTTATAGCACTTGTTTATTATATACGTGAGTTATTCAGAAAGACCGGGTTTATCCCATTCTGAATAACTGATTCAACGATATTCGAGGATGAAGACGGTGGTTGAAGCCAGAGGTATTCACATCGTTTGGATGATTACTGATGTCTTGATTTAGGCTGTACACCCAAGACGAGGTAATAAGTGGTGATCGTCCGGACGTACTTGGAGATCGACGGATATGCGAGGGCCTCTCTCTTGTATTGGACATATGGGGGAGGAATAAGGTGTCTCGATTTCATTCATACCCAGAATGAACTTGTAAATGGATGTGTGTCTGACATTGGATTTTATTCTGTGTTGATTGATTACGTTTTAAGCCGGATTTCTGTGAAACAAGAAACGTGTGGAGCTGGTGGAGAATATCTTTCTAGTGGAAGAGAAAAATTGGGATTTTGTCATGTAGATTTTGAGATATGTCCAAATCAAATTTTAGAAAAGTCGCTGTGGAATTCCTTTATAATTTATTAAGGAATTATTTATATTTTAAAAAGGGATTTCAATATAAATCGAATATCGGGTTGACCAAGAAGTGAATATAAAGTTAAAAATTCATATCGGAATATTCTAGAGCTGTATGGTATTCCATTGTGAATATATACGATACTATTTATTTATAAATATTTAATTTAATTATAGTTAAATATATTTATATATTTAAATGGGTTATTTAGGGCTTTAAAAATAGCCACTTTTGCAAATGAAGTCGGAATTCGACGAAACTAACTTTGTTGGATCCGCAATGTCAAATAGTTGTTTGATTTCCAGTTTCGTGATTTTTAGAGTCACTGTGTGGTCGTACCGATTTTTAGAGTGAAAAACAGTTAGTATTTCGATGGTTAAAAATACGCTGTGTGAGCAAACGGAGTCGGAATTCGACGAAACCAGTTTCATTGGAACCATAATTTCGAACTCTAGCAGTATGTCCAGTTTGGTGATTTTTGGGTATCGTATGTGATCACAGGAATTTTAGAGGACGAATACAAATAACAATTGCTTAAAAAAATATCCAATAAAATAATAATATAAACTTCCTATAAATACCCTTACAACTATTCTAACCCTAATTAAATCCTTCCACAGTCAAACAATGCACCTCCACTGCTGGAAATTTTAAACAGCAAGAATCCTCATTTTTAAAGATTTTTAGAAAATCATACAATGTTTTATAAATCATGAAACCCTCGTCTTTGGATTCCTGGTGGAAATCCCTTCGATCCGGTATGTATAATGCGGCGTTCGAAACTGTTTTGTCGAAGTCGGAGGTTACAGTCGAACTAGGGTTGGGGATTTGAGGGAAGTAGGATCATCGATTACCAAATCTAATGTTGGATTCGGGAAGATGAGGCGCACCTGTCAGCTTGGTTGGGTGAAATTCCGACACAGTTGGTGTCAATACTTCTCATGTAGTAGCAACCGTGGTTTCCAGAACACGGTGAGAAAGGAGCGTTCGAACTTGGTGTGGAGGGGGTGTATTCGAAGAGGACTGGAAGGAGATCTGTACGGGAGTGCTCGTTGGAATTTTCGTTGAGGAAAGTGGTGGAGAAGGATATGCGTGAATGGCTATTGAAGGAGCACGTCACGACAATGTATTTGGGGGAGAAATAGGTCCAAGAGGGGTGGGCTTTTGAAATAGATGATGGGCCAGAGGGATCGTGGGGACGGTGGCTACACGATGAAACTGACTGGAAGTCTATCCGAGCTCATTTCAATTTATAGCGAAATAAACTGTTCGTCTGAATCAAATCAAGCGATGGTTATCGCTATTAACGATGATCCTCCAATGTGAGTAAATCTCACTATCTCTGAACAGTTTATAATTTCATGTTGTATTTTTAGAACTGTTAAATATTGGCTGATTGACTGTGTGTTGACTGTTTGATTGAACTGCTAGTCAGTTAGTTGAATTTCTATATTGTTTCTGTTTAACAGAATGTATCATATGGAATTGAAAGTAATGTTGATTTTATTGTGTAACATCTGTGGATGTAAGGAAATAGGTTGGAGGAATCCGACTGGATTCCTCAACATTTATTTTACTGTTTTTCATATATTGTGATATATGATGTGTTATATAATCTGTTATGGATTATGTGTGTTGGAATGATATTGATCCTTGTTATTCGATATTTTAAATATCATAAAAGACCCTCGGATGTAAAAAGAATTTATTTCAATGTATATTGAAATAAAGGGATTTTATAAAATCAATAGATTTTATAAAAGGAAATATTTCGAAAGTAAATAAAAGGAAAAATGTTTATAAAATGAATAGAGTTTTATAAAAGGAAAAAATGTTGATAAAACGAATAGAATTAAAAAAGGGAAATCATTTGTAAAGTGAAGAACCGTTACTAAAAGTAAATCTTTATAAATGAATAGTTTAATCGAGTTAAAAGAAGTTAATCGATGTTAGTTTAATCGAGTTAAAAGGAGTTAATCGATGTTAGTTTAATCGAGTTAAAAGGAGTTAATCGATGTTAGTTTAATCGATTAGAGTTAAAGCAAATGAGTTAATCGAATATATAGTTTATTCGAATAGAATAAAGGAGTTAATCGATGTTAGTTTAATCGAGTTAAAAGGAGTTAATCGATGTTAGTTTAATCGATTAGAGTTAAAGCAAATGAGTTAATCGAATATATAGTTTATTCGAATAGAATAAAGGAGTTAATCGATGTTAGTTTAATCGATTAGAGTTAAAGCAAATGAGTTAATCGAATATATAGTTTATTCGAATAGAATAAAGGAGTTAATCGATGTTAGTTTAATCGAGTTAAAAGGAGTTAATCGATGTTAGTTTAATCGATTAGAGTTAAAGCAAATGAGTTAATCGAATATATAGTTTATTCGAATAGAATAAAGGAGTTAATCAATGTTAGTTTAATCGATTAGAGTTAAAGCAAAGGAGTTAATCGAATATATAGTTTATTCAAATAGAATAAAGGAGTTAATCGGATATAGTTTATTCGAATAGAGTAAAAGGAGTTAATCGAATATATAGTTTATTCAAATAGAATTAAAAGAGTTATCAAATATAGTTTATTCGATAGGAGTTAAGTGAATAGAGTTAAAGTTAAATCAATAGAGTTAAGTGAATAGAATAAATTGAATAAAGTTATGAATATACCTTATCGAAGGAAAGAATAATCGAATAGAAAGATTTGAAAGAGAGTTACGTAAGGAAGTTTGTTAAAGAATTAGAAGGGTGAACTTTGTCTATTTCAAGGTTAGGAACGTTGTTCCGTTAAGGTCTGAGAGGTAGTATTACCCCAACTTGATTGACTTTATTTTTAACTAAGGAATGGTTAAGGTTCGATAGTAAAGGACGGTTAAGTGAATTTAGTAATTAAAGGAAATGGTTTGAGTTGGCATAGCGATGTTTTATCTAAACATCTGCTTAATCCAAACGTAGGAGTTTTGGAAATGTTTTCCAAACATGAATCAGAAATGTTTTCTAATATAGAAAACAAGAAATGGAAATGTTTTCCAATGTTAATAACTTATATTTTCTAAATAGGGAAAATAAGGAATATATATATATATATATATGTTTGATGATTGATTGATATAATTTCCATCTGGAAATAACATCGTTGTTTGCATACCTGTTTTTCTTCGATAGTTAAATCACAGACTATCGAAGTTTTGACCATTTTAACGTTGTTAATATGGAGAGACCTGTTGGATTATTATCCAAAGAACCACTCTGTATTGGCATAAGCATTGCGAATCATATATTCCAAAGGAAATTGAAGACGGAGTTATGCAAGGGCTATCCTGTATACTGAATAGTGCCTTCGGTTCATCCTATTCCTGGATGACTTGTATGGATGGATGTCTGACAGAGTATTTCCAGACGATCACATATATTGATTTCTCCAACCGTACCAAGAGTGGAAGCGGAGAAGGAAACTTCTTTTAGATAACACATAATGTATGGTTGAGAACATCAATCGGTGATTTGATGGATTTGACGATGTGGCATTCAAAGTGAAACTGGTGTGATGATAAGGCGTAGCTTCTAGCCTCACATCCGGTAAATGAAAGAAATCGGGCAGGCATCATGGCTAAGTCGGTCGCACCGAAGTAGGGTGTGTAATCACCTGATCTAGAGTTTCATTTACTTCTAAAAATCTATTGTTGATGCTGTCCCATTCGGGAAATGGTTCCTGATCCCAACCGTTGGTGATATACATTCGATGCACTCAAGCGAAATGAGTGGTCAGTCATGTGTGGCCGGGTTGCAAGATGTTCTTGTTGAACCCAGTGTATTCCTTTCTAGAGGTACATTAGCGAAAGGTGGTTCCATACCTTGTCATAGTTGGAAATCCATTACCCAATGCGTGCTTGCGGTTTTGATTGTATACTATATATGTAGAACGTGAGATGAAAGCATTTCTGCTAGATGATTATTATATTGTGTTGATAGACATTATTATAATATCAAAAGGTTTTTGATATAAAGATATTTTGGATTCTCATAAGGGAAAAACCCGTTCCGTTATACGGCGTGGTCTTATGAGATATCAATTAATTGTTTGAACTGTTTTAAACTGTTTTACTCATACCAGTCCCATGACTGACTCGGAGTTTATTTGTTTGTTTTCCTAAACTCTTGGGTGCCTAAATTTGTACGGGCAGTCAAGTAGTCAGGATTTACAGATATACTGGAAGAGCTTGGAGCAGGAGGCTTCAGGATTATATAGCTATAGTTATTTCCACTGTGTTGTAAGTGTTGTACTTTGATAATGATATGTATATTCCAGTACAGATTTGTATTTCAATGTTATGATATGAAATATATTTATTCGTTCCGCTGTGAGATTCGTGTTACTCTGATATTGTGTTCTTCTTCTTCTTCTATTCTATGTTTCTATCTTATTTATCCTCACCCTCTAATTTCTTTCATTTATGACTGGTACTTTTCGACGTTTGGTTAGTCATCATTGAGTTTATGACGATAACTAAAGTTGAAAAAAACCCGGGTCATTACAATGTGGATGTTGCATATGTTGCTCATTACTTGATGGATAGCGAGGTGCCTCTTTTATATCAGTCGATCCGGGGCTGATGGAGTTATTTGGCTGATTTTCACCCCTTAGGGCGGGGAAACGCATGCTCAGGAATTATTAATTCTCCATTGCACTTAGTGTGGACCGACCCTAATGTTGCCTAGGTACAGTTGCGGCTGAGTCCTGAGGCTTAGGCTAGAGAGTCTCGAAATGGTAGGATTGCGCCTTACCTTGGTTCATGATGGAAATCCAACTTCCAATACGTGACATTTGCGGTTTTGATTATAGAGCCTAGTATTGGCTACATGATATATGGTACCCATGCTATCTAGGATTGATACATTTATATTTGAAATTGTTTTATGCACTATGCACTTACAGTAGTATCAAATGATTTGATTTAACGTAACAAGCATGTTTGGCTATTATAAGGGAAAACCCTATCCCCCAGCTTGCGTTGCATTGTGTGATAGGACCTGAGTCTTATACTAGCTTCATTTTTCCAAAAAGCATTGCGCTGTTCTGTTATATGCACTGGTATTCTTGGAAGGAAACCCGTTCCGTGTTATACGGCGTGGTCCCTTGATATATCTAATTTAAAGTAAAGTTTTAAATAAATGTTTTAGTTCTCACACCAGTCACATGACTGACCTGGAGTTTATTGTTTTAACCTAAATTCTGGGTGCCCCTATTTTCCACACGGGCAGCTTGTAGTTTTGGTTTTGCAGATTTATATTCACAGGATCCTGGTTTACAGCTGGAATGATATTCGAAAAGCTCTGTATCCATATATTCTTTTCAGTTGTGTTTTGTATTATTTTCCACTGCATTGTAACTTGTAAATCCCCTGATATTTGGTAAATGTGTAATGTTAATTCATACTCTGTATATTCTTGTATTCTGATGAAATTGTTGTAATAAGCAATGATGTTCTTCTGTTTGTGTTCTGATTCACCTTGTCCTCAAAGCAATCCGGGCTTTCCTTCACAGGGAAGTTCAGGTCGTTTCAGGTGGTATCATAGCTTTGGTTTACAGATGTAAAACCCCGATTTTTTTGAGAATATTAAAATTAACAAATTCAAGAACACTTAATTTTTAGAAGAAGAATTAAGTGAAATGGGTTGCGCTATTACGTTCGTCTCAAAATTTTGGTCAAGAAAGACATTTGGTTTGTATAAAACGGATACCTTATGAAGAAGTTATTAAGCCTTGAAGTTTGTATGCATATGAGAAAAATATATATAGATATATATAAAAAAAATGCAAAAAGGTTCAAAACAGCGAATCGGGAGGGGGAATAACTGATCCGACCCATTTTTGAGGTCGACCCGAGCCTCGCTGGGACGATTAGGGGTTGATTCAGGGTGTTTGGCTGTCAATCCGTGGGCCGATTCGCTCTAAGGCAGATGTGGCATCAGATTGGTTCTGATGAACTCCTTGCTGAGTCATTAGGGTTGATGTTGCTATTCTATCTTGTCTGAATGGCTTTGATTTGCTCTAGGTTAATCCGACGGTTCCTATTAAATCAAACTTCTATATAAGCAACCTAATACCTCAACCCTAAATCATATTAAAAATCAAACCAAGAGCCGTCATGCTGCCATTGGACAACCTCGAGTAGCCGCCGTTCAACTTGAAGCAAATTAAAAGAGACAAACCAAATGAAATAAAAATTAAACCAAAACAATGATTGTCTACATCACAGGCGAGCATTTCAACTTTAGAATACAGATTCCAGAAATCAAGATTGTCTTTTGTAAGTGTAGTTATCTTTTAGATGTAAATAAATTTAAGACGTGATTTGATATAAAGTGAAAAATAGAATTATACCATGTTGTATAATATTGACGATGCTAATTCATGTTTGTTTCTTGTGATGATTTTATCATGAGTTGTCTTGGAATGTTTGTGGCTTATTGGACTTGGTGTTGGATCTATTAAAGATTGAGAATGAAACTATCAATATCATATGCAAGTTATATGTTTCATGTTAAGATCTACATATATATGTTTATATGATTAATGCAAGTTGTATGCATTATGTCGGATCCAAGTCAAGATCTACATATATATATTCATATGCTTCATGCTAGATCCATATGCCTATATATATGTTCATATGTTCATATGCAAGTTACAAGTTTTATGTTGGATCCATGTCAAGATTTATCTAGGTTCATATGATTAATGAAAGTTATTTGTTTTATGATAGATCCAAGTCACGATCTAATTATACATATGTTTATATGCAAGTTACATGTTAGATCCAAAACTAGATCTATATTTATATGCATGTTTGTAAAGTGGACTTATGCAAGTTCACCTTGTTAGATCTAGTTCACACCTATATGTTAATGTTAAAATTATACATGCCTTGGGATTGGACATGTCATGATTATGTCATATGCTAGTTTATAATTGAGGTTATGTTCACACATGCCTAGATCTACATATTAACATGTTTTAGGCTTATGATTATCTAAGTCTAAATTATATGCAAGTTCATGTGATATGTTAAATTGTATGATTAAAGTTTTATGCAAAATTTAGATGTTTGGTTGAATCTATATTATGCATGTTCCCTTCTTTACCTCTTGTTTATAAATTGGGCTAATATGCGGGCCCAGTGACTTTATGTGATTAATACGAACGAACAAACGGGGGTAACGTTGGGATAGTTATTAAATCAAAACATGTTAATAATGTAGGTGATCCCAAAACCATGTAAATGGTTAAGGCCATGAATGGTATAATTTATACTATTAGTCTTCAACGTAATTAAAATATGTGACATGTAACACTTGTAGAAAATTCACATATATAAAATGTAAAAGATGAAAATGCCTAACCCGAAGTTAGACTGAGTTGTGGTGTAAACCTACCTGGAACCTACCGGCACATCCAGTAACCACAACAATACATGTCTAATGTGAGAGGTTAGTGCATCAAGCCCAGAAAGACCCGAGGTTAGACTGAGTTGTGGCGTAAAAATGCCCGGAACCGACCGACACATCCAATAACCACAACAATACCTATCTAATGTGAGTGGTTGGTGCTTTAATTAATTAATTAATTAATTAAAGCTCATGAACAATCAAGCTAGAAATGGTGAGGTTAAGTAATTAAGGGAACACTTAACCAACTTAACATGTTAACTAGACAAGATTGATACGGGTTAAGTCAAACCAAGGACACTTAACCAATTTAGCATGTTGACTAGAAAAACCCTAGTAACGGGGACCCGTTTCAGCAGTAACCCACATGGATGTATCAAGGTACCCTGAACTAGGCAGGGTGGGGCACGATTACTGGGCTGAATATAAGCGGTCAAAAGGGCGACGGTTAGGTGCGTCAGTGTAGGATCCGACGAAGTACGGACGTGCACGGGCTTCGGAGTGGAAAACGAAGGCACTGGGCACCAGGCGTACACTTGTGGATCTTTGAATCATGTGAGGGTTGACATTATAGGACTAGATACACCCTATACTGGAACCAGCACAAGTACTTAAAAATCACATGGGTTTGCATGACACCGGGAATACATGAATGCGAGTAGGAGCCGATCAATACATGAATGGGATCACTTTATCATGAACATACATTGCTAGTTAAACAACTCTTAGTGGGTGCAGAGAAGTAAAAGTGGGTGTGATAGCCAAATCTAGTTAAATCTTACTTTACCTCGTTTTAGGACTACCCTATCCTTGTGGTATCATTCTAAGTTCAGTTTATTCATGTCATAGGCTTTTACTTGTTTACATGCTATTAAATAACTGGGCTTACCAGACTTATGTATGATCCATTTTCCTTTCGCTTCTTTTCTTCCATCCCCCCCCCCCCCCGGTCCGCAGGGAGGAAACACTTTCCTTTTTGAGCTATGGCTATGGTCAAGCACTTACTGGGGATTTATGTCATTTTATTTTCAGTATTGCTTCTTTATGTTTTCAAGACAGATTAAAAGTTGTAATAATTTGGAAGATTGAAACAGTTGTTGAATTGTTGTGTTGAACAAGTATTTATGAAATAATATTGATTTTTTTCCACTGCATAAATTTTCTGTCTTATAATTTATTAGTATCTTGTACCTTAAAATGCTCCGTCGAAGTTAAGGCATTCCCTTTCAGAGTGACCTTAACGGAGGTGGGGTGTTACACTTGGTATCAAAGCTAAAGGTTACCAGATCGGATAAAATTTTTGAAACTATTTTTCAAAAAGAAGTCATAAAGAAGCATTTTCAAGAAAAAGTGTTGATTTAAAAAAGCATAATCCCCAAAGCCATATGCACTATCTTTCTGTAACGACCCGAAAAAAGTCGATCTTGGTTATCCGATATACAACACGTATCGAACATCCAAGGATCGAAAATAACTGAATAGTTAAGGAAAGAAGTTAGAGGGTGAGGAAAGATAAGATAGAACTAATAGAATAGAAGAAGAAGAAGAAGAACATCATCAGAGTAAACATGAATCTCACAGCAGAACGAATAAAATATAACATAACTTTCGAAATACAAACAGTTATATATACAATAGCACTTATCAGAGTACAACACTTACAACACATCGGGAATAATAATAGCTATAGAATCCTGAAGCCTCCTGATCCAAGCTCTCCAAGTACATCTGTAAAATCCCGACTACTTGACTGCCCGTACAAATTTAGGCACCCAAGAGTTTAGGTAGAACAAACAAAATAAACTCTGGGTCAGTCATGGGACTGGTATGAGTAAAACAGTTTAAAAACAATTTGAACAAGTAAACGATATCTCATAAAACCACGCCATATAATGGAACGGGTTTTTCCCTTATGAGAATCCAAAATATCTTTATATCAAAAACCTTTTGATATTATAATAATGTCTATCAACCACAATATAATAATCATTTAGCAGAAACGCTTTCATCTCATGTTCTACATATATAGTATACAATCAAAACCGCAAGCACATATTGGGTAATGGATTTCCAACTATGAAAAGGTATGGAACCACCTTCCGATCAGTGTACTCTATGAACGATACACTGGAGTTCAACAAGAACATCTTGCAACTCAGCCACACATGACCGACCACTCATTTCGCTTGAGTGTATCGAATGTATATCACCAACGGTTGGGATCAGCAACCGTTCCCGTATATATATATATATATATATATATATATATATATATATATATATACACACATGGGACAGCATTGATAGATTTAAGAAGCAAACGAATATTCTCTAGATAGGTGATTATACACCCTACTTCGGTGCGACCGACTTAGCCATGCTGCCTGCCCGATTTTTGTCATTTACCGGATGTGAGGCTAGAAGCTACGCTTATCTTTTCACATACCACATCTTCATTCACTTAGAATGTCACATTGTCATACCCTTTAAATCACAAATTGATTTCCCCAAAAATACCACGGGTATAAGCTAAGAGAAACGAATTCCTCCGCAACCAACGTAAATACATTTGAAACGATCAACTTACGTGATCTACCAGATATACTCTGTCAGACCTTCGTCCATACAAGTTGTCCTGGGACTGGACAAACCGAAGGCACTATTCAGTACATCCATCTTAGGCACTGTTATCTAAGACTTGTACAATAGCCCTTGCACTAACTCCGTCTTCAATTATCTTTGGCATATATGATTCGCAACGCTTATGCTAATACAGAGTGGTTCTTTGGATAATAATCCAACCGGTCTCCCCATATTAACAACGTAAGATGGTCAAAAACTTCGATAGTCGGTGAGTTAGCTATCAAAGAAAAATACGTGTGCAAACAACGATATTATTTCCAAATGGAAATTCTATCAATCGATCATCAATCATATATATATATATATATATATATACTCATATTTCCTTATTTTCTATGTTTAGAAAATATACGTTAACACTGGAAAACATTTCCATAACTTATCTACGTATCCCTATTCTTCTACAACTATCAGTCTCTGATTGTAAACTAGTATAAGAATAATTCCCTAAGTACCAATCCCGAAGGTCGAAACCAACATCAGATCGACACTTAGGAAACCATTCAACTTAACAAGTCTCCAGTCAATTTCTGATTTAGCTTAACTCCATTTCTTAACTCCTTATACATGAACATTTCCTTTTCTAATTCATATTTCCAATTTCAATATTTGATTACGTTTCTGATTGGATTTGGAAAACTTTCCAAATCTTCTTTACTTGGATTTAAACCAATGTTTAAATCAACATCGCGATGACAACTCAAACCACCTTACTTATTTACTAAATTTACTTAACCACTTTCACTCTTGAACCTTAACCCTTTCTAAATTAAAAACGAAGTCAATCAAGTTGGGGTATAACTACCTCTCAGACCTTAACTGAACAACATTAAAATCTCGAAATAGGGTAAGTTCATCTTTTAATTCTTTAACACTTCCTTACGTAACTCCTGGATATAATTTACGAGTCCAACTCCTTTAACTCTATTCGAATAACTAAATTGGATTAACTCCTCTCGAATAACTAAATTCGATTAACTCGACTCGACGAACCATATTCGATTAACTCGGCTTGACGAACTTAACTCGACTAACTTAACTCGACTCAACTAACTTAACTTATTTAACTCAACTTGATTAACCCCTATCGAATAACTAATATTCAATTTAACTCCATTCGCTTGACTCTATATCGCAGTGATCACAATGGTTATGCCTAATTCCCTCAGGAAACATCCGACCGTCTTAGGCTATTTACAGCCCTGCGAATTATGCTAGCAGTCGTACGAGATGACAACTTACCCTGAATACTATGTTTGACTAACTCTGTCTCAAATAACTATATTTGATTAACTCTAGTTCGTTTTAACTCTAATCGATTAATTCTAACTGATTTACTCTAACTGGTTAACTCTACCTGATTAACTCTACCTGGTTAACTCTACCTAGTTAACTCTAACTAGTTAACTCTAACTGGTTAGCTCGACTTACTTAACTCAACTGGTTAACTCGACTTACTTAACCCAACTGGTTAACTCGACTTACTTAACTCAACTAGTTAACTCGACTTACTTTACTCAACTGGTTAACTTGACTTACTTAACCCAACTGGTTAACTCTTATTCAAATAACAAACATTCGATTAACTCTATTCAACTAACTCGACTCGACTAACCCCTTTCGAATAACATATTCGTTTTACTAACTTTCGAATACCATATTCGATTTACTCCCTTCGAATACCATATTCGAATTAACTCCTTTCGAATACCATATTCGATTCAACTCCTTTCGAATACCATATTCGATTTAACTCCTTTCGAATAACATATTCGATTTAACTCCTTTCGAATACCATATTCGATTTACTGGCTTTCGAATAACATATTCGATTAACTTCTTTATTTGCTTTATAAAGATTTCCTTTTAACAACGTTTATTCATTTTTTTAAAGATTTACTTTTAGTAACGGTTCTTCACTTTAAAAACGTTTTCCCTTTTTAACTCTATTTATTTTCTAAATATTTCCTTTTCAATTTTATTCTTAAAAATATTCTAACTCCTTAAATTCCCGGAAAAAATCGCCATAACCTCCTTTGTACCGGGAGCATCGGGAAAATCCCCAAACCCACCAATAGGCCTTTCCATTCAAAAAGAACATGGTTTGAAATTATTTTCTTTTCTAAATATCTCCTATTTATAAATATTCCAATTTATAAACATTTCTTATTTATAAATATTCCATTTATACATATTTTATTTTCACTATCACTTTGAAAATTCCCTTATCAACATTCCGGTATTTTATGGTACTTAACACATCAAATCACGATGACCAATCTCATCCAAACACATATAATCAACCATAGATTTAACACTACATCATATATGAAAAACAATAAAATAACTATTGAGGAATCTAGTTGGATTCCTCCAACCTATTTTCCTGCATCCACAGATGTTACACAATATGATTTTCATCACTTTCAGTTCAATATAAATTATTCTGATAAATAGAATCAATATAGAAATTGAACTAACTGACTAGCAGTTTAATCAACCAAATCAACACAAAACAATCAATAGATAATTATCAATTCTAAGAATACGTTATAAAAATATAACTGTTCAGAGTTGGTGAGTTTTACTCACATTTGCAGTTTCATCGTTAAAGAACGATAAACTGTTATTTGATTTGAATCAAACAGTTTATTTCACCATAAATTCAGACGAGCTCCAATCCACTCCCCGTCAGTTCAATTGTGTCGCTCCCGTCCATACGATCCTGTCGGATCTTGTTTCGCTGAATTCCGATGATATATGAACAAGTTATCACTTATACAAGTTATACACTATTTTTTTTTAAAAATAAAACTAAATTCTTCTTTAAACCAATTTGGGCCTCCCCCTCTTTAATTACCTCGGCCCACTTTCAAAGCCCACCCGCACCTTTTATTTAACTTCCCCAAAATCATTCGTGAGCTCCAGGAAAGCCACTACCACCGAATTCTACAACCTCCAAATCGCAACAACCACTTCCCAAATTCATGAATCTTCAAACCAACCTCCTCCTATGAACTCCACTTCAAAGCCCGTACCCTTCTCGATGGCCTCGCACCATCCTACCTAGACCCGACAACACAGTCGAAACCCAATCCTATAGACAACTCGCGATGGATTTCCACACGAATCACTGCCAAAAATCTTCAACAGGTGTTAAATCCTCCCATAAACTCAAAACAAAACTCCCTTTTTCGAATTGATCACCACATAAGAACCAAAGTCGAACCCTAGCATCACGGTGGTTCTAGACCAGTGTATCTCCTTGACGTCGGATCGACAATGAAGCCACCAGAACGTAGAGGACCCTTGCAGCATCTCCGAAATAAGTGCTTTGGGATTTTAAGCATTTGTTTTGAATTTTGTTTGCTTTTTGAACTTCGATTTGGTTTACTGTAAAGGAGAAACTTGGTGGCGGCTCATTCTTACTTTACAGAATGTATATTAGGTTATAAGGGAAGGGGTTAAGTCCTATTTATAGGGAAAATAAATATCTAGATATTTATTAGATATTTTCTCTTATTCATTTTATATCCGGTTTGTCTTCTAAAAATTCCTGTGCTTATATACGATACCCAAAAATCACGAAAACTGGCATGTAGCTACAGTTCGACATTACGGTCCCAACGAAACTGGTTTCGTCGAATTCCGACTCCGTATGCTCACGCAGCGTATTTTTAACTGTCAAAATACTGCTTATTTTTCACTCTAAAAATCCGTACGGCCACACAGTGACTCTAAAAATCATGGAAACTGACATCTAGCAATAATTTGACATTGCGGATCTAACAAAATTAGTTTCGTCGAATTCCGACTTCGTTTGCAAAAGTGGCTATTTTTAAAGCGCTGGATGACCCATTTAAATATATAAATATATTTAAATATTATTAAATTAAATATAAATAAATTTATATTATCATATATATCCACATACGATGTCGTACGGCTCCAGAATATCCTATCAGAATTTATAACTTGATTATCCAGAATTCCAGAATAAATCGATATTCAATTTATATCGAAAATCCATTTATAACGTAATTAAAGCGTCGCAAATTGTAAATGAATTCCACAGCGACTTTTTTCTGAAATTTGATTTGGACGTAAATCAAAATCTACCCGACGAAATCCAGATTTTTCTCTTCCACTAGAAAAATATACACCACCAGCTCCACACGTTTCTTGTTTCATAGAAATCCGACTTAAAACGGATTCCGTATATTCAGTTGAAGTTCAAATCGCCAAATAGCGAACTGCCGCGCCATTTCAAGCTCTGTTTTAATTATATTATAATTATACGTTCTAACTATTGTCGATTGAATATATTCGTCAATATAATTCAACTCTAAGCTGAATTGAATCTAAGGGACAACCCCGTTCACAGAATATTGTGATTTCCAATATTCTTGATTATTACTGAATTAAATATATTATTTAATTATTTAATTTTAATTAAATATACACTAAAATTTAATTAACGACGATTTAATTCCCTAAATCACTATTTATATAATTAAATAAATTAATTATAATACCTCTGACAATGCGGGTCATTACATTCTTCCCCACTTAAAATAATTTCGTCCTCTAAATTGCTAAGTTAGAGGACGACCCTATCTATTTGGTAAAAGCTTATCGGTTTACCCGTTATCTCTTGTTTCTCTGAACCAATTAATATCGACTAAAATATTAATTCCTTCCGCCTAACTAAAATTTTCAAAAATTTTGAAAATTTTCTAACACTTTAAATTTTCGGAAAATTTCGCCATAACCTCCTTTGTACCGCCCTATCGTAAAACCACAACTCGCCTCTCTAGACCTTCTCCAACGCAGAAGAAAATCAAACAGCCAAGCGGCTTGCCAATTCGGCTCATAAATCTCATGCTTATATCAAATAAAAACTCATACCTTTTTGTCGGACATATCTACTCTATCCCTTCACCTGTCATCAATTCAACATATACCAATGCAATTCCAACTTGATCTCAAATCAATTTATCTTTAACACAACCATTCGCTTATACCTAAGTCGAATTTCATTTCAAACTCAAGCACTATTCTTGATTTCAAATCCATAACTCACCAGTCCAATATAATTCCAGATTGTCTCTAATCAAGTCTAATTCTACTTGACACTAATCTATTTCAAATGATTTTCACTTATTTGGCTTCTAATTCCATCTCAATTTTATTGGATTTTACACATTTTACTTTAATTTGTTTTTATCTTAAACAGCCTTTACCTGGGAGTTTCAAATAGCTTGGCTTTTCCCAAAAATCAAATATCCTTTCCTGGAATTTCAAACCAACTTATTTTTTCTCAAAACAATTCAAAAACAAAATCTTTGGTAGTAATCCGTCACTTAGAAACTCGAAAATCACACCGATGATGTTGCAGTCATTATCAGAATTATTTTCCAGTAATCAGGGTGAGTTCAATACTATATCTCTTTTCAAAACCATTTTTAAACACATCCATTTTGAAACCAATTCGAAATCTCCCAGGAACTTAAAATTTCCTTATTTTAATTCCAATTCTGATTTAAATTTCAGATTTAATTTCTCTTATTTCATATACTTTACTTATATGAATGTAACGGCTGGAAATTTCCGACTCCTCGAGAGTCGGAAATTCCGAGACGTTAGTGAAAGAAATTAGAAGGTGAGAAAGAAAAGATAGAACTAATAGAATAGAAGAAGAAGAAGAACATCAGAATCATCAGAGTAACACGACTCTCACAGCGGAACGATTAACATATAATATATAACATAACTTTGAAGTAAACAGTTATATATATACAAGAGCACTTATCAGAGTACAACACTTACAACACAGCGGAAATAACTATAGCTATAGAATCTTGAAGTCTCCTGCTCCAAGCTCTCCAAGTATATCTGTAAATCCCGACTACTTGACTGCCCGTACAAATTTAGGCACCCAAGAGTTTAGGGAAAACAACAAAGTAAACTCCGGGTCAGTCATGGGACTGGTATGAGTAAAATAGTTTAAACAATTGAACAGGTATATGATATCTCATAAGACCACGCCGTGAATACGGAACGGGTTTTTCCTTATGAGTATCTAAACAACTTTGACAAGCAATATCATTGTGATATTATAATAATGTCTAAGTACAAATAGGTATCAATCTAGCAGAAACGCTTGCATCTCACGTTCTACATACATAGTATAAAATCATAAACCGCAGGGCGCTTATCGGAAAATGGATTCCAACAGACAAGGTATGGGAGCACCTTCTGAATAGTGTACTCTAGAGGTGATACACTCAGGTTCAACAAGAACGTCTTGCAACCCGGCCACACATGACCGCTCACTCATTTAGCTTGAGTGTCGCGAATATATTGCCACCACGGTTGTAGGCCATCAAACCGTCATCCGAAGATACAGAATCAAAAAGAAGTATAAATATGGATATTCCCTAGATCGGTGACAATACACCCTGCTTGGGGATGACCCAACTAGCCATGCTGCCTAGCCCAACTTTTGTTACTTCCTGGTGTGAGGCTAGAAGCTACGTCTATCTTCAGAACATCTGATCACCATTCACTTTGAATGCCACATCGTCATACCCGCCAAATCACAAATTGACTTATCCAAAAATAACACGGGTATACAGCTAAGAGAAACGAATTCCTCCGCCACCAAACGTGAATACGTTTGAACAGATCAACTTACGCGATCCATTGGATATACTCTGTCAGACCTTCTTCCATATACGTTGTCCTGGGACTGGACAAACCGAAGGCACTATTCAGTATATCCATCTTAGTTACTGTTATCTAAGACTTATACAACAGCCCTTGCACTTTACTCCGTCTTCAATTATCTTTGGCATATATTGCTCGCAACGCTTATGCCAATACAGAGTGGTTCTTTGGATAATAATCCAACCGGTCTCTCCATATTAACAACGTTAAAATGGTAAAAACTTTGATAGTCTGTGATTCAACTATCAAATGAAAACATGTCGGTGTACAAACAACGATCTTATTTCCAAATGGAAATTCGATCGATCAATCATCATATGTTCATATTTCCTTATTTCATATATTTAGAAAATATATGTTATTAATCATTGAAAAACATTTCCATAGCTTATTTTCACATCACTATTATTTCGCAACTATCAGTCCCTAACTGTAACTAGTATGAGAACAATTCTCTAAGCATCGCTCCGGAAGGTCGAAACAACATCAGATCGTCACTTAGCAAACCGTTCAACTTACCCTCTCCAGTTAGTTTCTGAATTTGCTTAGCTCTATTTCTTAAATTCTTATCATGAAAACATTTCATTTTCTATGTTTAGAAAACATATCTGACTATATTTGGAAAACGTTTCCAAAACTCATTTACGGATTTCTAATGAACGTTGTATAAAACATCGTTTCGCTTAATCCATTTATCGCTTATTCCTTAGCTTTATACCTAATCAACCTTTTAGATCGAACCACAACTATTCCTTTGTCAATTCTGAAGTCAATCAAGTTGGGGTATAGTTACCTCTCAGACCTTAATTGAACAACGTCCTTTACTGTGAAATAGATGAAGCTCATCACTCACCTTTTACAATCATCTATTTATGCAAATCCTCGGATTCTGGTTACGAATCCACTTCTTATATGACAGTGTTTGATTATAACTATAACGTTATAATTCCTACCCCTATATATTTTATTTCCTAACTCGAATAATTTAACAGACACCTAATTTCTAAATCAATAACTAAATCTTGATTTAAACCCTGGAAAGTAAATAGTACTTTCCCGAATTCGCTATAATCGAATTCGACGTATAACTCTCTTTCGAGTAATCTCTATTCGATTAACTCTCCCTTTTTAATAACTTATATTCGATAAACTCTATCTTTCGAATAAACAATATTCGATCTCTTTCTTTCGAATATGCTATATTCGAAAATCTCCTTTCGATTTACTAATCGATAACTCCTTTCGATCAAACTAAAATCGATAACTCTTTTAACTCTATTCGAATAACTAATATTCGACTAACTCCTTTGGATCAACTCATTTGATTAACTCCTTCGAATGACTTACCTTTAAATAACCAATATTCGATTTACTCTAACTCGATTAACTTAATTCTAATCGATTTACTCCATTTCGATTCAACTTAATTCAAATTGATTAACTTAACTCAAATTGATTAACTCCTTTCGAATAACTAAATTCGATTTAACTCTAATTGAATAACTAATATTCAATTAACTCTTACGTGTTTAACTCTATTTGAATAAGTAATTCGAATAACTCATTTCGAATAACCAAATTCGATCAACTCTTTTAAATTTACTCGAATAACTATATTCGATTAACACCTTCTTTCGAATAACTATATTCGATTAACTCTTCGACTAACTCCTTTGGATTAACTAACTTCGAATAACTCCTTTGGATTAACTAACTTCGAATAACCAATATTCGATAACTACTCTTCGAATAAAGAATATTCGGTAACTCTTCTCAAATGAATAACATTTGATTTCTCCACTTGAATAAACTATATTCGATTACTCTTCCCTCGAATACACTATATTCGATAACTCTACTTCGAATAACTCCTTTGGATTAACTAACTTCGAATAACCAATATTCGATAACTACTCTTCGAATAAATAATATTCGATAACTCTTCTCAAATGAATCACATTTGATTTCTCCACTCGAATAAACTATATTCGATTACTCTACTTGGATAACTCTAACCAGTCAACTCAACTGGTTTAACCTAACTGGTTAACTCTAACTGATTAACTCAAATGGTTTAACATAACTGGTTAACTCGTCTCGATTAACTGAACTAATCCACTTAGTTTAACTTAGCTAATTCACGTTGATTAACTCTAACCGATTCACTTAGTTTAACTCAACTAATTTACTTCGATTAACCACTTAGTTAACTTAACTAATTCACTTCGGTTAACCACTTGGTTTAACTTAACTAATTCACATCGATTAATCACTTAATTTAACTTAACTAATTCACTTTGATAAATCACTTAGTTTAACTTAACTAATTCACTTCGATTAATCACTTTAACTTAACTAATTTACTTCGATTAACTTAACCCATTTCCCTTAGTTTAACTTTATTTACTTACCAAATAAATATCTCTTTTATCCTATCTATTCAAATGGTTTACAATATTTCTCTTCTTATATATTTGACAAATATATTCCTTTATATTTGATTTACAAATATATATATCCTTTTATATTTGTCTTCACAAATATATTTATCCTTTATATTTGATTAACCATTATTTTCCTTTATACTCAAAATCCCCTTTTCTTTATAATATAAAATCCATCGATTTTATATAAATAAATTATTTTCAAATTATAGTTTGAAAATCTCTTTTCTATATCTTGGTATTTCTTATGGTATTTTACACACCATATAATAACGATGAATATCGTCCAAACACACATAATCATCATCAGATTATATATCACATTTATATATCACAATATATAAAACACACTACAATAACTGTTGAGGAATCCAATTGGATTCCTCCAACCTGTTTCCCTGCACCACGGATGTTAGACAATACAACAACATCGATTTCACTTCACTGTGAAATATTCTGATAGCAGAATCAACATATGACTGTTTAACGGTTTATATATATACGTAAATATATATATATATAAAATCTCTACTAACTGACTAGCGGTTCACTCAACAGTCAACACACAGTCAAACAGTCAAACAGATAAATTTTAACAGTTCTAAGAATACAACGTGAAAATAAAACTGTTTAGAGTTTGTGAGATTTACTCACATTGGACGCGTTAACCGTTAAATGTCGGTTTGCGTTATCTGATTCAGTCGAACAATTTATTTCTCCATAAATTGTAACGAGCTCGGATTGACTCGCGGTCAGTCTCATTTTGTTGCTCCCGTCCATACGATCCCAACGCAACTTACGGTTCGTCAATCTGATTTTGTATGACCAACATATCGCATTTACAAGTTGAACACTATTTAAATTAAATAAAACTTGAATTTAAATTATCGATGGGCCTCACCCCTTAATCAACCGGCCCAACCATATTTTCAAAGCCCAAACCCGCCCTTAAATCCTCCTTCCCCAAATCGTGTATTCACAGCAGCCCTCAAATCCATTTCAGCACATTTGACCTCCCCGTTCTTCTTCCATTCATCACCGAACTCGAACCCGTTTCCACCATTGGACTCCCCGTCCCTCTCTCCACCTTGCCGTGTGAACCTCCTCCAACTCGTCGGCCGTTTGGCAAGCCGCGACAGTGCCTGGTCTAGCAAAAGCATCGACGTCGAACTGCGTCGATCTCCCCAAAAATCCAAGGCAAACTGCCAATTTCCATTTGCAACTCAACTATCAACTTCGATTTACTCATCGATCCTTGTATCACCAGAAACCGCAAGCCCTAGTTCCTCCTGTACCATCGTCGGCCTCACACAGAATGCGTCGCACCCACTGAAAGTACCATAGAAATGAAGAGCGTCGTTCACCGATTACAACCATATCAGATTTTGAGATTTATAGATTTTAGTCTGATTTTCATTTGATTTTCTTTGAGCATGGATTTTTCTTTTACTTTGAAAACTTTTCTACTGTGATGGTTTATGCAGTATATATAAGTTTGAATGGGTAGGTAGCGTTTGTGGTGGAGATCGAAGGCCGTGTGGCCTGTGCAGAACCTCAGGAAATGGGAGGGATATTTTCAATTTGGTTTTTGTATTTTATTTTATCGATTTCCTCTTTGTATCTGTCTTCTAAAAATCCCATCGATTACATACGATCCCCAAAAATCACCAAACTGGACATGTAGCTAGAGTTCGACATTACAGTCCCAACGAAACTGGTTTCGTCGATTTCCGACTCAGTATGTTCAAACTGCATATTTTTAAAGGTCGATTTCTCGTCTGTTTCTCAGTCAAAAATCACGTACGGCCATATATGATATCCAAAAATCACCAAACTGGTACTCTAACAAGTATTCGACATTACGGCCCCAACGAAACTGGTTTCGTCGAATTCCGACTCCGTATGCTCCCACAGTGTATTTTTAACTGTCAAAATACTGACTGTTTCTCACTCTAAAAATCCGTGCGGTCACACAGTGTCTCTAAAAATCACGAAACTTCACATTTAACAACTATTTGATATTGCGGATCCAACAAAACTGGTTTCGTCGAATTCCGACTTCGTATGCTCACACAGTGTATTTTTAAATCTCTGGATGACCCTTTTAAATATATAAATATATTTAAATATTATTAAATTAAATATTAATAAATTAATATTATCGTATATATCCATATACGATGTCGTCCGGCTCCAAAATATCACCTCAGATATTATGACCTGATTTCCAGACTCCAGATTATCCCGATATTTAGTTCGTATCGAAAAATCGATTTATAACGTATATAAAGCGTCGCAAATTACAAAGGAATTCCACAGCGACTTTTCTGAAATTTGATTTGGACATAACTCAAAATCTACCCGACGAAATCCTGATTTTTCTCTTCCACTAGAAAGATATACTTCACCAGCTCCACACGTTTCTTGTTTCATAGAAATCCGGCTTAAAACGAATCCTGTACATTCACTTGAAGTCTAAATCGCCAAACAGCGAGCTACAGCGCCGTTACGGGCTCGATTATAATTAAATTATAATTAATACGTTTTAACGTCGATTATTAAATCGATTCGTTATTCAAATTTAATTCTAAACTGAATTAAATATTTTAACTGATCCAATTCACACAGTATTGTGAATTCGGTGATTTCCGATTATTTCGACATTATAATATATTATTATATTATACACTTTAATTAAATATTCAATATTATTTAATTCAAGTCATCGATATCGCCCAATCGATATTTAATAATTAAAAAAATTAATTATTCGACAGCTAACAAAACGCGCCATTACAGACTTCCCCACTTAAAATAAATTTCGCCCTCGAAATTGCTAAGTTAGAGGATGACCCTATATATTGGAACTCCTAAGATTGGTTTACCCCTTATTTCTGATTTCAACCGAACCAATTAATAACGACTGAAATATTTATTCTTTCGACTAACTAAAATTTTCAAAAATTCTGAAAATTTTCTAACACTTTAAATTTTCGGAAAATTTCGCCATAACCTCCTTTGTACAGCCCTATCGGTAAAACCACAACTCGCCTCTCTAGGCCATCTCCAATCCAAAAGAAAATCAAACAGCCAAGCGGCTTGCCAATTCGGCTCATAAATCTCATGCTTATATCAAAAATAAACTTGTACCTTTTTGTCGAGCATATCAACTCTTATCACTTTCACCTGTTATCAACCCAACATATACCAATGTCATCTCAATCCAACCTTCAACTCAAACACTTGGTTCTATCCAAGTCAAATTCTATTCAAACTCCAATATCAGATTTCAAACTCTTAACCCATCAACTTAATTCCAATCCAGATTATTCTCTAACCGAATCCCGATTTATTTAACTTGGTTCAAGTTAAATTTTAATTTACTATTTGTTTTTACCATCTTGATTCATTTAACTTAACAAGTTAAATTTTAAATTTCAAGATTTAAATTCCTGGGTTTTATTTCAAATCACTTTCAAACCATAACACCAATTCAAAACTTTTGAATTTCTAAACAACTTGTTTTCCTCAACACCATTTGAAAACAAAACCATTGGTAGTAATCCGTCACTTAGAAACTCGAAAATTACACCAACGATGTATCGATCCATCCTCGGAATTATTTTCCCGTCATCCAGGTGAGTTCAATACTATATTTATTTTGAATTGAAAAACATTTTCAAAATCTCCCAGGAACTTAAAATTTCCTTATTTTAATTCCAATTCTGATTTAATTTCAGATTGTAATTCGACTGATTCCACGTATTTTACTTATAGGAATTATTATTGGTTATATATATAACCATTTAATTTATAATCTTACTCGATTATAATAACAACCAATATATCTAATATATTAAAATTTTGATATATATATATATCTTTATATCAAAATATACTTTGGGTAAAGTTAAATTCACTTACCCTCTTTCAAAACATATCGTGACGACCCATCGTATTCAAGTGTTTAGTAACTCCTACCGATACAGTGGATCAAACTGATCGACCAGAATTCATAAACAACTCAACCCATGAATCTCCACAATAAAAATTTATTTTATATCAAATACAAATACGCACTCGTATATATACACTCAAACTCAATCTAGGATATTACTAATCCCATCTCTATCGAGTTATGCCACAGAGCCAAGGTAATCACTTAACTTAAGCTCTGATACCAACTGTAACGGCTGGAAATTTCCGACTCCTCGAGAGTCGGAAATTCCGAGACGTTAGTGAAAGAAATTAGAAGGTGAGAAAGAAAAGATAGAACTAATAGAATAGAAGAAGAAGAAGAACATCAGAATCATCAGAGTAACACGACTCTCACAGCGGAACGATTAACATATAATATATAACATAACTTTGAAGTAAACAGTTATATATATACAAGAGCACTTATCAGAGTACAACACTTACAACATAGCGGAAATAACTATAGCTATAGAATCTTGAAGTCTCCTGCTCCAAGCTCTCCAAGTATATCTGTAAATCCCGACTACTTGACTGCCCGTACAAATTTAGGCACCCAAGAGTTTAGGGAAAACAACAAAGTAAACTCCGGGTCAGTCATGGGACTGGTATGAGTAAAATAGTTTAAACAATTGAACAGGTATATGATATCTCATAAGACCACGCCGTGAATACGGAACGGGTTTTTCCTTATGAGTATCTAAACAACTTTGACAAGCAATATCATTGTGATATTATAATAATGTCTAAGTACAAATAGGTATCAATCTAGCAGAAACGCTTGCATCTCACGTTCTACATACATAGTATAAAATCATAAACCGCAGGGCGCTTATCGGAAAATGGATTCCAACAGACAAGGTATGGGAGCACCTTCTGAATAGTGTACTCTAGAGGTGATACACTCAGGTTCAACAAGAACGTCTTGCAACCCGGCCACACATGACCGCTCACTCATTTAGCTTGAGTGTCGCGAATATATTGCCACCACGGTTGTAGGCCATCAAACCGTCATCCGAAGATACAGAATCAAAAAGAAGTATAAATATGGATATTCCCTAGATCGGTGACAATACACCCTGCTTGGGGATGACCCAACTAGCCATGCTGCCTAGCCCAACTTTTGTTACTTCCTGGTGTGAGGCTAGAAGCTACGTCTATCTTCAGAACATCTGATCACCATTCACTTTGAATGCCACATCGTCATACCCGCCAAATCACAAATTGACTTATCCAAAAATAACACGGGTATACAGCTAAGAGAAACGAATTCCTCCGCCACCAAACGTGAATACGTTTGAACAGATCAACTTACGCGATCCATTGGATATACTCTGTCAGACCTTCTTCCATATACGTTGTCCTGGGACTGGACAAACCGAAGGCACTATTCAGTATATCCATCTTAGTTACTGTTATCTAAGACTTATACAACAGCCCTTGCACTTTACTCCGTCTTCAATTATCTTTGGCATATATTGCTCGCAACGCTTATGCCAATACAGAGTGGTTCTTTGGATAATAATCCAACCGGTCTCTCCATATTAACAACGTTAAAATGGTAAAAACTTTGATAGTCTGTGATTCAACTATCAAATGAAAACATGTCGGTGTACAAACAACGATCTTATTTCCAAATGGAAATTCGATCGATCAATCATCATATGTTCATATTTCCTTATTTCATATATTTAGAAAATATATGTTATTAATCATTGAAAAACATTTCCATAGCTTATTTTCACATCACTATTATTTCGCAACTATCAGTCCCTAACTGTAACTAGTATGAGAACAATTCTCTAAGCATCACTCCGGAAGGTCGAAACAACATCAGATCGTCACTTAGCAAACCGTTCAACTTACCCTCTCCAGTTAGTTTCTGAATTTGCTTAGGTCTATTTCTTAAATTCTTATCATGAAAACATTTCATTTTCTATGTTTAGAAAACATATCTGACTATATTTGGAAAACGTTTCCAAAACTCATTTACGGATTTCCAATGAACGTTGTATAAAACATCGTTTCGCTTAATCCATTTATCGCTTATTCCTTAGCTTTATACCTAATCAACCTTTTAGATCGAACCACAACTATTCCTTTGTCAATTCTGAAGTCAATCAAGTTGGGGTATAGTTACCTCTCAGACCTTAATTGAACAACGTCCTTTACTGTGAAATAGATGAAGCTCATCACTCACCTTTTACAATCATCTGTTTATGCAAATCCTCGGATTCTGGTTACGAATCCACTTCTTATATGACAGTGTTTGATTATAACTATAACGTTATAATTCCTACCCCTATATATTTTATTTCCTAACTCGAATAATTTAACAGACACCTAATTTCTAAATCAATAACTAAATCTTGATTTAAACCCTGGAAAGTAAATAGTACTTTCCCGAATTCGCTATAATCGAATTCGACGTATAACTCTCTTTCGAGTAATCTCTATTCGATTAACTCTCCCTTTTTAATAACTTATATTCGATAAACTCTATCTTTCGAATAAACAATATTCGATCTCTTTCTTTCGAATATGCTATATTCGAAAATCTCCTTTCGATTTACTAATCGATAACTCCTTTCGATCAAACTAAAATCGATAACTCTTTTAACTCTATTCGAATAACTAATATTCGACTAACTCCTTTGGATCAACTCATTTGATTAACTCCTTCGAATGACTTACCTTTAAATAACCAATATTCGATTTACTCTAACTCGATTAACTTAATTCTAATCGATTTACTCCATTTCGATTCAACTTAATTCAAATTGATTAACTTAACTCAAATTGATTAACTCCTTTCGAATAACTAAATTCGATTTAACTCTAATTGAATAACTAATATTCAATTAACTCTTACGTGTTTAACTCTATTTGAATAAGTAATTCGAATAACTCATTTCGAATAACCAAATTCGATCAACTCTTTTAAATTTACTCGAATAACTATATTCGATTAACACCTTCTTTCGAATAACTATATTCGATTAACTCTTCGACTAACTCCTTTGGATTAACTAACTTCGAATAACTCCTTTGGATTAACTAACTTCGAATAACCAATATTCGATAACTACTCTTCGAATAAAGAATATTCGGTAACTCTTCTCAAATGAATAACATTTGATTTCTCCACTTGAATAAACTATATTCGATTACTCTTCCCTCGAATACACTATATTCGATAACTCTACTTCGAATAACTCCTTTGGATTAACTAACTTCGAATAACCAATATTCGATAACTACTCTTCGAATAAATAATATTCGATAACTCTTCTCAAATGAATCACATTTGATTTCTCCACTCGAATAAACTATATTCGATTACTCTACTTGGATAACTCTAACCGGTCAACTCAACTGGTTTAACCTAACTGGTTAACTCTAACTGATTAACTCAAATGGTTTAACATAACTGGTTAACTCGTCTCGATTAACTGAACTAATCCACTTAGTTTAACTTAGCTAATTCACGTTGATTAACTCTAACCGATTCACTTAGTTTAACTCAACTAATTTACTTCGATTAACCACTTAGTTAACTTAACTAATTCACTTCGGTTAACCACTTGGTTTAACTTAACTAATTCACATCGATTAATCACTTAATTTAACTTAACTAATTCACTTTGATAAATCACTTAGTTTAACTTAACTAATTCACTTCGATTAATCACTTTAACTTAACTAATTTACTTCGATTAACTTAACCCATTTCCCTTAGTTTAACTTTATTTACTTACCAAATAAATATCTCTTTTATCCTATCTATTCAAATGGTTTACAATATTTCTCTTCTTATATATTTGACAAATATATTCCTTTATATTTGATTTACAAATATATATATCCTTTTATATTTGTCTTCACAAATATATTTATCCTTTATATTTGATTAACCATTATTTTCCTTTATACTCAAAATCCCCTTTTCTTTATAATATAAAATCCATCGATTTTATATAAATAAATTATTTTCAAATTATAGTTTGAAAATCTCTTTTCTATATCTTGGTATTTCTTATGGTATTTTACACACCATATAATAACGATGAATATCGTCCAAACACACATAATCATCATCAGATTATATATCACATTTATATATCACAATATATAAAACACACTACAATAACTGTTGAGGAATCCAATTGGATTCCTCCAACTTGTTTCCCTGCACCACAGATGTTAGACAATACAACAACATCGATTTCACTTCACTGTGAAATATTCTGATAGCAGAATCAACATATGACTGTTTAACGGTTTATATATATACGTAAATATATATATATAAAATCTCTACTAACTGACTAGCGGTTCACTCAACAGTCAACACACAGTCAAACAGATAATATTTTAACAGTTCTAAGAATACAACGTGAAAATAAAACTGTTTAGAGTTTGTGAGATTTACTCACATTGGATGCGTTAACCGTTAAATGTCGGTTTGCGTTATCTGATTCAGTCGAACAATTTATTTCTCCATAAATTGTAACGAGCTCGGATTGACTCGCGGTCAGTCTCATTTTGTTGCTCCCGTCCATACGATCCCAACGCAACTTACGGTTCGTCAATCTGATTTTGTATGACCAAGATATCGCATTTACAAGTTGAACACTATTTAAATTAAATAAAACTTGAATTTAAATTATCGATGGGCCTCACCCCTTAATCAACCGGCCCAACCATATTTTCAAAGCCCAAACCCGCCCTTAAATCCTCCTTCCCCAAATCGTGTATTCACAGCAGCCCTCTAATCCATTTCAGCACATTTGACCTCCCCGTTCTTCTTCCATTCATCACCGAACTCGAACCCGTTTCCACCATTGGACTCCCCGTCCCTCTCTCCACCTTGCCGTGTGAACCTCCTCCAACTCGTCGGCCGTTTGGCAAGCCGCGACAGTGCCTGGTCTAGCAAAAGCATCGACGTCGAACTGCGTCGATCTCCCCAAAAATCCAAGGCAAACTGCCAATTTCCATTTGCAACTCAACTATCAACTTCGATTTACTCATCGATCCTTGTATCACCAGAAACCGCAAGCCCTAGTTCCTCCTGTACCATCGTCGGCCTCACACAGAATGCGTCGCACCCACTGAAAGTACCATAGAAATGAAGAGCGTCGTTCACCGATTACAACCATATCAGATTTTGAGATTTATAGATTTTAGTCTGATTTTCATTTGATTTTCTTTGAGCATGGATTTTTCTTTTACTTTGAAAACTTTTCTACTGTGATGGTTTATACAGTATATATAAGTTTGAATGGGTAGGTAGCGTTTGTGGTGGAGATCGAAGGCCGTGTGGCCTGTGCAGAACCTCAGGAAATGGGAGGGATATTTTCAATTTGATTTTTGTATTTTATTTTATCGATTTCCTCTTTGTATCTGTCTTCTAAAAATCCCATCGATTACATACGATCCCCAAAAATCACCAAACTGGACATGTAGCTAGAGTTCGACATTACGGTCCCAACGAAACTGGTTTCGTCGATTTCCGACTCAGTATGTTCAAACTGCATATTTTTAAAGGTCGATTTCTCGTCTGTTTCTCAGTCAAAAATCACGTACGGCCATATATGATATCCAAAAATCACCAAACTGGTACTCTAACAAGTATTCGACATTACGGTCCCAACGAAACTGGTTTCGTCGAATTCCGACTCCGTATGCTCCCACAGTGTATTTTTAACTGTCAAAATACTGACTGTTTCTCACTCTAAAAATCCGTGCGGTCACACAGTGTCTCTAAAAATCACGAAACTTCACATCTAACAACTATTTGATATTGCGGATCCAACAAAACTGGTTTCGTCGAATTCCGACTTCGTATGCTCACACAGTGTATTTTTAAAGCTCTGGATGACCCTTTTAAATATATAAATATATTTAAATATTATTAAATTAAATATTAATAAATTAATATTATCGTATATATCCATATACGATGTCGTCCGGCTTCAAAATATCACCTCAGATATTATGACCTGATTTCCAGACTCCAGATTATCCCGATATTCAGTTCGTATCGAAAAATCGATTTATAACGTATATAAAGCGTCGCAAATTATAAAGGAATTCCACAGCGACTTTTCTGAAATTTGATTTGGACATAACTCAAAATCTACCCGACGAAATCCTGATTTTTCTCTTCCACTAGAAAGATATACTTCACCAGCTCCACACGTTTCTTGTTTCATAGAAATCCGGCTTAAAACGAATCCTGTACATTCACTTGAAGTCTAAATCGCCAAACAGCGAGCTACAGCGCCGTTACGGGCTCGATTATAATTAAATTATAATTAATACGTTTTAACGTCGATTATTAAATCGATTCGTTATTCAAATTTAATTCTAAACTGAATTAAATATTTTAACTGATCCAATTCACACAGTATTGTGAATTCGGTGATTTCCGATTATTTCGACATTATAATATATTATTATATTATACACTTTAATTAAATATTCAATATTATTTAATTCAAGTCATCGATATCGCCCAATCGATATTTAATAATTAAAAAAATTAATTATTCGACAGGTAACAAAACGCGCCATTACAATGAATCCTACTTAGTTATTTATAACCATTTCACTTTTTATAATCTTATTCGATTATAATAAAAACCAACACATCCAATATATAGTGTAATTCCAATATATATTTCTTATAACCAAATATATTTCGGGTAAAATTATTTCATTTACCCTCTTTCAAAACATACCGTGTCGGTTCATCGTGTTCAAGTGTTTAGTAACCCTTATCGATACAGTGGATCAAACTGATCGACCAGAATTTACAAACTACTCAACCAATGAGTCTCCATAATATAAAATCACTTTATATTAAATAACAAATACGCACTCGTATATATACACTCAAACTCAATCTAGGATGTTACTAATCCCATCTCTACTGAGTTACGCCACAGAGCCAAGGTAATTCACTTAACCTTAAGCTCTGATACCAACTGTAACGACCCGGAAAAAGTCGATGTTGGTTATTCGATATACAACATGTATCGAACATCCAAGGATCAAAAATAACCGAATAGTTAAGGAAAGAAGTTAGAGGGTGAGGAAAGATAAGATAGAACTAATAGAATAGAAGAAGAAGAACATCATCATCAGAGTAAACACGAATCTCACAGCGGAACGAATAAAATATAACATAACTTTTGAAATACAAACAGTTATATATACAATAGCACTTATCAGAGTACAACACTTACAACACTGCGGGAATAATAATAGCTATAGAATCCTGAAGCCTCCTGATCCAAGCTCTCCAAGTACATCTGTAAAATCCCGACTACTTGACTATCCGTACAAATTTAGGCACCCAAGAGTTTAGGGAGAACAAACAAAATAAACTCCGGGTCAGTCATGGGACTGGTATGAGTAAAACAGTTTAAAAACAATTTGAACAAGTAAACGATATCCCATAAGACCACGCCTTATAACGGAACGGGTTTTTCCCTTATGAGAATCCAAAATATCTTTATATCAAAAACCTTTTGATATTATAATAATGTCTATCAACCACAATATAATAATCATCCAGCAGAAACGCTTTCATCTCATGTTCTACATATATAGTATACAATCAAAACCGCAAGCATGTATTGGGTAATGGATTTCCAACTATGACAAGGTATGGAACCACCTTCCGATCAGTGTACTCTAGGAACGATACACTGGAGTTCAACAAGAACATCTTGCAACTCAGCCACACATGACTGACCACTCATTTCGCTTGAGTGTATCGAATGTATATCACCAACGGTTGGGATCAGCAGCCGTTCCCGTATATATATATATATATATATATATATATATATATATATATATATATATGGGACAACATTGATATATTTAAGAAGCAAATGAATATTCTCTAGATAGGTGATTATACACCGTACTTTGGTGCAACCGACTTAGCCATGTTGCCTGCCCGATTTTTGTCATTTACCGGATGTGAGGCTAGAAGCTACGCTTATCTTTTCACATACTGCATCTTCATTCACTTAGAATGTCACATTGTCATACCCTTTAAATCACAAATTGATTTCCTCAAAAATACCATGGGGTATAAGCTAAGAGAAACGAATTCCTCCGCCACCAACGTAAATACGTTTGAATCGATCAACTTACCTGATCTACCAGATATACTCTGTCAGACCTTCGTCCATACAAGTTGTGCTGGGACTGGACAAACCGAAGGCACTATTCAGTACATCCATCTTAGGCACTGTTATCTAAGACTTGTACAATAGCCCTTGCACTAACTCCGTCTTCAATTATCTTTGGCATATATGATTCGCAACGCTTATGCTAATACAGAGTGGTTCTTTGGATAATAATCCAACCAGTCTCCCCATATTAACAACGTAAAATTATCAAAAACTTCGATAGTCGGTGAGTTAACTATCAAAGAAAAATACGTTAACACTGGAAAACATTTCCATAACTTATCTACGTATCCCTTTTCTTCTACAACTATCAGTCTCTGATTGTAAACTAGTATAAGAATAATTCTCTAAGTACCAATCCCAAAGGTCGAAACCAACATCAGATCGACACTTAGGAAACCATTCAACTTAACAAGTCTCCAGTCAATTTCTGATTTAGTTTAACTCCATTTCTTAACTCCTTATACATGAACATTTCCTTTTCTAATTCATATTACCAATTTCAATATTTGGTTACGTTTCTGATTTGATTAGGAAAACTTTCCAAATCTTCTTTACTTGGATTTAAAACAATGCTTAAATCAACATCGCGACGACAACTCAAACCACCATACTTATTTACTAAATTTACTTAACCACTTTCACTCTCGAACCTTAACCCTTTCTAAAGTAAAAACAAAGTCAATCAAGTTGGGGTATAACTACCTCTCAGACCTTAACTGAACAACATTCAAATCTCGAAATAGGGTAAGTTCATCTTTTAACTCTTTAACACTTCCTTACGTAACTCCCGGTTATAATTTACGAGTCCAACTCCTTTAACTCTATTCGAATAACTAAATTGGATTAACTCCTCTCGAATAACTAAATTTGATTAACTTGACTCGACGAACCATATTCGATTAACTTGGCTTGACGAACATAGCTCGACTAACTCGATTAACTTAACTCGACTCAACTAACTTAACTTATTTAACTCAACTTGATTAACCCCTATCGAATAACTAATATTCAATTTAACTCCATTCGCTTGACTCTAAATCGCAGCGATCACAATGGTTACGCCTGATTCCCTCAGGAAACATCCGACCGCCTTAGGCTATTTACAGCCCTACGAATTATGCTAGCAGTCGTACGAGATGGCAACTTACCCTGAATACTATGTTTGACTAACTCTGTCTCAAATAACTATATTTGATTAACTCTAGTTCGTTTTAACTCTAATCGACTAATTCTAACTAATTTACTCTAACTGGTTAACTCTACCTGATTAACTCTACCTGGTTAACTCTACCTAGTTAACTCTAACTAGTTAACTCTAACTGGTTTACTCTAACTGGTTAACTCTAACTGGTTAACTCGACTTACTTAACTCAACTGGTTAACCCAACTGGTTAACTCGACTTACTTAACTCAACTAGTTAACTCGACTTACTTAACTCAACTGGTTAACTTTGACTTACTTAACCCAACTGGTTAACTCTTATTCGAATAACAAACATTCGATTAACTCTATTCAACTAACTCGACTCGACTAACCCCTTTCGAATAACATATTCATTTTACTAACTTCCGAATACCATATTCGATTTACTCCCTTCGAATACCATATTCGATTTAACTCCTTTCGAATACCATATTCGATTCAACTCCTTTAGAATACCATATTCGATTTAACTCCTTTCGAATAACATATTCAATTTAACTCCTTTCGAATACCATATTCGATTTACTGGCTTTCGAATAACATATTCGATTAACTTCTTTATTTGCTTTATAAAGATTTCCTTTTAAGAACGTTTATTCATTTTTTTAAAGATTTACTTTTAGTAACGGTTCTTCACTTTAAAAACGTTTTCCTTTTTATAACATCCTACCCTGTTATAAACAATTTCCCTTTTTAACTTTATTTATTTTCTAAATATTTCCTTTTCAATTTTATTCTTAAAAATATTCTAACTCCTTAACTTCCCGGAAAAAATCGCAATAACCTCCTTTGTACCGGGAGCATCGGAAAAATCCCCAAACCCGCCACACAGGCCTTTCCATTTAAAAAGAACATGGTTTGAAATTATTTTCTTTCCTAAATATCTCCTATTTATAAATATTCCAATTTATAAGCATTTCTTATTTATAAATATTCCATTAATAAATATTTTATTTTCATTATCACTTTGAAAATTCCCTTATTAACATTCCGGTACTTTATGGTACTTAACACATCGAATCACGATGACCAATCTCATCCAAACACATATAATCAACCACAGATTTAACACTACATCATATAGGAAAAACAATAAAATAACTTTTGAGGAATCCAGGCGGATTCCTCCAACCTATTTTCTTGCATCCACAGATGTTACACAATATGATTTTCATCACTTTCAGTTCAATATAAATTATTCTGATAAACAGAATCAATATAGAAATTCAACTAACTGACTAGCAGTTCAATCAACCAAATCAACACACAGCAATCAACAGATAATTATCAATTCTAAGAATACGTTATAAAAATATAACTGTTCAGAGTTGGTGAGTTTTACTCACATTTGCAGTTCATCGTTAAAGAACGATAAACAGTTATTTGATTTGAATCAAACGGTTTATTTCGCCATAAATTCAGACGAGCTCCAATCCACTCCCCATCAGTTCCATTGTGTCGCTCCCGTCCATACGATCCTGTCGGATCTTGTTTCGCTGAATTCCGATGATATATGAACAAGTTATCACTTATACAAGTTATACACTATTTTTTTAAAATAAAACTAAATTCTTCTTTAAACAAATTTGGGCCTCCCCCTTTTTAATTACCTCGGCCCACTTTCAAAGCCCACCCGCACCTTTTATCTATCTTCCTCAAAATCATTCGTGAGCTCCAGGAAACCCACACCACCGAATTATACAACCTCCAAATCGCAACAACCACTTCCCAAATTCTTGAATCTTCAAACCGACCTCCTTATGAACTCCACTTCAAAGCCCATACCCTTCTCGATGGCCTCGCACCATCCTACCCAGACCCGACAACACAGTCGAAACCTAATCCTACAGACAACTCGCGATGGATTTCCATACGAATCACTGCCAAAAATCTTCAACAGATGTTAAATCCTCCCATAAACTCGAAACAAAACTCCCTTTTTCAAATTGATCACCACAAAAGAACCAAAGTCGAACCCTAGCATCACGGTGGTTCCAGACCAGTGTATCTCCTTGATGTCGGATCGACAACGAAGCCACCAGAACGTAGAGGACCCTTGCAGCATCTCCGAAATAAGTGTTTTGGGATTTTAAGCATTTGTTTTGAATTTTGTTTGCTTTTTTGAACTTCGATTTGGTTTACTGTAAAGGAGAAACTTGGTGGCGGCTCATTCTTACTTTATAGAATGTATATTAGGTTTTAAGGGATGGGGTTAAGTCCTATTTATAGGGAAAATAAATATCTAGATATTTATTAGATATTTTTAGATATTTTATTTTATTCATTTTATATCCGATTTGTCTTTTAAAAATTCCTGTGCTTATATACGATACCCAAAAATCACGAAAACTGGCATATAGCTACAGTTCGACATTACGATCCCAACGAAACTGGTTTCGTCGAATTCCGACTCCGTATGCTCACACACCGTATTTTTAACTGTCAAAATACTGCTTGTTTTTCACTCTAAAAATCCGTACGGCCAAACAGTGACTCTAAAAATCACGGAAACTGACATCTAGCAATAATTTGACATTGCGGATCTAACAAAATTATTTTCGTCGAATTCCGACTTCGTTTGCAAAAGTTGCTATTTTTAAAGCGTTGGATGACCCATTTAAATATATAAATATATTTAAATATTATTAAATTAAATATAATTAAATTTATATTATCATATATATCCACATACGATGTCGTATGGATCTAGAATATCCTATCAGAATTTATAACTTGATTATCCAGAATTCCAGAATAAATCGATATTCAATTTATATCGAATATCCATTTATAACGTAATTAAAGCGTTGCAAATTATAAAGGAATTCCACAGTGACTTTTCTGAAATTTGATTTGGACGTAAATCAAAATCTACCCGACGAAACCCAGATTTTTCTCTTCCACTAGAAAAATATACTCCACCAGCTCCACACGTTTCTTGTTTCATAGAAATCCGACTTAAAACAGCTTCCGTATATTCAGTTGAAGTTCAAATCGCCAAATAGCGAACTGCCGCGCCATTTCAAGTACTGTTTTAATTATATTATAATTATACGTTCAAACTGTCGTCGATTGAATATATTCGTCAATATAATTCAACTCTAAGCTGAATTGAATCTAAGGGACAACCCCATTCACAGAATATTGTGATTTCCAATATTCTTGATTATTACTGAATTAAATATATTATTTAATTATTTAATTTTAATTAAATATATACTATAATTTAATTAAAGACGATTTAATTCCCTAAATCACATTTATATAATTAAATAAATTAATTATAATACCTCTGACAATGCCGGTCATTACACTTTCTATCCTTTTTTTAATCTTTCCTTTTTGTTTCAGCATGTCTAAGGATCTTAACCTTCCAGAGGGTGTACCGATACCTGGCTGGTTCAGGAGATACCTAGAAGCTAGGGCCAATGACGCGGGCCCAACAGACATTTCTCCTTCCCCGATTGTTGGTCCTCCTCCTCCTCCTCCGAGAGTAAATGCTTTCTCAAAGATCTGTAGAGACTTAAATCCGTGGGTGGAAATGACTTTAAGGGGATCGAATCATTCGTGGAAGCCAGAAACTGGCTCAAGGAGACTGAGGACTTATTCGTTATCTTTGAAGTAGATGAGAGGCCGAAACTACTGTTGGTGGTGTGGTTGCTCAAAGACGAGGCCTCCTTCTGATGGGAAGTAACTAATGCTGAAAGACCGATAGAGACTTAGGAGGACTTCAGGGCGAGATTTGAAATGAAGTTCCTCTCACAAGCTGAGTAGAGTTTGCAAATGGAGAAGTTCCTATTACTTAAACAGGGCAACTTGTCGGTCAAAGAATACGTCAATAAATTCAACCAGCTTGCTCGATTTGGACTGGAGTTAGTAAACACTCCACACAATTCTCCGCTTTGCCAAAGGACTGAATGAGCCACTGCAAGGTTTGGCAATGTCCCATATACCTATGGGAGTGACTTAGAGAGACTGATGGACATGACTCTGTTGCAAGAAGAGAACAAAGATGGCAAGAAGGAGGTGAAGAAGGAAGAGCCTCAAAACAAGAAAGGAGATGGATCTCAGAACAAGAAGACGGACCCCAAGAAAGGCGGGAAGGATAATAAATCCCGTAAAAAGATGAAGTGCAATTTCTGTGGGATACCTGGACACTTGGGTAGGGACTGTAGAAAGAAAAAGAGGATATTGGGCGCTTGTTTCTAGTGCGGGCATACTGAACACTTATCTAAGGACTGCCCAAAAAGGCAAGGGCAGGGACAGAGGACTGGATCATCTTCTGGAGGGCAGGTTCATGCTCTCGTTGCACCTCTGTAGGACCGAGGTAGACATATTTCTGTTGAGAGTCTAGTTTATTTGTTTGATAATCCTGTTCGTACTCTCTTTGATTCTGGCGCATCGTACTCTTTTATATCTACTGCTTTAGTTGAATCTCTGCACCTAGACACCCATATAGTAGAGGATCCCTTGGTTGTTTCAAATCCAATTGGGGGCTCAGTTTATTTGTTAATGATTTGTTTGGATTTGTAAATCTCTATTTTAAGCATTGGATTTAAATGTAATGCTTATGTTTTGGGCTTCACGGGCTACGGGCTGATTCTAGTCATGGACTGGCTATCCAGTAATGGTGCCGCCCTCGATTGTGAAAAGAGAGTGGTTAGACTCATGACTCGCCTCAGTAACACTCCCGAAATCTCTTGTAATCCCATGAATTCTGTTATGCTAAGTTATCTAGAATCTCTCGATGAGTCTATTGAGAATTTGCAGTCTGTTAGAGTGGTCCATGAATACTCGGATGTGTTTGAAGAGGTAAAGGGCTTACCTCCGAAGCGGGAGATAGACTTCCATATATACCTTGTTGACAATGCAAAACCCATTGCTTTACCCGTTAGACACATGGCTCCAAGGGAGAGAAAAGAACTCAGCAAGAAAGTTAAAGAGCTACTTGAAAAAGGGGTTCATAAGACGGAGTATTTCTAAATGGGGTGCTCCAGTAGTGTTCGCGACCAAAGCCGATGGTTCACTCCGCCTATGCGTGGATTATAGGGAGCTGAACAAGCTGACCAAGAAGAATAGGCACCCACTCCCAAGAATTGACGATCTGTTTGATCAGCTCGTAGGTGCATCCATTTTCTCCCAACTAGATCTGGCTACCAGAATTCATCAGCTAAGAGTGGCTGAGGATAGCATTGACAAGACCGCATTTAGGACCCCGGATGGTTTCTTCAAGTGACTTGTCATGCCTTTCGGCTTGACAAACGCACCTGCCAATTTCGTGGACTTGATGAGCAGGGTGTTCCGGGAATTCCTCAATAAGTTTGTGGTGGACTTCATGGACGATATTTTGATCTTCTCGAAGAGTGAGGAAGAGCATGATCAACACTTAAGGGAAGTCATGGTGCACATCAGTTGAAAGCCAAATTGTCCAAATTCCATTTCTGGAGAGAAGAAGTTAGATTCCTTGGACATGTGGTGTCCAAAGAGGGGTTAGCCGTGGACCCCGCAAAAGTTGTTGCTGTGCAAGATTGGAAGATTCCACGAAACACAACTGAAGTCCGAAGCTTTCTCGGGCTAGCAGGCTTTTACCGAAAGTTCATCAAAGACTTTGCAAAAATCTAAGCTCCATTTACAAGGTTGACAAAGAAGAACCTAGTTTTCGCTTGGGATTTGGATTGCGATATTGCTTTCCAACGCTTGAAAAGGGCTCTTACAACATCCCCATTTCTGACATTGCCTGATGGGAGCAAGATGTTTACCGTATGCATGGATGCATGCGGTACAGGATTAGGCGCTGTCTTGATGCACGAAGGGAAGGTAGTAGCTTATGGTGGAAGGCAGTTGAAAGTACATGAGAAAAACTACCCAACCCACGACCTAGAATTGGCGACCATCGTTTTTGCTCTTAAGTCTTGGCCCCATTATCTCCTAGGTGAGAAGTTTGAATTGTTTACTGACCATAAATCGTTGAAGTACCTTTTATCGCAGAAAGATCTCAACTTGTGGCAGCAAAGATGGATGGAGATTCTTTCCTCATTTGATTTTGAGATTTCCTATACTCCTGGCAAGGGCAATGTGGTAGCAGACGCTCTAAGTAAAAAGAAGTTGACCTTAAGCCCTTTCTTTGTAGAAAGGCAAAACTTGGAGTATATAGCCAACTTTGGCTTTAGATCCTCCTCTGAATTTGTACCTGGCTTGTTTGCAACACTGGAAGTGTGGCCTATACTTTTTGACTCAATAGGAACCGCACAACGTGAATACCCTTAGCTAGTAGATGTGATAGATAAGATGATTAGGGGTGAGACTTCGAGTCACCTCAATAGATACTCCATCGATGATAAGGGATGGTTGAGAGGGGATGGAAGGCTATGCGTCCCACAAGTAAGAGATTTAGTGAAAACGGTTCTAGAAGAAGCACACCATTCAAAGCTGACCATACACCCAGGTGGAGACATCAAAAGAGTTTTCTTTTGGAATAGCATGAAGAGGGACATAGCTGAATTCGTTTCTAAGTGCATGATATGCCAGCAGGTCAAGGCGGAGCAGAAGAAACCTGGTGGTTTGCTTCATCCTCTAGAGGTCCCACAGTGGAAATGGGATAGCATTTCGATGGACTTTATTGATGGGTTGCCTAGGTCAAGAAGTGGCAATACCAATATTTGGGTAATAGTGGACCAACTTACAAAAAGCGCTCACTTTATACCTATCAAAAGTAAGGACTGCCTCATCTCTAGCATTGCTATATCTTAAAGAGATAGTTCGACTACATGGGATAACTTCTAGTATAGTAAGTGATCGAGACCTATCTTTACAAGCGAGTTCTGGAAGAGTTTGCAAGAGGTCGTAGGCACACAACTATGTTTAAGCACGGCCTACCACCCCCAAACCGATGGACAGACGGAAAGGGTGAACAGAGTCTTAGAAGACCTCTTGAGATTGTGTGTTCTTGACTTTGGAGGGACATGGGAAGATCATCTTCCTCTTCTGGAGTTCGCCTACAATAATAGCTACCAAGCAACAATAAGCATGGCACCCTTTGAAGCCTTATACGGGAAACCGTGTCGATCACCAACCTATTGGTGGGAATCCACAGATAAGCTTATACTTGAGCCAGACATGATTAGGGAAACCTCAGAAAAGGTGGACCTAATAAGAAGATGAATGAAGACTGCTCAAGATAGACAGAAGTCCTGTGCAGATAAAAGAAGGACCGACCTTGAGTTTGAGGTTGGAGACAGAGTGTTCCTTAAAGTATCTCCTTTGAGGAATGTTGTTCGCTTTGGATCCAAAGGGAAATTGGCACCTAGACTCATAGGACCATTTCCTATCATTGAAAGAATTGGGATGATGGCCTACAAATTAGAGCTACCTGAAAAGTTGGCTGGAGTTCACAATGTCTTTCATGTTTCTCACCTACGGAAGTGCTTACATGAGTCTGCGGAAGTGGTGGAACCAAAGATACTAGAAGAGGTAGAAGTGGAATGAGAAGCAATAGTGAGAAGAATCCCAACTCGTATCTTAGGAACGAAAGTCAAAAATCTACGCAACCGTGAAGTCAAGCCTGTTAAAGTACATTGGAGTGACAATGAAGAAGACGCGACTTGGGAGACCGAAAGCAAGATACGCGCAACTATCTTTATCTTTTTGAGGGTACATCTTTGATCTCTCCTTTATCATAAGTTTATTCATGCTTAATTATCTTCTCGGTCCTATTTCTTGATCCTTAGTAGAAATCAATGGATGTAAACGTGTTTTTGAAACATGTTATGGTTAATGATTGCAAAGTGGTTGCAAGTGGTTGCTAATGATTGCTCGTGGATGCATATGCACATACACATTAGGTTCTAGATCGGCTCAATCACTTTCATATTGCATTTGCATATGAACGCATGAAATTGTATGTGGATTGAAACTTGATGTGTTATCATATGGACGTTGCATTTGTATGAATGATTGTGCACTCATGTAGAATTATGAATAGGAAAAATTGCATACATAATGGACTCATGGCACTCTCATGATTCGCATTAAGGAGGTCAACTGGATCAGTAGACCACCTGATTTTGCACTAGATAAGAGACATATACACACACTTTGCATATGTTCATATGGCATTAGGAGTCTTTTAAGGACAATGGTTGCTTGTGGATGATGGATGAGTAGATGGATGATTGGATGTTAAGATGCATTCTTCTTAACTTGAAGATTTCGGGGACGAAATCCTTTAAGGAGGGGGAGAATGTAGAACCCCGACTTTTTCAAGAATATTAAAATTAACAAATTCAAGAACACTTAATTTTTAGAAGAAGAATTAAGTGAAACAGGTTGCGCTATTATGTTCGTCTCAAAATTTTGGTCAAGATGGACATTTGCTTTGCATAAAACGGATACCTTATGAAGAAGTTATTAAGCCTTGAAGTTTGTATACATATGAGAAATATATATATATATATATATATATAAATTAAATAAATAAATATGCAAAAAAGCTCAAAATAGCCAAACGGGAGGGGGAATAACCGAACAGGCCCATTTTTTAGGTCGACCCGAGCTTGGCCGGGTCGACTAGGGGTTGATTCAGGATGTTTTGCTGTCAACCCGTGGGCCGATTCTCTTTAAGGCAGATGTGGCATCTGATTGGTTCTGAAGAAATCCTTGCTAAGTCATTAGGGCTGATGTGGCTATATTATCTTGTCTGAATGGCTTTGATTTGCTGTAGGTTAATCTGACGGTTCCAATTAAATCAAACTTCTATATAAGCAACCTAATACCTCAACCCAAAATCATATTAAAAATCAAACCAAGAGCCATCATGCTGCCATTGGACAACCTCCAGTAGCCACCGTTCAACTTGAAGCAAATTAAAAGAGACAAACCAAATGAAATCAAAATTAAACTAAAACAACGATTGTCTACATCAAAGGCGAGCATTTCAACTTCAGATTACAGATTCCAGAAATCAAGATTGTCTTTTGTAAGTGTAGTTATCTTTTAGATGTAAATAAATTTAAGACTTGATTTGATATAAAGTGAAAAATAGAATTATACCATGTTGTATAATATTGACGATGCTAATTCATGTTTGTTTCTTATGATGATTTTATCATGAATTGTCTTGGAATGTTTATGGCTTATTGGACTTATTGTTGGATCTATTAAAGATTGAAAATGAAACTATCAATATCATATGCAAGTTATATGTTTCATGTTAAGATCTACATATATATGTTTATATGATTAATGCAAGTTGTATGTATTATGTTAGATCCAAGTCAAGATCTACATATCACTACACCAAAATAGTCAATTTGACACACCAGGATTCAATGATTTGATACGGTTTTAAGCTGTATTAAATTTGATAGGGCTCATAACCGTATTAAATTTGAATTTCTACACTCAACCGATCCACACCTTCCCTAATGCTTAAAATCCAGCCGTAGATCGTAGAAGCTTCGGATTGCTCTCTTTGTTACGGCTTTAGCCCGTATTAAATCACCATCGTATTTTTTTCGCTGTGATTTTTATTTCTCACAAACCCTGGCCCCTTCTTTTCTAATTATCTCGATTCCTCTTAATTTGCTTTCCCAATTCGCTCTTGTCAGTGAAAACCATACGGAAGTAAAGTCTACACTCTCGCTCAACAAGATTCACTCTATCTCAGCTTGATCAACGCCTTTTCTATATCAGTTGATCGTTGCCTTTTTCAACCTCGGTTGCTCGCAATTCTCTCTGATTTTATAGCTCTAATTGACGACTTCTAAATCGATTTAAAGTGAATTTGCAGGTAATAATCTTTCTGAACATCTATTGTTTGATTTAATTTTGAATTGAAGTTAATTTATTGTATTTTGGGTGTTTGAGAAGCTGCAGACATAATTAAATACCTGACTTCGTTTGGGTCTCCATTTCAGGTGCTTGAGAAGTTTCATCCTTTGGAATGCTATAAGGCATACAAAAGCAATGATGTTTTGAAAGGTACAAATTAAGTTATAAAAATAGTATTGGTTTAAAGTAAGTTTACTGTGGTATAATTGTGAGTTCCAATCATTTATGCTTCAATTATATTAATGTTCGATTTCCCAGTTTAATGAAAACAGAATAGTGTTCTGGTAGTGTTGGGTATATTAACTTCAATGTAACCAATAAGCATCACAATCGAGAAATATGTTGACATTCAAGTGACTGCAACTATAGACATAACAGTAAAACCGATTAAGGATGAAAACCATGTTGCTATTTTATTATTGTAACAATAATGGTTCGAAATTTAAATAACTGGACAAATAGAGGCGAAAAAAGTGGTTCTCTTATATATCGTACCCTTCGGAACATGTGTAGCAGGTAACATCATAGCCGGATTGCATCAAACCAATGTTACTATATTGCTATAAAATGTAATGTTACAACTATGGTAAAAAAATTACAGTGCAAACATTTCAAGTGTATTTTAAGTATAGCCTATTTGGCATATTATAAAGAAAGACTGCAAGTATGCCTGACTTTGTACTGTTACTGTGCATTTTAAGTGTATACTAACTTTTCTTTCTTTCCCACATATCAGCAGGAGCTGCTTGTGAGTTGAACTTGGCTTCTTTGTTTTGCTGCAATTCTGAAGTGTGTTCTCCAACCGAGGTTAGACTCCTGTTTTTCTGTTTTTTTACTTATTTTGTGTGATGTATTATTATTCCTTGCCGTTGGTTCTTCTGTGTCCGTTTTCTATTTTGACAAACTAACGATGCTACACATATTATAGAAAATTAGTTGTTTTATCATTCACCTACTATTTGATACTTCACTATTTTGCATAAACTTAGCCTAATGGTAACATGACATATAGGTTTATTTCTAACAATTCTAAGTCAAAAGGATTTTCCCTACGGAAAAAGTATAAAAAATTGCAGAAATAAGAACACTGATCTGTTTGAGCATTTTAATTTGTAGAGTATTCCACTGTAAAGATTGCCTTCTTTGTTGCTTAATATCTATACTATTAAATTATTCGGATATTTGTTTTTCAGTTATGGTTAGAATTTCATGCTTTGTATAATCGTTCTTCTGTAGCTTGAGGAAATCTTTTGTCATATTTTGAACTTTCTATTATTATAATACATAGTCAAAAGCTTTCTACTGGCAATTTCTACTCAATCGTGTTTTCCTCTAATTATATTCTTATTCAATTAATTTAAAAGGTTGAAGTAACGTGCAGTATCAATACAAAAATTTGGTTATTTTAAGATCAAAATTTACATTCAAATAATCCTCCTAAGATATATGATGCAAGTTTGCAACTCAGATTGATAAAACTACCATTTTATTACATTTTTTTAATTACATGCATTGTTTTTTGGGATTTCCACTAAATTTCAATGTTCATCTTGGCAGTTTCAATTGTACTAATGTTATAGAATATGCATAGCCTTTAGATATCAGCATGTTAATTTTTTTTGGAATCACTGGGTTATAGATTTGTAGAAGTGTTTATAAGAAAAGTTTATAGCCGGTTTTAGGTTCCTGTATACTATACAGCTATAGATATATTCAACAAGCAAAGTAATGATGGCATACCTTTGATTGTTATTGATAAATATCGGTCAATGTCATACTGTGTAAAACTGAACGAATAGATGTTGAATTTAGCAATGGGGTGCCGTGTTGCTCGGTGATCACAAAACTTAAACCGAGAATGGTAGGAACCCTTTTTACATATTGTTAACTTTTAGACTTCTTTATCACATACATTTTTCATTGGTAGTATACAAGAAATTTGTTGTTTTGCTTATTCAGAATTTGGCTACCTTATATGTTGCAACTCAGTGGTTTTGATACATAATTAATTGCTTTTACCATTTCTTGCTAGCTATGGCACTTATCTTCGACCATGGCTTTAATAGCCTATTTTCACAAAAAGATTCGTAAAACCCGTCTTGCACTCAAAAACTACATGATTTATGCATTTAATATAATTCTTAGGCAAACTGGCGTCTTCTAGAACAACTAATCATGGTGGAAACTACGAAGCTGGATCATATCTACCATGATGAATAATTATATACTAATCTAATAATTCTGATAATGCAAATTAACTGGACTTATTGCTTTTCTGTAAATCACAAATTCTTAGGTATCTGAATTTGTTTTGGCTACTCAAATTAGATAAAGGATTTAGGCAATATATGTAAACGTATTAAAACACTCAAATTAATTTATACACATTTTGTTTTGCAAGTAACATAAAACTGACATGTTTTCTGCTTACAAGTATACTTGATCACAATGATGTTGCGGGGTTTTGTTAATCTTTTAGTAAAACTATACGAGTTCATCTAAACCCAACTTCGATATCATCCAGTTCTTTTAAAAGGACATTTAAATTGTGACTGAATGTCTTGCATAGGGGTATAATATTCTTAATTTAGATCTTCTAAATTTTTGTAATGCTTGAGTTTGGGCTATACCAGAATACTTAAAACAATTCACAAATGGATACCCGAATATCCGAGTTTTAGATGAATCACACATTATATAAATATGTCCATACGAAAATGCTTTTCTCTCTGTTTTTACCTCATGCTAGGTTTCAGTGTGATAACACTATGTTCAGTTTTATATTTAAGCACTAGGACAAACATTCTCATGTTAAAGATAATAATACATCTATTCTATGACCATTTTAATATTTATGCATATCTATTCTATGAGCCTAATTAAAGTAATTTTATCTTCTTGACTGGCATGCTAAAAGGTTTTATTTTGCCATTAACTTTTAGCGCTTCACTATTTCGGCCACGAAACGTTTAAATAAATTCAAATATGCTTTTAGTTTCACTTATATAACATGTTACTAGTTTATGTTTGAAATGCTTACTTGAGTGCTCTTGTTTCAGAAATTGATAGAGGAACTGGTCTTTTAACAAGGCGAGCAAATTTCTTCTCTTTAACATTTACCTTTTTCTAAGATATATTATTATTTAGCTTTGCCAAAAAAAGAGATATATTATTATTTACGTTAGCTTGAAGCAAACATTGGCAGATGTTATGTTCATCTCACTAAACAGTAAAAAGTTACGCATTCATGTTGGGTTATTAATTAACCAAACTTGGAACATGCATGAACTCATTTCAAGAATTAATACAAAACCAAACTGCTTTTTGATTAAAAAAAAAGTCAAAGTACATAGGTGGAAAGAAAAAACTCTGTTTGTTCAATTTGTTAGACAAAAGTGACAAAAGTTAACTCCTGTGATCAGTATGAAGTAAACCATACCAAGAAAATGCTTAAAATATATATATATATATACATAATTCATACAGCAACGTTTTGATGAAATCAATTTGGTGAGCATGTTTAATTTGATTAGTTTTTATCAGTTTACTCTTTTTCTCATAGGCTCATAGCAAAACAAAAGTTCGCGAACAGCGAGAGAAGATGATTTACTCTTTTATCAGTTTACTCTTTAATATATATATATATATATATATATATATATATATATATATATACATGATTCAGTGAAGTGAATGCTGGTTTTTTACTCAAATGCCGAGCAGCGAGAGAAGATGGTTGCTGCCGAAAGGCGCCAAGTTGATGAGAGAGTTAAGAAGATTATTGACCTAAAGAACAAGGTTGGAAAAGATGCACTGTTACTACCGCTTCTATCCAGCATTTTTCACATGTTTATTCATTTCTTTTTGTCATTCAGGTTTGCGTTGGAACTGATAAGAACTTTGTTGCCATCAACCAAATAGGAATTGATCCTCCATCATTGGACCTTCTTGCAAGAGCAGGGGTTGGTGATTCTATCATATGTATTACTAATAATAAATCTTTTGTGCCATAATTTTTTTATATAGTGCACACATCTCTTGCTTGTGAACTGAGTTTGCAAACTCAGTTCCGGAACGAGTTTGCTGCAAACTCAGTCTGTAACTGCGTTCGCAAACTCAGTCCGGAACTGAGTTCACAAGCTCAGTCCGGAACTGAGTTTGCTGGAGGCTCGGCCCGGAACCGAGTTTGCTGGAGGCTCGGCCCGGAACCGAGTTTGCTGCAAGCTCGGTCCGGAACCGAGTTTGCTGCAAGCTCGGTTCCGGAACCGAGTTTGCTGCAAGCTCGGTTCCGGAACCGAGTTTGCGGCAAGCTCGGTTCCGAAACTGAGTTTGCAGCAAACTCGGTTCGAACGGAGTTTGCAGCAAACTCAGTTCGAACGGAGTTTGCAGCAAACTCGGTGATGAGGGACAGAAGTGGAGAGATATTATTCCTTTCGTATATCATTTATTAGAACTGAGCATGATTATATGCAAGTTTTGAGGACCTTTTATCTCCATTCAAGTTGAATTGATACTATAGCAACAGTTGATCGAATTTAATGGCCAAAATCTTGTCAAAGTTTTTTAGATAAATTATTTTACATTCCAAATTATTGATTTTTGTAAGTTAAACATGATAAAAATCATACAAAATAAATGTTAAAAATGCAATGTAAAATAAAAATATCAGAAGATTGTAATGCAAAATTAATATATCAACCTAATACTTTCTAATAAAGGGAAATATGCATTTGTTGCAGACTGGTATCTGTTGAAGTACTTGACATTCATCCTTCTTTTTGTTTTGCGGGTTGATAAAGAATTGAAGGGGCAATTATATATTTTGCTTGGATGCAAAGGGAAAGTTTGTATTTGCTGCAAACTGGTATCTGAAACGCACCTTCAGGGTACCCAAACTATCTATAAGCCGATAACAATAGATTTGAATTGATTGCATACTATATATTTCTCATGATAAACATACCAGGGAAGTGAAGATTGTCACTGGAAAGTGAAATTAAGTCCCAACTCATTTTTAAATGCTGTCACCATCTTGCTATTTTTGCAATATTCATGGTAGAATATTTTATGTAGTTATTACTATAAGTGCCAGTGATTGTAATATCATGCTCGGTTATACTAAGTTACCAGCATCCTTTCAGTGCACCTAATTTGTTAAATAATAATTTCAATAATCAAAATACAATTGGATTGAAAATAATGTGGCACCATGCTAACTTGTAACATTTGACATGTACACCTAAGCTGGTTATAATATTAAGTTCATAAGTTGATTGGATATGCAGGATCAATTTAGATCCATTTAAAAGCTGTTAATTGACTTTCATTTTAATAGGTTGTGAATAACCAGGGACGAATTATTGTTGCAGAGTAGATGGAAGAAGGCACCAAGGTATTACTATTACACCTGTTTGGAAAGGTATTACTATTACACCTGTTATTTGCAAAAAAATAACAAGTGCAATGCTAATGAAACCTAACAATGGCACCAAAAAGTGTCTGACTATATCAGTTTAACAGAAAGCCATTTCTTGATTGAGTTTTCATGCATATGTACCTAGAACGTTTACCATTTCATAGCAGTTTATTTGTGAACCATTTTTCTACTGTACATCTTTAATATTGAATGTTTTTATCGCTTTGCCTCTTTGCCTTCCCATGTTCGGTATTGTTTGTTTTAGTATTGACGCTTGACAGCCAGGTTTTTTGAATTACGGTAATGTTTGCAAGCCGTTGAAAAATGTAGGTGGACATAGTGTCCAGTTTGCGACTTCAGTCGCAAACTGGACTCAGTCTGCGACTGAAGTCGCAAACTGAATCCAGTTTGCGAGTCGCAAACTGATTCCATTTTGCAACTGAGTTGCAAACTGGATCAGTGTTGTCTTCTTCTTGTTGTTGTGGAGACAGAACTAACCTGATGCTTGTTATTTTAGTTTCTTTTCAGGCTTTGGAACAAACATGAGTTGCATGGGCTCGACAACTGCAGTTTTGTTGTCTTTTTTTTATTAAGCAAGAACTGTGAACATTATACTTTGTATATATTGTGTTATGTGGTTTGTATTAACTGAAGTTATGTTTTATGTATTAATCGAATTATGCTTTGTGTATCTTCTTTATATACTGTTATATGGGTGCAGCGTATCTTCTTTATTGTGCATATATATATATATATATATATATATATATATCTCAATGGGTACAGTGTTTTTGTATATTGCATATATGATATACCGATTTTGATACGGTTAAAAGCCGTATCTCATTCGTTCATAGCATTGTAGAAATGAGGCATTAAACACGGTTTTAAGCCGTATCAGTATAGCAATTTGATAGGGTTTTAAGCCGTATCAATCTATTAAATTGATACGGCTTAAAACCGTATCGATCTATGAAGTTAACAGTGCCAACATATTAATTTGACACGGCTTTAAGCCGTATCAAATTATTAATTTGATACGGCTTAAAACCGTATCAAAATACCAATTTGATACGGTTTTAAGCCGTATCAAAGCAACAGAGACGCCATTTTTGATACGGCTGAAAACCGTATCAAATCCATTTTGATACGGTCATGAACCCTGCCAAATTGGCATTTTTGGTGTAGTGTATATATATATTCATATGCTTTATGTTAGATCCATATGCCAATATATATATGTTCATATGCAAGTTACAAGTTTTATGTTGGATCCATGTCAAGATCTATCTAGGTTCATATGATTAATGCAAGTTATATGTTTTATGATAGATCCAAGTCACGATCTAATCATACATATGTTCATATGCAAGTTACAAGTTAGATTCAAAACTAGATCGATATTTATATGCATGTTTGTAAAGTGGACTTATGCAAGTTCACCTTGTTAGATCTAATTCACACCTATATGTTAATGATAAAATTATACATGCCTTAGGATTGGACATGTCATGATTATGTCATATGCTAGTTTATAATTGAGGTTATGTTCACACATGCCTAGATCTACATATTAACATGTTTTAGGCTTATGACTATCTAAGTATAAATTATATGCAAGTTCATGTGACATGTTAAATTATATGAATAAAGTTTTATGCAAAATTTACATGTTTGGTTGAATCTATATTATGCATGTTCCCTTCTTTGCCTCTTGTTTATAACTTAGGCTAATATGCGGGCCCAATGACTTTATGTGATTAATACGAACAAATAAACAGGGGTAGCGTTGGGATAGTTATTAAATCAAAACATGTTAATAATGTAGGTGGGCCCAAAACCATGTAAATGGTTAAGGGCATGAATGGTATAATTTATACCATTAGTCTTGAACATAATTAAAATATGTGACATGAAAAAATTGTAGAAAATTCACATATATAAAATGAAAAAGATGAATATGCCTAACCCGAGGTTAGACTGAGTTGTGGTGTAAACCTGCCGGGAACCGACCGACACATCCAGTAACCACAACAATACCAGTCTAATATGAGATGTTACTGCATCAAGCCCAGAAAGACCCGAGGTTAGACTGAGTTGTGGTGTAAAACTGCCCGGAACCAACCGGTACATCCAGTAACCACAACAATACTTGTCTAATGTGAGTGGTTGGTGCTTTAATTAATTAATTAATTAAATCTCATGAACAATCAAGCTAGAAATGGTGAGGTTAAGTAATTAAGGGAACACTTAACCAACTTAACATGTTATCTGGACAAGATTGATAGGGTTTAAGTCAAACCAAGGACACTCAACAAAATTACCATGTTGACTAGAAAAACCCTAGTAACGGGGACCCGTTTCAACAGTAACCCACATGGATGTATCAGGTACCCTGAACTAGGTAGCGTGGGGCACGATTACTGGGCTGAATATAAGCAGTTAAAAGGGCGGCGGTTAGGTGCGTCAGTGTAGGTTCCGACGGAGTATGGACGTGCAAGAGCTCCGGAGTGTAAAAAGCAGGCACTGGGCAATAGGCGTACAATTGTGCATCTTTGAATCGTGTTAGGGTTGCAATTACAGGACTTGATACACCCTATACTGGAACCAGCACAAGTACTTAAAAATCACGTGGGGCCGCATGACACCGGGAATACATGAATGCTAGTAGGAGCCGATCAATACATGAATGAGATCACATTGTCATGAACATACATTGCTAGTTAAACAGCTCCTAGTGGGTGCAGAGAAGTAAAAGTGGGTGCGATAGCCAAATCTAGTTAAATCTTACTTTACCTCATTTTTGGACTACCCTATCCTTGTGGTATCATTCTAAGTTCAGTTTATTTATGTCATAGTCTTTTACTTGTTTACATGCTATCAAATAACTGGGCTTACCAGACTTATATCTGACCCATTTTCCTTTCGCTTTTTTTCTTCCGTTCCCCCCCGATTCGCAGGGAGGAAAAACTTCTGCTTAGTCCAGGATAGCCAAAGCTTGAAGATCGTAGAAGTAAGGCTTGGACTTTCCTTTTTGAGCTATGGCTATGGTCAAGCACTTATTGGGGATTTATGCCATTTTAGTTTTAGTATTGCTTCTTTATGTTTTCAAGACAGATGAAAAGTTGTAATAATTTGTAAGGTTGAAACAGTTGTTGAATTCTTGTGTTGAACAAGTATTTATGAAATAATATTGATCTTTTTCCGCTGCATAAATTTTCTGTCTTGTAATTCATTAGTATCTTGTACCTTAAAACGCTCCACCGAAGTTAAGGCATTCCCTTTGAGAGTGACCTTAACGGAGGTGGGGTGTTACAACAGAGCTCAGAGAACAAGGCACATTAGAACCGAACGAAAGAGTTCATTAGAGATTGGATTAGTAATATCCAATAGGAATGACTCGTTAGAGATACGATCAGTAGTATCCTAGAACGAGTGTAAAGAGTGTATTTTTAAATTAAAAATTGAAAACAAATTTTGTTTTGAAAATTTAAACTTTATTATTCGTATTTGAATATTTATTTTAAATTAATTTGGACAATCAAGTATATAGAGATTTGAATATACATCTGATCCATGTGTATTGAAGCCTCAAATATACCGGATGGATGTAGGATCACACTCTAGTCGCCCGGGTCTGATTCTGGTGATGACGCGCCATCATCAGTGTTTATATTCGTGTGTCGAAAATGGGATATCTATATATTTCCAATTGACTAGTGTGAGAACCAAAAATATAGTTAGAATATATTGTTGTGACTTGGCATCAAAAACATGATTTTCTATATATATGTCAAAATTATGAATTTGAAACGTTCATTCACTAATTGATTGATGGTTGTGTTGTATGATTATTTGTTATCCAATACAACCTTATGTGAAAGAAAGGTATATATAGCCAAATTGTATCGAATATTGGGCTGAATTGAAAATTGACAGAAATTATGATTTTATGAGCCGATTGGCTGTTTCTTTTTCTTTTTGATTGGAGAGGCCTGTGTGGCGGTTTGGGGATTTTCCTGGTGCTCCCGTACAGGGGAGGTTATGGCGATTTTTTTTGAAAATTTAGGGTGTTAGCCAAATTTTTGAAAAATTTGGAAAGTTCTTAGAAACTGAAAAGTTGAAGAACTTACGCCATAATGAAAGTTGAGTTGATTAGTTAAACAACTTTCAACTCTGTTCCTTTTCGAGGACGAAAAGATTTTAAGCGGGGGAGATTGTAATAACCCGGAAAATCAGAACCAATTTAAAAATTTTATTTTGGCAATTTTAATGAATTTTGAATATCTACAATAAATTATTTTAAATAATTATGACGAGAAATTTATTTTTAATAGAATTAGAACGTATATATTTATTTGAATCGACATTAGAATATAAATTTTTATTTTTAATTATAAAAGGAATTGAAAATGGCACGGTAGTTTGAAAATTCGATTCAAAATTTCAAATGAAGGTACAGGATTCAAAATAAACCGGATTTAATCAAAACCAAAAATATTAGGATCTATTTGAAAATATCTTTCCAACGAATCAAAAAAATCCAAATTTCATAGCGAGAATAAAATATTATGCCCAGTTGAAAATTCAGAATAGTTGCTATGGAAATATAGCCCTTAAAAATGGAAGTGTTGCAAACGACCTCCGTTTTCGACGAAACCACTTTTGTTGGATCCGGGATGTCAAGTTATTGCTAGGTTCCAAAATTCATAATTTTTGGAATCAATACATAACTGTGGCGAAGGAAAACGTGTTTTGTCAGTTTTAGTCAATTTGGATCGACCAGAAAATGCCCATTTTTCAAACGGTCTACAAATTTGACGAAACTAGTTTTGTCAAGATCGTATCGTCAATACGAAGCTAGAAAATATTTTTTGGGAATTTTTAGAGTCTGTATGTGGCCTCGGTAAATTAAAATGTCAGTTGAAATCAATTTAGAACGTTAAATTAATTTATGTTTAAATTTCAATGAAAACTGACTGTAACAATTGAATTGGCGTACGGAACATATCCCATTGTGTCCCGTAATTGGGGTAATTAGCTAGGAATGATAGTTGGTAGGTTCGATTTGGGGTTCGAATTAAAAAGTTACTTTTATGGAGAAAACTAATAATATTAAATTATTTTATATATATACTTAAACCTCCCAACCCTTTCCCTTTAACAGAAACCCGATACCCTCTTTTCTTCAAATCGATGTCGTCGATCTCGCCTCCCCCGAGATCGCGCCCACCTTCAGCCGCCAGCGCGACTTGCGCCGCAACCACCCTCCCCTTTCCGATCATCTCTCTCGACCTCCATCTACTCCAAAACCGCACACCCAAATCGAACAAGAAACCGCGCCTATGGCCCACTACCGTACCAGTGACAGCACCCGTGACCACCCATGGCCTGCGCGACCCTCCAACACCACCCCTCGGACGGTGAGCCCCCTCTTTCCACCTGTAAGTTTAGTTTTGATTTTTTAGTTAAAGTAATTAGGTTTAGCAATTTAAAAATCAGTTTTTTTTATATGTAGGAGCACGATAAAATTGGATTTTTGATATACATTATAGCAAAATATAAAGATACGATTTTTATGATTTTAAAAATATGATTTTTATGCTTTTAAAGATAAGATTTGTAGGTTATGAAAGCTATGATTTTTATCATAGAAAAGATTAGATTTTTAGATTAGATAAAAATGTGATTTTTATTCTAGGTAAGGAATATTTTTAATTGATAAAAATATAATTTTTAGTCGCTTAAAAATATGGTTTTTATAATGTGAAAGAAAATATTTCTAGTTATGTAAAAATATAACTTTTAGCGATACGAAAATATAATTTTTTGTGAAATAAAAATAGGAAGTGGCAATATAAAAATACGATTTTTATATACATGAAGTTGTGATTTTCATATGAACGATATGGATATAAAAATATAATTTTTATTATGAATAGTAAGATAAAAATGTGATTTTTATAATATTAACATTGTGTTAAAAATGGGATTTTTACGAGGTAAATATCATATTAAAAATATGATTTTTAACATAAACTGCGTGATACAGATTTTGATGGTACTGTCGGAAAACAAATCTAAATTCAAACCGTTCAAAGATAAGGACTGGCGGAGTGGATCCCCAAGGTGAGAACTTCTCACTTTTATTTTATTTTCTAGTTAAAATATATACTAGGTTGCAGACGGTGCTTAGCAGCACCCGACACCCGTCGTCCAAAGACCATGGATGACTTGTTTGTTTAATTGATGTGTTGTGAAAAATTGATTGTGTGTTGTGGAATGGAATAAAATATTTTGTAGTTAAAAATATAATTTTTAACGTGTATATGAATAAAATAAATATTCATAAATAAATCGGACGATTTGTTTATGTACACACATTTGACCGATATTGATTGGGACGACAAATTTTACACATCGCCCAACTGCACAAGTAAAATTCATTATTTGTTGATTGAAACCCCACATGGGTATTAGGATGATATTCGACATACACTATTCCGAACAATTAACTGAATGTTGATCGATTGATTCACAGGCTGTTGTAAGCATTAAATATTTATATTTAATGCTTATGCAGTGTAAAACACACTATGGGTGATGGTTGAATTTTTATCATTGTTGTTGAATACATGTATTGTATGAAATCCATATAATCAAATTATATGGTAATTGATTGCGTCTGATTCCATTTCAGAAAGAAGGAATATTTTAAAATAACGAATATTTTAAAATAATGAATATTTTATAATAATATTCAGTAATGGATCAAAATCTGATTTTGATGTCTGATTTGGGATGGATACGAATACATATAAATATATAAAGCCGTTTTGATTAGATTAACGCCATTTTGACATGAATGATATTTATATTGATTTTATTCATTTTTATAATAAATATCGAAAAGGAAATGATTTTGAAATATAATGTTTTGAACATACTATCATTTATGTATCGATGATATGGAATATTCAATTTTGATTAGAAATTGAATACGAAGTTCAAATCGTTTTAAAAACGAAGTTAAAACGATTTATAAAATACGTTTTAAAATGGAAATTGATGAAATGTATATAATATATATATTATATATATAATGGCCTGAATAGAACGCACTGTGCCACGGTAGTTTGTGAATTTCGACCATTGACTTTAAACGGACATTACTCGAGATCCGACCGTCGGATTCCCCTAAACCTAGAACCTTTGGATTCGTATCGAAAAGAGATTTCTAAGAATATAAGAAATTGTAAATCTAATAGTTGGATTTGGAATTATGTCCAAATAAAATTTGGAAAAGGTCGTTATAAGTGCAGTTCGATGACCGTTTATGGAAATCGACGGTACGGGCCTTGATAAAATTATTAAAATTATCAATAATTAGTTTAAAATCATAAGAAATGATTTGGAAAGAATTGGGATGAAAAATTCCATATTTGAAAAGATAAAAATATTTTTTTATCGAAACGAACTAGTTATGAACTAGAATTAGAAATCCAATATTTTTAAAATAAATAAATTGCATTTGAAATGGTTTTAAAAATAACCAGAATTTCCAATATATGAATTGGAATGGATTTGAATCAAAATTATCTTCGCAATATTTCGATATTGGATTCCGTGATTATACGGATATTGTGGAGGAATTTGGAAGATATATATATCGGTATTCCAATACGATATTTGTTGGTTTCAGAATTTGATATTAAATATAAGCCGACATATTTTCTATTCAGAGCCTTGTATTTAATATCAAATTGGATTTTGGGTTGTCGTGAATGGTATCTTTAATAATACTATTCTTAGACCCAATAGAGTTAAGAAAATCAGAAACTAACCGGAGATTAGTTAAGTCGAATGGTTTCCTGGGTATTGATCTGATGTTGGTTTCGGCCTACGGGCTTAATATTTAGGGAATTGTTCACTTGCTAATTTACGGTAAGAGGCTGATGGAATGGAATAAGATTTTGGGTTTGTCGTGAATGGTGTCTTCATTAACACTATTCTTGAACACAGTTGAGAAAATATTAAATATTTAATTTAGATTTAATGAAGTATACCAATTAATTGATATTTAATTGGAATGGAATTAAAATTGGTCTTTAGGTTTATCGTGAACGGTGTTTTATATAACACTTTTTCTTTAACCCGATTAACAATGGAATAAGATTTTGGGTTGTCATGAATGGTATCTTTAATAATACTGTTCTTAGACCCATTAGAGTTAAGAAAACTAGACACTAACTGGAGATTAGTTAAGTTGAATGGTTTTCTGGGTATTGATCTGATGTTGGTTTCGGCCTTCGGGGTTAATACTTAGGGAATTGTTCGCTTGCTAATTTACGTTTAGAGGACGATGGAATGGAATGAGAGTTTGGGTTTGTCGTGAATGGTGTCTTCAATAACACTATTCTTGAACCCAGTTGAGAAAAGATTAAATCTTTAATTTATATTTAATGAAGTATACCAATTAATTGATATTTAATTGGAATGGAATTGAAATTGGTCTTTGGGTTTATCGTGAATGGTGCTTTAAATAACTCTTGTTCTTTAACATGATTAACAATGGAATAAGATTTTGGGTTTTCATGAATGGTATCTTTAATAATACTGTTCTTAGACCTAATGGAGTTAAGAAAATCAGAAACTAACTGAAGATTAGTGAAGTTAAATGGTTTCCTTTGTATTGATCTGATGTTGGTTTCGGCCTTCGGGGTTAATACTTAGGGAATTATTCACTTGCTAACTTACGGTTAAAGGCCATGGAATGGAATGTGATTTTGGGTTTAACGTGAACTGTGTTTTAAATGACATTGGTTCTTTAACCCAGTTAAAGACAGGATATGATTTCCCGAGTTAAACAATCGTTAATATTGACTTTTGGGAAGATTAAAACCATGTGGAGTTTTAATGCATCTTTAATTAGATTGAAATGATATCCAAAGGAAGATTAAAGAATAAATTTAAAGAATTTTTCTCTGATATAATTAGTGGGAACCTTTCCCAAAGTATAAGAATATTTGAATAAAGGAATATTCTGGATTGGAATGAGGCGTATGTTATGTTTTTATAGAACTTGTTTATTATATACGCGAGTTATTCAGAAAGACCGGGTTTATCCCATTCTGAATAACTGATTCGACGATATGTTGAGGATGAAGACGGTGGTTGAAGACCAGAGGTCTTCACAATTTTTGGATGATTACTGATATCTTGATTTGGGCCGTACACCCAAGACGAGGTAATAAGTGGTGATCGTCCAGACATACTTGGAGATCGACGGATATGCGAGGTCCTCTCCCCTGTATTGGACATATGAGGGAGGAATAATATGCCTTCGGTTTCGTTCAGACCCAGAACGAACTTGTAAATGGTTGTGTGTCTGACATTGGATTTTATTCTGTGTTGATTGATATCTATTAAATATATATCTGTTTGGCGGCGAAAAATTTATTCTCTTACTTAACGGCCTTCTCTGAGAGGTACGAGCTCAGAAGTTATATATCGATAGATATCAGTCACGTGGCATGAATTGCCTGTGTGGCATGCTGAGATGCAATGATCAAGGCTTTTGTTGAAAAGCAAAGTCTTGTGGTTAATGATCAAAGCACGGCTTTAATATAGCATAGCTTTGTGTAGCATTAATTCGCGAGCCTCACACCCCGGTATGAACCAGAAACGGGAGAGGACAACAGGGAGGTCATTGTGTTTCCTTCTATATAGGAGTGGTGTCATCATTTTACCAGCCCTGACATTTTACTCATGTGGATGCTGCATATGTTGCTTATTACTTGATGGATAGCGAGGCGCCTCGGTTATATCGGTCGATTCGGGGCCGATGGAGTCAATTGGCTCATTTACGCCCCATAGGGCGCGGAAACGCATGCTCATGAATTATTTATTCACCATTGCACGTAGTGTGAAACGACCAAGCATGTTGTCTAGGTACAATTGCGGCTGCGTCCTGAGGCTCGGGCTATAGAGCCTCGAAACGGTAGGTTTGCGCCTTGCCTTGGTTCATGATGGAAATCCAACTTCCAATACGTGACATTTGCGGTTTTGATTATAGAGCCTAATATTGGCGACATGATATATGGTACCCATTCCATCTAGGATTGATACATTTATATTTGAAGTTGTTTTATACACTATGCACTTATAATAGTATCAAATGATTTGATTTAACGTACCAAGCATGTTTGGCTATTATAAGGGAAAATCCTATCCCTTGGCTTGCGTTTCATTGTGTGATAGGACCTGGGTCTTATAATAGCTTCATTTTTCCAAAAAGCATTGCGCTGTTTTGTTATATGCACTGGTATTCTTGGGAGGAAACCCATTCCATGTTATATGGCATGGTCCCTTGATATATCTAATTTAAAGTAAATTTTGAAATAACTATTTTAGTTCTCAGACCAGTCACATGACTGACCTGGAGTTTATTGTTTTAACCTAAACTCTGTGTGCCCCTATTTTCCACATGGGCAGCTTGTAGTTTTGGTTTTGCAGATTTATATTCACAAGATCCTAGTTTACAGCTGGAATGATATTCGAAAAGCTCTGTATCCGTATATTCTTTTTAGTTGTGTTTTATATTATTTTCCGCTGCATTGTAACTTGTAAATCCTCTGATATTTGGTAAATGTGTAATATTTATTCATACTTCGTATATTCTTGTATTCTGATGAAATTGTTGTAATAAGCAACGAAATGTTCTTCTGTTTGTGTTCTGATTCATCTTGTCCTCAAAGCAATCCGGGCTTTGCTTCACGGGGAAGTTCGGGTCGTTTCAAGTTCTCCTCAGAATAAATACTTCCCAACGGATCCAAACCTTGTACATTACAAAGATAATAAGAAAACAAATGTATAGTGGAATTAAAGATATATTATAGCGTAGTCCTATGGAGAGTCCAAAAGAAATTCCTATTCCTGCTCCGGCTACAAATTCAAAACCAGCTTTCCCAGATAGCTTCCATATATATGAAATCATACCCTCCAAAAGTGGTCTAACTAAACTTTTTTACTAGCCTTCCCATGTGGAAATAAGGGAACCCGAGTTTGCAGGGGAAAAACAAACTAGGAGTCAGTCTTGGGACTGGTATGAGAAACTCTAATTAGTTATTATTAACTTTTGAAAAACTAAGGCATATCACGGGACCGTGCCATATAACACGGAACGAGTTATCTCCGCATGAATACCTGTGAATAAAATCGTCAACCAAGGTTCAAAACTTTGAAATTCATGCTTTTAATAAAATGAAACTATTATAAGCCTCAGGTCTCATCACACAATGCAACACAAATCTGAGGATAGAGTTTTACCTTATAATGGTCAAACATGCTTGATATCTTAAAACAAATATTTTGATATTATTATTTTAGCCTAGGTGGGAAATCACTTTCGAAAATAAATGTATAAATATTAGCTCGTATAATTGCCTATCCCATTATGTTGGCTACATAGTATACAACTAAAACACGAAGTCACGTATTGGAAATTGGATTCCATCCATGAACCTTGGCAAAGGATCTTACTCAACTGCATTTGGATCATTCTAGCAAATGTCTTAGGAGTCAACCGATGATTCCTTTGGATCGGCAGAGCCGGCCAACACCATACGCGGCTGATTAGGAACTTTCCTGAACATAATGTTCGCCCGGTCATATTTGACTGTCATTCGAGGCGCCTCTCCAACATCCACATCAGTAAACCGGCCTAAGCTGCATACCATGACACCACTTTTCAGTTAGAAGGGACACTAGCCCATATCTCTGCGGTCCATCATCTTATTTTTGGCTCATCCCAGGGTGTGTGGCCCTATAATCAATGTCCACAAAGCTCTTCTTTATAACAGAAGCCTTGATATTTCTACCAGCAGCACTCAACATGCCACATTGTCAATTCACAATATATGATCATTGTCTTTTAATATATAACCTTCTGAACTATTAGATAAAGGTTTTAAGCTAAGAGAATAAATTCTCCTCCACTAACAGATATAATATCAATAGAAACCAATCGGTTAGCATTGTGTAATACAACATCTGACACACATAAATTTACAAGTGTGTTCTCGGTTTGTAAAAAACAGAAGGCACCTTATTCCTTATCCAATTAAGGAGAGAGAGGCCCTTGCACATCTGGACAATCAACAATTACGTCCGGACCACTACTATTATAACCCTTCAATAGGAGCAAACCATTTCAAGGCATCAGCAAGCAATCCATTCGATTTGAAGATTTTCGGTCTTCCACCATTTTCGACTTTTAAGTTGTGGTATAATTATTCGAAATGGGTTGAACTCAGTCTTTTCGAAATAAACAGCGTCTAAACAAAATCCTTATCGGATTGCCAACCCTCCAACTAAGTCCCCTTGAATTGGAAATCATACTTACCATTTTACTTATCTTATAAAAAGGTTTACCAAAAGATTATATTCATTTTAAGAATCCAAAAACCCCTTATCTCAAATCATTTCTTAAAAACTGTTATATACAACGGTTGCAAAATAGCTGATTTCTAGTTAATAAGTTTTATCATTTAAAACCATATATATTTGGTTATAATCTCTTTCCAATCATTTAATATGATTTATGATGATTCGTCCCTATTTTTATTTATTTAAAAGTAGGTCGTTTCAGTCAAACGATGTTTCGAGTCATCGAGTCGCGCTGGCGCTATTTTTATTGAAATTTGATTTGAACATATTTAAAGATCTAACCATCGGATTTTTAGGCTCCACATATCATTCGAAAGATCTTTTTATTCCTAATTCAAAATTTCTAGTTTCGGTAAAATTCGACGATCGGATCTCCTGGTATATCAGTTTGAAGTTACAGGTCGAAATTCGCAAACTACCGCTATGCGACGAGTTCTATTTTGACCATAACTCGACTTCTATTATAAACTACTTCAAATAGTTTAATAACTATAGAAAATATTTATAATAATTTCAGAAATAATATTTCAATTTTTTCACTTCAAAATCAAATATCCCTATCATAATATTATTTTATTATTAAAATAATATAATTTTTCCAATTTAATTATTTTAAACCCAAATTTTCTTGACGTCAATAATAAAAATAAATAAGAAAGTTTTGTAAAAGAAATCATTTCAAAACCTTTCCTAAATACCCTAACCGAACTTCACCTTTTCTAATTACTATTCATTTTAAAATAAAACTTCGACAGGTCATAACATGCCGTCAATTTTCCGAAATAATTTCTACCCTCTGCAAAAGTTTATAGTAATTAATTATACTTTACGTCCATCCAAAATCGGACGTTAAATTTTGAATTTTATTTTTTTCACCTATTATTATATTAATAAAATATTCATTAAAAATCATTTTAATAAATGGAGACTTAACCATGGGCTAATATTTATAATTTTTAGCCACATACAACCATGATAATCACATATCATATTATTATCAATTTTGATAACATTAATCATGAATATTGTGATACAATTTACAATATACATGTTTAAACAATACATGACTACTTGTTTTTGTTGGTCAACATACCAACTGCAACACACTAACACATGTATTCAACATCAATGAGGTTTATACCCATTTTCAACAACTCACAACAAGTTAAGGTCCATATCCATGGCTATTTAAGGTTCAAACTCATCCCAACATTCATAATAACAGTTCTATGTGTCATATATGCAAGTGTCATTTTAAAATCCACTTAAAGATCAAATCTTTTTCATCCTACGCCACACTAAACCATCCTAAACATTATCAAACCACAATTTGAACTTAAATATAACTTCACAAGTCAATAGATATTCAAATAAGTTCGTACATACAAGAGAATAATTAACTAGCCCCTTTAAGTTCAACGTTTCTCACCGTAGTTCCACTCCACCTAACTTTGACTGTAAGACGTCCTTGAGATTCCAAAAAAATTCTATAGCCTTCCGGTATCACTGAATTATTTCTGGAGAAAATTGGATAGGGGTTCGACATGATTTGGTTTCAGGTTTTCGGACGAATAAAAGTGGAGCTATAACTTAGTTTTTTGGATGAACGGAGTGTGTTTTCGGGACGAACGGGTGTTGGGTGCGCACAGGTTGGGCTGGGTGTGTGTCTTGGGGCGGGTTGGGTAAAGGAGGGGTGCTTTGGTAATTTTAAGGGTAAAAGAGGTATTTAAATGGATGTTTAAGGTGTTTGGAGTGTTTAGGTAGAAGGGGAGACTACGACCGTACTTGGCTGACGTAGAGGGGCTGGTGGGTGGCGGGTTGGGCTGTGGAAGTGGAGAGGGTCAGTAGAAATGGGGAAGGAGGGAGAGAGGAAGAAAGAGTAAGGAAAAAATGAATGAAAAGTGAAAAAAATGGTGTAGAAGTGGCTTGTATTTATAGCCAAAATATTTTCACACTGGTTAGTGAGGTGTCATTAATCCGAATGTCATTGGATGCATGACAACCACAAACAAACACAAATAGTAACTAACTAGATTAAGGTGTGAACGTGATTTAAGGCACGAGTAGTTAATCTTTGAGTTATTTACTCGTGTGATCACATCACGGTTTCAAATCTTGAATTTTGGCCAAAATTTCGGTCTAATATCTCGGTTATCTCAGATGATATTTAAAACACTTATAACTAAATAAGGTGCAAAATCTCGGATTTTTGCTGATATCTCGGATTTTCATCTCGGGTGATCTCGGGGAGATTTAAAACCCTGGATCACATACTGACTCCATGTTCAACGAAACCTGGAATTCCGACATATTTTTCCGATAAAGTTCCAATGAAACTGATTCCGTCGAATTCCGAGTTCTTTTGCTCAAAATATGCTCGTTCGAGCCTAAATTCGTTGATTAGTTAAGACCCAAATTTCTCTTGATTTTGTACTAAATCTGTTTGACGCGAAATTTGGTAGAGATTTAAAACCCTGGATCACATACTGACTCCATGTTCAACGAAACCTGGAATTCCGACATATTTTTCCGATAAAGTTCCAATGAAAATGATTCCGTCGAATTCCGAGTTCTTTTGCTCAAAATATGCTCGTTCGAGCCTAAATTCGTTGATTAGTTAAGACCCAAATTTCTCTTGATTTTGTACTAAATCCGTTTGATGCGAAATTCGGTACCCTATCTTTTTTTGACAGTCCGGATCCAATAAAAGTGGTTTCGTTAGATTCCGAGATCGTCTACAATTTTTTTATTTTCTAGGCTATTAGAAATATTATTAAAATATCGATTTTAAATTGACTAAAATTCTTATATAAACTATTAAACTTGGAATTTAAAAAAAAAGGGTTTCAAATTTTAGGGTCATTACAAAAATTTCTATACAGTTGTGCTTTCCAAATGCTACTGAAGGTTTGTATGTGAATCCTTTTTTGCTTTTCTGTGGCGTTTACTTTATGCAACTAAAAGCTTTTCGTTGCATTTATTTATGCTACTGAATATTCAGGTGTTGTGTTACATTTGTTACTGTAGCGTTTCTTAAATGCCGCTAAAATGTGTTGATTGTTTTGTAGCATATTTCAAATGCTGCTATATACTGTTAACGGCTTATATTATTTCCAATAATTAGTTATATAACAGTCATATTAAAATTAGCAACAATGTATAGAAGTCTGATTTAAATCAGCAATCAATCGTATAATCATCATACTCAAATAATTGAAAACACATTAGTCACATAAGTATCTAGATAATAGTTATTTGACAAAAGTAAGTAAAACCACATATTACAAGTATTCAGAATCAAGTTTACACAATAAGTACTAACAAATATCATAATACATATACAAATTAAAGTCGTGTCCATTGTTTCTGATGGTCTTCACTCCAAAAAAAACTAATTACCTATAGAAAAGGTTGGGTCATGTCCATTGTTACTGATGGTCTATTTGAATACAATGCTCATTTGATGGAGTCATGAAGTAAATCACTGAAACTCCTATACAACATTATGAATTTTGTCAGGTTTATCCAAATTTTAAACTGAAAAGAAAATTACCCGTTCTTTGGTCAGGAAATTAGTCGAGCTACTACCTATTAATGAAGTTTCAGCACAAAATTCTTTTGCACAAATAGCTAGATAGGTTTTTTGTTGAAAACATGTGTAGTTAATTGATTTTTTTTATTTTCAAGTTAAATAAGAGTTCAATGTAAAACTCGGGTAAGAGTTCAAAATAAGGAAAGCTGCTGATCTTAAGAGTACTACATTTTTAACAAAATGAAGTACCTATTAATAATTCTGTTAGTGATTTTTTAAAATTGTAGTATGATATAGATATGAAATGATCACCTTAAAAAATAGCTAATTTTGTTTTAATAATAACATCCATGAGAATTACAAATGCCTAGTTTATGTGGGTTAAATTTTATCTAGGTACATTAAGACACTGAATCCCACTTTTAAGAGTGAATACTCAATTATGTAGCTTAAATGTAATTAGTTGGTTTAAACTATTAATCGTGCATGAATTATTTAACTCGAAACTATATATATATATATATATATATATATATATATATATGCACATTTATGTATACTCATTCCCTCTCATACACACATACAACAAAGAGAAAAGTTGGTCTTAATTTGTGAGTTATTACCATGCCTATTTGATCTTGATCATTAAATAAAGGATACATGTTTGTTGCAATCTCACTTTTAACATTAACTTAAGGCTTAGATTTTAGCATATTCTATAGACGGATAACCATACCTTCATATGATATTTTCTCATCTTCTTTTATATTTAGTGTGGTGCTAAGGGCATCCTAATATGTTTTTCCTAATACCACAATTAAAAAAATAAAACTCATTAAATTTTGTATGCTTCCTAATACCACATTACCTTTCCATTATAATATCTGGCTCAATCGTTATTTGCCGAGCTAATCATGTACTAAGTTAATCTAAAACTCTAATCTCTCGTAATCGCTGTAATCTTTGCATCTCTCGCAGGAAAATTGAAATTCGTACGGTAATCTCTCAATTGTTTGGTGATCTGAAAACCTTAATCTCTCACTTGCTCTTCTAGTTTTCTTAATTCAAACCTTAATCACGACTTTCGTATATTCCTCGGCATTGCGGCATCGAATTCATTGATCGGTTATAGATCTAGGGTTTAGCTCGTTGATCGGTTTTAGAAATGAGGACGAGCGAATATCGAGCGAAATAGAAATAGAGTAAAATTGTGTGGTAGCACCTATTTTTTTTAATACGTGGTATTAAGAAGAGCGTAATACTAATACTTGTGGTATTTTTTAGCCACGATATTAGGTAGAATATATTGGGGTGCCCTTAGCACCACACTATATTCATATATTAGAATACATATGCACACACATACGGCAAGGCCATTGTGCTTTCTTTCTCTCTCTATGTTCAGATGATCATTTCTTCTACAAAATGAAGCAGTCTCATGGCAGGATCGCTATCTCAGTTATAGAAACAATCAATTCAGCCATTTTAAAAATTATTATTAATTTTATGTTAATTTTATGCCAACATATATGTTTAATAAAGGGATTCCACTGATTTTTGAGCACTTTTCATGTTGGCTTTGCATATTAAGGAAAATATAATATACTGGTTATGAAAATCTTGTGCGCAATAAGTAAAGTCATTCACGTAGCCAAAAGGCAAATTTTCTTCATAATAGCAACCTATTTTTTAGATAGTCGGTATTTCATAAGTAAAATAAGTTGATGTAACAAAGTATAACAAACCCAAGAGATATCTCCTCAGGTGAATATACAAAAGAAGGAAGCATATGATCAAAACCCAAGAGCTGTCCCCATTCCAAACATTGCCATCTCTGCTTCTTTCAACTATGATACCTGTAGATAAGGAACCTCCCACGCAAGATGTTTTGACTTCTTTGGAAAATTTCCCGTTGATTTCCCGGTTAAATGTTAAAGAAAACCTTTTATATTGTCCCATACAGCCAAATACTTTGAGTTCACCTCCTAAGAGCATGTGCAAGCTGTGGACAATCCCTTCATTCCTACGAGTAATTTCTCTCCTAGTGTTGCAAAGCTGGAACAAACAGAAGAGCTTCAAGCTAACATGCATGGAAAATAATGTAGCTTCATCTAACAATGCTGCAGTATTTATCTCATATAGCAACCAAAGAGTCAGTGGTCATCTTCCCACTCTTCCAAAGCTCCTGAAATGTTGCTGTCGTATCCTTGAGATAGCAATTTAAACCATCATGTATGGCAACCCAAAATGTAATCCATGCCTGGAAATTCAAATAACAAGAAACCACGCGGCTTCCTCTGTTCCAGAAGCAGCAACAAAATATAAACAAGAGACGCATAGTTAACAGGAGTGTATCAGGTACTAATCAGTTTTTTTACCAGTTTCACCAACAGCAAAATATGAAAAATATCATCTTTTCAAACAGAAGCTGCCCAAATGAAGAATTACATCCTTCTGCATGTAGTAAGTTGAACCAGAATTGGTATCCAAATAATCAATGCGTTAATAATAGTAATAATACCTACTAGTCCCGGACTGGAACCTCCAATGTTAACCCTGATGGAAGCTTATCAGTGCTTTATCACCCTGTGGAAACCTACCAAATCTAACATCAACAACTGCAGAACAATAACCTGATGAGTTCAGAACCCTTGAGTTATGTTACCAATGAAAATTGCAGCTATGTTCCTCAGTTTAATAGTTTGAGTAGCAATGAAGCAGTTGCTAATAGTGTAACTGCTACATTGCCAAATCCATGGATTAGTTTTTAAACACAGCATAATCCCAATTTGCAGGATTCGACAGGGAAACCCTTTATTAGATCGTAGAATCAATAGCATTATGAGTTTTTAATGCCTGAATCCTTAAAACATGGTGACTGCAGTTGGTTTAGCAGGAGTTGTATTTGGACAAAATTTAACATAAAATGTTAGCAAATAAAAAACTGACATATATAGATAAGTATATTGTCCAGCTGTGTCAAAAGCCAACTTCATGAATTAAAGGCCAAGTTGCTTTTTCAAATTCTTAACATCATCTCCTTTGCAATCTTGTTACGCGAATATCCTACTAAGCCCATTTCAAAATCATATTTTCCTCCCATCTAGGAAATACTTCACAATTTTGAATTAACGCTTAAATACAACGATAAACACAATTTCCAGTTTTGTCCACGGTGAATTTCAATGCATGCTATATATGTACCTTTATAGCATCTCCAACAAAGATTTTTAATTACATATATATATATATATATATATATATATTTAAGAATTGCAGTCAAACATGCCTCCAACAGAGTGCAATACTTTGAATTGCTTAAGAATTCAGTGTTTTTGGTTACAAAAAGTAATAGGGCAGTAGGGTAGTTGTTCAACAGGCACCTTGTATTGGGGCGCCTGTTGAATCGGTGCCCAAAATCAGGCGCCCGTTGAACAGGCACCTGGTTTTGGGAGTTGTTTCAATAGGCGCCCCAATACAGGGCGCATGTTAAATAGCTGCCCCGCCCTATTACGTTTTTGTAACACTCTTGCTAGATTGCCAAAACATTCAATGAGCTCGATTCGATAAGTATGTTTGCTATGTGTACTGAACAATGAAATGTTACACACTAAATTCTATCAACTTAAAAGTGTAGTAGCATAGAAACACAAACAATATCATTAAACGAAATATAGTAGCATAGAAAAAACATGATAACTAGTTAAGTTATTGATTGCCACAAAAGTTCCATATATGATTGGTCAGATCGACTTGTAGTCTTATGTGGAGCTGATCACTTCGATACGCCATCTGACTAGAAGCATTACACTCGAGTTCAATTTCACTACTAATCATATCAGCGCGCCATATATCTGGAACATCTGAAGCACCCTCGTAGATGTAGTCTTCTTCCATATCTCTTTTATCCTCTAGGATCATATTATGCAAAATAACAGAAGTACACATTATTTTGTCATTTTAAATGGATCCCAAAGTCTGCATGGGTTACTAATTATAAAAAATCTTGGTTGTAGTACTCCTAACGCTCTTTTCACGTCTTTCCTTTGGCCTTCTTGCATTTCTGCAAACTTGGACTATTTATTATTTATTGGAGTAGGAATTGTCTTCACAGTAGTACTCCATTTAGGGTATATGCCATCCCCAAGATAATAACCATTGTCGTGTTACGTTTTTGGTGATACAACCTTCGATATTAATGTAGACCTTAAATATATTTGAGTCTATATTGAACTATGACTCAAATTCATTGCCTATTTAATAGGTTTGATAGATTTTAAAGATTAATTAATTGCATCTTTTAAAGATTTAGTAGATTTAATGGAGTGATTAGTTGCCTCTTTTATTGCATTAGAAAAGGTAACAAATTATCTACATGGGAAGACTTATGGAATTATTCTATGTGTAATGACCCGAATTTCCGTACTCTTTGAGTCGACTAATAACACCACACGTCCAACCCAAATTGCACAGAAATACGAATCATTATTAGAAAGAAATTAGAGGATGAGAAATAGAAAGAAAGAAATATTAGAATAGGAGAAAATGAAGATCACAACTCACAGCGGAACGAATAAAATATATTAGATAACATAAACTTTGAAATACAAATCAGTAACTGTATATATACGTACCATCATCAGAGCTCAACAGTTATCTCTGGAACATTTATAAACACCTGTTTCTAGATACATAAATAGTACCCAGCGGAGATATGATAGTCTATAGCCAAAAGGTGAAGCCTCCTGCTTCCATCTCCTCCCAGTGAATCTGAAAAATCCCGACTACTTGACTGCCCAAAACCATACAAATTTGGGCACCCAAGAGTTTAGGGAAAAACAAAACAAAATAAACTCCAGGTCAGTCATGGGACTGGTGTGAGTAAACTCCAATCATATGTTTAACTTTCAAAAAAAAATTCGAAAGAAAAGATAACCGTAAGACCAATCCACACGTAAACACGGATGGTTTATATCTTACGATAACCAAAAAATATTTTTGATATCAAATCCAATGATACTACAATAGTGTCTAAATCAAATAAATAGAATCTAGCGGAACGCTTGCATCTCACTGTCTATATATAATATAAAATCAAAATCCGCAGGGCGCTTATTGGAGATTGGATTTCCAACATGACAAGGTATGGGACCACATGCCGATAGTGTATCTCTAGAGACGAATACACTGGGTTCAACAAGAACGTCTTGCAACCCGGCCCTCACATGACCGACCACTCATTTCGCTTGAGTTATCAAATGTATATGCCAATACGGAGTGGTTTTTAGATATTAAATCTGATCCCGGTCTATCCATATTGACAACAGAGGTATAAAATAAATCAAAACTTTGATAGTCGGTGATTTAACTATCAAAGAAACATCCATACAATCAACGGTCTTATTTCCAATTGGAAATTCTACCGATCAAGCATCAAACAACACTGGGCCCCTTTAAATAAATTCCTGATTATATTATTATTTCAAATTCCTGTTTCCCTATCTTTCGTATCCTTTTAAAGCTCAATTTCCCTCTCGATTCTTTGAAAAACATTTCCAATAAGTAATTTCTTTATTCGAGGAAATTTCTCTTTTCCCCATTTAGAAAACATTTCTATATATATGTATATATTAGCGAATCCTTAATTTCTATATTCAGAAAATATGCTGCATTAATATTGGAAAATATTTCCAAATTCTCTTTCTTAATTCCTCATTGACCAATTCATTTCATCTTCTATACGTAGAAAATATCTCTCATTTTATTAAAAAAACATTTCAAATTCTTTTAGATTAACGCGATGTTATAAACATCGTTATTATAACTTAAAACATTAACCAATTATTAACTAACCAGAATGTTAACCAATCTTCACTATCGAACCTTAACCATTTCCCCATCCATCATGAAGTCAATCAAGTTGGGGTATAATTACCTCTCAGACCTTAATTGAACAACATTCTTAACTTCGAAATAGTCAAAACTCAAAGCTTCATCGCTTACGCAACTTTTGGATTCAATCTAAGAACACACTTCTTTTACAGAAAAATATTGATTATAACGGTAGCGTTATAATCGCTGTTTCCAAATATTTGATTTATAAAACATTTCTTTCAATGACAGCGTTACAATCGCTGTTTAGCTTTTATTATAATAGCAACATTAAAATCGCTATTAAAACATTTGTGATAATAGTAGCATTATAATCGCTGTTTAGATTTACAAAACATATATTATAACAACAGCGCTATAATCGCTGTTTAGATTTACAAAACAAATATCATAACAACAGTGCTATAATCGCTGTTTTAAATAAAGTACCGCGTGCGACGCCCATGCCTCCATTGTTCATTTATAAACTCTGTTTATTTTAAACAATTCAAGTTCTCCTTTAAATGTATTTAGAAGCTATACGTTCTTTAACTTCTGAAATCAACTTAATTTGATTTCTATAAACCCCTTTTTAGATATATTATTGCAAACTGTAGAATTAATTGAATATTGACCTCTTAATGTACTTGAATTAATTCATAGGTTTATGTTAAATAAAATTTAAATATTCTTCCGAGACATAAATCATTTGTAAAATTCGACATAACCGAATTCCTATTTAAACTTTCATCAGATTTATCTCAATTAGATTTTATTTTCCAATCTTTGGAATGTAACCCATAGTTTCTTTCGAAACCAATTTTCCCACTCAAATTTCTTTTACAACTATTGCATTCAAATCCCACTTCAAATATCGGTATCAACACCGATTACCACATTGCTTATATAAATTCAACTTGAATTTATATTTTACGTTATTCTATGATATATATTTTACTTAATTTATAAACATCGTTATAAACAACTTCTTGTTTTGATTCCCTTAAAAAATTTCTATTTCCATTCCATTTGAAATCTAATTTCTATTTTCGAAATAATTTCCTTTTTAAAACCGAAATCTCTTTTCTATGTTCTAAAATATTTTATGTTATTTAAATACCAAAATTTATCGAGCCAGTGTAATTCAACCACAATAAAATCAATCATGATCATATATCGTAAATAAATAAATAAAACATTAAATAAAATGTTGAGGAATCTAGTTGGATCCCTCCAACCTGTTTCCCTGCATCCACAGATGTTAATATCATCAATAATATTATTTCACATCAATATGAAATATCAGAACTAATAATCGATCAATGATGCAATCGTATCAACCAATTTTATCAACTATTCAATCAAGCAACCATCACAAAGTATCAAATTATTATAAATAAATTTAAAACTCGATTATTTAAAAATATAAAGGAGTCAGAGTTAGTGAGTTTATTCACCTAGTCATGCAGTTGATGATTCTGTTTTCGTTTCGTTTTAAAATCAAATAGCCATTTGATTCCATCACGAAATTCCAGTAGTTCAGTTTCCAGCCACATTAGTCCTAACATGTAGATTTTGTCCTTACGATCCCAGCATGATGGATTTCACTTAATTCTTAACCCCAAAATTTGTGAAATCCGCATCTGTCTGGTATAATGCATCAACTCAATTCGAACCCCCATGCTCCCATCCAGACTTTATATAAATAAAGTATATCTTTTTCTAATGGCTCACCCAAACATTACGGTCCACACAAATCCTTCAAACCGGTCCGTTACATTATATTCTTCTCCAATGATGTAACTCAGGAACAAACCCATCTCCTATAACCATTACTGCACCTTCCCTCCCCTGGTTCTTCCACTATAATATTCGAAATCCAATGAGACTGCCTCCCATTTTTTTACCGTGAACAAATTAGAAACATCGATTGTATCCCTCACCAATCATTTCTCCAACCCCTTAATTACCGTCATTTAGTTTAGCTAATCCCTCTTCATTAGCCATGTTAACCCATCTTCAGATCTCGCATGCTCATTCATAGTGCCTAATCAACTTCCAGAATTTCCAATTCAAACAAAAATCCACTCCACCTTTAATCTCTCCTACTTAACTATACCGAGTGCCCCCTTCATGCCACTGGTCCTGACATGTTTCCCCCTTCAAACGCCTTGAAACTTGACTAACCTGCTCGCATCCCCATCCAGACCCAACGTCCTACTCCCAACCTTCCCCGACATCACCTAACTTTGGTAATCACCACTTGAATTCCGCGCTGTGAAAGGAAAGGCCGAACCCAGAACGCTCACCTGCTCTCCATTTTACACTTTACTCTGTGCTCCTCTTCATTGCAGCGGTCTCCACCCATTCGACATCGGTACAGGGTTCACGCCACAAAGATTTTCACCACCATCAATCCGCCTAACTCCTCTTAGCATCAACGTCGAACCCCAATATTTGCTGCTGAAAAACCCACCGTAAAATCTCGCGTCGAACACTATCAATGAGTAGAGAAATGAGGCTTTTGATTCAAGGAATTTAAGAGGAATGGTTTTGTGATTTTTGTTTTTGTTTCGGTTTGATTTTGTATGGATTTTGTTTTGATTTTGATTAGAATTTGTTTTACTGGGATTTATATTGGTATGCGGATGTATTATTTTCCTCATGTCTGTTGGGCTTTAGAATTTAAGAGAATTGTCTCCGGTATTTAAAGGAAGAAGAAGCGTGAGGAGCATGAAATTGAGGTTTGCTTGGTAGGCACGGGTTACAGCAGCATGGGCGACACGGATCTGAAAACTTGGCATGCACAGATTGAAATGCCTTGAAAAATACGCTGTTTAAATGTACAGGGTAAGGGTATGGTAGGAATTTTATTTATTTTGTTCTGTAGATCATTGTAAAATTTTAAAGGCATACGGGTTAGCGAATAAAATCCGGTAACATAACATGTGTAACGACCCGAAAATTTGCGATCTTGATTATCCGATATACCACACATATCGAACATCAAAAGTCAAAAATACCAAATGGTTAATGAAAGAAATTAGAGGGTGAGGAAAGATAAGATAGAAACTTAGAATAGAAAAAGAAGAAGAACACAATATCAGAGTAACACGAATCTCACAGCGGAACGAATAAATATATTTCATAACATACCATTGAAATACAAATCTGTAATTGAATATACATATCATTATCAAAGTACAGCACTTACAACACAGCGGAAATAAATATAACTATATGATCCTGAAGCCTCCTGCTCCAAGCTCTTCCAGTATATCTGTAAATCCTGACTACTTGACTGCCCGTACAAATTTAGGCACCCAAGAGTTTAGGGAAACAAACAAATAAACTCCGGGTCAGTCACGGGACTGGTGTGAGTAAAACAATTTAAACAGTTCAAGCAGGTAATCGATATCTCATAAGACCACGCCATATAACGGAACGGGTTTTTCCCTTATGAGAATCCAAATATCTTTATATCAAAAACCTTTTGATATTATAATAATGTCTATCAACACAATATAATAATCATCTAGCAGAAACGCTTTCATCTCACGTTCTACATATATAGTATACAATCAAAACATCAAGCAGGTATTGGGTAATGGGTTTCCAACTATGACAAGGTATGGAACCACCTTTCGCTAGTGTACCTCTAGAAAGGAATACACTGGGTTCAACAAGAACATCTTGCAACCCGGCCACACATGACCGACCACTCATTTCGCTTGAGTGTATCGAATGTATATCACCAACGGTTGGGATCAACAATTGTTTCCCCAATGGGACAACATCAACAATAGATTTTTAGAAGTAAATGAAACTCTAGATCAGGTGATTATACACCCTACTTCGGTGCGACTGACTTAGCCATGCTGCCTGCCCGATTTCTGTCATTTACCGGATGTGAGGCTAGAAGCTACGCTTTATCATCACACCAGATTCACTTTGAATGCCACATCGTCAAATCCATCAAATCAACGGTTGACGTCCTCAACCATACATTATGTGTTAGCTAAAAGAAGTTTCCTTCTCCGCTTTCACTCTTGGTACGGTTGGAGAAATCAATATATGTGATCGTCTGGAAATACTCTGTCAAACATCCGTCCATACAAGTCATCCAGGAACAGGATGAACCGAAGGCACTATTCTGTAAACAGGATAGCCCTTGCATAACCCCGTCTTCAATTTCCTTTGGCATATATGATTAGCAATGCTTATGCCAATACATAGTGGTTCTTTGGATAATAATCCAACCGGTCTCTCCATATTAACAACGTTAAATGGTCAAAACTTCGATAGTCTGTGATTTAACTATCGAAGAAAAACAGGTGTGCAAACAACGATATTATTTCCAAATGGAAATTTATATCGATCAAACATCATTCAACATTTGTCTTTTTATTTCATTAATTTACTTATCTCCTATTTCCTTATATTCAATATTTCTTATTTTCTAAATTTGGAAAATATACGTTATTAACAATGGAAAACATTTCCATTTCTTGTTTTCTTCATTAGAAAACATTTCTGGTTTCTTATTTGGAAAACATTTCCAAAGCTTCTTCATTGGACTTAGACAGATGTTTAAACAAACCATCGCGATGCCAACTCTAACCATTTCCTTTAATTACTAAATTCACTTAACCATCCTTTACTATCGAACCTTAACCATTCCTTAGTTAAAAATGAAGTCAATCAAGTTGGGATAATACTACCTCTCAGACCTTAACTGAACAACGTTTCTAACCTTGAAATAGACAAAGTTCACCCTTCTAATTCTTTAACAAACTTCCTTACGTAACTCTCTTTCAAATCTTTTCTATTCGATAATTATTTCCTTCGATAAGGTATATTCGATAACTCTTTTCCATTTATTCTATTCACTTAACTCTAACTCTATTCACTTAACTCCTATCGAATAAACTATATTCGATAACTCTTTTAATTCTATTTGAATAAACTATATATTCGATTAACTCCTTTTACTCTATTCGAATAAACTATATTCGATTAACTCCTTTATTCTATTTGAATAAACTATATATTCGATTAACTCCTTTTTTTCTATTCGAATAAACTATATTCCATTAACTCCTTTTACTTTCTATTCGAATAAACTATATTCAATTAACTCCTTTTACTCTATTAGAATAAACTATATTCGATTAACTCCTTTTACTTTCTATTCGAATAAACTATATCTGATTAACTCCTTTTACTCTATTCGAATAAACTATATTCGATTAACTCCTTTTACTTTTTATTCATTTATAAAGATTTACTTTTAGTAACGGTTCTTCACTTTACTAACGTTTTCCTTTTTAGTAACGTTTTCCTTTTTATAACGTTTTCCTTTTTATAACATCCTCTTTGGTTATAAACAAATTTTCTTTTTATAACTCGATTTATTTCCTCAATATTTCCTATCAATTCTATTTGTAAATGATTATACAAATATTTCCTTTTATATTATTCTATTTGCAAATGGTTTGCAAATATTTCCTTTTCAAATTCATTCTTTGATTTTATAATTTCCCTTTTCTAAATATCTCCTATTTATAAATATTCCAATTTATAAATATTTCTTAATTATAAATATTCCATTTATAAATATTTTATTTTCAAATAGCACTTTGAAAATATTCCCTTATCAACATTTCGGTATGTTATGGTATTCAACATATCAAATCACGATGATCAGTATCATCCAACACATATAATCAACCACAGATTATAAACTACATCATATATCACAATATATGGAAAACAATAAAATAACTGTTGAGGAATCCAGTCGGATTCCTCCAACCTATTTCCCTGCATCCACAGGTGTTACACAATATAATAAATATCACTTTCAGTTCCATATGATATATTTTGTTAAATAGAATCAATATAGAAATTCAACTAACTGACTAGCAGTTCAATCAAAAAGTCAACACACAATCAATCAGCCAATATTTAACAGTTCTAAAAATACAACATGAAATTATAAACTGTTCAGAGTTAGTGAGATTTACTCACTTTGGCAGTTCATCGTTAAAGAACAACAAACTGTTATTTGATCTGAATCAAACAATTTAATTCGCCGTAAATTCAGACGAGCTCCACTCCAATCCCAGTCAGTTCCAGTGCGTAGCCACCGTCCATATGATCCTGTCGGATCTTGTTTCGTCACATTCTGATTATGTATGGAGAAGTTATAACATTTTCAAGTTTATACACTATTATGAATTAAAATAAACTTTAACTAAATTTTTACCGGGCCTTATAAATTAAATTCGGCCCAATACCCCTTCTGGATTTCCACGGCCAAAATTCCACTTTCTTCCTCACCGAACACTTAGAACCAATTCCTCTTTGCCACACTGTTTTCTCCAATCCAAAACCGCTCCTCTTCCATTGACGGTTCCTCCTACCCATCGACTATTTCACTAATCGAAGTCATCCTTCCACTTCCCTCGCACAAACTTCCATTCCGTACACTCCATCCCTAACTCGCGACATCAACAGCCAACCTCGGCAATAGTATCGACATCCTTCAAACCGTAATCACCCAAGAAGAATCATATAGGTGCGGTTTCCGCTACTGAACCCAAATATGAAACCCAAACATCACTCGGTGCTACTTACCTCCAAATACAGCGAACCCTAGATCCACCATTTCAAACTTAAGGGTAGCCGAACCCTTCAGATGCGGTATCAAAATGAAGAGGAACACAAGAGGAAGCAAATGAAGGTTTATTTGAAGAATTTATAGAATTTCCTGGAATTGTTAAATTTTTTTGAAAGTGGCGACTTTGTTTTATAGATGAAGAACTGTCGGCGTGATTTTCTTTTGACTGAAGAATGACTTTAGGGTTTAGGGTAGGATGTAAGGATATTTTATAGTGAAGTTTTAATATATTTTTATTCGAATATTATATTAATTTATAATCAACTACTGTGTTTGTTTGTCCTTTAAAATTCCTGCAATCACACATGCCATCTAAAAATCACGAAACTGGACATGTAGCTAGAGTTCGACATTACGGTCCCAACAAAACTGGTTTCGTCGAATTCCAACTTCGTATGCTCACACAGCGTATTTTTAACCATCAAAATACTGACTGTTTTTCACTCTAAAAATCCATACGGCCACACAGTGACTCTAAAAATCACAAAGATGGAAATCTAACAACTATTTGACATTGCGGATCCAACAAAATTAGTTTTGTCGAATTCCGACTCCATTTGCAAAAGTGGCTTATTTTTACAGCTCTGAATGACCCATTTAAATATATAAATATATTTAAATATAATTAAGTTAAATGTAAAAAAAATTATATTATCGTATATATTCACAGTGGAATACCATACAGCTCTAGAATATTCCTATATGAATTTCTAACATGATATTTCAATCTGGGTCAACCCGATATTCGATTTATATTGAAATTCCTTTTTAAAATATAAATAATTCCTTTATAAATTACAAAGGAATTCCACGGCGACTTTTCTGAAATTTGATTTGGACGTGAATTAAAATCTACACGATGAAATCATGATTTTTCTCTTCCACTAGAAAAATATCCTTCACCAGCTCCCAACGTTTCTTGTTTCACAGAAATCCGATTTAAAACGGCTTCTGTATAATCGTTTAAAGTTCGAATCACCAAATCGCGAACTGATGCGCCATTTTCGAGCTCGATTATAATTATAATATAACTCTACGTTCAAACTGTCATTTATATAATATATTCGTTATTCAAATTAAATTTTAAACTGAATTAAATATCACAGATGATCCAGTTCACACCTGTAACACCCCACCTCCGCTAGGGTCACTCGCAAAGGAATGCACTAGCTTTAGAGGGGCATTATTGGTAAACATGCACAGAAATATCACAAGACAGAACATATATAAATAGCGGAAGTAAAATCAAACTTTCATAACATGAATAAATAAGGTCTAAAGCCTTTTACATCAGAGTACATCAAAACCTGTCTTGCCACAAGTAAAGAAGCATAAAAGCCTTTTTGTAAATTATTCCCCAAGTAAAAACAGTAAAGTAGCCATAGCCAAGAGAAGTCCAAGCCATCCATGATGACCTTCAGGCAGAAGAAGTCCGAACTAAACAGCATTGTTTCCTCCCTGTAACCTGGGGGGGGGGGGGGAAACGGAAGAAAAGAGGCGAAACAAAACGGGTCAGTCAAAAAGACTGAGTAAGTCCTATCTACTTCCAGTATAAAAACAGGTAAAGGTAACATGACATGCATAAACTGAAAGTAAACATAAGGATAACTACAAGATAGATAAACCAGGATAGCCGGTTGAACTACTGTGGCAAGGTAAACCAAGGTATCATGATAAACTGCGGTGTTATGATAAGTCAAGGTATCACATCGTCCGATTTCTATCGAGTACATTATCCCAAGGTATCTACCCCGTCTAACATCCCACGGTGTCTATTATGTATATTCTTCCTAGTCCTAACATGTACATTTGCTCTGCACCTCTCGTACTAGTATCCCTACCCGCGTCATGTGTTAACCATGAACGTCCCGTGCTCAAAGCCGTGTAATGGTCCATGTCAACCTAATATCGCATATATAGGTTACTCAAATCATATGTTTCTTTCCATGTATATAAATTCAGTCCTTTGCCGTACCTCGTACGGGCTTCCTCATGTCGTATTATCCTTGAAATCGTTTGGACTGTCACCCTTGTTCTAGCTAGGCTCTTCCATATGAATCATCGTTTGAACTACTAGGGCTTACGCCACCTAGTACCACAAGGGATTACGCTTACCTATTGCACGCTTTCGTATTTCGGTTTGGGTTAAACCACCTAGGCCACTAGGGATTACGCTAACCCTCAACCGCGCCCTTTTTCCCACGCATTCATCGTGAATCATTTTTCTATAACTGGATGCACATGTATCACATCGTGCCATCCGAGTCCTGTCACCGGCCAAAACAAGAAATACAGGACTCGGTCGGGAGCTTTAGATTTATCTGCCGATGCAGATACTAAGGTCTTCTTTTCTACACGTGGCTATGGTCCCACGAGACCCCTCCCTCAACTAGTGAAAGGCAACACAAGAGAAAATCTTGCATGAGAACTACACTCCGGTCAGCCCACATCCTACGACCTACCTCACCCATAATTAGATAGCAAATTATGGTCTGTTGGGTGTCCCCTGCCTTTCCGTACGTACACGCTTGACTTAAGATGGTAGATGATCGACGAACTTGCTATCTCAGGCACCGTATGTATTCGCCGACTCACTGCTATCCACCCCAGTCTTTAGGTCGCTCGCATAGCAACCAAGGCATATTCTTGGTTCTTCTACCGCAGACCTCAACCTCTCGTGAGCCTAGTATAATGACCTGACAGCTCACAGAGGGATCCCAAGAATACCCTTACGTTCCCCGAAGCCGCTGCTTCGTTACCCAGTTCGTTGGAGCCTTTATCCAAATCAGATAGCCTGCTCCTACACGCATACTCTAACGTATCGGGTTACTGATCTATCTAAGAAATGGTCCAAATTTCCTTGACTAAGAATTATTACTTAGTTTCCCTTAACTAAGGTTTACCACTTAGCCTTATTTCCATAATCCTTGTTAACTATGGTTATCTACCTAATCCTCCGAATTAGGGTTTATCTAATGGGTTAAGTGTCACTTAAGTTCACAACTTAACCCGTCTACAAAACATGTCGAAACTGGCTAAGTATCCAAGCCCCAGACTTAACCCTACAGACCATGTGTCAAGTTGGTTAAGTATATCAAGCAATCCATGGCTTAACCTCGTCTAATTATCATTTTAGATTGGTTAAGTATATATTAATTTGACCCCATCTGATTACCGAGTCAAATCGGTCAAGCGTATTCGAAACGATTCGTGACTTAGCCTTATCATGTTTTCACGTTAGATTGGTTAAGTATAGGTTAACTTAACCTCATCAAATTAACGAGTTAGATTGGTTAAGTATAGGTCACTTAAACTCATCAAATCATCGTGTTAAATTAGTTAAGTGTTTAACTTAACCCCATTAAATTACCAAGTTAAGTCGGTTAAGTATGGGTTACTTGACCTCATTGAATTATCAAGTTTAAATTGGTTAAGTGTTTAACTTAACCCTATCGAATTACCGTGTTTAGATTAGTTAAGCCTAATCTTAACCCCATCCATTAACTGTATTATACGGTTAAGTGTCATCAAGAAAATTTACTTAACCTTATCACGTTATCGTGTTGGATTGATTAAGTGTTGGTTGACTTAATCCCGTCCACTAGTCGTATAAAAATGGTCAAGTGTCATTAGGCAAATCAAGTTACTTAACCTACCCAAGCTTATCATGTTTTGTTAAGTATCATTAGCCTAATCAAATTACTTAACCCATTTGTCCATATCATATTTGGTTAAGCCTCATTAATCAAATTAACTTAACCCTATTATGTGGCATTAATTTAATTAATGCACCCTCAACCTCTCACATTAGACCTTGTTGTGGTTACTAGTTAAGCCGGGCGGGTCCGGGTAGATTTACACTACAACCTAGTCTAACCTCGGGTCTTAAGCGCGACATGACCAACTTCTCACATTGGGTCCTATTGTTTGCAACTACTAGTTAGGCCGGTCGGTTCCGGGTAGTTTTACGTTGCAAACTCAACCCAACCTCGAGTTGGCCACACTCATATTATCTAAGTTCATCATGTTTCCAAAACATGTTACAAGTTTTTCGAGCATTTGGGTAGACCTAACTTAATAGGTAAATTCCCTAAGGGTAGACCTAACTTAATAGGTAAATTCCCAAGCTCATGTTTTATGCATACTTACATGTCATCTTCCATGTTATCTTTCAAGTCATATTTTCAAGTATAAACACATGTCATATTCAAGTTAAGATTTTGCGACATGTTCATGTTTATCTAACTACCCAAAATCGTGTTTTCCCAACGCAAGCAAAGCGAGTCAACATAGTAAGGATGCTATGCCACATATTGGTCTCAAAACATGCATGATGCCAAAAAGGGCTTGGCTTCCACATGCATAACATCATAAAGAAATTGACCATAAACATGCATAGTGTCATAAGGTATTTTGGCCACAAACATGCATATTATCACGAAAAGGGTTTGGCCATAAACATGCATAATCTCATAAAAGACTTGGCCACAAACTTGCATGATAGCATAAAAGGGTTTGGGTTCATAAACATGCATAAGCCCCAAAATCTATTCTTAGCCAATGTTTCACAAGTAAAATGGTTCCTAAAGGTTCATGCTAGCATTTCATGCATAAAGGTCCAAACTTGCAAGTTAAACTAGGTTATGCATAGCATGAGAGGCATGATTAAGTCACTCACATGGCCTAAGATCATAAACATGAACACAAGAGGCAAGGTAAGGTTCATATAGGTTCGCATAATCATGTTTAGCCTCATTTTATCCCATGTCAACATTAAAATACCGTTTTGACCCAAAAGTAGCTAGAACTTACTTAGGCAAGGCTTAGGAAAGGGATCATGCATCATCTTGACGAAGAAAGGTGGCTCCTTTTGATGAAGAACCATCATGAAACTCGCATTTTGGCCTTGATTTGGTGTAGCAAGCTTGCACCTTTTGATTTGAACCCAATTTGAATGCATAGGCTCTAGGGATTTGGGATGGAGGCCATGATCACTGAAACGACCCGCAAATCCGTGCTATCTGAGTTGACTAAATGCACCACACGTCCAACCCAAATAACACAGAAATACGACTCATTATTAGAAAGAAATTAGAGGATGAGAAATAGAAAGAAAGAAATATTAGAATAGAAGAAAACGAAGATCACAACTCACAGCGGAACGAATAAAATATATTCTATAACATAAGCTTTTAAATACAAATCTGTTTTGTACATATACACATACCATCATCAGAGTACACATAACATTGGATTCAGCGGAAGTAACTCTAAATAACTAACGTTGAAGCCTCCAGCTTCAAACTCCTCCAAGTGTATCTGTAAAAGCCTGAAACACTTGACTGCCCGTACAAATTTGGGCACCCAAGAGTTTAGGAAAAACAAACAAAATAAACTCTGGGTCAGTCATGGGACTGGTGTGAGTAAACTCCAACCACTTGTTTAACTTTAAAAATCCTTTCAAAGAAAAGATAATAGTAAGACCAGCCCACACATAAACATGGACGGTTTTTACCTTACTATAACCCAAAACACTTTGATATCAAATCCAGTGATATTATAATAATGTCTACATCAAGTAAATAACCAAATAGCAGAACGCTTGCATCTCACGCTCCACATATATAGTATAAAATCAAAACCCGCATGGCGCTTATTGGAGATTGGATTTCCAACATGACAAGGTATGGGACCACCTTCCGACTGTGTATCTCTAGAGGCGAATACACCTGGGTTCAACAAGAACATCTTGCAACCCGGCCCACACATGACCGACCACTCATTTCACTTGAGTGTATCGAATGTATATCACCAACGGTTGGACTCAAACCACCGTTTCCCGAATGGGCAGAATCGATAGATTTAGAAACAAAAGGAATTTCTCTAGATAGGTGATTATACACCCTAATGGGTGCGACCCACATAGCCATGCTGCCTGCCCGATTTTTGTCCTTTCCCGGTTGTTGAGGCCTGAGGCTACGATTACTTACCATTCCTTGATAGCACAATCACTTTAAATGCCACATCGTCAGATCCGTTAATCACTAGTTGAGTTTGCACAAATATTCTGGATATTATGCTAAGGGATAAATCCGTTGCAACCATATACATTCATACAGACCAACCCATTTGATCATTGGAAATACTCTGTCAGACATTTGTCCATTTACGTTCGTTCTGGGATTGAACGACACCGAAGGCACTATTTCTATAAATAGAAAAGCCCTTGCACTTTACTCCGTCTTCAATATATTCAGCATACTTGGTTCGCAACGCTTATGCCGATACGGAGTGGTTCTTCGGATAATAATCCAACCGGTCTCTCCATATTGACAACGATGGTCAAAAACTTCGATAGTCTGTGATTTAACTATCGAATAAAAACAAGTGTTCAATCAACATATCAAACAAATCATTGGGCTCTTTAATCAATATTCATTAATTAAACCACTTCTCTATTTTCTCAATCAATATTTGTTAACCAAATATTTTCAATAATCTTTCTTGGCTCTTATGCCATTTGGAAAACGTTTCCAAATAATAACTTCCTTTATTTTCTATATATTAGAAAATGTCTCTATTTGCAATTGAAAACAATTTCAATTACTTATCTCTATCCCTTTTCAACATTCGATTTTTATATTCACTTTACTATCGAATTCAATACGTCGATACAATGATTTCAAATTATCAAAATATCTTAAAAATATTCTAACTCCTTAAATTTTCGGAAAAATTCGCCATAACCTCCCCTGTATCGGGAGCATCGGGAAATTTCAAATAGCTTCCCGGTATCTTCCTCAATCAAAAAGAAAAAGGAAAAGCCAAGCGGCTTGCCGATACGGCGCATAAATCTCATATACGAATTAAACATGTACCTTTTTGTCGAGCACATAAATTTAAATCTTCATATGCTTCATAACAAACCTGCTTACACATGTTCACCTGTTTTCAATTCAATTCAACTCAATCCATTCGTTTGAATTCAAATTTGAATCGTTTGAATTCGGTTTCGCTTAATTATTCTTTAATTAGCCCTTTTGCCTATTTCACTTCTTTGTTTGAACATAACATGTTCAAATAAAATATTTAACTCGTTCATAACCAAACTGAATTTCAACTTCAATCCTAGTTTCCTGTTTGATTTCGAATATAAATTTTCAAATCGAATTCGCTTATTCAAAGTCCCTTATCAATTCGAAATCTCATTAACTAATTTCTATTCGAATTAGTTAACTCTATTCAATAAATCAAAAATCTGATTTTTGTTTCAAAATCAATTTCCTTACTTCACTCGAGTTCACATATATTTTATAACTCAAATCTGAGATTTTCTAAAATAGAAATTCGGATTTTTATTTGCTTAAAATCCTTTAATATCATTAAATAAACCGTTATGGTTTTATAATGGTTATGGCGCTGCTTTTCTGAAAATTTGATTTTGACATAACTCAAAATCTATACGACGAAATTCAGATTTTTCTCCTTCATTAGAAAACTATTATCAAACCGGTCCTGACGTTTCTTGTTTCAAAGAATTTCGACTTCAATTGAGTCCGGTATACTCGATTGAAGTTCGAATTGCCAATTTACGAACTGCAGCGCTGCGGCGAGTTCGTTTTAATTATATTTATATATATACTTTTTTAAACTTCTTACAAATGAATTCAACTTCGTTTTAACCTTATTTGAATTCCTTGATTCAAATTCAAATCTCACTTTTGAATTCTATATTTCAAATCCCAATTCCTTTTCTATTTGATATTCAAATTCAATATTTGCATTTCTATTCGTATTCCCTATATTCAAATTCCATGTTTGAATTCATTTGAATTCTCTTATTCAAACTTTATACTCAAATTCCATTTGAACTTCTATATTCCCATTTCTATATTTGAATTCTATTGAAGTTCAAATATTCAAACTCCTTTTTAAATTCTATATTCAAAATTCCATAGTTTTTAAAACCCATTTGAATTTCATATTCAAATTCACTTTCAACACCATTTGAATTTCTAATATTCAAATTCATTTTCAACACCATTTGAATTTCTAATATTCAAATTCATTGGAATTCCCTTGAATTCAAATTCCATTTCAAAACTATTTGGATTTCCTATTTTGAAATCCTATTGGAAATTCCATTTCCCATTCTACTTTGAAATTCTATTTCAAAGTTTATTTCAAATTCTATTTTGAAATCTCATATTCAATTTTCTACTTGAATTTCTGCATTCAATTCCATGTTCAAATTTAACACTTGAATTTCTATTTCAAATCTCAATTCAAATTTCATATTTAAATTCCATTCAAATCTCTATTCAAATTTCACATTTGAATTCTTCTTTGAAATATTATATTTCAAATTCTATTCAAATTCTTCTTTGAAATTCTATATTTCAAATTCTATTTTGAAATTTTACATTCAAATCTCTATTTGAATTTCTTATACGAATTCCTTTGAATTCAAATTTTATTTTAATTCCTTGAATAAAAATTCTATTTTCCATTCTAATCTCGTCTATTCAAATTCTATTTGAACTTCTATTTGAATTTCTAACATTCAAACCCCTTTTCTTTTCTATTTAAAATTCAAATAGTTAAACTCTTTTTCTAACTCTAATATTCAAATCCCATTTGATTTCTATTATTCAAATTCTACTATTTTAAATGTTCTTTTGAATTTCCTTTATTCAAACTCTATTTGAATCTCTATATCAAAATTCAATTTTGGAATTTCTTTATTCAAATTCTATATTCAAATGTTATACTCAAATTTTAATTGAATTATATATTTAAAAATTCCATTCCAAATCCTATTTGAAATTTCTTTTGTATTTCAAATATTTCAACTCCTTTCTAATATTTAAATTCTATTTAAAAATTCTATTTCAAGTTCTATTTTGAAATTTCGTTTCAAAATCCTATTTCACACTTGTATTTTCTATTTCTGAATTATCAAATGATAATTCTTTTTACTTCATTTATAACTTCGTTATAAAAGACTGTTTATAAACTTCGTTTAAAAGAAACTACTTGGTTTATTTTTCAAAACAAGTTTATATATTATTTCCATTTAAAATTCAAATTCTATTTAAAAATAGAATTTTCCCTTTTTAAATCTCCAATATCCTTTTTACGATATTTTAAAATATCATTACTTAAGCCCAGTGATAAAACACACAAAGCAACCAATTGTTTATTTTTTTCTAACACATCATATATAACAATATATATGCAAACAAATAAACAAACAGATAATATATTTTTGAGGAATCCAGTTGGATTCCTCCAACCTGTTTTTCCTGCATCCACAGATGTTAGCACATAGATAATACCCATTCTGCTTCGTGGCAGAATATCGCGGTATAGAAGGTCATCCACTAATCATAGCGTGGGGCGTATAGGGTAATCATCCGCTATGAAACTGCGGGCATCCGCTAATGAGACTGCGGGAATCCAACCAATCAATCAACCCAATATATATATATATAGCCTAAATAACTAATATATATAAAACAACCATAAAACATGCACACAAGCAACAGACAATTATTTTTAATGAAATAAAAATAATTATAAATAAAAGGTGAGTGAGATTTACTCACCGTGATTTTTCCCCATTTGTCGACTATTCGGACCTTAAATTGGTTTCAGTCTAAATTCCAGTTGTGCCGAAAATTTCAACCCACTTCTAGCTGACTAAGCCGTCTTGATCTCCAAGGTTCTTGAATCTTACTGCAATGCTCTAATAGCTCATCCCTTAATGCTCAGTTTGGTTTCTCCCTTTTTGATCACCGAACCGTGTACAGGAAACCCCTAGATCCAATTCGAAATCATCAGCAAATCTTTCTCGAAAATTTGAAAGGTTACTGCTGCTCGATGCTGCTCTGTTGAACGAGCGACATCCTCCCCCAAAAGCCACCGCAGTTGACCAGAAACACCCTACCGAACATCCAATCTTCATCGTACCCTCTTCTGAAAGTCGCGACTGTTTTCCCTTCCAACGCACCTCAATTCATCTCCGTTTCGAACTCCATTAGGTTCGACTTCTATAACCCCTGAATTACCTATCGTAACCCTCGTACTCGATGTGAAATCCCTCCAGAAACTCTCTGAATGCCACCGCGACTTCGAACGATAGGAAATTGCAGCTGAACAGAAGTCGAACGTCTCCAATTCTCCAGTCGCGAGTAGCTGATTGCCTTGGTGTCGAGCGTCAGTTCCATTCGCGATTTAAATCGCCATCCAGGATTCGTTTCTCTCTTCTTCTTTTTATTTGGGGGAGATTTGATTTCGGCAATTTACAGGAAGAAGAGGAAAAAGGAAGAGCAGAGACTCAGTTTGTTTGGTTTAGTTGGCCTAGAGGAAAAGAAGGTCAGGGTCAATTTATAGAGCGAATAGAAGGAACAACCGTACCAAGCCATTAACTTGCTGTTTTCTTTGATTTTCAAGGAAGGAGACAGAAGTACCTGGCATAAATTTTGTGTTTCTGTGATATTGAAGGAGGGAGACACGTTTTTCTGCTCGATGAAGATATAGACCGCGATGTAAAATCTATAGGTCGGCTCATAATCTACTGATGTGAATTTTATTTTGATTTTGTTTAAAATATCATGCGGTTTCTTAACTCGAAGTCTTGAACCGCAAATTTAACATAACGACCGCCGTTATACGCTATTCTGAATTCAACGGTGTATATTTAAAAATTTAATTCGATCATATAGAAGTAAAAACAAATTACATTAACGTTTCGAATTAAATTCGATTTAAAATGTAAATCGATTTTAACAATTAAATTCAACGATAATAAATAAAAATTGTCGTTCTAATTCAAATGAAATTTACATTAACCCATAGAATTGTTTTGATTCAGTTTTGAATTCTGACTTTAATTATACATTATTCTCGTATTTCGATTAGTTGATCGATAACTCACTATAAAAATTCTTTTATATGGTTAATTCAATATTTAAACGATACTAAATATTTAAAATACTGTTCGAAAAATCCGGGTCGTTACATTCTTCCCCCCTTAAAATAATTTCGTCCTCGAAATTGCTAAGTTAGAAAAAATGATACAAATCCATTACCTTTCAACAATCCACTTATGTTGAAACTCAACTCCTCATATTCCAACAAATTTAATTCCACCAAAACTTTTGGCCTTCCTTCACTTAATTCGAATGATCTACGATCAATCCATTTATATCCAATCTATATTTCAATAAACCTATTCAAATTGATTCTAATCAATTCATTCACTTCGACCCATTTAACTTGTTCAAGTTAAATTTCAATTCCAGAATTCAAATCCCTGGGTTTTCTTTTCAAATTCTTTTGAAATCCCATAAATGTATACTTATATTTATTTTCATCTCAATTCAAACATTTGAATTTTCAATCTACTTGTTTTCTTTCAAAACAAATTTCCATCAAAACTTTCTAAGGTAGCAATCCATCACTTAGAAACTCGGAATGAACACTGATGATGTTGCAATCATCATCAGAATAATTTCCCAGCCACTGAAGTGAGTTCAGTGCTTTATTATTTCAAAATCCATCTAAAATGATTTTCTTTCAAATCTTTTAAAACAAATCTATATTATTTTAATATACTTTGAAAAATATTTTTCAACTTCCCAGGATTTTGAAATTTTCAATTCTGGTTTGAATTAAATTCTAATTCATCTCATTTGTATATTTAATTCCTATACAAATTCTACTCTGGTTATAAATAACCATTCTAAGTTTATAATCTCATTTGATTATAATCCTAACAATCAACACATCCATATATTATAAGAATTCTAGAAAATTATTCTTTCTATATCAAAATAGAAATTTTGGGTTAAATTATTTCATTTACCCATTTTGAAACAATATTATGTCGATTCTTCTGTCCAAGTGTTTACAAACTCCTATCGACGTCGTGGCGTCCCACGATTCGACCAGAATTCATAAACCACTCAACAGACTAGCCAACACAATATAAAACAACTTTTATATCAACTAACAAATACGCTCTCTTGTATATACACTCAACTCATTCTAGGGCACTGCTGACCCTATCTCTAATGAGCACATGCCACACAAGCCTAGGTGTTCACTCAACCTAAGCTCTGATACCAACTGAAACGGCCCTAGGCTTTGCAACCATCAGGCTGAAACGACCCGCAAATCTGTACCCTTTGAGTCGACTAATAACACCATACGTACAACTCAAATTGCACAGAAATACGAACCATTATTAGAAAGAAGTTAGAGGATGAGAAATAGAAAGAAAGAAATATTAGAATAGAAGAAAACGAAGATCACAAACTCACAGCGGAACGAATAAAATATATTAGATAATATAACTTTTGAAATACAAAGCAGTAACTGTATATATACATACCATCATCAGAGCACAACAGTTATCTCTGGAACAGTTATAATCACCTGTTTCCAGATACAACAAAATACACAGCGGAAAATATGATAGTCTATATCTAACTGGTGAAGCCTCCTGCTCCAAGCTCTCCAAGTATATCTGAAAAATCCTGAATACTTGACTGCCCGTACAAATTTGGGCACCCAAGAGTTTAGGGAAAACAAAACAAAATAAACTCTGGGTTAGTCATGGGACTGGTGTGAGTAAACTCCAATCATTTGTTTACTTTCAAAATCCTTTTCAAAAGAAAAGATAATCGTAAGACCAATCCACACATAAACACGGATGGTTTTTACCATACGATGACCCAAAACACTTTGGAAATCATATATTATCTGATATTATAATAATGTCTAATCACAAGTAATTAAAATCTAGTAGAACGCTTGCATCTCATGCTCTACATATATAATATACAATCAAACTCGCAGGCACTTATTGGAGATTGGATTCCAACTTGACAAGGTATGGGACCACCTTCCGAACGTGTATCTCTAGAGGCAAATACACTGGGTTCAACAAGAACATCTTGCAACCCGGCCCACACATGACCGACCACTCATTTCGCTTGAGTGTATCGAATGTATATCACCAACGGTTGGGATCAGCAACCGTCTCCCGATAAGGGACAGCATCGATAGATTTAAGAACAAATGGAATTTCTCTAGATAGATGATCATACATCCTAATGGGTGCGACCCACATAGCCATGCTGCCTGCCCGATTTTTGTCCAATTCCGGGTTGATGAGGCTTGAGGTTTGAATTACCTTCCCGAACATCTGGCCATCATTCACTTTGAATGCTACATCGTCAGATCCATCGGAAATCACTAATTGATTCCCACAAAAATACTCAGATTGTTAGGCTAAAGAAGCTTCCCTTCTATGCCACCAACTTCGTACGTTTGAAGAAATCAACGTACGTAACCCCCTTTGGAAATACTCTGTCAGACATTCGTCCATACAAGTTGTCCTGGGTCTGGACAAACCGAAGGCACTATTCAGTACATCCATCTTAGGCACTGTTATCTAAGACTTATACAATAGTCCTTGCACTTCACACCGTCTTCAAGATATTCAGCATACTTGATTCGCAACGCTTATGCCAATACGGAGTGGTTCTCTGGATAATAATCCAACCGGTCTCTCCATATTAACAACGTTAAAATGGTCAAAACTTTGATAGTCGGTGATTTAACTATCAAATGGAAACATGTCGGTGTGCAAACAATGATATTATTTCCAAAAGGAAATTCTATCGACCAAACATCATTCAACGTTTATTCCTTTTAGTTCATTCATTTATTTCCCTTTTCATTTTCATTTACATTCCTTATTTAATATATTTAGAAAATATCCGCTATTAACATTGGAAAACATTTCCATTATCTGTTCTCTATATTCAGAAAACATTTCTGACTCTCATTTGGAAAACGTTTCCAAATCTCCTTCATTTGAATAAACAGATGTTTGAATAAACATCACTATGCCAAATCTCCTTCATTTGGTTTCCACTTAACCACTTTCCACTATCGAACCTTATCCACTTCTTAGTTAAAACTAAAGTCAATCAAGTTGGGGTATGATTACCTCTCAGACCTTAACTGAGCAACATTTCTAACTTCGAAATAGACACGGTTCATCTTTCCAATCTTTTAACACGCTTCCTTACGTTGCTCTCGGATTCGATTATGAATCCACTTCCTTTTCAGGAATCACTTGATTATAACAATGGTGTTATAATTCCCTACATCCGAAATATCATAACTTTAATATGTCCTTTATTTCCTAACTTGAATATCGGAAAACATTTCCAATATATAATTCCTTTATTGAGAAAACATCTTTTATTCCGGTTAGAAAACATTTCTAAATCCTTTGAATTTACTGATGTTATAAACAGCGTTACTATGACTTAAATCATAAATCATTCGTTAACTAACGATATCACTAACCAACCCTTGCTATCGAGCCTTTGAAACATTCAGAGCTCACAACTTTAAACCAAACATTGTTTTCAACAACAGCGTTAAAACCGCTATCTAGCATTATAAACACTTATCATAACCATAGCATTAAGATTGCTATTAAAACAGTTATTATAACGGCAGCGTTAGAATTGCTATTTTAGATTTACCAAGACATTTATTATAACAGCAGCGTCTAAAATTGCTGTATAGATTTACAACATTTGTTATAACAACAGCGCTAAAATCGCTGTTTAGTTTTATAGAAGCATTTCTTACAAAGACAGCGTTAAAATCGCTATTTAAAAGCATTTCTTATAACAACAGCGTTACGATTGCTGTTTTGAACAAAATACCATGTGCGACGCACACGCTTCCGTTGTTCATTTATAAACTCTGTTTATTTTAAACAATTCAAGTTCTCCTTTAAACATATTTATAAACTATACATTTTACTAACCACTTAATTCGATTTCTATAAATCCCCTCTTTATATACATTTTATTTGCAAAATATTTCCTTGTTTTAAACTATTATCCTTTTTCTTCTAAGCATTAAAAATCTTTCTTTAAACTTTCCTCTATACTTTGCTAAATTCAAATCTATTTCAAATATTGGTTTCAGAACCGATATTCACTTTCAAATATACATTTATATTTGAACTTATATTTTAATCATCCAATGGTCCATGATCCACTTAATCTATATCTTTATTTATAACATTTTTCTTGGTTTACCCAATGGAATAGGTTTCCATTTACAACTAAATGAAAAAGAAATTATTTCTAATTTGGAAATAACTCTGCTTTTAAATTCTAATTTCTTTTTCACATTCGATGATATTTTACGGTATCTAAAATACCAGGTTCCTAAGGCCAGGGTAAATTAAACACACAATTTCAACCATGGATAATGTAGCATAACATATATCACCATTAAATAAAACAGTAAATAAAATGTTGAGGGATCCAGTTGGATCCCTCCAACCTGTTTCCCTGCATCCACAGATGTTAGTAACATCAAAAATATCGCATTAATGAAAAAAACAAATCAACGATGTGATTATATCAACCAATTTATCAACTATTCAACCAAGCAACCATTTCACATTATAAAATAATTTTAAACGAGTGAGTTTACTCACCTTTGTTTTGCAGTTGAAGGTTCTGCCTTGGTTTTGTTTAAAATCAAACGGACGTTTGATTTTTCGTTGAAATCCCAGTAGCTCAATTCTCAGCCATGTTAGTTCTACAATATAGACTTTGTCGCTACTATTCCAACGAGACTAGTTTGGTCCAATTCAGGGTCAATGAAAGTAAATTATGGTCGGCTTAATACTCTTCTTTCCTTCTGAATCTCGTTTCTTATATTCACTACCAAGATCAATTCTTTAACCACCTTCCATACCTTCATTGTTAAATTATGTGAACCGTTCCAAATCTCCCTTTTTAATTCTCTTCTTCTTCCCAATGGCACTACTGACTCAGCACATCAGTTCATCCCAACCAGTACACAGTACAAAATCACGCACCTTTTGTTCTTCGATAGAGGACTGAGCTTGCTCGCTGAATGAATTCTCAATCTGTACGAAAGCGTTCGCTGCCAAGCCCAAATCCAAGGATTGATGTACTCGTCTATGCGGGACAGATCTGGAATCTTCGCATTGAACGTACGTCCAGACTGCTTATGTGAAGGAACCAAATCCAAGGATTGATGTACTGTTTTTATTTATTTCTTTTTCAACAACTTGTCTTCACTTCCATATCATGCCAAGGACGCAAAACATGAATCAGAAAAACAATCAGTAACCACCACCACTTCTCTTTATTAACACTCAAATGCCACTCCATCTCATATAAACACCCTACGTTAGTAACTTCCACACTGTCACCAAGAAATCAAGCCCACTATCATTGTTTGATTAATCCACAACGTATCCATACAGTGAGTATCTTCCATTTAATATAATGAATTGCTGCTCCTCTTTTCCTTACGCACAAACAGTAAAAATATTAGTACCACATTTTTAGCTCGCCCATGACTTCATTGGTCCGCCACCCTTTGCTTCGCCTGACCCCCCATACCATTCGCCACACCCGAGACTACACCCATCCCCTCCTACGTGAGCCGCCTCAAATAGCCACCCAAGCCTTCGCTGATGACACTGGTGCGAACCCATTCACGTTCGAACTGGTTAAAAGCACTAGGATTTTGAAGCCAGGAATTCGAAATAATCAAATTTCTTATTGACAATTTGTATTCAATTTTTCTGTTGATTTCGGTGGTCTTTGGAAAAGAATGATTTGGGTTTTTTTTTTCTTTTATCTGAGAAAGGGTACGAGATGTTCAGAGGTTTAGTATTTAAATAGGAAGATTGTTTGACACCCACGGTAAGTATTTGGTTTGGGGAACACGGTTATTATTACTTGGGGAGAACGGGGTTTCAACAGCTTGGGGAACACGGAACTAATGGCGTGGTAGACACGAAATCAACGGTTTGGAGTAAAGTCACGTTGGTGCATTCCCCCCCTCCAGGCAATTCGTTTTTGCCTTCTCCTTTCCTTTTTTTTTCCTTTTGTATACAACTTTTGCATGGAAAAAACGGACCACGTCCCTTCTTTTTCTTATACTGAAGGTATTTAAAGATAGTAATACTTCCATGTCATACATGAACAACTTCCTACTTCTTTCATCTTCGATTCATGTTAATTCTTCTCCTCCCATTCTGGCGCATGTATAACATCTTATTATAATTTTTTTTTTTAATAAACTGTGAACCCACAATCCACTGATTATCTGGTCCTCTCCAACATCTCGCATAAAGTTTTCGTTCACGTCAGAACTGCTACGTACAGAAATAAGAGTAAGGTCGTGTCCAGCGAGGCACCACGATCCCAAAAATATAATAATATCGGTAGTTCAACTTATATTATGAAACCCCAAAATATTGATATAGAGTGCAAAATACTCCAAATAAAAAGTTGTGTATTTAATTAATTAAAAATTACAGTAAAATTCTAAAAATTAAACTATAACTACGCCTCAAAAGAATCTTGTCTAAATTCGTAACCAGTCCTTAGTTATATTAAATAAACCATTATGGTTTATATATGATTCCACAGTGATTTTTTGTTTACTGATAAAAAAAGTTAATCTTGGTATAAAATGGTATTCTGAACCCAATGGGACAAGTTTCGTCGAAATCCGAGGTCATTTGCAAAACGGCTATTTTAACGCGTATATTTTAATAACGATTTCCACAGCGATTATTTCAAAATTTGATTTGGCCATAACTAACAAATTATAACACGAAATCTGGATTTTTCTCTTTCATATGAAAATTATCATCAATATGGTTCCAACGTTTCTCGTTTCACAGAAATTCGACTTATATCGGATCCTGTATATCCAGTTGAAGTTTAAATCGTAAATTACGAACTACCGCGACTGTTTCGAGCTCATTTAAATTATATTATAAATTAACGTTCAAACTTCGTTTTTAATCAATAAATTCCTATATGTAATTCAATTAAAATGTTTAAAACAAATTTAAATATTCAGAATTCAACGGCCAAAAATCCGGGTCGTTACATTCCTTCCCCCTTAAAATAATTTCGTCCTCGAAATTGCTAAGTAGGAAAAATGCCACGTATCCTATTAACTAGGTTTAAAATTCCTTTTTGTTTTTCCCACTTCTTAACTCCAGTTTAACCGGACCAATTTATTTCAATTAAAATATTCATTTATTCTTACTAACGAAAAATTTTGAAAATTTTCTAACACCTTAAATTCTGAAAAAATTTCGGCAGCATCTCCTCTGCACGGCTCAATCGGCACAATCACAACTTGCCTTTCTAGGCCTTCTCCAATCCAAAAGTAAATAAAAAGCCAAGTGGCTTGCCTCATAGGCTCATAAAATCATCAACCCAAACAATATTGTAAACATGTACCTTTTTGTCGAGCATAATTCAATCTCTTGCACTTTCTTCCATTCCATACCTGCTCAACACACATATATCCATCTCCAGTTGGTTTCAAATCAATCCAACTTCCAGTTTATCAATCCAAGTCTGATTCTCATTTAAGCCAACCCACCTATTATACTTGAATCCAATTCCACCGCAGTTTAATTCCAACCCCATCATCCACTATATATTCAACTTGTCAACACATTAGTCGAATATTTATAATCTGAATCTCAACATTTCTTTATTTACTTCATTCGAAATAATTTCTAATCTAATCCACTTTTAATTTAACTCGACTTAAGTTAAATTTCAGTTCTTTTGGTACATCTTTACCAATTCATTCTATTCAACTTACACAAGTTAAATTTTAATTCCAGAATTCAAATTCCGGGTTTTATTTCAAATTAATTTGAAAATCATATATATGTACATATATATTTATAATCAAATCAATTCAAAAAATTTGAATTTCTAAATCATCATTTCTTTTTCAAACAAAAATTTTCATTCTCAAATTACTATGGTAGCAATCCGTCACTCAGAAACTCTAAAATGAATACCGATAATGTCGCGACCCATTATCAGTACTATTTTCTTACCCCTGAAGTGATTTCAGTGCTTAATCACTTTCAAATCCGTTTAAAACCATTCTAATTCAAAAATCTCTTCAAACCCATGCTATATTACCTTTAAAATACTTCAAGGAATATTTTCAAAATATCTGGGATTTAAATTCAAATTATGGTTTGAATTAAATTACAGTTCAGCTTATTTGTATATCCTATTCTTATACAAATTCAATTTGGTTTTATACTACCATTTCAATATTTTATAATTTCCCTTGATTGTAATAACAATCAACACATTCGATAATTTCAGAAAATTATCCCTTTATATCAAAATAACTTTTGGGCAAATTATATCACTTACCCACTTTAAAACAATACTGAGTCGATTTGTTCTGTTCGAGAGTTTAGAAACACCTATCGATACGGTTGTACTTCCTGTATCGACCAGAATTCATAAACCACTCAACAAACCAGCCAACACAATATAAAACAATCTTATATCAAATCTACAAATACGCGCTCATAAATATACACTCAAACTCAATCTAGGGTATTTCTAACTCCATCTCTATTGAGTCACGCCACAGAGCCAAGGTAATCACTTAACCTTCAGCTCTGATACCAAATGAAACGACCCGCAAATCTGTACCCTTTGAGTCGACTAATAACACCACACGTACAACTCAAATTGCACAGAAATACGAACCATTATTAGAAAGAAGTTAGAGGATGAGAAATAGAAAGAAAGAAATATTAGAATAGAAGAAAACGAAGATCACAAACTCACAGCGGAACGAATAAAATATATTAGATAATATAACTTTTGAAATACAAAGCAGTAACTGTATATATACATACCATCATCAGAGCACAACAGTTATCTCTGGAACAGTTATAATCACCTGTTTCCAGATACAACAAAATACACAGCGGAAAATATGATAGTCTATATCTAACTGGTGAAGCCTCCTGCTCCAAGCTCTCCAAGTATATCTGAAAAATCCTGAATACTTGACTGCCCGTACAAATTTGGGCACCCAAGAGTTTAGGGAAAACAAAACAAAATAAACTCTGGGTCAGTCATGGGACTGGTGTGAGTAAACTCCAATCATTTGTTTACTTTCAAAATCCTTTTCAAAAGAAAAGATAATCGTAAGACCAATCCACACATAAACACGGATGGTTTTTACCTTACGATGACCCAAAACACTTTGGAAATCATATATTATCTGATATTATAATAATGTCTAATCACAAGTAATTAAAATCTAGTAGAACGCTTGCATCTCATGCTCTACATATATAATATACAATCAAACTCGCAGGCACTTATTGGAGATTGGATTCCAACTTGACAAGGTATGGGACCACCTTCCGAACGTGTATCTCTAGAGGCAAATACACTGGGTTCAACAAGAACATCTTGCAACCCGGCCCACACATGACCGACCACTCATTTCGCTTGAGTGTATCGAATGTATATCACCAACGGTTGGGATCAGCAACCGTCTCCCGATAAGGGACAGCATCGATAGATTTAAGAACAAATGGAATTTCTCTAGATAGATGATCATACATCCTAATGGGTGCGACCCACATAGCCATGCTGCCTGCCCGATTTTTGTCCAATTCCGGGTTGATGAGGCTTGAGGTTTGAATTACCTTCCCGAACATCTGGCCATCATTCACTTTGAATGCCACATCGTCAGATCCATCGGAAATCACTAATTGATTCCCACAAAAATACTCAGATTGTTAGGCTAAAGAAGCTTCCCTTCTATGCCACCAACTTCGTACGTTTGAAGAAATCAACGTACGTAACCCCCTTTTGGAAATACTCTGTCAGACATTCGTCCATACAAGTTGTCCTGGGTCTGGACAAACCGAAGGCACTATTCAGTACATCCATCTTAGGCACTGTTATCTAAGACTTATACAATAGTCCTTGCACTTCACACCGTCTTCAAGATATTCAGCATACTTGATTCGCAACGCTTATGCCAATACGGAGTGGTTCTCTGGATAATAATCCAACCGGTCTCTCCATATTAACAACGTTAAAATGGTCAAAACTTTGATAGTCGGTGATTTAACTATCAAATGGAAACATGTCGGTGTGCAAACAATGATATTATTTCCAAAAGGAAATTCTATCGACCAAACATCATTCAACGTTTATTCCTTTTAGTTCATTCATTTATTTCCCTTTTCATTTTCATTTACATTCCTTATTTAATATATTTAGAAAATATCCACTATTAACATTGGAAAACATTTCCATTATCTGTTCTCTATATTCAGAAAACATTTCTGACTCTCATTTGGAAAACGTTTCCAAATCTCCTTCATTTGAATAAACAGATGTTTGAATAAACATCACTATGCCAAATCTCCTTCATTTGGTTTCCACTTAACCACTTTCCACTATCGAACCTTATCCACTTCTTAGTTAAAACTAAAGTCAATCAAGTTGGGGTATAATTACCTCTCAGACCTTAACTGAGCAACATTTCTAACTTCGAAATAGACACGGTTCATCTTTCCAATCTTTTAACACGCTTCCTTACGTTGCTCTCGGATTCGATTATGAATCCACTTCCTTTTCAGGAATCACTTGATTATAACAATGGTGTTATAATTCCCTGCATCCGAAATATCATAACTTTAATATGTCCTTTATTTCCTAACTTGAATATCGGAAAACATTTCCAATATATAATTCCTTTATTGAGAAAACATCTTTTATTCCGGTTAGAAAACATTTCTAAATCCTTTGAATTTACTGATGTTATAAACAGCGTTACTATGACTTAAATCATAAATCATTCGTTAACTAACGATATCACTAACCAACCCTTGCTATCGAGCCTTTGAAACATTCAGAGCTCACAACTTTAAACCAAACATTGTTTTCAACAACAGCGTTAAAACCGCTATCTAGCATTATAAACACTTATCATAACCATAGCATTAAGATTGCTATTAAAACAGTTATTATAACGGCAGCGTTAGAATTGCTATTTTAGATTTACCAAGACATTTATTATAACAGCAGCGTCTAAAATTGCTGTATAGATTTACAACATTTGTTATAACAACAGCGCTAAAATCGCTGTTTAGTTTTATAGAAGCATTTCTTACAAAGACAGCGTTAAAATCGCTATTTAAAAGCATTTCTTATAACAACAGCGTTACGATTGCTGTTTTGAACAAAATACCGTGTGCGACGCACACGCTTCCGTTGTTCATTTATAAACTCTGTTTATTTTAAACAATTCAAGTTCTCCTTTAAACATATTTATAAACTATACATTTTACTAACCACTTAATTCGATTTCTATAAATCCCCTCTTTATATACATTTTATTTGCAAAATATTTCCTTGTTTTAAACTATTATCCTTTTTCTTCTAAGCATTAAAAATCTTTCTTTAAACTTTCCTCTATACTTTGCTAAATTCAAATCTATTTCAAATATTGGTTTCAGAACCGATATTCACTTTCAAATATACATTTATATTTGAACTTATATTTTAATCATCCAATGGTCCATGATCCACTTAATCTATATCTTTATTTATAACATTTTTCTTGGTTTACCCAATGGAATAGGTTTCCATTTACAACTAAATGAAAAAGAAATTATTTCTAATTTGGAAATAACTCTGCTTTTAAATTCTAATTTCTTTTTCACATTCGATGATATTTTACGGTATCTAAAATACCAGGTTCCTAAGGCCAGGGTAAATTAAACACACAATTTCAACCATGGATAATGTAGCATAACATATATCACCATTAAATAAAACAGTAAATAAAATGTTGAGGGATCCAGTTGGATCCCTCCAACCTGTTTCCCTGCATCCACAGATGTTAGTAACATCAAAAATATCGCATTAATGAAAAAAACAAATCAACGATGTGATTATATCAACCAATTTATCAACTATTCAACCAAGCAACCATTTCACATTATAAAATAATTTTAAACGAGTGAGTTTACTCACCTTTGTTTTGCAGTTGAAGGTTCTGCCTTGGTTTTGTTTAAAATCAAACGGACGTTTGATTTTTCGTTGAAATCCCAGTAGCTCAATTCTCAGCCATGTTAGTTCTACAATATAGACTTTGTCGCTACTATTCCAACGAGACTAGTTTGGTCCAATTCAGGGTCAATGAAAGTAAATTATGGTCGGCTTAATACTCTTCTTTCCTTCTGAATCTCGTTTCTTATATTCACTACCAAGATCAATTCTTTAACCACCTTCCATACCTTCATTATTAAATTATGTGAACCGTTCCAAATCTCCCTTTTTAATTCTCTTCTTCTTCCCAATGGCACTACTGACTCAGCACATCAGTTCATCCCAACCAGTACACAGTACAAAATCACGCACCTTTTGTTCTTCGATAGAGGACTGAGCTTGCTCGCTGAATGAATTCTCAATCTGTACGAAAGCGTTCGCTGCCAAGCCCAAATCCAAGGATTGATGTACTCGTCTATGCGGGACAGATCTGGAATCTTCGCATTGAACGTACGTCCAGACTGCTTATGTGAAGGAACCAAATCCAAGGATTGATGTACTGTTTTTATTTATTTCTTTTTCAACAACTTGTCTTCACTTCCATATCATGCCAAGGACGCAAAACATGAATCAGAAAAACAATCAGTAACCACCACCACTTCTCTTTATTAACACTCAAATGCCACTCCATCTCATATAAACACCCTACGTTAGTAACTTCCACACTGTCACCAAGAAATCAAGCCCACTATCATTGTTTGATTAATCCACAACGTATCCATACAGTGAGTATCTTCCATTTAATATAATGAATTGCTGCTCCTCTTTTCCTTACGCACAAACAGTAAAAATATTAGTACCACATTTTTAGCTCGCCCATGACTTCATTGGTCCGCCACCCTTTGCTTCGCCTGACCCCCCATACCATTCGCCACACCCGAGACTACACCCATCCCCTCCTACGTGAGCCGCCTCAAATAGCCACCCAAGCCTTCGCTGATGACACTGGTGCGAACCCATTCACGTTCGAACTGGTTAAAAGCACTAGGATTTTGAAGCCAGGAATTCGAAATAATCAAATTTCTTATTGACAATTTGTATTCAATTTTTCTGTTGATTTCGGTGGTCTTTGGAAAAGAATGATTTGGGTTTTTTTTTTCTTTTATCTGAGAAAGGGTACGAGATGTTCAGAGGTTTAGTATTTAAATAGGAAGATTGTTTGACACCCACGGTAAGTATTTGGTTTGGGGAACACGGTTATTATTACTTGGGGAGAACGGGGTTTCAACAGCTTGGGGAACACGGAACTAATGGCGTGGTAGACACGAAATCAACGGTTTGGAGTAAAGTCACGTTGGTGCATTCCCCCCCTCCAGGCAATTCGTTTTTGCCTTCTCCTTTCCTTTTTTTTTCCTTTTGTATACAACTTTTGCATGGAAAAAACGGACCACGTCCCTTCTTTTTCTTATACTGAAGGTATTTAAAGATAGTAATACTTCCATGTCATACATGAACAACTTCCTACTTCTTTCATCTTCGATTCATGTTAATTCTTCTCCTCCCATTCTGGCGCATGTATAACATCTTATTATATATTTTTTTTTTAATAAACTGTGAACCCACAATCCACTGATTATCTGGTCCTCTCCAACATCTCGCATAAAGTTTTCGTTCACGTCAGAACTGCTACGTACAGAAATAAGAGTAAGGTCGTGTCCAGCGAGGCACCACGATCCCAAAAATATAATAATATCGGTAGTTCAACTTATATTATGAAACCCCAAAATATTGATATAGAGTGCAAAATACTCCAAATAAAAAGTTGTGTATTTAATTAATTAAAAATTACAGTAAAATTCTAAAAATTAAACTATAACTACGCCTCAAAAGAATCTTGTCTAAATTCGTAACCAGTCCTTAGTTATATTAAATAAACCGTTATGGTTTATATATGATTCCACAGTGATTTTTTTGTTTACTGATAAAAAAAGTTAATCTTGGTATAAAATGGTATTCTGAACCCAATGGGACAAGTTTCGTCGAAATCCGAGGTCATTTGCAAAACGGCTATTTTAACGCGTATATTTTAATAACGATTTCCACAGCGATTATTTCAAAATTTGATTTGGCCATAACTAACAAATTATAACACGAAATCTGGATTTTTCTCTTTCATATGAAAATTATCATCAATATGGTTCCAACGTTTCTCGTTTCACAGAAATTCGACTTATATCGGATCCTGTATATCCAGTTGAAGTTTAAATCGTAAATTACGAACTACCGCGACTGTTTCGAGCTCATTTAAATTATATTATAAATTAACGTTCAAACTTCGTTTTTAATCAATAAATTCCTATATGTAATTCAATTAAAATGTTTAAAACAAATTTAAATATTCAGAATTCAACGGCCAAAAATCCGGGTCGTTACACAGGCAGTGGGCTAACCTCCCACCGTGACATCCAGTGATACCTCAGAACTGATTTTACGGCCAGCCTCTCGACTTCACAACCAACCCACATTGTCGGGAGATGTAGGGGTAAGAGTCTCCTGTTCGCCACCAAACGCGAAGCGAGAACCCCCTATCATCCGTACCAATTAAGCAACCAGCTCTGATACCAACTGAAACGACCCGCAAATCCGTGCTATCTGAGTTGACTAAATGCACCACACGTCCAACCCAAATAACACAGAAATACGACTCATTATTAGAAAGAAATTAGAGGATGAGAAATAGAAAGAAAGAAATATTAGAATAGAAGAAAACGAAGATCACAACTCACAGCGGAACGAATAAAATATATTCTATAACATAAGCTTTTAAATACAAATCTGTTTTGTACATATACACATACCATCATCAGAGTACACATAACATTGGATTCAGCGGAAGTAACTCTAAATAACTAACGTTGAAGCCTCCAGCTTCAAACTCCTCCAAGTGTATCTGTAAAAGCCTGAAACACTTGACTGCCCGTACAAATTTGGGCACCCAAGAGTTTAGGAAAAACAAACAAAATAAACTCTGGGTCAGTCATGGGACTGGTGTGAGTAAACTCCAACCACTTGTTTAACTTTAAAAATCCTTTCAAAGAAAAGATAATAGTAAGACCAGCCCACACATAAACATGGACGGTTTTTACCTTACTATAACCCAAAACACTTTAATATCAAATCCAGTGATATTATAATAATGTCTACATCAAGTAAATAACCAAATAGCAGAACGCTTGCATCTCACGCTCCACATATATAGTATAAAATCAAAACCCGCATGGCGCTTATTGGAGATTGGATTTCCAACATGACAAGGTATGGGACCACCTTCCGACTGTGTATCTCTAGAGGCGAATACACCTGGGTTCAACAAGAACATCTTGCAACCCGGCCCACACATGACCGACCACTCATTTCACTTGAGTGTATCGAATGTATATCACCAACGGTTGGACTCAAACCACCGTTTCCCGAATGGGCAGAATCGATAGATTTAGAAACAAAAGGAATTTCTCTAGATAGGTGATTATACACCCTAATGGGTGCGACCCACATAGCCATGCTGCCTGCCCGATTTTTGTCCTTTCCCGGTTGTTGAGGCCTGAGGCTACGATTACTTACCATTCCTTGATAGCACAATCACTTTAAATGCCACATCGTCAGATCCGTTAATCACTAGTTGAGTTTGCACAAATATTCTGGATATTATGCTAAGGGATAAATCCGTTGCAACCATATACATTCATACAGACCAACCCATTTGATCATTGGAAATACTCTGTCAGACATTTGTCCATTTACGTTCGTTCTGGGATTGAACGACACCGAAGGCACTATTTCTATAAATAGAAAAGCCCTTGCACTTTACTCCGTCTTCAATATATTCAGCATACTTGGTTCGCAACGCTTATGCCGATACGGAGTGGTTCTTCGGATAATAATCCAACCGGTCTCTCCATATTGACAACGATGGTCAAAAACTTCGATAGTCTGTGATTTAACTATCGAATAAAAACAAGTGTTCAATCAACATATCAAACAAATCACTGGGCTCTTTAATCAATATTCATTAATTAAACCACTTCTCTATTTTCTCAATCAATATTTGTTAACCAAATATTTTCAATAATCTTTCTTGGCTCTTATGCCATTTGGAAAACGTTTCCAAATAATAACTTCCTTTATTTTCTATATATTAGAAAATGTCTCTATTTGCAATTGAAAACAATTTCAATTACTTATCTCTATCCCTTTTCAACATTCGATTTTTATATTCACTTTACTATCGAATTCAATACGTCGATACAATGATTTCAAATTATCAAAATATCTTAAAAATATTCTAACTCCTTAAATTTCCGGAAAAATTCGCCATAACCTCCCCTGTATCGGGAGCATCGGGAAATTTCAAATAGCTTCCCGGTATCTTCCTCAATCAAAAAGAAAAAGGAAAAGCCAAGCGGCTTGCCGATACGGCGCATAAATCTCATATACGAATTAAACATGTACCTTTTTGTCGAGCACATAAATTTAAATCTTCATATGCTTCATAACAAACCTGCTTACACATGTTCACCTGTTTTCAATTCAATTCAACTCAATCCATTCGTTTGAATTCAAATTTGAATCGTTTGAATTCGGTTTCGCTTAATTATTCTTTAATTAGCCCTTTTGCCTATTTCACTTCTTTGTTTGAACATAACATGTTCAAATAAAATATTTAACTCGTTCATAACCAAACTGAATTTCAACTTCAATCCTAGTTTCCTGTTTGATTTCGAATATAAATTTTCAAATCGAATTCGCTTATTCAAAGTCCCTTATCAATTCGAAATCTCATTAACTAATTTCTATTCGAATTAGTTAACTCTATTCAATAAATCAAAAATCTGATTTCTGTTTCAAAATCAATTTCCTTACTTCACTCGAGTTCACATATATTTTATAACTCAAATCTGAGATTTTCTAAAATAGAAATTCGGATTTTTATTTGCTTAAAATCCTTTAATATCATTAAATAAACCGTTATGGTTTTATAATGGTTATGGGGCTGCTTTTCTGAAAATTTGATTTTGACATAACTCAAAATCTATACGACGAAATTCAGATTTTTCTCCTTCATTAGAAAACTATTATCAAACCGGTCCTGACGTTTCTTGTTTCAAAGAATTTCGACTTCAATTGAGTCCGGTATACTCGATTGAAGTTCGAATTGCCAATTTACGAACTGCAGCGCTGCGGCGAGTTCGTTTTAATTATATTTATATATATACTTTTTTAAACTTCTTACAAATGAATTCAACTTCGTTTTAACCTTATTTGAATTCCTTGATTCAAATTCAAATCTCACTTTTGAATTCTATATTTCAAATCCCAATTCCTTTTCTATTTGATATTCAAATTCAATATTTGCATTTCTATTCGTATTCCCTATATTCAAATTCCATGTTTGAATTCATTTGAATTCTCTTATTCAAACTTTATACTCAAATTCCATTTGAACTTCTATATTCCCATTTCTATATTTGAATTCTATTGAAGTTCAAATATTCAAACTCCTTTTTAAATTCTATATTCAAAATTCCATAGTTTTTAAAACCCATTTGAATTTCATATTCAAATTCACTTTCAACACCATTTGAATTTCTAATATTCAAATTCATTTTCAACACCATTTGAATTTCTAATATTCAAATTCATTGGAATTCCCTTGAATTCAAATTCCATTTCAAAACTATTTGGATTTCCTATTTTGAAATCCTATTGGAAATTCCATTTCCCATTCTACTTTGAAATTCTATTTCAAAGTTTATTTCAAATTCTATTTTGAAATCTCATATTCAATTTTCTACTTGAATTTCTGCATTCAATTCCATGTTCAAATTTAACACTTGAATTTCTATTTCAAATCTCAATTCAAATTTCATATTTAAATTCCATTCAAATCTCTATTCAAATTTCACATTTGAATTCTTCTTTGAAATATTATATTTCAAATTCTATTCAAATTCTTCTTTGAAATTCTATATTTCAAATTCTATTTTGAAATTTTACATTCAAATCTCTATTTGAATTTCTTATACGAATTCCTTTGAATTCAAATTTTATTTTAATTCCTTGAATAAAAATTCTATTTTCCATTCTAATCTCGTCTATTCAAATTCTATTTGAACTTCTATTTGAATTTCTAACATTCAAACCCCTTTTCTTTTCTATTTAAAATTCAAATAGTTAAACTCTTTTTCTAACTCTAATATTCAAATCCCATTTGATTTCTATTATTCAAATTCTACTATTTTAAATGTTCTTTTGAATTTCCTTTATTCAAACTCTATTTGAATCTCTATATCAAAATTCAATTTTGGAATTTCTTTATTCAAATTCTATATTCAAATGTTATACTCAAATTTTAATTGAATTATATATTTAAAAATTCCATTCCAAATCCTATTTGGAAATTTCTTTTGTATTTCAAATATTTCAACTCCTTTCTAATATTTAAATTCTATTTAAAAATTCTATTTCAAGTTCTATTTTGAAATTTCGTTTCAAAATCCTATTTCACACTTGTATTTTCTATTTCTGAATTATCAAATGATAATTCTTTTTACTTCATTTATAACTTCGTTATAAAAGACTGTTTATAAACTTCGTTTAAAAGAAACTACTTGGTTTATTTTTCAAAACAAGTTTATATATTATTTCCATTTAAAATTCAAATTCTATTTAAAAATAGAATTTTCCCTTTTTAAATCTCCAATATCCTTTTTACGATATTTTAAAATATCATTACTTAAGCCCAGTGATAAAACACACAAAGCAACCAATTGTTTATTTTTTTCTAACACATCATATATAACAATATATATGCAAACAAATAAACAAACAGATAATATATTTTTGAGGAATCCAGTTGGATTCCTCCAACCTGTTTTTCCTGCATCCACAGATGTTAGCACATAGATAATACCCATTCTGCTTCGTGGCAGAATATCGCGGTATAGAAGGTCATCCACTAATCATAGCGTGGGGCGTATAGGGTAATCATCCGCTATGAAACTGCGGGCATCCGCTAATGAGACTGCGGGAATCCAACCAATCAATCAACCCAATATATATATATATATAGCCTAAATAACTAATATATATAAAACAACCATAAAACATGCACACAAGCAACAGACAATTATTTTTAATGAAATAAAAATAATTATAAATAAAAGGTGAGTGAGATTTACTCACCGTGATTTTTCCCCATTTGTCGACTATTCGGACCTTAAATTGGTTTCAGTCTAAATTCCAGTTGTGCCGAAAATTTCAACCCACTTCTAGCTGACTAAGCCGTCTTGATCTCCAAGGTTCTTGAATCTTACTGCAATGCTCTAATAGCTCATCCCTTAATGCTCAGTTTGGTTTCTCCCTTTTTGATCACCGAACCGTGTACAGGAAACCCCTAGATCCAATTCGAAATCATCAGCAAATCTTTCTCGAAAATTTGAAAGGTTACTGCTGCTCGATGCTGCTCTGTTGAACGAGCGACATCCTCCCCCAAAAGCCACCGCAGTTGACCAGAAACACCCTACCGAACATCCAATCTTCATCGTACCCTCTTCTGAAAGTCGCGACTGTTTTCCCTTCCAACGCACCTCAATTCATCTCCGTTTCGAACTCCATTAGGTTCGACTTCTATAACCCCTGAATTACCTATCGTAACCCTCGTACTCGATGTGAAATCCCTCCAGAAACTCTCTGAATGCCACCGCGACTTCGAACGATAGGAAATTGCAGCTGAACAGAAGTCGAACGTCTCCAATTCTCCAGTCGCGAGTAGCTGATTGCCTTGGTGTCGAGCGTCAGTTCCATTCGCGATTTAAATCGCCATCCAGGATTCGTTTCTCTCTTCTTCTTTTTATTTGGGGGAGATTTGATTTCGGCAATTTACAGGAAGAAGAGGAAAAAGGAAGAGCAGAGACTCAGTTTGTTTGGTTTAGTTGGCCTAGAGGAAAAGAAGGTCAGGGTCAATTTATAGAGCGAATAGAAGGAACAACCGTACCAAGCCATTAACTTGCTGTTTTCTTTGATTTTCAAGGAAGGAGACAGAAGTACCTGGCATAAATTTTGTGTTTCTGTGATATTGAAGGAGGGAGACACGTTTTTCTGCTCGATGAAGATATAGACCGCGATGTAAAATCTATAGGTCGGCTCATAATCTACTGATGTGAATTTTATTTTGATTTTGTTTAAAATATCATGCGGTTTCTTAACTCGAAGTCTTGAACCGCAAATTTAACATAACGACCGCCGTTATACGCTATTCTGAATTCAACGGTGTATATTTAAAAATTTAATTCGATCATATAGAAGTAAAAACAAATTACATTAACGTTTCGAATTAAATTCGATTTAAAATGTAAATCGATTTTAACAATTAAATTCAACGATAATAAATAAAAATTGTCGTTCTAATTCAAATGAAATTTACATTAACCCATAGAATTGTTTTGATTCAGTTTTGAATTCTGACTTTAATTATACATTATTCTCGTATTTCGATTAGTTGATCGATAACTCACTATAAAAATTCTTTTATATGGTTAATTCAATATTTAAACGATACTAAATATTTAAAATACTGTTCGAAAAATCCGGGTCGTTACAATCACTTGGCATTTGGGCAGCACTTCGTGGAGAGGGTGAGTTATGAGGGTTTAGGGGGGGCTTAGGGGTGTTTTTATAGAGATTAGGATAGTTTTAGGCCCTTAGATTAACCCTAGGATGGATTAGGACCATCAGATCTCGGAAGCTTCCAGACCCAGCCCAAGCACAAGACTAGGTGAGACAAACAGGTGCGCCAGGTTATTTGCCCCGACCACCCCCTGTCGACAGGCAAGTCGACAGGGCTGTCGACTTGGTCTGGGCCCAAGTCGACAGGCCTGTCGACAGCCCTGTCGACATGGCCTAGGCGGGAAAACTTCCCGCCTAGCCCCAGATTTGACTTCCAAAACTGTTTTCCAAAATTGAAATTCCCAGAAATCTTCTTTGGGCCTTTAACGGGTCATACGGACTCCGATTCTCGAAAACTCGGACTCTATTTCGCGTATTTTTCCGAGACGAACGCAATGGCATAGCCCGTTTTACTTGTTTCAGAATTTAAAATTAAATTCTGCTTCGATTCTCGTTTTAACTTGTTATTAAAATACGGGTTGTTACATTCTCCCCACCTTTTAGGATTTCGTCCCCGAAATCTCCAAGTTAGGAAGAACATATCCTACCATCCATCATCCATCTACTCAAAACATCATCCACAAGCAACCATTTTCCTTAGGTGATTTCTAATGCTGTATGTATATATGCAAAACGTGTGTGTACATGTTCCTTAGCTAATGCTAATGATTAGGCCTGAAAAATCTTTTGTATGCAAAAATATGTTTAGTGCCATGAATCCAACATGTATGCAAATAGTCCTAGTCATATATATACACTATATGCGTGCACAAACATTCATTCATATGCAACAACCGCATGATAATACATTCGATTTCATCCATAAACAGGTATAAATACTCGTGCATATGCAATATGAAATGTGACCGAGTCGAGCTAATATCTAATGTAAATTCGCGCATCCACGAGCAACCACTTGCAACCATTTGCAACCATATCAACCATAACATGTTTCAAATACATGTTTACATCCATAGGGTTCTACCTAAGATTCCCTGAAACAGGGTCGAGAAGATAAACAAAACAAACTCCTTACGGGGTTTGTAACAGAAACAGGACCGAGGGGATATCCCTAAAAGATAGCCTACAAGCAAGCTCAACAGAAAACAGGGATCGAGGATATATTCCCAAAAGAGATATCATGCACGTATTTAGTCTTCAGTCTCCTGAGTCGCATTACCTTGAGCTTAGTTCCATCGTGCCTTGACCGCCCCTTTTTCTTCACGATTTCGCAGCTTCTTACCTCCTGTTTCCATAACATGAGTTGGAACTCATTTCCTCGTCGCCTCTCGTTCCACTTGCACTTATCCTTTCCCTAGTGTACTTGGCTCAACCATATCTACGTACTCAAGCCAGCTCTCCAAAATTCACTAGTGAATTCTGGATCTCGTTTTCCGATGCCAATCCAAATTGCCAAGAGTCCTTACTAGGGTGATCCCCATAACTCATACATAGTCGAAACGAACCATCCGCCTTAGCGGCGAATTCTATCCAAACGGATTACCAACAACTGCATCCTGGGATTCTAGGTAACTAGCCATGACAGAACCCAAAAGGTTACACGAGCCTTCGAGGGTATTACCAGAGCAAGCCAAGAGTCTAACTACCCTCCTTCTAAAACCGAGAGTGGCACCCCTTACTGGATAACCGCTTCATCCCTAGAACCCATCCACAACTTATGAACATAAGCATTATTTCCCAGCTCAACACTTGATATAGACCTTCTCAAATCCAAACAAGTCATGAATAAATGGACCGATCTTCCAATAGGATTTGAGACAAAACGGGACCCTCTATTACACTAGTACTAAGGTGCAGAGACTCAACTATCAAAGCGGACCCAAAAAGATGCGGTGATCCAACCAAAGTCCCGACGGGATGATAGAGAAGAAAACTAAACCTTTAACAAGATCGTTACCCTCCTTCCGAGGTACCCTAGAAATGAGAGCATACTATTGCCCTCCCAATGATCTTGTCCTTGTCCCATGATACTTAACTATCCGTCCCGTTTCACCATGCCAAAGGTACCCTCTCGTCATGGGTTTCATTGTCCATCTCTCTCCCTCCTTTGAGGACTAAGCCATACCAACAAGTTGCTCATCCTTAAGCTCGTATCCTTTATCCTTCTTTCTCACGATCCTTTCTTATGACGCGGTCACTGGTCTCTCGAGAACCACCTCCATCGTATGGAAAGCACTTTCGTAGGTAGAAAAGACTAGTCGCAGTTAAAACTACTGTGACTACAGATGGAGGAAAGAAAGGAAAAGAGACCCAATCAAGGGAACAAGGATAATGCTAATGGCCTTTGGGGAATACCTTTTTCTTTTTAAAAGAAAACTTTCTTGCAAAATGCTTCTTTGTAAACGGTTTTTCAAATAATTTTCAGAAGGTCTTTAAAAACTTTTGCCCAGTCTGGTAACCTTCTGCTCTGATACCAAATGTAACACCCCACCTCCGCTAGGGTCACTCGCAAAGGAATGCACTAGCTTTAGAGGGGCATTATTGGTAAACATGCACAGAAATATCACAAGACAGAACATATATAAATAGCGGAAGTAAAATCAAACTTTCATAACATGAATAAATAAGGTCTAAAGCCTTTTACATCAGAGTACATCAAAACCTGTCTTGCCACAAGTAAAGAAGCATAAAAGCCTTTTTGTATATTATTCCCCAAGTAAAAACAGTAAAGTAGCCATAGCCAAGAGAAGTCCAAGCCATCCATGATGACCTTCAGGCAGAAGAAGTCCGAACTAAACAACATTGTTTCCTCCCTGTAACCTGGGGGGGGGGAACGGAAGAAAAGAGGCGAAACAAAACGGGTCAGTCAAAAAGACTGAGTAAGTCCTATCTACTTCCAGTATAAAAACAGGTAAAGGTAACATGACATGCATAAACTGAAAGTAAACATAAGGATAACTACAAGATAGATAAACCAGGATAGCCGGTTGAACTACTGTGGCAAGGTAAACCAAGGTATCATGATAAACTGCGGTGTTATGATAAGTCAAGGTATCACATCGTCCGATTTCTATCGAGTACATTATCCCAAGGTATCTACCCCGTCTAACATCCCACGGTGTCTATTATGTATATTCTTCCTAGTCCTAACATGTACATTTGCTCTGCACCTCTCGTACTAGTATCCCTACCCGCGTCATGTGTTAACCATGAACGTCCCGTGCTCAAAGCCGTGTAATGGTCCATGTCAACCTAATATCGCATATATAGGTTACTCAAATCATATGTTTCTTTCCATGTATATAAATTCAGTCCTTTGCCGTACCTCGTACGGGCTTCCTCATGTCGTATTATCCTTGAAATCGTTTGGACTGTCACCCTTGTTCTAGCTAGGCTCTTCCATATGAATCATCGTTTGAACTACTAGGGCTTACGCCACCTAGTACCACAAGGGATTACGCTTACCTATTGCACGCTTTCGTATTTCGGTTTGGGTTAAACCACCTAGGCCACTAGGGATTACGCTAACCCTCAACCGCGCCCTTTTTCCCACGCATTCATCGTGAATCGTTTTTCTATAACTGGATGCACATGTATCACATCGTGCCATCCGAGTCCTGTCACCGGCCAAAACAAGAAATACAGGACTCGGTCGGGAGCTTTAGATTTATCTGCCGATGCAGATACTAAGGTCTGCTTTTCTACACGTGGCTATGGTCCTACGAGACCCCTCCCTCAACTAGTGAAAGGCAACACAAGAGAAAATCTTGCATGAGAACTACACTCCGGTCAGCCCACATCCTACGACCTACCTCACCCATAATTAGATAGCAAATTATGGTCTGTTGGGTGTCCCCTGCCTTTCCGTACGTACACGCTTGACTTAAGATGGTAGATGATCGACGATCTTGCTATCTCAGGCACCGTATGTATTCGCCGACTCACTGCTATCCACCCCAGTCTTTAGGTCGCTCGCATAGCAACCAAGGCATATTCTTGGTTCTTCTACCGCAGACCTCAACCTCTCGTGAGCCTAGTATAATGACCTGACAGCTCACAGAGGGATCCCAAGAATACCCTTACGTTCCCCGAAGCCGCTGCTTCTTTACCCAGTTTGTTGGAGCCTTTATCCAAATCAGATAGCCTGCTCCTACACGCATACTCTAACGTATCGGTTTACTGATCTATCTAAGAAATGGTCCAAATTTCCTTGACTAAGAATTATTACTTAGTTTCCCTTAACTAAGGTTTACCACTTAGCCTTATTTCCATAATCCTTGTTAACTATGGTTATCTACCTAATCCTCCGAATTAGGGTTTATCTAATGGGTTAAGTGTCACTTAAGTTCACAACTTAACCCGTCTACAAAACATGTCGAAACTGGCTAAGTATCCAAGCCCCAGACTTAACCCTACAGACCATGTGTCAAGTTGGTTAAGTATATCAAGCAATCCATGGCTTAACCTCGTCTAATTATCATTTTAGATTGGTTAAGTATATATTAATTTGACCCCATCTGATTACCGAGTCAAATCGGTCAAGCGTATTCGAAACGATTCGTGACTTAGCCTTATCATGTTTTCACGTTAGATTGGTTAAGTATAGGTTAACTTAACCTCATCAAATTAACGAGTTAGATTGGTTAAGTATAGGTCACTTAAACTCATCAAATCATCGTGTTAAATTAGTTAAGTGTTTAACTTAACCCCATTAAATTACCAAGTTAAGTCGGTTAAGTATGGGTTACTTGACCTCATTGAATTATCAAGTTTAAATTGGTTAAGTGTTTAACTTAACCCTATCGAATTACCGTATTTAGATTAGTTAAGCCTAATCTTAACCCCATCCATTAACTGTATTATACGGTTAAGTGTCATCAAGAAAATTTACTTAACCTTATCACGTTATCGTGTTGGATTGATTAAGTGTTGGTTGACTTAATCCCGTCCACTAGTCGTATAAAAATGGTCAAGTGTCATTAGGCAAATCAAGTTACTTAACCTACCCAAGCTTATCATGTTTTGTTAAGTATCATTAGCCTAATCAAATTACTTAACCCATTTGTCCATATCATATTTGGTTAAGCCTCATTAATCAAATTAACTTAACCCTATTATGTGGCATTAATTTAATTAATGCACCCTCAACCTCTCACATTAGACCTTGTTGTGGTTACTAGTTAAGCCGGGCGGGTCCGGGTAGATTTACACCACAACCTAGTCTAACCTCGGGTCTTAAGCGCGACATGACCAACTTCTCACATTGGGTCCTATTGTTTGCAACTACTAGTTAGGCCGGTCGGTTCCGGGTAGTTTTACGTTGCAAACTCAACCCAACCTCGAGTTGGCCACACTCATATTATCTAAGTTCATCATGTTTCCAAAACATGTTACAAGTTTTTCGAGCATTTGGGTAGACCTAACTTAATAGGTAAATTCCCAAAGGGTAGACCTAACTTAATAGGTAAATTCCCAAGCTCATGTTTTATGCATACTTACATGTCATCTTCCATGTTATCTTTCAAGTCATATTTTCAAGTATAAACACATGTCATATTCAAGTTAAGATTTTGCGACATGTTCATGTTTATCTAACTACCCAAAATCGTGTTTTCCCAACGCAAGCAAAGCGAGTCAACATAGTAAGGATGCTATGCCACATATTGGTCTCAAAACATGCATGATGCCAAAAAGGGCTTGGCTTCCACATGCATAACATCATAAAGAAATTGACCATAAACATGCATAGTGTCATAAGGTAATTTGGCCACAAACATGCATATTATCACGAAAAGGGTTTGGCCATAAACATGCATAATCTCATAAAAGACTTGGCCACAAACTTGCATGATAGCATAAAAGGGTTTGGGTTCATAAACATGCATAAGCCCCAAAATCTAGTCTTAGCCAATGTTTCACAAGTAAAATGGTTCCTAAAGGTTCATGCTAGCATTTCATGCATAAAGGTCCAAACTTGCAAGTTAAACTAGGTTATGCATAGCATGAGAGGCATGATTAAGTCACTCACATGGCCTAAGATCATAAACATGAACACAAGAGGCAAGGTAAGGTTCATATAGGTTCGCATAATCATGTTTAGCCTCATTTTATCCCATGTCAACATTAAAATACCGTTTTGACCCAAAAGTAGCTAGAACTTACTTAGGCAAGGCTTAGGAAAGGGATCATGCATCATCTTGACGAAGAAAGGTGGCTCCTTTTGATGAAGAACCATCATGAAACTCGCATTTTGGCCTTGATTTGGTGTAGCAAGCTTGCACCTTTTGATTTGAACCCAATTTGAATGCATAGGCTCTAGGGATTTGGGATGGAGGCCATGATCACTTGGCATTTGGGCAGCACTTCGTGGAGAGGGTGAGTTATGAGGGTTTAGGGGGGGCTTAGGGGTGTTTTTATAGAGATTAGGATAGTTTTAGGCCCTTAGATTAACCCTAGGATGGATTAGGACCATCAGATCTCGGAAGCTTCCAGACCCAGCCCAAGCACAAGACTAGGTGAGACAAACAGGTGCGCTAGGTTATTTGCCCCGACCACCCCCTGTCGACAGGCAAGTCGACAGGGCTGTCGACTTGGTCTGGGCCCAAGTCGACAGGCCTGTCGACAGCCCTGTCGACATGGCCTAGGCGGGAAAACTTCCCGCCTAGCCCCAGATTTGACTTCCAAAACTGTTTTCCGAAATTCAAATTCCCAGAAATCTTCTTTGGGCCTTTAACGGGTCATACGGACTCCGATTCTCGAAAACTCGGACTCTATTTCGCGTATTTTTCCGAGATGAACGCAATGGCATAACCCGTTTTACTTGATTCAGAATTTAAAATTAAATTCTGCTTCGATTCTCGTTTTAACTTGTTATTAAAATACGGGTTGTTACAACACCATATCGCCATTTCAACCAATTCTGATTATTTCAGAATTAAATATATTATTTAATTATTATTTTAATTAAATATTCACCATTATTTAATTAAACCACCATTAGATCCACTATATCACTATTTATATAATTAAATAAATTAATTATAATACCTCTGCAAATGCGGGTCATTACATTCTTCCCTACTTAAAATAATTTCATCCTTGAAATTGCTAAAAGGTAGAGGACGACCCTATCGACTAGTTAGAACATATTTGTTCACTTCTTAACTTCAATTTCAACTGAACAAACTTTATTTCAATTAAATTATTAATTAATTCTTATCAACGAAAATTTTCAAAATTCCTGAAAATTTTCTAATGCCTTAACTCTTCGAAAAATTTCGCCAGCACCTCCTTTGTACTGGACAATCGGTCAAACTCCAACTCTCCTCTCTAGGCCATCTCCATCCCAAAAGAAAATCAAACAGCCAAGCGGCTTGCCAATTCGGCTCATAAATCTTATATCAAATAGAAATATAAACTTGTACCTTTTGTTGGCATATCATTATATCCTTTCCACCTGTTATCAATTCAGCAGAAACAAGGGTCATCCCAATCAAATTCCAATCTATTTTTATCCACAACACTACCATTCGCTTATATCCGAGCCAAATATCATTTTAACCCGAGTTTCTTCTCGATTCCCAACTCTTAACTTGATTATCCCATTACACTTCAAATTTGAATCTCACAATCCAATTTGTCATGATATCATTCTAATTCAATCTCAGTTACCACTTTACTGACTTTACTTTAATTCAAATTTGCTTTCTCAAATTTCTGTTAAATTTGTTTTTAATTCAAACAGTCTTTCCCTGGGAGTTTTTAAACAGTTTACTCTTTTCAAAAATCAAATTTTCCTTTTTGAAATTCACTGAGCCCTTAATTAATATTCCATTAGTTAAATCACTTCCCTGTTTCTTTATGAATATTTGTTAACCAAATATTTTCAATAACCATATTGGCCTTTTATGTTATTTGGAAAACATTTCCGAATATCGCCTTCCTTTATTTTCTAAACTTTAGAAAATATATGCTATTTATAATTGGAAAATATTCCAATTACTTATCTTTTTTCCGGTCTCGTTTATTTCTATACTTAGGAAATATTCTTTATTATATTTCCAAGCTTACACTTATTTGGGTTAAAACGGATGTTATGTAAAACATCGTTACGACAACCCAAATACTATATTCAACTAACCCTTATTCAACATTGATCTTCGAGCCTGAAATCTTACTATTTATTTGTTAATAATGAAATCAATCAAGTTGGGGTATAACTACCTCTCAGACCTTGACTGAATAACATTTGTAACATCAAAACAAATATGACTACTTACTCGAATAATCAATACCATACAACTACTTATTCACTTTTAAACACATATACGCTTCCTCTTTCTATTCTTACTAGATTTTATTCTTAGTCTTCCTTTTTGATTTTACTATTCTATTTCTAAGTTCGTTTCCTTATCGACTTCTATATATATATATATATATATATATATATATATATATCGATACGTTGATTTCTAACTATCAAATTATCTTAAAAATATTCTAACTCCTTAAATTCCCGGAAAAATTTCGCCATAACCTCCTTTGTACCAGGAGCATCGGGATATTTCAAATAGCCTCCCATGGCCCTCACCAATCCAAGAAAAATAAAAACCCAAGCGGCTAGCCGATACGGCGCATAAAATCTCATATATGAATTAAATACATACCTTTTCGTCGAGCATTCTATTTATATACCTTCATACCTTATCCGTACCTATCTCATGTATATTTATACCTGCCCAATCTATTTTAACTATACCTGATCGTTTTAACTCAATTCGTTAAATAATTTGTTAATTAGCTCTTTAGTCTATTTCACTTTTTATATTTGAACATGACATGTTCAAATATTTTTTAACTTGCTTATTAACCAATTTGAATCCAAATTTCAAATTTAAGTTCTATATTCGATTTCGAATATCCGGTTACAAATCCAATTCACCTTTCAAAGGTCAATTTCAAATTCAAAACTCGATTAACTAATTCCTCTTCGACTTAGTTAATTCTGTTCAATTTCTATTCAAATTTTTTATCACTTCTATTATTTGAATCTATATATCAAATTCTATATTATAAATCCCAATTGAAATTCAACACAACTTGTCTTTCCCAAAACAAATTCAAAACAGTATCTCTGGTAGTAATTCGTCACTTACAACTCCAAAATGAATATTGATGATGCAGCTGTCATCATCAGAATCTATTTTCCAGCAATCGAAGTGAGTTCAATACTATAAAACCATTTCTAAACATTTCCACTTTGAAATTCATTTCAAAATATAATTCACACTGCTTGTTAAACAATTTAAAATCTCCCAGGATCTTAAATTTTCCTTATTCTTAATCAAAATCCATTTACAAACACTTTTCCAATTCTGCAGAGTTTTAATTCAAATTCTGGTTTTAAAACTTCAGATTCAACTCATCTGATTTCACGTATTTCACTTTTATGAATTCTGATTGGTTATTTACCTAACCATTCAATTTATAATCTTACTCGATTATAATAACAGCCAATATATCCACTATATTATAATTATGATATATATATCTTCTCTATATCAAGATATAACTTGGGTAAACTTATTTTAATTTACCCTCTTTTTTAAAACATATCGTGTCGACCAATCATATTCGAGTGTTTATAAACTCCTACTGATACAGTGGATCAAACTGATCGACCAGAACCCATAAACAACTCAACCAATAAATCTCCACAATATAATACAAATTCTTATATCAATAACAAATACGTTCACTCGTATATATACACTCAACTCAATCTAGGGTATTACTAACCTCATCTCTACTGAGTCATGCCACAGAGCCAAGGTAGTTCACTTAACTTAAGCTCTGATACAAATTGTAAGGACCCGGAAATTTGCGATCTTGATTATTCGATATACCACACATATCGAACATCAAGAGTCGAAAATACCGAATAGTTAATAAAAGAAATTAGAGGGTGAGGAAAGATAAGATAGAAACTTTGAATAGAAAAAGAAGAAGAACACAATATCAGAGTAACACGAATCTCTCAGCGGAACGAATAAATATAATTCATAACATAACATTGAAATACAAATCTATACTTGAATATACATATCATTATCAAAGTACAACACTTACAACACAGCGGAAATAACTATAACTATATGATCCTGAAGCCTCCTGCTCCAAGCTCTTCCAGTATATCTGTAAATCCCGACTACTTGACCGCCCGTACAAATTTAGGCACCCAAGAGTTCAGGGAAACAAACAAATAAACTCCGGGTCAGTCATGGGACTGGTGTAAGTAAAACAGCTTAAACAGTTCAAGCAGGTAATCGATATCTCATAAGACCACGCCGTATAACGGAACAGGTTTTTCCCCTTATGAGAATCCAAATATCTTTATATCAAAAACCTTTTGATATTATAATAATGTCTATCAACACAATATAATAATCATCTAGCAGAAACACTTTCATCTCACGTTCTACATATATAGTATACAATCAAAACCCCAAGCACGTATTGGGTAATGGGTTTCCAACTATGACAAGGTATGGAACCACCTTTCGCTAGTGTACCTCTAGAAAGGAATACACTGGGTTCAACAAGAAAATCTTGCAACCCGGCCACACATGACCGACCACTCATTTCGCTTGAGTGTATCGAATGTATATCACCAACGGTTGGGATCAGCAACTGTTTCCCGAATGGGACAACATCAACAATAGATTTTTAGAAGTAAATGAAACTCTAGATCATGTGATTATAAACCCTACTTCGGTGCGACCGACTTAGCCATGCTGCCTGCCCGATTTCTGTCATTTACCGGATGTGAGGCTAGAAGCTACGCTTTATCATCACACCAGATTCACTTTGAATGCCACATCGTCAAATCCATCAAATCACCGATTGACGTCCTCAACCATACATTATGTGTTAGCTAAAATAAGTTTCCTTCTCCGCTTTCACTCTTGGTACGGTTGGAGAAATCAATATATGTGATCTGTAACGACCCGGATTTTGAGCGACTTTGGTTATCGACAAAAGCACAATGTCGATAACCAAAACATCGAAAAATCCTAGTAATTAGTGAAAGAAATCAGAGGGTGAGAAAAGATAAGATAGAAACTTAGAATAGAAGAAGAAGAAGAACACAACATCAGAGTAACACGAATCTCACAGCGGAACAAATAACATATAATATATATAACAAAACTTGAAATATACATCTGTACTTGAATAGACATCAATATCAAAGTACATCACTTACAACATAGTGTAAATAACTATAGCTATATGATCCTGAAGCCTCCAGATCCAGCTCTTCAACTATATCTGTAAATCCCGACTACTTGACTGCCCATACAAATTTAGGCACCCAAGAGTTTAGGGAAGACAACAAAATAAACTCCGGGTCAGTCATGGGACTGGAGTGAGTAAAATAGTTTAAAACAGTTCAAGCAGGTAATTGATATCTCATAAGACCACTCCGTATAACGGAACGGGTTTTTCCCTTTTGAGAATTGTAACGTCCCAGAATTTTCAGCCATTTTAATTCGAATATTTAAATTTGTTTATATATTTTATTTGAAATATAAGGGATTTTTATCGAATTTATTTAATTTAGAATAGAGCTCGACTATATATTTATATATTTAGAATAGAGTTGGAATATTATTTAAAAACTAGAGTTTTAATGTCAAGTTGAATACTAAATGTAATTGAAGTCGTTGATTTAGTAAATACAATGACATTCATCTATTTATTTATTTATTTTCATTAAATTTTGTTTTCTTGAATATAATATATATGTGTATATTTATTTACGTTCCCGCTCGGTTTGGCAAGCGAATAAAAACCCGAGTATACCACCTATTCGTTCAACAAACCAAAACGGCCCATCGAGTTCAACATAAGGCTGGGATAGACAAGAGAAAGGAAAAGAAAGAAAAATGATAAGTCTATGTTTGCACACTTATAATTAGAAACATAATAGTTTTTTTTACATAGAAGAGTTTAAGAGAAATTACACTTCCATGTAGGATATTACTATATACATTGATTTTCAGGCTACCACAAACCTTCCGCATACATTGATCCATTTATAATTATACAAATGCCAAACACATACATGTGTCAAAAAAAAAACATCTTGTAGAACATCTTCTTCATGCTTTTCTTGTTTTGCCAAGCCAGTGAATTCTGTTGTGATCTGCAAAAAGGAAAAATAAGGAAACCCATTAAAAAGGGAAAGATCATGAACGAGACAGTTCATAAGAAAAAAGAAGAAAAGAAAAACGATATCATCAAATCTATACGGCTAGAAAAGACAAGGCAATACATAATAAAAGGAAACAGCAAATGAAAAGGGTACAAGAACAGCTAAGAAGAAATCTTCTATATACACCAAATCTTTGCAGAATCGATCAACTAATATACATTAGGGTTCAGGTACAAAAATCACTGTTCAGACATTTAAAAATTGAAAAGAGAAAAAATACAATGCATAACTCAAATCTCTGCAAACAAATCGAGACAGAACAATACTAAAAAGATTTTTTTTATATATCAGTAGCTCTTTCAAGAAATCAGAGAATCCACCGTCTCAGTTTGGATCTGAAAAAGAAAGGGAAAAAGGAAAAATATGGTTAATATAGTACCTATGCCTATCAAAATAGTAGACTCACATGTACATATACAGTGAATTTCACATGCAAATTCACTGTTTCCTTACATGTAAAAATCCGAACTAAAAATCCAACATTTCAGTTTTCATATCACTGAAGTCGACAACCTATAACAGCTATACCAGATTAGATACAATCCAATATTAAATTCAACAAATCTCAGCCAATTCATCACTGAACAATATCTAATCCACATCAAACAGAGTTTTAAATCTTTGATGGAACGGAAGATCTAACCTACAGATTATATTTGATTGACATAACAATTCAAAGCCAATGAAGGACAGTGTTCTCATCTAAAGTCGAAACCGCAACTATAAATACGATGTCACAGTGTGTTGTATCAACTACACGAACCACGGTCAACCGAAGAAAAACCCCAATTCAAAACCAGAAAATCAAAACAATTATGACTGCAATTTAAAAACAAGTAAACAAAGAAAACTTAGCTTTCGAATTTGTCGGTTGAAGCTATCCTCGGTTTGGCTCGCTCGCATGATTCTGGAAGGCTCGTGGTTCGTCTGCGAGGACCAAGAGTTGATTGACGGCTGCTTAGGGTTTCGGTGGGTGGTAGGAAGGAGGAGGGAAGGTCGCGAGTAGTAGGGTTGCGACGCCATGCTTGCGATAGAAGAGAGAAGGGGATCTAGGGTTTTCTTCAATTTTCGGATTTGGGAATTAATGTTTGGAGGCGGCTGGAATGAAGAGGGAACGAAGGGATGAGGGTTTAATATGTGGAGCGGGTCGGGTTTGAAGGTATTGGGTCAAGGTAAGAAGCCCATCTAAGTTTATTAACCAACCATGTTTTAAATTTAATTTAAATTAATTTACAAATGTATTTTTGGTGATTTCTCGATCATACAATGTCAGATTTTGACACCGTCAGTTGCGTTGGGACCGTGGAATCAAGTACTTCGAGATGGAGCAGGCGCAGTCCAGATCTGGAATGACTGGAATTTTATCCGAATTAAAACGTCAGTTGAATCTGATCAAAACAAACTGTTCGTCGACAGATTCTGAACCGAGGTGAGTTAAACTCACTCAGCCTCCTCGTTTATATTTTATATAAACTGGGTATTTCATTCTTGCGTGTTCTGCTTGATTGTGGTTGACTGTTAGATATATATATATTGTTAATCATCGATCGTTTAAATTTAACTGTTGGGGACGACCCATAAAAAAGTAACTCCTTGGGTTGATCACGTTTATAAACGTGTTCGAAATTATTTGAATTGTTTGACTTGGATGTTAGTGGATTTGAAAATTTGCAGTAAATGGTCCAATGTGAGGTTTTAACGTCGTTCAACCCGTAAGGTGAATCGACGTATTTTTAAAAGGTATAAATTTATTTATAACTGGATTAAAGTTATTTAATTATTTTATACGAGTATTTAAATTGGGAATTAAATGTATTAGATCAAGTTATCAAGAAAATTTAGTTAAATAGTTTAGATCAGTTGAGAAGCAGAAATCAGGAATTTTTCGTGGATTGGTAAAAAGGGAATAATTGTTTCCAAACAATTAAAAAGGTGACTTTAATTAATTAAGTTAATTAATTAATTTAAGAAAGGGGAAATGACAATTGGAATTCAGTTCATAGCTAACTGATGGATATGGATGGTAAAATCCACCGTTTCGAGTAGAATTGACAAAGGAAATAAATATTGGTTTAAATATTCGTTAAAGTTTAACGAATAGCTTTGGACATTAGTTAATCTTCGATTAACTATAATCTAAAGGGATAATTGAATTGGTTATTGTTGATAACCTTGATTATTATTGAGTAAGCGTATAAAAATGATAATAATGATATTTTGGGGTAGGATTTAAAAGTTAACTATATTTTAATATAGTAAATGTGAAAGCAAGTTGTTCTTTAATTTGAAATGATTTAAAGTAGTGAATTCAATTTAAAACCCAAGTAAGAATTTTATTAAAGGGATTCATACATCTAAGTTTCCAAATAAGGCTGGTAGATGGGAATTCAATTAACAAGTGTTTTAATTGACAAATGGGGTTCAGCCAGAGAGGCGATAAAAGTTGATTATAAAAATATTCAAATAGATGGTATCAAACTATTTGACAAGGGGTCTAATTTATAAACCAAAAAGGGTAAAAGAAAAAGGACACTTGCAGTTAAGGTAGTGTTTTAAATGGGTGTTACTTAAATAAAGGAATTAAGTGAAAAGGGTTTAAACGAGATTTCAAACGTTAACAACGACTTTAGAACCAGATTTGAAATCAAAGGGAAAAATGGAATTTTGATGTTAGTGGTCAAACGAATACTATTATGAGAAAAGAACAGGTTGATCAAGGTTTGAGAGGTAACTAAAATACCCCAACTTGGTTGGCCCCAACCTCACAATTATCAAGGAACGGTATTAGTTTGGTGAGAGTGAAGGTAAGGAATTGGTTTTATCTTATACAAGAAATATCGAACTCTAAGGCAAGGATTTGGGAAATTAAGTAATATTGCAATATTATTTTAAAAGCGAATAAGAATATTGATTTCAAAAGTTATACCAAATATTTGTTATTAAATTAGAAGTTGATCGAATATAGTTAGAGTTAGTCAAACATAGATTCAGGAAAGAGTTCCATTGTGTACGACTGCTAGCGTAATTCGCAAGGCTGCAGATAGCCTACGGCGGTCGGATGTTTCCTAAGGGAATCAGGCGTAACCATTGTGATCGCTACGATATAGAGTCAAACAGATGGAGTTAAGTCAAGTATAAATTAATCGATAGGATAACCAGGTCAAGTAAATCGAGTTAAATAATTCGAGTTAGTTAAGTAGAGTTAACCAATCAAAGAAATTCAAGCAGGGTTAATCAGAGAAAAATTGTTTTATATCGTTAAGTATATTTTAAAGTGGTCGAGTTGTGTCAAGTGTTGTATTCACACTATTGTTATTCGATAGTTAAATCACCGACTATCGAAGTTGAACAATACGATGGTTGGTATGGAAAGACCGGGATCGAATTATATTCGAATACCATTCCGACCAACAAATACGTGAAGAAATCGGAAGATGATAGAGATGGAGCATTGAAGACTATGGATTTTCATAAACGGAAGGATCACTAAAAATCTCTGGTTAGCGCAACCAGAGATAAGCTGTGGTTCTGTCGTGATTGGAATCTATAGGTTGCAAGGACTTCTCGCTACTGATCCATGGGGTGATTCCTATATGGGATGCAGTAGGAGAGTACCTTCGGTTCATCCTGTTCCTGGATGGCTTGTATGAACGGATGTCTGACAGAGTATTTCCAAAAGGAATTACATGCGTTGATTTCTCCAAACGTACCATAGTTGATGGCGGAGAAATGGTTATTCTCTAGCCAGATAGCTAGAGTAGGTTTGTGGACGTCAATCAGTGTGATCTGGCGGATCTGACGATGTGGCATTCAAAGTATATGATGACCAGATGTGTTCTGACCTCAAGCCTCATCAACCGGGAAATGACAAAAATCGGGCAGGCAGCATGGCTATGTGGGTCGCTCCCATTAGGATGTATGATCACCTATCTAGAGAAATTCCTATTGCTTCTTAATCTATGTTCGATGATGTCCCTTATCGGGAGACGGTGGTTTGAGTCCAACCGTCGGTGATATACATTCGATACACTCAAGCGAAATGAGTGGTCGGTCATGTGAGGGCCGGGTTGCAAGATGTTCTTGTTGAACCCAGTGTATTCGCCTCTAGAGATACACGTGCGGAAGGTGGTCCCATACCTTGTCAAGTTGGAAATCCAATATCTAATAAGCGCCCGCGGTTTTCAATTGTATACTATATACGGGGAGCGTGAGATGCAAGCGTTCCTCTAGATTTGTTAATTATTTGTATCTAGACATTATCATAATATCAGATTCAAGATATTGATTTCGAAACTAGTTTGGGTTATCGTAAGGTAAAAACCGTCCGTGTTTATGTGTGGATTGGTCTTACGATTATCTTTTTCTTTCGAAAGGATTTTACCATAAAAATCTTGTTGTGTGATACCTTAATGCCGTGCGAGTTTATCTCACTCTGGTTCGCCAGACTGACCCGGTATTTTGTAAATGCTCGGGTTAGCCCGAGGTGTACAGGTTCAGGATATCAGATACTGAGAAGTCCAGAGACGAGCTGGAGATGATTCAGACATGTGAAATATAGTATTTATTCCGCTGTGTATATGAGGACAGATTATCAAACTGTCCAGCTGTGTGTTGTACTCTGATATTGTAAGTATTTTCAAGCTTTCAGTAAAGATTTATTTCTGTATTATATTTTGTTCCGCTGCGATGTGAGACTCTGTGATGTGTTGATACTTCTTCTTCTTCTATTCTAATATTTCTTTCTTTCTTTTCTCACCTTCTAACTTCTTTCTAGACGCTCCAGTGTTTCGGTGTTTGGAGGATCGGTATAAGATACGGTAAAGGTATTTATATCGATTTTCGAGGCCGAAAACCGCTGGGTCGTTACAAGAATCCAAATTATCTTTATATCAAAAACCTTTTGATATTATAATAATGTCTATCAACCCAATATAATAATCATCTAGCAGAAACGCTTTCATCTCACGTTCTACATATATGGTATACAATCAAAACCGCAAGCACGTATTGGGTAATGGATTTCCAACTATGACAAGGTATGGAACCACCTATCGCTCGTGTACCTCTAGAGAGGAATACACTAGGTTCAACAAGAACATCTTGCAACCCGTCCACACATGACCGACCACTCATTTCCCTTGAGTGTATCGAATGTATATCACCAACGGCTGGGATCAGCAACCGTTTCCCGAATGGGACATCATCAACAATAGATTTTTAGAAGTAAATTAAACTCTAAATCAGGTGATTATACACCCTACTTCAGTGCGACCGACTTAGCCATGCTGCCTGCCCGATTTCTGTCATTTACCAGATGATGAGGCTAGAAGCTATGCTTTATCATCATACCAGATTCACTTTGAATGCCACATCGTCAAATCCATCAAATCACCGATTGACGTCCTCAACCATACATTACGCGTTAGCTAAAAGAAGTTTCCTTCTCCGCTTCCACTCTTGGTACAGTTGGAGAAATCAATATACGTGATCGTCTGGATATACTCTGTCAGACATCCGTCCATACAAGTCACCCAGGAACAGGATGAACCGAAGGCACTAATCTGTAAACAGGATAGCCCTTGCAAAACTTCGTCTTCAATTTCCTTTGGCATATATGATTCGCAACGTTTATGCCAATACAGAGTGGTTCTTTGGATAATAATCCAACCGGTCTCTCCATATTAACAACGTTAAAATGGTCAAAAGCTTCGATAGTCTGTGATTTAACTATCGAAGAAAACAGGTGTGCAAACAACGATTTCATTTCCAAATTGAAATTTATATCGATCAAACATCATTCAACATTTATCTCTTTATTTCATAAATTTACTTATCTCATGTTTCCCTATATTCAACATTTCTATTTTTCTAAATTTGGAAAATATATGTTATTAACAATGGAAAACATTTCCATTTCTTGTTTTCTTTATTAGAAAACATTTCTGGTTTCTTATTTGGAAAACATTCCCAAAGCTTCTTCATTGGACTTAGACAGATGTTTAAACAAACATCGCTATGCCAACCCAAACCATTTCCTTTACTGCCGAACCTTAACTATTCCTTAGTTAAAAACGAAGCCAATCAAGTTGGGGTAGGACTAACTCTCAGACCTTAACTGAACAACATTTCTAACTTAGAAATAGACAAAGTTCACTTTATATTCCTTTAACTTCCTTCCTTACTTATGTAACGACCCGGGAAAAGACGACCTTGATTATCCGATATACAACACATATCGAACATCAAGGGTCGACAATTACCGAATAGTTAATGAAAGAATTTAGAGGGTGAGGATAGATAAGATAGAAAATTAGAATAGAAGAAGAAAAAGAAGAACACAACATCAGAGTAACACGAATCTCACAGCGGAACGAATAAAATATAATATATCACATAACTTGAAATCAAAAGCAGTATATGCATGCAATACCATTATCAGAGTACAACCCTTGCATCACAGCGGAAATAAACAATAGCTATATAAGTCTTGAAGCCTCCTGCTCCAAGCTCTCCAAGTCTATCTGTAAAATCCTGACTACTTGACTGCCCGTACAAATTTGGGCACCCAAGAGTTTAGGGAAAACAAAACAAAATAAAATTCTGGGTCAGTCATGGGACTGGTGTGAGTAAACTCAAATCATTTGGTTTAACTTTTCAAAATCCTTTTCAAAAGAAAAGATAATCGTAAGACCAATCCACACATAAATACGGATGGCTTTTACCTTACGATAACCCAAAACACTTTGGAAATCATATATTATCTGATATTATAATAATGTCTAATCACAAGTAATTAAAATCTAGTAGAACGCTTGCATCTCACGCTCTACATATATAGTATACAAATCAAACTCGCGGGCACTTATTGGAGATTGGATTCCGACTTTGACAAGGTATGGGACCACCTGCCGATAGTGTATCTCTAGAGGCGAATACACTGGGTTCAACAAGAACATCTTGCAACCCGGCCCTCACATGACCGACCACTCATTTCGCTTGAGTGTATCGAATATATATCACCAACGGTTGGGATCAGCAACCGTCTCCCGAATGGGGCAGCATCGATAGATTTAAGAAGCAATTGGAATTTCTCTAGATAGGTGATTATACATCCTAATGGGTGCGACCCACATAGCCATGCTGCCTGCCTGATTTTTGTCATTTCCCGGTTGATGAGGCTAGAGGCCACGCTTATCTCTGACAGATCATTCACTTTGAATGCCACATCGTCATACTCGCCAAATCACAAATTGATTTCCCCAAAAACACCACGGGTATAAAGCTAAGAGAAACGAATTCCTCCGCCACCAAACGTAAGTATGTTTGAAGAGATCAAGTTACGCGATCTATTGAATATACTCTGTTAGGCATTCTTCCATACACGTTTGTCCTGGGACTGGACAAACCGAAGGCACTATTCTGTAAACAGGATAGCCCTTGCACTTTACTCCGTCTTCAATATATTCAGCATACTTGATTCGCAACACTTATGCCAATACGGAGTGGTTCTGTGGATAATAATCCAACCGGTCTCTCCATATTAACAACGTAAAATGGTCAAAAACTTTGATAGTCGGTGATTTAACTATCAAATGAAAACATGTCTGTGTGCAAACAATGATATTATTTCCAAATGGAAATTCTATCGATCAATCATCAATCATCATTAATTCTTAAATTAAATTATCATAAATTTATTCTCTTCCTTATTCCTGTTTCCCTATATTTCTTATTTACTATATTTAGAAAATATACGTTATTAACAATGGAAAACATTTCCACTTCTTGTTTTCTATATTAGAAAATATCCTGATCTTATTTGGATAACATTTCCAAAATTCCTTCATTGGGTTTAAACAAATGTTTGAATAAACATCGCTATGTTAACACAGACGATTATGCTCATTAACTAAATTCACTTAACCACTTTTCACTATCGAACTTATCCACTTCTTAGTTAAAACTGAAGTCAATCAAGTTGGGGTATAACTACCTCTCAGACCTTAACTGAACAACATTTCTAACTTCGAAACAGACAAAGTTCACCTTTTTACACTTTCAACCACTTACTTACGTAACTCTCGGATTCTATTTACGAATCCACTTCCTTTACGGAAGTCATTTGATTATAATAATGGTGTTATAATCCCCTGCGTCCGAAATATAATAACTTTAATACGACTTTTTCTTTCTAGCTCAAATAAATACACGAACAACTAATTTATCAACTCCTATTCGGTTAACTATAATCTATAACCCTTATTCTATTAACTTTTACTGAATTAACTCTTATTTGGATAACTCGGTTTGATTAACTCATCTTGATTAACTCAACTCGACCAACTTACTTGATCAGCTCAACTTGACTAACTTAACTTAATTAACTCGACTTATTTAACTCAACTTATTTAACTTAATTTGATTAACTATTATCGAATAACTAATATTCGATTAACTTATATTCGACTAACTATGTCTGTTTTTAACTTCATTATGAATAGTTAATATTTGATTTAACTTCATTCGCTTGACTCTAGATCGCAGCGATCACAATGGTTACGCCAGATTCCCTCAGGAAACATCCGACCACCGTAGGCTATCTGCAGCCCTGCGAATTTCGCTAGCAGTCGTGCTAAATGGCAATTTATACTGAATAACTACTTCTGTTTAACTCTATCTCGAATAACTAAGTTCGATCAACTCTAATTGAATAACTAATATTCAATTTAACCCTTATTCGGTTACTATATTCGAATAACTCTAGTCTGATTTGATTCAAACGCTTAACTCTAACTGATTTACTCTACTGGTTAATTCTAACTAACTAACTCTAACTGTTTGACTCTAACAGCTTAACTCCAACGGTTTAATTTTAATAGATTAACTCCAACTGTTAGACTCTAATAGTTTAACTCTAACAGTTTAACTCTAATGGTTTAACTCTAACCGTTTAACTTTAACTGACTAACTTTTCTGATTAACTCTAATGGTTTAACTCTAACTGTTTAACTCTGACAGTTTAACTTTGGTTGATTAACTCTTTTGAATTAACCTCTTTGAATTTTCTCTTTTGAATAATTCCATTTGAATAACTCCTTTTGAATAACTCTTTTGAATAACACTTTTTGAATAGCTCTTTTGAATAATACTTTTTTCTATTTGTTTACTTAACAAATAACTATTCCCTTTTTACTTCTATTTATTTAACAAATAATTATTACTTTTAGCTTTTCCATTTATTCTCTACATAAATATCTCTTTTAACTTTCCTTTATTCCCTAAATGAATATTCGCTTTTCAATTGCATTTGTAATCGTTTTACAAATGATTCCCTTTTGATTTCTATTTGTAAAGGTTTCACAAATAGCTACTTTTTCCCTATTCTATTTGATTTGCAAATATTTTCCTTTACATTTGTTTTACAAATGTATTTCCTCTATGTTTGTTTTTCTTTTCAAATCTTCTCCTTTATATTTGATTTCACAAATATTTTCCTTTACTCAATTTCTTTGATTCTATAATTATTTTCCTCTATGAAACTCTTTTCCTTTTATATATAAAATCTATTGATTTTATATAAATAATTTATTTTCAAAATATACTTTGAAAATTCCTTTTCACTTCCCGTTATCATTTATGGTATAAAAATACCAAATCAAAAGGTTTGATCATCATCCAAACACACGGGTTCAACGACAGATGATATGACACATCATATAACAGAATATATGAAAAACGGTAAATAAATGTTGAGGAATCCAGTTGGATCCCTCCGACCTGTTTTCCTGCATCCACAGATGTTACACAATATAATTCACATCAATGTCATTTCAATATGAGATATTCTGATACACAAAATCAACATCGGTTAACGATATATATAACTATATCGGTATTTTCAACCAGCTGACTAGCAGTTTAACCAAACAATCAACACTCAGCAATTCAATCAATATTTATCAATTCTAAAAATACTTTATAAAAATATAAAGTGTTCAGAGTTAGTGAGATTTACTCACATTGGACGGTTTATTGTTGAATAACGATAATCGGTCATTGATTTGGTTCAGACGTTAAATTTCACCATAAATCCAAACGAGCTCCAATACACTTGCGGTCAGTTCCATTGCGTAGTGCTCGTCCATACGATCCCAACGGATCCTGTTTCGTTAAATTTCGTTAATGTATGCAAAAGTTATGCTATTTACAATATTTACCTAATTTAAGTGAATATATATTTAATTAAATTAATTAAATTATTTTTATCTTAATTAATTTCTAATTGCGTTATTAGTCAAATTACCTTCCCTGCCCTTCTAAAAAATCCTACTTTCCCATCTCTAGCCCTATCCAAATTTTTTTAAAATTGAAAAACCATTTTAATATTAATTAAATTTAATTTTCAAATAAAATATTTAAAAATATTCATTTAATTATAACTTAAAATTTTTAACCCGGATCGAAAATCTGCTTTCACTAATTTTATAGTATTTTTCGATAAGAATCCAACGGTCCTTGTTTCGTGGAAATCCGACTTGTTTTGAAAAAGTTATAAGCTTTTAAAGTTTATGGTTAAAAATTACGAAAATACCCCTGGTCTGTTTTAAATTCAAATTAAATTCAAATTAAATTTGAAATTTAAATTTAAATTAATCATCCCGTTTCGTCGGATCAGTTAGGGATAGCCAGGGAGAGCAGGAAACTATATTTTCCAAACTCAAGCCTTAGACACTATCCTCTCTGTCACCCTTAGAATGTTCTGATATTTATTTTTACAAATTCTATTTTAATTATAATATATATATATATATATATATTACACAAATAAATAAATAAATATCATTTAAAAACTTACCCCGTGAAGCCTAAGCCTCTGCCTAAGAGTCTCTAGCTCCCCGTCTTGCCCTCCTTTCTCCCATCCTTCCCATTTCCCTATTTCCTAATATTTTATTATTATTTATGCCATTGCCAAAGCTTGAAAGAGGAGGAGGAGGAGTGAGTTTAAAATGAAAAGGGGGGGGGGCTATTTATAGCCGAAGGAGTCACATGGATTGCTGAGGTGGCGCGAATCCAACGGTCGAAAATGGATGGCTAGGATTAATCCTTAAATTAAATAAATTATAAATAAATTTAATAATTTATGAATAGTAAAGTGTGTTTTCTCAACCCTATTCGGACGTTAGTTTGACTTACTTATTGATACCTTATCCAAAATCTTTTTCAACCATGTTGTTCAATTTTTCTTGCCCTTCAATACTATATAAAAATATATCAATTTTGAATTTGTTTGAACTTTCAAATAATTTAAATTCAAATTCAAAATAGTGTTTTGTGTTAGTTTCAACACCTTCCGGTCTCATGTTTGGAGTATTAAACGATAACGGTTTTCAGAAATTCTTCCAACATCTGGTCCGGTTTTTAACGTACTTCAATCCTATGTATTCAAATCAAAAATCGGAGTTCGTTTAGATTTTCAAATAATTTATTTAAATTTTGTTTTCTTAATAACTTTCTATATCCATTATAGGATTTTCCCAGATTTCATATATAGCTAATATCCTATGTTTAGAATTTTCCTGGATAGGTCGCAGGTTCCAGTTTTGCCGTTAGCATTAGCAAATTCCAATTATCGTCAATATTTAGTTCAAATTTTGGCCTTTTTTTTTCCACATACGGATGCCATTTTTGACGTAACTTGGTTGGTTACCTAATTTCATCATTTCGGATTTAATGAAACTGATTTCATCGAAATCCGAGTTCGTTAGCTACTACATCCTTTGTAAACGTACTATTTTTAATTAAAAATTTATCCTTTTATACTGCCAGTTCACATTATTTGCAGATCCACTAAATTTCTACCATTTCGGAATAAAATAAAATATTCAAAATTATTGAAATTAAACCATTTAAAATTCCAAAACAATAAAAACATTTTTAAATATTAAACTAAATGGTCAAAAAATCTGGGCCGTTACATTCTTTCCCCCTTAAAATAATTTCGTCTTCGAAATTGCTAAGGTAGAAAAATGAACTTTATAACTCGGTTAAAATTATTTGGTTACTCTGATTTCACTAAAACAATCTATTCTAATTAATTTATTTCTATAAACGAAAATTTTCAAAAATTCTGAAAATTTTCTAACACTCGAAATTTCTGAAAAATTTCGCCAGCACCTCCTTTGTACTGGCCAATAGCTCAAACTCCAACTCGCCTCCCTAGGCCTTCTTCAACCCAAAAGAAAATCAAACAGCCAAGTGGCTTGCCCAACAGGCTCATAAATCTCATCCAACTCATATGAATATGTACGTGTACCTTTTTGTCGGCATTCAATTCTGCTATCAATTTAGCATATACCACTATCATCCCAATCAAACTCCCAATCACTTTTATCTTCAGCACGACCATCCGCTTAAAACCAAGCCAAATTTCAATCAAACTGCAATTCCAATCTCAATTCAAATTTCTTGCTCGACCATCCATTTCTATCCCAGATTATATCTAATCTTGTCCAATTCTACTTGATACCATTCTATTTCAATTCAACTCAATTTCCACTGAACTGGCTTCAATTCAATTTCAAATTTGCTTTCACAAATTTCTATTTAATTTGTGTTTATTTCAAACAATCTTACCTGGGAGTTTCAAATAGCTTTGCCTTTTCCAAAAATCAAATATCCCTTTGAAATATCGAAACAACTTGGTTTCTCAAAACAATTCAAAAACAAAATCTTTGTTAGTAATCTGTCACTTACAAACTCGAAAATGAACACCGATGATGTCCGGATCAACATCGGAATTTATTTTCCAGCTATCGAAGTGAGTTCAATACTATGCCACTTTCAAAACCATTTCTAAACACTTTCATTTTGAAATTCATTTCAAAATATCCCTTTTCAATGCTTGTAACAAATTTAAAATCTCCCAGGATTTTAAAATTCACATATATTCAATTTAATTCCATTTACAACGCTTATTCAAATTTTAGCAATTTTAATTCCAATTCTGAACTTAAATTCAGATTTAATTCATCTGATTTCATATATTTCACTAATATGAATTTTGATTTGTTATTTACATAACTATTTCATATTTTATAATCTTATTCGATTATAATCACAACCAACACATTCAATATACTATAATAATTTCAAATATATATACTTTGCTTATATCAAAATATAAGTAAAATTATTTCATTCACCCTTTTTCAAAACATACTGTGTCGGTTCATCGTATTCAAGCGTTTAGAAACCCCTATCGATACAGTGGATCAAACTGATCGACCAGAATTCATAAACAACTCAACCAATAAATCTCCACAATATAAAATCATTTTATATCAAATAACAAATACGTTCACTCTTATATATACACTCAAACTCAGTCTAGGGTATTACTAACCCCATCTCTACTGAATCACGCCACAAAGCCAGGGTAATACTTAACCTTCAGCTCTGATACCACTGTAATGACCCGGGAAAAGACGACCTTGATTATCCGATATACAACACATATCGAACATCAAGGGTCGACAATTAGCGAATAGTTAATGAAAGAATTTAGAGGGTGAGGATAGATAAGATAGAAAATTAGAATAGAAGAAGAAAAAGAAGAACACAACATCAGAGTAACACGAATCTCACAGCGGAACGAATAAAATATAATATATCACATAACTTGAAATCAAAAGCAGTATATGCATACAATACCATTATTAGAGTACAACCCTTGCATCACAGCGGAAATAAACAATAGCTATATAAGTCTTGAAGCCTCCTGCTCCAAGCTCTCCAAGTCTATCTGTAAAATCCAGACTACTTGACTGCCCGTACAAATTTGGGCACCCAAGAGTTTAGGGAAAACAAAACAAAATAAAACTCTGGGTCAGTCATGGGACTGGTGTGAGTAAACTCAAATCATTTGGTTTAACTTTTCAAAATCCTTTTCAAAAGAAAAGATAATCGTAAGACCAATCCACACATAAATACGGATGACTTTTACCTTACGATAACCCAAAACACTTTGGAAATCATATATTATCTGATATTATAATAATGTCTAATCACAAGTAATTAAAATCTAGTAGAACGCTTGCATCTCACGCTCTACATATATAGTATAGAAATCAAACTCGCGGGCACTTATTGGAGATTGGATTCCGACTTTGACAAGGTATGGGACCACCTGCCGATAGTGTATCTCTAGAGGCGAATACACTGGGTTCAACAAGAACATCTTGCAACCCGGCCCTCACATGACCGACCACTCATTTCGCTTGAGTGTATCGAATATATATCACCAACGGTTGGGATCAGCAACCGTCTCCCGAATGGGGGAGCATCGATAGATTTAAGAAGCAATTGGAATTTCTCTAAATAGGTGATTATACATCCTAATGGGTGCGACCCACATAGCCATGCTGCCTGCCCGATTTTTGTTATTTCCCGGTTGATGAGGCTAGAGGCCACGCTTATCTCTGACAGATCATTCACTTTGAATGCCACATCGTCATACTCGCCAAATCACAAATTGATTTCCCCAAAAACACCATGGGTATAAAGCTAAGAGAAACGAATTCCTCCGCCACCAAACGTAAGTATGTTTGAAGAGATCAACTTACGCGATCTATTGAATATACTCTGTTAAGCATTCTTCCATACACGTTTGTCCTGGGACTGGACAAACCGAAGGCACTATTCTGTAAACAGGATAGCCCTTGCACTTTACTCCGTCTTCAATATATTCAGCATACTTGATTCGCAACACTTATGCCAATACGGAGTGGTTCTGTGGATAATAATCCAACCGGTCTCTCCATATTAACAACGTAAAATGGTCAAAAACTTTGATAGTCGGTGATTTAACTATCAAATGAAAACATGTCTGTGTGCAAACAATGATATTATTTCCAAATGGAAATTCTATCGATCAATCATCAATCATCATTAATTCTTAAATTAAATTATCATAAATTTATTCTCTTCCTTATTCCTGTTTCCCTATATTTCTTATTTACTATATTTAGAAAATATACGTTATTAACAATGGAAAACATTTCCACTTCTTGTTTTCTATATTAGAAAATATCCTGATCTTATTTGGATAACATTTCCAAAATTCCTTCATTGGATTTAAACAAATGTTTGAATAAACATCGCTATGTTAACACAGACCATTATGCTCATTAACTAAATTCACTTAACCACTTTTCACTATCGAACTTATCCACTTCTTAGTTAAAACTGAAGTCAATCAAGTTGGGGTATAACTACCTCTCAGACCTTAACTGAACAACATTTCTAACTTCGAAACAGACAAAGTTCACCTTTTTACACTTTCAACCACTTACTTACGTAACTCTCGGATTCTATTTACGAATCCACTTCCTTTACGGAAGTCGTTTGATTATAATAATGGTGTTATAATCCCCTGCGTCCGAAATATAATAACTTTAATATGACTTTTTCTTTCTAGCTCAAATAAATACACGAACAACTAATTTATCAACTCCTATTCGGTTAACTATAATCTATAACCCTTATTCTATTAACTTTTACTGAATTAACTCTTATTTGGATAACTCGGTTTGATTAACTCATCTTGATTAACTCAACTCGACCAACTTACTTGATCAGCTCAACTTGACTAACTTAACTTAATTAACTCGACTTATTTAACTCAACTTATTTAACTTAATTTGACTAACTATTATCGAATAACTAATATTCGATTAACTTATATTCGACTAACTATGTCTGTTTTTAACTTCATTATGAATAGTTAATATTTGATTTAACTTCATTCGTTTGACTCTAGATCGCAGCGATCACAATGGTTACGCCTGATTCCCTCAGGAAACATCCGACCACCGTAGGCTATCTGCAGCCCTGCAAATTTCGCTAGCAGTCGTGCTAAATGGCAATTTATACTGAATAACTACTTCTGTTTAACTCTATCTCGAATAACTAAGTTCGATCAACTCTAATTGAATAACTAATATTCAATTTAACCCTTATTTGGTTACTATATTCGAATAACTCTAGTTCGATTTGATTCAAACGCTTAACTCTAACTGGTTTACTCTACTGGTTAATTCTAACTAACTAACTCTAACTGTTTGACTCTAACAGCTTAACTCCAACGGTTTAATTTTTATAGATTAACTCCAACTGTTAGACTCTAATAGTTTAACTCTAACAGTTTAACTCTAATGGTTTAACTTTAACCGTTTAACTTTAACGGTTTAACTCTAACTGACTAACTTTTCTGATTAACTCTAATGGTTTAACTCTAACTGTTTAACTCTGACGGTTTAACTTTGGTTGATTAACTCTTTTGAATTAACCCCTTTGAATTTTCTCTTTTGAATAATTCCATTTGAATAACTCCTTTTGAATAACTCTTTTGAATAACACTTTTTGAATAGCTCTTTTGAATAATACTTTTTTCTATTTGTTTACTTAACAAATAACTATTCCCTTTATACTTCTATTTATTTAACAAATAATTATTACTTTTAGCTTTTCCATTTATTCTCTACATAAATATCTCTTTTAACTTTCCTTTATTCCCTAAATGAATATTCGCTTTTCAATTGCATTTGTAATCGTTTTACAAATGATTCCCTTTTGATTTCTATTTGTAAAGGTTTCACAAATAGCTACTTTTTCCCTATTCTATTTGATTTGCAAATATTTTCCTTTACATTTGTTTTACAAATGTATTTCCTCTATGTTTGTTTTTCTTTTCAAATCTTCTCCTTTATATTTGATTTCACAAATATTTTCCTTTACTCAATTTCTTTGATTCTATAATTATTTTCCTCTATGAAACTCTTTTCCTTTTATATATAAAATCTATTGATTTTATATAAATAATTTATTTTCAAAATATACTTTGAAAATTCCTTTTCACTTCCCGTTATCATTTATGGTATAAAAATACCAAATCAAAAGGTTTGATCATCATCCAAACACACGGGTTCAACGACAGATGATATAAAACATCATATAACAGAATATATGAAAAACGGTAAATAAATGTTGAGGAATCCAGTTGGATCCCTCCGACCTGTTTCCCTGCATCCACAGATGTTACACAATATAACTCACATCAATTTCATTTCAATATGAGATATTCTGATACACAAAATCAACATCGGTTAACGATATATAAAACTATATCGGTATTTTCAACCAGCTGACTAGCAGTTTAACCAAACAATCAACACTCAGCAATTCAATCAATATTTATCAATTCTAAAAATACTTTATAAAAATATAAAGTGTTCAGAGTTAGTGAGATTTACTCACATTGGATGGTTTATCGTTGAATAACGATAATCGGTCATTGATTTGGTTCAGACGTTAAATTTCACCATAAATCCAAACGAGCTCCAATCCACTTGCGGTCAGTTCCATTGCGTAGTGCTCGTCCATACGATCCCAACGGATCCTGTTTCGTTAAATTTCGTTAATGTATGCAAAAGTTATGCTATTTACAATATTTACCTAATTTAAGTGAATATATATTTAATTAAATTAATTAAATTATTTTTATCTTAATTAATTTCTAATTGCGTTATTAGCCAAATTACCTTCCCTGCCCTTCTAAAAAATCCTACTTTCCCATCTCTAGCCATATCCAATTTTTTTTTTTAAAATTGAAAAACCATTTTAATATTAATTAAATTTAATTTTCAAATAAAATATTTAAAAATATTCATTTAATTATAACTTAAATTTTTTAACCCGGATCGAAAATCTGCTTTCACTCATTTTAAAGTATTTTTCAATAAGAATCCAACGGTCCTTGTTTCGTGGAAATCCGACTTGTTTTGAAAAAGTTATAAGCTTTTAAAGTTTATGGTTAAAAATTACGAAAATACCCCTGGTTTGTTTTAAATTCAAATTAAATTCAAATTAAATTTTAAATTTAAATTTAAATTAATCATCCCTTTCGTTGGATCAGTTAGGGATAGCCAGGGAGAGCAGGAAACTATATTTTCCAAACTCAAGCCTTAGACACTATCCTCTCTGTCACCCTTAGAATGTTCTGATATTTATTTTTACAAATTCTATTTTAATTATAATATATATATATTACACAAATAAATAAATAAATATCATTTAAAAACTTACCCCGTGAAGCCTAAGCCTCTGCCTAAGAGTCTCTAGCTCCCCGTCTTGCCCTCCTTTCTCCCTTCCTTCCCTTTTCCTTATTTCCTAATATTTTATTATTATTTCTGCCATTGCCAAAGCTTGAAAGAGGAGGAGGAGGAGTGAGTTTAAAATGAAAGGGGGGGGGCTATTTATAGCCGAAGGAGTCACATGGATTGCTGAGGTGGCGCGAATCCAACGGTCGAAAATGGATGGCTAGGATTAATCCTTAAATTAAATAAATTATAAATAAATTTAATAATTTATGAATAGTAAAGTGTGTTTTCTCAACCCTATTCGGACGTTAGTTTGACTTACTTATTGATACCTTATCCAAAATCTTTTTCAACCATGTTGTTCAATTTTTCTTGCCCTTCAATACTATATAAAAATATATCAATTTTGAATTTGTTTGAACTTTCAAATAATTTAAATTCAAATTCAAAATAGTGTTTTGTGTTAGTTTCAACACCTTCCGGTCTCATGTTTGGAGTATTAAACGATAACGGTTTTCAGAAATTCTTCCACCATCTGGTCCGGTTTTTAACGTACTTCAATCCTATGTATTCAAATCAAAAATCGGAGTTCGTTTAGATTTTCAAATAATTTATTTAAATTTTGTTTCCTTAATAACTTTCTATATCCGTTATAGGATTTTCCCAGATTTCATATATAGCTAATATCCTATGTTTAGAATTTTCCTGGATAGGTCGCAGGTTCCAGTTTTGCCGTTAGCATTAGCAAATTCCAATTATCGTCAATATTTAGTTCAAATTTTGGCCTTTTATTTTTTTTTCTTTTCCACATACGGATGCCATTTTTGACGTAACTTGGTTGGTTACCTAATTTCATCATTTTGGATTTAATGAAACTGATTTCATCGAAATCCGAGTTCGTTAGCTACTACATCCTTTGTAAACGTACTATTTTTAATTAAAAATTTATCCTTTTATACTGCCAGTTCACATTATATTGCAGATCCACTAAATTTCTACCATTTCAGAATAAAATAAAATATTCAAAATTATTGAAATTAAACCATTTAAAATTCCAAAACAATAAAAACATTTTTAAATATTAAACTAAATGGTCAAAAAATCTGGGCCGTTACAACTTAACCCTCCTTCAAATAGTTATATTCGATTGACTCTTTTCACTTAACTCTATTCGATTAACCCTTATCAATTTACTCTATTGAATTAACACTATTGGATTAACTCTATTTGACTAACGCTATTGATTTACTCATTTCACTTAACTCCTTTCGAATAAACTATATTCGATAACTCCTTTTACTTTAACTCTAATCGATTAACTAACATCGATTAACTCCTTTTTACTTTATTCTCTAATCGATTAACTAACATCGATTAGCTCCTTTACTTTAACTCTAATCGATTAAACTAACATCGATTAACTCCTTTTAACTTTAACTCTAATCGATTAAACTAACATCGATTAACTTCTTTTACTTTAACTCTAATCGATTAAACTAACATCGATTAGCTCCTTTTACTTTAACTCTAATCGATTAAACTAACATCGATTAACTCCTTTTAACTTTATTACTAATCGATTAACTAACATCGATTAACTAACATTGATTAACTCCTTTTAACTTTATCACTAATCGATTAACTAACATCGATTAACTCCTTTTACTTTAACTCTAATTGATTAAACTAACATCGATTAACTCCTTTTAACTTTATCACTAATCGATTAACTAACATCGATTAACTAACATCGATTAACTCCTTTTAACTTTATCACTAATCGATTAACTAACATCGATTAACTCCTTTTAACTTTATCGCTAATCGATTAACTAACATCGATTAACTCCTTTTACTTTAACTGTAATTGAATTAACTAACATCGATTAACTCCTTTTAACTTTATCACTAATCGATTAACTAACGTCGATTAACTAACATCGATTAACTCCTTTTAACTTTATCACTAATCGATTAACTAACATCGATTAACTCCTTTTAACTTTATCACTAATCGATTAACTAACATCTATTAACTCCTTTTACTTTAACTCTAATTGATTAAACTAACATCGATTAACTCCTTTTAACTTTATCACTAATCGATTAACTAACATCGATTAACTAACATCGATTAACTCCTTTTAACTTTATCACTAATTGATTAACTAACATCGATTAACTCCTTTTAACTTTATCACTAATCGATTAACTAACATCGATTAACTAACATCGATTAACTCCTTTTAACTTTATCACTAATCGATTGTCTAACATCGATTAACTCCTTTATTCTTTAACTCTAATTGATTAAACTAACATCGATTAACTCCTTTTAACTTTATCACTAATCGATTAACTAACATCGATTAACTAACATCGATTAACTAACATCGATTAACTCCTTTTAACTTTATCACTAATCGATTAACTAACATCGATTAACTCCTTTTAACTTTATCACTAATCGATTAACTAACATCGATTAACTCCTTTATTATTTTCGAATAAACTATTCATTTATAAAGATTTACTTTTAGTAACAGTTCTTCACTTTACAAATGATTTCCCTTTTATAAAACTCTATTCGTTTTAAAAACATTTTTCCCTTTTGTTTACTTTCGAAATATTACCTTTTATAAAATCTGTTGATTTTATAAAATCCCTTTTATTTCAATATTCATTGAAATAAATCCTTTTTACATCCCAGGATCTTTTATGATATTTAAAATATCGAATAATAATGATCAACATCATTCCAACACACGTAATCCATAACAGATTATATAACACATCATATATCACAATATATGAAAACAATTAAAATAAATGTTGAGGAATCCAGTTGGATTCCTCCAACCTGTTTCCCTGCATCACAGATGTTAAACAATATAGATAACATCACTTTCAGTTCTATATGATATATTCTGTTAAACAGAATCAATATAGAATTCAACTAACTGACTAGCAGTTCAATCAAACAGTCAACATACAGTAAATCAGACAATTTCTAACAGTTCTAAAAATACAACATGAAATTATAAACTGTTCAGAGTTAGTGAGATTTACTCACATTGGACTATCATCGTAAATAACGATAATTGTCATTGATTCAGATTGGACATTTTATTTTGCTATAAATTGTAACGGACTCCAATCCACTCCCGGATAGTGTCATTATGTTGCTCCCGTCCATACGATCCTGTTGGATCTTGTTTAGCTGAAAACCGACATCGTATGAGATAGATACGTATTATACAAGTTTGAATACAAAATTTAAATTATCTTTTAAACTTAATAATTGTTTTGATTTTTGGGCCTTACCTTTTTACAAATAAACCGGCCCACCCACTTTTTTACTAAACCCGTGCCTGCCTTCATTCATCATAACATACCCCTGTACAAACTACAAAATGTTTGCACCCGTCCTTGTACTCCCTCTTCACTAACTGTCCTTTTTAACTCCCGTCCTCACCTCCCTCCATCCTTCACAATAAACCACGTCATCCTGCAAATTCCAGTACATGCACTTGTCCCCCCTACTGATCCACGCCAGTATTTGCACCACACCCGTATGCCTCCTGTATACCACCGCAGCCTACCCTCTTGAACAGCATAATCCAAACTCCTACTGCCTTACCACACCAACTCCTTTTCCACTCAGTCCCTTCCTTTCTTCATACACAAAACACCCTCCAGTATGTATTTCGAACCCACCACGTCTTCGGCTTTCAAAAGCAACACCCGCAAGTATTGAAACTCCCCTTCTTACAGACCGCACCCAATAACTTATCCCCATCTACATACGAGAAAACTCGCCCTTGCTGTTTCTTTATCAACACCAATTTCACAGCACCTCTCCTCCTTGAATCCACGGAACTGACCCCCCCCCCCCCCCGGTTCCAAGACCTGCGACCACCATCACCTTAAATCGCCTTGTCGACCACAGATTCACACAACCAGTTCCAAACCAATGCATCCAATGACCTCAAATCGACAATCCTAGTTTCGCTGTCTAAAAACACCACGACCCAAATGATGTTCGAAGGATTTAAAACCACCGCTAGAATGAAGAGAATAGTTTCAACACCCATATATATGAAGATCGAAATACTTAGATTTATATTTGATTTATAGGATTTCTTTGAAGATGATTTTGTTTTCCGTTTGGGATAAGAAACAGCGGCGGAAAAATCTGTTTAACCGAAGAAAATGATAAATGTAGGGTTTGGTAAAGGTAAGGGGTTTATATAGGAGATTATTTTAGTTTGTATGTATTAGAGTCTTCCAAGTTTTCTCTTTGAAGTCACACAGAAACGGTGGCCGAGAACAAAGGGGACTGCGTGGCCTTTTATTGATCAAGGAATGGGATTCTTATTTTAATTCTTTTAAGTTATTCAAAGTTCATGTACCCTGCTACGTAATTATGCCCATGTACGAGCGCTGCAGTATGATATAAATATACCGTTGTAATCAGCGATTTGCCAGAATTCCAAAAATATAATAATACCGGTAGATGGACTCATATTTTGAAACTTCAAAATGTTGATTTCAGGGTGCGAAATACTTCAAAAAAAAATTGCTTATTTAATTAATTAAAAATTACGATAAAATTCTAAAAATTAAATTATCACTATTTCCCAAAAGAACCTTGTTTAAATTCACACCCGATATCTAGTTATTTTGAAATAACCGTTATGGTCGATAAACGATTCTATAGCGACTATTTTAAAATTTGATTTGGACATGTCTCAAAATCTACACGACGAAATCCCGATTTTTCTCTTCCACTAGAAAGATATACTCCACCAACTCCACACGTTTCTTGTTTCACTGAAATCCGGCTTCAAACGAATCCTGTATATTCAATTGAAGTTCAAATCGCCAAATAGCGAAATGCAGCGCCATTCGAGCTCGTTTATAATTATATTATAAACTATACGTTCAACTGTCGACGATTGAATATATTCGTTATTCAAATTCAATTCCAAGCTGAATTAAATATCACAGATGATCCGGTTCACACCATATCGCCGTTTCAGCCAATTTCAGAATTAAATATATTATTTAATTTATTATTTTAATGAAATATTTACCAATATTTAATTCCACGACCATTTAATTCACTATATCACCTTTCCAAAAATTAAATTAATTAATTATAACACCTCTGCCAATGCGGGTCATTACATTCTTCCCCACTTAAAATAATTTCGTCCTCGAAATTGCTAAAAGGTAGAGGACGACCCTATCGACTGGTTAGAACATATTTGTTCACTTATTAACTTCATTTTCAACTGAACCAATTTAATTTCAATTAAATTTTATATATTTCTTATCAACGAAAATTTTCAAAAATTCTGAAAATTTTCTAACGCCTTAACTTTTCGAAAAATTTCGCCAACACCCCTTTTGTAATGGTCAATTGATCAAACTCCAACTCATCTCTCTGGGCCATCTCCAACCCAAAAGAAAATCAACTAGCCAAGCGGCTTGCCTATTCGGCTCATCAAAATCTCATATCCAATATATAATATAAAATGGTACCTTTTATCGGCATATCATTATATCCTTTCCACCTATTATCAATTCAGCAGATACATGGGTCATCCCAATCAAATTCCAATCTGCTTTTATCCACAACGCAACAATTCGCTTATATCTGAGTCAAATATCATTTCAACTCGAGTTTCTTCTCGATTTCAAACTCTTAACTTCCTTATACAATTTTCATTTCAGATTCTTATCTCGACAATCCAATTTTATTCAAGAATAATTTTTCCTGATATCGTTCTATTTCCATTCAGTTTTCACTTAACTGTTTCGATTCAATTTCCGCTTACTTCTGCAAACTTCTATTTAAATTTGCTCTTAATTCAAACAGTCTTTTCCTAGGAATTTTAAACAGTTTACTTTTTCAAAAATCAAATTTTCCTTTTTGAAATTCAACTGAGCCCATAATCAATATTCCATTAGTTAAATCACTTCTCTATTTCTTTATCAATAATTGTTAACCAAATATTTTCAATAACCAGATTGGCCTTTTTATGTTATTTGGAAAACATTTCCGAATCTTGCCTTCCTTTATTTTCTAAACTTCAGAAAATATATGCTATTTATAATTGGAAAATACTCCAATTATTTATCTCTTTTTCGATCTCGTTTATTTACATACTTAGGAAATATTCATTATTCTATTTCCAAGCTTACACTTATTTGGGTTTAAAACGGATGTTGTGTAAAACATCGTTACGACAACCCAAATACTATATTCAACTAACTCTTATTCAACACTGATCTTCGAGCCTGAAATCTTACTATTTATTTGTTAATAATGAAATTAATCAAGTTGGGGTATAACTACCTCTCAGACCTTGACTGAATAACATTTATAAAATCAAAATAGATATGACTACTTACTCGAATAATCAATACCATATAACTACTTATTCACTTTTAAACACGTATACGCTTCCTCTTTCTATTCTTACTAGATTTTATTCTTATATTTCCTTTTTGATTATACTATTCTATTTCTAAGTTCGTTTCCTTATCGACTTCTATACATATATAAGTTGATTTCTAACTATCAATTTATCTTAAAAATATTCTAACTCCTTAAATTCTCGAAAAAATTCGCCATAACCTCCTTTGTACCAGGAGCATCGGGATATTTCAAATAGCCTCCCATGGCCCTTACCAATCCAAAAGAAAAAGCCAAGCGGCTAGCCGATACGGCGCATAAAATCTCATATATGAATTAAACACATACCTTTCCGTTGAGCATTCTATTTATATACCTTCATACCTTATCCATACCCATCTCATGTATATTTATACCTGCCCAATCTATTTTAACTATACCAATCGTTTTAACTAAATTTGTTAATTAAATTTTGTTGATTTACTCCTTTAGTCTATTTCACTTTTATATTTGAACGTGATATGTTCAAATATATTTTTAACTTGCTTACAACTAATTTGAACTCATTTTCAACTTACGCTTCATATTCAATTTCGAATACAAATCCTCAAATCCCCTTTGAATGCTATATTCAAATTCCATTTGAATTCTATTTGAATCCTATATTCAAATTTCTTTTTAACTCTATTTGAATTTTTCTAATTCAAATTCTATTTGAATTTCATATATTCAAACTCCTTTAAATTTCTATATTCAATTTGAATTACAAATATTCAAATTCCCTTTCAAATCCTTTATTCAATTTCTATGTCACTTCTCTTATTCAAATTCTATTCGATTTCTCTTATGTCAAATTCTATTCGATTTCTCTTATGTCAAATTCTATTCGATTTTTATATTCGAATTTCCTCTATTCAAATTCTATATCACTTCCATTGAATTTCATATATTCAAACCCCCTTTGAATTTCTATATTCAAATTCCATTTCACTTTCGATATTCAAATCCTATATTCAAACTCCAATGAATTATATATTCCAATTTCCATTTCAACTCTATTTGAATTCTATATTCCAATTCCATTTTAAACTATTTGAATTCTATATTCAAATTCCATTTTAAACTATTTGAATTCTATATTCAAATTTCATTATTACTCTATATGAATTTTATATTCAATTTTTCATTATTTAAATCTTCTTTATTCAAATCTCATTTGAATTTCTATATTCAAATCCTCTTTGAATTTTCTTATTCAAATTCTATTTGAATTTTCTATATTCAAATCCCCTTTGAATTTTCTATATTATAAATCCCATTTTGAAATTCAACACAATTTGTCTTTCCCAAAACAAATTCAAAACAGTATCTCTGGTAGTAATTCGTCACTTACAACTCGAAAATGAATACTGATGATGCAGCTGTCATCATCAGAATCTATTTTCTAGCGATCGAAGTGAGTTCAATACTATAAAACCATTTTTTAACCTTTTCCACTTTGAAATTCATTTCAAAATATAATTAACACTGCTTGTAAAACAATTTAAAATCTCCCAGGATCTTAAATTTTCCTTATTTTTAATCCAAATCCGTTTACAAACACTTATCCAATTCTCCAGAGTTTTAACTTCAATTTCTGGTTTAAATTTCTGATTTAACTCATCTGATTTCACGTATTTCACTTATATGAATTCTGATTGGTTATTTACATAACCATTTCACTTTATAATCTTATTCGATTATAATATCAACCAATATATCCAATATATATCAAAATATACTTTGGGTAAAATTATTTTTATTTACCCTCTTTCAAAACATATCGTGATGACCCATTGTATTCGAGTGTTTAGTAACTCCTACCGATACAGTGGATCAAACTGATCGACCAGAACTCATAAACGACTCAACCAATGAATCTTCACAATATAAAACAATTTTTTATATCAATAACAAATACGTTCACTCGTATATATACACTCAATCTCAGTCTAGGGTATTTCTAACCCTATCTCTACCGAGTCACGCCACAGAGCCAAGTAATTCTTAACCTGGCTCTGATACCAACTGTAACGACCCGGATTTTGAGCGACTTTGGTTATCGACATAAACACGATGTCGATAACCAAAACATCAAAAAATCCTAGTAATTAGTGAAAGAAATTAGAGGGTGAGAAAAGATAAGATAGAAACTTAGAATAGAAGAAGAAGAAGAACACAACATCAAAGTAACACGAATCTCACAGCGGAACAAATAACATATAATATATATAACATAACTTGAAATATACATCTGTACTTGAATAGACATCAATATCAAAGTACATCACTAACAACATAGCGGAAATAACTATAGCTATATGATCCTGAAGCCTCCTTCTCCAGCTCTTCAACTATATCTGTAAATCCCGACTACTTGACTGCCCATACAAATTTAGGCACCCAAGAGTTTAGGGAAGACAACAAAATAAACTCCGGGTCAGTCATGGGAATGGTGTGAGTAAAATAGTTTAAAACAGTTCAAGCAGGTAATTGATATCTCATAAGACCACGCCGTATAACGGAACGGGTTTTTCCCTTATGAGAATCCAAATTATCTTTATATCAAAAACCTTTTGATATTATAATAATGTCTATAAACCCAATATAATAATCATCTAGTAGAAACGCTTTCATCTCACGTTCTACATTTATGGTATACAATCAAAACCGCAAGCACGTATTGGGTAATGGATTTCCAACTATGACAAGGTATGGAACCACCTATCGCTCGTGTACCTCTAGAGAGGAATACACTGGGTTCAACAAGAACATCTTGTAACCCGGCCACACATGACCGACCACTCATTTCGCTTGAGTGTATCGAATGTATATCACCAACGGCTGGGATCAGCAACCGTTTCTCGAATGGGACAGCATCAACAATAGATTTTTAGAAGTAAATGAAACTCTAGATCAGGTGATTATACACCCTACTTCGGTGCGATCGACTTAGCCATGTTGCCTGCCCGATTTCTGTCATTTACCGGATGATGAGGCTAGAAGCTACGCTTTATCATCATACCAGATTCATTTTGAATGCCACATCGTCAAATCCATCAAATCACCGATTGACTTCCTCAACCATACATTACGCGTTAGCTAAAAGAAGTTTCCTTCTCCACTTCCACTCTTGGTACAGTTGGATAAATAAATATACGTGATCATCTGGACATACTCTGTCAGACATCCGTCCATACAAGTAACCCAAGAGCAGGATGAACCGAAGGCACTATTCTGTAAACTGGATAGCCCTTGCATAACTCCGTCTTCAATTTCCTTTGGCATATATGATTCGCAACGTTTATGCCAATACAGAGTGGTTCTTTGGATAATAATCCAACCGGTCTCTCCATATTAACAACGTTAAAATGGTCAAAAACTTCGATAGTCTGTGATTTAAATATCGAAGAAAACAGGTGTGCAAACAACGATTTCATTTCCAAATGGAAATTTATATCGATCAAACATCATTCAACATTTATCTCTTTATTTCATAAATTTACTTATCTCCCGTTTCCCTGTATTCAATATTTCTATTTTTCTAAATTTGGAAAATATATGTTATTAACAATGGAAAACATTTCCATTTCTTGTTTTCTTTATTAGAAAACATTTCTGGTTTCTTATTTGGAAAACATTCCCAAAGCTTCTTCATTGGACTTAGACAGATGTTTAAACAAACATCGCTATGCCAACTCAAACCATTTCCTTTACTGCCGAACCTTAACTATTCCTTAGTTAAAAACGAAGCCAATCAAATTGGGGTAGAACTACCTCTCAGACCTTAACTGAACAACATTTCTAACTTAGAAATAGACAAAGTTCACTTTATATTCCTTTAACTAACTTCCTTACTTAACCCTCCTTCGAATAGTTATGTTTGATTGACTCTTTTCACTTAACTCTATTCGATTAACCCTTATCAATTTACTCTATTGAATTAACACTATTGGATTAACTCTATTTGACTAACGCTATTGATTTACTCATTTCACTTAACTCCTTTCGAATAAACTATATTCGATAACTCCTTTTACTTTAACTCTAATCGATTAACTAACATCGATTAACTCCTTTTTACTTTATTCTCTAATCGATTAACTAACATCGATTAGCTCCTTTACTTTAACTCTAATCGATTAAACTAACATCGATTAACTCCTTTTAACTTTAACTCTAATCGATTAAACTAACATCGATTAACTTCTTTTACTTTAAATCTAATCAATTAAACTAACATCGATTAGCTCCTTTTACTTTAAATCTAATCAATTAAACTAACATCGATTAACTCCTTTTAACTTTATCACTAATCGATTAACTAAAATCGATTAACCAACATCGATTAACTAACATCGATTAACTCCTTTTAACTTTATCACTAATCGATTAACTAACATCGATTAACTCCTTTTACTTTAACTCTAATTGATTAAACTAACATCGATTAACACCTTTTAACTTTATCACTAATCGATTAACTAACATCGATTAACTCCTTTTAACTTTATCACTAATCGATTAACTAACATCGATTAACTCCTTTTACTTTAACTCTAATTGATTAAACTAACATCGATTAACTCCTTTTAACTTTATCACTAATCGATTAACTAACATCGATTAACTAACATCGATTAACTCCTTTTAACTTTATCACTAATCGATTAACTAACATCGATTAACTCCTTTTACTTTAACTCTAATTGATTAAACTACCATCGATTAACTCCTTTTAACTTTATCACTAATCGATTAACTAACATCGATTAACTAACATCGATTAACTCCTTTTAACTTTATCACTAATCGATTAACTAACATCGATTAACTCCTTTTTCTTTAACTCTAATTGATTAAACTAACATCGATTAACTCCTTTTAACTTTATCACTAATCGATTAACTAACATCGATTAACTCCTTTTAACTTTATCACTAATCGATTAACTAACATCGATTAACTAACATCGATTAACTCCTTTTAACTTTATCACTAATCGATTAACTCCTTTATTCTTTAACTCTAATTGATTAAACTAACATCGATTAACTCCTTTTAACTTTATCACTAATCGATTAACTAACATCGATTAACTCCTTTTAACTTTATCACTAATCGATTAACTAACATCGATTAACTCCTTTATTATTTTCGAATAAACTATTCATTTATAAAGATTTACTTTTAGTAACAGTTCTTCACTTTACAAATGATTTCCCTTTTATAAAACTCTATTCGTTTTAAAAACATTTTTCCCTTTTGTTTACTTTCGAAATATTCCCTTTTATAAAATCTGTTGATTTTATAAAATCCCTTTTATTTCAATATACATTGAAATAAATCCTCTTTACATCCCAGGGTCTTTTATGATATTTAAAATATCGAATAATAATGGTCAACATCATTCCAACACACATAATCCATAACAGATTATATAACACATCATATATCACAATATATGAAAACCAGTAAAATAAATGTTGAGGAATCCGGTTGGATTCCTCCGACCTGTTTCCCTGCATCACAGATGTTAAACAATATAGATAACATCACTTTCAGTTCTATATGATATATTCTGTTAAACAGAATCAATATAGAATTCAACTAACTGACTAGCAGTTCAATCAAACAGTCAACATACAGTAAATCAGACAATTTCTAACAGTTCTAAAAATACAACATGAAATTATAAACTGTTCAGAGTTAGTGAGATTTACTCACATTGGACTATCATCGTAAATAACGATAATTGTCGTTGATTCAGATTGGACATTTTATTTTGCTATAAATTGTAACGGACTCCAATCCACTCCCGGACAGTGTCATTATGTTGCTCCCGTCCATACGATCCTGTCGGATCTTGTTTTACTGAAAACCGACATCGTATGAGATAGATACGTATTATACAAGTTTGAATAAAAAATTTAAATTAACTTTTAAACTTAATAATTGTTTTGATTTTTGGGCCTTACCTTTTTACAAATAAACCGGCCCACCCACTTTTTTACTAAACCCGTGCCTGCCTTCATTCATCATAACATACCCTGTACAAACTACAAAATGTTTGCACCCGTCCTTGTACTCCCTCTTCACTAACTGTCCTTTTTAACTCCCGTCCTCACCTCCCTCCATCCTTCACAATAAACCACGTCATCCTGCAAATTCCAGTACACGCACTTGTCCCACCTACCGATCCACGCCAGTATTTGCACCACACCCGTATGCCTCCTGTATACCACCGCAGCCTACCCTCTTGAATAGCACAATCCAAACTCCTACTGCCTTACCACACCAACTCCTTTTCCACTCAGTCCCTTCCTTTCTTCATACACAAAACACCCTCCATTATGTATTTCGAACCCACCACGTCTTCGGCTTTCAAAAGAAACACCCGCAAGTATTGAAACTCCCCTTCTTACAGACCGCACCCAATAACTTATCCCCATCTACATACGAGAAAACTTGCACTTGCTGTTTCTTTATCAACACCAATTTCACAGCACCTCTACTCCTTGAATCCACGGAACTGACCCCCCCTCCCCAGTTCCAAGACCTGCAACCACCATCACCTTAAATCACCTCGTCGACCATAGATTCACACAACCAGTTCCAAACCGATGCATCCAATGACCTCAAATCGACAACCCTAGTTTCGCTGTCTAAAAACACCACGACCTAAATGATGTTCGAAGGATTTAAAACCAGCGCTAGAATGAAGAGGATAGTTTCAGCACTCATATATATGAAGATCGAAATACTTAGATTTATATTTGATTTATAGGATTTCTTTGAAGATGATTTTGTTTTCCTTTTGGGATAAGAAACAGCGGCAGAAAAATCTGTTTAACCGAAGAAAATGATAAACGTAGGGTTAGGTAAAGGTAAGGGGTTTATATAGGAGATTATTTTAGTTTGTATGTATTAGAGTCTTCCACGTTTTCTCTTTGAAGTCACACAGAAACGGTGGCCGAGAATAAAGGGGACTGCGTGGCCTTTTGTTGATCAAGGAATAGGATTCTTATTTTAATTCTTTTAAGTTATTCAAAGTTCATGTACCCTGCTACGTAATTATGCCCATGTACGAGCGCTGCAGACTGATATAAATATACCGTTGTAATCAGCGATGTGCCATAATTCCAAAAATATAATAATACCGGTAGATGGACTCATATTTTGAAACTTCAAAATGTTGATTTCAGGGTGCGAAATACTTCAAACAAAAAGTTGCTTATTTAATTAATTAAAAGTTACGATAAAATTCTAAAAATTAAATTATCACTATTTCCTAAAAGAACCTTGTTTAAATTCACACCCGATATCTAGTTATTTTGAAATAACCGTTATGATCGATAAACGATTCTATAGCGACTATTTTAAAATTTGATTTGGACATATCTCAAAATCTACACAACGAAATACCGATTTTTCTCTTCCACTAGAAAGATATACTCCACCAACTCCACACGTTTCTTGTTTCACTGAAATCCGGCTTCAAACGAATCCTTTATATTCAATTGAAGTTCAAATCGCCAAATAGCGAACTACAGCGCCATTCAAGCTCGTTGATAATTATATTATAAACTATACGTTCAACTGTCGATGATTGAATATATTCGTTATTCAAATTAAATTCCAAGCTGAATTAAATATCACAGATGATCCGGTTCACACCATATCGCCATTTCAGCCAATTTCATAATTAAATATATATATTATTTTAATTAAATATTTACCAATATTTAATTCCACGACCATTTAATTCAATATATCACCTTTCCAAAAATTAAATTAATTAATTATAACACCTCTGCCAATGCGGGTCATTACATGATCGTCTGGAAATACTCTTTCAGACATCCATCCATACAAGTCATCCAGGAACAGGATGAACCGAAGGCACTATTCTGTAAATAGGATAGCCCTTGCATAACTCCGTCTTCAATTTCCTTTGGCATATATGATTAGCAACGCTTATGCCAATACAGAGTTGTTCTTTAGATAATAATCCAACCGGTCTCTCCATATTAACAACGTTAAATGGTCAAAACTTCGATAGTCTGTGATTTAACTATCGAAGAAAAACAGGTGTGCAAACAACGATATTATTTCCAAATGGAAATTTATATCGATTAAACATCATTCAACATTTATCTCTTTATTTCATTAATTTACTTATCTTCTGTTTCCTTATATTCAATATTTCTTATTTTCTAAATTTGGAAAATATACGTTATTAACAATGGAAAACATTTCCATTTCTTGTTTTCTTCATTTGAAAACATTTCTGGTTTCTTATTTGGAAAACATTTCCAAAGCTTCTTCATTGGACTTAGACAGATGTTTAAACAAACCATCGCGATGCCAACTCAAACCATTTCCTTTAATTACTAAATTCACTTAACCATCCTTTACTCTCGAACCTTAACCATTCCTTAGTTAAAAATGAAGTCAATCAAGTTGGGTTAATACTACCTCTCAGACCTTAACTGAACAACGTTTCTAACCTTGAAATAGACAAAGTTCACCATTCTAATTCTTTAACAAACTTTCTTACGTAACTCTCTTTCAAATCTTTTCTATTCGATAATTATTTCCTTCGATAAGGTATATTCGATAACTCTTTTCCATTTATTCTATTCACTTAACTCTAACTCTATTCACTTAACTCCTATCGAATAAACTATATTCGATAACTCTTTTAATTCTATTTGAATAAACTATATATTCGATTAACTCCTTTTACTCTATTCGAATAAACTATATTCCATTAACTCCTTTATTCTATTTGAATAAACTATATATTCGATTAACTCCTTTTACTTTCTATTCGAATAAACTATATTCGATTAACTCGTTTTACTTTCTATTCGAATAAACTATATTTGATTAACTCTTTTTACTCTATTCAAATAAACTATATTCTATTAACTCCTTTTACTTTCTATTCGAATAAACTATATTCGATTAACTCCTTTTACTTTATTCAAATAAACTATATTCGATTAACTCCTTTTACTTTCTATTCATTTATAAAGATTTACTTTTAGTTACGGTTCTTCACTTTACAAATGCTTTTCTTTTTAGTAGTTATAAACAAATTTCCTTTTTATAACTCTATTTATTTTCTCAATATTTCCTATCAATTCTATTTGTAAATGATTATACAAATATTTCCTTTTCTATTATTCTATTTGCAAATGGTTTGCAAATATTTCCTTTTCAAATTCATTCTTTGATTTTATAATTTCCCTTTTCTAAATATCTCCTATTTATAAATATTCCAATTTATAAATATTTCTTATTTATAAATATTCCATTTATAAGTATTTTATGTTCAAATATCACTTTGAAAATATTCCCTTATCAACATTTCGGTATGTTATGGTATTCAACATATCAAATCACGATGATCAGTATCATCCAACACATATAATCAACCACAAATTATAAACTACATCATATATCACAATATATGAAAAACAATAAAATAACTGTTGAGGAATCCAGTCGGATCCTCGAACCTATTTCCCTGCATCCACAGATGTTACACAATATAATCAACATCGCTTTCAGTTCCATATGATATATTCTGTTAAACAGAATCAATATAGAAATTCAACAAACTGACTAACAGTTCAATCAAACAGTCAACACACAGTCAATCAGCCAATATTTAACAGTTCTAAAAATACAACATTAAATTATAAACTGTTCAGAGTTAGTGAGATTTACTCACTTTGGCAGTTCATCGTTAAAGAACGATAAACTGTTATTTGATCTGAATCAAACAATTTAATTCGCCGTAAATTCATATGAGCTCCACTCCACTCCCAGTTAGTTCCAATGCGTAGCCACCGCATACGATCCTGTCGGATCTTGTTTCGTCACATTCTGATTACGTATGGAGAAGTTATTACATTTTCAAGTTTATACACTATTATGAATTAAAATAAACTTTAACTAAATTTTTACCGGGCCTTATAAATTAAATTCGGCCCAATACCCCTTCTGGATTTCCACGACCTAAATTCCACTTTCTTAACACTTAGAACCAATTCCTCTTTGCCACGCTGTTTTCTCCAATCCAAAACCGCTCCTCTTCCATTGACGGTTCCTCCTACCCATCGACTATTTCACTAACCGAACTCATCCTTCCAATTCCCTCGCACAAACTTCCATTCCGTATACTCCATCCCTAACTGGCGACATCAACAGCCAACCTCGGCAACACTATCGATATCCTTCAAACCGTAATCACCCAAGAAGAATCATAGAGGTGCGGTTTCCGCTACTGAACCCAAATATGAAACCCGAACATCACTCGATGCTCCTTACCTCCAAATACAGCGAACCTTAGATCCACCATTTCGAACTTAAGGGTGATTGAACCCTTCAGATGCGGTATCAAAATGAAGAGGAACACAAGAGGAAGCAAATGAATTTTATTTGAAGAATTTAGAAAATTTCCTGGAATTGTTAAATTTTTTGAAAGTGGCGACTTTGTTTTTTAGATGAAGAACTGTCGGCGTGATTTTCTTTTGACTGAAGAATGACTTTAGGGTTTAGGGTAGGATGTAAGGATATTTTAAAGTGAAGTTTTAATATATATTTTTATTCAAATATTATATTAATTTATAATCAACTACTGTGTTTGTTTGTTCTTTAAAATTCCTGTAATCACACATGCCATCTAAAAACCACGAAACTGGACATGTAGCTAGAGTTCGACATTACGGTCCCAACGAAACTGGTTTCGTCGAATTCCGACTTCGTATGCTCACACAGCGTATTTTTAACTGTCAAAATATGACTGTTTTTCACTCTAAAAATCCGTACGGCCACACAGTGACTCTAAAAATCACGAAGCCGGAAATCTAACAACTATTTGACATTGCAGATCCAACAAAATTAGTTTCGTCGAATTCCAACTCCGTTTGCAAAAGTGGCTTATTTTTACAGCTCTGAATGACCCATTTAAATATATAAATATATTTAAATATAATTAAATTAAATGTAAATAAATTTATATTATCGTATATATTCATAGTGGAATACCATACAACTCTAGAATATTCCTATATGAATTTCTAACTTGATATTTCAATCTGGGTCAACCCGATATTCGATTTATATTGAAATTCCTTTTTAAAATATAAATAATTCCTTTATAAATTATAAAGGAATTCCACAGCGACTTTTCTGAAATTTTATTTGGACGTGAATCAAAATCTACATGACGAAATCCTGATTTTTCTCTTCCACTATAAAAATATCCTTCACCAGCTCCCAACGTTTCTTGTTTCACAGAAATCCGATTTAAAACGGCTTCTGTATAATCGTTTAAAGTTCGAATCGCCAAATCGCGAACTGCCGCGCCATTTCAGCCAATTCTGATTATTTCAGAATTAAATATATTATTTAATTATTATTTTAATTAAATATTCACCATTATTTAATTAAACCACCATTAAATCCACTATATCACTATTTATATAATTAAATAAATTAATTATAATACCTCTGCAAATGCGGGTCATTACAGCATGTCTGACCAAGGTATAAATTTACGTGTATGATTCGTATACGGTGTGGCTTAGTTTTGCCAAAAGTTTTCTTTTATATGTACACAATGGTGACTGGAAGTTTCGAAAGAAAATAAAGAAAGAAATCGCAAAAACCAATAAAGAGAAAAGAATATGGTATAAAATTAAAGTATGCTCCAAAAATAAAGACCTTGAACTGTTTACTTCTTTCCAAATTTAATTACATTATGCTTCTTCTTTAATAATACATGCATAATCATGCACGGCCCCCTAAACGCACCTCCATGATATGCACACGGATTGATTATAACCTAACATAATTTATATTCTCCATTATTTGGACACGCTAGCGTACTTAGTGATTTTATAATAATCATCTGTCAAATTCAAATTATATGTTACCGCTATGCTTATATGTCGACCGCCCCCACACCAGCCTGCATTTCCTCCGAAGGTGCACTGTACACATGCCCGACGAGCACGGAACGGTCGCCAAAGATAGGAAAGAAGAGAATGAACTAATAAGGAACCTATAGAATGTCTCACAGTGCATGGAACAAAACATAATAATAACATAATCTTGACATAAAACAGGCGAGACAGTGCATAAGTTGAAAACTAAAACAACATAGTAGCGGAAATCCAGATACAGCTTATTACAATTTCCCAAGTTACTGTAACACCCCACGTCCATTAATGTCACTCACAAAAGGAATGCATTAACTTCCATGGAGGTTTTAAGTGAGTATAGAACAGTAAAATTACAACAAGACAGATATAAAATAGTAATTGGAAATTTAAAACTTTATTTCATTGCAACAGAAGTCAAAACATGTTTGATTACATCATAATACCATAAATCAGAGTCAAGTACAATATCCATCTTGATAAAACAAAATACATAATCCCATTACATAAATAGCCATTAAACAAAAGATAACAAGCTGGACTTTACTTTAGCAGTCCAAGCTCTCCAAAAGAGATAAGCAATCCAATCAAACACCACTAGAGCTGGGCCTAACCTGAGGACCTGGAGGGGGAAAAAGATAGAAATAGAGGGGGTCAGACATACAGTCTGGCGAGTATGACAATTCTAACAATACTATTTTCAAAGTAATCAGACTAAGGCATAAGCTGGAGAATAAGGAAATGCCTATGAACTATTGGGTGTGACAGAACAGGCAAAGGAAATGAGGTTAACCATGGTAACATTAAAGGCATACCTACTAAAGAATAATTACTACGCTGCACCACACCCGTTACTAATCACTAACGTTAATGACGCTTCCTAATCAATATAGGATAATTACTATACTCTACCGTACTGTACCGTGCTGTACTGTACTAGCACTAACTGCACCCCTACTAGTCACTTTGATCCCTAAATAGAATGATGATAGCTTCGTGTACTACTAGATGTACCCACTATCCTCCACGTTTACCTGTGTATCTCTAGTTGCTATCCTAGGTACCCAACGTGTACCTATCCCTACTAGACGTACCCCCTTAATAATGGTAATTCCACGTACTCCTAGCTGACGTCATAGGTGTCGTCTGCCCCTATCTCCACTAGGTGTACCCCTTTAATACTTAATTAATAATGGTAGCTTCGTGTACTACTAGGTGTACCCACTACCCTGCCCCATTCGATCGGCTCCCTAACTCGTAGACACCCGTGTTGGCCCCACAGTGGGGTGTATCACTCCCCTAAAGTGGCAACTCGATACAACTTAAGGATGCACGGCTTATACCTACACGATGCAACAACGTCTTACCTACCAGCACGGGTCCACTCACGCATATGAACCCGTTGGACTTGCGTTGCCACCACTAACCCGTTTTGTCCTCTTATAGTCAAGCCCAGTATGCGTGTCCCGTCCTCGATTTTGGTCGAGCCCACAAAGATACGTTTGGGATACTGGTTGAAATGGGCCTCCCACCAAGCTTCCCACCTAGGCTTGGTCCCCTCTAACACATTCCACTTAACCCCCTTCATGTCCACTTACATGTTTTAAATTTGGTTAAGGGTTTCTATTAGTAATTCCACATGCCACCCAAGGCACCTACTTAACCCCTATGTCCCACTTACATATTTAATTTGGTTAAGTGTTACTAATCGTATTTTCTCATGCCACCCAAGGCACCTACTTAACCCTCTTCTTAGTCATGTTCATTTGCATGTGTGTTTGGTTAAGTCTTACTAATCGTATTTCAAATTCCACTAAAGGCAACCACTAAATTCCTCATGCCACCCAAAGCACCCACTAGATTCCCATGTCCCACCACATGTTTTCTTTCTAAATTCAAGACCATCCCGTTCATTGGGTCAGTTAGGGATAGCCAGGGAGGGCAGGAAACTTGTTTTCCAAACCCAAGCCTAGACACTATCCTCTCTGTCACCCTAGAACCTTCTGGTGTATGTAGATAGAAAGAATGTTAATTATCTTAAGTGATTAATTAATTAATTAATCTTTCCCAAATTTGAATTAACTTCCCTATCCAAATTAATAATTTATTCAAAATTTAATGATGTCCATAATTGACTCAATTATGTCCATCCATTTATGGTATGATAAATCATACCCTTTTTCACCACAAATTCATTATATGCCATTAAAGGCATTTTATACCAATTTCTCAATCCCTATTCAAATTCAAATTAATCCATAATTAACTTATGACCATTTCTACACATTAATTTTCCAATTAATGTCTTAATTCCATTTTTCACCTTTTAAGGCAATTCACATATCTCAAATTTGTTAAATGCCTTTTTAAGGCTATTTCGTGCAAATTCTCAATATTAATTCTTTTAATATCACCCCTATCCCACGTTGTACGTAAAATATACGTTAGACTCGAATAGTCTAACTCATAGCACAAAGATAAATTATCACAACAACAACATATATGTATATGACTAAAATAGATCTACTCATAAAAAGGGGTGAAACTTGCATATGTGATAGAGGTCCAACACTTAAACTTGCATAGGCTAAGACTATAACTTGCATAAGCTACACATGTTAAAGGTGTCAACTTGTTTGGTTAAATGTCACAGTCTACATAATATAACCCAAATTCATGTATAAACTTGCAACATAATGGTGGTGTGAACTAGTATAGAACTCACACATGTCATGGATCTAATTTTAGATCTAAAATAAGTGTCATGAAACCTACACAATTTTTATTAATCAGTGCCAAAACTTGCATAGGTACATGTATGAATCATCATAACCCAAACATATATAACATCATGATTTGACTAACAAGAACTAACCAACATGGATACTAATATCGTGACTATGTAACATATGTGACATCATTTACAACATATCATCATCTAACTTAATAACATAGGTTCATGTATATGGGTACATCTAACTTAATAGACAAATTCCCATAATCAAGATCCAGGGATAATCATGTATATGGGTACATCTAACTCAATAGACAAATTCCCATTATCAAAATCCAAGGATAATTAAGAATCATGTATATGGGTACATCTAACTTAATAGACAAATTCCCATAATCAAGATTCATCTAATTTAAGAACATAGGTTTTATAACATACTTGATAGCATAAGCATAAGGTTTGCAACATACATGATAGCATAGGATCTACAACATGATAGCATAAAATTTGCAACTTGTATAATCAACATCATGATTCATAGGCTAACTACAACATAATAACATCATGGTTTTGTGATAACTTAACATAGCAACTTGCAACATATATAATATCATGACATGATTTACAACATATATGATATCATCATCGCATAACAAAACATTTAGAACATACATGATAACATAAGATTTACAATAACATATATGACAATTCACATCATTTTCTTATGATCCATTTACATCTTAATCAAATTAATTTGCTAATAATCTTGTGAGAATCATCATACTCACAATTTAAGAAGAAAGAGAGAGTCTAGATTGCTTTTAGAATTGAGTAGAATTAGTTTGTTGATTAGCTTCTCTTCCTCTTTAGTTTGTGGCGGCTACACTGAGTTCTATGGTGATGGCGTGACGGCGGCTTCTCAATTTTTCATGTCAATTAGAATGAAAGACTACCCACTTATTTATAGAGTTTTAGGATTTGTTTAGACCATTAGATTTAACCTAGAAATAACCGCAGCCGTTCAGACAAGATGGGGTTTATCTTATTGACTCAGCAAATTAATAAACTTCCATTTGTACTAAATGTTCATCTTTTACGGATTTACATATTTATGGTTCATATGTAAACCATTCACCATTAAATTATAACATTAATTATGTTCCAAATTAACGGTATACCAATTATACCGTTTCATACCAATCACCCAAATTATGTCTACTTAGTATATATATATATAGATATATATATTTCTCTTTTTAATTAATATCAATGACAAATTAACACTCATCTACAAACTAATTTCAATCTATGCATGTTTACATTAACTGCCCATATATATAAATATATATATATATATACACACACACCTATTCATAAATTCAAATAATGCAAATTAATTGCTTGCCTGAAAAAAAGGAAATCGAGCATATAATTTAATTTCCCCCTTTTTTTTCTCTACTTTCCTTGCAACATGCAAAATCAATGCATAATGAAGTTACCTACATACATACATATCTACTTATGCATAAATCTTTCCCTCCAAATAAATTGACTGTATTTATCTTCTCAATTATATATATATATATATATACATATATATATTAAATATATATATATATATATTTAATTTTTTTGAACTGCGTTGACACTAAGCCGCTTTTTAGCCATTCCGCTAAAACAAAAATATGGCATTGGCGAGGATCGAACTCTGCACCTCTTGTATGCAAGTCACATGTTCCAACCAAATGAGCTATTATGTATTTTGCTTACAATTCTTAGAACAATGCTAAACATTATTCTTTTCTCATTCCTCTTTTTCAATGTTTTGATGCAATATTTAATTTAAGGATATCTTTTTCATACGGAGTCCAATTTACGCAAACTCGGACTCTATCTCAAGAAGAATTCCGAGACGAACGCAACGGTGCAACCCGTTTCACCTAATTATTTTTCTAAAAATTAATTATATCTTGATTTTTTTTTTATGTTCATAGAAAATACGGGGTGTTACAGTTACTGTCTCTAAAACAAAAGAAAGCTAAAGTAGAAGATGCACTACTAATGCCCAAGCAGTGATCTTCAAAAACACAGGGAGAATACTATATGTATCATACGTGAAAGCCACATGCTCGTCTCCGGATCAACTACCCGTGCATATCCAGCTAACATGTCTCTAGTCTGCTCGTGAGAGCACCTAGAGTAATAAGAAGAGACATAAAACTCTGGGTCAGACAAAAAAATCTGGTATGAGCGATAAGCAGCTAAACAAAACAATAACAGGTATACTAAACCATACCTGAACCTAGACCTGCAACCAAAGAGTTAGCACTACATACCGTACAATACTTTAAGGTGCCACTGAACAAATGGTGTAAAGATAACGGGGGTGGGGGTGTGCATGTCATAATGATGGCAAACAAATCAACCATAATAACCATCCTCACATCTCTCACTCAGTGCGTAAAGCATACGATGTCCACCACTGTCAATCACTAGACCCATCGAAGTAGTGACGGAGTTCGACTTGTACAACTACTTCTACCACCAAGCTCACCACATGGAGTCATGACCAATCTTTACAAATGACCCCACTTCATTGGTCTATAGCCCTTTAGTCATACCTAGGTCATTGTGGCCCTGAATCCGTTCACGTACTTCCTGCACACAGTGATTCAAAGTTACGGACATCGACAACGCCTTAGCACACGTCCCGCAGCAAAGCCCAATCATGAAGCCCACTGATTGGTTCCCAACTAGATCCTGAGTCAAAGCTCCTCATTTGGACTTCCTTTGCATCTTGGGTCTTGGTCGAATTGGAGTTGTTCTTCAAAAGAGTCGTCGCGTGATAGTAGAAACATTTGGTCATTCGGTTCGGTGTATGGGGTCCTGCATGCAACATCGGTTCGGTTCGGGTGTCCTCATCTGATTTGGTTTGGTGCTCATAGCTCACGCCTAGGTTCGGTGGTTGCTCTCTCCTGGATGTCCCGATCCGATCCGGTGCTTCGCTCCGATCCCAGCTCTAAGCTTGGTCCTCCGATCCGATCCCTACACTCTTGCTTCCGATCCGATCCCTACGCCCTTGCTTCCGATCCGATCACCTGCGCCCTTGCTTCCGATCCGATCCCCTGCACCCTTGCTTCCGATCCGATCCCCTGCGCCCTTGCTTCCGATCCGATCCCCTTATCCCGATCCGACCCGAAACCCTAAACATTTTCCTGCAACTTTTCCAGTAGCTGTTTACGCCATACGACGACGTTTTCGACCAATCTAACTATTCTAAACAATCACAAAACATACCATATAGTCATAGCAACATGTATAATCATTCACAGACAACAAAACAATAATCATAGCATGTAAAATGGATCAAACATACCCAAAACCCCATATTTTCCCCTAAGCATGTTTAGGAAAAACTAATAATTTGATTAGTAAAACTTAACCAAATCAAACCAAATTTCTAGCAGAGGTCTAAAACATTGTTTAAGAATTTAAAAATATTTTTCTAGAATTTATTAATGTATAAATTCGCTAATTTTCACTAATTACCCATAATTAACCGTAATTAGTGCAAAACTATGCAAATCACTCACCTTGGCCACAAATAAAATTTTCAAAACTAAAACCTCGCTGATTTGGGCGAATAATGATGTCTAACAACAACTCTAATACTGATTTGGTGCTATATCTCCTTGATTTGATGTTGCTAAGCTTAATCCTTGATTTGAAAGTGATTTGGGGATGTTTCTAGATGTTGGCGGCCATTGTTAGGGTTCCAAGAATGAAAGTGGCGGCTGAAAAATGAAAATAAGATCGTTCTCTAACTGATTTCAGCCTCCTTATAACCCTAATCCCAAAATTCCCCATTGGGCCTAGCTGTTAATCACCCAGTTAAGCCCAATTAAGCTGTTTTTCACTATCTGAAACTTGTTTCAGCCATAACTCCCAAACGTTGAGTCCGTTTGGCTAATGTGACCACTCTACAGAATTGTAAACCATCAAACAAATCTAATGGAAGTGGTTTCAGGTCAAAATTCCTTTCCATTCAAAAGTTATGGCCAAATCAGTATTAGATAGGGGCAAAACAATCATTTAAAAATCGGGAAAATCATGAACATGGGAAATGACCCCAATAGTCATCTCCCAAAGTTACACGACCATACGACTTCATGTGTGAAAGAAATAAACATTCTACGATCCTTCGATGCGTAGAATGCGGGTCGTTACATTCTCCCCCCCTTAAGAATTTTCGTCCCCGAAATTCTTTAACCCAAAACATACAAAGGGTCCCGCATGCCTACCAATCATATATAACAATCAAACATGCAAAACAAACAAAACAAACTTATCCTAGCATGCTAAAAGACTAAATCGAAACTGAAATCTTACCAGGCGAAGAGTTCTGTATACGTCTTCCTAATGCTCTCCTCTATCTCCCAAGTACAGTCATTCTCGTTCTCGCCCCACTGAACTTTGACTAGGTTCACCGCTTTCCTTTGAAGTTGCTTCGTATCGTGGTCGACAATATGAATCGGCTTGCGATTCCTGACCGCCTCGGGTTCCACATCGAAGTCCTCTAACTGATCAGGTGAAATAGTCATATCTGGGTCGTGGACGAACTTCCTTAGCTAGGAAACATGAAATACGTTGTGAACTCCCGCCATCTTCTCCGATAAGTCAACTCTATACGCCAAATTCCCAACTTGTTCGAGAATTGGGAATGGGCCAACAAATCTTGGTGCCAACTTGCCTCTCCTGCCAAATCATATCACACTCTTCAACGGAGAAATCTTGATAAACACCAAGTCACCAACGGAGAATTTTAAGTCTCTTCTCCTCTTGTCAGCATAACTCTTCTGCCTATCTTGGGCAGCCTTCATCCGCTGTTGAATGACCTTAATCTTGTCTAATGTTTCTCTTATCACATCTGGTCCAAGCACAAACTTCTCACCAGTTTCTAACCAACATGACGGTGAGTTGCACGGTCTTCCGTACAAAGCTTCATATGGAGCCATACCGATACTGGATTGACAACTATTATTATATGCAAACTCTACTAGATGCAAATGGTCATCCCATGATCCACCAAAATCCAATACACAGGCTCTCAAGAGATCCTCTAACACCCGATTCACCCTCTCTGTCTGTCCGTCGGTTTGTGGATGATATGCGGTACTGAGATGTAGTTCTGATCCTAACGCCTCTTGTAAGCTCTTCCAAAATCCACTAGTGAACAACGGATCTCGGTCACTCACAATGCCCTTGGTTATTCCATGAAATCTCACTACCCACTTTACATATAGTTCAGCTAGCTTAGCTGCCGTCCTGTTTGACTTGACGGGTATAAATCTTGCACTTTTGGTCAATCGGTCCACAATCACCCATATGCTATCATGGCCCGATCTAGTCCTTAGTAACCCATCAATGAAATCCATTGACACTTGTTCCCATTTCCATTCTGGAATTTCTAATGGTTGTAACAAACCACTAGGCTTCTTTTGCTCAGCTTTAACTAGCTGGCAATTCAAGCATTTGGATATAAAATTCTCAATGTCTCTTTTCATCCCTTCCCAGTAGTAGGTCTGCTTCATGTCTCGATACATTTTGTTACCACCGGGATGTATAGTCAATTTTGAGTGATGACATTCTCTAAGCACTTCATCTCTCAATCCATTGACATTGGGTACAACTAGTCTTCCATTCTTTCTAAGCCATCCATCTCGATCAAGCCCATACTTGTTCATCTCTCCGTCGATTCCCATCTCCAACTTTGAGATGATTTCCAATAGGTTAGGATCGTCCCTCTGACTAGAACAAATCCGGTCAATCAAAGTGGGTCTGATCGTCAAACTTGCTAATATTTCTGGATCCAATTCGCACCTTGGTCTGAAATCATACCCAGCGATGTACTCTAGTTGCTTCCATTCTAAAAACATAGCCCCTAAACTGGCATGTCTTCTACTTAATGCATCAGCCACCGCATTGCCCTTTCCTGGTGTATATGCGATGTCGAAATCATAGGAAGCTAAGAATTCTAACCATCTTGTTGTCGGGGATTTAGATCCTTCTGAGAGAATATATACTTTAATGATTTATGATCGGTAAACTACTCGAATCTTTCTCCCAAGAGATAATGTCTCCACATCTTCAGTGCAAACACGATCGCTGCCAATTCCAAATCATGGGTAGGGTATCTTTTCTCATGCAGTTTCAGCTGCCGACTTGCATAAGCTACAACCCTACCTCCTTGCATCAATACAGCACCTAGCCCTGTGCCACATGCATCCGTATATACCGTCATCTCTTCATTCCCCTTAGGAATGACTAACACTGGTGCACACGTCATTTTTTCCTTTAGACTCTTAAATGCATTCTCGCACTTTTCGTCCCAGACGAAAGCTTGATTCTTCTTAGTCAACTGAGTCAATGGTGCTGCTATCTTGGAGAAGTATTGGATAAAGTTACGATAATATCCAGCTAATCCCAAGGAATTTCTTATGTCCGTTGCATTCTTGGGCGTAGGCCAATCTTGTACCATAGCCACCTTCGCAGGATCCACGACAATACCATTCTCTGAAACAATATGGCCCAAGAATCTCACTTCCCTCCTCCAGAAGTGACACTTAGAAAACTTTGCCTTCAATTGGTGTTTTCTCAACACCTCCATCACTATTCTTAAATGTTCCTTGTGTTCTTCCTCTGTCCTCGAATAGACCAAAATATCATCCATGAACACAAGGACAAACTTATTCAACTGATCTCTGAATACTCTATTCATAAGATCCACAAAATATGCTGGGGCATTGGTCAGCCCGAATGGCATGACCAACCACTCATAAAACCCAGACGGCGTCCGGAATGTCGTTTTAGCTATACTCTCAGCTTCCACTCTAAGCTGATGAAAGCTTGTCGTGAGATCCAACTGAGAAAATACTCTCGCGCCACTGAACTGATCAAACATATCATCTATCCGCGGTAAAGGATACTTGTTCTTCCTCGTCAATTTATTCAACTCGCGGTAGTCTACACACAAACGAAGGGAACCATCTACCTTGGTAGAAAATACAACTGGTGCTCCTCGTTCAGAAACACTCCTTCTGATGAATCCCTTCTTCAAAAGATCGCTGACTTGCACCCCGAGCTCTCGCTGCTCCCTTGGTGCCATACGACGAAGTGGCATCACTATAGGTCTGGCATCTTTCACTAAATCAATACGGAACTCAATCTCTCGATGTGGTGGAAGCCCGGTCACTTCCTCGAAAATGTCCGGATACTGACCAACCACGGCTAAACCTGACAACTCACTATGCGGGATGTCGAGGGAATTTAGAAAACTAGCCATTACCCCATCATCGGGTAGACCACCAAACACTACCCTCCGCCCATCATCCGCTCTAGCTGTCACCAAAAAGCCCTCACAGTCTACCACTACACCGTATCTTTGGAGCCAATCGACTCCCAAAATAATGCCAAACCCGGTAAAGCCCAAAACAAAGCAATCACAACAAACATGCATCCATGACTCGATAAGACCACATTACGACAAATCATGCTAAGGTTAGTTGAACCACCAATCGGGTTCATCACTACTAAAGGTCTATCGACAATCTCGAGCTCCATTCCCAACCTATCTACCAGGTCACTAGACATGAAAGAACTGGAAGCCCCGGTATCAAACAAAACTCTAACAGGAAAATCATAAACAGAAAGCATACCTTGAATGACAACATTCTTTCCCTTTTCCGCCGCGGTTGGGGCATTCGACGAAGAAGGAATAGAATTAAGGGCATATGCTTTCACCATCTGCCTTTCTTTAGGGGGTTGCGGACACTTGTCCTTGTGATGCCCCACTTGGCCACAGTTGAAGCACTTCCTATCCGATGGCTTGGCCTGACAATTACTAGCATAATGGCCCTTCTTACCACAGCTGAAGCACTCAACCACTTTCTTATTCTTTTTCTGGCCATCCTTATTCTGGTTTTGCTTCCTCTTATTCTGAGAACCATTGTTTCCTCCACCACTTGCTTGTGGTTTTGGCTCCTGTGCAGATGCAACCTCAGTCTTTGACTTAGGGTAAAGACTCTCGGACCTCAATGCTTTCCCCACAATCGATTCAAATGCCTCATCGAAGTGGTTAATGAGCCTTTCCCCTAAGTACTGATCCAAACCAGTTATGAACTTCTCGTTCTTCTTCTCGGCAGTATCAATAAGAAATAACCCATACTTCGACAAAGTGTCGAATTTGGCAATATACTCCGAGACAGCTCTGCCATTCTGCTTGAGCTCCAAAAATTTCTTAAATAACACTGACTTCTGAGAAGCTGGAATGAACTTCTCACTAAAGTGACCTTAAGCTGCTCCCAAGTAATCTGATCCTCGGGAGTAGCTGCCTTTATAGCATTCCAACAATTCATTGCCCGTCCTTGCAACTGACGGGATGCTAGCCTTCTCTTCATCGCATCCTTGATACCCAAATCTTTGAAGATACACTCGCAGCTATCCAACCAATCCTGAATATCCGTGGCCGACTCCGTTCCGTGGAACGGCTCCCCACCAAGACTTGTATAATCCATGTTCAGCTTGGCGAAATCGCCCCTAGGCGCCTGCACTATTGGACCACCACCGTTACCACCATTGATAGATGCCCTCTGCACATCCTTAAGCATTTCCCTCATGAGGTCAGTAAACATCGTCCTTATGTCAGCAACATTCCCATTATTGGCTCCCCTACCGGCACCTCTTGCGTATCGGCTCATCGTTCAATCTGTAAAGAGAAAACGATTAACCATCTCCATGGTGGTGCTAGTGCAGTGCGACTTCATCCTTAACTATACTAATAATATATATACATAGCTTTGAAAACCAAAATAATTACAAATACGCACTCTCATATACGTATACTATCTCTCCCTGATGACTTCACTAGGTTAACTACGCAACCTAGAGCTCTGATACCAAATGTGACGGCCCGCCCTGCACCAGCCTGCATTTCCTCCGAAGGTGCATTGTACACATGCCCGACGAGCACGGAACGGTCGCGAAAGAAAGGAAAGAAGAGAATGAACTAACAAGGAAGCTGTAGAATGTATCACAGCGCATGGAAAAAAACATAATAATAACATAATCTTGACATAAAACAGGCGAGACAATGCATAAGCTGAAAACTAAAACAACATTGCAGCGGAAATCCAGATACGGCTTATTACAACTTCCCAAGTTACTATCTCTAAAACAAAAGAAAGCTAAAGTAGAAGATGCACAACTAATGCCCAAGTAGTGATCTTCAAAAACACATGGAGAATACTATATGTATCATATGTGAAAGCCTCCTGCTCGTCTCCGGATCAACTACCCATGCATACCCAGCTAACCTGTCTCTAGTCTGCTCGTGAGAGCACCCAGAGTAATAAGAAGAGATATAAAACTCTGGGTCAGACAAAAAATCTGGTATGAGTGATAAGCAGCTAAACAAAACAATAACAGGTATACTAAACCATACCTGAACCTGGACCTACAACCAAAGAGTTAGCACTACATACCATACAATTCTCTAAGATGCCACTGAAAAAATGGTGTAAAGATAACGGGGGTGGGGGTGTGCATGTCATAATGATGGCAAACAAATCAACCATAACAACCATCCTCACATCTCTCACTCAGTGCGTAAAGCATACGATGTCCACCACTGTCAATCACTAGACCCATCGAAGTAGTGACAGAGTTCGACTTGTACAACTACTACTACCACCAAGCTTACCACATGAAGTCATGACAAATCTTTACAAATGACCCCACTTCATTGGTCTATAGCCCTTCAGTCCTACCTAGGCCTGTGTGGCCCTAAATCCGTTCACGTACTCCCTACAAATAGTGATTCAAAGTTACAGACATCGACAACCCCTTAGCACACGTCCCGCAGCAAAGCCCAATCATGAAGCCCACTCATTGGTTCCCAACTGGATCCTGAGTCAAAGCTCCTCATTTGGACTTCCTTTGCATCTCGGGTCTTGGTCGAATTGGAGTTGGTCTTCAAAAGAGTCGTCGCGGGATAGTAGAAACATTAGGTCATTCGGTTCGGTTCGGTTTATGGGGTCCTGCATGCCACATTGGTTCGGTTCGGGTGTCCTCATCTGATTTGGTTCGGTGCTCATAGCTCACGCCTAGGTTCGGTGGTTGCTCTCTCATGGATGTCCCGATCCGGTCCGGTGCTTCGCTCTGATCCCAGCCCCCAGCTTGGTCCTCCGATCCGATCCCTACACTCTTGCTTCTGATCCGATCCCTACGCCCTTGCTTCCGATATCATCCCCTGCGCCCTTGCTTCCGATCTGATCCCTTGCGCCCTTGCTTCCGATCTGATCCCCTTTGCCCTTGCTTCCGATCTGATCCCCTTATCCCGATCCGATACGAAACCCTGCACATTTTCCTATAGCTTTTCCAGCGGCTGTTTACGCCATACGACGGCATTTTCGACCAATCTAACTATTATAAAAAATCACAAAACATACCATACTGTCATAGCAACATGTATAATCATTCACAAACATCAAAACAATAATCATAGCATGTAAAATGGATCAAACATACCCAAAACCCCATATTTTCCCATAAGCATGTTTAGGAAAAACTTATAATATGATTAGTAAAACTTAACCAAATCAAACCAAATTTCTAGCAGAGGTCTAAAACATTGTTTAGGAATTTACAAATATTTTTCCAGAATTTATTAATGTATAAATTCGCTAATCTTCACTAATTACCCTTAATTAACCGTAATTAGTGCAAAACTATGCAAATCACTCAACTTGGCCACAAATAAAATTTCCAGAATTGAAACCTCGCTGATTTGGGTGAATACTAATGTAACACTCCGTAATGTTAATCTATATGACAAATCATGTATGATTATGAACATATGCCATGACATCTATTTAAATCCAGAATTATGCTATGACATGGGTGAGTTCTATGTGTTAGATGCTAGTCCACACCATCATTATGTTGCATAAAACATCATATGCAAGTTTATACATGAATTTGGGTTATGATCATATCATGTAAATTGTGACATTTAACCAAACAAGTTGACACCTTTAGATCCATAACATGTCTAGTTTTATGCAAGTTTCACCCCTATTATGATTAGATTATTTTATTTGTCTATATGTTGTGATACTTTATCTTTGTGCTATGAGTTAGACTATTAGAGTTAGACTTTAGGGAGTGATACACCCTACTGTGGGGCCGACACAGGGTATTTATGTATTAGGGAGCCGATCGCTTGCGGTAGGGTTTTAGGGCACACTTAGTTCTGTCTGTTTCTGTTGGGTGGCAACACCTGTCTGTTTTTGCGTGGTACCGTCTGTTCGGGTGGTAAAGGCCCAATTACTAGTGTACACCTAATTCTACATTCTGTTTCCGTAGGGATTAATCTGTTTCTGTTCGGGTGGTAAAGGCCCATTATCCGCATTCTGCTTCTGTTTGTTTCTGTTCGGGTGGTAAAAGCCCATTACTAGCACTCTCTTCTGTGGAAATTATTATGTACCCATTTCTGTGTCAGTTTAGACATTAGGGTGACACCTAATTCTTTTATACTAGTATTAGTGTAGAGAAGTAAGATATAAATAAGAAGCATGGCTTAGTCCACATCATTCTGTTTCTGCTGTTTAACCTAAGTATATCTGCTGCTCATGTTACTGCCATCTCTTATCCAGTTTTGCTTTCATGTCATTATTATTATTATCTGTTCATATGCTGAAAGTAACTGGACTTGCCAGACTTTATGTCTGACACTTGTTGTTTCGCCTCTTTTCTTCCGTTTCCCCCCAGGTTTTGTAGAAGGGAATACTCTAGCTTGATCCAGATTTCTTCCGCTTGAAGTGCTTAAAGTATGGCTTGTCTTCTTCTGTAGGGATTATGATTTTAAACTATGCATTCTGAAGGCTTTTGTACAAGACTGATATTTTGTACTTGAATTCTGATATTGTGATTTGAAAGGATGTAACCAAGCTTATTTCGGTTTCTATTGAAATAAAGTTATAAATTTTTCAAGTACTGTTTTATCTGTCTTGTAAGTTTCTGTTCTGTTTACTAAAATGCTCCACCAAAGTTAAGGCATTCCCTTTGTGAGTGACCTTAACGGAGGTGGGGTGTTACAACCAATATCTAACAGCAGCTCTAATACTGATTTGGTGCTATTTCTCCTTGATTTGATGTTGCTAAGCTTAATCCTTGATTAGAAAGTGATTTGGAGATGTTTCTAGATGTTTGCGGCCATTGTTAGGGTTAAAGAATGAAAGTGGCAGCTAAAAAATGAAAAGAAGATCGTTCTCTAACTGATTTCAGCCTCCTTATAACCCTAATCCTGAAATTCCCCATTGGGCCTAGCTGTTAATCACCCGGTTAAGCCCAATTAAGCTGTTTTTCATTATCTGAAACTTGTTTCAGTCATATCTCCCAAATGGTGAGTCCTTTTGGCTATTGTGACCACTCTACGGAATTGTAAACCATCAAACAAATCTAAAGGAAGTGGTTTCAGGTCAAAATTCATTTCCAATCAAAAGTTATGGCCAAAACAGTATTAGCTAGGGGCAAAATGGTCATTTAAAAATCGGGAAAATCATGAACATGGGAAATGACCCCAATAGTCATCTCCCAAAGTTACATGACCATACGACTTCGTGTGTGAAAGAAATAAACATTCTACGATCCTGCGATGCGTAGAATGCAGGTCGTTACATTGTACATTCATTTGAAATTTGAAATCGAGTTTTCAAACTACCACGCCATTTTTGAACTCGTTTTAAATTATATTATAAATTATACGTTTAAATATCGTTTTATTAAATAAATTCCTGTCTATAATTCAAATAAAATATTTAAAACAAATTTAAATATTCAAAACTCAACAGTTGAAAAATCCGGGTCGTTACATTCCTTCCCCCTTAAAATAATTTCGTCCTCGAAATTGCTATGGTCGAAAAAGATGCTACATACCCTATTAACTAGGTCCAAAAATCCTTTATGTTCACTTCTTAACTTCAGTTTAGCAGGACCAATTTATTTCAATTAAGATTTTAATTTATTCTTACTAACGAAAATTTGCGAAAATTCTGAAAATTTCCAAACACTTTAAATTCTGAAAATATTTGGCAGCATCTGCTCTGCATGGCTCGATCGATACAACAATAACTCGCCTTTCTAAGCCTTCTCCAATCCAAAAGAAAATCAAAAAGCCAAGCGGCTAGCCCCATAGGCTCATAAAACCATCAAACCCAAGTAATATTGTAAACATGTACCTTTTTGTCGGGCATAAATCTATCTCTTGCATTTGCTTCCATTCAATATCTGCTTAACATACATATCCATTTCCAGTTGGTTCCAAATCAATCCAACTTCCAGTTTTAACTCTCTAATCAACTTCTGATTAGTTCACTTCTATCCAACCAATTCAATTTGATTTTTACTTCAGGGATCAATCCACTTACTCAGTTTGAGTTCAATTTCCATTCTCAATTTCAAACAACGATATACAATATATATTCAACTTGTTTATACATAAGTTGAATTCACTTTAATAATTTGAATCTCAACATTTCTCTTTATTTGATTTAATTTGGAATTATTTTTAATCCAATCCAATTTTGTTTAACTTAAGTTAAATTTCAATTCATTTGATACACTTTTACCATTTCAATCTATTCAACTAATACAAGTTAAATTTTAATTTCAGAATTCAAATTTCCAGGTTTTATTTCAAATTAGTTTGAAATCATATATATTTATATATAATCAAATCAATTCAAAACATTTGAATTTCTAAACAACTCTATTTTTCTCAAACCATTTACATTAATAAACCTATTATGGTAGCAATCCATCACTTAGAAACTCGAAAATGAACACCGACAATGTCGCGACCCATTATCAGAGTTATTTTCTTGCCACTAAAGTGATTTCAATGCTTAATCACTTTCAAAATCTATTTAAAAATCATTTTTATTCAAAAATACCTTAAAGTAATGTTATATTAATTTATAATATTTCAGAAAATATTATCTAAACACCCGGAATTTAAATTCAAATTCTGGTTTGAACTTAATCTTGATTTATCTCATTTGTATACATTATACGTACACAAATTTTATCACCATTTCATAATTTGATAATTTCATTTGATTGTAATAGCAATCGGCACATTCCTATATTATAATATCCCCGAAATTATTCTTTTTATATCAAAATAAAATTTTGGGCAAAATTATTTCATTTACCCCTTTTTAAAATAATACTGTATCGAATTGCTTTGTTTGAGAGTTTAGAAACACCTATCGATACAGCTGTACATCCTATATCGACCAGAATTCATAAACCACTTAAGAAACCAGTCAATCACAATATAAAACAACTTTACATCAAATATACAAATACGCTCTCATATATGTACACTCAAGTTCAATCTAGGGTATTACTAACCCCATCTCTATTGAATCATGCCACAGAGCCAAGGTTATCACTCAACCTTTAGCTTTGATACCAAATGTAATGACTCAGATTTCCATACTCTTTGAGTCGACCAATAACACCACACATACAACCCAAATTGCACGAAAATACGAATCATTATTAGAAAGAAGTTAGAGGATGAGAAATAGAAAGAAAGAAATATTAGAATAGGAGAAAACGAAGATCACAACTCACAGTGGAACGAGTAAAATATATTAGATAACATAAACTTTGAAATACAAATCAGTAACTGTATATATATGTACCATCATCAGAGCTCAAGAGTTATCTCTGGAACAGTTATAAACACCTGTTTCCAGATACATAAATAGTACAAAGTGGAAATATGATAGTCTATAGCTAACAGGTGAAGGCTCCTGCTTCCATCTCCTCCTAGTGAATCTGAAAAATCCCAACTACTTGACTGCCCGTACAAATTTGGGCACCCAAGAGTTTAGGGAAAAACAAAACAAAATAAACTCTGGGTCAGTCATGGGACTGTGGTGAGTAAACTCCAATCATTTGTTTAAATTTCAAAAAAAAATCGAAAAAAAAGATAATCGTAAGACCGATCCACACAAAAACACGGATGGTTTTTATCTTACGATAACCCAAAAATATTTTTGATATCAAATCCAATGATACTACAATAGTGTCTAAATCAAATAAATAGAATCTAGCAGAACGCTTGCATCTCACACTCCATATATAATATAAAATCAAAAACCGTAGGGCGCTTATTGGAGATTGGATTTCCAACATGACAAGGTATGAGACCACCTGCCGATAGTGTATCTCTAGAGACGAACACACTGGGTTCAACAAGAACGTCTTGCAACCCGGCCCTCACATGACCGACCACTCATTTCACTTGAGTGTATCGAATGTATATCACCAACGGTTGGGATCAGCAACCGTTTCCCGAAAGGGACAACATCTATAGATTAAAGAAACAAATGGAATTTTTCTAGATAGGTGATTATTCATCCTAATGGGAGCGACCCAGTTAGCCATGCTGCCTGCCCGATTTTTGTCAATTCCCAGTTGTGAGGCTTGAGGTTTGGATTAACAGAACAACCCTTACATTTTTCTCCGTCTTCATAATCTCTTCAACATAGGTTGATTCGTAATGCTTATGCCAATACGGAGTGGTTTTCAGATATTAAATCTGATCCCGGTCTCTCCATATTGACAACGGAGGTATATAATAAATCAAAACTTTGATAGTCGGTGATTTAACTATTAATGAAACATCCATACAATCAATGGTCCTATTTCCAATTGGAAATTCTACCGATCAAGCATCAAACAACACTGGGCCCCTTTAAATCAATTCCTGGTTATATTATTATTTCAAATTCCTGTTTCCCTATCTTTCGTATACTTTTGAAGCTCGATTTCCCTCTCGATTCTTTGTAAAACATTTCCAATAAGTAATTTCTTTATTCCAGAAAAAACTCTTTTCCCCATTTAGAAAACATTTCCATATATATATATATATATATATTAGCGAATCCTTATTTTCTATATTCAGAAAATATGTCACATTAATATTGGAAAATATTTCCAAATTCTCTTTCTAAATTCCTCATTGACCGATTCATTTCATCTTCTATACGTAGAAAATATCTCTCATTTTATTGAAAAAAAAAAAACATTTCAAATTCTTTTAAATTAACGCGATGTTATAAACATCGTTATTATAACTTAAAACATTAACCAATTATTAACTAACCAGAATGTTAACCAATCTTCACTATCGAACCTTAACCATTTCTCCATCCATCATGAAGTCAATCAAGTTAGGGTATAATTACCTCTCAGACCTAAATTGAACAACATTCTTAACTTCGAAATAGTCAAAACTCACATCTTCATCGCTTACGCGACTTTTGGATTCAATTTAAGAACACACTTCTTTTATAGAAAAATATTGATTATAACGGTAGCGTTATAATCGTTGTTTCCAAATATTTGATTTATAAAACATTTCTTTCAATGACAACGTTACAATCGCTGTTTAGCTTTATTATAATAGCAACGTTAAAATCGCTGTTAAAACATTTGTGATAACATTAGCATTTTAATCGCTGTTTAGATTTACAAAAACATATATTATAACAACAGCTCTATAATCGCTGTTTAGATTTACAAAACAAATATCATAACAACAGTGCTATAATGGCTGTTTTAAATAAATTACCGTGTGCGACGCAAACACCTCCGTTGTTCATTTATAAACTCTATTTATTTTAAACAATTCAAGTACTCCTTTAAATGTATTTACAAGCTATACGTTCTTTAACTTCTGAAATTAACTTAATTTGATTTCTATAAATCCCTTTTTAGATATATTATTGAAAACTATAGAATTAATTGAATATTGACCTCTAAATGTATTTAAATTAATTCATAGGTTTATGTTAAATAAAATTTAAATATTCTTCCGAGACATAAATCATTTGTAAAATTTGACATAGCTGAATTCCTATTTAAAATTTCATCAGATTTATCTCAATTAATTTTATTTTCCAATCTTTGGAATATAACCCATCGTTTCTTTTGAAACCAATTTTCCCACTCAAATTTCTTTTACAACTATTGCATTGAAATCCCACTTCAAATATCGGTATCAACACCGATTACCACATTGCTTATTTAAATTCAACTAGAATTTATATTTTACGTTATTCTACGATATATATTTTACTTAATTTATAAACATCGTTATAAACAACTTCTTGTTTTGATTCCCTTAAACAAGTTTCTATTTCCATTCCATTTGAAATCTAATTTCTATTTTGGAAATAATTTCCTCTTTAAAACTCAAATCTCTTTTCTACATTATAAAATATTTTACTGTATTTAAATACCAAAATTTATCAAGCCAGTGTAATTCAACCACAACAAAATCAATCACGATCTTATATCGTAAATAAATAAATAAATAAAATTGTAAATAAAATGTTGAGGAATCCAGTTGGATCCCTCCAACCTGTTTCCCTGCATCCACAGATGTTAATATCATCAATAATATTATTTCACATCAATATCAGAACTAATAATCGATCAACGATGCAATCATATCTACAAATTTTATCAACTATTCAATCAAGCAACCATCACAAGGTATAAAATTATTATAAATAAATTTAAAACTCGATTATTTAAAAATATGAAGGAGTCAGAGTTAGTGAGTTTACTCACCAAGTCATGCGGTTGACGATTCTGTTTTTGTTTCATTTTAAAATCGAATAGGCATTTGATTCTATCACGAAATTCCATTAGTTCAGTTTCCAGCCACATTAGTCCTAACATGTAGATTTTGTCCTTACAATCACAGCATGATGGATTTCACTTAATACTTGACTCCAAAATTTGTGAAATCCGCATCTGTCTGATATAATGCATCAACTCAATTCGAACCCCCATGCTCCCATCCGGACTTTATATAAATAAATATACCTTTTTCTAATGGCTCACCCAAATATTACGGTGCACACAAATCCTTCAAACCGGTCCGTTACATTATATTCTTGTCCAACGATGTAACTCAGGAACAAACCCATCACCTATAACCATTACTGCACCTTCCCTCCACTGGTTCTTCCACTATAATATTCGAAATCCAATGAGACTGCCTCCCCTTTCTTTACCGTGAACAAATTGGAAACAACGATTGTGTCCCTCACCAATCATTTCTCCAACCCCCTTAATTACCGTCATTTAGTTTAGCTAATCCCTCTTCATTAGCCATGCTAACCCATCTTCAAATCTCGCATGCACATTCACAGTGCCTAATCAACTTCCAGAATTTCCAGTTCAAACAAAAATCCACTCCACCTTTAATCTCTCCTACTTAACTACTACCGAATGCCCCCTTCATGCTACAGGTTCCGACATGTTCCGCCTTCAAACACCTTGAAACTTGACTAACCTGCTCGCCTCCCCATCCAAACCCAACGTCCTACTCCCAACCTTCCCCGACGTCACCTAACTCTAGCAATCACCACTTGAATTCCGCGCTATGAAAGGAAAGGCCGAACCCAGAACGCTCACCTCCTCTCCATTTTACACTTTACTTTGTGCTCCCTCTTCACTGCATGGGTCTCCACCCATTCGACGCTGGTACAGGGGTTCACGCCACAAAGATATTTTCCATCATCAATCCGCCTAACTCCTTTTAGCATCAACTCGAACCCCAATATTCGCTGCTGAAAACCCACCGTAAAATCTTGCGTCGAACACCATCAAGGAGTAGAGAAATGAGGCTTTAGATTCAATGAATTCAAGGGGAATGGTTTTGTGATTTTTGTTTTTGTTTCGGTTTGATTTTGTATGGGTTTTGTTTTGATTTTGATTAGAATTTGGTTTATTGGGATTTATATTGGGATGCGGATGTATTATTTTCCTCATGTCTTTTGGGTTTTAGAACGTGAGAGGATGATCTCTGGTATTTAAAGGAAGAAGAAGCGTGAGGAGAAAAAAATCGAGGTTTTCTTGGCAAGCACGGGTTATAGCAGCGTTGGCGACACGGAACTAAAAACTTGGCATGCACGGATCGAAATGCCTTGACAAATACGTTTTTTAAATGTACAGGGTAAGGTAGGAATTTTATTTATTTTGTTCTGTAGATCATTGTAAAATTTTAAAAGGCATACGGGTTAGCGAATAAAATCTGGTAACAACATAGCCATGTCTGACCAAGGTATAAATTACGTGTATGATTCGTATAATGTAACAACCCGTATTTTCAATAACCTGTTATAACATAAATCGAGGCAGAATTTAATTTATAATTCTGAATCAAGGGAAACGGGCTGCGCCATTGCGTTCGTCTCGGAAAAATACGCGAAATAGAGTTCGAGTTTTCGAAAATCGGAGTCCGTATGACCCGATTAAGGCCCAATGAAGTTTTCAGAAAATTTCAAGTTCAAAACAGATTTGAATTTCAAGTTCAAATTTCGGATTTCGGGCCTGGAAGGCTAGGCGGGAAATTTCCCACCAAGCCAACCAAGTCGACAGGCCTGTCGACTTGGCAGTCGACTTGGTTGGACCCAAGTCGACAGCCCTGTCGACTTGGCTGTCGACTTGGTTCAGCCGGGCAGTTTTGCCTGGTGCACCATTTTGGGGTTTTGGTTAGGTTTTGGGGCCAGATTCGGTTTTAAGGGCTGAGATTGGAATTAGGGTTTAATCCTAAGGTTGAAACTAATCCTAATCTCTATAAATAAGCCCCTAACCTAACCCTAAATCACCATTATTCATTCAAGTAACTAAACTATGGCAAAATCATTCCTCTCATGGCCCCCACTCTCTTCATAAAATTCTAAGTTATTTCTATGAGAGATTTTTCATGCATACAAGTGTTTTCAAGCTTGTATGAGTGTCATTAGCTTGCATTCAACTCAAGTTTCCGTATTTACATCATAAAGCAAGAGTTTTGATCATTTTGGCTCAAGGGTTTTTCTATTGGAGCTTGCATTTTGGGTTTATTTGATTGCATAAGGTCTTTGTCTCAATCTATATATATTTTTGTGTCTTCATAAGCATTGTAAGCCCTTTTCTACTTTCATATTTAAACTCTAAAGTTAAATGAATGATGCAAGTTTGGTTGATCATTATGATATGCAAGTTTGCCATGTTATGATATGCAAGTTTATCATGTTATGTTATGCAAGTATGTCATGTTATGATATGCAAGTTTACCATGTTATGCTATGCAAGTTTGCCATGTTATGATATGCAAGTTTATCATGTTATGTTATGCAAGTTTGCCATGTTATGATATGCAAGTTTATCATGTTATGTTATGCAAGTTTGCTATGTTATGATATGCAAGTTTGCCATATGATATGCAAGTTATGTTATGCAAGTTTAGGTTGATCATTTTGCTCATGTTATCATGTTATGCAAGCTTATCTTGGGTTTATGAGCTTAAAGCTTCAAGCTTTATGCTAAAGGTTGCATTTTGGCAACATGTAAGTTATCATATCCCTTATGATAACTTTCATGTGAGGCTAAATGTGAACTTATGGCAACTTCTACATGTCATTTATCACCATGTATCACTTATATGCTAAGTTTGGTTTTATGCATACTTTTGAGGCCTAATGATGCAATATGCAAGTATATGAACATATGTACATTTCATATGCCACCATGTTAAACTTGTGGCTTCAACACCATTTGTCATCTTTATGCCAAGTTCCCTCTTTCTATCCTTTATGCGCTATTGCGATTATGTAAGCGATGGGATTGCGTTTGGGGTTGGGTAAACTTAAAAGACATAAAAACATAAGATTGGGAATTTACCTATTAAGTTAGGTCTACCCATTGGGAATTTACCTATTAAGTTAGGTCTACCCAAATGCTTGAAAACTTGTAATATGTTTGGTAAACATAATGGACATGACACTTAGAAAATATAAGTGTGACCAACTCGAGGTTGGGTTGAGTTTGTAGCGTAAAACTACCCGGAACCGACCGGCTTAACTAGTTGCTACAAACAATAGGACCCAATGTGAGAAGTTGGTCACGTTGTACCTTGAACCCGAGGTTAGACCAAGTTGTGGTGTAAAGCTACCCGGACCCGCCCGGCTTAACTAGTAACCACAACAAGGTCTAATGTGATAGGTTAAGGCACATTAAATTAATTAATGCCTCATGATTAGGGTTAAGTCATGGTCCACTTAATACTTAACCAATGTGGGCTTGGTAGATTAATCAGGGTTAAGTCATGAGCTCATCGTTACACTTAACCAAGTTAATCCATGATTAGCAAGAGGGTTGAACCGTACTTAACCCACTAGAAAATCCTAGCAACGGGGGTCCACTCCAGCAATAATCCCAAGTTTGTATCATTAAGACCCTAGGGACTAGGCTAGGGAGGGGCACAATTACTGGACTTGAGGTAAGTGACCAAAAACGACGGCAGAGTGGTACGCCGGTGTAGTTCCGGACGGACTATGGTTGTGCACATAGTCCGTAGCCGGAGAAAACATGCACGGGTACCAGTAGATCGAGACTGTGCACTTATGTTTATGGTGTCCAGGGGTTTACACCCTAGGGCTTGATACACCCGAAGGGTGGACCCAGCACAGTCCGACTACAATTATGTTTGGGCCGTATTGACACTAACACGTGACGAGTTAGGCTTAGGGAGCCGATCGATTAGACCGTTTGGTTGGACCTCGTATTAGGGTCACTTCATGTTATTGGACCTCGTATTAGGATCACTTCATGTTATTGGACCTCGTATTAGGGTCACTTCATGTTATTGGACCTCGTATTAGGGTCACTTCATGTTATTGGACCTCGTATTAGGGTCACTTCATGTTATTGGACCTCGTATTAGGGTCACTTCATGTTATTGGGCCAAAGCTTGGGCCAAGGGATCAATACTTGCTTATTCAAGTCATGTTAGCTTGCTAGTGCACCTGTGGTGCAAAAACCTTAAACCTGATTATGCGATGACACATTTATCAACCTTGTTAGTTAATCATCATGCTAGTATGTTGTTATCCTTATGTTCATCCTTGCTTCTCATGCCATTTAACTTTATCTGTTTACATTGATCGTAGTAGGGCTTACTCAGTCTTTTTGACTGACCTGTTTTTCTTTCGCCTCTTTTCTTCCGTTTCCCCCCCAGGTTCTCAGGGTGGGAATATTGGAGCTTAGCTTGGATTTCTAATCGCTTGCTTGTGGGATTTTAGCTCATGTACGGTCTTGACATGAAGCTAGGTATGGTTATCACTTATTTTGGGGATAGTACTTATGTATTTCAGTTTTTCAGTGATGTTGTTTTTATCTAGACTTGTGTATTTGGAAAGTTGACATTATGTTGTACCAGACTTGTTTTGAAATAGTTTGAAATCTTCCGTTGTTTTACTTATCTTATTTACTCTGTTTACATATATACATATGTTCTTGTTCTGCCTTGATATATCATTATGCATGTTTACCTGATTCAAACGCCCCTCCAAAGTCAGAGTGCTTGCAAGAGCCACCCTGGCGGAGGTGGGGTGTTACATTTGGTATCAGAGCATATGGTTTACGAGAAGGAACAAAAAGGTTTTTAGAAAACTTTTGGAAAACTATTTTCAAAACCAAGTATAAAGTATTTTCCAAAAGAAAAGTCTAGTTAATTTTTTTTTAAAAAAAAGGCTATTCCCTAAAAGCCATAGCACTATCCTTCGTTCCTTCGTTCTGAATCTATCTATCTTTTTCTTCGTTTCAGTATGGCCGATCGCTTTAACATCCCAGAAGACGTGCAAGTACCCGTCTGGTTCCGGAGATTTATGGAGGCAAGGGCGAATGAAGCCGGCCCCACAAACATTCCTCCTCCTTCCCCCATCGCTAACATCTCTCCTCCTCCCGTAGTTGAGGTTCCTCCTCCCCCTCAGCATACACAAACGGATTTTGCGGAAACTTGTAAGAACTTTAAGAAGATGGATGGCAAGAACTTTCAAGGCACTGAGACTTTTGTAGAGGCCAGGAATTGGTTGAAAGAAACCGAAGATCTTTTTGCCTTCTTTGATATAGATGACCGTAGGAAGGTTTTATTGGCAGTGTGGTTGCTAAAGGAAGAAGCTGCACGTTGGTGGGTGGTCACCACCGCTACTAGGCCAATTGAGACTTGGGATGACTTTCGGGGAAAGTTTGGACTAAGGTTCCTATCACTGAAACAAGGGGACATGACTATTAGGGAATACATAGATAAGTTTAATCAACTGGCTCGGGTCGGTTTAGACTTGGTTAACACAGCTCAGAAGAAGGCCCTATACTTTGCTCTAGGATTAAACGAGCCATTACATGGTTTAGCCATGTCTCATATACCCTTGGGGGCAACTTTCGAGAGTTTGGTGAATATGGCCCTACTCAATGAAGAGAATAGGAGTGACAAGAAGGAGGAGAAGTCTGAAGATAAGAAGGAAAAGAAGTGCTTTACTTGTGGAAGCTTGACTCATCTAAACAAGGATTGCAGAAAGAGGAAGGGCACTTGCTTTGACTGTGGAGAAATGGGACACTTCACTAGGGACTGCCCGAAGAAGGGAGGGCCTACGTCGGAAGGAACGGTGAATTCCGGGAAGCAAGGCAAGAACTCCAAAAACCGCAAGAACAAGAGTCAAGGTAACAAGGGGAACAATAGCAAGGGCAATAACGACAAGAGGAAGTGCCATTATTGCGGTTCAGTTGGGCATCTTATTAAGGATTGTAGGAAGAGAAAAAGGAAGAGTGGTGAATGCTTTCATTGTGGTGAGTTTGGACATTTCAGCAAAGATTGCCCGAAGAAGCAAGGGCAAGGTCAGACTCAGTGTGCAAGACAATCTGGAGGGCGAATTCATCCCCTCAACATCGTTCTTCCAGCTCATGATCGAGGTAGTATTTCTGTTGAAAGCCTTGTATATATATATATTTCTGATTTTTCAGTTCGTACCCTGTTTGATTTTGGTGCATCGCATAGTTTATTTCATCTGATCTAGTTGAAAGTTTGCACCTAAGTACTAGTCTAGTTAATGATCCCGTGTGTGTTTCAAATCCAATTGGGGTTTCCGCCCATTTGTCTATTATCTACGTGGATTTGAAAATCTCTATCTTTAGTGTAGAGTTCTCGTGTGATGCTTATATTCTCGGTTTCATGGGGTATGGGTTGATTTTGGGCATGGATGGGTTGTCCAGTTTTGGAGCCATCCTTGATTTTTGAGCATAAGGTTGTGAGGCTCATGACTCGCCTCGGTAATACCCTAAAAATTTCTTGTAACCCTATGGGTCCCGTCACGTTGTGTTATCTTGAATCCCTCAACTCGTCTATCGATAGTTTGCAATCTATGAGGGTGGTCCGAGAATATCCTGATATCTTGGGTGAAGTGAAGGGGTTACCCCTAAACGCGAGATAGATTTTCGCATTTATTTGGTTGATAATGCCAAGCCAGTTACGTGGCCGGTTAGGCACATGGTCCCGCGAGATGAGAGTTAAGAAAGCAAGTCAAGGAGTTGCTTGAGAAGAACTTCATACGATGAAGCATTTCTGAGGAAGGTGCTCTAGTAGTATTCGCTACTAATGTGGACAGTTCGCTTCGCCCGTGTGTTGATTATCGTGAGTAGAACAAGGAGAATAGACAACCATTACCAAGGATCGATGATTTGTTTGATCAGCTTGTAGGAACATCTGCTTTCTCTTGATCTTGCTACTGGATTCCATCAGCTCAGAGTAGCTGAGGATAGTATAGACAAAACTGCGTTCAGAACTCCAGATGGATTCTTAGAATGGCTGGTCATGCCATTCGGTTTGACTAATGCACCCGCCTACTTAGTGGACTTGATGAGTAGGGTGCCTAGGGAGTTCCTGAACAAGTTTGTGGTAATCTTTGTAGAAGATATCCTGACTTTCTTAAAGAATGAGGAAGAACATACTAGACATCTCAAGGAGGTGATGGATACGCTTAGAGCGCATCAGTTGAAAGCCATGTCCTCCAAATGTCATTTTGGAGAAAAAGGAGATAGATTTCTTGGGCACATAGTTTCTAAGCAAGGCTTAGTGGTGGATCCTGTTAAAGTGGTCGCTGTTCAAAACCGAAAAGCTCCGACGAGGACAATTAAAGTAAGAAGTTCTCTCAGTTTAATTAGTTAGTTAGCGTCCCTTGAGCTTAGACCTACCCTTCTGGATCAAGTAGGGACTTCGCAGAAAGAAGACCCGCAGTTAGTCGAGATCATGGACAAGTTGATTCGAGGCGAGATGTTAAGACACCTCGCTATAGATGACAAGGGATGGCTACGACGCAATGAGAGAAAGAAGGCTCTTGAAGATGCACATCACTCGAGGAGGTGGCCGAGTTTGTCCCAAGGTGCATGTTGTGCCAACAGATTAAGGCCGAGTCATAAAAAGCCCAGTGGGCTATTACATCCATTGGAGGTCCCCGCAATGGAAGTAGTAAAGCGTCACGAAGGATTTCGTGGATGGACTGCCTAGGTCAAGGAAAGAGAATACGAGCATGTGGGTCATAGTAGGTAGACTCACGAAGAGTGCTCATTTCACTCCGGTAAAGAGCGAAAGGACTGCATCATAGCTAGCGACAGTTTACTTTCAAGAAATAAAGCGGTTGCACGAGGTTCCCTAAAGTATAGTTAGTAACCATGACTCAATCTTCACTAGCCGGTTTTGGGAAAGTCTACGGGAAGTCATGGGCAAGCAACTGAATCTAAGTACGGCCTATCATTCGCAGGCGGATGGTTCATTTCGTTCAAGCATGAGTTATAGAAAATCACGTTAGTAAGAACAATTGGCAACGTGGATTGGTATTTCCAAGAAAAGTTCTGCTGCGTGGAATACTTTATAGTAAGTAAACGAGATCTAGGATTCACTAGTGAATTTTGGAGAGCTTGCATGAAACCATGAGGTCATAGTTATGTTTAAGCCAAGAATGATAGAAGAGTAAGTGAAAAAGGAAGACGAGAGGCGACAATGAAATGGGTTCCAACTCATATTTGGAAATAAGAGTTAAGAAGCCAAGAAATCATGAGGTAAAAGACGGTCAAAGCACAGTGGAGTTAAGCTCAAGGAAATGTGACTTAGAAGACTGAAGGCTAGATACGCGCATCATATCTCTTTTTAAGGGCATATCCTTGATCCTTGTTTTCCTGTGGAACTTACTCGCATGTTATCTTTTTACGTATATCCTCTCGATCCCATTCTCAGTCCTATTTCTGTCGGGAGGTATGACTTATTGGCTAGTAATACATGTCAGGGTTTGAAGGGGTCCGTTAGGTTGACTAAACCTTTTGGGCTTTTATAGAATATGGGTTGGGTTAGGAAGGGATTTCTTGTAATCCAAAAGGGGTATATCCTGCTTATCTTCCCGATCTCTTTGTAGCATATCTTTTGCTATCCATGTTTGTCTTGATTATCTAGTTTATCATGTTAATCTTGTCATGAGAACCTTAGGTAGAAACCCTTTGGATGAAACATGTGTTTGAAACATGTTATGCTTGATGTTTGCAAGTGGTTGCAAGTGTTTGCAAGTGGTTACTCGTGGATGCATTATACACATTAGGCACTAGATCGGCTCACACACTCCTCATATTGCATATGCATGAGTGTTTACGCTTATTCATGGATGAAAATTTTTGTGTTATCACATGGATGTTGCATATGGATGTATGTTATGTGCACACATATAGATGTTATACATTATGTTAGGAATTGCATACATATGGATTCATTTCACTAACATAATTTGCATTGATGATATTTGCATTAGATAAGTACATATACACACACCTTTGCATATGTTCATACAACATTTAGAATCTTGTAAGGACAATGATTGCTCGTGGATGATGTTTTGAGTAGATGGATGTTGGATGGTAGGATACGTTCTTCCTAACTTGAAGATTTCGGGGACGAAATCCTTTAAGGAGGGGAGAATGTAACAACCCGTATTTTGAATAACCTGTTATAACATAAATCGAGGCAGAATTTAATTTATAAATCTGAATCAAGGGAAACGGGCTGTGCCATTGCGTTCGTCTCGGAAAAATACGCGAAATAGAGTCTGAGTTTTCGAAAATCGGAGTCCGTATGACCCGATTAAGGCCCAATGAAGTTTTCAGAAAATTTCAAGTTCAAAACAGATTTGAATTTCAAGTTCAAATTTCGGATTTCGGGCCTGGAAGGCTAGACGGGAAATTTCCCGCCAAGCCAACCAAGTCGACAGGCCTATCGACTTGGCAGTCGACTTGGTTGGACCCAAGTCGACAGCCCTGTCGACTTGGCTGTCGACTTGGTTCAGCCGGGCAGTTTTGCCTGGTGCACCATTTTGGGGTTTTGGTTAGGTTTTGGGGCCAGATTCGGTTTTAAGGGCTGAGATTGGAATTAGGGTTTAATCCTAAGGTTGAAACTAATCCTAATCTCTATAAATAAGCCCCTAACCTAACCCTAAATCATCATTATTCATTCAAGTAACTAAACTATGGCAAAATCATTCCTCTCATGGCCTCCACTCTCTTCATAAAATTCTAAGTTATTTCCATGAGAGATTTTCCATGCATACAAGTGTTTTCAAGCTTGTATGAGTGTCATTAGCTTGCATTTAAGTCAAGTTTCCATATTTACATCATAAAGCAAGAGTTTTGATCATTTTGGCTCAAGGGTTTTTCTATTGGAGCTTGCATTTTGGGTTTATTTGATTGCATAAGGGCTTTGTCTCAATCTATATATATTTTTGTGTCTTCATAAGCATTGTAAGCCCTTTTCTACTTTCATATTTAAACTCTAAAGTTAAATGGATGATGCAAGTTTGGTTGATCATTATGATATGCAAGTTTGCCATGTTATGATATGCAAGTTTATCATGTTATGTTATGCAAGTATGCCAAGTTATGATATGCAAGTTTACCATGTTATGCTATGCAAGTTTGCCATGTTATGATATGCAAGTTTATCATGTTATGTTATGCAAGTTTGCCATGTTATGATATGCAAATTTATCATGTTATGTTATGCAAGTTTGCTATGTTATGATATGCAAGTTTGCCATATGATATGCAAGTTATGTTATGCAAGTTTGGGTTGATCATTTTGCTCATGTTATCATGTTATGCAAGCTTATCTTGGGTTTATGAGCTTAAAGCTTCAAGCTTTATGCTAAAGGTTGCATTTTGGCAACATGTAAGTTATCATATCCCTTATGATAACTTGCATGTGAGGCTAAATGCGAACTTATAGCAACTTCTACATGTCATTTATCACCATGTATCACTTATATGCTAAGTTTGGTTTTATGCATACTTTTGAGGCCTAATGATGCAATATGCAAGTATATGAACATATGTACATTTCATATGCCACCATGTTAAACTTGTGGCTTCAACACCATTTGTCATCTTTATGCCAAGTTCCCTCTTTCTATCCTTTATGCGCTATTGCGATTATGTAAGCGATGGGATTGCGTTTGGGGTTGGGTAAACTTAAAAGACATAAAAACATAAGATTGGGAATTTACCTATTAAGTTAGGTCTACCCATTGGGAATTTACCTATTAAGTTAGGTATACCCAAATGCTTGAAAACTTGTAATATGTTTGGTAAACATAACGGACATGACACTTAGAAAATATAAGTGTGACCAACTCGAGGTTGGGTTGAGTTTGTAGCGTAAAACTACCCGGAACCGACCGGCTTAACTAGTTGCTACAAAAAATAGGACCCAATGTGAGAAGTTGGTCATGTTGTACCTTGAACCCGAGGTTAGACCAAGTTGTGGTGTAAAGCTACCCGGACCCGCCCGGCTTAACTAGTAACCACAACAAGGTCTAATGTGAGAGGTTAAGGCACATTAAATTAATTAATGCCTCATGATTAGGGTTAAGTCATGGTCCACTTAATACTTAACCAATGTGGGCTTGGTAGATTAATCAGGGTTAAGTCGTGAACTCATCGTTACACTTAACAAAGTTAATCCATGATTAGCAAGAGGGTTAAACCATACTTAACCCACTAGAAAATCCTAGCAACGGGGGTCCACTCCAGCAGTAATCCCAAGTTTGTATCATTAAGACCCTAGGGACTAGGCTAGGGAGGGGCACGATTACTGGACTTGAGGTAAGTGACCAAAAACGACGGCAGAGTGGTACGCCGGTGTAGTTCCGGACGGACTATGGTCGTGCACATAGTCCGTAGCCGGAGAAAACATGCACGGGTACCAGTAGATCGAGACTGTGCACTTATGTTTATGGTGTCCAAGGGTTTACACCCTAGGGCTTGATACACCCGAAGGGTGGACCCGACACAGTCCGACTACAATTATGTTTGGGTCGTATTGACACCAACACGTGACGAGTTAGGCTTCGGGAGCCGATCGATTAGACCGTTTGGTTGGACCTCGTATTAGGGTCACTTCATGTTATTGGACCTCGTATTAGGGTCACTTCATGTTATTGGACCTCGTATTAGGGTCACTTCATGTTATTGGACCTCGTATTAGGGTCACTTCATGTTATTAGACCTCGTATTAGGGTCACTTCATGTTATTGGGCCAAAGCTTGGGCCAAGGGATCAATACTTGCTTACTCAAGTCATGTTAGCTTGCTAGTGCACCTGTGGTGCAAAAACCTTAAACCTGATTATGCGATGACACCTTTATCTACCTTGTTAGTTAATCATCATGCTAGTATGTTGTTATCCTTATGTTCATCCCTGCTTCTCATGCCAGTTAACTTTATCAGTTTACATTGATCGTAGTAGGGCTTACTCAGTCTTTTTGACTGACCTGTTTTTCTTTCGCCTCTTTTCTTCCGTTCCCCCCCCAAGGTTCTCAGGGTGGGAATATTGGAGCTTAGCTTGGATTTCTGATCGCTTGCTTGTGGGATTTTAGCTCATGTACGGTCTTGACATGAAGCTAGCTATGGTTATCACTTATTTTGGATTTAGTACTTATGTATTTCAGTTTTTCAGTGATGTTGTTTTTATCTAGACTCGTGTATTTGGAAAGTTGACATTATGTTGTACCAGACTTGTTTTGAAATAGTTTGAAATCTTCCACTGTTTTACTTATCTTATTTACTCTGTTTACATATATACATATGTTCTTGTTCTGCCTTGATATATCATTATGCATGTTTACCTAATTCAAACGTCCCTCCAAAGTCAGAGTGCTTGCAAGAGCCACTCTGGCGGAGGTGGGGTGTTACATATAAGGTGTGGCTTAGTTTTGCCAAAAGTTTTCTTTTATATGTACGCAATGGTGACTGGAAGTTTCGAAAGCAAATGAAGAAAGAAATCGCAAAAACCAATAAAGAGAAAAGAATATGGTATAAAATTAAAGTATGCTCCAAAAATAAAGACCTTGAACTGTTTACTTCTTTCCAAATTTAATTACGTTATGCTTCTTCCTTAATAATACATGCATAGTCATGCACGGCCCCCTAAACGCACCTCCATGATATGCACACGGATTGATTATAATCTAACTTAATTTATATTCTCCATTATTTGGACACGCTAGCGTACTTAGCGATTTTATAATAATCATCTGTCAGATTCAATTTATACGTTACCGCTATACTTATATGTCGACCGCTACGAACAGAAATAAGAGTACGGTCGTGTCCAACGAGGTGCCATGGTCCCAAAAATATAATAATACCGGTAGTTTAACTTATATCATGAAACCCCAAAATATTGATATAGGGAGCGAAATACTCCAAATAAAATGTTGCGTATTTAATTAATTAAAAATTACAGTAAGATTCTAAAAATTAAATTATGACTATGCCTCAAAAGAATCTTGTCCAAATTTGTAACCAATCTCTAGTTATTTCAACTGAACCGTTATGGTCCACAAACGATTCTACAGCGACTATTTAAATATTTGATTTGGGCATAACTTTTTATTCCCGCTATGAAATTTGGATTTTTCACATGGTTGGAAAGATATTTTCAAACAGATTCAAATATTTCTTGTTTCACTAAAATCCGACTTATTTTGAATCCTGTACATTCATTTGAAATTTGAAATCGAGTTTTCAAACTACCGCGCCATTTTTGAACTCATTTTAAATTATATTATAAATTATACGTTTAAATATCGTTTTATTAAATAAATTCCTATCTATAATTCAAATAAAATATTTAAAACAAATTTAAATATTCAAAACTCAATGGTTGAAAAATCCGGGTCGTTACACTATCGCTTCTTGAAGAAGATATTTTGTCATCCCTAATATAAGTAGGCATTACATTGTTCATTATATGTACATAGGAGAAAAGTTTTGTTCTCTTTAGGTTTTAGGATTCGAGATATTTTCTCAATTTTAGTTTTTTATTGTAATCTTTTGGTGATTTAATAAAGGTTTTGTTTTGGTGGAATAATTTTGTCATTACTTTTCTTCACTTCTTATCTCTTCTAAAATCTAATTGTGTAGAAATCCTAAAATCCTTACAATTGTTATCGGAGCCTGCTACTGTAACGATCCAAAAATTTTAGCCAATTTAAAATTGAAATTTTTATTACTTAATTTGAATTTGACATAAATATATATATGGTTAAGAATATTAAAGATTTTACATGAATTATAAATGAGAATGATTATTAATAAGTTTGGATCTATTGATATTATTTGTCGTTCAATCGGATTTGTCAAACTATAACATGAATTAGTAGCGTTTAGAATTAAGTGTTGCCCTTAGTTTTCATAGCATTTAAGGGAAAATGCTACCAAAAGTTCACCTTCTCTTCTTAAGACAAGTGTATGGACACTTGTAATTTTGCATGTAAGCTTTCATGCATGGTTTCCACTTGTCCCTATATGTGTCTTTACCTCCTTACTCCTTCTTTCTATTATAAGGAGCTCTTTACTGCATTTTTTATCATCCACTTTCATTTTTCCTACCTTTTTTCTTCTTAAGCTTATGGCCATGGTTTCCATGGCATAAGTCTTCCTCTTTTCCACCATCACCTTGCCAAATTTCATTGTCATCCTCCTCCTCTTTCCTATATAAAGAGAGAGATTAATATATAGTGTATATGTGACGGCCCGCCCCGCACCAACCGACATTTACTCCAAAGGTGCGCTGTACACATGTCCAGTTAGCACGGAGCGGGTCGCCAGAAGGAAAAGGAAGAAGGAAATGAATATACAAAGAACCTGTAGAATGTCTCACAGCGCATAGAACAAAATATAATAGTAACATACTTGACATAAAACAGGAGAGACAGTGCATAAGCTGAAAATCAGAACTAAACATCAAAGCAGCGGAAATCCAAAGTACAGCTTATTGCAACATTCAAACTGTCTCAAAGCAAAACAAGATAAAGGGGGTACACTACTAATGCCCAAGTAGAGACCACCAACGACACAGGGAGAATGTGTATATATATAATACGTGAAAGCCTCCTGCCCGCCTCCGGATCAGCTACTCGCACATCACCAGCTAACCTGTCTCTAGTCTGCTCGTGTGAGCACCCAGAGTAATAAGAGGAGACATAAAACTCTGGGTCAGACATAAAGCCTGGTATGAGCGATAAGCATCTAAAGTGAACAATAACAGGTAGACTAAAACATACCTGAACCTGGACCTGCAACCAAAGAGTTAGCACTACATACTGTACAACACTCTAAGGTATCATATCAAACAGTGTAAAGATACGGAGGTGGGGGAGGTGTGTATGTCATAGGGATGGCAAACAATCAAACATAGCGTCCATCCTCACATCTCTCACTCAGTGCTTAAAGCATACGATATTCACCACTTCGATCACCCAACATTCCTTGCTACGATCACTTTGCCCCATGAAGTCATAAATGGCTTCACTGCACTGATAACGTAGCCACTAATTCCTCGCTATGTCCACTTGCCCCATGGAGTTATTCACCCCATCTGCGCTGGCTCATAGCCTTACCAATCCTTACTATGTCCACTTGCCCCATTGAGTTATTCACCCCATCTGCGCTGGCTCATAGTCTTACTACGCATCACCTTGCCCCTCGGGTCATAATGACCCTACTGCACTGATAACGTAGTCTTGCTACCATCACCTTGCCCCTCAGGTCATAATGACCCTACTGCACTGATAAGTAGCCCATCATTTCTTTTAGTGGTGAATCGAAGTTATGAACGTCGACAACTCCTTAGCACACGTCCCGCAGCAAAGTCCAACCATGAAGTGAACTCGTTGGTTCCCAACTGGTTCCGGGATCCTGGGCTCTAACTTCTCTTATTGGACTACCTTTGCATCTCGGGTTATTGGTCAATACTGGGTCGGGTGGGGTTCTTCCTCAGGTCATCGGTTCGGGTCGGTGTTCTTTATCCGTTCGGGTCGGGTCCCCCTTCTGATGCGGTTCGTGTCGGCATTCCTCTGGGTTCGAGTCAGCTGCTTCTTCTTCTTCGGGTCGGGTCGGTGCTTCCTTTCGGGTCGGGTCGGGTCGGGTCCTTCTTGGTTCGTGCTTTCGATCCGTCTTCATGCTCCCCTTCATATGCTCCTATCCGATCCGCTTTCGTGCACCTGCTCTGATTCGCCTTTGTGTTTCCGATCCGATTCGTCCTCTTCGATCCGATCCGTCCTCGATCCGATCCGTTTTCCTCTATCCGATCCGATCCCAGTTCAGCTAGCGTGGCCTTCCTTTTTGCCACTTTTCCCAAGTGTTGGCTTCCGATCCGATCGGATTCTTTGCTCAGTTCTACATATCCGATCCGAGCCCCCCCTTATCCGATCCGATCCGAACTCTGCACTGTTTTCTGAAACTATTCCAGCAAGTGTTTACGCCATTCGACGACGTTTTCAACCATTCTAACTACTGAAATCAATCACAAAGCATTTCATACAGTCATAGCAACATGCATAATCAGCCACAAACATCATTCACATCAATATCATAGGTTAAAATGGATCAAACATACCCAAAATCCCATATTTCCCCTTAAGCATGTTTAGGTGAAACTAATAATAGGATTAGCAAAACTTAACCAAATTAACTCAAATTCATATCAGAGGTCTAAAACATCATTTAGGAATTTATGAACATTTTTCCCCAATTTTATCATGCTTAAATTCGCAAATTAGCACTAATCACCCCTAATTAGCCATAATTAGTGTAAAACTATGCAAATCACTCACCTTAGCCACAAAATAAATTAAGATCTGAAATGATTCTCTGATTTGATGTGAATCTCAATGCCAACAGCAGATCCTATGTTGATTTGGTGAAGATCTTTCTTGATTAGGGGTTGCTAAGCCAAATCCTTAACCTAAAGGTGATTTGGAGGTGATTTAGAGGTTAGAGGCCATTTTTAGGGATCCTTGGTGATAAGTGGAGGCTAGAAAACTGAAATGGAATGATTTTCCATCTCATTTCAGCCCTCCCATAACCCTAATCCCGAAATGGGTTATGGGCCTACTCACTAATCACCCGATTTGGCCCGGTTAAGCAGTTTTTCACCCTCCAAACCTTGTTTCAGCCATATCTCCCAAACGGTAAGTCCGTTTGGCTAATGTGACCACTCTACGGAAAGAGAAACCATCAAACGAATCAATTGGAAGTGGTTTCAGGTCAAAATTCCTTTCCAATCAAAAGTTATGGCCAAAATAGTACCAACTAGGGGCAAAATGGTCATTTAAAAATCGACAAAAATCATGAACATGGGAAATGACTCTAATAGATGTTTCCCAAAGTTACATGACCATGCGACTTCACATGGGAAAGAAATAAATATTCTACGATCCTATGATGTGTAGAATACGGGTCATTACACTCTCCCCCCCTTAAGAAATTTCGCCCCCGAAATTCCCTAATCCAAACATACACAAAAGTTTCCGCATGCCTATCAATCATAAAACAACAATCAAACATGCAAACAAGCAAAGTAAGTCTATCCTAGCATGCGGAAAACTAAATTGCAAAGTAAATCTTACCAGGCAAAGAGTTCTGGATAAGCCTTCTTAATGCTCTCCTCTGTCTCCAAAGTACAATCATTCTCGTTCTCGCCCCACTGAACCTTGACTAGCCTCACCGCCTTCCTTCAAAGTTGCTTCGTATCATGCCCCACAATACGAATCGGCTTGCGGTTCCCAACCGCCTCGGGTTCTACTTCGAAGTCCTCTAACTGATCAGGTGAAATAGTCACATCTGAGTCGTGAACGAACTTCCTCAGCTGGTATACATGAAATACATTGTGAACTCCCGCCATTTTCTCTGGTAAGCCAACTCTATATGCCAAATTCCCGACTAGTTCAAGAACAGGGAATGGGCCAACAAACCTTGGTGCCAACTTGCCTCTCCTGCCAAATCGAATCACGCTCTTCAACGGAGAGATCTTGACGAACACTAGGTCACCAACGGAGAATTTCAAGTCTCTTCTCCTCTTATCAGCATAGCTTTTCTGTCTATCTTGAGCAGCTTTCATTCGTTGTTGAATGATCTTAATCTTATCGGAAGTTTCCCTCACCACATCTGGTCCAAGCACAAACTTCTCGCCAGTCTCTATCCAACATGATGGTGAGTTGCACGGTCTTCCGTACAAAGCTTCATAGGGAGCCATACCGATACTGGATTGGTAGCTATTATTATATGCAAACTCTACTAGATGCAAATGGTCTTCCCATGATCCACCAAAATCCAATATACACGCTCTCAAGAGATCTTCCAATATGCGATTCACCCTCTCCGTCTGACCGTCGGTCTGAGGATGATATGCAGTACTAAGATGTAATCTTGACCCTAGAGCCTCTTGCAAGCTCTTCCAAAACCCACAAGTGAACAATGGGTCTCGGTCACTCACAATGCTTTTGGGTACTCCATGAAATCTCACTACCCACTTCATATACAATTCTGCCAACTTGGCTGCTGTTCTGGTCGATTTGACTGGTATAAATCTTGCGCTTTCAGTCAATCTATCCACAATTACCCAAATGCTATCATATCCCGATCTAGTCCTTGGTAAGCCATCAATGAAATCCATCGAAACTTGCTCCCATTTCCATTCGGGAATTTCTAATGGTTGCAACAACCCACTAGGCTTCTTTTGCTCGGCTTTAACTAGCTGGCAATTCATGCATTTGGATATAAACTTCCCAACGTCTCTTTTCATCCCTTCCCAGTAGTAAGTCTGTCTCATGTCTCGGTACATCTTATTACCACCGGGATGTATAGTCAGTTTTGAGTGATGACATTCCCTAAGCACTTCATCTCTCAAACCATTCACGTTGGGCACAACTAGTCTTCCATTCTTTCGAAGCCATCCATCTCGATCAAGCCCATACACATTCATCTCCTCATTAATACCCATCTCTAACTTGGAGATGATTTCTAATAGATTAGGATCGTCCCTCTGGCTAGAACCAATCCGCTCTATCAAAGTGGGTCTGATCGTCAAACTAGCTAGCATAACTGGATCCAATTCGCACCTTGGTCTGAAATCAAACCCCGCGATAAACTCTAGTTGCTTCCATTCAAGAAACATTGCCCCTAAGCTGGCATGTCTCCTACTCAAGGCATCGGCTACTGCATTACCTTTCCCAGGTGTATAAGCGATATCAAAATCATACGAAGCCAAGAACTCTAACCATCTCTGCTGACGGAGATTCAGATCTTTCTGAGAGAAGAGATACTTTAACGATTTATGATCGGTAAACAACTCGAATCTTTCTCCCAAGAGGTAATGTCTCCACATCTTCAGCGCAAATACAATCGCTGCTAATTCCAAATCATGGGTAGGATACTTCTTCTCATGCGGCTTTAACTGTCGACTAGCATAAGCTACAACGCTACCTCCTTATATCAATACTGCACCCAGTCCGGTACCACAAGCATCTGTGTATACCGTCATCTCTTCATTCCCTTTAGGAATGACTAACACTGGCGCACGCGTCAACCTCTCCTTTAGACTTTTGAAGGCATCCTCACACACTCCGTCCCAGACGAACGACTGATTCTTCTTGGTCAACTGAGTCAACGGTGCTACAATCTTGGAGAAGTCCTGGATAAACTTACGATAATATCCGGCTAATCCCAAGAAACTTCTTACATCTGTAGCATTCTTGGGTGTGGGCCAATCCTGTACCGTAGCCACCTTCGCAGGGTCCACGGTAATACCACTCTCGGAAACAACATGACCCAAGAATCTCACTTCCCTTCTCCAAAAATGACACTTAGAGAATTTCGCTTTCAATTGGTGTTTCCTCAACACCTCCATCACTATCCTCAAGTGCCCCTTGTGTTCCTCCTCTGTCCTTGAGTAAACAAGGATATCATCCACGAACACAAGAACAAACTTATTCAACTGCTCTCTGAATACTCGATTCATAAGATCCACAAAATAGGCTGGTGCATTGGTCAACCCAAATGGCATAACCAACCACTCATAAATCCAGACAGCGTCCTAAATGTCGTCTTCGGAACACTCTCATCTGCTACTCGAAGCTGATGAAATCCTGTCGCGAGGTCCAACTGGGAGAACACTCTTGCTCCTTCCAGCTGATCAAACAAATCATCTATCCGCGGTAGGGGATACTTATTCTTCCTTGTCACCTTATTCAACTCGCGATAGTCCACACACAAACGAAGGGAACCATCTGCCTTAGTGGCAAACACAACTGGTGCTCCCCACTCGGAGACACTCCTTCTAATAAATCCCTTCTTCAAAAGATTGCTGACTTGCACCCCGAGCTCTCGCTGCTCTCTTGGTGCCATACGACGAAGTGGCATCACTATAGGTCTGGCATCTTTCACCAAATCAATACGGAACTCAATCTCTCGGTGTGGTGGAAGCCCGGTCACCTCCTCGAAGACGTCCGGATACTGGCCAACCACGGGCACATCTGACAACTCATCCTGCGGGATGTCGAGGGAATTCACAAAACTAGCCATAACCCCATCACTAGGTAGACTACCAAACACTACCCTCCGCCCATCATCCGCCCTCACTGTCACCAAAAAGCCCTCACAGTCTACCACCACCCCATATCTTTGGAGCCAATCGACTCCCAATATAATGCCATACCCAGTAAAGCCCAAAACAAAGCAATCACATACAAACATACATCCATGACTCGATAAGACCAAATTCCTGCAAATCATACTAAGGCTAGTCGAACCACCAATCGGGTTCGTCACAACTAATGGTCTATCGACTATCTCGGGTTCCAGTCCCAACCTATCTACCAGGTCACTAGATATGAAGGAACGGGAAGCCCCAGTATCAAACAAAACTCGAACTGGTATATCATAAATAGAAAGCATACCTTGAATAACAACATTCTTTCCTTTCTCCGCCGCAGTTGGGGCATTCGACGAAGAAGGAATAGCATCAAGAGCATATGCTTTCACAATCTGCTTCTCCTTAAGAGGTTGCGGACACTTGTCCTTGAAATGTCCCACTTGACCACAGTTGAAGCACTTCTTATCCGCTGGCTTAGCCCGACAATCTTTAGCATAATGGCCTTTCTTTCCACAGCTGAAGCACTCAACATCCTTCTTCCTCTTTTTCTGGCCACCTTTAGATTGGTCCTTCTTCCTCTTATTCTGAGAGTTATTCTTGCCTCCACCGCCTGCTTGCGGCTTTGGCCCTTCTGCAGATGCAGCCTCAGTCTTTGACTTAAGGTAAAGGCTCTCTGATCTCAAAGATTTCCCCACAATCGATTCAAAAGTCTCATCGATGTGATTAATAAGCCTCTCCCCCAAGTATCCATCCAAACTAGTAATGAACTTCTCATTCTTCTTTTCAGGAGTATCGATAAGAGATAGTCCATATTTCGACAAAGTGTCGAACTCAGCAATATAATCAGAAACTGCCCTCCCATTCTGCTTCAGTTCCAAGAACCTCTTAAACAATACTGACTTCTGGGCAGCTGGAATGAACTTCTCGCTAAAGCGAGCCTTGAACTGAACCCAAGTAACCTGGTCCTCTGGAGTAGCTGTTCTAACAGCATTCCACCAATTCATCGCTCGCCCTTGCAGCTGACGAGACGCTAGCCTTCTCTTCATCGCATCCTCGAGACCCAAGTCATCAAAGATACGGTCACAGCTATCCATCCAGTCTTTAACATCTGTGGCCGACTCCGTTCCGTGGAACGGCTTCCCACCAAGATTAGTGTAATCTTTGCACAACTTGGCGAAATCGACCCTAGGTGCCTGCACTACTGGGCCAGCACCAACTCCGGGATTGGGAATTGCCCCTTGCACTTCTCTAAGCATGTCTCTCATGAGGTTGGTAAACATCGCCCTCATGTCAACGGCATTCCCATTATTGGCCCCTCTACTGGTACCTCTAACATGTCGGCTCATCGTCAATCTGTAAAAGGGAAAAGATTAACGACCCCATAGTGGTACTAGTGCAGTCCAACTTCATTCTTATACTACTAATAGTATATATATGTACATAGCTTTTGAAAACCAAAGTAATCACAAATACGCGCTCTCATATACGTACTAACTCTCCCTAGTGTCTTTCCCTAGGTTAACTACGCAACCTAGAGCTCTGATACCAAGTCTGACGGCCCGCCCCGCACCAACCGACATTTACTCCAAAGGTGCGCTGTACACATGTCCAGTTAGCACGGAGCGGGTCGCCAGAAGGAAAAGGAAGAAGGAAATGAACATACAAAGAACCTGTAGAATGTCTCACAGCGCATAGAACAAAATATAATAGTAACATACTTGACATAAAACAGGAGAGACAGTGCATAAGCTGAAAATCAGAACTAAACATCAAAGCAGCGGAAATCCAAAGTACAGCTTATTACAACATTCAAACTGTCTCAAAGCAAAACAAGATAAAGGGGGTACACTACTAATGCCCAAGTAGCGACCACCAACGACACAGGGAGAATGTGTATATATATAATACGTGAAAGCCTCCTGCCCGCCTCCGGATCAGCTACTCGCACATCACCAGCTAACCTGTCTCTAGTCTGCTCGTGTGAGCACCCAGAGTAATAAGAGGAGACATAAAACTCTGGGTCAGACATAAAGCCTGGTATGAGCGATAAGCATCTAAAGTGAACAATAACAGGTAGACTAAAACATACCTGAACCTGGACCTGCAACCAAAGAGTTAGCACTACATACTGTACAACACTCTAAGGTATCATATCAAACAGTGTAAAGATACGGAGGTGGGGGAGGTGTGTATGTCATAGGGATGGCAAACAATCAAACATAGCGTCCATCCTCACATCTCTCACTCAGTGCTTAAAGCATACGATATTCACCACTTCGATCACCCAACATTCCTTGCTACGATCACTTTGCCCCATGAAGTCATAAATGGCTTCACTGCACTGATAACGTAGCCACTAATTCCTCGCTATGTCCACTTGCCCCATGGAGTTATTCACCCCATCTGCGCTGGCTCATAGCCTTACCAATCCTTACTATGTCCACTTGCCCCATGGAGTTATTCACCCCATCTGCGCTGGCTCATAGTCTTACTACGCATCACCTTGCCCCTCAGGTCATAATGACCCTACTGCACTGATAACATATTCTTGCTACCATCACCTTGCCCCTCAGGTCATAATGACCCTACTGCACTGATAAGTAGCCCATCATTCCTTTTAGTGGTGAATCGAAGTTATGAACGTCGACAACTCCTTAGCACACGTCCCACAGCAAAGTCCAACCATGAAGTGAACTCGTTGGTTCCCAACTGGTTCCGGGATCCTGAGCTCTAACTTCTCTTATTGACTACCTTTGCATCTCGGGTTATTGGTCAATACTGGGTCAGGTCGGGTTCTTCCTCAGGTCATCGGTTCGGGTCGGTGTTCTTTATCCGTTCGGGTCGGGTCCCCCTTCTGATGCGGTTCGGGTCGGCATTCCTCTGGGTTCGAGTCAGCTGCTTCTTCTTCTTCGGGTCGGGTCGGTGCTTCCTTTCGGGTTGGGTCGGGTCCTTCTTGGTTCGTGCTTTCGATCCGTCTTCATGCTCCCCTTCATATGCTCCTATCCGATCCGCTTTCGTGCTCCTACTCTGATTCGCCTTTGTGTTTCCGATCCGATCCATCCTTCTCGATCCGATCCGTTTTCCTCTATCCAATCCGATCCCAGTTCAGCTAGCGTGGCCTTCCTTTTTGCCACTTTTCCCAAGTGTTGGGTTCCGATCCGATCGGATTCTTTGCTCAGTTCTACATATCCGATCCGAGCCCCCCCTTATCCGATCCGATCCGAACTCTTCACTGTTTTCTGAAACTATTCCAGCAAGTGTTTACGCCATTCGACGACGTTTTCAACCATTCTAACTACTGAAATCAATCACAAAGCATTTCATACAGTCATAGCAACATGCATAATCAGCCACAAACATCATTCACATCAATATAATAGGTTAAAATGGATCAAACATACCCAAAATCCCATATTTTCCCTTAAGCATGTTTAGGTGAAACTAATAATAGGATTAGCAAAACTTAACCAAATTAACCCAAATTCATATCAGAGGTCTAAAACATCATTTAGGAATTTATGAACATTTTTCCCCAATTTTATCATGCTTAAATTCGCTAATTAGCACTAATCACCCCTAATTAGCCATAATTAGTGTAAAACTATGCAAATCACTCACCTTAGCCACAAAATAAACTAAGATCTGAAATGATTCTCTAATTTGATGTGAATCTCAATGCCAACAGCAGATCCTATGTTGATTTGGTGAAGATCTTTCTTGATTAGGGGTTGCTAAGCCAAATCCTTAACCTAAAGGTGATTTGGAGGTGATTTAGAGGTTAAAGGCCATTTTTAGGGATCCTTGGTGATAAGTGGAGGCTAGAAAACTGAAATGGAATGATTTTCCATCTCATTTCAGCCCTCCCATAACCCTAATCCCGAAATGGGTTATGGGCCTACTCACTAATCACCCGATTTGGCCCGGTTAAGCAGTTTTTCACCCTCCAAACCTTGTTTCAGCCATATCTCCCAAACGGTAAGTCCGTTTGGCTAATGTGACCACTCTACGGAAAGAGAAACCATCAAACGAATCAATTGGAAGTGGTTTCAGGTCAAAATTCCTTTCCAATCAAAAGTTATGGCCAAAACAGTACCAACTAGGGGCAAAATGGTCATTTAAAAATCGACAAAAATCATGAACATGGGAAATGACTCTAATAGATGTTTCCCAAAGTTACATGACCATGGACTTCACATGGGAAAGAAATAAATATTCTACGATCCTATGATGTGTAGAATACGGGCCATTACAGTATATATATACATTAGTGAAGAAAACAGTGCGTTGAAATACTGTCCGACTATTCGCTTAGCTAGGCTCGCCTACCGTGAAGATTTGAAAAGCTGTTAGGTGAGAACTCTTTAACCACAATTTATATAGTAGTTAGACTAATTTAAATATAGTGATGAATTATTAGTGGTTAATGATGGTTAATGTTTGTTATGATGGATGATGGATGTGTAGTTTAGAACACACACACACTATTAAGCGTTAGTTTTATAACACTTGTTCACAGTTATGATTTATTTAATCATGTTAACGATGGTTTCTATGGATGTTTATAATGGTTGTTGATTTTGGTTCTCACACACTATAACACAACAATTACGGTATCACATGGGTGATCGGCAAATCTACTTCGTAATTAGAAGCAAAATAATTATTGAAATTTGAAGGTTAATAATTGGGAAGGACCATATGTATGAATTCATATATATTGATAAAGTTCTTTAATTGAATAAATAAATACCAGAACGTTCTAGGATGACAGAGAGGGTAGTATCTAGGCTTGGGTTTGGAAACAAAGTTTCCTGCTCTCCTTGGCATCCCTAACTGATCCGACGAATGGGATGGTTAATTTGAAATTATTTGAATTTAGAAAGGTATTGGAATTTGATTTATTAGGTAAAAAATAAAAGTTGAAATTTGAACCCAAAATAGTTGAGAAAGTCAATGTAAATTACTTTAAATGATTTTAAAAGGGTTATATAAGGATACAATGGTTTTCTTAGATATTTTGAAGTATCACAGAATAATGGTTATTATGGTCAAAATAGAGCTTGTCGCACACAACGGCAATTTCTGTATTTTAGATGCAAACTTTAACGCTTATAACTTTTGCAATTTAAATCGAATTTCCAAGAAACAAAAACATTTGATTTCCATTAATCAGAGCTTTCAAACGAGTGAAAGCAGATTTTAATTTTGAGTTATGGTTTTCAAGTTATGTTTAAACTTATGTTAGGAAAAGGTCGCTGTAAGAGCAGTTGTCAACCACAATTATAAAAAAGCTATTTTTTAATGTTTCTAAAAATATGGAAAAAATGGTAAAATCAATATAAATTATGTAAAAATGTTTTGAATTGTAAAGTTTAAGTTTTGGCTAAGATAAGCGACATTTTGATCGAAGTTATTAGGATAACTGTTTTGTAACGCTTTTGAAACACTATGGTAACTCTTTCTTTGAAAACAATCTATTTTGAAGTAGTAAACCACGAGCTGTTTCTCGAACTATAAGTAATCATTTGTACATAATTGGTGGGATGTTTTCAAAGATTTAAAAGTACTGAAAATGTTTTATATGGAAATTAAATTGATTTAATTAATATTAAAATGGGGATTTTATTTTTTTGGATATGGTTGGAGATAAATCTTCGGATGTTTGATATTAATTCAGTAGATAATGACTCTTGCTATTTGAGCAATTTAAAAGGAAGTTCACCATTATTCCGCTTATAGTGTGAGTTGGATACAGAGATTAATATTGAGGATAAGTTTATGGAATTTCTATCCCTAGTTAATGTCAGAGAGTTGGATAAATCTTTTAATTAAGATACGAGTTTCCTAAGTTGAGTGGGATAACTTGGATAGAAATAATCTTTAGATATTTGATATGAAATTCTGTGGTGTAAACGTATACTTTTGAGGAATTTGAAAGATATTATTATATCGTCATTCCACTTATAGTATTCGTTGATTATGAGAATTGATATCGAATATAAGTAGATACAATTTCTGTGTAACTTATGTTCAATATCAATTGATTTAGGTTTTGTCGTGAATCATATCTTCAATAATATCATTCTTGAAACATAATGAGATTGAGCTGTGGAAATTCATAATGTAATTTGGGGATTTAATCAAATATTTGATTTGAGGAAATTAAAAATAAGGAATTGGGAAGGAAGTACAATCTTTTAGTTTAGATTATAAAATTGAATGTTAGGAAACCGATTTAATTGGAAACTACGGTTGAAATGTGGGGTAAGGATTTTCAAAGGAAACTGGGTTTTTGATAACAAGTTATCAAATGGAAAATTAATTAAGGCTTTGAGGCTAAATTATCTTTGATTTAAGGGATGTAAAAGAGAAAGGTTAAATTGAATTTTGATATAATTTGAGATTGGATTTAAAGAAGTTTAATCCAACAAAATCCAAGACGGAAGGAGATTTGGTTGAAAGCCTGTGTCTTCCGTAATTGTATGTTTTTAAATTGCGCTTATTATTTGGAAAGACTGGGATCGGATGTATGTCCGAAAACCATTCCAAGTAATAATACGACATTGTGGAGCAGTTGAAGATATTGAAGACGACATTGAAGACCAGGACCCTTCATGTCGTAAGGGTGACTTGTTGAATGTCTCGAATGGCTGGCTTCCATTCGCAGATGAATTTTACATATCAGTTAAGTAGCAAAAAAGCCCGAACGTATATGAAGGAATTCCGGATTGTTGTTTCGTTCAGACCCAGAACAGACATGTATGGATTGTGTGTCTGACATTGTAATTGACTACGTAGAACTGATCTTTATTAATATATATATGTTTGGTGGCAGAGAATTTATTCTTTTGCTTAACACCCTTCTCTAAGACGTATGAACTAAGAGTTTATATATTAATGGAAATCAGTGATATGCAGTAAATGGACAATGTGGCATATTTAAGTTATGTGATGAGCTATGGATGATCAAAGCATGGCTTATTTAAGCGTAGCTTTGTGTGTATCGTAACCTCGATGAACCTCACATCCCAGATTGATGGTAAACTGGTGGTCAGATTTATATGTTCGTTTCGCATATTCGGTGCACCGGGATGTGATGTTGAAAGGGTACTACGAAGTTCCTAGTCTGGGACGCTATTTTTTGGGTACTCTGATTCATGTATGGTGGGTTAGTATAATGGAGTACAAGTCTGGACGTTATCCGCGAGTACTGGGATGATGCGCGCAAGAATTTTTGTGAACCCACGAATGATCTTTCATACCAGGAACCATCATGTTGGAAACCCAATTTCCACTACGAGCCTATACCGTTTTGATTTTATAGCCTATAGGTTACTGACATGATTGTCAGTATAATGGGATGGGGCATTATGCGGGCTAGGATTAATACATTTATTTGATAAAATGGTTTTCACACTATGTATGGTAGTAAAAGAGGATTTTCACGTATGAAGGCTTTTTGGTTATCATAAGGCAAACCTCGCCCAACTGGTGTGCCCTTGCATTGTGTGATGTGGAACGAGCTTATGATAGCTTCATTTTTTCAAAAAGTCATTACGGATTTCTATGCACTGATATTCACATGGAGTAAACTTGTTCCGCATTAGCGGCGTGGTCCGGTGAATTACATAACTTTAAAATAAACCCTAGAAACAATTGCTTTGAGTTCTCACATCAGTCCCATGACTGACCTGGAGTTTACTGTTCCCACACCTAAACTCTTGTTGCTCATAATTTTTACACGGGCAGCCTAGTAGTTTGGTTTGCAGATTTAGCCTTAGAGTTAGTTGGACCAGGATTCTGGTTTTAGCTGGAGCTATTATGTCTTTGAGCATTCACATTCTTCCACCAAGTTTAGCATCTTTTCCGCTGTGTAATCAATGTACTCTGATGTACCTCTTGTAACTCTGATGTTATATTATTTTAATGATAATGGAAAAGTGCTTTTAATTTTGTGCAAATGTAACAATCTGTCTTTATGAACTGTTTAAGTTGGTTTAATTATCGAATATACCTTATTCAAAGGAAAGAATTATCGAATAGAGATGATCCAAAAGAGAGTTACGTGAGGTAGTTTGTTAAAGAATTAAAAGGGTGAACTTTGTCTATTTCAAGGTTAGAAACGTTGTTCAGTTAAGGTCTGAGAGGTAATTATACCCCAACTTGATTGACTTCATTTTTAACTAAGGAATGGTTAAGGTTCGATAGTGAAGGTGGGTTAAAGGAATTTGGTTAATAAGCGTAATGGTTTGAGTTGGCATCGTGATGGTTTGCTTAAACATCTGTCTAAGCCCAATGAAGGAGTTTTGGAAATGTTTTCCAAATAAGAACCAGAAATGTTTTCTGATATAGAAAACAAGAAATGGAAATGTTTTCCAATGGTAATAACATATATTTTCTAAATTTAGAAAATAAGAAATGTTGAATATAGGGAAACAGGAGATGAAAAATGAACTAAGGAGATAAATGTTAAATGATGTTTGATTGATATGATTTCCCTTTGGGAATGATATCGTTGTTTGCACACGTGTTTTCTTTGATAGTTAACTCACAGACTATCAATGTGTAACGACCTGAAAATCCGAACCAATTTGAAAATGTCATTTTGGTTAATTTATAGGATTTTGAATATTTAAAGTAATTTATTTTAATTAATAACGACGGAAAAATTATTTTAATCGAAAAAAAAAATGAATAAATTTATTTTTATTTTATAACGAGCCTGAAATGGCGCGGTAGTTTGAAAATTCGATTTCAAACTTTGGAAAATTATATAAAATTCATTTTAAGTCAGAATTGGGAAAAACTGGAAACGTTGGAATCGAATTTATCATATCTTTCCAGAGAATGTAAGAAATTGAAATTTCGCCGGATAATTTGCAAATTATGACTAAATTAAAATTTCGAAAGGTCGCTATGGAATTTATATAAAGAAATTATAAGCAATTGAGATTTAAATTTGAATTCCGGATTTATAAAATTTTAAAATAATTATATATGGGAAGATAAAATATGTGAATTTGATTTATAAAATTTATTTAAATTATAAGTTGATTTAAATTGAATTTTTAAGAATATTTAATTTGAAAGTTAAGTTAAATTGGAATTTTATTTGTGTATATTTAATTTGATATTCAAGTTTGAAATTTGAAATTAATTAAATATGGAATAAAATATATGTGAAATAAATTTGTAAATTTATCTAAATTGTGATTTGGTTTAAATATGAATTTTAAATAGTTAATTGAATATTGAATATTTTATTAATTTATTTAACTGTAGAATTTGACTGTTTTGGCGACTGTCTCGGAATTCGACGAAACTGGCGCCATTGGATCCGGAACGGTGAATTATTTCAGGATTCCAAATTTTAGAATTTTCGGACTTGTTATGTGACCGTACGGGAGAAATCGCGAAATTGAATCGTTGAAACAGAATATTGGTTGTTCTCTTATTTGGGCCTTTATATATATTATAAATAAATTCCTTTCCACCCTAGTCAGCCCATTTCTTCATTTCACGTTGCTTGCTCTCCTCCTACTTTTCTCTAATGGCTGAAAATAAATTTTCCAAACCCTAGGAAAAGAAAAAAAAAATCAAAATCAAAACTTGAAAATGAAATTTCTCCAAAACCTATCGTATTATATGTCAAACTGAAGCTCTCGATGAGTAGAACACGGATCTGCAATTTATTTCGACATGCAGTGAAGGACGTGGCCGGAAATGGTGGTCAAAGTTCCTGTTTTTCGAAATTTTAGGGTTGATTTGGGGCTTTTTGGATTCGGAGCGAAATCTGAGAATCGGGGACATGGGTATTGAAGAGGAGGTCGATACGAGTTCAACGGTGCTATGCATGCGAATTATTGTGGTGTAAATCGATGGGATTTGGGGTTGAAAGGTCGAAATGGCGGTTCGTTCTTGGAGATGCTGGCGGCGATGGGGTCCACCGGACCTGGTGGCTCCGGTGCTGGTAGGCGCGCCCTCGAGCGGGCTTTCACCTGGTGCTGGCCGGAGGTGCTATCGGTGTCGGAGGTGAGGGAATTTGGCGGTCAACGGTGAAGCATCGGTGGGTTTTTTTTTTTCTCGTCGTTCACTGTTCACGCGAAGGGAGAGGGAGCGGGAAACATTGGGAGAGAGGCTGACGTGGCAGTATCTGAGTGGTGAGGTTTTATTTTATTTATTTTTATATATATTTATATCCGCATAGAAAAACACTGATATCTTTTACGTACGAACTCGGATTGACGCACGGTTTGTTGCATTGGGATCGTGGCAGAGTTGCGGACGTTTTGACACTAATTTCGCTGCATTAGGAGACTGTCAAATTTTGGGCCTTTTCTGGACGTTCGATGCAATTGAAACCCAAAGGTGAGTGTTTCTTCGCTCATGAAATACTAAATTTATCCCATATTTATCGAATTAAAATATGAAATGAATTGGTTGCATGTTGTGTTTGATTTAGTGAATGATTGCTTGAAATTGACATGCCAGTGTGTTACATACAATGAAAATCGATAATTAGTTATTTGAATTTAATTTAAATTTCCAATTGAACTTCTGACACTTGATGACTAGTAAAATGATCAAATTTTTCTGTTGAATAAAACGATGTGATGGCTGCCTTGATTGATTTGATTTCTGAATGAATATTGCTCGGACTGTTCTGTTATTCATCACATGATGTTGTATGCTCAATTGACGACAAATCCCAATTTTCACCTTGATGTTACGGGCATCGAATAAACCCGGGATTTATCGATAAAATGAATTAAGAACACAGAGTGAAATGATACATCTCTGTGACCCTGATTTGGATTGAAATGATAGATCCATCCCGGAATATCGAGAAATTAAATTTATCCACTTGGCCATAGGGTAGCAAATTATATACGGACACCGGTCGGTTAAATGAAATTGTGAATTTTGAAATTTATTGTTTAACGACAATAAGCGATGTTTTATAATTTATTTTCCTTTGAATTTGAAATTAGAAATAAAAAAAAAAGGGAAATGAATTTGTGTTGAAATTATAGTTAAATCGAGGGTGGAATTTATTTAAATCGAATGTATTGAAATTGAACTGTGGTGTCTGATTTGAGATTTACTTTAAATCAACCCTGATTTGAATTAAAGGTGAAATTGTAAACTCGATATGTGTTGAGAGTTTAAACCTTTGAAACGATGAAAATGAACTGCAAAATTCAAATTTTGTTATAAATTGAATATTCGAAATGGGAATATGATTTGAAATCAAATGTTGTTTGGGATTCAATGGATTGAAATTTAATAAGTATGGAAGTGGAAATTTTCACAAATTGAAATGATTGAAATCGAATTCGGGTTATTCGAAATAAATTGAGATGGTTGGAATGGGAATACGGGTTAGAGTTTAACCGTCTGAACGGAATTGGCGAATTTGAAATGAATGAAAATCTGAAATGAAATTTGATTGGGATTGTGAATTTGAATTAATTTACTTGAAGTTGAAATACAACTGCAAGTGTAAACGAAATCTGGTCGAAACGATGCTAAATTCCAACTATAGTATGTCAAAACTATTTTTCAAGCTATTTTGATAATAAATTAAATTTCCTTATAACTATTTATTTTATAAATTAGTTAAATAAAATACTTTATAATTATTAATTATTTATTTTATGAATTATTTTAATGTTTTAATTATTTTGTCAAACTCTACTTTTATTACAAACTATTATTTCAAATTATTTCAATTATACCTTTAACTATTTAAATATATTGTTAATTATTTTGATATTCAAATTTATTTAAGTTGGAATTAGATCGAGTTGTTATGAATAAATGGAAAATCCCATTTGAATAATATTCTGTTTAGAATATGAAAATGATTTTTGAACATGATATTTTCGATATGAAATACGAACTCCTTTGAAAAGTAAAAGCACTGACCGGTGTGAAAAATGTAAACGTTCGGTTGTCAAGGAGACCGGAGTCGACATAAGGCATACTCTCTGTCAGTGTCGATACCACTTTGACAACAGTGTACGCGGTGGAAGTTCCAGAACCGAAGAAGGATGGTATGGAGGCGATTACTGGATTTGAAGAAAGAGAACGATGATGGATTAGCCTTGACCTTCGGGTCATAATTGAAATGACTAAAACAGGAGCCATACCCAGGTTAATGAGATCGCATCTCTGATCGAACGCGCTCCTTCGAAACCATCTCTTTTACTGTTGTGATTGATTCGGGTGCACCTTTGAATATGGGAATGTCGTTCGAGGTGGGCGGTAGTTGCGGCTATGCGTTACCACCGGCCTGGGTCCGCAATTCGGTAGAATCCTACCGGGGTATTTCCTCAGTGCCTTGTCATATTATCCTGATCGAACCCCTACGATTTTGATTTAACATTGTCGTATCACGGCGCATCCCTATCCACCGACGTACTGGTGTGTTATATGCAAACTGTACGGCAATGGTATAAACGGTGTAAGGGGACCATGGAATCCTGCTTACGCTATTTTCGATATATTATACTTTACTGAATAAACACTATTGTAATAGCGTATTATACTATGTATGTATTAGTTTAACGGATCCTTGAGAGATGGAAAAATCCCGTAACATCTCTTGAGTTACTGCACCATGACACTGATATTATTTCGTATTTTAATTTGACTAATATGAGATGATTTAGTGCTGATCCGAGTGTTTGTTGTGTTTTCTTTTATGCAATATGCTCGGGTCAGCAGATGTTGCAGTTATTGAAGATTGTTTTGCCTTGGAGATCGAAGACGGAGTTGATATATATGTATCCACTACATTTTATTTCCGCTGCATTATGTGTATGTAAGTGTATAACTCTGATTGATTAAATGTTGTAACTCGAATGTATACGTTTAAATACTTTTGAATATTTATTTGTCTATTATATGTGATCCTTCCGCTGTGAGATTCTGTGATTGTTTTCTTCTTCTCTTTCTTTTTCTTATTTTTCCCCAATAACTATCTGGGTTGGCGATTTGTTTGGGTCGTCATGTGTGGTTTATTGTCGATTTAAACGGTCAAAAATCTGGGTCGTTACAGTTGGTATCAGAGCGATGGTTGGCGATAACCTTGGCTCTGTTTGGAAATTAACTCATTAGAGATGGGGTTAGTAACGCCCTAGAATGAGTTCGAGTGAATATATGAGAGAGCGTATTTGTATTTTGAATATAAAAATGATTTTATGTTGTGTTAATTGTTCTGTTGAATATTTATAGATTCTGGTCGATATATGGGACGCCATAGAATCGATAGGAATTTCTAAATGATCGGACAAAATGACTTGACATAATATGGTTTTCGATTTTATTTTAAAATATATTAAATATATATTATGGTTCAAATATGTATGTATTTGTTTTAGTGGGTGATAATATAAAGTAATTACCCATTATGGTTGATTAAATCGTAAATTAAATAAGAAAAAAAAAATTAATGAATGAAGAAATATGAAAAATCGAAAATACCAGTGGGTATAATTGGTTGTAAAACAGTTTATGATAATGTGGAAATGAACTTGAAATTTGATTCCGGGCTTTGATAATAATTTACCAAAGTTTTGAAATACTATTATTTTATAGAATAGTTTGGAAATAGTTTTGAAAGGGCTTTAAAACGAAATGAGTGTAATCCCTTCTTAGACCTTAGAAACGACCTCGGTAATGAGTGCACGCATTATCGATGTGTATTCTAAAGAGTCCAAGTGGGGGAGACTGCTCAAATGTTATTATAATTGTTAAGTAAAGGATTTGGATTTAAATCTCAAATGATATAAAATTTTAAGTTCATATGTTATGAATTTTGATAAAGGTATTAGAATATGTTATTTAAAGTTGAAATTTAAGGCAAACATATTTTGAAAATTTTTATATGTTTGGTAATTAAAGATTTGGGTTTAAAATTTTATGTCATGTCTTATACAAAATAGTATAAATATACAAGTTATTTTGAACTTAGGGAAAAAAAAACCGGAATCAAGCCACTTAAGTTCGTCCTGATTAACGACATCGACCCAAGGTTAATATGCTTGTTTTGTTGAAATTTTAGACTTTGAAATGTTGGAATGGATTTAAGAAATGAGGGTTCGTCACGGAACTCTTGAATTGGGATTGTGGAAGTATTTAATCAGATAAAGTATAACCTATTTAAGTAGAGTGAATCGAATAATGATAGTTTGAGAATTAAGTATGAAATTGAGTCGTGAACAGTCGTTAATTCAAATAATGACTTGTGCGTCGAATAAATAAATTGGTTAATGGAATAAGGGTCAAGTGAACCCAGTTCGTCGAAAATTTTAAAGTGAATTCAGGTTTAATCGAAATATAACACTTGAAACAAAACCGGAAATTGAATAGAAAGAATATCGAATATAAAGTAAGCAATTGAATGTAGATTCAATTATTGAAAATGAGGTGATAACAACGTTAAGTGTTAAGGATTTACAAAATGTTGGAATCGAAAATTTGAAATTTCAAATAAAAATAAACCAACGTTATGAGAAAATCCAAAATAGTCGATAAGCTGAAATTAAAATGGCTATAACTTTTGATGGGCTGATCGGAATCTGACAACTCCGGACTTTATGGAAACCTTAGAAATTGAGTTAAAACTTTCGTTAATAGTGCCCGTTGAAATTCTCGAGTTTACTATGCTGAAATTCAAGTTTTATACATAGTTGTGTGTGCAGAAAATTAAAAACAGAGGTGTACATCGATGTTGTTTTGATCATAACTCTCAAACGAAACGTCGGATTTTCGTGTGCGAGTACAATTCGGAAAGGCCAGAGTGTAAGCTAAAACTTTTTCTTAATGTGCTAAGTAAAATTTTAAGGTTTAGAGGGCTGAAAACTGACCTGAACATTCAGACCTGCATTTTTTTCAGTGCTCGGGCTGAAGCGTTCACTTGCGGTAAAACTGTCATAACTTGTGAACCGATTATCCGAATTCGATGAGTCCGGACATTTCGGAAAGCCTGAAACGAGAGCAACAACTTTTTCCCAGTATGTTTTGCCAAATTCAAACTTTTAATACGAGATAATCAGCGATTTGTTCGCTGACCTATAGCGGATATTATAGTTTTGCAATTGAAACGATGAAATCTTGATATGTATGTTGTATACATTTGTTATATATTTTATATATGTTTTATTTTCATGTGTGTGTAAGTATTTGGCAGGTGTAAGAAGTCGCATTTCGTCTCAAAGCTCGCTTGCGCTTAAATGCTAAATGCTAAGGTAAATAAAAATGCAATATAACGCTAAAAGAGGTACGTACTTGTGGTATATGGTTTTGAGGGTTTTATATTTTGTTTTTCCCCACTTTTGGGATGCCTCATCATTGGATGAGATGTATTTTGGGTTACATGTGTATAGGGATTTTTCCCGGACCTCTCCGTGCAAAGGAGATGCTGCCGAAATTTTTCGTGATTTCGGGAGTTAGAAAATTTTACGGATTTTACGACTATACTTGTTTGAAAATATTATTTTATATTTGAATTTGAATGGATATGCGCTTCATATCGTTTCGTTCTCTTTTCGAGGACGAAAAGATTTTAAGTGGGGGAGAATGTAACGACCTGAAAATCCGAACCAATTTGAAAATGTCATTTTGGTTAATTTATAGGATTTTGAATATTTAAAGTAATTTATTTTAATTAATAACGACGGAAAAATTATTTTAATCGAAAAAAAAAATGAATAAATTTATTTTTATTTTATAACGAGCCTGAAATGGCGCGGTAGTTTGAAAATTCGATTTCAAACTTTGGAAAATTATATAAAATTCATTTTAAGTCAGAATTGGGAAAAACTGGAAACGTTGGAATCGAATTTATCATATCTTTCCAGAGAATGTAAGAAATTGAAATTTCGCCGGATAATTTGCAAATTATGACTAAATTAAAATTTCGAAAGGTCGCTATGGAATTTATATAAAGAAATTATAAGCAATTGAGATTTAAATTTGAATTCCGGATTTGTAAAATTTTAAAATAATTATATATGGGAAGATAAAATATGTGAATTTGATTTATAAAATTTATTTAAATTATAAGTTGATTTAAATTGAATTTTTAAGAATATTTAATTTGAAAGTTAAGTTAAATTGGAATTTTATTTGTGTATATTTAATTTGATATTCAAGTTTGAAATTTGAAATTAATTAAATATGGAATAAAATATATGTGAAATAAATTTGTAAATTTATCTAAATTGTGATTTGGTTTAAATATGAATTTATAAATATTTAAATTTGAATTTTAAACAGTTAATTGAATATTGAATATTTTATTAATTTATTTAACTGTAGAATTTGACTGTTTTGGCGACTGTCTCGGAATTCGACGAAACTGGCGCCATTGGATCCGGAACGGTGAATTATTTCAGGATTCCAAATTTTAGAATTTTCGGACTTGTTATGTGACCGTACGGGAGAAATCGCGAAATTGAATCGTTGAAACAGAATATTGGTTGTTCTCTTATTTGGGCCTTTATATATATTATAAATAAATTCCTTTCCACCCTAGTCAGCCCATTTCTTCATTTCACGTTGCTTGCTCTCCTCCTACTTTTCTCTAATGGCTGAAAATAAATTTTCCAAACCCTAGGAAAAGAAAAAAAAAAAAATCAAAATTAAAACTTGAAAATGAAATTTCTCCAAAACCTATCGTATTATATGTCAAACTGAAGCTCTCGATGAGTAGAACACGGATCTGCAATTTATTTCGACATGCAGTGAAGGACGTGGCCGGAAATGGTGGTCAAAGTTCCTGTTTTTCGAAATTTTAGGGTTGATTTGGGGCTTTTTGGATTCGGAGCGAAATCTGAGAATCGGGGACATGGGTATTGAAGAGGAGGTCGATACGAGTTCAACGGTGCTATGCATGCGAATTATTGTGGTGTAAATCGATGGGATTTGGGGTTGAAAGGTCGAAATGGCGGTTCGTTCTTGGAGATGCTGGCGGCGATGGGGTCCACCGGACCTGGTGGCTCCGGTGCTGGTAGGCGCGCCCTCGAGCGGGCTTTCACCTGGTGCTGGCCGGAGGTGCTATCGGTGTCGGAGGTGAGGGAATTTGGCGGTCAACGGTGAAGCATCGGTGGGTTTTTTTTTTTTTCTCGTCGTTCACTGTTCACGCGAAGGGAGAGGGAGCGGGAAACATTGGGAGAGAGGCTGACGTGGCAGTATCTGAGTGGTGAGGTTTTATTTTATTTATTTTTATATATATTTATATCCGCATAGAAAAACACTGATATCTTTTACGTACGAACTCGGATTGACGCACGGTTTGTTGCGTTGGGATCGTGGCAGAGTTGCGGACGTTTTGACACTAATTTCGCTGCATTAGGAGACTGTCAAATTTTGGGCCTTTTCTGGACGTTCGATGCAATTGAAACCCAAAGGTGAGTGTTTCTTCGCTCATGAAATACTAAATTTATCCCATATTTATCGAATTAAAATATGAAATGAATTGGTTGCATGTTGTGTTTGATTTAGTGAATGATTGCTTGAAATTGACATGCCAGTGTGTTACATACAATGAAAATCGATAATTAGTTATTTGAATTTAATTTAAATTTCCAATTGAACTTCTGACACTTGATGACTAGTAAAATGATCAAATTTTTCTGTTGAATAAAACGATGTGATGGCTGCCTTGATTGATTTGATTTCTGAATGAATATTGCTCGGACTGTTCTGTTATTCATCACATGATGTTGTATGCTCAATTGACGACAAATCCCAATTTTCACCTTGATGTTACGGGCATCGAATAAACCCGGGATTTATCGATAAAATGAATTAAGAACACAGAGTGAAATGATACATCTCTGTGACCCTGATTTGGATTGAAATGATAGATCCATCCCGGAATATCGAGAAATTAAATTTATCTACTTGGCCATAGGGTAGCAAATTATATACGGACACCGGTCGGTTAAATGAAATTGTGAATTTTGAAATTTATTGTTTAACGACAATAAGCGATGTTTTATAATTTATTTTCCTTTGAATTTGAAATTAGAAATAAAAAAAAAAGGGAAATGAATTTGTGTTGAAATTATAGTTAAATCGAGGGTGGAATTTATTTAAATCGAATGTATTGAAATTGAACTGTGGTGTCTGATTTGAGATTTACTTTAAATCAACCCTGATTTGAATTAAAGGTGAAATTGTAAACTCGATATGTGTTGAGAGTTTAAACCTTTGAAACGATGAAAATGAACTGCAAAATTCAAATTTTGTTATAAATTGAATATTCGAAATGGGAATATGATTTGAAATCAAATGTTGTTTGGGATTCAATGGATTGAAATTTAATAAGTATGGAAGTGGAAATTTTCACAAATTGAAATGATTGAAATCGAATTCGGGTTATTCGAAATAAATTGAGATGGTTGGAATGGGAATACGGGTTAGAGTTTAACCGTCTGAACGGAATTGGCGAATTTGAAATGAATGAAAATCTGAAATGAAATTTGATTGGGATTGTGAATTTGAATTAATTTACTTGAAGTTGAAATACAACTGCAAGTGTAAACGAAATCTGGTCGAAACGATGCTAAATTCCAACTATAGTATGTCAAAACTATTTTTCAAGCTATTTTGATAATAAATTAAATTTCCTTATAACTATTTATTTTATAAATTAGTTAAATAAAATACTTTATAATTATTAATTATTTATTTTATGAATTATTTTAATGTTTTAATTATTTTGTCAAACTCTACTTTTATTACAAACTATTATTTCAAATTATTTCAATTATACCTTTAACTATTTAAATATATTGTTAATTATTTTGATATTCAAATTTATTTAAGTTGGAATTAGATCGAGTTGTTATGAATAAATGGAAAATCCCATTTGAATAATATTCTGTTTAGAATATGAAAATGATTTTTGAACATGATATTTTCGATATGAAATACGAACTCCTTTGAAAAGTAAAAGCACTGACCGGTGTGAAAAATGTAAACGTTCGGTTGTCAAGGAGACCGGAGTCGACATAAGGCATACTCTCTGTCAGTGTCGATACCACTTTGACAACAGTGTACGCGGTGGAAGTTCCAGAACCGAAGAAGGATGGTATGGAGGCGATTACTGGATTTGAAGAAAGAGAACGATGATGGATTAGCCTTGACCTTCGGGTCATAATTGAAATGACTAAAACAGGAGCCATACCCAGGTTAATGAGATCGCATCTCTGATCGAACGCGCTCCTTCGAAACCATCTCTTTTACTGTTGTGATTGATTCGGGTGCACCTTTGAATATGGGAATGTCGTTCGAGGTGGGCGGTAGTTGCGGCTATGCGTTACCACCGGCCTGGGTCCGCAATTCGGTAGAATCCTACCGGGGTATTTCCTCAGTGCCTTGTCATATTATCCTGATCGAACCCCTACGATTTTGATTTAACATTGTCGTATCACGGCGCATCCCTATCCACCGACGTACTGGTGTGTTATATGCAAACTGTACGGCAATGGTATAAACGGTGTAAGGGGACCATGGAATCCTGCTTACGCTATTTTCGATATATTATACTTTACTGAATAAACACTATTGTAATAGCGTATTATACTATGTATGTATTAGTTTAACGGATCCTTGAGAGATGGAAAAATCCCGTAACATCTCTTGAGTTACTGCACCATGACACTGATATTATTTCGTATTTTAATTTGACTAATATGAGATGATTTAGTGCTGATCCGAGTGTTTGTTGTGTTTTCTTTTATGCAATATGCTCGGGTCAGCAGATGTTGCAGTTATTGAAGATTGTTTTGCCTTGGAGATCGAAGACGGAGTTGATATATATGTATCCACTACATTTTATTTCCGCTGCATTATGTGTATGTAAGTGTATAACTCTGATTGATTAAATGTTGTAACTCGAATGTATACGTTTAAATACTTTTGAATATTTATTTGTCTATTATATGTGATCCTTCCGCTGTGAGATTCTGTGATTGTTTTCTTCTTCTCTTTCTTTTTCTTATTTTTCCCCAATAACTATCTGGGTTGGCGATTTGTTTGGGTCGACATGTGTGGTTTATTGTCGATTTAAACGGTCAAAAATCTGGGTCGTTACACAATGTTTTGACCATTTTAACGTTGTTAATATGGAGAGACCGGTTGGATTATTATCCAAAGAACCACTCTGTATTGGCATAAGCATTGCGAATCATATATGCCAAAGATAATTGAAGACGGAGTAAAGCGCAAGGGCTATGGTATAAGTCTTAGATAACAGTGCCTAAGATGGATGTATTGAATAGAGACTTCGATTCATCCTGTTCCTGGATGACTTGTATGGATGAATGTCTGACAGAGTATTTCCATAAAGGTCACGTACATTGATTTCTTCAACTGTACCAAGAGTGGAAGCGGAGAAGGAAACTTCTTTAGCTAACACGTAATGTACTGTTGTAGAAGTCAATTAGTGATTTTCGATGGATTGTATAATGTGGCATTCGAAGTGAATCTGATGTGATGATAAGGCGTAACCTAAAGCCCCATCAACGGGTAAATGACAGAAATCGGGCAGGCAGGATGGCTAAGTCGGTCGCTCCGAATTAGGGTGTGTAATCACCTGATCTAGAGTTTCATTTATTTCTAAAAATCTATTGTCGATACTGTCCCATTCGGGAAACGGTTGCTGATCCCAACTGTAACTCCTCGTTGTTCTATAACATTAAGTTTCACAAATTAAAGTATAATTAAATTTTAGAAGAGGAATTAAGGGAAATGGGTTACGGCATTGCGTTCGTCTCGAAATTCTGCTTGAGATAGAGTCCGAGTTTGCGTAAATCGGACTCCGTACGAAGGAGATATGACTCCGGAAGTTTAAGAATTTATTTAAAATTCAAACTGCTCGAAAATCGGATTCAAAATTCAAAAATAGGACCAAACCCGGGCCGGGTAGGAAAATTCCTGCCCAGGGCCCAGGTCGACCATAGGGTCGACCTGGTTGACCGAGGTCGACCATAGGATCGACCTTGTTGACCCAGGTCGACCATAGGGTCGACCTCCCCTGCCGACCTGGTCAGATCTGGCTGGCCTGGTCTGTGTTCTGGTCGAATTTCTGGGCCTGGTCTTGTCACTAGGGCTGAGTTGTCTTCTTTTGATTGGCTTCTCTTTAGAATAGATGACTTTGATTAAACCTGGCTTCATCTACGGCTCTAATTAAATTGCAACTCTATAAAAACACCCTAGGTCTCCAACTAAAATTCACACAAAAATAAGAACTTGAGCCGTCATATTGTCGAAAGAAAACTAAGGAGAGCCTCCGCTTGAAAAGAGACGAACAACGATTCAAGAAACAAAAGTCTAATCTAATTTCTACGCAATGTTTTCTACTCCAAGGGAAAGCTTTGCAAATTCAAAATAACAGAAACCAGAAAACAAGTTTCAGCGCCCGTTGTAAGTATAGTGGTTTTCTGAATATAAATAGAAATTGCGATGTGATTCGATGTAATTGAAATTGGGGTTTTGTAAAATGTTGATGTAAATTCTGTGTAATGTGTTGATTATGTCATATTTTGTATTGGGTGTTTGTTGCATAAATTGGTTGATGCGAGCCTATTGACATTTGTATATGAAAATAAATATCACTTGCAAGTTTGTAGTAAAAACTAGAATTGACATCTTTATGTTATGTCGTTAACATGGTTAGCATACATTCTTTTTAGGCCTAAGTTGAGACTCATGTAAACATGTTCCAAGATGAAACCTTTTAAGCCTACACGTCTCAAAACCTTTGTATACATTATTATGTTTATTTGTAAGTGATAATTGGGTTTATGCAAGTACCTTTTGGTTACACAAATTATACTAGTTTCATGTTGAAATAGGCTACTTGATGTAAAGTTAGTTTACACCTTTGGGTTATGTCAAAAAGTGGACATTTTTATGCTAGTTTGGTGTTTGACATTATGCCTAGTTATATGTGTATAAAACCATGTTTAAACAAGTCTAAAAGTACGCCATTTCATGTGACACCAATTTAGTTATATCCTTATTGAATGCAAGTTCACATGACCCGCAATCTATGTTAGTGAAAATGCTATGTTGCAAGTCCATGCGCTACACACTTTTATGTATTCTAGAACAATTCATGATTCTGTGCTTCCCCTTTTATGTTTACGAGTTGGGCTGAAATGTTAAGCCCAACATACGTTATAATGCTGCGTACGTACAAACGGGGGAAACAAACGTTGGGTTTAAAATAAAATACATGTATTGGCATGTTTGACACATGACAATGACTAGTGACATTTAAAGCGGTATAAATTGTTATACCCAAAAATTAGTGAATTTGGATAATTGGGCCATAAACATTTACATATAAAAATGAAAAGTGACAAATATGTAAATCTAGAAAATTCAAGCATGCTTAACCCGAGGTTGGATTGAGTTGTGATGTAAACCTGCCTGGACCCGCTCGGCTGTCTAGTAATCACAACAATACCTATCCAATGTAGGTGGTTAAGGCATTAAGCCCAATAAGGACCCGAGGTTAGACTGAGTTGTGGCGAAAGACTGCCCGGAACCGACCGGCATACAGGCAGCCACAACAACACCTGTCTAATGTGAGTGGTTGGTGCTTTAATAAGACAATTAAAGCTAAGTTAGGATTGGTAGGGTTAAGTTAATCTGAACACTTAACCAACTTAACATGTTAACAAGACATGACTTGTAGGGGCTAAGTAACTAAGAAAACACTTAGCCAATTTAACATATTAACTAGACTAGAGGGTGAGGTTAAGTAAATTCAGAACACTTACCCGTTATAACCTGATAATTAGATAAGTGAGTGAGGTTAAGTAAATTTAGAATACTTAACCATTATAACACGTTAGCTAGATAAGTGGGTAAGGTTAGGTAAATACACTTAGCTAATTTAATATGTTAGTTGGACTAGAGGGTGGGGTTAAGTAAACTTAGAACACTTAACCATCATAGTGTGATAAATTGAACAGGGTTAAGTTGAAAATATGAAGGGACAATACTTAACCATTAGAACATGTTAATTAAACAGATGTTAGGGTTAAGTTAACTAAGGGAACACTTAACCGTTATAACATGTTAGTTAAAACAGATGGGCAAGGTTAGGTTAAAAGGGACACTTAACCAATACAAGATGAATGGGTAGGGTTAAATAATAAGAAATACTTAGCCAATATGACTTGATTTGTGGTAGGGTTAAGTCAACATGAACTACTGCTAACACTTAATCAGTTTATCATGACAAATGAATGGGTTAAGATAACTTGAATTGACTAATGATACCTAACCAATCCAACGTGACGAGAAAGAGACTAAGTAGTAAACCTTAGTTAAAAAGACTAAGTTGTAAATCTTAGTTAAGAAAACGATGGTTCGGGGACTAAGTAGTAAACCTTAGTTAAAGGAACTAAGTAGTAAACCTTAGTACGACACGAGAAGGAGCGAACATCGATCTGATCTTAAAGAAGGCTCCAACGAACTGGGGAACGAAGCCCGCAGCTTCTAGGGGATGTGAGGGTACTCTTGGTATCCCTCTATGACGCTGCAGATGACCCGCCTGGGCTCACAGAGGTTAAGGTCTGCGTTAGAAGAACCAATAGTATGCCTTGGTTGAAATATGAGGCAACCTAAAGACTAGGATTGGCCAGCGTGATTCAGCGGAACAAATGGCCCTGTGATAGCTACCCATCGTCTACCTACCATCTTGAGTCAGTCGAGATACGCATGCGGAAAGGCAGAGAACTCCCAACAGACCATATACTTGCTATCTAGTTATGGGTGAGGCTGGCCAATAGGAAAGTGGGGCATAGGTGGCAGGAGTATAGTTCTCATGCTTGATTTTCTTGGATTTCCTTTCACTAGTTAAGGGAGGGGTCAGGTAGGACCATAGCCACTGGGAAAACAGACCTTAGCATCTGCATCGGTAGATATCTGAAAGCTCCCGACCGAGTTCCGTGTTTCTAAAATAGACCTACCACGGGACTCCGTTCGCACATTTCAGGACATGTGCATCTAGACAGCGATAAACGATTCGCGACACATACATGGGGAAAGTCTAGGAACATATACCACTCTAGGTAGTGTGTCCAAGGCTAGGGGCATCGTTCGACAGGTATCATAATCCCTAGTTGGACCTAGGTGGCATAAATCCTGTATCCGAGAAGTATTAGATAAGTCGCATAAACCCTAGTTGAATCTAGGAAACGCTCGATAGAAAACCCTAGATTAGATCTAGGTAATAAATAATAGATGTGCGCCTGGAGGCAACCACAATTACAGGGACTGGGATCACGTTATCATTTTATACAGATTACTACTTGGGATACTAGTTAGGTGGTGCAGAGATTAGTATGGGGTGCGATAGTAATTTCGATTCTAAACCGCTTTGCCTTAGTTTATGGTATTTTCCCATTTTTAGTTTATGCCTGTCATTTACTTTTCCTTATTCATATACTGAAGCACCACTAGACTTACCAGGCTTTATGTCTGACTCTATGTTTCTTTCGTCTTCTTTTCTTCCGTTACCCCCCCAGGTAGCAGGGAGGGAATAGCTCAGATTTGTATGGACCTGTTACTCTTTCCACGCTTGAAGACTCTTTGATGTGCTGCTTTGGACTCTCTTTTCCACCATTATGGCTGGATAATGTTTTATTGGGGAATATCATTATATATTTATGCTTCTTTATTTTGTTAAACAAGATAGATACTTTGTTGTTGGAAAACAATCTTTGTACAAGTTGTTTATAAATGAAATAAAGTTTTATTCACTTTTCCGCTGCTTTATTTATCTGTCTTGTAATTTATCTGCATCTTTTACCTATAATACTTCACAGAACTTAGTGCATTCCCTTTGTGAGTGACACTAACGGATGTGGGGTGTTACACGTGGTATCAGAGCTGAAGGTTACTGGATCAGATAAAAGATTTGAAAAATTATTTTCAAACGGTTTTAAAAGAAGCATTTTCAAAAGAAAAGTTTTGTCTTAAAAGCATATTTCCCAAAGCCATATGCACTATCTTCTTATCCTCTGTTTGAATTCTTATCCCCTTCTTTCTTAAGTCTTCGGGGCTCCTGGCTTTCTGGGAGGTAACCTCATCGCAGCATGGTTCGGTAAACTTGATAAGACTACGATACCTATCGAAGGACAATGGAGCGCCCGACTTCCATCATATGCCATAGTAGTTTCACCTGCAGCTAGTTTTCTTTCAAGCTTTGTAGGGTTTTCTATGCGGTGGTGGAAGCTTTCGAGAGACCTGTCAACATATTACACTAGTAAGAGGATGAGGAGTTTGGCTAAGGAGAACAACCCAAGGATGAGAAATTCATGGATATGGACTTGGCTCACGAGGGAGGAAGGAATTGTAAAACCTAAGACGAGAGGAAGTATCTTCACTATGGTATAATTAAGGACAAAGGGCAAGAACGAGGGACAAGATTCTTAGAAGGACAAGTATGTGCTCTCAACACCAGCATACCTGAGAGAGAGATAGTAAAAGTCTTTGTTGGAAAAGTTTAGCTTTTCTTTTGATCAACCAGTTAGTACTCTTTTGATCTTAACGCTCCACGTTTGTTCATATCTACTTCCATAGTTGAGTCTCTGCACCTTAGCACTTGTATAGTAGAAGATCCCATTAGCGTCTCAAAATCCAATTGGTAGTTCGGCCCGTTTATCTTTGGTTTATAAGGATTTGAGAATAACTATATTAAGTGTTGAGTTTAAGCGTAATGCTTATGTTTTTGGTTCCATGAGCTATGAGTTGATTCTAGGCATGGGTTGGTTGGCTGGTAATTCTAAAAAAAAGGAGTTAGACTTTTGATTTTCCTTGGAAATACCCTCGAGATTTCATGCGATCCTAAAGGATCAATTAGGCCTAGCTACCTAGAATCACTTGATACATATATCGACTGTTTGCAATCTGTTAGAATAGTCCATGAGTACGCAGATGTTCTGATTAGGTTAGGGGTTTACCCCTAAAACGCGGAATAGAATTCCGCATATATCCAGTTGACAATGAAAAACCAGCTATCCGATCAACGACAGTTTTGGAAATGGAGGTCAAGGAACTTCGCAATCGTGAAGATTAATTAGATAAGGTACAGAATAGTGAAGCCCAAGAAGATACGACTTAGGAGACTGAAGACTAGATACACGCATCATACCCTTTTTCCTAAGGGTACATCCTTGATCTCTTTTTCTAAGAATTTTATGCATACTTTCTAGCCTTAAAGGTATATCCTCTAGGACGTATCATCGATCCTTAGATAGAAGCCAATGGATGTAAATATGTATTTGAAACATGTTATGATTGATGATTGCAAATGGTTGCTCGTGGATGCATATACACACCATAGGTGCTAGAACGACCCAGTCACTTTCATATGGAATTCAAATATATGTATTTGCTTAACGGATTTAACTTGGTATGTTATCATATGGATGTTGCATATGGATGAATGACTATGCACACATGTAGTATTTACATAACTAGGGATGTTTGCATACATGATTGGACGCATGGCACTGACATAATCCGCATTAAGGAGGTCAACTGAATTAGTAGACCGCCTGATTCTGCATTAGATAAAGACATATACACACACTATGCATATGAACATGAAATCATTAGAAATATTTTTAAGGACAATGAATGCCTGTGATTGAATGGTTGAGTAGATGGGTGATTGGATGGTAGGACACATTCTTCCTAACTTGAAGATTTCGAGGACGAAATCCTTTTAAGAGGGGGAGAATGTAACACCCCATAGTTCTGTAACATTAAGTTTCAGAAATTAAAGTATAATTAAATTTTAGAAGAGGAATTAAAGGAAACGGGTTACGCCATTGTGTTCGTCTCGAAATTCTTCTTGAGATAGAGTCCGAGTTTGCGTAAATCGGACTCCGTACGAAGGAGATATGACCTCCGGAAGTTTAAGAATTTATTTAAAATTCAAACAGCTTGAAAATCGGATTCAAAATTCAAAAATAGGACCAGACCCGGGCTGGGCAGGAAAATTCCTGCCCAGGGCCCAGGTTGACCATAGGGTCGACCTGGTTGACCCAGGTCGACCATGGGGTCGACCTGGTTGACCCAGGTTGACCATAGGGTCGACCTCCCCTGTCGACCTGGTCAGGTCTGGCCTGGTCTGTGTTCTGGTCGAATTTCTGGGCCTGGTCTTGTCACTAGGGCTGAGTTGTCTTCTTTTGATTGGCTTCTCTTTAGAATGGATGGCTTTGATTATCGACGGCTCTAATTAACTTGCAACTCTATAACAACACCCTAGGTCTCCAACTAAAATTCACAAAAAAATAAGAACTTGAGCCGCCATACTATCGGAAGAAAACTAAGGAGAGCCTCCGCTTGAAAAGAGACGAACAACGATTCAAGAAACAAAAGTCTAATCTAATTTCTACGCAACATTTTCTACTCCAAGGGAAAGCTTTGCAAATTCAGAATAACAGAAATCAGAAAACAAGTTTCAGCGCCCGTTGTAAGTATAGTGGTTTTCTGAATATGAATAGAAATTGCGATGTGATTCAATGTAATTGACATTGGGGTTTAACTATTGTAAAATATTGATGTAAATTCTGTGTATTGCGTTGATTATGTCATATTTTGTACTGGGTGTTTGTGGCATAAATTGGTTGATGCGAGTCTATTGGCATTTGTATATGAAAATAAATATCACTTGCAAGTTTGTAGTAAAAACTAGAATTGACATCTTTATGTTATGTCGTTAACATGGTTAGCATATATTCTTTTTAGGCCTAAGTTGAGACTCATGAAAACATGTTCCAAGATGAAACCTTTTATGCCTACACGACTCAAAACCTTTGTATACATTATTATGTTTATTTGCAAGTGATAATTGGGTTTATGCAAGTACCTTTAGGTTACACAAATTATACTAGTTTCATGTTGAAATAGGCTACTTGATGTAAAGTTAGTTTACACCTTTGGGTTATGTCAAAAAGTGGACATTTTTATGCTAGTTTGGTGTTTGACATTATGCCTAGTTATATGTGTATAAAACCATGTTTAAACAAGTCTAAAAGTACGCCATTTCATGTGACACAAATTTAGTTATATCCTTATTGAATGCAAGTTCACATGCCCCACAATATATGTTAGTGAAAACGCTATGTTGCAAGTCCATGCGCCACACACTTTTATGTATTCTAGAACAATTCATGATTCTGTGCTTCCCCTTTTTATGTTTACGAGTTGGGCTGAAATGTTAAGCCCAACATATGTTATAATGCTGCGTACGTACAAACGAGGGAAACAAACGTTGGGTTTAAAATAAAATACATGTATTGGCATGTTTGACACATGCCAATGACTAGTGACATTTAAAGCGGTAAAAATTGTTATACCCAAAAATTAGTGAATTTGGATAATTGGGCCATAAACATTTACATATAAAAATGAAAAGTGACAAATATGTAAATCTAGAAAATACAAGCATGCTTAACCCGAGGTTGGATTAAGTTGTGATGTAAACCTGCCCGGACCCGCCCGACTGTCTAGTAATCACAACAATATCTATCCAATGTGGGTGGTTAAGGCATTGAGCCCAATAAGGACCCGAGGTTAGACTGAGTTGTGGCGTAAGACTGCCCGGAACCGACCAGCATACAGGCAGCCACAACAATACTTGTCTAGTGTAAGTGGTTGGTGCTTTAATAAGACAATTAAAGCTAAGTTAGGATTGGTAGGGTTAAGTTAATCTGAACACTTAACCAACTTAACATGTTAACAAGACAAGACTTGTAGGGGCTAAGTAACTAAGAAAACACTTAGCCAATTTAACATATTAACTAGACTAAAGGGTGAGGTTAAGTAAATTCAGGACACTTACCCGTTATAACCTGATAATTAGATAAATGGTGAGGTTAAGTAAATTTAGAATACTTAACCATTATAACACGTTAGCTAGATAAGTGGGTAAGGTTAGGTAAATACACTTAGCTAACTTAATATGTTAGCTAGACTAGAGGGTGGGGTTAAGTAAACTTAGAACACTTAACCATCATAGTGTGATAAATTGAACAGGGTTAAGTTGAAAATATGAAGGGACAATACTTAACCATTAGAACATGTTAATTAAACAGATGTTAAGGTTAAGTTAGCTAAGGGAACACTTAACCGTTATAACATGTTAGTTAAAACCGATGGGCAAGGTTAGGTTAAAAGGGACACTTAACCAATACAAGGTGAATGGGTAGGGTTAAGTAATAAGAAATACTTAGCCAATATGACTTGACTTATGGTAGGGTTAAGTCAACATGAACTACTGATAACACTTAATCAGTTTATCATGACAAATGAATGGGTTAAGATAACTTGAATTGACTAATGATACCTAACCAATCCAACTTGATGAGGCAGAGACTAAGTAGTAAACCTTAGTTAAAAAGACTAAGTTGTAAAACTTAGTTAAGAAAACGACGGTTCGGGGACTAAGTAGTAAACCTTAGTTAAAGGAACTAAGTAGTAAACCTTAGTACAACATGAGAAGGAGCGAACGTCCATCTGATCTTAAAGAAGGCTCCAACGAACAAGGGAACGAAGCCCGCGGCTTCGAGGGGACGTGAGGGTACTCTTGGTATCCCTCTGTGAGGCTGCAGATGATCCGCCTGGGCTCACAGAGGTTAAGGTCTGCGTTAGAAGAACCAAGGGTATGCCTTGGTTGCATTATGAGGCAACCTAAAGACTAGGATGGACCAACGTGATTCGACGGGACAAATGGCCCTGTGATAGCGACCCGTCATCTACCTACCATCTTGTGTCAGTCGAGATACGCATGCGGAAAGGCAGAGAACTCCCAACAGACCATATACTTGCTATCTAGTTATGGGTGAGGCTGGCTAATAGGAAAGTGGGGGCATATGTGGCAGGAGTATAGTTCTCGTGCTTGATTTTCTTGGATTTCCTTTCATTAGTTGAGGGAGGGGTCAGGTGGGACCATAGCCATTGGAAAAATAGACCTTAGCATATGCATCGGTAGATATCTGAAAGCTCCCGCCCGAGTTCCGTGTTTCTAGAATAGCCCTACAACAGGACTCGGGTCGCACATTTCAGGACATGTGCATCTAGACAGCGATAAACGATTCGCGACACATACGTGGGGAAAGTCTAGGAACATATACCACTCTAGGTAGTGTGTCCTAGGCAATGGGCATTGTTCAACAGGTAGCATAATCCCTAGTTGGACCTAGGTGGCATAAATCCTGAATTCGAGAAGTATTAGATAAGTCGCATAAACCCTAGTTGAATCTAGGAAACGCTCGATAGAAAACCCTAGATTAGATCTAGGTAATAAATAATAGATGTGCGCCTGGAGGCAACCACAATTACAGGGACTAGGATCACGTTATCATTTTATACAGATTACTACTTGGGATACCAGTTAGGTGGTGCAGAGATTAGTATGGGGTGCGATAGTAATTTCAATTCTAAACCGCTTTGCCTTAGTTTATGGTATTTTCTCATTTTCAGTTTATGCCTATCATTTTCAGTATATGCCTATCAGTTTATGCCTTAGTTTATGGTATATTCCTCTCTAGAGGTACACTAGCGAAAGGTGGTTCTATAACTTGTCATAATTGGAAATCCATTACCCAATATGTGCTTGCGGTTTTGATTATACTATATATGTAGAACGTGATATGAAAGCGTTTCTGCTAGATGATTATTATATTGTGGTTGATAAACATTATTATAATATCAAAAGGTTTTTGATATAAAGATATTTTGGATTCTCATAAGGGAAAAACCCGTTCCGTTATGCGGCGTGGTCTTATGAGATATCGTTTACTTGTTCAAACTGTTTTAAACTGTTTTACTCATACCAGTCCCATGAATGACCCGGGATTTATTTTGTTTTGTTTTCCCTAAACTCTTGGGTGCCCAATTTTGTACAGGCAGTCAAGTAGTCGGGATTTACAGATACTTGAAGAGCTGGAGCAAGAGGCTTTAGAATCATACAGCTATAGTTATTTCCGCTATGTTGTAAGTGTTGTACTCTGATAATGTTATTGTATACATATAATGATTTTATTTCAAGGATATATTATCTATTATATGTTGTTCGTTCCACTGTGAGATTCGTGTTACTCTGATGTTATGTTCTTCTTCTTCTTCTATTCTAAGTTTCTATCTTATCTTTCCACACTCTCTGTTTTTCTTTCTATTAATTTGCTGATTTTCAGTTTAATTTGGGGTTGGACTTGTGTTTTTGGTCAGCTCAAATTGGACCGGATTTTCGGGTCATTACAATTGGTATCAGAGCATAGGGTTAAGTGAATTACCTTGGCTCTGTGGCGTGACTCAGTAGAGATGGGATTAGTAATACCCTAGATTGAGTTGGAGTGTATATATACGAGTGAACGTATTTGTTATTGATATAAAAATCATTTTATATTATGGAGATTTATTGGTTGAGTCGTTTATGAGATCTGGTCAATAAGTTTGATCCACTGTATCGGTAGGGATTTTGTGAACACTTGAATACAATGAACCGTCATGGTATGTTTTGAAAAGTGGGTAAATGAATTAATTTTACCCAAATTATATTTTGATATAAAGGATTTATATTGGTCATAATTATAATCGAGTAAGATTATAAATTAAATGGTTATGTAAATAATCGATCAGAATTCATATAAGTGAAATTTATGAAATCGAAATGAATTAAATCTGAATTTGAACCAGAAATTGAATTAAAATTCTGGAAATTTGGATAAATGTTTGTAAAGGGATTTGGATTAAGAATAAGGAAAATTTAAGATCCTAGGAGATTTTAAATTGTTTTACAAGCAATGTGAGTTATATTTTGAAATGAATTTCAAAGTGGAAATGTTTAGAAATGGTTTTATAGTATTGAACTCACTTCGATCACTGGAAAATAGATTCTGATGATGACAGCTGCATCATCCGTATTCATTTTCGAATTGTAAGTGACGAATTACTACCAGAGATACTGTTTTGAATTTGTTTTGTGAAAGACAAGTTGTGTTGAATTTCAAAATGGGATTTATAATATAGATTTGAATAGAGAATTTGAATAAAGAGAATTCAAATAGAATTGAATATAGAAATTCAAATGGAGCTTGAATATATGAAATTAAATGGAATTGAAATAGAGTTTGAATATAGAAATTCAAATGGAATTTGAATACAGAATTCAAATGGAATTCAAATATAGGATTTGAATATATAGAATTTAAATATAGAATTCAAATGGAATTTAAACTATAGAATTTGATATATAGAATTTGAATAATAGAATTTGATATATAGATTTGAATAATAGAACTGATATAAAATTTGAATAGAAATTGAATAGAATTAACTAAGTCGAAGAGGAATTAGTTAATCGAGTTTTGAATTTGAAGATGAACTTTGAAAGGTGAATTGGATTTGTAAATGGATATTCGAAATCGAATATAGAACTTAAATTTGAAATTTGGATTCAAATTAGTTAATAAGCAAGTTAAAATATATTTGAACATTATAAAAGTGAAATAGACTAAAGAGTTAATTAATAAATTAATTAACGAATTGCGTTAAAACGATCAGGTATAGTTAAAATAGATTGGGCAGGTATAAATATACATGAGATAGGTATGGATAATGTATGAAGGTACATAAATAGAATGCTCGATGAAAAGGTATGTATTTAATTCATATATGAGATTTTATGCGCCGTATCAGCTAGCTGCCTGGCTTTTTCTTTTTCTTTTGGATTAGTGAGGGCCATGGGAGGCTATTTGAAATATCCTGATGCTCCTGGTACAAAGGAGGTTATGGAAAATTTTTCCGGGAATTTAAGGACTTAGAATATTTTTAAGATAATTTGATAGTTAGAAATCAACGTATCGATATATATATATATATATATATATATATATATAGAAGTCGATAAGGAAACGAACTTAGAAATAGAATAGTAAAATCAAAAAGGAAGACTAAGAATAAAATCTAGTAAGAATAGAAAGAGGAAGCGTATACGTGTTTAAAAGTGAATAAGTAGTTGTATGGTGTTGATTATTCAAGTAAGTAGTCATATCTGTTTTGACGTTATAAATGTTATTCAGTCAAGGTCTGAGAGGTAGTTATACCCCAACTTGATTGATTTCATTATTAACAAATAAATAGTAAGATTTCAGGCTAGAAGATCAATGTTAAATAAGAGTTAGTTGAATATAGTATTTGGGTTGTCGTAACGATGTTTTACACAACATCTGTTTTAACCCAAATAAGTGTAAGCTTGGAAATGTAATAAAGAATATTTCCTAAGTATAGAAATAATCGAGATCGGAAAAGAGATAAGTAATTGGAATATTTTCCAATTATAAATAGCATATATTTTCTGAAGTTTAGAAAATAAAGGAAGGCGATATCCGGAAATGTTTTCCAAATAACATAAAAGGCCAATATGGTTATTGAAAATATTTGGTTAACAAATATTGATAAAGAAATAGAGAAGTGATTTAACTAATGGAATATTAATTAAGGGCTCAGTGACATGTTCAAAAGGAAAATTTGATTTTTGAAAAAAGTAAAATGTTTAAAAAGCCTCACAGGGAAAGAATGTTTGAATTAAAAACAAATTTAACAGAAATTTGTGAAAGCAAAATTGAATTAAAGTAAAGCCAGTAAAGTGGTAACTGAAATTGAATTAGAATGATATCAAGACAAATTGGATTGTGAGATTCAAATTTGAAGTGTAATGGAATAATCAAGTTAAGAGTTGGGAATCGTGAAGAAACTCGAGTTGAAATGATATTTTTCTTGGAAAAAAGCGAATGGTTGTGTTGTAGATAAAAGCAGATTGGAATTTGATTGGGATGACCCTTGTATCCGCTGAATTGACAGCAGGTGAAAGTGATAGAGTTGACATGCCCGACAAAAAGGTACAAGTTTATATTCGATATAAGCATGAGATTTATGAGCCGAATTGGCAAGCTGCTTGGCTGTTTGGTTTTCTTTTGGGTTGGAGATAGCCCAGAGAGGTGAGTAGGAGTTTGAATTATTGACCAGTACAAAGGAGGTGCTGGCAAAAAAATTCGAAAAGTTAAAGTGTTAGAAAATTTTCAGGATTTTTGAAAATTTTCGTTAGTCAGAACGAATTAATAATTTAATCGTAATTAAATTGGTTCAGTTGAATCTGAAGTTGAGAAGGTGAACAAATATGTTCTAACCAATAGGTAGGGTCGTTCTCTACCTTAGAAATTTCGAGGACGAAATTATTTTAAGTGGGGAAGATTGTAATGACCTGCATTGGCAGAGGTATTATAATTAATTTATTTAATTATATAAATAGTGATATAGTGAATTAAATGGTCGTGGAATTAAATAATGATGAATATTTAATTAAAATAATAAATTAAATAATATATTTAATTCTGAAATAATCCGAATTGGCTGAAATGGCGATATGGTGTGAACTGGATCATCTGTGATATTTAATTTAGTTTAGAATTGAATTAGAATGACGAATATATTATATAGACGATAGTTTGAACATAGAATTATAATATAATTAAAATCGAGCTTGAAATGGCGCGGCAGTTCGCTATTTGGTGATTTGAACTTCAACTGAATATACAAGGTTCGTTTTAAATTGGATTTCTGTGAAACAAGAAACGTTAGGAGCTGGTGGAGTATATCTTTCTAGTGGAAGAGAAAAATCGGGATTTCGTCGTGTAGATTGTGATTTATGTCCAAATCAAATTTCAGAAAAAGTCGCTATGAAATTCCTTTATAATTTGCGACGCTTTATATACGTTATAAATGGATTTTCAGTATAAACTGAATATCGAGATAATCTGGAATCTGAAATATCAAACTGTAAATTCTGATATGATATTCTGGAGCTGTACGATATCATATGTGAATATATACGATAATATTAATTTATTAATATTTAATTTAATTGTTTTTAAATGTATTTATATATTTAAAATGGTTATTTAGAGCTTTAAAAATAGCCAGTTTTGTAAACGACCTCAGAATTCAACGAAAACTAATTTTGTTGGATCCGCAATGTCAAATTATTGTTAGATTCCAAGTTTGGTGATTTTAGAGTCACTGTGTGACCGTACGGATTTTTAGAGTGAGGAACAGTCAGTATTTCGACAGTCAAAAATACGCTGTGTGAGCATACGGAGTTGGAATTCGACGAAACCAGTTTCGTTGGGACCGTAATGTCAAACTCCAGTGGCATGTCAATTTTCTTGATTTTAGGAGATCGTATGTGGTCGCAGTGATTTTTAAAGACGAGATACAAGCATATAATCGATAAATAAAATATAAAAATCCAATAAAAAAATATCCCACCATTTTCTATGTTCATGAACAAGGCCACGCCTTACCATTTCTCAGCCACCAGTGTTACCAAACCCCAAACGCAAGTATATAAGAAAGAGGCCGCCACTGTTTATCGTTTTACAGTAAACATATGTATTTTCAAAAATCAAAATCAAATGAGAAACAAATCTATAAATCATAATACTTGTATGTATGAGATCCTTGAGTCCTAAACTTCGATTCTATGCAATTTTTGCAATGTGCGATTCATTTTCCTGAAACACGTTGGTTTCCAGCGAACTCTAGTGCTTCGATTATTGGAGAATTGAAGCATTGATGCAAGGATTGGACGTTGTTTTTGAGTTGTTGAGATCGAGTAGCACTTATATGCTCCTTGTTGTTGAATTCGGTGCCAAGACTTTTCGCATGGATCACTGTACGAAGCTGAAACCGGTCGATGTCGGATCCTAGCGGGGTGGTGCGAGTTCAGCACAAATGGTATGGGGAGATGTGGTTTTGGAAGAGAGTGTAGCTGGTGGTTTTTGTTTAAATTCTTGTGAAAGAATGGAAGAGCATTGGAAGGTTGTAATTCGGCTATGGCACTGTGATGAGGAGCAGGAGTTCGAAGGTTACAGGTTAGGGGAGAAAGTGCTGACGTTGGTTGGGTTGAATGGTAGTGGGCTGATGTTAAAAAGGTGAAGGCCCAATTAGATTTAATCCAAGTTTAAATTGATTTAAAACATGTATATTAACTTCTAAGTATCATAACTTTACCATATGTGGACGAAATTCAGCGAAACTGGTCACGTTGGGATCGTATGGAAGAGGGCTACCCAATGGAACTTACGGGGAGTGGATTGGGGCTTGTATGAATTTATGGCAAATAAATTGTTTGATTCAAATCAAACAAATAGTTTATCGTTCTTTAACGATGAACTGCCAATGTGAGTAAATCTCACTAACTCTGAACAGTTTATAATTTCATGTTGTATTTTTAGAACTGTTAAATATTAGTTGATTGACTGTGTGTTGACTGTTTGATTGAATTGCTAGTCAGTTAGTTGAATTTCGAATATTGATTTTGTTTAACATAATATATCATATGGAGCTGAAAGTGATGTTATCTATATTCTTTAGCATCTATGATGCAGGAAAACAGGTTGGAGGAATCCAACTGGATTCCTTAACATTTATTTTACTGTGATTCATATATTGTGATATATTATGTGGTATATAATCTGTTGTTGATTATGTGTGTTTGGACGATATTTATCGTTGTTATATGGTATGTTAAATACCATAAGGAATAGTGGATGTGGGAAAGGGGATTTTCAAAGTGTGTTTTGAAAATGAATTATTTATATAAAATCGATGGATTTTATATAGAAAAGGAAAAGGATTTTTATAAATGAAAATATTTATAAAATCAAAGGATAAGTTAGAATAAAAGGAAATATTATTGGTTTGAATAAATAGAAAAGATAAAAGAAATATTTATTTGTTAAATAAATAGAATTGAAAAGGGAATAGTTATTGGTTAAGTAAACAAATAGAAAAGGAGTTAATTCATAGGAGTTAATCGAATAGAGTATGAGTTAGAGTTAACCAGTTAGAGTTAATCAATTAGGGTTGATCAGTTAGAGTTGATCAGTTAGAGTTATCAGTTAGAGTTAACCAGTTAAAGTAGAGTTAACCAATAGGGTAATTAAATAGAGTTAATCGAATTAGAATAAATCGATTAGAGTTAGTCGAATAAGGAGTTAATCGATGTTAGTTTAATCGAGTTAAAAGGAGTTAATCGATGTTAGTTTAATCGAAACGAGTTAATCGATGTTAGTTTAATCGAAAGGAGTTAATCGATGTTAGTTTAATCGAAAGGAGTTAATCGATGTTAGTTTAATCGAGTTAAAAGGAGTTAATCGATGTTAGTTTAATCGATTAGAGTTAAAGAAAATGAGTTAATCGAATATAGTTTATTCGAATAGAAAGTAAAAGGAGTTATCGAATATAGTTTATTCGAAAGGAGTTAAGTGAAACGAGTAAATAAATAGCGTTAGTCCGATAGAGTTAATCCAATAGCGTTAGTCCAATAGAGTTAATTGATAAGGGTCAATCGAATAGAGTAAATTGAATAGAGTTATCGAATATACCTTATTCGAAGGAAAGAATTATCGAATAGAGATGGTTCGAAAGAGAGTTACGTGAGGTAGTTTGTTAAAGAATTAAAAGGGTGAACTTTGTCTATTTCAAGGTTAGAAACGTTGTTCAGTTAAGGTCTGAGAGGTAATTATACCCCAACTTGATTGACTTCATTTTTAACTAAGGAACGGTTAAGGTTCGATAGTGAAGGTGGGTTAAAGGAATTTGGTTAATAAGCATACTGGTTTGAGTTGGCATCGCGATGGTTTGTTTAAACATCTGTCTAAGCCCAATGAAGGAGTTTTGGAAATGTTTTCCAAATAAGAACCAGAAATGTTTTCTGATATAGAAAACAAGAAATGGAAATGTTTTCCAATGGTAATAACATATATTTTCTAAATTTAGAAAATAAGAAATGTTGAATATAGGGAAACAGGAAATGAAAAATGAACTAAGGAGATAATTTTTAAGTGATGTTTGGTCGATATAATTTCCCTTTGGAAATGATATCGTTGTTTGCACATGTGTTTTCTTTGATAGTTAACTCATAGACTATCAATGTTTTGACCATTTTAACGTTGTTAATATGGAGAGACCGGTTGGATTATTATCTAAAGAACCACTCTGTATTGGCATAAGCATTGCGAATCATATATGCCAAAGATAATTGAAGACGGACTAAAGCGCAAGGGCTATTGTATAAGTCTTAGATAACAGTGCCTAAGATGGATGTATTGAATAGTGCCTTCGGTTCATTCTGTTCCTGGATGACTTGTATGGATGAATGTCTGACAGAGTATTTCCAGAAAGGTCACGTACATTGATTTCTTCAACCATACCAAGAGTGGAAGCGGAGAAGGAAACTTCTTTAGCTAACACGTAATGTACTGTTGTAGACGTCAATTAGTGATTTTCGATGGATCTGACAATGTGGCATTCGAAGTGAATCTGATGTGATGATAAGGCGTAACCTCAAGCCTCATCAATTGGTAAATGACAGAAATCGGGCAGGCAGCATGGCAAAGTCGGTCACTCCGAAGTAGGGTGTGTAATCACCTGATCTAGAGTTTCATTTATTTCTAAAAATCTATTGTTGATACTGTCCCATTCGGGAAACGGTTGCTGACCCCAACCGTTGGTGATATACATTCAATTCACTCAAGCGAAATGAGTGGTCGGTCATGTGTGGCCGGGTTGCAAGATGTTCTTGTTGAACCCAGTATATTCCTCTCTAGAGGTACACTAGCGAAAGGTGGTTCCATACCTTGTCATAGTTGGAAATCCATTACCTAATACGTGCTTGCGGTTTTGATTATACTATATATGTAGAACGTGAGATGAAAGCATTTCTGCTAGATGATTATTATATTGTGGTTGATAGACATTATTATAATATCAAAAGGTTTTTGATATAAAGATAATTTGGATTCTCATAAGGGAAAAACCCGTTCCGCTATGCGGCGTGGTCTTATGAGATATCGTTTACTTGTTCAAACCGTTTTAAACTGTTTTACTCATACCAGTCCCCATGACTGACCTGGAGTTTATTTTGTTTTGTTTTCCCTAAACTCTTGGGTGCCCAATTTTGTACGGGCAGTCAAGTAGTCGGGATTTACAGATATTTGAAGAGCTGGAGCAGGAGGCTTCAGAATCATATAGCTATAGTTATTTCCGCTGTGTTGTAAGTGTTGTACTCTGATAATGTTATTTTATTCATATAATGATTTTATTTCAAGGATATATTATCTATTATATGTTGTTCGTTCCGCTGTGAGATTTGTGTTACTCTGATGTTGTGTTCTTCTTCTTCTTCTTCTTCTATTCTAAGTTTCTATCTTATGTTTCCTCACCTTCTATTTTCTTTCTATTAATTTCCTGATTTTCATTTTAATTTGGGGTTGGACTTGTGTTTTTGGTCAGCTCAAATTGGACTGGATTTTCGGGTCATTACAGCAACAAACAAGGTGTAACAACCCGAAAATCTGGGCCAGTTTAAATTTTTTATTTTGGCAAATTTAGCGAATTTTGAACATTTAAAATGAATTATTTTAAATAATATCGACGTGAAATTTATTTTGAATAGAAATAGAACATATATATTATATACGTCGTCGTTAGAATATAAATAATTATGTATAATTATAATAGGAATTGAAAATGGCGCGGTAGTTCGATAATTCGATTTCAAACTTCAATTTAATGTACCGGGTGCAAAACAATCCGGATTTTAGTGAAACCAAAATCATTAGGATCTAATTGAGAATATCTTTCTAATGAATCCGAAAAATTGAAATTTCATAGCGGGAATCAAAAGATATGTCCAGTTGAAAATTCTGAATAGTCGCTATGGAATTCAGGCCCTTAAAAATGGAAATTTTGCAAACGACCTCGGATTTCGACGAAACCACTTTTGTTGGGTCCGTGATGTCAAATTATTTCTAGATTTCAAATTTCATAATTTTTCGAATCAATATGTGAGCGGGGAAAAGGAAAACGCGTTTGACCTGTTTCAGTTGATTTTAATCGACTGGAAAATGGCCATTTTTCCAACGGTCTCGGAATTCGACGAAACTAGTTTTGTTAGGACCGTATCGTCAACACGAAGCTAGAAAATATTTTTCGAGAATTTTTAGAGTTAGTATGTGGCCCCGGTAAATTGAAATGCGCATTCAAATTCAATATATAGAGTTATATGTTGATTTTAACATAAACTGATCAAAACGATCTGCGGTACATATATGTGTTCGGAATAGGGGTAAAAAGCTACAGACGACAGGCGGTGGGCCTCGTTTAGAGGTCGTTTGAAAAAGTCAACTTTTGAAAATAAATTAATAAAAAAAATAACTCTCCCCTTCCCCTTAAAACCCGTTGGCCCCCCTCATTCTCTTCCACTCATATCTCGATTAAGGAAAAAAAACCCACGCCCGATTCCCTCTCGTCAGCGCTCGTACCCCCCCCCCCCGACCTCCGCCCTTGGGGCCGCACCACCGCGGAAATCCCCCTCCTCTCAGCCAATGCTCCCTCTCCCCTTCTGAATCCGCGAGACCGCCGCCCCCCCCCCCCCCTGATGCTGACCTGCCGCCCGACGCCCTGAGTTCGCCTCCGCCCTCTGATGATCTCCAGCGCCGCCTAGCAGCGCCCTCCTCCCTCCGCTGCCCAGCAGCGCAGCCTCGCGCGAGCTCCTCCCTCCGTTCGAATGAAGACGACGGTGATTACAGTGAGCCCTTGTTTATTTATTCTTATGCTATTAGGTTAGTTTAAATCTGATTTTTATGGGTTTGTGTGTATATATATATATATATATATATATATATATATATATATATATATATATATATATAATGTTCAAATTAGAAAGGACATGATTTTTAATAGGAAATATCATATTTCTAAAAAAAGGGAAGATTAGATTTTTAATAAGGTAAAGATACGATCCTTGGTTATGTAAAAATTCGATCTTTGTATGAGGAGAAAAGTTTAAAATATAATTTTTATAATATAGAAAAGTTAAAAATATAATTTTTATCGCATGTAAAGGTTGAAAATATAATTTTCATATTATATAGATAGTAAAATTGTGATCTTTATATGGTAGGATATAAAAAGACGATATTTTTATGTAGTGAAAGACGACTTTTTTTAAAGTAGGAAAAGGCAAAATATTTATTTTTGAAAAGGCGAAATATTTATTTTTGAAAAGGCGAAATCTTTATAATCAAAAGGTTAAATCTTTATAATAGAAAAGGCGAAATTTTTATATAGAGAGTAACGATGTAAAAATAGAATTTTTATCTATAAAGTAGCAGTATAAAAATATGATTTTTATATACATAGCAACAATATAAAAATATGATTTTTATATATGTAGTGGCTACGGGCAACGAAAGTGACAAAAGGCGAGAACGACGAAGATTTCTACATAAGAAGAGTCGTGGTATTGGTTTAGCTATCAGTGAGAACTTCTCACTCTAAATTTCTTTTTTTACTTATATATATATATATATATATATATATATACTAGAATGCAGACGGTGCTTAGCAGCACCCGACACCCGTCATCCACAGACCATGGATGGCTTGGTTGTTTGATTGATGTGTTGGGAAAATTGTTTGTGATGTTGATGTGAAATCGATAATAAATGTAAATAGTTGAAATAAATTAATTATCATTAAAAATATAATTTTTAACGTGAATGTGAATAAATGAATATTTATAAACAAATCGGTCGATTTGTTTATATACACTAATTTGACTGATATTGATCAGGACGATAAATTTTACACATCGCCCAACTGCACAAATAAAAATCTGTGTTTGTTGATTTGAAACCCCACACGGGTGTTGGGATGAAATTTGGCGTACACTAATCCCAATTATTTAATTGTATGTCGATCGATTGGTCGACAGACTGTGTAAGCATTGATTATTTATATTCGATTCTTATGCAGTTGTGTGGTGCACCTTGGATGATGGTTGATTGTTTATCGTTGCTATTATATACATGTGTTATATGGAATCCATATAATTAACATTATATGGTGATTGATTTGGCCTCATTCCAATCGGGAAAATAATGAATATTATAAAAGAAAATTCATGTGTTGAATATAAAAATAGTCATGTGTCGACGATGTTCATGTGTTGAAACTATTCATGTGTTGAGTAAAATATTTTAACAATAAAATTTACATCTTTATCATATTTAAGATTAGAATCTACTTTACAGTGGAATCTGATTAAAAATCAAACGATAGATACCATAATTTTATAAAATATATTACATAACAAAAATAGTCGTGTGTTGAAAGAAATATAGATTCATGTGTTGAATAGAAGAAAGATAGATTCATGTGTTGAATAGAATAAATATTCATTTGTTGAATAGAATAACGAATTTATTGAAATATATATGAAACCGTGTTGATTAGAGTTGCGCCATTTTGACATGAACGATAGTTATATCGATTGCATTCGTTTTTATAATGAATATAGAAAAGGTAGTGATTTCAAATTATAACGTTTCGAAAATATTATCATTTATATAGTAATGATATGAAATATCCAATTTTGATTTGAAATTGAATATAGAGTTGAAATGGTTTTGAAAACGAATTTAAAACGATTTATAAAATACGTTTTAAAATGAAATCGACGAAATATATAATATATATATATATATATATTATATATATATATATAATGGCCTGAATAGAACGCGCCGCGCCGTGACAATTCGTGATTTTCGACCATTGACTTCGAATTGACATTGCGGGAGATCCGACCGTCGGATTCTCCTAAAACCGGAACTATTGGGTTCGTATCGAAAAGAGATTTCCAATGAATATTAGAAATTTGAAATCTAATGGTTGGATTTGGAATTATGTCCAAATCAAATTTGGAAAAGGTCGCTGTAAGTGCAGTTCGATGGCCGTTGATGGAAATCGACTGTACGGGCCTTGATAAAATTATTAAAAATATCTATAATTTGTGTAACATCATAAGAAATGATTTGGGAAAAATTTGGCTGAAAAATTCCATATTTGAAAAGATAAAAATAGATTTTTATTGAAATGAACTAGTTTTGAACTAGAATTAAAATCAATTTATTTTTGAAATAAATAAATTGAATTTGAAAGTGATTTTAAAAATAATCAATATTCCCAATACGTGGATTGGACTGGAGTTGAATCGAAATTATCTTCGGAATATTTCGATGTTGGATTTCGTGACTATACAGATATTGTTATGGGAATTTGAAAGATATATTTTATATCGTTATTTCCAATACGATATTTGTTGGTTTCAGAATTTGATATTGAATATAAGCCGGTATATTTTCTATTCAGAGCCTTGCATTTAATATCAAATGTGATTTGGGTTTATCGTGAATCGTGTTTTAGATGACATTGGTTCTTTAACCAGTTAAAGGCAAGATGTTGATTTTTGAAAGGATTAAAACTAAGTGGAATTTTAATGAATCTTTAATTAGATTAAAATGTGAATTGATAATTTAAATTATCAAATCTGAAAAGTGATCGAGAGTGGAGTATCACCAGTTTTGCTCCAAAGCGATAGTTAAATCTTTAATTAGATTTGAATGTGAAATGGTAATTAATTTTACCGATAACACCGTGGTGTTAGGTATGGAGTATTACCAGTTTTGCTCCAGGGGATGAATAGGTTGGGATCGGGAAATGAAATAAATAATTACTTCGGTGTGGTTCGCTAATCCCGACTAGTTTGAAATGATATCCAAAGGAAGATTAAAGAATAAATTTAAAAGAATTTATATTGGATAAAATTAATGGGAACCTTTCCTAAAGAATGTGATTTTGTGAATAAAAGAATATTCTGAATTGGAATGAGGCGTTCGTTGTGTTTGTGTAACATTTGTTTATTATATACGTGGGTTATTCCGAAAGGCCGGGTTATACCCATTTTGAATAACCGATTCAACGAGATGTCGAAGATGAAGACGGTGGTTGAAGACCGGAAGTCTTCACATCGTTTGGGTGATTACTGATGATCTCGATTGGGCTGTACACCCAAGATGAGGGAAACAGTTGGTGATCGTCTAGACGTACTTGGAGATGGATGGATATGCGAGGAATGTGCCTCTGGTTTCGTTCAGACCCAGAACGAACTTGTAAATGGATTGTGTGTCTGACATTGGATTTTATGCTGTGTTGATTGATCTCTATTAAATATACATCTGTTTGGCGGCGGAGAATTTATTCTCTTGCTTAACGCCCTTCTCTGAGACGTACGAGCTCATAGGTTGTATATCGATGGACATTAGTTGCATGGAGTGAATTGTCAATGTGGCACGCGTAAGTGGCAATTGATCAAGGCTTCTGTTGAAAAGAAAAGTCTTGTGGTTGATGATCAAAGCACGGCCTGTGTGGCGTAGCTTTGTGTATAGCGTGAATTCGCGAGCCTCACACCTCGGTATGAGTCAAAAACGGGATAGTGACTGCAAGGAGAGCACGACGTTTCTTTCTGGCTAGGGTGGTGTCTGTGACCTACCAGCCCTGACATTTATATACTTTTCACCTGTGTGGTTGTTGGATACGAGGCGCCTCGGATATAGGTCTGTAAGGACCGGGAAACGTGTGTTCAGGAATAATTAATCCTCAAAAGTAAGAGAGGACCGGCCCTGAAGATCCAAGGATCAGAGTGGGGTCCTGGGACATTTGCTAGAGTGTCTCGAACGTGGAGAGGAGCTTGCCCCTTGCCTCGACTCATGACGGAAATCCAATTTCCAATACGTGGTATTGCGGTTTTAATTGTAGAACTAGTATGGCGACATGATAGATGGTACCTATGCCGCCTATGATTGATATTTATGATTTGAAATTGTTTTGACACTATACACCTATGATAGTATCAAATGATTTGTTTTAAACGTATCAAGCATTATTTGGCTACTATAAGGGAAAACCCTATCCTTCGGCTTGCGTTGCATTGTGTGATGGGACCTGGGTCTTATAATAGCTTCATTTTTCCAAAGAGCCACTGTTTTGTTATATGCACTAGTATTCTTGGGAGGAAATCCGTTCCGTGTTATACGGCGTGGTCCCTTGAATTATTATCCTTTAAAGTAAAGTTTTAAATAACTGTTTAGTTCTCACACCAGTCACATGACCGATCTGGAGTTTATTGTTTTAACCTAAACTCTGGGTGCCCCTATTTTCGACACGGACAGCTAGTAGTTTTGGTTTTGCATATTTATATTCACAGGATCCTGAATTACAGCTGGAACGATGCTCGGAAAGCTCTGTATCCGTGTATCACTTTCAGTTGTGTTTTGTATATTTTTCCGCTGCTATGTAATTTATTGTAATCTCTGATATTTGTCGAATGTATTTTATTCATTTATACTCTGTATATTCTTGTATCTGATGGAATTGTTGTAATAACAATGAAATGTTCTCCCGTCTGCGTTCTAATTTGTCTTGTCCTCAACACCATCCGTGCTTTCCTTCACGGGGAAGTTCGGGTCATGTCAGTTTGGTATCAGAGCTTTGGTTTACAGAGCTCGAGAACAAGACACATTAGAACCATATGAAAGAATTCATCAGATATTGGATCAGTAATATCCGATAAGAATGACTCGTTAGAGATAGGATCAGTAGTATCCTAGAACGAGTGTGAAGAGTATATCTTTCAAATGAAAACAATTTTGTTTTGAAAACTTTAAATCGCTTTATACGTATTTAAATATTTATTTATTTTGAATATGGACAATCGAGTATATAAAGATTTCGCGTATACGCGTCATGAACGTATATTCGAAGTTTTAATATACTGGATAGATATAGAATCACACTCTAGTCGCCCGGAGATGATGTTGATAATGACCATGGAATCATCAATATTTATGTTCGTGTTTCGAAGGTGTGGTTTCTATATACTTCCATCAGACTGGTGTGAGAACCAAAATATAGCTAGAATTCATTGTTGTGATATGGCATCAAAAACAAGATTTTCTGTATATATATCAAATTATGAACATGAAACGTTAATCCACTAATTGATTGATGTTTGTGTTGTTTGTTTATTTGTTTAATAATTTTGAACCATTACGCCTAATTGTATCAAATGTTGAATTGTATTGAAAATTGGTCGCATTTGCTTGCATATACAAGTACTTACATTGAACAGGTCATAGCAAGGAGGCTAGAGCAGAGAATAAAATTTGTTTGCCCGACAAATAGGTACATGTTTACCATAATTTACTATTTTGTTTGGGTGATGATGTTTTTAAGAGCTGATTGGCTAGCCGCTTGGCTTTTTCTTTTTCTTTTTGAGATCAGAAGGCCTATATGGCGATTTCGGGATTTTCCCGATGCTCCCGGTGCAGGGGAGGTTATGGCGAAATTTTTCGAAAATTTAGGGTGTTAGCTAAATTTTTGAAAAATTTGAAAAGTTATTAGAAACTGAAAAGTTGAAGAACTTAAGCCGTAATCAAAATAATGGAAGTTGAGTTGATTTGTTAAACAACTTTCGGCTTCGTTCCTTTCAAGCTTCCATTGTTATGTTCCTTTTCGGCCTTTGATTTAGAGAAGATTAGAATATCATCAATAAAAACCAGAACAAATTTATTCAATTAAATCACACATTGAACTGATTAGAAAATAGTTAGTAATATATACTTGTGCATTATATATGTTTGAACAGGAAATTGGATAGTTGTTGAGTAAAGATTTTATTTGCGTGCCCAACAAATAGGTAAACCTTAATGAGTTAGATGCGAAATATTATTATATCAACTCCTATGAATGTCATTGGATGCGGAGTGCTGGTTATTCTGTGTGTAAATAATAAACATCGCCATAGGATAGCAATAATTAATTTTGAACTACATTACATGGCATACTTCTGGAAGATAGGCATACTTCATCATATACCACATAAGCATTTGGAGCTTGTGTGACGAGGTGGAAGATTGACCATACGAGCGAGAGGCTTGTATGGCGATGACTATGTTTTACAGGTTGAACTGATGACTGATATGGACTATTTGAATTGTAACGATAAAATTGCCAGATTAATAAAAACCCCATACGGGTCTAGAGTTGACAATAATCACGTCTCTCTAGTTATTAGATACGGCACATGGACTATTTTTTTTCCACAGGAGACGAGGTGACGAGGATTTATCCTCTGGAGCATTTAAAATACACACTCCCTCAGGCTTTGACAGGGTGACGAGAATTTATTCTCTGGAGTTATTATCAATACACGCTCCTTTGTAAACACCAGAATATATCACTATAAATATGTTTATGCTTATTAGGATTTATTGGGTACCTAATACGGCCCAATAAATTTCCAAACCTCTCCCTGTACAAAGGAGGTTATGGCGAAATTTTTCGAAAATTCCGGGTGTTAGCCAAATTTTTGAAGAATTTGAAAATTCTCAGAAACTGAAAAGTTGGAGAATGGAAGCCAGATCGAACGTAGAGTTGATTAATCAAACCACTTTCGACTTTGTTACTTTTCGGGGACGAAAAGTTTTAAGTGTGGGAGATTGTAACAACCCGAAAATCTGGGTTAGTTTAAATTTTTTATTTTGGCAAATTTAGCGAATTTTGAACATTTAAAATGAATTATTTTAAATAATATCGACGTGAAATTTATTTTGAATAGAAATAGAACGTATATATACGTCGTCATTAGAATATAAATAATTATATATAATTATAATAGGAATTGAAAATGGCGCGGTAGTTCGATAATTCGATTTCAAACTTCAATTGAATGTACCGGGTGCAAAACAATCCGGGTTTTAGTGAAGCCAAAAACATTAGGATCTAATTGAGAATATCTTTCTAACGAATCCGAAAAATTGGAATTTCATAGCGGGAATCAAAAGATATGTCTAGTTGAAAATTCTGAACAGTCGCTATGGAATTCAGGCCCTTAAAAATGAAAATTTTGCAAACGACCTCGGATTTCGAAGAAACCACTTTTGTTGGGTCCGTGATGTCAAATTATTGCTAGGTTTCAAATTTCATAATTTTTTGAATCAATATGTGAGCGTGGAAAAGGAAAACGCGTTTGACCAGTTTCAGTTGATTTTAATCGACTGGAAAATGGCCATTTTTCCAACGGTCTCGGAATTCGACGAAACCAGTTTTGTTAGGACCGTATCGTCAATACAAAGCTAGAAAATATTTTTTGGGAATTTTTAGAGTTAGTATGTGGCCCCGGTAAATTGAAATGCGCGTTTAAATTCAATATATAGAGTTATATGTTGATTTTAACGGAAACTGATCGAAACGATCGAATCAGCCTGCGGTACATATCCCATTGTTTTCGGAATGGGGGTAAAACGCTACAGACGACAGGCGGTGGGCCTCGTTTAGAGGTCGTTTGAAAAAGTCAACTTTTTGAAAATAAATTAATAAAAAAATATATCTCTCCCCTTCCCCTTAAAACCCTTTGGCTCCCCCTCATTCTCTTCAACTCAGATCTCGATTAAGAAAAAAAACCACGCCCGATTCCCTCTCGTCGGCGCTCGTCACCCCCCCCACCTCCGCCCTTGGCGCCGCACCACCGCGGAAACCCCCCTCGCGCCGACAATCCGCCCAGACCCCCCTCCTCTCAGCCAATGCTCCCTCTCCCCTTCTGAATCCGAGAGACCCCCCCCCCCCCCCCCCCCGATGCTGACGTGCCGCCCGACGCCCCGAGTTCGCCTCCGCCCTCTGATGATCTCCAGCGCCGCCTAGCAGCGCCCTCCTCCCTCCACTGCCCAGCAGCGCAGCCTCGCGCGAGCTCCTCCCTCCGTTCGAATGAAGACGACGGTGATTACAGTGAGCCCTTGTTTATTTACTCTTATGCTATTAGGTTAGTTTAAATCTGATTTTTAGGGATTTGTGTGTATATATATATATAATGTTCAAATTAGAAAGGACATGATTTTTAATAGGAAAGATCATATTTCTAAAAAAAAGGGAAGATTAGATTTTTAATAAGTTAAAGATACGATCTTTGGTTATGTAAAAATTCGATCTTTATAAGAGGAGAAAGGTTTAAAATATAATTTTTATAATATAGAAAAGTTAAAAATATAATTTTTATCTCATGTAAAGGTTGAAAATAAAAAATTTCATACTATATAGATAGTAAAAATGTGATCTTTATATGGTAGGATATAAAAAGACAATATTTTTATGTAGTGAAAGACGACTTTTTTTAAAGTAGGAAAAGGCAAAATATTTATTTTTGAAAAGGCGAAATATTTATTTTTGAAAAGGCGGAATATTTATTTTTGAAAAGGAGAAATCTTTATAATCAAAAGGCGAAATCTTTATAATAGAAAAGGCGAAATTTTTATATAGAGAGTAATGATGTAAAAATAGATTTTTTATCTATATAGTAGCAGTATAAAAATATGATTTTTATATACATAGCAATAATATAAAAATATGATTTTTATATATGTAGTGGCTACGGGCAACGAAAGTGACAAAAGGCGAGAACGACGAAGATTTCTACATAAGAAGAGTCGTGGTATTGGATTAGCTATCAGTGAGAACTTCTCACTCTAAATTTCTTTTTCTAGTTATATATATATATACATACTAGGATGCAGACGGTGCTTAGCAGCACCCGACACCCGTCACCCACAGACCATGGATGGCTTGGTTGTTTGATTGATGTGTTGGGAAAATTGTTTGTGATGTTGATGTGAAATCGATAATAAATGTAGATAGTTGAAATAAATTAATTATCGTTAAAAATATAATTTTTAACATGAATGTGAATAAATGAATATTTATAAACAAATCGGCCGATTTGTTTATATACACTGATTTGACTGATATTGATTGGGACGATAAATTTTACGCATCGCCCAACTGCACAAATAAAAATTTGTGTTTGTTGATTTGAAACCCCACACGGGTGTTGGGATGAAATTTGACGTACACTAATCCCAATTATTTAATTGTATGTCGATCAATTGGTCGACAGACTGTGTAAGCATTGGTTATTTATATTCGATACTCATGCAATTGTGTGATGCACCTTGGATGATGGTTGATTGTTTATCGTTGCTATTATATACATGTGTTTTATGGAATCCATATAATTAACATTATATGGTGATTGATTGGGCCTCATTCCAATCGGGAAAATAATGAATATTATAAAAGAAAATTCATGTGTTGAATATAAAAATAGTCATGTGTCGACGATGTTCATGTGTTGAAACTATTCATGTGTTGAGTAAAATATTTTAACAATAAAATTTACATCTTTATCATATTTAAGATTAGAATCTACTTTACAGTGGAATCTGATTAAAAATCAAACGATAGATACCCTAATTTTATAAAATATATTACATAACAAAAATAGTCGTGTGTTGAAAGAAATATAGATTCATGTGTTGAATAGAAGAAAGATAGATTCATGTGTTGAATAGAATAAATATTCATTTGTTGAATAGAATAACGAATTTATTGAAATATATATAAAACCGTGTTGATTAGAGTTGGGCCATTTTGACGTGAACGATAGTTATATTGATTGCATTCGTTTTTACAATGAATATAGAAAAGGTAGTGATTTCAAATTATTACGTTTTGAAAATATTATCATTTATATAGTAATGATATGAAATATCCAATTTTGATTTGAAATTGAATATAGAGTTGAAATGGTTTTGAAAACGAATTTAAAACGATTTATAAAATACGTTTTAAAATGAAATCGAAAAAATATATAATATATATATATATTATATATATAATGGCCTGAATAGAACGCGCCGCGCCGCGGCAGTTCGTGAATTTCGACCATTGACTTCGAATTGACGTTGCGGGAGATCCGACCGTCGGATTCTCCTAAAACCGGAACTATTGGGTTCATATCGAAAAGAGCTTTCCAATGAATATTTGAAATTTGAAATCTAACGGTTGGATTTGGAATTATGTCCAAATCAAATTTGGAAAAGGTCGTTGTAAGTGCAGTTCGATGGCCGTTGATGGAAATCGACTGTGCGGGCCTTGATAAAATTATTAAAAATATCTATAATTTGTGTAAAATCATAAGAAATGATTTGGGAAAAATTGGGCGGAAAAATTCCATATTTGAAAAGATAAAAATAGATTTTTATCGAAATGAACTAGTTTTGAACTAGAATTAAAATCAATTTATTTTTGAAATAAATAAATTGAATTTGAAAGTGATTTTAAAAATAATCAATATTCCCAATACGTGGATTGGACTGGAGTTGAATCGAAATTATCTTCGGAATATTTCGATGTTGGATTTCGTGACTATACAGATATTGTTATGGGAATTTGAAAGATATATTTTATATCGTTATTTCCAATACGATATTTGTTGGTTTCAGAATTTGATATTGAATATAAGCCGGTATATTTTCTATTCAGAGCCTTGCATTTAATATCAAATGTGGTTTGGGTTTATCGTGAATCGTGTTTTAGATGACATTGGTTCTTTAACCCAGTTAAAGGCAAGATGTTGATTTTTGAAAGGATTAAAACTAAGTGGAGTTTTAATGAATCTTTAATTAGATTAAAATGTGAATTGATTATTTAAATTATCAAATCTGAAAAGTGATCGAGAGTGGAGTGTCACCAGTTTTGCTCCAGAGCGATAGTTAAATCTTTAATTAGATTTGAACGTGAAATGGTAATTAATTTTACCGATAACACCGTGGTGCTAGGTATGGAGTATTACCAGTTTTGCTATAGGGGATGAATAAGTTGGGATTAGGAAATAAAATAAATAATTACTTCGGTGTGGTTCGCTAATACCGATAAGTTCGAAATGATATCCAAAGGAAGATTAAAGAATAAATTTGAAAAAAATTATCTTGGATAAAATTAATGGGAACCTTTCCTAAAGAATGTGATTTTGTGAATAAAAGAATATTCTGAATTGGAATGAGGCGTTCGTTGTGTTTGTGTAACATTTGTTTATTATATACGTGGGTTATTCAAAAAGGCCGGGTTATACCCATTCTGAATAACCGATTCGACGAGATGTCGAAGATGAAGACGGTGGTTGAAGACCGGAAGTCTTCACATCGTTTGGGTGATTACTAATGATCTCGATTGGGCTGTACACCCAAGATGAGGGAAACAGTTGGTGATCGTCTAGACGTACTTGGAGATGGATGGATATGCAAGGAAAGTGCCTTCGGTTTCGTTCACACCCAAAACGAACTTGTAAATGGATTGTGTGTCTGACATTGGATTTTATGCTGTGTTGATTGATCTCTATTAAATATACATCTGTTTGGCGACGGAGAATTTATTCTCTTGCTTAACGCCCTTCTCTGAGACGTACGAGCTCAGAGGTTGTATATCGATGGACATTAGTCGCATGGAGTGAATTGCAAGTGTGGCACGCGTAATTGGCAATTGATCAAGGCTTCTGTTGAAAAGCAAAGTCTTGTGGTTGATGATCAAAGCACGGCCTGTGTGGCGTAGCTTTGTGTATATCGTGAATTCGCGAGCCTCACACCTCGGATGAGTCAAAAACGGGATAGTGACTGCAGGGAGAGCACGACGTTTCTTTCTAGCTAGGGTGGTGTGAGTGACCTACCAGCCCTGACATTTATATACTTTTCACCTGTGTGGTTGTTGGATACGAGGCGCCTCGGATATAGGTCTGCAAGGACCGGGAAGCGTGTGTTCAAGAATAATTAATCCTCAAAAGTAAGAGAGGACCGGCCCTGAAGATCCAAGGATCAGAGTGGGGTCCTGGGACATTTGCTAGAGTGTCTCGAACGCGGAGAGGAGCTTGCCCCTTGCCTCGACTCATGACGGAAATCCAATTTCCAATACGTGATATTGCGGTTTTAATTGTAGAACTAGTATGGCGACATGATAGATGGTACCCATGCCACCTATGATTGATATTTATGATTTGAAATTGTTTTGACACTATACACCTATGATAGTATTAAATGATTTGTTTTAAACGTATCAAGCATTATTTGTCTATTACAAGGGAAAACCCTATCCTCCGGCTTGTGTTGCATTGTGTGATGAAACCTGGGTCTTATAATAGCTTCATTTTTTCAAAGAGCATTGCGCTGTTTTGTTATATGCACTAGTATTCTTGGGAGAAAACCCGTTCCGTGTTATACGGCGTGGTCCCTTGAATTACTATCCTTTAAAGTAAAGTTTTAAATAACTGTTTTAGTTCTCACACCAGTCACATGACTGACCTAGAGTTTATTGTTTTAACCTAAACTCTGGGTGCCCGTATTTTCGACACGGGCAGCTAGTAGTTTTGATTTTGCAGATTTATATTCACAGGATCCTAAATTATAGCTGGAACGATGCTCGGAAAGCTCTGTATCCGTGTATCACTTTCAGTTGTGTTTGTATATTTTTCCGCTGCTATGTAATTTATTTTAATCTCTGATATTTGTCGAATGAATTTTATTTATTTATACTCTGTATATTCTTGTATCTGATGGAATTGTTGTAATAACAATGAAATGTTCTCCCGTCTGCGTTCTGATTAGTCTTGTCCTCAACGCCATCCGTTCTTTCCTTCACGGGGAAGTTCGTGTAACGACCCGCATTCTACGCATCGGGGGATCGTAGAATATTTATTTCTTTCCCGTATTAAGTCGTATGGTCATGTAACTATGGGAAACATCCATTAGAGTCATTTCCCATGTTCATGATTTTTATCGATTTTTAGATGACCATTTTGCCCCTAGTTGGTACTGTTTTGGCCATAACTTTTGATTGGAAAGGAATTTTAACCTGAAACCACTTCCATTGGATTCGTTTGATGGTTTACCTTTCCGTAGAGTGGTCATAATAGCCAAACGGACTTACCATTTGGGAGATATGTCTGAAATAAGATTTGGAGGGCGAAAAACTGCTTAACCGGGCCAAATCGGGTGATTAGTGAGTAGGCCCATAACCCATTTCGGGATTGGGGTTATGGGAAGGCTGAAATGAGATGGAGAATCATTCCATTTCAGTTTTCTAGCCTCCACTTATCACCAAGGAACCCTAAAAATGGCCTCCAACCTCTAAATCACCTCCAAATCATCTTTTGGTCAAGATTAAGCTTAGCAACATCTAATCAAGGGAGATCTACACCAAATCAACATTGGAGCTGCTGTTTGGCATTGGGATTCACATCAAATCAGAAATTTATTTCAGATCTTAGTTTATTTGTGGCTAAGGTGAGTTATTTGCATAGTTTTGCACTAATTATGGCTAATTAGGGGTAATTAGTATCAATTAGCGAATTTATATACTAATAAATTCGGGAAGAATGTTCATAAATTCCTAAATGATGTTTTAGACCTCTGATATGAATTTGGGTTAATTTGGTTAAGTTTTGCTAATCCTATCATTAGTTTCACTTAAACATGCTTAAGGGGAAAAACGGGATTTTGGGGTATGTTTGATCCATTTTAACCTATCATATTGATGTTTTGATGTTTGTGGTTGATTATGCATGTTGCTATGACTGTATGAAATGCTTTGTGATTGATTTCAATAGTTAGAATGATCGAAAACGTCGTTGAATGGTGTAAACACTTGTTTCAGAAAGCAGTGCAGGTTCCGGATCGGATCGGATATGGAGCTCGGATCGGATATGTTGAGCTGGGCAAGGGATTCGATCGGATCGGAACCTGACACTTGAGAAAATTGGCAAAAAGGAAGGCCACGCTAACTAAACTGGGATCGAATCGGATTAAGGAGGAGGGATCGGAGCGGATAGAGGAGGATGGATCGGATCGGAGCACGTGAAGGATGAGGAGGCGGATCGGAGCGGAGGCACGAGCTGGTGGGGGGATGGCACCCGACCCGACCCGAAGTGATGCACCCGACTCGACCTAAGGAGAAACACCCGACCCGAACCGTACCAGAAGAAGACCCGACCCGAACCGATAGAGGATACCCGACCCGAACCGATGGCTTGAAGGGAACCCGACCCGACTCAGTATTGACCAATAACCCGAGATGCAAAGGTAGTTTAATATGGGAAGTTAGAGCTCAGGATCTAGTTGGGAACCAATGAGTTCACTTCATGGTTGGGCTTTGCTGCGGGACGTGTGCTAAGGAGTTGTCGACGTTCATAACTTCGATTCACCACTGAAAATGAATGATGGGCTACTTATCAGTGCAGTAGGGTCATTATGACCCGAGGGGCAAGGTGATGGTAGCAAGACTACGTTATCAGTGTAGTCGGGTCATTACGACCCGAGAGGCAAGGTGATGCGTAGTAAGACTATGAGCCAGCGCAGATGGGGTGAACAACTCCATGGGGCAAGTGGACATAGTAAGGATTGGTAAGGCTATGAGCCAGCGCAGATGGGGTAAATAACTCCATGGGGCAAGTGGACATAGCGAGGAATTAGTGGCTACGTTATCAGTGCAGTGAATCCATTTTTGACTTCATGGGGTAGAGTGATCGTAGCAAGGTATGTTGGGTGATCGAAGTGGTGAATGTCGTATGCTTTACGCACTGAGTGAGAGATGTGAGGATGGATGCTATGTTTGATTGTTTGCCATCACTATGACATGCACACATCCCCCACCTCCGTATCTTTACACCATTTGATATGGTACCTTAGAGTGTTGTACAGTATGTAGTGCTAACTCTTTGGATGCAGGTCCAGGTTCAGGTATGTTTTAGTCTACCTGTTATTGTTCACTTTAGATGCTTATCGCTCATACCAGGCTTTATGTCTGACCCAGAGTTTTATGTCTCCTCTTATTACTCTAGGTGCTCACACGAGCAGACTAGAGACAGGTTAGCTGGTGATGCGCGAGTAGCTGATTCGGAGGCGGGCAGGAGGCTTCCACGTATGATATATATATATATATATATATATATATATATATATATATATATATATACACACACACACACACACATTCTCACTGTGTCATTGGTGGTCGCTACTTGGGAATTAGTAGTGTACCTCCTTTATCTTGCTTTTGCTTTGAGACAGTTTGAAAGTTGTAATAAGCTGTATTTTGAATTTCCGCTGCTATGATGTTTAGTTCTGGTTTTCAGCTTATGCACTGTCTCTCCTGTTTTATGTCAAGTATATTATTATTATATTTTATTCTATGCGCTGTGAGACATTTTACAGGTTCTTTGTATGTTCATTTCCTTCTTCCTTTTCCTTCTGGCGACCCGTTCCGTGCTAACTGGACATGTGTACAACGCACTTTTGGAGTAAATGTCGGTTGGTGCGGGGCGGGCCGTCACATTTGGTATCAGAGCTCTAGGTTGCGTAGTTAACCTAGGGAAAAACACTAGGGAGAGATAGTACGTGTATGAGAGCGCGTATTTGTGATTACTTGTTTTTCGAAAGCTATGTATATATATACTATTAGTAGTATAAGAATGAAGTCGCACTGCACCAACACCACTATGGGTCGTTAATCGTTTCCCTTTTTCAGATTGACGATGAGCCGAGACACGAGGGGTGCTGGTAGAGGGACCAACTATGGGAATGCTGCTGATATGAGGGCGATGTTTACTAACCTCATGAGAGACATGCTTAGAGAAGTGCAAGGGGCAGTTCCCAATCCCGGAGTTGGTGTTAGCCCAGTAGTGCAGGCGCCTAGGGTCGATTTTGCCAAGTTGTGCAAGGATTACACTAACCTTGGTGGGAAGCCGTTCCATGGGACGGAGTCGGCCACAGATGTTCAAGATTGGATGGATAGCTGCGATCATATCTTTGATGACTTGGATCTTGAGGATGCGATGAAGAGAAGGCTAGCGTCTCGTCAGCTGCAAGGGCGAGCGATGAATTGGTGGAATGCCATTAGAACAGCTACTCCAAAGGATCAGGTTACTTGGGTTCAGTTCAAGGCTCGCTTTAGCGAGAAGTTTATTCCAGCTGCCCAGAAGTCAGTGTTGTTTAAGAAGTTCTTGGAACTCAAGCAGAACGGAAGGGCAGTTTCTGATTATATTGCGAAGTTCGACACTCTGTCGAAGTATGGACTGTCTCTTATCGACACCCCTGAGAAGAAGAATGAGAAGTTCATTACTGGTTTGGATGGATACTTGGGGGAAAGGCTTATCAACCACATCGATGAGACTTTTGAATCGATCGTGGGGAAAGCCTTGAGATCAGAGAGTCTTTACCCTAAGTCAAAGACCGAGGCTACATCTGCAGAAGGGCCAAAGCCGCAAGAAGGCGGTGGAGGAAAGAATAACTCTCAGAATAAGAGGAAGCAGGACCAATCAAAAGGTGGCCAGAAAAAGAGCAAGAAGGATGTTGAGTGCTTCAGCTGTGGTAAGAAGGGCCATTATGCTAAAGAATGCCGGGCCATTATGCTAAAGAATGTCGGGCCAAGCCAGCGGAAAGGAAGTGCTACAACTGTGGTCAAGTGGGACATTATAAGGATAAGTGTCCACAACCTCTTAAGGAGAAGCAGATTGTGAAAGCATATGCTATTGATGTTGTTCCTTCTTCGTCGAATGCCCCCAACTGCAGCGGAGAAAGGAAAGAATGTTGTTATTCAAGGTATGCTTTCTATTTATGATGCACCAGTTCGAGTTTTGTTTGATACTGGGGCTTCCCGTTCCTTCATATCTAGTGACCTGGTAGATAGGTTGGGACTGGAACCCGAGATATTGATAGACCATTGGTTGTGACGAACCCGATTGGTGGTTCGACTAGCCTTAGTATGATTTGCAGGAATTTGGTCTTATCGAGTCATGGATGTATGTTTGTATGTGATTGCTTTGTTTTGGGCTTTACTAGGTATGGCATTATATTGGGAGTCGATTGGCTCCAAAGATGCGGGGTGGTGGTAGACTGTGAGGGCTTTTTGGTGACAGTGAGGGCGGATGATGGGCGGAGGGTAGTGTTTGGTAGTCTACCTAGTGATGGGGTTATGGCTAGTTTTGTAAATTCCCTCGACATCCCGCAGGATGAGTTATTAGATGTGCCCGTGGTTGGCCAGTATCCGGACGTCTTCGAGGAGGTAACCGGGCTTCCACCACACCGAGAGATTGAGTTCCGTATTGATTTAGTGAAAGATGCCAGACCTATAGTGATGCCACTTCGTCGTATGGCACCAAAGGAGCAGCGAGAGATCGGGGTGCAAGTCAGCAATCTTTTGAAGAAGGGATTTATTAGAAGGAGTGTCTCCGAGTGGGGAGCGCCAGTTGTGTTTGCCACTAAGGCAGATGGTTCCCTTCGTTTGTGTGTGGACTATCGCGAGTTGAATAAGGTGACGAGGAAGAACAAGTATCCTCTACCACGGATAGATGATTTGTTTGATCAACTGGAAGGAGCAAGAGTGTTCTCCCAGTTGGACCTCGCGACAGGATTTCATCAGTTACGAGTAGAGGATGAGAGTGTTCCGAAAACGGCATTTAGGACACCGTCTGGATTTTATGTGTGGTTGGTCATGCCATTTGGGTTGACCAATGCACTAGCCTACTTTGTGGATCTTACGAATCGAGTATTCAGAGATCAGTTGAATAAGATTGTTCTTGTGTTCGTGGATGATATCCTTGTTTACTCAAGGACAGAGGAGGAACACAAGGGACACTTGAGGATAGTGATGGAGGTGTTGAGGAAACACCAATTGAAAGCGAAATTCTCTAAGTGTCATTTTTGGAGAAGGGAAGTGAGATTCTTGGGTCATGTTGTTTCTGAGAATGGTATTGCCGTGGACCCTGCGAAGGTGGCTACGGTACAGGATTGGCCTACGCCCAAGAATGCAACAGATGTAAGAAGTTTCTTGGGATTAGCTGGATATTATCGTAAGTTTATCCAGGACTTCTCCAAGATAGCAGCACCGTTGACTCAGTTGACTAAGAAGAATCAGTCCTTCGTCTGGGACGGAGTGTGTGAGGATGCCTTCAAGAGTCTAAAGGAGAAGTTGACGCGTGCGCCAATGTTAGTCATTCCTAAAGGGAATGAAGAGATGACGGTATACACGGATGCTTGTGGTACCGGACTAGGTGCTGTGTTGATGCAAGGAGGTAGGGTTGTAGCTTATGCTAGTCGACAGCTAAAGCCGCATGAGAAGAAGTATCCTACCCATGATTTGGAATTAGCAGCGATCATGTTTGCGCTGAAGATGTGGAGACACTATCTCTTGGGAGAAAGATTTGAGTTGTTTACCAATCATAAATCGTTAAAGTATATTTCCTCTCAGAAAGATCTGAATCTCCGTCAACAGAGATGGTTAGAGTTCTTGGTTTCGTATGACTTTGATATCGCATATACACCTGGGAAAGGTAATGCAGTAGCCGATGCCTTGAGTAAGAGACATGCCAGTTTGGGGGCAATGTTTCTTGAGTGGAAGCAACTGGAGTATATCGCGGGGTTTGATTTCAGACCAAAGTGCGAATTGGATCCAGTTATGCTAGCTAGTTTGAAGATCAGACCCACTTTGATAGAGCGGATTGGTTCCAGCCAGAGGGACGATCCTAATCTATTGGAAATCATCTCCAAGTTAGAGATGAACATCGACGGCGAGGAGATGAATGTGTATGGGCTTGATCGAGATGGATGGCTTCGAAAGAAGGGAAGACTAGTTGTACCCAACGTGAATGGTTTGAGAGATGAAGTACTTAGAGAATGTCATCACTCAAAACTGACTATACATCTCGGTGGTAATAAGATGTATCGAGAAATGAAGCAGACTTACTACTGGGAAGGAATGAAAAGAGACGTTGGGAAGTTTATATCCGAATGCATGAATTGCCAGCTAGTTAAAGCCGAGAAAAAGAAGCCTAGTGGGTTGTTGCAACCATTAGAAATTCCTGAATGGAAATGGGAGCAAGTCTCGATGGATTTCATCGATGGTTTACCAAGGACTAGATTGGGATATGATAGCATTTGGGTAATTGTGGATCGATTGACTAAAAGTGCAAGATTTATACCAGTCAAATCGACCAGGACGGCAGCCAAGTTGGCAGAATTGTATATGAAGTGGGTAGTGAGATTTCATGGAGTACCCAAAAGCATTGTGAGTGACCGAGACCCGTTGTTCACTAGTGGGTTTTGGAAGAGCTTACAAGAGGCACTAGGGTCAGGAGTACATCTCAGTATCGCATATCATCCTAAGACTGACGGTCAGACGGAGAGGGTGAATCGTATATTGGAAGATCTCTTGAGAGCTTGTATATTGGATTTTGGTGAATCATGGGATGGCCATTTGCATCTAGTAGAGTTTGCATATAATAATAGCTACCAATCCAGTATCGGTATGGCTCCATATGAAGCTTTGTATGGAAGACCGTGCAACTCACCATCATGTTGGATAGAGACTGGCGAGAAGTTTATGCTTGGACCAGATGTGGTGAGAGAAACTTTCGATAAGATTAAGATCATTCAATAACGAATGAAAGCTGCCCAAGATAGGCAGAAGAGTTATGCTGATAAGAGGAGAAGAGATTTAAAATTCTCCGTTGGTGACTTGGTGTTTGTCAAGATTTCTCCGTTGAAAAGCGTGATACGATTTGGTAGGAGAGGAAAATTAGCACCAAGATTTGTTGGCCCATTCCCTGTTCTTGAACTAGTCGGGAATTTGGCATATAGGGTTGGCTTACCAGAGAAGATGGTGGGAGTTCACAATGTATTTCATGTTTCCCAACTAAGGAAGTTCGTTCACGACTCAGATATGACTATTTCACCTGATCAGTTAGAGGACTTCAAAGTAGAACCCGAGGCGGTTGGGAACCGCAAGCCGATTCGTATTGTGGGGCACGATACAAAGCAACTTCGAAGGAAGGAGGTGAAGCTAGTCAAGGTTCAGTGGGGCGAGGACGAGAATGATTGTACTTGGGAGACAGAGGAGAGCAATAGAAAGGCATATCCAGAACTCTTTGCCTGGTAAGATTTACTTTGCAATTTAGTTTTCTGCATGCTAGGGTAGACTTGTTTTGCTTGTTCGCATGTTTGATTGTTGTTTTATGATTGATAGGCATGCGGGACCTTTGTGTGTGTTTGGATTAGGGAATTTCGGGGGCAAAATTTCTTAAGGGGGGGGGGGGGGGGAGTGTAACGACCCGCATTCTACGCATCGGGGGATCGTAGAATATTTATTTCTTTCCCGTATGAAGTCGTATGGTCATGTAACTATGGGAAACATCCATTAGAGTCATTTCCCATGTTCATGATTTTTGTCGATTTTTAGATGATCATTTTGCCCCTAGTTGGTACTGTTTTGTCCATAACTTTTGATTGGAAAGGAATTTTAACCTGGAACCACTTCCATTGGATTCGTTTGATGGTTTACCTTTCCGTAGAGTGGTCATAATAGCCAAACGGACTTACCGTTTGGGAGATATGTCTGAAATAAGGTTTGGAGGGCGAAAAACTGCTTAACCGGGCCAAATCGGGTGATTAGTGAGTAGGCCCATAACCCATTTCGGGATTGGGGTTATGGGAAGGCTGAAATGAGATGGAGAATCATTCCATTTCAGTTTTCTAGCCTCCACTTATCACCAAGGAACCTTAAAAATGGCCTCCAACCTCTAAATAACCTCTAAATCATCTTTTGGTCAAGATTAAGCTTAGCAACATCTAATCAAGGGAGATCTACACCAAATCAACATTGGAGCTGCTGTTTGGCATTGGGATTCACATCAAATCAGAGATTTATTTCATATCTTAGTTTATTTGTGGCTAAGGTGAGTGATTTGCATAGTTTTGCACTAATTATGGCTAATTAGGGGTAATTAGTGTCAATTAGCGAATTTATACACTAATAAATTCGGGAAGAATGTTCATAAATTCCTAAATGATGTTTTAGACCTCTGATATGAATTTGGGTTAATTTGGTTTTGTTTTGCTAATCCTATCATTAGTTACACTTAAACATGCTTAAGGGGAAAAATGGGGTTTTGGGGTATGTTTGATCCATTTTAACCTATCATATTGATGTTTTGATATTTGTGGTTGATTATGCATGTTGCTATGACTGTATGAAATGCTTTGTGATTGATTTCAATAGTTAGAATGATCAAAAACGTCGTCGAATGGCGTAAACACTTGTTTCAGAAAGCAGTGCAGGTTCCGGATCGGATCGGATATGGAGCTCGGATCGGATATGTTGAGCTGGGCAAGGGATTCGATCGGATCGGAACCTGACACTTGAGAAAATTGGCAAAAAGGAGGGCCACGCTAACTAAACTGGGATCGGATCGGATTAAGGAGGAGGGATCGGAGCGGATAGAGGAGGATGGATCGGATCGGAGCACGTGAAGGATGAGGAGGCAGATCGGAGCGGAGGCACGAGCTGGTGGGGGGATGGCACCCGACCTGACCCGAAGTGATGCACCCGACTCGACCTAAGGAGAAACACCCGACCCGAACCGTACCAGAAGAAGACCCGACCCGAACCGATGGAGGATACCCGACCCGAACCGATGGCTTGAAGGGAACCCGACCCGACTCAGTATTGACCAATAACCCGAGATGCAAAGGTAGTTTAATATGGGAAGTTAGAGCTCAGGATCTAGTTGGGAACCAATGAGTTCACTTCATGGTTGGGCTTTGCCGCGGGACGTGTGCTAAGGAGTTGTCGACGTTCATAACTTCGATTCACCACTGAAAATGAATGATGGGCTACTTAACAGTGCAGTAGGGTCATTATGACCCGAGGGGCAAGGTGATGGTAACAAGACTACGTTATCAGTCAGTAGGGTCATTACGACCCGAGGGGCAAGGTGATGCGTAGTAAGACTATGAGCCAGCGCAGATGGGGTGAACAACTCCATGGGGCACGTGGACATAGTAAGGATTGGTAAGGCTATGAGCCAGCGCAGATGGGGTGAATAACTCCATGGGGCAAGTGGACATAGCGAGGAATTAGTGGCTACGTTATCAGTGCAGTGAAGCCATTTATGACTTCATGGGGTAGAGTGATCGTAGCAAGGTATGTTGGGTGATCGAAGTGGTGAATATCGTATGCTTTACGCACTGAGTGAGAGATGTGAGGATGGATGCTATGTTTGATTGTTTGCCATCACTATGACATGCACACCTCCCCCACCTCCGTATCTTTACACTGTTTGATATGGTACCTTAGAGTGTTGTACAGTATGTAGTGCTAACTCCTTGGTTGCAGGTCCAGGTTCAGGTATGTTTTAGTCTACCTGTTATTGTTCACTTTAGATGCTTATCGCTCATACCAGGCTTTATGTCTGACCCAGAGTTTTATGTCTCCTCTTATTACTCTGGGTGCTCACACGAGTAGACTAGAGACAGGTTAGCTGGTGATGCGCGAGTAGCTGATTCGGAGGCGGGCAGGAGGCTTCCACGTATGATATATATATACACATTCTCCCTGTGTCGTTGGTGGTCGCTACTGGGCATTAGTAGTGTACCTCCTTTATCTTGCTTTTGCTTTGAGATAGTTTGAAAGTTTTAATAAGCTATATTTTGAATTTCCGCTGCTATGATGTTTAGTTCTGGTTTTCAGCTTATGCACTGTCTCTCCTGTTTTATGTCAAGTATATTATTATTATATTTTATTCTATGCACTGTGAGACATTCTACAGGTTCTTTGTATGCTCATTTCCTTCTTCCTTTTCCTTCTGGCGACCCGTTCCGTGCTAATTGGACATGTGTACAACGCACTTTTGGAGTAAATGTCGGTTGGTGCGGGGCGGGCCGTCACAGTTCGGGTCGTGTCACAAGGCACTTCTATTTAGAAGATTGATAAATAGGAAGCTTAAAGAAGGTGGGTCGATTGGAGAGCATCTCAATGACTTCCAAGCAGTTGTAAATCAATTGGCATCTGTCAATTACAATGTAGATGATGGGACACAAGCTTTGATATTGTTGAGTTCTTTACCAGAAAGTTGGGAAACACTTGTTTTTGCATTAAACAACTAAAATATATATGGAGTTGTTTCAATGGGATTGGATAGTAGTCTTCTTGATGAGGAGATGTGAAGGATGAATCTAATAGAAGAGAAAGAGAAAGAGGAAACTGTAAATCCAATTGGAGAGGTGCATTTTGCAAGGTGGAGCAACCGACCAAACAAAGAAAGGAGTAACAATAGACCAAATACGGAGAGGGACTTCATCTGCTATTATTGTGAAAAACATGGCAGTCAACTCAGATTTTGCAATAAGCTTAAGAGGGACAAAGAAAGATTGCAAGCATTCGAAGAGGACAAAGACAATCTTGATGAAGGCAATGATGATGAGGTAAACTTTGGAATTAGTAATGATATTCTATGTGTTGATGAAAGAAATGAAAATGGATGGGTGCTTGACACGGGTGCATGTTTCGATATATGCCGCCAAAAGGGAGCGTTCACTGATTATAAGGAGCAAAATAACAAAGTGGAAACTGCTAATGGTGGAGACTTACATGTTAATGGCCTAGGTTCAGTTAGGTTGAAGTTACAAGAGTTTGGAAGGGTAATAAGGAGGTGCTACTTGCAAAAAGAGGAAGTGATAATGTATACAAATTGCATGGGAAAACGATAGAGAATGGAGGAACTTCTCAAAGTGGTGGTGAAAATTCAAATTGGTCAAAATCAAGGTGGAGCCATCAACAAATGCTGCGAAGACCACATGGAGGCCATTATGGTATTACAAACAGTTCTGATTTATTGATGGCATGCATGTCTAATTTGGAGCATGCATAATTTTTTAATGATTTTAAGGTTATTCATTTTTAGAATGGCTATATTTGTTTCCACGGTATTATTGGATACTGTTTTGAAGCTGGGGTTCTAGGCGGAGTTTGGATGACATATATGGAATATAGTATGAAGGTGGAGATTGTTAGGTTTTTGGTGATAGAACATTCCATATTTATGTAGATCTTAAATATATTTGAGTCTATATGGAATTATGACTCAAATTCATTGCCTATTTTATAGGTTTGATGGATTTTGAAGATTGATTAATTACATCTTTTAAAGATTTAGTATATTTAATGGAGTGATTAGTTTCCTCTTTTACTGCATTAGAAAAGGTAACAAATTATCTACATGGGAAGACTTATGGAATTATTCAGTGGCTTCTTGAAGAACATATTTTGTCATCCCTATTATAAATGGGCATTACATTGTTCATTATATGTACATGGGAGAAAAAGGTTTATTCTCTTTAGGTTTTAGGATTTGAGATATTTTCTAAATTTTAGATTTTTATTGTAATCGTTTGGTGGTATAATAAAGGTTTTGTTTTGGTGGAATAATTTTATCATTATTTTTCTTCACTTCTTATCTCTTCTAAAATTTAATTGTGTAGAGATATTAATATCCCTACAGGTCGTATCTGTTACTGCTTAAAGTAAATGAACACGGGACAAACCTACCATTTGCTAAATCATTAAATAGCGTAGATCACTTGACTACATTTAGGTCATTGTTAGATCCAGGCATTCCAAAAAATGCCTGCCAAATCCATAAATCATATGAAGCTACGACTTCTAGAATTATAGTTAATCTACGAGTCTTGCGTTGGTAAGCTCTGGCGTTCGCCTTTGGACAGTTCTTCCACTCCTAGTGCATATAATCGTACTGCCTAACATCCCCAGCCATCCTCAATTGCCATGCATCTCAGATAATCTAGCAATGTCGGCTTCGTGTGGTCTGCGTAGGTACTGATACCATAAATGTCGACGATTGCTTGACAAAAATGCTCGAGAGACTCCAGCACAGTGCTTTCACCCTAACACAGATTTTTGTCTATGGAGTCTACTGGTCCGACATATGCAAGCATTCACATTGCAGCTGTCATTTTTTGGAGACCAGTAAGTCCCATTGTACGAGATGCATTCTGTTTGAATATGAAGTAATTATCGTGTTGTTGAATTGACTGTAGTATCCTCAAGAACAAGGCCCGTCACATGCAAAATCTATGTCTAATCAACATCACTGTATGTTGGATTTAAACAAAAATAGTCTTTTATTAGTCTCCATTATACACATAATGTTTTTTGTTTTTGTAGATACGACCTTGTACAGGACCTTTATGTTTTTTTTACTAGATTGACCTTGTTGAAGCATATACATAGCTATTAGCTCTTTTTCATGCTGGAAGTGGTCGTGCATCATTTCATCGAAGATGTCATCACTATCATCGAAAAAAATTAGATCTTCAACTGCCATGATTTGATTTTTGTTATGTGGCTATGTTTTTGAAGTGTTTTTAGGTACGTAAATTGTAAAGAGTGTAGCACTCTTGTTTGTACACACCAAACCAGTAGTGTATAGTACAATATTATAAAATAGTAAATGATTTTATAATACCCAATAATTAAGTATTGGCTACAGTGTGTGCGGGAGGTGTAGTGGCTACAGTGTGCACAGAGATAAGACCAGTTGTATGTATGGAGCTAACAGTAGTAGCGGAAATAGGGCTACCGTGAACGATCACATCATTTTTAAAGAAAATTTGCATCGTACTTAACGCACCTTTATTATAGCAATTTTGTAAGAGTGAATGATCACATCATTATTAATCAATCAACAACTTTAGAAATCGTCTAGTAAATGATAATGAATCGTTACTTATGCCTCAAAGCAGAACGAATCGATTTTCATGCCTATAAATAATAATGTTAAACTGATAGGAGAAAATCTCTATCCAAAATTGGTATACAGCTGAGTTACTTACATTAGCAGAAGCTTGTATCGAGTTTGATAGATAACATGATGTTATGTTGTAAAATGGTGGTGGCGTAAGCCATGAATTGTTTTGGATTCTTATCCAAGACATTTATAACAATCATCCCTGCTACACCATGAGGAGGACTACTATAGACGTTCATACAATGCATAGCGCTTTTTGGGCTGAGTGTCATCGTTACCGCAAGATTATTGAGATGGTAAAAGAGGAAGATATATTTCAAGCTTATCGTCCCACTTTCGATGCACGATTTCGAGCAGAACACGGAAGAGACTTCATCAGTCATGACGCATACGAAGTACACTGGAGCTGGCTAACATGCTTTGGATTTGATTGAGTCGTAGTGGTTGCATAATACAATCATTGTATCATTGGATTAAGTATTAAGTTTCTTATTTATTGTAATATTACATAAGCAATTGTAGCCTATACCTATAAGTTCAGCCTACTCAACTAGAAAACAAAATTAAACTAGTCAAAAGCTTTGTATCTCATTGCTTACACAGTAACCGATCACATCAACACATGTAAAAAAAGTGCCATGAATAAAGCAGATTTGCTGCAGTGTAACATTAGATGTAACATCACACGATAAGACAAAAATCGAAAAGCAAATTTGCTATAGTGTAACATCATACGTATTGTCTAATTCTTTTGATATTGTTGGGATATATATCTTGACAGGTTTTCTCTCCTCTAACCACTGCAACAATTTTTGCCATCACCTCTGAGCATACAAAAAACATGCCTTCATGGCCGTTGTCTATGGATTCTGAATTTCCTTGGTCTTCGGGTCGATCTCTATCAAGTAGTCCAAGAATGGATATTGGTTGGCTAATAGAATACCAAGATAGACAGTACGCAAAGATCGAACGTGATTACCCAGATCTTACCCAAACCAGGCTTCTGGAACCTTTTGATTATGACACTGATTTTCGTCAGCATGTAGCTCAACAGAAATTTGAATAGGTGGTGCAAGTGGCAATAGTTCCTATCCACCAACTCAATCAGTGTTGGATAATTTCTCCGCAGTTCAACAACAACCATTTAGAACAGGAGGTATGATCTTCTTCAGTTCAAGATCCTCCAAATGATCATGAGGTTAACTTGTATCCTGTTTGTTACCATTGTGGGTACGCGGTGGTGGTAATGGTAAGGGTCGACGGAGAAAACATTGGTCGTCGCCTAATGTTATGCTCATTATTGCCAAATGGCTGTGATTACTCTGAATGGATTGATGATCGTTTATGTCCGGGGGTATTTCTTATTCCAATGAGTTAGCACAAGAGATTAGGCGACTTCGAACTACTTTAGAGTCACTGGAGACCGAACATAACAATTAGTTTGCTTGCATAATCATTTTCCTAGTTAAGATATGTTGTATCTGTAGTTGTCGTAGATTTTCCCTAGTTAAAATATGTTATTTCAAATGTTTTAGTTCGCTACTTCAAGTTAACATCTTTTTTATTCGACGTTTTAATATAATTTCCTTGTTTACATGGGTCATTCTCGTTTAATGTTAAGTTCATTTGGAAATAATGCACTTGAGAATGGGTGGGGCAGAGAAACAATTCAGGCTCCTGTTGAACATTCTCCTAATGTTCAGGCGCTTGTCGAACAGGCGCCTAAAAAATATCAGGCGCCTGAACATCAGGCACCTGTTCAACAAGCGCCCTACCCTGAAAACAGTTGGGGGACGGGAGAGATTACATTTTGTAATTGGCTGAATTTTAATGTTTGAATACCGAACCATTGTATGTTTGTCCATAATATGAATCTTAGCTATAGTGAGTGACCCAAATGCATTGGAACTTCTCCCTAACGTAGCAATTTCAATTCTCGTTAAACTTTGTAAACTTCACTATCAAGAAGCATCAAAATATAAAGCAACCAACAATCACATACTTTGAACAAAAGTAAAAAATAAAGTACATAGTGTAAGAATTCAAAATTGGAAATGTGCAAAGAGGGTTCGTTTGACTTAATCATGGCTAAGGTGCAGGGTTTGTGACCTTATGGTGTTCCATATTATTATTGGAAGAAATATTGGAAGCATTCAGTTTCTTCTCAAGGCAAGTGTGGATCTACAGTGAGTTACCTATAATAAAAGTTTCATGTATTATTTTCTTGGTAGATAAGTAGTTGTTTGCATGTAATAATATACTAAAATGTCACTGTATATAATGATTTGCTGAATAATCCTGTTAACCCAACTCAAACCTACATGCATTTAAGACATGCATGCATTATGATCAGTACATATATTCCAACTTAACTAATTTCATTATTATGCCATATTATAAAATTTAAATGTTTCAAGATATGAATTACTTGATACAATTTATTTACATATGTTATATATGTGCATACTATACTTGGTTGACTTGAAGGATTGTACAAAATAAACCACCGAAAGTTCCAAGTTGGTATTGTAAAAATAATATTCAGTTTCCAATAGTACCTTATTAGCTTCATTTATAATGTAATCGCTTGCCCTTTCAGAAATAAACTACAATAATGAATCACATAAGAACCGTACATAGTTTTTAGTCATATAGGTTTTCATCATCCCTACGCGTATTAATTTTGATTGATAATGTTTGCAAGAATTAGATAACCAGTACAATAATGAAGATCTAGCATTTTTTGTTGGTTTACGATCATACTTAACCATATTTCTATATTTATCATACAACCTACTGTTGTATGAATTGGAAAACCAAGAATTAGATTTCCCTAGGGATATCTAAGACCATGAAATTTTAAGTAGAAAGTATTTAACATGCATAAATATATAAGTAAGACCGATAAATTAGCAGTAAAGTAAAAATAGTGAACAAAGATGAACGAGAGCATATATTAGTGTTCGTAAGTGCAATGGCATTTCAACAAATACAATGGTGATATAGCGCATGGAAACTGATTCAAATCACAAAAAAAATAACATAGTCATAAATTGGAAAAAGCAACCTAAAGAAGGGAACAAACCTCTATGAAAAACAATATAATTTATCTCCTTGCAGATCCCGTAAGCATCCCATATCAAATCTTTTATGGATTGTTTTGAAGTATAAAAACCTGATTTGAAATAGTAAAACGTATACTCAATTAGTCTGAGAATGAAAATCTACTAAATAATATTTTTCTACCTCTATTTTACTACCAGGTTGAATCAATAATTATTAACTAAAGTGTTTCATTTATTAGATAGGCACTGAAGCAAGATTATATATGGAGCATACCTAGATTATCACATAGGAAGGCAACACACATACAAAAGGAATACACATGAAAACATGAATAAAGAAAAAAGAGAAACAAAAGTGCATGCTTATAGAGAAAAGAACCCACTGATGTTCAAAGGTGAAGGTGCTCCTCACTGTTCACCATTAATCACCAAGGACCGGTCAGAATAGTTTCAGGAAAGAAACGAACAGCTGATGCATTCGCTTTATTCACCTCTCATTTATCTATCGTTTACTTTGATCGTTTCAATATATAAACAAACCAAACCTTCATCCAAGACAAGAATATATACATATATATATATATATATATATATATATATATATATATATATATATATATATATATATATATATATATATATATATATATATAACGTTTTTTATTTGGTATGGATTTGCGAGATTTTTCCTTGAAATTTTTATGCATACAACATTTCTTGTTTAATCTCTTTTTTAACAAAAGTAACTTTCTCAAAAGAATTAGACGTACGAATGAAATCTTGGTTAGTGATTAACCACCACAATACAACTTTTAAAGATGTGGCAAAAATATAATTTGAGAAGAAAATGAAGAAACCCCTAACAATCTAAAAAATTACATTTTTGCTTCTTAAGTCAAAAAGAAAGCAAGCCATATATTTGTAGTGGAAATTATGAGGGCTCTGGTAGTCCTTAGACTTGCACTTTATTCCCAATGCTAACAAATAACAATACTTCCTCTTAAAGTGACTGATTTTCTAGCAGTTCTGCTAAATGGATGGTAAAAGAATTAACAAACAACTATAATTTGTAAGATAAATAACTAAGTCAGTCATTTGACAAATGAGAAAGAACTCAACAAATTATTAGTATAGAGTTCATTTAAATAATTAAGGTATGGCAAATGAGAATTCAAGTGGGCAGTTTGCAAATGAGAAATATATCAGCAGTAAATTAATCAACCAAGCAAATTTGATCACCAACTAATTTGCTAAAAAAGCAAAGATTTGAATTTGTGCAATAACATTGAAATGAGAAAATTATAGAATGAAAACAATTTGATTTCTAATTTGGTTCACCAAATCGAAAGGGCACAAAAATCAAAACTTGAAATAAGGCTTACCTATGATAAAAGTAGTTGGAAAAGAACTCAACTGATCTGGTTGTACACAATGAGGCTATTTTAAACATGCACAAATATATACATGCCTCTCATTTGTGCCCGTTTGCTCAACAAAGTTATATTTTATCAATATTTTCTAAGATACCATGCATGAACTTGAGTTCATGTACAATACATGTAATATTTGATGCAGAAGTTTATTTTTTTCTCGTTTAGGTAAGATAGATTTTATTTGAAATAGTCTATGCATATTCTATATGTTTATTAAACCTAAACAAGCCCTTCCAACTTCCTTTTTTCTAGAATTTTGAAAACCAAATCATTAATTTTCTTGATTGGAGCAGCATACAACATACTTCTAGAATTCAAAATATCAACTCATATGGATGTTGGTGGAATATTCGGTTAAAAATTCAAGTTTCTATATAGCTAAAAAAAATTATAGTTGTTAAAGATTGTTCGGATTATACTTTATATATTCAGTATGACCAATTTCTTTTAAATATTGAATACGGGAAAATTTTGAACTAACATAATTGAATATACCGACGATTTAAAGTTTGTTCATCATGATTAGAAGTTTCAATACTGTGCCAACAATAAAAACTAACAATTCTATCTTTGGAGTTTAAAAGAAATTTATTAATAGCAAAACTTCATATATGTATTCAGAGAAATAGTAAAACTTCATAAATGTATTCAGAGAATGCACATTTAATAATGTGCTTAATACCAGAAAATAGAATAAATGACTCTTTTGTTTTTTCATATAATAAGTAGGCTTTTATTGTTGCAGGTTGTCCTTAATATGACAACAAAAACTTTTACAATGTATACATGGACAAGTAGCACAACGAATAAAAAGCGGCAAAAGTGATGTTGTGAATTTTCAAATAATTTTTGATTTTGGGGTTTGTTTTTAAAAAGGAAGAAAGGAAAAAAGAAGGAGGGTGTAGGGATTAGTCCCACATTGTAGAAGATTGAAAGAAATGCTAGTATGCCAATAGATTTCTTAAGAGGATGTTGGGACCTTGGGGCATCCAAATGTTTACTTTGTTGTAAAGAGGGAGACCATGCATAACTACAACACACACACGCGCACCGCCGTCCGACCTACCCGGGCCGGGTTCGGGTCTTGATCCAATAAATATATTTTATGGACAGAATTTACAAGTAGTAACGAGTCGAATGCCTCCGCTCTTCATTTGTAATACTTAAAAGATGTTGTAGAATTCTCTTCATTCCTGTTCTTCATTCTCTACTATACTTGCATCATCAGAGATAAATTTCTAGAGTTTTCTTGATCAGATCAAAGCCATACAAACTTTGAATCCGATTTCGTTGTTCCAAGGCTTTATTGAATCCTGAAAGTTAATAGTTCAATAACCCCTTTGTACCTAGTGGGTTGAACCATTGTTTGAAAAAGTCTGTTCTATAAATCCTTAAAGTCTGAAGTATGGAAATTATTCTTCATCCAATAGCCTCAAACCATAAAATGCCCAACATATTTTCAGACAATATCTTTAATCAAGGAAGGCTTAAGCGCATTGCCAGAGCAACATTTGACTAAATTCGAGCGATTTGATGGCAAAAACTTTACTCGCTGGCAAGAGACGATAAAGTTCTTTCTGATCACTGTCAAATTATTCTACATCTTGGAAGATGGATTGGAAGTGATACCGGAGGAAACCACTGATGAAGATGACGCTCTAAAGACAATATATGCAAAGCACAAACAGGAAGATTTCGTGTGCAGAGGGCATATTCTGAATGCATTGTCTACTTCAGTTTACAACGCTCACAGGACCTTGAAAATTGCAAAGGACCTCTGTACTACATTGGAGAGCAAGTATAGCATGCCCGAGGCAAGTAATAAAAAAAATTTATTTGTAATTTTATGGATTTCAAAATGGTTGCCAACAAGTCCATAGTTGGACAAGTAAGTGAAATACTACTGTTGGTAAATTAACTTAAAGATGCCGGTATTGATCTCCCTGAATCTTTTGTTGTTGGAGTTATTATTTCGAGACTCCCGAATTCTTGAAATGATTATAAGAAAAAATTGAAACATTAGTCAATTTACCAACATCATCTTCGTATTGAAGAGAATACGCAAACTTGATGATAATCCTCAAACCGAGTCTCAGTCTAAGGCAAATAATGTCGAAATTACTGAAATTGAAGCCTAAGAATGAGACAGTTTAAGAAGAAAAATAATAATTCCAAGAAGAAAAAGAAGGGTGCATGTTACTATTGTAATAAACCCGACCACTATTCCCGAGACTGTCATCCTCGGAAGAAACAACAAAAAACAAATCTGGTCAAAGAAAAGCTTGAGACTGTTGTACGAGAGGCGAACTCAGTTAATGTCATTGATAATGATTAGTGGCTCGATACCGGAGAAACCATTCATGTTTGCAAAGACTGTAATCTGTACAAGACTTAGGATGAAAATAATTGAGAATCCAGCGAAGTTCTGGCGCGAACAAAGTAGCAAAGTTCTGGGGAAAGACCCAATTGAACTTATATTCACCTCTGGGAAAGTTCTTACATTAGTCAATGTATTTTATGTACCCGATATTTGTAAGAATTTGGTTTTTGGATACCTTCTGAAACACCCCACCTCCATTAAGGTCACTCACAAAGGGAATACCTTAACTTTGGTGGAGCATTATAGGTAAAAGATGCAGATGAATTACAAGACAAACAAATAAAACAGCGGAAAATAAAAATCATTTTATAAACAATGTGGTTCAGTCAAGCTTTTACAACAGTTGTCTCAATCATACTTAAAAGTAATACATAGAACTTCTGTCTTGATTTAAAAACTTCCAAGAATAAAAGAAGCATAAAAACAATGATATTCCCCGATAAAGCATGCACTAGCCATAGCAGTGGAAGAGAGAGAGTACAAAGAGATACCCCAACTAATCTTCAAGCTTGGAAAGAGAAGAGGTCCAAGTTAGGCTGAGCTATTCCCTCCCTGACTACCTAGGTGGAAACGGAAGAAAAGAAGCGAAAAACAAACAAGGTCAGACATAAGTCTGGTAAATCCAGTGATCTTTCAGCATGCAAACAAGATAAAAGATCGTGACATGAATAAACCGAAAATAGGACAATACCATAAAAACAAGGTAACTAAAGACAAGATAAGTGCAAGGTGAACTGAATGCGCTTCTACTTTTTCTCTGCTTCGCTACTACTCTGTTAGTCTGATTTCTATATTTATCTCTGCACCACCTAACTAGTGTCTCAACTAGTAATCTGTATAAAATTATAATCGTGATCCCCCTCCCCCCCCCCCCCCGTAATTGTGTTCAGGTGTACATCTATCATGAGGATTCCACCTCAATTAGCCTAATTGCCATGAACATGTTAGATGTACCCTTACTACCCTATCGATCGGCTCCCTACTTGTATTCATGTTCCATGTGTCTGTGTCAATCGGCCCTCTCTTTCATGTGGATACCTTGTTATGGTCCCACCATAAGGTGTATCAATCCTTATGATAGCGACCCGACACGATTCAAGATGCACAGTGTATAATTACTGGTACCCAGTGCCTGCTTTTTCCCACTCCGGAGTACATGCACGCCCGTAAACCGTCGGAACCTACACTGACGTACCCCTTGCCGCTGCTTTGGCCACTTATAATCAACCCAGTAATCGTGCCTCACCCTGCCTAGTTCAAGGTACCGTGATACATCCATGTGGGTTACTGCTGAAATGGGTCCCCGTTACTAGGGTTTCCTATTGGTTAAGTTTGTGGACCTATATTTACTAATATTACCCACCAACCCGATATGTACTTAACCCTCCCATCGATTCAAGCATTTTTAATAAATGGTTAAGTTTTGTAGGCCTATGTGTAATATTACCCACCTACACGAGATGTACTTAACCCTACCATCGATTCAAGCATGTTTATTTAATAATTAAGTTTTGTGGGCCTATATTTACTAATATTACCCACCAACCCGGTATGTACTTAACCCTTCCACTAATTCAAGCATGTTTATCTAATGGTTAAGTTTTGTGGGCCCATATTTACTAATATTATCCATCAATCCGATATGTACTTAACTCTTCCACTGATTCAAGCATGTTTATTTTATGGTTAAGTTTTGTGGGCCTATATTTACTAATATTACCCACCAACCCGATATGTACTTAACCCTTCCACTGATTCAAGCATGTTTATTTAAAGGTTAAGTTTTGTGGGCCTATATTTACTAATATTACCCACCAACCTGATATGTACTTAACCCTCCAGCACATTACGCCATATTAGTTCAGTGTTGTCCGCTCATGTTAACTTAACCCACTCATTCAACATGCATGTTGGTTAAGCATTTCTTATTAACTTGACCCTCCTTACTTATCATGTTGGATCGGTTAAGTGTTTCCTATTAACTTAACCCCGTTCGTTCATCAAGTTATACTGGTCAAGTGTTTCTTGTTAACTTAACCCTACGTATTCATCTTGTTGTATTGGTTAAGTGTCATCAATCAATTCAAGTTAACTTAACCCTCCTACATGTCATGTTACTTTGGTTAAGTATTGCCTTCTAGTGTTAACTTAACCCTACCACAAATCAAGTTATTTTTGTTAAGTGTTGCCCTCTTGTTTTAACTTAACCTTACCATAAATCAAGTTATATTGGTTAAGTGTTTCTAAATTTACTCAACGTCACCCACTTGTCTAATTAACATGTTATAAAGGTTAAGTGTTCTAAATTTACTTAACCTCACCCGTCAGTTTAGTTAACATGTCGAATTGGTTAAGTGTTTCCTTAATTGCCTTAACCCTACCAATCTTAGCTTAGCTTTATTCAACCACTCACATTAGACAAGTATTGTTGTGGTCACTGGATGTGCCGGTCGGTTCCGGGCAGTTTTACACCACAACTTAGTCTAACCTAGGGTTCTTTTTGGGTTCAATGCACTAACCACCCACATTAGACAGGTATTGTTGTGGTCACTGGATGTGCCGATCGGTTCCGGGCAGTTTTACACCACAACTCAGTCTAACCTCGAGTTAGGCATATTCGTCTTTTCTAAATTTACATATTTCTTATTTATGATAAATTCCATATGTAAATTATTCCTAACTTAATTATGCCATAATTATCCTTTTAATTATGCTCATAGTTAATGGTATACTAAATATACCATTTCATGAACCAATCTATGCCATGTAATTTTTCATGTTTATCCTACATATTTATATGTAAATTATAAATCAATTATTGTCATGGCCCAATTTCCTTCTAAATCACATTCAAAATTTTAGGTACATAGATTATACAATTTTCATGCCACTTATCATGCTTATGTGTCAAACATGCCAATTACATGTAATTTCATGTTTTCCCCAACGTTACCCACGTTGTACATTCGCAAAATTACATAGAATGTTAGGCTCGATATTTTAGCCTAACTTATAAAATAAAAAGGGGAAAAGAGGAACTTTGCAACATTCCAACATCATACAAAAGTATGGATCTAACTACACATATGTCACATGGATTTGGCATAGAACAATATACTTTTAACTATGAACTCGCAAATTTGATCTATGCAACATGAACCACAAGCATATGAATATACATAAAACTATACAAGTTAAACTTGGCATGTAGTGGTGAACTTGCAAATTAGATCTATCATAAAGGAATGTGGATCTAACATATAAAGTTTAGATCTAAACATGTATGCATAATGGCTCTAAACAGTAAATGACATGACATAGCCTAAAACTTGTATGTATCATAATATCACCAAACTTACATATGATAATTTCATTCCCAAATTCATATACAACATCGTAGGTTTACTCACCAATTTCCTCCTAACATGATAGGTTAGATAGACCATTATAGTTCATAGGCATATATAATAGAATAGACATGAATAAACATGAATCAACATCACATACAACTTGATACAATTCTATTTTACAATTCATTACAAATCACGTCTTTAATTTATTCACATCTGAAAGATAACTACACTTACAAACAAAAAAGGAATTCTTGAGTTCTGGGATCTATATTTTGAAATTGAATTGCTCGCCTTTGATATGGATCGTTGAATTCTCTTAGTTGAATTAGATTAGATTTAATTTGATTTTGGTTTTAGTGGCGGCTAGGTTTAGATGAGAGTATAGGTTTAGGGTCCTTATATAGTTGTAGAGAGTGTTTTAGGACCATTAGATTAACCCTGAACCATGAGAACCAATCAGATGCCACATCTTCTTTAGAGCGAATCGGCCCACGTGTTGACAGCCAAACACCCAGAATCAACCCCCTAGTCGACCCAGCGGAGCTCGGGTCGACCTCAAAAATGGGTCGGTTCGGTTAGTCCCCCTCCCGATTCGTTGTTTTGAACTTTTTTGCATATTTATTTATTTAATATATATATATATATATATTTCTCATATGCATACAAACTTCAAGGCTTAATAACTTCTTCATAAGGTATCCGTTTTATGCAAACCAAATGTCTATCTTGACCAAAATTTTGAGACGAACGTAATAGTGACACCTATTTCACTTAATTTTTCTTCTAAAAATTAAGTGTTCTTGAATTTGTTAGTTTTAATATTCTCAGAAAATTCGGGGTGTTTCATTCTCCCCTCCTTAAAGGATTTCGTTCCCGAAATCTTCAAGTTAAGAAGAATGCATTCTAACATCCAATCATCCATTTACTCATCCATCATCCACAAGTATCCATTGTCCTTAAAAGACTTCTAATGCCATATGAACATATGTAGAGTGTGTGTATAGGTCTCTTATCTAGTGCAAAATCAGGCGGTCTACTGATCCAGTTGACCTCCTTAATGCGAATCATGAGAGTGTCATGCGTCCAATATGTTTGCAAATATCTATAATCATGTAAATACTACATGTGTGCATATTCACTCATCCATATGTAACATCCATATGATAACACATCAAGTTTCAATCCAGATACAAATACATGCATATGCATATGCATATGCATATGCAATATGAAAGTGACTGAGCCGATCTAGTGCCTAATGTGTGTGTATGCATCCACGAGCAACCACTAGCAAACACTTGCAACCATCAATCATAACATGTCTCAAACACATGTTTTCATCCATTGGATTCTACCTAAGGATCGAGGATAGGACCGAGAGGATATACTTAAAAGATAAAGACTAGCATGCGAATAATATACAAAAAAAGGAGGAATCAAGGATATACCCTCAAAAAGGGTATGATGTGCGTATCTAGTCTTCAGTCTTCTAAGTCGCATCTTCTTTGAGCTTCACTCCACTGTACCTTAACTAATTTAACTTCACGATTGTGAAGCATCTTGACCTCCATTTCCAAAACCCACTAGTAAAGATTGGATCTCGATCATTAACTATGTTATAGGGTATCCAATGTTGTCGAGCTATCTTTTCAAGATAAACAGAAGTTAACCATGATACCAAGTGTATATACTAAGATGATTAGAGGTCTCTCCTCTATTTAGCTTATCCATCATGTCACAAATCTGGGGGTCTAAAGCTAAAGGTTGCTATGTACGTTTTACCTCTCTTAAGGCTAGTTTTTTTTATACTTAGGGCGCCTGCCACAACTATTTATCTCTCACGCAAACCATCCTAGTCGAACTCGACATCCCTCAAGTACAAGCCCCAAATGCTTAAACGAATATCAGACAAGTACCCAAGGAATACCTCCTCCGAATTTGGACGATCTATGTGAGGTGATACTAGCAAAACAACCAAATAATTGAGCACTTAACCGACTCTGGCTATACTCGCCAATCTTGCTCCAAAACTATCGTTGATCGCATAACTGGCTTTGTATTGTCAACTGGATATATGCAGAAGTCTATCTCGAGTTTTTAGGGGGAAAACTCCTAACCTTAATCAAAAAACATCTGCATACTCATGGACTACTCTAACGGATCAAAAATCGTCGATAAATACATAAAGTGATTCTAGGTAGCTAAGACAAACTGATCCCTTAGGATCGCATGAAATTTCGAGGGTATTCCCGAGGCAAGTTGAAAGTCTAACTATCCTCCTTTTACAATTACTAGCTAACTAATCCATGCCTAGAATCAACCCATAGCCCATGAAACCAAAAACATAAGTATCTCAAATCCTTACAAACCAAAGATAAATGAGTCGAACCACAAATTGGACTTGAGACAATAATGGGATCCTCTACTATATAAGCTCTAGGGTGCAGAGACTCAACTATGGAAGCAGATATAAATGAATGCGAAGCGCAAAAATCAAACAGAGTACTAGCAGGATGATCAAGAAGAAAACTAAACTTTTCAACAAAAACCTTACTACTCTCTCAGGTATGCTGGTGGTGAGAGCATGCACTTGCCTTCCGGAAAATCCTGTCTTTTGTTCTTGCCCTTGCCTTTAATTATACGACCCATTTTACCAAAATAAAGATACTTCCTCTTGTTTTAGGTTTTACTATTCTTTCCTCCCCTCCTTTGTGAACCAAGTCCATATCCATGAGTTCTTCATCTTTGTATTGTGCTCCTTAGCCAAACTCCCTCATTCTCATCTTTGCCATCCTTATGTAACTTGTTGACAGGTCTCTCAAAAGCTACCTCCATGGCACGGAGAATCCTACAAAGCTCGAAAGAAAATTAGCCGCAGGTGAAACTACTACGGCTATAGATGGAAGTTGGGCACTTGTTTGCCCTTTGACAAGTGTCGTAGTCTCGTCGAGCCTACGGAACCATGCCGCGATGAGGTTACCTCCCAGAAAGCTAGGAGCCCCGGAGACTCAGGAAAGAAGGAAATAAGAATTCAAACAGAGGATAAAAATATAGTGCATATGGCTTTGTGGAATATGCCTTTAGAACAAAACTTTTCTTTTGAAAATGCTTCTTTTAAAACTGTTTTGAAAATAAATTTTCAAATCTTTTATCTGATCCGGTAACCTTAAGCTCTGATACCAAGTGAAACACCCCACCTCCGTTAAGGTCACTCACAAAGGGAATGCCTTAACTTTGGTGGAGCATTATAGGTAAAAGATGCAGATGAATTACAAGACAGACAAATAAAGCAGCGGAAAATAAAAATCATTTTATAAATAATGTGGTTCAGTCAAGCTTTTACAACAGTTGTCTCAATCGTACTTAAAAGTAATACATAGAACTTCTTTCTTGATTTAAAAACTTCCAAGAATAAAAGAAGCATAAAAACAATGATATTCCCCGTTAAAGCTTGAACCGGCCATAGCAGTGGAAGAGAGAGAGTCCAAAGCAATACACCAACTAGTCTTCAAGCTTGGAAAGAGAAGAGGTCCAAGTTAGGCTGAGCTATTCCCTCCCTGACTACCGGGGGAGGGGGGAATGGAAGAAAAGAGGCGGAAAAAAAAATTAGGTCATACATAAGTCTGGTAAGTCCAGTGATCTTTCATCATGCAAACAAGATAAAGGATCATGACATGAATAAACCGAAAATAGGACAATACCATAAAAACATGGTAACTAAAGACAAGATAAGTGCAAGGTGATCTGAATGTGCTTCTACTTTTTCTCTGCTTCACTACTACTCTGTTAATCTGATTTCTATATTTATCTCTACACCACCTAACTAGTGTCCCAACTAGTAATCTGTATAAAATGATAATCGTGATCCCAAGCCCCCCTGTAATTGTGTTCAGGTGTACATCTATCGTGAGGATTCCACCTCAATTAGCCTAATTGCCATGAACATGTTAGATGTACCCTTACTACCCTATCGATCGGCTCCCTACTTGTATTCATGTTCCATGTGTTTGTGTGTAATGACCCGCATTTTCAGTGGTATAATAATTAATTTATTTAATTATTTAAGAAGGTGAATTAAAGGATTTAATGGTCATTGAATTAAATAATGGTGAATATTTAATTAAAATAATAAATTAAATAATATATTTAATTCTGAAATAATCAGAATTGGCTGAAATGGCGATATGGTGTGAACTGGATCATCTGTGATATTTAATTCAGCCTGGAATTGAATTTGAATAACGAATATATTATATAAACGATAGTATGAACGTAGAGTTATAATATAATTAAAATCGAGCTTGAAATGGCGCTGCAGTTCGTAATTTGGCGATTCGAACTTCAACTGAATGTACAGGATTCGTTTTAAGCCGGATTTCTGTGAAACAAGAAACGTGTGGAGCTGGTGGAGTATATCTTTCTAGTGGAAGAGAAAAATCTAGATTTCATCAAGTAGATTTTTATTTATGTCCAAATCAAATTTTAGAAAGGTCGCTGTGGAATTCCTTTATATTTTATAAAGGAATTATTTATATTTTAAAAAAGGAATTTCATTTTTTAATCGAATATCGATTTAATCGGGATTTTAAATATCAAGTTATAAATCCCAGTAGAGTTGTATGGTATTCCACTGCGAATATATACGATAATATTAATTTATTAATATTTTATTTAATTATATTTAAATATATTTATATATTTAAATGAGTTATCCAGAGCTTTAAAAATAGCCACTTTTGCAAACGAAGTCGGAATTTGACGAAACTAATTTTGTTGGATCCGCAAAGTCAAATAGTTGTTAGATTTCCCGTTTTGTGATTTTTAGAGTCACTGTGTGGTCATACGAATTTTTATAGTGAGAAATAGTCAGTATTTCGACAGTTAAAAATACGCTGTGTGAGCATACGGAGTCGGAATTCGACGAAACCAGTTTCGTTGGGACTGTAATGTCGAACTCTAGCTACATGTCTAGTTTCGTGATTTTTGGATATTATATGAAGTCATAGGAATTTTTAGAAGATGGATAAATTAGAAAATGATTGGAATAAAATATTATAAAGTAATAAAAAAATATCTAAGCATCCTATAAATAGGAATTAACACTTCCCAACCCTAGTTATTTTTTTTGAAGTCAAACACGGTTCCGACGTCGTGTTCTTGAGGAGAACGTGAAAGTAGATTGCAAAAGAAATCATATAAATCCAAAGAAAAATCAATAAATTCCATAGCTTATATATTTGAGTTTTTGTTCAACCTCTTCTCAATCCTGCATGCTTCGATTTGAAATCGAATTTGTTTTCCGTCGCTGCGTTTTAGGGCAGAAAAACTAGGGTTCCCATTTTTATGAAATTGAGGCAATTAAAATGGAGATTTAGTGTTGGATTCTTGTTCATATCGTGGAGCAGATTTAATTTTGATTTTTTGGTGAGAGTTGGAGTTAAAAAGTGTCGTGGGTTTTACAGCGGGCGTGAATTTGGCCTGGGATCCGCAAGGAGTAAGGGGAGCTCGAGTGTGATATGGTGGTGCTCACGAGGTGGAGATGATGATGAGGAGTAGATCTGTGTTTTCCGTTTTGAAGTTAATGTAGAGAAGAGGGGTGTGGCGATGGAAATGGCGGTACTGTGGTTTTGAATATGAGCGAGAGGAAGGGGATGAGAGCCACTGTTATGGGTGGGAGTTATACAGTTTGTATACGAAATTGAGGAGAAGAAGTTTGGTTAATTATATTTGGGATTTAATGAAAAAGAAGAAGGAGCGGTTGGGGGGTAATTTCGGAAATGGATGAGGAATGTCTGAAGCGTGAAGTCGGGGAAGAAGGGGCTCGCTACAGTAAGCGGGTTTGGGTTTTGTTGGTGGGATGTTGGGCTCAAGGTAAATGGTTAAGGCCTATGAGGAAATATATGTTTAGTTTAAATTCAATTTAAATAGTGTAAACTTCGAAATGTTATAACTCGGTCATATATAATCGAAATTCAGCGAAACAAGATCACTTAGGATCGTATGGATGAGAACTACCCAATGGAGCTGACGGGGAGTGGACAGGGGCTCGTTTAAATTTATGGAAAAATAAATTGTTTGATTCAAATCAAACAAACAGTATATCGTTCTTTAACGATGAACTGCCAATGTGAGTGAATCTCACTAACTCTGAACAGTTTATATTTTCATGTCGTATTTTTAGAACTATTAGATATTGGCTGATTGACTGTGTGTTGACTGTTTGATTGAACTGCTAGTCAGTTAGTGGAATATATATATATATATATAAACCGTTAAATCTATATGCGTTGATTCTGTTAACAGAATATTTCATATTGAACTGAAAGTGATGTAGATTTTATTGTGCAACATCTGCGGATGCAGGGAGACAGGTTGGAGGGGTCCAACTGGACTCCTCAATATTTAAAATATTGTTCTGTTCATGTATTGTAATATGTGATGTGATACATAATCTATTATCGATTATATGTGTTTGAACGATATTTATCATTGTTATATGGTATGTTAAATACCATAAGAAATACCAAAATGATAAAAGGAGATTTTCAAAGTATATTTTGAAAATAAATTATTTATATAAAATCAATGGATTTTATATAAAAGGAAAAGGATTTTATAAAAGAAATTAATTATAAAATCAAAGTAGTTATATAAAAGGAATATTTATTTAGGGAATAAATAGAAATGAAAAGAGTTATTCGAATTAGTTAGTCGAATAGAGTTAAACACAAAAGAGTTATTCGAATAGAGTTAAATAAATAAGAGTTATTCGGATTAGTTATTCGAATAGAGTTAAACACAAAAGAGTTATTCAAATAGAATTAAAGGGGTAAATTGAATATGGTTTATTCGAATAGAGTTAAAGGAGTTTATCGAATATAGTTTGTTCGAATAAAATTAAAGGAGTTATCGAATCTAGTTATTCGAAAGGAGTTAAGTGAAAAGAGTAAATCGATTAGAGTTAAATCAATTGGAGTTATTCAAATAACAGTTATAGATTAGAGTTGGTCGAATAAGGAGTTATCAAATATAGTTTATTCGAATAGAATTAAAGGGGTAAATCGAATATGGTTTATTCGAATAGAGTTAAAGGAGTTATCGAATATAGTTTATTCGAAAGGAGTTAAGTGAAAAGAGTTAATCGATTAGAGTAAATCAAACAGAGTTAATCAAACAGATTTAATCGATAGAGTTAAATCGAATAGGAGTAAATAAATTAGTTGTCGTTATATTATTCGAGTTAGGAAATAAAAGTCATATTAAAGATAATGTATTTCAGATGCAGGAGATTATAACACCATTGTTATAATCACTTAAACTTGTAAAAGAAGGGGGTTCATAAATAGAATCCGAGGGTTCGTAAGGAAGTGTTAAAGGGTTAAAAGTTGAACTTACACCATTTCGAGATTTGAAATGTTGTTCAGTTAAGGTCTGAGAGGTAGTTATACCCCAACTTGATTGACTTCGTTTTTAATTTAGAAATGGTTAAGTTTCGAGAGTGAAAGTGGTTAAGTTATTTTAGTAAATAAGAATAGTGGTTTGAGTTGTCGTCGCGATGTTGATTTAAACATCTGTTTAAATCCAAGTAAAGAAGATTTGGAAATGTTTTCCAAATAGAATCAGAAACGTAATCAAATATTGAAATTGGAAATATGAATTAGAAAAACGAAATGTTCATGTATAAGGAGTTAAGAAATGGAGTTAAGCTAAATCAGAAATTGATTGGAGATTGGTTAAGTTGAATGGTTTCCTAAGTGTCTATCTGATATTGGTTTCGACCTTTGGGATTGGTACTTAGGGAATTGTTCTTATACTAGTTTTCAATCAGAGATTGATAGTTGTAGAAGAATAGTGATACGTAAATAAGTTATGGAAAATGTTTCCAGTGTTATCGTATATTTTCTAAACATAGAAAATAAGGAAATATGAATATATATATATATATGATTGATGATTGATTGATAGAATTTCCATCTGGAAATAAAATCGATGTTTGCACACGTGTTTTTTTCTTCGATAGTTAACTCAACGACTATCGAGGTTTTTGACCATTTTAATGTTGTTAATATGGAGAGACCTGTTGGATTGTTATCCAAAGAACCACTCTGTATTGGCATAAGCATCGCGAATCATATATGCCAAAGATAATTGAAGACGGAGTAAAGTGCAAGGGCTATTGTATAAGTCTTAGATAACAGTGCCTAAGATGGATGTACTGAATAGTGCCTTCGGTTCATCCTGTTCCTGGATGACTTGTAAGGATGAATGTCTGACAGAGTATTTCCAGAAAGGTCACGTATATTGATTTCTTCAACAATTCCAAGGGTGGAAGCGGAGAAGGAAACTTCTTTAGCTAACATGTAATGTACTGTTGTAGATGTCAATTAGTGATTTTCGATGGATCTGGCAATGCGGCATTCGAAGTGAATCTGATGTGATGATAAAGCATAGCTTCTAGCCTCACATCCGGTAAATGACAGAAATCGGGCTGGTAGCATGGCTATGTAGGTCGCACATATTAAGGACCTGATCTAGAGTTTCATTTACTTCTAAAAATCTATTGTTGATGCTGTCTCACTCAGGAAACGGTTGCTGATCCCAACCGTTGGTGATATACATTTGATACACTCAAGCGAAATGAGTGGTCGGTCATGTGTGGCCAGGTTGCAAGATGTTCTTGTTGAACCCAGTGTATTCCTTTCTAGAGATACACTAGCGAAAGGTGGTTCCATACCTTGTCATAGTTGGAAATCCATTACCCAATACGTGTTTGCGGTTTTGATTGAATACTATATATATATGTAGAACGTGAGATGAAAGCGTTTCAGCTAGATGATTATTATATTGGTTGATAGATATTATTATAATATCAAAAGGTTTTTGATATAAAGATAAATTTGATTCTCATAAGGGAAAAACCCGTTCCGTTATACGGCGTGGTCTTATAAGATATCGTTTACTTGTTCAAACCGTTTTAAATTGTTTTACTCGTACCAGTCCCATGACGGACCCGGAGTTTATTTTGTTTTGTTTTCCCTAAACTCTTGGGTGCCTAATTTTGTATGGGTAGTCAAGTAGTTAGGAATTTACAGATACTTGAAGAGCTGGAGCAGGAGGCTTCAGGATCATATAGCCATAGATATTTCTGCTGTGTTGTAAGTGTTGTACTCAGATAATGTTATTGTATACATATACTGATTTTATTTCAAGGATATGTTATCTATTATATGTTATTCATTCCGCTGTGAGGTTCGTGTTACTCTGATGTTGTGTTCTTCTTCTTCTTCTTCTTCTATTCTGAGTTTCTACCTTATTTATTCTCACCCTCTAATTTCTTTCGTTAATTACCGGGATTTTTCGATGTTGGTTAGTCGTCATCATGTTTATGTCGATAACCAAAGTCGCCAAAATCCGGGTCATTACACTGTGTCAACCAGCCCTCTCTTGCGTGTAGATACCCTATGCTGGTCCCACCATAATGTGTATCAATCCTTATGATAGCGACCCGACATGATTCAAGATGCACAGTGTATAACTACTGGTACCCAGTGTCTGCTTTTTCCCACTCCGGAGTACGTGCACGCACATAAACCGTCGGAACCTACACTGATGTACCCCCTGCCACTGCTTTGACCGCTTATAATCAGCCCAGTAATCGTGCCACACCCTGCCTAGTTCATGGTAATATGATACATGTATGTGGGTTGCTGAAATGGGTCCCCGTTACTAGGGTTTCCTATTGGTTAAGTTTGTGGGCCTATATTTACTAATATTACTCATCAACCCGATATGTACTTAACCCTCCCATCGATTCAAGCATTTTTCATAAACAGTTAAGTTTTGTGGGCCTATATGTACTAATATTACCCACCTACACGAGATGTACTTAACCCTCCCATCGATTCAAGCATGTTTATTTAATAGTTTAGTTTTGTGGGCCTATATTTACTAATAATACCCACCAATCCGATATGTACTTAACCCTTCCATTGATTCAAGCATGTTTATTTAATGGTTAAGTTTTGTGGGCCTATATTTACTGATATTACCCACCAACCCGATATGTACTTAACCCTTCCACCGATTCAAGCATGTTTGTTTAATGGTTAAGTTTTGTGGCCTATATTTACTAATATTACCCACCAACCCGATATGTACATAACCCTCCCGCATATTACGCCATATTAGTTAAGTGTTGTCCGCTCATGTTAACTTAACCCACTCATTCATCATGTCATGTTGGTTAAGCATTTGTTATTAACTGGACCCTCCTTACTTATCATGTCGGATCCGTTAAGTGTTTCCTATTAACTTAACCACGTTCGTTCATCAAATTATATTGGTCAAGTGTTTCTTGTTAACTTAGCCCCACGTATTCATCTTGTTGTATTTGTTAAGTGTCATCAGTCAATTCAAGTTAACTTAACCCACCTACATGTCATGTTACTTTGGTTAAGTGTTGGCTTATTGTGTTAACTTAACCCTACCACAAATCAAGTTATATTGGTTAAGTGTTTCCCTCGTGTTTTAACTTAACCTTACCACAAATCAAGTTATATTGGTTAAGTGTTTCTAAATTTATTCAACCTCACCCACTTGTCTAATTAACATGTTATAACGGTTAAGTTTTCTAAATTTACTTAAACTCACCCATCAGTTTAGTTAACATGTTGAATTGGTTAAGTGTTTCCTTAATTGACTTAACCCTACCAATCTTGACTTAGCTTTATTAAAGCACCAACCACTCACATTAGACAGGTATTGTTGTGGTCACTAGATGTGCCGGTCGGTTCCGAGTAGTTTTACACCACAACCCAGTCTAACCTCGGGTCCTTTTTGGGCTTAATGCACTAACCACCCACATTAGACAGGTATTGTTGTGGTCACTGGATGTGCCGATCGGTTCCGGGCAGTTTTACACCACAACTCAGTCTAACCTCGAGTTAAGCATATTCATCTTTTCTAAATTTACATATTTCTTATTTATGACAAATTCCATATGTAAATTATTCCCAATTTAATTATGCCATAATTATCCTTTTAATTATGCTCACAATTAACATGATACTAAATATACCATTTCATGAACCAATCTATGCCATGTTATTTTTCGTGTTTATCCTACATATTTACATGTAAATTATAAATCAATTATTGTCATGGCCAACTTTCCTTCTAAATCACGTTCAAAGTTTTAGGTATATAGATTATACCATTTTCATGCCACTTATCAATGCTTATGTGTCAAACATGCCAATTACATGTAATTTCATGTTTTCCCCAACGTTACCCCCGTTGTACATTCGCAAAATTACATAGAATGTTAGGCTCGATATTTTAGCCTAACTTATAAAACAAAAAGGGGAAAAGAAGAACTTTGCAATATTCCAATATCATACAAAAGTATGGATCTAACTACACATATGTCACATGGATTTGGCATAGAACAATATACTTTTAACTATGAACTCGCAAATTTGATCTACGCAACATGAACCACAAGCATATGAATATACATAAAACTATACAAGTTAAACTTGGCATGTAGTGGTGAACTTGCAAATTAGATCTATCATAAAGGAATGTGGATCTAACATATAAAGTTGTAGATCTAAACATATAAGGTCGTAGATCTAAACATGTATGCATAATGGCTCTAAACAATTAGGCATAAACGACATGACTTAGCCTAAAACTTGTATGTATCATAATATCACCAAACTTACATATGATAATTTCATTACCAAATTCCTATACAACATCATAGGTTTACTCACAAATTTCCACCTAACATGATAGGTTCGATAGACCACAATAGTTCGTAGGCATATATGATAGAACAGACATGAATAAACATGAATAAGCATCACATACAACTTGATACAATTCTATTGTACAAATCATGTCTTTAATTTATTCACATCTGAAAGATAACTACACTTACAAACAAAAAAGGAATTCTTGAGTTCTGGGATCTGTGTTATGAAATTGAATTGCTCGCCTTTGATGTAAATCGTTGAATTCTCTTAGTCGAATTAGATTAGATTTAATTTTGGTTTTAGTGGCGGCTAGGTTTAGATGAGAGTGAATAATAGAATTAGGTTTTTGGTTTAGGGTCCTTATATAGTCGTAGAGAGTGTTTTAGGACCATTAGATTAACCCTGAACCATGAGAACCAATCAGATGCCACATCTTCTTTAAAGCGAATCATCCCATGTGTTGACAACCAAACACCCTGAATCAACCCCTAGTTGACCCAGCGGGGCTCGAGTCGACCTCAAAAATGGGCCGGTTCGGTTATTCCCTCTCCCGATTCGCTGTTTTGAACTTTTTTGCATATTTATTTATTTAATTTTTATATATATCTACATATATATTTTTCTCATATGCATACAAACTTCAAGGCTTAATAACTTCTTCATTAGGTATCCGTTTTATGCAAACCAAATGTCTATCTTGACCAAAATTTTGAGACGAACGTAATAGAATAACCCATTTCACTTAATTCTTCTTCTAAAAATTAAGTGTTCTTGAATTTGTTAGTTTTAATATTCTCAGAAAATTCGGGGTGTTACACCTTCGTAACGAAGGAGGACTCAAGATGGTGTATGAGTCTGATAAGTTAGTGTTGTCCAAGAACAGAAAATTTATTGGACATGGATATTCTTGTAACGACAGGATTAAGTTGAATCTAGTAAAGAAATCTTCTGCTTATATTGTTGATTTTGTTAATTTATGGCAAGGTATATTAGAACATCTTAATTATAAATATCTTTAAAATATGCATAAATTAGGATTAATTTCTAATTGTGATTTCGATTCTACCTCTAAATGTAAAATATGTGTTCAAGCAAAAATACATTGGAAATCCTTTAAATCTGCAGAAAGGGAAACTTGTTTGCTTGATTTGGTATATAGTGACGTGGGTGACTTAAAAAGTCATATAACCTATGGTGGTAACCAATATTATATAACATTTGTTGATGATTATACTAGATATGCATATGCATATCTAATGAAATCGAAAGATGAGGCTTTTGATAAATTCCAAATTTACAAAGTGGAAGTCGAAACACAATTAGGAATTAAAATTAAAGTGTTACATTAAGATCGCGGTGGTGAATAGTTTTCAAATGAATTTACTTTGTTTTGCAAACAAAATGGTATAGTACACCAATGTACCGCCCCGTATACACCACAACAAAATGGTGTTGCTGAGATGAAAAATATAACTTAGTAGAAATGGTTAACACCATGCTCATAAGTTCTAATTTACCTTACAACCTATGGGGTGATGCCATTACACCAAAAAATGCCTTTAGTAGCGTTTAAAAAACGCTACCAAAGCCTGTGGTAGCGTTTTAAAGAACGTTACTACAGGTCCCGCAACTAAAAGTCTATTTTTTTTGTTGCGTTTCCATAAACGCTGCCAAACTAAAGCAACCAAATATTTTTTGAAGCGTTTAAAAAATCCAACCAAAACTAACATTTTTTGGTTGCGTTTGTGCTTGACCCTTTTCTTTGATTTTCTGTGGCGTTTATTTTATGTAACTAAAAACTTTTCGTTGCATTTAATTTATGCCACTGTAAATTCAAATAATATTCTACGTTTGTTTCAGTAACGGTTTAGAAACGCTGTTGAAATGTATTGATTGTTTTGTAGCATATTTTAAATGCTACTATATACTGTTAATGGCTTACATTGTTTCCAGCAACCAGCTTTGTAATAATCATACCAAAATCAGTAACAATCATATAATTATCATATTTAAACCAATAATCAACCAATCATATAATCATCATATTTAAATAATTAAAAACACGTAATTACATAAGTACTATCCATAACCATTTAGATAATAATAGTTTGACAAAATGAGCAAGTTCACATACCACAAAATGTTAAAGAGTTTTACTTAAGTACCGATTAATATCATAATACATATAACAATTGAAGTCACATCCATTGTTGGTGATGGTCTTTACTCCGGAAAAGCTAATTACCTGTAAACACATTCAATAATCAACAATAAGTATTTGTCATGAATTATCAAATAACATTCAAATAATGTTAATTGATTGTTATTAAAACAAACACATAAATAATTAAACTGGATATCAAATAACATTCAGACAATATTGTACATTATGACGATAGATAAGGTGCATTTAAAATATGGTGTTCCTATGTGTTCCTACGCATGTACCAAACATCAAACAAGAAAAACAACAAATAAGATAAATATGATCGGATGATGTCTGCCTTCAAATAATGTATGTATGCATGTTATGATTAACAGCTACAGTTGCTTGAAGCTCAAAACAGCTACTTGTATCATATAAATATAATCATTTGGTTTTGTGACAGGTAAGTGATTCATGATACAGGTTGTCATACATAGTTGAAGGATGATACATATGCATACAAGAAAAGTGATGCTTCACAGTAAGACTCAGTTTTGTGTTTAGTTACTGAACCGGTTGGTTTAAGGGTATGAAGAAAAACAGTATTATTAATCTAATAAATAACAAAAAATAGTCTAGATGAATGAAGTTTTAGACGCATGCAAGAAGAAAATTCGATGCATTAACATATTGAACGACAAATTAAACCATAAGCTGCCATACTATATAAGCACTTATAACATGTGATATAAGAGTACATGATTATATATGGCCAAAAAAAAAATTGAATAAATAAGAAACAAACTGACTTATTTTTTTTATTTTTAATATGAAAAAAATTATAATGGTAGAAGTTTGTTCACAGTTTGCAAACTCCAACCGCAATCACCAAAATCAGAATGAAACATTGAAAAAAAATATAATGGTAGAAGTTTGTTCACAGTTTGGTAGAAGTTTATTTTTGATATGAAAAAAAACAGACTGACTTTCTTTCAATTCACCAAAATTGATAATAAGTTTGCAGACTCCAACCGCAATCACCCAAAAAACTGCACCGCTTCCAAATCACCCAAAAAGCGCGGAATTTCCGAGGTCTACCAGCCCTCTGAGAAGAGCCGGCTGATTCCGACGAACCGGTGACACAGAAAAAACATATGGGTCTCCAATGAACTAGCAGGTTGAGTGTTGAGGATCATGTACTTAAATCGTCTGATTTTCTTATTTTCTTTATAAATATGGGAATCCAGATGTAAATTCAATTTAGATATTTGTACTGCCAGCCTTCGTAATACTCTTAATAGTCGCATGAGTCAAAACTGATAATCAAAGGTTTGGCAACTGTGTTTATTTTATTTTATAATAATATTGATGACTTTTGCCCTATCTTCATACTTATTAATCATTGTTACAATTTACCCGGTAGGCTTTTTGAATTTTACTAATCGTATTAAGAACTATATTCTATTCTACCAAAATAAACAAATGGATTTATGGAACCAATGTCTCTTTAATCTTTATAAGCTTCTAGTCTTCAGTCTTCTGCATAGTAATACACATTCTTCTAAATACGATTCCCATTATGTGTATTACTATTATAAGTTCATTTGATTTTTATAAAACTTAATTAATTTGGTTAATAGTTTATAATTTATTATTATTATAAACTAGTTAATTTTTAAAATAATTAGTTACTTTTTTATAATACTAAAAAAATTGTTGGCTTTCAACGTTTGGTGGCTATAGATAGAAATCCTTTGCTAGCATTCAATACTTTGGCAATATTCTTCGGTTCGTATTATCAATGTCAAAATACAACAAAAGGCAAATACAACCATATAAGACAAGAAACTATACAAATCGTGATAATCGTAACATAGAAACAAGCCCAAATTCCTCCACATTTGTATGTTAGTAACGATAATATGCCAGCATGAAATTGTGATAATGTGCCAATGCGGTGGCCACATCGTAGCTGAAACAAATCTGTTTCATGTAATTAACTATGAAATTGGCACGCTTCTTTTATTTTATGGAATAATGTGTAAATTTTAAAACAAATATAGCAGATTGGTAGGAGTAAATTATATTCAAAACTATACAACACACATTATGTGACGGTTCACAGAACTAAACAACAAGGAAATGTATGCGCTTTCTGAAATAAATCATGTATGCTAAATAGATCATGTAATTAGATAAACAGGTAACATATCATGCAGAGACTATATATTTAATAAGTACTTTACTTATGTCGGAGAAATACAAACAAATCATGTGGAGGCATATATAATATGAATTATAAACGATCTGACAAAAGAACATTCTTTCATATATAAGATAGGTTTAGTTAAAATATGTGTAGTAGGATAAGTCTACATGGAAAACTTGAACTAAAAAAAAAAGCATCGTAGCGAGAAATGAATAGGAAATGAAATATTAATAAAATCACTTTTGATGTCTTTTTATTATGAGGAATATATTATTGAAAGATATCTAATATATTTTCAAATAAGCAGATATGGTCAGATTTAATGATGAGGGATTGTTTCCAAAGATGGGAAACAAAACAAACAATGGATGTCCACGTTGAGAACTAACAAACGGTACCCACTTCAACTGAGAGCAAAACTTTAAATAGCTAGGAAAAAATCATATTCTTGTTTTCTCAAAATTCAAAGTGACAAACATTCATATAATTTAAGTATAAATAGTTGGTATTGTTATATTACATCTTTAGTAAACAAATTACTTCAGTGGGTAGCTTTTTAAAATATTATCCAAGGCCAGATCTGAAAAGATCGTTCTAAATTACAGCAAATATGAAAGCACATCAAAAATCAAAACCCGCTAGTCTTGTCCTATACATACTCTACTACAATCACTCTCAAAACATTCAACAATCAAAAACTAAAATTGACTAAACATAAAAGTTACGAGTATAGTACCTCGGAGTAAGATCAGACTAGAGTTCACACGTTATCATTGACCAAACCCCTACGAACACCAAATCATTGTTATTTTAGCATCCCTCAACAATAATGCTATACTTCACCAGCAGTCTTGAGTTTCTCCACTTTAGTTCTGAGGTCTGCCTGTAGTTGTCATCGATTTTTAGACCATTACTACTAACATTTTATATATACAGAATATCATATGACTTCTCGCTGTTAGCATGCAAAAACGTGATATGTAATGGATGATAACACAGCCAGTATTTCAAACCAGTTACCAGTTTCAGTCAGTATTTCAAATCAAAATATCACATGATATGTAACGTAATATGTAATGGATGATAATGTGATATGTAATGGATGATATCAGATGAACGTGCATTGGATGAGATGTTTGAAACTAGGCACAAACAAGAAATAGAAAATATCCCAGAAATAACTAAAAATGGGGATAAAGAAGGATAAATCGTGCAGATAACATCAATCGAACAAAATGCATAAAGGCTAAATACAAACATGGTGTGCATCTGCACAGAACTTGCACATAACCAAACTACAATTAATTCTGAAAGTAAAGAGTCAAACGATGACCTTGATCTGACCACTGAACTATCATGACCAAAACCAAATGCCATAAACCCAACTGGTATAAGTTTATCAACAACTACTCCATTAGCCTCTCCAAACAACCCTGTTAACACCTCCTATTCACATAGTGCTGACGACATTGTTTTGAACGTCAAGCCCCCCAACTTCCCTTAACTTCCTCCTGACCAAACTACCAGTATTAGTCCCACTAAACCAACCCAAAATCCTATAGAATATGTCGATGTCTCCAAATCCAATACAAAAAGTAATAAGCCTAGAAACAAAAAGTCTAAGAAATCAAATAAATCTAACTCTTCAGACCTTAATCCTGATCCACTGCACCCACGGTTTAGTTCACATCCTGAGGAAAATAAAGATAAACCACCTTCAACAAGGAGCAAGACATTGAAATCACCGCTCTCTAATGAAAATTATTAATGTTACACAACATTGCAGCGTAGAATATTAGGGGTAACTTATTATGAATGTTATCGGCAACTCGTTAATTTGTTATACTCGCATTTTTAAATAAATTTGTTAGGATTAAACTGAATTATATTTACATGTATCAACGGTAGGGTATGCGGCAAAGGGAAGGAGCCATGCTTGTGATCAAGCAAAGACACAAACGTGAAATGAAGCAAAATATATATATAAACTGGGATGAGTCACGAACATGTAGTAGCTTAAATCATAGTGAACAAGGGATCAAGCATGCAACTGTGTAATGCATATTCCGGCCAATTCAAGTGAAATTTATAGGTATGTGTGAAATTTATAGGTAAGTGAAATTTATAGTTACTTCTAAACCCACATTTGATAATTTCAATTATTTTCATACATTATGTGGAATGACATATGGGTTCAGACAACATAATGTTATACTTGGGATCATTTCATAAATCTTTGAGTAGAACTATGCATGCAGCATGTAAATAAGTAAGAAACGGTTTCAGTATAAACGAGGTAGTTCAAATGTGATATTTTTTTCCGTGTGTGTATATATGTTCAGGCGTACCGTGAAATTTATAGGTATGTGTGCAACAGAGCACAACGATGCGCGTCGGGGTCAAGACAGTGGGATTCCAGCAATGTACACAAAATAAAAGGCGAAGTCCGGTCAAATGTATGGTGCCAGGAGCATGGATGAGTATAACGAAAATATACTTCAGCAATAGGGACAGTAAAGAACGTGCAACATTGCATAGGCTAAAGCAAAAGGAACAACATCTAAATTGGGCTTCATACGCATGCTATTCAACATAACAAAATAACTTCTAGTTATGCAAATAAATGAGTACGAATTAAGGTATGGTATACTGGGAGTCAACAAGCCAAAATGAGAATGATTACTACCTCAAACCATGCTAAAATATGTCAGTTCATGTCAAAGGAATGTACTGTACATTTAAATTGTTCAACCCAGGTTATTAAAGCAAATGACACATGCATGTTATCATATATTTCTAGTGAAGCAAATTTAAGTAACCATGCACGTCACATCTAATATGTCCAGGTGAATAGCTAACTGTAGAATCCTCAAAAACATTAAATATATGAACCATTGGTGTGCAAGTTAAGAAAATACAAACAAAATTTGTTTCCAGTTTAGTCATGTATCTCAATAAGAGATGTCTCCAGGTTGGAAAAATATGGACAACATGCAAAGGGTACAGGTGACAGGTTAACCAAAATTCAAAGAGTCCAAATTACAAGAGCACAAGTGAACCCAGTTTTCTAATTCAATCCTACAATTGCCCAACTATGACAGACAACAACAGTGAAATGTTGTAGCAAACATCCTTAACTAATTATATTTATTGTATGCGAAGTACAGAACTTGCAACAAATTTAATTGTAAGGCGAACTTACATTAAGTCGACGGAGATCGGAACTCGGCCATGACTGGCGCAGCAAGTGAAGATGACGGCGCTGCCTCCTTTGCTATTTCCACACTAGCTTCTGGTTACAGCGAGGTGCAGGTGGCCATTAGCGGCAATATAATTCAGTTTAATCCTAACAAATTTATTTAAAAATGTGAGTATAACAAATTAACGAGCTTCCGATAACATTCATAATAAGTTGGAATATTTACATGCATCAACGGTAGGGTATGCGGCAAACGGAAGGAGCCATGCTCGTGATCAAGCAAAGACACAAACGTGAAATGCAGCAAAAAATATATATATATATATAAACTGGGATGAGTCACGAACATGCAATATCTTAATCATAGTGAACAAAGGATCAAGCATGCAACTGTGTAATGCATATTCCGGCCAATACAAGTGAGCCTAGCCAAGTTTATAATTTCTCTAACGATATATTTCAATTAATTTAAAATATATCTAATGCTTAAGTTAAATAGATCTATTCGAATCAAATAATAAAAATTTTAATATACAAAATAAAATTCAAAGCTATGATTTAAGTAGACTAGATTTCAAGTTTTAAACCAATATCAAATTTTTATGTACCAAATTTTGAATAAATTCATATACTAAAATGTCGAAAGATGGGTTCGTTACAGGTGCCCATAAAGACACAAAGATTGACCAGGCAAAGAAAATGATTGCTCAGCACAACATTCAAATTATTGAAATTTTTAAACAAAATTAAACCTCTTCTCACCAAGAAAGCTGCATTCAAAATAAATATTCAATGGACCTTAAACCACAATCATAGCCAATCGCCTATTGGTTGAATAATGGTTCTCACTATCAAAGATACCCATTCTTTAAGTTGTTCCGAACTTGAAATTGAATTATATTAGACAAAGTTGTCTCATCTAGAGGTATAACAAAACCACTGGAAAGTGAAGAGGTATGAACTACAGCCTAATAACCAAATTACAATTCTGCACACTTCAAATGTTTGTAAATATTATGCATTACGCACAACAAAAATGAAGTGATCACATATAGTTATCAAGTTGCAATAGTACTAAAAGATCCTATTTAAAGGAAATCAATGTAGAAAAAATAAAGGAAGAGAAACTGAGTTTGAAATAAAATACTAAGCAACAACAAGTAGGTTGGATCGGGGAAGTTCGAGAGCAATGGTAATCCTGCTCCAACATCATTCTACTAGAAGAAGAATTTCATTGATTACGTAAAAATAAAAAATAAAAAAACTATGAAAGAAGAAAAAATCAAAGCTAATCCTTTTAACAATGAGGGCCATGTATTACATTCTCAAATACTATAACAATTAGTGCATGGTGTTAAGTTTATTTCCAATACAAGAAATACAAAAGGGGCTAACATATAGAAACATCAAACTTACAACAATATTCTACATGTATGTTATATGCCTCTAGGTGCTCGGTGTCTAATCAATTTGATTTGTCGGTCGCTTCACTCAATGGGCATATAGTAAAATACATGTTATATGAGACAATGTTTGCTTTGAACATGTACGATTACTGTGAGTTTTATTCATGTATAATTGGATTTGGTTTTTATTGAAGCCTGGTTTTTGTAGGCGCTTGGTTGACCAAGATGCAAACATGTTTTAAACTCAGTTTAATGCAACTTCAATTGGTTTGAAATGATTAATGACATAAAGAGCTTTGAAATGTAGCAAAAATCATATTAAAGAAATTCAGAATAAAAAATCTGGCCATTTATTTCGGATAACTTTTTGAAGTATTTGTTTGAATGGAAAGTATTGTACCCACCAAATGAAAAGAATAAAACACTTCTAGTTATTGTTCTTTTCTTTTTTCCCTAACAACTTAGCAGTATTGCAATTTTATTCAACACAAAACATTTATTAAGTGCTAAACTAGAACACAATTATTCCGCAAACAATCCCTTTTGAGCGCATACCAAACAAATATATCATTTTTCCTTTAAAACTGCAAAAGGGATATAAAAATAAAGATGAAAAATAGTTTACCATCCATGATAAGGAACAAGAACCAGGGTATGACGAAAATGCCCAACCAAATTGTTCAGCTTCACATTATCTGAAAAGCTCCCATGTCCGCTGCCATAATATTTTGAAAATTTAGAAACAAATTATTCATAGAGGTACAAAATATTACGAGACTAAGATGTATAAATAACCTCAGGTAATAAAAAAGTAAACTATTCAATATTATACTAATGAAAAATAACAAAAATGGACTTTGTACTGCAGCAGGCTATTAGAAATTACCTAAACAATGAGATAAACCCTCACGATAAAAAAAACCCAATGGAATATCCACTGAAGTAGCAGGTGCTTAATGAAAAATCGAAATTAATGTTAAATTCCGAAAGTAACTCCAAAATATACTTAAAACGGCAACATAAATTGTAGATGAAACCTTATGCTGCCTGGATTAGAAAGTACCTAGTAGAGATGAGCAATGCAAAAGTTAAGGCAAGAGATTCAGAATTAGGGCTGGGAGGCTGAACGAAGCGGCAAAGCGATTCGCAAATGTTGTTTGATAATTAAAGAGGAACGATTCATGATTTGGAAATTAGAGAAGAGTGATTGAACTGGGAATTCTGTAGAATGGGGGTTTCTCAGAACGTAACTTTTAGAGAATGAAAAATAGGGGGGCGGTAAGAGGGTATTGTGAAATAAATCCCGCCTAATATTTCTAAACCTAAAACACAACCATTTTTGGGAGGTCGACGAAATGGTTTCATTTAGGATTAATCGCCGCTGTGAAATGTAACTAAAAGCTTAATTTCTTGTAGTGTGCTATGTTATTTGCATGTTACATTTTAAGTGGAGTACCACTTAAAAAGAATAATATTTCCTCTTATCAATTATGGTTTAATAGAAAACCTAACCTTTCTAAACTTAAAGTTTGGGATTGCTTAGCATATGTTAGAAAACCTAACCCTAAATGACCAAAGTTAGGTAATAGGGCACTTAAGTGTGTTTTTATAAGATATTCTCTTAATAGTATAACTTATAGAATTTTTTGAAAATTAAACTGTTGGGAATCCATTGAGATCATCTGGTCTGAAACCAATTGTGACTAATGATATCAATGATGATGAATATGTTTCTGCTTAAAACATCAAGGAAGGGTCAGTACCAGATAATAATATTGAACACATGAGAAATAAAAGAGCAAGAATAAAGAAGGACTATGGTCCTGACTTCATAACATATCTCATTAAAGGCAATAAGAATGAAGTCCTTAAAGTAACAAGATATGTAATGGATGATGATGATCATCCCAAAACTTATTCTGAAGCAATGAGTCCTAGAGATTCTAATTTCTGGAAAGAAGCTATCAATAATGAAATGAATTCCATAATGATAAACTGGACTTGGTTTTTATCTGATTTACCTCCTGGTGGTAAACCTATAGGATGTAAATGGATATTCAAGAAAAAGTTGAATACAAATGGATCCGTTAATAAGTTTAAAGCCAGATTAGTTGCTAAGGGATATAAACAAAGACAAGGAGTAGATTATTTTGATATATATGCTCTAGTTGCTCGCATATCTTCAATATGCTATTTAATAGCACAAGCATCAATTCATAATTTGGTCATACATCAAACGAATGTGAAGACAGCTTTTCTAAATGGAGATTTAAAAGAAGAGATATACAAGGAACAACCTGAAGGTTTTATAACCCCAGGCCAAGAAAAGAAAGTTTGTAAATTAGTCAAATCTCTTTATGGCTTGAAGCAAGCTCCCATGCAATGGCATGAGAAGTTAGATAAAGTAGCACTGTCATATGGATTCATTGTTAATGATGCAGAAAAATGTATTTATAGCAAATCAGATAACAACGGTTATGTTATAATATGTTTATACAATGATGACATGCTGATATTTGGTTCCAATATATCATGTGTGAATGAAAATAAGAATTTTCTATCTTCTAAATTTGATATGAAAGATCTAGGAATGGCTAATGTGATTTTAGGAATTAAAACCATTAGGAAAGCTGTGGAGTTATTATTAACCCAGTCTCTTTACATTGAGAAGTTCCTAAAGAAGTATGGTCATTATGATGACAAACCAAAACCATCTCCTTTAGTCCAAGTATCAGGTTAAAAAATAACACTGGACGTACCATTTTTCAACTTGAGTATTCTGGTGTTATTTTGAGTCTTATGTATGCTATGCATCGCACTAGACCCAACATCGCACATGTTATAAGTGTATTGTTTCAATTTACGAGTAACCCAGGTTTCGAACACTGGAAAGGCATTTCCAGAGTTTTAGCTTACTTGAAAGGAACCATTAACTATGGTTGATCTTATAAAGGATATCCCTCTGTAATAGAAGGATATAGTGATGCAACCTGGAACAATGTAGAATCCAAATTCAAGTCTACGACTGGTTGGATATTTACATTAGGAGGCGCTGCTGTATCTTCGGCTTCCAAGAAGCAGACCTGTATATCTGATTCAACTATGTTGTCAGAATTGATTGCATTAGCAAATGCATGTACGGAAGAGAAATGGCTTAGCAATTTTTTAATGGAAGTCCCATTGTGGAAGAAGCCATCTCCAATAGTCTTAATTAACTGTGATAATCAAGAAAAGACATATAATGTCTCTAATAAGAGATATAATGGAAAGTCTAGACATGTGAGTCTAAGACATCAGATGGTAAGACAGTTACTCAAAAGTGGAGTTATAACTGTTGATTACCTAGAAACAAAGAAAAACTTGGCTGACCCACTTACAAAAGGTCTTGCAAAGGCTATGGTTTCTATAAAGTCAAAATAAATGACTAAGGTCTGTGAATGAAGATTGATCATCCTTAATAGAAACCCTACTCGTGTCTTGAAAAGGATAGACAAAGTTCAGTGGGTACCAACAAGTTAAGAGTTGATTATGGAACACAAAATCTATAATCCCATAATATTTAGTGTTGGATTGTGTAAGAACAAAGGATGGATAATATCCTTAATAAGTCTAGATATCTTAAAAGGTGTATCGCACAAACACCTTAAGAGACTTACCTATATGAGTACGGAAATAAGGTTGCTCCCTAGGAAAGTAAGATCGCTTTCTAAAGTAGACTCATGAACCAGGATTAAAGCACATGGCCAATAATGTGCTGAGCAATACAGAACACTCTAACTAAGGAAATCAACATGTGTGATTATTCCGGTTTTATCATTAACGGATACTTGGTTCAAGATTCGTTCACCATAGAATCTCAACTGAACTTTGAACGATTTACACTAAGTAAAGGTTAAAATCCAAAAAATAACTTTTATTTATGTGTTGTTTCCACGATGATGATAAACTTGATCTTACAACTACATAGGCTTGATCCCACTTGGGTATGTAAGAAGTCACATTAGTGATTCAGTCATCCATTTTAATTTTTCTTTATTTTGAAATTTGGGGGAGATTGTTAGAAAATTTTCCAAACAATGTTTTTTTTTTGGGGGGAGGGTTGTTTTCGAAGAGATAAGGAAGAAGGAATAGAAAATGCTCTTTGTCCCACATCATGAAATAAACAAAGACCTGCCTCTATATACATAAAAGCTTGATATATCATATCAAAAGGAAGAAGAGAAGAGAAAGATAATGCAATAACATGAATATGGCACGTATATAAATATTTAAAAGGCCAAAAGATGGGCCTGGGGCCTTGGGGCTCTTGGGGTCTCGTGATCAGTTGGGCCTCAGAATGCCGATGGGCTTGCTGCGCTACGGACCATTGTAAATTTTTAATTAGGCGCGCATATTTGTAATGCTTTGAAGCATTGCAAATTTGAAGGGGCACATCTGTTTGTATTCGAACAGAAATGACCGTTGCGAATAACAATCGCAACGTTTGGTGAATGGACGCATCTTTCCAACGCTATAAATAGCTGCATAGAAAAGTGTTTTGAAATCACTTTTAGTTCTTCTTCCTCCTCTCGCGTTCTGTCGTTGCCACACTGTTAAGGCGTTGCAAATCCTCGAATTTGTAACGTCTGAAAGGCATTGCAGAACTATTTTCTTATTCTGTTCATATTTCTTCCGCCTAATTGCATCATCAGTGAACATAAATTAGAGTATTCTTGATCTGCTTAAACCCGTACAAACTTTGAGTCTGATTTCACTGTTCCAAGGCTTAATTGAATCCTGAAAATTGACAGTTCGATAACCAGTTTGTACCTGGTGGGTTGAACTATTGCCTGAAAGAACCTATTCCATAGATCCTTAAAGACTGAAGTACGACATTCATATGACGATCATCATCATCATCCAATAGCCTCAAACCGCAAAATCCCCAACACTTTGAGTTGAAAATTCTCATGATTCTCATCTCAAAATCATCAACTATCATAATGAGCTCCATTTATACTTTAACACTAGTTTTTACAACGTATCTTTATTACATAATATCCAAAAGTTACGAAAAAAGATCAATGAATGTGATGAACCATGTAATTATATCGACAATGTCTAGAAATGGTTCCTAAGTGTTAATTTTTCATCTTCTATACCAATTAGTTATAAAAAAAAGGATCCTTAGATGTTAGAGAAGAAGAATACACTTTGATGAAAGGCGATATCATAATAATTAATAACCGTTCACCAAATTTAATACAATAAAATCAAATGCAGCTTTGCATAATACTACTTTTTATTCTTTGCAGTCCAAATTTGTTAAAATATAACCAAAATGTAACATCTAGCATGTATTAATGTTAAAAAAAATGGAATTATGCACATTCTAAGAATATTCTAAGAACTTTGTTTCTATGAATAATTCTTTGTTTCAAACTTAGTTTAGTAGTTACTGTCATTAAACTTGATCGTTTATAAAAATACGGACATAGGATTCATTTAAACTAAAAATCTTGCATTTCGTTCTCTCTATATTGCTTTTGATGCATGTTCTTATATACCACTAGGGCTATCAATGAATACCCAAAAATTCCGATATCCGTCCAAATCCGAATCCGAAAATATGAAAAATATCCGTTATTCGAAAAACAGATAGGGATATCCGATATCCGGGAAGCTTTTCGGATACGGATATGGTTATAATGGTATCCGTATCCCAAAAATATCCATCCGTCTAATTGATGTAATATATATAACTCAAAACAGAAAAATAGAATTAATAATTATTTTGTAATTGTTGGATGTTACTATAATATAATTTTTTATCCATTTTTAGTGAAAAATAATACATTTAGTGTTTACTTTTGGCATAATTTTGATACGCTTATGGATATTAGTATAAAACAATGTTTCATCATCACATTCCTTTATTTCCTGGTCTTTTATAGTCGTTAGTATAAAAATTATTTTATGTTGATCCAAACTTTTCTATTTACACTCTAAAATTTATTAATTACTAGCAGAGCAGATAAATATCTGATATTTGTCCGTATCCGAAAATTAAGCTGATACGGATATCCGATATCCAAAAATTAAATGGATATAGATATCTATATCCGAAAATAATTTCGGATACAGATACGAATATGACACTATCCACATCCTAAAGCATCCGTTGACAGCCCTATATACCACGTGGTATAATTTTTGTTAAAAATACTCAAAGTTATGCATCATTGTACTCAATACAGATACGAATATGACACTATCCACATCCTAAAGCATCCGTTGACAGCCCTATATACCACGTGGTATAATTTTTGTTAAAAATACTCAAAGTTATGCATCATTGTACTCAATCATTTGAGGCGAATTAAGTAAAGTAACTTTGGCAGTACAATGAGTGCACTCTACTATTAATAAAAACAATTCAATGTATGACAAATTTGGTCAGTAATATCAGCAGTCCTACACTACGCAAAAAATATAGTTGTTATGTAATAACCCAGAAATCTGAACCAATTTAAAATTTTTATTTTGGCAATTTTAATGAATTTTGAATGTTTAAAATGAATTATTTTAAATAATAACGACGAGAAATTCATTTTGAATAGAATTAGAATGAATATATTTATTTGAATCGATGTTAGAATATAAATAATTGTTTATAATTATAAAAGGAATTGAAAATGGCGCGGTAGTTTGAAAATTCGGTTTCAAATTTCAAATGAATGTACACAATTCAAAATAAACCAGATTTTAGTGAAACCAAAAATATTAGAATCTATTTGAAAATATCTTTCCAACGAAACCGAAAAATTGAAATTTCACAGCGGGAATAAAAAATTATGTCCAATTGAAAATTCAAAATAGTCGCTATGAAATTTTGGCCCTTAAAAATAGCCATTTTGCAAACAACTTCTGTTTTCGATGAAACCACTTTTGTTGGAATCGGAATGTCAAATTATTGCTAGATTCAAAGTTCCATAATTTTTGAAATCAATATGTGAGCGTGGCAAAGGAAAACGTGTTTTGACAGTTTAAGTCACTTTTGATCGACCAGAAAACGGCCATTTTTCAAACGATCTCAGAATTTTACGAAACTAGTTTTTTTAGGACCATATCATCAATACGAAGCTAGAAAATTATTTTTGGGAATTTTTAGAGTCCGTATGTGGCCCCGGTAAATTGAAATGCGCGTTCAAATTCAATATATTGATTTATATTTTAATTTCAACGAAAACTGATTGTAACAGCTGAATTGGCTTACGAAACATATCCCATTGGGTTCGAAATGGGGTTAATTAGCTAGGGGCGATAGTCGTTGGGTTCGATTTGGAGTCCGAACGAAAAATGAACTTTTTGGATTTAAAATGTGAATTAAATATATATTTATATAATAGCCCCCACCATTCTTTCTCCTTCCTCGTTGACTTTCAAAATCAAAATAAAGAAAAAAAGGGGATGATCGGTCGAAGATGGCGCCTCTGCACCGCGCCCCTTCCACCACCGCTTCCACCTCCATCGCCACCCCCTTGGCCGGAGCCTCCCACCCTCGACGCGTCGTTCCCTCTCCCCTTCAGATTAAGACGTGAACCCTAGAAACCCGATCCTCCACTGCTTGGGGCCCACAACCGCCACCACCCTGTACCAGCCACCAACCGATCCGCCCTACTCTGCCTCCGCCCAGTTCAATCCGCCAGCACCCCAAACCCATCACTCCTCCTGTCGCCAACACCCTCGAACACCGCGCCAACCCACCGTGACACCACCACAGTCCGCTCCGACCACCTGAGCGCCACCAGTAGCTTCGACACTCCCCCTTCCCACGATAAAGGTCCGATTTTTGGCAAAGGTGAGTTTTTGGTTTTATTTTTGTTTTTAAAATCAGTTTTTCTAAGTTAAAAATATAATTATAAAATCATTTTTTATACGTTAAAAACATAGTTAGGACGTGATTTTTATATACATGAAATTGTTATAAAGAAGAGATTTTTATTTAGAAAAAGAAATTATTTTTATTTACATAAAGAAGCGATTTTTATTTATATAAAATAAGGATTTTTATTAAAGAAAAGATGAGATTTTTAATGTATAAACATTATATTAAAAATGTGATTTTTACTATGAACAACGTGAAAAGGGATTGCGTTGATATTGCGGGAAAATTCGAACGGTTCAGAAATTCAGAGATGAAATGGTGGAGTGGAAACCCAAGGTGAAACTCCTCACTTTAATTCTTGTTTTCTAGTTAAAAAAATACACTAGGATGCAGATGGTGCTTAGCAGCACCCAACACCCATCGTCCACAGACCATGGATGACTTGTTTGTTTGATTGATGTGTTGTGAAAATTGATCGTGTGATGTGGAAAGAATAAATATTCTATAGTTAAAAATATAATTTTAACGTGTATATAAAATAAATATTTATAAACAAATCGGACGGTTTGTTTATGTACACCCATTTGACTGATATTGATTGGGACGATAAATTTTACACATCGCCTAACTGCACAAATAAAAATCTGTGTTTTTTGATTTGAAACCCCACATGGGTGTTGGGATGATATTTGGCTTACACTAATCCTAATTATTTAGCTGTATGTCGATCGATGGGTTGATAGACTGTGTAAGCATTAATTATTTATATTTAATGCTTATGCAGTTGTGTGTTGCACTCTGGATGATGGTTGATTATTTATCGTTGCTATTATATACATGTTTTGTAGGGAATCCATAAAATTAACATTATATGGTAATTGATTGGGCCTCATTCCAATTTGGAAAATAAAGAATATTATAAAATGAAAATTCATGTGTTGAATAAAATATATATTCATGTGTTGAATAAAAGAATATTCATGTGTTGAATAAAAGAATATTCATGTGTTGAATAAAAGAAAATTCATGTGTTGAATAAAATATATATTCATGTGTTGAATAAAAGAAAATTCATGTGTTGAATAAAATATATGTTTATGTGTTGAAGAAAATATACATTTGTTGAATGGAATAACGAAGTTATTGAAATATATAAAGCCGTGTTGATTAGATATGCGCCATTTTGACGTGAACGATATCTATATCGATTTTATTCATTTTTATAATGAATATAAAAAAGGAATTAATTTCAAAATATAATATTTTGAAAATACTATCATTTATATATCGATGATATGGAATAGTCAATTTTGATTTGAAATTGAATATGAAGTTGAAATGATTTTGAAAACGAATTTAAAATGATTTATAAAATACGTTTTAAAAGGAAATCGACGAAATATATATATATATATATATATATATATATATATATTATAATGGCCTGAACAGAATGCGTCGTGCTGCGGCAGTTCGCGAATTTCGACCATTGACTTCGAATGGACATTACGGGAGATCCGACCGTCGGATTCTCCTAAAACCGGAACCTTTGGGTTCGTATCGAAAAGAGCTTTCTAATGAATATTAGATGTAATGACCCGAAAATCCGGTCCAATTTGAGCTGACCAAAAACACAAGTCCAACCCCAAATTAAACTGAATATCAGGAAATTAATAGAAAGAAAAACAAAGGGTGAGGAAAGATAAGATAGAAGCTTAGAATAGAAGAAGGAGAAGAACACAACATCAGAGTAACACGAATCTCACAGCGGAACGAACAACATATAATAGATAATATATCCTTGAAATAAAATCATTATATGTATACAATAACATTATCAGAGTACAACACTTACAATACAGCGGAAATAAACTATGGCTATATGATCCTGAAGCCCCTTGCTCCAGCTCTTCCAGTATATCTGTAAATCCCGACTACTTGACTGCCCGTACAAAATTGGGCACCCAAGAATTTAGGGAAACAAACAAATAAACTCCGGGTCAGTCATGGCACTGGTGTGAGTAAAATAGTTTAGAACATCTTGAACATGTAAACGATATCTCATAAGACCACGCCGTATAACGGAACGGGTTTTCCCTTATGAGAATCCAAAATATCTTTATATCAAAAACGTTTTGATATTATAATAATGTCTATCAACCACAATATAATAATCATCTAGCAGAAACGCTTTCATCTCATGTTCTACATATATAGCATACAATCAAAACCGCAAGCACGTATTGGGTAATGGATTTCCAACTATGACAAGGTATGGGACCACCTTTCGCTAGTGTACCTCTAGAGAGGAATACACTGGGTTCAACAGGAACATCTTGCAACCCGGCCACACATGACCGACCACTCATTTCGCTTGAGTGTATCGAATGTATTCACTAACGGTTGAGATCAGCAACCGTTTCCCGAGTGGGAAAACATCAACAATAGATTTTTAGAAGTAAATGAAACTCTAGATCAGGTGATTATACACCCTACTTCGGAGCGACCGACTTAGCCTTGATGCCTGCCCGATTTCTGCCATTTACCGGTTGATGAGGCTTGAGGTTACGCTTCATCATCACATCAGATTCACTTCGAATGCCACATTGTCAGATCCATCGAAAATCACTAATTGTCGTCTACAACGGTACATTAGGTGTTAGCTAAAGAAGTTTCCTTCTCCACTTCCATTCTTGGTACGGTTGAAGAAATCAATGTACGTGACCTTTCCGGAAATACTCTGTCAGACGTTCATCCATACAAATCATCCAAGAACAGGATGAACCGAAGGTACTATTCAATATATCCATCTTAGGCACTGTTATCTAAGATTTATACAATAGCCCTTGCGCTTTACTCCGTCTTCAATTATCTTTGGCATATATGATTCGCAACGCTTATGCCAATACAGAGTGGTCCTTTGGATAATAATCCAAATGGTCTCTCCATATTAACAACGTTAAAATGGTCAAAACTTCGATAGTCTGTGAGTTAACTATCAAAGAAAAATATGTGTGCAAACAACGATATTATTTCCAAATGGAAATTCTATCAATCAAGCCTCAATCATATATATATATATATATATATGTAACACCCCACCTCCGCCAGGGTGGCTCTTGCTAGCACTCTGACTTTGGAGGGGCGTTTGAATCAGGTAAACATGCATAATGATATATCAAGGCAGAACAAGAACATATGTATATATGTAAACAGAGTAAAGAAGATAAGTAAAACAGCGGAAGACTTCAAACTATTTCAAAACAAGTCTGATACAACATAATGTCAACTTTCCAAATACACAAGTCTAGATAAAAACAACATCACTGAAAAACTGAAATACATAAGTACTATCCCCAAAATAAGTGATAACCATAGCTAGCTTCATGTCAAGACCGTACATGAGCTAAAATCCCACAAGCAAGCGATCAGAAATCCAAGCTAAGCTCCAATATTCCCACCTTGAGAACCTGGGGGGGGGGGGGGGGGGAACGGAAGAAAAGAGGCGAAAGAAAAACAGGTCAGTCAAAAAGACTGAGTAAGCCCTACTACAATCAATGTAAACTGATAAAGTTAACTGGCATGAGAAGCAGGGATGAACATAAGGATAACAACATACTAGCATGATGATTAACTAACAAGGTAGATAAAGGTGTCATCGCATAATCAGGTTTAAGGTTTTTGCACCACAGGTGTACTAGCAAACTAACATGACTTGAATAAACAAGTATTGATCCCTTGGCCCAAGCTTTGGCCCAATAACATGAAGTGACCCTAATACGCGGTCCAACCAAACGGTCTAGTCGATCGGCTCCCTATAAGCCTAACTCGTCACGTGTTGGTGTCAATACGGCCCAAACATAATTGTAGTCAGACTGTGCAGGGTCTCCCGTCGGGTGTATCAAGCCCTAGGGTGTCAACCCCTGGACACCATAAACATAAGTGCACAGTCTCGATCTACTGGTACCCGTGCATGTTTTCCCCGGCTTCGGACTATGTGCACGACCATAGTCCGCCCGGAACTACACCGGCGTACCCTTCTGCCGTCGTTTTTGGTCACTTACCTCAAGTCCAGTAATCGTGCCCCCACCCTAGCCTAGTCCCTAGGGTCATAATGATACAAACTTGGGATTACTGCTGGAGTGGACCCCGATTGCTAGGATTTTCTAGTGGGTTAAGTACGGTTTTACCCTCTTGCTAATCATGGATTAACTTGGTTAAGTGTAACGATGAGTTCACGACTTAACCCTGATTAATCTACTAAGCCCAAGTTGGTTAAGTATTAAGTGGACCATGACTTAACCCTAAACATGAGGCATTAATTAGTTTAATGTGCCTTAACCTCTCACATTCGACCTTGTTGTGGTTACTAGTTAAGCCGGGCGGGTCCGGGTAGCTTTACACCACAACTTGGTCTAACCTCGGGTTCAAGGTACAACATGACCAACTTCTCACATTGGGTCCTATTGTTTGTAGCAACTAGTTAAGCCGGTCGGTTCCGGGTAGGTTTACGCTACAAACTCAACCCAACCTCGAGTTAGTCACACTTATATTTTCTAAGTGTCATGTCCATCATGTTTCCAAAACATGTTACAAGTTTTTCAAGAATTTGGGTAGACCTAACTTAATAGGTAAATTCCCAATGGGTAGACCTAACTTAATAGGTAAATTCCCAATCTTATGTTTTTATGTCTTTTAAGTTTACCCAACCCCAAACGCAATCCCATCGCTTACATATCACAATAGCGCATAAAGGATAGAAAGAGGGAACTTGGCATAATCATGACATAAAGGTGTTGAAGCCACAAGTTTAACATGGTGGCATATGAAATGTACATATGTTCATATACTTGCATATTACATTTTTAGGCCTCAAAAGCATGCATAAAACCAAACTTAGCATATAGGTGATACATGGTGATAAATGACATGTAGAAGTTGCCATAAGTTCGCATCTAGCCTCACATGCAAGTTATCATAAGGGATATGATAACTTACTTGTTGCCAAAATGCAACCTTTAGCATAAAGCTTGAAGCTTTAGGCTCATAAACCCAAGATAAGCTTGCATAACATGATAACATGAACAAAATGATCATCCCAAACTTGCATAACATAACTTGCATATCATATGGCAAACTTGCATATCAAACTTGCATAACATAACATGATAAACTTGCATATCATAACATGGCAAACTTGCATATCATAACATGATAAACTTGCATAACCTAGCATGGCAAACTTGCATATCATAACATATCAAACTTGCATAACATGACATGGTAAACTTGCATATCATGGCAAACTTGCATATCATAACATATCAAACTTGCATAACATGACATGGTAAACTTGCATATCATGGCAAACTTGCATATCATAATGATCAACCAAACTTACATCATTCATTTAACTTTAGAGTTTAAATATGAAAGTAGAAAAGGGCTTACAATGCTTATGAAGACTCAAATGAGCATAAGCAAATATAAGGTTTAGACAAAGCCCTTATGCAATCAAATAAACCCAAAATGCAAGCTCCAATAGAAAAACCCTTGAGCCAAAATGATCAAAACTCTTGCTTTATGATGTAAATATGGAAACTTGACTTGAATGCAAGCTAATGATGCTCATACAAGCTTGAAAACACTTGTATGCATGGAAAATCTCTCATAGAAATAGTTTAGAAATTTTATGAAGAGTGTGGAGGCCATGAGAGGAATGATTTTGCCATAGTTTAGTTGTATGAATGAATAATGATGATTTAGGGTTAGGTTAGGGTCTTATTTATAGAGATTAGGATTAGTTCTAGCCTTAGGATTAAACCCTAGTTCCAATCTCAGCCCTCAAAACCGAATCTGGCCCCCAAACTCAACACAACTCCAAAATGGTGCACCAGGCAAAACTGCCCGGCTGAACCAAGTCGACAGCCAAGTCGACAGGGCTGTCGACTTGGGTCCAACCAATTCGACTCCCAAGTCGACAGGGCTGTCGACTTGGGTGCTCTGGCGGGAATTTTCCCGCCTGGCCCAATCTGACCCAAATTTCCAAATTCAAACTTGAATTTGAAATCTGTTTTTACTTTGAATTTTTCTGAAAACTTCGTTGGGCCTTACTCGGGTCATACGGACTCCGATTTTCGAAAACTCGGACTCTATTTCGCGTATTTTTCCGAGACGAACGCAATGGCATAGCCCTTTTCCCTTGATTCAGATTTATAAATTAAATTCTGCCTCGATTTATGTTATAACAGGTTATTGAAAATACGGGTTGTTACATTCTCCCCTCCTTAAAGGATTTCGTCCCCGAAATCTTCAAGTTAGGAAGAACGTATCCTACCATCCAACATCCATCTACTCAAAACATCATCCACGAGCAATCATTGTCCTTACAAGATTCTAAATGTTGTATGAACATATGCAAAGGTGTGTGTATATGTACTTATCTAATGCAAATATCATCAATGCAAATTACGTTAGTGAAATAAATCCATATGTATGCAATTCCTAACATAATGTATAACATCTATATGTGTGCACATAACATACATCCATATGCAACATCCATGTGATAACACAAAAATTTTCATCCATGAATAAGCGTAAACACTCATGCATATGCAATATGAGGAGTGTGTGAGCCGATCTAGTGCCTAACGTGTATAATGCATCCACGAGTAACCACTTGCAAACACTTGCAACCACTTGCAAACATCAAGCATAACATGTTTCAAACACATGTTTCATCCAAAGGGTTTCTACCTAAGGTTCTCATGACAAGATTAACATGATATAGATAGCAAAAGAAAGATATGCTACAAAGAGATCGGGAAGATAAGCAAGATATACTCCTTTCGGATTACAAGAAATCCCTTCCTAACCCAACCCATATTCTATAAAAGCCCAAAAGGTTTAGTCAACCTAACGGACCCCTTCAAACCTTGAAATGTATTACTAACCGATGAGTCATACCCCCTTATGGAGTTTACAACAGAAATGGGATCGAGAATGGGACCGAGAGGATATATGTAAAAGATAACATGCAAGTAAGTTTCACCGGAAAACAAGGATCAAGGATATAATCTTAGAAAGAGATATGATGCGCGTATCTAGCCTTCAGTCTTCTAAGTCACATTTCCTTGAGTTTAACTCCACTGTGCTTTGACCGTCTTTTACTTCATGATTCCTTGGCTTCTTAACTCTTATTTCCAAATATGAGTTGGAACCCATTTCATTGTCGCCTCTCGTCTTCCACTTTCACTTACTCTTCCAACATTCTTGGCTTAAACATAACTATGACCTCATGGTTTCATGCAAGCTCTCCAAAATTCACCAGTGAATCCTGGATCTCATTTACTTACCATAAAGTATTCCACGCAGCAAAACTTTTCTTGGAAATACCAATCCACGTTGCCAATTGCTCTTACTAACGTAATTTTCTATAACTCATGCTTGAACGAAATGAACCATCTGCCTGTGAATGATAGGACGTCCTTAGATTCAGCCATTTGCCCATGACTTCCCGTAGACTATCTCAAAACTGGCTAGTGAAGATTGAGTCATGGTTACTAACTATCCTTTAGGGAACCCCGTGTAACCGCTTTATTTCTTGAAAGTAAACCGTCGCTAGTTATGATGTAGTCCTTTCGCTCTTTACCGGAGTGAAATGAGCACTCTTCGTGAGTCTACCTACTATGACCTACATGCTCTTATTCCCTTTCTTGATCTAGGCAGTCCATCCACGAAATCTTTCGTGATGCTTTTCCTACTTCCATTGCGGGGACCTCCAATGGATGTAATAGCCCACCAGGCTTCTATGACTCGGCCTTTAACCTGTTGGCACAACATGCGCCTTGGGACAAACTCGGCCACCTCCTCGAGTGATGTGCATCTTCAAGAGCTTTCTTCCTCTCATTGCGTCTTAGCCATCCCTTGCCATCTATAGCGAGGTGTCTTAACATCTCGCCTCGAATCAACTTGTCCATGATCTCGACTAACTGCGGGTCTTCTTTCTGCGAAGTCACTACTTGATCCAGAAGCGTAGGTCTAAGCTCAAGGGACGCTAACTAACCAATTAAACTGAGAGAACTTCTTACTTCAATTGTCCTCGTCGGAACTTTTCGGTTTTGAACCGCGACCACTTTAGCAGGATCCACCACTAAGCCTTGCTTAGAAACTATGTGCCCAAGAAATCTATCTCCTTTTTCTCCAAAATGACATTTGGAGGACTTGGCTTTCAACTGATGCGCTCTAAGCGTATCCATCACCTCCTTGAGATGTCTAGCATGTTCTTCCTCGTTCTTTAAGAAAGTCAGGATATCTTCTACAAAGACTACCACAAACTCGTTCAGGAACTCCCTAGACACCCTACTCATCAAGTCCATGAAGTAGGCGGGTGCAATAGTCAAACCGAATGGCATGACCAGCCATTCTAAGAATCCATCCGGAGTTCTGAACGCAGTCTTGTCTATACTATCTTCAGCTACTCTGAGCTGATGGAATCCAGTAGCAAGATCAAGAGGGAACAGATGTTCATACAAGCTGAACAAATCATCGATCCTTGGTAATGGTTGTCTATTCTTCTTGTTCAACTCACGATAATCAACACAAAATCGAAGAGAACCATCTGCCTTGGTAGTAAATACTACAGGCGCTCCCCATTCAGATATACTTCATCTAATGAAGTTCTTCTCAAGCAACTCCTTGACTTGCTTTCTTAACTCTCATCTTGCGGGGCCATGTTCCTAACCGGCCACAAAACTATCTTGGCATTATCAACCAGATAAATGCAGAAATCTATCTCTCGTTTAGGGGTAACCCCCTTCACTTCACCCAAGATATCAGGATATTCTCGGACCACCCTCACCGATTACAAACTATCGATAGACGAGTTGAGGGATTCAAGATAACACAACATGACGGGACTCGTAGGGTTACTAGAAATTTTTAGGGTATTACCGAGGCGAGTCATGAGCCTCTCAACCCTATGCTCAAAAATCAAGAATGGCTCCAAAACTGGACAACCAATCCATGCCCGAAATCAACCCATACCCCATGAAACCGAGAATATAAGCATCACGCGAGAACTCTATACTCAAGATAGAGATTTTCAAATCCACGTAGATAATAGACAAATGGGCGGAACCCCCAATTGGATTTGAAACACACACGGGATCATTAACTAGACTAGTACTTAGGTGCAAACTTTCAACTAAACCAGATGAAATAAACTATGCGATGCACCAGAATCAAACAAAGTACGAACAGGAAAATCAGAAATGTAAACAAGACTTTCAACAGAAATACTACCTCGATCGGGAACTGGAGCGGCATTGAGAGCATGAACTTGCCCTCCCGAAGGTCCAGCACGCTGAGTCTGACCCTGGCCTTGCCCTTGCTTCTTCGGGCAATCTTTGCTGAAATGTCCAAACTCACCACAATGAAAGCATTCACCACTCTTCCATTTTCTCTTCCTACAATCCTTAATAAGATGCCCAACTGAACCGCAATAATGGCACTTCCTCTTGTCGTTATTGCCCTTGCTATTGTTCCCCTTGTTGCCTTGACTCTTGTTCTTGTTCTGATTGCCTTGACTGCTCTGACCACTTGGATTACCCTGATTTCCTTTCCACTGGGAATCAGTCTTCTTGGCTTGAGTATCATTCATCTTGATCTCTTTCTTGTCACTCCTATTCTCTTCATTGAGTAGGGCCATATTCACCAAACTCTCGAAAGTTGCCCCCAAGGGTATATGAGACATGGCTAAACCATGTAATGGCTCGTTTAATCCTAGAACAAAGTATAGGGCCTTCTTCGGAGCTGTGTTAACCAAGTCTAAACCGACCCGAGCCAGTTGATTAAACTTATCTATGTATTCCCTAATAGTCATGTCCCCTTGCTTTAGTGATAGGAACCTTAGTCCAAACTTTCCCCGAAAGTCATCCCAAGTCTCAATTGGCCTAGTAGCGGTGGTGACCACCCACCAACGTGCAGCTTCTTCCTTTAGCAACCACACTGCCAATAAAACCTTCCTACGGTCATCTATATCAAAGAAGGCAAAAAGATCTTCGGTTTCTTTTAACCAATTTCTGGCCTCTACAAAAGTCTCGGTTCCAATGAAATTCTTGTAACCCATCGCCTTAAAGTCTTTGCAAATCTCCGCGAAATCCTCTTGTGGATGCTGAGGGGGAAGAGGAAGAGGAACCTCAGCGACAGGAGGAGGGGGAACATTAACTACCGGAGGAGGAGGAGGGGGAGCATCTGCGGGGCCGGCTTCGGTCGCCCTAGCCTCCAAAAGTCTCCTATACCAAACAGGTACGTGTACTCCCTCCGGAATGGCAAAGTTATTGGCCATACTGAAAACGAAGAAAAAGATAGATTCAGAATGGAGAAAAACGAAGGAATTTTGCTAATGGCTTTTTGGGGAATAGCCTTTAAAATAAACTAGACTTTTCTTTGGAAAATACTTTATACTTGGCTTTGAAAATAGTTTTCCAAAAGTTTTAAAAACCTTTTTTGTTCCTTCTCGTAAACCATATGCTCTGATACCAAATGTAACACCCCACCTCCGCCAGGGTGGCTCTTGCAAGCACTCTGACTTTGGAGGGGCGTTTGAATCAGGTAAACATGCATAATGATATATCAAGGCAGAACAAGAACATATGTATATATGTAAACAGAGTAAAGAAGATAAGTAAAACAGCGGAAGACTTCAAACTATTTCAAAACAAGTCTGATACAACATAATGTCAACTTTCCAAATACACAAGTCTAGATAAAAACAACATCACTGAAAAACTGAAATACATAAGTACTATCCCCAAAATAAGTGATAACCATAGCTAGCTTCATGTCAAGACCGTACATGAGCTAAAATCCCACAAGCAAGCGATCAGAAATCCAAGCTAAGCTCCAATATTCCCACCCTGAGAACCTGGGGGGGGGGGGGGGGAAACGGAAGAAAAGAGGCGAAAGAAAAACAGGTCAGTCAAAAAGACTGAGTAAGCCCTACTACAATCAATGTAAACTGATAAAGTTAACTGGCATGAGAAGCAGGGATGAACATAAGGATAACAACATACTAGCATGATGATTAACTAACAAGGTAGATAAAGGTGTCATCGCATAATCAGGTTTAAGGTTTTTGCACCACAGGTGTACTAGCAAACTAACATGACTTGAATAAACAAGTATTGATCCCTTGGCCCAAGCTTTGGCCCAATAACATGAAGTGACCCTAATACGCGGTCCAACCAAACGGTCTAGTCGATCGGCTCCCTATAAGCCTAACTCGTCACGTGTTGGTGTCAATACGGCCCAAACATAATTGTAGTCAGACTGTGCAGGGTCTCCCGTCGGGTGTATCAAGCCCTAGGGTGTCAACCCCTGGACACCATAAACATAAGTGCACAGTCTCGATCTACTGGTACCCGTGCATGTTTTCCCCGGCTTCGGACTATGTGCACGACCATAGTCCGCCCGGAACTACACCGGCGTACCCTTCTGCCGTCGTTTTTGGTCACTTACCTCAAGTCCAGTAATCGTGCCCCCACCCTAGCCTAGTCCCTAGGGTCATAATGATACAAACTTGGGATTACTGCTGGAGTGGACCCCCATTGCTAGGATTTTCTAGTGGGTTAAGTACGGTTTAACCCTCTTGCTAATCGTGGATTAACTTGGTTAAGTGTAACGATGAGTTCACGACTTAACCCTGATTAATCTACTAAGCCCAAATTGGTTAAGTATTAAGTGGACCATGACTTAACCCTAAACATGAGGCATTAATTAGTTTAATGTGCCTTAACCTCTCACATTAGACCTTGTTGTGGTTACTAGTTAAGCCGGGCGGGTCCGGGTAGCTTTACACCACAACTTGGTCTAACCTCGGGTTCAAGGTACAACATGACCAACTTCTCACATTGGGTCCTATTGTTTGTAGCAACTAGTTAAGCCGGTCGGTTCCGGGTAGGTTTACGCTACGAACTCAACACAACCTCGAGTTAGTCACACTTATATTTTCTAAGTGTCATGTCCATCATGTTTCCAAAACATGTTACAAGTTTTTCAAGAATTTGGGTAGACCTAACTTAATAGGTAAATTCCCAATGGGTAGACCTAACTTAATAGGTATATTCCCAATCTTATGTTTTTATGTCTTTTAAGTTTACCCAACCCCAAACGCAATCCCATCGCTTACATATCGCAATAGCGCATAAAGGATAGAAAGAGGGAACTTGGCATAATCATGACAGAAAGGTGTTAAGCCACAAGTTTAACATGGTGGCATATGAAATGTACATATGTTCATATACTTGCATATTACATTTTTAGGCCTCAAAAGCATGCATAAAACCAAACTTAGCATATAGGTGATACATGGTGATAAATGACATGTAGAAGTTGCCATAAGTTCGCATCTAGCCTCACATGCAAGTTATCATAAGGGATATGATAACTTACTTGTTGCCAAAATGCAACCTTTAGCATAAAGCTTGAAGCTTTAGGCTCATAAACCCAAGATAAGCTTGCATAACATGATAACATGAACAAAATGATCATCCCAAACTTGCATAACATAACTTGCATATCATATGGCAAACTTGCATATCAAACTTGCATAACATAACATGATAAACTTGCATATCATAACATGGCAAACTTGCATATCATAACATGATAAACTTGCATAACCTAGCATGGCAAACTTGCATATCATAACATATCAAACTTGCATAACATGACATGGTAAACTTGCATATCATGGCAAACTTGCATATCATAACATATCAAACTTGCATAACATGACATGGTAAACTTGCATATCATGGCAAACTTGCATATCATAATGATCAACCAAACTTACATCATTCATTTAAATTTAGAGTTTAAATATGAAAGTAGAAAAGGGCTTACAATGCTTATGAAGACTCAAATGAGCATAAGCAAATATAAGGTTGTGACAAAGCCCTTATGCAACCAAATAAACCCAAAATGCAAGCTCCAATAGAAAAACCCTTGATCCAAAATGATCAAAACTCTTGCTTTATGATGTAAATATGGAAATTTGACTTGAATGCAAGCTAATGATGCTCATACAAGCTTGAAAACACTTGTATGCATGGAAAATCTCTCATAGAAATAGTTTAGAAATTTTATGAAGTGAGTGGAGGCCATGAGAGGAATGATTTTGCCATAGTTTAGTTGTATGAATGAATAATGATGATTTAGGGTTAGGTTAGGGTCTTATTTATAGAGATTAGGATTAGTTCTAGCCTTAGGATTAAACCCTAGTTCCAATCTCAGCCCTCAAAACCGAATCTGGCCCCCAAACTCAACACAACTCCAAAATGGTGCACCAGGCAAAACTGCCCGGCTGAACCAAGTCGACAGCCAAGTCGACAGGGCTGTCGACTTGGGTCCAACCAAGTCGACTCCCAAGTCGACAGGGCTGTCGACTTGGGTGCTCTGGCGGGAATTTTCCCGCCTGGCCCAATCTGACCCAAATTTCCAAATTCAAACTTGAATTTGAAATCTGTTTTTACTTTGAATTTTTCTGAAAACTTCGTTGGGCCTTACTCGGGTCATACGGACTCCGATTTTCGAAAACTCAGACTCTATTTCGCGTATTTTTCCGAGACGAACGCAATGGCATAGCCCGTTTCCCTTGATTCAGATTTATAAATTAAATTCTGCCTCGATTTATGTTATAACAGGTTATTGAAAATACGGGTCGTTACAATATATATATATATATATATATATATTCATATTTTCCTTACTTTCTATATTTAGAAAATATACGTTAACACTGGGAAACATTTCCTTTTCTACTCCATATTTCCAATTTCAATATTTGATTACGTTTCTGATTCTATTTGGAAAACATTTCCAAATCTTCTTTACTTGGATTTAAACAGATGTTTAACTCCACATTGCGATGACAACTCAAACCACTATACTTATTTACTAAATTCGCTTAACCACTTTCACTCTCAAACCTTAACCATTTCTAAATTAAAAACGAAGTCAATCAAGTTGGGGTATAACTACCTCTCAGACCTTAACTGAACAACATTTCAAATATCGAAATAGGGTAAGTTCATCTTTTAACTCTTAAACACTTCCTTACATTACTTTCGTTCGAATAGATTTCTATTCGATAACTCCTCCCTTCGAATAACTATATTTGATAATCTCTCTTACGCATAACTAGATTCGGAAACCTTTCTTCGAATAAACTAAATTCGATTAACTCTATTTATTTAACCATAATCGATTAACTCTTTTTACTTAACTCCTTGCTTAACTCTTTTCAAATAACTAATTCGATATAACTAATTCGATTTGCTTACTTTCGAATACTTATATATGATACTCTCTTTCTTCAAATAAACCTTATTCGGTTTTACTCCTGTCGAATAACTAGATTCAATCAATTCACTTCGAATATTTCTGATTCGATTATCTCACTTCAAATATCTACTATTCGATTTACTTCTTCGAATAACTAAATTCGATTAACTAATTTCAACTCTATTCGAATAAACTAAATTCGATTTAACTCTATTCAATAACTCTAGTTCGATTTAACTCTATCGATTTACTCTACTGGTTTAACTCTAACTAATTAACTCTAACTGTTTAACCCTAATTGATTAACTCTAACTGGTAAACTCTAACTCGTACTCTATTTGATTAACTCTAATCGAACAACTAATATTCGATTAACTCATTCCGATTAACTCTTTTGAATTAACTCCTTTAATTTATTCCTTTTCTATTTGTTTACTTAACAAATAACAATTCCCTTTTCAATTCTATTTAATTAACAAATAAATATCTCCTTTATTATTCTATTCTATTTATTCTAACAAATAAATATTTCCTTTATTATAACTTATCCTTCGATTTTATAATTATTTTCTTTTATAAAAATCCTTTTCCTTTTCTATATAAAATCCATCGATTTTATATAAATAATTCATTTTCAAAATACACTTTGAAAATACCCTTTCCCACATCCAGTATTTCTTATGGTATTTAACATATCATATAACAACGATAAATATCGTCCAAACACACATAATCAACAACAGATTATATACCACATAATATATCACAATATATGAATCACAGTAAAATAAATATTGAGGAATCCAGTTGGATTCCTCCAACCTATTTCCCTGCATCACAGATGTTAAACAATGTAGATAACATCACTTTCAGTTCCATATGATATATTCTGTTAAACAGAATCAATGTAGAAATTCAACTAACTGACAAGCAGTTCAATCAAACAGTCAACACACAGTCAATCAACCTATATTTAACAGTTCTAAAAATACAACATGAAATTATAAACCGTTCAGAGTTAGTGAGATTTACTCACATTGGACTGTCATCGTTAATTAAAGATAATTGTCGTTGATTCAGATCAAACAATTTTTTTTGCTATAAATTGTAACGAGGTCGGATTCATTCCCCGTCAGTTCCTTGGTATAGCCGCCATCCATACGATCCTGGCGGATCTTGTTTCGTCAAATTATGATTTCGTATGATCAAGTTATTTAATTTACAAGTAAGAACATATTTGAATTAAACTAAACAAAAATATCTAATCCAACCGGACCTTACCATTTCCTATTCAGCCCAAAACCTCTAAGGCCCATACCCGCCACTTATCCCTTCTCTTCCAAATTGAAACTGCCATGGCCTCCTCTTGTACAACACCATTACCATACCCTTTAAGCACCTCGTCCCGCTTCCATACTTCGCGAATGACCAAACCGAAAACACCACAGCTCCTCTCATCTCCTACTCTCTCTCCTCATACCACTCAACCCCAACTCGCACGCCCCAAGCGATCTCCAAAAATTAGACCTGGACGCGACTACAGTACATGTGAGCGACATATTATTGCCCCCAAACTCCACCAAAATCTCACATTCGATGTTATTTCCTATGATAAAATCGAATACAATACTGGAAACAACCCCGGTCGGCTATACATTAAGAAAATCCGAACCCTAGATGACCGTCGCTCAAAACCAGCGAACCACAACATCAATCGGAGGTCATGAAACCCATACTAAGTCGAAGCCAAACCCCCAAGGAACTCAGAAACACTAATACCAAAATTTATTGACTTTTTTATTGAATTGGTTTTTTGATTTTAGAATTTTTGAACTTTCACGTTTTTGGGTTATTTCGAAAGAGAATGGTGCTGCGGCCAAGAGAGGTTATATAAGGAGATCATATTTTCGTGTGGCTGTAAAGGGTAGTAGGTGGCCTTGTTTAGTTCACAAATTTGATTAGGATATTTAGTTTTAATCTCATTTTATTTTTGTTTCTGACTTCTAAAAATTCGTGTGGTCACACATGATACCCAAAAATCACGAAACTGGACATGCAGCTACTGTTTGACATTACAGTCCCAACGAAACAGGTTTCGTTGAATTCCGACTCCGTTTACTCACACAGCGTATTTTTAAAGGTCAAAATATCGCTTGTTTTCCACATTAAAAATCCGTACGGCCACATTCTGACTCTAAAAATCACAAAACTGAAATACTAACAACTATTTGACATTGCGGATCCAACAAAATTAGTTTCATCGAATTCCGACTTCATTTGCAAAACCGGCTATTTTTAAAGCTCTGAATGACCCATTCAAATATATAAATATATTTAAATATAATTACATTAAATATTTATAAATAAATATTAACGTCTATATTCACAGTGGAATACCATACAGCTCTAGAATATTCCACTATGAATTTCTAACTTGATATTCACTTCTGGGTCAACCCGATATTCTATTTATATTGAAATTCCTTTTTAAAATATAAATAATACCTTTATAAATTATAAAGGAATTCCACAGCGATTTTTCTGAAATTTGATTTGGACGTGAATCAAAATATACACGATGAAATCCCAATTTTTCTCTTCTGCTAGAAAGATATACGCCACCAGCTCCACACGTTTCTTGTTTCACAGAAATCCGACTTAAAACGAATCCTGTACATTCAGTTGAAGTTCGAATCGCCAAATTACGAACTGCAGCGCCATTTCAAGCTCGATTATAATTATATTATAATTTATACGTTCAACCATCATTAATTAAATATATTCGTTATTCTAATTCAATTCTAAACTGAATTAAATATCACAGATGATCCGGTTCACACCATATCGCCATTTCAGCCAGTTTTGATTATTTCAGAATTAAATATATTATTTAATTTATTATTTTAATTAAATATTCATCATTATTTAATTCCACGACCATTTAATTCACCATATCACTATTTATATAATTAAATAAATTAATTATAATACCTCTGCCAATGCGGGTCATATAATCTTTCCCAGTTAAAATAATTTCGTCCTCGAAATTGCTAAAAGGTAGAGGATGACCCTACCGACTGGTTAGAACATATTTGTTCACTTCTTAACTCCTGCTTTCAACTTGACCAATTTAAATTCAATTAAATTATTTATTTCTTCTTATCAACGAAAATTTATAAAAATCCTGAAAATTTTCTAACACCTTAATTTTTTTGAAAATTTTCGCTAGAACCTCCTTTGTACTGGTCAATACGTCAAACCACCACTCGACTCTCTAGGCCATCTCCATCCCAAAAGAAAATCAAACAGCTAAGCGGCTTACCAATTCGGCTCATAAATCTCATGCTTATATCGAATATAAACTTGTACCTTTTGTTGGGCATATCAACTCTATCACTTTCACCTGCTGTCAATTCAACATATAACAGTGTTATCCCAATCAAATTCCAATCTGCTTTTATCCACAACACCACCATTCGCTTATATCCGAGCCAAATATCATTTTAACTCGAGTTTCTTCTCGATTCCCAACTCTTAACTTGATTATCCCATTACACTTCAAATTTGAATCTTAGAATCCAATTTGTCTTGATATTATTCTAATTCAACCTCAGTTACCACTTTATTGGCATTACTTTAATTCAAATTTGCTTTCACAAATTTCTGTTAAATTTGTTTTTAAATCAAACAGTCTTTCCGTGGAAATTTTTAAACAGTTTACTCTTTTCAAAAATCAAAATTTCCTTTTGAACATGTCACTGAGCCCTTAATTAATATTCCATTAGTTAAATCACTTCTCTATTTCTTTATCAATATTTGTTAACCAAATATTTTCAATAACCATATTGGCCTTTTATGTTATTTGGAAAACATTTCCGAATATCGCCTTTCTTTATTTTCTAAACTTTAGAAAATATATGCTATTTATAATTGGAAAATATTCCAATTACTTATCTCTTTTCCGATCTCGTTTATTTCTATACTTAGGAAATATTCTTTATTATATTTCCAAGCTTACACTTATTTGGGTTAAAACAGATGTTGTGTAAAACATCGTTACGACAACCCAAATACTATATTCAACTAACTCTTATCCGACATTGATCTTCGAGCCTGAAATCTTACTATTTATTTATTAATAATGAAATCAATCAAGTTGGGGTATAACTACCTCTCAGACCTTGACTGAATAACATTTATAACGTCAAAACAGATATGACTACTTACTCGAATAATCAATACCATACAACTACTTATTCACTTTTAAACACTTATACGCTTCCTCTTTCTATTCTTATTAGATTTTATTCTTAGTCTTCCTTTTTGATTTTACTATTCTATTTCTAAGATCATTTCCTTATCGGTTTCTATATATATCGACACGTTGATTTCTAACTATCAAATTATCTTAAAAATATTCTAACTCCTTGAATTCCCGGAAAAATTCACCATAACCTCCTTTGTACCAGGAGCATCGGAATATTTCAAATAGCCTCCCATGGCCCTCACCAATCCAAAAGAAAAAGAAAAAGCCAAGCGGGTAGCCGATACGGCGCATAAAATCTCATATATGAATTAAATACATACCTTTTCGTCGAGCATTCTATTTATATACCTTCATACCTTATCCATACCTATCTCATGTATATTTATACCTGCCCAATCTACTTTAACTATACCTGATCGTTTTAACTCAATTCGTTATTTAATTTGTTAATTAACTCTTTAGTCTATTTCACTTTTATATTTGAACATGACATGTTCAAATATATTTTTAACTTGCTTATTAACTAATTTGAATCCAAATTTCAAATTTAAGTTCTATATTCGATTTCGAATATCCATTTACAAATCCAATTCACCTTTCAAAGTTCAACTTCGAATTCAAAACTCGATTAACTAATTCCTCTTCGACTTAGTTAATTCTATTCAATTTCTATTCAAATTTTATATCACTTCTATTATTCAAATCTATATATCAAATTCTATATTATAAATCCCATTTGAAATTCAAGACAACTTGTTTTTCCCAAAAAAAATTCAAAACAGTATCTCTGGTTGTAATTCGTCACTTAAAACTCCAAAATGAATACTGATGATGCATCTGTCATCATCAGAATCTATTTTCCAGCGATCGAAGTGAGTTCAATACTATAAAACCATTTCTAAACATTTCCACTTTGAAATTAATTTCAAAATATAATTCACACTGCTTGTAGAACAATTTAAAATCTCCCAGGATCTTAAATTTTCCTTAATTTTAATCCAAATCCATTTACAAACACTTATCCAATTTTCCAGAATTTTAATTCAATTCCTGGTTTAAATTTCAGATTTAACTCATCTGATTGCACGTATTTCACTTATAAGAATTCTGAATGGTTATCTACATAACCATTTAATTTATAATCTTACTCGATTATAATAACAACCCATACATCCAATATATTATAATTTTGATATATATATCTCCTCTATATCAAGATATACCTTGGGTAAACTTATTTTAATTTACCCTCTTTTCAAAACATATCGTGTCGACCAATCATATTCGAGTGTTTATAAACTCCTACCGATACAGTGGATCAAACTGATCGACCAGAACCCATAAACAATCAACCAACGAATCTCCACAATATAAAACCACTTTATATCAAATTACAAACACGCACTCGTATATATACACTCAACTCAATCTAGGGTATTACTAACCCCATCTCTACTGAGTCACGCCACAGAGCCTGGGTAAATCACGTAACTTAAGCTCTGATACCAATTGTAGTTACCCGAAAATCCGGTCCAATTTGAGCTGACCAAAAACACAAGTCCAACCCCAAATTAAACTGAAAATCAGGAAATTAATAGAAAGAAAAACAGAGGGTGAGGAAAGATAAGATAGAAACTTAGAATAAAAGAAGAAGAAGAACACAACATCAGAGTAACACGAATTTCACAACGGAACGAACAACATATAATAGATAATATATCCTTGAAATAAAATCATTATATGCATACAATAACATTATAAGAGTACAACACTTACAACACAGCGGAAATAAACTATGGCTGTATGATCCTGAAGCCTCCTGCTCCGGCTCTTCCGGTATATCTGTAAATCCCGACTACTTGACTGCCCATACAAAATTCGGCACCCAAGAGTTTAGGGAAACAAACATATAAACTCCGGGTCAGTCATGGGACTGGTGTGAGTAAAACAGTTTAGAACAGCTTGAACATGTAAACGATATCTCATAAGACCACGCCGTATAACGGAACGGGTTTTTCCCTTATGAGAATCCAAAATATCTTTATATCAAAAATGTTTTGATATTATAATAATGTCTATCAACCACAATATAATAATCATCTAGCAGAAACACTTTCATCTCACGTTCTACATATATAGCATACAATCAAAACCGTAAGCATGTATTGTGTAATGGATTTCTAACTATGACAAGGTATGGAACCACCTTTCGCTAGTGTACCTCTAGAGAGGAATACACTGGGTTCAACAAGAACATCTTGCAACCTGGCCACACATGACCGACCACTCATTTCTCTCGAGTGTATCGAATGTATATCACCAACGGTTGGGATCAGCAACCGTTTCTCGAGTGGGACAACATCAACAATAGATTTTTAGAAGTAAATGAAACTCTAGATTAGGTGATTATACACCCTACTTCGGAGCGACCGACTTAGCCATGCTGCCTGCCCGATTTCTGTCATTTACCAGTTGGTGAGGCTTGAGGTTACGCTTCATCATCACATCAGATTCACTTCGAATGCCACATTGTCAAATCCATCGAAAATCACTAATTGACGTCTACAACAGTACATTACGTGTTAGCAAAAGAAGTTTCCTTCTTCGCTTCCACACTTGGTACGGTTGAAGAAATCAATGTACGTGACCTTTCTGGAAATACTCTGCCAGACATTCATCTATACAAGTCATCCAGGAACAGGATGAACCGAAGGTACTAGTCAGTATATCCATCTTAGGCATTGTTATCTAAGATTTATACAATAGCCCTTGCGCTTTACTCCGTCTTCAATTATCTTTGGCATATATGATTCGCAACGCTTATGCCAATAAAGAGTGGTTCTTTGGATAATAATCCAACCGGTCTCTCTATATTAACAACGTTAAAATGGTCAAAACTTCGATAGTCTATGAGTTAAATATCAAAGAAAAATACGTGTGCAAACAACGATATTATTTCCAAATGGAAATTCTATCAATCAATCCTCAATCATATATATATCTATATATATATATATATATTCATATTTTCCTTATTTTCTATATTTAGAAAATATACGTTAACACTGGGAAACATTTCCATTTCTACTCCATATTTCCAATTTCAATATTTGATTAAGTTTCTGATTCTATTTGGAAAACATTTCCAAATCTTCTTTACTTGTATTTAAACATATGTTTAACTCCACATTGCGATGACAACACAAACCACTATACTTATTTACTAAATTCGCTTAACCACTTTCACTCTCGAACCTTAACCATTTCTAAATTAAAAACAAAGTCAATCAAGTTGGGGTATAACTACGTCTCAGACCTTAACTGAACCACATTTCAAATCTCGAAAAGGGTAAGTTCATCTTTTAACTCTTAAACACTTCCTTATGTAACTTTCATTCGAATAGATCTCTATTCGATAACTCCTCCCTTTGAATAACTATATTTGATAATCTCTCTAACGCATAACTAGATTCGGAAACCTTTCTTCGAATAAACTAAATTCGTTTAACTCTATTTATTTAACCCCAATCAATTAACTCATTTTACTTAACTCCTTACTTAACTCTTTTCGAATAACTAATTCGATATAACTAATTCGATTTGCTTACTTTCGAATACTTATATCCGATAATCTCTTTCTTCGAATAAACCTTATTCGATTTCACTCCTGTCGAATAACTAGATTCGATCAATTCACTTCGAATATTTCTGATTCGATTATCTCACTTCGAATATCTCTGATTCGATTATCTCACTTCGAATATCTACTATTCGATTAACTTCTTCGAATAACTAAATTCGGTTAACTAATTTCAACTCTATTTGAATAGACTAAATTCGATTTAACTCTATTCAACAACTCTAGTTCGATTTAACTCTATCGATTTACTCTACTGGTTTAACTCTAACTGATTAACTCTAACTGTTTAACCCTAATTGATTAACTCTAACTGGTTAACTCTAACTCATACTCTATTCAATTAACTCTAATCGAACAACTAATATTCGATTAACTCATTCTGATTAACTCTTTTGAATTAACTCCTTTAATTTATTCCTTTTCTATTTATTTACTTAACAAATAACTATTCCCTTTTCAATTCTATTTATTTAACAAATAAATATCTCCTTTATTATTCTATTCTATTTATTCTAACAAATAAATATTTCCTTTATTATAACTTATCCTTCGATTTTATAATTATTTTCTTTTACAAAAATCCGTTTCCTTTTCTATATAAAATCCATCGATTTTATATAAATAATTCATTTTCAAAATACTCTTTGAAAATCCCCTTTCCCACATCCAGTATTTCTTATGGTATTTAACATACCATATAACAACAATAAATATCGTCCAAACACACACATTCAACAACAGATTATATACCACATCATATATCACAATATATGAATCACAGTAAAATAAATGTTGAGGAATCCAGTTGGATTCCTCCAACCTGTTTCCCTGCATCATAGATGTTAAACAATATAGATAACATCACTTTCAGTTCCATATGATATATTCTGTTAAACAGAATCAATATAGAAATTCAACTAACTGACTAGAAGTTCAATCAAACAGTAACACACAGTTAATCAACCTATATTTAACAGTTCTAAAAATACAACATGAAATTACAAACTGTTCGGATTAGTGAGATTTACTCACATTGGACTATCATCGTTAATTAACGATAATTGTCGTTGATTCAGATCGAATAATTTATTTTTCTATAAATTGTACCGAGCTCGGATTCATTCCCCGTCAGTTCCTTGTGTAGCCACCGTCCATACAATCCTGAGGATCTTGTTTCGTCAAATTCTGATTTGGTATGATCAAGTTATTTAGTTTACAAGTAAGAACATATTTGAATTAAACTAAACAAAAATATCTAATCCAACCGGACCTTACCATTTCCTATTCAGCCAAAACCCTCTAAGGCCCATACCCGCAACTAATCCCTTCTCTTCCAAATTGAAACTGCCGTGGCCTCCTCTTGTACAACACCATTAACAGACCCTTTAAGCACCTCGTCCCCCTTCCATACATCGCGAATGACCAAACCGAAAACACCACAGCTCCTCTTATCTCCTACTCTCTCTCCTCATACCACTCAACCCTAACTCGCACGCCCCAAGCGATCTCCAAAAATTCGACATGCACGCGACTACAATACATGTGAGCGACATCTTATTGCCCCAAACTCCACCAAAATCTCACATTCGATGTTATTTCCTACGATAAAATCGAATACAATACTGAAAACAACCCCGGTCGGCTATACATTAAGAAAATCTGAACCCTAGATGACCGACGCTCAAAACCAGCGAACCACAACACAAATCGGAGGTCATGAAACCCATACTTAGTCGAAGCCAAACCCCCAAGGAACTCATAAACACCAATACCAAAATTTATTGATTTTTTTGTTGAATTGTTTTTTTGATTTTAGAAGTTTTGAACTTTCACGTTTTTGGGTTATTTCGAAAGAGAATGGTGCGGCGGCCAAGAGAGGTTATATAAGGAGATCATATTTTCGTGTGGCTGTAAAGGGTAGTAGGTGGCCTTGTTTAGTTCACCAATTTGATTAGGATATTTAGTTTTAGTCTCATTTTATTTTTGTTTCTGACTTCTAAATATTCGTGTGGTCACACATGATACCCAATGATCACGAAACTGGATATGCAGCTACAGTTTGACATTACGGTCCCAATGAAACTGGTTTCGTCGAATTCCGACTCTGTTTGCTCACACAGCGTATTTTTAAAGGTCAAAATATAGCTTGTTTTCACATTAAAAATCCATACGGCCACATTATGTCTCTAAAAATCACGAAACTGAAAAACTAACAATTATTTGACATTGCGGATCCAACAAAATTAGTTTCATAGAATTCCGACTTCGTTTGCAAAACCGGCTATTTTTAAAGCTCTGAATGACCCATTCAAATATATAAATATATTTAAGTATAATTACATTAAATATTTATAAATAAATATTAACGTCGATATTCACAGTGGAATACCATACAGCTCTAGAATATTCCCCTATGAATTTCTAACTTGATATTCACTTCTGGGTCAACCCAATATTCTATTTATATTGAAATTCCTTTTTAAAATATAAATAATTCCTTTATGAATTATAAAGGAATTCCACAACGACTTTTCTGAAATTTGATTTGGAAGTGAATCAAAATATACTCGACGAAATCCCGATTTTTCTCTTCCACTAGAAAGATATACTCCACCAACTCCACACGTTTCTTGTTTCACAGAAATCCGGCTTAAAACGAATCCTGTACATTCAGTTGAAGTTCGAATCGCCAAATTACGAACTGTAGCGCCATTTCAAGCTCGATTATAATTATATTATAATTTAAACGTTCAACCATCGTTAATTAAATATATTCATTATCCTAATTCAATTCTAAACTGAATTAAATATCACAGATGATCCGGTTCACACCATATCGCCACTTCAGCCAGTTTTGATTATTTCATAATTAGATATATTATTGAATTTATTATTTTAATTAAATATTCATCATTATTTAATTCCACGACCATTTAATTCACCATATCACTATTTATATAATTAAATAAATTAATTATAATACCTCTGCCAATGCGGGTCATTACATTAGAGATTTGAAATCTAACGGTTGGATTTGGAATTATGTCCAAATCAAATTTGGAAAAGGTCGATGTAAGTGCAGTTCGTTGGCCGTTGATGGAAATTGACTGTATGTGCCTTGATAAAATTATTAAAAATAGCAATAATTTGTGTAAAATCATAAGAAATGATTTGGAAAGAATTGGGATGAAAAATTCCATATTTGAAAAGATAAAAATAGATTTTTATCAAAATGAACTAGTTTTGAACTAGAATTATAATCTATTTATTTTTGAAATAAATAAATTGGATTTGAAAGTGTTTTAAAAGTAACCATAATTTCCAATGATTGAATTGGAATGGATTTGAATCGAAATTGTCTTTGGAATATTTCGATGTTGGATTTCGTGATTATATAGATATTGTTATGGAAATTTGAAAGATATATTTATATCGTTATTTCCAATACGATATTTGTTGGTCATAGAATTCGATATTGAATATAAACTGATATATTTTTTATTCAGAGCCTTGTATTTAATATCAAACGGGATTTGGATTTGTCATGAATCGTGTCTTCATTAACACTGTTCTTAAACCTAGTTGAGAAAAAGATTAAATCTTTTTACTTAGATTTAATGAAATGAGCCAATTAAATGATATTTAATTGGAATTAAATTGGAATTGATTTTTGGGTTTATCGTGAACGGGGTTTCAAATGACACTCATTCTTTAACCCGATAATTAATGAATGTGAATTGGGTTTGTTGTGAACTGTGTTTTTAACGGCATTCGTTCTTTAACCCGATTTGCAGTGAAATGTGATTTGAAATTTATAAATCTTTTGTTAAGATTTAAAGGAGATTTTCCAAAGTAAAGTTTTTCAATTTAATAAAATAAATTGGAATGGAATGGAATTCGATTTGGTAATAATCGAAGTGAATTTCTATGGAGGAAGACAACTCAATATCTGAAATTTAAAAGGCTTTGCCGTTATTCCATTTATATTATTAGTCGGATATGGAAGTTTATATCGATTATATATATCGATTTGTTTTCCATGAAGGTTCCATTGTAAATGAAATGTGATCTTGGGTTGTCGTGAATGGTATCTTTAATAATACTCTTCTTAGACCGAACGGAGTTAAGAAAATCGAGAATGCAGTATTACCAATTTTGCTCCAGGCGATAGTTAAATCTTTAATTAGATTTGAACGTGAAAGGGTAATTGAATTTACCGATAACACCGTGGTAATATGAAGTATGACCAGTTTTACTTCATGGGATGAATAGGTTGGGGTTGGGAAATTTAACAAGTGATTACTTCGGTAAGGTTCGCTAATCACGACTAGTTTGGATAAACCATAATTCGGTTTGAATTGATATTCAAAAGAAGATTAAAGAATTTATCTTTGATATAATTAATGGGAACCTTCCCCAAAGTATAAGAATATAAAGAATAAAAGAATATTCTGAATTGGAATGAGGCATATGTTGTGCTTGTGCAACACTTGCTGATTATATACGCGAGTTATTCAGAAAGACCAGGTTTATCCCATTCCGAATAACTGATTCGATAATGTGTTGAGGATGAAGACGGTGGTCGAAGACCGGAAGTCTTCATATCGTTTGGATAATTACTGATGATCTTGATTGGGCTGTACACCCAAGAGGAGGGAATCAGTTGGTGATCGTCCATACGTACTTGGAGATCGATGGATATGCGAGGTACAAGGTGCCTCCGGTTTCGTTCAGACCCAGAACGGACTTGTAAATGGACAGTGTGTCTGACATTAGATATCATTCTGTGTGATTAATGGATATCGGTTGCATGGAGTGGTTTGCCTGTGTGGCATGCTAAGATGCAAATGATTAAGGCTTTTGTTGAAAAGCAAAGTCTTGTGGTTGATGATCAAAGCACCGCCTGTGTGGCATAGCTTTGTGTAGCGTTAATTCGCGAGCCTCACACCCCAGTTGTGACGACCCCAGACCCCGTAGTGATGGTGGCAAGGGTAATCTTTGTAATATAACACATAAACAGATAATAGCAGAACAGAAATAAATAAATACATCAGATAAAGTACAAATAATACACTGGATAAACATAATCATTAGAGTGACACAGTATACAGGATCATACTTAGTACAAATACAGTTCAGCTATACATAAATGTCTACAGCGGAAAACAAACATAATATGTACAATAGGAGCTGAACTGCATAAAAAGAGATAAATGATAGAATCCATGTTCAACTCCAGTTATCCAGAAAGAGCCTGTTAAAACCTGAATACAAGGCTGCCTGTGTAGAAAAAGGGGCACCCGAGTTTGCAAGTGAAACAAACTACGAGTCAGTTATGGGACTGGTATGAGAAATCTACTTAACACAATTTATAATATGGCTAATCACAGGACCACGCCACTTTCGCGGAACGGGTTTACTCCATTGGATTGCCAGTGCTTTAAAACAAGTAAATCTTTTAAACATCGCAATGCTTTTTATAAACATGATGCTGATATAAGACTCAAGTCCCATCACACAATGCAACGCAAACCAGAGGATAGAGTTTTACCTTATATCGACCAAGATATGCTTAACACGTGTAAAGTAAAATCATTTAAAATGTAAACTTTATCGTTTAATTCTAAATCAGACTCTAACTGTAAAATAGTAAGAGAACGATTCCCTAGGTATTAACCCTGAAGGCCGAAACCAACATCAGACCTATACCCAGGAAACCAGCCATCTTAGCTCGTTTCCAGTTAGTCTCTGATTTTATAAAACAATCATAAATATCAATCATAGAGACATGAGTGTCCCATGCCACTATGTCGCCAAATATAGGTTTATAATCAAAACCGCACGATGTTGTATTTGGAAATTGGATTTCCGTCATGAACCAAGGCAAAAGATAGTCCTTACCGACTTCGAGACAATCTAGCCTACCATGTCTCAGGGTCAGAGCTCGAGTGACCCATGGATCGTCAGGGCCGGTCCACTCGATGTGGATTAAACTTAAACCCTGAACAATACGTCTCCCCGCCTTATGGGGCGCAAATGAGCCAACGAATGACTCCATCGATCCCGGATCGACCGATAAAACCGAGGCGCCTCGCAACAGCAACACAGGTGAAAATAATATAAGTGTCAAACAGTTCAAGCACTGACACCACCTCTATCTAGAATGAGATGCATGTCCTCCCTGAGGTCCTCTCCCGTTTCTAGTTCATACCGGGGTGTGAGGCTCGCGAATTCACGTTATACACAAAGCTACGCCACACAGGCGGTGCTTTGATCATCAACCACAAGACTTTGCTTTTCAACAGAAGCCTTGATCACTGCATCTTAGCATGCCACACAGGCAATTCACACCATGTAACTGACGTCTATCAATCACACAGAATGAAATCCAATGTCAGACACACGGTCCATTTACAAGTCCATTCTAGGTCAGAACGAAACCGGAGGTACTATATACCTCGCATACCCATCGATCTCCACGTACGTCTAGACGATCACCACTCATTATCCATATTTCAGAATGCCTCCCAATCAGGACATCAGTTACCATCCAACCGAGGTGAAAATCTTCAGTCTTTAATCACCGTCTTCATCATCGATTTCTTATCGTCGATTCAGTTATTCAGACTGGGATAAACCCGGTCTTTCTGAGCAACTCGCGTATATAATAAACAAGTGTTACACAAACACAACATACGCCTCATTCCAATTCATTATTCAACAATCGTAAATTAGTAAGAGAACGATTTCCCAAGCATTAACCCCGAAGGCCGAAACCAGCATCAGATCAAAACCCAGGAAACCATCCAACTTATCTAACCTTTAGTTAGTTTATAAATTTCATATTCAACCACCAAATATCCAATAAACCGGGTTAATTCGGTTTATTTCCATTCCATATCATTTATAATATTTTATAACGATTTAACGCTATTTTTATTTAATTTAAAAATGGCCATTTCATTCAAATGACGCTTCAGGCCATAACACGGCCGTGGCACTGTTTTTCTTCAGATTTGATTTACACATATCTGAAAATCTAACCGCTGGATCTTCACAAATCTTATATCATTAGAAATATCTTTTCAAAATGAATCCAACGGTTCCAGTTTTGGGAAAATCCGACGGTCGGATCTCCCGGTACAGTCGTTTGAAGTTTCGATTTCAAAATATGAACTGCAGCGTCATTATTCGATTTAATTTAATTATATATATATATATATATATATATATATATATATATATATATATATATATATAATCGATTGTGGCGCTGTTTTTCTTCATATTTGAATTAAACATTTCGGACAATCCAACAATTGGATCTTCACAAAGTGGGTGTCGTTGGAGAGATATTTCCAAGGCGAACCCAACGGTTTTGGTTTCGGGAAAATCCGATAGTCGGATCGCCCGCACTAATCGTTTGAAATCACGGTTTCAAAACACGAACTGCAACTTCGTTATTCGATATATTTTAATTATATATATATACAAATATAATCCATTCTTCGATTTCAAAACCATATTCTTTTCAAACATTTGATAAAAATGATATTTTTATCCAGCAGACATTTATTTCGACACTTCACTATTTTTAACAATTCATGTATATAATAAAAATGTGATTTTTATTGTAAAGCCATTGATTTCAAAAACACGACTATTTTATATAGTTCATATAGATGATAAAAATATGATTTTTATTATAAAACAATTTATTTAAAACACGAATACCATTCAACACATGAATTTCTATTCAACGAATGAATTTCTATTCAACACATGAAGGTTTTCTATAGTTCATATATATAAAATAAAATTGTGATTTTTATTGTTAAAGAAATTTATTTAAAACACGAATACCATTCAACACATGAATTTCTATTCAACGAATGAATTTCTATTCAACACACAAAGGTTGTCTACAGTTCGTAGATATAATAAAAATGTGATTTTTATTGTTAAAGCAATTTTATTTAAAACACGAATACCATTCAACACATGAATTTCTATTCAACGAATGAATTTCTATTCCACACATGAAGGTTTTCTATAGTTCGTATATATAATAAAAATGTGATTTTTATTGTTAAAGCAATTTATTTAAAACACGAATACCATTCAACACATGAATTTCTATTCAACGAATGAATTTCTATTCAACACATGAATATAGGTTCAACACATGAAAATAATTCTAACACATGAATATTATTCAAAATTTCGGCAGCATAACGGCAGGGTAGTTAAAACCGGGGTCGTCCCTAGTACGGCTCCTCACTCTACCTCAAAGCCTCGCAGCTTTTGAGAATGGGGATTTCATGTATCTAGTTCGCACGCAGGCGACATGTATATTTTTTTCTTTTCCACAAACTAATCCTATGTGGTTTCAACCAAATAATTCTCAACCACAAACGGGTTTTTTTTAACCACAATCAATCAATTTCAACCACAAACAATTCTAATCAACCATTCACTATCAACCAATTTTCACACCAATCACAACCAATAAATATCGTCCATGGTTTGTTGACGAGGGGTATATATATATATATAAGTATATCACTTTTATTTCAATACACATATAATGTTTACAACACATATATAACTTATACATCGAACATACAACTTATACAACGCTTATAAATGAGGTGTACAACGCTTATATAACTCATACATCGACTATATAATTTATACATCATCGTTTTCCATATCGTTTATAATTTAGAAATCCCACATTGGGTTCCACTCCACCAAAAATAGCAGAAGGCTCAGAAAAATATGCAGTCTCTTCTAGAATGTAGAAGGCGTCCACACGAGTCCACTACCTCTTGTTTAACTGAATCTCGTCAAGAAACGAAAAAAATATGATTTTTACAGTGAAATCAGAAACCGTAGCGCTTTAAAGTGCTATAATATAGTTTAAAATTAAATCAGCGTTACCTCCACGAAACCTTCAAAACTAGGTTTCAGTTTTTCTTGAAATCCATGCAACGATACGTCGATCGGCCTTCGCCACGTGAATGAGGGGAGAGAGGCGATCCAGGGGACCCTAACCGCGATGAACTCGGTGGTCTTGGTGGCTCTCGGCGGCGGGGGAAAGGGCTCGACTTTCGGGACCCGTATCTCCCAAACGAAGCGACGATAAATTGCAAATCTTATATGGATTTGAAGAGAATTGGAAGAACTACAAAAAACCCTACTGGCGCTCGTGATTTCATTACGTGGATTTATCATATTTGAGGAGAGAAGGTTTTGAATGCTTTCCATCATCGGTCGAAGGCATATCGGGGAGAGAGAATTCTGATGTGGCCCAATCAGATATTTTCTTATATTTATAAATTTATAAAAGTCCAAAAATACTCCTTATCTCATACGAACTCCAATCCAAACCCAACGACTGTCACCCCTAGCTAAATATCCCCATTTCGAACACAATGGGATATGTTTCGTAGGCCCATTCGACTGTTTCAGTTAGTTTTCCTTCCAATTAAAATATAAAACATTCGATATTTAATTTGAACGTACATTTCAATTTGCCGGGGCCACATACTGATTCTAAAAATCCCCGAAAAATAAATCTAGCTATGTTTTGACGATACGGTCCCAACAAAACTAGTTTCGTCGAATTTTGAGACCGTTTGAAAAATGGCCCTTTTCTGGTCGATCCAATTTAATAGAAATCGACCAAACACATTTTCCTTTGCCATGCTCACATACTAGCTTCAAAAATTATGAAATTTGAAAACTAGCAATAATTTGACGTCCCAGATCCAACAAAAGTGGTTTCGTCGAATTCTGAGGTCGTTTGCAAAATGGCCATTTTCACGGGCTATATAGACTCTGTAGCGACCTTTCTGACAATTCATTTAGCCTTAACTTTTGCTTCCCGCTATGAAACTTCGATTTTTTAGATTCGTTAGAAAGATATTCACTAACAGATTTAAATATTTTTGGTTTCACTAAAATCCATTTTGTTTTGCACCCGGTACAGTCAGTCAAAGTTTGAATTCAAATTTTGAAACTACCGCGCCATTTCAGGCATTGTTTATAATTAGAAATAATTATATTCATTTTCAAACGTCGATTCAAACTTACTTTTCTTCTTTATTATTTAAAATATTTATTTTAAATATTTTAAATTCACTAAAATAGCCAAATTAAAAATTTTAAATTGGTTCAGATTTTCCGGGTTGTTACACCGGTTGTGAACCAGAAACGGGAGAGGACCTCAAGGAGGACATGCGTTTCCTTCTAGCTAGGGTGGTGCCAGTGACCTACCAGCCCTAACATTTATATTATTTTCACCTATGTGGTTGTTGGATTATGTGGCGCCTCGGATATATCGGTGACTATATGGTGCCGATGGAGTCATTTGTCTCATTGACGCCCCAAAGGGCAGGGAAACGCAGTGTTCAGGCATTTTAATCCACATCGGTGGAACGGCCCTGACGATCCAAGGGCCCACCTGAGTCTGGGTCCTGAGGGGCTGACTAGAGTGTCTCGAATTCGGTGAGGACGATCCCTTGCCTCGATTCACAGATGGAAATCCAACTTTCGATACGTGACATTTGCGGTTTTGATTGTTGAGCCTAATATTGGCAACATGATATATGTTACCCATACCGTCTAGGATTGATACATTTATATTTGAAGTTGTTTTATATACTATGCACTTATAATAGTATCAAATGATCTGTTTTAAGCGTACCAAACATGTTTGGCTATTATAAGGGAAAACCCTATCCTTCGGCTTGCGTTGCATTGTGTGATGGGTCCTGGGTCTTATAATAGCTTCATTTTTCCAAAAAGAATTGCGCTGTTTGGTTATATGCACTGGTATTCTAGGGAGGAAACCCATTCCGTGTTATACGGCGTGGTCCCTTGATATATCCGATTTAAAGTAAAGTTTTAAATAGCTGTTTTAGTTCTCATACCAGTCACATGACTGACCTGGAGTTTATTGTTTTAACCTAAACTCGGGGTGCCCTTATTTTCGACGCGAGCAGCTAGTAGTTTTGGTTTTGTAGATTTATATTCACATGATCCTGGTTTACAATTGGAATGATATCCGGAAAGCATTGTATCCATATATCTCCTTCAGTTGTGTTTTGTATTATTTTCCGCTGCTATGTAATGAATTGTAATCTATGATATTTTATGATGTGTAATATTTATTCTTACTCTGTATATTCTTGTATTCTGATGGAATTTTTATAATAAACAATGAAATGTTCTTTTGTTTGTGCCCTGATGTGGCTTGTTCTCAAAACAATCAGGGGTTTCGAACGGTCTTGGTCGGTTTAGCGATCGATTTGGATCGAGCGAAATTCCTTGTTGTCACATTGTGGTATCAAAGCTTTGTTTACAGAGCTAGGAGAACAAGACACGTTAGAACCAAACGAAAGAATTCATCAGAGATTGGATTAGTAATATCCAATAAGAATGACTCGTTAGAGATGGGATCAGTAGTATCCTAGAACGAGTGTGAAGAGTGACATTTTTTAAAATAAAATGAAAACAAATTTTGTTATGAAAAATTAAATTCAATTATTTGAATATTTATTTGTATTGATTTGGACAATCCAGTATATAAAGATTTTGCATATACGTCTGATCCACGTGTATTCGAAGTTTTAATATGCTGTATACATATAGAATCACACACTAGTCACCCGGTGATGATTCTGATGATGCTGCGGCTTCATCAGCATTTGTATTCGAGTTTCTAAAGTGGGATGTTTATATATTTCCATTAGACTGGTGTGAGAACCAAAACTCGATAGGGCTATTATTGTGAATTGGCATCAAAAACATGATTTTTTGTATATGTATCAAAATTATGAATTTGAAACATTAATTCACTAATTGATTGATGGTTGTGTTGTTTGATTATTGGTTTGATATTTTTAACCATGTAGACCAAATTGTACCAAATATTGAACTGACCTGAGAATTGTTTGGAAATACATATATGTGCATGTACTAACATTGAACAGGTCATAGCAAAGAGGCTAGAGAAGAGGAATAAAATTGTTTGCCCAACAAATAGGTACATGTTTATTGTATTTCTTTGGGTTTAAATGATATTATGAGCCGCTTGGCTGTTTCTTTTTCTTTTTAGATTGGAGAGGCCAGTATGGCAATTTCGGGATTTTCCCGGTGCTCCCGTGCAGGGAAGGTTATGGCAAAAAATTTCGAAAATTTAGGGTGTCAGCCAAATTTTTGAAAAATTTGAAAAGTTCTTAGAAACTAAAAAGTTGAAGAACTTAAGCCATAATGAAAATAATGAAAGTTGAATTGATTAGTAAACAACTTTCAGCTTCGTTCCTTTTCGGGGACGAAAATTTTTTAGTGGGGAAGATTGTAATAACCCGGAAATCTGAACCAATTTAAAATTTTTATTTTAGCAATTTCAATGAATTTTGAATATTTGAAATGAATTATTTTAAATAATAACGACAAGAAATTCATTTTGAATAGAATTAGAATGAATATATTTATTTGAATTGACGTTAGAATATAAATAATTATTTATAATTATAAAAGGAATTGAAAATGGCGCGGTAGTTTGAAAATTCGATTTCAAATTTCAAATGAATGTACAGGATTCGAAATAAACTGGATTTTAGCAAAACCAAAAATACTAGAATCTATTTGAAAATATCTTTCCAACGAATCCGAAAAATTGAAATTTCATAGTAGGAATAAAAAGTTATGTCCAATTGAAAATTCAGAATAGTCACTATGGAATTTTGACCCTTAAAAATAGCCATTTTGCAAATGACCTCTATTTTCGACGAAACCACTTTTGTTGGAACCGGAATGTCAAATTATTGCTAGATTCAAATTTCCATAATTTTTGAAATCAATATATGAGCGTGGCAAAGGAAAACGTGTTTTGATAGTTTCAGTCAATTTTGATCGACCAAAAAATGACCATTTTTCAAACGATCTTAGAATTTTATTAAACTAGCTTTGTTAGGACCGTATCGTCAATACGAAGCTAGAAAATATTTTTCGGGAATTTTTAGAGTCCGTATGTGGCCCTGGTTAATTGAAATACGCGTTCAAATTCAATATATTGATTTATATTTTAATTTCAACGAAAACTGAACTTAACATCTGAATTGGCATGCGAAACATATCCCATTGGGTTTGAAATGGGGGTAATTAGCTAGGAGCAACAATTGTTGGGTTTGATTTGGAGTCCAAACGAAAAATGAACTTTTTGGATTTAAAAATTAAATTAAATATAAATTTATATAATAGCCCCCACCATTCTTTCTCCTTCCTCGTTGACTTTCAAAATCGAAATAAAGAAAAAAAGGGGACGATCGTTCGAAGATGGCGCCTCCAGGCAGCCTCCGCACCGCGCCCCTTCCACTGCCGCTTCCACCTCCATCGATACCCCCTTGGCCGGAGCCACCCAACCTCGATGCGTCATTCCCTCTCCCCTTCAGATGAAGACGCGAACCCTAGAAACCCGATCCTCAACTGCTTGGGGCCCACGACCGCCACCACCCAGTACGAGTCACCAACCGATCTGTCCTACTCTGCCTCCCCCCAGTTCAATCCGCCAGCACCCCAAACCCGTCCCTCCTCCAGTCGCCAACACTCTAGAACACCGCGCTAACCCACCATGACACCACCACAGTCTGCTCTGACCACCTGAGCGCCACCAGCGAGCTTCGACACTCCCCCCCCCCCCCCCACGATAAAGATCTAATTTTTCGTAAAGGTGAGTTTTTGTTTTTGTTTTTAAAATCAGTTTTTATATGTTAAAAATATACTTATAAAATCAGTTTTATACGTTAAAAACATAATTAGGACGTGATTTTTATATACATGAAATTGTTATAAAGAAGATATTATTATTTAGAAAAAGAAATTATTTTTATTTACATAAAGAAGCAATTTTTATTTATATAAAATAAGGATTTTTATTAATGAAAAGACGAGATTTGTAATGTATAAACATCATATTAAAAATGTGATTTTTCCTATGAACAACGTGAAAAGGGATTGCGCTGATATTGCGAGAAAATTCGAACGGTTCAAAAATTCAGAAACGAAATGGTGGAGTGGAAACCCAAGGCAGGAACTCCTCACTTTAATTATTGTTTTCTAGTTAAAAATATATACTAGGATGCAGACGTTGCTTCGTAGCACCCGACACCCATCGTCCACAGACCATAGATGACTTGTTTGTTTGATTCATGTGTTGTGAAAATTTATCGTGTGATGTGGAAAGAATAAACATTTTATAGTTCAAAATATAATTTTAATGTGTATATAAAATAAATAATTATAAACAAACCGAATGGTTTGTTTATGTACACCCATTTGACTGATATTGATTGTGATGATAAATTTTACACATCGCCCAACTGCACAAATAAAAATTTGTGTTTGTTGATTTGAAACCCCACACGGGTGTTGGGATGATATTTGGCTTTCACTAATCCCAATTATTTAGCTGTATGTCAATCGATGGGTTGACAGACTGTGTAAGCGTTAATTATTTATATTTAATGCTTATGCAGTTGTGTGATGCACTCTGGATGATGGTTGATTATTTATGGTTGCTATTATATACATGTGTTGTAGGGAATCCATATAATTGACATTATATGGTAATTGATTGGGCCTCATTCCAATTTGGAAAATAAAGAATATTATAAAATGAAAATTCATGTGTTGAATAAAATATATATTCTTGTGTTGAATAAAAGAATATTCATATGTTGAATAAAAGAAAATTCATGTGTTGAATAAAATATATATTCATGTATTGAATAAAAGAAAATTCATGTGTTGAATAAAAGAAAATTCATGTGTTGAATAAAATATATGTTCATGTGTTGAAAAATATATTCATTTGTTGAATGGAATAACGAAGTTATTGAAATATATAAAGCCGTATTGATCAGATATGCACCATCTTGACGTGAACGATATCTATATCGATTTTATTCATTTTTGTAATGAATATCGAAAAGGAATTGATTTCAAAATATTTTTTTTTTTAAAATACAATCATTTATATATCGATGATATGGAATATTCAATTTTGATTTGAAATTGGATATGAAGTTGAAATCGTTTTGAAAACGAATTTCAAACGATTTATAAAATACGTTTTATAAGGAAATCGACGAAATATATATAATATATATTATATATATAATGGCCTGAATAGAACGTGCCGCGCTGCGGTAGTTCGCGAATTTTGACCATTGACTTCGAATGGACATTACGGGAGATCCGATCGTCTTGTTCTCCTAAAACCGGAACTGTTTGGTTCATATCGAAAAGAGCTTTCGAACGAATATTAAAGATCTGAAATCTAACGGTTGGATTTGGAATTATGTCCAAATCAAATTCGAAAAAGGTCGTTGTAAGTGCAGTTCAATGGCCGTTGATGGAAATTGACTGTACGGGCCTTGATAAAATTATTAAAAATAGCACTAATTTGTGTAAAATCATAAGTAAAGATTTGGAAAGAATTGGGATGAAAAATTCCATATTTGAAAAGATAAAAATAGATTTTTATCTAAATGAACTAGTTTTGTACTAGAATTATAATCCATTTATTTTTGAAATAAATAAATTTGAAAGGGTTTTAAAAGTAACCAGAATTTCCAATAATTGAATTGGAATGGATTTGAATCGAAATTGTCTTCGGAAAATTTCGATGTTGGATTTCAGGATTATACAGATATTGTTATGGAATTTTGAAAGATATATTTATATTGTTATTTCCAATACGATATTTGTTGGCCGTAGAGTTTGAATTGAATATAAGCCGATATATTTTCTATTCAGTGCCTTGTATTTAATATCAAAAGGAGATTTGGGTTTGTCGTGAATGGTGTCTTCATTAACACTGTTCTTAAACCCAGTTGAGAAAAACATTAAATCTTTTTGCTTGGATTTAATGAAATGTGCCAATTAAATGATATTTAATTGGAATTGATTTTTGGATTTATCTTGAACGGGGTTTCAAATAACATTCGTTCTTTAACCCGATAATTAATGAAATGTGAATTGGGTTTGTTGTGAACTTTGTTTTTAACGACATTCGTTCTTTAACCCGATTTGCAGTGAAATGTGATTTGAATTTATAAATCTTTTGTTAAGATTTAAAGGAGATTTTGCCAAAGTTAAGTTTTCCAATTTAATAAAATAAATTGGAATGGAATGGAATTCGATTTGGTAATAATCGAAGTGAATTTCTATGGAGGAAGACTACTCAATATCTGAAATTTAAAAGGCTTTGCCGTTATTCCATTTATATTATTAGTCGGATATGGAAGTTTATATCGATTATATATATCGATATGTATTCCATGAAGATTCCATTGTAAATGGAATTTGATCTTGGGTTGTCGTGAACGGTATCTTTAATAATATTGTTCTTAGACCCAACGGAGTTAAGAAAATCGAGAATGGAGTATCACTGGTTTTGCTCCAGGCGATAGTTAAATCTTTAATTAGATTTGAATGTGAAATGGTAATTGAATTTACCGATAACACCGCGGTGTTAGATATGAAGTATGACCAGTTTTACTTCATGGGATGAATAGGTTGGGGTTGGGAAATTTAACAAGTGCACTACAACAAAACAATCCTTTTACAACGGGCAAAAACCGTTGTTATATGCATTTCACAACGGGCACATGCCCGTCTTAATATGCGTCGTCGTAATAGCTCCTGACTATTTGACAACGGGCAATGACTGCTGTAAAGGACCGTTGTGATAACTTTCTCTGTCACGTGCAATGACTCTATGACAATGGTTATTAACCCGTTGTAATAGCTAATAAATTACAAGTGGCTTTTGCCTGTTGTAATATAGTATATTACAACGGTTGTCAACCGTTGTAATATACTACTTGGTAAACCTATTTTACAACAGGCCATGGACCATTGTAAAATTATCATATAACAACAGTTTTAGCCCCTTGCGAAATAAATGCAAATTTAAATATAATTACTGTGATATACATCCATAATAATATTGAATATTTTAACATGCAATAAATATTGTAATGCAACAATCAAAATCACATAATAACACATAGTAAAAGATTGAAGCAAGAATCATATAATTCCAACACATTTCAAAAAGTTTGATAAGTTTACATTCCAAAAGACTAGATAAATTTACATTCCAAAAGGTTAGACAAGTTACGTAGATATAGTTCTAACATAAATTACATAACTAGTTTCATAAGTACCAACACTAGACCAAGGAAAAGTAATCTTTGTGTCAGGCGACGGTAGATCCAACGGCTTCTTGATCTTGAGTCTGCATATTGTTACTAGCACAGTGTGACTGCAAAAAAAAAAAAAAAAAAAAAAAAAAAAAAAAATACCAAATGTAGGGAGAATATATTATTATACACCATTCAGAGCTTATTATACAACATTTAAGTCTTGCAATCTGTAACCTTACAGCGTTGCACTAAATTGGATTGTACTCATGATTAGTACTTCATTATTAGAAGCAGAACAAGTAAGAACTTTTGTCTTTTGCTTGTAACAATGATGTGCATAAAAAAGATTTACAGGCACTATATGATAAATTCACATTAAGTAAAACCTCCACCAAAATTCCGCATGGAATCTAAAGAGTTTGCAATCATTAATTTATTGTTCATGGTGTTTTATTCATACCAATTTGACATGATTATGATTATTTACAAGAAATATATACCCGATAGCAAATACAAAGGCCGTGATGAAGACAAAATGATAAACTAAAAGCAAAAAACAAGAAATCTCAGCCAGCTAAAATGATAAACTAAGATGCAACCATATGAAATTTAAGTTTTAGATGTCTAAATAAAACCCGTAAATGAAGTTATGAAAGTGTATATTAGGCTATTATTAGCAAGCATATGACATACTAGTTTCGTAAAAATGAACTATAGAGTTATAAACATCGCGTACCTCAATGACTCCACCGCACAGCCAGCCAAAAGAAAGGTAATGATATAATTGTTGGGAACCAGGTTCAGTTCTCAATGATACCCTAGCAATGGATCAAGAGATTTTTCCCAATCACAAAGCAGTAAAGGATAGCTCTTTAAAACATCACCCATTTCATTTTTTAAAAAAAACCTTTAAACACCCCAATCTAACAGTAACAGTTTGATATTATGGTTTAGAAAAACTTTGAGCAAACAGGAAAATAGATCGAATTGATCATACTTTCGAACCCAGAAGATGCATCTAGATAACTAATACCAGGAATTTGAGCAACGTATCTGCGAGTACTGCTCACTCAGCAATGTATTTAATTAAATTCATTGCACAATTCAAGATAAGAACGGACACAACATTGCCTGGCTTTTGGTTGCTATGAGATATTTATTTTGTTTTGTTGAACTTTGGTTTTATTTATGTGTAGAAAATTTATTGAGTTAAGTGTTTAGTTTCTGAACTGAAACCATAATGCTAATGATGTTACAGTTGTCACTCTTGAATATTGTCAACAATGAAGGTGGTAAATCCTTATATCATATGCAAGTCCCAGAGTTGGTAATCAATGTGTGTCATCTATCCACATTCATTTGTATATATTAACTAATAAACTCAAAACTAACTGTTTACATATTAACTAATAAACACAAAACTATCATCAGTGTTGGTAATCAATGTGTGTCCCCTTTCCACATTCATTTGTATATATTAACTAATAAACACAAAGCTATCATCGGTGTGTCCATACCCAAAACTTTCGAAGTATGTTACGACTACTTAATTATTTGACTTATTTCATATATGAAAGAAAATTTTGCTTATGACTTATTCTGCATTATACAATCAAAATTTATTCAGCTGGATGGTGCCTAAATTAATAAGTTTGAAGAACACAAAATGTAAAAATACACCATTGCCTTTATTTCACGAATTAACAAAATTTGAATAAATTTTATTTTCCTAGATTACTCAAATACCAAAATATTCCACTCCATCCACACCATATTAAATCAATTCAAAGGGACCTAGTTCAGTTAGATCTATTGAAATCAACTCTCGCATTTTACAACTATATTTAAGTTTGAAAGTGACTTGGCTTATTCAGACCAATTAGGTTAAAAACCCTGATTATTCCTCATATTATAATGCATCAGTCAATTTTTCTGAAACTAGTTTGTATAATATTTACTGCAGAGAAAGATAATGGTTTTCACACACATAATCAGAGAAGCAAGCATTAACCACAAGATTAAAGAGAACAACTAACCTATTGAATGTGACGACCTCAGCTCATCTTGGCAAAAATGAGTGACTATAATAAATCGCAGATTGTTGGTTGCCAGAACAAGCAACCCGAACAGCCCAAGCAACCCCCTCTGCGCTGCACCCCCAGTTCTTCTACATTCATATGTTGCATCTGTGCCTTTCATGGCCACTAATGAATCTTCATCGATTTTGAATTCAGCCTCTATGTCCAACTGCATAGCCTGACCGACACAGACCTCAAAAGTGCTTTCAGGGCCTACCTTACTTCCACTGAAATTATTCTCTTTTCCATGTAAACTTTTCACCTCCTCAACGGGCCATGTCAGTAAATGATTTCCAGTCCTCACATCAAACAGGATAGGCCTGGGAATTTATAAAGCATAAAACTTCCATAATTACTATACAAGAGTTTAAGACTCTACACCTGATAGCTGTTGTTGTTTTAGCACAAACAAGAATAAGCCTTTAATATTCATCAAGGTTCCATATAAACAATACAACTCCAAAAGCACATTAATTTAGACTGACAGTATAACAAACACAAAATACAATTTATCTACACTATTGCCCATATTAATAATTTTATTCTACTAAACTCAAGGTAGTTGCTCCACATGTATCTCCTCACTAATATTTTTCAAAGTTGTCGCCATTATACAAATTGAAGACATCAAAGTATTTATTGCTTCAGACTGCCGCAACTACCTACTAATGCCAGAAATAGCCTTATGCTGAACAAATTTCCCTTAAATTGCAAAAACTATCCCACACCTTTTTTTTTTGGTTAACTTCCACCAATCATTTATTAGCCCTTCCCTCAGTAACCTGATTATCAATTTTAATCAATTTAAGTGTCCAAAATTATCTTCACAACATGCAACATATGAGTTACGTGATATCCATAATAACAATAATAAAAAAAAGATGGTTAAATTCCAATCACCAAGATTATTTATTCTATTGTTCATTGAAATAATAAAAAAAAGCTAACAAATAAACCGATCGTATATAATACCATTTGTGCTAGTAATTTGCGAGTTAATGCACTCTGTAGCATTGCTAACAGAAAACCCAACGTTCACACCCTCCTCAACCGACCATGTCAGTGAATGTTATCGGAAGTGTTGGCCTTGAGCACGTGCTTGAACACTCTGCTCGGCTCCACCGACCCATCGAGTCCACAGTTGGTGGCACCATCAGAGGTGGTTACCGAGTAGAAGTCCGCGCACTCCCACATACCCATATCGTCCACCGCATGCATCGTCCCAGGCAGCAGCGTGTACCTTTCAAAATCAGTGGTGGAGCAGATAAGGGGATGACAATCACCGTGGAGCGGAGAGAGAAAGATTTTAAGGAGAGACAAGCCAATCACCGTGGAGCCAGAAGCCTGTCACCACCACTGAAATCGAATTGGAATGAGTGGTTTGATTTTGGGTTTGGGGGATTTGCGATCTAGGGTTATAACGAAAATAAATGGGGTAGGCAACATAAACTGGAGCAGCCTTAAATTTCAGATTGCCACTCTCTGTTTTTCGCGAAGTTTCCTATAGGTAATATTTTATTTTTCGGTGAAATTAATCAATAATTTTGACGGTTTTTGCTATACTGACCAAGAATCGGATATTATATCAGTAATTTTTCAATGTCTATAGATATGATTTACATGGCTATTTTTAATTGAATTAGTTGTCGCTTACATGCAAATTATACAATGCATCTGATGCGTCTAATCTATATATTATTTAATAATGTTAAAATTAATTAAATTTAGATTTTTATGATTTTCTATATTTAATAACTTATGCTAATGAGATCCATATATGATACGTACTTCTTTATATTGCGATTGTGTCGAAATACTCCACATTTGAAGTGTTGTATAAATCCGTTGAGGATGAGTATTTGGAACGAACAAACATATTTCTTTGAGTAATAGTTTCTTTATATTTCAGTCGTCATATTTGTTTGTTTTTTAAATAAGGTTCAAATTGAAAACAAGATATACCATTTGTACTCCTATTTAAACATTACTTATTAGGTATTAATTTATACCACAAAAAAATATTAATTAAAGAAAAATTTATGACTAATGAAAATAATCATGAAAAATAATTATTTAATTGTAATAATTAATTAGTAAAGATTAATTACTGAATGTTGCTTCGTATTTGTTAATTATAATTTGTTGTTAATTATTAATAATTAATATGTATATATTATTAACAACTCTTAACCGTTGTAATATTAAATATTAATTTTAAGAAAGTATTGTAATTATTAATTATTGATAATCGAAAATTAGTAACAGACATTTATTACAACCAGCATTTTATGATTGTTCTAAAACTGACATCAGTTAAAATGAATATTTTATGACCATTGTAAAATTAACACCTGTTACAATGGGCATTTTTAGCCTTTTGTAAAATTGGCATATATTACAACGAGTACTACTCATTGTAAAACTGAAACCTATTACAACGGGCATTACATGTTGTAAAATTGGGACCTTTTACAGCAAACATTAAGCGACTGTTGTAAAATATACATCTATTACAACATGCCTGAAATAACCGTTGTAATAGCACTCTACTACAACGGACAGTACCTGCCCGTTGTAGAAAAGGAGTTGTACAAGACATCGATTACAACGGTCATGAAATGACCGTTGTAGTTGCAGCCTATTACAACGGGCAATCAGTGCCCATTGTAAATATGAGGTTGTAATAGGTGACTTTTGTTGTAGTGGTGATTACTTCAGCAAGGTTCGCTAATCCCGACTAGTTTGGATAAATCATAATATGGTTTGAATTGATATTCAAAAGAAGATTAAAGAATAAATTCGAAGAATTTATCTTTGCTAAAATTAATGGGAACCTTCCCCAAAGTATAAGAATATTGGAATAAAAGAATATTCTAAACTGGAACGAGGCATATGTTTTGTTTGTGTAACACTTGTTGATTATATACGCGAGTTATTCAGAAAGACAAAGTTTATCCCATTCTGAATAACTGATTCGACGATGTGTCGAGGATGAAGACGGTGGTCGAAGACCGGAGGTCTTCACATCGTTTGGATAATTACTAATGATCTTGATTGGACTGTACACCCAAGAGGAGAGAATGAGTTGGTGATCGTCCATACGTACTTGGAGATCGATGGATATGCGAGGTACAAGGTGCCTCCGGTTTCGTTCAGACCCAGAACGGACTTGTAAATGGACTGTGTGTCTGACATTGGATATCATTCTGTGTGATTGATGGATATCGGTTGCATGGAGTGGTTTGCCTATGTGGCATGCTAAGATGCAAATGATCAAGGCTTTTGTTGAAAAGCAAAGTCTTGTGGTTGATGATCAAAGCACTTCTTGTGTGGCATAGCTTTGTGTAGCGTTAATTAGCGAGCCTCACACCCCGGTTGTGAACAAGAAACGGGAGAGGACTTCAGGGAGGACATGCGTTTCCTTCTAGCTAGGGTGGTGTCAGTGACCTACCAGCCTTGACATTAATATTATTTTCACCTGTGTGGTTGTTGGATTGCGAGGCGCCTCGGATATATCGGTGACTATGTGGAGCCGATGGAGTCATTTGGCTCATAGATGCCCCGAAGGGTAGGGAAATGCAGTGTTCAGGCATTTTAATCCACATCGGTGGACCGACCCTGACGATCCAAGGGCCCACCTGAGTCTGGGTCCTGAGGGGCGGGCTAGAGTGTCTCGAATTCGGTGAGTACGATCCCTTGCCTTGGTTCACAGATGGAAATCCAACTTCTGATACGTGACATTTGCGGTTTTGACTGTAGAGCCTAGTATTGGCGACATGATATATGGTACCCATGCCGTCTAGGATTGATACATTTATATTTGAAGTTCTTTTATGTACTATGCACTTATAATAGTATCAAATGATTTGTTTTAAACGTACCAAGCATGTTTTGCTATTATAAGGGAAAACCCTATCCTCCGCTTGCGCTGCATTGTGTGATGGGACCTGGGTCTTATAGCTTAATTTTTCCAAAAAGCATTGTGCTGTTTTGTTATATGCACTGGTATTCTTGGGAGGAAACCTGTTCTGTGTTATACGGCATGGTCCCTTGATATATCTGATTTAAAGTAAAGTTTTAAATAACTATTTTAGTTCTCACACCAGTCACATGACTGACCTGGAGTTTATTGTTTTAGCCTAAACTCTGGGTGCCCTTATTTTCGACACGGGCAGCTAGTAGTTTTGGTTTTGTGGATTTATATTCATAGGATCCTGGTTTACAGCTGGAATGATATCCAGAAAGCTTTATCCGTACATCTCCTTCAGTTGTGTTTTGTATTATTTTCCGCTGCTGTGTAATGAATTGTAATCTCTGATATTTTATGATGTGTAATATTTATTCTTACTCTATATATTCTTGTATTATGATGGAATTGTTGTAATAAACAATGAAATGTTCTTTTATTTGTGCCCTGATGTGGCTTGTTCTCAAAACAATTAGGGGTTTCGAATGGTCTTGGTCGGTTTAGCGATCGATTCGGATCGAGCGAAATTCCTTGTTGTCACATATTACAATATAAGTAAAATAATAGAAAAAAATGTTACACAAGGGAGAGCATTAGTGGAGTCGCTAATTCTATTTCAACCCTAAAAAATTGCTGAGTAGCCCCTCATTTTATACAAAAAAATACGAGGATGAAATTACCCTTTCTCTGTGATATATTTTTTCCAGTTTTCTGCACACCTCGTAGTAGCTCTACGTGGTTTCAAAGTGTACCTCATAGTAGCCTACGTGGTTTCTTAGTGTATCCCATAGAGCAACTACGTGGTACTTTAAGGATCCACGTAGGGCTACTACGAGGTACACAGTAAAACCACGCAGTCACCTTACAAGGAAAGGCAATTGATGGCTTTTTTTTAAATTAGCAGGGGTGAGGGGCAGGTCTGCTCAATAAAATTGCGGGTTTATCGATTTTTTCAACTTTGGGGGGTGGGGGGGCTACTCAGCACATTGCTGGGTTGAAATAGAATTTTCTTAGTGGAATAAGTTCACAGTTTTGGGATTAGACATTGAATTAGAGGATAATGTATATGGAAATGTGCAAATGTCATTTGTATTGCATATTCATACTTTCCATGTGCATAATGTATATCACTTGTTTTAATTATGTTTCCACATACGTATTAAATACTTTTTCTAGGTGTTAATTATTTTTCTTTGTACATGCAAAGCATGTGTTGCTTGATCTCTTACATATAATCGAAGTCCTTTTTTCCTTATGCAACAAGAGTCATGAAGTTACAGGTAATTTGGAAGCAGCTATTCTGTTAACAATGTCCATAGCAAAGCAAACAAGTGTAATGCAGTACATAGATTTTGTTCTATCAGATTATATACTAAATTTCAAAGATATTTTTTCACTTTTAATGCCAGTAGTTGTGTCAAATCTTCAATTCTACCCTTTAGATAATTTACAAAATATTCCAAGGCCTTAATTGGCAACTTCACAAATAGGCAAGTTCTGTTTTTGCTCTATTTTTTTTTTTCAAAATAGGTTAAAATGCAAATATAGTGATCATAGTAGGTTTCATCATTTTTAAATCAATGGACGACATATTACAATAGGAGCTTTATGAAACTATAAGAAAATGATTCCCATAAACAAGAGGGAGGTCCAAACACATTTAATTAAAGGCTACAGAATGAGCATACTATTTAGCTCTTGAAACCAGACTGATAAATTTCCTAACAGAACAAATCTGGAAAATTTGAACTTGGCTAATCTAAGCCCAGGCTTAGGTCTGAAGAAGTACAATATGGATACCTCGAGGCCTAGACCGCATGGCACCAAAAAATTGCAAAAATTGTAACTAGACGTGAGGGCATACGCAAGCAGGCGATATAGGTCTGAAAAGGACAAGGGTTGATATGCAAAGGGTGCTACTATTCACACCGCGGTTTACATTTCCAGTCACCTTTAAAATTTAATGCAAAAGATTGTTTTTTATATTCCTCTAGTCACCATATATTATAATAATGACATACGATATATCAACCATTGGTTTACAATCCGCTTTCACATTACAATTGTCTTAATTTACATATAGACTACAAGCTTTGGGCTCAAGCCCAGGTCTACATTTTTGGTATATTTGTACTAGGCGTTAGGCTATTAGCATTATAAATACGTGCTCTTTGTACCTTGTTTATCCATCAATAATATTACCATTATGCTTCAATAATAACTCTTCTCTTCATCTAGCAATATGGTATCAGAGCCCTAACACCGAAAGGCTTATTCACAATCATATAGAGTTGGTTTCGGGTTTTTGGGTAACTCCTCAGATTTTCTTCTCATCACTAGAGTTTCATCGAAAGGGCATCCAACTCTTTCGATTTCTCTCAGTTCATCAACAAAATTTTATCCTCGCCTAGTCGCACTACGTCAAATGGCTACTACATATTCTGATTCACCTTGCTTTCGGTAAGGTTGATCGCGATTTTAGCACCAACTTCGTCGTGCTAAGCATATCTATGGCTACGAAGCGAATACTGTCATGCCAAGTACAACACCAACTTCATCATGCCAAGCATATCTGTAGCTTCGAAGCCAATACTGTCGTGCTAGGCGATCTTTTCAACCTTCTTTCTTTTCGGTTTTCTTTCTGCATGACAGCTTTCTCTCCCTCTGAACAGGCTGCAATTAAGAATAAATGTTAAGGCAAACTTGGGTTTTAACTGATTTACTTCCTGGTGCTAAACCTATAGGATGTAAATGGATATTCAAGAAATATTTGAATACAAATGGATCCGTTGATAAGTTAAAGCCAAATTAGTTGCTAAGGAATATAAACAAAGACAAGTAGTAGATTAATTTGATACATATTCTCCGGTTGCTCGCATATCTTCTATACAATGTTTAATAGCACTTGCATCAATCCATAATTTGGTCATACATCAAATGGATGTAAAGAAAGCTTTTCTAAATGGAGATTTAGAAGAAGATATATATATATATATATTTCCCAAAGTAAGAAAAGAAAGTTTGTAAACTAATAAAATCTCTTTATGGCCTGAAGCAAGCTCTCATACAGTGGCATGAGAAGTTTGATAAAGTCGCACTGTCATACGGATTAATTACTAGTGATGCAGATAAATGTATTTATAGCAAATCAGATAACAACGGTTATGTTATAATATGTTTATACGTGGATGACATGCTAATATTTGGTTCCAATCTATCGTGTGTGAATGAAACTAAAAAGTTTCTGTCTTCTAAATCTGATATGAAAGATCTAGGAGAGGCTGATATAATTTTAGGAATTAAAATCATTAGGAAAACGGGGGAGTTATTACTAACTCATTCTCATTACATTGAGAAGTTCCTAAAGAAGTATAGTCATTATAATGACAAACCAGCACCAACTCCTTTAGATCGAAGTATCAAATTAGAAAAGAACACTGGACGTACCATTTCTCAATTGGAGTATTATAGTGTTATTGGGAGTCTTATATATGTTATGCATTACACTAGACCCTACATCACACATGCTATAAGTGTATTGTGTAGATTTACGAGTAATCTAGGTTTCGAACACTGGAAAGTGATTTCCAGAGTTTCAACTTATTTGAAAAGAACCATCAACTATGGTTTATCTTATAAAGTATATCTTGCTATAATAGAAGGATATAGTGATGCAACCTGGAACAATGTAGAATCCAAGTCTACGACTGGATGGATATTTACATTAGCAGGCGCTGCTATGTCTTAGGATTCCAAGAACCAGACCTGTATATCTGATTCAACTATGTTGTCAGAATTGATTGCATTAGCAGATGCATGTAAGGAGCGGAATGACTTAGGAATTTATTAACGGAAATCCCATTATGTAAGAAGCCATCTTCGGCAGTCTTGATTAACTGTGATAATCAAGCAACAATATATAATGTCTCTAATAAGACGTATAATGGTAAGTCTAAACATGTGAGTCTAATACATCAAATATAAGACAATTTGTAACGACCCGGATTTTTAGCCATTTAATTCTAAATATTTAAACCTGTTTTAAATATTATATTTAGGGTATAAAATAATTTTTATAAGGAATTTATTAATTAAAACGAAATTTGAACATATAATTTATGATATAATTTAAATGGAGCTCGTAATGTCGCTATAGTTCGTAATATTACGTTATGAACTTCAACTAGATATACAGGACTCATTATAAGTTGGATTTCTTTGAAACAAGAAACATTTGAATCTATTAAGCTATATCTTACTAATGGAAGTGAAAAATCAAAATTTTATCTTATAGATTGTGAGTTATGTCCAAATAAAAATTTCAATAGTCGCTATGGAATCATTTATAAAATATAATGCTTTATTTTATAAATAAATCGATTTTAAGTAATCTGAGCATCGTTTTACTTTGAAATATCAAGTTTAAAATCCAAGTATGTTTATTTTTGAGTTATATGATGTTCTATTCGGATATATGTGATGATAATAAATTATTATTATTAAATTGAATTGTTTTGAAATTAATTGATATTTTAATAGATTTATTTAAGTATGAAAAATAGCCTTTTTACAAACAATATCGGGATCCGAAGAAACCAATTCTACCATGTCCGGAATATTAAGTTATTACATGGTGTTGAATTTCATTTCAATCGGACATTGTTTATGATCGTAGGAATTAAAAACACCGAACGTTAATTTTAAGTTAAACAATAGAATTAGGGTCGTTTTCATTGAAATCTGGATGAAATCTCCCCATGCATCTTTTTATATATGAGTAGTAATATAACCCCAAAACCCCAACTGTGTTCAAATCGAAAATCTTGGCTAGATTTGTTTTTATTATGCTTATTAATGTGATAGCGAAATTTAGGCTTAATAATAATAATAGAGAAGCTTATCTAAGAATCCACCCATAGCTTCCCAAGAAAGACACTCAAATCTATAAAATAATATATCCCCTCTTCTATATAATAACACAGCTGTGAAATCCTATTTCCCCAAATTCTTTCAGCGTCTTCATCTTCTGTTCATTCAGTATTTCACGAATGAATTCACCACTTCAGAAATTCAATGATAATTCGAATTAAATAATATAAACTGAGAAACCGATATCTCAAGTCACTCTCTCCCATTATATATTGATTTTCAAAAGCTTGGTTTCTTTGGATTTCTATCGAGCAAAGCTTCCCGCTGTGTGAAAATTATGAGGTACGAATCATTCCTGGAAACTCGATTTTGTTCCAGTCAATATTAGGGTTCGTAATTTTTGGGGATTTGGTGCGATGAGGTATGTTTTCATTTGTGTATTTGGGTTTATGGTATCAGCTTGTATCTGCATTGGATTTTCTAAGGGGTTCTAGACAACGCTTGATGGAGGGAAGGCCGTAGTTTGCACTGTTGGGTTACGAAGGGGGTTTTCATGGGTTAGGGGATGAAAATTGTTCGTTGTCATTCATGTACTACTGTGCGAAATACAGAGATAGTCGCAGCATTATTTTGAGTGTCAATCCTTTCCTCATGGCATGGAAATCGAACTATGGGCGGGGAGACTAAGATTGTTGCTGCTAGTTCCAATGGAGGTGGAGTATTGTGAGAAGACAGTGAAGAAATTTCTGGAGCAGAAGTTTCAATGGAAATGGAATGGAAGTAATCGGGTGGTTTGTTTCGCGATGTAAAATCAGGATTACCGACTGGATGTGATTAAGGAGAATAAGTAGTACGAATTTTATTGTGTATGAGAGTGGTAGGATATGAGAATGGAAATTGAAGGGAAGGCTTGATAAATTGTTTGGTGAGAAGGTGGTTCAAAACTTCAAACAACAGTTGTGTGAGAAAGAGAATGCAGTAAGAATGGGTTGTTGGGATTAAAACGTGGTTAGATAGAAAAGGAAGGAAGCACAGTTCAAATTAATGGGTGAGTATATTGTCTGGACTTTCACTGTTGGGAGCACGACTGTTTGAAACCATGTTGGGGGAGCCTACGGCTATGGCAACGGGAAGCAAAATTAATCTCTTGAGCAAACTCCTATGCACTGGACGCCGTGATTAATCTTGATAGGGTCTTTGATGAACTCAAGGCCTTAATGAATGTAGCCTCAATAAATGGTACAACCGGGAATAGCCTCTGCAATTCAATCAACATGCGGATTTAAGCTCGTTGCTACAATCAAGCAAGTAACTGGTATTTAACTATAAAACTAAAATAAAATATAAACATATTTATATATGTATAACCTGATCAACACATGCTGTCTTCATTATAAATAGAAGCAGCCCCGAAACTCCTAGTAGGGTTAACCCAGTCCCAGTAATCGAAATAGTAGCCATGCGCAGCATAAACATGGCAAAACCGATTGGCAAATGTGACTACTATCTACGGATGATCGAGCCTTAATCTTGACAACCTCTTTAAGGTGAAAGATGCATACAGGAAGAAGAGGTATTAGAAGGATCATTAGGCTTGGTTAGTTCGGTTATTAAGGGTAATAAAACTTAATTAGTTAAATTAATTTAGTGTATATATAATTGATAACTTGTTAAATGTGTAGATATCCCATATGTTAACAGAATTCGGCGGAAACTGTCATGTTGGAATTGTAACGGTGAGGTCTACATTATGGAATCTATTTCACGGAGAACAAAGCACTTGTAACAACCAGGAAATTCTAAACCAATTTAATTTTTTTATTTTATCAATTCTAATGGATTTTGAAAATTTAAAATGATTTATTTTAAATAATAATGACTAAAAATTTATTTTGATTCAAGTTAGAACGAATAAATTTATTTTAATTATATAATGAGATTGAAATGGCGTGGTAGTTTGAAAATTCGATTTTAAATTTCAAATGAATGTACAGGATTCAAAATAAACCAGATTTCAGCAAAACTAGAAATATTTGAATCTGTTTAATTATATCTTTCTAATGAATGTGAAAAATCCATATTTCATAATATAAATTGAAAGTTATGTTCAATTTAAAATTTAAAACAGTTGCTATGGAATTTATATGTATTTTAATATAATATAAAGCTATTAAAAATAGCTGTAACACCCCGTATTTTCTGTAAACGTTAATGTTACAAATCAAAGTATACTTAATTTTTAAGGGAAGAATTAAGGGAAACGGCTATGCCATTGCGTTCGTCTCGAAATTCTGCTAGAATAGAGTCCAAGTTTGCGTAAATCAGACTCCGTATGAAGAAGATATGGCCTTCAGAAGTTTCAGCCCGAAATTCAAAACAGACAGGACCCAGGTTGACACTAGGGTCGACCTGGGGGTCAACCTACCTACATAGGTCGACACTAAGGTCGACCTGGGGGTCAACCTGGGTATATAGTTCGACACTAGGGTCAACCTCCCCCCTGTTTTCTAGATCTGGAGACAGATCCATTTTTCCGCACCTGGACGCCTTTTCTGATCATATTCGTGACCCCTATACTATTTAAACACCCCCAAACCTAGCTTTCTCTCCACACAATTTCATTTTTCCTATACTCTGCCTCAATTCTAATTAAAGATAAAAAATTGCGTCGCTACTCTACTGGAATCAAAATTAGGATTAATGCATCTTCTTCCAAACTGAATAGAATTAAAAGAGAATCAAGTTAACGCTTCAAGTTGGACCGTAGGCATTCTGCTTCAAGCAACGTCACGCGAATCATAGCAAATAGCCACAACGCTATCTTATTATCCTCTTCTAAATCGATCACTATAAGTTCGGTTATTCCTTAGATTTGAACGTGTAATTGGAATTGTGAATGTAATGAATCAAAATATAGAACAATACCAATTTGCAATCGTGCTTATGTCAAATCTAACGTTATCTATGCCTTTGGATCTGATTCTCGATTGTGGCCTAGAACTTATTGTGGCTAATTGCCAATGACTACGATTATGGGACTTTTGCCTAAGACTATGACTATGAAACTATTGCCTATAAAGCTATCGCATTTGACTATGATTATGAAACTATTTCCTATGAAGCTATTGCCTATGACTATGACTATGAATATGAGACCTTTGCCTAAGACTATGGCCATGAACTGTCGTCTATAAAATTATTGCCTACGACTATAAATCATAACTAGAAGACCATTGCCTATGACATTGGTTAAGAAATTATTGTGATTAGTCGTCCATGACTATTGTGGTTAATTGACTATGACTATTGTAGTTAATTGCTTATGACTATTCCCATTGTTACAAATAACCGATCATGTTGTACCTTGAACTGGCATTGTGTTGGACCAAATCACCTATGCCTATTCCCTTGATTATGTGGATCTCATATTTAGTGTGTAACTTGGCTAGTTTATTCCTATTCACTATTATGTACATCGAACCTATTGGAGCCATTATTTTTGTACTAGCTAATCTTTTATATAAATTTTTGTGCTTATCCCATATTCCTTTTGATTAATGCCATTTCATGAGTACATAGAAAACTTGTGAAATCATGTTATACGTACGATTATGATGCGGGGATTGGGCGTAGCTTAATTAAGTTAGTTGGCATAATAAATATGATGGCATAGTCTAAATTGGCTATAATAGTGAATGATTTACATGCATATTAGAATTGGGCATAAATTGATAAATTGAATTGGCCGCAAAGTGTGTAATTGGCATGTAAACCAAGTTTTGGACATAAACGGTAAACTATAATATTAAATCTAGTTTCGACATGAACTGTAAATTGGAATTGGGCATGAATTGTAAAAGGGGAATATTAAATCTAAATTGGTATAAACTGCAAGTCGGGATAGTCAATAGGTAAATCGAGTTTTGGGCATAGAATATAAATATGCTAATTTGCATGACAAATAAATATGATCTAGGTTAAATTGATTTACGGAAAATTTACATAAATAGTAAACATGTAAATTTAGTAAAAGATGAATATGCCTAACCCGATGTTAGACTACGTTGTGGTGTAAAACTGCCGGGAACCGACCGGCACATCCAGTTCAACAACAATACCTGTCTAATGTGGGTGGTTAGTGCATCAAGCCCAGAAAGACCCGAGGTTAGACTGAGTTGTGGTGTAAACCTGCCCGGAACCAACCGCCACATCCAGTAACCACAACAATATCTGTCTAATGTGAGTGGTTGGTGCTTTAATAAATTAGTTAAGGCTCATGAATAAATCGAGCTAGAAATGGTGAGGTTAAGTAATTAGGGAAACACTTAACCGTTACAACATGTTAATTAGACAAGTGGGTGAGGTTAAGTAAATTTAGAACATTTAACCGTTGTAACATGTTAATTAAGCAGATGATAGGGTTAAGTTAACTAAGGTAACACTTAACCAAAATATATAATGACATGTGGTGGGGTTAAGTAATACAAGAGGAAAACACTTAACCAATTATATAACATGATGTATGGGAAGGGTTAAGTTAACACGAGAACAGTACTTAACCAATATAACATGATTTGAGGTAGGGTTAAGTCAACACCAGAAGGAAACACTTAACCAACACGGCGTGACGGGTGGATGGGTTAAGTTAACTTAAATTGATTAATGACACTTGACCAACATAACTTGATGAGCGAATGGGGTTAAGTTAAATGGGAAATACTTAACCAATATAACTTGATGAATGAACAGGGTTAAGTTAGTAAATCACACTTAACCAATCCAACATGATAAGCAAGAAAGGTTAAGTTAATAAGAACCACTTAACCAACACGACTTGACGAGTAGGAGGTTAAGTACATGTCGGATAGGTGGGTAATAATAGTAAATATTGGCCCACAAAACCTAACCATTAAATAAACATTCTTGAATCCGTGGGAAGGTCAAGTGCACGTCGGGTTGGTGGGTAACATTTGTAAATATAGGCCCACAAAAACTTAACCGTTAAGAATACATGCTAGAATCGGTGGGAGGGTTAAGTACATCTCATATAGGTGGGTAATATTTGTATATATATAGGCCTACAAACTTAACCATCAGGAAACCCTAGTAACGAGGACCTATCTCAGAAGTAACCCACATAGATGTATCATGGTACCCTGAAACTAGGTAGGGTGGGCACGATTACTGGGCTGATTATAAGCGGTCAAAGATAACGGCAGAGGGTACGTCAGTGTAGGTTCCGATGGTTTACGGGCATGCACGTATTCCGGAGTGGGAAAAAGCAGGCACTGGGTACCAGTAGTTATACACTGTGCGTCTTGAATCGTGTCGGGTCGCTATCATAAGGCTTGATACACCTTATGGTGGGGCCAGAGCAGAGTATCTACACGCAAGAGAGGGCCGACTAACACAGACACATGGAATTTTAGGTAGCATAATCCCTAGTTGGACCTAGGTCGTGTAAACACTGAATCCGAGAATCGTTCAATAGGTAGCATAAACCCCAGTGGCCCTGGGTAGCGTAAACCCTGGTTGAATCTAGTAAGCACTCGATAGAAAACCCTAGATTAGATCTAGGTAATAAACGGAATCCCCATAATAGATGTACATCTGAAGGCAACCGCAAATACGGGGATTAGGATCATGTTATCATATGATCATAGATTACTAGTTTGGACACCAGTTAGGTAGTGCAGAGATATAGAAATCAGTATAAACAGGGTAGTTGCGAAGCAGAGAAGGAGTAGAAGCGCATTCAGTTTATCAGCACATTCAGTTTATCAGCGCATTCAGTTTATCAGTACATTCAGTTTATCTTGCCTTGTCATATCTCACATTTATCCCATATTATCTTGTTACTATGGTTTAGTCTTATATTTAGTTTATTCATGTCATGACCCTTTTTCCCGTTTAAATGCTAAGAATCGCTGAGCTTACCAGACTTATGTCTGACCTAGTTTTCTTTCGCCTCTTTTCTTTCGTTCCCCCCCCAGGTAGTCAGGGAGGGAATAGCTCAGCTTAGTTTGAAACACATCTCCTTCCAAGCTTGAAGATTAGTCGAAGAATTGCTTGGATTCTCTTTTCCATTGCTATGGCTGGCTCATGCTACATTGGGGAATATAAATGTTATTTTATGCTTCTTTATTTTGTTATGTAAGACAGATACTCTGGTAATAGAAAACAATTGTTGTACACACTATTTTATCAATGAAATAAAGTTTTATTTTCCGCTGTACAAATTTGTCTATCTTGTAATTAATCTGCATCTTTTACCTAAAGCGCTCCACCGAAGTTAAGGCATTCCCTTTGTGAGTGACCTTAACGGAGGTAGGGTGTTTCAATAGCCATTTTGCAAACGACCTCCGTTTTTTACGAAACCACTTTTGTTGGATCCGGAATGTCAAATTATTGCTAGGTTCCAATTTTCATAATTTTTGGAGCTATTATATGGCCATGAGCAATTAATTCTGAATCGATCAGCCATATAAGGCCAAAAACAGGTTATTTTTGAGTAAACAGACTCGGAATTCGACGAAACCAATTTTATTAGGACCGTATTGTCAAGACATAGTAACATGTCAATTTTCATCGCCAACGGAGTTCATATGTGACCATGGTATCGATAACTGTCGAACAAAGAGAGCGTGAACTAGAAAATTAATAATGAAACTAGAGAATTAATAATAAAATAATAAAACCCTCCACTATATAATATCTTTTCCTCTCCACAAACCCTTATTTCTCTTCTTCCTCAAAAATTACAGCAACCCTCTCCCTCCCTCCTCTCTCTCTCTCTCTCTCAAAATTTTGCAGAAAAACCCCTCAAACTTAAATAATTTATAACTCCCAAACCGTAAGGCATTAGGCCATGAAATTTTGTAAGCCTCTAGAGAAAGAAGAGAGCTACTCACGACTAAAACTTTGTGGTGATTGGATTTGTGATTTGGCCGGAATCGAGATCGTAGTGCAACAACTCATTTTTCGTATTTTGCTTTCTGCGGGCCCCACATAGATAATTATGTCGAACGGTTTGGAGGAAAGGTAGAGTGGAAGCATACGAAGGTTTTGGCGGTGGTGGCATGGTCTCAGGTGGCCGGAGTTGGCCAGAATGTCAAGTTAATCAAAGGGGTGCTGGAAAACGAGGCAGTCACGAAAATGATCAATTTCCCGCCAATCCTTGCTTTTTTAGGCGAAGTGATTCAAACAAAATTTGTCCGGGAGGTCGAGATCTAGCTACTGGTAAAATTAAGTGGCATTTGGAGCGCCGTGGCGGCCGCAACACCAAAATGAACGGAAACTACAGTTTTTCGTTCAACTGCAGATCGGGGGGCCCACATGGCGAACTGGAGGGTGGGACAAACAGCCATGGAAAGAGGAAGAAAAGCCGGAAAGAATGGCGCTGGTTTCATGCAATTCCGACTTACGGTTTGGCCGTGGCAAGCATTTTAAGTTGAGGGTGTCGTTTGGAGAATAAGGTGAATAGTGATATTATTATTTAAATAATATTCCATGTTCGTATATTAATATTTTTTGCCACGAACTCCTAATCACATGAAATAGGATCCGTTGCGATCGTAGAGTCGAGAGATTCGCAACAAAACTGATTTGGATTGATTTGGAGCTCGTCTCAATTTTTAGCGGAGTGAAAACCATCGGTGAGATTTCTTGTGTAAAAATTAAAATAAATTGCTATGCAATGGAAATCTTTATTTATTCGCTATTAAGATTCATATTGTTTGTGGTACGTAATTTGAATTGGCTGATGTTGTTTGTGGTAATCTGGTTGATTTAATTGAATAGAATGGAATTGTTGAAAATTGTTGAACAAATAAAAATCCTTTTTTTTATTTGTCATGATGTATACAGAATTTGAGAACAAATGAAAATTCCTTTTTTTATTTTGTCATGGAAAATATAGAAATTTGAATACAAATAAAAATTATCTTTTTATTTGTCATTAACAATATAGAAATGTTATGAAAATAAAAATCATATTTTTATTTGTCATATATGGACATAGAATTTGTTGAAAATAAAAATTATATTTTTATTTATCATTAGCAATATAGAAATGTTACGAAAATAAAAATCATATTTTTATTTGTCATATATAGACAAAGAACTTATTGAAAATAAAAATTATCTTTTTATTTGTCATTAGCTATATAGAATAGTTATGAAAAGAAAAATCATATTTTTATTTGTCATATATGGACATATAATTTATTGAAAATAAAAATTATATTTTTATTTGTCATTAGCAATATAGAAATGTTATGAAAATAAAAATCATATTTTTATTTGTCATATATGGACATAGAATTTGTTAAAAATAAAAATTATCTTTTTATTTGTCATTAGCAATATAGAAATGTTATGAAAAGAAAAATCATATTTTTATTTATCATATATGGACATAGAATTTGTTGAAACTAAAAATTATCTTTTTATTTGTCATTAGCAATATAGAAATGTTATGGAAATAAAAATCATATTTTTATTTGTCATATATGGACATAGAATTTTTTGAAAATAAAAATTATCTTTTTATTTGTCATTAGCAATATAGAGATGTTATGATAATAAAAATCATATTTTTATTTGTCATATATGGGCATAGAATTCGCTGAAAATAAAAATTATTTTTTTATTTGTCATTAGCAATATAGAAATGTTATGAAAATAAAAGTCATATTTTATTTGTCATATATAGACATAGGATTTGTTGAAAATAAAATTTATCTTTTTATTTGTCATTAGCAACATGGAATTGTTTAAAATAAAAATTATCTTTTAATTTGTCATTAGCAACATGGAATTGTTGTAAATAAAAATTATCTTTTTTCTTTGTCATTAGAAACATACAATGCTATGCAAATAAAATACACTTTTTATTTGTCATTAGAAAGATAGAATTGTGCATATAAATAAAATACTTCTTGTTATTTGACATTAGAAAAGTAGAAAACATGTATACAAATAAAATACCCTTTTTATTTGTCATTTGAAAAGTAGAAAACATGTATGCAAATAAAATACCCTTTTTTTGTCATTGGAAAAGCAGTAAACATGTACACAAATAAAATACCCTTTTTATTTGTCATTAGAAAGATAGAATTGTGTATACAAATAAAACACTTTTTTAATTTATCATTAGAAAACATAGAAATTATTACATAAATAAAACATCTTTTGTCATATGAACATAGGAAGTGTAGAATTTGTGTAATACAATAAAACATTCTTTTTATTGTATACATAGGAAATGTAGAATTTGTGTAAAACAATAAAACATTCTTTTTATTGTATACATATGAAATGTAGTAATTATGTAGACAATAATATATTCTTTTTATTTGTATAAATAAAATATTATTTTTATTTATGCTTATGAAATATAGGAATTGTATACAAATAAAAATTTTCCTTTTTATTTGTCATGTTACACATAGAAATTGTTGCATAAATAAAATATTCTTTTTATTGTATACATATGAAATGTAGAAATTGTGTAGGCAATAAAATTCTTTTTTTATTGTATATATGTGAATATAGGAATGGTCAAATTTAGCTGAAACATTAAAAATGATATTTCAATGTAGATTTTGATTCATTTTAAAAATAGACATGCATAGAAAAATTTAGTTGAAACATTAAAAGTGATATTTTTAATGTAGATGTCGATTCATTGTAAAAAGAATCATATTTAGGAACATTTGTTGAGAAACACTAGAAATGATATTTTTAATGCATATGTTGATTCATTATAAAAAAGAATCATATATAGGAAAATTTGTTGAAACATTAAAAATATTTATATGTTAAAGATATGTTTTGTTGAAAACGTCACCTTAAACATGTTAGTGAAATCATTGAATGATTTATATTTATTTATATATTTACATATATAAATATAAATTAAATTAAATGAATCGCGCGCGGTAGTTTGCATTTCGTAATCGTAACTTTAAACGATTATACTGAAAGATCTGACCGTCGGATTTTCCCAAAACAGGAACCGTTAGGTACTCTTTGGGAAGATCTTTCCAACGATATAAAATTTGTTTAACTCCAACGGTTAGATTTCAAGAAATTTGTAAATCAAATTTGGGTAAAAACAGTGCCAGGGCAGCATATTGACCTGAAATGTCGTTAAATTAAAATGGACTATTTTTATATAAACAAAAATAGAGATAAATCTTTATAAAACAATATTAACGATATGAAATGATTTAAATTATATATATTCGAAATTATTTGAAAAGACTGAGTTCAATCTCATTTCAAATAATTATACGACGATTTAAATTGAAGATATTAAATTGAAGACTGGCGATCTTCACACCGAATGGACAACTACTGATGCCCGGCATTGTGTAGCTCCCAGTAAAGGGTTAAAAGTGGTTGTTGTCCGGACATACTTGTTGTTTGTCTGAATATGCGAGAACCTCTCTTCCGTATTGGACATACGGGACTAGGAATAAGGTGTCTCCGGTTTCGTTCAGACCCAGAATGGACTTGTAAATGGATGTTTGTCTGACATTGGATTTCGTTCTATGTGAATTGATTTCTATTTAATATATATCTGTTTGGTGGCGGAGAATTTATTCTCTTGTTTAACACCCTTCTCTGAGATGTACGAGCTTAGAGGTTATATATTGATAATTATCAATCGCATGGCCTGAATGGTCAATGTGGCATGCCAAGATACAAATGATCAAGGCTTTTGTTGAAAAGCAGAGCCTTGTGGTTGATGATCAGAGCATAGCTTGTTTAGGCATAGCTTTGTGTATAGCGTTACTTCGCGAGCCTCACACCCCGGTAAGAGTAAGAAACGGGATAAGGGAACGCAGCGAGTGCACACGTTTCTTTCTAGCTAGAAGTGGTGTCATGGTATGGAGCCTAGATAATTTTACTTATGTGGATGATAGTTTGCGAGGCCTCGATATATTGGTCGCTACTGGCCAAGTTATAGGTCCAATAGGACCGGGAAACGTGTGTTCAATAATTGTCAATCTACTAAAGTATTTGTGGACCGGTCCTGCAGGATCCAAGGGTTTGCCAGCGTCCGTGCCCTGAGACATTTGCTAAAGTGTCTCGAATCGGTTAGGAGACCATCCCTAGTCTTGACCTATGATGGAAACCCAATTTCCAATATGATATTATGGATTTGATTGTAAACCTATATATGGCGACATAGTATATGATAGCTATGCTGTCTAGAATTAATACATTTACTTTGAAAGTATTTCTAAACTGACTAGAGACTAATAATAATATTAAATATTATTTTATACGTATCAAGCATGTTTGATCATTATAAGGTAAAACTCTATCCTCCGGTTTGCGTTGCATTGTGTGATGGGACTTGAGTCTTTTAATGATTTCATTTTCTAAAAGGCATTGCGATGTTTTAAAAGATTTACTTAATTTATGCACTGGCAATCCAATGGAGTAAACCCGTTCCGCGTTAACGGCGTGGTCCTGTGATTAGCCTTGTTAGTAGATAAGTTAAGGAAGATTTTTCACACCAGTCCCATGACCGACTCGTAGTTTATTTCACTTACAAACTCGGGTGCCCATATTTTTACACGGGCAGTCGAGTGGTTAGTTTTGCATACATTTCTTACTTATTGAGCAGGATTCTGGATTGAAGCTTAAAGCTGTTCCAGAGCTGATAGTCTTCCGCTGTGTTGGTTTATTTGTTCCGCTGCACTATATTAAATTTATTGTAAATTATCTTTCGCTGTATTATATTCGATGTACTCTGATATATTATGTACTCTGATGTAACATTATTATGATGCTTATAAAAGTATTCTGTTATTTGTTTTGATGTGTTGTATGCCCAGAGTTAGCGTATGCGGGATTCGAATGGTTTCGGTCGATTTACCGATCAATTGGGTCCGGACGAAATCCGTGTCATTACAGTTGGTGTCAGAGCTTCGGTTAACTCAAATCTTTGGGGTACAACTCGTTCGAACTGAAAAAAGACTCATCAAAGGTAGGATTAGTGTAACAACCCGGATTTTTCCCTGAATATTTAAATTTATTTTAAATATTATATTTTGAATATTAGTTATTTAAATTAGTGGATTATTAATATTGAATTAGTTATTTAACGACAATTGAATATTTATATTTATATTTAATTGTAAACGAACTCGAAAGTGCGTGGTAGTTCGTTAAATTGAGTTTTAACTTTAAATGAATATACACGATCCGTTCTAGGTCGGAATTCAGTGAAACAAGAAACATTAGAATCAGAATTATTATAATTTTCTAACGAAAGAGAAAAATCGAAATTTCAGTTTATGTATTACAAGTTATCTCCAAATTAAATTTTAAAATATTCACTTTGGAAATCGTTTATAAATTATTTAATAAATTAAATAGGGATTTGAATAGAATGTTGATATCGGTTAACCCGGAAATATTTAAATTGAATTGTAAACTCACATTAGTTTATATTTTAAGTGATACACTATTTTATTTGCATATATATGATGTTAATAATTTATGATTATTTAATTTAATTTATTTTGTAATTTATTTATATTTTTACGGTAATATAAATAACCATATTAAATAAATTAAATGTGTACACTTCAAGTTCAAGTAAAACTTAAACCCAATCCTAAATACTATCCATAAGTGAAATGAAAACACGCTCGAAGGTTACTATACTCTGTTTGTTTGCCACTCTATGTACCTATGTATGCTGCCTTTTTCTTCAAATCAGCTCACAAGCTAATGGAAAAGAGAAATGACGCTGCAAACATAGCAATTAAATTTTCTTTCATTATCAAGTTTACACGCAGCCTTTCCTTTCACACAGTCTACACAAAAATCAACATCACAACTGAAACATGTACACAGCTAGGAAATCGTACAAGACTTCATGCCCAAGACATTTGATATCAGTGTGTTTTCATTGAACACAGCTGCCATGCTCAAATTATACACCCTATTATAGACAATTACGCGCAAGCCTATTTCTACCTGAACCCTCTCTACCCTACGCAAAGACCTAAAGAAAAGAGAAGTATATACAATCCTGTAGACTACCTTTTTGAATAGCTAACCTATATCACACAATTTTCTCATTTTCAGCTAACCTAACCCATTTATTTCTCTATGCTGAGCCTACACGCATGCCACGTTAATCAAGGAAATGTATATCACATCAATGAATATCTCAGTTATAGACCTAAGAGAGATCAAAAATTTAATTGGAAATAACAATTATTTTAGTAGAGGACAATTCACGAGTAACTTTCATATATTTACCTACATGAGATATAATTTCATTTCCTTGTTTCCATTTTAAGTTGCAAATGAAGATAAATACTTATCCACTGTTAACCTATTATATTAGCTACAACTATTAAGTAGCCATTTCCTAAGAAATGAAGTTTCCCCATTCTTGCACATGCTTATGCCAAGAGAGACAGACATCGCCAGTACATGAAAGAACAACACAGCTATGAAATAAAGACATAGCTACCCTAAAACACTTTTATCTACTCATATCTTTTCTCTGGAAGTTCTCACATGCATGTTACTTCCAACCTTCACGTCACTGAGGACCTAAGAACAAGCCTACCCCTATAAACGTGTCTGCCAAACAACCATACGTGATGGCTAAGTTTCAGATTTTGCCGTGATCGCCAAACTACCTTCCCGTGCCCTCCAAGCTATATAACCGTGATGACCACGGTTCCTTTGATATATATACACGAGGTCCAAGCATGTTAATCACCTGTATCTAAAATAAAATCACAGCAAGAAAAATGCTAATGCTCTAAAATGAAGAATAATAACAAAAGAAATATAAACCCGAAAACACCATTTGTATATAAGAAACGATACTACTGTTTAACGTAGAGAACGGAGAGAGTGGTGAGATGGAAAAGTGAAGCCGCGAGAACAGGAAGAGGGTATACTGTTGTTTGTGGGTTTATTTTGGTTAAAGGCTTGGGTTCTGTTGGGAAGACGAGTTGTAGGTTGCGGGTATTTGGCTATTCAAAGGTGGCATGGGTATTGAGTGAAGTGTAGGAAGGTGGCTTCGAATATATGAGTATGGGGGAGGGAAGAGCTTAAGGAGAATGTCTTGGAGAATGAAGACAGTACTGTGGCGAGGGGTTCATTTTGATGTGGGTACGGATGGGGGTTAACGGTGGCATGAGAAGAAAATGGATGGGAGAAGTGGTGATACTTAACTGTGCAGTAGTTGGTTAGGAAGAAATGGGAGGCGTTCAAAAGAAAAGGGAAGATGATGGTTCCCTATAGCAAGGCGGTTTGGTTAACTGATGTGGGCAGTGCGGTTTTTGGTTTTATACGTGGGTATGTGATGGGCTTCGGGTCGATGATTATATTATATATAAAAAAAAGAATGATAACGAGAAGCAGGCAAGGACATGTGTTAGTGAAGGGGAAGACCTGGCTTATGTCTGGAGTGAAAAGTAAAAGGGGATGGTCTGTTGAAAAAAAAAGGAAGCAGCGTAAATTTCATAACAGTAAATGGAAATGTGTGGATAGGGAAGAAGGGAAGGCAAGTGATACGTTGGGCTGAGTGGGAAATGTTGTGTGCATGGGTAATATGGAAGGAAGCTTCAAAATATATACATGACGGATCGAATAAAAAGCTTCAGCGATTTAAGAAGGAGAAGCACTATATAAGTGGGTGCGGTTTTGTTGTCATGGACCGGTTGCATGGGCCTTGGGCCGAGTTAAAAAAAATTATTAGAAGAAGATAAAAAAGGAGAAGCCACTAAGGAAAGAAAAAAAGGTATAGGCGGGTTTTATACTAAATGATGGGGGAAGAGTTTAAGTCAATGGACCGAACATTTTTGTGGTAAGACCGAGTTATTTAAATTTAATTAAATGTTTACAACCTCATTAATTAAATATATCACACGTATAGTATCAGATTTCCAAACAATCGGCTCCGTTGAAACCGTATGGTTGAGGGCTTCGGGATGGAGCAGGTCTGGTCCGCATTGGTAGCAACGTAAATTTTAATTAAATTAAACGCAAGTTTGATTTAATTAAAACAAGTGCTTAACGACAGAATAAGCCAAGGTGAGTTAAACTCACTCAGTTCTCCCACTTATAATTATTATAAGTTGGATTTTATAATTTATATGTTGTGTTTGCTAATTGTTGGTTGATTGATGATTGTTTGGATGTTGTTAAATATTTTCGTATCAATTATTTAAATTAAACATTGTTTAGTTTAAATAAACCGACATCGTTATTTTTAACGATTTGTTCCAATGGAGGTAACTTACCTTGTTGGTTACATTTATAATAATACAAACATATTGGATGCTTGGATTATTATTATTGGTTGACCGCTATCAGTTGAATTGATTTTTTATTTGCATATGATTTTTACATAAACTGTTTAACCACTTGATTGGATTTATTGTTCGATTATTTATTATTGAATATGAATGCAACATTTGTTTGATATGAACTAATGGGTAGTATTGGTTGAAGAATTAATAGCAGGTGGCCAAATATACAAACTGGTTTGTAAAGATTGTTTTATCGTTAGGTAAATCGATAGAAATGAAGTGATGAAATTTATTTATAACTGAATATAGATTTTTAATACATTATTGTAATTGGAATTTATGAAAAGGAAATAAACCAACTACATATATATTGATTCCTTTAAACACAAACCACCGTTTTTGATACCCAAAATCCGCCGTGTGCGAAGCACGTGCTCCATGTTAAAAGTAAATGTACTGTTTATCAAAGAAATTAGTAATGATATTTTATTTAAAAAGGGAGATTTCAAAAGGAAGAAAGTTTATAAAACCGTATGTTAAATAAAAGAGTGAAAGGGTAATTTTTGGCATTAGAACGAAATGGGTTTTTGAATTACAATTCATATTTATCTTAAGATAAGAATGTTGTTGATCAAGGTCTGAGAGGTAATTAAAAAACCCCAACTTGAACGACTTCGGGATTATCGAAGGATGATATTAGTTATAATGGTGATAATGTTAGGGTAATTTATTTAGAAAAAATTAGTGTAACATATTTGAAGAGTTTGGGGATATATATACGATGGGATTTCAAACCTAAAGGGATTTTTAAGAGGCTCGAGGATATGAAATGATATTTCCATAATAAAAGAAATGAAAGGCGATTGGCGAAAATATAATGATATTTTCAAACTAGAAAGACGAGATTTGGAATGAGTTTTATTCTGAAAAGGAAAGCGACAATTTTGGTAACGAACCAAGAAAGATATCGTAATGATTGTTTGCGGCGGTAAGTAGAATCGATTTTCCAAATGAAAGCTAATAAGTAGTAAATGTTTTAAATGTTAATTAAAGTTAGAATCCTAAGATATTTTACCAAGTATATAAATAAAATGATTTGAGAATTTAATACATTATTTTGGTATTACAATAAATATATCATTTTTTTAAAGGCCAAGTGATGTTGTGTTCTGAACCACTGGATCTGTTTTATTTTATGGTTGTTTATTTTGATAGTTAAATAACCGACTATCAAAATCATGCCAATGCGTTGTTGGTACGGAAAGACCGAGATCGAATTTATATTCCGAAAACCATTCCAAACTAGCAAATATGATACGATGGAAGATGTTGATCAAGATGGAGCAAATTGAAGACCGTAAATCTTTATGAGCATATGAACTATTGTTAAATACCTCTGGCTGATCCCTAGAGTTAACAATGATTCTGTCGAGATTGGAATTTATGGATTGCAAGGACTACTCGCTACTGATTTATAGGGTGATTCTTAGGATGGGGTAGGAGGGTGCCTTCGGTTCATCCTGTTCCTGGATGACTTGTATGGACGAATGTCTGACAGAGTATTTCTTTAGGATCACGTACATTGATTTTTACAAACGTATTTCTGTTAGTGGCGGAGGAGGGCACTTCTCTTAGCTTAACGACCAGAGTATTTTTGTGGACATCAATTAGTGATTGGGAGGATCTGATAATGTGGCATTCAAAGTGAATGGTGGCCAGATGTTCCAAAAGTCGATTATAACCTCAAGCCTCATCAACCGGGAAATGACAAAAATCGGGCAGGCAACATGTCTATGTGGGTCGCACCCATTAGGGTAGGGTGTATAATCACCTATCTAAAGAAATTCTTTTTGCTTCTTTAATCTATCGATGATGTCCCTTTTCTGGAAACGGTGGGTCGCTCCCAACCATTGGTGATATACATTCGATACACTCAAGCGAAATGAGTGGTCAGTCATGTGTGGGCCGGGTTGCAAGACGTTCTTGTTGAACCCAGTGTATTCGCCTCTAGAGACACACTATGGGTAAGTGGTTCCATACCTTGTCGTAATTGAAATCCAATCTCCAATAAGTGCCCGTGGTTTTGTTTGTATACTATATATGTGGAGCGTGAGATGCAAGGGTTTTGCTAGATTCTATTTATTTGTATTTAGACACTATTATAATATCAGAAGATATATAAGGTTTCAAAAATGTTTTGGGTCATCGTAAGGTAAAAACCATCCGTATTTATGTGTTGATTTGGTCTTACTATTATCCTTTTCTTTCAAAAAGAATTTGAACTTTAAAATCAAGTTGGATGATTACCCTTGAACTTTGCGATTTTTTCTCACTCTGGTTCACCAGACTGACCCAGTGTTTGAAATGCTCGGGTTAGACTGGGTTGTGCAGGTTCAGGTTATCTGATGCTGTGAAGTCCAATGACGAGTTGAAGATGTTCAGATGTATGATATTATCTTGTATTATTCCGCTGTGTGATGTATATGAGGACAGATTATTATAACTATCCTGGTGTATTGATGTACTCTGATAATTGTAAAGTTTTACTTCAAAGCTCTCTATAAAGTTATTTATATATTATATTTTGTTCCGCTGCGATGTGATACTCTGTGTTGTGTTTATTTTTCTTTTTATTCTTTTATTCTAATGTTCTTTCTTTCTTACCTCACACTCTAAATTCTTTCTAATAAACGGCCGGTGTTTTTGATGCTTGAATATTGGACATGGTGTGTTGTGTCAATTTTCGGGATCGAAAATCCGTGTTCGTTACAGTGGTATTAGAGCAACGGCTTAGGAATAACCTTGGCTCTGTGGTGTCACTCGATAGAGATGGGGTTAGTAATACCCTAGATCGAGGTCAGATATATATATACGAGAGCGTATTTGTAAATTCTATATAAAAATGATTTTTTATTGTGTTGGTTGATCGGTTCAAATTGAACTGGCAATTAGACACAGTATTGTTTTGTAAAAAGGGTAAACGAAATAATTTTGCCCAAAAATATATTTTCATATGTAGAAAGGAAGTAATTTTTTATCAAATTATAGATATTAGTCTGTTTGATTGATTTGAATATAAATTCAAATGAGATTGGAAATTTGAATAGTTTAATAAATCTAGAGGGAATTATATATAGATAAATTTTAATATAGAATTAAATAAATCAGACTTAAAAATAAGTTAATAAAGAATGACTTGTTGTATTGGTTGTGCATTGTTTGATTAATAAAATTGGTTGAATGATAAGTTGGTCGAATAATAAAAATTCATCAATAGTCGAATGAATTGGAAACTAATGAAATAAATTTCAAAATAATGAATCGGAATGGAATCAAATATGGAATGAAATTGGTTGGTTGTATTATGCACTGAGTTAAGTGCAGGGTAGAAGAAGGAAAAGTTATTAGTGCTTGGCTTTGTGATTGGAGTATGGATTGCCCGACAAATAGGTAAACCTTAATAATATTGGTTGGTGAATGATTTTATGCCCCTGAGTTGGGTTACCCATTTGGATTTGTTTTCCTTGATCGATTTAAGGCCCGGAGTGGCGAGTTGTAGTTATCTGGATCGAACAATCCGGAGGAGGTGACGATTTTTTCGAAAATTATAAACTAAGAAATTATTTTCGATAAGATTTTAAAGTAATTATTTTGGAAATTATTAGGTTTAAATCATTCTTTTTACTTAGCAATTTCGATGATGAAATTCTTTTAAGGGGGAAAGAATGTAACAACCCGGATTTTTCCCTGAATATTTAAATTTATTTTAAATATTATATTTGGAATATTAATGGATTATTAATATTGAATTCGTTATTTAACGACAAAAGGGCGCAGCAGTTTGTTAAATTGAGTTTTGAACTTTAAATGAATATACATGATCCGTTCTAAGTCGGAATTCAGTGAAACAAGAAACGTTAGAATCAGATTTATTATAATCTTCTAACGAAAGAGAAAAATCGAAATTTCAGTTTATGTATTACAAGTTATGTCCAAATCAAATTTTAAAATATTCACTTTGGAAATCTTTTATAAATTATTTAATAAATTAAATATGGATTTGAATAGAATGTTGATATCGGTTAACTCGAAATATTTAAATTGAGTTGTAAACTCACATTAGTTTATATTTGAAGTGATACATTATTTTATTTGGATATATATGATGTTAATAATTTATGATTATTTAATATAATTTATTTTGTAATTTATTTATATTTTTAAGGTAATATAAATAACCATATTAAATAAATTAAATGTGTACACTTCAAGTTCAAGTAAAACTTAAACCCTATCCTAAATACTATCCATAAGTGAAATGAAAACACGCTCGAAGGTTACTGTACTCTGTTTGTTTGCCACCCTATGTACCTATGTATGCTGCCTTTTTTTTCAAATCAACTCACCGGCGAATGGAAAAGAGAAATGACGCTGCAAACATAGCTATCAAATTTTCTTCCATTATCAAGTTTATACGCAGCCTTTCCTTTCACACAGTCTACGCAAAAATCAACATCACAACTGAAACATTTACACAGTTAGGAAATCGTACAAGACTTCGTGCGCAAGACATTTGGTATCAGTGTGTTTTCATTGAACACAGCTGCCACGCTCAAATTATACACCCTATTATAGACAATTACATGCAAGCCTGTTTCTACCTGAACCCTCTCTACCCTATGCAGAGACCTAAAAAAAGAAAAGTATATACAATCCTGTAGACTACCTTTTTGAATAGCTAACTTATATCACACTATTTTCTCATTTTCGGCTAACCTAACCCATTTATTTCTCTATGCTGAGCCTACACGCATGCCACGTTAATCAAGGAAATGTATAACACATCAATGAATATCTCAGTTATAGACCTAAGAGAGATTAAAAATTTAATTGGCAATAACAATTATTTTAGTAGAGGATAATTCACGAGTAACTTTCATATATTTACATACATGAGATATAATTTCATTGCCTTGTTTCCATTTTAAGTTGCAAATGATGATAAATACTTATGCACTGTTAACCTATTATATCAGCTACAACTACTTAAGTATCCCCTATCCTAAGAAATGAAGTTTCCCCATGCTTGCACATGCTTATGCCAAGAGAGACAGACATCCCCAGTACATGAAAGAACAACACAGCTATGAAATAAAGACGCAGCTACCCTAAAACACTTTTATCTACTCATATCTTTTCTTTGGAAGTTCGCACATGCATGTTACTTCCAACCTTCACCTCACTACGGACCTAAGAACAAGCCAACCCCCCTATAAACGTGTCTGCCAAACAACTATACATGATGGCCAAGTTTCAGATTTTGCCGTGATCGCCAAACTACCTTCCCGTGCCCTCCAAGCTGTATAACCGTGATGACCACGGTTCCTTTGCTATATATATACACGAGGTCCAAGCATGTTAATCACCTGTGTCTAAAATAAAATCACAACGAGAAAAATGCTACTGCTCTAAAAAGAAGAATAATAACAAAAGAAATATAAACCCGAAAACACCATTTGTATATAAGAAACGATACTACTGTTTAACGTAGAGAAGGGAGAGAGTGGTGAGATGGCAAAGTGAAGCCGCGAGAACAGGAAGAGGGTATACTGTTGTTTGTGGGTTTATTTTGGTTAAAGGCTTGAGTTCTGTTGGGAAGATGAGTTATAGGTTACGGGTATTGGGCTATTCAAAGGTGGCATGGGTATTGAGTGAAGTGTAGGAAGGTGGGTTCGAATATATGAGTATGGGGGAGGGAAGAGCTTAAGGAGAATGTCTTGGAGAATGAAGACAGTACTGTGGTGAGGGGTTCATTTTGATGTGGGTACGGATGGGGGTTAACGGTGGCATGAGAAGAAAATGGATGGGAGAAGTGGTGATACTTAACTGTGTAACTGTTGGTTAGGATGAAATGGGAGGCGTTCAAAAGAAAAGGGAAGATGATGGTTCCCTGTAGCAAGGCGGTTTGGTTAACTGATGTGGGCGGTGCGGTTTTTGGTTTTAAACGTGGGTATGTGATGGTCTTTGGGCCGATGATTATATTATATATAAAAAAAAGAATGATAACGAGAAGCAGGCAAGGACATGTGTTAGTGAAGGGGAAGACCTGGCTTATGTCTGGAGTGAAAAGTAGAAGGGGACAGTCTATTGAAGGAAAAAAAAGAAAAAAAGAAAAGGAAGCGGCGTAAATTTCATAACAGTAAATGGAAATGCATGGATAGGGAAGAAGGGAAGGCAACTGATACGTTGGGCTAAGTGGGAAATGTTGTGTGCATGGGTAATATGGAAGGAAGCCTCAAAATATATACAGGATGGATCGAATAAAAAGCATCAGCGATTTGAGAAGGAGAAGCACTATATACGTGTGTGCAGTTTTGTTGTCATGGACCGGTTGCATGGGCCTTGGGCCGATTTAAAAAAATGATTAGAAGAAGATAGAAAAGGAGTAGCCGCTAAGAAAAGAAAAGAAGGTATAGGCGGGTTTTATACTAAACGATGGGGGAAGAGTTTAAGTCAATGGACCGAACATTTTTCTGGTAAGACCGGGTTATTTAAATTTAAAGTTTAAAGTTAATTAAATGTTTACAACCTCATTAATTAAATATATCGCACGTATATTATCAGATTTCCAAACAATCGGTTCCGTTGGAACCGTATGGTTGAGGGCTTCAGGATGGAGCGGGTCTGATCCGAATTGGTAGCAACGTAAAATTTTAATTAAATTAAACACAAATTTAATTTAATTAAAACAAGCGCTTAACGACAGAATAAGCCAAGGTGAGTTAAACTCACTCAGTTCTCCCACTTATAATTATTATAAGTTGGGTTTTATTATTTATATGTTATGTTTGCTAATTGTTGGTTGATTGATGATTGTTTGGATGTTGTTAAATATTTTCGTATCAATTATTTAAATTAAACATTGTTTAGTTTAAATAAACTGACATCGTTATTTTTAACGATTTGTTCCAATGGAGGTAACTTCACTTGTTGGTTACATTTATAATAATACAAACATATTGGATGCTTGGATTATTATTATTGGTTAACCGCTATCAGTTGAATTGATTATTTATTTGCATATGATTTTTACATAAACTGTTTAACCACATGATTGGATTTATTGTTTGATTATTTATTATTGAATATGAATGCAACATTTGTTTGATATGAACCAACGGGTAGTATTGGTTGAAGAATTAATAGCAGATGGCCAAATATACAAACTGGTTTGTAAAGATTGTTTTACCGTTAGGTAAATCGATATAAATGAAGTGATGAAATTTATTTATAACTGAATATAGATTTTTAATACATTATTGTAATTGGAATTTATGAAAAGGGAATAAACCAACTACATATATATTGATTCCTTTAAACACAAACCACCATTTTTGATACCCAAAATCCTCCGTGTACAAAGCACGTGCTTCATGTTAAAAGTAAATATTTTGTTTATCAAAGAAATTAGTAATGATATTGTATTTGAAAAGGGAGATTTCAAAAGGAAGTAGGTTTATAAAACCGTATGTTAAATAAAAGAGTGAAAGGGTAATTGTTGGCATTAGAACGAATATGGGTTTTTGAATTACAATTTATATTTATCTTAAGATAAGAATGTTATTGATCAAGGTCTGAGAGGTAATTAAAATACCCCAACTTGAATGTCTTCGGGATTATCGGAGGATGATATTAGTTATAATGGTGATAATGTTAGGGAAATTTATTTAGAAATTTTGTGTAACATATTTGAAGAGCTTGGGGATATATATACGATGGGATTTCAAACCTAAAGGGATTTTAAAGAGGCTCGAGGATACGAAATGATATTTCCATAGTAAAAGAAATGAAAGGCGATCGGCGAAAATATAACGATATTTTCAAACTAGGAAGACCATATTTGGAATGAGTTTTATTCTGAAAAGGAAAGCGACAATTTTGGTAATGAACCAAGAAAGATATCGTAATGATTGTTTGCGGTGATAAGTAGAATCGATTTTCCAAATGAAAGCTAATAAGTAGTAAATGTTTTAAATGTTAATTAAAGTTAGAATCTTAAGATATTTTACCAAGTATATAAATAAAATGATTTGAGAATATAATATATTATTTTGGTATTACAACTAATATATCATTTTTTTAAAGGCCAAGTGATGATGTGTTCTGAACCACTGGTGTAACACCGTGAATTTTTGAATAATCGAATCAACTAAATTAAAGAATAATTAATCTCAGATGTGAGAATTAAGGGAAATGGGTTGCGCCATTGTGTTCGTCTCGGAATTCTGGTTGAGATAGAGTCCAAGTTTGCGTAAATTGGATTCTGTATGAAAAAGATATCTTTAAATTAAATATTGCAGCAAAACATGAAGAAAAAGAATGAGAAAAGAATAAATGTTTAGCATTGTTATAAGGTTTGTAAGTAAAAGACTTGGTAGCTCATTTGGTTGGAACACGTGACTTGCATATAAGGGGTACAGAGTTCGATCCCCGCCAACGCCATATTTTTGTTTTAGGGGAATGGCTTAGTGTGAACACAGTTCAAAAAGTGGTTTAGTGTGAAAATGGGTAATTGGAAAGATAGATAAAAAGAAAAAAAAATATACATATACATACATACATACATATATATATATATATATATATATATAACGTGTACGCATCATGTGGCGTACGTGGCGCATTTTTGGTTGTCAATGATTGTTTTTTTTTTTGCCTTCTTTGATTGGCTTTTATGACAAATTAAAGGTTAGAAAGATTTATGCATGTATAAATGGATATTTATATATGGGTAATTAATGTATACGGTAAAAAGGAGAATATGTAATTAACAATAATAGATTTATAATTTACATATAAATATGAAGGATAAACATGAAAATTACATGGCATAGATTGGTTCATGAAATGGTATATTTAGTATACCATTAATTGTGAGCATAATTAAAAATATAGTTATGGCATAATTAAAATGGGAATAATTTACACACGGAATTTGTCATAAATAAGAAATATGTAAATTATAGGAAAAAAATGAACATTTAATACACTGTGCTGAGTCATTAGGGCTGAGGTGTCACCCTATCTTGTTCGGATGGTTCAGGTTGCTTCTAGGTTGATCGGATGGCCTAAATTAATCCTAAACTCTATGAAAATACCTATAGACTCAAACCCTAAAATCAAAACAAAATTAGATTTATGGCCTCCATGCCGTCACCTAACAACTCAGCATAGCCTCCACCAATTAGAGAGGAAGAAAGCTGGTCTAAATCAATCCTTTTCAACTTTAACAACGAATCTTCTTCAAGGGAAAGCTGTTACAACTTCAGAACTCAGAATTCAGAATTCAAGACCTTCTCTGAATTGTGAGTTCGATAATTTTAATAAAATAATTAGCAAATTAAATGGATTGAGTTATGATGTGGACTTTTTGGATATGATGTGAATTATTGACCGCATGTTATTATTCATTTAGTAAAATTGTGATGTTTATGTTGTAAATTCTATGATGCTATCTTGTAAAATTGTGATCATCTATGTTGTAATTTTATGATTGGCTTATGTATAATCGAATCACCATGTTGTTCTTATGTTAGTTTGGGTATGTTGATTCATATGATAAATCATAAGTATGTATTCAAGTTTAGATTTTTTTATTAAGACATGAATCATATGCAAGTTGGGGAAAATTATATGTATAACCTTATATGCTTCATGGCATCTATTTTAGATCTAAAGTTAGGCTATGACATGTGTGAGTTATATGCCAAATTCTACATGCTAGTTTACATGTTTAGATGTAAGTTTATACCATTATTATGTTGCATAAATCACATATGCAAGTTTATATGAATACATGTGTTTGAAAAGGAATCATGTTATGCAAGTTTGTGGTTACTGCCTATGCAAGTTTACACCTTTAGATGTAGATCTATGACATACATGATTTATGCAAGTTTGTGACCATTATCTAAACAATTTCACACCTTTAGATTTGGATTTATGACATATGTAATTTTATGCAAGTTGTAACTTTGGCCTATGCAAGTTTTAGATGTAGAACATCATTCACACATGCAACTTCACCCCTTATGTTTAGATCTAGTTTTAATTATATGTATGTTGTGATGTTTTCTCTTTATTCCATGAGTTAGACCATTCAATTCTAATATATATTTTACGTTAAACTAACGAACGTACAACGTGGGGTAAAGTGGATAATATTAAAAGATTTAATTGGCATAAATGCCTTAAAAGTCATAAAATAAATTTGTGATGAAAATTGGTATGATTTTACATAACATAAATGGATGGACATAATTGAGTCAATTATGGACATCGTTAAATTTGGAATTGATTGATAATCTGAATAGGGAAAGTAATTCAAATTGGGGAATGATTAATTAGGAGTAATTAATCGTCTAAGACACGTGGTAAGGCTCTTTTGTGGTGTAAGACTGCCCGGACCCGCCTGGCAAATCCAACTGCCATAAATGCCAGTCTAATGTGAGAGGTTTTAGGCATATATTAAATACATAACAATTGTAAAGACACGAGGTTAGGCTCGTTTGTGGTGTAAGACTACTCGGACCCGCCCGGCAAATCCAGCTGCCACAAATGCCAGTCTAATGTGAGAGATCTTTATGAGGTTACGGTCTTAATGAATTAATAAATACTTAACCAGATAAACATGTAGTGGGACATGAGGGGGCTAAGTGGGTGCCTTGGGTGGCATGAGGAATCTAGTGGGTGCCTTGGGTGGCATTTGAAATACGATTAGAAATACTTAACCAAAATTGAAACATGTAATTGAAACATGAATAAGAAGTAGGTTAAGTGGGAAATATTAGAGGGGACCAAGCTTAGGTGGATAGCTTGTGTCAAGTCATGGGGGCCCATTTCAACCAGTAACCCATACGTATCTTTGTGGGATCGACCCAAGTCGAGGATGGGACACGCATACTGGGCTTGACTGTAAGAGGCCAAACTAGGTTAGCGGTGGCAACGCAGGTCCAATGGGTTCATATGCGTGTGTGGACCCAGGCTGGTAGGTAAGACGTTGTTGCATCGTGTAGGTATAAGCCGTGCATCTCTAGTAGTATTGGGTTTCCACTTTGGGGAGTGATACACCCACTGTGGGACCAGCACGGGTATCTACGAGTTAGGGAGCCGATCGAATGGGGAAGGTAGTGGGTACGACTAGTGGAGATAGGAGCAGGCGGCACCTATGACAGCAGCTAGGAGTAGGAATACCATATTATGAATATTGTAATTAGAATGGGGAGGGTAGTGGGTACCCTAGTGGAGATAGGAGCAGGCGACACCTATGACAGCACCTAGGGGTACATGAAACTACCATTATTATTATCACTTATGTTCAGTAGGCAGGATCAACCTTAGGGTGACTAGTGGTGGTGCAGTATAGCAATTATCTCATAGTGTTAGTGCAGTTTAGTAATTTTCTTATAGTGGGTTAGGTGTGCTTTAACGATATCGTTGTTCATCCTGTTTCCTTGTTTACTCTGCCATATGCAATGGTTCATGGTCATTTCCTGATTTTCCAACTTATGCCTTAGCTTAGTTACTTTGGTGATTATATTGTTAAAGTTATCGCACTCACTAGACTTTATGTCTGACCCCCGTTGTTTCCTCCTCTTTTCTTCCTCCCCCCCCCCCCCCCCCCAAGTGCTCAGGTTGGAACTAGTACCAGTGGAGCTTGATTTTGGACAGCTGTGCTTCTTGCTTTTAGAAGATTGCTTGGATCGATGAAGTAAAGTTCAGCCTCTCTTTTATTTATGGCTATTTTGTATTGGGGATTATGTTTAGTCAAGATGGATATTATGTACTTGGCTCTGGTTTTGACGATGTAATTAAACATATGTATTTTCCGCTGCAATGAAATAAAGTTTTTAATTTTTCAAGTACTGTTTATATTTGTCTTGTTGTTAAGTTTCTATTCTATACTCACTTAAAACGCTCCATTGAAGTTAATGCATTCCCTTTGTGAGTGACATTAATGGACATGGGGTGTTACACGTGGTATCAGAGCTGAAGGTTACCAGAACAGATATGAATTTTGAAAAACTGTTTTTCAAAACCACTTTTTATAAAGAAATACCTTCAAAGGTATGTTTTAAGGAAAGTATTTTCAAGAGAAAAGCTTATTTTAGAAACCATAACCCCAAGAGCCATATATCTTTCCTTCGATTCTCCATTTTGAATCTCTTCCTCTTTCCTTTTTTTGAATCTCTTCCTCCACGTGTAGATGCTTTTTCCTAAGATATATGAGGACTTCCATACGATGGGCGGAAAACCGTTTCATGGGACTTAGACGTTTGTCGGGGCTAAAAGTTGGCTCAAGAAAGTGGAGGACTTGTCCGTATCTTTGAGATAGATGAGGGGAGGAAGGTTCGACTAGCTACTTGGTTGATGAAGGACAAAGTTTCTTGTGGGTCGGAGGTTAAGAAGTTGAAGAATCGTGAGGTCAAGCTAGTCAAAGTGCAATGGGGAAATGATGAGAGCAACGCTACTTGGGAGACAGAAGAGAAGATGCATTCATTATACCCTTTTCTTTTCGAGGGTATGTCTTTAAATTTCTCCTTTATCGCTTACCTTATACTTATCTTATCTTTAGTATGTCCTCTCGTTAGTACTTTTGACCTCTAGATAAGGTAGTCCTATGGTTGAAACATGTGTTTGAGACATGTTATGTATGATGGATTCATGTGGATGCAAGTGTTTGCTGGTGGTTGCTCGTGGATGCATATACACACACTTTAGGCACTAGATCGGCTCAGTCACTTCATATTGCATATTGAATATAAATGTGTGTACATATTTAAGTAATGGATGTATAATGGTTGTACCATCATATGGATGTTGCATTTTGGTGAATGGTTGTGCACGCATGTAAAGATAATATGTATCGATAGGATTCTTTCGCATACATAATGGACGCGTGGCACTATCATGGTTTGCATTAAGGAGGTCAATTGAATCAGTAGAACGCCTGATTTTGCATTAGATAAGGAACATATACACACACCTCTTGCATATGTTCATACAGCATTAGAAAATTTTAATGACAAAGGATGCCTGTGTTTGATGGTTGAGTAGATGGTTGTTTGGTTGGTAGGATACGTTCTTCTTGACTTAGAGATTTCAAGGACGAAATCCTTTAAGTAGGGGAGAATGTAACACTCTAAATTTTTGAATAATCGAATCAACTAAATTAAAAAATAATTAATCTCATATGTGCGAATTAAGGGAAACGGGTTGCGCCATTGTGTTCGTCTCGGAATTCTGGTTGAGATAGAGTCCGAGTTTGCGTAAATTGGATTCCGTATGAAAAAGATATCTTTAAATTAAATATTGCAGAAAAACATGAAAAAAAAAGAATGAGAAAAGAATAAATGTTTAGCATTGTTCTATGGTTTGTAAGCAAAAGACTTAGTAGCTCATTTGGTTGGAACACGTGACTCGCATACAAGGGGTACAAAGTTCGATCCCCGCCAGCGCCATATTTTTGTTTTAGGGGAATGGCTTAAAATGGCTTAGTGTGAACACAGTTCAAAAAGCGGTTTAGTGCGAAAATAGGTAATTGGGAAGATAGATAAAATGAAAAATATATATATATATACATATATATACATATATATATATATATATATATATGACGTGTACGCATCATTTGGCGTACGTGGCGCATGTTTGGTTGTCAATGATTGTTATTTTTGTGGCCTTCTTTGATTGGCTTTTATGACAAATTAAAGGTAAGAAAGATTTATGCATGTACAAATGGATATTTGTATATGGGTAATTAATGTATACCATAAAAGGGAGAACATGTAATTAACAATAATAGATTTATAATATACATATAAATATGAAGTATAAACATGAAAATTACATGGCATAGATTGGTTCATGAAATGGTATATTTAGTATACCATTAATTATGAGCATAATTAAAAATATAGTTATGGCATAATTAAAATGGGAATAATTTACATATGAAATTTGTCATAAATAAGAAATATGTAAATTATAGAAGAAAAAAAATGAACATTTAATACACTGTGCTGAGTCATTAACGCTGAGGTGTCACCCTATCTTGTTTGGATGGTTCAGGTTGCTTCTAGGTTGATCGGATAACCTAAATTAATCCTAAACTCTATAAAAACACCTCTAGACTCAAACCCTAAAATTAAAACAAAATTAGATTCATGGCCTCCATGCCGTCACTTAGCAACTCAGCATAGCCGCCACCAATTAGAGAGGAAGAAAGCTAGTCTAAATCAATCCTTTTCAACTTTAACAACGAATCTTCTTCAAGGGAAAGATATTACAACTTCAGAACTCGGAATTCAGAATTCAAGACCTTCTCTGAATTGTGAGTTCGATAATTTTAATAAAACAGTTAGCAAATTAATTGGATTGAGTTATGATGTGGACTATTTGGATATGATGTGAATTATTGACCGCATGTTATTATTCATGAAGTAAAATTGTGATGTTTATGTTGTAAATTCTATGATGCTATCTTGTAAAGTTGTGATCATCTATGTTGTAATTTTATGATTGGCTTATGTATAATCGAATCACCATGTTGTTCATATGTTAGTTTGGGTATGTTGATTCATATGATAAATCATAAGTATGTATGCAAGTTTAGAATTTTTTTTTTAATTAAGACATGAATCATATGCAAGTTGAGGAAAATTATATGTATAAGCTTATATGCTTCATGGCACCTATTTTAGATCTAAAGTTAGGCTATGACATGTGTGAGTTATATGCCAAATTCTACATGCTAGTTTACATGTTTAGATGAAAGTTTATACCATTGTTATGTTGCATAAATCACATATGCAAGTTTATATGAATACATGTGTTTGAAAATGAATCATGTTATGCAAGTTTGTGGTTACTGCCTATGCAAGTTTACACCTTTAGATGTAGATCTATGACATACATGATTTATGCAAGTTTGTAACCATTATCTAAACAAGTTCACACCTTTAGATTTGGATTTATGACATATGTAATTTTATGTAAGTTGTAACTTTGGCCTATGCAAGTTTTAGATGTAGAACATCATTCACACATGCAATTCCACCCCTTATGTTTAGATCTAGTTTTAATTATATGTATGTTGTGATGTTTTCTCTTTATTCCATGAGTTAGACTATTCGAGTCTAACGTATATTTTACGTTAAACGAACGAACGTACAACGTGGGGTAAAGGGGATAATATTAAAAGATTTAATTGGCATAAATGCCTTAAAAGACATAAAATAAATTTGTGATGTAAATTGGTATGATTTTACATACCATAAATGGATGGACATAATTGAGTCAATTATGGACATCGTTAAATTTTGAATTGATTGATAATTTGAATAGGGAAAGTAATTCAAATTGGGGAATGATTAATTAGGAGTAATTAATCGTCTAAGACACGATGTTAGGCTCTTTTGTGGTGTAAGACTGCCCGGACCCGCCCGACAAATCCAGCTGCCACAAATGCCAGTCTAATGTGAGAGGTCTTAGGCATATATTAAATACGTAAAAATTGTAAAGACACGAGGTTAGGCTCGTTTGTGGTGTAAGACTGCCCGGACCCGCCCGGCAAATCCAGTTGCCACAAATGCCAGTCTAATGTGAGAGGTCTTTATGAGGTTACAGTCTTAATGAATTAAAAAACACTTAGCCAGATAAACATGTAGTGGGACATGAGGGGGCTAAGTGGGTGCCTTGGGTGGCATGAGGAATCTAGTGGGTGCCTTGGGTGGCATTTAAATACGATTAGAAATACTTAACCAAAATTGAAACATGTAATTGAAACATGAATAAGAAGTGGGTTAAGTGGGAAATACTGGAGGGGACCAAGCTTAGGTGGATAGCTTGTGTCAAGTCATGGGGGCCCATTTCAACTAGTAACCCATACGTATCTTTGTGGGCTCGAACCAAGTCGAGGACGGGACACGCATACTGGCCTTAACTGTAAGAGGCCAAACCGGGTTAGCGGTGGCAACGCAAGTCCAACGGGTTCGTATGCGTGTGTGGACCCGGGCTGGTAGGTAAGACGTTGTTGCATCGTGTAGGTATAAACCGTGCATCTCTGGTAGTATTGGGTTGCCACTTTGGGGAGTGATACACCCCATTGTGGGACCGACATGGGTATCTACGAGTTAGGTAGCCGATCGAATGGGGAAGGTAGTGGCTACGACTAGTGGAGATAGGAGCAGGCGGCACCTATGACAGCAGCTAGGAATACAGCTACCATATTATGAATATTGTAATTAGAATGGGGAGGGTAGTGGGTATCACTAGTGGAGATAGGAGCAGGCGGCACCTATGACAACACCTTGGGGTACACGAATCTACCATTATTATTATCAATTGTGTTCAGTAGGCAGGATCAACCTTAGGGTGACTAGTGGTGGTGCACTATACTAGTGGTGATGCAGTATAGCAATTATCTTATAGTGTTGGTGTAGTTTAGTAATTATCTTACAGTGGGTTAAGTGCGCTTTAACGATATCGTTGTTCATCCTGTTTCCTTGTTTACTCTGTCATACTCAATGGTTCATGGTCATTTCCTGATTTTACAACTTATGCCTTAGCCTAGTTACTTTGGTGATTATATTGTTAAAATTATCGCACTCGCCAGACTTTATGTCTAACCCCCTTTGTTTCCTCCTCTTTTCTTCCTTCCCCCCCCCCCCAGGTGCTCAGGTTGGAACTAGCACCAGTGGAGCTTGATTTTGGACAGTTATGCTTCTTGCTTTTAGAAGATTGCTTGGATCACTGAAGTAAAGTTCAGCCTCTCTTTTATTTATGGCTATTTTGTATTGGGGATTTTGTCTTTCAATTTATGTACTTTGATTTAGTCAAGATGGATATTATGTACTTGGCTCTAGTTTTGACGATGTAATCAAACATATGTATTTTCCGCTGCAATGAAATAAAGTTTTTAATTTTTCAAGTACTGTTTATATCTGTCTTGTTGTTAAGTTTCTGTTCTATACTCACTTAAAACGCTCCATAGAAGTTAATGCATTTCCTTTGTGAGTGACATTAATGGAAATGGGGTGTTACAACTGGATCTGTTTTATTTTTATGGTTGTTTATTTTGATAGTTAAATAACCGACTATCAAAATCATGCCAATGCGTTGTTGGTACGTAAACACCGGGACCGAATTTATATTCGAAAACCATTTCAAACCAGCAAATACGATACGATGGAAGATGTTGATCAAGATGGAGCAAATTGAAGACCGTAAATCTTTATGAGCAGATGAACTATTGTTAAATACCTTTGGCTGATCCCTAGAGTTAACAATGATTCTGTCGAGATTGGAATTTACGGATTGCAAGGACTACTCACTACTGATCTATAAGGTGATTCCTAGGATAGGGTAGGAGGGTGCCTTCGGTTCATCCTGTTCCTGGATGACTTGTATGGACGAATGTCTAACAGAGTATTTCTTAAGGATCACGTACGTTGATTTTTACAAACATATTTATGTTAGTGGCGGATGAGGGCACTTCTCTTAGCTTAACAACCAGAGTATTTTTGTGGACATCAATTAGTGATTGGGCGGATATGATAATGTGGCATTCAAAGTTGAATGGTGGCCAGATGTTCCAAAAGTCGATTATAACCTCAAGCCTCATCAACCGCGAAATGACAAAAATCGGGCAGACATCATGGCTATGTGGGTCGCACCCATTAGGGTGTATAATCACCTATCTAAAGAAATTCCTTTTGCTTCTTTAATCTATCGTTGCTGTCCCTTTTCGGGAAATGATGGGTCGCTCCCAACCGTTGGTGATATACATTCGATACACTCAAGCGAAATGAGTGATCGGTCATGTGTGGGCCGGGTTGCAAGACGTTCTTGTTGAACCAAGTGTATCCGCCTCTAGAGATACACTATCGACAGGTGGTTCCATACCTTGTCGTAATTGGAATCCAACCTCCAATAAGCGCCCGCGGTTTTGTTTGTATACTATATATGTGGAGCGTGAGATGCAAGCGTTCTGCTAGATTTTATTTATTTGTATTTAGACACTATTATAATATCAGAAGATATATAAGGTTTCAAAAATGTTTTAGGTTATCGTAAGGTAAAAACCGTCTGTATTTATGTGTGGATTTGGTCTTACGATTATCCTTTTCTTTCAAAAAGAATTTGAACTTTAAAATCAAGTTGGATGATTACCTTTGAACTTTGCGAGTTTTTCTCACTCTGGTTCACCAGACTAACCCGGTGTTTGAAATGCTCGGGTTAGACGGGGTTGTATAGGTTCAGGTTATCTGATGCTGTGAAGTCCAATGATGAGCTGAAGGTGTTCAGACGTATAATATTATCTTGTATTATTCCACTGTGTGATGTATATGAGGACAGATTATTATAACTGTCCCGGTGTATTGATGTATTCTGATAAATGTAAAGTTTTACTTCAAAGCTCTCTATAAAGTTATTTATATATTATATTTTGTTCCGTTGCGATGTGAGACTCTGTGTTGTGTTTATTTTTCTTCTTATTCTAATATTCTTTCTTTCTTACCTCACCCTCTAAATTCTTTCTAATAACGGTCCGATGTTTTCGATGCTCGAATATTCGACATGGTGTTTTGTGTCGATTTTCGGGATCGAAAATCCCTGTTCGTTACAATTAGAAATATCCTATAAAAGAATACTCATTAGAGATGGGATCAGTCGTTTCCTAGAATGAGAAAACTCGTTAGAGATGAGGTTAGGTTTTCCCCAGAATGAGTTGAGAGTGACAAGTTTATAACTAACATATTTGTGATTATATATATACACATATAATCCGATCTTAGAAAATATGGTTTTTGAAAATATAAAAGTTATATATATATATATATATATTTGAAAAGATAATCAACTAATTTATTGATGATTGTGTTGTGAGAATATTAGTTCAACTAATAAAATTATTGAAACCAATAAAAGAATGAAAGTTGAGTTGGTTAATTAAACAACTTCCAGTTCCGTTCCTTTTCGAGGACGAAAAGTTTTTAAGTGGGGGATATTGTAACAACTTGGAAATTGTGAACCAATTTAAAATTTTTATTTTAGCAATTTTAATGGATTTTGAAAATTTAAAATGATTTATTTTAAATTATAATGATTAAAAATTTATTTTAATTCAAGTTAGAACGAATAAATTTATTTTAATTATCTAACGAGCTTAAATTGGCACGGTAGTTTGAAAATTCGATTTCAAATTTCAAATGAATGTACAGGATTCAAAATAAATCGGACTTCAGCAAAACCAAAAATATTTGAATCTGTTTAATTATATCTTTCTAACGAATGTGAAAAATCCATATTTCATAATATAAATTGAAAGTTATGTCCAGTTTAAAATTTAAAATAGTTGCTATGGAATTTATACGTATTTTAATATAATATAAATCTATTAAAAATAGCCATTTTGCAAACGACCTCCATTTTTGACTAATCGATTTTTTTGGATCCGAAATGTAAAATTATTGCTAGGTTCCAATTTTCATAATTTTTGGAGCTAGTATGTGGTCGTCAGCAATTAATTGTGAATCGATCAACCATATAAAGCCAAAAACAGGGTTTTTTGAGCAAACGGACTCGGAATTCGACGAAACCGGTTTTGTTAGGACCGTATCATCAAGACATAGCAGCATGTCAATTTACATGGCCAACGGAGTTCATACGTGACTGTGGCATCGATAACTGTCGGACAAAGAGAGCGTGAACTAGAAAATTAATAATAAAACTAGGGAATTAATAATAAAACAATAGAACCCTCCACTATATAATATCTTTTCCTCTCCACAAACCCTTATTTCTCTTCTTCCTCAAAAATTACAGCAGCCCTCTCCCTCCCTCCTCTGTCTCTCTCAAAATTTTGCAGAAAAACCCCTCAAACTTAAATAATTTATAACTCCCAAACCGTAAGGAGTTAGGCCATGAAATTTTGTAAGCATCTAGAGAAAGAACAGAGCTACTCATGACTAAAATTTGGTGGTGATTGGATTTGTGGTTCGCCCGGAATCGAGATCATAGTGCAATAACTCATTTTTGGTATTTTGCTTGCTGCGGGCCACACATAGAGAATTAGGTCTAATGGTTTGGAGGAAAGATAGAGTGGAAGCATACGAAGGTTTGGCGGTGGTGGCATGGTCTCAGGTGGCTGGAGTTGGCCGAAATGTCAAGTTAATCAGAGGGGTGCTAGAAAATGAGGCAGTAACAAAAATGATCAATTTCTCGCCAATCCTTGCGTTTTTAGGCTAAGTGATTCATATGAAAGTCTTCCGGGAGGTCGAGATCTAGCTACTGGTAAAATTGGGTGGCATTTGGAGCAACGTGGTGGCCACAGCACCAAGATGAACGAGAACTGCAGTTTTTCATTCAACTGCAGATCGTGGGGCCCACGTGGCGAACTGGAGAGTGTGACTATCAGCCATGGAAAGAGGAAGAAAAGCCGGAGAGAATGGCGCTAGTTTCGTGCAATTCCGACTTACGGTTTGGCCGTAGTGAGCATTTTAAGTAGAGGGTGTCCTTTGGAGAATAAGGTGAATGGTGATATTATTATTTAAATAATATTCCATGTTCGTATTTAAATGTCTTTTTGCCACGAACTCCAAATCACATGAAATAGGATCCGTTGCGATCGTGGAGTCGAGAGCTTCACAACAAAACTAATTTAGGTTGATATGGAGGTGGTCTCAATTTTTAGCGGAGTGAAAACCATCGGTGAGATTTCTTATTTAAAATTAAAATTAAAATAAATTGTTATGCGTTGGAAATCTTTATATATTCGCTGTTAAGATTCATATTGTTTGTGGTACGTGATTTGAATTGGCTGATGTTGTTTGTGGTAATCTGTTTGATTTAATTGAATAGAATGGAATTGTTGAAAATTGTTGAACAAATAAAAATCCATTTTTTTAATTTATTTTTTTGAAATTGGTACGCATTTTATTATTTACGAAATAATAGTACATACATGCAAAAAAGAAATAAAGCAAAATACATAAAAAACATAGCAACTAAAACTAGATAAGACCCATGATGAGGTCGGCTCTCCGCATCTGGAAATTGACTCACATTCTGCACGATTTTGTGCATGTTACCCTCATCCACACCTCCTTCTGATCAGCACCCATTACAAATGTTCCACTCGTGCTCAAAACTGCTCCCCTTTTAAATCCCAATGTCGTTGAACAATTGGCACTTGCCGCACAATTCCAGAAGCACGAGGCAAAGACGGCAACTATTCCATGAGCACCAAGTAACCACAAGAATATACTGATTTGATAGCAAGAACTTCAGAAGTAAAACCTATGTGATGGATAATATTGTTGAACTCATGTACAATGCCGAATACATCCAGTGACAAGGATTCACCAAGCCAAAATCATCTTATGCATCAGTATGTTACATCTTCACACATGTGGTTAATAAACAGAACTTGTAGCAAGACATTACACAGACAACCATATTACCAATAAATCCAAAATCCAATGTACAGTAATATATGTATCCAACCGTAGAATCCATGAACAAGCCAAGCTTACCAGTCCATCAATCAATATGTTCTGGGCAAACACTTCTCCATAATAATATCCCTTAATCAAATGTCTAGCACGTAATTTCCAAAAAGAGAATCCAGGTGCCAATTTCTTAAAATCATACAGGAGCTGCTGTCGTTGAGGTATCCAAATTCAACACTGGTGCTGATCTATCTCGATCAATAGGAAAGAACGGCTGGAAGATTTGGTACTGAAGTTCAGTAGCGCCGGATCATGCCGAAACCCAAATCGACAGTGGCTTGTCCTTCCATTATCGAACAAATCTGAACCAACGAGATTGAGGATATTAGTTGTTTGATCTTTGCTACTTTAGATCGGCACGAATCAGAACTAAATCTATATTCACTTGTGAATGATATTAAAATAGATTGGTTTATCAACGTAAAATTGCGAACAATTTAATTTAGATCGGAAGTAAGGAAGATCTAGAACTGATTTTTAGTTTGTAAAAATAAAAAAGGAAATCAAATGGCTTATCAACTGATTACGAAGTAATCACATTGAAGGTTATCAGAGAGAAAATGGATAGAAAACAAGGTGAAATTAGATAGTAGAGAGAGACTCACGCATAGCGAAAGCAGGAGAAAATAAATTCTCTTGCTGCCATTAACGAGCTATCCTTTTTTTATTTGTCATGATGTATATAGAATTTGTGAACAAATAAAAATTCCTTTTTTTATTTTGTCATGGAAAATATAGAAATTTGTATACAAATAAAAATTATCTTTTAATTTGTCATTAGCAATATAAAAATGTTATGAAAATAAAAATCATATTTCTGTTTGTCATATATGGACGTAGAATTTGTTGAAAATAAAAATTATATTTTTATTTGTCATTAGCAATATAGAAATATTATGAAAATAAAAATCATATTTTTATTTGTCATATATGGACATAGAATTTGTCGAAAATAAAAATTATCTTTTTATTTGTCATTAGCAATATAGAAATGTTATGAAAAGAAAAATCATATTTTTATTTGTCATATATGGACATAGAATTTGTTGAAAATAAAAATTATATTTTTATTTGTCATTAGCAATATAGAAATGTTATGAAAATAAAAACCATATTTTTATTTATCATATATGGACATAGAATTTGTTGAAAATAAAAATTATCTTTTTATTTGTCATTAGAAATATAAAAATGTTATGAAAATTAAAATCATATATTTATTTGTCATATATGGACATAGAATTTATTGAAAATAAAAATTATCTTTTTATTTGTCATTAGCAATATAGAAATGTTATGAAAATAAAAATCATATTTTTATTTGTCATATATGGACATAGGATTTTTTGAAAATAAAAATTATCTTCTTATTTGTCATTAGCAACATGGAATTGTTGAAAATTTTAACTATCTTTTAATTTGTCATTAGCAACATGGAATTGTTGAAAATAAAATTTATCTTTTTTCTTTTTCATTAGAAACATAGAATGCTATGCAAATAAAATACTCTTTTTATTTGTCATTAGAAAGATGAAACTGTGCATATAAATAAAATACTTCTATTTATTTGACATTAGAAAAGTAGAAAACATGTATACAATTAAAATACCCTTTTTATTTGTCATTAGAAAAGTAGAAAACATGTATGCAAATAAAATACCTTTTTTATTTGTCATTGAAAAAGCAGAAAACATGTACAAAAATAAAATACCCTTTTTATTTGTCATTAGAAAGGTTGAATTGTGTATACAAATAAAATACTTTTTTAATTTGTCATTAGAAAACATAGAAATTGTTACATAAATAAAAAATCTTTTGTCATATAAACATAGGAAGTGTAGAATTTGTGTAAAACAGTAAAACATTCTTTTTATTGTATACGTAGGAAATGTAGAATTTGTGTAAAACAATAAAACATTCTTTTTATTGTATACATATGAAATGTAGTAATTGTGTAGACAATAAAATATTCTTTTTATTTATGCATATGAAATATAGGAATTGTATACAAATAAATAAAATTCCTTTTTATTTGTCATGTTAAACATAGAAATTGTTTTATAAATAAAATATTCTTTTTATTATATACAAATGAAATGTAGAAATTGTATAGACAATAAAATTCTTTTTTTATTATATATATGTGAATATAGGAATGGTCAAATTTAGCTAAAACATTAAAAATGATATTTTTAATGTAGATGTTGATTCATTTTAAAAATAGACATGCATGGGAAAATCTAGTTGAAACATTAAAAATGATATTTTTAATGTAGATGTTGATAAATTTTAAAAATAGACATGCATAGGAAAATTTAGTCGAAACATTAACAATGATATTTTTAATGTATATGTTAATTCATTATAAAAAGAATCAAATTCAGGAAAATTTGTTGAGAAATACTAGAAATGATATTTTTAATGTATATGTCGATTCATTATAAAAAGGAATCATATTTAGGAAAATATGTTGAAACATCAAAAATGTTTATATGTTAAAGATATGTTTCGTTTTGTTGAAAACGTCACTTTAAACATGTTAGTGAAATCGTCGAACGATTTATATTTATTTTTATATATAAATATAAATTAAAAGAATCGCACGTGGTAGTTCGCGTTTCATAATCGTAACTTTAAACGATTATACCAAAAGATCTGACCGTCAGATTTTCCTAAAATTGGAACCGTTAGGTTCGCTTTGGGAAGATCTTTCCAATGATATAAAATTTGTTAAAATCCAAGGTAAGATTTCGAGAAATGTGTAAATCAAATTAGGATAAAAACAGCGCCAGGGCTGCGTATTGACCTGAAGCGTCGTTAAATTAAATTGGACTATTTTTATATAAATAAAAATAGAGATAAATCTTTATAAAACAATATTAACGTTATGAAATGATTTAAATTATATATATTTGAGAATTATTTGAAAACACCAAGTTCAATATCATTTCAAATAATTATGCGGCGATTTACATCAAAGATATTAAAGACGGTGATTGAAGATCGGCGATCTTCACATCGAATGGACAACCACTGATGCCCGGCATTGTGTAGCTCCTAGTAAAGGGTTAAAAGTGGTAGTTGTCCGGACGTACTTGTTGATTGTCCAGATGGCATGAATTGTCAATGTGGCACGCCAAGATACAAATGATCAAGGCTTTTGTTGAAAAGAAGAGCCTTGTGGTTGATGATTAGAGCACAACTTGTTTAGGAATAGCTTTGTTTATAGCGTTACTTCGCGAGCCTCACACCCCGGTAAGAGCCAGAAACAGGATAAGTGAACGTTGGGAGTGCACACATTTCTTTCTTGCTAGAAGTGGTGTCATGGTATGGAGCCCAGATATTTTTACTTATGTGGATGATAGTTTGCGAGGCCTCGATATATTGGTCGCTACTGGTCAAGTTATAGGTCTAATAGGACCGAGAAACGTGTGTTCAGGAATTGTCAATCCACTAAAGTATTTGTGGACCGGCCCTGTAGGATCCAAGGGTTCGCCAGCGTCCGTGCCCTGAGCCATTTGCTACAGTGTCTCGAATTGGTAAAGAGACCATCCCCTAGCCTTGACTCGTGATGGAAACCCAAATTCCAATACGACATTACAGATTTGATTGTAAACCTATATATGGCGACATATTATATGGTAGCTATGCCGTCTAGGATTGATACATTTAGTTTGAAAGTATTTCTAAACTGACTAGACACTAATAATAATATGAAATATTATTTTATATGTATTAAGCATGTTTGATCATTATAAGGTAAAACTCTATCCTCCGATTTGCTTTGCATTGTGTGATAAGACTTGAATCTTGTAATGATTTCATTTTTCTAAAAAGCATTGCGTTGTTTTAAAAGATTTACTTAATTTATGCACTGGCAATCCAATGGAGTAAACCCGTTCCGCGTTAGCGGCATGGTCCTATGATTAGCCTTGTTATTAGATAAGTTAAGGAAAATTTCTCACACCAGTCCCATGACTGACTCGTAGTTTGTTTCACTTGCAAACTCGGGTGCCCATATTTTTACATGGGCAGTCGATTGGCTTGTTTTGCAGACATTTCTTACTTATTGAGCAGGATTCTGGATTGAAGCTTATAGCAGTGTCCAGAGCATTCATAGTCTTCCGCTATGTTGGTTTATTTGATCCGCTGCACTGTATTAAATTTATTGTAAATTATCTTCCGCTGTATTATATTCGATGTACTCTGATATATTCTATACTCTGATGTAACATTACTATGATGTTTATAAAAGTCTTCTGTTATTTGTTCTGATGTGTTGCATGCCCAAAATTAGCGTATGCAGGATTCGAACGGTCTCGGTCGATTTACCGATCGATTGGGTCCGGACGAAATCCGTGTCGTTACAACTGTGGAATTTCGTAATAAAATCAAACGCTGATTGATTTTAACGAAAACAAAAGCATAATCGTCAACTGCAAACCAAGGTGAGTAAACTCACTAAATCAGGCTCGTTTATATTTTTATATAAACGAGTTTTAAATTTATTTATAGTAATTAAACTGTGAGATGATTATTTGGATGAATGTTTGATAAAATTGGTGGAAATGGTTGATATAGTTATATCGTTGATCGATTATTAGTTCTATTTACTATGATATTTCATATTTATGTGAAATTAATGTTGATTAAAATCTGTGAATGCAGGGAAACAGGTTGGAGGGATCCAACTGGATCCCTCAACATTTGTATTATTGTTTGTTGTTTACTGTGATATATACTGTGATTGATTATGTTGTGTTGAATTACCCGGGCCCTAGAATTTTGGTATTGAAATACCACGAAATATTTTCGAATACAAAAAATGAAATTTGAGTTATAAAAAGGAAATTTATTTCCAAAACTAGAAATGTAATTTCGAATAAAGTTGAAATTGAAAACATGTTAATGAAAAAAAACAAGAAGTTGTTTATAAACGAGAGTACAAATTAAGTGAATTATTTATCATTGGATAAATTGAAAGATAAATTCAAATTTGAATTTGTATGAAAAATTGGAAATTGGTTTTGAAAACAATATTTTAAATGAGATTTGAACTTAACATATTATAAAGGAAATTATAAAGGAGGTTTTAAATAATTGCAATACAAATGAGATTCGGATGGAAAAATCTGAGTATAAGTTATAAACAGAATTTGGGTTAATGATATTATTTATAAGTACGAAATCAAACGGATTTGATTATATACAAATGAAATATATTCAGGATTAAAGTGAATAATGGTATAAAGAAAATATTTTGCAAATAAAATATCTCTAAAGAAAAATTAGATTTGAAATATGAACCCAAATCGGAAATTGAATAAAAAGGGAAAGGGGTAATCGTTTTAAAAGAAAACGATGAGTTTTAGTCAGAAATTCGGAATATAAAATAAAGTGTGATAACTTTTGTGGACTGGAATGAGTATAACAGAATTTGGTAATGATTCGGAAAGGATAAATTCAAAAGTGAATTTGGAATCTGAATTAACCTGAAATGGTAGATAAATTTCGAAGTTCGGAATATAATCGAATGTAGATTATTTGAGAGAGAGTTATTTGTTGGAATTCGATTATATTGAATTTAGGGAAGTAGTCATTTTTACTTTCCGTTTTGAATCGAATTTAATTATTATTTATTTACTTACTTATGAATTGAATTAATAAATACAAGTTACATTTTTATATACCAAATATTTGGGAACAACGATTATAACGCTACTGCATTACTGTTATAATAAATGTTTTGTAAATCTAAATAGCGATTTTAATGCTACCATTAAAATAAATGTTTTATAAGTTAAATATTTGGAAACAACGATTATAACGCTACAGTTATAATCAATTTTTTGCGTAAAAGAAGTGGACTCTTAGATTGAATTTGAGAGTTACGTGAGCACTGTTTTGATAGAAGTTGTGAGCTTTGACTATTTCAAAGCTGAGAATGTTTTTCAATCAAGGTCTGAGAGGTAATTATACCCCAACTTGATTAACCTCATGATTGATGGAGGAATGGTTAAGGTTTGATAGTGAAGATCAGTTAGCAATACGGTTAGTTAATAAATGATTAATGGTTTGAGTTATAATAATGATGTTTTATAACATCACGTTAATTTATAGGATTTTGAAATGTTTCCCCAAATAAAATGAGAGATATTTTCTATGCATAAGAAAATGAAATAAATTGGTCAACGAGGGATTAATAAATGGAATATGGAAATATTTTCTGATATTAATAAGGTATATTTTCTAAATATAGAAAATAAGGATTCATGAATATTTAGAAATGTTTTCTAACTGGAATAAGAGATATTTGTCTCGAATAAAGAAATTGGAATATTGGAAATGCTTGTTTCAAGAATCGAGAGAGAAAATAGAATTTTGAAAGGATACGAGAGAGGGAAATAGGGAATTTGGAATCAATAATATAATAAGGAATTAATAAAAAGGGCCCTATATTGTTTGATGGTTGATCTGTAGAATTTCCAAATGGAAAATAGGACCATTGATTGTATGGATGTTTCTTTGATAGTTAAATCACCAACTATCAAAGTTTTGCTTTATTTTAAACCTCCTTGTCAATACAGAGAGACCGCAATCAGGTTTAATATCTGAAAACCACTCTATATTGGCATAAGCGTTACGAATCAACTTATGCTGAAGACTTATGAATGAAGGTATATGAAAGAGGAGTTAAGTGCAAGGGTTGTTCTATCATTCGTAGGTGGAAATTGCCCAAGATGGATTAATAGAATTGTGCCTTCAGCTTGTCTAGTCCCAGGACAACGTATATGGACGAACGTCTGACGATGTGATATTCAAAGTAAATGGGGGTAAGATGTTCTGAAAATAATCGTGACCTCAAGCCTCATCAACCGGGAAATGACAGAAATCGGGCAGACAGCATGGCCAAGTGGGTCATTCCCATTAGGGGTATTATCACCTGATTTGGAGAAATTTCATTTGCTTCTTATCCTATTCGCTGCTGTTTGCTTTGTGTAACGATTGCTGATCACAACCGTTGGTGATAATATGCTCAATACACTCAAGTTAAATGAGTGGTCAGCCATGTGTGGCGGGGTTGCAAGATGTTCTTGTTGAACCCCAGTATATCCTCTCTAGAGTACACTGATCAGAAGGTGGTTCCATACCTTGTCATAGTCAGAATCCAATCGCCAATAAGTGCCCTGCGGTTTTTGAATTAATATTATATATGGAGCGTGAAATGCAAGCGTTCCACTAGAGTTCTATTTATTTGATGTAGACACTATTATAATATCACCAGATTTTGATATCAAAAATGTTTTGGTTATCGGCAGGTAAAAACCATCCGTTTTTATGTGTGCATAGGTCTTATAATTACCTTTTCTTTCGAAAGGATTTTTGAAAGTTAAACCAATGGTTGGAGTTTACTTACACTAGTCCCATGATTGACCCAAAGTTTATTTTGTTCGTTTTCCCTAAACTCTTGGGTGCCCAAATTTGTTCGGGCAGTCAAGTAGTCGGGATTTTACAGATTCACTTGGAGGAGTTTAAAGCATGAGGATTCACCAGTTAGCTATAGACCATCATATTTTTTTGTTGTATACTATGTTTATATCTAGAAACAGGTGTTTATAGTTGTTCCAGGAATAACTATTGTGCTCTGACGATGGTATGTATATACAATTATTGATTTGTATTTCAAAAGTTATGTTATATAATATATTTTATTCGTTCCGCTGTGAGATTTGTGTTCTTCATTTTCTTCTATTCTAACTATTCTTTCTTTCTATTTCTCATCCTCTAACTTCTTTCTACTAATGACTCGTATTTCTATGCAATTTGAGTTGGACGTGTGGTGTTATGAGTTGACTCAAAAGGGTATGGAAATTAGGGCCACTACATTTGGTATCAGAGCTGAAGGTCGAGTAGTTACTTTGGCTCTGTGGCGTAACTCAATAGAGACGGGGTTAGTAATCCCCTAGATTAAGTTTGAGGGTATATATATATGAGCGCGTAATTGTAAGTTGTATAAAAAAATTGTTTTATATTATGTTGACTGGTTTGTTGAGTTGTTTATGAATTTTGGTCGATACAGAATGTACTACTGTACCGATAGGTGCTTCTAAACTCTCGAACAAAGCAATTCGATAAGGTATTATTTTAAAATGGGTAAATGAAATAATTTTACCCTAAATTATTTTGATATAAAAGGAATAATTTTCTAAAGTGTAAATAGTACATGAGTATATTGATTGTTATTATTATAATCGAATGGAATTGTGATATTGAAATGGTTATACATAACCAAATTAAATTTGGATAAGAATGGAATATACAAATAAATAGGGTTAAAATAGGATTTAGATTTGAATTGAGAATTCAAATCCCAGATGATTTTGAGAATATTTTCTAAAATATTGTAAAAATACGGTAGCATTCCTTTGAAGAAGATTTTGAATAAGAATGGTTTTAAATGGATTTTAAAAAGTGATTAAGCACTGAAATCACTTCAGTGATGAGAAAATAGTTCTGATAATGGATCGCGACATTATCGTTATTCATTTTCAAGTTTCTGAGTGATGGATTGCTACCATAATAATTCATTAATGGAAAATTTGTTTGAAAAGAACAAGTTATTTTAAATTCAAACATTTTGAATTTGCAGATGATTATAAATAGATACGTATAATTATATGATTTAAACTGATTTGAAATAAAACCCGGGATTTTGAATTTTGAATGTAAATTTAACTTGTAAATTTAAACAAATTGATATAGTGAATTGGATTATAAATAAACCCCTAATGAAATTTAATATGAAGGAAGAAGAGATGTTGAGACTCGAACTATTAAAATAAATTCGACTTATGCATAATCCAATGAGTATATATTGGATATCGTTATATATTGGAAATAGAATTTGAACCCAAGTAGAATAAGTGGATTGATTTTTGGAACAGAAATCAGATTTGAATTGATACAATGGAAGTGAACTAATCAGAAGTTAATTAGAGAGTTAAAAATGGAAGTTGGATTGATTTGAAACTAACAGGAAATGGATATATGTATTCTGAGCAGATATTGAATGGAAGCAAATGCAAGAGATAAAATTATGCTTGACAAAAAGGTACATGTTTACAATATTACTTGGGTTTGATGATTTAATGAGCCTATGGGGCGAGCCACTTGGCTTTCTGATTTTCTTTTGGTTTGGAGAAGGCCTAGAAAGGCGAGTCGTGATTGTACCGATTGAGCCGTATAAAGGAGATGCTGGTGAAATTTTTCGAAAATTTAAGGTGTTAGAAAATTTTCAAGAATTTTGAACATTTTTGTTAACAGAAATAAATTAGTGTTTATTTAAATTAATTAGATCAGTTGAAGTTTAAAGCTTTGAAGTGGAACAGAATATTATAACTTAAATGGTTATTAAAAAGTATATGGGTTGGTAGCACTCTTCTTATCTTAGCAATTCCGAGGATGAAATTCTTTTAAGGGGGAAGAATGTAACGACCCAAATTTTTAGCCATTTAATTCTGAATATTTAAATTTGTTTTAAATATTATATTTGGGGTATAAAATAATTTTTATAAGGAATTTATTAATTAAAGCGAAATTTGAACGTATAATTTATGATATAATTTAAATCGAGCTCGTAATGTTGCGATAGTTCGTAATATTACATTTTGAACTTCAATACGGTTATACAGGATTCATTATAAGTTGGATTTCTCTGAAACAAGAAACATTTGAATCTATTAAGCTATATCTTTCTTTTGGAAGTGAAAAATCGAAATTTCGTTTTATAGATTGTGAGTTATGTCCAAATAAAATTTTCAAATAGTCGCTATGGAATCGTTTATAAATTATAACGATTTATTTTATAAATAAATCAATTTTAAATAATCTGAGCATCGTTTTAATTTGAAATATTGAGTTTAAAATCCAAATATGTTTATTTTGGAGTTATATGATATTCTATTCGGATATATGCGATAATAATAATTTATTATTATTGAATTGTTTTGAAGTTAATTGATATTTTAATAGATTTATTTAAGTATGAAAAATAGCCTTTTTACAAACAATATCGGAATTCGAAGAAACTAGTTCTACCGTGTCCGAAATATTAAGTTATTACACGGTTTTGAATTTCATTTCAATCGGACGTTATTTATGATCGTAGGAATTAAAAACACCGAATGTTAATTTTAAGTTAAATAATAGAATTAGGGTCGTTTTCATTGAAATCTGAACGAAATATCCCCACGCATCATTTTATATATGAGTAGTAATATAACATCAAAACCCCAGTTGTGTTCAAATCGAAAATCTTGGCTATATTTGTTTTTATTACGCTTGTCAATATGATAGAAAAATTTAGACTTAATAATAATAATAGAGAAGCTTATCTGAGAATCCACCCATAGCTTCCCAAGAAAGACACTCAAATCTATAAAATAATATATCCCCTCTTCTATATAATAACACAGCTGTGAAATCCTATTTCCCCAAATTCTCTCAGCGTCTTCATCTTCTGTTCATTCAGTATTTCACGAATGAACTCGCCACTTCAAAAATTCGATAATAATTTGAATCAAATACTATAAACTGAGAAACCCATATCTTAAGTCTTTCTCTCCCATTATATATTGATTTTCAAAAGCTTGGTTTCTTTAGATTTCTATCCAGCAAAGCTTTCTGCTATATGAAAATTATGAGGTCCGAATAGTTCCTGGAAGCTCGATTTTGTTCCAGTCAATATTAGGGTTCGTAATTTTTGGGGATTTTGTGCGATGAGGTATGTTTTCATTTGTGCATTCGGGTTCGTGGTATCAACCTGTAACTGCATTGAATTTTCTGAGACATTCTAGACGACACTTGATGGAGGGGATGTCGTAGTTTGCACTGTTGGGTTGCAAAGGGGGTTTTCACGGGTTAGGGGACAGAAATTGTTCGATGTCATTCATGTACTGCTGTGCGAAATATAGAGATGGTCGCAGTATTATTTTAAGTATCAATCCCTTCCTCTTGGCATGGAAATCGAAGCAAGGGCGGGGAGAAGTAGATTATTGCTGCTAGTTCCGATGGAGGTGGAGTATTGTGAGGAGAAGACAGTGAAGAAATTTCTGGAGCAGAAGTATCAATGGAAATGGACTGGAAGTAATCGGGTGGTTTGTTTCGCGATGTGAAATCAGGATTACCGGCTGGATGTGATTAAGAGAACAACTAGTACGAATTTAATTGTGTATGAGAGTGGTAGATCTGAGAATGGAAATTGAATGGAAGACTTGATAAATTGTTTGGTGAGAAGGTGGTTCAAAACTTCAAACAACAGTTGTGCGAGAAAGAGAATGTAGTAAGAATGGGTTGTTGGGATTAAAACGTGGTAAGATAGAAAAGGAAGGAAGCACACTTCGAAGTAATATGCGAGTATATTGTCTGGACTTTCACTGTAGGGAGCATGGCTATTTGAAATCATGCTGGGGGAGCATGCGGCTATGGCAACGGGAAGAAAATTCAATCTCTTGAGAAAACTCCTGTGCACTGGACGCAGTGATTAATCTTGATACCACGTGTAACACCCCATGGCCATTAATATCGCTCACAAAGGGAATGCATTAATGTCATGAAGCGTTATAGTAGTGTAGTACAGATAAATTACAAGAATAAATAAATAAATCACAACGAAAGATAAAACTTATTTCATAGCATCATAACTTCAAAACAAGCTTACATAAGTAGTCTCCAAAAACCATTACAACAGGATCAATTGTCTTTTCCAAAAGCTTCAAAGTACATAAAGAAGCAAATACTTAAATAACATAAATGCATAAATCCCCACTGGGCATAAGCAAAGCCATAAAGATGAGAGAGTCCAAAGCGATACATCTACCCTCTTCAAGCAACTGAAAGAAATCGGCACTAAGCTGTAGTATTCCCTCCTTGCAAACCTGAGGGGGGAGAAAGAAAAGAAAAGAGGTGGAAACAAAATGGGTCAGACATAAAGTCTGGCGAGTCCAGTAATTTTAACAAATAATAGGTAAGGTAAATGATCAAGACATAAATAGGTATCATGATATGGCTGTAGCATAGATAAGGTAGATAAAAAGGATGGACAAGATGATTCCATTCCTAAGTACTAAGATAATCCTACACCTTGGCTAAGCGAACAACCCTCCAAGTACTAACCCCGAAGACCGAAGTCAACATCAGACTAGCACCCAAAGGACTATCCAACTCAACCAACATGTATTTCGTTACACCGCACTTTTGCTAAGTTACACCACATTTGTAACACCACGTGAATTCTATAACGTTAAGCTTCACGAATTAAAGTATAATTAATTATAAATGATGAAATCAAGGGAGATGGGTTACGCCATTGCGTTCATCTCGAAATTCTGCTTGAGATAGAGTTCAAGTTTGCGTAAAACGGATATCGTATAAAGAAGATATGGACAAACGAAGTTGGGCGAAAAACCAGAAAACGGGCCAGAATGCACTGGCGCACTTGGGAAGTGCGCCAGAACAGAAACGAACTGGCGCACTTGGGAAGTGCGCCAGTACATTTTTGACCTGGCGCACCTGTCAAGTGCGCCCAGGTCAGAATGACCTGCTGGTCAGGTCCTGGCTGGCCTGATCAGGGTCTGGTCGAATTCTGATGCTTGGCTGAGTCACTAGGGCTTACGTGTCACCTTTTGAGTGGCTCTTTGAACTTTGTATGGTCTAGATTCCTCCTATCTTCATCCGACGGCTCTAATTAGACTGAAATCCTATAAATACAACTCAAACCTAACCCTAAACTCACACAAATAATAGAATACAATAGCCGTCATGCTGCTGGAAAGGAACTAGGAATGGCCGTCAATTAGAAACCCTAAAGACAAGCCAACAAGCCTAAGGGACGAATCAAATCAAAGCTTAATCAAATCATTCAACTTTGCTACCTAAAGGAGAGCGTCTCCAAATCAGAATAACAGAAATCAGAATAACAGAAATCAGAAAACAAGAATTCATCACACGTTGTAAGTATAGTAACCTTTCATAATATGAATAAAAACTGTGATGTGATTCGATGTATATGAAAAATAGAATTGTGTTATTATTCTATGTATTTTGATGGTTCTATCATGACTTATGTATTGATGTTTGTGGCATAAAATTGATTGATGCAAGCCTATTGAACGATTGTACTTGCAAGTTTGTGGCAAAAATTAGAATTTGGTCATTTTATGTATATGACGATGGCATGGACTATGTCTAAGTTGGAATTTATGTAAACATGTTATAAACCTTTTTGATCCAAAACCTATGATATTGTTCTTATGTTTATTTGCAAGTATAATTAGATCTATGTTTCATAAACTATGCAAGTTCATTTGCAAGTATAATTGGACCTATGTTTCATCAAGTATAATTAGATCTATGTTTCATAAACTATGCAAGTTCATTTGCAAGTATAATTGGACCTATGTTTCATCAAGTATAATTGGATATATGTTTCATAAACTATGCAAGATTTTGTCTATTTGCAAGTATAATTGGATATATGTTTCATAAACTAAGCTAGATTATGTTTGTTTGCAAGTATAATTGGATCTATGTTTCATAAACTATGTAAGTTCATGTCTATTTGCAAAATATAATTGATTCTATGTCAAACATCGTTTGGGTTTCATAGACTATGCAAGTCCATGTTGAAATAGGCTATATGATTAGATGTAAAAATTGTACATTTTGATGAATATATATAACATGCTAGTTTTGTGGTCGATATTATGCCAAGTTAACATGTTTAAACACAAGTTTGTATTTGCCTAAATTATGCCAGTTCATAAGTCACCTACTTAGTCATATTTTGATTTGAATGCAAGTTCACATGACCCATGTTGTATGTTAGTTGAATCGCCAAACTGCAAGTTCATACCTATGATGTTCATATTGATTATGCCAAAAATGCCAAGTTTACACCTATGTCACGTTTACGTTTATGAATTCCCTTATGCCTATTTTTGTGCGCTAAATTAGGCTTAGTTTTTTAGCCTAATATTATATGTTAAAAACTATGCGAACGAAGATTAGGCTAAGATTGTTAGCCTAATGTTTAAACGGGGTAACGTTGGGAATATTTGAAAACTTGACATAAAAGTATATTGAATTGGCATGTTTGTCACATGCCAAAATTGGTGGCATTTAAATGGTATAAATTCTTATGCCAAAAATATTAAACTGGGAATGTGGGCCATAATATTTATTGTTGACAAATTTACATATATTCAGTAATAAAGACAAATATGTAAATTTGGAAAACACGATATGCTTAACCCGAGGTTGGATTGAGTTGTGATGTAAACCTGCCCGGACCCGCCCGGCTGTACAGTAGTCACAACAATACATATCCAATGTGGGTAGTTAAGCATTGAGCCCAATAAGGACTCGAGGTTTGACTGAGCTACGGTGTAAACCTGCCCGGAACCGACCGGCATATCCAGTAACTGTATCAATACCTGTCTAATGTGAGTGGTCTGGTGCTCCTAAGAGGCTAAGGACAGATGGTAGGGTTAAGTCAACTATAACACTTAACCAAATTCAACATGTTAACAAGAATTGATGGGTGGGGTTAGGTAAATACAGACACTTAACCACTTAACATGTTTGACTAGAAAATCCTGGTAACGAGGGACCCGTTTCAGTAGTAACCCAAAGTTAGGTATCAACGGTACCCTGAAACTAGGCAGGGTGGGGCACGATTACTGGGCTGATTGTAAGCGGTCAAACGACGGCGGTGGGTGCACAGTGCAGGTCTAACGGGGTGCAGGCGTGCACACACTCCGGAGTAGACAACCAGGGCACTGGGGACATCAGTAGTATAACCTATGTCTTCTAGTTTTGTGTCAGGGCCGCCACCATGGGTCTTGATACACCCCATGGTGGGACCAGCATAGGTATCTACAATTCTTGGGGGTCGTATGACACATGTTAACGCGAGTAGGAGCAGATCTTTAATAAGAATGGGGATCACTTCACCCTCACCATGGTGTGCCAGTTAGAATAAACTCGAGTAGGTGCAGAGATATAGTATGGGTGTGATAGTACATTCGACACTTCCTTAGCCTGTGACACTTTCCTATTTTTAGTTTATATCCATCATATCCTTTTCTTATTCACATATTAAAGAGTTACTAGATTTACTCAGGCTTTATGTCTGACCCTATTTTCTTTTCGTCTTCTTTTCTTTCGTTTCCCCCCCCCCCCCCCAGGTCCACAGGGAGGAAACGGCTCAACTCAGTCAGGCTCTTTACAAGCACGAAGAACGTAGATGTATGATTTGGATCTTTCTTGCTCGGATAATGGCTTTGGATATCACTTTGGGAATTTTTGTCACTTTATTTATGTTTTCATGCTTCTTTAATAGTCAAGGGAGTTATGAGGTTGTAATGTTGAAAGTATTTTGAGACAATTATGGAAATCTTTGTTTGATACACATATTGATGAAATAAAAGTTTGTTTGGTTTCCGCTGTTTAAAATATGTGTATTTATATCTGTCTTGAGTTCATCTATGGCTTTTACTTATAAACCTCCACCAAAGTTAAGGCATTCCCTTTGTGAGTGACCTTAATGGAGGTGGGGTGTTTCACTTGGTATCAGAGCATAGGTTTACCAGACAAGATAAAAAATTTTGAAAATTGTTTTCAAAAAGAAAGTTTAAAGAAGCATTTTTTTAGAAAAAGTGTTATATTTATAAAAAGACAAAATCCCCCAAAGCCATGTGCCCTATCTATCCCTCTCTATCCTTCGTTTTGAATCTTTCCTTTCTGTTTTAGCATGTCTGGGGACCTTACTCCCCAGCTACAGATGCTTTTACTCCTCCTCCTCCTCTACGTGAACCAGCAAACGAAAGAATTGTCAAACAAGAAGACAGATAATAGTCAAGGAGGAAAGGACCACAACAATAATAACAAGACACGTGAGAAAAGGAAATGTTATTTCTTTGGCATTGTTGGGCATATAGTTCAGTATTGTAGAAAGAAGAAGATGAAGATGGGGGCATGCTTTCAGTGTGGTGATATTGGACATATCAGTAAGAACTGCCATAAGAAGCAAGGACAAGGCCCGCAAGCAGGACCTTCTGGGGGTACCTCTTTAACTTCTTCTCCTAAACTCTTTGTTTTATCTTGCTTATCTTCTCAATCCTATCTTGAGAACGAGGTAGAAATATTTCTGTAGGAAGTGTAGCCTATCTTTATGATCATCCAGTTCGTACACTTTTTGACTCTGGCGCATCACACTCTTTTATTTCATCTGCCTTAGTAGAATCTCTGGATCTAGATACTAGTATGGTAGAAGATCCCTTAGTAGTTTCAAATCCAATTGGGGGCTCTGCTTACTTGTTAATGGTTTGTTTGGGATTGAAAATCTCTATTCTCAGCTTTGAGTTTAGTTGTAGTGCTTTTGTTTTGGGCTTCTCGGGATATGGTTTGATCTTAGGCATGGACTGGTTATCCAGTAATAGTGCCATTCTTGACTGTGAGAAAAGAGTAGTTAGACTCTTGACTCAGCTTGGTAACACTCTAGAAATTTCTTGTAATCCCTTGAATGCTGTTATGCTTAGTTATCTAGAGTCGCTTGATGCTTCTGATGAGAATTTGCAATCAGTTAGAGTAGTCCGGGAATATCCGGATGTCTTTGAGGAAGTGGAAGGCTTACCTCCGAGGCGGGAAATAGACTTCCGCATAAATCTTGTGGATAACGCATAGCCTGTAGCTTTACCTGTCAGACACATGGATCCAAGGAAGAGAAAGGAGCTCAGTAAGAAGGTTAAAGAACTTCTTGAAAAGGGGTTCATTAGACAGAGCATTTCGGAATGGGGTGCTCCAGTGTTGTTCGCAACCAAAGCAGACGGTTCGCTTCGCCTTTGCGTCGACTATAGGGAGTTAAACAAATTGACCAAGAAAAATAGGCACCCTCTTCCCCGAATCGACGATTTGTTTGATCAGCTTGTAGGTGCGACGGTCTTCTCCCAGCTTGATCTGGCAACTGGGTTCCATCAGCTAAGAGTAGCTGAAGACAGCATTGATAAGACAACGTTCAGAACCCCAGACGGTTTCTTCTAGTGGCTTGTCATGCCTTTCGGCTTGACAAATGCACCCGCTTATTTCATAGACCTAATGAGCAGGGTGTTCAGAGAATTTCTTAACGAATCTGTGGTTGTCTTCGTAGATGATATCTTAATCTTCTCAAAGAGTGAGGAAGAACATGCTCAGCATCTGAAAGAAATCATGGATACTCTCCGTGCACATCAACTAAAAGCCAAATTCTCCAAGTGTCACTTCTGGAGAAAAGAAGTAAGGTTTCTTGGGCATATAGTGTCCAAAGAAGGGTCGGCTGTGGATCCCGCGAAAGTAGTGGCAGTACAAGATTGGAAGACACCAAGAAATGCAACCGAAGTTCGAAGCTTTCTTGGGCTAGCCGGTTTTTATCGAAAGTTTATTATGGATTTCGCGAAAATCTCAGCCCCACTCACAAGGCTAACAAAGAAGAATCTGGCGTTCACTTAGGATTTTGACTGCGAGTTTGCTTTCCAACGATTAAAAAGGGCTCTCACAACAACCCCAGTTCTAACTCTGCCTGACGGAAGAAAAATGTTCACAGTATACACGGATGCATGTGGAACGGGACTAGGCGCTGTTCTAATGCAAGAAGGAAGGGTAGCAGCTTATGGCGGAAGACAATTGAAAGTTCATGAAAAGAACTACCCAACCCACGATCTTGAGTTGGCCGCCATCGTCTTTGCACTTAAGTCTTGGCGCCATTATCTCCTAGGTGAGAAGTTTGAATTATATACTGACCATAAATTGTTGAAATATCTCTTCTCCCAGAAGGATCTTAACTTGAGGCAGCAAAGGTGGATGGAGTTTCTTGCCTCATATGATTTTGAAATTTCTTATACTCCCGGAAAAGGCAACGTAGTAGCAGACGCGTTGAGCCGAAAGAAACTGACCCTAAGCCCTCTCTTTGTGGAAAGGCGAAACTTGGAGTATATAGCCAGTTTTAACTTTAGGCCCTCCTCGGATTTTGTGCCGGGTTTGTTAGCATCTCTCGAAGTACGCCCCACTCTCTTAGACTCAATAGGGGCAGTACAACGTGAAGACCCTCAGCTTGTTGATGTGATTGGTAAACTTATTAGGGGTGAGACTTCTAGTCACCTCAGTAGATACACCATTGACGACAAGGGTTGGCTGAGACGAGATGGAAGATTATGCGTCCCACAATCAAGGGAGTTAACAAAGAAGGTTCTCGAGGAAGCGCATCATTCCAAGATGACTATACACCCTGGCAGTGATAATATGTACAAGGATATAAAAAGGACTTTCTTTTGGAACGACATAAAGCAAGACGTGGCAGATTTTGTTTCTAAGTGCATGACCTGCCAACGGGTCAAGGCGGAACAAAAGAAGCCTGGAGGACTACTTCACCCTCTAGAGGTCCCACAGTGGAAGTGGGATAGCATTTCAATGGACTTCATTGATGGACTTCCTAAATCGAGAAGAGGCAACACTAGCATTTAGGTAATAGTGGATAGGCTTACTAAAAGCGCCCACTTTATACCTATCAAAAGTAGAAGGACTGCCGCATCTCTAGCATCTCTTTATCTCAAGGAAATAGTTCGAATCCATGGGATACCCTCTAGCATTGTTAGTGACCGAGACCCTATTTTCACAAGTGAGTTCTGGCAGAGTCTGCAAGAAGCTGTAGGCACATAGCTATGTTTGAGCACGGCCTATCACCCCCAAACAGATGGCCAGACGGAAAGAGTGAATAGAGTTTTAGAGGATCTTTTAAGACTTTGCGTTCTTGACTTTGGAGGGACGTGGGAGGATCACCTTCCTTTAGTGGAATTTGCCTACAACAACAGCTACCAAGCTACCATCAGCATGGAACCCTTCGAAGCCTTGTATGGAAGACCGTGCAAATCACCAACTTGTTGGTGGGAGTCTACAGATAAGCTTATACTTGGGCCAGACATGATTCGAGAAACTTCAGAGAAAGTAGACTTGATACGTAGGATAATGAAGACAGCCCAAGACAGACAGAAATCCTACGCCGACAAAAGAAGGACCGACCTTGAATTTGAGATTGGGGACAGGGTTTTCCTTAAGGTATCCCCTTTAAGGAACGTCGTTCGCTTTGGATCCGCAGGAAAGCTAGCACCAAGATTTGTAGGACCGTTCCCTATCATCGAGAAGATTGGGAAAATGACTTATAGAGTAGATTTGCCTGAAAGATTGGCTGGAATTCACAACGTCTTTCACGTTTCTCATCTCCGGAAATGTCTACATGAATCAGCGGAAGTGGTGGAGCCAAGCATTCTAGAAGAAGCCGAAGTGGAACGCGAAGCAACTGTGAGGAGAGTTCCGACCCGCATCATAGGAGCTGAAGTGAAAAAGCTATGCAACCGCGAAGTCAAACTCGTTAAAGTTCAGTGGAGCGACGCCGAGGAAGACGTGACTTGGGAGACTGAGGACAGAATAAGCGCTGTCTACCCTCTTCTTTTTGAGGGTACATCTTTGACCTCTCTTTTTCTTAAGTTGTGCTTGTATCTATCTTTTTAGGTATATCTCCTCGATATTATCCTTTATCCTTAGGTAGAAACCCCTTTGGATGTAAACATGTATTTGAAACATGTTATGGTTGATTGCTGCAAGTGGTTGCTCGTGGATGCATATACACACACAACCTAGGTCTTAGATCGGCTCAATCACTTCATACTGCATATGCATATATGTATTCTTATTTGTATATGGTTGTAAACTTGATATGTTGTCATATGGTCGTTGCATTTGTATGAATAGTTGTGCACTCATGTAGAATAATGAGTAGGAATAATTTGCATACATAATGAATTCATGACACTTACATGGTTCGCATTAAGGAGGTCAACTGAATCAGTAGACCGCCTGATATCTGCATTAGATAAGGACATGTACACACACTATGCATATGATCATGAAGCATTAGAAGTCTTTTAAGGAGTGTGGATGTCTGTGTTTGTTGGTTGAGTAGATGGACTGTTGGATGGTAGGATATACATTCTTCCTAACTTGAAGATTTCGGGGACGAAATCCTTTTAAGTAGGGGAGAATGTAACACCCCGTGAATTCTACAACGTTAAGCTTCACGAATTAAAGTATAATTAATTATAAATGATGAAATCAAGGGAAATGGGTTATGCCATTGCGTTCGTCTCGAAATTCTGCTTGAGATAGAGTTCAAGTTTGCATAAAACGGATATCGTATGAAGAAGATATGGACGAACGAAGTTGGGCGAAAAACCAGAAAACGGGTTAGAATGCACTGGCACATTGGGAAGTGCGCCAGAACAGAAATGAACTGGCGCACTTGGGAAGTGCGCCAGTACATTTTTGACTTGGCGCACCTGCCAAGTGCACCCAGGTCAGAATGACCTGCTGGTCAGGTCCTGGCTGGCCTGATCAGGGTCTGGTCGAATTCTGATGCTTGGCTAAGTCACTAGGGCTTACGTGTCACCTTTTGAGTGGCTCTTTGAACTTTGTATGGTCTAGATTCCTCCTATCTTCATCCGACGGCTCTAATTAGATTGAAATCCTATAAATACAACTCAAACCTAACCCTAAACTCACACAAATAATAGAATACAATAGCCGTCATGCTGCTGGAAAGGAACTAGGAATGGCCGTCAATTAGAAACCCTAAAGACAAGCCAACAAGCCTAAGAGACGAATCAAATCAAAGCTTAATCAAATCATTCAACTTTGCTACCCAAAGGAGAGCATCTCCAAATCAGAATAACAGAAATCAGAAAACTTGAATTCATCACACGTTGTAAGTATAGTAACCTTTCAGAATATGAATAAAACTGCGATGTGATTCGATGTATATGAAAATAGAATTGTGTTATTATTCTATGTATTGTGATGGTTCTATCATGACTTATGTATTGATGTTTGTGGCATAATATTGATTGATGCAAGCCTATTGAACAATTGTACTTGCAAGTTTGTGGCGAAAATTAGAATTTGGTCATTTTATGTATATGACGATGGCATGGACTATGTCTAAGTTGGAATTTATGTAAACATGTTATAGACCTTTTTGATCCAAAACCTATGATATTGTTCTTATGTGTATTTGCAAGTATAATTAGATCTATGTTTCATTAACTATGCAAGTTCATTTGCAAGTATAATTGGAACTATGTTTCATCAAGTATAATTAGATCTATGTTTCATAAACTATGCAAGTTCATTTGCAAGTATAATTGGACCTATGTTTCATCAAGTATAATTGGATCTATTTTTCATAAACTATGCAAGATTTTGTCTATTTGCAAGTATAATTGGATCTATGTTTCATAAACTATGCAAGATTATGTTTGTTTGCAAGTATAATTGGATCTATGTTTCATAAACTATGTAAGTTAATGTCTATTTGCAAAATATAATTGATTCTATGTCAAACATCGTTTGGGTTTCATAGACTATGCAAGTTCATGTTGAAATAGGCTATATGATTAGATGTAAAAATTGTACATTTTGATGAATATATATAACATGCTAGTTTTGTGGTCGATATTATGCCAAGTTAACATGTTTAAACACAAGTTTGTATTTGCCTAAATTATGCCAGTTCATATGTCACCTACTTAGTCATATTTTGATTTGAATGCAAGTTCACATGACCCATGTTGTATGTTAGTTGAATCGCCAAACTACAAGTTCATACCTATGATGTTCATATTGATTATGCCAAAAATGCAAAGTTTACACCTATGTCACGTTTACGTTTATGAATTCCCTTATGCCTATTTGTGTGCGCTAAATTAGGCTAAGTTTTTTAGCCTAATATTATATGTTAAAAACTATGTGAACGAAGATTAGGCTAAGATTGTTAGCCTAATGTTTAAACGAGGTAATGTTGGGAATATTTGAAAACTTGACATAAAAATATATTGAATTGGCATGTTTGTCACATGCCAAAATTGGTGGCATTTAAATGGAATAAATTCTTATACCAAAAATATTAAACTAGGAATGTGGGCCATAATATTTAATTGTTGACAAATTTACATATATTCAGTAATAAAGAAAAATATGTAAATTTAGAAAACACGATATGCTTAACCCGAGGTTGGATTGAGTTGTGATGTAAACCTGCCCGGACCCGCCCGGCTGTCCAGTAGTCACAACAATACCTATCCAATGTGGGTGGTTAAGCATTGAGCCCAATAATGACCCGAGGTTAGACGGAGCTACAGTGTAAACCTGCCCGGAACCGACCGGCATATCCAGTAACCGTAGCAATACCTGTCTAATGTGAGTGGTCTGATGCTCCTAAGAGGCTAAGGACTGATGGTAGGGTTAAGTCAACTATAACACTTAACCAAATTCAACATGTTAACAAGAATTGATGGGTGGGGTTAGGTAAATACAGACACTTAACCACTTAACATGTTTGACAAGAAAATACTGGTAACGAGAGACCCGTTTCAGCAGTAACCCAAAGTTAGGTATCAACGGTACCCTGAAACTAGGCAGGGTGGGGCACGATTACTGGGCTGATTGTAAGCGGTCAAACGATGGCGGTGGGTGCACAGTGCATGTCTAGTGGGGTGCGGGCGTGCACACACTCCGAAGCAAACAACCAGGGCACTGGGGACACCAGTAGTATAACCGATGCCTTCTAGTTTTGTGTCGGGGCCGCCACCATGGGTCTTGATACACCCCATGGTGGGACCAGCATAAGTATCTATAATTCTTGGGGGCCGTATGACACATGTTAATGCGAGTAGGAGCCGATCTTTAATAAGAATGGGGATCACTTCACCCTCACCATGGGGTGCCAGTTAGAATAAACTCGAGTAGGTGCAGAGATATAGTATGGGTGTGATAGTACATTCGACACTTCCTTAGCCTGTGACACTTTCCTATTTTTAGTTTATATCCATCATATCCTTTTCTTATTCACATATTGAAGAGTTACTAGATTTACTCAGGCTTTATGTCTGACTCTATTTTCTTTTTGTCTTCTTTTCTTTCGTCCCCCCCAGGTCCACAGGGAGGAAACAGCTCAACTCAGTCAGGCTCTTTATAAGCACCAAGAACGTAGATGTATGATTTGGATCTTTCTTGCTCGGATAATGGCTTTGGATATCAATTTGGGAATTTTTGTCACTTTATTTATTTTTTCATGCTTCTTTAATAGTCAAGGCAGTTATGAGGTTGTAATGTTGAAAGTATTTTGAGACAATTATGGAAATCTTTGTTTGATACACGTATTGATGAAATAAAAGTTTGTTTGGTTTCCGCTATTTAAAATATGTGTATTTATATCTGTCTTGAGTTCATCTTTGGCATTTACTTATAAACCTCCACCAAAGTAAAGGCATTCCCTTTGTGAGTGACCTTAATGGAGGTGGGGTGTTTCAACATTACTTAATTACACCGCACATCTACTAGTCTCTATTTACCAAAGGTTGATCCCTTCCCACTAACTGTACCCACATGACCAACTTGGTAGTTACTTGTACCTAGCTACTATCGTAGGTGCAGGCTTGCTCTTACCACTGCTAAGGTACCCTTACCCTACCCATTCGATTGGCTCCCTAAACCCCGTAGGCACCTGTGCTGGCCCCACAGTCGGGTGTGTCACTCCCCAAAGTGGCAATCCCGATACCAACACAAAATGCATGGCCATACCTACACGATGCAACAATGTCTTACTTACCAGCCCGGACCCATGCACGCACATGAACCCATTGGACTTGCATTGCCACTGCTATTCACGTTTTGAGCTCTTACATTCAAGTCCAGTAAGTGTGCCCCAACCCCGGCCTAGTACCGGACCCAATTAGATACTCAAACGGGTTACTGGTTGAAACGGGTCCCCATCTGACACAAGCCTCCCACCTATGCTTGGTCCCCACTAGTTTTTTCTCCCACTTAACCATTTTAATTTAAATGTCCATGTCTTACACATGCTACGGTTATGTCCATACTTACATGTCATAATTTACATGTCTTATCTTATTCCGGTTTAGTCCATATTTACATGTCATAATTTACATGTCACCCTGCTTAACCCTCTGACCATACCCATGTCTTATTATGGTTAGTATTCCTTAATTCATTCCTTTGACAAACGGTGCATGACCTCCCACATTAGACAGAATAGTTTGTGGCCGCTGGATTTGCCGGGCGGTTCCGGGCAGTCTTACACCACAAACCGGGTCTATCCTTGTGTCATTAATTGTTACGCCTACAATTCATTCCTTTCCCCTCTCACATTAGACGTCCAATTGTGGCAGCTGGATTTTCTAGGCGGTTCCGGGCAGTTTTACGCCACAATTGCGCCTAACCTCGTGTCAAAGGTTTATCAGTAATCGTATTTTATCCATACCCATTTTTCATGTCATGTATATCCAATTAAACATGTAATCTTGTTTATAATATTGCCTGTTCCAAATTGTCACTAATTACATATTAATTAGCCTCAATTACAAATTTACAATTACGGGCAATTTCATCAATTCCATGTAATTCATACCCAAATATGCCAATTTCACATATTATCCAATTATCCAAAATATCCAATAATATCCAATTTTCCATATTTCACACATTCCCATTGTTCCCACGTATTCGCATTCGCGTGTATTTTTAACATATGCTCGAAGGTAGCATAGATCCAAATATAAAAGGAATAGGGATAAGAAGAGAGAATCAAATCACAGAAAATTGGAATTAACACAACATTTTGTAATAAAAGGGCATGTAAACTGGCATCGAGGCATAATGACAGATTCAACATGAATAAACTGATAAATGGTATGAACTTTACATAGAAACATAGGCATATGATGACTTGAATCAAAAAGGTGATGACTTGGATGAGATTTAAATTACATACATACATATGAATCCTCTTTACAACTTCATCATGTTACTTTTAATCCCATTATATTGTGAAAATCACCGTACTCACCTTTCGTGGTTAAAGAATAGAATTATGCACTGAAATTGGTGTAGAAGCGTTGCGGTGTTGTTGATTTATCTTCTTGAATTGTTGTAGAAGCTCTAATCTTTAATTTGAGTTGAAGTTGAACACTTGAGATTTGATTTAGAGGCGGCGGATAGGGTTTAAGAGAGAATTTGACAGCATAATGGTGTCATAGATAATATTTATGAATTAGTGTTACGTCTTAGGGTGTATATATAGGTGTAGGAAATTATATAGGCCTTAGGATTAACCCTAGAACTGATCTGGACCACTTAGATGCCATACCAGCCCTTAGGGCGAATCGGGCCACGGGTTGGCAGCCAAACACCCTGGATTGACCTCTAGTCGACCCAGTGGGGCTTGGGTCGACTCCAAAAATGGTGCGGTTCGGCTATTCTCTCTCCCGATTCGTTGTTTTGAACTTTTTTTTTGAATATTTATTTATTTAATTTTTATATATATATATATATATATATTTCTCTTATATGCATACAACCTTCATGGCTTAATAACTTCTTCATAATTAACCATTTTCACACTAAACCACTTTTTGAATTGCGTTCACACTAAGCCACTTTTTAGCCATTCCCCTAAACCAAAAATATGGTGTTGGCGGGGATCGAACTCTGTACCTCTTGTATGCAAGTCACATGTTCTAACCCAATGAGCTAATAAGTCTTTTGCTTACAAACCTTAGAACAATGCTAAATATCATTCTTTTCTCATTCCTCTTTTTCAAATAAATTATTCTTTAATTTATTATTTTAATATTCTCAGAAAATACGTGGTGTTACATTCTCCCCTACTTAAAGGATTTCGTCCTTGAAATCTCTAAGTCAAGAAGAACGTATCCTACCATCCAATCATCCATCTACTCAACCATCAACCACTAGCAACCATGGTCCTTAAAAGATTTCTAATGCTTTTCATGTACATATGCATAATGTGTGTATATGTTCGTATACTAAAGCATAATCAGGTGGTCCACTAATTTAGTCGACCTCCTTAATGCAAATAATGATAGTGCCATGTATCCATCATGTATGCAAAGAACCCTATACATATCATTACTACATGTGTGCATAACCATTCATTTAAATGCAACATCCATATGATACACACATTCAACATACATTCATTTTACTAAATACATCCATTTATATGCAATATGCAATATGAAAGTGACTGAGCCGATCTAGTGCCTAAAGTGTGTGTATATGCATCCACGAGCAACCACTAGCAAACACTTGCATCCACATGCATCCACCATACATAACATGTCTCAAACACATGTTTCAACCATAGGACTACCCTATCTAGAGGTCAAAGATACTAGTGAGAGGACATACTAAAGATAGAACAAGTACAAGCTAAGTGATAAAGGAGAAATTAAAAGACATACCCTCGAAAAGAAAAGGGTACAATGAACACATCTTCTCTTCCGTCTCCCAAGTAGCGTCGCTCTCATCATCTCCCCATTGCACTTTGACTAGCTTGACCTCTCGATCCCTCAACTTCTTAATCTCCAACCCAAGAATGCATGTAGGAGCTCGTCGAATCGTCGCATCATGCTCTATTTCCACCTCTCTAAGCAAGTTCAAGGGTTGTTCTATCAATCCTTGGTGAAAATTGCCCAAGATGGATTAATAGAATGGTGCCTTCGGTTTGTCTAGTTCCAGGACAACATATATAGACGAATGTTTGGTGACAAGATATTCAAAGTAAATGGTGGTAAGATGTTCTGAAAATAATCATGATCTCAAGCCTCATCAATCAGGAATGACAGAAATCGGGCAGACAGCATGACCAAGTGGGTCATTCCCATTAGGGGATTATCACCTGATCTAGAGAAATTTCATTTGCTTCTTATCCTATTCGTTGCTGTTTACTTTCGGTAGCAGTTGCTGATCACAACCGTTGGTGATAATATGCTCGATACACTCAAGCTAAATGGGTGGTCAACCATGTGTGGCCGGGTTGCAAGATATTCTTGTTGAACCCCAGTGTATCCTCTCTAGAGTACACTGATCAGAAGGTGGTTCCATACCTTGTCATAGTCGGAATTCAATCGCCAATAAGCGCCCTGTGGTTTTTGATTTAATATTATATATGGAGCGTGAGATGCAAGCATTCCGCTAGATTTCTATTTATTTGATGTAGACACTATTATAATATCACCAGATTTTGATATCAAAAATGTTTTGGTTATCGGAAGGTAAAAACCATCTGTGTTTACGTGTGGACCTATCTTACGATTACCTTTTCTTTCGAAAGGATTTTTGAAAGTTAAACCAGTGGTTGGAGTTTACTCACACCAGTCCCATAACTGACCCATAGTATATTTTGTTTGTTTTCCCTAAACTCTTGGGTGCCCAAATTTGTATGGGCAGTAAAGTAGTCGGGATTTTACAAATTCATTTGGAGGATTTTGAAGCAGGAGGATTTTAAAGCAGGAGGCTTCACCAGTTAGCTATAGACTATCATATTTTTCCGCTGTATACTATGTTTATATCTAGAAACAGGCGTTTATAACTATTCCAGGAATAACTGTTGTGCTCTGATGATGGTATGTATATACAGTTACTGATTTGTATTTCATAAGTTATGTTATATAATATATTTTATTCGTTCCATTGTGAGATTTGTGTTCTTCGTTTTCTTCTATTCTAACTATTCTTTCTTTCTATTTCTCACCCTCTAACTTCTTTCTACTAATGATTCATATTTCTATGCAATTTGAGTTGGATGTGTGGTGTTATGAGTTGACTCAAAAGGGTATGGAAATTCGGGACGTTACACAGTTACTCAAAAGTGGAGTTATAATTGTTGACTACATAGAAACAAAGAAAAACTTGGCTGATCCACTTACTAAAGGTCTTCCAAAGGAAATGGTTTCTATAAAATCAAAAGAAATAGGACTAGGCTATGTGAATGAAGATTGGTCATCCTTAACAGAAACCCAACTTGCGTCTTGATAAGGATGGACAAAATTCAATGGATACCAACAAGTTAAGAGTATGATTACGGAACACTAAATCAACAATCCCATAATATTTAGTGTTGGATTCTGGAAAAACAAAGGACGGATAAATGTCCTTAATAAGTCTAGAAACCTTAAAAGGTATATCGCAGAAACACGTTAAGGGACTTACTTATATGAGCATGGAAATCAGGTCGTTTCCTAGGAAAGTAAGATCGCTTCCTAAAGTAGACTCAAGAACCAGGATTAAAGCACATGGCCATTAACATGCTGAGCAATACAGAACACCATAACTAAGGAAATCAACATGTGTGATTTCTCCGGTTTTATCATTAAGAGATACTTGGTTCAAGATTTGTTCACCATAGAATCTCGATAGAACTTTGAATAATTTACGCTAAGTAAAGATTCAAATCCAGAAGATACCTATTATTTATGTGTTGTTTCCACGATGATGCAAAACTTGATCTTAGAACTATATAGGCTTGATCTCACTTGGACATGTAGGAAATCATACTAGTGATTTAGCCATACATTTTATTTGAAGCGACCCGAAACTTCCCCGGTCTCCGAAGAGATGAGAAAGAACGAATTACTGTGAGGACAAGACAAATCAGAACGCAGACAAAAGAACATTTCATTGTTATTACAACAATTCCATCAGATACAAGAATATACTGAGTATAAATGAATATTAAAGAGAAATATCAGAGATTTAAATTACATTTAAATACATAGCAGCGGAAAATAATAATACGATACACAACTGAAGGAGATATACGGATACAAAGCTTTCCGGATATCGTTCCAACTGTAAACCAGGATCCTGTGAATATAAATCTGCAAAACCAAAACTACTAGCTGCCCGTGTTGAAAATAGGCGCACCCAGAGTTTAGGTTAAAACAATAAACTCTAGGTCAGTCATGTGACTGGTGTGAGAACTAAAACAGTTATTAATCTTTATTTTTAAAGTTAGGTAAATCAAGGGACCACGCCGTATAACACGGAACGGGTTTCCTCCCAAGAACACCAGTGCATAAAACAACAACGCAATGCTAAATAAAGAAAAATGAAGCTATTATAAGACCCAGGTCCCATCACACAATGCAACGCAAGCCGGAGGATAGGGTTTTTACCTTATAATAGCCAAGAATGCTTGATACGTTTAGAACAAATCATTTGATACTTTTATAAGTGCATACTGTATAAAATATCTTCAAATCATAAGTATCAATCATAGACGGCATAAGTGCCCCATCCCACTATGTCGCCATACTAGGCTCTACAAATAAAACCGAAATACACGTATCGGAAATTGGATTTCCATCATGGTGGCTCCTGATTCGAAAGATCGATCGCGTAATGCAATTCCCCATGGCTTACGTCCCAATAAGAGAAAACACCGTCTGCACATCCGCACATTTGGGACCAGAGTACCACCGCGGCTTACGTCCCAGCAAGAGAAAACACCGCCTACTCTATATATCCCTGAGCACTAGGCTCATCTCGGTCGACCGAATCCACGACACCACTAAGGTGCCCATCCACTAAAAAGCATACTGATCAAACCACCAGTTTACCACCATACCGGGGTGTGAGGCTCGCGAACCAACGCTATACACAAAGCCATGCTATATTAAAGCTGCACTTTGATAATCATCCACCAAACTTTGCTTTTCAACAAAAGTCTGGATCACTGCATCTCAGCATGCCACACTATCAATCCATATCGTACCACTGATTTCTGCCAATATATAACCTCTGAGCTCGTATGTCTCAGAGAAGGGCGTTAAGCAAGAGAATAAATTCCCCACCACCAAACAGATATATATGTAGCAGAGATCAATGAATACGATATAAAGGAATACAATGTCAGACACACCATCCATTTACAAGTCCGTTCTAGGTCTGAACGAAACCGGAGGCACTTTCCTCGCATATCCATCCATCTCCAAGTACGTCTGGACGACCACCAACTATTTCCATTCTCTTGGGTGTACAGCCCAATCAGGATCGTCAGTAATTATTCTAACGATGTGAAGACTTCCGGTCTTCAACCACCGTCTTCATCTTCGACATATCGTCGAATCGGTTATTCAGAATTGGTATAAACCCGGCCTTTCCGAACAACCCACGTATATTAAAAATAAATGTTACACAAACACAACATACGCCTCATTCCAATTCATTAGTTACTAACCGTAAATCAGTAAGAGAGCAATTCCCCAAATATTAACCCCGAAGGCCGAAACCAACATCAGATCAATATCCAGGAAACCATTCTTCTTAACTAACCTTCAGTTAGTTTCTAAATTTCAATTCTTAGGGAAAGGTTCCCATTAATTTTATCCAAGATAAATTCTTTAAAATTTATCCTTTAGTCTTCCTTTGGATGTCATTTCAAACCAAATTATGGTTTTCCAAACTAGTCGGGATTAGCGAACCATACCGAAGTAATTATTTAATTTATTTCCCAATCCCAACCTATTCATCCCATGAAGCAAAACTGGTAATACTCCATATTTAACACCACAGCGTTAACGGTAAAATTAATTACCATTTCACGTTTAAATCTGATTAAAGATTTAACTATCGCTTTGGAGCAAAACTGGTGATACTCCATTCTCGCTCATTTTCTAAAGTTGATAATTTAAATTATCAATCCACATTCCAATTTAATTGAAGATTCATTAAAACACTTTTTACTGGGTTAAAGAACTAGTGTCATTTAAAACACAGTTCACGATAAACCCAAATCACATTCTATTTATTATCGGGTTAAAGAACTAGTGTTATTTAAAACACAGTTCACGATAAACTCATGAATCAATTCTATTTAAACCCATTTCAGTTCAAAACTAGTTCATTTCGATAAAAATCTATTTTTATCTTTTCAAATATGGAGTTTTTCATCCTAATTTTTCCCAAATCATTTCTTATGATTTTACACTAATTATTACTATTTTTAATAATTTTATCAAGGCCCGTACAGTCGATTTCCATCAACGGCCATCGAACTGCACTTACACCGACCTTTTCCAAATTTGATTTGGACGTATCTCCAAATCCAACCGTTAGATTTCAAATTTCTAATATTCGTTAGAAAGCTCTTTTGGATACGAACCCAACGGTTCCGGTTTTAGGAGAATCCGACGGTCGGATCTCCCGTATTGTCCGTTTGAAATAAATGGACGAAATTCACGAACTGTTGCGGCGCGGCGCGTTCTAATCAGGCCATTATATATATATAAATAATATATATATTATATATATTTCGTCGATTTCCTTTTTAAAATGAATTTTATAAATCATTTCAAATTTGTTTCAAAACCAATTTCAACCTTTATTTCAAATTCAAATCAAAATTGAATTTTCCCTTATAAATTTTTTCTACATTCACTTCTATTTGATTTCAATTCAAATCGATTTCAATTCAAATCGATTTCAATTCTATTTCCATTCGTTTTCAATTGAATTCAATTCAATTCAAATTCGTTTTCTATTCAATTCAATTCGAATTCATTTCCTATTCAATTCAATTCGAATTCGAATTCGTTTTCTATTCAATTCAAATTCGTTTTATATTCGTTTCAATTCAAATCCATTTTCTATTCGAATCAAATTCAATTCTATTTGAATCCATTTTCTATTCAATTCAATCCAAATCAAATTTCATTTCAAAATATTCGATTTCGAAATCACTTTTCAATATTCATTTTAAAATGAATAAAATCGATATAAATATCGTTCACGTCAAAATGGCGTCAATCTAATCAACACGGCTTCATATATTTCTATTTTCAAATATTCTATTTCAAATATTTCTATTTCAAAATATTTCTATTTCAAATATTTCTATTATCAAAATGTTTCGCTCAACACATGACTAATCTCAACGGATGAGTACTGTCAACACATGAACCTTTATTTTATATTGATAAAGATGTAAATTTTATTATTAAAATATTTCGTTCAGCACATGACTAATCTCAATGGATGAGTACTGTCAACACATGAACCTTTATTTTATATTGATAAAGATGTAAATTTTATTATTAAAATATTTCGTTCAACACATGACTAATCTCAACAAATGAGTACTGTCAACACATGAACCTTTATTTTATATTGATAAAGATGTAAATTTTATTATTAAAATATTTCGTTTAACACATGACTAATCTCAACGGATGAGTACGGTCAACACATGAACCTTTATTTTATAATATTCTTTATTTTTCCGATTGAAATGAGGCCCAATCAATTACCATATAAAGTTAATTATATGGATTCCATACAACAAATGTATATAATAGCAACGATAAATAATCAACCATCATCCAAAGTGCACTACACTGTATAGGCATTAAATATAGATATCTAACGCTTATAACAGCCTGTCGATCCATCGACCGACATATTTAATCAATCAGGATGAGTGAACTTCAAATTTCATCCCAACACCCGTGTGGGGTTTCAAACAATCAAACACAGATTTTATTTGTGCAGTTAGGCGATGTGTAAAATTTATCATCCCAATCAATGTCAGTCAAATCGGTGTACATAAACAAACCATTCGGTTTGTAAATGAATATTTATTTATTCACATTCACTATATTCATATTCACGTTAAAAATTATATTTTTAACGATAAAACATTTTATTTTAACATATGAATTTCTATTCGGTTCATTCTTTAAATAAAATGATATTTTTATTTTCTAACTTATTTTAGAAAATTTCGGCGGCATAACGGCACGATACTAGAAACGGGACGAGGCCTAGCCTTATCCCCGGTCTAGTGAAGGCCCACGCCATTCACACATCAATCAAATCCATTCCATTTCACCAAATAATCTAACCAACTATACAACCAAACAAACAAGTCCATGGTCTGTGGACGATTGTGTCGGGTGCTACTAAACACCGTCTGCATCCTAGTATATATATTAACTAGAAAAAGAAATTGAAAGGTGAGAAATTCTCACCCTTTCGCTAAACTGAATGACGCAATTCTTCATGGGTAGGAAATCTTCACCGTGCTTTTCTTTTGTCTATTTCGTTGCCCGTATTCACTACATATATAAAAATCGCATTTTTACTTCGCTATTCAATATATAAAAATCGAATTTTTACTTCGCTATTCAATATGTAAAAATCGAATTTTTACTATGCTATTCAATATATAAAAATCGAATTTTTATTATTCTATTCAATATATAAAAATCGAATTTTTATTATTCTATTCAATATATAAAAATCGAATTTTTTCTATGCTATTCAATATATAAAATCGAATTTTTACTATGCTATTCAATATATAAAAATCGAATTTTTTCTATGTTATTCAATATATAAAAATCGAATTTTTACTATGCAATTCAATGTATAAAAATCGAATTTTTACTATGCTATTCAATATATAAAAATCGAATTTTTACTATGCTATTCAATATATAAAAATCGAATTTTTACTATGCTATTCAATATATAAAAATCAAATTTTTATTTCGTATTGCCTACATAAAAATCATATTTTTATTAATCCGCTCATACAATAGAACCGATGTTTTTTTCCTTGCCATTCGAGCGATAAAAATCATATCTTTATCTTGCCATTCAAACAGAAAAAAAAATCTAATTTTTATCAATTGTCTTTCTTCATAAAAATATAATTTTTTACATTCATAAAAATGTATTATTTATATTGCTAAAAATATAATAAAACTGAAATTGAAATTAAACAATAAAACTCACCAAGTTATTCAGAGATGGGGGGGATGTCGAGCGCTGGGCGTCGTTGGTGGACCTGGGGCGGCGGCGTCGGATTTGAGGTGGGTTTTGAGGCGGGCGTTGAAATAAGGGGGGGGGAGGGTGCGCGATACTGGAAAAGGGAGAGAAGCGGAGGAAGGGGGTCCTGGGAGAGGTGGAGGCGCGACTGGGGTGAGCGGCGGCGAGGTCCGGCGGCGGGGGAAGGCTCCGATGGGCGGCGCGGGTTCAAACGATGTCGAGGGTTTTTTATTTTTTTATTTTCTATGAAGTGAATCTGAACGGGGGGGGGGGGGGGGGGGGGCTGATAAAAGGAGAAAGGGGTTTTTTTAATTTAATTTCCCACTAAAAAGCAACTTTTATTTTCGACCTCAAAACGGGGCCCACCGCCTGTCGTCTATAGCGTTTTACCCCCATTCCGAACACAATGGGATATGTGTCGCAAGCTGATTCGATCGTTTCGATCAGTTTTCGTTAAAGTCAACATATAACTCTATATATTGAATTTGAACGCGCATTTCAATTTACTGGGGTCACATACTAACCCTAAAAATTCCCGAAAAATATTTTCTAGCTTCGTATTGACGATACGGTCTTAACAAAACAAGTTTCGTCGAATTCTGAGACCGTTTGAAAAATGACCATTTTCCAGTTGATTAAAATCAACTAAAACTGGTCAAACGCGTTTACCTTTGCCACGCTCACATATTGATTCGAAAAATTACAAAATTTGAAACCTAGTAATAATTTGACGTCACGGACCCAACAAAAGTGGTTTCGTCGAAATCCGAGGTCGTTTGCAAAATGTCCATTTTTAAGGGCCTGAATTCCACAACGACTATTCAGAATTTTTAACTGGACATATCTTTTGATTCCCGCTATGAAATTTCAATTTTTCGGATTCGTTGGAAAGATAGTCACAATTAGATCCCATTATTTTTGGTTTCACTAAAATCCGATTTATTTTGCACCCAGTACATTCAATTGAAGTTTGAAATCGAATTATCGAACTACCGCGCCATTTTCAATTCCTTTTATAATTATAAATAAAATATTTATATTCTAATGACGACGTATATAATATATACGTTCTAATTCCATTCAAAATAAATTTCTCGTCGATATTATTTAAAATACTTCATTTTAAATGTTCAAAATTCGGTAAAATAGCCAAAATAAAAATTTTTAAACTGGCCCAGATTTTCGGGTTGTTACAATCTCCCCCACTTAAAACTTTTCGTCCCCGAAAAGGAACAAAGTCGAAAGTGGTTTGATCAATTCAACTCAACTTCCATTCTTTTGATTACGTCTTAAGTTCTTCAACTTTTCAGTTTCTAAGAACTTTTCAAAAATTTGGCTAACACCCTAAATTTCCGAAAAATTTCGCCATAACCTACCCTGCACCGGGAGCCACGGGAAAATCCCGAAATTGCCATAAAGGCCTTCTGATCTCAAAAAGAAAAAGAAAAAGCCAAGCGGCTAGCCAATCGGCTCATAAAATCATCATCACCCAAACAAAACAGTAAATTATAGTAAACATGTACCTATTTGTCGGGCAAACAAATTTTATTCTCTGCTCTAGCCTCCTTGCTATGACCTGTTCAATGTAAGTACAAGTATATGCATGCAATTTCAATCAAATTCCAAAACATTCTAATATGCGGTACTAAATTCGACTTAGTTCAACATTCTTCTTACACTAGCTATATTATACAATATCGATACATTTTTAAAACAAAAGCATATTTAAGTTCATACAAGTATCATACACATCCGTACATAGATCCAAAATGCTAGTTCATTACATTAAAACCCAACTTTCTAGGAAGTCGTGCCTCCTCCTTGCATAATTTCCAAAGTAGATATCTCCTTTCCTTTGGATTTCTTATCACCCTTCTTTAACGGGCAATTTCGGGCTAGATGCCCTATATCTTTGCATCGGAAGCACTTCTTATCTTTTCCTAATTTTCTGGATTTTTTCTTATCATTTGGACACTTATCCACAAAATGTCCCGTTTCTTTGCACTTAAAACAAACTATGTCCATTCTTGTATCTTTCTCCTTGATTTTCTTTCTCTCAGGGCACCGAACCGCATAATGTCCTTCTTCTCTGCATATACGACAATAAACACCTACGTATGTTCCTAAGTTCAACTTCATTTCTTTTTCTGTTTTCTGGTGGGCCCTCCTTGTTTGTTTCGGAGTCATACTGAAGTCAGCATTAGATAAGCCATAGAGAACCATCTCCTACGTTATATTTGAGGATTTTATCAAGAGAGTTTGCATTACTTTTCATTAACAAATATCTTGATTTATGCTTTATATATCATTCCAGTATTTCTATTAGTTGAATTAATAATCATCACAGCTAGCAATCAATGTGTTGGTTAACTTTCAAACGTATAATTTTTTTTATATATATACTAAAAATCATGTTTTTGGTGCCAAATCACAACAATAAACCTATCTAGTTTGGTTCTCACACCAGTCGGTTGGAAATATATAAATATCTCACTTTCGAAACTCGAACATAAACACTGATGATGAGATCTCAATCATCAGTATCATCTCCGGGCGACTAGAGTGTGATTCTATATCTATTCAATATATTAAAACTTCGAATACACGTTTGCAAGGCGTATATGCAAAATCTTTATATATTGGATTGTCCAAATTCAATATAAAACAAATATTCAAATACGTATAAAATGGTTTAAACTTTCTAAACAAAGTTTATTTAAATATTTATTAAAAAATAACACTCTTTTGACTCGTTCTAGGATACTGCTGATCCCATCTCTAACGAGTCATTCTTATTGGATATTACTAATCCAATCTCTGATGAATTCTTTCGTCTGGTTCTAAGGTGCCTTGTTCTCTGAGCTTTGTAAACCAAAGCTCTGATACCAAATGAAGCGACCCGAAACTTCCCCGGTCTCCGAAGAGATGAGAAAGAACGAATTACTGTGAGGACAAGACAAATCAGAACGCAGACAAAAGAACATTTCATTGTTATTACAACAATTCCATCAGATACAAGAATATACAGAGTATAAATGAATATTACACAGAAATATCAGAGATTTAAATTACATTTAAATACATAGCAGCAGAAGAAAAAAATACGATAAAAACTGAAGGAGATATACGGATACAAAGCTTTCCAGATATCGTTCCAACTGTAAACCAGGATCCTATGAATATAAATCTGCAAAACCAAAACTACTAGCTGCCCATGTCAAAAATAGGGGCACCCAAAGTTTAGGTTAAAACAACAAACTCCAGGTCAGTCATGTGACTGGTGTGAGAACTAAAACAGTTATTAATCTTTATTTTTAAAGTTAGGTAAATCAAGGGACCACGCCGTATAACACGGAACGGGTTTCCTCCCAAGAACACCAGTGCATAAAACAACAGCGCATTGCTAAATAAAGAAAAATGAAGCTATTATAAGACCCAGGTCCCATCACACAATGCAACGTAAGCCGGAGGATAGGGTTTTTACCTTATAACAGCCAAGAATGCTTGATACGTTTAGAACAAATCATTTGATACTTTTATAAGTGCATACTGTATAAAATATCTTCAAATCATAAGTATCAATCATAGACGGCATAAGTGCCCCATCCCACTATGTCGCCATACTAGGCTCTACAAATAAAACCGAAATACACGTATCGGAAATTGGATTTCCATCATGGTGGCTCCTGATTCGAAAGATCGATCACGTAATGCAATTCCCCACGGCTTACGTCCCAACAAGAGAAAACACCGTCTGCACATCCGCACATTTGGGACCAGAGTACCACCGCGGCTTACGTCCCAGCGAGAGTAAACACCGCCTACTCTATATATCCCTGAGCACTAGGCTCATCTCGGTCGACCGAATCCACGACACCACTAAGGTGCCCATCCACTAAAAAGCATACTGATCAAACCACCAGTTTACCACCATACCGGGGTGTGAGGCTCGCGAACCAATGCTATACACAAAGCCATGCTATATTAAAGTTGCGCTTTGATCATCATCCGCCAAACTTTGCTTTTCAACAAAAGTCTAGATCACTGCATCTCAGCATGCCACACTATCAATCTATATCGTACCACTGATTTCTGCCAATATATAACCTCTGAGCTCGTATGTCTCAGAGAAGGGCGTTAAGCAGAAGAATAAATTCCCCACCGCCAAAAAGATATATATTTAGCAGAGATCAACGAATACGATATAAAGGAATACAATGTCAGACACACCATCCATTTACAAGTCCGTTCTAGGTCTGAACGAAACCGGAGGCACTTTCCTCGCATATCCATCCATCTCCAAGTACGTCTGGACGACCACCAACTATTTCCATCCTCTTGGGTGTACAGCCCAATCAGGATCGTCAGTAATTATCCCAACGATGTGAAGACTTCCGGTCTTCAACCACCGTCTTCATCTTCGACATATCGTCGAATCGGTTATTCAGAATGGGTATAAACCCGGCCTTTCCGAACAACCCGCGTATATTAAAAATAAATGTTACACAAACACAACATACGCCTCATTCCAATTCATTAGTTACTAACCGTAAATCAGTAAGAGAGCAATTCCCTAAATATTAACCCCGAAGGCCGAAACCAACATCAGATCAATATCCAGGAAACCTTTCTTCTTATCTAACCTTCAGTTAGTTTCTAAATTTCAATTCTTAGGGAAAGGTTCTCATTAATTTTATCCAAGATAAATTCTTTAAAATTTATCCTTTAATCTTCCTTTGGATGTCATTTCAAACCAAATTATGGTTTTCCAAACTAGTCGGGATTAGCGAACCATACCGAAGTAATTATTTAATTTATTTCCCAATCCCAACCTATTCATCCCATGAAGAAAAACTGGTAATACTCCATATTTAACACCACAGCGTTATCGGTAAAATTAATTACCATTTCACGTTCAAATCTGATTAAAGATTTAACTATCGCTTTGGAGCAAAACTGGTGATACTCCATTCTCGCTCATTTTCTAAAGTTGATAATTTAAATTATCAATCCACATTTCAATTTAATTGAAGATTCATTAAAACTCTTTTTACTGGGTTAAAGAACTAGTGTGATTTAAAACACAGTTCACGATAAACCCAAATCACATTCTATTTATTATCGGGTTAAAGAACTAGTGTTATATAAAACACAGTTCACGATAAACTCATGAATCAATTCTATTTAAACCCATTTCAGTTCAAAACTAGTTCATTTCGATAAAAATCTATTTTTATCTTTTCAAATATGGAGTTTTTCATCCCAATTTTTCCCAAATCATTTCTTATGATTTTACACTAATTATTACTATTTTTAATAATTTTATCAAGGCACGTACAGTCGATTACCATCAACGGCCATCGAACTGCACTTACAGTGACCTTTTCCAAATTTGATTTGGACGTATCTCCAAATCCAACCGTTAGATTTCAAATTTCTAATATTCGTTAAAAATCTCTTTTCAATATGAACCCAACGGTTCCGGTTTTAGGAGAATCCGATGGTCGGATCTCCCGTAATGTCCGTTTGAAATAAATGGTCGAAATTCACGAACTGTTGCGGCGCGGCGCGTTCTAATCAGGCCATTATATATATAATATATATATTTCGTCGATTTCCTTTTTAAAATGAATTTTATAAATCATTTCAAATTTGTTTCAAAAACAATTTCAACCTTTATTTCAAATTCAAATCAAAATTGAATTTTCCCTTATAAATTCTTTCTACATTCACTTCTATTTGATTTCAATTCAAATCGATTTCAATTCTATTTCCATTCGTTTTCAATTGAATTCAATTCAATTCAAATTCGTTTTCTATTCAATTCAATTCGAATTCGTTTTCTATTCAATTCAATTCGAATTCGTTTTCTATTCAATTCAAATTCGTTTTATATTCGTTTCAATTCAAATCCGTTTTCTATTCGAATCAAATTCAATTCTATTTGAATCCATTTTCTATTCAATTCAATCCAAATCAAATTTCATTTCAAAATATTCGATTTCGAAATCACTTTTCAATATTCATTTTAAAATGAATAAAATCGATATAAATATCGTTCACGTCAAAATGGCGTCAATCTAATCAACACGGCTTCATATATTTCTATTTTCAAATATTCTATTTCAAATATTTCTATTTCAAAATATTTCTATTTCAAATATTTCTATTATCAAAATGTTTCGCTCAACACATGACTAATCTCAACGGATGAGTACTGTCAACACATGAACCTTTATTTTATATTGATAAAGACGTAAATTTTATTATTAAAATATTTCGTTCAACACATGACTAATCTCAACGGATGAGTACTGTCAACACATGAACCTTTATTTTATATTGATAAAGATGTAAATTTTATTATTAAAATATTTCGTTCAACACATGACTAAACTCAACGGATGAGTACTGTCAACACATGAACCTTTATTTTATATTGATAAAGATGTAAATTTTATTATTAAAATATTTCGTTCAACACATGACCAATCTCAACGGATGAGTACGGTCAACACATGAACCTTTATTTTATAATATTCTTTATTTTTCCAATTGGAATGAGGCCCAATCAATTACCATATAAAGTTAATTATATGGACTCCATACAACAAATGTATATAATAGCAACGATAAATAATCAACCATCATCCAAAGTGCACTACACTGTATAGGCATCAAATATAGATATCTAACGCTTATAACAGCCTGTCGATCCTTCGACCGACATATTTAATCAATCAGGATGAGTGAACTTCAAATTTCATCCCAACACCCGTGTGGGGTTTCAAACAATCGAACACAGATTTTATTTGTGCTGTTAGGCGATGTGTAAAATTTATCGTCCCAATCAATGTCAGTCAAATCGGTGTACATAAAAAATCGTCCGGTTTGTAAATGAATATTTATTTATTCACATTCACTATATTCATATTCACGTTAAAAATTATATTTTTAACGATAAAACATTTTATTTTAACATATGAATTTCTATTCAGTTCATTCTTTAAATAAAATGATATTTTTATTTTCTGACTTATTTTAGAAAATTTCGGCGGCATAACGGCACGATACTAGAAACGGGACGAGGCCTAGCCTTATCCCCGGTCTAGTGAAGGCCCACGCCATTCACACATCAATCAAATCCATTCCATTTCACCAAATAATCTAACCAACTATACAACCAAACAAACAAGTCCATGGTCTGTGGACGATTGTGTCGGGTGCTACTAAACACCGTCTGCATCCTAGTATATATATATAACTAGAAAAAGAAATTGAAAGGTGAGAAATTCTCACCCTTTCGCTAAACTGAATGACGCAATTCTTCATGGGTAGGAAATCTTCACCGTGCTTTTCTTTTGTCTATTTCGTTGCCCGTATTCACTACATATATAAGAATCACATTTTTACTTCGCTATTCAATATATAAAAATCGAATTTTTACTTCGCTATTCAATATGTAAAAATCGAATTTTTACTAAGCTATTCAATATATAAAAATCGAATTTTTATTATTCTATTCAATATATAAAAATCGAATTTTTATTATTCTATTCAATATATAAAAATCGAATTTTTTCTATGCTATTCAATATATAAAAATCGAATTTTTACTATGCTATTCAATATATAAAAATCGAATTTTTACTATGCTATTCAATATATAAAAATCGAATTTTTTCTATGCTATTCAATATATAAAAATCGAATTTTTACTATGCTATTCAATATATAAAAATCGAATTTTTACTATGCTATTCAATATATAAAAATCGAATTTTTACTATGCTATTCAATATATAAAAATCGAATTTTTACTATGCTATTCAATATATAAAAATCGAATTTTTATTTCGTATTGCCTACATAAAAATCATATTTTTATTGATCCGCTCATACAATAGAACCCATGTTTTTTCCCTTGCCATTCAAGCGATAAAAATCATATCTTTATCTTGCCATTCAAACGGAAAAAAAATCTAATTTTTATCAATTGTCTTTCTTCATAAAAATATAATTTTTACATTCATAAAAATGTATTATTTATATTGCTAAAAATATAATAAAACTAAAATTGAAATTAAACAATAAAACTCACCAAGTTATTCAGAGATGGGGGGGGATGTCGAGCGCTGGGCGTCGTTGGTGGACCTGGGGCGGCGGCGTCGGATTTGAGGTGGGTTTTGAGGCGGGCGTTGAAATAAGGGGGGGAGGGCGCGCGATACTAGAGGAGGGAGAGAAGCGGAGGAAGGGGGTCCTGGGAGAGGTGGAGGCGCGACTGGGGTGAGCGGCGGCGAGGTCCGGCGGCGGGGGAAGGCTCCGATGGGCGGCGCGGGTTCAAACGATGTCGAGGTTTTTTTTTTCTCTGAAGTGAATCTGAACGGGGGGGGGGGGGGGGGGGGGGGGCTGATAAAAGGAGAAAGGGGTTTTTATTTAATTTAATTTTCCACCAAAAAGTAACTTTTATTTTTGACCTCAAAACGGTGCCCACCGCCTGTCATCTATAGCGTTTTACCCCCATTCCGAACACAATGGGATATGTGTCGCAAGCTGATTTGATTGTTTCGATCAGTTTTCGTTAAAGTCAACATATAACTCTATATATTGAATTTGAACGCGCATTTCAATTTACTGGGGTCACATACTAACTCTAAAAATTCCCAAAAAATATTTTCTAGCTTCGTATTGACGATACAGTCTTAACAAAACTAGTTTCGTCGAATTCTGAGACCGTTTGAAAAATGACCATTTTCCAGTTCATTAAAATCAACTGAAACTTGTCAAACGCGTTTTCCTTTGCCACGTTCACATATTGATTCGAAAAATTACGAATTTAAAACCTAGCAATAATTTGATGTCACGGACCCAACAAAAGTGGTTTCGTCGAAATCCGAGGTCGTTTGCCAAATGTCCATTTTTAAGGGCCTGAATTCCATAGCGACTATTCAGAATTTTTAACTGGACATATCTTTTGATTCCCGCTATGAAATTTCAATTTTTCGGATTCGTTGGAAAGATAGTCACAATTAGATCCCATTATTTTTGGTTTCACTAAAATCCGGTTTATTTTGCACCCGGTACATTCAATTGAAGTTTGAAATCGAATTATCGAACTACCGCGCCATTTTCAATTCCTTTTATAATTATAAATAAAATATTTATATTCTAATGACGACGTATATAATATATACGTTCTAATTCCATTCAAAATAAATTTCTCGTCGATATTATTTAAAATACTTCATTTTAAATGTTCAAAATTTGGTAAAATAGCCAAAATAAAAATTTTAAACTGGCCCAAAATAAAATACTTCATTTTAAATACTTCATTTTACATTATTCATTTTACTTATTTTAAAAAATTGGGGGAGATTATTGTAAATTTTCAAATAGTTTTGGGTTTTGGGGTTTGTTTTTGAAAAGGGAAGAAAGAAAAGAAGGAGGGTGTAGGGATTAGTCCCGTGTTGTAAAAGACTAGAAGGAACGCTAATATATCAATAGCTTTCTTAAGAGGATGTTGGGGAACCCAAATGTTTAATTTGTTGTGAGGAGGGAGACCATGCATAACTACACCACACACATGCGTCGCCGCCGCTGTTCGTCCGACCGACCGAACTGGGCCAGGTACGGGTTTCGGGTTTAGGTCTTGATCCAATAAATATATTTTTTTGGATAGAATTTACAAAGAGCTAACAGGTCGAATTAGGCCCATTGCGAATTTGAATGAAAATTAAAAATGGGAGGGAGCGAAATTTAAACCTGCAATGGTTCATAAACGTTGAAAACGAAAGGGCACGTCGTTTGAATTTGCAAAGCTTCAGGTCGTTGCAAACGAAGAGGCGCAACCATTATACATGGTCGTGGTGCTTGGCCAATGGACGCCTCCTCCCACCGCCTATAAAAGGGTCTGCTAATTTCATTTCTAAGTACTTTTGAAATATATCTTCTTTCTTCTCCATTCTGCGACGCTACCGTTACCAATACTTGATAAGTGTTACGAATTTCTTAATTTGCAACGCTTAAAAGGTGTTGCTGAATTCTCTTCCTTCCTCCTCTTCATTCTCTACTATACTTGCATCATTAGAGAAATTTTCTAGAGTGTGCTTGATTGTATCAAAGCCGTACAAACTTTGAATCAGATTTCGTTGTTCCAAGGCTTTATTGAATCCTGAAAGTTGATAGTTCGATAACCCATTTGTACCTGGTGGGTTGAACTATTGTCTGAAAGAATCTATTCCATAGATCCTTAAAGTCTAAAATGATAATTATTCTTCATCCAGTAGCCTCAAACCATAAAATCCCCAACAAGTGATAATACCTACAAACAACTTGTTAAATTTGTAAACCTTGTTGAATGTAAGTTGGTTTATGTACAACTATTCATCCATTCATTATGAAAGATTGGAGCATTTGTACAAGGTATTTATTTCCAAATCAGCAAGTTTTGGCAAGTGAAATTTCAACATCAACCACCTACTATATATAAATACACATGTTTCAGTGAATTCAAGGCTTTAAGCTGTATGTCATTGCATATTTTTGCCAATATAAGACAAAAATTGTTTAGTTCCTGCTTGAAAAGTTATTTAACTAAGAGCATCTTTAGTTATCTAATAATGATATGTGCACAATGATAATAACTGCAAAGTCTATTTCCATCTCAACTTATATTGAATTGAGAATTAATGACAATTTTATCCTATATAGTTCCATTTGAATGTTTCTCTTCCATTCTTAAAATATGAATTCAAATTTGTCATGTTGCAAAACCTTGCATATAATAAATTTTATGCTCCAAGAAAAAATAAAATATGCATTTCCGTTTATAATTGCAGTTGAAAAAGTTCATCTTTATCAACTTTGGAAAATTGCAAGCTAATAATGGAAAGAAAGAATAATGGGAAAGCAACGATCACATGCCCATTATAACAAAGCAATATTTCTTGTATTATAAATAGAGGACTCCTCTATACAATTTGTATAATCTTGCATTACAATTCTTCAATAATAAAATGTTGTTTTATCTCAATTCTGCTTTTCTATCATGGTATCAGAGCTCCATTAAGGCTTAACAGCCATATGATTATTCAATATTTGGTCATCACGACCATTGATACTACTTCATCAGCTTCTGACAATGGTACTGGAACGATTGAAAGCCTCATTGTAGTTGACAAACTCACCAAAACTGTAATAAATCCTGAATCACAATTAATTACGGTGATGTAACAACCCGTATTTTAATAACGTTTTATAACTATAAATCAAGGCAGAATTAAATTTTAAAATAAGAATCAAGGGAAACGGGTTACGCCATTACGTTCGTCTCGAAATTCTGCTTGAAAACGAATTCAAGTTTACGAAAATCGGAGTCCGTATGACCAAGATATGGCTCTCAAAAGTTTCAGAAAATTCCAGAGTTCAAAACAGTTCGAATTCAAGTTCAAAATTCGAATTTCAAAACCCAAACCGACTGGGCGGGAAAAATCCCACCAACACCAGGTTGACTGGGGAGCCGACTGGGCAGTCGACCCCCCCCCCCCCCACCAAGTCGATTGGGCAGTCGATTTGGATGTCGACCTGGTCACCTAGCCTATATTTGAGCCAGATGTATCAAGTCTCGTTGCTTGTCCAGATTCACTCTATAAACACTATATAAACAGCCCCTGACCCTAGACTTTCTATCACATTCTTGTCCGACCATATGCTGCTGAAGTTCTGACTGGAAGATAGAGAAGAAGGAGCCTATTCAGGACTTTGTTAGTGCTACGTTGGTTTGGGGATTTGCTAGAGATTCTGCTTCTACTCTTTTTGCTTTCTCATTCTCTAGACTACGATCTGCAAGCCCTTTGTCACTCTTAGATTTAAACTGTAAATTTAACCTGAACACGATGTAAACTGAAATTATGCCTAAACATGATAACTATGTTGGATCTACTATTGTATATCTTGGATCTATGACTATCACTTTTAAATCTGTTATTTCGAATCTAGTTTTGTACACCCCAGATCTATTCATCTTGAATGTTGACTTGTGGAATATTAGCATGAACTTGATTTGGGTATATTCATGTTTAACCTAAAATCCCTTTACGATCTTTACCTTGCCATGCCTGTGATGTTGAAACTATTATTGGGGTACTATCTTATGTTAATCCCTTTATCATGTCTTGTCAAGTTGATGTTGAGACCCTATTTCAAATGCCTGTAATGTTATAATCATCATGCTTAACTTGTGAACACCTTTGCCATTCTATGACTATCCTTTTTGTGTTATATCCCTATTTTGACATGTTGTATTAACGCGAATTCACGTACGTTGGGAATACGTTTCGGGGTAGATTAGGCAAACTTGAAATTGGCTATGGAATTGACATGATATGACATGAAAATATGACATGAAAACTTGACATGAGAATAAACTTGAAAACATGAATTTGGGACAAGACAATTAGATAACTTGAAAGTGGCCAACTCGAGGTTGGGTTGAATTTGCAACGTAAATCTGCCCGGAACCGCCCGGCAAATCCAGTAGTTGCAAATAATAGGACCCAATGTGGGTAGTTGGTCATATAGCACTTTAAACCCGAGGTTAGACTAGGTTATGGTGTAAAGCTGCCCGTTCCCGCCCAGCACATCTAGTAACCATAACCAAGTCTAATGTGAGAAGTTGGGGTGCGTTAAGTAAATTAATGCCACAGGGTAAGGTTAAGTCATGGACCACTTGAATACACTTAACCAATTTGATACATGTTTGGATAGGGGTTAAGTCATGAACTTTTTAATGACAACACTTAACCCATTAGAAATCCTAGCCACACGGTCCCTTTCAGCAGTAACCAACTTAGAAGTATCACGATACCCTGGGGACTAGGCAGGGTGGGGCACGATTACTGGGATGATTGTAAGCGACCAAGAATAACGGCTGAGTAAGGTGCGCCAGTGTAGGTTCAGGCGGACTAGGGTCGTGCACTTAGTCCGGAGTTGAAAAAGCAGGCATGGGCACCCGTAGAACTACATTGTGCATGCTTGATTTGTGTCAGTGGTTGACACCCTAGGACCTGATACACCCTAGGGTGGGCCTAGCACATGTGACTACATTCCGCGATTGGGCCGTATAACACCGACACATGACGAGTAAAGCCGATCGATTAGGATGGACTGTTGGACCTTGTATTGGGTCATTTCGTGTTATTGGATTTGGGGATCATTTCTGGATTTATACTTGACATGGATTTGGGCACTAGTACAGTTAGTGCAGTAAACCTTGTATATGCGAAGCCACTCTTATCTTGTTACCTTTTATTATCATACCAGTCCAGTTATTATCTTTATGTTTAATCTCAGTTTCTCATGTCCAGTTAACTTTATTAGTTTTTTATGCTGATAGTCACTAGGGCTTACCAGTCTTTTTGACTGACCCGTTTTCTTCCACCTCTTTTTCTTTCATTTCCCCCCCAGGTTCTCAGGGAGGAAACTCTAGCTCTTAGCTTGGACTTTGCTTGCTTTCTGACAGCTCATGTACGGTTTGGTCTTGAGCTATGCTATGGCTGCACTCATGCTCTTTTTGGGGAATAATATTGGACTTATTTTGTTTTAAGTACTTTGCTTCTTTAGAACTTGATGTAATGAAATAATGACTTGGTATTTTGATGTAAGAGGTTTTGACTCTATTTTCCACGTAATGAGATTTGGTTAAATTTATATCCGCTGCTTTATATACTCTGTTTAATTTATGTTCTGTCTTGTGTTATCTCTGTGCCTATTTACTAGATAATACCCCTCCAAAACTAGTGCATTCCCTTTGTGAGTGACCCTAGCAGAGGTGGGGTGTTACATTTGGTATCAGAGTGAGGTTACCAGACTGGGCAAAAGTTTTAAAAACTTTCTGAAAATTATTTTCAAAACCATTTATAAAGAAGCATTTTTCAAGAAAAGTTCTATTTTTAAGAAAAGGCTATTCCCCAAAAGCCATTAGCACTTTCCTTGTTTCCTTGTTTGAATCTTTTTCTTTTCGTTTTTCAGCATGGCCGATCTTAACCTTCCCGAGGGAGTACCCATACCCGGATGGTTCCGAAGGTACTTGGAAGCTATGGCTAACGATGCGGGCCCGGCAGACATCCCTCCTCCTCCTCCTCCTCCAGTGGCCGCGGTTCCTCCTCCTCCTCCCGGCACCGCCTTCGCCAAAATATGCAAAGACTTTATAGGATTGGGCGGCAAGAGCTTCTTTGGAACTGAGACCTTCGCTAAGGCACGAAACTGGTTAAAGGAGACTGAAGACCTGTTCGTTATCTTCGATATGGAGGATCATAGGAAAGTCCAGTTGGCAGCATGGTTGTTGAAAGAGGAAGCTGCATTTTGGTGGGAAGTCACCAATGCTACCAGACCAATTGAGACTTGGGCAGACTTTAGAGAGAGGTTTGGGCTTAAATTCTTATCGTCAGCAGAAGCAAACCTTCAGATGGAGAGGTTCCTGGCACTCAAGCAAGGGGACATGTCAGTTAGGGAATACGTGAATAAGTTTAATCAGATTGCTCGGTTTGGTTTGTACTTAGTCAACACGGCTGAGAAGAAGGCTCTACGATTTGCTCGAGGATTGAGCTAGCCACTCCGCACCATGGCCATGACTCATGTGCCCATGGGGGCGACCTTTGAAAGCTTGGTGAATATGGCCCTACTTCATGAGGAAGATAAGGGTGACAAAAAGGAGGTTAAGTCTAATGAGACTCAGAACAAGAAGGTTGACTTCAAGAAGGGAGGCAACAAGAATAACAAAAATAACAAGGGCAACAACAACAATGCTAATAAGCCACGTGAGACGAGGAAATGCAACTTTTGTGGTATCACGGGACATATAGCTAAAGACTGTAGGAGGAAGAAAATAAATTTGGGTGAATGCTTTCACTGCGGGGATACTGGACACGTCAGTAAGGATTGCCCTAAGAATCAAGGATAGGGGCTAGGGAAGACATAGCAAGCAGGACCTTCTGGAGGGCAGTTGCAGGCTCTCAACACCACTCCAGCTCTTGACCGAGGTAGTAATATTTCTGTAGAAAGCCTTGTTTACATTTCTGAATTTCCTGTTTGAACCTTATTTGACTCTGGCGCATCGCATACTTTTATCTCTTCTGATATTGTTGAAAATCTGCACTTAAGTACTAGTCTAGCAGATGATACCGTTAGTGTTTCAAATCCGATTGGGGGCTCCGCCCATTTATCTATGATTTGTGTTGATTTGAGGATTTCCATCTTAAGCGTGGAATTCACGTGTAATGCTTATGTTCTCGGATTCATGGGATATGGTTTAATTCTGGGCATGGATTGGTTGTCCAATTATGGGGCTATCCTTAATTGTGAACGAATGGTAGTGAGGCTCATGACACGCCTTGGTAATACCCTTGAACTTTCTTGTAACCCGAAGGGTCCGGTCATGTTATGTTTCGTCCGTCGACAATCTGCACTCCGTGAGAGTAGTTCGAGAATATCCAGATATCTTTGATGAGGTGAAAGGGTTACCCCCTAAATGCGAGATAGACTTCCGAATTTATCTGGTTGATAATGCCAAGCCTGTTTCATTTCCCGTTAAGCATATGGCCCCGCGAGAAAGAAGAGAGCTCAGTAAACAAGTCAAGGAGTTGCTCGAGAAAAATTTCATAAGGCGAAGCATTTCTGAATGGGGTGCTCCGGTGGTATTCGCTACTAAGGCGGATGGTTCGCTTCGTCTGTGTGTAGATTATCATGAGTTAAACAAGCTGATAAAGAAGAATAGGCACCCACTACCAAGAATCAATGATCTTTTTGACCAGCTTGTGGGAGCATCTATTTTCTCTCAACTCGATCTAGCCACACGATTCCATCAACTTAGAGTGGCTGAGGATAGCACTGACAAAATTGCGTTTAGAACTCCAGATGGGTTCTTCGAATGGCTCGTCATGCCGTTTAGGTTAACGAATGCACCCGCGTACTTTGTAGACCTGATGAGTAGGGTGTTTCGGGAGTTCCTTAACAAGTTCATGGTGGTTTTTGTGGACGATATTCTAATCTTCTCAAAGGATGAAGAAGAGCATGCTAGACACCTCAAGGAAGTCATGGATACTCTTAGAGCACACCAGTTAAAGGCTAAGTTCTCCAAATGCGATTTTTGGAGGGAGGAAGTTCGGTTTCTTAGGCACGTAGTTTCTAAGCAAGGTTTAGCCATGGACCCCGCAAAGGTAGTTGCGGTGCAAGACTGGAAAATTCCTAAGAATGCAACAGAGGTGAGAAGCTTTCTCGGTTTGGCGGGCTTTTATAGGAAGTTCATTAAGGACTTCGCTAAGATTTCAGCCCCTCTTACTAAGTCAACGAAGAAAAACCTAGCATTTGCATGGGACATAGAATGTGAGACTGCTTTCCAGAGACTCAAGAGAGCCCTCACCACAGCTCCAGTTTTAGCATTACCCGATGGAGGAAAAATGTTCACAGTGTACACAGATGCATGCGGCACGGGATTAGGCACTGTCCTAATGCAAGAAGGAAGAGTGATATTCTATGGGAGTAGACAACTTAAGGTTCATGAGAAGAACTATCCCACACATGACTTGGAGTTAGCCGCGATTGTTTTTGCACTTAAAGCTTGGCGCCATTATCTCCTAGGGGAGAGATTCGAGCTGTACACTGACCACAAATCGCTTAAGTATCTCTTTTCGCAAAAGATTTGAATATGAGACAGCATCGGTGGATGGAATTCTTGGCCTCATATGACTTCGATATAACTTATACCCCTGGCAAGGGTAACGTGGTGGCCGATGCGCTAAGTAGAAAAAGGTTGACTTTGAGCCCCTTATTTGTTAAAAGAAAAAGTCTAGAGTTTATAGCGACCTTTGATTTTACGCATGCTATTGAGTCATTGACTGGTACGTTAGCATCTCTTGAGCTAAGACCTACGCTTCTAGATCAAGTAGGGACTTTGCAGAAAGAAGACCCACAGATAGTCGAAATCATGGACAAGTTAATCAGTGGTGAGACGTCAAGTCACCTTGGTAGGTATGCCATTGATGACAAAGGATGGCTAAGGCGCGATGGAAGGCTATGTGTTCCACTAGTGGGAGACATAGTAAATAAAGTTCTCGAAGAGGCGCATCACTCGAAAATGAATATACATCCCGGAGGGGATAAGATGTACAGAGATATGAAACACATTTTCTTTTGGGCCGGAATGAAAAAGGACGTGGCAGAATTCGTCTCAAAGTGCATGGTGTGCCAACAAGTCAAGGCCAAATCTAAGAAGCCCGATGGGCTATTACATCCTTTAAAGGTCCCGCAATGGAAGTGGGAAAGTATCTCGATGGATTTCGTGGATGGATTGCCTAGGTCGAGGAAGGGGAATACTAGCATATGGGTCATTGTTGATAGACTCACGAAGAGTGCTCACTTCATTCCGGTGAAAAGCAAAAGGACTGCATCATGGCTAGCGTCTATTTACCTTCGAGAGATAGTACGGTTGCACGGGGTTCCTTCTAGCATAGTCAGTGACTATGACCCAATTTTCACTAGCCAGTTTTGGAATAGTCTGCAAGAAGCAATGGGTATGCAACTTAATTTAAGTACAGCCTATCACCCTCAGACGGATGGACAGACCGAAAGGATAAATAGAGTACTAGAGGATCTTTTGAGGCTATGCATTCTTGATTTTGGTGGTACTTGGGAAGACCATCTCCCTCTCGTGGAGTTTGCTTATAATAATAGCTACCAAACTAGCATAGGGATGGCACCGTTCGAAGCCCCGTATGGAACACCGTGCAAGTCACCAACTTGTTGGTAGGAGACGACTGACAGACTTATACTTGGGCCCGACATGATACGAGACACTTCTGAGAAGGTGGAGTTGATACGAAGACGAATGAAAGCGGCCCAAGATAGACAGAAATCTTATGCGGACAAGAGAAGGACAGACCTAGAGTTCGAAGTCGGAGATATGGTTTTCATAAAAGTCTCTCCTTTGCGCAATGTGGTTCGTTTTGGAGCAATTGGAAAGCTAGCACCGAGATTCGTAGGACCGTTCCCTATTACTGAGAGGATTGGGCAAATGGCCTATAAGGTAGAGTTACCTGAGAGGCTGGCCGGAGTACACAATGTCTTTTACGTCTCGCATCTCCGAAAGTGCCTACATGAATCAGCTGAGGTGGTTGAGCCAAGCATTCTCGAAGGCGTAGAAGTGGAGAAAGAAGCAACGCCGAGGCGAGTTCCTATTTGTATCTTAGGGACGGAGATCAAGAAGCTAAGGAATCGCGAAGTCAAGCTAGTCAAGGTACAGTGGAGTGAAGCCCAAGAAGACGCAACTTGGGAAACCGAGGAGAAGATACGCGCGCTTTACCCATTTCGTTTTTAGGGTACTTTCTCTATCCCTTTTTCCTTTGAGCTTGTAAGCCTTTCGTATCATGCTACCTATGTTTGTTTTGGTAATCTTGTCTTGAGAACCTTAGAACCCTCTTTGGATGTAAACATGTATTTGAAACATGTTATGGTTGATGTTTGCAAATGGTTGCAAGTGATTTCTAGTGGATGCATGACACACATTAGGCACTAGATCGGCTCAGACACCTTTTCATGTTGCATTTGCATGGGTGCTTATACTTGTACATGGATGAACTTGTTATGCTATCACGTGGATGTTGCATATGGATGATGTTTGTGCACTCATGTAGAAATTTTAAGTTATGTTAGGAATTTGCATACATGTTGGACTCATTACACTAACATATCTTGCATTAAGGTGGTTTACTAAATCAGTAACCGCCTGATCTTTTGCATTAGATAAGTACATATACACACACATACTGCATATGTTCATACAACATTAGAGATCTTTTTAAGGACAACGGTTGCTCGTGAATGATTTTGTGAGTAGATGGATGTGGATGGTAGGATGCATTCTTCCTAACTTAGAGATTTCGGGGACGAAATCCTTTAAGGAGGGGAGAATGTAACAACTCGTATTTTAATAGCATTTTATAACTATAAATCAAGGCAGAATTAAATTTTAAAATAAGAATCAAGGGAAACGGGTTAGGCCATTACGTTCGTCTCGAAATTCTGCTTGAAAACGAGTTCGAGTTTACGAAAATCGGAGTCCGTATGACCAAGATATGGCTCTCCAAAGTTTCAGAAAATTCCAGAGTTCAAAACGGTTCGAATTCAAGTTCAAAATTCGAATTTCAAAACCCAGACCGACCAGGCGGGAAAAATCCCGCCAGCACCAGGTTGACTAGGGAGTCGACTGAGCAGTCGACCCCCTCCCCCCCCCCGACCAAGTCGACTGGGCAGTCGACTTGGTCACCTAGCCTGTTTTTGAGCCAGATGTATATGGTCTCGTTGCTTTTCCAGATTCACTCTCTAAACACTATATAAACAGCCCCTGACCCTAGACTTTCTATCACAATCTTGTCCGACCATATGCTACTGAAGTTCTGACTGGAAGATAGAGAACAAGGAGGCTATTCAGGACTTTGTTAGTGCTACGTTGGTTTGGGGATTTGCTAGAGATTCTGCTTCTACTCTTTTTGCTTTCTCATTCTCTAGACTACGATCTGTAAGCCCTTTGTCACTCTTAGATTTAAACTGTAAATTTAACCTGAACACGATGTAAACTGAAATTATGCCTAAACATGATAACTAAGTTGGATCTACTATTATATATCTTGGATCTATGACTATCACTTTTAAATCTGTTATTTCGAATCTAGTTTTGTACGCCCCAGATCTATTCATCTTGAATGTTGACTTGTGGAATATTAATATGAACTTGATTTGGGTATATTCATGTTTAATCTAAAACCCCTTTACGATCTTTACCTTGCCATGCCTGTGATGTTGAAACTATTATTGGGGTACTATCTTATGTTAATCCCTTTACCATGTCTTGTCAATTTGATGTTGAGACCCTATTTCATATGCCTGTAATGTTATAATCATCATGCTTAACTTGTGAACACCTTTGCCATTCTATGACTATCCTTTTTGTGTTATATCCCTATTTTGACATGTTGTATTAATGCGAATTCACGTACATTGGGAATACGTTTCGGGGTAGATTAGGCAAACTTGAAATTGGCTATGGAATTGACGTGATATGACATGAAAATATGACATGAAAACTTGACATGAGAATAAGCTTGAAAACATGAATTTGGGACATGACAATTAGATAACTTGAAAGTGGCCAACTCGAGGTTGGGTTGAATTTGCAACGTAAATCTGCCCGGAACCGCCCGGCAAATTCAGTAGTTGCAAATAATAGGACCCAATGTGGGTAGTTGGTCATATAGCACTTTAAACCCGAGGTTAGACTAGGTTATGGTGTAAAGCTGCCTGGACCCGCCCGGCACATCTAGTAATCATAACCAAGTCTAATGTGAGAGGTTGGGATGCGTTAAGTAAATTAACGCCACAGGGTAAGGTTAAGTCATGGACCACTTGAATACACTTAACCAATTTGATACATGTTTGGATAGGGGTTAAGTCATGACCTTTTTAATGACAACACTTAACCCATTAGAAATCCTAGCCACATGGTCCCTTTCAGCAGTAACCCACTTAGAAGTATCACGATACCCTGGGGACTAGGCAGGGTGGGGCACGATTACTGGGCTGATTGTAAGCGACAAAGAATAACGGCTGAGTAAGGTGCGCCAGTGTAGGTTCAGGCGGACTAGGGTCGTGCACTTAGTCCGGAGTTGAAAAAGCAGGCATGGGCACCCATAGTACTACATTGTGCGTGCTTGATTTGTGTCTGTGGTTGACACCCTAGGACCTGATACACCCTAGGGTGGACCTAGCACATGTGTCTACATTCCGCGATTGGGCCGTATAACACCGACACACGACGAGTAAAGTCGATCGATTAGAATGCACTGTTGGACCCCGTATTGGGTCATTTCGTGTTATTGGATTTGGGGATCATTTCTGGATTTATACTTGACATGGATTTGGGCACTAGTACAGTTAGTGCAGTAAACCTTGTATATGCGATGCCACTCTTATCTTGTTACCTTTTATTATCATGCCAGTCCAGTTATTATCTTTATGTTTAATCTCAGTTTCTCATATCCAGTTAACTTTAGTAGTTTTTATGCTGATAGTCACTAGGGCTTACCAGTCTTTTTTACTGACCGTTTTCTTCCACCTCTTTTGCTTTTGTCCCCCCCAGGTTCTCAGGGTGGAAACTCTAGCTCTTAGCTTGGACTTTTCTTGCTTAATGACAGCTCATGTACGGTTTGATCTTGAGCTATGCTATGGCTGCACTCATGCTCTTTTTGGGGAATAATATTGGACTTATGTTGTTTTAAGTACTTTGCTTCTTTAGAACTTGATGTAATGAAATAATGACTTGGTATTTTGATGTAAGAGGTTTTGACTCTATTTTCCACGTAATGAGATTTGGTTTAATTTATATCCGCTGCTTTATATACTCTTTTTAATTTATGTTCTGTCTTGTGTTATCTCTGTGCCTGTTTACTAGATAATACCCCTCCAAAACTAGTGCATTCCCTTTGTGAGTGATCATAGCAGAGGTGGGGTGTTACAGGTGCAATTGGACGAAAACAATTACTTGCTTTGAAAACTTCTGATCGAGACTGCAATCCTACAGACCCAAACTTCCCTGTAAAGGAAAGCCCAGATTGAGTTGAGAACACGACAAATTAAAACACAAACAGAAGAACATTTCATTGCTTATTACAACACTTTACATCAAAGTATAAGAATGTAGAGAGTATGAACAAATAAAATACACCAGAAAAATACCAAAGATTACAAATTACAATGCAGTAGAAATATAATACAAAACACAATGCAACGCAAGCCGGAGGATAGAGTTTTTCCTTATAATAGCCAAACATGCTTGGTACGTTTAAAACAAATCTTTTTGATACTTATAGTGTAAAGTTTATGAAAACAACTTCAAATATATATGTATCAATCATAGATGGCATAGTGCCCCCATACCACTATGTCGCCACACCGATTCGAGACACTCTAGCACATGTCTCAGGATCCCTCGCAGTGAACCCTTGGATCTTCAGGGCCGGTCCTCCCTTATGTTTGAGGATTAGTATTCCTGAACACACGTTTCCCGATCCTATAGGACCTATCCATCTGCTCCGTAGTGACCGATATATCTGAGGTGCCTCGCATTCCGACAACTACATAGATAAAAATATAACAATGTCAGGGCTCGTAAAACGCTGACACCAGCCATAGCTAGAAAGAAACGTCGTGCACTCCCTGCATTCACGATCCCGTTTTTGACTCATACCGAGGTGTGAGGCCCGTGAATTAACGCTATACACAAAGCGGCGCTATATTAAAGTTGTGCTTTGATCATGAACCACAAGACTCTTCTTTTCAACAGAAGCCTTGATCATTTGCATCTCAACATGTCACACAGGCAATTCATGCCATGCGACTGATATCTATCGATATATAACCTCCGAGCTCGTACGTCTCAAAGAAAGGCGTTAAGCAAGAGAATAAATTCCCCGCCTCCAAACAGATATATATTTAATAGAAATCAATCAACTCAGAATAAAATCCAATGTCATACACACATCCATTTACAAGTTCGTTCTGGGTTTCAACGAAACCGGAGGCACCTTATTCCTTGTTCCATATGTCCAATACAGGGGAGAGGCTCTTTCATATCCGTCGATCTCCAAGTATGTCTGGATGACCACCACTTATTAACTCGTCTTGGGTGTACAGCCCAATCAAGACATCAGTAATCATCCAAGTGATGTTAAGACCTCCGATCTTCAACCACCGTTTTCATCGTCGACTTATCGTTGAATCTGTTATTCAGAATGGGTATAAACCCGACCTTTCTGTATAACTCGCGTATATAATAAACAAGTGCTATAAAACACATCATACGCCTCATTCCAATTCTAAATATTCTTTTATTTAAATATTCACATCCTTTGGGAAAGGTTCCCATTAATTTTATCAAAGATAAATTATTTAAATTTATTCTTTAATCTTCCTTTGGATATCAATTCAAACCATGTTACGGTTGTCCAAACTAGTCGGGATTAGCGCAGCTTACCGAAGTAATCATTTGTTTAATTTCCCAATCCTAACCTATTCATCCCATGGAGCAAAACTGGTAATACTCCATATCTAACACCATGGTGTTATTGGTAAATTTAATTACCATTCCACATTCAAATCTAATTAAAGATTTAACTATCGCTAGGAGCAAAACTGGTGATACTCCTTTCTCGTTCATCGCCCAAATTTGATAATTTAAATTATCAATTCCCATTTCAATCTAATTAAAGATTCATTAAAACCCCACTTAGTTTTAATCTTCCCAAAAATCAATATTAATGATTATTTAACTTTGGAAACACAAACATGCCGCATCGACAATCAACACCATACTATTGATTTCTACCTATATACAACCTCTGAGCTCGTACATCTCAGAGAAGGGTGTTAAGAAAGAGAATAAATTCTCTGCCACCAAACATATATAAATATATATATATATATATATATATATTTAGCAGAGATCAACCATACAGTTCGAAATACAATGACTAACATGTAATCCTGCCTTTAACTAGGTTAAAGAACTAATGTCATTTATAACATAGTTCACGATAAATCTAAATCACATTGCATTAATTGTGGAATCTTCACGGAAAAACAAATCAATACATAATCAATATCAATTTCTGTATCCGACTAATAATATAAATGGAATAACTGCAAAGCCTTTTAAATTCCGTATGTATTAACAGTCTTCCTCCACAGAAGCCCATCGAATTCCATTCAATTCCAATTTAATATATTAAATTGGAAAACTTTACTTTGGAAAATCCCCATTAAATCTTAATAAAAAGATTTATAAATTCCAAATCACATTTCACTGCAAATCGGTTTAATAACGAATGTCGTTAAAAACACAGTTCACAATAAACCCAACTCACATTCCATTTTCAGTTCCAATTAAATGTTAATTAGTTGGTAATTCTTCTTTAAATCTTAATTAAAAGATTTATTCTTTTCACACTGGGTTTAATAACGGTGTCATTTAAAACACAGTTCACGACAAACCCAAAACCCATTTTGATATCAAATACAAGGCTCTGAATAGAAATTATATCGGCTTATATTCAATATCAAATTCCGAAATCAACAAATATCGTATTGGGAATAATGATATACATACCTTCCAAATTCCTCCACAATATCCATATAATCACGTAATCCAATATCGAAATATTTCGAAGATAATTTCGATTCAAATCCATTCCAATTCATATATTGGAAATTCTGGTTATTTTGAAAACCGTTTCAAATCAAATTTATTTATTTAAAAATATTGGATTATAATTCTAGTTCATAACTAGTTTATTTCGATAAAAATATATTTTCATCTTTTCAAATATGGAATTTTTCAACCCAATTCTTTCCAAATAAATTATTATGATTTTACACTAATTATGGACATTTTTAATAATTTTATCAAGGCCCGTATAGTCGATTTCAATAAACGGTCATCGACCTGCACTTACAACGACCTTTTCCAAATTAGATTTGGACATAATTCTAAATCCAACCGTTAGATTTCAAATCCCTTATATTCGTCGGAAATCTCTTTTCAATACGAACCCACCGGTTCCGGTTTTAGGAGAATTCGACGGTCGGAGCTCTTGTAATGTCCATTTGAAGTCAATAGTCAAAATTCGCGAACTACCACGGCGCGGCTCGTTCTATTCAGGCTATATAAATATATATAATATATATTTATCGATTTCCATTTAAAACGTATTTTATAAATCGTTTTAATTTCGTTTTCAAAATGATTTCAACTTCATATTCAATTTCCAATCAAAATTGAATATTCCTTATCATCAATATATAAATAACAGTATTTTCAAAACATTAAATTTTGAAATCACTTCCTTTTATATATTCATCATAAAAACGAATAAATCGATATAAATATCGTTCACGACAAAATGGCGTTAATCTAATCAATATGGTTTTGTATATTTAAATATTTTCGTGTCCATCCCAAATCGGGCATCAAAATCAGATTTTGATCTTTTACTGAATATTATTTTAAAATATTCATTATTTTAAAATAATCGTTATTTCAAAATATTCCTTTTTTATGAACTGGAATCAGACACAATCAATTACCATATAATTTGATTTATATGGATTGCATACAACACTTGTATACAACAGCCATGATAAACAATCAACCATCATCCAGATTGCATTCTACACTGTATAAGTACTAAATATAAATTTTTAGCGCTTACAACAGTCTGTCAACCTATCGATTGACATACAACTAAACAATTGGGATTAGTGTACATCAAATATCATCCCAACACCAGTTGGAGTTTCAATCCACAAACATAGAATTTATTTGTGTAGCTGGGCGACGTGTAAAATTTATCGTTCCAATCCATATCAGTCAAATGGGTGTACATAAACAAACCGTCAGATTTGTAAATGAATATTTATTTTATTCATATATATCTTAAAAATTATATTTTTTAACGATAAATTATTTACTCAACACATGAATATTCTATTCGGTTTGTTTATTAATAAAAATGCTATTTTTATTGTTCTAATATATTTTAGAAAATTTTGGCGGTATAACGGCGCGATACTAGAACCGGGATAAGGTCTAGCCTTATCCCTCACTCGATAATGGCTCGTGCCATACACAAACCAAATCACATCAATTCATTTCACATCCCAAACCAATCCAAATAAATAAATCAACCAAACCAAGCAATCAAACGAGTCGTCCATGGTTTGTGGACGATGGGGAGTAGTTCGTATATGCAGTTATATAATAAATAACTGTACAAAGAAAATTATAGTGAGGAGTTCTCACCTTTGGGTTCCACTCCGCCGTTTCATTTCTGGATTTTTGAATGGCTTGGATTTGCTCGAAATTCCAATGCGATCCTTTCTCGCTGTTCATAGTAAAAATCACATTTTCAATATGATGTTTATTTTAAAAATCATATTTTTATAATGGCACTTCATGTATAAAAATCATATATTTTTACAACGCTTCTTTCTATATAAAAATTATATTTTTATATCTCTACTTCTTATATAAAGGTCGAATTTCTATTTCGCTACAACATTATAAAAATCGCACTTTTATATTGTTATCCCTATAGTAAAAACCATATTTTTATAATACTAAAAATCATATTTTTTTTGTCAAATCTCTGTACATAAAAATCGTATTTTTATTTCGCTTTCATGTATATAAAAATCGTATTTTTATCCCTGCTACTTCATTATAAAACCTTAACCTTATATTAAAAAAAAATCACTTCTTTATATTTTCATATCAAAGAATTCATATTTTCCTAAATAAAGAAATCATATTTCTTTAACAAACAAGAATCAAATCTTTATACAAACAAAAATATCATCTTTAAACAATTAAAAATCTAATCTTTCATGAATTAAAAATCGATCTTTCCTTAATAAAAATATAAACTTTCCTCCGCTACTTCATATGTAAAAATCATAATTTATATAATGAAAAATCTAATCTTCATACAATGAAAAATCTATTATTATTTTTTTGCAGAGTGAAAAATCAAAATTTTACCCCATAAAAATCTAATTTTCCATTTACTATATAAATCAAATTACTTTAAATAATAAAAACTTACATTGATGGGAGGAAGGGGGTGTTGTTTGTCGAAGGGGAGGGGCTGTCGCGAGATGGCGGGGCTGAGGCGGGGCCATTGGTAGGCTGGAGGGGTACGGTGGTTCAATTTGGGGGTTGGGGCTTTCGGGGTTCGCGGTGGGGCTTTACAAGGAGAGAGAAGACGGAGGCGGAGGGAGGGCCGTGCCGAGGATGGTTGGAGGCGGTTGCGCCTTGGCGGCGGCGCGCGATGAGGAGGGGGCAACGGGATCCGGCGGGGATGATAGGGAACGACGGCTCCATCGGTTTTTTATTTCTTGTTTTTATTTGAACGATATAAAGGGAGTTGACTAAGGAGAGAGGACTAAAAGGGGGGAAATATATATATATATATATATATATTTTAATACTTCATAAAGTTGCTTATCCATTCGAACTCCAATTCAAACCCAACGACTATCGCCTCCAACCAATTACCCTCATTCCGGACACAATGGGATATGCCTTGTAAGCCAGTTCAACCATTACAATCTGTTTTTATCCAAATTACAATATAATCAGTATATATTTAATTTAAACGCATATTTCAATATACCGAGGCAAAATACGGACCCCAAAAGTTCCAAAAAAAATAAATCTGGCTATGTTTTGATGATTTGGTCCTAACAAAACTAATTTTGTCGAATTTGGAGATTGTTTGAAAAATGGCCATTTTCTAGTCGATCCAAATTGACTAAAACTGCCAAAACACATTTTCTTGTGCCACGCTCACATATTGATTCCAATAATTATGAATTTTGGAATCTAGCAATAATTTGACATCCCAGATCCAACAAAAGTGATTACATCGAAAACGGAGGTCATTTGAAAAATGACTATTTTTAAGGGCTGTATTCCATAGCGACTATTCTGAATTTTCAACTGGAAATAACGTTTTATTCCCGCTATGAAATTTCAATTTTTCGGATTCGTTGAAAGATATTTTCAAATAGATTCTAATATTTTTGGTTTCACTAAAATCCGGTTTATTTTGAATCATGTACATTGATTTGAAATTTGAAATCGAATTTTCAAACTACCGCACCATTTCCAATTCCTTTTATAATTAGAATAAATATTTATATTCTAAGTTCAATTTAAATAAATTCATACATTCTAATTCTATTCAAAATATTATTTAAAATAAATCATTTTAAATATTCAAAATTCATTAAAGTTGCCAAGATAAAAATTTTAAATTGGTTCTGATTTTCCGGGTTGTTACTATCTCCCCTACATAAAATCTTTTCGTCCTAGAAATGGAACGGAGCTGAAAGTTGTTAACTAATCAACTCAACTTTTAGTTTGGCTTTCATTCTTCAACTTTTCAGTTTCTAAGAATTTCTTAGTTTTCAAAAATTTGGCTAATACCCTAAATTTTCGAAAAATTTCGCTATAACCTCCTTTGTACGGGGAGCACCGGGAAAATCCCCAAACCGCCACACAGGCCCTCTCATCTTAAAAATAAAAAGAAAAAGCCAAGCGGCTAGCCAATCGGCTCATAAAATCATCCAAACCCAATAAATTAGTAAACATGTACCTATTTGTCGGGCATACAATTTTATTCCTCTTCTCTAGCCTCCTTGCAATGACCTGTTCAATGTATATACATGTATATGCATGCAATCTCAAACAATTTTCAAGTCAGTTCAATATTTTGATTCGATTTGGCTAATGGTTCAAAATTTAATAAATCATACCAATGATCAAACAACACAATCAGCAATCAATTAGTGATTATCGTTTCAAACACATAACTTTACTACATAGTCAAAATTATATTTTTGATGCCAATTCACAAACAATAAATCCTATCTTGTTTTGGTTCTCACACCAATCAATTGGAAATATATAGATATCCCACTTTCGAAACTCGAACACAAATGCTGATGATACCGTTGTAATCATTAGGATCGTCCCCGAGCGACCAGATTGTGGTTCTATATCCATCCAGTATATTAAAATTTCGGATACACGTTTGCAATGCGTATATGCAAAATCTTTATATATTGTATTGTCCAAATTAAATACAAATAAAATATTCAAATACATATAATAAGGTTTAAATTTTCAAAACAAAATTTGTTTTCACTTTTATTTCAAAAATAACACCATTTCGGCTCATTCTAGGATACTACTGATCCCATCTCTGATGAGCCATTCTTAATGGATATTACTAATCCAATCTCTGATGAATTCTTTCGTTTGGTTCTAATGTGTCTTATTCTCGAGCTCTGTAAACCAAAGCTCTGATACCAAACTGACACGACCCAAACTTCCCTGTAAAGGAAAGCCCGGATTGAGTTGAGAACACAACAAATCAGAACACAAACAGAAGAACATTTCATTGCTTATTACAACAATACACATCAGAGTACAAGAATATACAGAGTATGAACAAATAAAATACATCAAAAAAATACCAGAGATTACAAATTACAATGCAGCGGAAATATAATACAAAACACAACTGAAAGTAATACACGGACATAGAGCTTCCCGAATATTGCTTCAGCTAAATCAGGATCCTGTGAATATAATATCTACAAAACCAAACTACTAGCTACCCGTGTGGAAAATAGGCGCATCCAGATTTTAGGCTAAAACAATAAACACGGAACGTGTTTCCTCCCAAGAATACCAGTGCATAAACAGTTATAAATAGCGCAATGCTTTTGAAAAAATGAAGCTATTATAAGACTCAGGTCCCATCACACAATGCAACGCAAGCCGGAGGATAGAGTTTTTCCTTATAATAGCCAAACATGCTTGGTATGTTTAAAACAGATCTTTTTGATACAATTATAGTGTAAAGTATATGAAAACAACTTCAAATATAAATGTATCAATCATACACGACATAGTGCCCCATACCACTATGTCGCCATACTAGGCTCTACAATCAAATCCGAAATGTCACGTATTGGAAATTGGATTCTCGTCATGAGTCGAGGCAAGGTATGTCTCCTCACCGATTCGAAGCACTCTAGAACATGTCTCAGTATCCCCCAGCGTGAACCCTTGGATCTTCAGGGCTGGTCCTCCCTTACGTTTGAGGATTAGCATTCCTGAACACATGTTTCCCGGTCCTATAGGACCTATCCATCGGCTCCGTAGTAACCGATATATCTGAGGCACCTCACATTCCAATAACTACATATGTAAAAAAATAACAATGTCAAGGCTCGCAAAACGCTGACACCACCCATAGCTAGAAAGAAACATCGTGCACTCCCTGCACTCACGATCCCTTTTTGACTCATACCAAGGTGTGAGGCCCGCGAATTAACGCTATACACAAAGCGGCGCTATAATGAAGCTGTGCTTTGATCATCAACCACAAGACTCTACTTTTCAACAGAAGCCTTGATCATTTGCATCTCAGCATGCCACACAGAAAATTCATGCCATGCGACTGATATCTATCGATATATAACCTCTGAGCTCGTACGTCTCAGAGAAGGGCGTTAACGCCAAACAAATTTATATTTAATAGAAATCAATCAACACAGAATAAAATCCAATGTCAGGCACACATCCATTTACAAGTTCGTTCCAGGTCTGAATGAAACCGGAGGCACCTTATTCCTCGTCCCATATGTCCAACAGGAGAGAGGCCCTCGCATATCCATCGATCTTCAAGTACGTTTGGACGATCACCACTTATTACCTCGTCTTGGGTGTACAGCCCAATCAAGATATTAGTAATCATCCAAGCGATGTGAAGACCTCCGGTCTTCAACCACCGTCTTTATCGTTGACTTATCGTCGAATCAGTTATTTAAAATGGGTATAAACCCAGGCTTTCTGAATAACTCGCGTATATAATAAACAAGTGCTATAAAACACATCATACGCCTCATTCCAATTCTGAATATTCTTTTATTTAAATATTCACATCCTTTGGGAAAGGTTCCCATTAATTTTATCAAATATAAATTCTTTAAATTTATTCTTTAATCTTCCTTTGGATATCAATTCAAACCATGTTATTGTTTTCCAACCTAGTCGGGATTAGCGCACCTTACCAAAGAAATCATTTGTTTAATATCCCAATCCCAAACTATTCATTTTATGGAGCAAAACTGGTAATATGTCATATCTAACACCACAGTGTTATTGGTAAATTTAATTACCATCCCACGTTCAAATCTAATTAAATATTTAACTATTGCTAAGAGAAAAACTGGTGATACTCCTTTCTTGATCATCTCCCAAATTTGATAATTTAAATTATCAATTCCCATTTCAATCTAATAAAAGATTCATTAAAACTCCACTTAGTTTTAATCTTCCCAAAAATCAATATTAATGATTATTTAAATTTGGAAACCCAAACATGCCGCATCGACAATCTAGACCGTACTATTGATTTCTGCCTATATATAACCTCTGAGCTTGTACGTCTAAGAGAAGGATGTTAAGAAAGAGAATAAATTCTCTGCTACCAAACATATATATATTTAGCAGAGATCGACCATACAGTTCGAAATACAATGACTGACATGTAATCCTGCCTTTAACTAGGTTAAAGAACTAATTTCATTTAAAACACAGTTCACGATAAACCCAAATCACATTCCATTAATTATGGAATCTTCACGGAAAAACAAATCAATATATAATCAATATCAATTTCTGTATCTGACTAATAATATAAATGGAATAACGGCAAAGCCTTTTAAATTCCATATGTATTAACAATCTTCCTCCATAGAAGCTCATTTCAATTATTATCAAATCGAATTCCATTTAATTCCATTTTAATATATTAAATTGGAAAACTTTACTTTGGAAAATCCCCGTTAAATCTTAATAAAAAGATTTATAAATTCCAAATCACATTTCACTGTAAATCGGGTTGAAGAACAAATGCCGTTAAAAACACAGTTCACATTAAACCAAACTCACATTCCATTTTCAGTTCCAATTAAATTTTAATTAATTAGTAATTCTTCTTTAAACCTTAATTAAAAGATTTATTCTTTTCACACTGGGTTTAAGAACGGTGTCATTTAAAACAAAGTTCCCGACAAACCCAAAATCCAATTTGATATCAAATACAAGGCTCTGAATAGAAATTATACCGGCTTATGTTCAATATCAAATTCTGAAATCAACAAATATCGTATTGGGAACAACGATATATATATATCTTCCAAATTCCTCCATAATATCTATATAATCACGGAATCCAACATCGAAATATTTCGAAGATAATTTTGATTCAAATCCATTCCAATTTATATATTGGAAATTCTGGTTATTTTTAAAACCATTTCAAATCCAATTTATTAATTTAAAAATATTGGATTATAATTCTAGTTCATAACTAGTTCATTTCGATAAAAATATATTTTTATCTTTTCAAGTATGGTATTTTTCATCCCAATTCTTTCCAAATCATTTATTATGATTTTACACTAACTGTGGACATTTTTAATAATTTTATCAAGGCCCATACAGTCGATTTCCATAAACAGTCATCGAACTTCACTTACAATGACCTTTTCCAAATTTGATTTGGACATAATTCCAAATCCAACCATTAGATTTCAAATCCTTTATATTCGTCTGAAAGCTCTTTTCAATACGAACCCAACGTTTCCGGTTTTAGGAGAATCCGACGGTCGGATCTCCTGTAATGTTCGTCAGTCATCGAGCTGCACTTACAACGACCTTTTCTAAATTTGATTTGGACATAATTCCAAATCCAGCAATTAGATTTAAAATCTCTTATATTCTATGAAAGCTCTTTTCAATACGAACCCAACAGTTCCGGTTTTAGGAGAATCTGACGGTCGGATCTCCCATAATGTCCGTTCGATGTCAATGGTCGAAATTCGTGAACTGCCGTGACGTGGCGCGTTCTATTCAGGCCATATATATATATATATATATATATATATATATATATATATATGTATGTATGTATGTATGTATGTATGTATGTATTTCGTTGATTTCCATTTAAAACGTATTTTATAAATTGTTTTAAATTCGTTCTCAAAATGATTACAACTTCATATTCAATTTCCAATCAAAATTGAATATTCCATATCATCGATATATATATGATAGTATTTTCAAAACATTAGATTTTGAAATCACTTCTTTTTCGATATTCATTATAAAAATGAATAAAATCGATATAAATATCGTTCTCGTCAAAATAGCGTTATTTTAATCAACATGGCTTTATACATTTAAATATTTTCGTGTCCATCCCAAATCGGGCATCAAAATCAGATTTTGATCTTTACTGAATATTATTTTAAAATATTCATTATTTTAAAATAATCGTTATTTCAAAATATTCCTTATTTTTGAACCGGAATCAAACACAATCAGTTACCATATAATTTGATTTATGTGGATTTCATACAACACATGTATACAATAGCCATGATAAACAATCAACCATCATCCAAATTGCATTCTACACTGTATAAGCACTAAATATAAATTTTTAACGCTTACAGCAGTTTGTCAACCTATCGATTGACATACAACTAAATAGTTTGGATTAGTGTACGTCAAATATCATCCCAACACCCATGTGGGGTTTCAATCCACAAACACAGAATTTATTTATGTAGTTGGGCGACGTGTAAAATTTATCATCCGAGTCCATATCAGTCAAATGGGTGTACATAAAACAAACCGTCTGATTTGTAAATGAATATTTATTTTATTCATATACGCGTTAAAAATTATATTTTTAACAATAAATTATTTATTCAACACGTGAATATTCTATTCAGTTCATTAATCAATAAAAATGGTATTTTTATTGTTCTAATATATTTTAGAAAACTTTGGCGGCATAACGGCGCGATACTAGAACCTGGATAAGCTCTAGCCTTATCCCTCGTCCAATAATGGCTCGTGCCATACACAAACCAAATCATATCAATTCATTTCACATCCCAAACCGATCCAAATAAATAAATCAACCAAACCAAATAATCAAACAATTCGTCCATGGTTTGTGGACGATGGGGAGCAGTTCATATATGCAGTTATATAATAAATAACTATACAAAGAATAGTGAGGAGTTCTCACCGTTGGGTTCCACTCCGCCATTTCATTTCTGAATTTTTGAATGGCTTGGATTTTCCCGAAATTCCAATGCGATCCTTTCCCACTGTTCATAGTAAAAATCACATTTTTAGTATGATGTTTATTTTAAAAATCACATTTTTATAATGGCATTTCATATATAAAAATCATATATTTTTACAATGCTTCTTTCTATATGAAAATTATATTTTTATATCTCTAATTCTTATATAAAGATCGAATTTTTATTTCGCTACAACATTATAAAAATCGCACTTTTATACTGTTATCCCCATAATAAAAACCATATTTTTATATTGCTAAAAATCATATTTTTATATCAAATCTCTATACATAAAAATCATATTTTTATTTCGTTTTCATGTATATAAAAATCGTATTTTTATCCCAGCTACTTCATTATAAAAACTCAACCTTATATTTTAAAAAAAAAAATCTCTTCTTTATATTTTCAAAAAATCACTTCTTTATATTTTCATATCAAAGAATTCATATTTTCCTAAACAAAGAAATCATATTTCTTTAACAAATAAAAATCAAATCTTTATACAAACAAAAATCTCATTTTTAAACATTTAAAAATCTAATCTTTCATGAATTAAAAATCGTATCATTCCTTAATAAAAAATATAAACTTTCCTCTGCTACTTTATATGTAAAAATCATATTTTTATATAATGAAAAATCTAATCTTCATCCAATGAAAAATCTAATTTTTTTTTGCATAATGAAAAATCAAATTTTTACACCATAAAAAGCTAATTTTTCATTTACTATATAAATCAAATTACTTTAAATATTAAAAACTTACATTGATGGGAGGAAGGGTGTTGTTCGTCGAAGGGGCGTTGTTCGTCGAAGGGGAGGGCTGTCGCGAGATAGCCGGGCTGAGGCGGCGCCGTTGGTGGGCTGGAGGTGTACGGTGGTTCAATTTAGGGGTTCGCGGTGGTGCTGCATGAGGAGAGAGAAGACGGAGGCGGAGGGAGGGTTGCGTTGGGGATGGTCGAAGGCGGTTGCGCCCTGGCGGCGGCGGGATCTTGCGGCGATGATGGGGAACGACGGCTCCGTCGGTTTTTTTTTTAAATTTCTCATTTCGATTTGAACTATATAGGGTGGGAGGGGGGTTGGTTGACTAAGGAGAGAGGAATAAAAAGGGGAAAATATATAATTATTAATTTAATTTAATACTCCATAAAGTTGTTTTTCCATTCGAACTCCAATTCAAACCCAACGACTGTCGCCCCTAACCAATTACCCCCATTCTGGACATATGTCCGGTAAGATAGTTCGACTGTTACAATCAGTTGTTATCCAAATTACAATATAATCAGTATGTATTTAATTTAAAAACACATTTCAATTTACCGGGGCCACATACGGACCCCAAAAAATCTAGAAAAATAAATCTGGCTGTGTTTTGATGATACGGTCCTAAAAAACTAATTTCATCGAATTTGGAGACCGTTTGAAATTTGGTCATTTTCTGGTCGATCCAAATTGACTAAAACTGCCAAAACACATTTTCTTGTGCCATACTCACATATTGATTCCATCAATTATGAATTTTGGAATCTAGCAATAATTTGACATCCCAGATCCAACAAAAATGGTTTCGTTGAAAATGGAGGTCGTTTGCAAAGTGACTATTTTTAAGGGCTATATTTCCATAGCAACTATTCTGAATTTTCAGCAGGACATAACTTTTTATTCTCGCTATGAAAGTTCAATTTTTTGGATTCATTGGAAAGATATTTTCAAATAGATTCTAATATTTTTGGTTCACTAAAATCCGGTTTATTTTGAATCACGTACATTCATTTGAAATTTGAAATCAAATTTTCAAACTACCACGCCATTTCCAATTCCTTTTATAATTAAAATAAATATTTATATTCTAACTTCGGTTTAAATAAATTCATACATTCTAATTCTGTTCAAAATAAATTTCTAGTTGTTATTATTTAAAATAAATCATTTTAAATATTCAAAATTTGTTAAAATTGCCAAAATAAAAATTTTAAATTGGTTCTGATTTTCCGGGCTGTTATAATCCAAAGTTATGGCCTTGAAGGCTTCATCATAGGGACTTTATCAGTTCCACCAAAATTCATTAGTGAATAAGAGAATAAAATAGTCAGTAATGAAGAATACAGGAAATACCATATGCAAGATTGTTTAATTAGTTCATGCCTACTATCATCTATCAATCAAAGCTTATTACCACAAGTGATTAGCTACAAAAGTGCTAATGAGATATGGACATCAACAAAAAAATCCTTCAACAGCCAGTCATCTACTAAAGTCATGTTTCATTAGAGAAAACTGCAAAAAATAAAGAAGGATAACATTACCATGAGAGAGTACTTGAGTGAAATTAAATCTGTTTGTGACATGTTAGAAGCTATTGGCAATAAAGTGCAAGATTCCAAACAAATCTTGACTATTCTCAATGGTTAAATAAAGAATATGAGGTTGTAGAAGCCATAATTTCTTCATAAAAGGAATTCTCATCTCTTGATGATGTTCACTCTATTTTATTATCACATGAAGCTAGGCTTTATGACAAGAAAGATCAAGAAAGTGACTTCTCTATTAACTATGCAGTTAATAAAAGTAATGAAATTAATAAAAATCAGATAAGGAATAATTAAAGAAATGAGCAAACCTTTTAGTGGGGAAACCCCGCCACCATAGGTAGAGGTGACAGAGGAAGAGGACGCTGGAGTAACAACAAAAACAATCGACTAAAGTGTCAAATATGTGAGAAGATTGGCCATACTGCTATCAAATGTTATTTCAGATACAATTCAAACTATCAGCAGGCCAAGCCAGCAACAACAGTCAAAGAAACACCAATTTCACTGCCAATTTAGCACAAGGACATGGAGATGCAACTAATAATACTGACAACACTGATCACATTCAAGATAAATCATGGTACCCAGACTCAGGAGCTAGCCATCATATCACTAACAATTCAAACAACCAGAATCTTGGAAACAAAGAATACAAAGATAATCAAACTATAAGCATGGGCAATGGTAAGTGTGTTAAAATGTCTTGTACTGGCACTGGTAGTATCATTGGAAATAGGCAGTTATTTTTGCATAATTTACTAAGGATACCCACCATTAAGAAAAAACTAATTAGTGTGTCTCAATTTGCTAAAGATAATAATGTATACTTTGAAATTTTCTCTAAATACCGTGTATTTAGAGACATAACAACTAGGGAAATTCTTCTTCGGGGTAATGCTGTGAAGGGAGTCTATGAATTCAATCTCAACAACCATAATACTACTATCAATAATCACCCACATTGTAATCTGCCGCATATAACTGATGAAGTTAAAACTAGAAGTACTTTTGACTTATGGCATTATAAGTTAGGACATCCTAATGCTAGCACTGTAACGAAAATTCTTAATGATAATTAAATAAAATTTATTCCTACAAAATTACCTTATGTATGTATTTATTGCCAGAGAGGAAAAAGCCACAAACTACCATTTTCCGATTCATTAACTGTGTATTCCAAACCTGGTCAATTAATTACCACTGATATTTGTGGTCCGCCTCTTATATTTTCTGATTGTAAATTCAAATACTACATATCATTTGTTGATGCTTACACTAGATATACTTGGTTATACTTTTTAAAAGCTAAATCTGACACTAAAAATGTTGTCATCAGTTTTATCAATATGTTTGAAAACCAAATAAACTGTCAAATTAAAGTTATACAATCTGATGGAGGATTAGAATACAAACCTCTGACAGATTATTTTAAAAGTAAGGGTATTATACATAGAGTAACATGGCCCTATACTTCTGAATAGAATGTTATAGTTGAGAGGAAACATAGACATACAGTTGAGATTTAACTTTGTTAGCTTAAGCAATTTTTCCACTTAAATTTTGGCCAGATGCTTTCAGTACTGTTGTGCATCTAATAAATAAAATTCCTACTAAAGTACTAAAAGACATAACATGTCTAGAAAAGCTATTTAATGTCAAACCTGATTACAATAGTCTAAAAACATTTGGTTGCCTGTGTTTCCCTTACTTAAGACCTTATAATAATCATAAACTTGACTATAGATCCAAACCCTACACTTTCATAGATTATTGCAATAATCAAAAAGGGTTTAGATATATAGACAAGTCTGGTAGAATATTTACAAGTAGACATGTTATTTTTGAAGAAAACAATTTCTCTTATAGAAGATCAGATATACACACCACAGACAAAATATATAATCTAAAGGTTTGTATACCTGATCTGCACAACATTGCAGACACATGGCATCAAGAGAATGGTGACAAGGCTGCTAGTAACTCTGAAGGCCACCATAGTGATAATGAAACTAATGATGATCTACCAGAGCAAACTAGCCACGCCATTCAATCACCTACAAAATCAAGTTGCAGACAATCAGAAGAAATAAGAGAAGAAATCAACAATGATAACAATTAAAACTCTAACAGCAGACAAAATGACTCACCAACTCAACCATCACAACATCAAACTGGACATCCAATGATAACCAGATCAAAAATAGGCATATTCAAACCAAAAACTTATACTACAGCCATTACAGAAGAAGAGCCAAATAGTTATCAACAAGCATTCAAATACAAAGAATGGAGAAAGGCAATGGATGAAGAATATTAAGCACTAATGAATAATTGTACATGGGAACTAGTGCGTCCACTAAACAACAAGAATACAATTGGATGAAAATGGGTATACAGACTGAAAAAGAAACCAGATGGATCCATTAATACATATAAAGCAAGAATTCTTGCAAAAGGATTCATATAAGAATTTGGTTTTGATTATAATGAAACTTTCTCACCAGTGGTTAAACCCACAACTATTAGACTTATGTTGACTATAGCTGTAACGGCCCGAGAGATTTTCAACCCCGAAAATCGATATAGAATACCATGTCAACTATTCAAGCATCGAAAACACCGGATCGTTATTGAAAGAATATAGAGGGTGAGATAAGAAAGAAAGAAATACTAGAATAGAAGAAGAAGAACACAACATAAAGTCTCACATCGCAGCAGAACAAATTATAATATAGAATTAAATCTTGATAGAGAGCTTGAAATAAAACTTACAGTCATCAAAGTACATCACACATCTGGAAAGTTATTGTAACAACCAGGATTTTCAGAACCAATTTAAAAATTTTGTTTTAGCTATTTTAATGGGTTTCACATATTTAAAATGATTTATTTTAAATAATAATGACTACAAATTTATTTCAATTGAAGTTAGAATGAATAAATTAATTTTAATTATAAATATAGTTGGAAATGGTGCGGTAGTTTGAAAATTCAATTTTAAATTCAAAATAAATCGGATTTCAGTAAAACTAAAAATATTTGAATCTGTTTAATTATATCTTTCTAACGAATGTGAAAAATCCATATTTCATAATATAAATTGAAAGTTATGTCAAGTTTAAAATTCAGAATAGTCGCTATGGAATTTATAATATATAGCCCTTAAAAATAGCCATTTTGCAAACAACCTCTGTTTTTAATGAAACCACTTTTGTTGGATTCGGAATGTTAAATTATTGCTAAATTCCAATTTTATAATTTTTGGAATTAATATGTGAGAATGGTGAGTTTAAACGTGTTTGGTAATTTCAGTTTGAATTTAATCGACTGGAAAATGGCCATTTTTCAAACAGTCTCCAAATTCGTAAATTAGTTTTGTTAGGACTGTATCATCAAAACATAGCTACATTTATTTTTTTGAATTTTTGGAGTCAGTATGTGGCCCCGGTAAATTAAAATGTACGTTTAAATTCAATAAATATTGATTTATATTTTAATTTAAATAAAAACTAATTGAAATATTCGAATTCGCTTATGAAACATATTCAATTGTGTCCAGAATGGGGGTATTTAGCTAGGGGTGACATTCGTTGGGTTTGAATTGGAGTTCAAAGATTAAACGAGTCATTTTCGAATTAAAAATATGTAAAATAAATTAAAGCGGCATAAAAGGGAATTCAAAACCCTAACCCTAGTTATAACGTTTAGACGCCATCACGTTTCAAGGGTCGTTGTTGCTCAAAAATAAATCCATTAATTGTGATCAAATCACGCAAGATTAAATCCTAATTTCAACACAATGATTATTGATCAACTCGAGATCTTTCGATTGGTGGGGGTATGATCATTTATCATGCCGTGATTCATGAGGTTTATGGGTTCAAAACCAACAAGTTCGAGTGCGTCTTTCTTGGTGCTGAAGATTCCGAGTTCGAAACTAGTCATGGCGGCGACAGGCGGTGGATGGGGCTTCGGGGTGGTAAGGTCCGATCGACCCCAAGTGGTCTTGATTTTGTGCGATGTGGTGATTTCAATGTCGATCATGGGTTACAGCATATGACGGGTTGAAGATGACAAGTAGAAATTACAACGGAGCTAAGTGTAATAATGATGTAATTAAAGGGTTAATTATAATTTAATTATTTAATTAATGTATAAAATGTATTAACTAGGATATCTCTTTCATACGAGATTGGATTTCAGCGATTTCAGATCCGTTGCGATCGTGATAAAAACGCTACAACATGGAACTGACCATAACGGAAACGGAGATAGTTGAAATTTTTGACAAAATTAAACGTCTGTTTAATTTTGTTAAAAACAAAACAATTCAAAAATAGAATGGTAGAGTGGAACCCAATGTGAGAACTCCTTCTCACTCAAATTATTTTCTAGTTATTATATAATAGGTTGCAAACGGGGCTTAGTAGCTCCTGACACTATTTTTTGTACAAACCATGGTTGATTGTTTGTTTGGATTGTAATTGATTGATATTATTGTATATAAAATTATTTATATAAAATGAATACAAAATTATCATGAAAATAAAATGAATATTCATTTACAAGCTGGACGGTTTGTTCATGTACACCTATTTAACTGATGATGATTGGGACGATAATATTTTATACATCGCCCAACTGCACAAATAATAATCAGTATTTGTTGCTTGAAAACCCCACACGGGTATTGGGACGATATTTGGAATACACTGATCCCAATAATTAGTGGTATGTCAATCGATGGGTTGACAGACTGTATGAGCGTTATTTATTTATTTAAATGCTTATACAGTTGTAAAATGCACTCTGGATGTTGTATGAATTTTTAATGATTGTTTATCATTATTGTTGTATATATGCGATGTATGAAATCCATATAACTGAAATTATATGATAATTGATTGAGTCTAATTCCAGCTCAAAATTAATGAATATTTTAAAATAATATTCAGTGAATAATTAAAATGTGATTTTGATGTCCAATTTTGGAAGGACACGAAAATATTGAAATGTGAAGCCGTGTTAAATAGTTAAATGTCATTCTAACCCGAACGGGTTTATCGATCGATTTTATTCATTTTATAATGAATATTGAAAAGAATGGATTTCAAAAATCTGATATTCTGAAAATGCTATCATTATAATATTATAATGATATGGAATATTCAATTTTGATTTCAAAATTGAAATGAAATTGAAATCGTTTTAAAATGAATTTAAAACGAATATATTAGGTAATATTCAATTTTGATTTGAAAATTGAAATGAAATTGAAATCGTTTTAAAATGAATTTAAAACGAATATATTGAGGAATATTCAATTTTGACTTGAAAATTGAAATGAAATTGAAATCGTTTTAAAACGAATTTAAAATGAATATATTAAGGAATATTCAATTTTGATTTGAAAATTGAAATGAAATTGAAATTGTTTTAAAATGAATTTAAAGCGAATATATTAAGGAATATTCAATTTTGATTTGAAAATTGAAATGAAATTGAAATCGTTTTAAAATGAATTTAATACGAATATATTAAGGAATATTCAATTTTGATTTGAAAATTAAAATGAGATTGAAATCGTTTTGAAATGAATTTAAAACAAATTTATAAAGGAATATTCAGTTTGATTTAAAATTGAAATGAAGTAGGAATTGTTTTTAAAACAAATTTAAAACGATTTATCAAATACGTTTGAAATGGAAATCGACGAAATAAATATAATATATATTATATTTATTAAATGGCCTGAATAGAACGCACCGCGCAGCGACCGTTCACGAATTTCGACCATTGACTTCGAATTGACATTATGGGAGATCCGACCATCGAATTCTCCAAAAATAGGAACCATTGGGTTCGTATCGAAAAGAGATTTTCAACGAATATAAGAGATTTAAATTTGAATGGTTAGATTTTAAGATATGTCCAAATAAAATTTAGAAAAGGTCGTTATGGATGTAATTGGGTGGCCGATATTGGAAACCGACTGTAATGGCCTAAATAAAATTATTAAAAATATGGGAAATTATGTAAAATCATAATAATTGATTTGGAACGATTTTGGATGAAAAAAATCCAGTTTTGAAAAGATAAAAATATATCTTTATCGAAATGAACTAGTTAATAACTATAATAGAAAATTCAACGATTTTTAAATAAATATATTGGATTTGAAAAGGGTTTTAAAATAACCAGAATTTTCCAATGTATATATTGGAATGGATTGGAATGGAAATTATCTTCGAAATATTTCAATATTGGATTCCATGATTATATGGATATTGTGGAGGAATTTGGAAGATATTTATATATCGTTAATCCCAATACGATATTTGTTGGTTTCAGAATTTAATATTGAATATAAGCTGATATAATTTCCATTTAGGGCCTTGTATTTAATATCAAATTGGATTCTTGGTTTTGTCCTGAATGGTGTCTTTATTAACACTGTTCATAAACCCTGATGAGGAAAGAATAAATCTTTTAAATAAGATTTAGAGATGTTTACCAATTAATTAATATTTAATTGGAATTCAATTGAAAAATGGATTTTTGGGTTTATCGTGAATGGTGTTTTAAATAACATTCATTCTTTAACCTAATTAACAATGAAGAGATTATTTGGAATTTATAAACCTTTTTATCAAGATTTAATGGAAATTTTACAAAATAAAGTTTTCCAATTTAATATATTAAATTGGAATTGAATGGAATTCGATTTGGTAATAATCGAGATGAGTTTCTATAAAGGAAGACCGCTAATATATATGGAATTTAAAATGCTTTGTCGTTACTCCATTTATATTATTAGTTTGATCTGGAAATTTATATCAATTATATATATTGATCTGCATTCCGATGAAGATTTTATGATTAATGGAATGTGATATTGGGTTTATCCTGAACTGTGTTTTAAATGACATTGGTTCTTTAACCTAGTTAAAGACAAGATTATGTGTCTAACATTATATTTCGAACCGTATTGTTGATCTCTCCTAAATAGATATCTGTTTGGTAGCAGAGAATTTATTCTCTTACTTAACACCCTTCTCTAAGATGTACGAGCTTAGAGGTTATATATCGGCATAAATAAATTGTAACAACCCGGAAAACCAGAACCAATTTAAAATTTTTATTTTGGCAATTTTGAAGAATTTTGAATATTTAAGATAAATTATTTTAAATAATAAAAATGAGAAATAATTTTGAATAGAATTAGAATCTATATGGTTATATAAATCGAAGTTAGAATATAAATATTTATTTTAATTATAAAAGGAATTGAAAATGGCGCGGTAGTTTGAAAATTCGATTCAAATTCAAATGAATGCATAGGATTCAAAATAAAATGGATTTTAGTGAAACCAAAAATATTAGAATCTATTTGAAAATATATTTTCAACAAATGTGATAAATCAAAATTTCATAGCGGGAATAAAAAGCCATTCCTAGTTGAAAATTCAGAATAGTCGCTATGGAAATATAGCCCTTAAAAATAACCATTTTTGCAAACGACCTCCGTTTTCGACGAAACCACTTTTGTTGGATCCAAAATGTCAAATTATTGCTACATTCTAATTTTCATAATTTTTGGGATCAATATGTGAGCGTGGCGAATTTAAACGCATTTGACCAATTTCAGTTGAATTTAATCGACTGGAAAATGGACATTTTTCAAATGGTCTCCAAATTTGACGAAATTAATTTTGTTAGGACTGTATCGTCAATACGAAGCCAAATTTATTTTTCTTGAATTTTTAGAGTCCGTATGCCACCCCAATAAATTGAAATGTACGTTTAAAATTCAATATAATGATTTAAATGTTAATTTAAATGAAAACTGGTCAAAACGATGGAATTGGCTTAGAAAACATATCCTATTGTGTTCGGAATGGGGATATTTGGCTAGGGGCGATAGTCGTTGGAATTGATTTGGAGTTCGTGGTGTTTGACGGGTATTTTCAAAATTAAATAAATTAAAATTATAAATTACATATAGGTCAAACTAGTCAAACCCTTCATTTTATTTCGCCATGGTCAAACTTCGTTGCCGCCCCCAATCCAAAACTGACGACCACGACGCTCCCTCCTTCCCATCCCTTTTTCTTCCAATCCACGTCACTGTTCCCAGTAATTCTTAAACCAAATCGAAGAGCTACCCGAGCCCTCTTTGGCCAACGGTGGTGACGGGGTTATGATGGCCAGGCGTGCCGGAATCTACTCAGAAATAGGCTATGGTCTAACTAAAAATGGGGACTGAGGGAGGGTGCGAGTTACACGCAACTCAAGGAGGAGGTGGCTCTTATGGCGGCGCAAGGCATGGGGTTTCTGATCGACGGTCAGTCTAAGCACGAAGGCCAACTCTGAACCCTAATGGCGAGTTGTGGGTTCGAATAGTCCAGTAAGACGATATGCAGGGAGCGGCAACAGTTTTAATAAACATTATAAAAGGTAGTTTTTCTCTTTAATTATATTAGTTAATTTAGATTTTATAAGTAAAAATAGCATTAGTTTTGAAAAATAAAAATAGCATTAGTTTTGAAAAATAAAAATAGCATTAGTTTTGAAAAATAGAAATGCATTAGTTTTGAAAAATAGAAATTAGCATTGTTTATATATATATATATATAGTTTTAGGATAACAACATGATTCTTATATAAATACCTTTGTGATAAAAATATGATTTTTAAATTATATACCTTGTTTAAATATATATATATATAATATAGATAAAAACTTGATTTTTAAGGATAAAAATTTATGATTTTTATCAATATAAAAATACAATTTTTATATAGAAAGAGAATCGACAACAACAGGATTTTTACTTTGATAAAAATAGGATTTTTACTTTGATAAAAATATGGTTTTTAAAATAGAAAAGACGAGATTTTTAAATATGAAAAGATTATATTTTTTAATACGAAAAGATTATAATTTTATACAGGAAGCAGCGGTATAAAAAAATCGATTTTTATATATGAAGCAGCGGTATAAAAATATGATCTTTATATATGAAGTAATAGTGTAAAAATATGATTTTTAATATATATACCGCGTGAAAAAGACTGCGATGGAACGAACTGGAAGCTAAACGAAATCCAAACCGTTCAGAAATAAAGAATGGAGGAGTGGATCCCAAAGGTGAGAACTCCTCACTTATACAGTTATTTATTTTTAACTACATATATGAACTGTTCCCAGTCGTCCACAGACCATAGATGACATGTTTGTTTGATTGTGTTGTGAAAATTGATTGTGTGATGTGGAATGGAATAAATATTTTATAGTTAAAAATATAATTTTTAACATGTATATGAATAAAAAATATATTCATAACCAAATCAGACGATTTGTTTATGTACACCCATTTGATTGATATGGATTGGGACAATATATTTTACACATCGCCCAACTGCACAAATAATATTCAATGTTTGTTGATTGAAACCCCACACGGGTGTTGGGATGATATTTGACGTACACTGATCCCAATTATTTAGTTGTATGTCGATCGATTGGTTGAAAGGCTGTTGTAAGCGTTAAATATTTATATTTAACGCTTATGCAGTGTAGAATGCACTGTGGATGATGGTTGATTGTGTATCATTGCTATTGTATACATGTATTGTATGAAATCCATATAAATAACATTATATGATAATTAACTGTGTCTGATTCCAGTTTAGAAAGAATGAATATTTTAAAATAACGAATATTTTAAAATACTGAATATTTTAAAATAATATCCAGTAAAGGATCAAAATATGATTTTGATGTCCGATTTGGGATGGACACGAATATATTTAAATATATAAAGACGTGTTGATTAGATGTGCTCCATTTTGACGCGAATGGTATTTATATCGATTTTATTCATATTTAAAGTGAATATCGAATGGGAACTGATTTCTAAATCTAATGTTTTGAAAATATTATCATTTATGTATTAATCATATGGAATATTCAATTTTGATTTGAATATGAAGTTGAAATCGTTTTGAAAACGAATTTAAAATGATTTATAAAATATGTTTTAAATGGAAATAAACAAAATATATATAATATATATATATATATATATATATAAAGAATGCACCGCGCCGCAGCAGTTTGCGAATTTCGACCATTGACTTCGAACGGACATTATGGGAGACTCGACCGTCGGATTCTCTTAAAATCGGAACCGCTGGGTTCGTATCGAAAAGAGCTTTATAACGAATATGAGAGATTTGAAATCTAACGATTGGATTTGGAAATATGTCTAAATCAAATTGGGAAAAGGTCGCTGTAAATGCAGTTCGATGGCTATTTATGGAAATCAACTGTATAGGCCATTATAAAATTATTAAAAATATCGATAATTTGTATAAAATCATAATAAATGATTTGGAAAGATTTGGGATGAAAAATTCCATATTTGAAAAGATAAAAATAGATTTTTTATCGAAATGAACTAGTTATGAACTAGAATTAAAAATCCAATATTTTTAATTAAATAAATTGGGTTTGAAATGGTTTTAAAAATAACCAAAATTTCCAATATATGGATTGGAATGGATTTGAATCGAAATTATCTACGGAATATTTTGATATTGGATTTTGTCATTATACAGATATTGTGGAGGAATTTGGAAGATATATATATCGTTATTCCAATACGATATTTGTTGATTTCAGAATTTGGTATTGAATATAAACTGATATATTTTCTATTCAGAGCTTTGCATTTAATATCAAATGGGATGTTGGGTTTGTTGTGAACGGTGTCTTCACTAACACTGTTCTTAAACCTAGTTGAAAAAAGATTAAATCTTTTTATTAAGATTTAATGAAGTTTACCAATTAATTAATATTTAATTGGAGTTGAATTGAATTGAACTTTGGGTTTGTCTTAAACCCAAATGGAGTTAAGAAAATTAGAAACTAACTAGAGATTAGCTAAGTTGAATGGTTTCCTGGGTATTGATCTGATGTTGGTTTCGGCCTTCGGGATTAATACTTAGGGAATTGCTCTCTTACTAATTTACGGTTAGAGACGGATGGAATGTGAATTGAGTTTATCGTGAACTGTGTTTTAACGACATTCGTTCTTTAACCCGATTTAAAGTGAAACGTGATTTGGAATTTATAAATCTTTTTTTAAGATTTCAAGGAGATTTTTCAAAGTAAAGTTTTCTTGTTTAATAAAATAAATTGGAATGGAATGGAATTTGATTCGGTAATGATCAAAGTGAACTTCTGTGGAGGAGGACTATTACTATATATGGATTTTTAGAGGCTTTGCCGTTATTCCATTTATATTATCGGTTGGTTATGGAAGTTCACATCGATTATATATTTTGATCCGTATTCCGTGAAGATTCATTGTTAATGGAATGTAATTTTAGGTTTATCGTGAGCTGTGTTTTAAATGACATTCGTTCTTTAACCCAGTTAAAGATAAGATTAATTTCTTAACTTGGAATAATCATTAAGTAATGATTTTCGAGATTAAAACTGAATTGGAGTTTTAATGAATCTTTAATTAGATTGAAATGGGAATGTGATAATTTAAATTATCAAATTCGAGAAATGATCGAGAATGGAGTATCACCAGTTTTTCTCCAAGAATTAGTTAAATCTTTAACTAGATTTGAACGTGAAATGGTAATTAATTATACTGATAACACCGTGGTGTTAGATATGAAGTATTACCAGTTTTGCTTCATGGGATGAATAGATTGGGATTGGGAAATTAAACAAATGATTACTTCTGTATGGTTCACTAATCTCGACTAGTTTGGATAAACCATAATTTGGTTTGAATTGAAATCCAAAGAAGATTAAATAATAAATTTAAAGAATTTATCTTTGATAAAATTAATGGGAACCTTTCCAAAAGCATAAGAATATTTGAATAAAGGAATATTCTGGATTGGAATGAGGCGTATGTTGTGTTCAGAAAGACCGGGCTTATCCCATTCTGAATAACTGATTCGACAATGTGTCGAGGATGAAGACGGTGGTTGAAGACCGGAGGTCTTCATATCGTTCGGATGATCACCGATGTCTTGATTGGGTTGTACACCCAAGACAAGGTAATAAGTGGTGACCGTTCCAGACGTACTTGGAGATCGACCAGATATGCACGGACCTCTCTCCTGTATTCGACATACGGGACGAGGAATAAGGTGCCTCCGGTTTCGTTTAGACCCAGAACGAGCTTGTAAATGGATGTGTGTCTGACATCGGATTTCATTCTGTGTGATTGATAGACATCGGTTGCATAGCATGAATTGCCTGTGTGGCATGCTGAGATGCAAATGATCAAGGCTTCTATTGAAAAGCAAAGTCTTGTGGTAGATGATCAAAGCACGACTTTAATATAGCATAGCTTTGTGTAGCATTAATTCGCGAGCCTCACACCCCGGTGTGAACCAGAAACAGGAGAGGACTTCAAGGAGGACATGTGTTTCCTTCTAGCTAGGAGTGGTGTCAGCGTTTTGCAAGCCCTGACATTTTACTTATGTGGATGATGGATAGCGAGGTGCCTCGGTTATTTCGGTCTCTACGGAGCCGATGGATGGTCTTTATACAGACCAAATTTACATCCCATAGGGCGGGGAAACGCAGTGTTCAGGCATTTTAATCCACTCCATGTGGACCGGCCCTGACGATCCAAGGGTCGATGCGCTCTAAACCTGAGGCTCGGGCTAGACATTCTTGAAGCGGTAAGGACGATCCCTTGCCTTGGTTCACAAATGGAAATCCAACTTCCAATATGTGACTTTGCGGTTTTGATTGTATATCATAGTATTGGCGACATGATATATGGTACCCATGCCGTCTAGGATTGATACATTTATATTTGAAGTTGTTTTATACACTTTACAATATAATAGTATCAAACGATTTGTTTTAAACGTACCCAACATGTTTGGCTATTATAAGGGAAAACCCTATCCTCCGGTTTGCGTTGCATTGTGTGATGGGACCTGGGTCTTATACTAGCTTCATTTTTCCAAAAAGCATTGCGTTGTTTTGTTATATGCACTAGTATTCGTGGGAGGAAACTCGTTCCGTGTTATAACGCATGATCCCTTGATTTACTCCATTTTAAAATAAAGTTTAATAATTGTCTTAGTTCTCACACCAGTCACATGACTGAGTTGGAGTTTATTATTTTAACCTAAACTCTGGATGCCCCTATTTTCCACACGGGAAGCTAGTAGTTTTGGTTTTGTAGATTTATATTCACAGGATACTGGTTTACAGCTGGAATCATATTCGGAAAGCTCTGTATTCGTTTATCTCTTTCAGTTGTGTTTTGTATTATTTTTCAGCTGCTATGTATTTAAAAGTAATTTAAATCTCTGATGTATATTAAATGTTTAATATTTATTCATACTCTGTATATTCTTATATTCTGATGGAATTGTTGTAATAAGCAATAAAATGTTCTTCTGTTTGTGTTCTGATTTGTCGTGTTCTCAACTCAATTCGGGCGTTCCTTTACGGGGAAGTTCGGGTGGTTATACAAATGGTACGGTATAGACTGTCGATGCGGCATGTTTGATTTCCCAAAGTTAAATAATCATTAATAATGATCGTTGGAAGAATAAAACTAAGTGGAGTTCTAATGAATCTTTAAATAGACTGAAATGAGAATGTGATAATTTAAATTATCAAATTTGGGAAATGATCGAGAATGGAGTATCACCGGTTTTGCTCCAAGCGATAGTTAAATCTTTAATTAGATTTGAACGTGAAATGGTAATTAATTTTACCGATAACACCGTGGTGTTAGTTATGGAGCACTACCTGTTTTGCTCCATGGGATGAATAGGTAGGGATGGGAAATAAAATAAATGATTTCATCGGTAAGTTTTGCTAATCCCAACTAGTTTGGAAAACCTTAATTTGGTTTAAATTGTGAAAAGAATATTTGAATAAAAGAACATTCTGGATTGGAATGAGGCGTATGTTGTGTTTTTAATAGCACTTGTTTATAAGACACACGAGTTAATCAGAAAGACAAGGTTTATACCATTCTGAATAATTGATACTACGATAAGTCGATGATGAAGACGGTGATTGAAGACTGGAGATCTTCACATCGTTTGGATGATTACTGATGTTTTGATTGGGCTGTACACCCAAGACAAGGTAATAAGTGGTGATCGTCCAGATGTACTTGGAGATCGACCGGATATGCGAGGACCTCTCTCCTGTATTGGACATATGGGACGAGGAATAAGGTGCCTCCGGTTCCGTACAGACCCGGAACGGACTTGTAAATGGATGGTGTGTCTGACATTGATTCCTTTATACTTTATTCATTGATCTCTGCTAAATATATATCTGTTTGGTGGAGGAGAATTTATTCTCTTGCTTTACACCCTTCTTTGAGACATACGAGCTTAGAGGATATATATTGGTGGAAATTAGTGGTACGGTATGGAATGACAGTGTGGCATGCTGAGATGCAAATGATCAAGGCTTTTGTTGAAAAGCAGAGCCTTGTGGTTGATGATCAAAGCACAGTTTCAATTAGCATACCTTTTTGTAGCGTTAATTCGTGAGCTTCACACCCCTGTATGAACCAGAAACGGTATGAGGACTTCAGGGAAATGGACATATGTTAGTTTCTAGCTAGGAGTAACGTCATGGTATGGAGCCCAGACTATTTACTCATGTGGATGTTGCTTATTATTACTGGATGATGGATTGCGAGGAGCCTCAGATATATCGGTCACTATGGGGCCGATGGATGTTATGGTCGATATAGTGACCAGATTTTATGCCCCATAGGGCAGGCAAACATACAATTTATGGTATTGCCAATCATCGACGAATGACCGGCCCTGTCACTAACCGCGGGGGCAGTTGCGACTATATCCTGAGGCTTGGGCTAGAGAGTCTCGAATCGGTAAGGACGATCGCTTGACTTGGTTCATAGATGGAAACTCAATTTCCAATACGTGATTTCATGATTTTAGTTGTGTGTGTATATATATACATATACAAACATACATACATACATACATACATATATATATATATATATATATATATATGGCAACGTGATGTAATGGTACCTACGCCGCCTATGATTGAAATATTTATATTTGAAGGTGATTTCTTCACTTATAGTAATAATAAAAGATGAAATTCCGCGTATCAATCATATTTGGCTATTATAGGGGAAAACTCTATCCTCGACTGTGTTCATTGTGTGATGGGACCTGAGTCTTATAATAGCTTTATTTTTCTGGTTAGCAGCGTTGTTTGTTTTATGCACTGGTATTCATGGGGGATAAACCCATTATGTGTTATATGGCATGGTCCCGTGATTTTCCTAACTTTAAAATCAAGCTAATAACTGTTTTAGTTCTCACACCAGACACATGATTGACTCGGAGTTTATTGTTTTTAACGTAAACTCTAGGTGCCCCTAATTTCCACATGGGCAGCTAGTAGTTTTGGTTTTTGCAGATATTTCTTTCCAGGTTCCTGGATTTACAACTGGAACTATATTTGGAAAGCTGTGTATCCGTGTGTTTCTTTCAGTTGTGTTATGCGCTATTTTTCCACTGCTATGTATTTAAGCTTAACTTAAATCTCTGATATTTTCTGCTGTATATCATTTATTCATACTCTGATATATTTTTGTACTCTGATTTAAATTGTTGTAATAGCAATGAAATGTTCTTCTCTTTGTGTTCTGATTATCGGGTTCTCAACCTAATCTGTGCCTTCCCGTAAGGGCGAGTTTGGGTCGTTTCTATTATAATGACCTGTCCTTATATACAACAAACAGCAGAATCAACATATATCATACGTTTGGACTTCTCCATCTTGTTTCTTCACTGCATCTGATAACCTGAACCTGTACAACTCGGTCTAACCCAAGCATTACAAATGCCAGGTCAGTCTGGAAAACCAGAGTGAGAAAACACATTAAGTTTATAGGTAACATCCATCTTGATTTTTAAAGTTAAAATCAATTCGAAAGAAAGAATAATAGAAATACCAAATCCACATAAAAATATGGACGGTTTTAGCTTACTATAACCCAAAACATTTATTTGATATCATATATCCTCTCTGATATTATAATAATGTCTAATATCAAGTAAATAGAAATCTAGCAGAACGCTTGCATCTCACGCTCTACATACATAGTATACAATGAAAACCGCGGGCGCTTATTGGAGAATGGATTTCCAACTATGGCAAGGTATGAGACCACCTTCCAACAATACCTCTGGAGATGAATACATTGGGGATTCAACAAGAACATCTTGCAACCCCGACTAAACATGATCGGCCCTTCACTTCGCTTAAGAGTACCGAATATATTATTACCACGGTTGGGGTTAGCCAACCGAACCGATAGCATACATATAAAAATAAAAGGGACAACCGAAGGCATTTGATTTCACCAGATCAGGTAATGATATACCCTTTTGATGGGTGCGACCCACATAGCCATGCGACCTACCCGATTTTATACCATTTCCCGGTTGAAGAAGCATGAGGTCATAGTTTATTAATTAATTAATTTACCTTGATTATTATTTTTAGAACATCTGGCAACCATTCACATTGAATGTCAAATCGTCAGACCTTCCAGATAATCATTAATTGACATCCACAAAAATACTTTGGGTGTTTACGCAAAAAGAACGAATTCTCCCGCTACCAACAAAGTACATTCGAAGAAATCAATATACGTAATCCTTTGGAAATACTCTGTCATACAATCGTCCATATAAGTTGTCCTGGGACTGGACAAATTGAAGGCACTCTCCTACCACAACCTTGAATTACCGTATGGATCAGTAGCGAGTATTCCTTGAAAATCCGTAAAAACACATTCACAACCGAATCACGTCATAATACCTCTACGTAGCAACATAGAGAATATTCGACAAGTAATCCTCCTGCTTATGAAGATCCACGGTCTTCAATTACTCCATCTTCTATCTTCAACATTACGTATTTGCTGGTCGGAATGGTTTTCGAATATAAATTTGATCCCGGCCTTTCCGTACCAACAATCCTACTGGCCAAATTTGATAGTTGGTTATTTAACTATCGAACAACAATATAAAATAAAATGAGTTCATTGATTCATTACTTGGCATTACTTGGCCTCTGCTTAAAAACAATTAACGAAAGTTAATTCAAACTCTTTGAAATATATCGATATTAGAAATATCGCTTTTCAATTCTTATTTAACATAAGATTAATTCCAAAACTAATTTATTATAATAATTAGAAAAGATCTTATAATCAAATCCGAAATTTATTGTTTTCAAAACATTTCCTATATCACTTCTCCTTATCTATAATTGGGAAAATTAATTCATCTTATCATTCGTAAAATGACGTTACAAAATCTCTTTTGTTTCATCATTTGGAACAAAAATTAATCCTTATTCTTTTAGAATAAACCCATTTTAGCAATTCACTTTTCATTTCCTTTTTACTTGAAACTATCATTATAATTTTACACATCATCTTCTTTATTTCCTTTTTTGGGGAATTCATTATACGTACATATATTCTCAAATATTTCTATTTCCGTTACTTTGGAAATCTCCTTTTATTTTCTCAATTTTGTTTATTTCCGTTACTTTGGAAATCTCATTATATTATCAAATCTCGCAATTTACGTTGCGTTATCATTTCTTATTTGGAAATGCTCTTAACCACTTTTCCATTACAAACTAATATCAATCTCAGGTAATCCTGAAGTCATTCAAGTTGGGGTATTTATTTACCTCTCAGACCTTGATTAACAACGTTCTTATCTTCAGACATATATTAGTTGTAATTCAAAAACTGATATTCATTCTATATCAAATCAAATCTCATCTAGCCATTTTACTTAAATTATGGTCTATAAAATACCTTTTTAAAATATCTCTTTTTAAATACAACTTATTATTACTTAATATATTGATTAAATCACTTCTTAACCTTAACTTCTTTCAAAGCATTCATTATATAACTAGAATTTATTATTACTAAATCCCATTTTAAAATCCTTTACCAAATTCACTTACAAATCCCTTTTTGAAAATCTCATTTCAATTCCAAACATTTTACTTAATTCCATTATTAAGTATCGCCAATTCAAATCACGCTTTGATTTCTCATTTCCTTTCATAAACTTTGTTTATAAAATCTCAGATTTAATATAAACCCCTTGATTTCTCTTTTCCTCCTTATTTCAAATGTTGAGTAAACATTTATTTAAACCATTGTATGCACATATAATTCCTTTTGAAAACTCATCCATATTCCATTTGAAAATCGGTTACTTACTTAAATGTATTTCATTTAAGAAGTAATTACTTAAATGATTAAAATAATATTTTACTTCATTATTCTAGAATTAGTGTTAAATTTCTTTTTAAAATCTTATTCAAGTTAAACAGCTATATTCCAAATTATTTCATTTCTAATTGGCACAAACTAATTTAATTAAATAATCATTTTTAATTAAAACAGTTGACTTGGTCAACTCTAAAACATTATTAACTTGTTGATCAACTTTAACTTGTTTCTTCATTTAAATTGATTAATGAATTAATTTAAATAACCTTATTTAAATTAATAAATTAATTTAAATAAACATCATTTACTTCGATTAATGTTAAATAAATGATAATATAATTCCATTTTAATTATTTCTTAAAAATAATTAATCTCACTTGTAAATCCTTACAATAATTAAGATCAGACACGTGCTCCGCACACGACTGATTTCCCTTTTTATAAGCTTCATTTTTAAGTAATATATTTAAAAATCTATATTCAGTTATAAAATAAATTTCATAAATTCATTTTTATGGTAAATTAATATTTCAAACAATTGATTTATCGGCCAACTGCTACCAATTACTCAACCAACACTGCCCATTGATTAAAATAAAACAAATATTGAATTTCAGTTCAATGGTCAACAATCAAATCAATCATCCAAAAAAATGGGTTTAAACAGTTCATATAATGATAATATGAAAATATATAACATCTAATATATTTGAGGATTCTGGTTAGATTCCTCCAACCTGTTCCTCTTTGCATCCAAATGGTTATTTCACATGATATAATTCAATTCAATTTTACTGATTTAATTCTAAAAACAGTAAAATAACAGCAATTTAATATTAATCAATTTATTTAACACTAGCAAAACAACTCACACAATTCATTAAATTAAACACGGTTATTTTATAACCATAACCAACATGGTGAGTTACCTTCATTGCGTCCAATCATTAAATTAACGATTTGGTATTTCACTAAAATTATACAATGTTTAATTTCATTGATTCAATCGAATATGAATATATATTTAACAAACAATAAACAGTCAACCATAGCACAAAAATAAAATAAAAAATCAACTTATATAAAATATAAGTGGGCATAATTGAGTGAGTTTAACTCACCTTGATCTGATTTTTCATTGAAGATGTTCAATTTCAGTTAACTAAAAGAACATTTAAATTAATTGAAAAGTTCTGGTTCCTTCCTACTCTGTCCACATTAATCCCAAGACGTAATGTTCACCAATTGCAATTCCAATGATACCTTGTTGGTCCGATTCTGATAGCATAGGAAAAATTTATATACATTATAAGATTCATGATTTTTAATTTAATATAAATTTATGACCTTAAACTACTAATTATCCATTAATCAAATAATTAGAAATTAATTACTTTGATTATGGTGTTCAAACAGAAGGCCAATTAACATTCCCAACTCCTTGCGTTCACTGTTTCTAATCATCATCATAACTTTCACCCACTTTCCTGTATTCTGCACCAAGTTATAACATTATATATAATATAATTTATATTTAAACAAATTATTTCATTAATCAAATGATTATATAACTAATTGTGTTTACATAGTTTTCTGGCCGACATGTTTTTGCTTCCAATTCCAGAACTCGGCTCGCAAGAGGAATCGCCTGCCGCCATTTTAACGTTCCAGTTAATATATTTGTAATTATATATATATATATATATATATACACACTAATCCTTAATCAATTTCATATTTAGCTTGGTTATGTTTTACCCAAAAGAAGTCCAACCTTTTCTGTTTTGATTTCCATCGTTCTAGGCTTCCACGATGGTTTGAAAATATCAACTACAATTTGTTTTTGTTTCAATTTCCAAAAACGGTAGCTCCCCATGTCCAAATGAATTGCTCCACTTCGGTACATCCTTTCCGATCCTTTCAGAAATTTCAAAACTTGTGGCCAACCTTGCTCTCGACAATTCCCAGCCACCCTTCAATGCTGACCATCGGCAGCGCATCCAAGACCGGTGATCGACGCTTCCTAACGCCAACCGCCTTCGACAGCTTCATCTCGCCACCCCATCACGCCAACCATTGGCAAGCTCACCATGAACCTGTCCCAATTTCCAGTATCCATGCTTCCAAGGGTTCGTTCACTGCTGCTTCACACTCCGGTGACTGGAACATCATCAACACCCTTTGACGCGTGCACCGTGATGTCGACGACAGTCAGCCCCAGTCCCAGCGAACACGACACCATTAATCGCCAGTAATCTCCTTCCAAACACCATGACTTTACAGTCGATCTCCGACCTCCACACCACTTGAAAATACATCACCACCGCACAAGTTCGAGATCTCAGCATGCTCAATGATTTTATAGTTTAGGTTTTCATGAAACATTGAACAAATCTGGAGTTTTGGTGGGGGAAAGATGGGTGTCACTGGTTCATTCATTTTATTAAGATGGAGGCGGCGGAAATTTGACCAGGGAAAGTTTGGTTGACGCATAATAGGGTTTCCGCATAATATGTATTTATAGGGTTGGCCTAAATATATTAAATTAACGTGTGAAAATACTACAAACAACCTTCAAATCGAGATGTAATAGCTAATCTTAGCATAAAAATATATTTCGGACCCAATGGGACAGGTTTCGTCAAATTCCGAGGTCATTTGTGAAAAGTCCTTTATAATTATCGATGAAAAATCAAGCTTTTAAAATTCCTATAATTAGATAAAAAAATCCAATAAATCTAAGGCCTTGACATTTTACTTGACCTCTTCGTAACGAATCTAATGAATCTTGTTTCGTTAAATTTGGAGTTTGTTTAGCCAGTTATCTATTCGTTAACAGTTACCCCTGTCTAAATAATCCAAATAATTAAATAGAAACAGAGACATTTTTGGCCACCGAAGTCACATACGATATCCGTTTGCCACGAAATTTGATTTTCTGAGAAAAAATTAACGATACGGTTCCAATGAAACTAATTTCATCGAAAACTGTGACCGTTTGCAAAAATAGCTATTTTTAGTGCTTATATACTATTGAATAAAATATTATTTAAATTCACAAATAAATCAAATAAATCATAATAAATTATTTTTATCATATATATCTAAATAGAATATATATTCAACTCCAAATATAAATTAAACAACTCGATATCGTCAATTTTGAGTTAACCGATTTAAATTTCTTATTTAAATATATTAAATAACGTTATATTTTAATAAAGATTTCCATAGCGACTATTTTAAAAATTGAGTTGGACATTACAAGCAATCTATAACACGAACTCTGGATTTTCCTTTTCATTAGAAAATTATAATCAATAAGATTCTAACGTTTCTTGTTTCACATAAATCCGACTTATATCGAATCCAGTATATCCAATCAAAGTTCAAAACTCCATATTACGAACTACAGCGCCATTTCGAGCTCGTTTATAATTAAATATAATATATATATTCAATCGTTGTTTTATTAATGAATTCAATATTAAAATCAATTAATATTCCAAATATAATATTTAAAGTAATAAATTATATTAAATATTTGACGACAAAAAATACGGGACACTACGTTCTTCCCTCCTTAAAAGAATTTCGTCCATGAAATTTCTAAGTTAAGAAAAATTTGATAAACCCATTCATTTTAAAATCCAATTTATTTTAAATTGAAAACCAATTTATTATGTTAAAATAAAATTTCCACAAATACCAAAAAATTTCTAACACTTTAAATTCCTTAAAAAATTCGGCAGAGTCTCCCCTGTACGGAGTGACATCTGCGATATCACAGGAATAAGTAATATATATACATCGACCACACGGTCGGAAAACAAAATTCAAAACCCAAAATTTTATATTTTCTATAGGTGTATCTTATGCGAGCGCTATTGAGCATATTCGCTCAATTTATTATGATCTATTCAACCAAAGTCAATTCTCTACCCATCTGGCACCTGTATTTAACTCAGTTTAACATAGAAGTAACATATATGTGAATTTTCAATAGTACTTTATTAATCCACATTCTAACTAAACCAATTTCCAAAATCAATGATATAACATCCTTCATATGCAAATACAGGGTTAACACATTCATTTCTATTTCATATGCGGTTTCATTTCAGTTTATTACTTTTGAGTTAATTTTTCTTGGTTTCCAATTCATTCATTTCCATTAAACTGGTGATAATTTTATTCAACAATTTATCAACCAAACAACAACAATTCACAATAACCAACCAATACACAACCAACTCAACCAATTAATCAACTGAATTTGCATTCCATATTAATATTTACTTATATTCACCTGGGTTTAATATCAATTGATTTATATCAAATTGATTTCCATTACGTTTTTATTAATACGATTTCCCAATTCTAAATTTATTCAATCCCATAAATTATGTATATAGGAATTTTGACGTTTAATTCACAGATGTTCTTGCTTAACTCAAGTTAAATCTCCATTTCAAATGATTCGTTTTAATTTCAAATTAAACTCCTCCTTTACTATTTCATATGGAAATATTCTTTGGTTATATTAAACCATTTCAAATTTTGGTTCAATTAGAATCCCATTCAAATCAATCAACCAAACAACTAAACCAGTATCTCAATAATTTGGTAAAATTATTTCCATTCTATATAAAAAAAAATTGGGTAAAATTATTTCATTTACCTTCTTTACAAAACAATATTGAGTCCATTATTAATTCAAAAGCTTCTCAACACTTGAACTGACCAAACAACACAATACAAAACATTTGTATATAAAATTCACAAATACGCTCTCTCATATATATAATCAACTCAATCTAGGGTATTGTTAACCCCATCTCTATCGAGTTATACCAGATAGCCTAGGTTATTACTAAACTAATAGCTCTGATACCACTGTAACGGCCCGAGAGATTTTCAACCCCGAAAATCGACACAGAATATCATGTCAACTATTCAAGCCTCGAAAACACCGGATCGTTATTAAAAGAATATAGAGGGTGAGATAAGAAAGAAATATTAGAATAGAAGAAGAAGAAAAAGAACACAACATAGAGTCTCAAATCGCAGTGGAACAAATTATAATATAAAATTAAATCTTTATAGAGAGCTTGAAATAAAACTTACAGTCATCAGAGTACATCACACACCTGGACAGTTATAATGACCTGTCCTTATATACACAACACATCGAAATCAATATATATCATACGTTTGGATTTCTCTAACTCGTTTCTTCACTGCATTCGATAACCTGAACCTGCACAACCTGATCTAACCCAAGCATTACAAATGCCAGGTCAGTCCAGTTTCAACAAGAACATCTTGCAACTCGGGCTAAACATGACCGGCCCCTCACATCGCTTGAGAGTACCGAATATATCATTACCACGGTTAGGGGCCAGCCAACCGAACCAATAGCATACATATAAAAATAAAAGGGACAACCGAAGGCATTTTATTTCACCAGATCAAGTAATGATATACCCTTTTGATGGGTGCGACCCACATAGCTATGCGACCTACCCGATTTTATACCATTTCCTGATTGAAGAAGCTTGAGGTCATAATTTATTAATTACTTAACTTACCTTGATTATTATTTTAGAACATCTGGCCACCATTCACTTTGAATGTCACATCGTCAGACCCGCAAGATATTCATTAATTGACGTCCACAAAAATACTTTGGGTGTTTACGTAAAAAGAACGAATTCCTCAGCCACCAACAAAGTACGTTTGAAGAAATCAATATATGTAATCCTTTGGAAATACTCTATCAGACATTCATCCATATAAATTGTCCTAGGACTGGACAAACCGAAGGCACTCTCCTACCATAACCTTGAGTTACCCTATGGATCAGTAGCGAGTAGTCCTTGCAAATCGGGAAAATCACATTCACGACTGAATCACGTCAGAATACCTCTACGTTGCAACACAGAGAATATTTGACAAGTAATCCTCCCGCTTATGAAGATCCACGGTCTTCAATTACTCCGTCGCCTATCTCCAATGTTACGTATTTGCTGGTCAGAATGGTTTTCGAATATAAACTCAATCTCGGTCTTTCCGTACCAACAATCGTACTGGCCAAATTTGATAGTCGGCTATTTAACTATCAAATTACAGTATAAAATAAAATGAGTTCACTGATTCAGTACTCAACATCACTTGGCCTTTACTTAAAAACAATTAATGAAAGTTAATTTAAACTCTACAAAATATTTCGATATTAAAAATATCGCTTTTTAATTCTTATTTAACATAAGATTAATTCCAAAACTAATTTATTATAATACGTAGAAAAGATCCTATAATCAAATCCAAAATTTATTGTTTTCAAAACATTTTCTATATCATTTCTCCTTATCTATAATTGGGAAAATTAATTCATCTTATCATTCGTAAAACAATGTTACAAATCTCTTTTGTTTCATCATTTGGAACAAAAACAAATCCTTATTCTTTTAGAATAAACCCATTTTAGCACTTCACTTTTCATTTCCTTTTTACTCGAAAATATCATTATAATTTTACAAACCATCTTCTTTATTTCCTTTATTTCGGGGAATTCCTTATATATACGTATATTCTCAAATATTTCTATTTCCGTTACTTTGGAAATCTCCTCTTATTTTCTTAATTCTGTTTATTTCTGTTACTTTGGAAATCTCATTATATTCTCAAATCTCGCAATTTACATTGCGTTATCATTTCTTATCTAGAAATGTTCTTAACCTCTTTTCCATTACAAACTAATTTCATTCTCAGATAATCCTGAAGTTATTCAAGTGGGGTACTTATTTACCACTCAAACCTTGATTAACATTGTTCTTATCCTTAGATAGATATGAATTGAAATTCAAAAACTGATATTTATTATAATATCAAATCAAATCTCATCTAGCCCTTTTACTTAAATTATGGTCTATAAAACTTCTTACCTTTTTAAAGTATCTATTTTTAAATACAACTTAATATATTGATTAAATCACTTCTTAACCTTAACTTCTTTCAAAGCATTCATTATATAACTAGAATTTATTATTACTAAATCCCATTTTAAAATCCTTTACCAAATTCACTTACAAATCCCTTTTTGAAAATCTCATTTCAATTTCAACCATTTTACTTAATTCCATTATTAAGAATCGCCAATTCAAATCACGCTTTGACTTCTTATTTCCTTTTATAAACTTTGTTTATAAAATCACAGGTTTAATATAAACCCCTTGATATCTTGATTTCCCTTTTCCTCCTTATTTCAAATGTTGAGTAAACATTTATTTAAACCATCCTATGCACTTATAATTCCTTTTATACCTTTGTTATAAAACTCGGGTTTTATATTGAAACTCTTTATAAATTCTTTTCAAAACTCAGCCACATTCCATTTCAAAATTGGTTACTTACTTAAATGTATTTCATTTAAGAAGTAATTACTTAAATGATTAAAATAATATTTTACTTCATTATTCTAGAATTAGTATTAAATTTCTTTTTAAAATCTTATTAAAGTTAAATAGCTATATTCTAAATTATTTCATTTCTAATTGGCACAAACTAATTTAATTAAATAATCAATTTCATGTAAGACAGTTGACTTGGTCAACTCTAAAACTTGATCAACTTTAACTCATCTCTTCATTTAAATTAATTAATGAATTAATTTAAATAAACTATTTTAAATTAATAAATTAATTAATGAATTAATTTAAATAAACTCATTTAAATTAATAAATTAATTTAACTAAAAATTATTTACTTCGATTAATATTAAATAAATGATAATATAATTCCATTTTAATTGTTTCTTAAAAATAATTAATCTCATTTGTAAATCCTTACATTAATTAAGATAAGGCACATGCTCCACCACGGCCGATTTCCCTTTTCATAAAATTTATTTTTAAATAATATATTTAAAAATTTATATTCACTTATAAAATAAATTTCATAACTTCATTTTTATACTGATTTACCTGACAGTAAATTAATATTTCAAACGATTGATTTATCGGCCAACTGCTGCCAATTAGTCAACCAACACTACCCATTAGTTAAAATAAAACAAATGTTGAATTTCAGGTCAATGGTCAATAATCAAATCAATCATCCAAACAGATGGGTTTAAACTGTTCATATAATGATAATATGAAAATAGATAACATCTGATATATTTAAGGTATCCGGTTGGATTCCTCCAGTCTGTTCTACTCTAGAACCAAATGGTTACTTCACATGATATCATTCAATTCAATTTTACTAATTTAATTCTAAAAACAGTAAAATATAGGCAATTTAATATTAACCAATTTATTTAACACTAGCAAAATAATTCAGACAATTCTAATAATTCATTAAATTAAACACGATTATTTTATAACCATGACCAACAAGGTAAGTTACCTTCATTGGGTCCAATCGTTAAATTAACGATTTGGTATTTCACTGAAATTAAACAACGTTTAATTTCATTGATTCAATCAAATATGAATATACATTTAACAAACAATAAACAGTCAACCATTAGCAACCATAGCACATAAAAATAAAAACCCAACTAATAAAAAATATAAGTGGGAATAACTGAGTGAGTTTAAATCACCTTGATCTGATTTTTCGTTGAAGCTGTTCGATTTCAGTTAATTGAATGAACATTTGAATTAACAAAAAAGTTCTGATTCCTTCCTACTCTGTCCACATTAATCCCAAGACATAATGTTCATCAATCGCAATTCCAATAATACCTTGTTGGTCCAATTCTGATAGCTTAGGCAAAATTTATATACATTATAAGATTCATGATTGTTAACTTAATATAAGTTTATGACCTTTAACTACTAATTATCCTTTATCAAATAATTAAAAATTAATCACTTTGATTACGGTGTTTGTAATGACCTGCATTCTCGTTGAATATTTATTTCATTTTCATACGAGGTCGTATAGTCGTTTAACTTTGGGGAACGACTATTGCGATCATTTCCCATGTTCATGATTTTTGTTGAATTTAAATGACTGTTTTGCCCCTGGTGAGTCTTGTTTCGCCGATAACTTTAGATTGGTAAGGAGTTTTGACCTGAAACCACTTCCATTGGATTTGGATGATGGTTTACCTTTCCATAGAGTGGTCACACTAGCCAAACGGACTTACCGTTTGGGAGATATGGCCGAAACAAGGTTTAGAAGGTGAAAACATAGCTTAACTGGGCCTAATTTGGGTGATTAGCAACTAGGCTCATTAGGGATTTCGGGATTAAGGTTACATAAAGGCTGAAAAGGGTTAGAAATACCTTTCTTAGTCATTTTTACAGCCGCCACTTACCTCTCTTCAACCCTAGCAATGGCCTCCACCTTCTAAATCTATTCTAAACAACTCCTAGTTGCTTTCTAATCACGTATTAGCTTAATATTAATCAAATCAAGGAAAATTAACACCAAATAAGAGTTGGAGCTGTTGTGTTTCATAGGAATTCAACCAAAAACAGAAGTAAAGTTCAGATCTATAATTCATTTATGGCTAAGGTGAGTGATTTGCATTGTTTTTCACTAATTACGGCAAATTAGGGGTGATTAGTGTTAATTAGCGAAATTATGCATGTTAAAATTCTGGAAAAATATGTATAAATTCTTAAATATTATTTTAGGGCTCTGATAGAAATTTGGGTTAATTCAGACATGTTTTGCTAATTGTATGGTTAAGTCATGATTAAGGGGTTAGAGGAAAACCATGGGTTTTGGGTATGTTTGATCCATAATAACTTGTTAAATTGTTGTTTTGGTGTTTGTGGTTGATTCTATATGTTACTATTACTATTGGTATGAATTGTGCTTGATTAATAAAGTTAGAATGGTCGAAAACGCCATCGTATGGTATAAATAGCTCGTTGGAACAATTGTAGGAAACAGTGCAGGAAATGGGATCGGATCAGGCCCCGAACCCGCTCGTGAAGCACCACCCCCGAACTGACCCGATCGTGACACCCTACTCAAGTCTACTGACCATGAACCGACCCGATGCTTTGGAGGAGGAATCACAACCCACTCACTTGGAGAGCACCACGAACCAGAAGCTCACGACCGATCCGAAGCACCCCAACCCGGTGGAAGAAGCACGAATCAATCTGATGCTTGGAAGAGGTATCACGAACCAAACCGGTGCCATGAACCAACCCAAGTCCAGTGAGGCATCACGACCCGAACCGCTTAGTGGTCACGAACCGATGGAGGACCCGAGACTATATGATGATCACGAACCGAATGGAGATCGAACCGCGATGATGATGACCAAAACCTGAGATGAAAAAGTAGTCCAAATAGGAAGTAGAACTCAGGATCCAGATGGGAACCAACGAGTTAACTTCATGAGTTGGACTTTGCTATGGGATGTGTGCAAAGGGGTTATCGATGTCTATAGCTTTGACTCACCACTGGGAGATAGATGTTGGCTATGGATCAGTGCAGTGGAGTTGTCATGACTCCATGGGGCAAAGTAATCGTAGTAGGGCTATGAGCCAGTGCAGTGGAGTTATCATGACTCCACGGGGCAGAGTGGACATGGTAAAGGATTAGTGGCTATGGATCAGTGCAGTGGAGCTGTCATGACTCCATGGGGAAGAGTAATCGTAACAAAGAATTGGGTGATCAAAGTGGTAGATATCGTATGCTTTACGCACTGAGTGAGAGATGTGAGGATGATTGCTATGTTTGATGTTTGCTATCACCATGACATGCACGTCCCCTCCCCATTATTTTTACACCACGTATTTTTGTTACCTAAGAGAATTGTACATTCTGTTACGCTAACTTTTTGGTTGTAGGTCTAGGTTTAGGTATGTTTATGTATACCTGTTATTGTTCTGTTTTTGCTGCTTATAGCTCATACCAGACTTTTGTCCGACCCAGAGTTTTATGTCTCTTCTTATTACTCTAGGTGCTCCTAAATGAGCAGACTAGAGATAGGTTAGCTGGTTATGCACGAGTAGCTATCCGGAGACGAGCATGAGGCTTACACGTATTATTCCCATATGTCCTCCCTGTGTTGTTGCTGGTCACTACCTTGGACATTAGTAGTGTACCTTCCTATTTTACTTTAGAGACAGTTTTTAAGATTGTAATAAAGATGGTTTGGATCATAAGCTGTATTTTGAGTTTTTCGCTGTTAGATAGTTTAGTTTTCAGCTTATACACTATCTCGCCTGTTTTATACCAAGTTATGCTATTATTATATTTTGTTCCATGCGCTGTGAGATATACGATAGGTTTTTTGTTGATTCATCATCTTCTTTATTTTCTTTTGACGGTCATCCCGTGTTGGTTGGGCATCAGTACAGCACGTTTCGAAGGAAATGTTGGCTGGTGCGGGGCGGGCCTTCACATTTGGTATCAGAGCCAGGTTGCGTAGTTAACCAAGGGAAAGACACCAGGGAGAGATAATATACATATATGAGAGCACATATTTGTGATATTTTGATTTTCAAGAGCTATATATATAATATAAGTATATTTAAGGATGAAGTCGCATTGCACTGGCACCACTATGGGTATGGTTAATCGTTTTCTCTTTGCAGATTGGACGATGAGCGGATATACGAGGGGTACGGATTCCAGGGCCAATAATAGGAATGCTCCTGACATGAGGATGATGTTTACTACCTTCGTGCGAGAGATATTCAGGGAGCAACTCCTAATGCTGCAAATGGTGGTGCTGCGGCAGTGCAGGCGCCTATGGCCGATTTCGCCAAGCTCTGTAAGAATTACACTAGTCTTGGTGGGAAGCCCTTTCATGGAACAGAATTGGCTACAGAAGTTCAGGATTGGCTTGATAGTTGTGAGCGCATCTTTGAGGATTTGGGAATCGAAGATGCAATGAAGAGGAAGCTATCATCCCATCAGCTTCAACGACGAGCTATGAATTGGTGGAATGCTATTAACGCAGCTGCTCCTGAGGATCAAGTTGCTTAAAATCAGTTTAGGACCCGCTTTAGCGACAAGTTTATCCCAGCTGCCCAGAAGTCACAGTTGTTTAGGAAGTTCTTGGGGCTTAAACAAAATGATATGGCAATCTCGTTATATATTGCTGAATTCGATACTTTATCAAAGTATGGATTATCTCTTTCGATACTGCCGAGAAGAACGAGAAGTTCATAACTGGTTTAGATCAATACTTGGGAGAAAGGCTTATAAACCATATTGATGAGACTTTTGAATCGATTGTTGGGAAAGCATTGAGATCAGAGAGCCTTTATCCCAAGCCCAAGACTGAAGTCGTTGGTGCATCTGAAGAGAGCCCAAAGCCGCAGGAAAGAGGTGGAGGCAAGAACAATTCTCAGAATAAAAGGAAGCAGAGTCAGACCAAGGATGGTCAGAAAAAGAAAGACAGGAAAGAGGTAGAGTGCTTTAGCTATGGCAAGAAGGTCAATTATGCTAAAGAATGTCGAGCAAAGCCAGCGGACAGGAAGTGCTTCAATTATGGCCAAGTGGGACATCAAAAGGATAAGTGTCAACAACCTCCTAAAGAGAGGCAGATTGTGAAAGTATATGCTATTAATGTTGTTCCTTCTTCGTTGAATGCCCCAACTACGACGGAGAAAGGAAAGAATGTCGTCATTCAAGTTATGCTTTCTATTTATGATGTTCCTGTTCGAGCATTATTTTATACTGGGGCTTCCCATTCCATCATATCTAGTGACCTGGTAAATATGTAGGGATTGGAACTCGAGATTGCCGATAGACCTTTAGTTGTGACAAACCTGATCGGTTGTTTGACTAGCCTTAGTATGATTTGTTGAAACTTGGTCTTATTGAGTCATGGATGTATGTTTGCTGGTGATTGCTTTGTTTTGGGCTTTACTGGGTTTGGCATTATTTTGGGAGTCGATTGGCTCCAAAAATATGAGGTGGTGGTAGACTATGAGGGATTTTTGGTGACTGTTAGGGCAGATGATGGGCGAAGGGTAGTGCTTGGTAGCCTACCTAATGATGAGGTGATGGCTAGTTTTCTAAGTTCCCTCGACATTCCGCAGGACAAGTTATCACGGGTTCCCATTGCTGGCCAGTATCCGACATCTTCGGGGAAGTGACCAGATTTCCACCACACCGAGAGATTGAGTTCCGTATTGATCTAGTGAAATATGCCAGACCTATAGTGATGCCACTTCGTCGTATAACACCAAGGGAGCAGCGAGAGCTCAGGGTGCAAGTGAGCGATTTTTTGAAGAAGGGATTTATCCAAAGAAGTGTCTCTGAGTGGGGAGCACCAGTTGTATTTTCCACTAAGGCAGATGGTTCACTTCGATTATGTGTAGACTATCGTGAGTTGAATAAGGTGACTAGGAAGAATAAGTATCCTCTTCCGCTGATAAATGATTTGTTTGATCAACTGGAAGGAGCGGGAGTGTTTTCCCAATTGGATCTCGCGACAGGATTTCATCAGCTCCGAGTAGCAGTCGAGAATATTCCCAGAACAGCATTTCGAACATCGTTTGGATTCTATGACTGGTTGGTCATGCCATTCGGGTTGGCCAATCCACCAGCATATTTTGTGAATCTTATAAACAGGGTATTCAGGGACCAATTGAATAAGTTTGTTTTTGTGTTCATAGACGATATCTTGGTTTATGCGAGGACAGAGGAAGAACACAAGGAACATTTGAGGATAGTGATGGAGCTGTTGAGGAAACACCAATTGAAAGCGAAGTTTTCTAAGTGCACTTCTGGAGGAGCGAAGTGAGGTTCTTGGGCCTTGTTGTTTCAGAGAATGGTATTGCCATGGATCCTGCGAAGGTGGCTACAGTACAAGATTGGTCTATGCCCAGGACTGCAACAAACGTAAGAAGTTTCTTGGGATTAGCTGGATATTATCGTAAGTTTATCCAAGATTTCTCCAAGATAGCAGCACCGTTAACTCAGTTGACCAAGAAGAATCAAGCTTTCGTCTGGGACAAAATGTGCGAGGATGCATTTAAGGGTCTAAAGGGGAAGTTGACGAGTGCACCGGTGTTAGTTATTCCTAAGGGGAACAAAGAGATGACGGTATACACGGATGCCTATGGTACCAGACTAGGTGCTGTAATGATGCAAGAAGGTAGGGTTGTAGCTTATGCTAGCCGGCAACTGAAACCGTATGAGAAATGATATCCTACCAATGATTTGGAGTTGGCAGCGATCGTGTTCGCATTGAAGATGTGGAGACACTATCTCTTGGGAGAAATGTTCGATTTGTTTACCGAACATAAGTCGTTAAATTATCTCTTCTCTCAAAAGGATCTAAATCTCCGTCAGCAGAGATGGTTAGAATTCTTTGCTTCCTATGATTTCAATATCGCATATACACCAGGAAAGGGCAATGCGATAGCTGATGCATTGAGTAGGAGACATGCCAGTTTAGGGGCTATGTTTCTAGAATGAAAGCAACTGGAGTATATCGTTGGGTATGATTTCAGACCAAAGTGTGAATTGGATCCAGAAATGTTAGCAAGTTTGACGATCAGACCCACTTTTGTAATTACCTGAAAATCCGGTCCAATTTGAGCTGACCAAAAACACAAGTTCAACCCCAAATTAAACTGAAAATCAGGAAATTAATAGAAAGAAAACAGAGGGTGAGGAAAGATAAGATAGAAACTTAGAATAGAAGAACAAGAAGAAGAAGAAGAACACAACATCAGAGTAACACGAATCTCACAGCGAAACGAAACAACATATAATAGACAACATATCAATGAAATCAAATCATTATATGTATACAATCACTTTATCAGAGTACAGCACTTACAACACAGCGGAAATAACCTATAGCTATATAATCTTGAAGCCTCCTGCTCTAAGCTCTTCCAGTATATCTGTAAATCCCGACTACTTGACTGCCCGTACAAAATTGGGCACCCAAGAGTTTAGGGAAAACAATACAAAATAAACTCCGGGTCAGTCATGGGACTGTTGTGAGTAAAACAGTTTAAAACAGTTCAAGCAGGTAAATGATATCTCATAAGACCACGCCATATAACAGAACGGGTTTTTCCCTTATGAGAATCCAAATTATCTTTATATCAAAAACCTTTTGATATTATAATAATGTCTATCAACCAAAATATAATAATCATCTAGCAGAAACGCTTTCATCTCACGTTCTACATATATAGTGTACAATCAAAACCGCAAGCACGTATTGGGTAATGGATTTCCAACTATGACAAGGTATGGAACCACCTTTCGCTAGTGTACCTCTAGAAAGGAATACACTGGGTTCAACAAGAACATCTTGCAACCCGGCCACACATGACCGACCACTCATTTCGCTTGAGTGTATCTAATGTATATCACCAACGGTTGGGATCAGCAACCGTTTCCCGAATGGGACAGCATCAACAATAGATTTTCAGAAGTAAATGAAACTCTAGATCAGGTGATTGTACACCCTACTTCGAAGCGACCGACTTAGCCATGTTGCCTACCCGATTTCTGTCATTTACCGGTTAATGAGGCTTGAGGTTACGCTTCATCATCACATCAGATTCACTTCGAATGCTACATTGTCAGATCCATCGAAAATCACTAATTGACGTCTACAACAGTACATTACGTGTTAGCTAAAGAAGTTTCCATCTCCGCTTCCACTCTTGATAAGGTTAAAGAAATCAATGTACATGACCTTTCTAGAAATACTATGTCAGACATTCATCCATACAAGTCATCCAGGAACAGGATGAACCGAAGGCACTATTCAATACATCCATCTCAGGCACTGTTATCTAAGACTTATACAATAGCCCTTGCGCTTTACTCCGTCTTCAATTGTCTTTGGCATATATGATTCGCAATGTTTATGCCAATAAAGAGTGGTTCTTTGGATAATAATCCAACCGGTCTCTCCTTATTAACATTGTTAAAATGGTTAAAACTTCGATAGTCTATGATTTAACCATAAAAAAAAATAGGTGTGCAAACAACGATATTATTTCCAAGTGGAAATTATATCGATCAATCATCAATCACATATATATATTCATATTTCCTTATTTTCTATGTTTAGAAAATATACGTTAACACTGGAAAACATTTCCATTTCTAATCCATATTTCCAATTTCCATATTTGATTACGTTTCTGATTCTATTTGGAAAACATTTCCAAATCTTCTTTACTTGGATTTAAACAGATGTTTAAATCAACATCGCGACGACAACTCGAACCACTATACTTATTTACTAAATACACTTAACCACTTTCACTCTCAAACCTTAACCATTTCTAAATTAGAAACGCAGTCAATCAAGTTGGGGGTATAGCTACCTCTCAGACCTTAACTGAACAACATTTCAATTCTCGAAATAGGGTAAGTTCATCTTTTTACTCTTTAACACTTCCTTACGTATCTCTCATTCGAATAAACCTCTATTCGATAACTCCTCCCTTCGAATAACTATATTTGATAATCTCTCTTACGAATAACTAGATTTGATTAACATTTCTTCGAATAAACTAAATTCGATTAACTTTATTTATTTAACCCTAATCGATTAACTCGTTTTACTTAACTCCTTTCGATTAAACTATAATCGATAAATCCTTTAACTCTATTGGAATAAACTATATTCGATAACCCCTTTAACTAAATTCAATTTGATTTACTCGACTAACTTCACCCATTTGGTTAACTTGACTAACTTAGCCCATTTGGTTAACTTGACTAACTTAGCCCATTTGGTAAATCTAGTTTAACTAACTTATTCGACAAATCTGGTTTAACCAACTCATTTGACCAATCCTTTTTAATAATCCTATTTATTTCCTAAATAATTATTCTCTTTTATAATTCTATTTATTCCCTAAATAAATATTCCATTTTTATTTTCTCTATTTATTTTCCAAATAAATATTTCTTTTATTTATTTTCTAAATAAATATTTCTTTTATAAAATCCTATGATTTTATGAACATTTTATTTTCAATATACATATTTGAAAATTCCTTTTTGATATTCTAGTATCACTTATGGTGTTTAACATATCAAGCTATGATGTCCAATATCATCCATACATATATAATCAACAACAGATTATAAACCACATCATATATAACAATATATGAAAACAATAAAATAACTGTTGAGAAATCCAGTCGGATTCCTCCAGCCTGTTTCCTTGCATCCACAGATCACTTTCAATTCCATTTGGTATATTCTGTTAAACAGAATCAATATAGAAATTCAACTAACTGACTAGTAGTTCAATCAAACAGTCAACACACAGTCAATCAACCAATATTTAATAGTTCTAAAAATACAACATGAAATTATAAACTATTCAGAGTTGGTGAGATTTACTCACTTTGGCAGTTCATCATTAAAGAATGATAAACTGTTGTTTGATTTAAATCAAACAGTTTATTTCGCCATAATTTCATACTAGCTCCACTCCACTCTACTCCCAGTCAGTCCCATTGGGTAGTGTCTGTCCCTGCGATCCCAACGGATTTTGTTTCGTCTAGTTCTGATAACATATGACAAAGGTATCACATTTTAAAAGGTTGTATGTTATTTTAAAAAAATTAACTTAAATTTACATTAGTTTAAATTGGGCCTTACACATTTGGCCCATCCATTCTTGCCTAAGCCCAGACCCACGGTTTACTATTAAACCCACCTTCCCCTTTCAAAAAGTTCGAACCCGTAATCACCTTCTTCCCCTAATCTAACTTCCGTACTCCAGAAGACCACTCCACAGCCATTTTCAAATTCTTCGATCCATCTTCCTCCTTCGTTTCTTTACGAACTCTAGCACCGAACCCACCGACATACTTCTCTTCGTCGTCCCTCTTCCTCCATACCAGACTTTCAAAACTCGATCCACGTCATCCCATCGCAGTGTTGGCTTGAAAAGCGCGGTACAGGCATATGACCAAACTTTATTTGTACGGTATTCAAAAAAAACAACAAGGCTCAAGCGTCTTCCCACCAAGAGTTCGAATCCAGGTCCCTATTTCCCAAAAAATCAGCCAATTAAAAGTTAACGGGAACCCTAGTTCTCGCTGACCTCACGCGGCTTCTGGAATTTGGGATCGAACCACCCCAAAGTGAAGGGAAGAGAAGTATAAGCTTAGAGGAACACTCAGAAACTGATTTTAGATTTTATGGATTTTTGTTTGAATTCTTTTTGATTTTCTTTCTTTGAAGTTCTTCACGTTTTGGTTGTGGCAACTCATATCTTTTTAGAAGAGCGACGGAAATTCTTGTGTGGCTGAGAGAATGAAGGATGTGGCTCTTTTAATGTTCACACACTTGTTTTAGATATTTTATTTTATCATTTTCGTAAATTCCATTCATATACAACTGCTATAGACAGAGTTGATCATACCTTTGTGACGACCAACGTACCACGATCCCAAAGATATAATAATACCGATAGATTAACTCTTATTGTGAAATCCCAAAATCACTGACATATGGTGCAAAACACTCCAATTAAAAAGTTTCTTATTTAATTAATCAAAAATTACAGAAAAATTCTTAAAATTAAATTATCACTACTTCCAAAAGAACCTTGTCTAAATTCAAACCCGATCTCTAGTTATATCGAATAAACCGTTATGGTCGATAACGATTCTATAGCGACTATTTTAAAATTTGATTTGGATATATCTCAATATCCACATGACGAAATCCTGATTTTTCTCTTCCACTAGAAAGATATACTCCACCAGCTCCACACGTTTCTTGTTTCACAGAAATCCAATTTAAAATGAATCCTGTACATTCAGTTGAAGTTCGAATCGCCAATTTACGAACTACAACGCCATTTCAAGCTCGATCTTAATTATAATATAATTATATGTTCAAACTGTCGTTATTTAAATATATTCGTTATTCAAATCAAATTCCAAACTGAATTAAATATCACAGATGATCTAGTTCACACCATATCGCCATTTCAGCAAATTTTGATTATTTCAGAATTAAATATATTATTAAATTTATTATTTTAATTAAATATTCACCATTATTTAATTCAACGACCATGAAATCCTTTTTACCACCTTATATATAATTAAATAAATTAATTATAATACCTCTGCGAATGCGGGTCATTACATTCTTCCCCACTTAAAATAATTTCGTCCTCGAAATTGCTAAGTTAGAGAAAAACCTATCGACTGGTTAGAACATATTTGTTCACTTCTTAACTTCAGTTTCAACTGAACCAATTTAATTTCAATTAAATTATTTAATTAATCCTTATCTACGAAAATGTTCAAAAATCTTGAAAATTTTCTAACTCCTAAAATTTCTGAAAAATTTCGCCAGCACCTCCTTTATACTGGTCAATCGGTCAAACTCCAACTCGCCTCTCTGGGCCATCTCCATCCCAAAAGAAAATCAAACAGCCAAGCAGCTTGCCAATTCAGCTCATCAAAATCTCATACCATATGAAATATAAACTTGTACGTTTTGTCGGCATATCATTATATCCTGTCCACCTGTTATCAATTTAGCGGATACAAGGGTCATCCCAATCAAATTCCAAACTGCTTTTATCCACAAATCCAACCATTCGCTTATATCCGAGCCAACTATCATTTCAACTCGAGTTTCTTCTTGATTCCCAACTCTTAACTTGATTATCACATTACACTTCAAATTTGAATCTCACAATCTAATTTGTCTTGATATCATTCTAATTCAATCTTAGTTACCACTTTACTGGCTTTACTTTAATTCAAATTTGCTTTCACAAATTTCTGTTAAATTTGTTTTTAATTCAAACAGACTTTCCCTAGGAGTTTTTTAAACAGTTTACTCTTTTCAAAAATCAAATTTTCCTTTTGAACATGTCACTGAGCCCTTAATTAATATTCCATTTGTTAAATCATTTCTCTATTTCTTTATCAATATTTGTTAACCAAATATTTTCAATAACCATATTGGCCTTTTATGTTATTTGGAAAATATTTCCGAATATCGCCTTCCTTTATTTTCTAAACTTTAGAAAATATATGCTATTTATAATTGGAAAATATTCCAATTACTTATCTCTTTTCCGATCTCGTTTATTTCTATACTTAGGAAATATTCTTTATTATATTCCAAGCTTACACTTATTTGGGTTAAAACGGATGTTGTGTAAAACATCGTTACGACAACCCAAATAGTATATTCCACTAACTCTTATTCAACATTGATCTTCGAGCCTGAAATCTTACTATTTATTTGTTAATAATGAAATCAATCAAGTTGGGGTATAACTACCTCTCAGACCTTCACTGAATAACGTTTATAACGTCAAAACAGATATGATTACTTACTCGAATAATCAGTACCTTACAACTACTTATTCACTTTTAAACATGTATACGCTTCCTCTTTCTATTCTTACTAGATTTTATTCTTAGTCTTTCTTTTTGATTTTACTGTTCTATTTCTAAGTCCGTTCCTTATCGACTTCTATATATATCGATACATTGATTTCTAACTATCAAATTATCTTAAAAATATTCTAACTCCTTAAATTCCCGGAAAAATTCGCCATAACCTCCTTTGTACCAGGAGCATCGGGATATTTCAAATAGCCTCCTATGGCCCTCACCAATCTAAAAGAAAAAGAAAAAGCCAAGCGGCTAGCCTATACGGTGCATAAAATCTCATATATGAATTAAATACATACCTTTTCGTCGAGCATTCTATTAATATACCTTCATACCTTATCCATACCTATCTCAAGTATATTTATACCTGCCCAATCTATTTTAACTATACCTGATCGTTTTAACTTAATTCGTTAATTAATTTGTTAATTAACTCTTTAGTCTATTTCACTTTTATATTTGAACATAACATGTTCAAATATATTTTAACTTGCTTATTAACTAATTTGAATCCAAATTTCAAATTTAAGTTCTATATTCGATTTAGAATATCCATTTACAAATCCAATTCTCCTTTTAAAGTTCAATTTCAAATTTAAAACTCGATTAACTAATTCCTCTTCGACTTAGTTAATTCTATTCAATTCCTATTCAAATTTTATATTATAAATCCCGTTTTGAAAATCAATGCAACTTGTCTTTCCCAAAACAAATTCAAAACAATATGCCTGGTAGTAATTCGTCACTTACAACTCGAAAATGAATATTGATGATGCAGCCATCATCAGAATCTATTTTCCAGCGATCGAAGTGAGTTCAGTACTATAAAACCATTTCTAAACATTTCCACTTTGAAATTCATTTCAAAATATAATTCACACTGCTTGTAAAACAATTTAAAATCTCCCAGGATCTTAAATTTTTCTTATTTTCAATCCAAATCCATTTACAACCACTTATCCAATTTTCCCGAATTTTAATTCAATTTCTGGTTTAAATTTCAGATTTAACTCATCTGATTTCACGTATTTCACTTATATGAATCCTGATGGGTTATTTACATAACCATTTAACTTATAATCATACTCGATTATAATAACAACCAATATATCCATTATATTATAATTTTGATATATATATCTTCTCTATATCAAGATATACCTTAGGTAAACTTACTTTAATTTAATCTCTTTTCAAAACATATTGTGTCGACCCATCGTATTCGAGTGTTTATAAACTCCTACCGATACAGTGGATCAAACTGATCGACCAGAACCCATAAACAACTCAACCAATGAACCTCCACAATATAAAACCATTTTTATATCAATAACAAATACGTTCACTCGTATATATACACTCAACTCAATCTAGGGTATTACTAACCCCATCTCTACTGAGTCACGCCATAAAGCCAAGGTAATTCTTAACTTAAGCTCTGATACCAACTGTAATGACCCAAAATCCGGTCCAATTTGAGCTGACCAAAAACACAAGTCCAACCCCAAATTAAACTGAAAATCAGGAAATTAATAGAAAGAAAACAGAGGATGAGGAAAGATAAGATAGAAACTTAGAATAGAAGAAGAAGAAGAAGAAGAACACAACATCAGAGTAACACGAATCTCACAGCGGAACGAAACAACATATAATAGATAACATATCATTGAAATCAAATCATTATATGTATACAATAACATTATCAGAGTACAACACTTACAACACAGTGGAAATAACCTATAGCTATATAATCTTGAAGCCTCCTGCTCCAGGCTCTTCCAGTATATCTGTAAATCCCGACTACTTGACTGCCCGTACAAAATTGGGCACCCAAGAGTTTAGGGAAAACAAAACAAAATATACTCCGGGTCAGTCATGGGACTGGTGTGAGTAAAACAGTTTAAAACAGTTCAAGTAGGTAAATGATATCTCATAAGACCACGCCGTATAACGGAACGGGTTTTTCTCTTATCAGAATCCAAATTATCTTTATATCAAAAAACTTTTGATATTATAATAATGTCTATCAACCACAATATAATAATCATCTAGCAGAAACGCTTTCATCTCACATTCTACATATATAGTATACAATCAAAACCGCAAGCACGTATTGGGTAATGGATTTCCAACTATGACAAGGTATGGAACCACCTTTCGCTAGTGTACCTCTAGAAAGGAATACACTGGGTTCAACAAGAACATCTTGCAACCCGGCCACACATGACCGACCACTCATTTCGCTTGAGTGTCTTGAATGTATATCACCAACGGTTGGGATCAGCAACCTTTCCCAAATGGGACAGCATTAACAATAGATTTTTAGAAGTAAATGAAACTCTAGATCAGGTGATTATACACCCTACTTCGGAGCGACACTTAGCCATGCTGCCTGCCCGATTTCTGTCATTTACCGGTTGATGAGGATTGAGGTTACGCTTCATCATCACATCAGATTCACTTCGAATGCTACATTGTCAGATCCATTGAAAATCACTAATAGACGTCTACAACAGTACATTACGTGTTAGCAAAAGAAGTTTCCTTCTCCGCTTCCACTCTTGGTACGTTTGAAGAAATCAATGTACGTGACCTTTCTAGAAATACTCTATCAGACATTCATCCATACAAGTCATCCAGGAACAGGATGAACTGAAGGCACTATTCAATACATCCATCTCAGGCACTGTTATCTAAGACTTATACAATAGCCCTTGCGCTTTACTCTGTCTTCAATTGTCTTTGGCATATATGATTCGCAACGCTTATGCCAATACAGAGTGGTTCATTGGATAATAATCCAACCAGTCTCTCTATATTAACAACGTTAAAATGGTCAAAACTACGATAGTCTATGATTTAACCATAAAAAAAAACAGGTGTGCAAACAACGATATTATTTCCAAGTGGAAATTATATCGGTCAATCATCAATCACATATAAATATCTATATATATATATTCATATTTCCTTATTTTCTATGTTTAGAAAATATACGTTAACACCGGAAAACATTTCCATTTCTAATCCATATTTCCAATTTCAATATTTGATTACTTTTCTGATTCTATTTGGAAAACATTTCCAAATCTTCTTTACTTGGATTTAAACAGATGTTTAAATCAACATCGCGACGACAACTCGAACCACTTACTTATTTCCTAAATTAACATAACCACTTTCACTCTCGAACCTTAACTATTTCTAAATTAGAAACGCAGTCAATCAAGTTGGGGGTATAGCTACCTCTCAGACCTTAACTGAACAACATTTCAAATCTCAAAATAGCGTAAGTTCATCTTTTAACTTTTTAACACTTCCTTGCGTATCTCTCATTCGAATAAACCTCTATTCGATAACTCATCCCTTCGAATAACTATATTTGATAATCTCTCTTACGAATAACTAGATTCGATTAACCTTTCTTCGAATAAACTAAATTCGATTAACTCTATTTATTTAACCCTAATCGATTAACTCTTTTTACTTAACTCCTTTCGATTAAACTATAATCGATAACTCCTTTAACTCTATTGGAATAAACTATATTCGATAACCCCTTTAACTAAATTCAATTTGATTAACTCGACTAACTTCACCCATTTGGTTAACTTGACTTACTTAGCCCATTTGGTTAACTTGACTAACTTATCCCATTTGGTTAATCTGGTTTAACTAACTTATTTGACAAATCTGGTTTAACCAACTCATTTGACCAATCCTTTTTAATAATACTATTTATTTCCTAAATAATTATTCTCTTTTTATAATTTTATTTATTCCCTAAATAAATAGTACCTTTTTATTTTCTCTATTTATTTTCCAAATAAATATTTACTTTTATTTATTTTCTAAATAAATATTTCTTTTATAAAATCCTATGATTTTATAAATATTTCATTTTAAATATACATATTTGAAAATTCCTTTTTGATATTCTAGTATCACTTATGGTGTTTAACATATCAAGCTATGATGTCCAATATCGTCCATACATATATAATCAACAACAGATTATAAACCACATCATATATAACAATATATGAAAACAATAAAATAACTGTTGAGGAATCCAATCGGATTCCTCCAACCTGTTTCCCAGCATCCACAGATGTTACACAATAAAATCAACATCACTTTCAATTCCATATGATATATTCTGTTAAACATAATCAATATAGAAATAAACCGTTCAGAGTTGGTGAGAATTACTCACTTTGGCAGTTAATCGTTAAAGAACAATAAACTGTTGTTTGATTTAAATCAAACAATTTATTTCGCCATAATTTCACACTAGCTCCACTCCACTCCCAGTCAGTTCCATTGGGTAGTGTCCGTCCCTACGATCCCAATGGATTTTGTTCCGTCTAATTCTCATAAAATATGACAAAGGTATCACATTTTAAAAGGTTGTATGTTATTTAAAAAAAAATATCTTAAATTTACTTTAGTTTAAATTGGGTCTTACACATTTGGCCCATCCATTCTTGCCTAAGCCCAGACCCATGGTTTACTGTTAAACCCACCTTCCCCTTTCAAAAAGTTCGAACCCGTAATCACCTTCTTCCCCTAATCCAACTTCCGCACTCTAGAAGACCACTCCACAGCCATTTTCAAATTCTTCGATCCATCTTCCTCCTTCGTTTCTTCACGAACTCTAGCACCGAACCCACCGACATACTTCTCTTTGTCGTCCCTCTTCCTCCATACCAGACTTTCGAAACTTGATCCATATCATCTCATCGCGGTGTTGGCTTGAAAAGCACGGTACAGGTAGACGGTCAAACTTTATTTGTACGGTATTCAACAAAAACAACAAGGCTCAAGCGTCTTCCCACCAAGAGTTCGAATCCAAGTCCCTATTTTCCAAAAACTCAGCCAATTAAAAGTAAACGGGACCCCTAGTTATCGCTGACCTCACGCGGCTTCTGGAATTTGGGATCGAACCAACCCAAAGTGAAGGGAAGCGACATATAAGCTTAGAGGAACACTCAGAAACTGATTTTAGATTTTATGGATTTTTGTTTGAATTCTTTTTGATTTTCTTTCTTTGAAGTTCTTCACGTTTTAATTGTGGCGGCTCATATCATTTTATAAGAGCGATGGAAATTCTTGTGTGGCTGAGAGAATGAAGGATGTGGCTCTTTTAATGTTCACACACTTGTTTTAGATATTTTATTTTATCATTTTCGTATATTCCATTCATATACAACTGCTATAGACAGAGTTAATCATTCCTTTGTGACGACCAATGTACCACGATCCCGAAGATATAATAATACCGGTAGATTAACTCTTATTATGAAACCCCAAAAACACTGACACAGGGTGCAAAACACTCCAATTAAAAAGTTGCTTATTTAATTAATTAAAAATTACAGAAAAGTTCTAAAAATTAAATTATCACTACTTCCCAAAAGAACCTTGTCTAAATTCAAAGCCGATCTCTAGTTATTTTGAATAAACCGTTACGGTCGATAACGATTCTATAACGACTATTTTAAAATTTGATTTGGACATATCTCAAAATCCACACGACGAAATCCTGATTTTTCTCTTCCACTAGAAAGATATACTCCACCAGCTCCACACGCTTCTTGTTTCACAGAAATCCGATTTAAAATGAATCCTGTACATTCAGTTGAAGTTCGAATCGCCAATTTACGAACTCCAGCGCCATTTCAAGCTCGATTTTAATTATAATATAATTATATGTTCAAACTATCGTTATTTAAATATATTCGTTATTCAAATCGAATTCCAAACTGAATTAAATATCATAGATGATCCCGTTCACACCATATCGCCATTTCAGCCAATTCTGATTATTTCAGAATTAAATATATTATTAAATTTATTATTTTAATTAAATATTCACCATTATTTAATTCAACGACCATGAAATCCTTTTTATCACCTTATATATAATTAAATAAATTAATTATAATACCTCTGCAAATGCGGGTCATTACACACTTTGATTGAGCGGATTGGTTCCAGTTAGAGGGACGATCCTAACTTATTGGAAATCATCTCCAAGATAGAGATGTGTATCAATGAGAAGATGAACAAGTATGGGCTTGATCGAGAAGGATTACTTCGAAAGAATGCAATACTAGTTGTGCCTTATGTCAATGGATTAAGAGATGAAGTGCTTAGAGAATGTCATCACTCAAAACTTACTATACATCCTAGTGGTAACAAAATGTATCGAGACATGAAGCAAACCTACTAATAGGAAGGGACGAAAAGAGACGTTGGGAAGTTTATATCCAAATGCATGAATTGCCAGCTAGTTAAAGCCAAGAAAGAAGCCTAGTGGTTTACTGCAACCATTGAAATTCCAAAATGGAAATGGGAACAAGTCTCAGTGGATTTCATTGATGGGTTACCAAGGACTAGATCGGGCCATGATAGCATTTTGGTGATTGTGGACCGATTGACCAAGAGTGCAAGGTTTATACCCGTCAAGTCGAATAGAACAACAGCTAAGTTAGCAGAACTGTATATGAAGCGGGTAGTGAGATTTCATGGAGTATCTAAAGGCATTGTGAGTGACCGAGATCCGTTGTTTACTAGTGGATTTTGGAAGAGCTTACAAGAGGCTTTAGGGTCAGAATTACATCTCAGTACCGCATACCATGCTCAAACCGACGGTCAAACAGAGAGGGTGAATAGAGTATTAGAAGATCTCTTGACAGCTTGCATATTAGAATTTGGAGGGTCATGGGATGACCATTTACATCTAGTTGAATTCACATATAATAACAGTTATCAGTCCAGTATTGGTATGGCACCATTTGAAGCTTTATACGGAAGACCGTGCAACTCACCATCATGTTGGTTAGAAACCGGTGAGAAATTTGTGCTTGGACCTGATGTGATAAGAGAAACCTCAGATAAGATCAAGGTTATCCAACAACGAATGAAGGCTGCCCAAGATAGGTAGAAGAATTATGCTAATAAGAGACGAAGAGAATTGAAATTCTCCGTTGGAGACTTGGTGTTTATCAAGATTTCTCCGTTAAAGAGCATGATTTGATTTGGTAGGAGAGGCAAGCTAGCACCAAGGTTTGTTGGTCCACTTCCAGTCCTCGAGCAAGTAGGGTCTTTGGCGTACAAAGTTGGCTTACCTGACAAGATGGCAAGAGTTCACAACGTATTTCATGTGTCCCAGTTAAGGAAGTTCGTGCACGACCCTGATATAACTATTTCACCGGATCAGTTAGATGACATCGAAGTAGAACCCAAGGCGGTTGGGAACCACAGGCCGATCTGTATTTTCGAGTATGATACGAAGCAACTTCGAAGGAAGGCAGTGAAACTGGTCAAGGTTCAGTGGGGTAATAATGATCCTGATGTACTTGGGAAACAGAGGAAAGCATATGGGAGTCCTATACAAAACTCTTTGCCTTGTAAGATTTTAATTGCAATTTAGCTATTCCACATGCTAGGATAGACTTGCTGTGTTATTATGTGTGTTTGATTGATTGTAAATGGATGATAAGCATGCGGGACCCATTGTATGTTTTGGTTAAGGAATTTCAGGGGCGAAATCTCTAAGGGGGGAGAATGTAACGACCCGCATTCTACGCATCGGAGGAGCGTAGAATATTTATTTCATTTTTATACTAGGTCGTATAGTCATGTAACTTTGGGGAATGACTTTTGGGGTCATTTCCCATGTTCACGATTTTTATCGAATTTTAAATGACTATTTTGCCCTTGGCGTATCTTGTTTTGCCTATTACTTTTGATTGGTAAGGAGTTTTGACCTAAAGCCACTTCTGTTGGATTCGTATAATGGTTTACCCTTCTTTAGAGTGGTCACATTAGCCAAACGGACTTAACGTTTGGGAGATATGGTTGAAACAAGATTTAGAAGGTGAAAAAACAGCTTAAATGGGCGTAATTAGGGTGATTAGCTGCTAGGCCCATTAGGGATTTCGGGATTAGGGTTACATAAAGGCTGAAAATGGTTAGATAAACCTTTCTTTGTCATTTTTACAGCCGCCACTTGCCTCTCTTCAACCCTAACAATGGCCCCTACCTTCTAAATCTCTTCTAAACAATTCCTAATCGCTTTCTAATCGCTTATTAGCTTAATCTACATCAAATCAAGGCAAATCAACACCAAATCAGAGTTGGAGCTGCTGCATTGCATAGGAATTCGACCCAAAAAGTAGTAAAGTTCAGATCTATAATTCATTTGTGGCTAAGGTGAGTGATTTGCATTGTTTTTCACTAATTATGGCTAATTAGGGGTGATTAGTGTTAATTAGCGAAATTATGCATGTTAAAATTCTGAAAAAATATGTAGAAATTCTTAAATATTATTTTAGGGCTCTGATAGAAATTTGGGTTAATTCGGATGTGTTTTGCTAATCATATGATAAGTCATAATTAAGGGGATTAAGGGGAAACCATGGGTTTTGGGTATATTTGATCCATAATAACTTGTTAAACTGTTGTTTTGGTGTTTATGGTTGATTTTATATCTTACTATTACCAAGGTTTTAAATCTCGGATATCGCGTTTTGTCCCGGGGATTTTGTAGACTCGATCTCGTATCTGGGGAGATCTTGGACGAGATGAGTGTAACTTGGGAGTTCGTCTTGGATTTTCATCTCGGGTTTAAATGTTCATATCAGAACGATCTCGGGGTACACGATATGTTAAAAATGATATTTTAACAAAATGATTTTTATGAATGTTATATGACAATAGATTGTCATGGCTAGGTTTGAGTTTTTTAATTATAGTTCTAACTTAAGCACAAATTTAAATTTTAACCAAAAAGACCAAGATGTTGGACGATATTCCAGTATTTCATCTCGATCGATATATCGTTCGATATTGCAATATCTCGGGTGATATATTCGAAAGGAGATTTAGAGTGATATTTGTTGTTTCATTTTGGAAGGAGCCCAAAACAAGATCTCTGAGGAGATCTCAGGCAATATTTGTGAGATTTGAACAGTGACTATTACAGTTTGGTATGAATTGTGATTGATTAGTAAAGTTAGAATGGTCGAAAACACCATCGTATGGCGTAAATAGCTTGTTGGAACAGTTGCAGGAAACAGTGCAGGAAGTGGGATCGGATAGTGCCCCGAACCTGCTCGTGAAGCACCACCCCCGAACCGACCCGATCATGACACCATACTCATGTCTAGTGACCACGAACCGATTTGGAGGAGGCATCACGAACCACTCACTTGGAGAGCATCACGAACCAGAAGCTCACGACCGATCCGAAGCACCCCGACCTGGTGGAAGAAGCACGAACCGACCCGATTCCTAGACGAGGTATCACGAACCAAACCAGTGTCACGAACCAACCCAAATGCAATGAGGCACTTCGACCTGAACCGCTTGGTGGCCACGAACCGGAGCTACTCACAAATCGATGGAGGACCCGAGCCTATATGATGATCACGAACCGAATGGAGATCGAACCACGATGATGATGACCAAAAACCAAGATGCAAAGGAAGTCCAAATAAGAAGTAGAACTCAAGATCCACATGGGAACCAACAAGTTAATTTCATGAGTTGGACTTTGATGCGGGACGTGTGCATATGGGTTATCGATGTATATAGCTTTGACTCACCACTGGGAGACAGATGTTGGCTATGGATCAGTGCAGTGGAGTTGTCATGACCCCATGGGGCAAAGTGATCGTAGCAGGGCTATGAGCCAGTGCAGTGGAGTTACCATGATTCCATAGGGAAGAGTGGACATTGTAAAGGATTAGTGGCTATGGATCAGTGCGGTGGAGCCGTCATGACTCCATGGGGAAGAGTGATCGTAGCAAAGAATTGGGTGATCAAAGTGGTAGATATCGTATGCTTCACGCATTGAGTGAAAGATGTGAGGATGATTGCAATGTTTGATGTTTGCTATCACCATGACATGCACACCCCCTCCCCATTATTTTCACACCATGTGTTAGTGTTACCTAAGAGTATTGTACATTCTGTTGTGCTAACTCTTTGGTTGCAAATCCAGGTTCAGGTATGGTTATGTATACATGTTATAGTTCTGTTTTGCTGTTTATTGCTCATACCAGACTTTTGACTAATCCAGAGTTTTATGTCTTTTCTTATTACTTTGGGTGCTCCTAAACAAGCAGACTAGAGACAAGTTAGCTGGTTATGCACGAGTAGCTGTCCGAAGACGAGCAGGAGGCTTACACGTATTATTCCCATATATCCTCCCTGTGTTGTTGCTGGTCACTACCTTGGGCATTAGTAGTGTACCTTCCTATTTTGCTTTAGAGACAGTTTTAAACATTGTAATAAATATGGTTTGGATCATAAGCTATATTTTGAGTTTTCCGCTATTATGATAGTTTGGTTTTCAGCTTATGTACTGTCTCGCCTGTTTTATATCAAGTTATGCTATTATTATATTTTATTCCATGCGTTGTGAGATATACTATAGCTTCTTTGATGATTCATCGTCTTCTTTCTTTTATTTTGATGACCGTCCTGTGCTGGTTGGGCATCGGTACAGCGCGTTTCGGAGGAAATGTTGGCTAGTGCAGGGCGGGCCGTCACAGTGTTCACACAAAAGGCCAATTAACATTCCCAACTCCTTGCGTTCACTGTTTCGAATCCCCATCATAACTTCCACCCACTTTCTTGTTTTCTTCACCAAGTTATAACATTATATAATATGATTTATATTTAAACAAATTATTTCGTTAATTAAATGATTATATAACTAATTATGTTTACACAGTTTTTAGGCTGACTTGTTTATGCTTCCAATTCCAAAACTCAACTCGCAAGAAGAATCGCCTGTTGCCATTTTAACGTTCCGGTTAATATAATTGTAACTATATATATACTAATCCTTAATCAATTTCATATTTACTTGGTTATGTCTTACCCAAAAGTAATCCAACCTTTTCTGTTTTGATTGTCATTGTTCCGGGCTTCCATTATGGTTTGAAAATAACAACTGCAATTTGTTTTTATTTCCATTTCCAGAAACAGTAGCCCCCCACATCCAAATGAATTACTCCACTTCAGTACATCCATTCTGATCCTTTTAGAAATTTCAAAACTCGTGGACAACCTTGCTCTCGACAATTCCCTACCACACGCCAACGTTGGACATCGGCGGTGCATTCAAGACCGGTGATCGACACTTCCTAACGCCAGCCACCTTCGACAGCTTCATCTCGCCACCCCGTCACGCCAACCATTGGCAAGCTCAACACGAACCTGTCCCAATTTCTAGTATCCACGCTGCTAGGGGTTCACTCACTGCTGCTCCACACTCCGGCGATCGGAACATCATCAACAACCTTCGACACATGCACCTTGACGTCGACGACAACCATCCCCAGTCCCAGCGAACACGAAACCACCAAATCGCCAATAATCTCCTTCCAAACACCATGACTTTACAGTCTATCTCCGGCCTCCACACCACTTGAAAACACATCACCACCTCACAAGTTCGAGATCTCAGCATGCTCGATGATTTTATAGTTTAGGTTTTCATGAAACATTGAACAAATTTGGTGTTTCGGTGAGGGAAAGATGGATGTCTCTGGTTCATTCGTTTTATTAAGATGGAGGCGTCGGAAATTTGACCTGGGAAAGTTTGGTTGACGCACAATAGGGTTTTCGCATAATATGTATTTATAGGGTTGGCCTAAATATTTTAATATTGTTTTTATTTAATGATGAATTAACATGTAAAAATACTACAAACAATTTTCAAATCGAGATGTAATAGCTAATCCTAGCTAAAAAAAAATATTTCGGAACCAATCGGACAGGTTTCATCAAATTCCGAGGTCGTTTGTGAAAAGTCCTTTATAATTATCAATGAAAAATCAAGCATTTAAAATTCCTATAATTACAGAAAAATCCAATAAGCCTAAGGCCTTGACATTTTATAGACCTCTTCCTAACGGATCCAATGAATCTTGTTTTGTTAAATTTGGAGTTTGTTTAGCCAATTCTCTACTCGTTAAAAGTTACCCCTGTCTAAATAATCCAAATAATTAAATAGAAACAGAGACATTTTCGGCCACCGAAGTCACATACGATATCTGCTTGCCACAAATTTGATTTTCTGACAATAATTTAATGTTACAGTTCCAATGAAACTAATTTCATCGAAAATCGTGACCGTTTGCAAGAATGGCTATTTTTAGCGCTTATATATATCGAGTAAAATATTATTTAAATTCCCAAATAAATCAAATAAATCATAATAAATTATTTTTATCATATATTTCTAAACAGAATATATATATACCACTCCAAATATAAATTATACAACTCGATGTCGTCAATTTTGAGTTAACCAATTTAAATTTCTTATTTAAATATATTAAATAACGTTACATTTTAATAATGATTTCCATAGCGACTATTTTAAAAATTGAATTGGACATAACTAGCAATCTATAACATGAAATCTGGATTTTTCTCTTTCATTAGAAAATTATAATCAACAAGATTCTAAAATTTCTTGTTTCATAGAAATCCAACTTATATCGGATCCATTATATCCAATCAAAGTTCAAAACTCCATATTACGAACTACAGCGCCATTTCGAGCTCATTTATAATTAAATATAATATATATATGTATATATATTCATCGTCGTTTTATTAATGAATTTAATATTAAAATCGATTTATATTCCAAATATAATATTTAAAATAATAAATTATATTAAATATTTGACGACCAAAAATATAGGACATTACAATAGCATTAAGCAATAACTAGAAAATCAAGCAGTTAGATGCCAATAATGCATTCTTAAATGGGAATCTACATGAGCAAATATTCATGCAACAACCACAAGGCTATGCACAAGACCCAACATTGGTATGTAAATTGAATAAAGCAACCTATGGTCAGAAGTAAGCACCCAGAGTACGATTTGAAAGACTTAAAGCAAGTTTGACAACACTAGGCTATTCACCTACCGGATCTAGCACATCCCTATTCACAAAAATTAGTGAATCATCTACCACTTATATATTAATATATGTTGATTTAATTATCACAGGCAACAGTGAAACCGAAATCAGAAAATTGGCAGATTATTTAAACAATCGGTTTTTATTTCCTAGGAATAGAAGTTATAAGAAAATCAGATAAAGAAATTCATCTTTTCCAAAGAAAGTATATTACAGAGCTTCTAAACAAGACAAACATGGTTGAAGCAAATGGCCAAGCAACTCCTATAATATCAAACCAACATTTGTTAATGAACATGGGGAAGTTATCCCAAATATCAAACAACACAGAAGTGTTGTGGGAGAATTACAATATGCTATTATAACACAACCTTTTATTTCTTTCATTGTTAACGGAGTATCTCAATTTCTGCAGGAACCCAGAAGTGAGGATTGGGCAGCAGTGAAAAGAATACTAAGATACTTGAAAGCAACAATCGACTTTGGCTTATTATTAAAAGGCAGCAAAGACTTAAACATTATAGCCTATTCAGATGTAGACTGGGCTATAGACATAGATGACAGAAAATCAATTTCTAATTATTGCATTTATATAGGAGAAAGTCTTATTTCTTGGTGCTCTAAAAAGCAAACAATCATCTCGAGGTCAAGCACAGAAGTAGCATAGGATTGTTGCTAGTACTACAACTGAAAATTTATGGCTACAATGATTGTTAAAGGAGATAAAATCAACATCTAACATAAATCCTATAATTTGGTGTGACAATCTGAGCACAATCTACATGACAACAGATCCTATTCAGCATAATCGAACGAAACACATATAAATCGATATCTATTTTGTTCGAGAGCAAGTTCAAAAGAAAATTTTACAAGTGAATCATATTCCAGCTTACTATCAAAGGGCCGACATGCTTACAAAATCGCTTTCTGCCAAAAAAATTCACAGGTTTAGAGAAGCACTTGGAATCGAAGAGTTACAAACAAATACTAAGTAAAAATGGAACTTTCATACTTGGATCATACTTGTATCACCAACGTCAGTCCATGAAATGGAAAATTAGGGTTGCAAACCCTAACCCTAATTTGAGGGGGCGTAATAAAGGAAAGAAAGAATAATGAGAAAGCAACGGTAACATGCCTATTATAACAAATCAATGGTAACACGCCTATTATAACAAAGGAACGGTCACATGATAGAAATAACAAAGCAACGGCCACATGCCTATTATAACAAAGCAACGGTCACATGCTCATTATCACAAAGCAACGGTCACATACATATTATTCAAGCCAATTTACATTTATTTCTTGTATTACAAATAGAGGACTCCTCTATACAATTTGTATAATCTTTCATTACAATTCTTCAATAATAAACTGTTGTTTCATCTCAATTCTGCTTTTCAATCATAAGCTAAATATATTAGAATAGAGAATGTGTAATGTAATGACCCGTAAATCCCCGTCCTTCGAATGGACCGCAAGGCCCGATCCGAAAGTCGAAAATTGTCGGTTCACTAAATTTGGGCGCACAACACATCAGAACAAATAACAAAAGACTTTTATAAACATCATAATAATGTTACATTAGAGTACAGAATATATCAGGGTACTAGTCCCAGCGGTTAAGCAACTCAACATAAACGGAGGTGCGGGTTGTTACATGTAACAACCCGAGTTCCAAAGGACCTTTTTTTAAATTCTAATCCATTGGAACTTGTAACACCCCACCTCCGTTAAGGTCACTCACAAAGGGAATGCCTTAACTTTGGTGGAGCATTTTAGTAAACAGAACAGAAACTTACAAGACAGATAAAACAGTACTTGAAAAATTTATAACTTTATTTCAACAGAAGCTTGGTTACATCCTTTCAAATCACAATATCAGAATTCAAGTACAAAATATCAGTCTTGTACAAAAGCCTTCAGAATGCATAGTTTAAAATCATAATCCCCACAGAAGAAGACAGGCCATACTTTAAGCACTTCAAGCGGAAGAAATCCGGATCAAGCTAGAGTACTCCCTTCTACAAACCTAGGGGGAAACGGAAGAAAGGAGGCGAAATTACAAGGGTCAGACAAAAAGTCTGGCAAGTCAGTAATTTTCAGTTATGAACAGATAATAATAACATGACATGAAAATAAAACTGGATGAGAGATAACAGTAACAGGTGTAGCGGATATTACAGAAGAACGGAATGACATAAGCTATTTCTTTACACTTCTCTGCACTAATACTAGTATAACAGAATTAGGTGTCACCCTAATGTCTAAACTGAAACAGAAACGGGTACAGAATAATTTCCACAGAAGAGAGTGCTAGTAATGGGCCTTTACCACCCAAATAGAAACAGACAGAAGCAGAATGCGGATAATGGGCCTTTACCACCCGAACAGAAACAGAAACAGATTAATCCCTACGGAAATAGAATGTAGAATTAGGTGTACACTAGTAATTGGGCCTTTACTACCCGAACAGGCGGTACCACGCAGAAACAGACAGGTGTTGCCACCCAACAGAAACAGACGGTACCAATAGTAACAGACAGAACTATGTGTACCCTAAAACCCTACCCCAAGCGATCGGCTCCCTAATACATAAATATACTTTGTCGGCCACACAGTAGGGTGTATCACTACCTAAAGTGACAACCAATTGGCAAAGACCTATTTACAGATGTCACGGCGTCTTACATCCTCAGAGGCAGACCGGGATCCATGCACGCACATGACCCGGTTGGAACGCACCATCAACACCCTTCGCCATTATCAGAATGAACCACTTATAATTAGTTCAGTAAGCGTGCCCGGACCCTACCTACTGTTGGGTCAAAGTTTTGATACCAGAAATGGTTACTGACTAATATGGGTCCCAAACAACAGATGACACAAGTAATTCCCCTCCTAACCTTATGTCCCCAGACTAACAGATTTCAGATTAACTTGTTTACAAGTTTCAGACATACAGAGTTTAGATCAACTAGTTCATAGATCAGACAATCAAGTTAACAGGTTTCCAGACTAACGGATCAGATGTTCGGATTAACAGGCTTACGGATTAACTGGTTTTAGATTAACAGACTTATAGGTTAACTGGTTACAGATTAACCGGTTACAGATTGTCTAACTTTGTATTGGTCCTACAAATTCATGAAACGGGTTTATCAGATTCATTGGCCCAATTGGTTTAACCTTACCCACCCAACACATTTTAGACATCATACTTATCTCAGATTTTCATTAATTTAATATTAATGCCCAGACCTCTCATATTAGACTGACAGTTTGCGGCTACTGGTTAGGCCGGTTGGTTCTGGGCAGATTTCTGTCACAAACTGAGTCTAACCTCGGGTTTCAAGCACGTTATGACTAACTTCTCACATTAGAACCTATTGTTTGTGGCCACTGGATGTGCCGGGCGGTTCCGGGCAGAATTACGCCGCAAACTCATTCTAACCTCGAGTTAGCCATTTTCATCTTTGCGGCCAATTAATTAATAATTTACCATTTATACCCACGCCTAATATACTTGTCAATTATTCATAACTATAGCCAATTCAGATTATGTCAACTCAACAAATATAGCAGATAACAGATTTTGCAGATTAGGCGACTTAACGGATTTAGCAAATTAAGCGAACTAGCAGATTTAGCAGATAACAGATTAGGCATCTCAATAGATTTAGTTTAGCAGATTTGGCATTTTCAACAGACTTAGCAGATGACAGATTTGGCAGATGAACCAATCTAGCAGACTAGGTAGTAGAGCAGAACTAGCAGATTAAGCAATATAGCAGAACTAGCAAATTAGGCAAATATAACAGATTTAATCATTCCTTAAAGTTTCACAAACATATCTTGCCTAATTATAAATTTGGCCTAAGTTTGCATGCCTAAATAGTTGTCATGATTCACCCTATGATCATATACCCCACGTTTTGCATTGAATTTACATGTCACAGATTATGGTCATAATTTACATACCCCAATTTAGTTCAACTTGCCTAGTACAAAAAGATTCACATATAAATTATACCAAATATAGCCATCGATTTCAATGCATGTCATATATCCCAGAGATCCCTTACTTAGGTGTTTATTTTCATTCAATATATATCCTACTTTAATGTAAATCTTTACACCTAAGCCATATTCTCTTTATCTCAAGTCATATGTTCAATACCCTTTATGTTATAAATATAACATGTCCAGTCATATGTCTCAGATTCTTGTTCTAGCTACAGTCCATGTTCTTTCCTCAAATCAGTCACCTATTGGTCATGCCCAATTTATGCATCATTCATTTTACTGTCCCAAACATTTAAGCATATGTTAATCTCTTATGAGATTGGCTCAGTCTCGTGGTAGCCTGGCAATAGAACAGAAAGAAGAAAAAGATACAGAATAAGACAAATCTAAACAGAACAGAACAGATATAACCTCAGATTCAGATTTACAATTCATGTCATAACAGAATTAACGTTTATATCGGAAAATAACTGTACTTGCCTTGATTGGATTCTAAAAGAAAGAGCTTTAATTGTTGTAGAATCGTTGCAGAAGCTTTAATCTCTAGTTTGAATTGAGTTGCTTAGGTTGATGTTGATTAGCTTCTAGTTTTGATTCCAGCAGAGTAGCGACACCTTTTTTTTATTTAGAACAGAAGCAGAGAAGAAGCAGAATAGAATTGTGTGTAGAGAAGGCTAGGTTTGGGGCTGTTTAAATAGGGTCAAGTCAACGAATCTAGACAGAAATCGGACCAGATACATAAGAATGCACTCAGGCTCAAAACCAGGTTCGGGGACCAGGTCGACAGCCCAGTCGACCTGTTCTGGGGGGTCAACTACCCAGTCGACTCCCCAGTCGACCTGGGTCTGGGCGGGAAATTTCCCGCCCAGTCTGTTCTGTGTTTGAAATTCGAATTTTGAATTCGAATTCGAGCTGTTTTGAACTCTGAATATTTTCTGAAACTTCGGAGGGTCATATCTCCCTCATACGGACTCCGATTCTTGCAAACTCGGACTCATTTCCAAGCAGAATTCCGAGACGAACGCAATGGCGCAACTCGTTTCCTTTGATTCTTATTTTAAAAATTAATTATCCTCTGATTTGTTACTTATACGTTCATAAAAAATACGGGGTGTTACATTCTCCCCTCTTTAAAGAATTTCGTCCCCGAAATCTTCAAGTTAAGAAGAATGTGTCCTACCATCCAACATCCATCTACTCAATCATCAATCATGGCGTCCATTGTCCTTAGAAACTTTTAATGTTGTATGAACATATGCAAAGGTGTGTGTATATGTTCCTTACCTAATGCAAAGATCAGGCGGTCCACTGATTCAGTTGACCTCCTTAATGTGAATTATGCCAGTGCCATGAGTTCAACATGTATGCAAATTTTCCTATTTGATACATATCATTTCTATATTAGTGCACAACCATTCAGTCATATGCAACATCCATGTGCTGAGTCAATCATTTTGCATCCACAAAAATTGAAAAAGGCTCACACATCCATATGCAGTATGAAAGTGTCTTTGAGCCGATCTAGTGCCTAGTGTGTGTATATGCATCCACGAGCAACCACTAGCAACCACTCGCATCCACTTGCAACCATCAAACATAACATGTCTCAAACACATGTTTACACCCATTAGTTTCTACCTAAAGTTCGAAGATTCGATCGATAGGATATAGTCAAACGATGGAAGCGAGTACAGATAAAACAAAAACTTGGTTCCCATTAGACATGGGTCCTAAGTATCGGCCCCGAAGACCGAAACCAACATCAAATTGACACCCAGAGGATTACCCTCTTTAGATAATGTCAAAACTCGAAATCTTAACCTTATCAGAAGTATTCATATATTTACAGATTACTGGTACAGATCAGGTTACTGAACTAAGCATGATAAAACCCAGAACGTATGTGTCCTACTTAACGCCTAACATAGATATCTCTCAAACCCCAATCTATCACAACAGATGAGTCATAACCCTTATGGGTCTGAGTCTACAGCGGAATCAGAAATAATACTAGTATTAAAGTGCAGAGTATCGATTACAAAATCAAAATACCAGAATCAGAAAGAGTCTTAAATCCATAATCAGATAAAGAAATTAAACCTACTATAGGAATTTTCCTGTTTCTATCCTAGCCACTAGCCTCAAGAGTGTTCGCCTGCCCTCCTTGCCCTCGTTTCTTCGGGCAGTCCTTAGTGAAGTGTCCCATCTCTCCACAGTTGAAGCAAGTGCCCTTCCTTTTTCTGCAATCCTTGTTCAGATGAGTCGAGCTTCCACAAGTAAAGCACGTTTTCCCTTTCTTATCCTCAGACTTCTCATCCTTCTTTTGTGTTTCCTTTTTGGGCCATGCTTTCTTATTATGTGGTTCTTCTTTCTTTGTCTCTTTCGGGCCCTTGTCTTCCTCGTGCAGTAGTGCCGTGTCCACCAATTTCTCGTAAGTCGCTCCCATGGGTACATGGGTCATGGCTAGGCTGTGTAGTGGCTCATTCAATCCTTTAACAAAGAGGAGCACCTTTTTATGCTGAGTGTTGACTAAATCCAATCTGAACCTAGCCAGTTGGTTGAACTGGTTGACGTATTCCTTGACCGTCATACTTCCTTGCTTAAGAGATAAGAACTTTTCCAGTTGTAGACTCCGTTCAACCTGCGAGAGGAATTTTGTCTCAAACCTTGTTCTGAAATCCATCCATGTTTCAACTGGTCTTTTGGCGTTAGTGACTTCCCACCAATAGGAAGCTTCGTCTTTGAGCAGCCATACCGCCAACTGTACCTTCTGCCTATCGTCCACCTCGAAGATAACGAATAGATCCTCGGTTTCTTTGAGCCAATTCCTCGCTTCTACGAATGATTCAATTCCCTTGACATCCTTCCCACCCATGGCCCTAAAATCTCTATAGATCTTTGAAAAAGCAATTGCATGAGGAGGGGGCGGAGGAGGGGGATCATTTGCTGGAACTGCGGCGGCGGTCCTAGCCTCAAGATATTGACGAAACCAATCGGGTACATGAACACCCTCTGGTATCTCAGATGCTTCAGACATGCTGAAACGAAAAAGGAAAGATTCAATACAAAAAGGACTAAAGGAAAGATATATGGCTCTTGGGGATCATGTTTTTCAAAATAAGCTTTATTTTTGAAAATACTTCCTTTCAAAACCTTTTTTTTGAAAATAGTTTTCAAAAAATTTACCCAATCTTGTAACCTTCGGCTCTGATACCAAGTGTAACACCACACCTCCGTTAAGGTCACTCACAAAGGGAATGCCTTAACTTTGGTGGAGCATTTTAGTAAACAGAACATAAACTTATAAGACAGATAAAACAGTACTTGAAAATTTTATGACATTATTTCAACAGAAGCATGGTTACATTCTTTCAAATCACAATATCAGAATTCAAGTACAAAATATCAGTCTTGTACAAAAGCCTTCATAATGCATAGCTTAAAATCATAATCCCCACAGAAGAAGACATGCCATACTTTAAGCACTTCAAGCGGAAGAAATCCGGATCAAGCTAGAGTACTCCCTTCTACAAAACCTGGGGGGAACGGAAGAAAGGAGGCGAAACAACAAGGTTCGACAAAAAGTCTGGCAAGTCCAGTGATTTTCAGTTATGAACAGATAATAATAACATGACATGAAAATAAAATTGGATAAGAGATAACAGTAACAGGTGTAGCGGATATTACAGAAAAACAGAATGACATAAGCTATTTCTTTACACCTCTCTACACTAATACTGGTATAACAGAATTAGGTGTCACCCTAATGTCTAAACTTAAACAGAAACGGGTACAGAATAATTTCCACAGAAGAGAGTGCTAGTAATGGGCCTTTACCACCCGAACAGAAACAGACAGAAGCAGAATGCGGATAATGGGCCTTTACCACCCGAACAGAAACAAAAACAGATTAATCCCTACGGAAATAGAATGTAGAATTAGGTGTACACTAGTAATTGGGCCTTTACGACCCGAACAGACGGCACCACACAGAAACGGACAGGTGTTGCCACCTAACAGAAACAGACGGTACCAACACAAACAGATAGAACTAAGTGTACCCTAAAACTCTAACCCAAGCGATCGGCTCCCTAATACATAAATATCCTGTGTCGATCCCACAGTAGTGTGTATCACTCCCTAAAGTGTCAACTAATTGGCACAGACCTATTTACAGATGTCACGGCGTCTTACATCCTCAGAGGCAGACCGAGATCCATGCACGCACATGACCCGGTTGGAACGCACCATCAACACCCTTCGCCATTATCAGAATGAACTGCTTATAATTAGTTCAGTAAGCGTGCCCGGACCCTACCTACTGTTGGGTTAAACTTTTGATACCAGAAAGTGTTACTGGTTAATATGGGTCCCAAAAAACAGATGATACAAGTAATTCCCCTCCTAACCTTGTGTCCCCAGACTAACAGATTTCAGATTAACTTGTTTACAAGTTTCAGACATATAGAGTTTAGATCAACTAGTTCATAGATCAGACAATCAAGTTAACAGGTTTCCAGACTAATGGATTAGATGTTCGGACTAATAGGCTTACGGATTAACTGGTTTCAGATTAATAGACTTACAGGTTAACCGGTTACAGATTGTCTTACTTTGTATTGGGCCTACAGATTCACAAAACGAGTTTATCAGATTCATTGGTCCAATTGGTTTAACCTTACCCACCCAACACGTTTTAGACATCATACTTATATCAGATTTTCATTAATTTAATATTAATGCCCAGACCTCTCACATTAGACTGACAGTTTGCAGCTACTGGTTAGGCCGGTTGGTTCCGGGCAGATTTCTGTCGCAAACTGAGTCTAACCTCGGGTTTCAAGCACGTTATGACTAACTTCTCACATTAGAACCTATTGTTTGCGGCCAATGGATGTGCCGGGCGGTTCCGGGCAGAATTACGCCGCAAACTCATTCTAACCTCGAGTTAGCCATTTTCATCTTTACGGCCAATTAATTAACAATTTACCATTTATACCCATGCCTAATATACTTGTCAATTATTCATAACTATAGCCAATTCAGATTATGTCAACTCAACAGATATAGCAGATAACAGATTTTGCAGATTAGGCGACTTAACGGATTTAGCTGATTAAGCGAACTAGCAGATTTAGCAGATAACAGATTAGGCATCTCAACAGATTTAGTTTAGCAGATTTGGCATTTTTAACAGACTTAGCAGATGACAGATTTGGAAGATGAACCAATCTAGCAGACTAGGCAGTAGAGCAAACTAGCAGATTAAGCAATATAGCAGAACTATCAAATTAGGCAAATATAACAGATTTAATCATTCCTTAAAGTTTCACAAACATATCTTGCCTAATTATAAATTTGGCCTAAGTTTGCATGCCTAAATAGTTGTCATGATTCACCCTATGATCATATACCCCACGTTTTGCATTGAATTTACATGCCATAGATTATGGTCATAATTTACATGTCCCAATTTAGTTCAACTTGCCTAGTACAAAAAGATTCACATATAAATTATACAAAATATAGCCATCGATTTCAATGCATGTCATATATCCCAAAGATCCCTTACTTATGTAACAACCCGAAAATCTAGGCCAGTTTAAAATTTTATTTTGGCAATTTTAGCGAATTTTGAATATTTAAAATGAATTATTTTAAATAATATCGACGGGAAATTTATTTTTAAATATAATTCGACATATATATTTAATACGGTGTCGTTAGAATATAAATAAATATATATAATTATAAAAGGAATTGAAAATGGCGCGGTAGTTCGATAATTCGATTTCAAACTTCAATTGAATGTACCGGGTGCAAAACAATCCGGATTTTAGCGAAACCAAAAACATTAGGATCTAATAGAGAATATTTTTCCAACGAATCTGAAAAATCAAAATTTCATAGCGGGAATCAAAAGATATGTCCAGTTGAAAATTCTGAATAGTCGCTATGGAATTCAGGCCCTTAAAAATAGACATTTTGCAAACGACCTCGGATTTCGACGAAACCACTTTTGTTGGATCCGTGATGTCAAGTTATTACTAGATTCTAGATTTCATAATTTTTCGAATCAATATGTGAGCGTGGCAAAGGAAAACGCGTTTGACCAGTTTTAGTTGATTTTAATCGACTGGAAAATGGCCATTTTTCCAACGGTCTCAGAATTCGACGAAACTAGTTTTGTTAGGACCGTATCGTCAATACGAAGCTAGAAAATATTTTTCTGGGATTTATAGGGTTAGCATGTGACCCCGGTAAATTGAAATGCGCGTTCAAATTCTATATATAGAGTTATATGTTGATTTTGACGAAAACTGATTGTAATGATCGAATCAGCCTACGATACATATCCCATTGTGTTCGGAATGGGGGTAATTAGCTATGAACGATAGGCGGTGGGCCTCGTTTTGAGGTCGTATGTAAAATTCAACTTTTTGGGATTAAAAATAATAAAATATAAAACCCTTCTTTTTCCTTTCCTTTATACTCTGGCCCCCCCTTCTTTGATTTTCAGATCTCAAATTTTAAAAAAAAAGGACGAAGCGGAGAGGAGCGCCGCCCCCCTCACCCCCCTGCATCGATCATCGCAACGCCGCTGAGGGGCGCCACCTCCGAAACCCCCCTTCCTCGATCGACACGTCGAAGCCCCCTACCCTATGCTGCCGCGATCGACGCGACACCCCCCGGCCGACGTTGAAGCCCCTTCCCATTTCCCAGACCCGCGACTCCCCCGAACCCCCCTCGTCTTAAACCTCCTCCTCCACTCTGAAGCCACTACCGCCAACGTTCGTCGATGCCCTGCTCGCGCCACCTCCACTTCAACTGCTCCGAACCGCGCACCCCTGTAAGCTTCTTTATTTATTTTTACCTATTTTCTATGAATTAGGTTACAATATAAAGGAATGATTTTTATTTATATATATAGATGGAAAAAATATATGATTTTTATATGAGGTAAGGGTAGAAAAGATTTTATTCAGTTAAAGATAGGATTTTTATATTATAAAAAGGAATAAAAATATGATTTTTATATTTTTAAAGTATTAAAAATGTAATCTTTATTATGTAGAAGATGTAAAAATATGTTTTTTACATATGTAGAGAATTAAAAATATAATTTTTACATGATAGGAATATTAGTAATATCATCTTTGTATGTGTAGCAAAATAGAAATCTTTAAAATTGAAAAGGCGAAATCTTTATAATTGAAAAGGCGAGATTTTTATATATTGAATGGCATAGTAAAAATTCGATTTTTATATATTGAATAGCGAAGTAAAAATTCGATTTTTATATATTGAATAGCATAGTAAAAATTCGATTTTTATATATTGAATAGCATAGTAAAAATTCGATTTTTATATATTGAATAGCATAGTAAAAATTCGATTTTTATATATTGAATAGCGAAGTAAAAATTCGATTTTTATATATTGAATAGCATAGTAAAAATTCGATTTTTATATATTGAATAGCGAAGTAAAAATTCGATTTTTACATGTGTAAAGAATACGGGCAACGAAGGTGATAAAAAGGCGAGAATGATGAAGATTTCTATTAAAGATGTGTCGTTGAATTGGGATAGCTATCGGTGAGAACTTCTCACTCTTCAATTTCTTTTTCTAGTTATATATATATTTACTAGGATGCAGACGGTGTTTAGTAGCACCCGACACCCGTCATCCACAGACCATGGATGGCTTGTTTGTTTAATTGTTTGGTTGTGTGGTTGGTTAGATTATTTGGTTTGAATTGAATTGTTTGGTGAAATGGAATGGATTTGATTGATGTGTGAATGGCGTGGGCCTTCACTAGACCGGGGATAAGGCTAGGCCTTGTCCCGTTTCTAGTATCGTGCCGTTATGCCGCCGAAATTTTCTAAAATAGGTTAGAAAAATAAAAATATCATTTTATTTTGTAAATGAACTGAATAAAAATTCATATGTTAAAATAAAATATTTTATCGTTAAAAATATAATTTTTAACGTGAATGTGAATAAATAAATATCCATTTAAAACCGGACGGTTTGTTTATGTACACCTATTCGAAGGACATTGATTAGGACGACAAATTTTACACATCGCCCAACTGCACGAATAAAATCTGTGTTTGATTGGTTGAAACCCCACACGGGTATTGGGATAAAATGCGACATACACTAATCCCAATAATTAGTTGTATGTCGATCGATGGATCGACAGGCTGTTATAAGCGTTAGATATCTATATTTGATGCTTATACAGTGTAGTGCACTTTGGATGATGGTTGATTATTTATCGTTGCTATTATATACATGCGTTGTATGAAATCCATAAAATTAACTATATATGGTAATTGATTGGGCCTCATTCCAATTTAGAAAATAAAGAATATTATTAAGTAAAGGTTCATGTGTTGACTATACTCATCCGGTGAGATTAGTCATGTGTTGAACGAAATATTTTAACAATAAAATTTATATCTTTATCACTATAAAGTAAAGGTTCATGTGTTGACTGTACTCATCCGTTGAGATTAGTCATGTGTTGAACGAAAGATTTTAACAATAAAATTTACATCTTTATCATATATGAAATTAGAAACCAATTGGAAAATAGATAAGATGAGTGGTTTCCTGGATATTGATCTGATGTTGGTTTCGGCCTTCGGGGTTAATATTCAGGGAATCGTTCTCTTACTAATTTACGGTTGGAGTCTGATTTAATATCAAACGATAGATACCTTAATTTTCATAAAATATATTAAATAACAAAAATAGTCACACGTGGACAGTACTCATTCGTTGAGATTAGTCGTGTGTTGAAAAAGATATAGAGTCGTGTATTGAAAGAAATATAGATCCATTTGTTGAATATAAAGCCGTGTTGATTAGAGATGCACTATTTTGACGCGAACGATATTTATATCGATTATATTCGTTTTTGAATTTAATTTGAATTTGAATTGAATAGAAAACGAATTGAATTTGATTTAATTAGAAAATGAATTGAATTTGATTTAAATAGAAAACTAATTTGATTTGAATTGAATAGAAAACGAATTTGATTTGAATCGAATAGAAAACGAATTTGATTTGAATTGAAAACGAATTCGAATTGAATCGAATAGAAAACGAATTTGATTTGAATTGAAAACGAATTCGAATTGAATCGAATAGAAAACGAATTGAATTGAATATAAAACGAATTCGAATTGAACTGAAAACGAATTGAAATGAATTCAAATTGAAATGAAATTTGAATTGAATAGAAATGATTTTTAAAACGAATTTATAAGGAAAAATTCAATTTTGATTTGAATTGAAATGGAAGTTGAAATTGTTTTTGAAACGAATTTAAAATGATTATAAAATTCGTTTTATATAGAAATCGAAGAAATATATATTATATATATAATATATTGGCCTGAATAGAACGCGCCGCGCCGCGGCAGTTCGCGAATTTCGACCATTAACTTCGAACGGACATTACGGGAGATCCGATCATCGGATTCTCCTGAAATTGGAACCGTTGGGTTCGTATCGAAAAGAGAATTTTAACGAATATTAGAAATTTGAAATCTAACGGTTGGATTTGGAGATACGTCCAAATCAAATTTGGAAAAGGTCGCTGTAATTGCAGTTCGATGGCCGTTGATGGAAATCGACTGTACGGGCCTTGATAAAATTATTAAAAATAGTAATAATTAGTGTAAAATCATAAGAAATGATTTGGGAAAAATTGGGATGAAAAACTCTATATTTGAAAAGATAAAAATAGATTTTTATCGAAATGAACTATTTTTGAACTAAAATTAAACCCGTTTATTTTTAAATAAATAAACTGGATTTGAAATGGGTTATAATCAGAATTGATTTGTTGGTTTATCGTGAATGGTGTTTTAAATAACATTTGTTCTTTAGCCCGATAATAAATAGAATGTGATTTGGGTTTGTCGTGAACTGTGTTTTAAATAACATCAGTTCTTTAAACCAGTAAAAGGAGTTTTAATGAATCTGTAATTAGTTTTAAATGTGATTTGATAATCTAAATTATCAAATTTAGAAATAAGCGAGAATGGAGTATTACCAGTTTTGCTCCAGAGCGATAGTTAAATCTTTAATTAGATTTGAACGTGAAATGGTAATTAATTTTACCGACAACACTGTGGTGTTAGATATGGAGTATTACCAGTTTTGCTTCATGGGATGAATAGGTTGGGATTGGGAAATAAATCAAATAATTACTTCGGTGTGGTTCGCTAATCTCGACTAGTTTGGAAAACCATAATCTGGTTTGAAATGACATCCAAAGGAAGATTAAAGATAAATTTTAAAGAATTTATCTTGGATAAAATTAATGGGAACCTTTCCATAAGATTATGAAATTTAGAAACTAGCTGTAGGTTAGTTAAGAAGAATGGTTTCCTGGGTATTGATCTGATATTGGTTTCGGCCTTCGGGGTTAATATTTGGGAAATTGTTCTCTTGCTAATTTACAGTTAGTGACTAATGAATTGGAATGAGGCGTATGTTGTGTTTGTGTAACATTTGTTTTTAATATACGCGGGTTGTTCGGAAAGGCTGGGTTAAACCCATTTTGAATAACCGATTCGACGATATATCGAAGATGAAGACGGTGGTCGAAGACAGGAAGTCTTCACATCGTTTGGGTGATTGCTGATGATCTTGATTGGGCTGTACACCCAAGATGAGGGAATCAGTTGGTGATCGTCCAGACGTACTTGGAGATGGATGGATATGCGAGGAAAGTGCCTCCGGTTTCGTTTAGACCCAGAACGAACTTGTAAATGGATTATGTGTCTGACATTGGATTTTATTCTGTGTTGATTGATTTCTGTTAAATATATATCTGTTTGGCGGCGGAGAATTTATTCTCTTTCTTAACGCCCTTCCCTGATACGTACGAGCTTAGAGGTTATATATCGATAGATATCAATCGCATGGCATGAATTGCCTGTGTGGCATGCTGAGTTGCATGGATCAAGGCTTCTGTTGAAAAGCTAAGTCTTGTTGTTGATGATCAAAGCACGGCCTTTGTGGCATAGCTTTGTGTATAGCGTGGATTCGCGAGTCTCACACCTCGGTATGAGTTAAAAACGGGATACGGACCGCTGGGAGAGAACGACATTTCTTTCTAGCTTTGGTGGTGTTAGTGACTTACCAGCCCTGACATTTATATACTTTTCACCTTTGTGGTTGTTGGAATGAGGCGCCTCGATTATAGGTCTGTAAGGACCGGGAAACGTGTGTTCAGGCATAATTAATCCTCTAACGTAAGTGAGGACCGGCCCAGCCGAATCCGGGGTTGCTCAGAGTGTGTAGTCCCGAGGCATTTGCTAGAGTGTCTCGAAGCGGAGAGGATCTTGCCCCTTGCCTCGACTCATGACGGAAATCCAATTTCCAATACGTGTATTGCGGTTTTAATTGTAGAACTAGTATGGTGACATAGTAGATGGTAGCTATGACGCCTATGATTGATATTTATGATTGAAATTGTTTTGACACTATACACCTATAATAGTATCAAATAATGTGTTTCAAACGTATCAAGCATGCTTTGGCTGTTATAAGGGAAAACCCTATCCTCCGGCTTGCGTTGCATTGTGTGATGGGACCTGGGTCTTATAACAGCTTCATTTTTCTTTATTTAGCATTGCGCTGTTTGTTCTATGCACTGGTATCCTGGGGAGGAAACCCGTTCCGTGTTATACAGCGTGGTCCCTTGATTTGCCAAACTTTAAAACCAATATTTATAACTGTTTTAGTTCTCACACCAGTCACATGACTGACCTGGAGTTTATTGTTTTAACCTAAACTCTGGGTGCCCCTATTTTCGACACGGGAAGCTAGTAGTTTTGGTTTTGCAGATTTATATTCTCAGGATCCAGGTTTACAGCTGGAATGATATCCGGAAAGCTCTGTATCCTTATCTCACCTTCAGTTGTGCTTTGTTTTATTTTTCCGCTGCTATGTAATTTATTGTAATCTCTGATATTTATCGAATGTAATTTATTTAATTATACTCTGTATATTCTTGTATCTGATGGAATTGTTGTAATATAGCAATGAAAGGTTCTTCAGTTTGCGTTCTGATTTGTCCTGTTCTCAAACGATCAGGGGTTTCGAACGTTCTAGATCGGTTTAACGACTGATTCGGATCGAGCGAAATTCCAGGCCGTCACATTTGGTATCAGATCTTTGGTTTACAGAGCTCGAGAACAAGACACATTGGAACCGAACGAAAGAATTCAGCAGATATTGGATTAGTAATATCCAATTAGAATGACTCGTTAGAGAAGGGATCGGTAGTATCCTAGAACGAGTGTGAAGAGTATATTTTTCAAATGAAAACAATTTTGTTTTGAAAATTTAAATCGTTGTATACGTATTTGAATATTTGTTTATTTTGAATTTGGACAATCTGATATATAAAGGTTTTGCATATACGCGTCATGAACGTATATTCGAGGTTTTAATATACTAGATAGATATAGAATCGTACTCTAGTAGCTCGGAGATGTTCTGATGGTGGTTCGAAACATCATCAACATTTATTTTCGAGTGACGAAGGTGTGATACCTATATATTTCCATTAAACTGGTGTGAGAACCAAAACTTATATAGATAAATTTATTTGTTGTGATTTGGCATCAAAAACATGATTTTTGTGTATGTATCAAATTATGAATTTGAAACGTTAAATTCACTAATTGATTGATGTTTGTGTTGTTTGTTTATTTGGTTGATAATTTTGAACCATTATGCCTAATTGAACCAAATTTTGAACTATATTGAAATTGGTCGCATTTGCTTGCATATACAAGTACTTACATGGAACAGGTCATAGCAAGGAGGCTAGAGCAGAGAATAAAATTTGTTTGCCCGACGAATAGGTACATGTTTACTATAATTTACTGTTTTGTTTGGGTGATGATGATTTTATGAGCCTATTGGCTAGCCGCTTGGCGTTTTCTTTTTCTTTTTGAGATCAGAAGGCCTGTATGGAAATTTTGGGATTTTCCCATGGCTCCCGGTGCAGGGGAGGTTATGGCGAAATTTTTCGAAATTTTAGGGTGTTAGCCAAATTTTTGAAGAATTTGAAAATTCTCAGAAACCGAAAAGTTAGAGAATGGAGGCCAGATTGAACGTAGAGCTGATTAATCAAACCACTTTCGACCTTGTTCCTTTTCGGGGACGAAAAGTTTTAAGTGGGGGAGATTGTAACAACCCGAAAATCTGAGCCAATTTAAAATTTTTATTTTGGCAATTTTAGCAAATTTTGAATATTTAAAATGAATTATTTTAAATAGTATCAACGAGAAATTTATTTTTAAATAGAATTCGACGTATATATTTTATACGGCGTCGTTAGAATATAAATAAATATAATTATAAAAGGAATTGAAAATGGCGCGGTAGTTCGATAATTCGATTTCAAACTTCAATTGAATGTACCGGGTGCAAAACAATCCGGATTTTAGCGAAACCAAAAGCATTAGGATCTAATAGAGAATATTTTTTCGACGAATCTGAAAAATCAAAATTTCATAGCGGGAATCAAAAGATATGTCCAGTTGAAAATTCTGAATAGTCGCTATGGAATTCAGGCCCTTAAAAATAGACATTTTGCAAACGACCTCGGATTTCGACGAAACCACTTTTATTGATCCGTGATGTCAAGTTATTCCTAGATTCCAAATTTCATAATTTTTCGAATCAATATGTGAGCGTGGCAAAGGAAAACGCGTTTGACCAGTTTTAGTTGATTTTAATCGACTGGAAATGGCCATTTTTCCAACGGTCTCAGAATTCGACGAAACTAGTTTTGTTTGGACCGTATCGTCAATACGAAGCTAGAAAATATTTTTCTGGGATTTATAGGGTTAGCATGTGACCCCGGTAAATTGAAATGCGCGTTCAAATTCTATATATAGAGTTATATGTTGATTTTGACGAAAACTGATTGTAACGATCGAATCAGCCTACGATACATATCCCATTGTGTTCGGAATGGGGGTAATTAGCTATGGACGATAGGCGGTGGGCCTCGTTTTGAGGTCGTATGTAAAAGTAAACTTTTTGGGATTAAAAATAATAAAATATAAAACCCTTCTCTTTCCTTTCCTTTTTACTCTCCCCCCCTTCTTCGATTTTCAGATCTCAAATATAAAAAAAAGGACGAAGCAGAGAGGAGCGCCCCCCCCCCCCCCGCATCGACCATCGCGACGCCGTTGAGGGGCGCCACCTCCGAAACCCCCCTTCCTCGATCGACGCGTCGAAGCACCCTACCCTATGCTGCCGCGATCGACGCGACACCCCCCCTTGGCCGACACTGAAGCCCCTTCCCATTTCCCAGACCCGCGACTCCACCGAACCCCCCCCCCCCCCCGTCTTAAACCTCCTCCTCCACTCTGAAGCCACTGCCGCCAACGTTCGTCGATGCCCCGCTCGCGCCACCTCCACTTCAACTGCTCCGAACCGTGCACCCTTGTAAGCTTCTTTATTTATTTTTAGCTATTTTCTATGAATTAGGTTACAATATAAAGGAATGATTTTTATTTATATATATAGACGGAAAAAAAATATGATTTTTATATGAGGTAAGGGTAGAAAAGATTTTATTCAGTTAAAGATAGGATTTTTATATTATAAAAAGGAATAAAAATATGATTTTTACATATGTAGAGAATTAAAAATATAATTTTTACATGATAGGAATATTAGTAATATCATCTTTGTATGTGTAGCAAAATATAAATCTTTAAAATTGAAAAGGCGAAATCTTTATAATTGAAAAGGCGAAAACTTTATAATTGAAAAGGCGAGATTTTTATATATTGAATGGCATAGTAAAAATTCAATTTTTATATATTGAATAGCGAAGTAAAAATTCAATTTTTATATATTGAATAGCATAGTAAAAATTCGATTTTTATATATTGAATAGCATAGTAAAAATTCGATTTTTATATATTGAATAGCATAGTAAAAATTCGATTTTTATATATTGAATAGCGAAGTAAAAATTCGATTTTTATATATTGAATAGTATAGTAAAAATTCGATTTTTGTATATTGAATAGCGAAGTAAAAATTCGATTTTTACATATGTAGAGAATACGGGCAACGAAGGTGATAAAAATGCGAGAATGATGAAGATTTCTACTAAAGAAGTGTCGTTGAATTGGGATAGCTATCGGTGAGAACTTCTCACTCTTCAATTTCTTTTTCTAGTTATATATATATATATATATACTAGGATGCAGACGGTGTTTAGTAGCACCCGACACCCGTCATCCACAGACCATGGATGGCTTGTTTGTTTAATTGTTTGGTTGTGTGGTTGGTTAGATTATTTGGTTTGAATTGAATTGTTTGGTGAAATGGAATGGATTTGATTGATGTGTGAATGGCGTGGGCCTTCACTAGACCGGGGATAAGGCTAGGCCTTGTCCCATTTCTAGTATCGTGTCGTTATGCCGTCGAAATTTTCTAAAATAGGTTAGAAAAATAAAAATATCATTTTATTTTGTAAATGAACTGAATAAAAATTCATGTGTTAAAATAAAATATTTTATCATTAAAAATATAATTTTTAACGTGAATGTGAGTAAATAAATATCCATTTACAAACCGGACGGTTTGTTTATGTACACCTATTCGAAGGACATTGATTGGGACGATAAATTTTACACATCGCCCAACTGCACGAATAAAATCTGTGTTTGATTGTTTGAAACCCCACACGGGTATTGGGATAAAATGCGACATACACTAATCCCAATAATTAGTTGTATGTCGATCGATGGATCGACAGGCTGTTATAAGCGTTAGATATCTATATTTGATGTTTATACAGTGTAGTGCACTTTGGATGATGGTTGATTATTTATCGTTGCTATTATATACATGCATTGTATGAAATCCATAAAATTAACTTTATATGGTAATTGATTGGGCCTCATTCCAATTTAGAAAATAAAGAATATTATAAAGTAAAGGTTCATGTGTTGACTATACTCATTCGTTGAGATTAGTCATGTGTTGAACGAAATATTTTAACAATAAAATTTATATCTTTATCACTATAAAGTAAAGGTTCATGTGTTGACTGTACTCATCCGTTGAGATTAGTCATGTGTTGAACGAAAGATTTTAACAATAAAATTTACATCTTTATCATATATGAAATTAGAAACCAATTGGAAAATAGATAAGATGAGTGGTCTCCTGGATATTGATCTGATGTTGGTTTCGGCCTTCGGGGTTAATATTCAGGGAATCGTTCTCTTACTAATTTACGGTTGGAGTCTGATTTAATATCAAACGATAGATACCTTAATTTTCATAAAATATATTAAATAACAAAAATAGTCACACGTGGACAGTACTCATTCGTTGAGATTAGTCGTGTGTTGAAAAAGATAAAGAGTCGTGTATTGAAAGAAATATAGATCCATTTGTTGAATATAAAGCCGTGTTGATTAGAGATGCGCTATTTTGACGCGAACGATATTTATATCGATTATATTCGTTTTTGAATTTAATTTGAATTTGAATTGAATAGAAAACGAATTGAATTTGATTTAGTTAGAAAACGAATTGAATTTGATTTAAATAGAAAACGAATTTGATTTGAATTGAATAGAAAACGAATTTGATTTGAATCGAACAGAAAACGAATTTGATTTGAATTGAAAACGAATTCGAATTGAATCGAATAGAAAACGAATTTGATTTGAATAGAAAACGAATTCGAATTGAATCGAATAGAAAAAGAATTGAATTGAATATAAAACGAATTCGAATTGAAATGAAAACGAATTGAAATGAATTCAAATTGAATTGAAATTGGAATTGAATATAAATGAATTTTAAAACGAATTTATAAGGAAAAATTCAATTTTGATTTGAATTGAAATGGAAGTTGAAATTGTTTTTGAAATGAATTTAAAACGATTATAAAATTTGTTTTAAATAGAAATCGATGAAATATATATTATATATATAATATAATGGCCTGAATAGAATGTGCCGCGCCGCGGCAGTTCGCGAATTTCGACCATTAACTTCGAACGGACATTACGGGAGATCCGACTGTCGGATTCTCCTGAAACCGGAACCGTTAGGTTCGTATCGAAAAGAGATTTCTAACGAATATTAGAAATTTGAAATCTAACGATTGGATTTGGAGATACGTGCAAATAAAATTTGGAAAAGGTCGTTGTAAGTGCAGTTCGATGGCCGTTGATGGAAATCGACTGTACGGGCCTTGATAAAATTATTAAAAATAGTAATAATTAGTGTAAAATCATAAGAAATAATTTGGGAAAAATTGGGATGAAAAACTCCATATTTGAAAAGATAAAAATAGATTTTTATCGAAATGAACTAGTTTTGAACTAAAATTAAACCCGTTTATTTTTAAATAAATAAACTGGATTTGAAATGGGTTATAAACAGAATTTATTTGTGGGTTTATCGTGAATGGTGTTTTAAATAACATTTGTTCTTTAACCCGATAATAAATAGAATGTGATTTGGGTTTGTCGTGAATTGTGTTTTAAATAACATCAGTTCTTTAACCCAGTAAAAGGAGTTTTAATGAATCTGTAATTTGATTGAAATGTGAATTGATAATCTAAATTATCAAATTTAGAAATAAGCGAGAATGGAGTATTACCAGTTTTGCTCCAGAGCGATAGTTAAATCTTTAATTAGATTTGAACGTGAAATGGTAATTAATTTTACCGACAACACTGTGGTGTTAGATATGGAGTATTACCAGTTTTGCTTCATGGGATGAATAGGTTGGGATTGGGAAATAAAACAAATAATTACTTCGGTGTGGTTCGCTAATCTCGACTAGTTTGGAAAACCATAATCTGGTTTGAAATGACATCCAAAGGAAGATTAAAGATAAATTTTAAAGAATTTATCTTGGATAAAATTAATGGGAACCTTTCCCTAAGATTATGAAATTTAGAAACTAGCTGTAGGTTAGTTAAGAAGAATGGTTTCTTAGGTATTGATCTAATGTTGGTTTCGGCCTTCGGGGTTAATATTTGGGAAATTGTTCTCTTGCTAATTTACGGTTAGTGACTAATGAATTGGAATGAGGCACATGTTGTGTTTGTGTAACATTTATTTTTAATATACGCGGGTTGTTCGGAAAGGTCGGGTTATACCCATTCTGAATAACCGATTCGACGATATATCGAAGATGAAGACGGTGGTCGAAGACCAGAAGTCTTCACATCGTTTGGCTGATTACTGATGATCTTGATTGGGCTGTACAACAAAGATGAGGGAATCAGTTGGTGATCGTCCAGACGTACTTGGAGATGGATGGATATGCGAGGAAAGTGCCTCCGGTTTCGTTTAGACCCAGAACGAACTTGTAAATGGATTATGTGTCTGACATTGGATTTTATTCTGTGTTGATTGATTTCTGTTAAATATATATCTGTTTGGCGGCGGAGAATTTATTCTCTTTCTTAACGCCCTTCCCTGATACGTACGAGCTTAGAGGTTATATATCGATAGATATCAATCGCATGGCATGAATTGCCTGTGTGGCATGCTGAGTTGCATGGATCAAGGCTTCTGTTGAAAAGCTAAGTCTTGTTGTTGATGATCAAAGCACGGCCTTTGTGGCATAGCTTTGTGTATAGCGTGGATTCGCGAGCCTCACACCTCGGTATGAGTTAAAAACGGGATACGGACCGCTGGGAGAGCACGACGTTTCTTTATAGCTTTGGTGGTGTCGGTGACTTACCAGCCCTGACATTTATATACTTTTCACCTTTGTGGTTGTTGGAATGAGGCGCCTCGATTATAGGTTTGTAAGGACCGGGAAACGTGTGTTCAGGCATAATTAATCCTCTAACGTAAGTGAGGACCGGCCCAGCCGAATCCGGGGTTGCCCAGAGTGTGTAGTCCCGAGGCATTTGCTAGAGTGTCTCGAAGCGGAGAGGATCTTGCCCCTTGCCTCGACTCATGACGGAAATCCAATTTCCAATACGTGTATTGCGGTTTTAATTGTAGAACTAGTATGGCGACATAGTAGATGGTAGCTATGCCGCCTATGATTGATATTTATGATTGAAATTGTTTTGACACTATACACCTATAATAGTATCAAATAATGTGTTTCAAACGTATCAAGCATGCTTTGGCTGTTATAAGGGAAAACCCTATCCTCCGGCTTGCGTTGCATTGTGTGATGGGACCTGGGTCTTATAACACCTTCATTTTTCTTTATTTAGCATTGCGCTGTTTGTTCTATGCACTGGTATCCTGGGGAGGAAACCCGTTCCGTGTTATACGGCGTGGTCCCTTGATTTGCCAAACTTTAAAACCAATATTAATAACTGTTTTAGTTCTCACACCAGTCACATGACTGACGTGGAGTTTATTGTTTTAACCTAAACTCTGGGTGCCCCTATTTTCGACACGGGCAGCTAGTAGTTTTGGTTTTGCAGATTTATATTCACAGGATCCTGGTTTACAGCTGGAGTGATATCCGGAAAGCTCTGTATCCGTATCTCACCTTCAGTTGTACTTTGTATTATTTTTCCGCTGCTATGTAATTTATTGTAATCTCTGATATTTATCGAATGTAATTTATTCAATTATACTCTGTATATTCTTGTATCTGATGGAATTGTTGTAATATAGCAATGAAAGGTTCTTCAGTTTGTGTTCTGATTTGTCCTGTTCTCAAACGATCAGGGGTTTCGAACATTCTAGATCGGTTTAACGACTGATTCGGATCGAGCGAAATTCCAGGCCGTCACAACTTAGGTGTTTATTTTCATTCAATAGATATCCTACTTTAATGTAAATTTTTACACCTAAGCCATATTCTCTTTATCTCAAGTCATATGTTCAATACCCTTTATGTTATAAATATAACATGTCCAGTCATATGTCTCAGATTCATGTTCTAGCTACAGTCCATGTTCTTTCCTCAAATCAGTCACCTATTGGTCATGCCCAATTTATGCATCATTCATTTTATTGTCCCGAACATTTTAGCGTATGTTAATCTCTTATGAGATTGGCTCAGGCTCGTGGTAGCTTGGCTATAGAACAGAAACAAGAAAAAGATACAGAATAAGACAAATCTAAACAGAACAGATATAACCTCAGATTCAGATTTACAATTCATGTCATAATCAGAATTAACGTTTATATCGAAAAATAACTGTACTTGCCTTGATTGGATTCTAAAAGAAAGAACTTTAATTGCTGTAGAATGGTTGCAAAAGCTTTAATCTCTAGTTTGAATTGAGTTGCTTAGGTTGATGTTGATTAGCTTCTAGTTTTGATTCTAGCAGAGTAGCAACGCCATTTTTATTTTTATTTAGAACAGAGGCAGAGAAGGAGCATAATAGAATTTTGTGTAGAGAAGGCTAGGTTTGGGGCTGTTTAAATAGGGTCAAGTCAACGAATCTAGACAGAAATCGGACCAGATACATAAGAATGCACTCAGGCTCAAAACCAGGTTCGGGGACCAGGTCGACACCCAGGTCGACTGCCCAGTCGACCTAGTCTGGGGGGTCGACTGCCCAGTCGACTCCCCAGTCGACCTGGGTCTGGGCGGGAAATTTCCCGCCCAGTCTGTTCTGTGTCTGAAATTCGAATTCGAGCTGTTTTGAACTTTGAATATTTTCTAAAACTTCGGAGGGTCATATCTCCCTCATACGGACTCCGATTCTTGCAAACTCAGACTCGTTTCCAAGAAGAATTCCAAGACGAACACAATGGCGCAACCCGTTTCCCTTGATTCTTATTTTAAAAATTAATTATCCTCTAATTTGTTACTTATACGTTCACAAAAAATACGGGGTGTTACAGAACTCGTGTTGGTTGCTCTGGTATCCTGCAGAAAAGACAGAGATATAAAATATATCACAGCTTAGAAAATATCTCACAACGGAATGTATAAAATATAATACAACAAAAATATAGCCTTACCCAAATTATAATATTGCCTAACCAGTATCCAAAGCTATCATATCTCTTCCACAAGTCTAGCCTGTGAGTATGTGATGAGGAAGGCGTTAGAACACAGGTTCTGGTGACTGGATTTAAACTACACATTTTGGATAACCCAACATATACCGTTCAATCACAATTTCTTATTTATTAGGTTACTTAGGTTAACATCACTCAAGGCATACACACACATCGTACCCATTTACTCCCAGTGGATTAACCTAATTTAGTATATATGTAGCTACCCCCAATATTAAGGTACACCCCATGGTATCCCACTCATACGGTCTCCGCCGTAACGCCATAGAAATATACGCAGTCCCTCATCCAACGCGGAGTGGCGTACGGACCTCTATACAACAACGCTACATTCCGCATAAAACTACCATCGCCATGCTATGTAAGCGTACAGACTGCCACCTATGATCGAATCAGGTTGCAGAGTAATGCCCTAGAGCCTAGTATACACCACCTAGAGCATACATGCATGTATCTAGACTTTCCTACGTACGTATTGTTAATCATACTTGATGCCTTAACCGCACATAACCTCTAATATGCATCGAGTTCCGTGGCAGGGTTGTACAAGAAACATGGAACTTGGTTGGAAGCTTTTCCATATCTTTACAGGCCCGCCTTTAAGGGCCTCAAAATACGGATATCCCTCGGGTTTGTTTTTCATGGTGATTATGTCCCCACCTCGGCCCCTCCCTCAACTAGTAAAAACTACAAAAGCTAAGCGACTTTCCCCTAACAAACAATCTAAACATCTAGTTGGCATCTCCCCTCAACCGCCGTGTCTCGATAGTGAAAGGTAGATGGTGTCTTGGGTTTAGCTCTAGTCTTTACGCATCCCACTAGCTCCCGATGATGGGTACGCAACGATATACTATCCTTGTTAATCCTGACCCCACCTCCCTATTGAGGCTATCGCCGAATCACTTTAGTGTCACCTCGTCACAGCTTTATGACTGCAACCCTACTTTTGTAATCAAGGCTACTCACCGGGTAGTTACGCGCAAACCCAACCTCTGTGAGCACAGCCTGAACACTGCACCACCACAGAGGACTACCAACAGAACCTTCCACGTCCCAGGAAGTCGTGTGCTTCCCCTTCCAGTCCTTCGGAGTTGACAGAATAATCATATGAACGTGTGCTCCCCTCGTGCCTCATGACACCACGATGATCTACCCCGTTGGGTTATTACCCTTAAACGTACGGACTAGTCCAAGCGCCTCAGTTTAATGTGTTATTAGACCATATGTCTAAACATTCAATTACGCACTTGCTCAACCTCACCAGGTTTCCATTTAACTTGGGTCACATTCAAATTGACTTCTTATTGAAGTTACCAAGTTCATCTTGCTTATTAATTTCAATCATATCGCTTAACCTATTTACGTTTATTAACAAGCCCACAACATGTTATTCTCTAGATTGCGATCCAAGGTCTATAATCCACAATCTCTTTATATTATTGTCTGAATTCGTAGTTACAATAACATGTTCTACTTAATATGTAATTAAGAATATCTCAATTTGCCATTTTTCTGCTTAACATGTCACTTATTATTTATGATTAAATATAACTTATTTTAGTTCATAAGTTTGCTTCATTCTTACTTATTTAATCATAATTTCATCTTACAACTTATCGTTGTTTACTTATTAACTTAGTTCTCTTAACTAAGGTTTACTAATAAGTTTCCTTTATATTAATATAACTTATATTGTCCTTGTCAGTAGATTTCATATTCTCGTTCTTAGAGATAAATTAATTTACAATTAAGTACAACTTAATCCATTACATAAGTTATTCCATTTACTTTATCGTTCATTATAACCTAAGTTATAATTTTCACTTGTCCCTAAGACAAGCCTACCTATTATATAACATTCTCATTAATGTAATTTATTTATAATAGTTTATTATCATTCCCCGTTCATTCCACTTCTTTTACTGTTGTAATTATCTTTCATTTCCATTATTCGTTTCCATTCATTTCCATTAATCACAATTAGTGCCATTTTTTCTATCCTTTTATACACATATACATATACATATATATAAATATATATGCACTAGACGTCTCACGTTAAATTAACAAATTTTGGATGCTGGATTTGTCGGGCGGTTCCAGGTAGACTTCTTCTACAAGTTGAATTTAACCTTGCGTCTTAGCACTGTTACATATATATTTACGCACTAGACCCCTCACATTAAATTAACAACTTATGGATGTTGGATTTGCCAGGTGGTTCCAAGCAGACTTCTACCATAAGTTGAATTTAATCTCGTGTCTAAGTGCAGTTACAGTTTTCTATTTACTGTAAATTTTCCATATAATTTAGGCATGTCCATTCTTTTAAATTTTTATTGTAATTTCTATTTTACATGTCATCATATTAAGACCATTTTATGTTACGTGTTCTTCCTAACATGTAATTAACTTCATCTCAAAATAGCATGTAATCGTCAAATCATGTAATTATTCTAATTTAACATGTAATTATTCCAATTTCTATAGTTAAGGGTTCAAGTACATAATATGCCACAAGTTAATCATGTAATTAGAACATGTATGTATACAACAGTAATCGCTACACATATTTTAACAAGTTTACATTTCAACATACGAACATTTCAGCATATTAAACATTTCAATATATGAATTTTCCAATGTATTAATATTTCAACATGTCATGTTAGCATTTCATTACTTCAATCATTCTAGCAGATTTACATTGCATATTAACGGGGAATGTCAAACAATAATATATCATTATCAAAAATGATATAACTTAAATCCACTCACCTAATTTGCTTTCCAATTCCTGAATCTAGTCCAGATCTAGCATTCCATGGTTTCCCCTAACTGGATTTAGAACCTAACAACCATGGATCCACAATTCTTACTAAAGTAAAAAGGGAAGAAAGAGGAAGAAAGAGGAGAAATTAAATTGACTAGATCTAAGAAATTACCTTACTTCGAGTATGATTCTAAACACTTTCTTTATTAATATTCATCCTTTTCCTCCAGATCTTGATTCAAAATTTTCCTAAACTAATTATTCTATTTTTTGAAGAGATTTGAGGAGGAAGAAGAATGTCATAGCTTAAACTGTAATGACCCGCATTGGCAGACGTATTATAATTAATTTATTTAATTATATTAATAGTGATATAGTGAATTAAATGGTAGTTTGATTAAATAATGGTGAATATTTAACTTAAAATAATAAATTAAATAATATATTTAATTTTGAAATAAACAGAATTAGCTGAAATGGCGATATGGTGTGAACTGGATCATCTATGATATTTAATTCAGCTTGGAATTGAATTTGAATAACGAATATATTATTTGAATGACAGTTTGAACGTATAATTATATTATAATTAAAATCGAGCTTGAAATGGCGCTGCAGTTTGTAAATTGGCGATTCGAACTTCAACTGAATATACAGGATTCATTTTAAGACGGATTTCTGTGAAACAAGAAACGTGTGGTGCTGGTGGAGTATATCTTTCTAGTGGAAGAGAAAAATCTGGATTTCGTCGGGTAGATTTTGACTTACGTCCAAATAAAATTTTAGAAAAGTTGACGTGGAATTCCTTTATAATTTATAAAGGAATTATTTATATTCTTAAAAGGGATTTCAATATAAAACGAATATCGAGTTGACCCAGATTTGAAATATCGAGTTAGAAATTCATATAGGAATATTCTTGAGCTGTATGGTATTCCACAGTGAATATATATATATATATGATAATACTTATCTATATATATTTAATTTAATTATATTTAAATATATTTATATAATTAAATGGGTCATCCAGAGCTTTAAAAATAGCCACTTTTGCAAACGAAGTCGAAATTCGACGAAACTAATTTTGTTGGATCCGCAATGTAAAATAGTTGCTAGATGTCAGCTTTCATGATTTTTAGAGTCACTGCGTGGCCGTACGTATTTTTAGAGTGAAAAACAGTCAGCATTTTGACAGTTAAAAATACGCTGTGTGAGCATATGGAGTCGGAATTCGACGAAACCAGTTTCGTTGGGACCGTAATGTCGAACTCTAGCTGCATGTCGATTTTCATTATTTTTAGACACACGTGTGTTCATGGGGATTTTTAGAATGCTGAAATATATATAAATGTAAATAAAAACTAAATTATCTAAGAGTTGTGGACCTAAACGAGCCCCTAGTGCATCGTTTCAGCCACACAAAACATTCCGGTCCCTTATATATAATTCTCCCAAGCCGCCACCACTCAGAAAGCTTCATACAGAAAACCATCCTCTTGTAAAAGTCCAAAGAAATTCAAGTAAATTCTATAAATCGAAAATTGAGTATATTCACGATCCTGGGGGGATTCTCTCCGTTCTGCTATGCTTCGTTACGGTTTCGATGTCGATCTGATGCGTGGATTTTTATAACAGTGGATCTAGGGTTCTGGCATTAGTGACATTAAGGTATGGGTTGGTGTTTTAAGGGTTAGTTTGGGGTAAAGGAGGTCGGGTGGCTCATGTTGGCAAGATTTTGGGGTATTCGGTGCAAAATAAGTTCGCACTTTCACTGTAGCCCACGGTTTGAGGTGCTCGACGAAAATTCCTGGTGTGGTTCGAACTCGACAAGGGTAGTATCGGTTGGAAGAGATCTTGAAGGAGGTTGAAATGGTATTACTCACTGGAATTTTCATTGAAGGATGAAGGAGCGAGGTGGAGGTGAAAGCGCTGTAATGGTGAAAAGGGAGGAGCGACGGGTCTGTATTCTTGGTTTGGAGAAGATGGGCTGAGCGGGTTTGGTTTGAATGTGGATGGGCCGAGATATTTAAAGAAGGTGAGGCCCAATTATAAAATAAACCAAGTTTTATTCTAATTTGAAATAGTATACAATCTTTTAAATCGAATATCTCGGTCATATGAAATCAGAATCACGAACCGTCAGTCACGTTAGGACCGTATGGACGAGATCTTCCAATGAAGCTGACTGGGAGTGGATTCGGGTTCGTTACAATTTATAGTGAAATAAATTGTCCATCAGAATCAACGACAATTATCGTTATTAACGATGATAGTCCAATGTGAGTAAATCTCACTATCTCTAAACAATTTATAATTTCATGTTGTATTTTTAGAACTGTTAAATATTGGCTGATTGACTGTGTGTTGACTGTTTGATTGAACAGCTAGTCAGTTAGTGAATTTCTATATTGATTCTGTTTAACAAAATATATCATATGGAACTAAAAGTGATGTTGATTTTATTGTTTAACATCTGTGATGCAGGGAAACAGGTTGGAAGAATCTGACTGGATTCCTCAACAGTTATTTTATTGTTTTCATATATCATGATATATGATGTGATTTATAATCTGTTGTTGATTATATATGTATATATACATGAAAACAAGGAAAATAAGGAACATACTATCGAAGGGGAAGCACGCGTGTTGATATATATATGATATATATATATATATATATATATATGAATATATATCATATAAACATAGAAAATAAGGAACATATGAATATATATATGATTGATGATTGATTGATAGAATTTCCATCTGGAAATAATATCGTTGTTTGCACACGTGTTTTTCTTCGATAGTTAAATAACAGACTATCGAAGTTTTGACCATTTTAACGTTGTTAATATGGAGAGACCGGTTGGATTATTATCTAAAGAACCACTTTGTATTGGCATAAGCGTTGCGAATCATATATGCCAAAGATAATTAAAGACGGAGTAAAGTGCAAGGGCTATTGTATAAGTCTTAGATAACAGTGCCTAAGATGGATATACTGAATAGTGCCTTCGGTTCATCCTGTTCCTGGGTGACTTGTATGGATGAATGTCTGACAGAGTATTTCTAGAAAGGTCACGTACATTGATTTCTTCAACCGTACCAAGAGTGGAAGCGGAGAAGGAAACTTCTTTAGCTAACACGTAATGTACTATTGTGGACGTCAATTAGTGATTTTCGATGGATCTGACAATGTGGCATTCAAAGTGAAATACAATATGATGATAAAGCGTAACCTCAAGGCTTATCAACGGGTAAATGACAGAAATCGGGCAAGCAGCATGGCTAAGTCGGTCGCTCCGAAGTAGGGTGTATAATCACGTGATCTAGAGTTTCATTTACTTCTAAAAATCTATTATTGATGTTGTCCCATTCGCGAAACGGTTGCTGATCCCAACCACTGGTGATATACATTTGATACACTCAAGCGAAATGAGTGGTCGGTCATGTGTGGACGGGTTGCTAGATGTTCTTGTTGAAACCAGTGTATTCCTTTCTAGAGGTACACCAGCGAAAAGTGGTTCCATACCTTGTCGTAGTTGGAAATCCATTACCCAATATGTGCTTGCGGTTTTGATTGTACTATATATGTAGAACGTGAGATGAAAGCGTTTCTGCTAGATAATTATTATATTGTGGTTGATAGACATTATTATAATATCAAAAGGTTTTTGATATAAAGATAATTTGGATTCTCATAAGGGAAAAACCCGTTCCGTTATACGGCGTGGTCATATGAGATATCATTTACCTGCTTGAACTGTTTTAAACTGTTTTACTCACACCAGTCCCATGACTGACCCGGAGTTTATTTTTTTTTGATTTCCCTAAACTCTTGGGTGCCCAATTTTGTACGGGCAGTCAAGTAGTCGGGATTTGTAGATATACCTGAAGAGCTGGAGCAGGAGGCTTCAGGATCATATAGCTATAGTTTATTTCCGCTGTGTTGTAAGTGTTGTACTTTGATAATGATGTATATTCAAGTACAAATGTATATTTCAAGTTATGTTATATATATTATATGTTATTCGTTCCGCTGTGAGGTTCGTGTTACTCTGATGTTGTCTTCTTCTTCTTCTTCTTCTATTCTAAGTTTCTATCTTATCTTTCCTCACCCTCTGTTTTCTTTCTATTAATTTCTTGATTTTCAGTTTAATTTGGGGTTGGACTTGTGTTTTTGGTCAGCTCAAATTGGACTGGATTTTCGGGTCATTACAATTGGTATCAGAGCTTAAGTTAAGTGAATTACCTTTGCTCTATGGCGTGAATCAGTAGAGATGGGGTTAGTAATATCCCAGATTGAGTTGAGTGTATATATAATAGTGAACGTATTTGTTATTGATATAAAACAATTGTTTTATATTGTGGTGATTTATTGGTTGAGTTGTTTATGAGTTCTGGTCAATTAGTTTGATCCACTGTACCGGTAGGAGTTTATAAACACTCGAATATGATGGGTTGACACGATATGTTTTGAAAAGAGGGTAAATTAAAATAAGTTTACCCAAGGTATATAATTGATATAGAGAAGATATATATCTATATATATATATGTATATATATATATATATATCAAAATTATAATATAGTGAACATATTGGTTGATATTATAATCGAGTAAGATTATAAATTAAATGGTTATGTAAATAACCAATCAGAATTCATATAAGTGAAATACGTGAAATCAGATGAGTTGAAATCTGAAATTTAAACCAGAAATTCAATTAAACCTCTGGAGAATTGGATAAGTGTTTGTAAATGGATTTGGATTAAAAGTAAGGAAAATTTAAGATCCTGGGAGATTTTAAATTCTTTTACAAGCAGTGTGAATTATATTTTGAAATGAATTTCAAAGTGGAAATGTTAGAAATGGGTTTATAGTATTGAACTCACTTCGATCGCTGGAAAATAGATTCTGATGATGACAGCTGCATCATCCGTATTCATTTTCGAGTAGTAAGTGACGAATTACTACCAGAGATACTGTTTTGAATTTGTTTTGGGAAAGACAAGTTGTGTTGAATTTCAAAATGGGATTTATAATAAATAATGAATAAAGAAAGTTTGAAATAGAAATTGAATATAGAAATTCAAAGGGAGTTTGAATATATGAAATTCAATGGAATTGAAATAGAAATTGAATATAGAAATTCAAAGGGAGTTTGAATACATGAAATTTAATGGAAGTGATATAGAATTTGAATATAGAAATTCAAATGGAATTTGAATATAGAAACTCAAATGGAATTCAAATATGGAATTTAAACTATAGAATTTGAATATAGAAATTCAAATGGGATTTATAATATGGAATTTGATATATAGATTTGAATAATAGAAGTAATATAAAATTTGAATAGAAATTGAATAGAATTAACTAAGTCGAAGAGGAATCAGTTAATCAAGTTTAGAATTTGAAGTTGAACTTTGAAAGGTGAATTGGATTTGTAAATGGATATTCGAAATCGAATATAGAACTTAAATTTGAAATTTGGATTCAAATTAGTTAATAAGCAAGTTAAAATATATTTGAACATGTCATTTTCAAATATAAAAGTGAAATAGACTAAAGAGTTAATTAACAAATTAATTAACGAATTGAGTTAAAACGATCGGGTATAGTTGAATTAAATTGGACAGGTATAGATATGCAGGAGACAGGTTTGGAATATAGTATAGAAGTGAAATAGAAAGAATGCTCGACGAAAAGGTATGTATTTAATTCATATATGAGATTTTATGCGCCGTATCGGTTAGCCGCTTGGTTTTTTCTTTTTCTTTTGGATTGGTGAGGGCCATGGGAGGCTATTTGAAATATCCCGATGCTCCTGGTACAAAGGAGGTTATGGCGAATTTTTCCGGGAATTTAAGGAGTTAGAATATTTTTAAGATAATTTGATAGTTAGAAATCAATGTATTGATATATATATATATAGAAGTCGATAAGGAAATGAACTTAGAAATAGAATAGTAAAATCAAAAGGAAAGACTAAGAATAAAATCTAACAAGAATAGAAAGAGGAAGCGTATACGTGTTTAAAAGTGAATAAGTAGTTGTATGGTATTGATTATTTGAGTAAGTAGTCATATCTGTTTTGACGTTATAAATGTTATTCAATCAAGGTCTGAGAGGTAGTTATGCCCCAACTTGATTAATTTCATTATTAACAAATAAATAGTAAGATTTCAGGCTCAAAGATCAATGTTGAATAACAGTTAGTTGAATATAGTATTTGGGTTGTCGTAACAATGTTTTACACAACATCCATTTTAACCCAAATAAGTGTAAACTTGGAAATAGAATAATAGACATTTCCTAAGTATATAAATAAACGAGATCTGAAGAGAGATAAGTAATTGGAGTATTTTCCAATTATAAATAGCATATATTTTCTAAAGTTTAGAAAATAAAGGAAGGCAATATTCAGAAATGTTTTCCAAATAACATAAAAGGCCAATATAGTTATTGAAAATATTTGGTTAACAAATATTGATAAAGAAATAGAGAAGCGATTTAACTAATGGAATATTAATTAAGGGCTCAGTGACATGTTCAAAAGGAAAATTTGATTTTGAAAAGAATAATCTGTTTAAAAACTCCCAGGGAAAGACTTTTTGAATTAAAAACAAATTTAACAGAAATTTGTGAAAGTAGATTTGAATTAAAGTAAAGCCAGTAAAGTGGTAACTGAGATTGAATTAGAATGATATCAAGACAAATTGGACTGTGAGATTCAAATCTGAAGTGTAATGTGATAATCAAGTTAAGATTTGGGAATCTGAGACGACCCGAAATCCCGTTCCGACGGAAACAAGGGTTATCTTTGGAATATAACACAGAAACAGATAATAGCAGAACAAAATTAAATAAATACACCAGATAATGAACAATAGAATATACTGGATAAAGTAATCATCAGAGTTACACAGTATACAGGATCTTACTTAGTACAAATACAGTTCAGCTATACATAAATGTCTACAGCGGAAAACAAACAAAATATGTACAATAGGAGCTGAATAGCATAAAAAGAGATAAATGATAGAATCCATCTTCAGCTCCAGCTATCCAGAAAGAACCAGCCAAACCTGAATACAAGGCTGCCCGTGTAGAAAAAGGGGCACCCGAGTTTGAAAGTGAAACAAACTACGAGTCAGTCATGGGACTGGTATGAGAAATCTACTCAACACATATAAAATTTGGCAAATCACAGGACCACGCCACTTTCGTGGAGTGGGTTTTCTCCATTGGATTGCCAGTGCTTTAAAACAAATCTTTCTTTTAAACAACGCTATGCTTTTTATAAAAATGAAGCCATTATAAGACTCAGTTCCCATCACACAATGCAACGCAAACCGGAGGATAGAGTTTTACCTTATAATGGCCAAAATATGATTGATACGAATAAAACAAAAGCATTTGATATTATTGCTAGTGTCTATTTATTTCAAAAACAATTTCAAATCATAACTATCAATCACAGACAACATGAGCGTCCCATGCCACTATGTCGCCAAATGTATATACAATCAGAACCGCACGATGTCGTATTTGGAAATTGGATTTCCGTCATGAACCAAGGCAAAAGATAGTCCTCACCGAATTCGAGACAATCTAGCCCATGTCTCAGGAACAGCCGCAACTGCCCCTTGGATCGTCAGGGCCGGTCCACCGATGTGGATTATTATGCCTGAACACTACGTCTCCCCGCCCTTTGGGGCGTAAACGAGCCAACGAATGACTCCATCGGACCCGGATCGTCCGATCAAACCGAGGCGCCTCGCAACAGCAACAACCACATAGGTGAAAAGTATATAAATGTCAGGGCTGGTAGGTCACTGACACCACCCTAGCTAGAAAGAAACGAATGCCCTCCCTGAGGTCCTTCTCCCGTTTTTGTGTATCATACCGGGGTGTGAGGCTCGCGAATTCACGTTATACACAAAGCTACGCCACACAGGTGGGGCTTTGATCATCTACACAAGACTTTGCTTTTCAACAGAAGCCCTGATCACTGCATCTTAGCATGCCACACAGGCAATTCATGCTATGCGACTGATGTCCATCGATATACAACCTCTGAGCTCGTGCGTCTCAGAGAAGGGCGTTAAGCAAAAGAATAAATTCTCCGCCGCCAAACAGATGTATATTTAACAGAAATCAATCAACACAGAATAAACTCCAATGTCAGACACACAGTCCATTTACAAGTCCGTTCTGGGTCTGAACGAAACCGGAGGCACTAAATACCTCGCAAACCCATCGATCACCACGTACGTCTGGACGATCACCACTCATTATCCATATTTCGGGATGCCTCCCAATCAGGACCTCGGTTACCATCCAAACGAGGTGAAGATCTCGGGTCTTTGACCACCGTCTTCATCTTCGAATTTCAATCGTCGGTCAATTATTCGAAATGAGAATTAACTCGGCCTTTTCAAATAATTCACGTATATTTAGAATTTCAAATCAATTTATTTCAACGGTTAAATTATTCGACAACACCAATATTTTTCTTTAATGTAATTTTCACACCCAACACATTCAACCATCAAATACAACATAAATCGAGCAAATTCAGTTTATTTCCACTTCATATTGTTTATGGTACTTTATAATGATTTATCGCTATTTTTATTTATTTTAAAATAGCCCATTTATTCAAAACGGCGCTTCGGGCCATAACGCGGCCGTGGCGCTGTTTTTCTTCAGATTTGATTTACACATATCTGAAAATCTAACCGTTGGATCTTCACAAAATTTACATCATTAGAAAGGTCTTTTCAAAACGAATCCAACGGTTCCAGTTTCGGGAAAATCCGACGGTCGGATCTCCCGGCACAATCGTTTGAAATTTCAATTTCAAAATACGAACTACAGCGTCGTTATTCGATTAAATATATAATTATATATATATATATAAATATAATCGCTTCTGGCGCTGTTCTTCAGATTTGAATTAACATTTCAGACAATCCAACCGTTGGATTTTTACAAGGTTGGTGCCGTTGGGAAGATATTTCCAAGGCGAACCCGACGGTTGAGGCTTCGGGAAAATCCAATGGTCGGATTCCCCGTACTACTTGTTTGAAATCACGGTTTCAAAATACGAACTGCACGGCTTCGTTTCGTTTTAATTTTATTTATATTTATATAGTTATATAAATATAGTTTCTTCAAAAATTCCTATATCGTTTTCACTTCAAATATTTCACTAACGCCTTAAAATTTTGGAAAATTTCGCCATAACCTCCCCTGCACCGGGAGCATCTGGAAATCGCAAATAGCTTTCCCGGTCCTTCTAATCTCAAAAAGAAAAAGAAAAAGCCAAGCGGCTAGCCAACAGGCTCATAAAATCATCACCCAAACAAAACAGTAAATGTGTACCTATTTGTCGGGCACAAAATTTTATTCCTCTTCTCTAGCCCCTTTGCTATAACCTGTTCAATGAATATGCATGTACATATATATACAGTTCTTATCATTTATCATTTTCTATTCAACTTCATATTTGATTTCTATTTGGTTTAAAAACACCACTCATTCCAATGTTACATACATAGGTGCAAATCATTTCATTAGCCAATTAATGAATATTTCAACTCATATATGTTTATTTTGAACAATTGGCTATTTTTAACACTTCACATTTCAACGATTCATGCATACAATAAAAATGTGATTTTTATTGTAAAACAATTCATTTCAAAACACTATTTTTCTATATAGTTCATATAGGTGACAAAAATAGGATTTTTGTCATAAAACAATTTTTTTTTAAAATAAGATTATTTTACACAGTTCATATAGTCGATAAAAGGTGATTTTTATTATCAAACAATTTATTTCAAAATATGAACACCATTCAACACATGAATTTCTAATCAACGAATGAATATCAATTCAACACATGAAGGTTTTCTATAGTTTCTATATATAGATAAAAATGTGATTTTTATATTTAAAACGTGAATACCATTCAACACATGAATTTTTAATCAACGAATGAATATCAATTCAACACATGAAGGTTTTCTATAGTTTCTATATATAGATAAAAATGTGATTTTTATTTAAAACGCAAATACCATTCAACACATGAATTTTTAATCAACGAATGAATATCAATTCAACACATGAAGGTTTTCTATTTAATGAATAAATATAGTTTAAGCAAATGAAAATAATTCAAACACATGAATGTTATTCAAAATTTCGGCAGCATAACGGCAGGGTAGTTAAAACCGGGACCGTCCCTAGTACGGCTCCTCGCTCTACCTTAAAACCTCGCGGTTTTTGACAATGGGGATCATGCATCTAGTTCGCACGCAGGCGGCATGTATATATTTATTTCATTTCCACAAACTAATCCTATGTGGTTTCAACCAAATATTTCTCAACCACAAACGGGTATTTTTCAACCTCAATCAATCAATATCAACCACAAACAATCCCAAACAATCACTCGCTATCAATCAATTTTCACAACAATTTCAATCAATAAATATCGTCCATGGTTTGCGGACGAGGGGCGTATATATATATATATATATATATATATATATATATATTTATATAGCAATTCACTTTTATTTCAACATATATATATATATAGCTAGAAAAAGAAATTGTAGAGTGAGAAATTCTCACATTGGGTTCCACTCCACCAAAAATAGCAGAAGGCTCAGAAAATTACGCGGTCTCTTCTAAAATGTAGAAGGCGTCCACACGGTCACGATGTTTCCTGTTTCATCGAATTTCGTTAACATAGCAAAAAGATATGATTTTTCAAAGTTTGCAACACTTTAAAACTGTCGAAATCAGTTTAAAATAAAAACAGCCGATACCTTTCAAAACTGTTCGAAACTAGGTTTCGATTTTTCGATCAATCCGCTGATTGTTGCTTCGATCGGCCAGCGCCACCTTGTCGGGCTAGGAGAGGCGCACGTGCGCCAGGGAGGAGGTCGAGCTTGGTGGTCCCAAAGCGGCGGAATCGGGGTGCGAATGGCGGAACTTCACGAGGGTGGTTCTCCCCCTACAGGCGACGAAAAAATCCAATACTTATATGGATTTGAAGCTCAAGAGAAGTACTACAAAAACCTTAACTGTGGCATTGGATTTCATTGAGCGGATCAGAAGAAAAAGAGGAGAGAAGGGGGAATCGGGTTTCCGTCGTTCGATTTGGGGAGAGAGAATGTCGGGGAGAGAGAATGGGAATGGGCCAATTAGATTTTTTATTTTATTTTATAATTTTTAAATTCTCTAAAATACCCCTTTCCCACACGAACCCCAATCCAAACCCAATGACTGTCGTCCCTAGCGTTTTACTCCCATTCCGAACACAATGGGATATGTTTCGTAGGCCCATTCGACTGTTTCAGTCAGTTTCCGTTCAAATCCAAAATATAAAACATTCAATATTAAATTTGAACGCACATTTCAATTTACCGGGGCAACATACTAACTCTAAAAATTCCAGAAAAATATTTTCTAGCTTCGTATTGACGATACGGTCCTAACAAAACTAGTTTCGTCAAATTCTGAGACCGTTTGCAAAAAGGCCCATTTTTGGTCGATCCAATTTAACTGTAATTGACCAAAACACATTTTCTTTTGCCACGCTCACATTCTAGCTTCAAAAATTATGAAATTTGAAACCTAGCAATAACTTCTCATCCCGGATCCAACAAAAGTGGTTTCGTCGAATTCCGAGGTCGTATGCAAAATGGCCATTTTCACGGGCTATATAAATTCCATAGCGACCGTTCTGAAAATTCATTCGGCCACAACTTTTGCTTTCCGCTATGAAAATTCAATTTTTCAGATTCGTTAGAAAGGTATTCACTAAGAGATTTAAATATTTTTGGTTTCACTAAAATCCGGATTGTTTTGCACCCTGTATAGTCCGACAAAGTTTGAATCTAATTTTTTGAAACTGCAGCGCCTTTTCATGCCTTGTTTATAATTATAATTAGTTATATTCGTTTTCAATTGTCGATTCAAACCCAGTTTTCATCTTAATTATTTAAAATATTTATTTTAAATATTTAAAATCCATTATTTTAGCCAATTTAAAATTTTTAAATTGGTTCAGATTTTCTGGGTCGTTACAGAATCGAGAAGAAACTCGAGTTGAAATGATATTTGGCTCGGATATAAGCGAATGGTTGTGTTGTGGATAAAAGCAAATTGGAATTTGATTGGGATGACCCTTGTATCCGCTGAATGGATAACAGGTGGAAAGGATATAATGATATGCCGACAAAAAGGTACAAGTTTATATTTCGATTGGATATAAGATTTATGAGCTGAATTGGCAAGCCGCTTGGCTGTTTGATTTTCTTTTGGGTTGGAGATGGCCCAGAGAGGCGAGTTGTAGTTTGACCGATTTACCGGTACAAAGGAAGTGCTGGTGAAAATTTTTTGGAAAGTTAAGGAGTTAGAAAAATTTCAGGATTTTTTTTGAAAATTTTCGTTGATAAGAATTGATTAATATTTTAATTGAAATTAAACTGGCTTAGTTGAAACTGAAGTTTAGAAGTGAACAAATAATGGTGAATATTTAACTTAAAATAATAAATTAAATAATATATTTAATTCTGAAATAAACAGAATTAACTGAAATGGCGATATGGTGTGAACTGGATCATTTGTGATATTTAATTCAGCTTGGAATTGAATTTGAATAACGAATATATTATTTGAATGACAGTTTGAACGTATAATTATATTATAATTAAAATCGAGCTTGAAATGGCACTGCAGTTCGTAAATTGGCGATTCGAACTTCAACTGAATATACAGGATTCGTTTTAAGCCGGATTTCTATGAAACAAGAAACGTGTGGAGCTGGTGGAGTATATCTTTCTAGTGAAAGAGAAAAATCTGGGTTTCGTCAGGTAGATTTTGACTTACGTCCAAATCAAATTTTAGAAAAGTCGTTGTGGAATTCCTTTATAATTTATAAAGGAATTATTTATATTTTAAAAAGGGATTTCAATATAAAACGAATATCGGGTTGACCCAGATTTGAAATATCGAGTTAGAAATTCATATAGGAATATTCTAGAGCTATATGGTATTCCACAGTGAATATATATACGATAATATTTATCTATAAATATTTAATTTAATTATATTTAAATATATTTATATAATTAAATGGGTCAACCAGAGCTTTAAAAATAGCCACTTTTGCAAACGAAGTCGGAATTCGACGAAACTAATTTTGTTGGATCCGCAATGTCAAATAGTTGCTAGATGTCAGTTTCCGTGATTTTTAGAGTCACTGTGTGGCCGTATGGATTTTTAGAGTGAAAAACAGTCAGTATTTTGACAGTTAAAAATACGCTGTGTGAGCATATGGAGTCGGAATTCGACGAAACCAGTTTCGTTGGGACCGTAATGTCGAACTCTAGCTACATGTCGATTTTCATGATTTTTAGGCATCACGTGTGTTCGTGGGGATTTTTAGAATGCTGATATATATATATATATATAAATGTAAATAAAAACTAAAATATCTAAGAGTTGTGGAGCTAAACTAGCCACCATTGCATCGTTTCAGCCACACAAAACATTCCCGTCCCTTATATATAATTCTCCCAAGCCGCCACCACTCAGAAAGCTTCATATAGGAAATCATCCTCTTGTAAAAATCCAAAGAAATTCAAGTAAATTCTATAAATCGAAAATTGAGTATATTCGCGATCCTGGGGGGATTATCTCCGTTCTGCTATGCGTCGTTATGGGTTCGACGTCGATCTGATGCGTGGGTTTTTATAACAGTGGATCTAGGGTTCCGACATTGGTGAAATTAAGGCATTGGTTGGTGTTTTAAGGCTTAGTTTGGGATTAAGGAGGTCGGGTGGCTCATGTTGGCAAGATTTTTGTAACAACCCGTATTTCGATAACATGTTAAGACGAGAATCAAGGCAGAATTTAATTTTAAATTCTGAATCAAGTAAAATGGGCTATGCCATTGCGTTCGTCTCGGAAAAATATGCGAAATAGAGTCTGAGTTTTCGAGAATTGGAGTCCGTATGACCAAGTTATGGTCCGACGAAGTTTTCAGAAAATTCAAGTTCAAAAACGAGTTCTAATTTCGAAAATTAGGGCTGGAAGGCTAGACGGGAAAAATTCCCGCCAGGCACCCTAAGTCGACAGCCCTGTCGACTTGGGAGTCGACATGGCCTCACCCAAGTCGACAGCCCTGTCGACTTGGGGGTCGACTTATGGTGGCCGAGCCATCTTGGCTTGGTGCACCTACACTTGTCTCTGGTCTTGCTCTGGAAGCTTCCAACGTGGTTTGATGGCTCAGATCCATCCTAGGGTTAATCTAAGGGCCTAAAACTACCCTAATCTCTATAAAAACACCCCTAAGCCTACCCTAAACCCTCATTATTCATTCTTGCAACTAAACTATGGCAAAATTTTCACTCTCATGGCCTCCACCCTCATTCTAAAATTCCTAAGTAAATTCCTATGAGAGGTTTCATGATTATGTGAGTGTTAGAGAGTCCCTATGTTAGTATGAGAGCTTCTCAAGTTGATTTCAAGGCTAAAGCTTTGATCTTTGTTCATAAAGATGGGGTTTTTATCGATTTAGAGCTTTCATCTTTGGGTTTTTGGATGATGGCATGCATAGGCGTTGTCTCAATCTTTAACTTAAATCGATTTGTGCCTTCATAGCAATGTAAGCCCTTTCCCTACTCTTAGATATTAACTATGAAGTTAAATGTTCATGTTGCAAGTTTGGGTTTGATCATTGAGTATGATACATGCTATCATGTCATGCAAGTTTATGAAGTTATTATCTTGATCTTGTGGGCTAAAAGCTACAACCTTTATGTTGAAATGTTGCATTATGGAACATGAGAACCCTCATAACCTTTATGTCAACTTGCATATAAAGTCATAACCCTTATATGATGATATATGCGAGTTACTAGTCATCATTCCATGTCTTTTGTCACCATGATTCGCTTATGTGCCAAGTTTGGGTTTATGCATGTTTTTGAGGCTTAAGAATGTAACATGCAAGTTAATGAACACATTTGTGCCTCATTTGCCACCATGATTAACTTGTGGCTTAATATCCACTTTTGTCATGCATTTGACAAGTTCCTTCTTTGAATCCATTATGCGAGTTTAAAAGCGTTGGGGTCACATTATGGGAAAACGTAATGACATGAACATGATTTGGGTAAATGGGTATAAACATGACAATATGTAACGTTAAATATGACATGTGTTTATACTTGAAAACATGACTTGAAATATAACATGGAAGTTGACATGTAAGTATGCTTGAAAACATAAGTTTGGGAATTTACCTATTAAGTTAGGTCTACCCTTTGGTAATTTACCTATTAAGTTAGGTCTACCCAAATGCTTGAAAACTTGTAACATGTTTTGGAAACATGATGGACATGACACTTAGATAATATAAGTGTGGCCAACTCGAGGTTGGGTTGAGTTTGCAATGTAAAACTACCCGGAACCGACCGGCCTAACTAGTAGTTGCAAACAATAGGACCCAATGTGAGAAGTTGGTCATGTTGTGCTTGAACCCGAGGTTAGACCAAGTTGTGGTGTAAAGCTACCCGGAACCGACCGGCTTAACTAGTAACCGCAACAAAGTCTAATGTGAGAGTTTGAGGTGCATTAAGTAATTAATGTCACATGATAGGGTTAAGTTAATTTGATTAATGACGCTTAACCAAATATGACATGGACAAATGGGTTAAGTAAATGGATTAGGCTAATGATACTTAACAAAACATGACAAGGTTGGGTAGGTTAAGTAATTTGATTTGCCTAATGACACTTAACCATTTTTATACGATTAGTGGACGGGGTTAAGTTAACCAACACTTAACCAATCCAACACGGTAATTTGGTAAGGTTAAGTAAGTTTTCTTAATGACACTTAACCGAAAAATGCAGTTAAGGGATGGGGTTAAGATTGGACTCAACTAGTCTAAGCATGGAACTCGGATGGGGTTAAGTTAGCCTAGACTTAATTAATCCCACTTGGTAGTTTAATGGAGTTAAGTTAAACACTTAACTAATCTTACATGATGATTGGAGGTGGTTAAGTGACCTATACTTAACCAATCTAACTCGTGAATTTATTGAGGTTAAGTTTAAGTTAACCTATACTTAACCGATCTAACGTGAAAACATGATAAGGCTAAGTCACGAATCGCTTGAATACACTCGACCGATTTGACTAAGTAAATTGACAGGGACAAGTTAATATATATACTTAACCAATCTAGAATGATAATTGGACGAGGTTAAGTCGTGAATTGCGTAATACATACTTAACCAACGTGAGCATGGTTTGTAGGGTTAAGTCTTGGACTTGGATACTTAGCCAATTTTGACATGATTTGTAGACGGGTTAAGTCATGAACTTAAGTGATACTTAATCCATTATGTAAACCCTAGTTCGGAGGATTAGGTGGATAACCGTAGTTAACAAGGATAACGGGAATAAGGCTAAGTGGTAAACCTTAGTTGAAGGATAACTAAGTAATAATTCTTAGTCAAGAAAATTTAGACCAGTTCATAGATAGATGAGTAACCTAATACGGTAGGTCATCGTTTAAGCACACGAGTAGGAGCAAGTTATCTGATTTAGATAAAGGCTCCAGCGAACTGGGTAACGAAGCAGCGGCTTCGAGGAACGTGAGGATATTCTTGGTATCCCTCTGTGAGCTGCCAGGTGATTATACTAGGCTCATGAGAGGTTAAGGTCTGCGTTAGAAGAGCCAAGAGTATGCCTTGGTTGCTATACGAGCGACCTAAAGACGGGGATGGATAGGGGATAGTCGACGATACACGGTCGTACCCTAGATAGCATTTCGTCAGACTACCTACCATCTTTGGTCAAGCGTGTACGTACGGAAAGGCAGAGAACACCCAATAGACCATAATTGCTATCTAATTATGGTTGCGGTAAGGCTAGGATTGTGGGTTGGCCAGTAGTGTGTTCTCATACAGGATTTATCCTGTCTTGTCTTTCACTAGTTGAGGGGGGGGTCGCGTGGGACCATAGCCACGTATAGAAAAACAGACCTTAGCATCTGCATCGGCAGATAAATCGAAAGCTCCCGACCGAGTCCTGTATTTCCTGGTCTGCCCTGTGACAGGACTCGGATGGCACGATGTGATACATGTGCATACAGTCATGGAAAAACGATTCACGATGAATGCGTGGGAAAAAGGGCGCGGTTGACGGTTAGCGTAAATCCTAGTGGCCCTGGGTGGTTGAACCAAAACCGAGATACGAAAACGTGCAATAGGTAAGCGTAATCCCTAGTAGCCCTAGGTAGCATAAGTCCTAGTTGTACAAACGATGATTCATGTTGAAAGACCCTAGTTAGATATAGGGTGACAATCCAAAACGATCTTAAGGATCATGGAACTATGTTAAAGTAATATAGAATCTCATGGGAAAGCCCGTATGGTCTACGGCAAGGGACTGAACATTTACATGGAAAGGAACATACGAGTTGAGTAACCTATATATGCGGCATATTAGGTTGACATGGACCATTATACGACTTTTGAGTAAGGGTCATTCAGGGATAACACATGATACGGTTGGGATACCAGTACGGTAGGTGCAGAGCAGATGTACAGGATAGATACCATGGGACGTTAGACTTGATAGATATCTTGGGATATTATACTTGATAGAAACCTGACAACGTGATACCTTGTTTTATCTTGACATCGTAATTTACCATGACACCTTAGTTTATCTGAGTTCAGTAGTTCATCCTGTTATTTTGATTTAGCTTATCTATCTTGTTATCATGCTTATGTTCATCTCAGTTTCTCATGTCAGTTAACTTTACTAGTTTTTATGCTAATAGTAGATAGGGCTTACTCAGTCTTTTTGACTGACCCGTTTTGTTTTGCCTCTTTTCTTCCGTTCCCCCCCCCCCCAGGTTACAGGGAGGAAACACTGTTGTTTAGTTCGGACTTCTTCTGCTTGAAGGTCTTCATGGATGGCTTGGACTTCTCTTGGCTATGGCTACTTTGCTGTTTTTACTTAGGGAATAATTTATGAAAAAGTCTTTATGCTTCTTTAACTATTGCAAGACAGGTTTTTGATGTACTCTGATGTAAAAGGCTTTAGACCTTATTTATTCATGTTATGAAAGTTTGATTTTACTTCCGCTATTTTATATGTTTTGTCTTGTGATATTTATGTGCATGTTTACCAATAATGCCCCTCTAAAGCTAGTGCATTCCTTTGCGAGTGACCCTAGCAGAGGCGGGGTGTTACACGTGGTATCAAAGCAGAAGGTTACCAGACTGGGCAAAAGTTTTTAAAGACCTTCTGAAAAACTATTTGAAAACCGTTTACAAAGAAGCATTTTTCAAGAAAAATTTTCTTTTAAAAGAAAAAGGCTATTCCCCAAAGGCCATTAGCACTATCCTCGTTTCCTTAATTGAATCTCTTTTCCTTTCTTTCCTCCATCTGTAGTCACAGTGGTTTTAACTGCGACTAGTCTTTTCTATCTACGAAAGTGCTTTTCATACGATAGAGGTGGTTCTCGAGAGACCAGTGACCGCGTTATAAGAAAGGATAGTGAGAAAGAGGAAAAAGGATACGAGCTTAAGGATGAGCAACTTGTTGGTTTGGCTTGGTCCTCAAAGGAGGGAGAAAGATGAACAATGAAACCCATGACGAGAGAGTACCTTTGGCATGGTAAAACGGGGTGGATAGTTAAGTATTATGGGACAAGGACAAGATCATCGGGAGAGCGATAGTATGCTCTCATTTCTAGGGTACCTCGGAAGGAGGGTAACGATCTTGTTAAAGGTTTAGCTTTTCTTCTCTATCATCCCGTTAGGACTTCGTTTTTCGTATCATTTAAGTCTGCTTCGATAGTTGAGTCTCTGCACCTTAAGTACTAGCGCAATAGAGAATCCCATTTTTTGTCTCAAAGTCCTATTGGAGAATCAGTCCATTTATTCATGGCTTGTTTGGATTTGAGAATGTTTATGCCAAGTGTTGAGTTTGGAAATAATGCTTATGTTTATAAGCTATGGATGGATTCTAGGGATGAAGTGGTTATCCAGTAGGGGGTGCCACTCTCGGTTTTGATAGGAGGGTAGTTAGACCTTTTGACTAGCCTTGGTGATACCCTCGAAGTGTAACCTTTTTGAGGTTCTGTCATGACTAGTTACTTAGAATCCCTTGATGCCTTTATTGGGAATTTGAAGCCCGATCGAGTGGTGTTCGCCAATAAGACGGATGGTTTACTTCATTTATGCATGGGTTATAGAGATCGCCCTAGTGAGTGCGCATGATAACCTGGTTGACATCTGTTTACTTTCAAGGGAAAGTTCTTCTACATGGAATACCTTATAGTATATAAACGAGATCCAAGATTCACTAGTAAATTTTGGAAAGCTTGCATGAGATCATGAGTACGCAGTCACGTTTGCGCCAAGTATTCTAGAAAAAGGATAAGTGCAAGTGGAACGAGAGGCGACGAAGAAATGAGTTCCAGCTCATGTTATGGAAACAGGAAATAAGAAGCTACGAAATCGCGAAGTTAAAAGACGGTCAAGGCACAATGGAATTAAGCTCGAGGAAATACGACTTTGATGGTCAAAGACTAGATACGTGCATGATATCTCTTTTTGGGAGTATATCCTTGATCCATGTTTTCTGTAGAGCTTACTTGTAGGCTATCTTTTGTGGACATCCTCTCGGTCCTATTTTCTGTTACAAACCCCGTAAGGAGTTTGTCTTGTTTATCTTCTCGACCCTGTTTCAGGGAATCCTAGGTAGAACCCTATGGATGTAAACATGTATTTGAAACATGTTATGATTGATATGGTTGCAAGTGGTTGCTCATGGATGCGCGAATACACATTAGATACTAGCTCGACTCGGTGACATTTCATATTGCATATGCACGAGTATTTATACTTGTTTATGGATGAAATCGAATGTATTATCATGCGGTTGCTGCATATGAATGAATGATTGTGCTCGCATATAGTATCTATATGACTAGGATTATTTGCATACATGTTGGATTCATGGCACTATACATGTTTCGCATTAGAAAGATTATTCAGGCCTGATCATTAGTATTAGCTAAGGAACATGTACACACACGCTTTGCATATATTCATACAGCATTAGAAATCATCTAAGGACAATGGTTGCTTGTGGATGATGTTTTGAGTAGATGAATGGTAGGATATGTTCTTCCTAACTTGGAGATTTCGGGGACGAAATCCTAAAAGGTGGGGAGAATGTAACAACCCGTATTTCGATAACATGTTAAGACGAGAATCAAGGCAGAATTTAATTTTAAATTCTGAATCAAGTAAAACGGGCTATGCCATTGCGTTCGTCTCGGAAAAATATGCGAAATAGAGTCTGAGTTTTTGAGAATCGGAGTCCGTATGACCAAGTTATAGTCCGACGAAGTTTTCAGAAAATTCAAGTTCAAAAACGAGTCCTAATTTCGAAAATTAGGGCTGGAAGGCTAGGCGGGAAAAATTCCCGCCAGGCACCCCAAGTCGACAGCCCTGTCGACTTGGGAGTCGACATGGCCTCACCCAAGTCGACAGCCCTGTCGACTTGGGGGTCGACTTATGGTGGCCGAGCCATCTTGGCTTGGTGCACCTACACTTGTCTCTGGTCTTGCTCTGGAAGCTTCCAACGTGGTTTGATGGCTCAGATCCATCCTAGGGTTAATCTAAGGGCCTAAAACTACCCTAATCTCTATAAAAACACCCCTAAGCCTACCCTAAACCCTCATTATTCATTCTTGCAACTAAACTATGGCAAAATTTTCACTCTCATGGCCTCCACCCTCATTCTAAAATTCCTAAGTAAATTCCTATGAGAGGTTTCATGATTAAGTGAGTGTTAGAGAGTCCCTATGTTAGTATGAGAGCTTCTCAAGTTGATTTCAAGGCTAAAGCTTTGATCTTTGTTCATAAAGATGGGGTTTTTATCGATTTAGAGCTTTCATCTTTGGGTTTTTGGATGATGGCATGCATAGGCGTTGTCTCAATCTTTAACTTAAATCGATTTGTGCCTTCATAGCAATGTAAGCCCTTTCCCTACTCTTAGATATTAACTATGAAGTTAAATGTTCATGTTGCAAGTTTGGGTTTGGTCATTGAGTATGATACATGCTATCATGTGATGCAAGTTTATGAAGTTATTATCTTGATCTTGTGGGCTAAAAGCTACAACCTTTATGTTGAAATGTTGCATTATGCAACATGAGAACCCTCATAACCTTTATGTCAACTTGCATATGAAGTCATAACCCTTATATGATGATATATGCGAGTTACTAGTCATCATTCCATGTCTTTTGTCACCATGATTCGCTTATGTGCCAAGTTTGGGTTTATGCATGTTTTTGAGGCTTAAGAATGTAACATGCAAGTTAATGAACACATTTGTGCCTCATTTGCCACCATGATTAACTTGTGGCTTAATATCCACTTTTGTCATGCCTTTGACAAGTTCCTTCTTTGAATCCATTATGCGAGTTTAAAAGCGTTGGGGTCACATTATGGGAAAACATAATGACATGAACATGATTTGGGTAAATGGGTATAAACATGACAATATGTAACGTTAAATATGACATGTGTTTATACTTGAAAACATGAATTGAAATATAACATGGAAGTTAACATGTAAGTATGCTTGAAAACATAAGCTTGGGAATTTACCTATTAAGTTAGGTCTACCCTTTGGGAATTAACCTATTAAGTTAGGTCTACCCAAATGCTTGAAAACTTGTAACATGTTTTGGAAACATGATGGACATGACACTTAGATAATATAAGTGTGGCCAACTCGAGGTTGGGTTGAGTTTGCAATGTAAAACTACCCGGAATCGACCGGCCTAACTAGTAGTTGCAAACAATAGGACCCAATGTGAGAAGTTGGTCATGTTGTGCTTGAACCCGAGGTTAGACCAAGTTGTGGTGTAAAGCTACCCGGAACCGACCGGCTTAACTAGTAACCGCAACAAAGTCTTATGTGAGAGGTTGAGGTGCATTAAGTAATTAATGCCACATGATAGGGTTAAGTTAATTTGATTAATGACGCTTAAACAAATATGACATGGACAAATGGGTTAAGTAAATGGATTAGGCTAATGATACTTAACAAAACATGACAAGGTTGGGTAGGTTAAGTAATTTGATTTGCCTAATGACACTTAACCATTTTTATACGATTAGTGGGCGGGGTTAAGTTAACCAACACTTAACCAATCCAACACGATAATTTGGTAAGGTTAAGTAAGTTTTCTTAATGACACTTAACCAAAAATTGCAGTTAAGGGATGGGGTTAAGATTGGACTCAACTAGTCTAAGCATGGAAATCGGATGGGGTTAAGTTAGCCTAGACTTAATTAATCCCACTTGGTAGTTTAATGGAGTTAAGTTAAACACTTAACTAATCTTACATGATGATTGGAGGTGGTTAAGTGACCTATACTTAACCAATCTAACTCGTGAATTTATTGAGGTTAAGTTTAAGTTAACCTATACTTAACCGATCTAACGTGAAAACATGATAAGGCTAAGTCACGAATCGCTTGAATACACTTGACCGATTTGACTAAGTAAATTGACAGGGTCAAGTTAATATATACTTAACCAATCTAGAATGATAATTGGACGAGGTTAAGCCGTGAATTTCTTAATACATACTTAACCAACGTGAGCATGGTTTGTAGGGTTAAGTCTTGGACTTGGATACTTAGCCAATTTTGACATGATTTGTAGACGGGTTAAGTCATGAACTTAAGTGACACTTAATCCATTATGTAAACCCTAGTTCGGAGGATTAGGTGGATAACCGTAGTTTACAAGGATAACGGGAATAAGGCTAAGTGGTAAACCTTAGTTGAAGGATAACTAAGTAATACTTCTTAGTCAAGAAAATTTAGACCAGTTCATAGATAGATGAGTAACCTAATACGGTAGGTCATCGTTTAAGCACACGAGTAGGAGCAAGTTATCTGATTTAGATAAAGGCTCCAGCGAACTGGGTAACGAAGCAGCGGCTTCGAGGAACGTGAGGATATTCTTGGTATCCCTCTGTGAGCTGCCAGGTGATTATACTAGGCTCATGAGAGGTTAAGGTCTGCGTTAGAAGAGCCAAGAGTATGCCTTGGTTGCTATACGAGCGACCTAAAGACGGGGATGGATAGGGGATAGTCGACGATACACGGTCGTACCCTAGATAGCATTTCGTCAGACTACCTACCATTTTTGGTCAAGCGTGTACGTACGGAAAGGCAGAGAACACCCAATAGACCATAATTGCTATCTAATTATGATTGCGGTAAGGCTAGGATTGTGGGTTGGCCAGTAGTGTGTTCTCATACAGGATTTATCCTGTCTTGTCTTTCACTAGTTGAGGGAGGGGTCGCGTGGGACCATAGCCACGTATAGAAAAACAGACCTTAGCATCTGCATCGGCAGATAAATCGAAAGCTCCCGACCGAGTCCTGTATTTCCTGGTCTGCCCTGTGACAGGACTCGGATGGCACGATGTGATACATGTGCATACAGTCATGGAAAAACGATTCACGATGAATGCGTGGGAAAAAGGGCGCGGTTGACGGTTAGCGTAAATCCTAGTGGCCCTGGGTGGTTGAACCAAAACCGAGATACGAAAACGTGCAATAGGTAAGCGTAATCCCTAATAGCCCTAGGTAGCATACGTCCTAGTTGTACAAACGATGATTCATGTTGAAAGACCCTAGTTAGATATAGGGTGACAATCCAAAATGATCTTAAGGATCATGGAACTATGTTAAAGTAATATAGAATCTCATGGGAAAGCCCGTATGGTCTACGGCAAGGGACTGAACATTTACATGGAAAGGAACATACGAGTTGAGTAACCTATATATGCGGCATATTAGGTTGACATGGACCATTATACGACTTTTGAGTAAGGGTCATTCAGGGATAACACATGATACGGTTGGGATACTAGCACGGTAGGTGCAGAGCAGATGTACAGGATAGATACCATGGGACGTTAGACTTGATAGATATCTTGGGATATTATACTTGATAGAAACCTGACGACGTGATACCTTGTTTTATCTAGACATCGTAATTTACCATGACACCTTAGTTTATCTGAGTTCAGTAGTTCATCCTGTTATTTTGATTTAGCTTATCTATCTTGTTATCATGCTTATGTTCATCTCAGTTTCTCATGTCAGTTAACTTTACTAGTTTTTATGCTAATAGTCGATAGGGCTTACTCAGTCTTTTTGACTGACCCGTTTTGTTTCGCCTCTTTTCTTCCGTTCCCACCCCCCAGGTTACAGGGAGGAAACACTGTTGTTTAGTTCGGACTTCTTCTGCTTGAAGGTCATCATGGATGGCTTGGACTTCTCTTGGCTATGGCTACTTTACTGTTTTTACTTGGGGAATAATTTATGAAAAAGTCTTTATGCTTCTTTAACTATTGCAAGACAGGTTTTTGATGTACTCTGATGTAAAAGGCTTTAGACCTTATTTATTCATGTTATGAAAGTTTGATTTTACTTCCGCTATTTTATATGTTCTGTCTTGTGATATTTCTGTGCATGTTTACCAATAATGCCCCTCTAAAGCTAGTGCATTCCTTTGCGAGTGACCCTAGCGGAGGCGGGGTGTTACAATTTTGGGTTATTCGGTGCAAAATAAGTTCGCACGTTCATTGTAGCCCACGGTTTGAGGTGCTCGACGGAAATTCCTGGTGTGGTTCGAACTCGACAAGGGTAGTATCAGTTGGAAGAGATCTTGAAGGAGGTTGAAATGGTATTACTCGCTGGAATTTTCATTGAAGGATGGAGGAGCAAGGTGGAGGTGAAGGCGCTGTAATGGTGAAAAGGGAGGAGCGACAGGTATGTATTCTTGGTTTGGAGAAGATGGGCTGAGAGGGTTTGGTTTGAATGTGGATGGGCCGAGATATTTAAAGAAGGTGAGGCCCAATTATAAAATAAACCAAGTTTTATTTTAATTTGAAATAGTATACAATCTTGTAAATCAAATATCTCGGTCATATGAAATCAGAATCACGAACTGTCAGTCACGTTAGGACCGTATGGACGAGAGCTTCACAATGAAGCTGACTGGGAGTGGATTGGGGGTTCGTTACAATTTATAGTGGAATAAATTGTCCATCTGAATCAATGACAATTATCGTTATTAACGATGATAGTCCAATGTGAGTAAATCTCACTAACTCTGAACAGTTTATAATTTCATGTTGTATTTTTAGAACTGTTATATATTGGCTAATTGACTGTGTGTTGACTGTTTGATTGAACTGCTAGTCAATTAGTGAATTTCTATATTGATTATGTTTAACAGAATATATCATATGGAACTGAAAGTGATGTTGATTTTATTGTTTAACATCTGTGATGCAGGGAAACAGGTTGGAGGAATCCGACTGGATTCCTCAACAGTTATTTTATTGTTTTCATATATCATGATATATGATGTGATTTATGATCTGTTGTTGATTATATATGTATGAACGATATTGGTCATCGTGATTTGATATGTTTAATACCATAACATACGGAAATGTTGATAAGGGAATATTTTCAAAGTGATGTTTGAAAATAAAATATTTATAAATGTAATATTTATAAATAAGAAATATTTATAAATTGGAATATTTATAAATAGGAGATATTTAGAAAAGGGAAATTATAAAATCAAAGAATAGATTTGAAAAGGAAATATTTGCAACCCATTTGCAAATAGAATAATAGGAAAGGAAATATTTGTAAACCATTTACAAATAGAATTGATAGGAAATCATTTGTAAAGTGAAGAACCATTACTAAAAGTAAATCTTTATAAATGAATAGTTTATTTGAAAAGGAGTTATAGTATATTGGTTATTCGAAGGAGTTATCGAATTTAGTTATTCGATGAAGTTAATCGATTAGAGTTAAAATAAAGGATTTTCTATTTAGAAAATAAATAGAAGAGTTAATCGAATCGAGTTAATCGAATCGAGTTAATCGAATAGAGTTAAGAAAAATTAGAAACTGACTAGAGATTAGTAAATTGAATGGTTTTCTAAGTGTCGATCTGATGTTGGTTTCGGCCTTCGGGGTTTATACGTAGAGAGTTGTTCTCTTACTAGTTTATGGTTAGGGACTGATAGTTGTAGAAGAATAGTGATACGCAAATAAGTTATGGAAATGTTTTCCAGCGTTAACGTATATTTTCTAAACATAGAAAATAAGGAACATATGAATATATATATATATATATATATATATATATATGATTGATGGTTGATTGATAGAATTTCCATCTGGAAATAATATCGTTGTTTGCACACGTGTTTTTCTTCGATAGTTAAATCACAGACTATCGAAGTTTTGACCATTTTAACGTTGTAATTATGGAGAGATCGGTTGGATTATTATCAAAAGAACCACTCTGTATTAGCATAAGTGTTGCGAAACATATATGCCAAAGATAATTAAAGACGGAGTAAAGTGCAAGGGCTATTGTATAAGTCTTAGATAACAGTGCCTAAGATGGATATACTGAATAGTGCCTTCGGTTCATCCTGTTCCTGGGTGACTTGTATGGATGAATGTCTGATAGAGTATTTCCAGAAAGGTCATGTACATTGATATCTTCAACCGTACCAAGAGTGGAAGCGGAGAAGGAAATTCTTTAGCTAACACATAATGTACTGTTGTAGATGTCAATTAGTGATTTTCGATGGATCTGACAATGTGGCATTCGAAGTGAAATCTGATATGATGATAAAGTGTAACCTCAAGCCTTATCAATGGGTAAATGACAGAAATTGGGCAGGTAGCATGGATAAGTCGGTCGCTCCGAAGTAGGGTGTACAATCACATGATCTAGAGTTTCATTTACTTCTAAAAATCTATTGTTGATGCTGTCCCATTCGGGAAACGGTTGCTGATCCCAACCTTTGGTGATATACATTCGATACACTCAAGCGAAATGAGTGGTCGTTCATGTGTGGCCGGGTTGCAAGATGTTCTTGTTGAACCCAGTGTATTCCTTTCTAGAGGTACACTAGCGAAAGGTGGTTCCATACCTTGTCATAGTTGGAAATCCATTACCCAATACGTGCTTGCGGTTTTGATTGTACTATATATGTAGAACGTGAAATGAAAGCGTTTCTGCTAGATAATTATTATATTGTGGTTGATAGACATTATTATAATATCCAAAGGTTTTTGATATAAAGATAATTTGGATTCCCTTATGAGATATCATTTACCTTCTTGAATTGTTTTAAACTGTTTCACTCACACCAGTCCCATGACTGACCCAGAGTTTATTTTGTTTTGTTTTCCCTAAACTCTTAGGTGCCCAATTTTGTACGGGCAGTCAAGTAGTCGGGATTTACAGATATACCTAAAGAGCTGGAGCAGGAGGCTTCAGGATCATATAGATATAGTTTATTTCCGTTGTGTTGTAAGTGTTGTACTTTGATAATGATGTATATTCAAGTACAGATGTATATTTCAAGTTATGTTATATATATATTATATGTTATTCGTTCCGCTGTGAGGTTCATGTTACTCTAATGTTGTCTTCTTCTTCTTCTTCTATTCTAAGTTTCTATCTTATCTTTCCTCACCCTCTATTTTCTTTCTATTAATTTCCTGATTTTCAGTTAAATTTGGGGTTTGACTTGTGTTTATGGTTAGCTCAAATTGAACCGGATTTTCGGGTCATTACATAAACAGTTTCTCAGAGAATGTGAGATTTAGGCTAGGCTCTACTAGCCTATTTATAGGTGTTCAGGTTCTTATCGTACACGCAGCACTGAGTCAACAACGACGTCGTTAAGAAAACAGTCCATATTCATCAATGAATCTGCCAGGATCTAGGATGGGGTCGACCGCCCTACAGGGGTGTCGACCCCTGGGTCGACTCTCCTATGGGTGGGTCAACCTCTAGGTCGACCCCCCGGGTCACGCGAGCTGTTTTGGTGCAGAAGTTTAATTTTCGAATGTTTGAATTTCTGGAATTTATTTAACTATTATATTTACATATAATCTCCTTATATGTATACAAATCTTCTAATGACCATTTTACGCATATATACATAAGCACAACTTCTATTTCGATTTCAAAATTCAAATGGTGTTATGCCGTTATTTAATTCTTATCATATTTCTGTGATTGCAGTCCTGTTTTGAATTTTTCTCTTGTATATATATACACTTTTGCACATATATACATATATATTCTCATATACATATATTTTCTATACTTCCTTATATGTATATTTTTCCTTATATGTGCGTTTATACAATTTTTCTCTTTAGAACATGTTTTATTTTAGTCATTCCCTAAAAACAAAAATATGATGGCGGTGGGGATCGGACTCTATACCTCTTATATGCAAGCCACATGCACTAACCAACTACACTACTAAGACTATTTTTAACAAGGTTTAGAACAATGGTGGTCATTGTTCTTTTCTCATTCCTCTTTTTCATATTTGTTGTAATCTTTTATTTAAACCATTGCATGTAACTTTATCATTTTGCATGCATCTTTTTCTTTTATTTCTCTTTTATTACTAATGCATAATATTTGTAAATCAGTGCATGAAACATATTTACACTGCATGCAACCAATCCTTTCTTTCTTTTAATGCATGCATTACATTTTTATTTACATTAATCTTTTCTTCTTTTCAGAGCATGTATTTATCACATGCAACCACATATCATCATTATTATATTTTTCTTTTAAATGTTTATGTCTATGCATATATATACACATATGCATTATTTAATTATTTAATTGTTACAAAATGCGGGGTGTTATAAAATGGATAACAGATGACTTGATAGAGGAAAAGCTAGTACAAAACTAGTAGCAACAAACAAAAACACAATTATAGCTTATAACAAAAGCAAACCGATAAATAAGGTGTTTATTCCACCCACCCATTTCTTCTATTTACCATCTGAAAATCAAGTAGATGAAGTATTACAAGTGGGTGTAAAAAACAACCATTCCATGCATCAATCAACAAAACAAAGCTACAAATGTTCACTTCTTGTATTTAAAATTAAGTATACTATTTGCGCTATTTTTGCCTTTGTATTGGGGATTGTTAGTAGTATTAAAATCGCGTTTGCTTGCACAATTTTTGCTCTATTTTAGATATATTAGGAATGATGTCTACCTTAAATATTGGATATGAGAACACTAAAAAAAGGAAACTGCTACCTCTTTCTTGTAAACCTACATGTAAATTTTACTGAAAAGAGATAAACAAGCATGTATACTTCATGACACATGTGCATTTTATTTTTATCTCATAAGAAAGATTTATAAGTTCCAACCTAGTAGAACTCCTAACAAAATACTTTAGTTTTGATATTTTGAATTTACTAGAATTTTTCTTTTATACATTCTTATATAATGGTATAAAATTTGAAATGCTTGAATGGGCAAAAGAAAGGAAGGTAGAGTTGATGTAATATGGAGTCTATCAATTCAGGGAGAAACTAGAGAAATAATTTCAATGGATCCAATGAAAGCTATACAATACGTGCTAAGGTATTGCATATGATGAAACTACGAAATCAATATTTAACACAAAACAACTTGCACATGGAATTTTTAGTAGAAGATGACATGTATACAATCGCCGAATAAAGAACAAAACCTAGGTATGAGCACAAACTTAAATTATTTTTCTTACAAAAATAATTAGTTATTTTTGTAATAAAGAAATACCATGTATATTATACATATGATTGAATACTGGGACTCTTATTTCAATACTATGTTATCATTTTCATTCCCGATGTCAATACTAATTTAGATGATTCGGTTTTTAACTATGTCAATTGTAAATCATAAAAACTCAAACTTTCGAGTTGGTTTTAATTTAAAATTTTCAACTGTAAACTTTTCATTTCCATTCTACATGAGGAAATTACTCATGCTACTAGGAAAAAATCAAGAGATAAAATAGACATATCTAACTTAAATCATACCTTGCAAGAATCATAATTTCAAGCATCCTTCCAAATAACACCCAAAATGGAATCGATCATATTTGTACCCCCCATATAAGCATTGCAAATGGCACGTACTTGCTTGAACATGATTTGTCGTAGCAATCACTACATGTAGGTCGATCCAAAAAGCAACAAATTCATTCGTTGTAAGTGGATTAGGGTTCGACTTTGGATTCAGAGCAAAGGGAGAGGTCAATACATTGTACGGAGGGAGAGCGAGGAAAGGAATATTATTCATCTTTATTTCGATTATGTTTTTGGAGAAATGGATTTAGCATTTTGCTAGAAGAGACATAATGGGAAATTGAGCTAGTGTTAAAAAGAGGAAGAAGTAAAAAGAGAAATGCGACAAAGGGAAACAAGAATTGGTATTCCACTAAAAAACAAAAAACGTGATAGAGGAGGGAAACGAGAATTATGATCCTGCCAAGTATACACAAGAGGGATTGAACAAAATAAAATGGGAGAATAAAAGAAGCTAAATAATTCAGTTGCACTTATTTTACAAACGCTACTAATATGTGTATCTAAAAGTAGTTTTTCTTGTAGTGTCAACGAGCAAGAAGTGGAGGAAGCATGAGAGGAAGAAGAGGTTCCAAGGATAGGTCGTCAACAATGGTAGAGGAGGAGAAAGTAAAAGAGGATTGGGTTTGTACTTGGACCATTTAGGCTATTCATAACTCGCTCATTTAGCTTCCATAGACATACCATTTTTGGTGTTGGAATCGTATTCACGAATGAAACACTTTAGTATAAAATGTTAACACTTTTGTTTAAGTATAAATTTATGATAAATTATCAATAGATAAATTTATTTACGACCAACGTAGTTAAATAATTTATTAATGACATTTAATTAGCAGAAAAATTCCCAGTCTGCTATTATAAGTTGAATAGATAATTACAAACATTTATTAAGCAGAATAAAACATTGTTTTGTGCTTACAAGTAAAATAACTGATTTGTAGTTAATCAGTACATTGATAATTTAATATTGAATAATTGAAGTACTATTTACTGACCGTTAATTATTGATTGTTTATTTTATATATGCTCGGCCAGTTTATGAGCAATTAATTATCCATATGCATGGGGTGGGTAGAATATACATGTTAACACCTTGTGATTTATTTCACGATTTGACTATAAGGTATTTAGCAATAAAACTGGATTTTCATCATAAATAAAGGGTTAGAGTCAATCAATAATTAGACCTCCTTAGGGTGACTAAGAGATAGTCTCTAGGCTTGGATTAAGAAAACCAGTTTTCTTCTCTTTCTGGCTATCTGGACTGTCCCGACGCATGGGATAGTGAACCTGATTTACTCGGACCAGATCTTCTTAAAAATATGGAATATAGTCAAAATTTAAGCATTTATTTTAGAAATCACATTATTAGTGAAATATGCACATGAACATCTTGTGATTAGAATCTCACAGGTTGACTATAAGATGTTTCATAACGATAAATCGATAAGTTAAGAAACGAAAAGAATTTCGAAGACTAAACCCGATTGCTTTAGCATGCTAATTCTGAAAGGTTCGGAAATGGAAATTATTCTAGATTTTATCTATTCATGTAAATGATTTTGCCACTTTGGGATATAAAATTATTTATTATGTTTTCAATGATTCGGGTAACCCATAACTAAAAACTGGGCATATGTTTGGGTATGATTTGCTCTTGGGATAAAGGTACATACTTATATTATTGATGGCATGAAGGATGGGACTCAGTTGCCACGTTATTAGGAGAAACCTCTCAGGATTGGTTGTATATATTTTGATATGCTTCTATGTAGATAATTTAGATTTTCGTAAATGATTTGTTTTTAACTCCCGAAATGAAGTATGATTTGATATGAAAGAAGCATATATTATTTCAATGGTTTTGAAATAAAAACTCAAGAATAAAGTCCAAGAGATAATTTTCATAAAGATAATTAGATTTAAAAAATCTAAATGTAAGAATTAAGTTAAGTGGGTTGTTTTGGGAATTGCATATTGTTTTTTGCATCGTAGGCTCCATGAGTCCTATTTGCGATAGGACAACCACATTGGCTTGATCTTATATCTAATTCGGTACTTAATTAGATAAGGGTGCATGGGAAGTCACAAGTGGTAGTGATGCAACCCTTTAAATAACATAACATTTTTCTGTTTTTTGTTTGTAATATATCGAGTATTGATATGTCTTTTTTGCTTACTATTTTGGTCTGCATTTACATTATTTGTTGAGTTCGCGGGATTAGATAGGGCTGTCTTTCTCACCTGAGTGCACAACAACAGATGTGTAACATTTAAGTTGGGTATGCACACCTTGTAGATTAATTAATTACTCTGATTAAGTTGTATAATTAAATTTGTATCCTATATATTTAGTACTATTAAATATTTGTCAAATATTGATTATTGAGTTGGTATTTTTCATTCGTAGTTTTAAAGTGAATGGATATTTTGGTAATTTTGACTGTTTTGAAAATCAAGGTCATCACAAAATGGTTGGACAAAGATGGAAGGAGCGTTGGATATTTCTTTCTAGGGATGTGAACGGGTCGGATAGAAACGGATGGAGGTGTGTCGTATACCTATCCTATAAGTGTTTCGGACTGACACAGACAAGACAAGCATTAAGTTCGTACACTGTTCATACTAGCCGAACAATATATGGACATTGTTCAGACAATAGAAAAACATCAAACATTTCGGATCAGACAGGACCATGGTGTGTCCTAGTCATGTCCTATAAGAGAATCGTACGGATATGGATCGGACACCTTATATTCTCGGACCGAGTCGAACAACGGACTTTCCTTTCCGATATAGAGCCCTATTTCTATCGATTGTTATGTCACTAGTATATTGGTTGGCTAGTAAAAATAGACTTCGTATTAAAAGAAACTTAAGGTCTCAATACAATAGTGGTTGTGGATTCCTTTTTGTAGAAGGGATGTAAGCATCGGATGTTCTTATTATTCCCCGATGCTAATTGATAAGGAAAAATATACGTTGATTTAGTACAATTTGTATTATTACTGTATTTAATATTTAACATTTAAGAGATACCAATGCTTTTTTTCAAACACCATACCTTTTATCAATGAAATGGAATAAAGTGCACATATTTTTTAGGGTTACAAAAGTAGCTTTATTTATTATATGACACTACACCAAACAAGGGATTCCCAATGACAATAAGCGTCGTCGGTAATTTCAGTGACACTTATACGTGTCATTGGGGGGAGGGGGTCAGGAATATTTGCAACACTTATAAGCGTTGGCAAATATCCATTCGCAGCACTTATAAGCATTGGCAAATATTCATTCTCAACGCATATAAGCATTGGTAACATTCAACACTTATATTTGCATACAAGATAACATAAGCTCTATTTAGTATGCATGCAACTATGATATTATCTCAACACAGCAACATGTAACAAAATTAACTAGAAAAAAAATCCATATTCGTGACAACATCAAAGTATGAACTAACAAAAAAATTCAATACATAAAGATACGAAATTCAATTCATATGCAAATTACAATAAAAAAACATCAAGAAACAATATCAGTTCCTTAGTAACAACAATATAGAATTAACATAATGCAATACGTTTTTCATATTTGAAGTCTACAAGTACCATATGCAAAACTCTAGCCATATAACGAACCTTACATCCAAAAATTTGCATAGCTTGTACCATTAAATTATTTCTTTTTGTGTAACATCCCGTATTTTCAGTGATTTAATAATTAATTAATTTTATTATTTTAAGATAGTGGTTTGATAATTTGAATGGTTTAAATTCAAATATTTTGAATATTTACTTGATATAACTAGTGAAATAATAAATTTAATTCAAAAATAATCGGAATGATTTGAATTTGCAATATTATGTATTGGATCATTTAAAGGATATAATTCAAGTTAGAATTAAATTATAATAACGAATATATTTATGAATGACGTTTGAACATATTAATTATAATAAATTTAAATATTGGTTTCGAATTTGGATAAGATTTTTGGTGTTTCAAATTTAAATATTGGTTTAGAATATATATTTATTAATGACGTTTTTCAATATTTGAATAATTGACATGGTGTTTTATGTTGATTTTCTGGGTCGAAAATATCTCGGTTTTTTACAGTGGTATCAGAGCTAAAGGTTAAATGATTATCTTGGCTCTGTAGCGTGACTCAATAGAGATGGGGTCAGTAATACCCTAGATTGAGTTTATTGTTTATATATAAGCGCGTATTTGTAAATTTATATAAAAACTATTTTATATTGTGTTGATTGGTTTGTTGTAACACCTCGTTATTTTGAAACATGTCATAAGAGATAATTAAAGAATAATTAATTTAAGAGAAGAATTAGGTGAAACGGGTTGCGTCATTGCGTTAGTGGCTATTTTCTAGTCAATTTATACCTATGGTTTGCAGAAAACCGAATTATGATGAAAAAGATATCTTTTGATTAAATATTGCAACAAAACATGAAAAAAGAGCAATGAGAAAAAAATAATGGATACCATTGTCCTAAGTCTTGTTAATAAAAGACTAATTAGCCTAGTTTCTTAGAGCATGTGACCTGCATACAAGAGGTATACAGTTCAATCCCTGCCAGCACCATATTTTTGTTTTAGGGGAACGGCTAAAAGGTGGCTTAGTGTGAACGCAGTTTAATTAAAAAGCGGTTTAGTGTGAAAAGGGTTAATTAGAGGATTAATTGGGAAAATGGTTAAAAAGAATATATATATATATATATATATATATATGACATGTGGATGTCAACATCCTACTGCTGCGCATCATGTTGCACACATGGCGCATTTTTATTGGTTAATGATCTTTTTTTTCGCAACATGACTATTTTCTTTTGGTCGGATAACGTGGACGATTCCTATAGCTCCTGATCTAATCTAATGGCTCTAATTAACTCACTACACGTATATAAACACACATAGACCTAAACCTAATTTCACTACACTAATTCATGGCACCACCATGCTGCCTCAACCTAAAGTAGTCCTTCTTCTTCAACAAATCAAAGTAAAGGAATTCTGTAAAGGGGATCAAATCTACAACAACTACAACGCCTATTTATCTTCCTTAATCCAATCTTTATGAGTTCATTTATTATTTTTAGATTAAAATAATGCTAAAGAAATTCTGACATGTTGTAAATTGGATTTGGGAATTATACATGATAATAAGATTGAATCTCATCAATTCTATCTTAGTCTATAACATCAGATTCATGATTCTTATATGCCCGTGTTGATATTATCATCAGTTTTATCATATCTTCATGATCAGTACATACTTATGCCTTTTGTTATTATTATGCCTATTCTTTATCTTATCCCTTCCTCCTTCCCTTTTCGGTTTTTATAGCCGGGCTACTTAAAGCCTAGGCCAAATCTCATAGAGATGAACGTACGAATGGTATTTTAGGGAACGATGAGAAATTTGGCATAATATACATTGGGTTGGTTTGGGCATGATAAATGTTAAATTTGGCATAATATATGTTAATTGTTGGGCATGATATAAAATTGGGAATTTTGGGTAATTGACATAATTACCCTAAAATTGGCATAAATTTCTAATGAATAAATTTGCTAAGATAAGCATGCTGAGACACAAGGTTAGACTCCGTTTGCGGTAGAAGCCTGCCTGGAATCAACCGGCCTAACCAGCAACTGCAAACGGCCAGTCTAATGTGAGAGGTCATAAGCATAACTAAAAGATTCTTAGACACGAGGTTAAGTCTGGCTTGTGGTAGAAGTCTGTCCGGAACCGCCTGGCACGTCTAGTAGCCACAAGCCATTGACTTAATGTGAGAGGTCTGTGCATTAATTACTAATTAATGCTGATCAAAGATGAATATGATACCTAAAACATGTTAGGTGGGTGGGGTTAAGTTAACCTATGTAAGATGACAACTTAACCAATAATACATGAACAAAGTGGATAGGGTTAAGTCAAGCTTAACCAATAATGCATATTGATTTGATAAGTGGATGGGGTTAAGTCAACTGGGCTGATAGGAAATCCTTAACTGTCAGAAGTATTACATCGAGAAAAGATATACCTCTGTGGCACATCTGCAATCGAACGGACAAGTTGAAGCGGCAAACAAGGTGATCAAATCCATTCTAAAGAAAAGATTGAAGAGGGCCAAAGCCATGTGGGTTGACGAATTACCCCTGGCACTATGGGCCTATAGGAAAAAGTACAAGTCGATGATGGGTCACATCCCGTTTACCTTGCTTTTGGAGCTGAAGCGGTCATTCCGGTCGAGTTGGAAGTACCATCTCATCGAACCACTTATTATGATCTGATAACCAACAATGAGCTGCTCCTTGAATCCCTTGACATGGTTGAATAAAAAAGGGACGAAGCCGACTTACGTACCCTGAGGTATAAACAACAAATAGCTCGGTTTTACAACAAAAAAGTCCAAGCTCAAACATTTGAACCCGGAGACTCGGTTGTGAAGCGCGTCTTTCCACCCCAGTACATATGGGCCAGAAATGGGAAGGACCGTACTCCATTTTACAAAGGCTTGATAATGGAACTTTCAAGCTAGAAACCGTGGATGGAGATGAAATCCCCAGAGTGTGGAATGCCCAGCATTTGCGGCCTTATCTGACGTGAAATTGTCAGTTTATTCTTTTGCTTTTTAGGACTATGTAAAAAGGCTCGACTTGCCTAAGAACAGTCTGGTTACTTAAACAAAAGATTATAAAGTGGACGTAGGTCATGATTCGACTGAACCACAATAAAAATATCATGTGTCATTTACTTTTACCACACCGTTTTTTATCTACTCTTTTATTCTGATTAATATATCATTACCATTTTGAAGTTGGTTTTAAATTATGTAGTAATCTCAAAATAGCTGATTCAAAATGCCATCCATCAGATCGGAAGGCTAACGGTAACTAAAACTCTAAAAGGTGCGGCGAGGTAAATCACACTACTGCTTGCACTCAAACTCTCGAGATTAGGAAGAGAGTAAAAAGGACGCGAAGATAACGTCCCCAAGGCATGAAGGTGCACCATGATAAAACCGCCTTGATAACACTCTAACCCGCTGAAGGAATGGGAGAGTATAAAGGTACTAGAGACTCAGCGTCCCCAGAACTTCTGCCCCGCTAAAGAATCGGTGAGCAGACCAAGAACCGAGCTCGAACTCTAACCCGTTGAAGGATCAGGAGAGTATAAAGGTGCTAGAGACTTAGCGCCAAGAGAAATCTTACCCCACAGAAGGATCGGAAGAATATAAAGGCACATTGACATATGCCACTCAAGGGCTCCCATCCCACCACACGAGTAGGGACAAGAATGGAAAAGGGGGCCCGAACCCCTCGTTTCCGGACAAGGGAGGAGTACAAACATAATCCTAATCAATCGCCAATAGGCCCTGGTCAGGCACTATAATGACGATTGATTGGGGGCATATACGTACACTACTACACATTTACTTAGCCCAAGAACTTCTTAATGATTATTACTCATGACTTCAGTATTTAGTTATGATTGTTTCGGTTATGATTAATGATTGTTACTCATGACTTCAGTATTTAATTATGATTGTTTCGGTTATGATTATTTAAACTCTGCAAATATGATGAACTTGTAGGAACGTAATGGCGCAAAAGAAATAGATTTTCATTTACTGAAAGCAGATTTACAGAACGAGAAGCTAAACAAAAGTGAGGGCCACTCTCACAACTACATTTTTTGGCCAAAGGAAATCCTGAAAGCTAAAATATGAGCTAATAAGTGCATTCTATTTACGCTTGGGAGACGATTTTGATTTCTTTTCCTTCTTCTATTTCTCCAACCCCTCTTTGTCAGCATCAGAGCGGTCACTTTGCTTCCTCTTCCTCTTATCAACAAGAGGCTCCGGGGGAGGACTAGAAGGTTGGGAGGCAAGTTGTGAAGTTATTGGATTGGAAGAGAATCTTATAACCAACCCAGTCTTGGGGTCGATTTCGGAAATAGGGGGCATGAATACAGGGTCCTGTTCTCCCTTCTAAGAACCAACTGCTTTTCTTTCCTAGCCTACTTGTCAGCCAAGATTTCACTACCATCATCCTTGGCCTTATCTATTATGACAACTTCCTCTTCCTCATCTCTGTGACCACCATCTGTGTCTTGCAAAGCCACAATAACCTCAGCGTCTATAGGAGCGCCGGTGCCGGATTCCACGGGTGCTACCGTGACTCTCTCACTTGTTGTACCCTCGGTTTGTTTTGGAATCTCAGAAACTTCAACACGAATACCCAGGGGGACATCAACTCTCTACCACTACCTTCTCCTTTGCATCTTTCTCGACTAATTTGGTACTTACACCATGAGAAGCAAATGTTAGTGAATCAGAAGAAGATGTGGCCATGCCAGTTGTCTGTCCCGTGAGACGACGATAAGTTACGATCGCTTTGATGAACTGTGGACATAATACAGAGATACCTTCAGTCGACTCATCTCCCAAATTTGTAGTGGTGGTTACAACAACTGGAGGGGTTGGAGCCAAGGGAATCAACGGATCCTCAGGGTTATATTCCTGAACTTCAGAGGTTTTGGGCTCCACCACCGAGCTTGAGCCTTCGTCAACCTTACCCTTGCCCTTGAGCTTAATCTTCTCCCTCTCGATCTCTTCATGAATTAGGCGTCTACCTTTCTCCAAAGCCTCAGGTTCTTCACCTCTGAGAAAGGTCTGCATCAGCTGGTTTTCATCAATCTCATCGACCATCAATCGCCGCTTCTCGCCTTCGACAATTGCATCCCATACATTGGCCAGAGTAACATGATAGTCCGAAATCCAAGAGATGTCTCGAGTCTTGATGACTTGACCAAAGAAGTTGAACAGCAGTTCCTCAAAACTAGCTACATCTTTTTCTTTTTCAGCGAGCTTATCAGCAGTAGCAGTGGCCGATTCAAGAGCATTATTGGCGTTACTTTCAGCGAGAGCTGCACGCTCCTCAGCTTGGGAAAGTTGATCATTTAAAACCTCTTTTTCCTTTTTGGCAAGAGCGAGGTCGTCTTTTAAGCTCACCATCTCTTTCTCCTAGGCAGCTTTCTCAGCAGCAAAGCGTTCCAGTGCTGTCTTCAGTTCAGTATTAATTGCCCTATGATCTTCCACTTTCTTCCTAAGAGCCACCCGTTCCTGGCTGTTTGAATCAAGCTCACTGCGAAAACGCTCCCTGGCACTCCCCAGCTCAGACATGTAATTCTATGCATCCTGCCGAGCTAAAGCCAGTTGGGTCTGTGCATCCTCTAGTTCTCTTTCCATTTTTCTCCTAGCCCTAGCATCATTATCAATCTTCACTCTGGCTGCTTCCGTCTCTAGCTGGCGGATGGCAGTAGAAAGTGTGGCAGCATGCTTCTTCATTACCCCGTATTGTTTAGCCACATGGCATACATACCCTATCGCCTCTATGTCCAAATCCTCAGGGACCGGTTCAAGTTCCGGGACGAACATCATCCTCTCAGAGAAAATATCAGGGAATTGCTTTCGCAAGCGCTCCAGCCTGGCCTGTCAGAATTGGGAGCAATATTCTGCGCAGCGATGTTATCCAAGTCGTGCTCACTAGAGGAAACATGAGATGTCTTTCTCTTCTCCACGATCTTGCCCTCATCTTTGTTTTTCCCTCTGGCTCGTGGTGTTTTTTAGAAGACTGGACATGAGAAGGCGTACTCTTCGAAGGGGTCAAATCTCTAGGAAGTTGCTTGCCCCCAATCGGTAGCGTTGGACGGCTGTGAGGCTTTTCAGAACCTTGCTTTGAGCGAGATCGGGATCTGTAGAATAAGATTGATGAGAATCCCGGGGCCGATGACTATCCCTTCCCTGACTATCAATACGAACATGCTCGGGATCTGGAAGGAGGCTTGGTGTCGAGACATTTTCCCTGCAAAAGAAATAGGTGCATGTTAAAACTATGAATTATAGTGGTATAAAAGTGTTATGGTAAATGGTGCATGTGATTTGTGCATCCCGTGAAATCCCCTTTTAACGGACCAGGTCCCAGAGTTAGGCTCGTTTGGATGACTCCTTTCTCTCCAATTGGGACATTCGTCTCTTCAGAAATGGGAAAAATTGGTTCCCCTCCGAAGTCTTACTGAGTATAGATATCGTCTGGTAAAGGAATCTTATTCAATTCCCTAAGTACCTGTTCCTCTGTTAACTCATCCTGAGCGACAAACTCAACCGGTGATGAACTTCTTAAGGGACACTGCCCCTAAGAGGTCGGAACCTCCTTTGATTCGTTAGCCTGCCCCTCGTCCCCTTTGTATACGTTTAAATCCTCACCATCCTGGTTAATCATCGGCGAAGGACTCTTGCGAAGAGTAGTTGTCTCTACAGCTTGAGAAGTTCCTTCTCCCTCGGTCGGAGGTATATACTTGTAAGGTTTGCCGCCCGCTCCAAGTCCGAATCTTATATCTAAAAGACGGTGTTTGTGAAGGTTCTCGTCGGTGATACATTTCTTAATCCTTAAGAAATCTGAGTTACTCTTGAGAAGGCGGGACATTCGGTCTTCATATATCGATCCCTCCGTTCTCTCAAAGGTGGGATCTGTATGGAACAAAATGATTCATTAGCGCTGAAATTATGCATTCAAAGTAATCGCGGGAAAGTTGAAAACATACTTGCTTGTAGCCACTTCCTCGCGTATCTAGCTTGAAGCTTTATATAAAACCAATCAGATTTGATATCCCCTATATTACTATAACCATCCGTCACGACTTTTTTGTTGGCAACTGATTCGAAGAAAGAAAAATTGGGAGCCCCTACGGAATGATGCTTGAAATGGTAATAGAATTTCAGATCTTTAAGGGTAAGTTCGGTCTGCATAATCTCCATATAACCAATATACAGAGTATACAGAGCCGCATAGGCATTCAAATGGAGTTTCATGGGGGCAATGTTTATCTGTATTAAGAGATCGACAACAAGTGGAGGAAAAGGAGGAATAGCTCCTACCCAGCACATGAGTCGACTAATAGTCATGTACCCCTCTGGGGCAGAATGAAGTCTATCTTTGCTTTCTGGAGTTTTCACATCGTCCCAGGGAATTTCGTGTCTTAAACATATCTTCTTAAGTTTTATATCGTCTAACGTAGAGGGTAAAGAATCGGTGAGCTTCTCTGTTTCCTTAACACCCGGAATTTCATCAGGAGCTCGATCATCCTCATCTTCAAGGGATGTGCTCTCAGAAGTCGTTGACTCTATATCGGTATCCGTTTTGTAATCAGGTTCGGATTTTTCCTCATCTGAATCTGAGGGAAGCACATCAGGGCTGTGATGTACTGATGTCTCTGATTCGATACTTTCATTCGGTGCCTCAGTCACTTTTTTATCCGACATAGCTGTGTTGGCGAGTAAAAATTAGAATGCAAGTTACCCGTTCCCTGTGTGTGTAAGTGCAAGTGTGTGCTTGTGCGTACATATAAGAAAAGCATGAAGTTAGTTAAATGAACAGGATATTGGTCGTGATATGCCATCAAGATACGTTGTTCAGTCCATAAAGTTCATCTCAAAGGCTCTAACCTAACTGTCCATTGGAATATCAGAATTAAATCGCATTATTTGGCCAACATGTGCATCGGATCGTTCATTGAATTGGCTCATGGGACAGGGTTTGGATCGGTATGGATCGTCGGTTCGTGAAGCAGATCGGATCATGGAGAAGCTTCAGATCGCGGAACGCTGGAATTCCTGACACCTCATGCTTTACCTGAACGGATCGTGATAACCCCCCACGATCCACTTTACTTCATGTCCCCATGAACTAATGCTCCTCCGTATCCATGACCCGATCCGCTAGTCAAATTAACACTTCATCTTCATCCCTTCTCCCATCATTTCTCCGCCACCACGAAGCGACTTGAGCCAAAGCTTCGCCTACGAACCAACCCGACCTGCTCCTCCTCCCTTCTCGCTCCCCCTCTCCTTCCATGAACGAACTCAGCACCACCGCCACTCTCAAGCTTCAACGCCATTAACTCCACCATTACCCACGGAAATTGAACTCGAATCAATATTCAATTAGAAGGAAAGAGTTACATGCGAAATTATCCTTATTATTACCTTTTTTAGTTTGATTAATTGGCCTCGAGAGCGCTAGCAAATTAGAGTTAGGAATTGAAGAGGAAAGGGCGGCAGTAATGAGGAGAAGAAGAGGAGCGGATAAAAAAAAGGTCGGCTAATATAATATGAGAAGAGGCTTTTAATCTTCCCCTTTTTGTCCTATGTGGCTCGTGAGGCCTGATGGGCCGCGAGCGCTGAGGGATCCCACCATGATTCATGAATGGGCCATCCAAGGTGACGATCCATGACATATCAAACTGCTCTACACGAACGCATCAAATGATACACAGCAAATGGTAGTGAGAAATGGCGATCCAAGCCTAAATGTGACCGATGGATCAGAAAGGCAGATTTGCATAATTGCAGAAATATGAAAGTTATTAATGCTACCTATGACAAAAAGTTTTAAAACTTACTTGGCAACATGATAATAATATCTTCAGGAGTTCATGAAATGAAAGTCGCTCGATGAATAGAGAAGTGGTTGATGATTCAATTCGATATTTATATTAGTCAAAGAGCGCAACTTTCTAAAGCAGTACGACATTTCAGACAGTCACAGCCACTGATCCACATCGTTTCATGAAAAGATAGATCGTTAATTTCGAAGCATGTTCCATTCCCAATAAAACATACTTCGAGGGGGCAAAATTTTGGCTAGCTTTTGGACCAAGCCACCAAGATTCACACATATGTTCACTATTAAATTTTACTTGTAGATGTTATCAAACTCCAATCTGGTCACCAAGCCTTCACCGGATCGTGACGCTGCTGCTACCCTCCCCCCGTTCGCGATCATCATAGGCGATCCGATCCATCCTCTCACGAGCACTACGATTCGATCCCTGAAGTTGAGAAATGAAGACTACGACTAAGTCTACCACGATCCAAAAATGCAGGATCTCGCGACACCTGTCCGCAACTGTCATATTGACTATTTCTCCATCATGCTACAAATCAGTTTGAGATTCTCGGGATTTGTGACACATATGACCATGGTCCGTCTGCAAATATCATCTATAAATAGCCCCAGACTTGGCATTTTGGAGGATCTTTTGGCAATTCAGAGCTCTGCTTCCACAATAATCAAATCTCAATTATTTTTACTCATAGTTATCTTGAATTTACTGAGTGAGTCAATATTGTAAAAGTGAGGTTGAGAGATAAATCATAGGTTGTACTCGAATCTTAAATATAATCATTGAGATAAAGTGGACGTAGGCTCTTTAACGCCGAACCACTATAAACTCTGTGTCTTTTCTGTTTTTCCTTGCATTTATTCTGATATTAATCTCCCCCAAATTATAACAACTTGGGTGTTAGGCCCAATTTTGGATCTAACATTAACCAATATAAGTTTGGGTTAGGATAAACCCTGGGGAAAAACCTAGTAGTATTAGGGACCCATTTAAGACAGTAACCCACACTACAAGAAATTTGACCTTTACCTACCAATAAATATGGGTAGGTAAAGAGAACCTTTATCTACCAATATCTATTGGTAAAATTTATTAGTAGATAAATATTGTCAATGTTATAAAATTGTTGAAGGATGATTATCTACCAATAATTATAGGTAGGCAAAATGTATTATCTACACATATACGTAAGGGGAAGTTTTTTTTTTGCGATTAGCCCCTACATTTTTCTCATATCATTTTAATCTTTCATTAAAAATAATACTAAGTTGTTTGATGATGTGTCAAAAACGTAAATTCTAGCATTTTTTTGAATTAAAGATTTTGTTTACATATCCTAGCAATGTTTTTTGTAAAATTATTTCTTTACTAATTATTAATAATTATTTTGAAATATGAATTACTTAATAGTTAATGAATTGATAAACAATAATAAAATGTAAATAATTAATATTAAATAATCATTCGTTAATAACTTATCATACATTTTTATTTTTTCCACACAATTGACTACCAAAGTTTTCACTTCAAAATTTCTTAAGTGTTTCATAGTTTCACACTAATATGTCTTCATTTGAAATGACTAAAATATATTTTCTCTAGTTTATTATGGAGGTGCAATTCACACCATCCTCTCAAGATATAAATTTAACAGCTTATTTTAAATTAAATCTAACGGTATAAATCTCAACCCATGTGATCACTTTTGTAGTCTCAATCCACGTAGTCTCTTTTGATTGGCCACCAGCATAATAGAATATTAAAAGCAAAATGACATAAAACTGCATATTTCAAATTTATAAGCTTCAAACCAAAGTTAAAATTTTTATTTATCTTGTATAGAAATTTGAATTTATCTTTTTGTGTATATTAAAAAGTTGAACTGCTTAAATTTTATTGTTAAATTGAAATATGATTTGATTTAAACAAAGGATTGAAGAATTTAATATTATTAATAACATTAATTTTGGTAATTAATTTGAGTTTTAAATTTTATATTTGATTAATGTGAAAGCAACTAAAGTTGACTACATATAAATTTTGTTTGTAACGATATGAACATAATTTAATAATAATTTTTTTTTAAATTAATATAAGTATTGAGTGATGCTATAGGGCCCGAAATATAATGTCAGGGTTGTACGAATTCAACTTTTCACAAACTAAACTTTCGGCATTAATTTAGGTGGGCCCAGGCTTTTATTTCAACATTGGGCAAATTGCCAGTTTTTTTCTTCGGGCTTTTTAGCAAAAGCGATAAGCATTACAAAATGTCAAGTCTTATATATGATAAGTAAATGTTTAGGCAGATTTTATTTAGACACAATAGATTACCATACATACAATAAAATAATTACAAGATCACATACATCGCTTTTTACTTAGTAAACAACATGCATTTTCCAAATTTATCCACATTTAGGATAAAATATGTATTATTTTCTTATTTTACTTACTTTCTCTCTCATGCTTTAATCAAACCAAAAAGCCATATTTTCAAAATTCCTAAATTTACTTCTGCACATTCCAAATTTATAAACTTCAAACAAATGGTAAAATATTTAGTTATCTTTGTATAGAAATTTGAATTTATTTTTTTGAGTACATTAAAAAGTTTAACTACTTAAATTTTATTGTTAAATTGAAACATGATTTGGTTTAAACGAAGGATTGAAGAATTTAACACTCTTAATAACATTAATTTTAGTAACTAATTTTAAATTTTACATTTGATTAAAGTGAAAGCTATTAAAGTGGACTACATATAAATATTGTTTGTAATGATATGAACATAATTTAATACTAAAAATGATTTAAATTAATATAATTACTGATATGCATGCGACTTTATGAGAGAAATTATACAAGTAACATAATGCAAAAAAGGAATAGTTGTTTATGATTTTCATAATATAATTCTGTTCTTTTTTTAATAAGGACAATTTGATTTTAAATTCTATCTAAAATATCATGGTGTGAACAAAGATATGAATAGTGTTTGAATAGAATTTGTCAAATATTTATTGCCTAATCAAACCGAACTAAAAGAGCCAAAATCAAATTATACCAAGCCAATTATATTCGGCTGTGGTAACCTGGATTCAACGTTTCTTTCTATTTCTTCTCTCTTGTCCCGTTTCTTCCTCATATTAATACGTAAATTAAGTGTGCTGCTAAAAGCACCCTGAAATGTGCTTCCTAACACCATGCTTAATTTAATCATTGTTAATTAATTTAATGTACTTCCTAACACAGTTTTATTCCTTCACTCAATCCCTAATCACCTAACGTATTCCAACTCCCGCCATTAGTTCAAACGCAAACCCTATTCCTTTTTGTCATCTTATATCGATCGATCAAATATAAACGTAGACCTGATTTGCTCCTAACATGTAACGACCCAGAAAATCTGAACCAATTTAAAATTTTTAAATTGGCTAAAATAATGGATTTTAAATATTTAAAATAAATATTTTAGCTAATAGCAATGAAAAGTGAGTTTGAATCGACAATTGAAAACGAATATAATTAATTTTAATTATAAACCAGGCCTGAATGGGCGCTATAGTTTCAAAAATTGAATTCAAACTTTGTCGGACTGTACCGGGTGCAAAACAAAACGGATTTTAGTGAAACCAAAAATATTTAAATCTGTTAGTGAATACCTTTCTAACGATTCTGAAAAATCGAATTTTCATAACGGAAAGCAAAAGTTATGGCCAAATGAATTTTTAGAAAGGTCGCTATGGAATTTATATAGCCCGGGAAATTGGCCATTTTGCATACGACCTCGGAATTCGACGAAACCACTTTTGTTGGATCCGGGATGTGAAGTTATTGCTAGGTTTCAAATTTCATAATTTTTGAAGCCAGTATGTGAGTGTGGCGATGGAAAACGTGTTTAGGTCAATTATAGTTACATTGGATCGACCAGAAATGGGCCTTTTTGCAAACGGTCTCAGAATTCGACGAAACTAGTTTTGTTGGGACCGTATCGTCAAAACATAGCTAGATTTATTTTTCTGGAATTTTTCGAATCAGCTTATGGCCCTGGCAAATTGAAATGTGCGTTCAAATTAAATACTGAATGTTTTATATTTTAATTTGAAGGAAAACTGACTGAAACATTCGAATGGGCCTTCGAAACATATCCCATTGTGTTCCGAATGGGGGTAAAACGCTGGGGACGACAGTCGTTGGGTTTAGATTGGTGGTCGCGTCAGAAAACCCCTTTAAAACTTCCCCGACCAATCAGAATTTTTATAAAAAAAAAAGAAAATTCCTTTTTCTCTCTCCCCGATCGAAGGCGGAAACCATTCAAAACCTTCCCCTTTATTTTCTGATCAATCCACGCAAAATTAGCCCCTCCTCCAGTTGAAGATTTTGTAGAGCTAGGAGAGATCTTCAAATCCATATAAAGTTTGGAATTTTTCATGGCCTGTGGAGGGAGAATCGATGCTCTGAAGTCGGCGACTTCAAACCGCCGCCGCCATCGCCTGGCGCCGCCGAGTGGGCCCCCACCACCGCGCGCAGACGCGCATCTCCCCCCTCTTCGTCGCTGCATCGGCCGATCCTCCTATCGATTCACGGTTCGATCGAAATTTGCAAACCTAGTTTTGAACCTTTCAGCTGAGGTACGACTTATATATATTTTCAACAGTTTTAACACCTTTAAACCGTTGCAAACTTTGAAAAATCATATCTTTTTGTTGTGTTGACGAAATTCGATGAAACAGGAAACATCGTGACCGTGTGGACGTCTTCTGCATTTTAGAAGAGACCGCATATTTTTTTGAGCCTTCTGCTATTTTTGGTGGAGTGGAATCCAATGCGAGATTTCTAATTTATAAACGATATGGAAAACGATGATATATAAATTATATGATCGATGTATGAGTTATATAAGCATTGTACGCCTCTTGTATAAGCGTTGTATAAGTTGTACGTTCGATGTATAAGTTATATATGCGTTGTAAAAATTATATATGTGTTGAAATAGAAGTGAATTGCTATATATATATATATATATATATATATATATATATATACGCCCCTCGTCCACAAACCATGGACGATATTTATTAGTTGTGATTGGTATGAAAATTGATTGATAGCGAATGGTTGTTTGGGATTGTTTGTAGTTGATATTGATTGATTGTGGTTGAAAAATACCCATTTGTGGTTGAGAAATATTTGGTTGAAACCACATAGGATTAGTTTGTGGAAATGAAATAAATATATACATGCCGCCTGCGTGCGAACTAGATGCATGATCCCCATTGTCAAAAACCGCGAGGTTTTAAGGTAGAGCGAGGAGCCGTACTAGGGACGGTCCCGGTTTTAACTACCCTGCCGTTATGCTGCCGAAATTTTGAATAATGTTCATGTGTTTGAATTATTTTCATTTGCTGAAACTATATTTATTCGTTGTATAGAAAACCTTCATGTGTTGAATCGATATTCATTCTTTGAATTGAAATTCATGTGTTGAATGGTATTCGTGTTTTAAATATAAAAATCACATTTTTATCTATATATAGAAACTATAGAAAACCTTCATGTGTTGAATCGATATTCATTCGTTGAATTGAAATTCATGTGTTGAATGGTATTCATATTTTGAAATAAATTGTTTTATAATAAAAATCACCTTTTTATCATCTATATGAACTATGTAAAATGACCTTGTTTTAAAATAAATTGTTTTACAATAAAAATCCTATTTTTATCACTTATATACACTATATAAAATAATAGTGTTTTGAAATAAATTGTTTTACAATAAAAATCCTATTTTTATCACTTATATACACTATATAAAATAATAGTGTTTTGAAACATTAGAGTGAATGGTGTTTTTAAACCAAATGGAATCAAATATGAAGTTGAATGGAAAATGATAAGTGATAAGAACTGTATATATGTACATGCATATTTATTGAACAGGTTATAGCAAAGGGGCTAGAGAAGAGGAATAAAATTTTGTGCCCAACAAATAGGTACACATTTACTGTTTTGTTTGGGTGATGATTTTATGAGCTTGTTGGCTAGCCGCTTGGCTTTTTCCTTTTCTTTTTGACATGAGACGCCCGTGTGGCTATTTGGGAATTTTCCCAGCCCCTCCCGTACAAAGGAGGTTATGGCGAAATTTTCCAAAATTTAAAGGCGTTAGTGAAATATTTGAAGTGGAATCAATATAGGAATTTTTGAATGAACTATATTTATATAAATATATAAATATAAATAAAATTAAAACGAAACGTGGCCGTGCAGTTCGTGTTTTGAAACCGTGATTTCAAACGATTAGTACGGGAGATCCGACCATCGGATTTTCCTGAAATCGCAACCGTTGGGTTCGCTTTGGAAAAATCTTTCCAATGGCACCAACTTTGTAAAAATCCAACGGTTGGATTTTCTGGAATGTTTAATTCAAATCTGAAGAAAAACAGCGCCAGAAATGATTATATTTATATATATATATATATTTAAATATAATTATATTTAAATCAAATAATGACGCTGCAGTTCGTATTTTGAAATCGAAAATTCAAACGATTGTACCGGGAGATCCGACCGTCGGATTTTCCCGAAACTGGAACCGTTGGATTCGTTTTGAAAAGACCTTTCTAATGATGTAAATTTTGTGAAGATCCAACGATTAGATTTTCATATATGTGTAAATCAAATCTGGAGAAAACAAGCGCCACGGCCGCGTTATGGCCCGAAGCGTCGTTTTGAACAAATTGGCTATTTTAAAAATAAATAAAAATAGAAATAAATCGTTATAAAATACCATAAACGATATGGAATGGAAATATATTGAATTTTCTCGATTTATGTGGTATTTGATGGTTGAATGTGTTTGGTGTGAAAATTACCTTAAAGAACAAAATTGGTGTTGTCAAATAATTTAACCATTGAAGTAAATTGATTTAAAATTATAAATATACGTGAATTATTTGAAAAGGCCGAGTTAATTCTCATTTCAAATAATTGATCGACGATTGAAAGTCGAAGATGAAGACGGTGGTCGAAGACCGGAGATCTTCACCTCGTTTGGATGGTAACCGAGGTCCTGATTGGGAGGCATCCCGAAATATGGATAATGAGTGGTGATCGTCCAGACGTACGTGGTGATCGATGGGTTTGCGAGGTATTTAGTGCCTCCGGTTTCGTTCAGACCCAGAACGGACTTGTAAATGGACTGTGTGTCTGACATTGGATTTTTATTTTGTGTTGATTGATCTCTGTTAAATATACATCTGTTTGGCGGCGGAGAATTTATTCTTTTGCTTAACGCCCTTCTCTGGAACGCACGAGCTCAGAGGTTGTATATCGATGGACATCAGTCGCATGGCATGAATTGCTAGTGTGGCATGCCAAAGTGGCAAAATAGCACGGCTTTTGTTGAAAAGCAAAGTCTTGTGGTGATGATCAAAGCACCGCTTGTGTGGTATAGCTTTGTGTATAACGTGAAATCGCGAGCCTCACACCCGGTATGAACCAGAAACGGGAGGAAGGACCTCAGGGAGGACATGCGTTTCTTTCTAGCTACGGTGGTGTCAGTGACCTACCAGCCCTGACATTTATATACTTTTCACCTGTGTGGTTGTTGCTGTTGCGAGGCGCCTCGGTTTGATCGGACGATCCGGGTCTGATGGAGTCATTCGTTGGCTCGTTTACGCCCCGAAAGGCGGGGAAACGTATGGTTCAGGAATTTTAATCCACATCGGTGGACCGGCCCTGTCGCTCCTAGAGTCACTCGAGCTCTGATCCTGTGGCTCGGGCTAGAGAGTCGCGAATTCGATAAGGACTATCTTTTGCCTTGGTTCATGATGGAAATCCAATTTCCAAATACGACATCGTGCGGTTTTGATTGTATATATATATATAGCGACATGATATATGGTACCCATGTCGTCTATGATTGATAGTTATGATTTGAAATTGTTTCAAAACATATAAACACTAGCAGTAATATTAATTGCCTTTGTTTTATTCGTATCAAGCATATTTTGGAGGTTATAAGGTAAAACTCTATCCTCCGGTTTGCGTTGCATTGTGTGATGGGAACTGAGTCTTATAATGGCTTCATTTTTATAAAATGCATTGCGTTGTTTAAAAGAAAGATTTGTTTTAAAGCACTGGCAATCCAATGGGGTAAACTCGTTCCACGAAAGTGGCGTGGTCCTGTGATTAGCCAATAATATATGTCTCGAGTGGATTTCTCATACCAGTCCCATGACTGACTCGTAGTTTGTTTCACTTCCAAACTCGGGTGCCCCTTTTTCTACACAGGCAGCCTTGTATTCAGGTTTAGCTGGTTCTTTCTGGATAACTGGAGCTGAAGATGAATTCTATCATTTATCTCTTTTTATGCTGTTCAGCTCCTATTGTACATATTTTGTTTATTTCCACTGTAGACATTTATGTATAGCTGAACTGTATTTGTACTAAGTAAGATCCTATATACTGTGTAACTCTGATGATTACTTTTATCCAGTATATTCTATTGTTCATTATCTGGTGTATTTATTTAATTCTGTTCTGTTGTTATCTGTTTATGTGTTATATTCCAAAGATAACCCTTGTCTCCGTCAGTACGGGATTTGGGGTCGTCACAATGTGGTATCGGGGCTTTGGTTAAGCTTAGTTCTGGAATATAACATATTAACGAACTCGTCAGAAATAGAACCAGTAGTGTTCTAGGACGGGCAACTCAATACAGATAGGATTAGTAATATCCTAGTATGAGTAAAGAAGAATGAAATAACACCTCGATAGACACATTTACATTGAAGTATATGTTTCTATATTTTAATATATCTTTTCTGTGACCTGATACTTGATCTGCTGTTTGCAGAAGTACTAGAAAATGAGTGTCGGAAACAGAAGGAATACAGAACCGGATATTGAGACCCTATTAATCAAATATCGAAATATGGGTGGAATACCGTTCTCTGGTGAAGAATCTATTATGAAGACACAGGCTTGGATTCGTTCTGCTGAGAAGATCTTTGAGGGTTTAAAGCTAAGAGATGACCAGAAAAGATTACTGGCCTCCTGGGCACTCAAAGATGAAGCTTTGTTCTGGTGGGATTCAGTTATTGAGGATAATCCAAAAAGTGATATCACTTGGGATAGATTCAAAGTGATTTTCCTAGAAAGATTTACTCCTCCATAAGCGACCGAGCGATTATGCGACGAATTTTCTTATCTGATACAAGGTGATATGACCATCCCAGAATATCATAAGAAATTCAACGAACTTTCTCATTTTGCTCCTCATCTGATTAAAGACCTAAAGAGGAAAAATCTGAGATTTATTCACGGGCTTCAAAGAAAATATCCCTGAAGTCACAGAGAATGTTCCTGACCTCATCAAAGACATTCCCGTCGTCAAAGATTATGCGGATGTGTTCGAAGAGGTTGTTCGCTTACCTCCGCAGAGAGAAATAGATTTCAAGATCGCTTTAATTCCCAATGCAAGGCCGGTAGTTCACGCTATTCGAAGAATGTCCTTGAAAGAGAAAGAAGAACTTGACAATCAAACACGATAGCTAGTATGGAAGGGTCTTATCAGGCCTAGTTTCTCTGATTAGGGTGCAGCAGTGGTGTTTGTCCCAAAATCTGACGGTACTCTACGGCTATGTGTGGATTATCGTGATCTGAACAAACAGACCATAAAGAACAAATATCCATTGCCGCGAATAGATGATCTGTTGGATAGATTAAATGGAGCACAGGTATTCTCAAGGATGGACCTAGCTACAGGCTTCCATCAACTTCGAATTGTTGAAGAGTGTGTTCCAATGACAGCATTCAGAGGTCTTGACCTATTCTACGAGTGGTTAGTAATGCCGTTCGGCTTAGGTAACGCTCCAGCTTACTTCGTCGATCTGATGAATAGAGTGTTCAGAGGAATTTTGAATAAATTTGTTCTGGTTTTTATTGACGATATTCTAATCTTCTCTAAATCAAAGGCCGAACATGAAAAGCATCTGGAACAGGTTCTAGAAATTCTGAGACGGAATGTATTAAAAGCCAAATTTTCCAAATGTATCTTCTGGCAAGATGAAGTAAAATTTCTAGGCCACGTAGTATCGAAAGAAGGAATCGCTGTGGATCCAAGCAAAATCACAGCTATTCAGAATCGGAAACAGCCCAGTACCCCCACTTAAGTCCGCAGTTTTCTCGGATTGGCTAGCTATTACCGAAAGTTTGTTAAAAACTTTTTGAAGATATCTGGTCACTTAACGAAGCTTATGAAGAAGCACTCTAAATTCAAATGGACTCCAGAAAGTGAGGAGGCTTTTGAAGAGCTAAAGTTAAGGCTAACGACTGCTCCAGTGTTAACCATCATCTATGGCAATCAGGATTTGAAAGTCTGGACTGATGCTTCTAGAGAAGGCCTTGGCGCAGTGTTAATGCAAAGGGGTCAAGTGATTGCTAATGCTAGCCGTCAGTTGAAGCCACACGAGAAGAACTACGTAACTCATGATCTTGAGTTATTGGATATAGTATTTGCCTTGAAAATCTGGAGACACTATCTTCTGGGTGAGAGGTTCGAACTATTTACAGATCACCAGTCGCTAAAGTATCTGTTCACCCAGAAAGACCTGAATCTGAGGCAGCAACTTTGGCTAGAGTTCCTTGCAGCATACGATTTTGAAATTATATATACTCCTGGGAAAGCCAATGTCGTGGCCGATGCGCTAAGCCGAAAGAATGAGATGATCGCCAGCTTTATTATCACGACTTCATTGATAGATAAAATATCTTCTCTTCAAAAGGATGATCACTTCATTCAGAAGATCAGAGAGATAATTCAACAAGGCGAACCATCGAGTTTTCAAGTTGATAATGAGGGGATTCTAAGGCTGAAGGGTTGAATATGTGTTCCTAACATTGCTGAGCTCCGAAAGGAAGTTCTGGATGAATGCCACAAGTCAAAACTTAGTATCCATCCGGGAGTAAGCAAAATGTATAATGACATCAAACGCACTTTCTGGTGGAGGTCGATGAAGAGGGACATTTCCTTATATGTCAGCCGATGCCCTACCTGCCAGCTAGTCAAAAGCGACCAACAGAAACTTGCTGGACTGTTACAACCGCTAGACGTTCCAGGCTGGAAGTGGGAACATATTTCAATGGATTTCATTGATGGTCTTCCCAGAACCAGAAAAGGGAATAAAAGTATTTGGGTGATCATAGATCACTTCACGAAGACCGCCCATTTCATACCTGTCAGATCAAACAGAACTGCTCAGAGTCTGGCGCAGATATACTCCAGGAAAATAGTTAGACTACATGGAGTGCCGCTCAGTATAGTCAGTGATAGAGATACAATATTCACTAGCAAATTCTGGGAAGCATTTCAAGTCGAGCTGGGAACGAAGTTGAACTTAAGCACCGCTTATCATCCTCAGACAGACGGTCAGACTGAGAGGGTGAATCGTATTTTAGAAGATCTATTGCGGGCTTGTGTTATAGATTTCGGTGGATCATGGGAGGACCATCTGCATTGGGCTGAATTCTCTTATAACAACAGCTACCAGGCGAGTCTGACAATGTCGCCATTCGAAGCATTGTATGGTAGACCTTGCCGATCCCCTGCTTGTTGGGTCGAACCAGGTAATAGACTTGTGTTGGGTCCTGATATGATTCGAGAAGCTGCCAACAAAGTCGATTTTATTTAGAAGCGATTACTCGTCGCTCAAAGCCGACAAAAGAGCTATGCCGATAGAAGAAGAAGAGATATATCCTTTGCTGTTGGCGACTATGTATACTTGAAAGTATCGCCGATGAGAGGAGTTATCCGGTTTGGTAAAACTGGGAAGTTGGCGCCCAAATTCATCGACCCGTTTCCTATTCTGGAACGGATCGGAACTCTCGCTTATAGGGTCAAACTGCCTAACTGGTTGCCTAGAGTTCATGATGTATTTTACATATCTCAACTCCGAAAGCACGTTCATGATCCAGACTTGATCGTGGAAGAAGCAGCTCAACAGGATATTGAAATTACTCCAGAATTAGCTGTGAGAAGAGAGCCGCTAAAGATCATCGGCAAAGAAACCAAAGAGCTGAGGAACAAGAAGGTTCACTTAGTCAAAGTGTAGTGGACTGGAGATCCGCGAGATTGTACTTGGGAAACTGAGGAGAGCATTCAGAAAGCTTATCCTAGATGCCGAGTAGATATCTCTGATTGACTCCGGTGCAAGGTACATTTACCCTACTTTGCATTACCAATCAGTTCTCTATTCTGTTGTTATTTTCTTTCCATGGATGTGCACTTTTAATTCTATAGTCTGAATGATTTGAAAGGAATATAGGAATTGATTTGTATATTTTGGAAAAAAATTAAAAACAATTTGATTGTTGTTTGTGTTGTGTGATAGTAGATTAGATTAATTAAATTATTGAAACGATAGTTAATTTCATTAGCAATATAATAATTGTAGGATTTATTCATTTAAATCACACATTGAACGATTTAAAAATAAATAGAAATATATACATGTACATTTTATATATTTGAACAGGTAAATGGATCAGTTGTTGAGTAAAGATTTTATTTGCGTGCCCGACAAATAGGTAATCCTTAATGAGTTGGATGCGAAATATTATTATATCAACTCCTGTGAATGCCATTGGATGTGGAGTGCTGGTTATTCTGTGTGAAATAATAAACGTCGCCATAGGATAGTAACAATTAATTTTGAGCTACATTACATGGCATACTTCAGAAGATTGGCATACTTCATCATATACCACATAAGCATTTGGAGCTTGTGTGACGAGGTAGAAGATTTACCATACGAGCGAGAGGCTTGTATGGCGATGACTATATTTTATAGGTTGAACTGATGACTGATATGGACTATATAAATTGTAACGATTAAATTGCCAGGTTAATAAAAACCCCACACGGGTCTGGAGTTGACAATAATCACGTCTCTCTAGTTATTAGATACGGCATATGGACTATTTATTCCCCACACGGGACAGGGTGACGAGAATTTATTCTCTGGAGTTATTATCAGTACACGCTCCCCTGCAAACACCAAAATATATCACTATAAATATGTGTATGCTTATTAGGATTTATTGGGTACCTAATACGGCCCAATAAATTTCCAAACCCCTCCCCGTACAAAGGAGGTTATGGCGAAATTTTTCGAAAATTCCGGGTGTTAGCCAAATTTTTGAAGAATTTGAAAATTCTCAAAAACTGAAAAGTTGGAGAATGGAAGCCTGATCGAACGTAGAGTTGATTAATCAAACCACTTTCGACTTTGTTCCTTTTCGGGCACGAAAAGTTTTAAGTGGGGGAGATTGTAACGACCCAGAAAATCTGAACCAATTTAAAAATTTTAAATTGGCTAAAATAATGGATTTTAAATATTTAAAATAAATATTTTAGCTAATAGCAATGAAAAGTGAGTTTGAATCAACAATTGAAAACGAATATAATTAATTTTAATTATAAACCAGGCCTGAAAGGGCGCTGCAGTTACAAAAATTGAATTCAAACTTTGTCGGACTGTACCGGGTGCAAAACAAAACGGATTTTAGTGAAACCAAAAATATTTAAATCTGTTAGTGAATACCTTTCTAACGAATCTTAAAAATCGAATTTTCATAACTGAAAGCAAAAGTTATGGCCAAATGAATTTTCATAAAGGTCGCTATGGAATTTATATAGCCCGGGAAATTGGCCATTTTGCATACGACCTCGGAATTCGACGAAACCACTTTTGTTGGATCCAGGATGTGAAGTTATTCCTAGGTTTCAAATTTCATAATTTTTGAAGCCAGTATGTGAGCGTGGCGAAGGAAAACGTGTTTTGGTCAATTATAGTTATATTGGATCGACCAGAAATGGGCCTTTTTGCAAACGGTCTCAGAATTCAACGAAACTAGTTTTGTTGGGACCGTATCGTCAAAACATAGCTAGATTTATTTTTCTGGAATTTTTCGAATCAGTTTATGGCCCTTGCAAATTGAAATGTACGTTCAAATTAAAAACTAAATGTTTTATATTTTAATTTAAAGGAAAACTGACTGAAACATTCGAATGGGCCTTCGAAACATATCCCATTGTGTTCGGAATGGGGGTAAAACGCTAGGGGCGACAGTCGTTGGGTTTAGATTGGTGGTGGCGTCAGAAAACCCCTTTAAAACTTCCCCCGACCAATCAGAATTTTTATAAAAAAAGAAAATTCCTTTTTCTCTCTCCCCGATCGAAGGCGGAAACCATTCAAAACCTTCCCCCTCATTTTCCGATCAATCCACGCAAAATTAGCCCCTCCTCCAGTTAAAGATTTTGTAGAGCTAGGAGAGATCTTAAAATCCATATAAAGTTTGGAATTTTTCGTGGCCTGTGGAGGGAGAATCGACGCTCTGAAGTCGGCGACTTCAAACCGCCGCCGCCATCGCCTGGCGCTGCCGAGTGGGCCCCCACCACCGCGCGCAGACGCGCGTCTCCCCCCTCTTCGTCGCTGCATCGACCGATCCTCCTATCGATTCACGGTTTGATCGAAAATTGCAAACCTAGTTTTGAACCTTTCAGTTGAGGTACGGCTTATATATATTTTCAACAGTTTTAACACCTTTAAACCGTTGCAAACTTTGAAAAATCATATCTTTTTGCTGTGTTGACGAAATTCGATGAAACAGGAAACATCATGATCGTGTGGACGTCTTCTACATTTTAAAAGAGACCGCATATTTTTCTGAGCCTTCTGCAATTTTTGGTGGAGTGGAACCCAATGCGAGATTTCTAATTTATAAACGATATGGAAAACGACGATGTATAAATTATATGATCGATGTATGAGTTATATAAGCATTGTACACCTCTTGTATAAGCGTTGTATAAGTTGTACGTTCGATGTATAAGTTATATATGCATTGTAAAAATTATATATGTGTTGAAATAGAAGTGGATTGCTATATATATATATATATATATATATATATATATATATATATATATATATATATATATACGCCCCTCGTCCACAAACCATGGACGATATTTATTGGTTGTGATTGGTATGAAAATTGATTGATAGCGAATGGTTGTTTGGGATTGTTTGTGTTTGATATTGATTGATTGTGGTTGAAAAATACCCATTTGTGGTTGAGAAATATTTGGTTGAAACCACATAGGATTAGTTTGTGGAAATGAAATAAATATATACATGCCGCCTGTGTGCGAACTAGATGCATGATCCCCATTGTCAAAAACCGCGAGGTTTTAAGGTTGAGCGAGGAGCCGTACTAGGTACGGCCCGGTTTTAACTACCCTGCCGTTATGCTGCCGAAATTTTGAATAATGTTCATGTGTTTGAATTATTTTCATTTGCTGAAACTATATTTATTCGTTGTATAGAAAACCTTCATGTGTTGAATTGATATTCATTCGTTGAATTGAAATTCATGTGTTGAATGGTATTCGTGTTTTAAATATAAAAATCACATTTTTATCTATATATAGAAACTATAGAAAACCTTCATGTGTTGAATCGATATTCATTCGTTGAATTGAAATTCATGTTTTGAATGGTATTCATATTTTGAAATAAATTGTTTTATAATAAAAATCACCTTTTTATCATCTATATGAACTATGTAAAATGACCTTGTTTTAAAATAAATTGTTTTACAATAAAAATCCTATTTTTATCACTTATATACACTATATAAAATAATAGTGTTTTGAAATAAATTGTTTTACAATAAAAATCCTATCTTTATCACTTATATACACTATATAAAATAATAGTGTTTTGAAATGAATTGTTTTACAATAAAAATCACATTTTTATTATATACATGAATTGTTGAAATATGAAGTGTTAAAAATAGCCACTCGTTCAAATAAATACGCATGAGTTGAAATATTCATTAATTAGCTAATGATATGATTTTTGCCTATGCATGCAACATTAGAGTGAATGGTGTTTTTAAACCAAATGGAATCAAATATGAAGTTGAATGGAAAATGATAAGTGATAAGAACTGTATATATGTACATGCATATTTATTGAACAGGTTATAGCAAAGGGGCTAGAGAAGAGGAATAAAATTTTTTGCCCAACAAATAGGTACACATTTATTGTTTTGTTTGGGTGATGATTTTATGAGCCTATTGGCTAGCCGCTTGGCTTTTTCCTTTTCTTTTTGACATGAGACGCCCGTGTGGCTATTTGGGAATTTTCCCAGCCCTTCCCGTACAAAGGAGGTTATGGCGAAATTTTCCAAAATTTAAAGGTGTTAGTGAAATATTTGAAATGGAATCAATATAGGAATTTTTGAATGAACTATATTTATATAAATATATAAATATAAATAAAATTAAAACGAAACGTGGCTGTGCAGTTCGTGTTTTGAAACCGTGATTTCAAACGATTAGTACGGGAGATCCGACCATCGGATTTTCCTGAAATCGCAACCGTTGGGTTCTCTTTGTAAAAATCTTTCCAACGACACCAACTTTGTAAAAATCCAACGGTTGGATTTTCTGGAATGTTTAATTCAAATCTGAAGAAAAACAGCGCCAGAAACGATTATATTTATATATATTTAAATATAATTATATTTAAATCGAATAACGACGCTGCAGTTCGTATTTTGAAATCGAAAATTCAAACGATTGTACCGGGAGATCCGACCGTCGGATTTTCCCGAAACTAGAACCGTTGGATTCGTTTTGAAAAGACCTTTCTAATGATGTAAATTTTGTGAAGATCCAACGGTTAGATTTTCATATATGTGAAAATCAAATCTGGAGAAAAACAGCGCCACGGCCGCGTTATAGCCCGAAGCGTCGTTTTGAACAAATTGGCTATTTTAAAAATAAATAAAAATAGCGATAAATCGTTATAAAATACCATAAACGATATGGAATAGAAATAAACTGAATTTTCTCGATTTATGTGGTATTTGATGGTTGAATGTGTTTGGTGTGAAAATTACCTTAAAGAACAAAATTGGTGTTGTCAAATAATTTAACCATTGAAGTAAATTGATTTAAAATTCTAAATATACGTGAATTATTTGAAAAGGCCGAGTTAATTCTCATTTCAAATAATTGATCGACGATTGAAATTCGAAGATGAAGACGGTGGTTGAAGACCGGAGATCTTCACCTCGTTTGGATGGTAACCGAGGTCCTGATTGGGAGGCATCCCGAAATATGGATAATGAGTGGTGATCGTCCAGACGTACGTGGTGATCGATGGGTTTGCGAGGTATTTAGTGCCTCCGGTTTCGTTCAGACCCAGAACGGACTTGTAAATGGACTATGTGTCTGACATTGGATTTTTATTTTGTGTTGATTGATCTCTGTTAAATATACATCTGTTTGGCGGCGGAGAATTTATTCTTTTGCTTAACGCCCTTCTCTGGAACGCACGAGCTCAGAGGTTGTATATCGATGGACATCAGTCGCATGGCATGAATTGCTAGTGTGGCATGCCAAAGTGGCAAAATAGCAGGGCTTTTGTTGAAAAGCAAAGTCTTGTGGTGATGATCAAAGCACCGCCTGTGTGGTGTAGCTTTGTGTATAACGTGAAATCGCGAGCCTCACACCCGGTATGAACCAGAAACGGGAGGAAGGACCTCTGGGAGGACATGGGTTTTTCCTAGCTAGGGTGGTGTCAGTGACCTACCAGCCCTGACATTTATATACTTTTCACCTGTGTGGTTGTTGTTGTTGCGAGGCGCCTCGGTTTGATCGGACGATCCGAGTCTGATGGAGTCAATCGTTGGCTCGTTTACGCCCCAAAGGGCGGGGAAACGTATGGTTCAGGAATTTTAATCCACATCGGTGGACCGGCCCTGTCGCTCCTAGGGTCACTCAAGCTCTGATCCTGTGGCTCGGGCTAGAGAGTCGCGAATTCGGTAAGGTAAAACTGTTTCAATAAACATCGTGCGGTTATGATTTGTATATATATATTTATATATATATATATATATATATATATATATATATGGAGACATGATATATGGTACCCATGTCATCTATGACTGATAGTTATGATTTGAAATTGTTTCAAAACATATAAACACTAGCAATAATATCAATTGCCTTTGTTTTATTCGTATCAAGCATATTTTGGCCGTTATAAGGTAAAACTCTATCCTCCGGTTTGCGTTGCATTGTGTGATGGGAATTGAGTCTTATAATGGCTTCATTTTTATAAAATGCATTGCGTTGTTTAAAAGAAAGATTTGTTTTAAAGCACTGGCAATCCAATGGGGTAAACCCGTTCCACGAAAGTGGCTTGGTCCTGTGATTAGCCAATAATATATGTGTTGAGTGGATTTCTCATACCAGTCCCATGACTGACTCGTAGTTTGTTTCACTTCCAAACTCGGGTGCCCCTTTTTCTACACGGGCAGCCTTGTATTCAGGTTTAGCTGGTTCTTTCTGGATAGCTGGAGCTGAAGATGGAGTCTATCATTTATCTCTTTTTATGCTGTTCAGCTCCTATTGTACATATTTTGTTTATTTCCGCTGTAGACATTTATGTATAGCTGAACTGTATTTGTACTAAGTAAGATCCTATATACTGTGTAACTCTGATGATTACTTTTATCCAGTATATTCTATTGTTCATTATCTGGTGTATTTATTTAATTCTGTTCTGCTGTTATCTGTTTATGTGTTATATTCCAAAGATAACCCTTGTCTCCGTCAGTACGGGATTTGGGGTCGTCACATAACATGATCCGTCATCTATTTCTTCCCCAACCGATTCATCTTAAACCCTAATTCTCAATTTTATTGTAATTAGAGGAAAACTTATTTTTGTAATCGTTATTGTTGGATTTTTTAGCAATGAAGGGTGGGAACTTATACATGAATGAAGATCTCGCGAATAATAGCCAATGCTCTAATAAAGAAGATGAGGTTATTTTTCTTAAATTATTTTTGTATGGTTGGGTGTCTATATTTTCTTTCGTGGTGGCCAGAGGCATATGTGTATAGGAAGGATGGTGATGTTTAGTTATGGTGTTAGGAAGCACATTTCAGGGTGCTTTTAGCTACATACTTAATTAATTTCTCCCTGATATCTATTTTACTCCTCCGTTCCCAAATTATATTTTATGCTAATTTCTATCTATTTTGTTTCTTTCATCCTTTCTTGTCCGTCACAAAATCATAGCACCAATCTTTCTCCCCAACCAAAATGAAAATTCGCAAGTTTATTGTACACCTCTATTCCCAAATTTGCAGCATTTTCAACTTTTGAATTGATTAAATCCAAGCAATTTACAACTACGGTAGAGGTAATAAAATTCTTTCTTCGTTTGTTAAATCTAAGTTTTAATACGATTTACTTTAGTGAATCCTGCCACTATTGAGAATCATGTGGCTATGTAGAAATTTTATATAGATTCTAATGTTTTTTTATTCTGGTCATATAGTTATTCTATAAATACAAAAGGACCCACTCTTACAGATTATGTGAGTAACCCAGTGAATTCCATTGGTGGAGTAATTAATTCTACGGAGAAGATTCAATTAATTCCTACATATTAACAATGAAGGTTTGTTACTTAACCAAATTTATGTTTCCTTCTTCATAGTTGCTTTGCTTTTGCAACAATACTTTTTTACTTTTTAGATATGAAAAATGGCTTCTTTGAAAAGTTGGAATCAGAACTCCAAGGTCATCAAAATATTTATTGTGTCAAAGGTCTTATGGCATTTGAGTTAATAAAGAGAAAGTCTACTTATTCTCTTGGGATGGTCTGCAAGCTTCTTATAACTGATATCGATGTGCAAAATATCCTATACGCGAAGATAAGTCTGCATTTTTTCCTTTTCTTTTCTTTCGAAGATGGTATAATTTATGTTTTTCTAACAAATTATACTACAAATATTGTCAATTTGGAGTCCTGTACAAAATTTGTAATATTTAATTTGATCCCAAGTTTTGATATTATATTAATTTGTTAAATTGCATAGCAACATTCGATGGTCTAAGTCATGAAACATAAATGCAATGTTTTTCCCCACCTTTGCAGTTGCATGAAGTTGCTATTTACATGCATTCGATTGTAAATTGTCTGTTGCAGTGAACACACAAATGAATTTGTAAATTCTTTGTTTCACCAGTATTGCAGTTACGTAAAATTTATATATCAACTTCACATGTTTACTTCTAGTTTGTGTATGACTTTAAATAATTTTGTTGTTACGTATATAAAAGTACTTTGCTTATTTAATATCCAGTTTTGAGTGAAGATTATCTCTCCAAGTATATATATAACAGAGTTGTATGTATATAAATAACATTAGATTTTAGAAAATTATGGTTTTTCCATTCACTACCAACTTTCGTGAGTCAATACTAAATGAAATATGCATGAGAACTAAGACTTTAATGTTTAAGCAAATATTAATCGTCCAATGCTTTCAGTTCTACCTGTTGAAGATTACTTGAACCAATTTGAAAAGATGAAGGTATATCTCGTGGAAGAATTCAAAGCCATGCAGATAAATGAAGAAGCTACTACGCTAATTGAAAATGTAGAGATGGGAATTAGGGCTACTGAAGCTGATGTTGAACACAAAGGTCAAGAGGAAGACACCGTTGAGGTAGAAGTGGACGACTCTACAAATGGCGACGTGTTTGTCAATGAAAACAATGGTGATGAAGGGTATGTCCTTGCCCCCTATCACTAGGATTTTTTGCCACCATCAAACGAGAAGAAAAAAGAATCTGAACAAAGGCTCCGTTAGATTTCCCTCGATGCTGCCAAAAACATGGATTTATCAGATGGATTTGAAATTAAATTAGTATTATTTAGAGTTAATATGTAATTTCCATATGTTATTTTATTGTTTGATAGCTCAAAATTGAAGAATGAAAACTTTTGCATCCCATGTATTTTATTTTTACACAATGTTTTTTGTATTTGTTGGTCATGCTTTGCCCAGGCAGTTGTAGTACGTAATGGATTGTTTTTGCTAAAAAAGGTCACAAATAACTGTTATTACCATTTACCTACACATAACCATTTAATTTAACCAAAATATGAATCGTCTAATAAACTAATAAAATGATGCCATTTGTGCTATTACAATAATGTTATATAATGTAGACAAATGACATAATGACATGTGACAAATCAGATAATGCCACATGGACTAATCAAATAATGTAATGTGGCCTAAGAAATGATGTCATATGCACTAATCAAATGATGACACATGGACAAACTATTGTTTGACAGATGAACCAACCATTAAATGCCAAGTGTCAGCATTAATATATGCCATGTGTATACCACTACGACAACCATGTAGGATGATACATCATCAGCCATGTCAGTAGCCATGTAGGATGATGCATCATCAAACACATCAGCCGAAGACTCATCATTTGAGTCATAACGTAGTGGGGTCCATTGATTCTTTTACCTACCAATATCAATAAGTGTAGATAAAAGCTCTTTCTCCACTAAGCTTTACCTACCAAGTTCTACCAATTCCATATTGGTAACTAAAATATATTACCCACCATTATTTCAGTTTTACATATGCTTACAATTGGTAGGTAAAGACATCATTTTCTGGTGATGCCACTTAGTGGTATCGAGAACCCTGAGCTAGGAAGGATTGGGGCATGCTCACTGGAATGATTATATGCGATCAAATAAGAGCGAGGGTGTAGCAGTGTAGGTTCCGATGGGTTCGTTAAGCGTGCACAAGGTGTTCCCAACATTAGAAGATTTAGCCATTGTACATCAGTAGGTATAAAGCTCTGCGCCCACGGGTTGCCACTTAGGGAGTGATACACCCTAAGCTGGGACCGCACAGATACCTACATGTTAGGGAGCCAATCGGTTAGGGGTAGTGTGGGGACATCTAGTATCTATTATGGGTAAGTGGACTTTCAAGCATTGCATGGGGGCGGATACCTCTTACTAGATGTTACGCCCGAGTGCTACCAATTGTGGGGTTGGGATCATTTTGTTAAGAATTATAGTAGGTGGTGCAGAGAATTAAATTAAGTAAGAAATCTGGGAAACCACTAGACATTCCTTTATATAATCCTGTTATCCACCTTTACCTTTTGTCAAGGTTATACTTTCCATCCTGTTTATTCCTGTCATATTGCTTTACTTATTTTCATGAAAAAATAGCTAGACTCGCCAAGCTTTATGTCTGACCTTTTTGTTTTCGCCTCTTTTTCTTCCGTTCCCCCCCCCCAGGTTCTTAGGGAGGAAACACTAAAGCTTGACTTGGATTTCTTTCTTCTTGAAGAGCTTGGAAGTGTTGAGAGTAATGCTCAGCTTTATCACTTTTCATTATGGCTCTTTGTAGTGGGATTATGATTTTACTTTTATGTACTCTTATAATAATTTTGTTCAAGATGGATATTTATGTACTTGATTCTTGTATGTGGTTTTGACGTTGTAACCAAACATGTTTTGCTTTTCCGCTGCAATGAATAAAGTTTGAATTTTCTTAAGTACCATCTATATATCTGTCTTGTGATATTCTGTTCTAACCTCTTATAATACTCCATGGAAGTTAATGCATTCCCTTAGTGAGTGACATTAATGGACGTGGGGTGTTACACGTGATATCAGAGCTGAAGTTACCAGAACAGATAAACAATTTTGAAAACCATTTTCAAAAGTATTATTTTAAGAAGTATTTTCAAAAGAGGGTACTTTCAAGAGAAAGGTTTATTATGAAAAACATAATCCTCAAAAGCCCTATATCTTTCTTTTTATTCTCTACTTGAATCTCTTTTACCTTTCTTTTCGCCATAGTTCCGTAGGCATGTTAAAACTATGGCACATGTCAGAGGGAAAAGAAATGCCCAACCTCCATCTGTAGCCGCAACAGTTTCACCTGCAGTTAATCTTCTTTCAAGCTTCGTAGGGTTTTCCGTGTGATGGAGGAATCTTTTGAGAGACTTGTTAACATGTTACACAAGGATGGTAAAAATGAGAATGAGGGAGTTTAGTCTAAGGAGCACATCCCAAGGATGAGAAACTTGTTGATATGACTTTAATCCACGAAGATGGTAAAGGTGAAAAGAAAGAGGTAAAAGTGGAAGAATCACAGAACAAGAAAGTAGAACCTAAGAAGGGTGGATAGAATAATAAACCCCGAGATAAAAGGAAGTGCCATTTCTATGGTATACCAGGTTATATAGCTAAAGATTGTATAAAGAAGAAGGCGAAAAAGACTGGTTGCTTCCAATGTGTTGAGGCAGGACATATGATTAAGGACTGCCCAAGGAGGCAAGGACAAGGGCAAGGACAGGATCTACTTCTGGAGGGCAAGTTCATGCTCTCATGGAAGCTACGCAAGAGAGAGGTAGAAACATTTCTGATGAAAGTTTGATTTTCCTCTTTGGTCATCCTGTATGTACTTTGTTTGACTCTGGTGCTTCACATTCGTTTATATCTGCTTCTGTTGTTGAGTCTCTACACCTAGATGCTAGTATAGTAGTGGATCCTGTCGTTGTCTCAAATCCTATTGGGGGTACGGCTCATCTTTCTATGTTATGTCAGGATTTGAGAATATATGTGTATAGCGTTGAGTTCGAATGCAATGCTTATGTACTTGGTTTCAAGAGCTATGGGTTGATTCTAGGAATGGATTGGCTAGCCAGATATGGTGTCATTCTCGACTGTGAAAAGAGGATAGTTAGACTGTTGACTAGTTTGGGTAATACTCTCGACATCTCATGCGACCCTAAGGGTTCTGTTATGCTTAGCTACCTAGAATTTCTTGACACATCTATTGATGATTTGCAATCTGTTCGAGTAGTCCGTGAGTATGCAGATGTCTTTGAAGAGGTTAGGGGCTTACTTCCAAAACGCGAGATAAATTTCCGTATATACTTGGTAGACAATGCAAAGCCAGTCGCATTGCCTGTGCGCCACATGCTCAAAGAGAAAGGAGGGAGCTTAGTAAACAAGTAAAAGAACTGCTGGAGAAAGGGTTCATAAGAAGAAGTATCTCGGAGTGGGGTGCTCCTGTTGTTTTTTCCACGAAGGCTAATGGTTCACTTAGATTGTGCGTGAACTATAGGGAGCTGAATAAGCTTACGAAGAAGAACAGACACTCATTGTCTAGGTTAGATGATTTTTTCAATCAGTTGGTTGGTGCTTCAGTTTTCTCGCAGTTGGACTTAACTATAGGATTTCATCAGTTGAGGGTAGCTGAGGATAGTATAGATAAGACTGCTTTTAGGACTCCGGACAGTTTCTTTGAATGGCTCGTCATGCCTTTTGGTATGACGAATGCACCAGCATATTTCGTAGACTTGATGTGTAGGGTGTTTAGGGAGTTTCTAAGAAAGTTCGTGGTAGTCTTTGTGGATGATATCTTGATATTCTCTAGAAGCGAGGAAGAGCATGCCATACATCTTAGGGAAGTTTTAGAGACCTTTCGAGCACATCAACTCAAAGCTAAGTTCTCCAAATGTCATTTTTGGTGGAAGGAGGTGAGGTTCTTAGGGTATGTGGTCTCTAAGGAAGGGATAGCAGTGGATCCCGCGAAGGTGCTGGCAACCCAAGATTGGAAGGTTCCTAAGAATGCAACAGAAGTAAGAAGTTTTCCTGGTTTGGCGGGCTATTATAGAAATTTCATCAAGGACTTTGCTAAGATATCAGCCCCACTTACACGGTTGACCAAAAAGAATTTGACCTTTGCTTGGGATGTTGACTGTGACAATGCTTTCCAGCGTTTGAAGAGGGCGTTGACGACAACTCCAGTTTTAGTTTTTCCTGATGGGAGTAAACCGTTCACAGTGTATACTGATGCTTACGGGACAGGGCTTGGCATAGTTTAGATGCAAGAGGGAAGGGTGATATGCTATGGTGGAAGGCAGTTGAAAGTGTATGAGAAGAATTACCCTACCCACGACTTAGAGTTAGCTACCATAGTTTTTGCTCTTAAGTCTTGGGTCCATTACTTGCTTGGTGAGAGGTTTGAGTTGTATACAGCCATAAGTCACTAAAATAATTGTTCTCCCAAAAAGATTTAAAATTAAGGCAATAGAGGTGGATGGAGTTCTTATCATCCTACGATTTTGAGACTGCATATACCCCTGGCAAGGGTAACGTTGTAGCGGACGCATTGAGTAGAAAGAATTTGACTTTGAGTTCTTTGTTTGTCGAGCAGCGTAGTTTAGAGTATATCTCTACCTTTGACTTTAGACCCTCTATTGATTATGTACCCGGTTTTTTGGCATCGTTAGAGGTACGACCTATGCTTTTGGGATAGATAGGTGCGGCACAACGAGGTGACCCACGGTTGATAGAGATAGTAGACCAGCTCATCAGAGGGGAGTCTTCGAGCCATCTTAGTAGGTATATTATCGATGACAAAGGTTGGTTGCATAGGGATGGGAGACTTATCTCGAGACGAGGGTTTGAGGAGGACAATCCTTGATGAAGCACATCGTTCTAAGCTGACCATACATCCTATTGGAGACAAGATGTACAGGGACATGAAGCGAGTTTTCTTTTGGGCCGGAATGAAGAAGGATGTAGCTGAGTTCGTTTCTAGTTGCTTAGTATGCCAACAAGTCAAGGCTGAGCAAAAGAAGCCTAGTGGTTTTCTTCACCTTTTAGAGGTTCCACAGCGAAAATGGGAAAGTGTTTCCATGGATTTCGTCGACGGTTTGTCGAGGTCAAGGAAGGGTAATACGGGGATTTGGGTAGTAATAGATAGACTTACCAAGAGCGCCCATTTCATTCCCGTTAAGAGTAAAAGAACAGCAGCACGGTTAGCATCTATTTATCTCTGAGAGATAGTTCGTCTACATAGCATACACTCTAGTATCGTAAGCGATCGAGATCCCATTTTCACTAGTGAGTTTTGGAAGAGCCTGCAAGAGGCGGTAGGAGATAGACGGCCAAACAGAAAGAGTGAATCGGATTCTAGAAGATCTTTTGAGGTTATGCATCTTGGACTTACATCTTCCATTGGTAGATTTCGCCCACAACAACAACTATCAGACTAGTATTGGCATGGCACCTTTTGAAGCCTTATATGGACGACCTTGCCGATCACCAACTTATTGGTGGTAGTCTACGGATAAGATTTTTCTTGGGCCTAATATGATCAGGGAAACTTTGGAGAAGATAAATTTGATTCGAAGACATATGAAGACAGCACAAGACCAACAAAAGTCATATGCTGATAAGAGAAGGACCGATCTTGAGTTCAGTGTTGGAGACATGGTCTTTATTAAAGTGTCACCATTGAGGAATGTAGTTCTCTTTGGATCTGTAGGGAAATTGGCACCAAGGTACGTAGGGCCATTCCCCATTACATAAAGAATTGGACAGATGGCGTACAGAGTGAAGCTGCCTAAGAAGCTAAGTGGTGTTCATGACGTATTTCATGTGTCGCATTTGCCGAAGTGCTTACATGATACCGCGGAAGTAGTAGAGCCGAGAATGCTTAGAGAAGTGGAAGTGGAGCGAGATGCCATGATTAGACGAGCTCCTACATGCATCCTTGGATCGGAGGTCAAGAAATTACGCAACCGAGAGGTCAAGTTGGTTAATGTCCAATAGGGAGATGATCAAGGAGATGCGACTTAGGAGACTAAAGACAAGATACACGCATCGTACCCTTTCCTTTTTGAGGGTATGTTCTCAACTTCTCCTTTTTCTACCGCTTTGTTTATACTTGTTCTATCGTTTAGTGTATCCTCTCGATTATATCCTCGATCTTTTGGTAGAAAACCTTATGGTTGAAAACATATGTTTGAGATGTGTTATGATTGATGGTTGCAAGTGATTGCTCGTGGATGCATTTACACACACATTAGGCACTAGATCGGCTCAATCACTTTCATATTGCATATGAATGAGTGTGCATAATTAAATTAATGGATGTATATTGAATGTGTTATCATATGGATGCTGCATTTGAATGAATGATTGCGCACTCATATAGAAATGATATGTATCATTAGGATTCTTTTGCATACATAATGGACGCATGGCACTATCGTGCTTTGCATTAAGGAGGTCAACTGAATCTGTAGACCGCCTAATCTTTGCATTAGATAAGGAACACATACACACACTATTGCATATGTTCATATAGCATTAGAAATCTTTTAGGACAATGGATGCTTGCAGATGATGGATGAGTAGATGGATGATTGGATGATAGGATACGTTCTTCTTAACTTGAAGATTTCGGGGACGAAATCCTTTAAGGAGGGGAGAATGTAACACCCCGTTATTTTGAAACATGTCATAAGAGATAATTAAAGAATAATTAATTTAAGATAAGAATCAGGTGAAACGGGTTACGTCATTGCGTTCGTTGCTATTTTCTAGTCAATTTAGACCTATGGTTTGTAGAAAACCAATTTAGGATGAAAAGGATATCTTTTAATTAAATATTGCAACAAAACATGGAAAAAAGTGGAATGAGAAAAAATAATGGATACCATTATCCTAAATCTTGTTAACAAAAGACTAAGTAGCTCGGTTGGTTAGAGAATGTGACCTGCATACAAGAGGTACAGAGTTCGATCCCCGCTAGCGCCATATTTTTGTTTTAAGGGAATGGCTAAAAAGTGGCTTAATGTGAACGCAGTTCAATTAAAAAGCGGTTTAGTGTGAAAAGGGTTAATTGGAGGATTAATTGGAAAAATGGTTAAGAAGAATATATATATATATATATATATATATATATATATGACGTGTGGGTGTCAACACCCTGCTGTTGCGCATCATGTTGCACACATGGCACATTTTTATTGGTTAATGATCGTTTTTTTTTGGCAACATGGCTATTTTCTATTGGTCGGATGACGTGGACGATTCCTATGGCTCCTGATCTAATCTAATAGCCCAAATTAACTCACTACACCTATATAAACACATCTAGACCTAAACCTAATTTCACTACACTAATTCATGGAGCCTCGAGGCTGCCTCAACCTAAACTAGTCCTTCTTCTTCAACAAATCATAGTAAAGGAATTCTGTAAAGGGGATCGAATCTACAACTACTACAATGCCTAATTCTCTTACTTAATCCAATCTTTGTGAGTTCATTTATTATTTTTAGATTGAAATAATGCTAAAGAAATTCTGACTTGTTGTAAATTGGATTTGGGAATTATATATGATAATAAGATCGAATCTCATCAATTCTATCTTAGCCTATAACATCATTTTCATGATTCTTATATGCCCATCTTGATATTATCATCAGTTTTATCATATCTTTATGATCAGTTCATACTTATGCCTATTGTTATTATTATGCTTGCTCTTTATCTTATCCCTTCCTCCTTCGCTTTTCGGTTTTTATAGCCGGGCTACTTCGAGCCTAGGCCAAATCTCATAGAGATGAACGTACGAACGGTATTTTAGGGAACGATGGGAAATTTGGCATAATATACGTTGGGTTGGTTTGGGCATGACAAATGTTAAATTTGGAATAATATATGTTAATTATTGGGCATGATATAAAATTGGGAATTTTTGGTAATTGACATAATTAGCTTAAAATTGGCATAAATTGCAAATGAATAAATTGGCTAAGATAAGCATGCTGAGACACAAGGTTAGACTTCGTTTGTGGTAGAAGCCTGCCCCCAACCGACCTATCCAGCAACCGCAAACGGCCGGTTTAATGTGAGAGGTCATAGGCATAACTAGAAGATGCTTAGACCTGAGGTTAAGTCTGGCTTGTGGCAGAAGTCTGCCCGCAACCGCCCGGCACATCTAGCGGCCATAAGCCATCGACTTAATGTGAGAGGTCTATGCTTTAATAACTAATTAATGCTAATCAAAGATGAATATGATACCTAAATCATGTTAGGTGGGTGGGGTTAAGTTAACCTGTGTAAGATGACAACTTAACCAATAATATATAAACAAAGTGGATAGGGTTAAGGCAAGCTTAACAAATAATGCTTATTGATTTGATAAGTGGATGGGGTTAAGTCAAATGGGTTGATAGACAACACTTAATCAATAAAAGTTTGGGTTAGGATAAACCTTGGGAAAAGCCTAGTAGCGGTAGGGACCCATTTCAGACAGTAACCCACTTAGTGGTATCGGGAACCCTGAGCTAGGCAGGGTTGGGGCACGCTTACTCGGCTGATTATAAGCAGTCAAATAAGAGCAAGGGTGTAGCAGTGCTGGTTCCGACGGTTTCGTTAAGTACACACAAGGTGTTCCCGGCATTGGAAGATTTAGCCACATCAGTAGGTATAAAGCTATGCACCCATGGGTTGCCACTTAGGTTGTGATACATCTTAAGCTGGGACCCTCATAGATATCTACAAGTTAGAGAGTCGATCGATTAGGGTAGTGTCGGGACATCTAGTATCTATTATGGGCGAGTGGACTTTCAAGGATTGTATGGGGCGGATACCTCTTACTAGATGTTACGCCTGAGTGCTACCAATTGCGGGGTTGGGTTCATTTCATTAAGAATTACTAGTAGGTGGTGCAGAGAATTAAATTAAGTAAGAAATTTGGGAAGCGCACTAGACATTCCTTTATATTCATCCTGTTATCCAGCTTTATATTATGTTATGGTTATACTTTCCATCCTGTTTATTCTTGTCATATTGCTTTACTTATTTTCATGCTTAAAGTAGCTGGACTCGCCAGGCTTTATGTCTAACCTTTTTGTTTTCGCCTCTTTTTCTTCTGTTTCCCCCCAGGTTCTCAGGGAGGAAACACTGAAGCTTGACTTGGATTTCTTTCTTCTTGAAGCGCTTGGAAGTGTTAAGAGTAATGCTCAGCTTTATCACTTTTCATTATGGCTCTTTGGAGTGGGATTATGATTTTACTTTTATGTACTCTGATAATAATTTTGTTCAAGATGGATATTTCTGTACTTGATTCTTGTATGTGGTTTTGATGTTGTAACCAAACATGTTTTGCTTTTCCGCTGCAACGAATAAAGTTTGAATTTTCTTAAGTACCATCTATATATCTGTCTTGTGATATTCTATTCTATACTCTTATAATAATCCATGGAAGTTAATGCATTCCCTTAGCGAGTGACATTAATGGACGTGGGGTGTTACATTTGTCGAGTGGTTTATGAATTCTGGTCGATACGGTAGTGAAAACTGTATCGATTGGTGTTTATAAACTCTTGAATAGAGTTATTCAACACTATGTTGTTTTAAAAGCTGGGTAAATATAAATAATTTTTACCTAAAATATATTTGATATAAAAAGAAGTATATATCCTGAGCTTAAGAGGTGTTGCCCGTTATTATAATTGCGTTGGTTATGTAAATAACCAATCGAAATTCGTATAAGTATAATATACAAAGTCATATGAACTAAATCTGAGTTTAAATCTGAGTTCAAATCTGAGTTTAAATCAGATTTGGAATTTAAAACTTTGGAAATTTAGAAAAAGGTTTGAAAATGAAATTTGTAGTAACTATATAGGAATCCTGGGTGAATTTGGAGATGTTTTCCAAGTACTGTGAAGGATAATTTGAAGTAATTACAAAATTAAAGTGTTTAAAAATAAGTTTTGAAAGTGATATAGTATTGAACTCGCTTTAGAAGATGGAAAATAGTTTTGATGATGGATGGCTACATCATTGGATTCATTTTCAAGTTTGTAAGTGAGGAATTACTACCAATGGTATTGTTTTTAACTGTTTGAGGAAACAAGTTGTCAAGAATTCAAATGTTTTGAATTGCTATTATTATATGTGAATATTTACGATTTCAAACTGATTTGAAATAAAACCTAGGAATTTGAATTTAGAAATTTAAATTTAACTTATGAAGATAATAGATTGAAACGGTAAAAGTGTGTAAATGAATTAGAATTTAACTTAAAACTAAGTTAAATAAATTTGGATTGGATTACAGATAATTTGGAATGGAATTGGATTATTGAGTAAGAATTTGAAATCGAGATTGGAATTGGGGTCTGAAATGGATTTGGCTTGGGTATATTAGAATTATTGGTTTGAGGATATATTGATGGGAGTTCATTTGGGGATGCATGGATATATGCTAAAGTGATAGAAAATGGAAGAGATAATGTTGAATGCTCGATAAAAAGGTACAAGTTTATATTGTATTTCGGTATGAGATTTCTTTTTGGCAAGTCACTTGGATGTTTGATTTTTTTTTTGGATTGGAGAAGGCTTAAAGATGCGAGTTGATGTTGTACCGATTGAGCCATGCAGAGGAGATGCTGGCAAAATTTCTCGGAAATTTAAGGTATTAGAACATTTTTAAAAGTTTTGAAATATTCGTTAATAAGAGTAAATTAATATTTTAATTGAAACTGATGTTAAATAGTAAAAAAAAGATTTTTAATCTAGTAACTAGAGATTGTAGTATTTTTCCTAACTTAGTAATTTCGGGGATGAAATTCTTTTAAGAGAGAAGGAATGTAATATCCCATATTTTTAGCGATTTAATAATTAATTAATTTAATTATTTTAATATTGTGGTTTGATAATTTAAATGGTTTAAATTCAAATGTTTTGAATATTTACTTGATATAACTAGTGAAATAATAAATTTATTTCTGAAATAATCGGAGTAGGTTGAGTTTGCAATATTATGTGAATTGGATCATTTAGAGGAAATAATTTAGGTTAGAATTAAATTATAATAACATATATATTTATAAATAACGTTTGAACATATTAATTACAATACAATTTAAATATTGATTTCGAATTTGGATAAGATTTTTGAGATGTATACTTAGTTTAATTTATAGAATTTTTCTGTAATTTTTATTTTGGAAAATAAGCAATTTTTTGTTTAGGTTCTTCTTCACCCTAAATCGGCATTTTTAAAATTTCAAAAAATAGATTAAAATGTCTATTTTATTATATTTTCGGGATCGTGGTGCATTACTTAACACGGCTTTATTTTTATTTTTATTTTTATTGTTCATGGCTCGTACGTGATCGAAGCAGTGTGCAACGAGGTACCATATAACTTTATATTTTAAAACATATGCACGTTACCTGTGCTATGACTATCCTCTGCATGTGCTTTCATTTTACATTATCTCCCTCATGTCTTTCCTTCATTAATGTAACCAGACCCCATATCTACACCTTACCACTTAAAATATGTTTTAAGACGCAGTACTTGTGAGTTAGCATATTTCAACCTAAATATGTAGTACTTGAGTTCCTTATTACAATTGTTTCATGACTTCATACAACAACTGGGTTCATCTTTGAATAACAGAAAAGCAATTCCTTCTACCATACTGATTTGGAAACATATAAAAGAAAAACGTCTTACACATTCTTCTTTAGAAGGGATGTTATCATTCTTCTCAAACCTTTTTTGAACATCATGACAATCATTATGAGAAGCGAATGAAATAACTGTTTGGCTTACATTATGCACCACTAAAGAGCATAGCTAAGGACAATATATGCATTTTTTTGAGGAAAAATGTTTGGTGTCGTACACAATATCCAATATATTTCGATTATAAAATTCTTTTGTTTTATTTTGTTTATTCTTTATCTTAAAGAAATGATCAAGGGTTCACATGAGATGGACACAAGAAATACTGTCACGTTTCTTCTATTCTAATCATACTAAGTAAAGCATACCTACACTGTGACCTCCAACCTAAATGCCAACCTATTCTCCAAATCCTAGAGACAAGAGAAGATTTAAGCCAACAAACCTATGAATTGCTGACCTATGTTGTGCCCTTGAAGTCGACGTATACATGTACTACTTCCTTGGCCACCACAGTATTCAATTCCTATTAATATACATGTTGTTTCACATATATGTTTTACTTCTACAAATTGAAGTTTGTTAATGGCAAATAAAAAAATAAAACTGAAAATCAAATTCTTCTCTATAATTCTTGAAACCTGTATATTTGAAACTATGAAATAATCCTTTTAATTCTCATATATGTATGTATATATATATATATATAGGTATTCAAACCAAATACAATTCGCGGGAAATCAAGACAGCGAACTTAAGGTTCAAGGATGCATGGTAGTTGAGCATTGAATCATAAAATAAGGCTTGATTTTGGAATGGCGAGATGGATTAGCATCGTTGGTGGAAATATGGAGAAATCTATAATATTGGTGTTCGTGACTCGCATGTGAGGAGCGTGGAGACGCTATATGATAGGGAGGATCGACTGTTATACTTTTGGCATGGAATCGGATAGCTAGGAAAGAAGATTGTCATTGTGTTTTTTTTTTGGGATTTTACATGAAGTATAAGAGGGAGGTCTATTCGTTGAAGTCGTTGGCAATGGAGAAAATAAGAAGCAGGTGATGGGGGTTCTTATTCGCGGAAGATGGGGACATGCGGACGGGGTACTAAAGGAATATGGGTCGGTGGGAAGATATAAGCCCAGTTATTCAAAAATAAAAATACAATGGAAGAAGCTCAAGAAGGGGGGACATGAATAAGTAAAATAAATAAAAAATTAAGGTGTGCAGTTGTTTTTCTACGAGCATGGGAAGACGTGCGTACCGGAAGTTGGATTTGCATATGCATGGTGGAACTTTGTGTACAGGAGCAGATGGCGTTTTATGAAAAAGGGAAGATGATACTATTCTATATGGGTGCGGTTAAGTTTGGGCCGAGAAAATAAATTAAATTGCAAAAATTTGAATCCATTGGGATCGTATGAACCTGGGGTATACAATGGAACCAGTCTGGAGTGATTTAGAGATCATGGCAACTTTAGGCAAAAGAAAACGCTCGATTGAATCAGGCGACATAAATCGTTTTTCAACGATTAACGATCAAGGTGAGTAAACTCACTAACTCTATCTAGTTTTATAATATTATAAACGTTATTTAATATTGGTAAATAATGATTGAATGTTGTGTGATGGTTGTTTGGATGAATTGCCTATGAATTGGTTGAAACTATAAATACAGTTATGTGTGTGTACATATAAAACATTGGTTAAATATTGACCCTAATTATTTTAATGTCTCATATCGACATGGAATTGATATTATTTATGCTGATTAACATATATGGATGCAGGGAAACAGGTTGGAGGAATCCAATTGAATCCCTTGATAGTTATATTATTGTTTTCCATATATTGCATTATATGATGTGACAAATAATCTGTGGTTGATTATTGTGTGTTTGGGATGTTCAATAACATTGGCTCTTGAAATAATTGGTATTTAAATACTGTGAAAATATATTAGAAAAGAAATTTGAATTTTGGAAGGGAAAATCTATTTTAGATGGGAATTGAATTTTGATTGGGCTAGACATAATAACTTGTTTTAACTATATAAAAACAAGTAGTTGTTTCATAAACAATGTTTAGAAATGGAAAGAAATAATTGTTATTATTAATAATTCAAAAATGACTTTTGGAATTGGGAAATCGATTAAAAGGGGAATGATGAAATTTATTTCGAAGTTCGAAATATGAGTAGAATTATATAAATCCATAACGATTTTTAATGAGAATTTGACTATGCCGAATGTTATAAAAACAATTTATTTTTAGAAATTATACATATATTATATAATTCAGAATTTGAAAAGATAGTAAATATATGGCTTGAACCAAATAATTTATAGTCAGATTTGTAATCAAGATTTATTTATAATAAACATGACAAGTAATAAATAAGATGTTAACTTGCAAATGGAAATGTTTTCCAATGTTGATGACGTATATTTTCTAAATATATAAAATAATAAAATGTGAATATATATATATATATATATGTATGAGAATGTTTCTTGATGATTAAAAAGGAATATTTCCTTGAATATAGGGAAATAAGAGTTTATAATATTTGGAAATGTTTTTCGAGAAACGTAAAGGGCTAAACCAGTTTTGAGAAATATCTGGAAAGATATGGGAAGTAGGAAAATTAATGTTAATTAAAAAGGGCTAGTGATTATTTGATGCTTAGGTGTTAATTTGAATGTATGTTTATTTTTCTTTGATAATTAAGTCACTGGCTATCAAATATTTTTGGCTATCGTTGTCAATGCGGAGAGACCAGTTGGATTTTTTATCCAAAAACCACTCTGTATAGGCATAGGTTGTAATAACCCGCAAAATCTGGGCCAGTTTAAAATTTTTATTTTGGCAATTTTAGCGAATTTTGAATATTTAAAATAGACTATTTTAAATAACATCGACGAGAAAATTTATTTTGAATAGAATTCGACGTATATATTATATACGTCGTCGTTAGAATATAAATATTTATATATAATTATAAATAGAATTGAAAATGGCGCGGTAGTTCGATAATTCGATTTCAAACTTCAATTGAATGTACCGGGAGCAAAACAATCTGGATTTTAGTGAAACCAAAAACATTAGGATCTAATTGACGATATCTTTCCAACGAAGTTAACAAACTGAGATTTCACTTTATAAATGATAAGATATGTCCAGTTGAAAATTCTGAATAGTCGCTATGGAATCCAGGCCCTTAAAAATGGACATTTTGCAAATGACCTCGGATTTCGACGAAACCACTTTTGTTAGATCCGCAGTGTCAAGTTATTGCTAGGTTTCAAATTTCATAATTTTTCGAATCAATATGTGAGCGTAGCAAAAGAAAACGCGTTTGACCATTTCAGTTGATTTTAATCGACTGGAAATTGGCAATTTTTCAAACGGTCTCAGAATTCGACGAAACTAGTTTTGTTAGGACCGTATCATCAATACGAAGCTAGAAAATATTTTTCGGGAATTTTTCTAGTTAGTATGTGGCCCCGGTAATTTGAAATGTGCGTTTAAAATTCAATATAGAGATTTAAATGAAAATTCAAAAGGAAACTGATTGTAACAATCGAATCAGCTTGCGATACATATCCCATTGTGTTCGGAATGGGGGTAAAACGCTATGGACGACAGGCGGTGGGCCTCGGTTCGAGGTCATATGTAAAAGTCAACCCTTGTGCATAATTTAATAATTAAATAATAAAATAAAATAATAAAAAAAACCTATTCCCTCCCCTTTTCTTTCTGCCTTGCCCCCCCCCCGTTCATTGTAATCGGCAGAGAGAGAAAAAAAAAAAAAAAAACCCTAAGACTATCGATCATCGCGACCCCCCCCCCCGAACCATCACCGCCTCCATCGATCGAGCCCCGAAGCCCCCCCGCCTCCATCGCTCGAAGCATCGCCTCCCAGTTCGACGCCCGAAGCCATCGCCAACCAGTTCGACTCCCGAAGCCATCGCCGCCCGCTCGAAGCCCTAGCGCCGCCCCTCGAAGCTTGCCGCCGACGGCTGCGAAGACCCCCCCCCTCTGTAAGTTTTACTTTATTTATTTATTTTATTTTAAAACTGAAATTTTTAAAAGCATTATAAAAACTGTTTTGTTTTTAAAAGTTAAAACTGAGATTTTTTAAAAGTTAAAACTGAAATTTTTAAAAGTTTAAAACTGAGATTTTTTAAAGGTTAAAACTGAAATTTTTAAAAGTTTAAAACTGAGATTTTTTAAAAGTTAAAACTGAAATTATAAAAGAACAAAAACTGATTTTTGTTTTAAGTTTTTAAAACGGAATTTTTTTTTTATAAAAGAAAATAAAACTAAATTTTTATAAAGTTTTAAAACTGTTTTTTTTATATAAAAGAGTTTTAAAAACAGAAATTTAAAAAGAGAAACTGATTTCTAAAAAGAAAGAGAAACTGATTTCTAAAAAGAAAGAGAAACTGATTTTTTTCTAAAAAGGCAAAACTGTTTCTAAAAAAATAAAAACTGCATTTTTCAAAAAGATAAAAACTGCATTTTTTTTATAAATGAATGTAAAAACAGAATTTTTGAAAAGATTTTAAAAACTGATTTGATAAGAAAATAAAAACTGGTTTTATTTTAAAGGTTTAAACTTTGAAGAAAAAAAGGGGTTTAAACTTTGAAATAGAAAAAGGGTTTGATCTTTTAATAGAAAAGATTTGAACTTGTAAAAATAAAGATCATATTTTTAAAAATAGAAAAGATGGAATTTTTGTTAAGTAGAAAAATTAAGGTATGATTCTTATATTTTTAAAGCAATATAATTGTTACATCATAAGAATAATAAGAATATAATCTTTATATTTAATAGCGAAGTCAAAATGCAATCTTTATATATTGAATAACATAGTAAAAATTCGTTTTTACCTATGTAGAGAATACAGGCAAAGAAAGCAACAAATAGGCGAAGATTTCTATTGAGGAAGAATCGTGTTAGTGGATAGCTATTGGTGAGAACTTCTCACTCAAAATTTCTCTTTTGCTAGTTATATATATATATATATACTAGGATGCAGACGGTGCTTAGTAGCACCCGACACCCATCCACATACCATGGACTTGTTTGTTTGGTTGTGTAGTTGGTTAGGTTATTTGATTTGGATTTGATTGATTGGTTGAATTGGAAATTGATTAAAATTGATATGTGAATGGCGTGGGCCTTCACTAGACCGGGGATAAGGCTAGGCCTCGTCCCGTTTCTAGTATCGTGCCGTTATGCCGCCGAAATTTTCTAAAATATGTTAGAAAAATAAAAATATCATTTTTATTGAATAAATGAACTGAATAGAAATTCATAAGTTGAAATAAAATGTTTTATCGTTAAAAATATAATTTTTAACGTGAATGTGAATAAATAAATATTCATTTACAAACCGGACGGTTTGTTTATGTACACCTATTTGACTGATATTGATTGGGTCGATAAATTTTACACATCGCCCAACTGCACAAATAAAATCTGTGTTTGATTGTTTGAAACCCCACACGGGTGTTGGGATGAAATATGAAGTTCACTCATCCTGATTGATTAAATATGTCGATCGATTGATTGACAGGTTGTTATAAGCGTTAGATATCTTTATTTAATGCTTATACAGTGTAGTGCACTTTGGTTGATGGTTGATTATTTTTCAATGCTATTATATACATGTGATGTATGAAAATCCATATAATTAATTTTATATGGTGATTGATTGGGCCTCATTCCGATTTGAAAAATAAAGAATATATAAAATAAAGGTTCATGTGTTGACTATACTCATCCGTTGGGAATAGCCATGTGTTGAACGAATTATTTTTATAATAAAATTTACATCTTTACCAATATATAAAATAAAGGTTCATGTGTTGACTATACTCATCCGTTGGGAATAGCCATGTGTTGAACGAATTATTTTTATAATAAAATTTACATCTTTACCAATATAAAATAAAGGTTCATGTGTTGACGGTACTCATTCGTTGAGATTAGTCATGTGTTGAACGAAATAATTTAACAAAAATAGTCACACATGGACGGTACTCATTCGTTGAGATTAGTCGTGTGTTGACAAAAAGAAATATTTGAAATAGAATATATAAAGCCGTGTTAAATAGTGATGCGCCATTTTGACGCGAACGATATTTATATCGAATAAAACGATTTCGAAATGAATTGAATATAAAACGATTTCGAAATGTATTGAATATAAAACGATTTCGAAATGAATTGAATATATAACGATTTCGAAATGAATTGAATATATAACGATTTCGAAATGAATTGAATATAAAACGATTTCGAAATGAATTGAATATAAAACGATTTCGAAATGAATTGAATATAAAACGATTTCGAAATGAATTGAATATAAAACGATTTCGAAATGAATTGAATATAAAACGATTTCGAAATGAATTGAATATATAACGATTTCGAAATGAATTGAATATAAAACGATTTCGAAATGAATTGAATATAAAACGATTTCGAAATGAATTGAATATATAACGATTTCGAAATGAATTGAATATAAAACGATTCCGAAATGAATTGAATATAAAACGATTTCGAAATGAATTGAATATAAAACGATTTCGAAATGAATTGAATATAAAACGATTTCGAAATGAATTGAATATAAAACGATTTCGAAATGATTTGAATATATAACGATTTCAAAATGAATTGAATATATAACGATTTCGATTTGAATTGAATATAAAACGATTTCGATTTGAATGGAATAGAAAACCAATTTGATTTCAAATTGAATATATAATGAACTTGATTCAAATAGAAAACGAAACGAATTTGATTTGAATAGGAAATGAATTTGAATCGAATATAAAACCAATTTGAATTAAATTGAATTGAAAACGAATTCAAATTGAGTTGAAAGCGAATTGAAATAAATTCAAATTTAATTGAAATTTGAATTGAATAGAAATGAATTTTTAAAACGAATTTTTAAAGAAGAATTCAATTTTGCTTTGGATTGAAATAGAAGTTGAAATGGTTCTTGAAACGAATTTAAAACTATTTATATAATTCGTTTTAAATAGAAATCGACGAAATATATATTATATATATTATATATATAATAAAATGGCCTGAATAAAACGCGCCGAGCCGCGGCAGTTCGTAAATTTCGACCATTTATTTCAAACGGACATTACGGGAGATCCGACCGTCGGATTCTCCTAAAACCGGAACCGTTGGGTTCGTATCGAAAAGAGCTTTCTAAAGAATATTAGAAATTCAAAATCTAACGGTTGGATTTGGAGATACGTCCAAATCAAATTCGAAAAAGGTCGCTATAGGTGCAGTTCGATGGCCGTTGTTGGAAATCGACTGTACGGACCTTGATAAAATTATTAAAAATAGTAATAATTTATGTAAAATCATAAGAAATGATTTGGGAAGAATTAGGATGAAAAACTCCATATTTGAAAAGATAAAAATAGATTTTTATCGAAATGAACTAGTTTTGAACTAAATTTAAAACCTAATTATTTTTAAATAAACAAATTAGATTTAAAAGGGGTTTTAAATAATCGGGATTTCTAATATATTTGATTGAATTTGAAATGGGTTTATCGTGAACAGTGTTTTAAATAACACTAGTTCTTTAACCCGATAACGAATAGAATGTGATTTGGGTTTGTCGTGAACTGTGTTTTAAATAACACCTAGTTCTTTAACCCAGTAAAAGGAGTTCTAATGAATCTGCAATTAGATTGAAATGTGAATCCATAATCTAAATTATCAAATTTAGAAAATGAGCGAGAATGGAGTATTACCAGTTTTACTCCAAAGCGATAGTTAAATCTTTAATTAGATTTGAACGTGAAATGGTAATTAATTTTACCGATAACACCACGGTGTTAGATATGGAGTATTACCAGTTTGCTTCATGGGATGAATAGGTTGGGATTGGGAAATAAAATAAATAATTACTTCGTTACGGTTCGCTAATCTCGACTAGTTGGGAAAAACCATAATTTGGTTTTAAATGACATCCAAAGGAAGATTACAGGATAAATTTTAAAGAATTTATCTTGGATAAAATAAATGGGAACCTTTCCCTAAGAATGTGGAATTTAGAAACTAGCTGTAGGTTGGCTAAGAAGAATGGCTTCCTGAGTATTGATCTGATGTTGGTTTCGGCCTTCGGGGTTAATGTTTGGGAAATTGTTCTCTGGCTAATTTGCGGTTAGTGACTAATGAATTGGAATGAGGCGTATGTTGTGTTTGTGTAACATTTGTTTTCAATATACGTGGGTTGTTCGGAAAGTCCGGGTTTATACCCATTCTGAATAACCGATTCGACGATAAGTCGAAGATGAAGACGGTGGTCGAAGACCGGAAGTCTTCACATCGTTTGGATTATTACTGACGATCCTGATTGGGCTGTACACCCAAGAGGATGGAAATAGTTGGTGGTCGTCCAGACGTACCTGGAGATGGATGGATATGCGAGGAAAGTGCCTCCGGTTTCGTTCAGACCCAGAACGGACTTGTAAATGGATTGTGTGTCTGACATTGGATTTTATTCTGTGTTGATTGATTTCTATTAAATATACATCTGTTTGGCGGCGGAGAATTTATTCTCTTGCTTAACGCCCTTCTCTGAGACGTACGAGCTCAGAGGTTGTATATCGATGGACATCAGTCGCATGGCATGAATTGCCTGTGTGGCATACTAAGATGCAATGATCAAGGCTTCTGTTGAAAAGCAAAGTCTTGTGGTTGATGATCAAAGCACGCCTACGTGGCGGCTTTGTGTATAACGTGTATTCGCGAGCCTCACACCTCGGTATGAGTTAAAAACGGGATACGGACTACAGGGAGAGCGCACGTTTCTTTCTAGCTTTGGTGGTGTCAGTGACTTACCAGCCCTGACATTTATATACTTTTCACCTTTGTGGTTGTTGGATGAGGCGCCTCGATTATAGGTCTGTAAGGACCGGGAAACGTGTGTTCAGGAATTGCCAATCCTCTAACGTAAGTGAGGACCGGCCCTGAAGCATCCAAGGGTTACCCAGTGTGCGTAATCCTGAGGCGTTTGCTAGAGTGTCTCGAACGCGGAGAGGAGCTTGCCCCTTGCCTCGACTCATGACGGAATCCAATTTCCAATACGTGTAATTCGGCTTTATTTGTAGAGCCTAGTATGGCGACATAGTAGCATGGGATACTATGCCGTCTATGATTTATATTTATGATTGAAATGTTTTGACACTATACACATATTATAGTATCAAATGATTTGTTTTAAACGTACCAAGCATGTTTGGCTATTATAAGGGAAAAACCCTATCCTCCGGCTTGCGTTGCATTGTGTGATGGGACCTGGGTCTTATAATAGCTTCATTTTTCGAAAAAGCATTGCGTTGTTTATTTTATGCACTGGTATTCTTGGGAGGAAACCCGTTCCGTGTTATACGGCGTGGTCCCTTGAATTACTCTCTTTTGAAGTAAAGTTTTAAATAACTGTTTTAGTTCTCACACCAGTCACATGACTGACCTGGAGTTTATTGTTTTAACCTAAACTCTGGGTGCCCCTATTTTCCGCACGGGCAGCTAGTAGTTTTGGTTTTGCAGATTTATATTCACAGGGTCCTGGTTTACAGCTGGAATGATATCCGGAAAGCTCTGTATCCGTATATCACCTTCAGTTGTGCTTCGTATTATTTTCCGTTGCTATGTATTTAAATGTAATTTAAATCTCTGGTATTTCTGTGTAATATTTATTCATTTATACTCTGTATATTCTTGTAATCTGATGCATTGTTGTAATATACAATGAAATGTTCTTCTGTTTGTGTTCTGATTTGTCATGTTCTCAACGTTCAGGGGTTTCGAACGGTCTAGATCGGTTTAACGACTGATTCAGATCGAGCGAAATTCCAGGCCGTCACATTTGGTATCAGAGCTTTGGTTTACAGAGCTCGAGAACAAGACACGTTAGAACCATACGAAAGAATTCATCAGATATTGGATTAGTAATATCCAATTAGAATGACTCGTTAGAGATAGGATCAGTAGTATCCTAGAACGAGTGTGAAGAGTATATTTTTCAAATGCAAACAATTTTCTTTTGAAAATTTAAACCATTTTAAACGTATTTGACTATTTATTTATTTTGAATATGGACAATCGAGTATATAAAGATTTTGCATATACGCGTCATGAACGTATATTCGAAGTTTTAATATACTGGATAGATATAGATCATACTCTAGTGGCCCGAAGATGATTCTGATGATTGACTAGTTGTCATTAGTATTCATGTTCGAGTAACGAAGGTGTGATATCGATATATTTCCATTCGACTGGTGTGAGAACCAAAACTAATATAGCTAGAATACATTGTTGTGAATTGGCATCAAAACATGATTTTTTGTAGATATATCAAAATTATGAATTTGAAACTCTAATTCACTAATTGATTGATGTTTGTGTTGTTTGTTTATTTGTTTGCTAATTTTTAACCATTTATGCCTAATTGAATCGAATATTGAATTGTATTGAAAATTGGTCGCATTTGCTTGCATATACATATACTTACTTTGAACAGGTCATAGCAAGGAGGCTAGAGCCGAAGAATAAAATTTGTTTGCCCGACAAATAGGTACATGTTTACTACATAATTTCCTGTTTTGTTTGGGTGATGATGATTTTGTGAGCCTATTGGCTAGCCGCTTGGCTTTTTCTTTTTCTTTTTGAGATCTGAAGGACCGGGGAAGCTATTTGAAATTCCCCGATGCTCCCGGTGCAAGGGAGGTTATGGCGAAATTTTTCGAAAATTTAGGGTGTTAGCCAAATTTTTGAAATTTTGAAAATTCTCAGAAACTGAAAAGTTGGAGAATGGAAGCCCGACCGAATGTAGAGCTTAATAATCAAACCACTTTCGACTTTGCTCCTTTTCGGGGACGAAAAGTTTTAAGTGGGGGAGATTGTAATAACCCGAAAAATCTGGGCCAGTTTAAAATTTTTATTTTGGCAATTTTAGCGAATTTTGAATATTTAAAATAGACTATTTTAAATAACATCGACGAGAAAATTTATTTTGAATAGAATTCGACGTATATATTATATACGTCGTCGTTAGAATATAAATATTTATATATAATTATAAATAGAATTGAAAATGGCGCGGTAGTTCGATAATTCGATTTCAAACTTCAATTGAATGTACCGGGAGCAAAACAATCTGGATTTTAGTGAAACCAAAAACATTAGGATCTAATTGACGATATCTTTCCAACGAAGTTAACAAACTGAGATTTCACTTTATAAATGATAAGATATGTCCAGTTGAAAATTCTGAATAGTCGCTATGGAATCCAGGCCCTTAAAAATGGACATTTTGCAAATGACCTCGGATTTCGACGAAACCACTTTTGTTAGATCCGCAGTGTCAAGTTATTGCTAGGTTTCAAATTTCATAATTTTTCGAATCAATATGTGAGCGTAGCAAAAGAAAACGCGTTTGACCATTTCAGTTGATTTTAATCGACTGGAAATTGGCCATTTTTCAAACGGTCTCAGAATTCGACGAAACTAGTTTTGTTAGGACCGTATCGTCAATACGAAGCTAGAAAATATTTTTCGGGAATTTTTCTAGTTAGTATGTGGCCCCGGTAATTTGAAATGTGCGTTTAAAATTCAATATAGAGATTTAAATGAAAATTCAAAAGGAAACTGATTGTAACAATCGAATCAGCTTGCGATACATATCCCATTGTGTTCGGAATGGGGGTAAAACGCTATGGACGACAGGCGGTGGGCCTCGGTTCGAGGTCATATGTAAAAGTCAACCCTTGTGCATAATTTAATAATTAAATAATAAAATAAAATAATAAAAAAAAACCTATTCCCTCCCCTTTTCTTTCTGCCTTGGCCCCCCCGTTCATTGTAATCGGCAGAGAGAGAAAAAAAAAAAAAAAAGAAACCCTAAGACTATCGATCATCGCGACCCCCCCCCCCCCGAACCATCACCGCCTCCATCGATCGAGCCCCGAAGCCCCCCGCCTCCATCGCTCGAAGCATCGCCTCCCAGTTCGACGCCCGAAGCCATCGCCAACCAGTTCGACTCCCGAAGCCATCGCCGCCCGCTCGAAGCCCTAGCGCCGCCCCTCGAAGCTTGCCGCCGACGGCTGCGAAGACCCCCCCCCCCTCTGTAAGTTTTACTTTATTTATTTATTTTATTTTAAAACTGAAATTTTTAAAAGCATTATAAAAACTGTTTTGTTTTTAAAAGTTAAAACTGAGATTTTTTAAAAGTTAAAACTGAAATTTTTAAAAGTTTAAAACTGAGATTTTTTAAAAGTTAAAACTGAAATTTTTAAAAGTTTAAAACTGAGATTTTTTAAAAGTTAAAACTGAAATTATAAAAGAACAAAAACTGATTTTTGTTTTAAGTTTTTAAAACAGAATTTTTTTTTTTATAAAAGAAAATAAAACTAAATTTTTATAAAGTTTTAAAACTGTTTTTTTTATATAAAAGAGTTTTAAAAACAGAAATTTAAAAAGAGAAACTGATTTCTAAAAAGAAAGAGAAACTGATTTCTAAAAAGAAAGAGAAACTGATTTTTTTCTAAAAAGGCAAAACTGTTTCTAAAAAAATAAAAACTGCATTTTTCAAAAAGATAAAAACTGCATTTTTTTTATAAATGAATGTAAAAACAGAATTTTTGAAAAGATTTTAAAAACTGATTTGATAAGAAAATAAAAACTGGTTTTATTTTAAAGGTTTAAACTTTGAAGAAAAAAAGGGGTTTAAACTTTGAAATAGAAAAAGGGTTTGATCTTTTAATAGAAAAGATTTGAACTTGTAAAAATAAAGATCATATTTTTAAAAATAGAAAAGATGGAATTTTTGTTAAGTAGAAAAAGTAAGGTATGATTCTTATATTTTTAAAGCAATATAATTGTTACATCATAAGAATAATAAAAATATAATCTTTATATTTAATAGCGAAGTCAAAATGCAATCTTTATATATTGAATAACATAGTAAAAATTCGTTTTTACCTATGTAGAGAATACAGGCAACGAAAGCAACAAATAGGCGAAGATTTCTATTGAGGAAGAATCGTGTTAGTGGATAGCTATTGGTGAGAACTTCTCACTCAAAATTTCTCTTTTGCTAGTTATATATATATATATATATATATATATATATATATATATATATACTAGGATGCAGACGGTGCTTAGTAGCACCCGACACCCGTCCACATACCATGGACTTGTTTGTTTGGTTGTGTAGTTGGTTAGGTTATTTGATTTGGATTTGATTGATTGGTTGAATTGGAAATTGATTAAAATTGATATGTGAATGGCGTGGGCCTTCACTAGACCGGGGATAAGGCTAGGCCTCGTCCCGTTTCTAGTATCGTGCCGTTATGCCGCCGAAATTTTCTAAAATATGTTAGAAAAATAAAAATATCATTTTTATTGAATAAATGAACTGAATAGAAATTCATAAGTTGAAATAAAATGTTTTATCGTTAAAAATATAATTTTTAACGTGAATGTGAATAAATAAATATTCATTTACAAACCGGACGGTTTGTTTATGTACACCTATTTGACTGATATTGATTGGGTCGATAAATTTTACACATCGCCCAACTGCACAAATAAAATCTGTGTTTGATTGTTTGAAACCCCACACGGGTGTTGGGATGAAATATGAAGTTCACTCATCCTGATTGATTAAATATGTCGATCGATTGATTGACAGGTTGTTATAAGCGTTAGATATCTTTATTTAATGCTTATACAGTGTAGTGCACTTTGGTTGATGGTTGATTATTTTTCAATGCTATTATATACATGTGATGTATGAAAATCCATATAATTAATTTTATATGGTGATTGATTGGGCCTCATTCCGATTTGAAAAATAAAGAATATATAAAATAAAGGTTCATGTGTTGACTATACTCATCCGTTGGGAATAGCCATGTGTTGAACGAATTATTTTTATAATAAAATTTACATCTTTACCAATATATAAAATAAAGGTTCATGTGTTGACTATACTCATCCGTTGGGAATAGCCATGTGTTGAATGAATTATTTTTATAATAAAATTTACATCTTTACCAATATAAAATAAAGGTTCATGTGTTGACGGTACTCATTCGTTGAGATTAGTCATGTGTTGAACGAAATAATTTAACAAAAATAGTCACACATGGACGGTACTCATTCGTTGAGATTAGTCGTGTGTTGACAAAAAGAAATATTTGAAATAGAATATATAAAGCCGTGTTAAATAGTGATGCGCCATTTTGACGCGAACGATATTTATATCGAATAAAACGATTTCGAAATGAATTGAATAAAAAATGATTTCGAAATGTATTGAATATAAAACGATTTCGAAATGAATTGAATATATAACGATTTCGAAATGAATTGAATATATAACGATTTCGAAATGAATTGAATATAAAACGATTTCGAAATGAATTGAATATAAAACGATTTCGAAATGAATTGAATATAAAACGATTTCGAAATGAATTGAATATATAACGATTTCGAAATGAATTGAATATAAAACGATTTCGAAATGAATTGAATATAAAACGATTTCGAAATGAATTGAATATATAACGATTTCGAAATGAATTGAATATAAAACGATTCCGAAATGAATTGAATATAAAACGATTTCGAAATGAATTGAATATAAAACGATTTCGAAATGAATTGAATATAAAACGATTTCGAAATGAATTGAATATAAAACGATTTCGAAATGAATTGAATATATAACGATTTCGAAATGAATTGAATATATAACGATTTCGATTTGAATTGAATATAAAACGATTTCGATTTGAATGGAATAGAAAACCAATTTGATTTCAAATTGAATATATAATGAACTTGATTCAAATAGAAAACGAAACGAATTTGATTTGAATAGGAAATGAATTTGAATCGAATATAAAACCAATTTGAATTAAATTGAATTGAAAACGAATTCAAATTGAGTTGAAAGCGAATTGAAATAAATTCAAATTTAATTGAAATTTGAATTGAATAGAAATGAATTTTTAAAACGAATTTTTAAAGAAGAATTCAATTTTGCTTTGGATTGAAATAGAAGTTGAAATGGTTCTTGAAACGAATTTAAAACTATTTATATAATTCGTTTTAAATAGAAATCGACGAAATATATATTATATATATTATATATATAATAAAATGGCCTGAATAAAACGCGCCGAGCCGCGGCAGTTCGTAAATTTCGACCATTTATTTCAAACGGACATTACGGGAGATCCGACCGTCGGATTCTCCTAAAACCGGAACCGTTGGGTTCGTATCGAAAAGAGCTTTCTAAAGAATATTAGAAATTCAAAATCTAACGGTTGGATTTGGAGATACGTCCAAATCAAATTCGAAAAAGGTCGCTATAGGTGCAGTTCGATGGCCGTTGTTGGAAATCGACTGTACGGACCTTGATAAAATTATTAAAAATAGTAATAATTTATGTAAAATCATAAGAAATGATTTGGGAAGAATTAGGATGAAAAACTCCATATTTGAAAAGATAAAAATAGATTTTTATCGAAATGAACTAGTTTTGAACTAAATTTAAAACCTAATTATTTTTAAATAAACAAATTAGATTTAAAAGGGGTTTTAAATAATCGGGATTTCTAATATATTTGATTGAATTTGAAATGGGTTTATCGTGAACAGTGTTTTAAATAACACTAGTTCTTTAACCCGATAACGAATAGAATGTGATTTGGGTTTGTCGTGAACTGTGTTTTAAATAACACCTAGTTCTTTAACCGAGTAAAAGGAGTTCTAATGAATCTGCAATTAGATTGAAATGTGAATCCATAATCTAAATTATCAAATTTAGAAAATGAGCGAGAATGGAGTATTACCAGTTTTACTCCAAAGCGATAGTTAAATCTTTAATTAGATTTGAACGTGAAATGGTAATTAATTTTACCGATAACACCACGGTGTTAGATATGGAGTATTACCAGTTTGCTTCATGGGATGAATAGGTTGGGATTGGGAAATAAAATAAATAATTACTTCGTTACGGTTCGCTAATCTCGACTAGTTGGGAAAAACCATAATTTGGTTTTAAATGACATCCAAAGGAAGATTACAGGATAAATTTTAAAGAATTTATCTTGGATAAAATAAATGGGAACCTTTCCCTAAGAATGTGGAATTTAGAAACTAGCTGTAGGTTGGCTAAGAAGAATGGCTTCCTGAGTATTGATCTGATGTTGGTTTCGGCCTTCGGGGTTAATGTTTGGGAAATTGTTCTCTGGCTAATTTGCGGTTAGTGACTAATGAATTGGAATGAGGCGTATGTTGTGTTTGTGTAACATTTGTTTTCAATATACGTGGGTTGTTCGGAAAGTCCGGGTTTATACCCATTCTGAATAACCGATTCGACGATAAGTCGAAGATGAAGACGGTGGTCGAAGACCGGAAGTCTTCACATCGTTTGGATTATTACTGACGATCCTGATTGGGCTGTACACCCAAGAGGATGGAAATAGTTGGTGGTCGTCCAGACGTACCTGGAGATGGATGGATATGCGAGGAAAGTGCCTCCGGTTTCGTTCAGACCCAGAACGGACTTGTAAATGGATTGTGTGTCTGACATTGGATTTTATTCTGTGTTGATTGATTTCTATTAAATATACATCTGTTTGGCGGCGGAGAATTTATTCTCTTGCTTAACGCCCTTCTCTGAGACGTACGAGCTCAGAGGTTGTATATCGATGGACATCAGTCGCATGGCATGAATTGCCTGTGTGGCATACTAAGATGCAATGATCAAGGCTTCTGTTGAAAAGCAAAGTCTTGTGGTTGATGATCAAAGCACGCCTACGTGGCGGCTTTGTGTATAACGTGTATTCGCGAGCCTCACACCTCGGTATGAGTTAAAAACGGGATACGGACTGCAGGGAGAGCGCACGTTTCTTTCTAGCTTTGGTGGTGTCAGTGACTTACCAGCCCTGACATTTATATACTTTTCACCTTTGTGGTTGTTGGATGAGGCGCCTCGATTATAGGTCTGTAAGGACCGGGAAACGTGTGTTCAGGAATTGCCAATCCTCTAACGTAAGTGAGGACCGGCCCTGAAGCATCCAAGGGTTACCCAGTGTGCGTAATCCTGAGGCATTTGCTAGAGTGTCTCGAACGCGGAGAGGAGCTTGCCCCTTGCCTCGACTCATGACGGAATCCAATTTCCAATACGTGTAATTCGGCTTTATTTGTAGAGCCTAGTATGGCGACATAGTAGCATGGGATACTATGCCGTCTATGATTTATATTTATGATTGAAATGTTTTGACACTATACACATATTATAGTATCAAATGATTTGTTTTAAACGTACCAAGCATGTTTGGCTATTATAAGGGAAAAACCCTATCCTCCGGCTTGCGTTGCATTGTGTGATGGGACCTGGGTCTTATAATAGCTTCATTTTTCGAAAAAGCATTGCGTTGTTTATTTTATGCACTGGTATTCTTGGGAGGAAACCCGTTCCGTGTTATACGGCGTGGTCCCTTGAATTACTCTCTTTTAAAGTAAAGTTTTAAATAACTGTTTTAGTTCTCACACCAGTCACATGACTGACCTGGAGTTTATTGTTTTAACCTAAACTCTGGGTGCCCCTATTTTCCGCACGGGCAGCTAGTAGTTTTGGTTTTGCAGATTTATATTCACAGGGTCCTGGTTTACAGCTGGAATGATATCCGGAAAGCTCTGTATCCGTATATCACCTTCAGTTGTGCTTCGTATTATTTTCCGCTGCTATGTATTTAAATGTAATTTAAATCTCTGGTATTTCTGTGTAATATTTATTCATTTATACTCTGTATATTCTTGTAATCTGATGCATTGTTGTAATATACAATGAAATGTTCTTCTGTTTGTGTTCTGATTTGTCATGTTCTCAACGTTCAGGGGTTTCGAACGGTCTAGATCGGTTTAACGACTGATTCAGATCGAGCGAAATTCCAGGCCGTCACATAGGTATTGCGAATTAGATTATGCTGAAGATAATTGAAGACGGAGTAAAGTGCAAGGGTTGTTCTATTCACAGCTTCGAGTTGTCCAGTCCCAGGATAATTTGTATGGATGAATATCTGATAGAATATTCCTAACAGATCACGTAAAAACGATCATTTCAATGTATTACATTTGTTAGTGGAGGAATTCATTTTTCTTATCTTTTGTGTAACAACCCAGAATTTGGGGCCAATTTAAAATTTTCATTTTAGAGATTTTAAGGGTGATTAATAAATTATTTTAAATAAAACCAACTAGAAATATATTTTAATTGAATATAATATGAATATATTTAATTTAATTATAAAAGGAATTAGAAACAGCATGGTAGTTTGAAAAGTCAAAGCTGAACTTTGACTGACTGTACAGGATGCAGGATAAATCGGATTTTGGTGAAACCAAAAATATTCAAATCTGTTAATAAATATATTTCTAACAAATCTGAAAAATCGAAGTTTCATAGCGAGAATCAAAAGTTATGGCCAAATGAATTTTCAGAAAGGTCGCTATAGAGATTATATCGCCCTTGAAAATAGACATTTTGCATACGACCTCGGAATTCGACGAAACCACTTTTGTTGGATTCAAAATGTCAAATTATTGCTAGGTTTCAAATTTCATAATTTTTGAAGTTAATATGTGAGCGTAGCAAAGGAAAATGTGTTTTGGTCAATTACTGTTAAATTGGATCGACCAGAAAATGGCCATTTTCCAAACGATCTGAGAATTTGACAAAATTAGTTTTGTTAGGACCGTATCGTCAAAACATAACCACAAATAATTTTCTGGATTTTTCTGAGTTCGTCTGTGACCCCAGTAAAATTAGAAACTACGTTCGAATTAAATATAAAAGATTTATTTTAAAAATAAAGGAAACATGATGTAAACTTCAGAATTAGACTTCGACACTAGCGCCATTGCGTTCAGAAGACGTCAAAACCTATTGTTCGACAGTCGTTGGGTTCCGTTTGGAGGTCGGACGGAAAGACCCTAATTTCTGGAATTAATTAAACTAAAAATAAAAGAAAATACCCTAGGAATACAGTATAAATACGGGTGTACAGTACGTCTTCCTCTTCCCCGATTTACACAGCCGTACTTAACCCATAACTCTTCAAATCTTCAAACTCTGATTCCTCCCTCGTCTCTCCATGAAATCCTTCGTCGTAGCCCAACTTTCGAAGAGATTTCGGAGCTCTTCAATTCCATACCGAAATCACAACCTCTCATCATCCGTAGCCGCCGCCCCGACCCCCTAAACCCGCCGCCGTCGCACCCCCTTGGCCCCACCACGCTGCGCCACACCCCACCCCCTTCCTGGCGGACGTGCGACACTCCAAGCCGGTCCATCTCCAACAAACCGTTCTGAAAACCATCAACTACATCCCCGAAAATCGAATTCAAAGTTTGAACTTTCTGAAATTCAAGGTAAATTTCAATTTCAGATTTGCGATGCTTTTAAATGTCGTAGTAACAGTTGTAAAAAGTTGGTTTCTAATTTATATATATGAACTTCAAATTAAAATCTTTCAGATTCGAAACCGCCGTGACTTTGAACACGAGATATGATCAAGTTCGAACCTTCATTTCAAATCCAAGCAAGGTGAAAATTTATTTTTAATTAAATTTAATTAATTTAATTATTATTCTTGCATTATGTGAAGTTTGAATGGAAAATATAAATGGATCTGCGATGGATGTTATTCTAAGTTATGGATCTGAATTGTTTGTGATGTTATGATATTTGATCTGGAAATTTAAGTGTTAGATCTGAGTTTGGTGATTTATTAGGATCATTTATTTGTTAATCTTGTCAATCATGTTTTGTTGATATTCACGGACCATATGTCTACATGTAACCCTTAGTTATTCTCAGAATTGAAATAGAACTCTCAACTTGAGATTAACTTCATGTTATTAATTCGATTTGATCTCTTTTATTATTTAAATTATTGTTTGTGGTTGGATTGGACATGAAATATTGGATATGAGATATTGGGCATAAAATTAAATAAGAATTACATTTTTTTATGAAAAAAAAATGAAAAAAAGTAAATTTTTATATGTAATTAGAAATGTGAATTTACATTGTAAGATAAAGAATACCCTTTATTCGTAATTAGAAATGACAATTTACACCGTAAGTTAAAAAGTACATTTTTATATATAATTGGAAATGAGAATTTACACTGTGATTAAAAATTACATTTTATATGTACTTAGAGAAGAGGAATTCACAATGTAAATAAAATTACATATTTTAACATAAAAAAACAAGCAGATTTGGATGGTGTAATTAAAATTACATTTTTAATGTAATTTATAAAGATGGAATTTTCACCCTTATGATTAAGTGCATTGTAATGAAATTTACATTTTTTATTTACATTTTTTTTCATGTAAATTAAAAGGTAGAATATGCATTTCATTTAAATTTACATTTTTACATGTTAATAAAAGGTAGAATTTGCATTGTAATAATATTTACATTTTTACATTAAAGTTAAAAGTAGAAATATGTGTTGCAATAAAATTTACATTCTCACATGTAAATGAAAAGTAGGAATTTATGTTGTAATAAAATTTACACTTTTTCATGTAAATAAAACATAGGAATTGGCATTAGAAATAAAAATTACATTTTCATATGGAATAAAGAATGAGGTTTACCTTGCAAATAAAAAAAAATAAAAAACATTTATGTTATGCAAATAAAGGGAGAGTTTGCACTATAAATAAAAATTACATTTTTATATGTAGAGTAAGGATGAGAAAATGCATCGTAAATAAAAAGGTATATTTTTATATGTAATTAGAAGAAGAAGAATTTACAATGTAAATAGAATTACATCTTTATGATGTAATTAAAGAGAAGAAGTTACATTGCAAATTAAAAGTACACTTTTATTTGTAAATTAAGAATGAAAATTTGTTCGGAAAATAAAGTTTCATTTTTATATGTAATTAAAGGTAGGATTTTACCTCGCAAATTAAAAAGACAAGATTTGACATGTAATGCAAATTACATTTTTAATGTAATTAAAAGTATGATTTTATATTGTGAGTTAAGAGACAAATCAAAAGATAGAAATTTACACTGTTAATTTACATTTTTAATGTAATCACATAGAGAGTTTTATAGTGTGATGTAAGGGATGAAATTTACATTTCTAACGTAAATTAAAGAATAAGGGAAAATTTGGACTTCGAATTATAATTTACATTTTTAATGTAAATAAAGGGGGAAAAGAATGTATTTAAGATGGTGAAATATTATCTTCATTTTAAATGAATTAAAAATTTAATGGAGATTGGTAGTTGTTTAGTTCATCGTTAAATCGAACGACATTATTAAGGTTGAATGATTATGTTGATATATATATAAATATAATTAAAATTAATTGAATCGGGCGCGGTAGTTTGTATTTTGAAATCGTATCTTTAAACGATTATACCAAAAGATCTAACCATCGGAATTTCCCAAAACCAAAACCGTTAGGACCGTCTTGGGAAGATCTTTCCAACGATATAAACTACATTAAGATCCAACGGTTAGATTTTGAGAAATGTGAAAATTAAAAATTTTTGAAAGCAGCGCCATAGTCGCCTATTGACTCGAGGCATCGTTATATAAAATTTAATTATTTTAAATAATTAAAATAAGAATAAATCATTATAAAATGATATTAACGAACAGGAAGGATTTTAAATATGTATATATATATACGAGAATTATTTGGAAAGTACGAGTTTCTCTCATTCCAAATAATCAAACAACGCTAAAGTGTGAAGACGACATATGAAGACTGTGAATCTTCCATCGAGAGGACAACGATCGAAGCCTTGATTTGATTTGCTCCCAAATCAACGGTCATGGTCATTGCCCAAATGAACATGTTGATTTCACGGGTTTGGTTTTTGCTCAGACCCAGAGCATAAGCTAATAAATGGATTGTGTGTCTGACATCGTACTCCGTTAAATATCATGTTATTAATTTTCTGTCGAAGGTACGAATGATTGGTGGCAGAGAATTCATTCTCTTGCTTAACACCCTTTCGGGTATTTTGGCAAAGGATTGGTAGTGTGATATGGAGTGACAGTGTGGCATACTAAGATGCAACGATCAAGGCTTCTTGTTGAAAAGAAGAACCTTTTGGTGACGATCAAAGCACAACTTGAATAAGCATAGCTTTGTGTATTACGTAACTTCACGAGCCTTACAACCCGGTGGAGTCTAAAACGGGAGAAGGGAACGCAGGGAGAGCAGCACGTTTCTTTCTAGCTAGAAGTAGTGTCGGTGCTTAAACTGGCTGATATTTTACTTATATGGATGATGGAATGAGGCGCCTCGGATGATAGGTCCTATATGATCGGGAAACGTGTGTTCAGGAATTGCCAATCCACAAACCGTAAGTGTGGACCGGCCCTGCAGGATCCAAGGGTTCACTGCGGGGAATCCTGAGACATTAGCTAGAGTGTCTCGAATCGGTAAGGAGCTCCTCCCTAGCCTTGACTCATGATGGAAACCAAATTCCAAATACGACCCTCCGAATATGATTGTATTACTAGTACGGAGGCATAGTATATGGTAGCTATGCTTCCTAGGATTGTTACATTTATTTGAAATGTTTTTATATACATTAATAATAATATTATATTCGTATTTATCGTATTTAGCATGTTTAATCACCATAAGGTAAAACCCTATCCTCTGGTGTGTGTTGCATTGTGTGATGGGACTTGGGTCTTATGGTGATTCCATTTTTCTCAAAAGCATAGCGTTGTTTTCCTAATTACCCCTTGTTTGTTATGACACTTTAAATTATGCACGACAATCCATTGGGGTAAACCCGTTCCGTGTTAGCGGCGTGGTCCTTAGATTTGCCTTATTACTAGTAGCTAAATTAGTTGAGAATTCTCACACTAGTCCCATGACTGACCTGTAGTTTGTTTTGACCTTTGCAAACTCGGGTGCCCTCTTTTCCACACGGGCAGCCAAGTAACAGGTTTGGCTTTCTTTGGAGTTGCTGTCTTTGGAGATTTCTTGGAGTTGCTTATTTGGAAGTGCTTATGTTGGACCACAAAGACTATCTATCATTTATCTAGTGTTACATTTATCTTTAGTCATACAAACTTATTTTATTTCCAGTTGTTCTAGTTTGAAGTTGGAACTTATTTCCTTTGCTAAAAACTTGATGTAAAAATTTAAAACTTGTGACTGTGGGATTCTGTGTTTGATGACATTCATATTCCGCTGCTATGATGTTGTTATTCTATAGTTTTCCTATGCTATGTTGTATCTGTGATCTGTATTGTTATATTTATGTTGTATTCCAAATGATTATTCCTTACTTTCATCCTATGGAAGTTTGGGGTTATCACATTTTGTACCCATAATATTTTTGAGAAGATCGAGTAGTGATTTGATGGGTTTGACGATGTGGCATTCAAAGTGAATAATGACCAGATGTTCTAAAAGTAAACGTAACCTCAAGCCTCACAACTGGGAAATGACAAAAATCGGGCAGGCAACATAGCTAGTTCGGTCGCCCTCAAGTGGAGTGTATTGTCACCGATCTAGAGAAATTTGATTTATTCTTCTTCTATCATTTCTGTATCTTACGAAATACGATTGGACGAATGACAACCGTGGGTGACAATATATCTGATACACTCAAGATGAATGAGTGGTCGGTCATGTGTGGTCGGGTCATAAGGTGTTCTTGTTGAACCCCAGTGTATCCCCTTTAGAATACACTGATCGGAAGGTGGTCCCATACCTTGTCATAATTAGAATCCAATCTCCAATAAGCGTCCTGCGGTTTTTGATTTTATACTATGTATGTCGAGCGTGAGATGCAAGCGTTATGCTAGATGGTTATTTACTTGATTAGACATTATTATAATATCACCTAATTTTGATATAAAAAAGTTTTGGTTATAGTAAGGTAAAAACCGTTCGTGTTTTCTGTGTGGGATGGTCTTACTATTACCCTTTCTTTCAAAACGGATTTTCAAAGTTAGACAGTATGGTTGGAGTTTACTCACTCCAGTCCCATGACTGACCCAAAGTTTATTTTTTTGCTTTCCCTAAACTCTTGGGTGCCCAAATTTGTATGGGTGGTCAAGTATTTCAGGATTTTACAGTTACACTTTGAGGAGCTTGAAGCAGGAGGCTTTTCCGTTAGTTATTTAGAGTTTTCCGTTGTGATATATATATGTTGTATTCTGATATGGCAATGTATATATAGATACAAGTTTTGTATTTCAAAGTTTTGTTATATAATTTATTTTATTTCTTCCATTGTGAGATCCGTGTTTACTCTGATTTTGTTTTGTTGTGTTCTTCTTTTTCTATTCTATTTTTCTTTCTTTCTATTTCTCACCCTCTAACTCTTTCTATTAATGACCCAGTATTTTCGATACTTGAGTAATTGACATGGTGATTTATGTTGATTTTCAAGGTCGAAAATATCTCGGGTCGTTACATTTTCTCTGCTTCTTTTACTGCTTCCTGCGTGCATTTAATTAAATAACATCAATTAAATTTCAAATAGGAGTAAATGTTATAAGTTTAAAGTCATACCTTTTTAATTTTGACACATTTTCATCTATTGAACTCGATAAAATCTTGCAATTTAAGCTCATTTTCAGGCCTTTTGTTTTCTTCAAGAACCTCCGATGAAAATTCCAAACAACGATCACATAATGGTTCGTCAATCCAGTGGGTGTATCCATAATCTCGAAGAGTTCCAGTGTTTTCATAAATAAAATATCGACGACTAATGTTTTTATTTTAATAACATGTTCTGAATATTGTTTTAATATTGTAATGGCACAATAACCTTTAGATTGCACTTCTCCAACAGAGAATGTTGGCAGAGGTGGCAATCTTAATGGTGGTGTCGATCTGGTAGGCGGTGCCATATCATTCTGAACACTTAACATTGCCAAATCTTTTTCTAAGCTTGACTCTTTTCTCTCGTAGACGGAGTTAGTGTATGAGATTCGGCTAGACAAACAATTTGAGGAGGATTGCCAAAATCGTCTGAATAGACCGACGGACAATACCATAGGAGGTAATCATGATACCGGTTGGAGATCTTGAGTAGGAGGACGTCTGCAGAAAATAAATAAACAACAATAGTATCAACATTGAAAATGATCGTAAGTGTATATATCAATTATCTAGAGGTCTTTACAACTATAACTTCTATCTCAGTCTCATTAATAGCTATTAGTAATAATTAAAGTACACACATCGTAGGTGTTATGTACCTTGCCAAAATGATTAGGGGAAAGGATCCGGTAAGAAAAAGAACCCTACAAACCTTCTTCGTTCACTTATCTTTTGGTTCCATGCTTATTCCTAAATGTATGGTGAAATGTGATGAAATTCAATAATAGGTAGGGGTACGCAACCAAATAGTTCAAATGCAAATGACATATTGTAAAAACAAGTATTTTAGAATACTCATGCACATATTTAAAATAAGCCCAGAAGGTTTAGAATACGCCTATAAGATTAAAGCACATAGCATATTTGTAACACCCCATATTTTCTGTAAACATTAAAGTTATGAATTAAAGAATAATTTATTACAAATGTAAAAATTAAGGGAAACGGGTTACGCCATTGCGTTCGTCTTGGAATTTTGCTTGAGATAGAGTCCGAGTTTACGTAAATTGGAATCCGTATGAAGGAGTTATGACCTTCAGATGATTCAGAATTTAAAATAAACAACTTAGAATAAAGTATAGAAAAATCAAAATTCAAAATCATAAGCAGAAGCGGGCTGGGCGGGAAATTTCCCGCCCAAGGCCAGGTCGACCAGGAGGTCGACCTAGCCCTATATAGGTCGACCTAGGGGTCGACATCCCCCTCGGGTCAGATATAAAATCTGACGTGTTTTCTCCTATGACGAATTTCTGTGTCATTAGGGCTTGCATGGAACATTCTGGTTGGTTCTCTTAGGTTTTAATGGCTTTGATTTGCTCTAGGTTAATTTGACGGCTCCTATTAAATCAAACTTCTATATAAGAAACCTAAATCTAAATCCTAAAGCCACACAAAAATATTCCTAAGACCGTCATGCTGTCAACACTCAACCTAGAGTAGCCGCCATTCTCATTCAACTAGGAAGCAAGTAGGGATTGCAAATCAAATCTAATTCAACTAAGAGAATTCAATGTCTACAACAAAGGAGAGCTATTCAAATTCAGAATACAGATCCCAGAACTCCAGACTAGCCTTCTTTTTGTAAGTCTAGTTATCATTTAGACCTAAACGATATTAGAATTGTGACTAAATAACTGGATACAGAACATCGCCTAATGTAAATCTATGCCTATCCTTTTTGTTAAAACTGAATTGATTGAGACTGTGATTCTTATCATGCTAAGTTGTGCTCTTGTTGTACGTAATTTGATGATAATAATTAAATGCTTTGATACCATATTGTATAATTTGGCGATGGATATCATATTATGTAATTTGGCGATGACATTCCATATTGTAAAATTTGGCGATAGATATCATATTGTATAAATTGGTGATGACATACTATGTTGCATAATTAGACGATGACATTTTATGTTACATGATTTGGTAATAACACCTATATGTTATACGACAATTTGGTAATTTTGTTATGGTTATGCAAGTTCAACCATGTTCACATATATGACCAAAACTACATGCTAATATGATTAGGTTCATGTTAGATTAGATCCAACTAATTTGCAAAGTTCACAATTACATGTCTATTGTTAAGTTTATGTAGTTCTATGTAAAAAACCCTATTTCATGATTCATGTTAAGTAGATCTAAATTTGCAAGTTCATAATTAAATGTATATTGTTCTATGCCAAGTTCGTATGATACATGTATAGTTAGATCCATATTTTTTAAGATGTTGGAATTGTTACATGTTCCTCTTTTTCCCTTTTGTGTATAAGTTTGGCTATGTATAGAGCCTAACATTTTATGTGACTCATGTGAACGTTTAATGGGGGTAACGTTGGGGGGAAAATATGAAATTATATATAATTGGCATACTTGGCTCATGAACATGAAAATGTTTTATGGCATAAAATGTTATAAATATTTTTACCTAAAATTATTGATTTGATTTAAAAAGGAAAGTGGGGCTTGACTTGAATGACAGTAATTTACATGTAAATATAAAGAAGTAAATATGTAAATTTAGAAAAGACGAATATGCATAACTTGAGGTTAGATTGAGTTACGGTGTAAGACTGCCCGGAACCGCCTGGCACATCCAGCAACCGTAACAATATATATCTAATGTGGGTGGTTAGTGTATCAAGCCCAAAGGAACCCGAAGTTAGACTGAGTTGCGGTGTAAAACTGCCCGGACCTGACCGACACATCCAGTAACCGCAACAATACCTGTCTAATGTGAGTGGTTGGTGCTTTAATAAATGAATTAAAGCTAAGTCAGGATTAGTAGGGTTAAGTTAATTAAGGCAACACTTAACCAATGCAACATGTTAACTAAAATGATGGGTGGGGTTAGGTTATCTTGGACACTTAACCAATTTAACATGTTGACTAGGAAACCCTAGTAACGGGGACCCATTTATGCAGTAACGCACATAGATGTATCATGGTACCCTGAACTAGGCAGGGTAGAGCATGATTACTGGGCTGATTATAAGCGGTCAAAACGACGGCAGTTGGTGCGTTAGTGTAGATTCAGATGGAGTACGGACGTGCACGTACTCCGTAGTGGAAAAAGCAGGCATTAGTAGTCATACACTATGCATCTTGAATCGTGTCGGGTTGCCCCCATAGGATTTGATACACCCCGTGGTGGGACGAGCATAGGTATCTACTGTAAAGCGGGGGTCAAATGACACACATAATAAATGCACGCGAGTAGGAGATAAGGGGATCATTTCCCCATGAACACGTGGCGCTAGTTGGACAAGTATAAGTAGGTGTAGAGAATATGGACATGAGTGCGATAGTACGATTAGTTTAACTTGCCTTGTTTATCTTGTCCTATTTAGCTTACCTTACCCTATGTTACCTTATTTCCTTATTATTTTCCTGTGTCCAGCTTATTCAAGTCATGGTTCTCTTATCAGTTTACATGCTGAATAATCACTGGACTTACCAGACTTATGTCTGACCCATTTTTCTTTCGTCTTCTTTTCTTCCGTTCCCCTCCCCCCCCCCCCCCGATAGTCGGGGATGGAATAGCTTAGCTTAATTGGGAACATTCATCTTTCCAAGCTTTAAGACTCTGTGATGTACGGCTTGGAACCTATTATCTTTAGATATGGCTTTGGACACACTAGACTTGGGGATTTATGCAGTTATATTTATGTTTTATGCTTCTTTATGTTTTAAGCAAGACAGAGATTATGATGTAATGATTTGGAACTTGGTTTGAAATAGTTTGCTGGAATGTTTTGTTATGAACAACCTTTGAAATAAAGTTAGTTTCTTTTCCGCTGCTTATATATATATATATATATATATATATATATATATATATATATCTGTCTTGTAAATTATCTGTCTTTTACCTATAACGCTTCACCGAAGTTAAGGCATTCCCTTTGCAAGTGACCTTACTGGAGGTGGGGTGTTTCACTTGGTATTAGAGCAAAGGTTTACCAGATCAGATAAAAATTTTGAAAAACTGTTTTTCAAAAGGAAGTTTAAAGAAGCAATTTTCGAGAAAAAGTGTTTTATTATAAAAAGGCATAATCCCCCAAAGCCATATGCACTATCTTTCTATCCTTTGTTTTGAATCCTTCTTTTTTCGTTTCAACATGTCTGGGGATCTTAACCTTCCAGAGGGCGTGCCGGTACCTGGCTGGTTCAGAAATTACCTAGGGGCTAGGGCTAATGCCGCAGGCCCACCAAATGTTCCTCCTCCCCTAGCTACTGCGGTTCCTCCTCCTCATCCTCGTGCAAATGCTTTCTCAAAAATATGTAGGGACTTTCGAGCCATGGGTGGAAATAACTTCAATGGAAATGAATCCTTAGTGGAAGAGAGAAACTGGCTCAAAAAAACTGAGGATTTGTTCGATATCTTCAAAGTGGATGATAGGCAGAAGATACAGTTGGCGGTATGGTTACTCAAAGACAAAGCTTCCTATTGGTGGGAAGTCACTAACGCTGAAAGACCAATTGAAACTTGGATGGATATTATAATGAGGTTTGAAATGAAATTCCTCTCACAAGCTAAACGAAGCCTACAGATGGAAAAGTTCTTAGCTCTCAAATAGGGAAGTATGTCGGTCAAGGAATACGTTAACCAATTCAATCAGCTGGCTAGGTTCGGATTGGAGTTAGTGAACACTCCACATAAGAAGGCTCTCTGCTTTGTTAAAGGGTTGAATGAGACACTGCACAGGGTAGCTATGTCCCATACACCTATGGGTGCGACTTATGAGAGACTAGTGGACATGGCACTGCTACAAGAAGAAGATAAGGTTGGCAAGAAGGAGACAAAGGTGGAAGCATCTCAGGATAAGAAAGGGGAAGGATCACAGAGCAAGAAGACAAATTCCAAGAAGGGCGGGAAGAACAACAAACCCCATGACAAAAGGAATTGTAATTTTTGTGGCATTCCTGGAAATCTGGTTAAGGATTGCAGGAAGAAGAAAAGGAAGATGGGTGGCTGCTTCCATTGCGGCGAGGCAGGACACATGGCTAGGGACTGTCCAAGAAAGCAAGGGCAGAGAGCTGGATCTACTTTTGGAGGTAGGTTCACGCTCTCATGGCACCTCCGCAAGAACGAGGTAGAAATATTTTTGTTGAGAGTTTAGTTTATCTTTTTGATCATCCTGTTCGTACAATCTTTGATTTTGGCGCATCACACTCTTTTGTACCAACTACTTTAGTTGAATCTCTGCACCTAGACACCAGTTTAGTAGAGGATCACTTGGTTGTTTCAAATCCAATTGGGGGCTCAACTTATTTGTCAATGATTTATTTGGATTTGGAAATTTCCATATTAAGTGTGGGGTTTAGATGCAATGCTTATGTTCTTCACGGGCTATGGGTTGATTCTAGGCATGGATTGGCTATCCAGTAATGGTGCCATCCTCGATTGTGAAAGGAGAGTGGTCAGACTCATAACTCGCCTCGGTAACACTCTCGAAATTTCTTGTAATCCCATGAACTCTGTTATTCTTAGCTATCTAGAATCTCTTGATGCGTCTATTGAGAATTTGCAGTTTGTTAGAGTAGTCCTTAAATACCCTGATGTCTTTGAAGAGGTTAAAGGGTTACCTCCGAAGCGGGAGATAGACTTCCGCATATACCTCGTTGATAATGCAAAACCCATTTCTTTACCCGTTAGACACATGGCTCCAAGGGAGAGGAAAGAACTCAGCAAGTAAGTTAAAGAGTTGCTTGAGAAGGGGTTTATAAGGCGGAGTATTTCTGAATGGGGTGCTCTAGTAGTATTTTCAACTAAAACGGATGGTTCGCTTCGCCTATGCGTTGACTATAGGGAGCTAAACAAGTTGACCAGGAAGAATAGGCACCCACTTCCAAGAATAGACGACTTATTCGATCAGCTTGTAGGTGCATCGGTTTTCTCCCTACTAGATTTAGCTATCGGGTTTCATCAGCTAAGAGTGGCTGAAGATAGTATTAATAAGACCGTGTTCTGAACTCCGGATGGTTTCTTCGAGTGGCTTGTCATGCCTTTTGGCTTGACAAATGCACCTTCTTATTTCATTGATTTGATGAGCAGGGTGTTCAGGGAGTTCCTCAATAAGTTTGTGGTGGTCTTCGTAGATGACATTTTGATTTTCTCAAAGAGTGAGGAAGAGCATGCTCAGCATTTAAAAGAAGTCATGGATACTCTTCGAGCACATCAGTTGAAATGCAAATTCTCCAAATGCCACTTCTGGAGAGAGGAAGTAAGATTTCTTGGACACGTGGTATCCAAGGAAGGGTTACCCATGGACCCCACAAAAGTAGTTGAGGTGCAAGATTGGAAGGTTCCACGGAATGCGGCCGAGGTCCGGAGCTTCCTCGGGCTAGCTGGCTTTTACCAAAAGTTCATCAAAGACTTCGCAAAAATCTAGCTCCGCTTACAAAGTTGACGAAGAAGAACCTAACTTTAAATTGGGATTTGGATTGCGATAATGCTTTCCAAGGATTAAAGAGAGCTCTAACAACGGCCCAGGTCTGACATTACCGGATGGGAGCAAGATGTTTACCGTATACACGGATGCATGTGGTACGGGACGAGGTGTTGTCTTGATGCAAGACGGGAAGATATTAGCTTATGGAGGCAGGCAGTTGAAAGTAGATGAGAAAAATTACCCAACCCACGATCTAGAGTTGGCTGCCATCGTCTTTGCGCTTAAGTCTTGGCGCCACTATCTCCTAGGTGAGAAATTTGAATTGTATACTGATCATAAATCGTTGAAGTACCTTTTCTCGTAGAAAGATCTTAACTTGAGGCAGCAAAGGTGGATGGAATTCTTGGCATCCTACGATTTCGAGCTGGCAAGGGCAATGTAGTAGTGGACGCCTTGAGTAGAAAGAAGTTGACCTTAAGCCCTCTCTTTGTTGAAAGGCAGAGCTTAGAGTACATAGCCAATTTTGACTTTAGACCCACCATCGATCATGTGACTGGTTTGTTAGCATCACTAGAAGTGCGGCCTACTCTTTTGGACTCAATAGGAACCGCGCAACGTGAAGACCCTCAGCCAGTTGATGTGATGGACAAGCTAATTAGGGGTGAGACTTCTAGTCTCCTCAATAGATACTCCATCGACGATAAGGGACGGTTGAGGCGGGATGAAAGGCTATGCATCACACAAGCAAGGGATTTGGTGAAGAAGGTTCTCGAAGAGGTGCACCATTCCAAGTTGACCATACACCCCGGTGGAGACAAGATGTATAAAGACATAAAAAAGGTTTTCTTTTGGGATGGCATGAAGAGGGATGTAGCTGAATTCGTCTCGAAGTGCTTAGTATGCCAGCAAGTCAAGGTGGAGCAAAAGAAGCCTGGTGGTTTGCTTCATCCTACAGAGGCCCCACAGTGGAAATGGGATAGCATTTCAATGGACTTTATTGATACGCTGCCTAGGTCAAGAAGGGGCAATACCAGTATTTGGGTAATAGTGGACAGGCTCACAAAGAGCGCTCACTTTATACCCGTTAAAAGTAGGAGAACTGCCTCATCTTTAGCATCCATTTACCTTAAAGAGATAGTTCGACTCCATGGGATACCCTCCAGCGTTGTAAGTGACCGGGATCCTATCTTTACAAGCGAGTTTTGGAAGATCTTGCAAGAGGCTGTAGGCACACAGCTATGCTTAAGCACGACCTATCACCCCCAAACCGATGGTCAGATGGAAAGGGTGAACATGGTATTAGAAGACCTCTTGAGATTATGCATTCTTGACTTCGGAGGAAAATGGGAGGATCATCTTCCTTTGGTGGAGTTTGCCTACAGCAATAGCTACCAAGCCACCATAGGCATGGCACCCTTCGAAGCTTTATATGGAAGAGTGTGCCGATCACCAACTTGTTGGTGGGAGTCTATAGACAAGCTCATACTTAGACTAGATAAGATTAGAGAAACTTCAGAAAAAGTGGACTTGATACGAAGAAGAATGAAGACTGCCCAAGATAGACAGAAGTCATACACAGATAAAAGAAGGACCGACCTTGAGTTTGAGGTTGGGGACAGGGTTTTCCTTAAAGTATCTCCTTTGAGGAACGTCGTCCGCTTCGGATCCGCAGGGAAGTTGGCACCAATATTTGTAGGGCCATTTCCTATCATTGAGAAGATTAGGAAGATGGCTTACAGAGTAGAGCTGCTCAAAATATTGGCTGGAGTTCATAATGTCTTTCATGTTTCTCACTTACGAAAGTTCCTACGTGAGTCTGCGGAAGTGGCGGAACCAAGCATATTAGAGGACGTAGAAGTAGAACGAGAGGCGACTATGAGAAGATTTCCAACTCGTATCTTGGGTACATAAGTCAAAAAGCTACGCAACCACAAAGTCAAACTTGTAAAAGTTCAATGGAGTGACGCTGAGGAAGACGCGACTTGGGAGACTGAGGCCAAGATACGCAAAGCCTACCCTTTTCTTTTTGAGGGTTCATCTTTGATCTCTTCTTCCTTAAATTTGTTCGTGCTCGTATCTATATTTTTAGTATTTTCCTCGGTGTTATCCTCGATCCTTAGGTAGAAACCAATGTATGTAAACATGTATTTGAAACATGTTATGATTGATGGTTGCTAGTGGTTACACGTGGATGCATACACACACATTAGGTATTAGATCAGCTCAGTCACTTTCATATTGCATATGCATATATGTACTTGTATATGATTGAAGCTTGATGTGTTATCATGTGGATGTTGCATCTATATGAATGATTGTGTACTCATGTAGAATTATGATTAGGGAAGATTGCAGTCATAATGAACGCATGACACTGACATAATTTGCATTAAGGAGGTCAACTGAATCAGTGGACCGCCTGATTTTGGCATTAGATAAGGACATGTACACACACTATGCATATGATCATGAAGCATTAGAAGTCTTTTAAGGAAAATGGATGCATGTGTTTGATAGATGAGTAGATGAACGATTGGATGGTAGGATATACGTTCTTCTTAACTTGAAGATTTCGGGGACGAAAACCTTTAAGGAGGGGAGAATGTAGCACCCCGTATTTTCTATAAACATTAACATTACGAATTAAAGAATAATTAATTACAAATGTAAAAAATTAAGGGAAAAGGGTTACGCCATTGCATTCGCCTCGTAATTCTGCTTGAGATAGAGTCCGAGGTTGCATAAATCGGAATCCATATGAAGGAGTTATGACCTTCAGAAGATTCAGAATTTAAAATAAACAACTTAGAATAAAGTATAGAAAATTCAAAATTCAAAATCAGAAGCAGAAGCGGGTTGGGGGGGATTTCCCGCCCAAGGCCAGTTCGACCAGGAGGTCGACCTCCCCCCATATAGGTTGAACTGGGGGTCGACCTCCCCCTCGGGTCAGATCTAAAAGGGTCGACCTCCCCCTCAGGATAGCATGACATGTTTTCTCCTATGATGAATTTCTGTGTCATTAGGACTTGCGTGGCACATTCTGGTTGGTTCTCTTAGGTTTGAATGGCTTTAATTTGCTCTAGGTTAATCTGACGGCTCCTATTAAATCAAACTTCTATATAAGCAACCTAAATCTAAACCCTAAAGCCACACAAAAATATTCCTAAGACCGTCATGCTGTCAACACTCGACCTAGAGTAGCCGCCATTCTCATTCAACTAGGAAGCAAGTAGGAATTGCAAACCAAATCTAATTCAACTAAGAGAAATCAACGTCTGCAACAAAGGAGAGCTATTCAAATTCAGAATACAGATTCCAGAACTCAAGACTAGCCTCCTTTTTGTAAGTCCAGTTATCATTCAGACCTAAACGATATTAGAATTGTGACTAAATAAATGGATATAGAACATCGCCTAATGTAAATCTATGCCTATTCTTTTTGTTAAAACTAAATTGGTTGAGACTATGATTCTTATCATGCTGAGTTGTGATCTTGTTGTATGTAATTTGATGATAATAGTTAAATGCTTTGATACCATATCGTATAATTTGGCGATGAATATCATATTATGTAATTTGGCGATGACATTCCATATTGTAAAATTTGGCGATAGATATCATATTGTGTAAATTGGTGATGACATACTATGTTGCATAATTAGACGATGACATTTTATGCTGCATGATTTGGTAATAACACCTATATGTTATATGACAATTTGGTAATTTTATTATGGTTATGCAAGTTCAACCATGTTCACATATATGACCAAAAATACATGCTAATATGATTAGGTTCATGTTAGATTAGATCCAATTAATTTGCGAAGTTCAAAATTACATGCCTAATGTTAAGTTTATGTAGTTCTGTGTAAAAAACCCTATTAAATGATTCATGTTAAGTAGATCTAAATTTGCAAGTTCATAATTAAATGTATATTGTTCTATGCCAAGTTCGTATGATACATGTATAGTTAGATCCATATTTTTTATGATGTTGGAATTGTTACATGTTCCTCATTTTCCCTTTTGTGTATAAGTTAGGCTATGTATCGAGCCTAACATTTTATGTGACTCATGCGAACGTTTAACGGGGGTAACGTTGGGGGAAAAAATACCTAAAATTATGAACTTGATTTAAAAAGTAAAGTGAGGCTTGACTTGAATGACAATAGTTTACATGTAAATATAAAGAAGTAAATATGTAAATTTAGAAAAGACGAATATGCCTAAACCGAGGTTAGATTGAGTTACGGTGTAAGACTGCCCGGAACCGCCCAGCACATCCAGCAACCATAACAATATATATCTAATGTGTTAGGTTAGTGCATCAAGCCCAAAGGAACCCGAGGTTAGACTGAGTTGCGATGAAAAACTGCCCGGACCTGACCGGCACATCCAGTAACCGCAACAATACCTATCTAATGTGAGTGGTTGGTGCTTTAATAAATGAATTAAAACTAAGTCAGGAATGGTAGGGTTAAGTTAATTAAGGTAACACTTAACCAATGCAACATGTTAACTAAATTGATGGGTGGGGTTAGGTTAACTTGGACACTTAACCAATTTAACATGTTGACTAGGAAACCCTAGTAACGGGGACCCATTTCAGCAGTAACCTACATAGATGTATCATGGTACCCTGAACTAGGCAGGGTGGGGCATGATTACTGGGATGATTATAAGCGGTCAAAACGACGGCGGTTGGTGCGTCAGTGTAGGTTCCGACGAAGTACGGGTGTGCACGTACTCCAGAGTGGGAAAAGCAGGCATTGGGCATCAGTAGTCATACACTGTGCATCTTGAATCGTGTCAAGTTGCCACCATAGGATTTGATACACACCGTGGTGGGACCAGCATAGGTATCTACAGTCAAGCGGGGGCCAAATGACACACGTGATAAATTCATGCGAGTAGGAGCCGATCGATATAAGGGGATCATTTCACCATGAACATGCGGTGCTAGTTGGACAAGTATAAGTGGGTGTAGAGAATATGTTCACGAGTGTGATAGTACGATTAGTTTATCTTGCCTTGTTTATCTTGTCCTGTTTAGCTTACCTTACCCTATGTTACCTTATTTCCTTATTATTGTCCTGTGTCCAGCTTATTCAAGTCATGGTTCACTTATCAGTTTACATGCTGAATAATCACTGGAATTACCAGACTTATGTCTGACCCATTTTTCTTTCGTCTTCTTTTCTTCCGTTCCCCTCCTCCTCCCCCTCCCCCGGTAGCCAGAGAGGGAATAGCTCAGCTTAATTGGGACCGTTCATCTTTCCAAGCTTGAAGACTCTGTGATGTACAGCTTGGAACCTATTATCTTTGGCTATGGCTTTGGACACACTAGACTTGGGGATTTATGCAGTTTTATTTTTGTTTTATGCTTCTTTATGTTTTAAGCAAGACAAAGATTATGATGTAATGATTTGGAAGTTGGTTTGAAACAGTCTGCTGAAATGTTTTGTTATGAACAACCTTTGAAATAAAGTTAGTTTCTTTTCCGCTACTTATATACATATACATATACATACATACATACATACATACATATATATATATATATATATATCTGTCTTGTAAATTATCTGTGTCTTCTACCTATAACGCTCCACCGAAGTTAAGGCATTCCCTTTGCGAGTGACCTTAACGGAGGTGGGGTGTTTCAATATTCAAAAAATAAAACCAAATATATGCCATAACAACACCAGGTAGGCACACAAGTAACAGAAAAACTAATAGTTTAAATTTAAAGTGTATGGACAAATACACCAACACAGCCTTCACACATAAACATACACAATCACAAACATATAAACATACACATATCCCGTATACTCATGCAACTGTAGCTTCCTCTAAAATATTTACAAACTCTGCTACACATTATATGCACATATATCCGTAAACTCTAATATGTACGTCGTCATGAATAAGCTTACACACTTGAAAACTCATGCTTAAACTCATTTGTTGTTATGTTTGCACTGTAGTAGCTGGTCAATCATGCCATCACATATGTAATTTTGTCCCTTCCATATAATAGTAGTAAATAAATGCACCCATACATACTTGCACATAAGCACACTTCAATTATAACCAAAGCATGCAAAAAAGTCAAAGTAGAACTACATAAAGAGAATTAACCATGATGTAACAACCCGAAAATCTGGGCCGGTTTAAAATTTTTATTTTGGCAATTTTAGCGAATTTTGATTATTTAAAATGAATTATTTTAAATAATATCGACGAGAAATTTATTTTGAATATAATTCGAACGTATATATTTATACGCGTCGTCGTTAGAATATAAATATTTATATATAATTATAAATAGAATTGAAAATGGCGCGGTAGTTCGATAATTCGATTTCAAACTTCAATTGGATGTACCGGGTGCAAAACAATCCGGATTTTAGTGAAACCAAAAACAATAGGATCTAATTGTGAATATCTTTCCAACGAATCCGAATGATCAAAATTTCATAGCGGGGATCAAAAGATATGTCCAGTTGAAAATTCTGAATAGTCGCTATGGAATTCAGGCCCTTAAAAATGGACATTTTGCAAATGACCTCGGATTTCGACGAAACCAGTTTTGTTGGATCCGCAGTGTCAAATTATTGCTAGGTTTCAAATTTCATAATTTTATGAATCAATATGTGAGCGTGGCAAAGGAAAACGCGTTTACCAGTTTCAGTTGATTTTAATCGACTGGAAATTGGCCATTTTTCCAACGGTCTCGGAATTCGACGAAACTAGTTTTGTTAGGACCGTATCGTCGATACGAAGCTAGAAAATATTTTTCTGGAATTTTTCTAGTTAGTATGTGACCCCGGTAATTTGAAATGTACGTTTAAAATTCAATATAATAATTTAAATGCAAATTTAACGGAAACTGATTCAAACAGTCGAATCAGCCTACGATACATATCCCATTGTGTTCGGAATGGGGGTAAAACGCTATGGACGACACGCGGTGGGTCTCGTTTCGTGGTCGTATGTGAAAGTCAACTTTTTGCAAAATAAAGTAATTAAAAAAAATTAAAAAATAATAATAATATCTCTTTTCCCCTTTTTACTCTGGCCCCCCCTTTTCCCCGTTCATTCGCTTCTGAGGAAAAAAAAACGCGCGCTGTAGCCCTAAGCGATCGCCCCCCACTGTCGCACCACCGCGTTAGCCGACCGCCGCCCTCCCCAAGATCGCCGCCCTCGCCTGACACTCTCCTCCCCTGTTTGAAAGCCGCCAGAACCCAAACCCCGTTCCGCACACCCCCCCCCCTTTTGGATCGAACCCCGAAGACCCCCCCTTCCTCTCTCCCTTCGATTTAAAGACCACCCAAGTGCTGCTCCGACCAAGGCGGCGCCACCTCAGGCCACAGAGCCCCTCCCCCGACAGTCCTCCCCGCAGTGAAACCCCCCTCCCTCAGTCGAACCACAGTAAGTTTATTTTACTGTTTTTATTTAATTTAATTTAATACGTGGTTTTAAAAATCAGGTTTTAAATTTTATAAATTAGTGAATAAAAATATAATTTTCATAATGTAGAAAGATTAAAGATACGATTTTCATATCGTAGAAAGTGTAAAGATATAATCTTTATAATGTAGCATAGTAAAAATATGATTTTTATATTTTTAAAGTATTAAAAATATAATTTTTACATGATAGGAATATTAAAAATATCATATTTGTATATGTAGCAAAATAAAAATCTGATTTTTATTTTATATACGTTGAAATAAAGTGATGATTTTTATAATGATGAAATCTATATTTTTGAAAAGGCGAAATCTTTTTATATAGTAGCGGAAGGAAAAATATGATTTTTTATATATTGAACTTCGAAATAAAAATATGATTTTTATATATTGAACTTCGAAATAAAAATATGATTTTTATATATTGAACTTCGAAATAAAAATATGATTTTTTATATATTGAACTTCGAAATAAAAATATGATTTTTATATATTGAACTTCGAAATAAAAATATGATTTTTATATATTGAACATCGAAATAAAAATATGATTTTTATATATTGAACATCGAAGTAAAAATATGATTTTTATATATTGAACATCGAAGTAAAAATATGATTTTTATATATTGAACATCAAAATGTAAAAATTCGATTTTTATATATTGAATAGCGAAGTAAAAATATGATTTTTATATATTGAACTTCGAAATAAAAATATGATTTTTATATATTGAACATCGAAGTAAAAATATGATTTTTATATATTGAACATCGAAGTAAAAAATTCGATTTTACATATGTAGAGAATGCAGGCAAAGAAAGTGATATCGACATGGCAGTGAAGATTTCCTGCATTAGAAGTGCCGTGGAGCTAGGATAGCTATAAGTGAGAATTTCTCACTTTTCAATTTCATTTCTATTTATATATATATCCTAGGATGCAGACGGTGCTTAGTAGCACCCGACACAATCGTCCACAGACCATGGACTTGTTTGTTTGGTTGCATAGATTAGTTGGATATTTGATTTGAATTTGGTTGTTTGGTGAATTTGATTGATGTGTGAATGGCGTGGGCTTTCACTAGACCGGGGATAAGGCTAGGCCTCGTCCCGTTTCTAGTATCGTGCCGTTATGCCGCCGAAATTTTCTAAAATATGTTAGAAAAATAAAAATATCATTTTATTGAATAAATGAATTGAATAGAAATTCATAGGTTGAAATAAAATGTTTTATCGTTAAAAATATAATTTTTAACGTGAATATGAAAATAGTGAAGTGAACAAAATAAAATATTCATTTACAAACCGGACGGTTTGTTTATGTACACCTATTTGAATGACATTGATTGGGACGATAAATTTTACACATCGCCCAACTGCACGAATAAAATATGTGTTTGATTGTTTGAAACCCCACATGGGTGTTGGGATGAAATTTGAAGTTCACTCATCCTGATTGATTAAATATGTCGATCGATTGATTGACAGGCTGTTATAAGCGTTAGATATCTATATTTGATGCTTATACAGTGTAGTGCACTTTGGTTGATGGTTGATTATTTTTCAATGCTATTATATGTGTGTAATGCATGAAAATCCATATAATTAACTTTATATGGTAATTGATTGGGCCTCATTCCAATTTGAAAAATAAAGAATATTATAAAATAAAGGTTCATGTGTTGACAGTACTCATCCATTGAGATTGGTCATGTGTTGAACGAAATATTTTGATAATAAAATTTACATCTTTATCAATATAAAATAAAGGTTCATGTGTTGACAGTACTCATCCATTGAGATTGGTCATGTGTTGAACGAAATATTTTGATAATAAAATTTACATCTTTATCAATATAAAATAAAGGTTCATGTGTTGACAGTACTCATCCATTGAGATTGGTCATGTGGTGAACGAAATATTTTGATAATAAAATTTACATCTTTATCAATATAAAATAAAGGTTCATGTGTTGACAGTACTCATCCATTGAGATTGGTCATGTGTTGAACGAAATATTTTGATAACAACTATTTTGAAAAAGAAATATTTGAAATAGAATATTTGAAAATAGAAATTTATGAAGCTGTGTTGATTAGATTGACGCCATTTTGACGTGAACGATATTTATATCGATTTTATTCATTTTGAATTGAATTGAATTAAAAACGATTTCGAAATGAATTGAATTAAAAACGATTTCGAAATGAATTGAATTAAAAACGATTTCGAATTGAATTGAATTAAAAACGATTTCGAAATGAATTGAATTAAAAACGATTTCGAAATGAATTGAATATATAACGATTTTGAAATGAATTGAATTGAAAACGATTTCGAAATGAATTGAAAACGAATTCAAATTTAATTGAAAGCAAATTGAAATGAATTCAAATTGAATTGAAATTTGAATTGAATAGAAATGAATTTTAAAACGAATTTATAAAGAAGAGTTCAATTTTGATTTGAATTGAAATGGAAGTAGAAATTGCTTTTGAAACGAACTTTAAAACTATTTATATAATTCGTTTTAAATAGAAATCTACGAAATATATATTATATATGTTATATATATAATATAATGGCCTGAATAGAACGCGCCGCGCCGCGGCAGTTCGCGAATTTCGACCATTTCTTTCAAACGGACATTACGGGAGATCCGACCGTCGGATTCTCCTAAAACCGGAACCGTTGGGTTCGTATCGAAAAGAGCTTTCTAACGAATATTAGAAATTTGAAATCTAACGGTTGGATTTGGAATTATGTCCAAATCAAATTTGAAAAAGGTCGCTGTAAGTGCAGTTCGATGGCCGTTAATGGAAATCGACTGTACGGGCCTTGATAAAATTACTAAAAATAGTAATAATTTGTGTAAAATCATAAGAAATGATTTGTGAAGATTTGGGATGAAAAACTCCATATTTGAAAAGATAAAAATAGATTTTTATCGAAATGAACTAGTTTTGAACTAGAAATATAATTCTATTTATTTTTAAATAAATAAATTGAATTTGAAAAGGGTGTTAAAAATAACCAGAATTTCCAATGATTGCATTGGAGTGGATTTGAATCGAAATTGTCTTCGGAATATTTCGATGTTGGAATTCGTGATTATACAGATGTTGTTATGGAAATTTGAAAGATATATATTTATATCGTTATTTCCAATATGACATTTGTTAATCGTAGAATTTGATATTGAATATAAGCCGATATATTTTCTATTCAGAGCCTTGTATTGAATATCAAATGTGATTTGGGTTTGTCGTGAATGGTGTCTTCACTAACACTGTTCTTGAACCCAGTTGAGAAAAGATTAAATCTTTTTATTTAGATTTAATGAAGTGTACCAATTAAATAATATTTAATTGAAATTGATTTGATATTGATTCTTGGGTTTATCGTGAATGGTGTTTTAAATAACGCTCGTTCTTTAACCCGATAATTAATGGAATGTGATTTTGGGTTTATCGTGAACCGTGTTTTAAATGACACTGATTCTTTAACCTAGTTAACGATTAAAACTAAGTGGAGTTTTAATGAATCTTTAATTAGATTGAAATAAACGTGAAATGGAGTATCACCAGTTTTGCTCCAGTCGTTGGTTAAATCTTTAATTAGATTTGAACGTGAAACGGTAATTGAATTTACCGATAACACCGTGGTGTTAGATATGAAGTATTACCAGTTTTACTTCATGGGATGAATAGGTGGGGATTGGGAAATTAAAACCAATGATTACTTCGGTAAAGTTCGTTAATCCCGACTAGTTTGAATTGAAATTCGAAAGAAGATTAAAGAATAAATTCAAGGAATTTATCTTGGATAAAATTTATGGGAACCTTTCCCTATGAATGTGAAATTTAGAAACTAACTGTCGGTTAGCCAAGTAGAATGGTTTTCTGAATATTGATCTGATGTTGGTTTCGGCCTTCGGGGTTAATATTTGGGGAATTATTCTCTTGATTAATTTACGGTTAGTGACTGATAAATTGGAATGAGGCGTATGTTGTGTTTGTGTAGCACTTATTTAAAATATACGCGAGTTATTCGGGAAGACCGGGTTTATCCCATTCTGAATAACTGATACGACGATAAGTCGAAGATGAAGACAATGGTCGAAGACCAGAAGTTTTCACGTCGTTTGGGTAATTACTGTTGATCTTGATTGGGCTGTACACCCAAGAAGATGGAAATAGTTGGTGATCGTCCAGACGTACTTGGAGGTCGATGGATATGCGAGGTACTAGGTGCCTCCGGTTTCGTTCAGCCCCAGAACGGACTTGTAAATGGACTGTGTGTCTGACATTGGATTTTAGTCCGTGTGATTGATCTCTATTAAATATATATCTGTTTGGCGGCGGAGAATTTATTCTCTTGCTTAACGCCCTTCTCTGAGACGTACGAGCTCAGGGGTTATATATTGATGGATATCAAACGCATGGAGTGAATTGCCTGTGTGGCATGCCTAAGTGGCAATTGATCGAGGCTTCTGTTGAAAAGCAAAGTCTTGTGGTGATGATCAAAGCACGGCCTTTGTGGCGTAGCTTTGTGTAACGTTTACTTCGCGAGTATCACACCCGGTATGAACCAAAAACGGGAGACGGACCTCAGGGAGGGCATGCGTTTCCTTCTAGCTAAAAAGTGGCGTCAGTGGTTTTACACGCCCTGACGAGTTTGACTTATGTGGTTGTTGCTGTTGCGAGGTGCCTCGGATTGATCGGTCGTTCTTGAACCGATGGAGTCATTTAGTTGGCTCATTTACGCCCCAAAGGGCGGGGAAACGTATTGTTCAGGCACTATAATCCACATCGGTGGACCGGCCCTGTCGCTCCATGGGGCAGTTGCGGCTGTTCCTGTGGCTCGGGCTAGAGAGCCACGAATCGGTAGAGGACGATCCCTGGCCTCGGTTCATAGACGGAAATCCAATTTCCAAATACGTGACATTTGCGGTTTTATTTGTAGAGCCTAGTATGGCGACATAGTGGGATGGGGCGCTCATGCCGCCTATGATTGATACTTATGATTTGAAGTTGTTTTATACACTATGCACTTATAATAGTATCAAACGATTTGTTTTAACCATATCAAGCATTCTTTGGCTGTTTTAAGGGAAAACCCTATCCTCGGCTGCGTTGCATTGTGTGATGGGACCTGGGTCTTATAACAGCTTCATTTTTCTTTATTTAGCATTGCGCTGTTTGTTTTATGCACTGGTATTCTTGGGCGGAAACCCGTTCCGTGTTATACGGCGTGGTCCCTTGATTTACCTAACTTTTAAAATAAAGATTAACTGTTTTAGTTCTCACACCAGTCCCATGACTGACCTGGAGTTTATTGTTTTAACCTAAACTCTGGGTGCCCCTATTTTGACACGGGCAGCTAGTAGTTTTGGTTTTGCAGATTTATATTCACAGGATCCTGGTTTACAGCTGGAACGATATCCGGAAAGCTTTGTATCCGTATATCTCTTCTAGTTGTGTATTGTATTATTTTCCGCTGCTATGTATTTAAATGTAATTTAAATCTCTGATATTTCTGTGTAATATTCATTAATACTCTGTATATTCTTGTAATCTGATGCATTGTTGTAATTTACAGTGAAATGTTCTTTTGTATGCGTTCTGTTGTGGCTTGTTCTCGAACTATCCGACGCTTTCCTTTACGGGGAAGTTACGGGTTTTCACAGTTGGTATCAGAGCTTTGGTTTATAAAGCTCAGAGAACAAGGCACATTAGAACCGTACGAAAGAATTCATCAGATATTGGATTAGTAATATCCAATTAGAATGACTCGTTAGAGATGGGATCAGTAGTATCCTAGGACGAGTGTGAAGAGTATATTTTTAAAATGAAAACCAATTTTGTTTTGAAAATCTAAATCAACTATTCGTATTTGATTATTTATTTCGTATTGATTAGGACAGTCCAGTATATAAAGATTTTGCATATACGCCTTGCAAACGTGTATTTGAAGTTTAATATACTGGATAGATATAGAATCACACTCTAGTCGCCCGAAGATGATTCTGATGATAGTTCGAACATCATCAGAATTGGTATTCGTGTTTCGAAGGTGTGATATCTATATATTTCCTATTGACTGGTGTGAGAACCAAAAATTAGATAAGGCCTATTGTTGTGATTTGGCATCAAAAACATGATTTTTGTATATGTATCAAATTATGAATTTGAGACTCTAATTCACTAATTGATTGATGTTTGTGTTGTTTGTTTAATTGTTTGAAAATTTTGAACCATTAAGCCTAATTTGATCGGAAAATGAATTGTATTGAAATTTAGTCGCATTTGCTTGCATATACATGTATAACATTGAACAGGTCATAGCAAGGAGGTTAGAGCCAGAGAATAAAATTTGTTTGCCCGACAAATAGGTACATGTTTACTACATAACTTACTGTTTTGTTTGGGTGATGATGATTTTATGAGCCTATTGGCTAGCCGCTTGGCTTTTTCTTTTCCTTTTTGAGATTAGAAGGACCGAGGAAGCTATTTGAAATTCCCCGATGCTCCCGGTGCAGGGGAGGTTATGGCGAAATTTTTCGAAAATTTAGGGTGTTAGCCAAATTTTTGAAATTTTGAAAATTCTCAGAAACTAAAGAGTTGGAGAATGGAAGTCAGATCGAGCGTAGAGTTGATTAATCAAACCACTTTCGACTTTGTTCCTTTTCGGGGACGAAAAGTTTTAAGTGGGGGAGATTGTAACAACCCGAAAATTTGGGCCAGTTTAAAATTTTTATTTTGGCAATTTTAGCGAATTTTGATTATTTAAAATGAATTATTTTAAATAATATCGACGAGAAATTTATTTTGAATATAATTCGAACGTATATATTTATACGCGTCGTCGTTAGAATATAAATATTTATATATAATTATAAATAGAATTGAAAATGGCGCGGTAGTTCGATAATTCGATTTCAAACTTCAATTGGATGTACCGGGTGCAAAGCAATCCGGATTTTAGTGAAACCAAAAACAATAGGATCTAATTGAGAATACCTTTCCAACGAATCCGAATGATCAAAATTTCATAGCGGGGATCAAAAGATATGTCCAGTTGAAAATTCTGAATAGTCGCTATGGAATTCAGGCCCTTAAAAATGGACATTTTGCAAATGACCTCGGATTTCGACGAAACCAGTTTTGTTGGATCCGCAGTGTCAAATTATTGCTAGGTTTCAAATTTCATAATTTTCTGAATCAATATGTGAGCGTGGCAAAGGAAAACGCGTTTGACCAGTTTCAGTTGATTTTAATCGACTGGAAATTGGCCATTTTTCCAACGGTCTCGGAATTCGACGAAACTAGTTTTGTTAGGACCGTATCGTCGATACGAAGCTAGAAAATATTTTTCTGGAATTTTTCTAGTTAGTATGTGACCCCGGTAATTTGAAATGTACGTTTAAAATTCAATATAATAATTTAAATGCAAATTTAACGGAAACTGATTCAAACAGTCGAATCAGCCTACGATACATATCCCATTGTGTTCGAAATGGGGGTAAAACGCTATGGACGACACGCGGTGGGTCTCGTTTCGTGGTCGTATGTGAAAGTCAACTTTTTGCAAAATAAAGTAATTAAAAAAATAATTAAAAAAATAATAATATCTCTTTCCCCCTTTTTACTCTGCCCCCCCCCTTTTCCCCGTTCATTCGCTTCTGAGAAAAAAAAACGCGCGTTGTAGCCCTAAGCGATCGCCCCCCACTGTCGCACCACCGCGTTAGCCGACCGCCGCCCTCCCCAAGATCGCCGCCCTCGCCTGACCCTCTCCTCCCCTGTTCGAAAGCCGCCAGAACCCAAACCCCGTTCCGCACACCCCCCCTTTTGGATCGAACCCCGAAGACCCCCCCTTCCTCTCTCCCTTCGATTTGAAGACCACCCAAGTGCTGCTCCGACCAAGGCGGCGCCACCTCAGGCCACAGAGCCCCTCCCCCGACAGTCCTCCCCGCAGTGAAACCCCCCTCCCTCAGTCGAACCACAGTAAGTTTATTTTACTGTTTTAATTTAATTTAATTTAATATGTGGTTTTAAAAATCAGGTTTTAAATTTTATAAATTAGTGAATAAAAATATAATTTTCATAATGTAGAAAGATTAAAGATACGATTTTCATATCGTAGAAAGTGTAAAGATATAATCTTTATAATGTAGCATAGTAAAAATATGATTTTTATATTTTTAAAGTATTAAAAATATAATTTTTACATGATAGGAATATTAAAAATATCATCTTTGAATATGTAGCAAAATAAAAATCTGATTTTTATTTTATATACGTTGAAATAAAGTGACGATTTTTATAATGATGAAATCTATATTTTTGAAAAGGCGAAATCTTTTTATATAGTAGCGGAAGGAAAAATATGATTTTTTATATATTGAACTTCGAAATAAAAATATGATTTTTATATATTGAACTTCGAAATAAAACTATGATTTTTTATATATTGAACTTCGAAATAAAAATATGATTTTTATATATTGAACTTCAAAATAAAAATATGATTTTTATATATTGAACATCGAAATAAAAATATGATTTTTATATATTGAACATCGAAGTAAAAATATGATTTTTATATATTGAACATCGAAGTAAAAATATGAACTTTATATATTGAACATCAAAATGTAAAAATTCGATTTTTATATATTGAATAGCGAAGTAAAAATATGATTTTTATATATTGAACTTCGAAATAAAAATATGATTTTTATATATTGAACATCGAAGTAAAAATATGATTTTTATATATTGAACATCGAAGTAAAAAATTCGATTTTACATATGTAGAGAATGCAGGCAAAGAAAGTGATATCGACAAGGCAGTGAAGATTTCCTGCATTAGAAGTGCCGTGGAGCTAGGATAGCTATAAGTGAGAATTTCTCACCTTTCAATTTCATTTCTATTTATATATATATCCTAGGATGCAGACGGTGCTTAGTAGCACCCGACACAATCGTCCACAGACCATGGACTTGTTTGTTTGGTTGCATAGATTAGTTGGATATTTGATTTGAATTTGGTTGTTTAGTGAATTTGATTGATGTGTGAATGGCGTGGGCCTTCACTAGACCGGGGATAAGGCTAGGCCTCGTCCCGTTTCTAGTATCGTGCCGTTATGCCGCCGAAATTTTCTAAAATATGTTAGAAAAATAAAAATATCATTTTATGGAATAAATGAATTGAATAGAAATTCATAGGTTGAAATAAAATGTTTTATCGTTAAAAATATAATTTTTAACGTGAATATGAAAATAGTGAAGTGAACAAAATAAAATATTCATTTACAAACCGGACGGTTTGTTTATGTACACCTATTTGAATGACATTGATTGGGACGATAAATTTTACACATCGCCCAACTGCACGAATAAAATATGTGTTTGATTGTTTGAAACCCCACACGGGTGTTGGGATGAAATTTGAAGTTCACTCATCCTGATTGATTAAATATTTCGATCGATTGATTGACAGGTTGTTATAAGCGTTAGATATCTATATTTGATGCTTATACAGTGTAGTGCACTTTGGTTGATAGTTGATTATTTTTCAATGCTATTATATGTGTGTAATGCATGAAAATCCATATAATTAACTTTATATGGTAATTGATTGGGCCTCATTCCAATTTGAAAAATAAAGAATATTATAAAATAAAGGTTCATGTGTTGACAGTACTCATCCATTGAGATTGGTCATGTGTTGAACGAAATATTTTGATAATAAAATTTACATCTTTATCAATATAAAATAAAGGTTCATGTGTTGACAGTACTCATCCATTGAGATTGGTCATGTGTTGAACGAAATATTTTGATAATAAAATTTACATCTTTATCAATATAAAATAAAGGTTCATGTGTTGACAGTACTCATCCATTGAGATTGGTCATGTGGTGAACGAAATATTTTGATAATAAAATTTACATCTTTATCAATATAAAATAAAGGTTCATGTGTTGACAGTACTCATCCATTGAGATTGGTCATGTGTTGAACGAAATATTTTGATAACAACTATTTTGAAAAAGAAATATTTGAAATAGAATATTTGAAAATAGAAATTTATGAAGCCGTGTTGATTAGATTGACGCCATTTTGACGTGAACGATATTTATATCGATTTTATTCATTTTGAATTGAATTGAATTAAAAACGATTTCGAAATGAATTGAATTAAAAACGATTTCGAAATGAATTGAATTAAAAACGATTTCGAATTGAATTGAATTAAAAACGATTTCGAAATGAATTGAATTAAAAACGATTTCGAAATGAATTGAATATATAACGATTTCGAAATGAATTGAATTGAAAACGATTTCGAAATGAATTGAATTGAAAACGATTTCGAAATGAATTGAAAACGAATTCAAATTTAATTGAAAGCAAATTGAAATGAATTCAAATTGAATTGAAATTTGAATTGAATAGAAATGAATTTTAAAACGAATTTATAAAGAAGAGTTCAATTTTGATTTGAATTGAAATGGAAGTTGAAATTGCTTTTGAAACGAACTTTAAAACTATTTATATAATTCGTTTTAAATAGAAATCTACGAAATATATATTATATATGTTATATATATAATATAATGGCCTGAATAGAACGCGCCGCGCCGCGGCAGTTCGCGAATTTCGACCATTTCTTTCAAACGGACATTACGGGAGATCCGACCGTCGGATTCTCCTAAAACCGGAACCGTTGGGTTCGTATCGAAAAGAGCTTTCTAACGAATATTAGAAATTTGAAATCTAACGGTTGGATTTGGAATTATGTCCAAATCAAATTTGAAAAAGGTCGCTGTAAGTGCAGTTCGATGGCCGTTAATGGAAATCGACTGTACGGGCCTTGATAAAATTATTAAAAATAGTAATAATTTGTGTAAAATCATAAGAAATGATTTGTGAAGATTTGGGATGAAAACTCCATATTTGAAAAGATAAAAATAGATTTTTATCGAAATGAACTAGTTTTGAACTAGAAATATAATTCTATTTATTTTTAAATAAATAAATTGAATTTGAAAAGGGTGTTAAAAATAACCAGAATTTCCAATGATTGCATTGGAGTGGATTTGAATCGAAATTGTCTTCGGAATATTTCGATGTTGGAATTCGTGATTATACAGATGTTGTTATGGAAATTTGAAAGATATATATTTATATCGTTATTTCCAATATGACATTTGTTAATCGTAGAATTTGATATTGAATATAAGCAGATATATTTTCAATTCAGAGCCTTGTATTGAATATCAAATGTGATTTGGGTTTGTCGTGAATGGTGTCTTCACTAACACTGTTCTTGAACCCAGTTGAGAAAAGATTAAATCTTTTTATTTAGATTTAATGAAGTGTACCAATTAAATAATATTTAATTGAAATTGAATTGATATTGATTCTTGGGTTTATCGTGAATGGTGTTTTAAATAACGCTCGTTCTTTAACCCGATAATTAATGGAATGTGATTTTGGGTTTATCGTGAACCGTGTTTTAAATGACACTGATTCTTTAACCCAGTTAACGATTAAAACTAAGTGGAGTTTTAATGAATCTTTAATTAGATTGAAATAAACGTGAAATGGAGTATCACCAGTTTTGCTCCAGTCGCTGGTTAAATCTTTAATTAGATTTGAACGTGAAACGGTAATTGAATTTACCGATAACACCGTGGTGTTAGATATGAAGTATTACCAGTTTTACTTCATGGGATGAATAGGTGGGGATTGGGAAATTAAAACCAATGATTACTTCGGTAAAGTTCGTTAATCCCGACTAGTTTGAATTGAAATTCGAAAGAAGATTAAAGAATAAATTCAAGGAATTTATCTTGGATAAAATTTATGGGAACCTTTCCCTATGAATGTGAAATTTAGAAACTAACTGTCGGTTAGCCAAGTAGAATGGTTTTCTGAATATTGATCTGATGTTGGTTTCGGCCTTCGGGGTTAATATTTGGGGAATTATTCTCTTGATCAATTTACGGTTAGTGACTGATAAATTGGAATGAGGCGTATGTTGTGTTTGTGTAGCACTTATTTAAAATATACGCGAGTTATTCGGGAAGACCGGGTTTATCCCATTCTGAATAACTGATACGACGATAAGTCGAAGATGAAGACGATGGTCGAAGACCGGAAGTTTTCACGTCGTTTGGGTAATTACTGATGATCTTGATTGGGCTGTACACCCAAGAAGATGGAAATAGTTGGTGATCGTCCAGACGTACTTGGAGGTCGATGGATATGCGAGGTACTAGGTGCCTCCGGTTTCGTTCAGCCCCAAAACGGACTTGTAAATGGACTGTGTGTCTGACATTGGATTTTAGTCCGTGTGATTGATCTCTATTAAATATATATCTGTTTGGCGGCGGAGAATTTATTCTCTTGCTTAACGCCCTTCTCTGAGACGTACGAGCTCAGGGGTTATATATTGATGGATATCAAACGCATGGAGTGAATTGCCTGTGTGGCATGCCTAAGTGGCAATTGATCGAGGCTTCTGTTGAAAAGCAAAGTCTTGTGGTGATGATCAAAGCACGGCCTTTGTGGCGTAGCTTTGTGTAACGTTTACTTCGCGAGTATCACACCCGGTATGAACCAAAAACGGGAGACGGACCTCAGGGAGGGCACGCGTTTCCTTCTAGCTAAAAAGTGGCGTCAGTGGTTTTACACGCCCTGACAAGTTTGACTTATGTGGTTGTTGCTGTTGCAAGGCGCCTCGGATTGATCGGTCGTTCTCGAACCGATGGAATCATTTAGTTGGCTCATTTACGCCCCAAAGAGCGGGGAAACGTATTGTTCAGGCACTATAATCCACATCGGTGGACCGGCCCTGTCGCTCCATGGGGCAGTTGCGGCTGTTCCTGTGGCTCGGGCTAGAGAGTCACGAATCGGTAGAGGACGATCCCTGGCCTCGGTTCATAGACGGAAATCCAATTTCCAAATACGTGACATTTGCGGTTTTATTTGTAGAGCCTAGTATGGCGACATAGTAGGATGGGGCGCTCATGCCGTCTATGATTGATACTTATGATTTGAAGTTGTTTTATACACTATGCACTTATAATAATATCAAACGATTTGTTTTAACCGTATCAAGCATTCTTTGGCTGTTATAAGGGAAAACCCTATCCTCGGCTGCGTTGCATTGTGTGATGGGACCTGGGTCTTATAACAGCTTCATTTTTCTTTATTTAGCATTGCGCTGTTTGTTTTATGCACTGGTATTCTTGGGAAGAAACCCGTTCCGTGTTATACGGCGTGGTCCCTTGATTTACCTAACTTTTAAAATAAAGATTAACTGTTTTAGTTCTCACACCAGTCCCATGACTGACCTGGAGTTTATTGTTTTAACCTAAACTCTGGGTGCCCCTATTTTGACACGGGCAGCTAGTAGTTTTGGTTTTGCAGATTTATATTCACAGGATCCTGGTTTACAGCTGGAATGATATCCGGAAAGCTTTGTATCCGTATATCTCTTCTAGTTGTGTATTGTATTATTTTCCGCTGCTATGTATTTAAATGTAATTTAAATCTCTGATATTTCTGTGTAATATTCATTAATACTCTGTATATTCTTGTAATCTGATGCATTGTTGTAATGTACAGTGAAATGTTCTTTTGTATGCGTTCTGTTGTGGCTTGTTCTCGAACTATCCGACGCTTTCCTTTATGGGGAAGTTACGGGTTTTCACAGTCATGACATGTATTTTAAATTTAAGGCATGCAGCTGTGAGTGTGAAAGACATTGCAGTTTCAGCATCAAGTGGAGGTTGATGGTGTGAATTTGTATTTACGTTCGAGTGGAAACTGAGTAGCAAGGCTCAGTTTAGAAACTAACCCTTTACGGCTCAGTTTCGAGTCGAAACTGAGCCGAAGATACTTAGTTTCGAGTTGGAACTGAGCCGTTAAGGCTTAGTTTAAAAACTGAGTCGGGCTCAGTAAAAGAACTAAGACTTTACGGCTCAGTTTTGAGGCAAAATTTTGCTTTGAGGGAAGGTGATTTTATAACCAAAGTAGAAGCCAATGAACCAGGTGTTGGACCTGCAGATGCATTTGAATATCCAGTTCCCCTTGCAATGATTTACCCAATCGAAGATCATAACCCAGTAAAATCAAAGCATGTAGATAAAAAAAGAGAAAAACAAAGAACACACTTCTGCACAAGCTTCCCATGTCTTTGAAAATGCAAAACGAGAGTCAATATCAAGGGGAGGATGTTTTATAACTAAAATAAAAACTGGTGAACTAAGAGCCAAAACAAAAGACAAAGATGATTCATCAGAATTTCCAATTTTGCTTGCAGTGATTAACATGGTTAAAGATCTTAATCTTGCTAGCAGCAGAGCTGATCCGCACAATCAAACTCAAGATAATTCCTCTATCGTCAAATCTGTTGAAATTCGAAGTGCAGCTCACATTGCAAACAATGGAAACAAAAAAGTAGGCCTTTCAAGTAATGAAAATGGACAACTAATTGAAATCGTTAAACCTTCACATGACTTAAATGACATAACAAAAGGCCTAGAAAGATTATTCTCTATAATAAATGAAGTTAGCAATGAGAGATACCCTTCATCTTTTTGTTGTATACCTAAAAACTGGGTTTATGATAAAGCACATGTTAATATCTTAGTTTCCGAAATTGGAGTAGATGATCGCTGAGCTAATTGTTTTGGTGACTGTTTATCTATGGAAATTCCATGTGTAACTGCACATAAAATCGGTGGTGAGTTTGCTTATACATCAGATGGATTAGTCAAGGAGTTAGTTATAGATGAATTGATTTACATAAATAAGGTGCCACATAAACATCGTGCCTATTGCCAAGATTTCCCTTTAGAAAGGTAAACGAATGGCGATGGAATTATTGGCAAGTGCAAGGGATATCTTATTAGATTTTTTTGAAAGAATGATGGGTTAAATGTGGACTGTTTTATGGCTCTTGACAGTGACTCTGTATGTTTCAATGATTCAGAAATCTTTCGAAAACTCTGTTACAAAAAAAAAGACAAAAACATATACTCGTACTCCTATCAAACAAAAAAGACAAAATGTAACAATCAGAATTTCAAGTGTATTTTTATTTAATCATTTAATTAAATAATTTTATTTTAATTTTATTTCATTTATTTAAGAACTCAATTTGTTTGTATTCTATTGAAATAACTATTTTGATTTATGATATAAAACTAATTTATTTTGGATTTTATATAACGAATAAATTTGGTTTTGATATAGATATAATTTAATAATACAAATTAATATTTGTAATTTCTAATCTTATTTAGTGTATAAATTTAATCGAGTTAGTTATTTGAATTTGAATTCGTTCTTGAATTTAAATTTTAATATTTAAACTCGTATTATTATATAATTTGTTTTCGATATTAATAAAATGATATCTTTGATCTTTATTTCCAAATATTTCTCTTATTGATCTACCATTTGTATTGATTGATTATTGTTGCAAACATCAGTCAATTATCATTTTTCAAATACGTTTTCTTTTGATATTTCAAATACGTTGTTTTCCAATTCGTTAATCTTATTTTATCCGTTTATCGTTACCATATCAAAACAAAAACTTCGTTTGATATTATTTACTTTACGATTTGCAAAACTGTTGAAATGACCCAAACTTCCCCTTTTTGGGAAAGCCCGGATTGAGTTGAGAACACGAAAAATCAAAACACAAACAGAAGAATATTTAATTGTTTATTACAATAATGTATATCAGGGTACAAGAACATTCCAGAGTATGATTAACTAAACAACAGAAAAAAATATCAGAGATTTAAAAATTACATAGCAGCGGAAAATAAGACAAAAGTATAATGCGTAGCGGAAAAGCTTTCCGAATATAGCTCCAGCTGAAATCCCAGATCCTGTTAAATAGAAATCTGCAAAACCAAAACTACTGACTGCTCGTGTGGAAAATATGGGCACCTAGAGTTTAGGAAGGAACAATAAACTCCAGGTCAGTCATGGGATTGGTATGAGAACTAAAAACAGTTATTAATTTGATTTTAAAGTAAGGTAAATCAATGGACCATGTCGTATAACACGGAATGGGTTTACCCCCAAGAATACTAGTGCATAAAATAAACAACACGATGCTTTTGGAAAAAATGAAGCTATTATAAGACTCAGGTCCCATCACACAATGCAACGTAAGCCGGAGCATAGAGTTTTACCTTATAATAGCCAAACATGCTTGGTACGCGAAAATTATCCTTTATTATTACTAGTGCATAGTGTAGAAATCAATTTCAAAAGTAAATGTTTCAATCATAGAGGGCATGAGTGTCCCATCCCACTATGTCGCCATATATAGATTTACAATTAAAACCGTAAAACTCGTATTGGAAAGTCGGATTTCCATCATGATGGCTCCTGATTCGAAATATCTATCGCATAGTGCAATACTCCACGGCTTATGTCGAAGGCATGCAAAAACACCGTAATTCACATCCACACTTTTGGGAAATCAAGTATCACTGCGGCTTACGTCCCGACGAGAGAAAACACCGCTTATTCTATCCCTATATGGGAATCAGGGGAAATGCCCTATCCCTCATCTTGGTCGACCGAATCCATACTAATATCGAAAACATACTGATCTGACCATCAGTTCACCATCATACCGGGGTGTGGGCTCGCGAAGTCACGCTACACAAATCTATGCTAATTAAAGCTATGCTTTGATCATCATCCACAAGGCTGTGCTTTTCAATAAAAGCCTTGATCCATGCATCTTAGCATGCCACATTGTTAATCCATACCATACCATTGATTTCTGCAAATATATAACCTCTGAGCTCAAACGTCCCAGAGAAGGGTGTTAAGCAAGAGAATTAATTCTCTGCCACCAAACAGATATATATTAGCAGAGATCAACGAATACAGTGTAAAAGGAATACAACATCAGACATACCATCCATTTACAAGAACGTTCTGGGTTTGAATGAAACCGAAGGTACCGTATTCCTCGTCCCATATGTCCAATACGGAAGAGAGGCCCTCGCATTTCTGAACAATCAACAAGTACGTCCGGACGGCTACAACTGTAGCCCTTTCAAGGTAGCTACTCCAATCATGGGCATCAGTAGAAACTCATTCATTCGATGTGAAAATCGTCGGTCTGTCACCGTCTTTAATCTCTTCGATTGTTAGTCGTCGTATTCATTATTCATAATGGGTTAAACCCGGTCTTTCCGAATAACTCGCGTAATTTATAATCAAGTGCTGTAAAAACACATCCTACGCCTCATTCCAATTCATAATATTCTTTTAATAAAATATTCACATTTTAAGGGAGAAGTTCTCATTAATTTTATCAAAAATAAATTCTTTTAAACTTATTCTTTTTAATCTCAAAAATCATTACTTGAGGATTATTCGAATTTAAGAAATTAATCTCATCTTTAACTGGGTTAAAGAACTAATGTCTTTTAAAAAACATTGTTCACGATAAACCCAAAATCATCTTCCATCAATATGGAATCTACACGGAAATCATAACAGTATATAATCGATATAAATTCCCGTATCAGACTAGAAATGTAAATGGAATAATGACAAAGCCTTTTAAATTCCATATATAGTAACAACCTTTATTCACAAAAACTCATCTCGATTATTACCGAATCGTATTCCATTCAATTCCAATTTAATATATTAAATTGGAAAACTTTACTTTGGAAAATTCCCATTTAAATCTTAAAAAAAGACTTATAAATTCCAAATTATTTCTCCACTGTTAATTGGGTTAAAGAACAAATGTTATTTAAAACATTATTCATGATAAACCCAAAATCCAATTTCAATTCCAATCAAATATTAATTAATTGGTAAAATTTCTTAAATCTTAATTAAAATAATTATTCTTTTCTAAGTTGGGTTTAAGAACAGTTTTATTAAAGACACCATTCACGACAAACCCAAATTCCAATTTGACATTAAATATAAGGTTCTGAATAGAAATTTTATCGGCTTATATTCAATATCAGATTCTGAAACCAACAAATATTGTATTGGGAATAACGATACATATATATATATATCTTCCAAATTCCTCACAATATTCGTATAATAATGGAATCCAGTATCGAAATATTCCGAAGATCATTCCCATTCAAATCCATTCAAATATATATAAATATATATTGGAAAATTCTGGTTATTTTAAAACCATTTTCAAATCCAATTTAATTATTTCTAAAAATAATTAAATTATCATTCTAGTTAATAACTAGTTCATTTCGATAAAAATATATTTTTATCTTTATAAATTGGAATTTTTGATCAAAAATCTTTCCAAACCATTTATTATGATTTTACATAATTTTTCTATATTTTTAATAATTTTATTATCGCCCGTACAGTCGGTTTCCAATAACGGCCACCGAACTGCATCCATAGCGACTTTTTCTGAAATTGATTTTGATATATCATCAAATCTAACCATTAAATTTCAAATCTTTTATATTCATTGGAAAGCTATTTTCGATACGAACCCAACGGTTTCGGTTTTAGGAGAATTCGACGGTCGGATCTCCCCTAATGTCAATTTGAAGTTAATGGTCGAAATTCGCAAACGGTCGCTGTGCGGCGCGTTTTATTCAGGCCATTATATATATATATATATATACATATATATATATATATGTATATATATATATATTTCATCGATTTCCATTTCAAATGTATTTTATAAAATATTTATAATTTCATTTTAAAACAATTTCAACTTCATTTTCAATTTTAATCAAAATTGAATATTCCACATCTTTTTCATATTAAAATGATAATATTTTCTGCTTTGCTATCATGTAAATGATTTACATTTTAATGATTTTATAATACAAATAACAACGTAATTTCATTGTTTAAACATTTTATTTAAAACATTGAATATTTTCAATTATTCCAACATATAAAATAAAAATGTATATTTTTATTGTTAACATATTCTATTTCAAACAATGAATATTTTAAATGATTCCTACATACGCAATAAAAATGTATACTTTTATTGTTAACATATTTTAGTCCAAACAATGAATATTTTAATGATTTAAACATATAATGAAAAATGCAATTTTTTTGTAAAAACATTATCTTTTAAACATGGAACTTTTGATGATTCAACAGTGCAATAAAAATGTAATTTTTATAGTGACAACATATTCTTTTAAATATGATTTTTTTAATGAATCAGTAGTATAATAAAAATGTAATTTTTATTATGCCAACATATTCTTTAAATATGATTCTTTTTTGATGAATCAACAGTACAATAAAAATGTTATTTTTATTGTCTAATTATTTTCTTCAATCGTGCATCATTTTAATTTCACTTACATGTTAAAGGTTCATTTTTAAGTGAACAAAATCATATTTTTACCATATGATTATTTTTATAATAACATTGCTAACATGTTAATAAAATATTTTTATCTAACCTTCATACAATAAAAATGTAAATTTGTATTGTTAACATAGTTTCGAACAATGAATATTCCATATCATTCTAATATTAAAATGATAATATTTTTAGAATATCAGATTTTGAAATCACTTTTCGATATTCATTATAAAATGAATAAAATCGATATAAATATCGTTCGTTTTAAAATGGCGTTTAACTACTTATCGCGGCTTCACATTTCAATATTTACTGAATATTATTCTAAAATATTCTTTATTTTCCAAATTGGAATGAGACCTAATCAATTATCATGTAACGTTATTTATATGGATTTCATACATCGCATGTATACAACAATAATGATAAACAATCATTAAAAATTCATACAACATCCAGAGTGCAATTTACAACTGTGTGAGCATTTAAAATAAATAAATAATGCTCATCACAGACTGTCAATCCATCGATTGACATACAACTAAATATTGGGAATAGTGCATGTCAAATATCATCCCAATACCTATGTCGGGTTTTCAAACAACAATTGTTTATTTATTTGTGCAGTTGGGCGATGTGTAAAATTTATCGTCCCAATCCATATCAGATAAATGGGTATACATAAACAAATCGTCCGATTTGTAAATGAATATTTATTTCTTTTCAAGATGGTTTAATTTCGTTCATATATATACATTAAAAATTATATTTTTAACGATAAAATATTTTATTCTACATATGAACATTTTATTTAGTTCATTTATACAATACAAATGATATTTATACTATTCACACATTTTATTCAACAATCACATCACAATACAGTCCAAACAAAAAATCTTGGTTTCAATCGAAGGTGTCGGGTGCTACTAAGCACCGTCTGTATCCTAATATATATATTTAACTATAAAATAAATAAATTAAAAAGGAGTTCTCACCTTTGGTTTCCACTCCACCTGGTTAATTTCTGAATTTTTGAACAGTCTGGATTTTCCCGAAATTCTAACGCAATCCTTTTCACGCTATTCATAGTAAAATTCACATTTTTAATATGATGTTTATATATTTAAGAATCGCATTTCTAAACAACGATGTTTATAAATAAAAATCATATTTTTCTATACAATAAAAAATCATGTTTTTCCTATCCAATGAAAAATAATGTTTTTCTATGCAGAGAAAAATAATGTTTTTCTACACAGTGAAAAATAACACATTTTTTCATACAGTGAGAAATCACATTTTTCTATAAGCTATATATATACATATTACATTTTTAAACTGTTCTATATATTTTTAAAACTTCCTATTTTAATTTCAAAGTTATTCCTATGGAAATCCACATTTTAAAACAAAGTATTTATAAATAAAGATCACATTTCTATAACATTATGTATATATTAAAAATCTCATTTTTAACATCGCTATTTTATTTAACAAAACCAGTGCTATTTTTATTAAACAAAATCATTGTTATTTCATATATTTTAAAAGTAATGTTATTCATACATTTTAAAAGTTATATTTTAAAACAAAACTAATTGTATTTTCAAAACCATATTTTTACATCTTACTTTTTATATTTTATTTTAATTAAAAATTCAGATCTTTAAAAATAATGCTAATTTATTTTAAATATGATAATAAAACAATGATATAGAAAAAACTCACTGTTTTCAGTTTTGATCGGTTCTATGTTGTAGATCTCGGAAAGACGATTCCAATGAATCTGAAATCACCAAATTCTGATTAATATTGAGCAAGATATTGAATTCTTAACATTGGATAATTTAAAAGGTAATTAATTATTAACTAATTGTTTTAATTTATAACATAATCCCCCTGTTAATTACTTCCTCGTTGAACCTCTCAGACATGCCTCGAACAAAACCATCTGATCTAGGGTTCCTTCATGCGCCTCACCTCAGGCCATTGGACCTACATCCGTCACCCCCCTTGAAAGCCCCGCCTTCCACCTCCTTACTCCTCAATTTGCACCCAACTCGAGATCACCGTCGGTCCCAGAAAAGCCTGAGAACGGCGCAGGTATGAACACCAAATTTTGGCGATCTATGACATGGTAGATGATCATGACCGTACGAAGTAAAAGAGCTCACAAATCTCTACAATAATGTGTAGAAAAATTGTCGAATTAGTTGGTAGATTGGAAAAATTTAATGGGTTCTTTTCGGATGTTCGTGGCCATTGGTTTAGAATATGGCGGCTGCGTGTATACTGATTAGGGTTAGGAGAAATACATAAGATGTATGGTGCATTTACAATAGTATTTCTATTTCCATTTCCATTTTATTTATTTATTCAATTTAATTCAAATAATACTAGTTTAGCACCTCGAACTCCAAATGAATCCCAACAACTGTCGCCCCCAGCTTATTACCCCCATTCCGGACACAATGGGATATGTTTCGTAAGCCAATTTTAATGTTTCAATCAGTTTTTATTTAAATTAAAATATAAATCAATATATATTCAAATTAAACATACATTTTAATTTACTAGGGCCACATACTGACTCCAAAAATTCCCGAAAAATAAATCTAGCTATGTTTTGAAGATATTGTCCTAACAAAACTAATTTCGTCGAATTTGGAGGCCGTTTGAAAAATGGCCAATTTCTAGTAGACCCAATTCAAATTTAAACTGTCAAAACACGTTTAAATTTACTGCGCTCACATATTAATTCCAAAAATTATGAAATCTGGAATCTAACAATAATTAGACATTCCAGATCCACAAAAGCGGTTTCATCGAAAATGGAGGTCGTTTGCTAAATGGCTACTTATACGGGCTATATATTATATTGAATTCCATAGCGACTATTCTGAATATTCAACTGGTCGTAACTTTTTATTCCCGCTATGAAATTTCAATTTTTCAAATTCGTTAGAAAGATAATTTTAAATAGATTCTAATATTTCTGGTTTTAATGAAATCCGATTTATTTTGAATCCTGTGCATTCAGTCAAAGTTTAAAATCAAATTTTCAAACTACCGCGCTATTTCAAACTCCTTTTATAATTAAAATAAATATATTCGTTCTAACTTCAATTTAAATAAATTTTTAGTCGTTATTATTTAAAATAAATTATTTTAAATATTAACCCATTAAACTACTAAAATAAAAAAATTTAAATTTGTTTTGAAAATCCGGGTTGTTACAATCTCCCCCTCTTAAAATCTTTTCATTCTTGAAAAGGAACGAAGCTGAAAGTTGTTTAACTAACCAATTCAACTTTCGCTCTGGCTTAATTCTTCGACTTTTCTATTTTTTAGAATTTCCCAATCTCTCAAAAATTTGGCTAACACCCTAAATTTTCAAAAAAAATCGCCATAACCTCCTTTGTACGGGTTGATATTTAAAATCGCAACTAGCCACGCAGGGCCCTCACTAATCCAAAAGAAAAAAAAAGAGCCAAGTGGCTAGCCAATCAGTTCATAAAATCATCAAACCCAAACGAAACAGTAAATATGTACCTATTTGTCGGGCACACAATTTTATTCCTCTTCTCTAGCCTCCTTGTTATGACCTGTTCATTTTATATACATGCATATGTATGCAATTCTAACAAATGATCAATACAGTTCAATATTTGACTTGATTTAGCTAAATTTATCAGTTATTCTCATATTGGTTAAATTAATTATCATTCCAATAATTTTTATTAGTTAAATTAATAATCATACAATGCAACCAACAATCAATTAGTTGGTTAAATTTTTAAACAAATATCTTTCTATATATATATATATATATATATATATATATATATTTGAAAATCATATTTTTAATGCCAAATCACAACAATAACCCTATCTAGTTTTGGTTCTCACACCAGTCGATTAGAAATATATAGATATCCTACATTTAAAACTCGAACATAAACACTGATGATATATATGTATACCACCAGAATCATCTCCAGGAGACTAGAGTGTGATTCTATATCTACCCACCATATTTGTGACTTTGTACACAGGCTAGCTAGGCATATATGGAAAATCTTCATATACTCGATTGTCCAAATTTAATATAAAATAAATAATCAAATACGTTTAATAAGATTTAAATTTTCAAAACAAAATTTATTTTCATTTTTATCTTAAAAATAACACGCTTCGGACTTATTCTAGGATACTACTGATCCCATCTCTAACGAGTCATTCTTATTGGATATTACTAATCCAATCTCTGATGAATTCTTTCGTTCGGTTTTAATGTGTCTTGTTCTCGAGCTCTGTAAACCAAAGCTCTGATATCAAATGAAACGACCCAAACTTCCCCTTTTTGGGAAAGCCCGGATTGAGTGGAGAACTTGACAAAATCAGCACACAAACAGAAGAATATTTCATTTCTTATTACAACAATTCACATCAGGGTACAAGAATATTCCAGAATATGGTTAATTATACAACAAAAAATAATATCATAGAATTAAAAATTACATAGTAGCGGAAAATAAGACATAAGTACAATGCGTAGTGGAAAAGCTTTCCAAATATACCTCCAGCTGAAATCCCAGATCCTGTTAAATAGAAATCTGCAAAACCAAAACTACTAACTGCCCATGTGGAAAAAATAGGCACCCAGAGTTTAGGAAGGAACAATAAACTCCAGGTCAGTCATGGGACTGGTATGAGAACTCAAAACAGTTATTAATTTGATTTTAAAGTTAGGTAAATCACGGGACCACGCCGTATAACACAGAACGGGTCTACCCCCAAGAATACCAGTGCATAAAATAAGCAGCGCGATGCTTTTGGGGAAAATGAAGCTATTATAAGACTCAGGTCCCATCACACAATGTAACGCAAGCCAGAGGATTGAGTTTTACCTTATAATAGCCAAATATGCTTGGTACGCAGAATTTCTCTTTTATTATCACTAGTGCATAGTGTAGAAATCAATTTTGAAAGTAAATGTATCGATCACAGACATCATAAGTGCCCCATCCCACTATGTCACCATATATAGATTTAGTATTAAAACCGTAAAGCTCATATTAGAAAGTTGGATTTCCATCATGCTGGCTCCGAATTAGAAAGATCTATCCTGTAGTGCAATACTCCAGGGCTTACGTCGCAGGCATGCGATAACACCATAATGCACATCCGCACTTTTAGGAAATCAAGTATTAATGCGTCTTACGTCCCGATGAGAGAAAACACCGCTTATCTATCCCTATATGGGAATAGGGGGAAATTCCCTATCCCTCATCTTGGTCGACCGAATCCATACTAATATCGAAAGCATACTGATCTGACCATCAGTTCACCATCATACCGGGGTTTGAGGCTCGCGAAGTCACGCTACACAAAGCTATGTTAATTAAACCTATTCTTCGATCATCATCCACAAGGCTCTGCTTTTCAACAAAAGCCTTGATCTATGCATCTTAGCATGCCACATTGTCAATCCATACCACACCATTGATTTCTGCTAAAATATAACCTCTGAGCTCATACGTCTCAGAGAAGGGTGTTAAGCAAGAGAATAAACTCTCTGCCACTAAACAGATATGTATTAGCAGAGATCAACGAATACAACGTAAAAGGAATACAAAGTCAGACGTACCATCCATTTACAAGTCCGTTCTGGGTCTGAACGAAATCGGAGGTATCTTATTCCTCGTCCTGTATGTCCAATATGGAAGAGAGGCCCTCGCATATCCGAACAATCAACAAGTATGTCCGGACGACTACCACTGTAGCCCCTTCAAGGTAGCTACTCCAATCATGGGCATCAGTAGCAACTCATCCATTCATTGTGAAGATCGTCGGTCTTGCACCATCTTCAATCTCTTCGACTGTTAGTCATCGTATTCATTATTCAAAATGGGTTAAACCCAGTCTTCCCGAATAACTCGCGTAATTTATAATCAAGTTCTGTAAAAACACATCCTACGCCACATTCCAATTCAGAATATTCTTTTAATAAAATATTCACATTTTAAGGGAGAAGTTCCCATTGATTTTATCAAAGATAAATTCTTTTAAATTTATTGTTTTTAATCTCAAAAATCATTACTTGAGGATTATTCAAATTTAAGAAATTAATCTCATCTTTAACTAGGTTAAAGGACTAATGTATTTCAAAAAACATTGTTCATGATAAACCCAAAGTCATCTTCCATCAGAATAGAATCTACACGGAAATCATAACAGTATATAATTGATATAAATTCCCGTATCAGACTAATAATATAAATGGAATAACGGCTAAGCCTTTTAAATTCCATATATAGTAACAGCCTTCATTCAAAGAAGCTCATCTCGATTATTACTGAATTGAATTTCATTCAATTCCAATTTAATATATTAAATTGGAAAACTTTACTTTACAAAATTCCCATTTATATCTCAATAAAAGATTTATAAATTCCAAATTATTTCTCCATTATTAATTGGTTAAAGAACAAATGTTATTTAAAACACTGTTCATGATAAACCCAAAATCCAATTTCAATTCCAATCAAATGTTAATTAACTGGTAAAATTTCTTAAGTCCTAATTAAAAGATTTATTCTTTTCTAAGCTGGGTTTAAGAACAGTGTTATTAAAGACACCATTCACGACAAACCCAAAATCCAATTTGACATTAAATATAAGGTTCTGAATAGAAATTATATCGGCTTATATTCAATATCAAATTCTGAAACCAACAAATATTGTTTGGGAATAATGATATATATATCTTCCAAATTCCTTACAATATTCATGTAGTAACAGAATTCAATATTGAAATGTTCCGAAGATAGTTTCCATTCAAATCCATTCAAATATATATAAATATATATTGCAAAATTCTGGTTATTTTAAAACCATTTTCAAATCCAATTTGTTTATTTCTAAAAATAATTAAATTATCATTCTTGTTAATAACTAGTTCATTTCGATAAAAATATATTTTTATCTTTATAAATTGGAATTTTTGATCAAAAATCTTTCCAACCCATTTATTATGATTTTACATAATTTTTCCATATTTTTAATAATTTTATTATCACCCGTACAGTCGGTTTTCAATAACGGCCACCGAACAACATCCATAGCGACCTTTTCTGAAATTGATTTTGACATTTCTCCAAATCTAACTATTATATTTCAAATCTTTTATTTTCATTAGAAAGCTCTTTTCGATACGAACCCCACGGTTCCGGTTTTAGGAGAATCCGACGGTCGGAACTCCCGTAATGTCAATTTGAAGTTAATGGTCGAAATTCGCGAATGGTCGCGGCCATTATATATATATATAATATATAATATATATTTCGTCGATTTCCATTTCAAACATATTTATAAAATATTTATAATTTTGCAATAACCCGGAAATCCAGGAAATTTAAAATTTTTATTTTGGCAATTTTAGTGAATTTTGAATATTTAAAATGAATTACTTTAAATAATAACGACGAGAAATTTATTTTGAATAGAATTAGAATGATTATATTTATATAGATCGTCGTTAGAATATAAATATTTTATTTTAATTATAAAAGGAATTGAAAATGGCGCGGTAGTTTGAAAATTCGATTTCAAATTTCAAATGAATGTACTGGATTCAAAATAATCCGGATTTTAGCAAAACCAAAAATATTATAATCTAATTGAAAATATCTTTCCAACAAATCCGAAAAATCAAAATTTTATAGCGGGAATCAAAAGTTATGTCCAATTGAAAATTCAGAATAGTCGTTATGGAATTCTAGCCCTTAAAAATGGAACTTTTGCAAACGACCTTCGTTTTTGATGAAACCACTTTTGTTGGATCCGGGATGTCAAATTATTGCTATATTCCAAAATTCGTAATTTTCTGAGTCAATATGTGAGCGTGGCAAAAGAAAACACATTTGATCAGTTTCAATTGAATTTAATCGACTGGAAAATGGCCATTTTTCTAACTGTCTCAGAATTTGATGAAATTAGTTTTGCTAGGACTGTATCGTCAATACAAAGCTTGAAAATATTTTTTGGGAATTTTTAGAGTCCGTATGCGGTCCGGGCAAATTGAAATGTGCATTCAAATTGAATATATAGATTTAAATTTTAATTTAAACGAAAACTGATCGAAATGATCGAATCAACTTACGATACATATCCCATTGTGTTCGGAATGGGGGTAATTAGCTAGGGTCAACAGTCGATGGGTTCGATTTCGAGTTCGAAATAAAAAGATGCTTTTTGGAATTTAAGTATAATAAAATATATAAAATAGGCCCCTCCATTTCTCTTTAACCACGGTCAACCCCTACCCCCCCCCTCCCCGGTTCAAATCATTTGACATAAAAAAAGAAAAAAAGGGAGAGATCGCGAGGGGGAATGTAACGTCCCAGAAATTCAACAACTGGATTGTGAAGAATTCATAAAGGGTGGTGGAGAATGAAATATGCATCGTAAAATATTGATCTGCGTTTGGTTGTATATTTGAATTTGATGGAAGAATAGAAATGATTGAATTTGGAAATAAATACAAACATATCGAAGTTAAGCGAATTAGAAATTTTATTGAAATATATGCAAATTGGCTTAGATGCGTGTATTAGTGTGTGTGTATATATATATATATATATATATATATATATAAAGGGGAACAGAGAATTTAACGTTCAAATTTTGGGAAACGAACGGAGTTGTCGGTAAACAAATAAAATCAGTAAGCCGATTAACAATTTAAAAATAAAAAATAACATCTTTATACAAACGGTGTTGGGTTTCGATTGTTGGATTCAAACTGTGAAAACGAAACAGCACATCAAGTTTCGTAGCATTTGGAGTTTGTTGTGACGGAACAAAAAATAAAACAAAACATCAACATGAATAGCGTAGGGGATAAAAAGCACCATAAATTATGAATTAAATAAATATAGAGAGTTCCTTCTCGCGCACACTACTGATGCCTTCATCCCCACATTTCCTTGGCTCCCACGGTTCCACCTTTATAAAATAATCCGCCCCTTCCCAAAATTCTTCAGACAACAAACTTTCCCCCAAATTCAATTTTTAATGGCCATTGGAAGTTTCTTTTCCCAAATCAGTTTTCCCTAAATTTCTACACTGGATGTTTTCATCAATCCACCCCCCTCGACCTTAAATCAAAATTGTTTTTCCCCCAAATCGGCCTTTGTTTCCTCCCACCTCGAAGTCTGAAAATCCGCTGCTATCGAAGCTGCGTCGCCCTCACCATCGTTTGAGCTGTCGTCCACTTCAGACCCAAAACACCCAATTGCCAGTTTCAGCATCATCGCTAAAGTTGTCGCCTTTTTCCTCTTCGACACCGTTGATTTAAGGTGAGTTTCTTTTGAAACTCACAATTGATTAATTTCAGTTCAAGTATTTTGATTTTAATAAAAACTAAGTATGATAGCATGATTTTTATGGTGTTTTTGTCTTGGGTTTGAATTGATTGATAATGGATGCAATTAAGGAAGAGGAAAATGTGTTAATCGATGTCAAACATATGGCCTTTAGCTTATTACTGAACGTAAGTATAGGAGGTTAAATGGTCTTTATGTTAATTGTTGCCTTGTTTGTTTGTTCCGTTATTTAGCCTTTGATGCGTTGATTGAATGCCGTGGGTTTCCGGTTTAATTCCTGGAAATAATTTGAATGCTTGACTAATAGCCATGACTTGATGATTTAATTTGGGAAACATGAAAGATTTCCTGAGCACTGAAACTCACATAAATTTCTGAAAAATAGGGTATTCCATGTCCAAAATTGTTTGTTGTTTCATGAAATGTTTTGTTGCTACGAATGACTTGTGAACTGTTTATTGCCCAGAATATAGACTATGATTTTTGCCAAAAATCAATAGTCGAATTCCTATGTTGTTCATACATGCTGAGTTTTTGGAGAAAAACTAAAATTTATACTTGCCTAAACTGATTTCTAAATTCTGGAAAAACAATTGAAGTCTTGAATTCGACCTTGGCGTACGGATTTGTCATATTCATTTCAACATGTTCATATGGTACCCAACCTTGATTGAAACACCACATATACTTAATGCTCCAATGTAATTTTTATGCTTGCCAATATTAACATTTGTGTCGAGAAAATAATATAAAATTTTCCCAAGTTATCCAGTCAAAAGCAAATTCCTTTTCACGTTCAATAGGCTGTTTATTTTCCATACAAAATATCTGCATGGATATAACATGTTGGCTTGTGGTTTTTTTTTGGTCATGCATAAACCTCGCTGCAGGTTTAAATTACATGAAATGATTTTTTTTATTTTTGAAACTTGCTGGGTATGTATAAAAGCTATTTCAAAGGGTCTTGAAACAAAAATGTGATATTGTCATTATTTATGTGTATACCCCTATACATTAGTTTCGGCCACAAAAATGTTCACTTTCAGTTATTGCTGGAGCATATGATTTACTAATCACTAGCGTCCTATGCTGTGACCTGAAATTAAACCTGTGAACCAATTTCAAAGTAGTAGCAGTATATTTTTGGTTATACATATATACATGTTTATGTATTTTGCAAAACCTTAAACCATGTTTATTTATATATGTTGTTAAACCATGGTGTGTATATATATATATATATATATATATATATATGCACGATATAAGTGTTCGCAAAGTAGGATCTGAGTTGCATTTTAACTCATAGATATTTCATTCATTTTCTGCTCTGATAAGGGTAATAAAGCCTTGATGAGTTACTTCAGGTATAAGTGCTCAACACCAATACCATTCGGACCCTAATTCTTACATATGCATTCTTGAATCTAGTTTGTTGATTATGCTTCACTCCTACAGCACCTTTGCACCATACATTTTGAGTTATTTAATTACTTTATGCCATGGTTTGGACCTGCTTCTATTTCATTAACATTGGAAGAACCATGTAGTATTGTTAAAGTGATATGTATTGTTCTGTGTGGTCATTTTGATAAGCTGCGAGCTTCGTTAAACCCAGCACCTATAAACTACAGCATATGTTCATGCAGGTGTTGTGCAAAGTTGAAAAATAATAATAATACTTATTTTGTATAACAAAAATAAAAGCAAGAATTGCAAATTGAATTGGTTTCCTTGTTTGGCAAATTGTTCCCCTTATGCAATTTGCTGTCTCTCCACACATGTAATATCTTTTTTTTTATGACATACGGCTGTCTGCTGCAAACCATTAGATGATCTTTGTGATGGCCGGGAATTTCGCTCGATCCGAATCAGTCGTTAAACCGATCTAGACCGTTCGAAACCCCCGATCGTTTTGAGAACAGGACAAAATAGAACGCAGACGGAAGAACATTTCATTGCTTATTACAACAATTCCATCAGATACAAGAATATACAGAGTATAAATGAATAAATTACATTCGATAAATATCAGAGATTACAATAAATTACGTAGCAGCGGAAAATAATACAAAGCACAACTGAAGGTGATATACGGATACAGAGCTTTCCGGATATCATTCCAGCTGTAAACTAGGATCCTGTGAATATAAATCTACAAAACCAAAACTACTAGCTGCCCGTGCGGAAAATAAGGGCACCCAGAGTTTAGGTTAAAACAATAAACTCCAGGTCAGTCATGTGACTGGTGTGAGAACTAAAACAGTTATTTAAAGCTTTACTTTAAAAGAGAGTAATTCAAGGGACCACGCCGTATAACACGGAACTAGTTTCCTCCCAAGAACACCAGTGCATAGAATAAACAACGCAATGCTTTTTCGAAAAATGAAGCTATTATAAGACCCAGGTCCCATCACACAATGCAACGCAAGCCGGAGGATAGGGTTTTCCCTTATAATAGCCAAACATGCTTGGTACGTTTAAAAACAAATCATTTGATACTATAATAAGTGTATAGTGTCAAAACAAATTCAAATCATAAATATAAATCATAGACGACATGGGTACCATATATCATGTCGCCATACTAGTTCTACAATTAAAACCGCAATACACGTATTGGAAATTGAATTTCCGTCATGAGTCGAGGCAAGGGGCAAGCTCCTCTCCGCTTCGAGACACTCTAGCAAATGCTCAGGACTACACACTCTGGGCAGCCACTTGGATCGGTTGGGCCGGTCCTCACTTACGTTAGAGGATTAGTTATTCCTGAACACACGTTTCCCGGTCCTTACAGACCTATAATCAAGGCGCCTCATTCCAACAACCACAAAGGTGAAAAGTATATAAATGTCAGGGCTGGTAAGTCACTGACACCACCAAAGCTAGAAAGAAACGTCGTGTTCTCCCAACGGCTCGTATCCCGTTTTTAACTCATACCGAGGTGTGAGGCTCGCGAATTCACGTTATACACAAATATGCCACGTAGGCCGTGCTTTGATCATCAACCACAAAGACTTTGCTTTTCAACAGAAGCCTTGATCCATGCAACTCAGCATGCCACACAGGCAATTCATGCCATGCGATTGATATCTATTGATATATAACCTCTAAGCTCGTACGTCTCAGAGAAGGGCGTTAAGCAAGAGAATAAATTCTCCACCGCCAAACAGATATATATTTAACAGAAATCAATCAACACAGAATAAAATCCAATGTCAGACACACAATCCATTTTCAAGTTCGTTCTGGGTTTGAACGAAACCGGAGGCACTTTCCTCGCATATCCATCGATCTCCAAGTACGTCTGGACGACCACCAACTATTTCCATCCTCTTGGGTGTACAGGCCAATCAGGATCGTCAGTAATTATCCAAACGATGTGAAGACTTCCGGTCTTCGATCGTCGTCTTCATCTTCGACATATCGTCGAATCGGTTATTCAAAATGGGTATAAACCCGGACTTTCCGAACAACCCGCGTATATAGTAAACAAATGTTATACAAACACAACATACGCCTCATTCCAATTCATTAGTCACTAACCGCAAATTAGCAAGAGAACAATTTCCCATACATTAACCCCGAAGGCCGAAACCAACATAAGATCAATATCCAGGAAACCATTCTCCCTAACTAACCTACAGCTAGTTTCTAAATTCCGCATTCTTAGGGAAAGGTTCCCATTAATTTTATCCAAGATAAATTCTTTAAAATTTATCCTTTAATCTTCCTTTGGATGTCATATCAAACCAAATTATGGTTTTCCTAACTAGTCGAGATTAGCGAATCAAATCAGAGTAATTATTTATTTTATTTCCCAATCCCAACCTATTCATCCCATGAAGCAAAACTGGTAATACTCCATATCTAACACCACAGTGATGTCGGTAAAATTAATTACCATTCCACGTTCAAATCTAATTAAAGATTCAACTATCGCTTTGGAGAAAAACTGGTGATACTCCATTCTCGCTCATTTCCAAAATTGGATAATTTAGATTATCAAATCGCATTTCAATTTACTGGGGTCACATACTAACTCGAAAAATTCCAGAAAAATATTTTCTAGCTTCGTATTGACGATACGGTCCTAACAAAACTAGTTTCGTCGAATTCTGAGATCGTTGGAAAAATGGCCATTTTCCAGTCGATTAAAATCAACTGAAACTGGTCAAACGCGTTTTCCTTTGCCACGCTCACATATTGATTTGAAAAAATATGAAATTTGGAATCTAGCAATTATTTGACACCGCGGATCCAACAAAAGTGGTTTCGTCGAAATCCGAGGTCATTTGCAAAATTCCCATTTTTAAGGGCCTGAATTCCATAGCGACTATTCAGAATTTTCAACTGGACATATCTTTTGATTCCCGCTATGAAATTTCAATTTTTCGGATTCGTTGGAAAGATATTACCAATTAGATCCTAATGTTTTTGGTTTCGCTAAAATCCGGATTGTTTTGCACCCGGTACATTCAATTGAAAATTGAAATCGAATTATCGAACTACCGCGCCATTTTCAATTCTATTTATAATTAAAATAAAATTATTTATATTCTAACGACGACGTATATAATATATACGTTCTAATTATATTCAAAATAAATTTTCGTCGATTCTGTTTAAAATAATTCATTTTAAATATTCAAAATTCGCTAAAATTGCCAAAATAAAAATTTTAAACTGGCTCAGAATTTCCGGGTTATTACAATCTTACACTATATGCTTATGAACTGGATTTTTCTGTCGAGATGTTCTCTTATTTTCCCCTGGTCATGTTTATATGCTACTGTATGTATACATTATATAGGTATATTTACATGAGTCATTGATTCTCCACTGTGCCTTGATCTGTGTTGAGTTTGTGCCTGGTATCTTTCTTGACCATGCTTGCATTCAGCCTGTTTGATCCATGCCTTTCACGTTTGGCACATCCTATATCTGTGCATAATCAACTGGCCTTAAATGTATATAAGTATTTCAATGATGGACCTTTCTACAATTGTTCCATGCGTGTGTAACCTGAAGTAGCTTGCCCTGTGTGGTCTGCTTGTCGTCTGGTCTTGTTGCATATTGCACGTACACTATGAGCCTCACTGTACTTGATTATTTGTGGTCATGGGATGTTGAGGCAGTGCACACGTGTACCTGTACACGTGTGTATATGCAGGCTCCTGTGACCATTTGTTTCTAAAATAAAACCGATGTAGTATAGACATTGCACCACTGTATTTGGCATCTTATTGATGTATTTCAGTTTCATTTGAAATGAATTTGCTTGGACTATGATTAATCCTGACTCGAGTATTTTATGTTTTTGCATGAAATGCTCGGGTCAGACTCGAGCAGTACAGATTTAAAGATTCCAGCTTAGGATTCGAAGACTTGCAAGATGGGGATTCCGAAGACGGCGCGCTCTGATGTTTTTAGCCAGTAATTATATTCATCTTGTATTTAAACCGTATTTTCAGTTCCGCTATATTTAAAGGTAGTGTACTCAAAACTCTGATTTATAAATAAAAGATTTATTCTGTTGCTCAATACTGTGTCATTTATTTATTCTGTATTTTCTGTGTGTTGATTCTATCTTTTAAACTCTGTAAGCTAATAACGATCTGGCGATTTGGACGTTTTAGATTGTCCTAAATACCAATTTAAAGCGGTCAAATTGTCGGGACATTACAGTTGGTATCAGAGCTTAGGTTTATTCAAAGCTTAGCTTATCGAGTTTAAAAATCGAATCTTGAAAAAAATAAAAGTTTTTGAAATATAAAATTTGAAAGTATTTTCAAAATAGATTTTGGAGGTAAATTATTTTGGAAGTATTATTTTGAAACCAGTATTTTGAAACTAATACAGTGGTAAAGAATTTTGAAATTTAAATTTTGTTCGGAATCCCCATTCTTCGAAAGTCTTCGAATCCAGATTTGCCGAAGCTTTTCTTTGATAAATATCTTTAGATATGAATCCCGAGTCCATCGTCGAATGGTATCTAAGGAAAACAAGTATAAGTGGATCAACGAATTAAATTGTGTATTTTAGCAATCAAAGAAAACTAAAATAAGAATTCATATGAGAATTTGAATGAAAAGGATAAATTTTGAAATCCTTTCAAAGATGAAACAATGAATTTTATTTTGATATTCGAAATGTAAATTAGTGGAAATAAATAAAGAAGGTTGTAATTGGAAGTCGACTGTGTCAGGTTCTATTATTTATTTGGCAAGATAAATTATAATTGGTTTCAAATTAATAATGTATGATCAAATATACGATAGTGAATATAAACTTGTTAGTGAATTAACAAGAAGTAACATATAAACGAGAATATAAATGAAGCGAGATATGGCTAGGGATTTTAAAGAGATTTGAGCCTGTACGTAAATAAAGGTGATTTGATGTGACAAGTTCAAATTTGGACAAAAAGAATAATATTTACTTGTTAGAAGTAAATAATGTGTGAAAGAAAAAAAGAGCTGCAATTGGAATTGGGAATAAAGGAGATGGAGTTTATAAGTACAATGAGATTTTCCAAAATTCGGAATATAAAGCGAATAAAGAGTATTCGAAAGGAAGTTATTCAGGAGGGTCAACTATGTTTAATTTCAAAGGAAATGTTATTTACTTTCCGTCTTAATTAAAAATTTAAAATATAAATTTTTAGATTAAACATTTTGGTGGTGTGAATTATTGTTATAATCAATGATTTACATAAAGAAGTAAATTCTTGAATTTGAAAGTTTTGAAAATGAATGTTTAGTTCGAAGTTGTGAACTTGACCTATTTCAAAGTTAATAATGTTGTTCAATTAAGGTCTGAGAGGTAAATATACTCTGGCTTGATTAACTTCATTGTTGACTAAGAAATGGGTAAGCCTCGATAGCAAGAGTGGTACGTGAAGTAAGTAAATAAGTGTTGGCAGTTGAGTAAGAATAGCAATGTTTTATTTAATATCTATTTTAATTCAAATAACGAATTTAAGAATGTTTTCCTGAGAATAAAATGTGTTTTCTATAGAAAAATAAAGGTTAATGAATGTCTCCAATGATAATAAGTGATTTTCTAGAATTATAGAAGAGAAATATAATAATATTTTTGTAAAGATCAGAAGAGACTGACGGGTTTTGATAAATTAGAATGGCAAAAACTGAAGAACAAAAAGTTGCACGTCGAGAACGAAGGGCAGCAGAACGTAAAAGAAGGGAAGAATTAATATTAGAATACGAGGAGAGGATTAAGGAAAAACAGACAGCTGACCCCTATGAAAATGTCATATGTTACAGATATCAGAAAAAAGGACATTACGTGGCTACGTGCGGAGAGAGAGACATAGGAAAGAAGAACAGAAAAATTTACCGATCCGAGATTTTCTGTTTTAAATGTCGAGTGAGAGGACATTTCCCCAGTCGTTGTCTTAAGGTGAAAAAGAAAAAGTCTGCCATCTCTGAGAAGTCCGATGAACCTATCGTTTGTTATCATTGTAAACAAGTTGGACATATAGCTCGGAACTGTCCCGAGAGACAACAAGGAAAACAGGCAGTGTTGCGGCCCGCCAGAGAGAAAACAGTGAAGTATGTAGATGAAGACGACTCCATCTCGTATTATTGCGAAAAGTGCAAGGAGTGGGGTCATGTGGATGAGGGATGCACTAATCCTTTTGTAGAGACTCCAGAATGATGAGTGAAGAAGTCGATTATGTATCCTAATTAAGTTAACTTTGTATTGTCCTTTGTAATCTTTTATGTACGTGTTTTGAATAAGTTGAGACTATGTATAATTATTTAACTAAAATGGGTTTGGAAAATTTTGATTAGTGTTTTAAATCGCATTGTATGAAGTTATTCGAGAATCTTGAATATGGAAGATCAATAATTGTTTGATAAACCAAGTTGGTAAATAAGTTAATATTGATGAGATGAGTTTATAATTAAATTTAAATTTATATATATAATAAATAAAAGGGAATTAAGGAAATTAAGAATGCAGTTAAGAAATTATAAAATGATTATAGATTAGTTAAGCTGAATAATTTCCTGAGTGTTGATCTGATGTTGGTTTCGGCCTTCGGAGTTAATACTTAGGAAGTTGTCCACTTGCTAATTGACAGTCGAATGATGCAAATTAAAATAATAATAACGTGAATGAGAATGAAAATTCCTGAATTTTGGATGTACGGAAAAAAGAAATAAAAGTGATGAATTGAGTGGTTGGGAAATTTGAGTAATTGGAAAATTGGAGGAAATTTGGATCTATAATCAATAGATTTGGAAATCTGAGTTTGAATGGATATCAGATACCTGAATTTAATTAGGAGTTCAATACTGAAATTTTGAAATTGGAATGAAATTTGAGGGTATCCGGTTTTAAATATTGAATATAGAAGTTTTCGGAACTTATATGAGAGATAAAATAATATGGTAAATTTGAAGCCACTGGATTGGAAGATAAGCAAATTGAAATGAAATCTTATATAACATAATAAGATGTTTGAGAAGATGATTCAAAAAGGAAATTTTGTTTATGATTTACGAGTTATATGAAATATGAAATACTATATATATGGTATCATATGTTTTCAAAGCAAGATACGGGAAGTACCTTCCTTCTCGTTGAATTTCGAGCTTAACTGGAATATGCTGCTGGTGGCAGTAGGTTGTCCGGACATAAAACTCATGAGTTGCCATTGAGCACGACTGCTAGCGAAATTCACAGGGCTGCAAATAGCCTACGGCGGTCGGATGTTTCTTGAGGAAATCAGGTGTAACCATTGTGATCGCTGCGATCTAGAGTCGTTTGAATTCGACCGTGTAGCGAAATTCACAGGGCTGCAGATAGCCAATGGCGGACGGATGTTTCTTGGTGGAACCAAGCATAACCATTGTGACTGCTGCGATCTACAGTCGAATTGTAAGGGCGTAATCCGCAGAGCTGTGAAAGCTTACGGGTATAGATGTTTCCTGGGGGACCCAGGCGTAACCATTGTGTATCTGCGGTCCACTGAGATATCTTAGTGATAGTGAGCCACCTGTTTGATGCAGCAGTTAGTCTTCGTGACTTGATTGGTCTTCGTGACCTGATTTGTCTTTGGGACTTGTTTTGTTCTCGTGACTTGAAGTATATTCATAATTCCTTGATTTGTTCCGTGATTCTGAGACAGAGCAATCAATGCTCAGTGACATCAGAATGTCTTTTGATTCTGAAATATCTTCTGTTGATTTGTTTATGACGAAATTCGCAGGGAAGTGATTTCCTACGGATACGGATGTTTTCTGGGGGATCCAGACGAAACCATTGTGTATCTGCGATTCATGAACAATCAACATCAATATCACATTGGTACTTTCCGTATCTGTTTATAAAAGAATTTTTGAAATATTTTCCATTGGGAGTTGAAACAAGGATATTTAGTGCTCGGAGATTTTAGTCGTGCGTCTGGCCAGCGTATGCCTAACATCTGTGAGAAGAACGATAGACTTGTCAAACTTCGAGTTATCTAGTAATTTCAAAATAGTAATTTGAAATGAAAATCTACTTAATATAATATTATTTCAGAGTATTTTCAGGTCCCATAGTTTTGAAGTAATAAATACGAATATTTTCTATATAAATAAAAGTTATAAAGATATCGGATTTTGGAAAGTTTTAAGTTGATAATTTGTATTTGGAAATGGAGATGTTATTTACACTCTTCAGTGAGTATTGGGAAAAGTGAATGGATTGAATGGAAAGAAATTGGGTTGATAGTTGCAAAGCCTAGACCCATTACAGTTGCAATGATGAATAAGTAAACATCGACAGATGAGTTTATATTGAAATTTGGAATAATTTGAGATGCAGTGAGCCGATTTATGAAAAAATTGAAATTCTAGAAGAGATTTGTTTTAAAAAGGAAATTTGATTTTCCAAATTAATTGAATATGATTGATGACTTAAATACCAATATTTAAATCAATTATGGGAGAATTTTCCATAATTATGAAAATTTGAAGTATACGTTGGTATAACTTTAACAATCTTCCCTTTTCGAGGACGAAAAGTTTTAAAGGGGGGTAGATTGTAAAGTCCCAGAAATTCAACAACTGGATTGTGAAGAATTCATAAAGGGTGGTGGTGAATGAAATATGCATTGTTAAATATTGATGTGCGTTTGGTTGTATATTTGAATTCGATGGAAGAATAGAAATGATTGAATTTGGAAATAAATACAAACGTATCGAAGTTAAGCGAATTAGAAATTTTATTGAAATATATGTAAATTGGCTTAGATGCGTGTATTAGTGTATATATATATATATATAAAGGGGAACAAAGAATTTAACGTTCAAATTTTGGGAAGAGAACGGAGATGTCAGTAGACAAATAAAATCAGTAAGCCGATTAATAATTTAAAAATAAAAAAAATAACATCTTTATACAAACGGTGTTGGGTTTCGATTGTCTGATTCAAACTGTGAAAACGAAACAGCACAACAAGTTTCGTAGCATTTGGAGTTCGTTGTGATGGAACGAAAAATAAAACAAAACATCAACATGAATAGCGTAGGGGATAAAAAGCACCTTAAATTATGAATTAAATAAATAGAGAGAGTTCCTTCTCGCGCACACTACTGATGCCTTCATCCCCACGTTTCCTTGGCTCCCACGGTTCCACCTTTATAAAATAACCCGCCCCTTCCCAAAATTCTTCAGACAACAAACTTTCCCCCAAATTCAATTTTTAATGACCATCGGAAGTTTCTTTTCCCAAATCAGTTTTTCCTAAATTTCTTCACTGGACGTTTTCATCAGTCCACCCCCCTCGACCTTAAATCAAACTTATTTTTCCCCCAAATCGGGCTTTGTTTCCTCCAACCTCGAAGTCTGAAAATCCGCTGCTATCGAAGCTGCGTCGCCCTCACCATCGTTTGAGCTGCCGTCCACTTCAGACCCAAAGCACCCAATTGCCAGTTTCAGCATCATCGCTAAAGTTGTCACCTTTTTCCTCTTCGACACCGTTGATTTAAGGTGAGTTTCTTTTGAAACTCACAATTGATTAATTTCAGTTCAAGTATTTTGATTTTAATAAAAACTAAGTATGATAGCATGATTTTTATGGTGTTTTTGTCTTGGGTTTGAATTAATTGATAATGGATGCAATTAAGGAAGAGGAAAATGTGTTAATCGATGTCAAACATATGGCCTTTAGCTTATTACTGAACGTAAGTATAGGAGGTTAAATGGTCTTGATGTTAACTGTTGCCTTGTTTGTTTGTTCCGTTATTTAGCCTTTGATGCGTTGATTGAATGCCGGGGGTTTCTGGTTTAATTCTGGAAATAATTTGAATGCTTGACTAATAGCCGTGACTTGATGATTTAATTTGGGAAACAGGAAAGATTTCATGAGCACTGAAACTCACATAAATTTCTGAAAAATAGGGTATTCCATGTCCAAAATTGTTTGTTGTTTCATGAAATGTTTTGTTGCTACGAATGACTTGTGAACTGTTTATTGCCCAGAATATAGACTGTGATTTTTGCCAAAAATCAATAGTCGAATTCCTATGTTGTTCATACATGCTGAGTTTTTGGAGAAAAACTAAAATTTATACTTGCCTAAACTGATTTCTAAATTCCGGAAAAACAATTAAAGTCTTGAATTCGACCTTGGCGTATGGATTTCTCATATTCATTTCAACATGTTCATATGGTACCCCACCTTGATTGAAACACCACATATAGATAATGCTCCAATGTAATTTTTATGCTTGCCAATATTAACATTTGTGTCGAGAAAACAATATAAAATTTTCCCAAGTTATCCAGTCAAAAGCAAATTCCTTTTCACATTCAATAGGCAGTTTATTTTCCATACAAAATATCTGCATGGATATAACATGTTGGCTTGTGGTTTTTTTTTGGTCATGCATAAACCTTGCTGCAGGTTTAAATTACATGAAGATGATTTTTTTTATTTTTGAAACTTGCTGGGTATGTATAAAAGCTATTTAAAAGGGTCTTGAAACAAAAATGTGATATTGTCATTATTTATGTGTATACCCCTATACATAAGTTTCGGCCACAACAATGATCACTTTCAGTTATTGCTGGAGCATATGATTTACTGGTCACTAGCGTCCTATGCTGTGACCTGAAATTAAACCTGTGAACCAATTTCAAAGTAGTAGTGGTATATTTTTGGTTATACATATATATACTTGTTTATGTATTTTGCAAAACCTTAAACCATGTTTATTTATATATGTTGTTAAACCATGGTGTATATATATATGTATATGTGTATATATACATATATATATATATATATATGCACGATATGAGTGTTCGCAAAGTAGGATCTGAGTTGCATTTTAACTCATAGATATTTCATTCATTTTCTGCTCTGATATGGGTAATAAAGCCTTGATGAGTTACTTCAGGTGTAAGTGCTCAACACCATTACCATTCGGACCCTAATTCTTACATATGCATTCTTGAATCTAGTTTGTTGATTATGCTTCACTCCTACAGCACCTTTGCACCATACCTTTTGAGTTATTTAATTACTTTATGCCATGGTTTGGACCTGCTTCTATTTCATTAACATTGGAAGAACCATGTAGTATTGTTAAACTGATATGTATTGTTCTGTGTGGTCATTTTGATAAGCTGTGAGCTTCGTTAAACCCAGCACCTATAAACTACAGCATATATTCATGCAGGTGTTGTGCACAGTTGAAAAAAAATATACTTATTTTGTATAACAAAAATAAAAGCAGGAATTGCAAATTGAATTGGTTTCCTTGTTTGGCAAATTGTACCCCTTGTGCAATTTGCTGTCTCTCCACACGTGTAATATCTTTTTTTCTGACATACGGCTGTCTGCTGCAAACCATTAGATGATCTTAGACTATATGCTTATGAACTGGATTTTTCTGTCGAGATGTTCTCTTATTTTCCCCTGGTCTTGTTTATATGCTACTGTATATATACATTATATAGGTATATTTACATGAGTCATTGATTCTCCACGGTGCCTTGATCTGTGTTGAGTTTGTGCCTGGTATCTTTCTTGACCACGCTTGCATTCAACCTGTTTGATCCATGCCTTTCACGTTGGGCACATCCTATATCTGTGCATAATCAACTGGCCTTAAATGTATATAAGTATTTCAATGATGTACCTTTCTATAATTGTTCCATGCGTGTGTAACCTGAAGTAGCTTGCCCTGTGTGGTCTGCTTGTCGTCTGGTCTTGTTGCATATTGCACGTACACTATGAACCTCACTGTACTTGATTATTTGTGGTCATGGGATGTTGAGGCAGTGCACACGTGTACCTGTACACGTGTGTATATGCAGGCTCCTGTGACCATTTGTTTCTAAAATAAAACCGATGTAGTATAGACACTGCACCACTGTATTTGGCATCTGATTGATGTATTTCAGTTTCTATTGAAATGAATTTACTTGAACTATGATTAATCCTGACTCGAGTATTTTATGTTTTTGCATGAAATGCTTGGGTCAGACCCGAGTACTACAGATTTAAAGATTCCAGCTTATGATTCGAAGACTTGCAAGATGGGGATTCCGAAGACGGCGCGCTCTGATGTTTTTAACCAGTAATTATATTCATCTTTTATTTAAACCGTATTTTCAGTTCCGCTATATTTAAAAGTAGTGTACTCAAAACTCTGATTTATAAATAAAAGATTTATTATGTTGCTCAATACTGTGTCATTTATTTATTCTGTATTTTCTGTGTGTTGATTCTATCTTTTAAACTCTGTAAGCTAATAACGATCCGGTGATCTGGACGTTTTAGATTGTCCTAAATACCAATTTAAAGCGGTCAAATTGTCGGGACGTTACAGGGAAGGAGGCGTCATCGCGGTTGACAGCGCCTCCGCGTCGTTGAGTGTGCCCCCTCCTCTTCCCCGTCACCTCCTCCTCCTCGCGTCAATCCCCTTCTTTCTCCTCTCCCACTTCCAATTGCGCCCCCCAAAAACCCGCGAGACCCCAAAAACCCACCTCCGGCGATTGCCCAGCGCCGCCCTGACCACCTGAAGACTGTCGCCACTCCCCGACTCTGGTGCCACCGTCCTCAGCCACCAACGGTCAAATGCGGGCCCCTCCTCTGTAAGAGTTGAATAAAAATGTGAGTTTTCTACTTTATATTTAATGTAGTTAGCTTTATAAATTTAGAAATCAATTTTGTTTATTATTTATGTGAAATCAAATTTTTTTTATTTTATTTTATTGATTATAAAGTTTCAATTTTTATAGATAAAAGGTTTAATTCTTATTTAGAGAAAAGGTTCGATCTTTAATTATATAAAAGGCGAGATTTTTATATAGAAAAAGGCGAGATTTTTATCATGAAACAAGAGGAGATTTTTAGATATACGATAGCGATGTAAAGGTATGATTTTTGTTTATACCATAGCATGATAAAAATATGATTTTTATATAATAGGGAATATGAAAATATGATTTTTATATACTAGAAAATATAAAAATGTGATTTTTATATGAGTGGCGATACAAAAATATAATCTTTATTAGAAGAGGAACGATATAAAAATATATTTTTTATTATGAAGTTAGTGTGATAAAAATATGATCTTTATTATATGAACACCATTATAAAAATAGAATTTTATCTATGTAGTAGCGGTATAAAAATAGAATTTTTATCTATATAGTAGCGGTATAAAAATAGAATTTTTATTTATATAGTAGCGGTATAAAAATAGGAATTTTATCTATATAGTAGTAGTATAAAAATGTGATTTTTATCCATATAGCGTAGTTATAAAAATGTGATTTTTATATACATAGCAACAATATAAAGATGCAATTTTTATATACGTAGTGGATACGAACAACGAAAGTGACAAAAGACGAGCACGGCGAAGATTTCTACATATGAAGAGTCGTGGTTTTTGGTTTAGCTCTTGGTGAGAACTCCTCACTTTTATTTTAATTTCTAGTTAAAAATATATACTAGGATGCAGACGGTGCTTAGCAGCACTCGACACCCGTCGTCCACAGACCACGGATGACTTGTTTGTTTGATTGGTGTGTTGTGAAAATTGATTATGTGATGTGGATTGAATAAATATTTTATAGTAAAAATATAATTTTAAACGTGTATATAAAATAAATATCTATAAACAAATCGGACGGTTTGTTTGTGTACACCCATTTGAAGGATATTGATTGGGACGATAATTTTTACACATCGCCTAACTACACAAATAAAAATATGTGTTTGTTGATTTGAAACCCCACATGGGTATTGGGATGATATTTGGCGTACACTAATCCCGATTGTTTAGTTGTATGTCAATCGATGGGTTGACAGACTGCGTGAAACGACCCGCAAATCCGAGCTATCTGAGTTGACTAAATACACCACACGTCCAACCCAAATAACACAGAAATACGAACCATTAATAGAAAGAAGATAGAGGATGAGAAATAGAAAGAAAGAAATATTAGAATAGAAGAAAAACGAAGATCACAACTCACAGCGGAACGAATAAAAGATATTATATAACATAAGCTTTGAAATACAAATCTGTTTGGTACATATATACATACCATCATCAGAGTACACATAACACTTGATTCAGCGGAAGTAACTCTAAATAACTAACGTTGAAGCCTCATGCTTCAAGCTCCTCCAAGTGTATCTGTAAAAGCCTGAAACACTTGACTGCCCGTACAAATTTGGGCACCCAAGAGTTTAGGGAAAACAAAACAAAATAAACTCTGGGTCAGTCATGGGACTGGTGTGAGTAAACTCCAACCACTTGTTTAACTTTAAAAATCCTTTTCGAAAGAAAAGATAATAGTAAGACCAGCCCACACATAAACATGGACGGTTTTTACCTTACTATAACCCAAAACAACTTGATACGAAAATCCAGTGATATTATAATAATGTCTACATCAAGTAAATAATCAAATAGCAGAACGCTTGCATCTCACGCTCCACATATATATTATAAAATCAAAAACCGCATGGCGCTTATTGGAGATTGGATTTCCAACATGACAAGGTATGGAACCACCTTCCGATGATGTATCTCTAGAGGCGAATACACCTGGGTTCAACAAGAACATCTTGTAACCCGGCCCACACATGACCGACCACTCATTTCGCTTGAGTGTATCGAATGTATATCACCAACGGTTGGACTCAAACCACCGTTTCCCGAATGGGCAGAATCGATAGATTTAGAAACAAAAGGAATTTCTCTAGATAGGTGATTATACACCCTAATGGGTGCGACCCACATAGCCATGCTGCCTGCCCGATTTTTGTCCTTTCCCGGTTGTTGAGGCCTGAGGCTACGAATACTTACCATTCATTGATAGCAGAATCACTTTGAATGCCACATTGTCAGATCCGTTAATCACTAGTTGAGTTTGCACAAATATTCTGGATGTTATGCTAAGGGATAAATCCGTTGCAACCATATATATTCATACAGACCAACCCATTTGATCATTGGAAATACTCTGTCAGACATTCGTCCATTTACGTTCGTTCTGGGACTGAACGAAACCGAAGGCACTATTTCTATTACTAGAAAAGCCCTTGCACTTTACTCCGTCTTCAATATATTCAGCATACTTGGTTCGCAACGCTTATGCCGATACGGAGTGGTTCTTCGGATAATAATCCAACCGGTCTCTCCATATTGACAACGATGGTCAAAACTTCGATAGTCTGTGATTTAACTATCGAATAAAAACAAGTGTTCATCCAACATATCAAACAAATCACTGGACTCTTTAATTAATATTTCATTAATTAAATCTCTTCTACATTCTCTTATCAATATTTGTTAACCAAATATTTTCAATAATCATCTTGGCCTCTTATGCCATTTGGAAAACGTTTCCAAATATTAACTTCTTTTATTTTCTATATATTAGAAAATGTCTCTATTCGCAATTGGAAACAATTCCAATCATTTATCTCTATCCCGACTATTTTAATTATACTCAGGAAATATCTACTTGTTATATTTCCAAAATTCCATCACTTGGGTTTAAAACGAATGTTGTGTAAAACATTGTTACAACAACCCAAATATTGTATTCAACTAACTCTTTTTCAAACACTTCTCTTCGGGACTGGATCTTGCTATTTATCCATTAAAAATGAAATCAATCAAGTTGGGGTAAAATTACCTCTCAGACCTTAACTGAAAACATCCTCAACTTCAAAACGGCAAAACCACTTACCTCGAATAAACACACAATAAAATCCAATTATTCATTCTAAAACACGTGTATGGTTTGCTTTCTATTTCTAATTTATAGATTTCCCTTTTTGTTTACAATATTCTATTCTCTTATTTCGTTTCCTTATCGAATTCTATATATCTCGATATATTGATTCCTAACTATCAAAACTTCTCAAAAATATTCTAACTCCTTAAATTTCCGGAAAATTTTGCCATAACCTCCCATGCATCGGGAGCATCGGGAAATTTCAAATAGCTTTCCCGGTCCTTCTATTCTCAAAAAGAAAAAGAAAACGCCAAGCGGCTTGCCGATACGGCGCATAAAATCTCATATATGAATTTAAACATGTACCTTTTTGTCGAGCACACTAATTATATACCTTCATCACTTTATCCCATACCTGTCTAACACATGTTCACCTGTTTCAATTCAATTCAACTCAATTCAATCATCTGAATTCAGTTTCCGCTCATTTATTCTTTAATTAGCTATTTTGCCTATTTCGCTTCTTTGTTTGAACATAACATGTTCAAATAAAATATTTAACTTGCCCATAACCAAATTGAATTTCTATTTCAATCCTAGTTTCCTGTTTGATTTCGAATATAAATTTTCAAATCGAATTCGCTTATTCAAAGCCCAATATTAATTCGAAATCTCATTAACTAATTACTATTCGAATTAGTTAACTCTATTCAATAAATCAAAAATCTGATTTCTGTTTCAAAAATCAACTCATTACTCCACTGGAGTTCACATATATTTTATAACTCAAAATCTGGATTTTCTAAATAGAAATTTCGATTTTTATTTGCTTAAAATCCTTTAATTTAATTAAATAAACCGTTATGGTTTTATAATGGTTCTGCCGCTGCTTTTCTAAAAATTTGATTTTGACATAACTCAAAATCTATACGACGAAATTCATATTTTTCTCTTTCATTAGAAAACTATTATCAAACTGGTCCTGACGTTTCTTGTTTCAAAGAGATCCGATTTCAATTGGGTTCTGTATACTCGATTGAAGTTCGAATAGCTATTTTACGAACTGCAGCGCTGCGGCGAGTTCGTTTTAATTATATTTATATATATGAACTTTTAAAACTTCGTTTATATAAATTCAACTCTATTCTGATATATTTTAAATATGTATCAAACCATTTTTTCCAACTCAACAAATACTTCTGATCTTCTATTTCATTTATTATTTGAAATCTATATTCAAATTCCAATTCGATTCTAATTCAAATTCTATATTCAAATTCTATTTCAACTATTTGAATCCAAATTCCATTTTTAATCTATTTGAACTTCAAATATTTAAACTCATTTTTTTCTAATCTACTTGAACTTCAAATACCACATTTTAATTCCTTTGAATCCAAATACCATGTTTCAAATCTCTTTGAATTCCTCTTATTCAAATTCTTTCTATTTAAACTCCATTTGAGTTTTGTTTGAATTCTTATATTTAACACCATTTGAATTCTATTTTAAATTCTTATATTTAAATCCTCTTTATTAAAACCCATTATTTAAATCCCATTTGAATTTCTCCATTCAAATCCATTCGAATTCCCTTAAATTCAAATTCCATTTCAAAACCCATTTGGATTTCCTATTCTACTTTGAAATCCTATTTTCAAAGTTTATTTCAAATTCTATTTTGAAATTCTATATTCAAATCTCTATTTGAATTTCTTCACTCAAATCCATTTGAACTTCCATATTCAAATTTCATTCGAATTCTATATCCAAATCTCTATTTGAATTTTCTTTATTTGAATTCCTTCGAATTCAAATTTTATTTTTTTCCCTTTGAATTCAAATTCTATTTTTCATTCTAATTTCGTCTATTCAAATTTTATTTGAACTTCTATTTGAATTTCTAATATACAATCTCCTTTTAAAATTCAAATATTTAAACTCCTTTTCTAATTCTACTATTCAAATGTTATACTCAAATTTCATTTGAGTTATATATTTAAAAATTTCATTTCACATCTTATTTTGAAATTTCATTTCAAATTCCAATTTCACACTTGTATTTCTATTTCTGAATTATCAAATGATAATTCTGTTCACTTCATTTATAACTTCGTTATAAAAGAACTATTTATAAACTTCGTTTAAAAAGAAACTACTTGTTTTATTTTCAGAAACAAGTTTATATTTTATTCCATTTAAAATTTCAAATTCTATTTAAAAATAGAATTTTTCCTTTTAAAATCTCCAATATCCTTTTAATTGGCCCAGTGATATTTAAAACAATCAAATCACCCAATTTTCAATCATTTGGTTTTTAACACATCATATATGAATATATATGAAATCAAACAAACAGCAAATAGATAATATATTTTTGAGGAATCCTGTTGGATTCCTCCAACCTGTTTCCCTGCATCCACAGATGTTAGCACATAAATAATACCCATTCTGCTTCGTGGCAGAATATCGCGGTATAGAAGGTCATCCACTAATCATAGCGTGGGGCGTATAGGGTAATCATCCGCTATGAAACTGCGGGCATCCGCTAATGAGACTGCGGGAATCCAACCAATCAATCAACCCAATATATATATATATATAGCCTAAATAACTAATATATATATAACAACCAGAAAACATTCACACAAGCAACAAACAATTATTTTTAATGAGATAAAAATAATTCTAAAGATGAGTGAGATTTACTCACCTTATTTTCCCTTGTCGAATATCCAGTTAATCGCTATATCGTCTCGGCTACCAATCTACTTGCATCGTGTATCCTAAACCTCGCTGTTAATAATAAAAAAGTCCACATGCTTCTCTAATTGAACCCAATTTCTATTGCAAGTTCCTGAGCCCGTCATCCCGACCTCCAGCATCACCTTGCCATCCAATCTCCACTGCTCTACCAGTACAAAGCCTCAACTCCATCAGTCTCCACTGCATATCATCAATAGCCTTTTCCCAACTGACCTTCCCCGTATTTTTTTTCCAGTTCGAACCCCACATGATCAGAAAAAATACGAACTCCACAATTACCCAATTTACTCAACCTCCGTACATCGCATCAGCAACTTCAACGCCACCTTCAGTAAATCGCACCAGTCCCCCTTTTCATCCATCAGTCTGTCGAACTCCATGTCATCCACTGTTGAATCCCTTGCTAAAGCTTCGTACTACTCCAATCCCATATCCACCCTGTCGACCTTGAGCAACTGAATCGCCCATCACGAAGCATCGTGACCCCCACCATCTCGCTATATTACTCGAACCCTAGCACATCGATTTATCGTCGAAGCCCAAAACTGGAATCGCACCGTATCCCCAAAATTCCCATCCGACTTCCATTGTCGCACCCTAAATTTTCGAGTGTCTCCAGCTTAGTTCGAGTTACCCGAGTCTGGTGGTTATTTGAATTTGTGGTTTTCGATTCCCTTTTTTTTTATCGGTGGAATTTGATTTTTGAAAGACTGGGGGGGAAATGAAAAGAAATTAGATTGGAAATGCTTTGTGATTTTCGGATGAGGGATAATGAAAGCTCGGTTTATTATATAGGCGCAGGGAGGAACTAACAGTACTGAAGCCATTAAATTTTATGTCTGCTAGACATTGAAGGTGGGAGGCAGAAATCGTTGCTCGATGTATAAAATAGGTCTGCGCGATTTTTTATCTAGGGTGGCTGATGTATATGAAAATATAGGTCGGCTTGATGTATTTGATTTAAATTTTGTTTTTAATTAAAAACTAAAATATCTCACAGTCCCTTATTTTAAAGTCCTGAACCGCTATTCAACACAACGATTGACACAACCGCTATTTAACACAACCGATATTAAATCGTATATCGATTATTAAATTGATAAATCCAATAAAAATTCATTTCTATTATATATTCAACATTTAAAACCATACTAAATATTTAAAATAAACTGTTCAAAAATCTGGGTCGTTACATTCTTCCCCCCTTAAAATAATTTCGTCCTCGAAATTGCTAAGGTAGGAAAAATGGTACAAATCCATTACTTTTCAAAACTTCTTTATATTGAAACTCAACTCCTCATATTTCAATAAATTAATTTCAACCAAAACTTTTGGTCTTCACACATTTGATTCGAATGATCTACGATCAATCCATTTATATCCAATCTATATTCCAATAAACCTATTCAAATTGATTCTAATCAATTCATTTACTTCGACCCATTTAACTTGTTTTAAGTTAAATTTCAATTCCAGAATTCAAATCCCTGGGTTTTCTTTTCAAATTCTTTTTGAAATCACATAAATATATACATATATTTATTTTCATTTCAAATTCAAAACATTTGAATTTCTTAAACCACTTGTTTTCTTTCAAACAAATTTCCATCAAAACTTTTTTCTAAGGTAGCAATTCATCACTTAGAAACTCGGAAATGAACACTGATGATGTTGCAATCATCATCAGAATAATTTCCCAGCCACTGAAGTGAGTTTAATGCCTTATTATTTCAAAATCCATCTAAAATGATTTTCTTTTAAATCCTTTTAAAACAAATCTATATTATTTTAATATACTTTGAAAAATATTTTTCAACCTCCCAGGATTTTGAATTCTTAATTCTGGTTTGAATTTAATTCTAATTCATCTCATTTGTATATATTTTATTCATATACAAATTTTATTTGGTTATAAATAACCATTTCAATTTTTATAATTTTATCTGATTATAATGATATCAATCAACACATCCATATAATAATAATTCTAGAAAATTATTCTTTCTATATCAAAATAGAAATTTTGGGTAAAATTATTACACCCACTTTAAAACAATACTGTGTTTAATCTTCTGTTCAAGTGTTTAGAAATTCCTATCGACTTTGTGGCGTCCCACTATCCGACCAGAATTCATAAACCACTCAACAGACTAGCCAACACAATATAAAACAGTTTTTAATATCAATTTACAAATACGCGCTCTCGTATATATAGACTCAACTCATTCTAGGGTACTACTGACCCTATCTCTAATGAGCACATGCCACACAAGCCTAGGTATTCGCTCAACCTAAGCTCTGATACCAACTGAAACGACCCGCAAATCCGAGCTATCTGAGTTGACTAAATACACCACACGTCCAACCCAAATAACACAGAAATACGAACCATTAATAGAAAGAAGATATAGGATGAGAAATAGAAAGAAAGAAATATTAGAATAGAAGAAAAACGAAGATCACAACTCACAGCGGAACGAATAAAAGATATTATATAACATAAGCTTAGAAATACAAATCTGTTTGGTACATATATACATACCATCATCAGAGTACACATAACACTTGATTCAGCGGAAGTAACTCTAAATAACTAACGTTGAAGCCTCCTGCTTCAAGCTCCTCCAAGTGTATCTGTAAAAGCCTGAAACACTTGACTGCCCGTACAAATTTGGGCACCCAAGAGTTTAGGGAAAACAAAACAAAATAAACTCTGGGTCAGTCATGGGACTGGTGTGAGTAAACTCCAACCACTTGTTTAACTTTAAAAATCCTTTTCGAAAGAAAAGATAATAGTAAGACCAGCCCACACATAAACATGGACGGTTTTTACCTTACTATAACCCAAAACAACTTGATACGAAAATCCAGTGATATTATAATAATGTCTACATCAAGTAAATAATCAAATAGCAGAACGCTTGCATCTCACGCTCCACATATATATTATAAAATCAAAAACCGCATGGCGCTTATTGGAGATTGGATTTCCAACATGACAAGGTATGGAACCACCTTCCGATGATGTATCTCTAGAGGCGAATACACCTGGGTTCAACAAGAACATCTTGTAACCCGGCCCACACATGACCGACCACTCATTTCGCTTGAGTGTATCGAATGTATATCACCAACGGTTGGACTCAAACCACCGTTTCCCGAATGGGCAGAATCGATAAATTTAGAAACAAAAGGAATTTCTCTAGATAGGTGATTATACACCCTAATGGGTGCGACCCACATAGCCATGCTGCCTGCCCGATTTTTGTCCTTTCCCGGTTGTTGAGGCTTGAGGCTACGAATACTTACCATTCATTGATAGCAGAATCACTTTGAATGCCACATTGTCAGATCCGTTAATCACTAGTTGAGTTTGCACAAATATTCTGGATGTTATGCTAAGGGATAAATCCGTTGCAACCATATATATTCATACAGACCAACCCATTTGATCATTGGAAATACTCTGTCAGACATTCGTCCATTTACGTTCGTTCTGGGACTGAACGAAACCGAAGGCACTATTTCTATTACTAGAAAAGCCCTTGCACTTTACTCCGTCTTCAATATATTCAGCATACTTGGTTCGTAACGCTTATGCCGATACGGAGTGGTTCTTCGGATAATAATCCAACCGGTCTCTCCATATTGACAACGATGGTCAAAACTTCGATAGTCTGTGATTTAACTATCGAATAAAAACAAGTGTTCATCCAACATATCAAACAAATCACTGGACTCTTTAATTAATATTTCATTAATTAAATCTCTTCTACATTCTCTTATCAATATTTGTTAACCAAATATTTTCAATAATCATCTTGGCCTCTTATGCCATTTGGAAAACGTTTCCAAATATTAACTTCTTTTATTTTCTATATATTAGAAAATGTCTCTATTCGCAATTGGAAACAATTCCAATCATTTATCTCTATCCCGACTATTTTAATTATACTCAGGAAATATCTACTTGTTATATTTCCAAAATTCCATCACTTGGGTTTAAAACGAATGTTGTGTAAAACATTGTTACAACAACCCAAATATTGTATTCAACTAACTCTTTTTCAAACACTTCTCTTCGGGACTGGATCTTGCTATTTATCCATTAAAAATGAAATCAATCAAGTTTGGGTAAAATTACCTCTCAGACCTTAACTGAAAACATCCTCAACTTCAAAACGGCAAAACCACTTACCTCGAATAAACACACAATAAAATCCAATTATTCATTCTAAAACACGTGTATGGTTTGCTTTCTATTTCTAATTTATAGATTTCCCTTTTTGTTTACAATATTCTATTCTCTTATTTCGTTTCCTTATCGAATTCTATATATCTTGATATATTGATTCCTAACTATCAAAACTTCTCAAAAATATTCTAACTCCTTAAATTTCCGGAAAATTTTGCCATAACCTCCCCTGCATCGGGAGCATCGGGAAATTTCAAATAGCTTTCCCGGTCCTTCTATTCTCAAAAAGAAAAAGAAAACGCCAAGCGGCTTGCCGATACGGCGCATAAAATCTCATATATGAATTTAAACATGTACCTTTTTGTCGAGCACACTAATTATATACCTTCATCACTTTATCCCATACCTGTCTAACACATGTTCACCTGTTTCAATTCAATTCAACTCAATTCAATCATCTGAATTCAGTTTCCGCTCATTTATTCTTTAATTAGCTATTTTGCCTATTTCGCTTCTTTGTTTGAACATAACATGTTCAAATAAAATATTTAACTTGCCCATAACCAAATTGAATTTCTATTTCAATCCTAGTTTCCTGTTTGATTTCGAATATAAATTTTCAAATCGAATTCGCTTATTCAAAGCCCAATATTAATTCGAAATCTCATTAGCTAATTACTATTCGAATTAGTTAACTCTATTCAATAAATCAAAAATCTGATTTCTGTTTCAAAAATCAACTCATTACTCCACTGGAGTTCACATATATTTTATAACTCAAAATCTGGATTTTCTAAATAGAAATTTCGATTTTTATTTGCTTAAAATCCTTTAATTTAATTAAATAAACCGTTATGGTTTTATAATGGTTCTGGCGCTGCTTTTCTAAAAATTTGATTTTGACATAACTCAAAATCTATACGACGAAATTCATATTTTTCTCTTTCATTAGAAAACTATTATCAAACTGGTCCTGACGTTTCTTGTTTCAAAGAGATCCGACTTCAATTGGGTTCTGTATACTCGATTGAAGTTCGAATAGCAATTTTACGAACTGCAGCGCTGCGGCGAGTTCGTTTTAATTATATTTATATGTATGAACTTTTAAAACTTCGTTTATATAAATTCAACTCTATTCTGATATATTTTAAATATATACCAAACCATTTTTTCCAACTCAACAAATACTTCTGATCTTCTATTTCATTTATTATTTGAAATCTATATTCAAATTCCAATTCGATTCTAATTCAAATTCTATATTCAAATTCTATTTCAACTATTTGAATCCAAATTCCATTTTTAATCTATTTGAACTTCAAATATTTAAACTCATTTTTTTCTAATCTACTTGAACTTCAAATACCACATTTTAATTCCTTTGAATCCAAATACCATGTTTCAAATCTCTTTGAATTCCTCTTATTCAAATTCTTTCTATTTAAACTCCATTTGAGTTTTGTTTGAATTCTTATATTTAACACCATTTGAATTCTATTTTAAATTCTTATATTTAAATCCTCTTTATTAAAACCCATTATTTAAATCCCATTTGAATTTCTCCATTCAAATCCATTCGAATTCCCTTAAATTCAAATTCCATTTCAAAACCCATTTGGATTTCCTATTCTACTTTGAAATCCTATTTTCAAAGTTTATTTCAAATTCTATTTTGAAATTCTATATTCAAATCTCTATTTGAATTTCTTCACTCAAATCCATTTGAACTTCCATATTCAAATTTCTATATTTGAATTTCATTCGGATTCTATATCTAAATCTCTATTTGAATTTTCTTTATTTGAATTCCTTCGAATTCAGATTTTATTTTTTTCCCTTTGAATTCAAATTCTATTTTTCATTCTAATTTCGTCTATTCAAATTTTATTTGAACTTCTATTTGAATTTCTAATATTCAATCTCCTTTTAAAATTCAAATATTTAAACTCCTTTTCTAATTCTACTATTCAAATGTTATACTCAAATTTCATTTGAGTTATATATTTAAAAATTTCATTTCACATCTTATTTTGAAATTTCATTTCAAATTCCAATTTCACACTTGTATTTCTATTTCTGAATTATCAAATGATAATTCTGTTCACTTCATTTATAACTTCGTTATAAAAGAACTATTTATAAACTTCATTTAAAAAGAAACTACTTGTTTTATTTTCAAAAACAAGTTTATATTTTATTCCATTTAAAATTTCAAATTCTATTTAAAAATAGAATTTTTCCTTTTAAAATCTCCAATATCCTTTTAATTGGCCCAGTGATATTTAAAACAATCAAATCACCCAATTTTCAATCATTTGGTTTTTAACACATCATATATGAATATATATGAAATCAAACAAACAGCAAATAGATAATATATTTTTGAGGAATCCTGTTGGATTCCTCCAACCTGTTTCCCTGCATCCACAGATGTTAGCACATAAATAATACCCATTCTGCTTCGTGGCAGAATATCGCGGTATAGAAGGTCATCCACTAATCATAGCATGGGGCGTATAGGGTAATCATCCGCTATGAAACTGCGGGCATCCGCTAATGAGACTGCGGGAATCCAACCAATCAATCAACCCAATATATATATATATATATATATATATATATATAGCCTAAATAACTAATATATATATAACAACCAGAAAACATTCACACAAGCAACAAACAATTATTTTTAATGAGATAAAAATAATTCTAAAGGTGAGTGAGATTTACTCACCTTATTTTCCCTTGTCGAATATCCAGTTAATCGCTATATCGTCTCGGCTACCAATCTACTTGCATCGTGTATCCTGAACCTCGCTGTTAATAATAAAAAAGTCCACATGCTTCTCTAATTGAACCCAATTTCTATTGCAAGTTCCTGAGCCCGTCATCCCGACCTCCAGCATCACCTTGCCATCCAATCTCCACTGCTCTACCAGTACAAAGCCTCAACTCCATCAGTCTCCACTGCATATCATCAATAGCCTTTTCCCAACTGACCTTCCCTGTATTTTTTTTTCCAGTTCGAACCCCACATGATCAGAAAAAATACGAACTCCACAATTACCCAATTTACTCAACCTCCGTACATCGCATCAGCAACTTCAACGCCACCTTCAGTAAATCGCACCAGTCCCCCTTTTCATCCATCAGTCTGTCGAACTCCATGTCATCCACTGTTGAATCCCTTGCTAAAGCTTCGTACTACTCCAATCCCATATCCACCCTGTCGACCTTGAGCAACTGAATCGCCCATCACGAAGCATCGCGACCCCCACCATCTCGCTATATTACTCGAACCCTAGCACATCGATTTATCGTCGAAGCCCAAAACTGGAATCGCACCGTATCCCCAAAATTCCCATCCGACTTCCATTGTCGCACCCTAAATTTTCGAGTGTCTCCAGCTTAGTTCGAGTTACCCGAGTCTGGTGGTTATTCGAATTTGTGGTTTTCGATTCCCTTTTTTTTTTATCGGTGGAATTTGATTTTTGAAAGACTGGGGGGGGAAATGAAAAGAAATTAGATTGGAAATGCTTTGTGATTTTCGGATGAGGGATAATGAAAGCTCGGTTTATTATATAGGCGCAGGGAGGAACTAACAGTACTGAAGCCATTAAATTTTATGTCTGCTAGACATTGAAGGTGGGAGGCAGAAATCGTTGCTCGATGTATAAAATAGGTCTGCGCGATTTTTTATCTAGGGTGGCTGATGTATATGAAAATATAGGTCGGCTTGATGTATTTGATTTAAATTTTGTTTTTAATTAAAAACTAAAATATCTCACAGTCCCTTATTTTAAAGTCCTGAACCGCTATTCAACACAACGATTGACACAACCGCTATTTAACACAACCGATATTAAATCGTATATCGATTATTAAATTGATAAATCCAATAAAAATTCATTTCTATTATATATTCAACATTTAAAACCATACTAAATATTTAAAATAAACTGTTCAAAAATCTGGGTCATTACACTGCGTAAGCGTTAATTATTTATATTTATGCTTATACAGTTGTGTGGTGCACTCTGGATGATGGTTGATGATTTATCATTGCTATTATATACATGTATTATAGAAAATCCATATAATTAACATTATATGGTAATTGATTGGGCCTCATTCCAATTTGGAAAATAAGGAATATTATAAAAGAAAATTCATGTGTTGAATAGAATAAAAATTCATATGTTGAATAAAATAAATTCATGTGTTGAATAGAAAGAAAATTCATGTGTTGAATAGAATAAATATTCATGTGTTGAATAAAAATATAAATACATGTGTTGAATAAAATATATATTCATGTGTTGAATAAAAATATATATTCATGTGTTGAAGAAAATATTCATTTGTTGAATAGAATAACGAAGTTATTGAAATTTATAAAGTCGTGTTGGTAAGATATGCGCCATTTTGACCCGAACGATATTTATATCGATTATATTCGTTTTTATAATGATTATAGAAAAGGAAGTGATTTCAAAATATAACGTTTTGAAAATATTATCATTTGTATATCGATGATGTGGAATATTCAATTTTGATTGGAAATTGAATATGAAGTTGAAATCGTTTCGAAAACGAATTTAAAACGATTTATAAAATATGTTTTAAAGGAAATCGACGAAATATATATAATATATATATTATATATATAATGGCCTGAATAGAACGCGCCGCGCCGCGGCCGTTCGCGAATTTCGAGCATTGACTTCGAATGGATATTACGGGAGATCCGACCGTCGGATTCTCCTAAAACCAGAACCGTTGGGTTCGTATCGAAAAGTGCTTTCTAACGAACATTAGAGATTTGAAATCAAATGGTTGGATTTGGAATTATGTCCAAATAAAATTTGGAAAATGTCGCTGTAAGTGCAGTTCGATGGCCGTTGATGGAATTCGACTGTACGGGCCTTGATAAAATTATTAAAAATAGTAATAATTTGTGTAAAATCATAAGAAATGATTTGTAAAGAATTGAGATGGAAAATTACAAATTTGAAAAGATAAAAATAGATTTTTTATCGAAATGAACTATTTTTGAACTAGAATTATAATACCATTTATTTTTAAGATAAATAAAGTGGATTTGAAATGGTTTTGAAAATAACCAGAATTTCCAATATATAAAGTGGAGATGGATTTGAATCGAAATTTTCTTTGGAATATTTCCATGTTGGATTTCGTGATTATACAGATATTATTATGGAAATTAGAAAGATATATTTATATCGTTATTTCCAATACGATATTTGTTGGTCGTAGAGTTTGATATTGAATATAAGCCAATATATTTTCTATTCAGAGCCTTGTATTTAATATCAAATGGGATTTGGGTTTGTCATGAATGATGTCTTCATTAACACTGTTCTTAAACCCAGTTGAGAAAATAATTAAATCTTTTTATTTAGATTTAATGAAGTATACCAATTAAATGGAATTTAATTGGAATTGAATTTGAATTGATTTTTGGGTTTATCGTGAACGGTGTTTTAAATAACACTTGTTCTTTAACATGGTAATTAATGGAATGTGATTTTGGGTTTATAGTGAACCGTGTTTTAAATGACATTGGTTCTTTAACCCAGTTAAAGACAGGATATGATTTCTCAAGTTAAATAATCATTGATAGTGATTTTTGGGAAGATTAAAACCAAGTGATGTTTTAATGAATCTTTAATTAGATTGAAATGATCGAGAATGGAGTATCACCAGTTTTGCTCCAGGTGATAGTTAAATCTCTAATTAGATTTGAACGTGAAATGGTAATTGAATTTATGATAACGCCGTGGTGTTAGATATGAAGTATTACCAGTTTTATTTCATGGGATGAATAGGTTGGGGTTGGAAAATTTAACAAGTGATTACTTCAGTAAGGTTCGCAAATCCTGACTACTTAAGATAAACCATAATTTGGTTTGAATTGATATTCAAAGGAAGATTAAAGAATAAATTTAAAGAATTTATCTTTGATAAAATTAATGGGAACCTTTCCCAAAGTATAAGAATATTTGAATAAAAGGATATTCTGAATTGGAATAAGGCGTATGTTGTGTTTGTGTAACACTTGTTTATAAAATACGCAAGTTATTCGGAAAGACCGGGTTTATCCCATTCTGAATAACTGATACGACGATTAGTCGAAGAAGAAGACGGTGGTTGAAGACCGGAGGTCTTCACGTCGTTTGGATGATTCCTGATGATCTTGATTGGGCTGTACACCCTAAAGGAGGGAATAAGTGATCGTCCAGACGTACTTGGAGATCGATGGATATGCGAGCTACAAGGTGCCTCCGGTTTCGTTCAGACCCAGAACGGACTTGTAAATGGACTGTGTGTCTGACATTGGATATCGTTCTATGTGATTGATGGATATCGGTTGCATGGAGTGGTCTGCCTGTGTGGCATGCTAAGATGCAAATGATCAAGGCTTCTGTTGAAAAGCAGAGTCTTGTGGTTGATGATCAAGGACAACCTGTGTGGCACAACTTTGTGTAGCGTTAATTCGCGAGCCTCACACCCCTGTGTGAACTAGAAACGGGAGGACTTCAGGGAGGACATGCGTTTCCTTCTAGCTAGAAGTGGCGTCAGTTGTTTTACACCCCTTGACGAGTTTGACTTATGTGGTTGTTGGAATGCGAGGTGCCTCGGATATATCGGTCAATCCGGGACCGATGGAGTCATTTGTTGGCTCATTTACGCTAGTGTTCAGGCATTTTAATCCACATCGGTGGACCGGCCCTGACGATCCAAGGGTCGATGTGTTCTGATCCTGAGACATGGGCTAGATTGTCTCGAATTCGGTAAGGATGATCCCTTGCCTTGGTTCATAGATGGAAATCCAACTTCCAATACGTGACTTTACGGTTTTGATTGTAGAGCCTAGTATGGCGACATAGTGGTATGGGCCACTTATGCCATCTATGATTGATACTTATGATTGAAATTGTTTTGACACTATACACTTATAATAATAATAAAAGATGAAATTTTGCGTATCAAGCATTCTTTGGCTATTATAAGATATAACCCTATCCTTCGGCTTGTGTTGCATTGTGTGATGGGACTTGGGTCTTATAATAGCTTTATTGTTCTTTATTTAGCATTGCGCTGTTGTTTTATGCACTGGTATTCTTGGGAGGAAACCTGTTCTGTGTTATACGGCGTGGTCCCTTGATTTACCTAACTTTAAAATAAAGATTAATAGCTGTTTTAGTTCTCACACCAGTCACATGACTGACCTGGAGTTTATTGTTTTAACCTAAACTCTGGGTGCCCTTATTTTCACACGGGCAGCCAGTAGTTTTGGTTTTGCAGATTTATATTCACAGGAACCTAGCTTACAGCTGGAACAATACCCAGAAAGCTCTGTATCCGTATATCTCTTTCAGTTGTGTATTATATTATTTTTCCGCTGCTATGTAATGTATTGTAATCTCTGATATTTTGTGATGTATATTATTTATTCATACTCTGTATATTCTTGTATTCTGATGAAATTGTTGTAATATGCAATGAAATGTTCTTCTGTTTGCGTTCTGATTTGTCATGTTCTCAAAACAATCAGGGGTTTTGAACGGTCTTGGTCGGTTTAGCGATCGATTCGGATCAAGCGAAATTCCTTATCGTTTCAAATTTCATTTTAAAACTTCAACTTCATTTTCAGTTTTAATCAAAACTGAATATTCCACATCTTTATCATATTAAAATGATAATATTGTAACGACTCATATTTTGCCCGGACCTAATTGATCACAAAATCGACTAAGACCATTCAAAAACCCGAACACGCTAACTTTGGGCGTATAACACATCAGCACAAAAAGCAACAGACTTTTATTGCATCATAATAATGCAACATCAGAGTACAGAATATCAGAGTACATCGAAAATATAATACAACAGCGGAAGATAATTTACAATGAATTTAATACAATGCAGCGGAAGACTATCAATGCTTTAGACACAGCTTTAAGCTTCGATCCAGAATCCTGCTCAATATATCAGCAAAATATGCTACTCGACTGCCTGTGTGGAAAATATGGGCACCCGAGTTTGCAAGTGAAACAAATTACAGGTCAGTCATGGGACTGATATGAGAAATCTTACTTAACCTATTTAATAATAAGGTCAATCACAGGACCACGCCGCTAACGCGGAACGGGTTTACTCCATTGGATTGCCAGTGCATAAACATCAACCATAAATAAACATTTGGATCTACAATGCATCAATCAACATGTAATTCCTTAATCTACCCATTTAGGCTTAATCCCTAAACTTAGGTTTCAAAATCCAATTCACTTTACAGAAATTATTTCTTTGGACTTTATTTCCCAATTTATTTTATTTCAAATCATTTGAAATACATATCTATTTTTTTATATCAAAGTAGATTTCACTTCGGGATTTGAAAACAAAACATTTGGAAATATGAATTCCAAAATGTAACAAAACATACAAATAAGTATGAAACCATATATCGGTCATGTTCCCTCAGGACCGGGCATTACGCACCCTAACCGAACCAATATAGATATATATGTGCACCAAACGGCTACACTGACAATGCACCAACCAACCAATTGGGGAAGACATGCACGCCCTTGCATTGTTAGTCAATTTTGGGTCACCCGCATCTTCAGCCACATACTTGCTAAATGTTTTTATATCCCGAAGTAAGGAAAATCATTTCACAACATAATCACAAGTATAACCAAATCTATATAGATTTCTACTTTCAAATCATTTCCAAATCATCGGTTGTAGTCCTCGAAATCTTTTCTGTTTTATAAAACATTTTATAAAACATCCCTTGTCCAAAATCGGGAGTACTATTCTTTTTACTTAAGAAAACACTTTTCAAAATCATTCATTAATTTTGACATAAACAACATCGCTAACCATCTTATAGTCAAATCATGAAGTGTTTCACAAGGTGTTAGCATACATATATTTCTACCCACCCAATGCTAAATGTAAAAACATATTTTGCTCATAAACTAGTCGAGCATAATCCAAACAGTCAATACAATAAAAAGATATTTTATTTTCTATACAATTTCTACATTTCATATGCATACAATAAAAAATATTTTATTGTTCACACATTTTTACATTAACATATGTAATTTCTTATGTTAACATATTTTATCAAACGACACATCTTTTAATGATTCATTTTACATTAACAAATGTAATTTCTTATGTTAACATATTTTACCAAACGATACATCTTTTAGTGATTCATTTTGCATTAACAAATGTAATTTCTTATGTTAACATATTTTATTAAATGATATATCTTTTAATGATTCATTTTACATTAACAAAGATAATTTCTTACGTTAACATATTTTATCAAACGATACATCTTTTTAGGGTGTGTTCTTTGCAAGCGGAAGCGGAGTATTTAAGCGGAGAATTTGAGCGGAGTATTATAGCGGAGAATGGTAGTTAGCGGACCATGCGTTTGGAGATTTAAGCAGAGTATTTAAGCGTAGTATTTATTTATATTTTGTAATATAACTAATTACCGATTAAACATAACATTATAATTATTGCAGAATAACACAGTTAATAAAACATAACAGTCCCTTACATAAAAACAGTACAGAAAGTGATACATTGCATAAATACAAAACAGAAATAATAGCAGGAATCTTAAGCGTTGCTTGGTCCGTTCTTGATCAGAAAGTACTTGTAGTCAGCAAAAAGTTGATCGCGCTTTGTCTCAAATGTCATCCATGGTATTGCATCGTCATCGTTTAAGAAGTTGAATATACCTGCCTTGTTGGGATCTGCAACTATATGTAATGCTTCCGCTAAATTAAAATCTGCTCCTTCGCTCAAACGTTCAACGCGTCCTATCATATCAGCTTGGCTTAAAGAATTTCCTTTTGACTGTATACTGTTTGCTGTCAAATTGTTCGGGGTGGGACTTTTTGTAGATGTAGATTTTTGCACTTTTCGGGCACGGAGGTAATCGACGAGATCAGCAAACTTATTGTCCATGTCACCACGCCCTTTTCTGAAACCTCTCTTTTTACCAGAGGTTGAATCAACATGTCGAGTTCGCTGTGGAATGGGAGTTTCGGGCACGTTTGTTTGAGTGGCCGGTTCAGGATCCCAAGAATGAGGTGTTGGTGAATTCAAATTTGGAATATTATTTTGCCCTTGGTCTTCTGTTTCATTGAGCTGACTGTGGAAGTGCTCAAATGCCCATGGATTAGCATAATTTCCTGGCAAAGAGGGAGTAAACTGTGGTGTTTGCTCAGGTTGAGTAACAGCAGGCGTATATGCTGGCGTATATGCTGGCGTATACGCCGCCTGTCCAGTTGCATGTGTGCCTTGAAACAGTTGTTGTAGCTCCAAATGCTCAAGCGGTGACTTTTTAAATTTCAGAATGGATGGCCCAAATTCCTATTTTAACAACATTAATTAATAACGGGTCTATTAAAAAACAAAGCAGAAGTTTACCGCGAATACCTTTAAACGATCGTCCCACCATTCATCAGAGCCTGAAACAGTTTGACGATTAGGATCCCAACCAGCTCCAGTTTTGTTGTTCAAGCTTTCCCATTTAACCCATTCCCTTCGAAGACTATCATACTTGTGCCGAACTTTGTTTTCGTCGATTAAATCCAGAGTTTCATCTGATCTTGTAACGTTGATTTCGACCGCTGCAGCATTAAATTTTTCCGCTATCGCTTTGTTAACCCCTTTCTTGTTATTACCACATTTTCCATACGCCGCAACAGCGCATTTAAGCAATAATCGTGTTGCTTCACTACTCCAATGGTGTTTAGGTTATCGATTTGCCATTTTTAAGTGAAGATAAAGAAGTGTTTAGAGAAGTAGAAGATGAATTTGGGGTAGATGGAGGAATGGAGGAGGGAGGGATTTTGTAGAAGAGGTGAGGTTGAGACCCAATGGCTCCATTTTGAGCCGTTGGGCTAACGGACCTTAATGGACCGTTTTTCAACGGATGCGTCTGATGTGTCCGATGCGTCGGACGCGTTCGTTGAATAAACGGTCCGTTAAGGACCAAAGAACGCACCCTTAATGAATAATTCTTTACATTCAATAAAAATGTAAATTTTCAATGTTGAACTTTTCTATTTCAAATAATGATCATTTCTCATTACTTCTTACATACAATAAAATGTAAATTTTTATTATTAAACTTTTCTATGTACTCTAATGACAAATAAAAGAATAATTTATTTATACACATTTTTCTAGTATTCTAATGACAAATAAAATAATAATTTATTTGCATACAAATTCCTATCTTTAACCTAACAAATAAAAGTGAATATTTATTTGTACACAAATTTCAATCTTTAATATGACAAATAAATGTGAATATTTATTTTGTAACATATCTCTATTTCAAAAACAATGATCATTTTCACATATTCTATTTATACAATAAAAATGTGGCTTTTATTCTTAACATATTTCTTTATTTTCTATAATGATCACTTTTACTCTTTTCTTATATACAATAAAAATATGAATATTTACTATTATCATATCATCATTTCAAACAAATGAACATTTTTAATCCTTTCTATATATACGATAAAAATATAAATTTTATCGTTAACATATTTTCATTTCAAACAAATGAACATTTTTAATCCTTTCTACATATACGACAAAAATGTAAATTTTATCGTTAACATAATTTAACAATTCTAATTTGTTAAACATGACAATTATAATTTAACAATTCCAATTTGTTAAACATGACAATTATAATTTAACAAAATTATATTTTCTATATCGCTAATCATGACAATGTTTAAATGAACAAAATCATATTTTCTACATCGCTAATCATGACAATATTTAAATTAACAAAATCATATTTTCTACGTTGCTAATCATGACAATGTTTAAATTAACTGTTTACAATAAAAAGAGAATTTTTATTGTAAAACAAGTCTAACTATTATATGATTAACAATTCCTAATCAATCTAATTTCATCCAATGTATCATCACAACAAATAAATCAATTCACATCACATACCATATACAACTGAATTTTTAATAGTGTATATATAAATAAATTCCTCAACGAAATAATAATTAATTTTAAATTTGAAAATAAATCTCACCTTGCGTGGTTTTAAGAATAGACAATGACGTAGGTTGATACGAGCGCGGATACGAAAGGCATGATGCACTCTTCCTATTACAAGCACAACTATGCTCTTTTTAACACCATGATATGAAAAGAATCACAAATCAATACCCCAAGCAATTTAAATGAAGGGAGTAAAAAGGATATGGATAAGGAAGATGGATTTAGATCTTTACAAAATTTTATAAAAGTGAACAAGATTTTGGTCATTTTAAAATAATATTTTGGACGAGTAAACATTGGAATCCGAAAAGGTCATAAACATAAAAGTTGTTGCAAAATCTTTTCTCTTCAATTTGAAAAAAAAGATTCTCTTCAATTTGAAAAAAAAAGAAAACTAGATTTTGATAAATTTTGAAGAAGATATGATCAAAACAGCGACAAACAAATATTTAGATCGGAAATCTGGGTTCAAAAATGCATCAGAAAGATTGACAGTATCGACCTAGAAAATTTCAAAATCTGGAAAAGTGATCAAAACAAAAGTTGTAGATATTTCAATTTCCTCCAATTTGGAAAAAAAGTAATGTCGATTTGGATTTCATATGAGGAAGTTATGGTCTTTACAAAATAGATCAAAATCTGAAAAACAAATTAGAATATATAAAGAGGAAAAGGAAGAAAAGATTGATGGATTTGATTTGGTTTGAGAAATGTCTCCATGAGAATTTTAATGTAGATCTAGAATTTGAAATTGAGACTTAGAGTTTGATTTTATAAATGAAAGAAAAATAAAATAAATTAGATATGAAAATAAAACATAGGTCAAGAATGAAAAGATTTAAATTTTACCATGATTTTGATTGTTGAGAATTTCAGAGAGGGAGAAGGAGAAAAGGGATCTGAGATGTGAGAAGGAATGAGGAAGGAAGGGGAAGACTACGTTATTTATTCACGTATGAGAAACATTTCAGATACTAAACTTAAGTAACCGCTTTAACTCATAATATTCCACTAAGCCCAATAAGAATAATCCAAAATCTTATGAACCAACGAAATAAATATTCTTTTGTGAAACAGGCAACGAATGGAATACGTAAGAAGAAAGGGAAAGAGAAACATTGTATAAGGAATAGTTAAGGACGTGTTATAAAAAAGTTTCTTATTAATTTATTAGTCAATGAATGTGTCAGCTTTTAATTAGGAGATGAGCAACATGTGAAAAGAGTAATTAATGCGTTGGAATTCGAATTGAAATCTAAATAATACTCTAGGTGAAAGTTGAAAGGTGGCAACCAAAATTTACATCACTATAACGTAAAATTAACATTTATATTAATAACATTCCTTCCTTATGTTACAATAATCCAAGGGTAGTTTTATGTTATCATATTGATATTTGCAGCAAGTATATGTCATGAGTAAATTTATGGTATAAGATAAAATAAAATTCAAGCATTAATTTAGATAGCTACTATTACATTTGTTGTCATATCATTTTGCTGCCATTATAGAAATTTCTTTTAGTATATATATATATATATATATATATATATATATATATATATCCTTATAACATGCATAGCAAAAAGAAACGATTTAAATGGAAGTAATGAACTCATACATTATTCTGCCACACAAAATTAATTCCGTTCATATATTTAGAATTTGAGTTGCCTTTAACATAGGCCCGACAACTACGTTCACACTTATAATTTAACATTAGCACTTATACGTTATTGCTTACATGAAATTTCATTAATGACCATTATCATCCATAAATTGATATAAACTATTTAAATGGAAGTGCCAAAAATCAAAATTCAATAAACGAATGTAGACGTACTAAATTTAAATATTTCGAGAATCATATATGAATAAGATCAGAGAACACCTTTTTATTATTATTGTTATTTGATTATACATTTCAACGCTAAATTTTTGTTAACTACGCTAGTTTAAATATACGTTATTCTAGACCGTTTTTATTACATTAATTGTACTATAAATAATATGGTCATGAATTTAGACTTATTCGTTTACTAAAATTAATCACCATTAAAACTTCAAACTTATGTTTAATTACCATTAATTTAATGGTTTGATTAGAAATAAATCAACGATATTTTACTATGTCAATAAATTCTTTGTTCAAAATCAATAAATCCTTCCTTAAATAGACTTTATTTATTTTAGTACTAAAGTCAAGTTTTAAACATTCAAAAGATTTTCTACTGGTTGACATCATAAATTTTATTCAAAAACCTTTTTTTTCTATTCAATATTTTAATTTAAAAGTGGAAATTTTAAATTCTGACGCATTTTCTAACAAAATTTCCTTAAAATAAATTTTTAAATTGATTCTGATTTCACGGGTTGTTACAAATATTTTCTGCTTTGCTATCATGTAAATGATTTTGTAATACAATAACAATGTAATTTCATTCTTTAAACATTTTATTTAAAACATTGAATATTTTTAATCATTCCTACATACAAAATAAAAATGTATATTTTTATCGTTAACATATTCTATTTCAAACAATGAATACTTTAAATGATTCCTACATACGCAATAAAAATGTATACTTTTATTGTTAACATATTTTAGTCCAAACAATGAATATTTTAATGATTTAAACATACAATAAAAAGGCAATTTTTGTTATAAAAACATTAACTTTTAAACATGGAACTTTTGATGATTCAACAGTGCAATAAAAATGTAATTTTTATTGTGACAACATATTCTTTTAAATATGATTCTTTTTTAATGAATCAACAATACAATAAAAATGTAATTTTTATTGTGTCACCATATTCTTTTAAATATGATTCTTTTTTAATGAATCAACAGTACAATAAAAATGTAATTTTTATTGTTCCAGCATATTCTTTTAAATACGATTCTTTTTTAATGAATCAACAGTACAATAAAAATGTATTTTTTATTGTCTAATTATTTTCTTCATTCATGCATCTTTTTAATTTCACTTACATGTTAAAGGTTACATTTTTTAAGTGAACAAAATCATATTTTTAACGTATGATTATTTTTACATTAACATTGCTAACATGTTAATAACAATATTTTAATCTAACCTTCATACAATAAAAATGTAAATTTTTATTGTTAACATCGTTTCAAACAATGAATATTCCATATCATTCTAATATTAAAATGATAATATTTTCAAAATATCAGATTTTGAAATCATTTTTCGATATTCATTATAAAATGAATAAAATCGATATAAATATCGTTCGTTTTAAAATGGCGTTTAACTACTTATCATGGCTTCACACTTCAATATTTACTGAATATTATTTTAAAATATTTTTTATTTTCCAAATTGGAATGAGACTCAATCAATTACCATATAATGTTATTTATAAGGATTTCATACATCACATGTATACAACAATAATGATAAACAATCATTAAAAATTCATACCACATCCAGAGTGCAATTTACAACTGTGTGAGCATTTAAAATAAATAAATAACGCTCATCACAAACTGTCAATTCATCGATTGGCATACAACTAAATATTGGGAATAGTGTATGTCAAATATCATCCCAATACCCGTGTGGGGTTTTCAAACAACAACTGTTTATTTATTTGTGCAGTTGGGTGATGTGTAAAATTTATCGTCCCAATCCATATCAGATAAATGGGTGTACATAAACAAATCATTCGATTTGTAAATGAATATTTATTTCTTTTCAAGATGGTTTTATGTCGTTCATATATATACATTAAAAATTATATTTTTAACTATAAAATATTTTATTCTACATATGAACATTTTATTTAGTTCATTTATACAATACAAATGATATTTTTATTATTCACACATTTTATTCAACAATCACATCACAATACAGTCCAAACAAACAATCATGGTTTCAATCAAAGGTGTCGGGTGCTACTAAGCACCGTCTGCATCCTAATATATATTTAACTATGAAATAAATAAAGTGAAAAGGTGTTCTCACCTTTGGTTTCCACTCTGCCTGTTTAATTTCTGATTTTCTGAATAGTCTGGATTTTCCCGAAATTCTAACGCAATCCTTTTCACGTTGTTCATAGTAAAAATCACATTTTTAATATGATGTTTATATATTTAAGAATCGCATTTTTAAACAACGATGTTTATAAATAAAAATCATGTTTTTCCTATACAATGAAAAATAATGTTTTTCTATATAATGAAAAATAATGTTTTTCTATACAGAGAAAAATAATGTTTTTCTATACAGTGGAAAATAATGTTTTTCTATACAGTGAAAAATAACACATTTTTCCATACAATGAGAAATCACATTTTTCTATAAGCTATATATATACGATTACATTTTTAAACTGCTCTATATATTTTTAAAAATTCCTATTTTAATTTCAAAGTTATTCCTATGGAAATCCATATTTTAAAACAAAGTATTTATAAAAACAAAAAACAAAAAATGAATGTTTTTCATATATTTTAAAAGTTATATTTTAAAACAATACTAATTGTATTTTCAAAATCATATTTTTACATCTTACTTTTTATATTTTATTTTAATTAAAAATTCATATCTTTAAAAATAATGCTAATTTATTTCAAATCTGATAATAAAACAATGATATAGAAATAACTCAATGTTTTCAGTTTTGATCGGTTCTATGTTGTAGATCTCGGAAAGACGATTCCGATGAATCTAAAATCACCAAATTCTGATTAATGTCGAGCAAGATATTAAATTTTTAACATTGGATAATTTAAAAGGAAATTAACTATTAATTAATTATTTTAATTATACCATAATCCTCCCTGTTAATTACTTCCTCGTTGAACCTCTCAGATATGCCTCGAACAAAACCATCCGATCTAGGTTTCCTTCATGCGCCTCACCTCAGGCCATCGGACCTACATCCATCACCCCCTCTTGAAAGCCCCGCCTGCCACCTCCTCACTCCTCGATTTGCACCAAACTCGAGATCGCCGTCGGTCCCAGAAAAGCCTGCGAACAACGCAGGTACGAACACCAAATTCTGGTGATCTATGACATGGTAGATGATCATGACCGTACGAAGTAAAAGGGCTCAAAAATCTCTACAATAATGTGTTGAAAGATTATCGAATTATTTGGTAGATTGGAAGAATTTAATGGGTTCTGTAATAACCCGGAAATTCTGAGCCAGTTTAAAATTTTTATTTTGGCAATTTTAGCGAATTTTGAATATTTAAAATAGATAATTTTAAATAAAATCGACGAGAAATTTATTTTGAATATAATTTGAACCTATATATTATATACGTCGTCGTTAGAATATAAATATTTATATATACTTATAAATAGAATTGAAAATGGCGCGGTAGTTCGAAAATTCGATTTCAAACTTCAATTGAATGTACCGGGTGCAAAACAATCCGGATTTTAGTGAAACCAAAAATATTAGAATCTAATTGATGATATCTTTCCAACAAATCCGAAAAATTGAGATTTCATAGCGGGAATCAAAAGATATGTCCAGTTGAAAATTCTGAATAGTCGCTATGGAATTCAGGCTCTTAAAAATGGGAATTTTGCAAACGACCTCGGATTTCGACGAAACCACTTTTGTTGGGTCCGCGATGTAAAGTTATTGCTAGATTCCAATTTTCATAATATTTTGAATCAATATGTGAGCGTGGCAAAGGAAAACGCGTTTGACCAGTTTCAGTTGATTTTAATCGACTAGAAAACGGCCATTTATCCAACGGTCTCGGAATTCGACAAAACTAGTTTTGATAGGACCGTATTGTCAATACGAAGCTAGAAAATATTTTTCGGGAATTTTTAGAGTTAGTATGTGAACCCAGTAAATTGAAATGCGCGTTCAAATTCAATATATAGAGTTAAATGTATATTTGACGAAAACTGATTGTAACGATCGAATCAGCTTGCGATACATATCCCATTATGTTCGGAATAGGGGTAATACGCTAGGGACGACAGTCGTTGGGTCTCGATTGGAGTTTGGATATAAAAAAGTCACCTTTTTAGAATTTAAATAATTAAATAAATAATTAAATCCCTTTTTGCATAGACCCCCCTTCCTATTTCTTTCTCCCCCCTCCTACAGGCAAAGAAATCGAATAAAAAAAAGGGAAAAAATGGGGATCAACGATCGCATCCACCGCCGCGTTCACCATCGACCTCCGCCCAGGACTGCCAGCCTTCCCCTTCACCTCCGGCGAACCCCCACGCCTTCTTCTCTCCCTTCTCCTCCTCTTTGCCTGCTAACCGAAGCGGCCTCCAAATCGACCAAAACCCTAGAAGCCGCCAGGGAGCTCTGCCACGTCGCTTGGCCCCACACCCCTCCGCCGCGCCTTCCACTCCGACACCGCTGCTCCGACGAGGTGCCCCACCCCCTCCTCCGTTCTCTCCCTTTCCACCCTGCGACCCCCTATTCGCCGCATCCATCTCCTAACCCTCTAGCTCCACGCTGAGCGAACCAGTGAATCCCTACACCCACGAGGCCCATCACCACCCCCATTTCACTCCCCGACTCAGGTGCTGCTGTCCTCGGCCACGAACGGTCGACTGCGAGGCCTTTCCGCGGAGAAAATCGAATAAAAATGTAAGTTTTTATTTATTTTAGTTTTAGTTTAACTAATTTAATTAAATGGCATGATTTATAGGAATATATAAAGTGAGTTTAGATATATAAAGCTGGAAATTTTAAATATGTAAATCCGATTTTAAACATATCAAGTTAGGATTTTTATTTATATTTTTAACATATAAAGGAGAAATTTTTATATGCGGGAAAGTGAAAATTATATATACAAAGGGTTGGGATTTTTATTTAAATAAAAATTCGATTTTTACACACGAAGTGATGATATAGAAAAGCGATTTAAAGGTATGACCCTTGTTTACTTAAACATGAGATTTTTAATTAACATAACATGAGATTTTTAATTAACATAAGGTGAACAAAAGGCGGGATTTTTAATTATATTAAGGCAAGGTCAAAATATATTCTTTTGTCGGTTAAAATATATCCTTTTGTCGAAGAAAGAAAAATATAACCTTTTGTTGAAAAAAATAATATGTTCTTTTATATTTAAATAGCGAAGAAAATATAATATGCTTTGATTTATGAATATATATACCTTGTTGAAATAAATATATATATATATACCTTGTTTTTGAAAATTAAATATACATTGTTTTTGAAAGAGAAAATATAGTCTTTTAAAAATATAAAGCAAAGTAAAAGCATAGTCTCTTAAATATAAAATAGCGTTGTATTAAAAATGTGATTTTTAATATAAATTTCATGAAACAGATTTCGTTGGATTAAAACAGCGATTCTGAGCGACAACAAAGCACGGCGAAGGTGTTCTACATAAGAAGAGTCGCGGTGTTTGGGTTAGCAATTGGTGAGAAATCCTCACTCTATTTTAATTTCTAGTTAAAATATATACTAGGATGCTTGACGGTGTTTAGTAGCACCCGACACCCGTCATCCACAGACCATGGATGGCTTGTTTGTTAAATTGTTTGGTTGTGTAGTTGGTTAGATTATTTGATTTGAATTGAATTGTTTGGTGAAATGAATGGATTTGATTGATGTGTGAATAGCGTGGGCCTTCACTAGACCGGGGATAAGGCTAGGCCTTGTCCCGTTTCTAGTATCGTGTCGTTATGCCGCCGAAATTTTCTAAAATGAGTTAGAAAAATAAAAATATCATTTTTATTTTGTAAATGAACAGAATAAAAATTCATGTGTTAAAATAAAATATTTATCGTTAAAAATATAATTTTTAACGTGAAAGTGAATGAAATAAAATATTCATTTACAAACCGAACGGTTTGTTTATGTACACCTATTTGAAGGACATTGATTGGGACGATAAATTTTACACATCACCCAACTGCACAAATAAAATCTGTGTTTGATCATTCGAAACCCCACACGGGTGTTGGGATGAAATTTGAAGTTCACTCATCCTAATTGATTAAATATGTCGATCGATTGATTGACAGGCTGTTATAAGCGTTAGATATCTATATTTGATGCTTACGCAGTGTAGTACACTTTGGTTGATGGTTGATTATTTTTCAATGCTATTATATACATGTGATGTATGAAAATCCATATAATTAACATTATATGGTGATTGATTGGGCCTCATTCCAATTGGAAAAATAAAGAATATTATAAAATAAAGGTTCATGTGTTGACAGTACTCATCCGTTGAGATTAGTCATGTGTTGAACGAAATATTTTAATAATAAAATTTACATCTTTATCAATATAAAATAAAGGTTCATGTGTTGACAGTACTCATCCGTTGAGATTAGTCATGGGATGAACGAAATATTTTAATAATAAAATTTACATCTTTATCAATATAAAATAAAGGTTCATGTGTTGATAGTACTCATTCGTTGAGATTAGTCATGTGTTGAACGAAATATTTGAAAACGAAATATTTGAAATAGAAATGTTTGAAAACGAAATATTTGAAATAGAATATTTGAAATAGAAATATATGAAGTCGTGTTGATTAGATTGACGCCATTTTGACGTGAACGATATTTATATCGATTTTATTCATTTTAAAATGAATATTGAAAAGTGGTTTCGGAATCGAATAGAAAACGAATATGAATTGAATCGAATAGAAAACCAATTTGAATTGAATCGAATAGAAAAAGAATTTGAATTGAATCGAATAGAAAACCAATTTGAATTGAATCGAATAGAAAACCAATTTGAATTTAATTGAATAGAAAACGAATTTGAATTGAATCGAATAGAAAACCAATTTGAATTGAATCGAATAGAAAACCAATTTGAATTGAATCGAATAGAAAACCAATTTGAATTGAATCGAATAGAAAACGAATTTGAATTGAATCGAATAGAAAACCAATTTGGATTGAATCGAATAGAAAACCAATTTGAATTGTATCGAATAGAAAACCAATTTGAATTGAATCGAATAGAAAACCAATTTGAATTGAATCGAATAGAAAACCAATTTGAATTGAATCGAATAGAAAACCAATTTGAATTGAATCGAATAGAAAACCAATTTGAATTGAATCGAATAGAAAACCAATTTGAATTGAATCGAATAGAAAACCAATTTGAATTGAATCGAATAGATAACGAATTTAATTGAATTGAATATAAAACGAATTCGAATTGAATTGAAAACGAATTCGAATTGAACTGGAAACGAATTGCAATGAATTCAAATTGAATTGAAATTTGAATTGAATAGAAATGAATTTTAAAACGAATTTATAAGGAAAAAATTAATTTTGATCTGAATTTGAAATGGAAGTTGAAATTGTTTTTGAAACGAATTCAAAACTATTTATAAAATTCATTTTCAACAGAAATTGACGAAATATATATTATATAGATTATATATATAATATAATGGCCTGAATAGAATGCGCCGCGCCGCGGCAGTTCTCGAATTTCGACCATTTATTTCAAACGGACATTACGGGAGATCCGACCGTCGGATTCTCCTAAAACCGGAACTGTTGGGTTCGTATCGAAAAGAGCTTTCTAACGAATATTAGAAATTCGAAATCTAACGGTTGGATTTGGAGATACGTCCAAATCAAATTCAAAAAAGGTCGCGTAAGTGCAGTTCGATGGCCGTTGATGGAAATCGACTGTACGGACCTTGATAAAATTATTAAAAATAGTAATAATTTGTGTAAAATCATAAGAAATGATTTGGGAAAAAGTGGGATGAAAAACTCCATATTAGAAAAGATAAAAATAGATTTTTATCGAAATGAACTAGTTTTGAACTAAAATTAAACCCGTTTATTTTTAAATAAATAAACTGGATTAGAAATGGGTTTTAAACAGAATTGATTTGTGGGTTTATCGTGAACGGTGTTTTAAATAACACTAGTCCTTTAACACGATAATAAATAGAATGTGATTTGGGTTTATCGTGAACGGTGTTTTAAATAACACTAGTTCTTTAACCCAGTAAAGGAGTTTTAATGAATCTGCAATTAGATTGAATGTGAATTGATAATTTAAATTATCAAATATAGAAAATGAGCGAGAATGGAGTATCACCAGTTTTGCTCCAAGCGATAGTTAAATCTTTAATTAGATTTGAACGTGAAATGGTAATTAATTTTACCGATAACACCGTGGTATTAGATATGGATTATTACCAATTTTGCTTCATGGGATGAATAGGTTGGGATTGGGAAATAAATTAAATAATTACTTCGGTATGGTTCGCTAATCTCGACTAGTTTGGAAAAACCATAATTTGGTTTGATATGACATTCAAAGGAAGATTAAAGGATAAATTTTAAAAATTTATCTTGGATAAAATTAATGGGAACCTTTCCCTAAGAATGTGATTTTGTGAATAAAAGAATATTCTGAATTGGAATGAGACGTATGTTGAGTTTGTGTAACATTTGTTTTTAATATACGCGGGTTGTTCGGAAAGTCCGGGTTTATACCCATTCTGAATAACCAATTCGACGATAGGTCGAAGATGAAGACGGTGGTCGAAGACTGGAAGTCTTCACATCGTTTGGATAATTACTGATGATCCTGATTGGGCTGTACACCCAAGAGGATGGAAACAGTTGGTGGTCGTCCAGACGTACTTGGAGATCGATGGATATGCGAGGAAAGTGCCTCCGGTTTCGTTCAGACCCAGAACGAAATTGTAAATGGATTGTGTGTCTGACATTGGATTTTATTCTATGTTGATTGATTTCTGTTAAATATATATCTGTTTGGCGACGGAGAATTTATTCTCTTGCTTAACCCCCTTCTCTGAGACGTACGAGCTTAGAGGTTATATATCGATAGATATCAATCGCATGGCAGGAATTGCCTGTGTGGCACGCTGAGTTGCATAGATCAAGGCTTCTGTTGAAAATCAAAGTCTTTTGGTTGATGATCAAAGCACGGCCTACGTGGTAGCTTTGTGTATAACGTGAATTCGCGAGCCTCACACCTCGGTATGAGTTAAAAACGGGATACGGACCGCTGGGAGAGCACGACGTTTCTTTCTAGCTTTGGTGGTGTCAGTGACTTACCAGCCCTGACATTTATATACTTTTCACCTTTGTGGTTGTTGGAATGAGGCGCCTCGATTATAGGTCTGTAAGGACCGGGAAACGTGTGTTCAGGCATAATTAATCCTCTAACGTAAGTGAGGACCGGCCCAGCCGAATCCAGGATTGCCCAGAGTGCGTAGTCCTGAGACATTTGCTAGAGTGTCTCGAACGCGGAGATGAGCTTGCCCCTTGCCTCGACTCATTATGGAATCCAATTTCCAATACGTGTATTTCGGTTTTAATTGTAGAACTAGTATGGCGACATAGTAGATGGTAGCTATGCCGCCTAGGATTGATATTTATGATTGAAATTGTTTTGACACTATACACTTATTATAGTATCAAATGATTTGTTTTTAAACGTACCAAGCATGTTCGGCTATTGTAAGGGAAAACCCTATCCTCCGGCTTGCGTTGCAGTGTGTGATGGGACCTGGGTCTTATAATAGCTTCATTTTTCGAAAAGCATTGCGTTGTTTATTCTATGCACTGGTATTCTTGGGAGGAAACCCGTTCCGTGTTATACGGCGTGGTCCCTTGAATTACTCTCTTTTAAAGTAAAGATTTAAATAACTGTTTTAGTTCTCACACCAGTCACATGACTGACCTGGAGTTTATTGTTTTAACCTAAACTCTGGGTGCCCCTATTTTCGACACGGGCAGCTAGTAGTTTTGGTTTTGCAGATTTATATTCACAGGATCCTGGTTTACAGCTGGATTGATATCCGGAAAGCTCTGTATCCGTATATCACCTTCAGTTGTGCTTTGCATTATTTTCTACTGCTATGTAATTTTTTGTAATCTCTGATATTTATCGAATGAAATTTATTCATTTATACTCTGTATATTCTTGTATCTGGTGGAATTATTGTAATAGCAATGAAATGTTCTTCCGTCTGCGTTCTGATTTGTCCTGTTCTCAAACGATCAGGGGTTTCGAACGGTCTAGATCGGTTTAACGACTGATTCGGATCGAGCGAAATTCCGTGTCGTCACATTTGGTATCAGAGCTTTGGTTTACAGAGCTCGAGAACAAGACACATTAGAACCATACGAAAGAATTCATCAGATATTGGATTAGTAATATCCAATTAGAATGACTCGTTAGAGATAGGATCAGTAGTATCCTAGAACGAGCGTGTAGAGTATATTTTACAAATAAAAACAATTTTGTTTTGAAAATTTAAACCATTTTATACGTATTTGAATATTTATTTATTTTGAATATGGACAATCCAATATATAAAGATTTTGCATATACGCGTCATGAACGTATATTCGAAGTTTTAATATACTGGATAGATATAGAATCACATTCTAGTCGCCCGGACATGATTCTGATGATGGCACGCCATCACCAGTCTTTATTTTCGTGTTTCGAAGGTGTAATTTCTATATATTTCCATTAGACTGATGTGAGAACCAAAACTTATATAGCTAGGATACATTGTTGTGATTTGACATCAAAAACAAGATTTTTTGTATATGTATCAAAATTATGAATTTGAAACTCTAATTCGCTAATTGATTGATGTTTATGTTGTTTGTTTATTTGTTTAATAATTTTGAACCATTTAGCCTAATTGAATCAAATATTGAATTATATTGAAAATTAATCGCATTTGCTTGCATATACATATACTTACATTGAACAGGTCATAGCAAGGAGGCTAGAGCAGAGAATAAAATTTGTTTGCCCGACAAATAGGTACATGTTTATCATAATTTACTGTTTTGTTTGGGTGATGATGATTTTATGAGCCTATTGGCTAGCCGCTTGGCTTTTTCTTTTTCTTTTTGAGATCAGAAGGCCTATACGACAATTTCGGGAATTTCCCGTGGCTCCCGGTGCAGGGGAGGTTATGGCGAAATTTTTCAAAAATTTAGGGTGTTAGCCAAATTTTTGAAAATTTGAAAATTCTCAAAAACAGAAAAGTTGGAGAATGGAAGCCAGATCGAACATAGAGTTGATTAATCAAACCACTTTCGACTTTGTTCCTTTTCGGGGATGAAAAGTTTTAAGTGGGGGAGATTGTAATAACCCGAAAATTCTGAGCTAGTTTAAAATTTTTATTTTGGCAATTTTAGCGAATTTTGAATATTTAAAATAGATAATTTTAAATAAAATCGACGAGAAATTTATTTTGAATATAATTCGAACGTATATATTATATATGTCGTCGTTAGAATATAAATATTTCTATATAATTATAAATAGAATTGAAAATGGCGCGGTAGTTCGAAAATTCGATTTCAAACTTTAATTGAATGTACCGGGTGCAAAACAATCCGGATTTTAGTTAAACCAAAAATATTAGAATCTAATTGATGATATCTTTCCAACGAATCCGAAAAATTGAGATTTCATAGCAGGAATCAAAAGATATGTCCAGTTGAAAATTCTGAAAAGTCCCTATGGAATTCAGGCCCTTAAAAATGGGAATTTTGCAAACGACCTCGAATTTCGACGTAACCTCTTTTGTTGGGTCCGCGATGTAAAGTTATTGCTAGATTCCAATTTTCATAATTTTTCGAATCAATATGTGAGCGTGGCAAAGGAAAACGTGTTTGACCAGTTTCAGTTGATTTTAATCGATTGGAAAATGGCCATTTTTCCAACGGTCTCGGAATTCGACGAAACTAGTTTTGATAGGACCGTATCGTCAATACGAAGCTAGAAAATATTTTTCAGGAATTTTTAGAGTTAGTATGTGACCCCAGTAAATTGAAATGCGCGTTCAAATTCAATATATAGAGTTAAATGTATATTTGACGAAAACTGATTGAAACGATCGAATCAGCTTGCGATACATATCCCATTATGTTCGGAATAGAGGTAATACGCTAGGGACGACAGTCGTTGGTTCTCTTAATACTAAAATTCACTAATTATAGGATAAATAATCTCAGACGTGGGAATTGGGGGTAACGGTCTGCGTTATTGCGTTCGTCTCGGAAAAATACGCGAAATAGAGTCCGAGTTTTCTAAAATCGGAGTACGTATGGCTCGGTTATGGCCCAAAGAAGTTTGCAGAAAAATTAGAGCTAAAAACAGATTTAGGAATTTAAATTTAAATTTAAATTTAGAACCAGCGGGGCCAGGCGGGAAGATTCCCGCCTGAGCATGTCGACAGGGCTGTCGACAGGCCTGTCGACAGGGGTGTCGACATGCCTGTCGACTTGCCTGTCGACATGGCGGGTCGAACCAGGGTGCTTGGGTGCACCAGATCTGGTTTTCTGGCTAGGGCTGGGCTTGGTTCTAGAGGTTTCCTAAATCTAATGGACCTAAATTAATCTAGGGTTAATCCAAGGGCCTAAAACACTCTCTTAATCTATAAATACACCCTAAACCTACCTTAATCCTTACCAAAAATATAAATAATGGCCTCATGCCGCCAAATTAAATCCTAAGAGAAGCCTCCACTAATCTAAGAAGGAAGTTTCAAGCTAATCCCTCTCAAATCATTCTCTAATCATCATTATCTTCATAGTTAGCAACTAATTCCTCTTCATAAGTTGGTTAATTTTGAGTTTGGTGAGTTTCTATCACTTTAACATCAATTGTTAAAGTAAGTAGATTGGGTGTAATGAGACTTATGGTCTTAAATGCGGATTAGTGAGTTTGAATCATGTATAATGATATGTTACTCTATGTTGTTCTATGATTATGCATATTTGATAAGTTGGTTTATGCATGCTTAATAAGTTGATTTATGCATGTTTAACAAGTTGGTATATGCATGTTTAACAAGTGGATTTATGCATATTTAATGAGTGGAATTATGCATGTTTAACAAAGTGAGTTATGTAAGTTAAGTATATGTTTAAATGCAAGTTTAATGTGGTATGCAAGTTATGCATGCTTATGCAAGTGTATGGGTATTTATGCAAGTCATGTATATGTTTAAATGCAAGATTTATGTGATATGCAAGTTATGCATGCTTATGCGAGTATATGAATGCTTATGCAAGATATGTATATGCTTAAATGACATGATATGCAAGTTATACATGTTTATGCAAGTTATGTATGCTTATGCAAGTATGTGAGTGCTTATGCAAGTATGTGAATGCTTATGCAAGTTATGTGTATGCTTAAATGCATGTTTAACATGTTATGCAAGTTATGAGAATACCTATATGCAAGTTCAACATGTTATGCAAGATATGTGTATGATAATATGCAAGCTCATATGCAACATGTTATGCAAATCATGTGTATGATAATATGCAAGTTTGGGTTATATGTAGTTGGGTTAATATATGCTCATATATGCAAGTTGACATCCTCTTAACCCATGACAAAGTTGTATGCTAAACCCATGATTTTGTGATGATCTTCCCCTTATTTATGTCATGAAATGAGAACGATTTACGTGGGGAACGATGGGGTTGGTAAATATGTTAATAAATGAATGATTGGGTATGATTAAGCATACCATAAAAATAAATTACCATAAGTGGGAATTTACCTATTGAGTTAGGTCTACCCCATGGGAATTTACCTATTGAGTTAGGTCTACCCATGTTATGGAAAACTTGATATTAAGTAGGGATAATTAATATGGGGGTGATTAATTAGGTGTAATTAATCGACTAAGACACGAGGTTGGACTCATTTGTAGTGTAAAACTGCCCGGACCCGACCGGCTTAACCAGTTGCTAGAAATGTCAGCCCAATGTGAGAGGTCTTAGCCATAAATTAAATACGTGATTAAGGTAAAGACACGAGGTTAGACTCTGTTATGACGTAAGACTGCCCGGATTCTACCGGCTTAACCAGGCGGTCATAACAGCCAGTCTAATGTGGGAGGTCTTTACGGGAGATCACGGTCTTAATTAATTAAGAAACACTTAACCATAATAGCATGTAGGGGGACATGAGGGGTTAAGTGGGTGCCTTGGGTGGCATGAGGAAATTTGGTGGTTGCCTTGGGTGGCATGTGGAATCTAGTGGGTTGCCTTGGGTGGCAATAGAAAATACGATTAGCATACTTAACCAAGTGGAAACATGTAATTAAACATGATTAAAGGGTTAAGTGGGATACACTAGATATTTGACAAGCTTAAGTGGGTAGCTTGTGGGGGCCCATTTCAACCAATATCCCAAACGTATCTTTGTGGGCTCGACCCATGTCGAGTGACGGGACACGCATATTGGGCTTGATTATAAGAGGCCAAAACGGGTTAGCGGTGGCAACGCAAGTCCAACGGGTTTCATATGCGTGTGTGGGCCCAGGCTGGTAGATAAGCCGTTGTTGCATCGTGTAGATATAAAGCCGTGCACCGTTAGTATTGGGTAGCCACTTTAGGGGAGTGATACACCCCACTGTGGGACCAGCACGGGTATCTACGGTAGGGAGCCGATCGCTTGGGGAGTAGTGGGTACACCTAATGAAGATAGGGGCAGACGGCACCTATGTAGGGGTACACGAAACTACTGGGTAAGAATACTGGGTACACCTAGTGGAGATAGGGGCAGACGGCACCTATGTAGTGGGCTAGGGGTACACGAGACTACTGGGGAAATTTTCTAAGTCCTTGGAAGGGATCAACCTTTAAGTAGGAATGACTGGTGTGGTGCAGTTAGTAATTATCCTTGGGTGGGTAGATGCGTCCTGACGGTTATCTTAGTTTATCCTAAGTCTATCAAGCTGCTTAGTGTAGCCATTCATCCCCAGATATTACCGTAGGTCAAGTTTATGTCTTCTCTGGTTACTTTAATGATTGTATTGTTAAAGTTATAGGACTCACTCAGACTTATGTCTGACCCCGTTGTTTTTATCTTTTTCCCAACCCTCAGATCCTACGGTGGATCCTAGCGGTAGTAGAGCTTGATCGGATTGCTGTTCCAGTCTTTAGGAGCTTGGGTAGATGTAAAGCTCCAGTTATCCAATTATCTTTTCTTTTGTTCTGGCTATTGTATGAGAGAGTGGGATTATGTACTTCTTTATTTTGATGGATATTGTACTTGACTTTTACCGTGGTTTTATGATGTAACCAGACATGTTTATTTCCGCTGTTATGAGATGATGTTTTAAAATTTCAAGTACTATTTATATCTGTCTTAATTTTTCTGTTCTATATTCACTAAAATACTCCACCGATGCTATGGCATTCCCTTTGTGAGTGACCCTAGCGGGCGTGGGGTGTTACACGTGGTATCAGAGCAAAGGTTACCGGAACAGATAAAATTTTTAGAAAACTATTTTTCTAAAACATTTTTGGGAAAGATATTTTCAAAAACATGTCTTTTAAGAGAAAAGTTTTTGAAAGAAAAGCATAATCCCCAATAGCCATATCTATATCCTTCGAATTCTCCGTTTTGAATCTTTCCTTTTTCGTTTCAGCATGGCCGAGAATCTTAATCTTCCAGCGGGTGTGACGGTACCAGTATGGTATAGGAGATTGATGGAGGCTAGGGCCACCACTACGGGTCCAGCAAATGTTCCTCCACCAACCGTAGCACCCGATCTTCCTCCTCCCCCTCCTCCTCGCGCGGATACTTTTGCTAAGACTTGCAAGGAATTTAAAGCTATGGGAGGGAAACCTTTTCAAGGATCTGAAACTTTTGTGGAGGCTAGAGATTGGCTTAAGGAGGTGGAAGAGTTAATAGATATCTTTGAGATGGAAGAAGGGAAGAAAGTCAAGTTGGCTGCTTGGTTAATGAAGGGAGAGGCCTCATTCTGGTGGGAGGTCACTAATGGAGAACGCCCCGTTGACTCTTGGGCGGATTTTAGGCAAAGATTTGTGGCAAAGTTTCTCTCAAGGGCGGAGGAAAACTTGTATATGGAAAGATTCTTGACTCTAAAGCAGGGAAATCTTTCGGTGAAGGAATATGTTAACAAGTTTAATCAATTGGCAAGGTTTGGCCTAGACATGGTGAATACACCGGAGAAGAAGGCTTTGAGGTTCGTGAAAGGCTTGAATGAACCAATGCATGGGTTGGCTATGACTCACATCCCTATGGGGGCCACCTTTGAGAAGCTAGTTGACATGGCACTCATGTATGAGGAAGAGAAGGGTCCTAATGCTAATAAGGCACCCGAGAAGAAGGGAGAACAAAAGAGACCTCAGCAACAACAACAAAGCAAAGGTGGGAAAGGAAATGGTGGCAAGAGCAAGAAGAAGAAGTGTTTCAATTGTGGGACACCTGGCCACCTAAGCAAGGATTGTCGCAAGAAGAAGAAGACCGGTTGCTTCCACTGTGGCGAAGCAGGGCACTTAGTGAAGGATTGCCCTAAGAAGGGGCAAAGGACAGGATCTACCTCAGGAGGACAGGTGCAAGCTCTTATGGCACCGAGTCAGGCTAGGGGGCAAGTACAGGCTCTCGCGGTTCCACCGATTCAGGAGAGAGGTAGAACTATTTCCGTTGAAAGTCTGGTTTTTCTATTTGACCATCTTGTCCGTACATTGTTTGATACAGGCGCATCGCATTCGTTTATCTCATCATCATTAGTTGAGTCACTGCACTTAGACACCAGTCTGGTAGATGATCCCTTGATTGTTTCAAACCCAATTGGGGGCTCCACTTATTTGTCCATGATATGTTTGGGTTTGAAGATTTCTATACTTAGCATTGAGTTTAGATGTGATGCTTTTGTGTTGGGCTTCACGGGCTATGGGTTGATTTTGGGCATGGACTGGTTATCCAGTAATGGTGCCGTTCTTGATTGCGAAAGGAGAGTTGTTAGGCTCATGACCCGCTTGGGTAACACTCTCGAAATTTCTTGTAATCCCAGGGACTCTGTTATGCTAAGTTATCTTGAATCGCTTGACGCTTCGGTCGAGAGTTTGCAATCTATGAGAGTGGTCCGGGAATATCCGGATGTGTTTGAGGAGGTGAAGGGCTTACCTCCGAAGCGGGAGATTGACTTCCGAATATATCTGGTGGATAATGCTAAACCGGTATCTTTACCTGTGCGCCACATGGCTCCTCGTGAGAGGAGGGAACTCCATAAGCAAGTAGGGGAGTTGCTTGAGAAGGGGTTCATAAGACGGAGCATATCGGAGTGGGGTGCTCCAGTAGTATTTGCTACGAAGGCGGATGGGTCCCTCAGACTTTGTGTAGACTATAGAGAACTCAACAAGCTCACAAAGAAGAATAGACACCCATTGCCGAGGATTGATGATCTTTTCGATCAGTTGGTTGGCGCTTCAGTATTTTCTCAGTTGGACTTGGCCACGGGGTTTCATCAGTTGAGGGTGGCTGAGGATAGCATAGACAAGACTGCCTTTAGAACTCCGGATGGTTTCTATGAGTGGCTGGTGATGCCATTTGGGTTGACGAACGCCCCTGCATACTTTGTTGATTTGATGAGTAGGGTGTTCAGGGAGTTCCTTAATAAATTTGTGGTGGTCTTTGTGGATGATATCTTGGTATTTTCTAAGAGTGAAGAAGAGCATGCCCTACATCTTGGGGAAGTGTTGAAGACTCTTCGAGCACATAGCCTTAAGGCTAAATTCTCTAAATGTCACTTCTGGAGGAAGGAAGTACGGTTCTTGGGGCACGTGGTCTCCAAGGAAGGAATAGCTGTGGATCCCGCGAAGGTAGTATCAATTCAGGATTGGAAGGTTCCGAAGAATGCTACCGAAGTAAGAAGTTTCTTGGGGTTGGCGGGTTATTATAGGAAGTTTATTAAAGACTTCGCGAAGATATCAGCCCCATTAACCCGCTTAACAAAGAAGAATCTTGTTTTCACATGGGACGTAGATTGTGATGATGCGTTCCGACGGTTAAAGAGAGCTTTAACCACCGCTCCAGTTTTAGTGTTGCCAGATGGGAGCAAGCCATTTGTTGTCTATACCGATGCCTGTGGGACAGGGCTTGGCGCAGTCTTAATGCAAGAGGGAAGGGTAATAGCCTATGGTGGAAGGCAGTTGAGGGCACATGAGAAAAATTACCCTACCCATGATCTAGAGCTGGCCGCTATTGTTTTTGCGCTTAAGATTTGGCGCCATTATCTTCTTGGTGAGAGATTCGAGTTGTTCACTGACCATAAATCTTTGAAGTACTTGTTCTCTCAGAAGGACCTAAACTTAAGACAGCAAAGGTGGATGGAGTTTTTAGCATCCTATGACTTCGAGATATCGTATACCCCTGGCAAGGGTAACGTGGTAGCGGACGCCTTGAGCAGGAAGAGGTTGTCCTTGTGTCCATTGTTCGTGGAACGACAAAGCTTGGAATTTATCTCGATGTTTGATTTCAGACCTTCCATTGACTATGTACCCGGTTTACTAGCTTCTTTGGAAGTTAGACCTACTCTTTTGGGGCGGATTGGAGAAGCACAGAAGGACGACCCACAGTTGGTTGAGTTGGTAGAGAAGCTCATAAGGGGGGAGTCGTCCAGCCATTTGAGTAGGTACACCCTAGACGATAGGGGGTGCTTGCGTAGAGACGGTAGACTTTGTGTACCGCAAGACGAGGGTTTGAGGAAGGCTATTCTTGATGATGCACACCGTTCTAGGATGACCATTCATCCCGGTGGGGACAAGATGTACCAAGACATGAAGAGGGTTTTCTTCTGGGCCGGTATGAAGAAAGATGTGGCCGAGTATGTCGCTCGATGTTTGGTATGCCAGCAAGTAAAGGCGGAGCAAAGGAAACCAGGTGGGTTGCTTCACCCATTGGAGGTTCCGCAATGGAAGTGGGATAGCGTCTCGATGGATTTTATTGACGGGTTACCCAGGTCGAGGAAGGGTAATACAGGAATTTGGGTGGTGGTAGATAGACTTACTAAGAGCGCCCATTTCATACCTGTGAAGAGCAAGAGGACCACTCCATGGCTAGCTTCTGTATATCTTCGAGAGATAGTTCGATTGCATGGGGTACCCTCTAGCATAGTTAGTGATCGAGATCCTATCTTCACTAGCGAGTTCTGGAGAAGTTTGCAAGAAGCAGTGGGGACTCAATTGTGTCTGAGCACCGCATATCATCCTCAGACGGACGGCCAGACTGAGAGGGTGAATCGTGTTCTAGAAGACCTTTTGAGGCTTTGTATCCTAGATTTTGGAGGTACATGGGAAGAGCATCTTCCATTGGTGGAGTTCGCATATAATAACAGCTTTCAGTCCAGTATTGGTATGGCTCATTTCGAAGCTCTCTATGGAAGGCCTTGTCGATCACCTACATGTTGGTGGGAATCTACGGATAAGATCTTGCTTGGGCCTGATATGGTTAGGGAGACTTCAGAGAAGATCGATTTGATTCGAAGAAGGATGAAAGCAGCGCAGGATAGGCAAAAATCTTATGTGGACAAGAGAAGGACAGATCTTGAGTTTGAGGTTGGGGATATGGTTTTTGTCAAAGTATCTCCGTTGAGAAATGTTGTTCGCTTTGGATCCGTTGGGAAGTTAGCACCGAGGTTTGTTGGGCCGTTTCCTATTAAGGAAAGGATTGGACGGATGGCATATAGAGTGGAGTTGCCCGACAGACTTAGTGGTGTTCATGATGTATTCCATGTATCACATCTGAGGAAGTGCTTACATGAGACCGCAGAGGTGGTAGAGCCAAGCTTGCTTAGAGATGTAGAGGTTGAGCGTGATGCGACGATTCGACGAGCTCCTACTCGCATCCTTGGGTCAGAGACTAGGAAATTGAGAAACAGAGAGGTTCAACTAGTCAAAGTGCAATGGGGAGAAGATGAGAGCAATGCAACTTGGGAGACGGAAGCGAAGATGCGTTCATTGTACCCGTTTCTTTTTGAGGGTATGTCTTTACTTTCTCCTTTATCGCTTGTCTAGTACTTATCTTATCTTTGGTATGTCCTCTCGTTAGTACCTTTGACCTTTAGGTAGGGTAAACCTATGGTTGAAACATGTGTTTGAGACATGTTATGGTTGATGGATGCAAGTGGATGCAAGTGTTTGCTAGTGGTTGCTCGTGGATGCATATACACACACTCTAGGCACTAGATCGGCTCAGTCACTTCATATTGCATATTGCATAAAATTGTGTATAGGAAAATATATTTATGGATGTATAATGGTTGTGTTATCACATGGATGATGCATTTTGGTGAATGATTGTGCACTCATGTAGATATTGTATGTGTCGATAAGGTTCTCTCGCATACATAATGGATGCATGGCACTATCATGGTTTGCATATGTTCATACATTAGATAGGGAACATATACACACACTTTTTGCATATGCTCATACATCATTAGAAACTGTTTAAGGACAATGGATGCCCGTGGTTGATGATTTGAGTAGATGGTTCTTTGGATGGTAGGAGATGCATTCTCCTTAGCTTAGAGATTTCGGGGACGAAATCCTTTAAGGAGGGGAGAATGTAACACCCCGAATTTTAGTTAATACTAAAATTCACTAATTATAGGATAAATAATCTCAGACGTGGGAATTGGGGGTAACGGGCTGCGTTATTGCGTTCGTCTCGGAAAAATACACGAAATAGAGTCCGAGTTTTCGAAAATCGGAGTCCGTATGGCTCGGTTATGGCCCAAAGAAGTTTGCAGAAAAATTAGAGCTAAAAACAGATTTAGGAATTTAAATTTAAATTTAAATTTAGAACCAGCGGGGCCAGGCGGGAAGATTCCCGCCTAAGCATGTCGACAGGGCTGTCGACAGGCCTGTCGACAGGGGTGTCGACATGCCTGTCGACTTGCCTGTCGACATGGCGGGTCGAACCAGGGTGCTTGTGTGCACCAGATCTGGTTTTCTGGCTAGGGCTGGGCTTGGTTCTAGAGGTTTCCTAAATCTAATGGACCTAAATTAATCTAGGGTTAATCCAAGGGCCTAAAACACTTTCTTAATCTATAAATACACCCTAAACCTACCTTAATCCTTACCAAAAATATAAATAATGGCCTCATGCCGCCAAATTAAATCCTAAGAGAAGCCTCCACTAATCTAAGAAGGAAGTTTCAAGCTAATCCCTCTCAAATCATTCTCTAATCATCATTATCTTCATAGTTAGCAACTAATTCCTCTTCATAAGTTGGTTAATTTTGAGTTTGGTGAGTTTCTATCACTTTAACATCAATTGTTAAAGTAAGTAGATTGGGTGTAATGAGACTTATGGTCTTAAATGCGGATTAGTGAGTTTGAATCATGTATAATGATATGTTACTCTATGTTGTTCTATGATTATGCATATTTGATAAGTTGGTTTATGCATGCTTAATAAGTTGATTTATGCATGTTTAACAAGTTGGTATATGCATGTTTAACAAGTGGATTTATGCATATTTAATGAGTGGAATTATGCATGTTTAACAAAGTGAGTTATGTAAGTTAAGTATATGTTTAAATGCAAGTTTAATGTGGTATGCAAGTTATGCATGCTTATGCAAGTGTATGGGTATTTATGCAAGTCATGTATATGTTTAAATGCAAGATTTATGTGATATGCAAGTTATGCATGCTTATGCGAGTATATGAATGCTTATGCAAGATATGTATATGCTTAAATGACATGATATGCAAGTTATACATGTTTATGCAAGTTATGTATGCTTATGCAAGTATGTGAGTGCTTATGCAAGTATGTGAATGCTTATGCAAGTTATGTGTATGCTTAAATGCATGTTTAACATGTTATGCAAGTTATGAGAATACCTATATGCAAGTTCAACATGTTATGCAAGATATGTGTATGATAATATGCAAGCTCATATGCAACATGTTATGCAAATCATGTGTATGATAATATGCAAGTTTGGGTTATATGTAGTTGGGTTAATATATGCTCATATATGCAAGTTGACATCCTCTTAACCCATGACAAAGTTGTATGCTAAACCCATGATATTTGTGATGATCTTCCCCTTATTTATGTCATGAAATGAGAACGATTTACGTGGGGAACGATGGGGTTGGTAAATATGTTAATAAATGAATGATTGGGTATGATTAAGCATACCATAAAAATAAATTACCATAAGTGGGAATTTACCTATTGAGTTAGGTCTACCCCATGGGAATTTACCTATTGAGTTAGGTCTACCCATGTTATGGAAAACTTGATATTAAGTAGGGATAATTAATATGGGGGTGATTAATTAGGTGTAATTAATCGACTAAGACACGAGGTTGGACTCATTTGTAGTGTAAAACTGCCCGGACCCGACCGGCTTAACCAGTTGCTAGAAATGTCAGCCCAATGTGAGAGGTCTTAGCCATAAATTAAATACGTGATTAAGGTAAAGACACGAGGTTAGACTCTATTATGACGTAAGACTGCCCGGATTCTACCGGCTTAACCAGGCGGTCATAACAGCCAGTCTAATGTGGGAGGTCTTTACGGGAGATCACGGTCTTAATTAATTAAGAAACACTTAACCATAATAGCATGTAGTGGGACATGAGGGGTTAAGTGGGTGCCTTGGGTGGCATGAGGAAATTTGGTGGTTGCCTTGGGTGGCATGTGGAATCTAGTGGGTTGCCTTGGGTGGCAATAGAAAATACGATTAGCATACTTAACCAAGTGGAAACATGTAATTAAACATGATTAAAGGGTTAAGTGGGATACACTAGATATTTGACAAGCTTAAGTGGGTAGCTTGTGGGGGCCCATTTCAACCAATATCCCAAACGTATCTTTGTGGGCTCGACCCATGTCGAGTGACGGGACACGCATATTGGGCTTGATTATAAGAGGCCAAAACGGGTTAGCGGTGGAAACGCAAGTCCAACGGGTTTCATATGCGTGTGTGGGCCCGGGCTGGTAGATAAGCCGTTGTTGCATCGTGTAGATATAAAGCCGTGCACCGTTAGTATTGGGTAGCCACTTTAGGGGAGTGATACACCCCACTGTTGGACCAGCACGGGTATCTACGGTAGGGAGCCGATCGCTTGGGGAGTAGTGGGTACACCTAATGAAGATAGGGGCAGACGACACCTATGTAGGGGTACACGAAACTACTGGGTAAGAATACTGGGTACACCTAGTGGAGATAGGGGCAGACGGCACCTATGTAGTGGGCTAGGGGTACACGAGACTACTGGGGAAATTTTCTAAGTCCTTGGAAGGGATCAACCTTTAAGTAGGAATGACTGGTGTGGTGCAGTTAGTAATTATCCTTGGGTGGGTAGATGCGTCCTGACGGTTATCTTAGTTTATCCTAAGTCTATCAAGCTGCTTAGTGTAGCCATTCATCCCCAGATATTACCGTAGGTCAAGTTTATGTCTTCTCTGGTTACTTTAATGATTGTATTGTTAAAGTTATAGGACTCACTCAGACTTATGTCTGACCCCGTTGTTTTTATCTTTTTCCCAACCCTCAGGTCCTACGGTGGATCCTAGCGGTAGTAGAGCTTGATCGGATTGCTGTTCCAGTCTTTAGGAGCTTGGGTAGATGTAAAGCTCCAGTTATCCAATTATCTTTTCTTTTGTTCTGGCTATTGTATGAGAGAGTGGGATTATGTACTTCTTTATTTTGATGGATATTGTACTTGACTTTTACCGTGGTTTTATGATGTAACCAGACATGTTTATTTCCGCTGTTATGAGATGATGTTTTAAAATTTCAAGTACTATTTATATCTGTCTTAATTTTTCTGTTCTATATTCACTAAAATACTCCACCGATGCTATGGCATTCCCTTTGTGAGTGACCCTAGCGGGCGTGGGGTGTTACACGATTGGAGTTCGGATATAAAAAAGTCACCTTTTTAGAATTTAAATAATTAAATAAATAATTAAATCCCTTTTTGCATAGACCCCCTTCCTATTTCTTTCTCCCCCTCCCTCCTACATGCAAAGAAATCAAATAAAAAAAAGGGAAAAAATGGGGATCGACGATCGCATCCACCGCCGCGTTCACCATCGACCTCCGCCCAAGACTGCCGGCCTTCCCCTTCACCTCCCGCGAACCCCCACGCCTTCTTCTCTCCCTTCTCCTCCTCTTCGCCTGCTTACCGACGCGGCCTCCAAATCGACCAAAACCCTAGAAGTCGCCAGGGAGCTCCGCCACGTCGCTTGGCCCCACACCCCTCCGCCGCGCCTTCCATTCCGACACCGCTGCTCCGACGAGGTGCCTCACCCCCTCCTCCGTTCTCTCCCTTTCCACCCTGCGACCCCCTTTTTGCCGCATCCATCGCCTAACCCTCTAGCTCCACGCTGAGCGAACCAGTGAATCCCTACACCCGCGAGGCCCACCACCACCCCATTTCACTCCCAGACTTAGGTGTTGCTGTCCTCGGCCACGAACGGTCGACTGCGAGGCCTTTCCGCGGAGAAAATCGAATAAAAATGTAAGTTTTTATTTATTTTAGTTTTAGTTTAACTATAATTAAATGGCATGGTTTATAGGAATATATAAAGTGAGTTTAGATATATAAAGCTGGAAATTTTAAATATGTAAAGCCGATTTTTAACATATCAATTTAGGATTTTTATTTATATTTTTAACATATGAAGGGGAAATTTTTATATGCGGGAAAGTGAAAATTATATATACAAAGGGTTGGGATTTTTATTTAAATAAAAATTTGATTTTTACACACGAAGTGATGATATAGAAAAGCGATTTAAAGGTATGACCTTTGTTTATTTAAACATGAGATTTTTAATTAACATAACATGAGATTTTTAATTAACATAAGGTGAGATTTTTAATGAACAAAAGGCGGGATTTTTAATTATATTAAGGCAAGGTCAAAATATATTCTTTTGTCGGTTAAAATATATCCTTTTGTCGAAGAAAGAAAAATATAACCTTTTGTTGAAAAAAATAATATGTTCTTTTATATTTAAATAGCGAAGAAATTATAATATGCTTTGATTTATGAATATATATACCTAGTTGAAATAAATATATATATACCTTGTTTTTGAAAATTAAATATACATTGTTTTTTAAAGAAAAGATATAGTCTTTTAAAAATATAAAGCAAAGTAAAAGAATAGTCTCTTACATATAAAATAGCGTTGTATTAAAAATGTGATTTTTAATATAAATTTCATGAAACAGATTTCGTTGGATTAAAACAGCGATTCTGAGCGACAACAAAGCACGGCGAAGGTGTTCTACATAAGAAGAGTCGCGGTGTTTGGGTAAGCAATTGGTGAGAACTCCTCACTCTATTTTAATTTCTAGTTAAAATATATACTAGGATGCTTGACGGTGTTTAGTAGCACCCGAAACTCGTCATCCACAGACCATGGATGGCTTGTTTTTTAAATTGTTTGGTTGTGTAGTTGGTTAGATTATTTGATTTGAATTGAATTGAATTGTTTGGTGAAATGAATGGATTTGATTGATGTGTGAATGGCGTCGGCCTTCACTAGACCGGGGATAAGGCTAGGCCTTGTTCCGTTTCTAGTATCGTGCCGTTATGCCGCCGAAATTTTCTAAAATGAGTTAGAAAAATAAAAATATCATTTTTATTTTGTAAATGAACAGAATAAAAATTCATGTGTTAAAATAAAATATTTATCGTTAAAAATATAATTTTTAACGTGAAAGTGAATGAAATAAAATATACATTTACAAACCGAACGGTTTGTTTATGTACACCTATTTGAAGGACATTGATTGGGACGATAAATTTTACACATCGCCCAACTGCACAAATAAAATCTGTGTTTGATCGTTTGAAACCCCACACGGGTGTTGGGATGAAATTTGAAGTTCACTCATCCTGATTGATTAAATATGCCGATCGATTGATTGACAGGCTGTTATGAGCGTTAGATATCTATATTTGATGCTTATGCAGTGTAGTACACTTTGGTTGATGGTTGATTATTTTTCAATGCTATTATATACGTGTGATGTATGAAAATCCATATAATTAACATTATATGGTGATTGATTGGGCCTCATTCCAATCGGAAAAATAAAGAATATTATAAAATAAAGGTTCATGTGTTGACAATACTCATCCGTTGAGACTAGTCATGTGTTGAACGAAATATTTTAATAATAAAATTTACATCTTTATCAATATAAAATAAAGGTTCACGTGTTGACAGTACTCATCCGTTGAGATTAGTCATGTGCTGAACGAAATATTTTAATAATAAAATTTACATCTTTATCAATATAAAATAAAGGTTCATGTGTTGACAGTACTCATCCGTTGAGATTAGTCATGTGTTAAACGAAATGTTTGAAAACGAAATATTTGAAATAGAAATGTTTGAAAACGAAATATTTGAAATAGAATATTTGAAATAGAAATATATGAAGCCGTGTTGATTAGATTGACGCCATTTTGACGTGAACGATATTTATATCAATTTTATTCATTTTAAAATGAATATTGAAAAGTGGTTTCGGAATCGAATAGAAAACAAATTTGAATTGAATCGAATAGAAAAACAATTTGAATTGAATCGAATAGAAAACCAATTTGAATTGAATCGAATAGAAAACGAATTTGAATTGAATCGAATAGGAAACGAATTTGAATTGAATCGAATAGAAAACCAATTTGAATTGAATCGAATAGAAAACCAATTTGAATTGAATCGAATAGAAAACCAATTTGAATTGAATCGAATAGAAAACCAATTTGAATTGAATCGAATAGAAAACCAATTTGAATTGAATCGAATAGAAAACCAATTTGAATTGAAACGAATAGAAAACCAATTTGAATTGAAACGAATAGAAAACCAATTTGAATTGAATCGAATAGAAAACCAATTTGAATTGAATCGAATAGAAAACCAATTTGAATTGAATCGAATAGAAAACCAATTTGAATTGAATCGAATAGAAAACCAATTTGAATTGAATCGAATAGAAAACCAATTTGAATTTAATCGAATAGATAACGAATTTGAATTGAATTGAATATAAAACGAATTCGAATTGAATTGAAAACGAATTCGAATTGAATTGGAAACGAATTGCAATGAATTCAAATTGAATTGAAATTTGAATTGAATAGAAATGAATTTTAAAACGAATTTATAAGGAAAAATTTAATTTTGATTTGAATTTGAAATGGAAGTTGAAATTGTTTTTGAAACGAATTCAAAACTATTTATAAAATTCATTTTAAATAGAAATCAATGAAATATATATTATATATATTATATATATATAATATAATGGCCTGAATAGAACGCGCCGCGCCGCGGCAGTTCGCGAATTTCGACCATTTATTTCAAACGGACATTACGGGAGATCCGACCGTCGGATTCTCCTAAAACCGGAACCGTTGGGTTCGTATCGAAAAGAGCTTTCTAGCGAATATTAGAAATTCGAAATCTAATGGTTGGATTTGGAGATACGTCCAAATCAAATTCGAAAAAGGTCGCTGTAAGTGCAGTTCGATGGCCGTTGATGGAAATCGACTGTACGGACCTTGATAAAATTATTAAAAATAGTAATGATTTGTGTAAAATCATAAGAAATGATTTGGGAAAAAGTGGGATGGAAAACTCCATATTAGAAAAGATAAAAATAGATTTTTATCGAAATGAACTAGTTTTGAACTAAAATTAAACCCGTTTATTTTTAAATAAATAAACTGGATTAGAAATGGGTTTTAAACAGAATTGATTTGTGGGTTTATCGTGAACGGTGTTTTAAATAACACTAGTCCTTTAACCCGATAATAAATAGAATGTGATTTGGGTTTATCGTGAACGATGTTTTAAATAACACTAGTTCTTTAACCCAGTAAAGGAGTTTTAATGAATCTGCAATTAGATTGAATGTGAATTGATAATTTAAATTATCAAATATAGAAAATGAGCGAGAATGGAGTATCACCAGTTTTGCTCCAAGCGATAGTTAAATCTTTAATTAGATTTGAACGTGAAATGGTAATTAATTTTACCGATAACACCGTGGTATTAGATATGGAGTATTACCAGTTTTGCTTCATGGGATGAATAGGTTGGGATTGGGAAATAAATTAAATAATTACTTCGGTATGGTTCGCTAATCTCGACTAGTTTGGAAAAACCATAATTTGGTTTGATATGACATCCAAAGGAAGATTAAAGGATAAATTTTAAAGAATTTATCTTGGATAAAATTAATGGGAACCTTTCCCTAAGAATGTGATTTTGTGAATAAAAGAATATTCTGAATTGGAATGAGGCGTATGTTGGGTTTGTGTAACATTTGTTTTTAATATACGCGGGTTGTTCGGAAAGTCCGGGTTTACACCCATTCTGAATAACCGATTCGACGATAGGTCGAAGATGAAGAAGGTGGTCGAAGACCGGAAGTCTTCACATCGTTTGGATAATTATTGATGATCCTGATTGGGATGTACACCCAAGAGGATGGAAACAGTTGGTGGTCGTCCAGACGTACTTGGAGATCGATGGATATGCGAGGAAAGTGCCTCCGGTTTCGTTCAGACCCAGAACGAACTTGTAAATGGATTGTGTGTCTGACATTGGATTTTATTCTGTGTTGATTGATTTCTGTTAAATATATATTTGTTTGGCGGCGGAGAATTTATTCTCTTGCTTAACGCCCTTCTCTAAGACGTACGATCTTAGAGGTTATATATTGATAGATATGAATTGCATGGCATGAATTGCCTGTGTGGCACGCTGAGTTGCATAGATCAAGGCTTCTGTTGAAAAGCAAAGTCTTGTGGTTGATGATCAAAGCACGGCCTACGTGGCAACTTTGTGTATAACGTGAATTCGCGAGCCTCACACCTCGGTATGAGTTAAAAATGGGATACGGACCGCTGGGAGAGCACAACGTTTCTTTCTAGCTTTGGTGGTGTCAGTGACTTACCAGCACTGACATTTATATACTTTTCACCTTTGTGGTTGTTGGAATGAGGCGCCTCGATTATAGGTCTGTAAGGACCGGGAAACGTGTGTTCAGGCATAATTAATCCTGTAACGTAAGTGAGGACCGGCCCAGCAGAATCCAGGATTGCCTAGAGTGCGTAGTCCTGAGACATTTGCTAGAGTGTCTCGAACGCGGAGAGGAGCTTGCCCCTTGCCTCGACTCATGATGGAATCCAATTTCCAATACGTGTATTTCGGTTTTAATTGTAGAACTAGTATGGCGACATAGTAGATGGTAGCTATGACGCCAAGGATTGATATTTATGATTGAAATTGTTTTGACACTATACACTTATTATAGTATCAAATGATTTGTTTTTAAACGTACCAAGCATGTTTGGCTATTATAAGGGAAACCCCTATCCTCCGGCTTGCGATGCATTGTGTGATGGGACCTGGGTCTTATAATAGCTTCATTTTTCGAAAAGCATTGCGTTGTTTATTCTATGCACTGGTATTCTTTGGAGGAAACTCGTTCCGTGTTATACGGCGTGGTCCCTTGAATTACTCTCTTTTAAAGTAAAGCTTTAAATAACTGTTTTAGTTCTCACACCAGTCACATGACTGACCTGGAGTTTATTGTTTTAACCTAAACTCTGGGTGCCCCTATTTTCGACACGGGCAGCTAGTAGTTTTAGTTTTGCAGATTTATATTCATAGGATCCTGGTTTACAGCTGGATTGATATCCGGAAAGCTCTGTATCCGTATATCACCTTCAGTTGTGCTTTGCATTATTTTCCATTGCTATATAATTTGTTGTAATCTCTGATATTTATCGAATGTAATTTATTAATTTATACTCTGTATATTCTTGTATCTGGTGGAATTGTTGTAATAGCAATGAAATGTTCTTCCGTCTGCGTTCTGATTTGTCCTGTTCTCAAACGATCAGGGGTTTCGAACGGTCTAGATCGGTTTAACGACTGATTCGGATCGAGCGAAATTCCGTGTCATCACATTTTTTTGGATGTTTGTGGCCATTGGTTTAGAAGATGGCGGCTGTGTGTATACTGATTAGGGTTAGGAGAAATACATACGATGTATGGTGTATTTATAATAGTATTTCAATTTCCATTTCTATTTTATTTATTTATTCAATTTAATTCAAATAATATTAGTTTCGCACCTCGAACTCCAAAAGTACCCAACGACCGTTGCCTCTAACTAATTACCCTCATTTTGGACACAATGGGATATGTTTCGTAAGCCAAGTCTAATGTTTCGATCCATTTTTATTTAAATTAAAATATAAATCAATATATATTTAAATCAAACATACATTTTAATTTACTGGGGCCACAAACTGACTCCAAAAATTCCTGAAAAATAAATCTAACTATGTTTTGACGATACAATCCTAACAAAACTAATTTCGTCGAATTTGGAGACCGTTTGAAAAATGGTCAATTTCTAGTCGACCCAATTCAAATTTAAACTGTCAAAACACATTTAAATTTACTGCGCTCACATATTAATTCCAAAAATTATGAAATCTGGAATCTAACAATAATTAGACATTCCAGATCCACCAAAGCAGTTTCATCGAAAATGGAGGTCGTTTGCTAAATGGCTACTTATACGGGCTATATATTATATTGAATTCCATAGCGACTATTCTGAATATTCAACTGGTCGTAACTTTTTATTCCCGCTATGAAATTTCAATTTTTCAGATTCGTTAGAAAGATATTTTTAAATAGATTCTAATATTTCTGGTTTTAATGAAATTCGATTTATTTTGAATCCTGTGCATTCAGTCAAAGTTTAAAATCAAATTTTCAAACTACCGCGCTATTTCTAACTCCTTTTATAATTAAAATAAATATATTCGTTCTAACTTCAATTTAAATAAAATTTTAGTCATTATTATTTAAAATAAATTATTTTAAATATTCAAAATCATTAAACTACTAAAATAAAAAATTTAAATTTGTTCTGAAAATCCAGGTTGTTACAACTGTTAGTTATATAATTTAAAAACCATTTGTTATATATTTTCAAAATGGTTTGCTATATATTTTCAAGACATCCGTTCACTTTTATTATTAAAATCGTTCGTTGTTTTAAAGTAAAACTATCTGTTATATTGTGCCAACCTTTCACTTCATGTCTTATAATTCCAAAGATCGTTTTTTTCAATGTGCTACTTCGTATAATATTTTTAAAAAAGGAAAAAAAATGTGCCTCGTGAATTTATATTGTCCATTCCATTCTAAACGCCTCGTTTTGTTCTCTTCCCCCCATCTTTTGTCTTCGTAGGATCAAAGAAACATAGCTGCTTTCCGATTTAATTCCGTTTCCATTCCATTTCGAATTCTCCACCGCTTCAAAACCCATGCAAACCTCCCTGAAGTGTTGGAAACGTCACCCATCGCAGCTCCCCATCAGCTACCAAGACTCCACAAAAACGTGCCAAGCCTCCCCCATTAACTGCGCCTACTCCTCCTAAACAACTCGCCCTGTTGTCCCCAACTGAAACTAGAACAGCTGCCCTCTGATGATCGTGATCCCCTCTTCCAGTGACGCCCAACACCGAGCTCCACCTGCCCCACAAGCATGCTGCCATGCCCCTACTATTACCATGCATGAGACGACCCGAACTTCCCTATAAAGGAAAGCCTGGATTGAGTTGAGAACACTACAAATCAAAACATAAATAGAAGAACATTTCATTGCAATTACAACAATTTACATCAGAGTACAAGAATATACAGAGTATGAATAAATATTATATTATACATTCGATAAGTATCAGAGATTACAAATAACAATGCAGCGGAAAAATAATACATAACACAACTGAAAGAAATATACAGATACAGAGCTCTCCGAGTATAGTTCTAGCTGTAAGCCAGGATCATGTGCATATAAATCTGCAAAACCAAAACTACTAGCTGCCCATGTCGAAAATAGGGGCACCCGGAGTTTAGGTTAAAACAATAAACTCCAGGTCAGTCATGTGACTGGTGTGAGAACCAAAACAGTTATTTAAAACCTAACTTTAAAATGAAGTAAATCAAGGGACCATGCCGTATAACATGGAACGGGTTTCCTCCCAAGAATACTAGTGCATAAAACAAACAATGCGATGCTTTTTGGAAAAATGAAGCTATTATAAAACCCAGGTCCCATCACACAATGCAACGCAAGCCGGAGGATAGGATTTTCCCTTATAATAGCCAAACATGCTTGGTACATTTAAAAACAAATCATTTGATGATATTATAAGTGTATAGTGTCAAAACAACTTCAAAAATAAATGTATCAATCATAGGCGGCATGGGTACCACCTATCATGTTGCCAATACTAGGCTCTACAATCAAAACTGCAAAATGTCATATTGGAAGTTGGATTTCCATCGCGAACGAAGGCAAGTGATCGTCCTTATCGCTTCGAGACAATCTAGCCCATGTCTAAGGAATAGCCGCAACTGCACCTTAGGAGCCACAGGGATGATCCACACGAAGTGGATTAATAATTCCTTGAACAATATGTCTCCCCGCCCTATGAGGCGTAAACTGGTCATATACCGACCAAACCATCCATCGGAACCGAAGTGACTGATATAACCGAGGCGCCTCACTTTCCATCATCCACATAAGTAAAATGACAGGGCTAGTAAACGCCGACACCACCTCTAGCTAGAAAGAAACGCATGTCCTCCCTGGATCCTCTCCCGTTTCTGGTTCACATCGGGGTGTGAGGCTCGCGAATTAACGTTATACACAAAGCGGCGCTATATTAATGATATGCTTCGATCATAAACCACAAGGCTTTGCATTTCAAAAAAAGCCTTGATCCATGCAACTCAGCATGCCACACAGGAAATTCATGCCATGTGCCTGATGTCTATCGATATATAACCTCTGAGCTCGTAGTCTCAGAGAAGGGCGTTAAGCAAGAGAAAAAATTCTCCACCGCCAAACAGATATATATTTAATAGAGATCAATTAGCACAGAATAAAATCCAATGTCAGACACATAGTCCATTTACAAGTTCATTCCGGGTATGGACGAAATCGGAGGCACCTTATTCCTCGTCCCGTGTGTCCAATATAGGAGAGAGGTCCTCGCATATCCGGTCGATCTCCAAGTACATCTGGACGATCACCACTTATTACCTTGTCTTGGGTGTACAGCCCAATCAAGACATCAGTAATCATCCAAACGATGTGAAGACCTCCGGTCTTCAACCACCGTCTTCATCGTCGACTTATCGTCGAAACAGTTATTCAGAATGGGTATAAATCCGGCCTTTCCGAATAACTCGCGTATATAATAAACTAGTGCTATAAAAACACAACATACGCCTTATTCCAATCCAAAATATTCTTTTATTCAAATATTCACACTCTTAGGGAAAGGTTCCCATTAATTTTATCAAAGATAAATTCTTTTAAATTTATTTTTTAATCTTCCTTTGGATATCATTTCAAACCATATTAAGGTTTTCCAAACTAGTCGGGATTAGCGAACCACACCAAAGTAATCATTTATTTTATTTCCCAGTCCCAACCTATTCATCCCATGGAGAAAAACTGGTAATACTCCATGTCTAACACCACGGCCTTATAGGTAAAATTAATTACCATTTCCCATTCAAATCTAATTAAAGATTTAACTATCGCTAGGAGCAAAACCGGCGATACTCCATTCTTGATCATTAATTATCACATTCCCTTTTTCAATTTATTTAAAGATTCATTAAAACTCCACTTAGTTTTGATCTTCCTAAAAATCAATATTAATGATTATGTCGCATCGACAATCTACATCATATTATTGATTTCTACCGATATATAACCTCTAAGCTCGTACATCTCAGAGAAGGCTATTAAGCAAGAGAATAAATTCTCCGCCACCAAACAGATATATATTTAGCAGAGATCAACCATACAGTTCGAAATACAATGACAGACATGTAATCCTGCCTTTAACTGGGTTAAAGAACTAATGTCATTTAAAACACAGTTCATGGTAAATCCAAATCACATTCCATTAATTATGGAATCTTTACGGAAAACAAATCAATATGTGGTCGATATCAATTTCCGTATCCGATTAATAAAACAAATGGAATAACAGCAAAGCCTTTTAAGTTCCATATGCATTAACAGTCTTCCTCCACAGAAGTTCACTTCGATTATTATCAATCAAATTCCAATTTAATATATTAAATTGGAAAATGTTACTTTGAAAAATTCCCGTTAAATGTTAATAAAAAGATTTATAAATTCTAGATCACATTTCACTGTAAATCGGGTTAAAGAACGAATGTCGTTAAAAACACAGTTCAAAATAAGCCCAATTCACATTTCATTTTCAGTTCCAATTAAATGTTAATTAATCGGTAATTCTTCTTTAAATCTTAATTAAAAGATTTATTCTTTTCACACCGGGTTTAAGAATAGTGTCATTAAAAACACAGTTCACGACAAACCTAAAATCCCATCAGTCTCTAACCATAAATTAGTAAGAGAACAATTCCCTTAGTATTAATCACGAAGACCGAAACCAACATCAGATCAATACCCAGGAAACCATTCAACTTAGCTAACCTCCAGTCAGTTTCTAATTTTCTTAACTCCATTGGGTTTAAGAACAATATTATTAAAGATACCATCCCGGACAAAGCCAAAATCAATTTTATATGAAATACAAGGCTCTAAATAGAAAATATATCGACTTATATTCAATATCAAATTCTGAAACAAAAAAATATCGTATTGGAATAATGATATATATATATATATATATATATATATATATTTCAAATTCCTCCACAATATCTGCATAATCACGGAACTCAATATTAAAATATTCTGACGATAATTTCCATTAAAATCCATTCCCATTTCATATATTGTAAATTCCGGTTATTTTTAAAACCATTTCAAATCCGATTTAATTATTTAAAAATATTTGATTATAATTCTAGTTCATAACTAGTTCATTTCGATAAAATATATTTTTATCTTTTCAAACATGGAATTTTTCATCCCAATTCTTTCAAAATCATTTATTATGATTTTACACAAATTATTTATATTTTTAATAATTTTATCAAGGCCCGTGTAGTCGATTTCCATAAACCGTCATCGAACTGCACTTATAATGACCTTTTCCAAATTTGATTTGGACATGATTCCAAATCCATCCGTTAGATTTCAAATCTCTTGTATTCGTTGGAAAGCTCTTTTTGATACGAACCCAATGGTTCTAGTTTTAGGAGAATCCGACGGTCGGATTTCCCGTAATGTAATTTCGAAGTCAATGGTCGAAATTCGCAAACTGCCGCGGCGCGACGCGTTCTATTCATGCCATTAAATATATATATATAATATATATTATATATATAATTCATTGATTTCCTTTTAAAATGTATTTTATAAATCGTTTTAAATTCGTTTTAAAAACGATTTCATCTTCATGTTCAATTTCAAATCAAAACTGAATATTCCATATCATCGATATATATATATAGACACACACACACACATATATAAATGATAATATTTTAAAAAATAAGATTTTGAAATCGCTTTCATTTCGATATTCATTATAAAAATGAATAAAATCGATATAAATATCGTCCACGTCAAAATGGCGTGAATCTAATCAATACGGCTTTATATATTTAAACATTTTTGTGTCCATCCCAAATCGGACATCAAAATCAGATTTAATCTTTTACTGAATATTATTTTAAAGTATTCATTATTTTAAAATATTCATTATTTTAAAATATTCATTCTTTCTAAACTGGAATCAGACACAGCCAATTACCATACAATGTGATTTACATGGATTTCATTCAACACATGTATAACAATGATAAACAATCAACCATCATCCAGAGTGCATTCTACATTGCATAAGCATTAAATATAAATATTCAACGCTTACACAGCTTGTCAACCAATCGATTGACATACAACTAAACATTGGGATTAGTGTATGTCCAATAGCATCTCAATACCCGTGTGGGGTTTCAGTCAACAAATAATGAATTTTATTTGTGCAGTTGGGCCATGTGTAAAATTTATTATCCCAATGAATATCATTAAAATCAGTGTACATAAAAAAAATTGAAACACCCCGCCTCCGTTAAGGTCACTCTCAAAGGGAATGCCCTAATTTTGGTGGAGGTTTATAAGTATAAGTCACAGATATACAAGACAGATATAAGAACACATATTTGTAAACAGCGGAAAAACAACAACTTTTATTTCATAAAAGCAAATACGTGCTACAACAATATCACCATAATTGTCTTACATCTTTTCCAAAACATAACATAACACTTTCATAATCTGTCTTGATTACATTATTTAAAGAAGCATAAATAAAACATAGATAAACTGCAAAAGCCCCATAGTGGATTGTCCAAAGCCATAGTTCAAAGCGAAAAAGTCCAAGCAATACATTTCTCTTCTTCAAGCTGGATGTTAAGGCTGGTCAAGCTGCTGTGTTCCCTCCCTGTGGACCTGGGGGGGGGGAAACGGAAGAAAAGAAGACGAAAGAAAAGTAGAGTCAGACATAAAGCCTGAGTAAGTCTAGTACTATTCTGTCTATGAATAAAGAACTGGGTGTGATAAGTATAAACAAGAAGTGGGAAAGCACTATAAACTTGGTTAAGTTGTCTAGGGTCGAATATACTATCGTACCCCATGTTAGTCTCTGAACCCATATAAACTAGTTTCCAACTGGCACCCCATAATCAGGGTGATGTGATCCATTCTATGATGATCGGCTCCTACTCGCATAGCTACATGTGTCTTACGGCCCCCGATGTTGTAGTTACCTATGCTGGTCCCACCATGGGGTGTATCAGAGTCCCATGGTGGCGGCCCGACACAATCCCAGAATGCACAGGTATGCTGCTGGTGTCCAGTGCCTTATTTTTCTGCGCCGGAGTGTGTGCACGCCCGCACCCCGTTAGAACCTACACTGCTATACCACCGCCGTCGATTTGACCTCTTACAATCAGCCCAGTAATCGTGCCCCACCCTGCCTAGTTTCAGGGTATCCTGATACACCTTCTAGGGTTACTGCTGAAAAGGGTCCCCCGTTACTAGGTTTTCTATCTCTAGCCAACACGCTAAGTTGGTTAAGTGTTTTCTAACCTAACCCCCACCAGTCCGTTTAGTTTAGCATGTTCCATTTTGATTAAGTCTTTAGTTCACTTAATCCTAACAATCCTGACTCAGCCTTAATTATCTTATTAAAGCCTTGACCTCTCACATTAGACAGGTATTGTTGTGGCTGCCTGTTGCCGGTTGGTTCCGGGCAGTCTTACGCCACAACTCAGTCTAACCTCGGGTCCTTATTGGGCTCCATGTTTAACCTCCCACATTGGATAGGTATTGTTGTGACTACTGGACAGCCGGGCGGTTCCGGGCAGGTTTACATCACAACTCAATCCAACCTCGGGTTAAACACATCGTATGTTCTACATTTACATATTTTGTCTTTCTTCTTTATTTTCTTATATGTAAATATTTGCGGCCCATTATTAAGTTAGTGGTGTAAAGGTTACACCAATCATGGGCCCAACCCATACTTGAATTTGGGCCCTTCTACTTTATATTTTCATTTATTAATTAATTTAACCCAACGTTATTTTCCCCCGTTTAACACGTCCGTTTATTACATATATGTTGGGCTTAGCCTTTTTAAGCCCAACCTAGCCATGAGGAAAAGGGGAGGCTTAAAGCATGATTACATACATAAGAAGGGGAATGTGAGCGCATGAACTTGCAACATAACGTTGGAACTACAAAATAGAAACTGGTGTACTTGCATAGTATTAATGTATACTTTGGTCATAAAGCATAAGTGACATGAATCAAAGCATGTAAACTTGTAGTTGAGATAAGAATCTAAATTGGATATCATTATTGACATATAGTCTTAACTACAACATGAACCTATATTTTATTTAGGCATAATGTCAAACATAAGCAAATCATGTCCATAAGATTACTACATGTTTACAAAGGTACTTACTTTTGTTATTAACACAAAAGTATAGTTCAACTTAATCTATTCTCATAACTATGGCATAAACATTTCTAACATGAAATCATGATTTTTACTTTAGTCATGCAAACTTGCAAAAGGGATTTTTGAATCTAACCTAGCTATGTATCATATAATTCTTGTTTACAATATGGATTTCAATTATGCAAAATATCAATCATAGCCTAGTCATATTCATAAGTTTGCAAATAGGCTTTCTAAAAGCATGGCTTAATACATAGATCATGGTGCCAAAATTTCAACATAGTTTCATATGAACTATAATACCCCAAATTTGTTCCAATTATGTACAAAATGATTTTTGTACAAAAATTATGATGGCATAGTAGCAAGACCCCAAACTTGCATGAATTTTAATTAATCAACTACATACATGTAGCTTCAACATGGATTACATAATTTGTGAATATTCCAAACGTATACTTGCATAAAACTACCGCATGTAGTTTTTATAATAAATAACATGCTTTGCGAATATCCAAACGTATACAATATTCCAAATCGATAAGAATCATAGTAACGCGCAAATATGAATTACTTTATTGCCAAAAGTCAAGTATACAAACCAACACAATTATTTGTTCATACCAAAATAATACTCTACTTACAATTGTGTGACGAATTCTCCAATTTAGGGATTTGGAGATGCGATTCCTTGTTGATTTGATTTGATTAAGTTGCTTTATGCCTTAGAATTTGCCTCCTAATCCTCTCTCCAATTGGTGGCTACTCTTAGTCGTTCCTCAGCAACATGACGGCTTTGTTCTTATTTTTGAATGAATAGATTAGGGTTAGTCTAGGGTCATTTTTATAGGGTTTATGAACTGATTAGGACCATTGATGTTGCTTGGATTGATCGTAGCCATTCATACGAAAGAGAGACCAATTAGAGACTGCCACCTAGCCCTAATGACAAAGCAGACCACAGAAAATCGACCAACATAGAATAGGCCAGCCAGAGTGGACTGGGTTCGACCTGGCTCTGGACCAGGTCGACAGCCCTGTCGACAGCCCTGTCGACAGACCTGTCGACCTGGCTAGACCAGGTCGACAGCCCAGTCGACCTGGGTGCATCAGGCGGGATTTTTCCCGCCCTGGCCAATTGGGCCCGGTTTTAATTTTAAACTGATTTATTCTGTTCGAATTTTAAACTTAATTCAGAAACTTCCGAAGGCCATATCTTCTTCATACGGACTCCGTTTTTCGAAAACTCGGACTCTATTTCGCGTATTCTTCCGAGACGAACGCAATGGCGTGTCCCGTTTCCCTTAGTTCTTTGATTTGAAATTAATTATACTTTAATTTGTGAATTTCACAGTTAGAGAATACACGGGGTGTTACATTCTCCCCCACTTAAAAGGATTTCGTCCCCGAAATCTTCAAGTTAGGAGGAATGTATATCCTAACATCCAATCGTCCATCTACTCATCCATCAAACACGAGCATCCATTGTCCTTAAAAGACTTCTAATGCTTCATGATCATATGCGAAGTGTGCGTGTGTATATGTACTTATCTAATGCAAAATCAGGTGGTCTACTGATTCAGTTGACCTCCTTAATGCGAATTATGTAAGTGCCATGAATCCATTATGTATGCAAATTTTCCTATTCATGATTCTACATGAGTGCACAATCATTCAATACAAATGCAACATCCATATGACAACACATTAAAGTTCAACCATATACGAATGCAAACATATATGCATATGCAATATGAAGTGACTGAGCCGATCTAAAACCTAGATTGTGTGTGTATATGCAACCACGAGCAACCACTAGCAATCACTTGCAACCATCATCCATAACATGTTTCAATTACATGTTTTCATCCAAAGGGTTTCTACCTAAAAGATAAGGTCGAGGAAATATACCTAAAAAGATAGATAAAAGCGCAACTTAAGGAAAAAGAAAGATCAAGGATGTACCCTCGAAAAGAAAAGGGTAGGCAGTGCGTATTCTAGCTTCAGTTTCCCAAGTCGCGTCTCCCTCGGCGTCGCTCCACTGAACTTTGACGAGCTTGACTTCGCGGTTGCGTAGCTTCTTCACTTCCGTTCCTAATATGCGGGTTGGAACTTTTCTTATGGTTGCTTCGCGTTCCACTTCAGCCTCTTCGAGGATATTTGGCTCTACCACTTCAGCAGACTCATGTAGACATTTTCGGAGATGTGAAACGTGAAAAACGTTGTGGACTCCAGCCAACTTCTCGGGTAGCTCTAATCTATAGGCCATTTTTCCAATTTTCTCGATGATAGGGAATGGCCCTACGAACCTTGGCGCTAGCTTTCCTGTGGTTCCAAAACGAACAACGTTCCTTAGCGGTGATACCTTGAGAAAAACTCTGTCTCCAACCTCAAATTCAAGGTCGGTCCTTCTCTTGTCGGCATAGGACTTTTGTCTGTCTTGGGCCGTCTTCATCCTTCTTCGTATTAAGTCTACTTTCTCTGATGTCTCTCGGATCATATCTGGTCCAAGTATGAGTTTATCAGTAGACTCCCACCAACAAGTGGGCGATCGGCACGGTCTTCCATATAAAGCTTCGAAGGGCGCCATTCCGATGGTTGCTTGATAGCTGTTGTTGTAGGCAAATTCCACCAAAGGAAGGTGGTCTTCCCATGTCCCTCCGAAGTCAAGGACGCACAGTCTTAAAAGGTCTTCCAAAACTCTGTTCACTCTCTCTGTTTGGCCGTCGGTTTGGGGATGATAGGCTGTGCTCAAGCATAACTGCGTTCCTACTGCTTCTTGCAGACTCCGCCAAAACTCACTGGTGAAGATGGGGTCTCGGTCACTAACAATGCTAGATGGTATTCCATGGAGTCGAACTATTTCCTTGAGGTAAAGTGATGCTAGGGATGAGGCAGTTCTTTTACTTTTGACAGGTAAAAATCGGGCGCTTTTAGTAAGCCTATCCACTATTACCCAAATGCTAGTGTTGCCTCTCCTAGACCTAGGCAGCCCATCGATGAAGTCCATTGAGATGCTATCCCACTTCCACTGCGGGACCTCTAGGGGATGTAGTAGTCCGCCAGGCTTTTTCTGTTCCGCTTTAACCTGTTGGCACACCATACACTTAGAAACGAATTCTACCACGTCCTTTTTCATGCCGTTCCAGAAGAAAGTCCTTTTTATGTCTTTGTACATTTTATCTCCGCCTGGGTGTATCGTCATCTTGGAGTGATGTGCTTCCTCGAGAACCTTCTTTATTAAATCTTTTGTTTGTGGGACGCATAGTCTTCCGTCTCGCCTTAGCAAACCCTTATCGTCGATGGAGTATCTGTTGAGGTGACTTGAAGTCTCACCCCTAATTAGCCTATCAATTGTTTCCACAAGCTGAGGTTCTTCGCGTTGTGCTGTCCCTACTGAATCCACTAAAGTTGGGCGCACTTTGAGAGATGCTAGCAAGCCCGGTACAAAATCGGAGGAAGGCCTAAAGTCGAAGCTGGCTATAAACTCTAGGCTTTGTCTTTCAACAAACAACGGGCTTAGGGTCAATTTCTTTCGGCTCAACGCTTCTGCCACTACGTTGCCTTTGCCCGGAGTGTAGGAGATTTCGAAATCGTACGAGGCAAGAAACTCCATCCATCTTTGTTGCCTCAAGTTAAGATCCTTCTGCGAGAAAAGATATTTCAACGATTTATGGTCAGTGTAAAGTTCGAACTTCTCACCTAGGAGATAGTGTCGCCAAGACTTGAGTGCAAAGACGATGGCGGCTAACTCAAGATCGTGGGTTGGGTAGTTCTTTTCGTGCACCTTCAACTGCCTCCCGCCATAAGCTACTACCCTTCCTTCTTGCATTATGACGGCGCCTAGCCCTGTCCCACATGCATCCGTATAAACAGTGAACATCTTGCTCCCATCTGGCAGCGTCAAAACTGGGGCTGTTGTGAGAGCCCTTTTCAGTCGTTGGAAAGCAAACTCGCAATCCAAATCCCAATTGAACACTAGATTCTTCTTATTCAATTTCGTGAGCGGAGCTGAGATTTTCGCAAAATCCCTTATAAACTTTCGATAGAAACCTGCTAGTCCTAGAAAGCTTCGGACCTCAGTTGCATTCCTTGGTGTCTTCCAATCCTGCACCGCCACTACCTTAGCAGGGTCCACTACTAACCCTTGTTTGGATACTATGTGCCCAAGGAACCTCACCTCTTCTCTCCAAAAGTGGCATTTGGAGAATTTGGCTTTTAGTTGATGGACTCGCAAAGTTTCCATGATTGCCCTTAAGTGCTGAGCATGTTCCTCTTCACTCTTTGAGAAGATAAGGATATCATCTACGAAGACCACTACGAATTTGTTGAGGAAATCTCTGAATACCCTACTCATCAGGTCCACGAAGTAAGCAGGTGCATTTGTCAAGCCGAAAGGCATGACAACCCATTCAAAGAAGCCGTCTGGGGTTCTGAACGCCGTTTTATCGATGCTATCTTCAGCCACCCTTAGCTGATGAAAACCGGTTGCTAAATCGAGTTGGGAGAAAACAGACGCTCCTACAAGCTGGTCAAATAAATCGTCAATTCTAGGGAGAGGGTGCCTATTCTTTTTCGTTAGCTTGTTGAGCTCCCTATAGTCAACACATAGACGGAGTGAACCATCCGCCTTTGTAGCGAACACCACTGGAGCGCCCCATTATGAAATGCTCCTCCTAATGAACCCCTTTTCTAGAAGCTCTTTAATCTGTTTACTGAGCTCTTTCCTTTCCCGTGGAGCCATGTGTCTAATGGGCAACGCAACGGGCTTTGCATTATCTACAAGATATATGCGGAAGTCTATTTCCCACTTCGGAGGCAAGCCCTTCACCTCTTCGAAGACATCCGGATATTCCCGGACCACTCTAACTGATTGCAAATTTTCAACAGAGGCGTCTAGCGATTCAAGATAACTAAGCATAACCGCATACGAGGGATTACAAGAAATTTCCAAAGTATTACCGAGCTGGGTTAGGAGCCTAACAACCCTTTTCTCACAATCAAGTATGACCCCATTACTGGATAGCCAATCCATACCCAAAATCAAACCATAACCCGAAAAGCCCAAAACAAAGGCACTACATTGAAATTCTACACTTAGAATAGAAATTTTCAATCCCAAACAGATCATAGACAAATGAGCTGGGCCCCCAATTAGGTTTGAAACAATTAAGGGGTCCTCTACCATACTAGTTTTTAGGTGCAGAGATTCTACTAAAGCAGACGAGATAAAGGAGTGTGATGCGCCAGAGTCAAATAAAGTGCGAACGGGGTGATCATAAAGATAAACTACACTTTCTACAGAAGTATTTATACCTCGCTGTTGCAGAGGTGGCGCTTCCAGCACATGAACCTGTGCCCCTGGGGTGGATCCAGCCCTCTGCCCCTGTCCTCGTTTCTTTGGGCAGTCCTTAGCCCTGTGGCCTGTCTCACCGCAAGAAAAGCACCCACCATTCTCCTTGGCCTTCTTTTTCCGGCAGTCCTTAACTAAGTGCCCCACTTTGCCACAGAAATTGCACTTCCTCTTCTCTTTGTTGCCTTTCCCGCCCTTCTTAAAGTCTGTCTTCTTAGGCTGCAAACCCTCTTTCTTCCCTTGAGAGCTTTCTGCCTTTGTCTCCTTCTTACCCTTATCCTCTTCGTTCAGCAATGCCATTTGCACCAATCTTTCATACGTGGCTCCCATGGGTATATGGGTCATGGCCAAACTGTGTAATGGCTCATTCAACCCTTTGACGAAACGGAGAGCCTTCTTGTGCGGGGTGTTGACTAGGTCAAGCCCAAACCTAGCCAGCTCATCGAACTGATTCACATACTCTCTGACTGTCTTGTCCCCTTACTTAAGAAATAAGAATTTTTCCAACTGCAAACTTCTTTCCGCATGTGAGAGAAATTTAGTCTCAAACCTTGCCCTAAAGTCCTCCCATGTCTCCACTGGTCTTTCAGCATTAGTGACTTCCCACCAGTAGGAAGCCTCGCCCTTCAATAGCCACACTGCCAATTGTACTTTTTGTCTATCTTCTACCTCAAAGATGATGAATAGTTCCTCAGTTTCTTTCAGCCAATTTCTAGCTGCCACGAAGGACTCAGTTCCATGGAAATCCTTTCCTCCCATAGCTTTAAAATCTTTACATATCTTAGCAAAAGTGTTTCCCCGAGGAGGAGGTGGAGGAAAAGGTGCCGCTGCAGCTGGATGATTTCCTGCAGCTAGGGGAGGAGGAACGGTAGGACCTGGCTGAGTGGCCCTTGCTTCTAAGAACCGTCTAAACCAACCAGGTATTGGCACCCCTTCTGGCAAGTTAAGTTCTTCGGACATGCTGAAACAAGAAGGATAGATTCAAAACGAAGGATAAGAGATAGTACCTATGGCTTTGGGGGGGGCTTTGCCTTTTTAAAATAAAATAATATTTTTCTTTTAAAAATGCTTCTTTAAATTTCCTTTTTGAAAATAAATTTTTAGAACTTTTTATCTTATCTGGTAAACCTGGCTCTGATACCAAGTGAAACACCCCACCTCCGTTAAGGTCACTCTCAAAGGGAATGCCCTAATTTTGGTGGAGGTTTATAAGTATAAGTCACAGATATACAAGACAGATATAAGAACACATATTTGTAAACAGCGGAAAAACAACAACTTTTATTTCATAAAAGCAAATACGTGCTACAACAATATCACCATAATTGTCTTACATCTTTTCCAAAACATAACATAACACTTTCATAATCTGTCTTGATTACATTATTTAAAGAAGCATAAATAAAACATAGATAAACTGCAAAAGCCCCATAGTGGATTGTCCAAAGCCATAGTTTAAAGCGAAAAAGTCCAAGCAATACATTTCTCTTCTTCAAGCTGGATGTTAAGGCTGGTCAAGCTGCTGTGTTCCCTCCCTGTGGACCTGGGGGGGGGGGAACGGAAGAAAAGAAGACGAAAGAAAAGTAGAGTCAGACATAAAGCCTGAGTAAGTCTAGTACTATTCTGTCTATGAATAAAGAACTGGGTGTGATAAGTATAAACAAGAAGTGGGAAAGCACTATAAACTTGGTTAAGTTGTCTAGGGTCGAATATACTATCGTACCCCATGTTAGTCTCTGAACCCATATAAACTAGTTTCCAACTGGCACCCCATAATCAGGGTGATGTGATCCATTCTATGATGATCGGCTCCTACTCGCATAGTTACATGTGTCTTACGGCCCCCGATGTTGTAGTTACCTATGCTGGTCCCACCATGGGGTGTATCAGAGTCCCATGGTGGCGGCCCGACACAATCCCAGAATGCACAGGTATGCTGCTGGTGTCCAGTGCCTTATTTTTCTGCGCCGGAGTGTGTGCACGCCCGCACCCCGTTAGAACCTACACTGCTACACCACCGCCGTCGATTTGACCTCTTACAATCAGCCCAGTAATCGTGCCCCACCCTGCCTAGTTTCAGGGTATCCTGATACACCTTCTAGGGTTACTGCTGAAAAGGGTCCCCCGTTACTAGGTTTTCTATCTCTAGCCAACACGCTAAGTTGGTTAAGTGTTTTCTAACCTAACCCCCACCAGTCCGTTTAGTTTAGCATGTTCCATTTTGATTAAGTCTTTAGTTCACTTAATCCTAACAATCCTGACTCAGCCTTAATTGTCTTATTAAAGCCTTGACCTCTCACATTAGACAGGTATTGTTGTGGCTGCCTGTTGCCGGTTGGTTCCGGGCAGTCTTACGCCACAACTCAGTCTAACCTCGGGTCCTTATTGGGCTCCATGTTTAACCTCCCACATTGGATAGGTATTGTTGTGACTACTGGACAGCCGGGCGGTTCCGGGCAGGTTTACATCACAACTCAATCCAACCTCGGGTTAAACACATCGTATGTTCTACATTTACATATTTTGTCTTTCTTCTTTATTTTCTTATATGTAAATATTTGCGGCCCATTATTAAGTTAGTGGTGTAAAGGTTACACCAATCATGGACCCAACCCATACTTGAATTTGGGCCCTTCTACTTTATATTTTCATTTATTAATTAATTTAACCCAACGTTATTTTCCCCCGTTTAACACGTCCGTTTATTACATATATGTTGGGCTTAGCCTTTTTAAGCCCAACCTAGCCATGAGGAAAAGGGGAGGCTTAAAGCGTGATTACATACATAAGAAGGGGAATGTGAGCGCATGAACTTGCAACATAACGTTGGAACTACAAAATAGAAACTGGTGTACTTGCATAGTATTAATGTATACTTTGGTCATAAAGCATAAGTGACATGAATCAAAGCATGTAAACTTGTAGTTGAGATAAGAATCTAAATTGGATATCATTATTGACATATAGTCTTAACTACAACATGAACCTATATTTTATTTAGGCATAATGTCAAACATAAGCAAATCATGTCCATAAGATTACTACATGTTTACAAAGGTACTTACTTTTGTTATTAACACAAAAGTATAGTTCAACTTAATCTATTCTCATAACTATGGCATAAACATTTCTAACATGAAATCATGATTTTTACTTTAGTCATGCAAACTTGCAAAAGGGATTTTTGAATCTAACCTAGCTATGTATCATATAATTCTTGTTTACAATATGGATTTCAATTATGCAAAATATCAATCATAGCCTAGTCATATTCATAAGTTTGCAAATAGGCTTTCTAAAAGCATGGCTTAATACATAGATCATGGTGCCAAAATTTCAACATAGTTTCATATGAACTATAATACCCCAAATTTGTTCCATTTATGTACAAAATGATTTTTGTACAAAAATTATGATGGCATAGTAGCAAGACCCCAAACTTGCATGAATTTTAATTAATCAACTACATACATGTAGCTTCAACATGGATTACATAATTTGTGAATATTCCAAACGTATACTTGCATAAAACTACCGCATGTAGTTTTTATAATAAATAACATGCTTTGCGAATATCCAAACGTATACAATATTCCAAATCGATAAGAATCATAGTAACGCGCAAATATGAATTACTTTATTGCCACAAGTCAAGTATACAAACCAACACAATTATTTGTTCATACCAAAATAATACTCTACTTACAATTGTGTGACGAATTCTCCAATTTAGGGATTTGGAGATGCGATTCCTTGTTGATTTGATTTGATTAAGTTGCTTTATGCCTTAGAATTTGCCTCCTAATCCTCTCTCCAATTGGTGGCTACTCTTAGTCGTTCCTCAGCAATATGACGGCTTTGTTCTTATTTTTGAATGAATAGATTAGGGTTAGTCTAGGGTCATTTTTATAGGGTTTATGAACTGATTAGGACCATTGATGTTGCTTGGATTGATCGTAGCCATTCATCCGAAAGAGAGACCAATTAGAGCCTGCCACCTAGCCCTAATGACAAAGCAGACCACAGAAAATCGACCAACATAGAATAGGCCAGCCAGGGTGGACTGGGTTCGACCTGGCTCTGGACCAGGTCGACAGCCCTGTCGACAGCCCTGTCGACCTGGCTAGACCAGGTCGACAGCCCAGTCGACCTGGGTGCATCAGGCGGGATTTTTCCCGCCCTGGCCAATTGGGCCCGGTTTTAATTTTAAACTGATTTATTCTGTTTGAATTTTAAACTTAATTCCGAAACTTCCGAAGGCCATATCTTCTTCATACGGACTCCGTTTTTCGAAAACTCGGACTCTATTTCGCGTATTCTTCCGAGACGAACGCAATGGCGTATCCCGTTTCCCTTAGTTCTTTGATTTGAAATTAATTATACTTTAATTTGTGAATTTCACAGTTAGAGAATACACGGGGTGTTACAAAAATCATCCGATTTGTAAATGAATATTTATTTTATTCATATACGCCTTAAAAATTGTATTTTTAATGATAAAATATTTATTTCAATACATGAATATTTTATTTATTCCATTCCACATCATAATCAATTTTCACAACACAATCAAATCAAACAAGTTGTCCATGGTTTGTGGACGACGGAGAGCAGTTCATATATGTAGTTATAAAATGAATAACTAAACAAGAAATTTCAGTGAGGAGCTCTCACATTTGATTTCCACTCCTTCATTCTTTAACGGACGGTTTGGATTCTGTTCGCTGCCCGTCAGTTCCATTCCATCTGTTTCACGCGGTATATATATTAAAAATCATATTTTTAATATGATGCTGTATATAATTAGAAATCACATTTTTATTTAAGTCATTTCTTTATAATAATACATTTTTTTAACATTGTCATTATATTGAAAATTCACATTTTAAACATTTCTTTATATTTTAAAAATCATATTTTTAAAACCATGTTATTTTATATTTTCAGAAATAATGAAAAACAATGCTCTTTTTATATTTTCCAAAAATAATGCTCTTTTCATATTTTTAAAACAATGTATATTTTTATATTTTCAAACAATGTATATTTTTATTTTTAAACACAATGTATATTTTTATTTTTAAACACAATGAATTTTTTTTAACACAATGTATGTTTTTATTTTTAAACACAATGTATATTTTTATTTTTAAACACAATGTATATTTTTATTTTTATTTACAATACTATTATGCAAATAAGTTTTATATTTTTTTTAATGCTTTATATATAAAAATAAGTAAAGTAATTACATAAAAAATAACTTACTGTTAATTACCTTGTTTAAACCATTCCTCCTCGTCGGTTATTCCAGCCTCCAAAAGAACCCACTGCCCATATCGTAGGGCTCCACCGTGCCGCCAAACAGAGTAGTTGGTCGACGATCTAGGTATATCACGTTGTGCGCCTTGGAAGGGGTTGTCGTCGCCATGACCGAGGCGGAGCTTGGTGGGCCCCTTAAACCAGAAAATGGCGGTGAACTCTTGGACTTTGAGCAGCAAAATCAGACGACCTTCTTCACGAAATACGATGGAACCAGCATGGATCGATAGGCCTTGAGATTCTCTTCGATATTGGATTTGAAAATTCCTTGAATTTATTTGAGGATTCAAGAACAATCGATTTGAAGTTGGGAGGTTTTCAGTCATCGAAACGAAGGTTTTACCACGAGAGAGGGTTTTGACCTGGTTTGACCGTGTAGAGATATTTATACGATTATTTATTTTATATTATTCCAAAAATCTTTGTTTATTAATTCGATCTCCAAATCAAATCCAACGACTATCGCCCTTAATTAATTACCCCCATTCCGAACAAATGGGATATGTCTCGCAAGCCCATTCGACTGTTACGCTCAGTTTTTGTCAGATTTAAAATATAAATCAATATATTTTAAATCCAAATGCACATTTTAATTTACCAGGGCCACACACTAACCCCAAAAATTCCAAAAAAATTATTTCTAGTTTTGTATTGACGATACGGTCCTAACAAAACTAATTTCGTCAAATTTGAAGACCGTTTGAAAAATGGCCCTTATCTGGTCGATCCAAATTGACCAAATTTGATAAAACATGTTTTCATTTGCCACGCCCACATATTGATTTCAAAAATTATGAAAATTGGAATCTAGCAATAATTCGACATTACGGATCCAACAAAAGTGGTTTCCTCGAAAACGACGGTTGTTTGCAAAATGGCTATTTTTAAGGGCTTTATAGATATATAATATATATATAAATTCCACAGCGACTTTTCCGAATTTTAAACTGGACGTAACTTATCATTTACATAGTGAAATCTTAGTTTCTTGACTTCATTAGGAAGATATGATTAATCAAATTCAAATATTTCTTGTTTTGTCTAATTCTAATTTATATTGAATTCTGTATATTCATTTGAAATTTGAAATCGAATTTTCAAACTGCCATGTCATTTCAGGCTCGTTATATAATTAAAATAAAATTATACGATCTAACTTCATCGAAAATAAATTTTCCGTCGTTATTATTAAAAATAAATCATTTCAAATATTCGAAATCCGTTAAAATCACCAAAAAAAAATTATAAATTGGTTCTTATTTTCCGGGTTGTTACAGTCTCCCCGACTTAAAATCTTTTCGTCCTTGAAAAGGAACGGAGTTGAAAGTTGTTTAACTAATCAACTCTACATTCATTTTGGCTTTCATTCTTCAACTTTTTAGTTTCTAAGAATTTCTAATTTTTTGAAAATTTGGCTAACACCCTAAATTTTCAAAAAAAATTGCCATAACCTCCTTTGTACGGGAAGGGGTTTGGAAATTTATTAGGCCGTATTAGGCACCCAATAAATCCTAAAAAGCATATAAATATTTTGAGTGATATATTCTTGTGACCACAGGGGAGTGTGTATAAATCATAACTCTATAGAAAAATTCTCTTCACCCTATAAATAGTTTTTGTGCCTTACCAACTAGAGAGACGTGATTATTGTTATCTCCAGACCCGTGTGGGGTTTTTAATAATCTGCCAATTTCACAGTTATAGTTTATATATTCCATTTTAGTCTTCAGTTCAACCTGAAATATAGTCATCGCAATACAAACCTCTCGCCTGTATGGTAAATCTTCAACCTCGTCACATCAGCTCCAAATGCTTATGTGGTATATGATAGAGTATGCTCTCTTCACGCAGTATGCCATGTAATTTAGTTCAAAATTAATTGTTACTATCCTATGGCGACGTTTATAATCTCACATAGAACAACCAGCACTCTGCATCCAATGGCATACACAGTAGTTTGTATAATAAATAAAATTGCGCATCCAACTCATTAAGGTTTACCTATTTGTCGTGCACGTAAATAAATTCTTTACTCAACAGCAAATCCATTTACCTATTTAACAATGTGTATATATATGCACATCTAAGCTAAAAATAATATTTTTAGCGAACAAACATCTATTTCACCACACAGCTATTTTTAACACTTCATATACATGATAAAAATGTTAATTTTACCATTCTAATAATTTGATTAGTCAAATTAATCATCACACAACACAACCAACAATCAATTAGTTGATAATTGTTTCAAATTCATAATCTTGACATATATACAGAAAATCATGTTTTTGATGCCAAAATCACAATAATAAACCCTTTATCTAGTTTTGGTTCTCACACCAGTCTAATGGAAATATATAGATATCTCACTTTCGAAACTCAAATATAAACTACTGATGTCGTACGTCATCAGTAGAATCATCCTGAGGTGACTAGAGTGTGATTATATATCTATCCAGTATATTTAAGCCTTCGAATACACGTTATTTAAGCGTATATTCAAAATCTCCATATACTCGATTGTCCAAATTCAATATAAAATAAATATTCAAATACGTATAATAAGATTTGAATTTTCAAAACAAAGTTTGTTTTCATTTTTATTTTAAAAATAACACCCTTCGGACTCATTCTAGGATACTACTGATCCTATCTCTAACGAGTCATTCTCATTGGATATTACTAATCCAATCTCTGATAAATTCTTTCGTTTGGTCTTAATATGCCTTATTCTCCGAGCTCTGTAAACCAAAGCTGTGATACCAAATGAGGCGACCTAAACTTCACCGTAAAGGAAAGCCTGGATTGAGTTGAGAACACAACAAATCAAAACACAAACAGAAGAACGTTTCATTGCTATTACAACAATTTACATCAGAGTATAAGAATATACAGAGTATGAATAAATATTATACATTCGATAAATATCAGAGATTACAAATTACAATGCAGCGGAAAAATAATACATAACACAACTGAAAGAAATACACGGATACAGAGCTTTCCGAGTATAGCTCCAACTGTAAACCAGCATCCTGTGAATATAAATCTGCAAAACCAAAACTACTAGCTGCCCGTGTGGAAAATAGAGGCACCCAGAATTTAGGTTAAAACAATAAACTCCGAGCCAGTCATGTGACCGGTGTGAGAACCAAAAATAGTTATTTAAAACCTTACTATAAAATAAAGTAAATCAAGGGACCACGCCATACAATACGGAACGGGTTTGCTCCTAAGAATACTAATGCATAAAACAAACAGCACGATGTTTTTTTGGAAAAATGAAGCTATTATAAGACCCAGGTCCTATCACACAATGCAACGCAAGCCGGAGGATAGGGTTTTCTCTTATAATAGCCAAACATGCTTGGAACGTTTAAAAACAAATCATTTGATACTATTATAAGTGTATAGTATCAAAACAACTTCAAATTTAAATGTATCAATCATAGGCGGCATAGGTACCATCTATCATGTTGCCAATACTAGGCTCTACAATCAAAACTGCAAAATGTCGTATTGGAAGTTTGATTTCCATCATGAACCAAGGTAAGGGACTGTCCTTACCACTTCGAGACAATCTAGCCCATGTCTCAGGAATAACCGCAACTGCACCTTAGGAGCTACAGGGCCGGTCCACACGAAGTGGATTAATAATTTCCTGAATAATACGTCTACCCGCCATATGGGGCGTAAACTGGTTATATACCGAGCAAACCATCCATCGGCACCGAAGTGACCGATATAACTGAGGCGCCTCGCTTTCCATCATCCTCATAAGTAAAATGCCAGGGCTTGTAGACGCTGACACCACCTCTAGATAGAAAGAAACGAATGTCCTCCCTAGATCCTCTCCCGTTTCTGGTTCACACCGGGGTGTGAGGCTCGTGAATTAATGATATACACAAAGCGGTGTTGTATTAAAGCTATGCTTTGATCATCAACCACAAGGCTTTGATTTTCAACAAAAGCCTTGATCCATGCAACTCAGCATGCCACACAGGCAATTCATGACATGCGACTGATGTCTATCAATATACAACCTTTGAGCTCGTACATCCCAGAGAAGGGCGTTAAGCAAAGGAATAAATTCTCCGCCGCCAAACAGATATATATTTAATAAAGATCAATCAGCACGGAATAAAATCCAACGTCAGACACACAGTCCATTTACAAGTTTGTTCTGGGTCTGAACGAAACCGGAGGCACCTTATTCCTCATCCCGCATGTCCAATACAGGAGAGAGGTCCTCGCATATCCGGTCGATCTCCAAGTACGTCTGGACGATCACCACTTATTACCTTGTCTTAGTGTACAGCCCAATCAAGACATCAGTAATCATCCAAACGATGTGAAGACCTCCGGTCTTCAACTACCATCTTCATCGTTCGACTTATCGTCTAAACAGTTATTCAGAATGGGTATAAACCCGGCCTTTCTGAATAACTCGCGTATATAATAAACGAGTGCTATAAAAACACAACAAACGCCTCATGCCAATCTAGAATATTCTTTTATTTAAATATTCACAATCTAAGGGAAAGGTTCCCATTAATTTTATCAAAGATAAATTCTTTTAAATTTATTCTTTAATCTTCCTTTGGATATCATTTCAAACCGTATTACGGTTTTCCAAACTAGTCGGGATTAGCGAACCACATCGAAGTAATCATTTATTTTATTTCCCAATCCCAACCTATTCATCCCATGGAGAAAAACTGGTAATACTCCATATCCAACACAATGGTCTTATCGGTAAAATTAATTACCATTTCCCGTTCAAAACTAATTAAAGATTTAACTATCGCTAGGAGCAAAACTGGCTATACTCCAATCTCGATCATTTCCCAAATTTGATAATTTAAATTATCACATTCCCTTTTTTAATCTATTTAAAAATTCATTAAAACTCCACTTAGTTTTAATCTCCCGAAAAATCAATATTAGTGATTATTTAACTTTGGAAACACAAACATTCCGCATCGATAATCTACATCGTATTATTGATTTCTACCGATATATAACCTCTAAGCTCGTACATCTCAGAGAAGGGTGTTAAGCAAGAGAATAAATTCTCCGCCACCAAACAGGTATATATTTAGTAGAGATCAACCATACGGTTCGAAATACAATGACAGGCATGTAATCCTGCCTTTAACTGGGTTAAAGAACTAATGTCATTTAAAACACAGTTCACGATAAACCCAAATCACATTCCATTAATTATGGAATCTTCATGGAAAAACAAATCAATATATGATCGATATCAATTTCCGTATCTGACTAATAATACAAATGGAATAACAGCAAAGCCTTTTAAATTCCATATGTATTAACTGTCTTCCTCCACAGAAGTTCACTTCGATTATTACCAATCGAATTCCATTCTATTCCAATTTAATATATTAAATTGGAAAACGTTACTTTGGAAAATTCCCGTTAAATCTTAATAAAAAAAATTTATAAATTCCAAATCACATTTCAGTGTAAATCGGGTTAAAGAACGAATGTTGTTAAAAACACAGTTCACAATAAACCCAATTCACATTCCAGTTTCAGTTCCAATTAAATGTTAATTAATAGGTAATTCTTCTTTAAATCTTAATTAAAAGATTTATTCTTTTCACATCGGGTTTAAGAACAGTGTCATTTAAAACACAATTCACGACAAACCCAAAATCCCATCAGTCTCTAACTGTAAATTAGTAAGAGAACAATTCCCGAAGTATTAATCCCGAAAGCCGAAACCAACATCGGATCAATACCCAGGAAACCATTCAACTTAGCTAACACCCAGTCAGTTTCTAATTTTCTTAGCTCCATTGGGTTTAAGAATAGTATTATTAAAGATACCATCCACGAAAAACCCAAAATCCAATTAGATATTAAATACATGGCTCTGAATAAAAAATATGTTGGCTTATATTCAATATCAAATTCTGAAACCAACAAATATCGTATTAGAATAACGATATATATCTTTCCAATCCCTATCCGTATAATCATGGAACCTAATATCAAAATATTCCGAAGATAATTTCGATTCAAATCCATTCCCATTTCATATATTGGAAGTTCCAGTTATTTTTAAAATCATTTCAAATCCAATTTAATTATTTAAAAATATTAGATTATAATTCTAGTTCATAACTAGTTCATTACGATAAAATATATTTTTATCATTTCAAACATGGAATTTTTCATCCCAATTCTTTCCAAATCATTTATTATGATTTTATACAAATTATTGATATTTTTAATAATTTTATCAAGGCCCGTACAGTCGATTTCCATAAACTGTGAATTACCATATAATGAGATTTGCATGAATTTCATACAACACATGTATAGAACAACAATGATAAAAAATCAACCATCATCCAGAGTGCATTCTGCACTGCATAAGCATTAAATATAAATATTCAACTCTTACACAGCTTGTCAACCAATCGATTGACATACAACTAAACTTTGGGATTAATGTATGTCCAATATCATCCCAATACCCGTGTGGGGTTTCAATCAACAAATAATGAATTTTATTTGTGCAGTTGGACCATGTGTAAAATTTATCGTCCCAATCAATATCATTCAAATCAGTGTACATAAACAAATCATCCGATTTGTAATTGAATATTTATTTTATTCATATACGCGTTAAAAATTTATTTTTAACAATAAAATATTTATTTCAACACATGAATATTTTATTTATTCCATTCTACATCACAATCAATTTTCACAACACAATCAATTCAAAAAAGTCATCCATGATTTATGGACGACTGGGAGCAGTTCATATATGCAGTTATAAAATAAATAACTAAACAAGAAATATCAGTGAGGATTTCTCACCTTTGATTTCCACTCCTTCATTCTTTAAAGGACGGTTTGAATTTTGTTCGCTATCCATCTATTCCATCCCATCTTCTTTACGTGGTATATATACATATTAAAATTCATATTTTTAATACGATGCTATATATAATTAGAAATCACATTTTTATTTAAGACATTTCTTTATAATATTACATTTTTCTAACAATGTCATTATATTGAAAATTCACATTTTAAATATTGCTTTATATTTTAAAAATCATATTTTTTAAACCATGTTATTTTATATTTTCAAAAACAATGAAAAACAATGCTCTTTTTATATTTTCCAAAAATAATGGTCTTTTCATATTTTTTCAAACAATGTATATTTTTATTTTTAAACACAATGTATATTTTTATTTTCAACATAATGTATATTTTTATTTTTAAATGCACTGTATATTTTTATTTTTAAACACAATGTATATTTTTATTTTTAAACACATCGTATATTTTATTTTTAAACATAATGTATATTTTTATATTTATTTTTATTTACAATACTATTATATAAATAAGTTTCAGATTTTTTTAATGCTTTATATATAAAAATAAATAACGTAATTACATAAAATAAAATAATAACTTGCCGTTGATTACCTTGTTTAAACCATTCCTCCCCGTCAGTTACTCCAGCCTCCAAAAGAACCCACTGCCCATAACGTAGGGCTCCACCGCGCTTCCAAACGAATCAGTTGGTCGACGATTTAGGGATATCGCGTCATGCGCCATGGAAGGGGTTGCCGTCATCGTGACAGAGGCGGAGCTCGGTGGGCCCCTCAAGCCAGAAAACGACGACGAACTCTTGGACTTTGAGCAGCAAAATCGGACGACCTTCTTCACGAAATACGATGGAACCAGCATGGATCGATAGGCCTTGAGATTCTTTTCAATATTGGCTTTGAAAATTCCTTGAATTGATTTGAGGATTCGAAGAAAAATCGATTTGAAGTTAGGAGGTTTTCGGTCATTGAAGGATACGGGGGCGGCAACGAAGGTTTGACCGCGAGAGAGGGTTTTGACCAAGTTTGACCATGTAGAGATGTTTATACAATTATTTATTTTATTTTATTCCCAAAAATCTTTGTTTATTAATCCGATCTCCAAATCAAACACAATGACTACAACCTTTAGCTAATTAATCCCATTTCGAACACAATGGGATATGTCCCGCAAGTCCATTCGACTGTTATGCTCAGTTTTTGTCAGATTTAAAATATAAATCAATATATTTTAAATTCAAATGCACATATTAATTTACCAGGGCCACACACTAACCCCAAAAATTCCAGAAAATTATTTCTAGCTTTGTATTGATGATACGGTCCTAACAAAACTAATTTCGTCAAATATGAAGACTGTTTGAAAAATAGCCCTTTTCTGGTCGATCCAAATTGACAAAAATTGACAAAACACGTTTTCTTTTGCCACGCTCACATATTGATTTCAAAAATTATGGAAATTGGAATCTAACAATAATTCGACATCCCGGATCTAACAAAAGTGGTTTCATCGAAAACGGAGGTCGTTTGCAAAATGGTTATTTTTAAGGGATTTATATATATATATTTATATAAATAAAATATATATAAATTCCACAATGACTTTTCTGAATTTTAAACTGGACGTAACTTATCGTTTACAAAGTGAAATCTCAGTTTCTTAATTTGTTAGGAGATATGATTAATCAAATTTAAATATTTCTTGTTTCGTCCGATTCTGATTTATATTGAATTCTGTATATACCTTTGAAATTTGAAATTGAATTTTCGAACTGCTGCACCATTTCAGGCTTGTTATATAACTGAAATAAAATTATACGTTCTAACTTCGTCGAAAATAAATTTACTGTCGTTATTATTTAAAATAAATCATTTCAAATATTTGAAATCCGTTAAAATGGCCAAAATAAAAAATTTAAATTGGTTCTGATTTTCCGGGTTGTTACAATGTAGTTCATCCCTATCCCCGCACAGAACCAAGTCCACTATTGTGCCCTTCCCCTTGACATGTGTGTGTGCATGAATTTTGGGTTAGTAAGTGTGTTATATAGGTATATTGTTGCTTGATTATATGTTTTTGTATAGTATTTGTGCATGCTGAGTTATATGGGGTATGTTTTGTTAGTGTTTGGTGCATGTGTATACGATGTGTTCATGTGAGTGTGTTACTGTGTTTAGTGAGTGTAGTATTATATATATGTATATATATAAACTCATATGTTATGTGTGTATATATATATATATGCTTGTGTGTAAGTTGTTTTCTGTGTGTGGTGTTGTGTGTGAGTCTGTGTCTGCATGCTTGCGTCAGTGTAGTCAGTGTGTTATTGTGTGTGTATATGCGATTGCGTGAATGTTGATATGTATGTATGGGTTTTGTATCTCTATGATACGAGAAATGGCGTATGTATGTGTGTAGTTTGCATTAGGGTGTGTGTTTTGATTGTAGTTATATTTTTTGTGCATGAGTTTTGGCAAGAGTTTATGTGTGAGTATATGTTGGTCGGTATAGTTCGTGTGTGTGATGCCTTTGTGTTGTGTGTGTTATATATTATGTGTGTTTATATATGAATATATATATATATATATATATATATGTATGTATGGTTTTGATGTATTGTGGTGTGTGTATTTTGAAAATTATATATATATATATATATATATATATATATATATGTGTGTGTGTGTGTGTGTGTGTGTGTATGGTTTTGATGTGTGAGTGTGTTTGCGTTGTGTGTTTATATATGTATAGTTTATATTATATATATAGTTTGGTGTGTATTGAATATATATATATTTATATATATATGGTATAATTTTAACATGTGTTTACGTGTATATATACATAATATAATATTTTTGTGTAAATAGTTAATGTGTTTTATTCTTGGTTGAATTGAGTTAGCTTTGTATTTATTTTTTAGTAGAGTTTGGTGTTGTGTTCGAAAACAATTCCCAACCCAATAGTCGTACTGATCCATCAAAAATTCTCTAACCTCCTCTTATTTAAAATAATAAAATATTGAGTGACCATCGAGTTGAAACCATTCTGAGTCGTGCTTGGATGTTGTTGTCTTATCCTGTATCCATTTGATTGTTGTCACCATTCAATGTCGCAAAAGGTGAGTTTATCTCACACCTGACTTGCATTGTTTCATGGACGTTAAATTCATCATAAATGAACTGTTGTGAAACATATATGATTTCTAGTAGGAATTGTTTATTTGACATGTATACATCTTTTAAACATGATGCGATATATATATGACACGTAGGTGCACTAATGATATCTGATTTGTGATGTGATTGGTGCTATGTGATGATTGATTTATGTTGTTGATTGCCATTGTTTTAGGAAAAATCACTATGGGTTGAGATGATACATACCCGAACGGACATTAGATTAGAAAAAATCGTTATGGGTTGAAATGATAGACCAGAGCAATTTTTACTTAATTTGGGATTGCCGGTTGAAATGATATATACCCGTAAAATTTTAAATTATGGATTGAAATGATAAATTTCTGTATCGCTTGAACATAGGGCAGAAAACTATATACGGACACTGTTGGTCAAGTTTTCGAAGTAAATGGATTTGGAAATTTTGATTTTAAAATAATAACTTAAGATTTTATATATATATATATATATATATATATATATTAAAGATTTTAAACTTAAATTATGTAAATTTTAAATTATATCTTTGAAATGATTTTATGAGTAAACATGGATTTAAATGCTTATTTAAGATTTTGCTTATAATTTTATTTATTTTAAACCATATAATTTAATAAAGATAATCATATAAGCATTTTAAACTTTAAAATTTAATAAATTATAATAGATAATTCTTTTGAACCTATTTCTAAATTATTTTAAACTTATATATGTTTATAATCTATTTTCTAATTAAATTTTAGAACTTAAAAAATCATATATAAATAGACATATATATACTTTTTCAAAGGTTAAATTTTACATATTCTATAAACTATAATAATAAACTCAGAGATGGATAAGCTAAGATTTCCCGTTTAAATTCGAGGTTTAAAGATTTAAATCTATATAACGAAATTTGATTTAATGAATGAACTCATATAAGATATGAATATGAATATGAATTCGAATTGATATAAACTTGTAAGAGATGAACTTGAATTGCAAAACTGATTTCTGAATTTGAGTTTCTGAATTTAAAGGAAACGAACTGAATTTGTAATTGGTATGAAATGAATTCGATATTTAAAGTGAATGAATGTGAGTCGGAACATATATAATTTATATATAGAATTGATTTTATAAATTGTTTTGTTTGAATAAAGAAATTTGTTAAATCGAATTTATAATTATATGAATTATTTGAATTGAAATATAAGGTTTTGTTTCGAATTTATAAGTAATGAATTTGAATTGTATGACTTGAGTTATAAAATATGATATGATTTGTTTAAAATTGAAATATATGTTTTGATTGTATAAATTGAATTTGAACCAAAATGTTGGATTTTATTAATTGACTTAGAAAGAATATTTGTAAAGGTGGAATTTTGTTATTTGAATAGTTTGAATTCGAATTTTTACAAATATAAATCAAACCAAAATATTCTCGAAGTTAAATATCTTTGTATTGATTTAGACGGTATTTGAGACCTTTAAGATATGATTTTGTATAAGTCGATTTTGGGATTGAAAGGCGTTATGTAAATATTTTCGGAAATTGAATATAATCGAAGTTAAATAGTATAGTATTGGTTTATACTATATTTTGAGGTTTTTACGATATGATTTTCTACATCAATTTATTTAAGCAATTTAAGTGAGTTGCATTAAAATTAAATATAACCGAAGTTAGATATTTAATTTTGATTTCAAATTAAAATATAAGAATTTTTGTAAAGGATTTTATAAAGCGATTTATAAAATAATGACCACGGTGTGAAAAATGTAAACAATTTGGTGTTAAAGATACCGAAATCAGCCATTGTCATACTCTTTACTCATACCAAAAACCACTTGTATATAGTGGAGTTTCAAAACCTAGTAGGATGGTTTAGCGAATGATTCTATTCTTATATTAATTACGAGACCATAACTCCTATGAGTCAGCTTGATGTGACTAAAACAGGAGCTATACCGAGACCAAGTGAGGTCATTCGTCCTATCGAGTGCACTTCTTCAATAACATTCTATAACTTCTGTGATATGTTTGTTGGCCACCCTCCGATAAATTATGGGAGTGTGTCTCGAGGTGGGCAGTAGTTGCTGTTATGCATTACCACCAGTCCGGCTTTACAAGCAGTGTATCCACCCTTCCATTCCTCTCCTGACTTATCACATGCCATATACGAGCCCACTACGGTTTTTAAAACACCCCACCTCCGTTAAGGTCACTCACAAAGGGATTGCCTTAACTTCGGTGAAGCATTATAGGTAAAAGATGCAGATAAATTACAAGACAGACAAATAAAGCAGCGGAAAATAAAGTCTTTTTATAAACAACTTAATCCAGTCAAGCTTTTACAACAATTGGCTCAATCATACTTAAAAGTAATATATAGAAATTCTATCTTGATTCAAAAACTTCCAAGTATAAAAGAAGCATAAAAATAACAATGATATTCCCCAATGAAGCATGAACCAGCCATAGCAGTGGAAGAGAGAGTCCAAAACAATACATCGGCTATCTTCGAGCTTGAAAGGAAAACTGAGCTAAGTGATAACATTTCCTCCCTGTGAACCTGGGGCGGGGGGGGGGGGGGGGGAGGGGAGAAAAGAGGCGAAACAAAACTAGGTCAGACATGAGTCTGGTTAGTCCAGTGACTTTCAGCATATAAACAGGAAAAAGAATCAAGACATGAATAAACTGAATATAAGAATGTCGTGATAACAGGGATAACAAGATAACATAGGATAAGAATACGGTATGATAAGGCAAGATAAACTGAATGAGCTTCTACTTTTTCTCTGCTTCGCTACTACTTTGTTATTCTGATATCTATCTCTGCACCACCTAACTAGTGTACCAACTAGTAATCTGTATAAAATGATAACGTGATCCCAATCCCCATAATTTTGGTAGACTTTAGGTGTACATCTATCATGAGGATTCCACCTCAATCTGCCTAATTGCCATGAACATGTTAGATGTACCCTTACTACCCTATCGATCGGCGCTCCATACTTGTATTAATGTTCCATGTGTCTATGTCAATCAGCCCTCTCTTGCGTATAGATACCCTGTGCTGGTCCCCCCATAAGGTGTATTAATCCGTATGATAGCGACCCGACACGATTCAAGATGCACATTGTATAACCACTGGTACCCAGTGCCTGCTTTTTCCCACTCTGGAGTACGTGCATGCCAGTAAACCGTCGGAACCTACACTAATGTACCCCCTAACGCTGTTTCGACCGCTTATAATCAACACAGTAATTGTGCCCCATCCTGCCTAGTTCAGGGAATCATGATACATCCATGTGGGTTACTACTGAAATGGGTCCCCATTACTAGGGTTTCCTACTGGTTAAGTTTGTGGGCCTATATATACAAATATTACCCACCTACAGGAGATGTACTTAACTCTACCACCGATTCTAGCATGTTTATTTAACGGTTAAGTTTGTGGGCCTATATGTGCTAATATTACCCACCTACACGAGATGTACTTAACCCTCCCATCGGTTCAAGCATGTTTACTTAATGGTTAAGTTTGTGGGTGAAACACCCCACCTCCGTTAAGGTCACTCACAAAGGGAATGCCTTAACTTTGGTGGTGGGTTATAGGTACAAGACACAGAAAAATTTACAAGACAGATAAATATAAGCAGCGAAATTCAAATATTTATCGCATACGTGGTTCAATACAAAAGCATTACATCAAATTGTCTCAAAGTAACTTCCAAAACATTACACCATAATTTATGTCTTGATTAATTAACAAAGAAGCATAAACCATAAATAAAACTGCATAAATCCCCAAGGATAATGTACAAAAGCCATAGCCAAGGTGAGAGAGAGTCCAAATCATACATCTACTTTCTTGAAACTTGCAAAGAGTCCGACTAAGCTGTAGTATTCCCTCCCTGCGGACCTTGGGGGAGGGGGGAACGGAAGAAAAGAGGACGAAGGAAAATGGGTCAGACAATAAGTCTGGTAAGTTCAGCGATTACTAGTATTTAAACAAAGAAAGGGATCATGACAGTAATAACAGAACATAGGACAATACCCTAATATAAGATAAGAGGAACATGTAATTGCACCCATTACTATAGTCTCTGCACCTACTTAACCATTGGTTCAACCAGCCCTACGTGTTCATAACAAACGATCCCCTTAATGATCGGCTCCTACTCGTATGCATTCATAACATGTGTCGTTTGACCCCGCTTGACTGTAGATACCTGTGCTATTCCCACCATGAGGTGTATCTGTCCCTCTGGTGGCAGCCCGACACAATTCAAGATGCACAGTGTATATTACTGATGCCCAGTGCCTGATTTTTCCACTCCGGAGTACGTGCACGCCCAAACTCCATCGGAACCTACACTGACACACCAACCGCCGACGTTTTGACCGCTTATAATCAGCCCAGTAATCGTTCCCAACCCTGCATAGTTTCAGGGTACCTTGATACATCTATGTGGGTTACTGATGAAATGGGTCCCCGTTTCTAGGGTTTTCTAATCAACATGTTTATTTGGTTACGTGTCCAAGTTTACCTAACCCCACCCATTCGTTTAGTTAACATGTTGAATCGGTTAAGTGTTTCCCTAATTGACTTAACCCTACCAATCCTAACTTAGCTTTAATTTATTCATTAAAGCAGCAACCACTCACATTAGACAGGTCTTGTTGTGGTCACTGGATACGCCGGTCGGTTCCGGGCAGATTTACACCACAACTCAGTCTAACCTCGGGTTCTTTCTGGGCTTGATGCACTAACCACCCACATTAGACAGGTCTTATTATGGTCACTGGATATGCCGGTCTGTTTTGGGCAGATTTACACCACAACTCAGTCTAACCTCGGGTTAGGCATATTCATCTTTTCTAAATTCACGTATTTTCTATACATGTCTAATTTCTTTATATAAATTAATTTTAATTTAATCATGCCATAATTATCCTTTGATTATTGTAACACCCCACCACCGCTAGGGTCACTCACAAAGGGAATGCACTAGCTTTGGTGGAGCATTATCTAGGTAAACATACACAGAAATATTACAAGACAGAACATATAAAACAACAGAAGAAGAACCAAATTTCATTGCTTTAAAATCTAGAAAGGTCTAAAGCCTTTTACATCAAAACTCTATTAAATCCATTACATCGAAATCTATCTTGCAATAGTAAAGAAGCATAAAACCATAGTCATAAATCATTCCCCAAATAAAGCAGCAAAGCAATCCATAGCCAAGAGAAATCCAAACAGTACATGAAAGAGCCTTGGAGCTTGGTAAGATTCGAACTAAGCTGTATTCCCACCCTACGAACCTGGGGGGGGGGGGACAAAAGAAAAAGAGGCGAAACAAACTGGGTCAGTCATAAAGACTGAGTAAGTCCTAGTGGCTTTCAGCATAAAAACAGGTGAAGATAATATGGCATAAATAAACTGAAAGTAAACATAAGCATGATGACAAGGTAAGCTACAGGCACGATGAATCAAGTATAACATCCCATGCTTCCTATCAAGAGTATCATCACAAGGTTCCTACCAAGTATCACATTGCAAGGTTTCTATTAAGTATAACATCGCAAGATTTCGAAGCTTCACCATTCCATTATTTTCTTTGATTTCCTATATTCTCTGCACCAACTGTACTAGTACCCCAACCCATATCATCCTTTCCATGTATATGTACAGTCCCTTGCCGTATACCGTACGGGTTTCATCACGTATTTCTATACTACTTCAACGTAGTGCCACCATTCTTGAAATCGTTTGGACTTCCACCCTTGTTTTGGCTAGGTTTCCTTATCATGAACTATCGCGTGTTCAACTAGGATTTATGCCACCTAGGACCACTAGGGATTATGCTACCTAACGAACAACACCCTTTTCCACGTAATGATCTATTAATCGATCGGCTCCCTACAAGTCCTAGCTCGTTCATGTGTCTTTGTCATACGGCCCAATCACGAAATGTAGTCACATGTGCTAGGTCCACCATAGGGTGTATCAAGCCCTAGGGTGCCAACCACCGACATGAATCAAGCACGCACAGTGTAAACCTACTGGTACCCAATGCCTGCTTTTTCAACTTCGGACTACGTGCACGACCATAGTCTGTTTGAACCTACAATGGCGCACCAACTCAACCGTCGTTTTGGTCGCTTACAATCAGCCCAGTAATCGTGCCCCACCATACCTAGTTCCAGGGTACCATGATACATCTAGTGGATTACTGCTGAAAAGGACCGCGTAACTAGGGTTTCCGTCCAGTAGGTTAAGTGTTGTTATTTAAATTAATTCGAGACTTAACCCCATCAGTCTAGCATGTCAAGTTGGCTAAGGGTTATCATTCAAGTTCGTGACTTAACCCGCCTACATGTCATGTAAAATTGGCTAAATGTTGTCGTTCAAGTACATGACTTAGCCCTACGAATCATGTGTCAAGTTGGTTAAGTATATTCAAGCGGTTCATGACTTAACCCTATCAAATCATCGTGTTAAATTGGTTAAGTATATTCAAGCGGTTCATGACTTAACCCTATCAAATCATCGTGTTAAATTGGTTAAGTATATTCAAGCGGTTCATGACTTAACCCTATCAAGTCATCATGTCAAATTGGTTAAGTATATTCAAGCGGTTCATGACTTAACCCTATCATGTGGCATTAATTCATTAATGCCCCCCAACCTCTCACATCAGACCTGTTTTTGTGGTCACTGGATATGCCGGGCGGTTCCGTGCAGATTTACACCACAACTTAGTCTGACCTCGGGTTTTGTAAAAACCCGTAACTTCTCCGTAAAGGAAAGCGTCGGATAGTTCGAGAACAAGCCACAACAGAACGCAGACGGAAGAACATTTCATTGTATATTACAATAATTCCATCAGAATACAAGAATATACAGAGTATAAATGAATATTACACAGAAATATCAGAGATTTAAATTACATTTAAACACATTGCAGCGGAAAATAATACAATACACAACTAGAAGAGAGATACGGATACAAAGCTTTCCGGATATCGTTCCAGCTGTAAACCAGGATCCTGTGAATATAAATCTGCAAAACCAAAACTACTAGCTGCCCGTGTCAAAATAAGGGCACCCAGAGTTTAGGTTAAAACAATAAACTCCAGGTCAGTCATGTGACTGGTGTGAGAACTAAAACAGTTATAAATCTTTATTTTTAAAGTTAGGTAAATCAAGGGACCACGCCGTATAACACGGAACGGGTTTCCTCCCAAGAATACCAGTGCATAAAACAAACAGCGCAATGCTAAATAAAGAAAAATGAAGCCATTATAAGACCCAGGTCCCATCACACAATGCAACGCAAGCCGGAGGATAGGGTTTTTACCTTATAATAGCCAAGAATGCTTGATACGTTTAAAAGAAATCATTTGATACTATTATAAGTGCATAGTGTATAAAACAACTTCAAATCATAAATATCAATCATAGGCGGCATGAATGCCCCATACCACTATGTCGCCATATATAGGTTATACAATCAAAATCGCAAAGTCACGTATTTGGAAATTGGATTTCCATCTATGAACCGAGGCCAGGGATCGTCCTCAACCGATTTTAGACAATCTAGCCCATGTCTAGGAACAGCCGCAACTGCCCCTTGGATCGTCAGGGACAGTCCACCGATGTGGATTATTATGCCTGAACACCACGTTTCCCCGCCCTTTGGGGCGTAAATGAGCCAACGAATGACTCCATCGGACCCGGATCGTCCGATCAAACCGAGGCGCCTCGCAACAGCAACAACCACACAGGTGAAAAGTATATAAATGTCAGGGCTTGTAGGTCACTGACACCACCCTAGTTAGAAAGAAACACATGCCCTCCCTGAGGTCCTCTCCCGTTTTTGGTTCACAACCGGGGTGCGAAACTCGCGAAGTAAACGTTACACAAAGCTACGCCACAAAGGCCGTGCTTTGATCATCACCACAAGACTTTGCTTTTCAACAGAAGCCTCGATCAATTGCCACTTAGGCATGCCACACAGGCAATTCACTCCATGCGTTTGATATCCATCAATATATAACCCCTGAGCTCGTACGTCTCAGAGAAGGGCGTTAAGCAAGAGAATAAATTCTCCGCCGCCAAACAGATATATATTTAACAGAGATCAATCACACGGACTAAAATCCAATGTCAGACACATAGTCCATTTACAAGTTCGTTCTGGGTCTGAACGAAACCGGAGGCACCTAGTACCCCGCATATCCATCGATCTCCAAGTACGTCTGGACGATCACCAACTGTTTCCATCTTCTTGGGTGTACAGCCCAATCAAGATCATCAGTAATCACCCAAACGACGTGAAGACTTCCGGTCTTCGACCATCGTCTTCATCTTCGACTTATCGTCGTATCAGTTATTCAGAATGGGATAAACCCGGCCTTTCCGAATAACTCGCGTATATTTTAAATAAGTGTTACACAAACACAACATACGCCTCATTCCAATTCATCAGTCACTAACCGTAAATTAATCAAGAGGATAATTCCCCAAATATCAACCCCGAAGGCCGAAACCAACATCAGATCAATATCCAGAAAACCATTCTGCTTGGCTAACCGACAGTTAGTTTCTAAATTTCACATTCATAGGGAAAGGTTCCCATTAATTTTATCCAAGATATATTTCTTGAATTTATTCTTTAATCTATTTTTGAATATCAATTCAAACTAGTCGGGATTAGCGAACCTTACCGAAGTAATCATTTGTTTTAATTTCCCAATCCCAACCTATTCATCCCATGAAGTAAAACTGGTTATACTTCATATCTAACACCACGGTGTTATCGGTAAATTCAATTACCCTTTCACGTTCAAATCTAATTAAAGATTTAACTATCGCCTGGAGTAAAACTGGTGATACTCCATTCTCGATCTTTTCAATCTAATCAAAGATTCATTAAAACTCCACTTAGTTTTAATCGTTAACTGGGTTAAAGAATCAGTGTCATTTAAAACACGGTTCACTATAAACCCAAAATCACATTTCTTTAATTATCGGGTTAAAGAACGAGTGTTATTTAAAACACTGTCCACGATAAACCCAAAAATCAATATCAATTCAATTCCAATTAAATATTATTTAATTGGTACACTTCATTAAATCTAAATAAAAAGATTTAATCTTTTCTCAACTGGGTTCAAGAACAGTGTTAATGAAGACACCATTCACGACAAACCCAAATCACATTTGATATTCAATACAAGGCTCTGAATAGAAAGTATAACGGCTTATATTCAATATCAAATTCTACGATTAACAAATGTCATATTGGAAATAACGATATAAATATATATCTTTCAAATTTCCATAACAACATCCATATAATCACGTATTCCAACATCGAAATATTCCGAAGACAATTTCGATTCAAATCCACTCCAATGCAATCATTGGAAATTCTGGTTATTTTTAAAACCCTTTTCAAATTCAATTTATTTATTTAAAAATAAATAGAATTTTAATTCTAGTTCAAAACTAGTTCATTTCGATAAAAATATATTTTTATCTTTTCAAATATGGAGTTTTTCGTCCCAATCCTTTCTAAATCATTTCTTATGATTTTACACAAATTATTACTATTTTTAATAATTTTATCAAGGCCCGTACAGTCGATTTCCATCAATGGCCATCGAACTGCACTTACAACGACCTTTTTCAAATTTGATTTGGACATAATTCCAAATCCAACCGTTAGATTTCTAATTTCTAACATTCATTAGAAAGCTCTTTTCGATACGAACCCAACGGTTCCGGTTTTAGGAGAATCCGACGGTCGGATCTCCCGCAATGTCCATTCGAAGTCAATGGTCGAAATTCGCGAACTACCGCGGCGCGACGCGTTCTATTCAGGCCATTTTATTATATATATAATATATATATAATATACTTCGTCGATTTCCTTTTAAAACGTGCTTTATAAATCGTTTTAAATTCATTTTCAAAACAGTTTCAACTTCATGTTCAATTTCAAATCAAAATTGAATATTCCAATATAAATTCGTTTTAAATTCTTTTCAAATTGATTTCAATTCAAATCGATTTTGAATTCACTTTCAGTTCGTTTTCAATTCAATTCAATTTCAATTCGAATTCATTTCTATTCTAATTTCAAATCATTTCAGCGTATTTGAAATTTCAAATCAATTCAGTTTAATTCGAATTTCAATTCACTTTAAATATAATTCGAATTTCAATTCTTTTCAAAGTATTAGATTTCGAAATCACTTTCGATATTCATTATAAAATGAATAAGATCGATATAAATATCGTTCACGTCAAAATGGTGTCAATCTATCAACGCGGCTTCATATATTTCGATTTTCAAATATTCTATTTCAAATATTTCTAATTCAAATATTTCTATTTCGAAACTGGAATGAGGCCCAATCAATTACCATATAATGTTAATTATATGGATTTTCATACATCACACGTATATAATAGCATGGAAAAATAATCAACCATCAACCAAAGTGCACTACACTGTATAAGCATCAAATATAGATATCTAATGCTTAAAAAAGCCTGTCAATCAACCGATCGACATATTTAATCAATCAGGATGAGTGAACTTCAAATTTCATCACAACACCCGTGTGGGGTTTCAAACAATCAAACACAAATTTTATTTGTGCAGTTGGGCGATGTGTAAAATTTATCGACCCAATCAATGTCAGTCAAATCAGTGTACATAAACAAACCGTCCGGTTTGTAAATGAATATCTATTTATTCACATTCACTATATTCATATTCACGTTAAAAATTATATTTTTAACGACAAAACATTTTATTTCAACATATGAATTTCTATTCAATTCATTTATTCTATAAAATGATATTGTTATTTTTCTAACTTTTTTTTAGAAAATTTCGGCGGCATAACGGCACGATATTAGAAACGGGACGAGGCCTAGCCTTATCCCCGGTCTAGTGAAGGCCCATGCCATTCACACATCAATCAAATTCAACAAATAACCAAATTCAAATCAAATCATCTAACTAATTTATACAACCAAACAAACAAGTCCATGGTCTGTGGACGATTGTGTCGGGTGCTACTAAGCACCGTCTGCATCCTAGTATATATATATATATATATATATATATATATATATATATATATATAACTAGAAAAGAAATTGAAAGGTGAGAAATTCTCACTGATAGCTATCCAATCATCTTGACTCTTCTTTTAGAGAAATCTTCATCGTTATCGCATCTTCGTCATCTTCGTTGCCCGTAGCCACTACATATAAAAAAATCACACATTTTTATATTTTGATGTCTTTAAAATAAAATTCACATTTTTATTTATTCACTTTCAATTTAAAAATCATATTTTTATAATTGCTTCATACATTTAAAAATCGAATTTTCACTTCGCTATTCAATAAATAAAAATCAAATTTTTATTATGCTATTCAATATATAAAAATCGAATTTTTACTTTGTTATTCAATATATAAAAATCGAATTTTTACTATGCTATTCGATATATAAAAATCGAATTTTTACTATGCTATTCGATATATAAAAATCGAATTTTTACTATGCTATTCGATATATAAAAATCGAATTTTTACTATGCTATTCGATATATAAAAATCGAATTTTTACTATGCTATTCGATATATAAAAATCGAATTTTTATTATGCTATTCGATATATAAAAATCGAATTTTTCCACCGCTACTATATAGGTAAAATTTATATTTTTCTAACACTATTATTAATATAAAGATTTCGCCTTTTCTAAAATAAATATTTCGCCTTTTTATCTCATCATTATAAAAATCTTGCCTTTTCATTTTTAAAAATCTTGCCTTTTCATTTTTATTATCATATGATAAAAATCAAAACTTTATGGCCCCTTTTTTTTTATATGTTAATCCCCTTTTCTCCTTCATTCATATATATTAAAAGAAGAGAAAATCGAATTAAAAAGAACTGCTTTTAAAATAAAAATAAAGATAAAAGTAAAAGGGGGCTTACTGTTTTCGTTCGGAGAGGAAATGGGGCTGGTTGGAGGCGGTTGACCGGTGGAGGGGTGGTCGGAGATGATGGCCAGACGCGAGGGGGTGCTGCGGTGGTGGTCTTTGGCGTGGCAGCGGGTCTGGGGCTCGTCGATCGAAGGGGGCGGCTGAGGGAAAAGAAGCAGGTGCGGGGGAGAAGAGGAGGAGACTGGCGCGAGGGGCGGATTCGCGCTAGAGGCGGCGCGATGGTCGATGGGGGGCTACGCTCCTCCCCGCGTTCGTCTTTCCCCCCCTTTTTTTCCTTTTCGTGAATGATTTCCACGGGGGGGGGGGGGGGGGGCTGGTTAAGGAGAAGGGAAGAATTTATTTTTATTTTATTTTTTTATTATTTAATTATTTTATTTTGCAAAAAGTTGACTTTCACAAACGACCTTTAAACGAGGCCCACCGCCTGTCGTCCATAGCGTATTACCCCCATTCCGAACACAATGGGATATGTATCATAGATTGATTCAACTATTTCGATCAGTTTCTGTTAAAATCTACATATAACTCTATATATTGAATTTGAATGCGCATTTCAATTTACCGGGGTCCCATACTAACTAGATAAATCCCATAAAAATATTTTCTAGCTTCGTATTGACGATATGGTCCTAACAAAACTAGTTTCGTTGTATTCTGAGACCGTTGGAAAAATGGCCATTTTCCAGTTGATTGAAATCAACTAAAACTGGTCAAACGCGTTTTCCTTTGCCACGCTCACATATTGATTCGAAAAATTATGAAATTTTGAATCTAGCAATAACTTGACATCACGGATCCAACAAAAGTGGTTTCGTCGAAATCCGAGGTCATTTGCAAAATGTCTATTTTTAAGGGCCTGAATTCCATAGCGACTATTCAAAATTTTCAACTGGACATATCTTTTGATTCCCGCTATGAAATTTTGATTTTTCAGATTCGTTGGAAAGATATCATCAATTAGATCCTAATGTTTTTGGTTTCACTAAAATCCGGATTGTTTTGCACCCGGTACATTCAATTGAAGTTTGAAATCGAATTATCGAACTACCGCGCCGTTTTCAATTCCTTTTATAAATATAAATAATTATTTATATTCTAACGACGACGTATATAAATATATACGTTCGAATTATATTCAAAATAAATTTTCTCGTCGATATTATTTAAAATAATCTATTTTAAATAATCACAATTCGCTAAAATTGCCAAAATAAAAATTTTAAACTGGCCCAGATTTTCGGGTCGTTACAGGTTTCAAGCGCGATATGACCAACTACCCACATTGGATCCTGTTGTTTGCAGTAACTGGATTTGCCGGGCGGTTCCGGGCAGATTTACACCGCAAACTCAACCGAACCTCGATTGGCCATTTTCAAGTTCATTCTAATGTCATGTCCATGTTCAAGTTTCATGTCAAGTTCGTGTCTAGTTTCATGGCGAGTTTCATGTCAAGTTTCATATTTTCACTTATGCCTATTATCAAGTTAATGATTCATATTCATAACCGATTCATGTTTCAAGTTCATAAGCATGCTTACGTGCCTTCTAGATGTCCAATACATACCAACTACCCAAAACCGAACTTAGGCGCGTTCATATTAAACTTTCTCCAAGTCATAAATTATCATATATGTTTCTATTCCAAATTTTACATAATTAACATATGCCCAAGTTCTAGGATACATATCAGTTTTACATATGCCCAATTCATACCAAATTTACATATGTTCAATTCATGCCGTTTTACATGTATGCCAATTTTTATGCCATTTTACCATATCAAGTTCTAGCCAAAATTACATGTATCAAGTTTTATACCCAATAAATCCAAATCATGATTCATGATGTAGTTATCCCAAACTATAATCTTTTTATTACAATACATGTCAGTTGCCCAAGTTCATAATACATGTTTATGCCAATTATCAAATTTACAATTGCTTTCATGTTCAAATTCCCAATTCTACATATGCTTAATTAACATAAGCCCAATCTTTTGATTTAAACTTACATAGTCCCAAACTCGTGATTTAATTTTCATGCCAAATTACATACATGTTATATATACCAAATCTCATGTTACATTACATAGATCCTATTTGTGCCAAATTCCATGTATATAATATTTATGCAAATTTTTCATAACAAGATTATACAAAAATTTATAGATCAAGCCCAAACTTGCAAATACAATGATAATATCCAATTTCATGTTGCCAATTATTACATCATATTCATATAGGCAATAATCCCACAATTCCTCCGTATACATATCGTATGCAAATCGTGATTTTAGGCCAAGGTCCAAAATTAACCAAGGTTCATGAAAGAAAATAAATTGGGGGAGATAGAAATTGAATAAAAATTAGATCAGAGGAAAATATCATCATAGGCATAAATATTACAACATGATGATAACGTCATTACGAATCAAGAAAACTGCTGAATAGATCATAAACTTGTCATGAGCATAAAGATAGACAAGTCCCAAAACACAAGATTAAAGGAGCTACAGAAATAGATCAGAATAGATAAACATACTTAAATCCAATTCCATTTTATTCCATGGCCACATTATAATTAAATGTTTAAATTTAAAAACAACTAGAACTTACAGAGCATGGCTAATGAATTAAGAACTGAATTTGTTGTAAAAATGTCGCGGCGTTATTAATTTATTGTCTTGAATCATTGTAGAAGCCTTGTTCTTTGGATTGATTTGAGTTTGAATGTTTGTACTTTGATATGGAGACGACGGCCATGGTTCAAGAGGTATTTTAGCAGTATAATGGTGTAAGAATGATTTGATATGAATTAGGTTAGGTCTAAGGGTGTTTTTATAGGTGTAGCAACTAGTTTGGGCCCTTAAATTAACCCTAGAATCAATCCGGACCATCAAAACATGTCTCAGGCTTCAAAAATGAGTTCTGGGTCAAACAGGCCGACCAGGTCGACCTATAAGGGGGGGAGGTCGACACTATGGTCGACCTGGAGGGTAGGTCGACCCTATGGTCAACCTGGGGGGGGGGGGGGGGTTAGGTCGACCCCCTGGTCCAGTGCTGCCTGAAAACTGCTGAAACTTGTACAGGCCATAACTTCTTCATCCGGACTCCGATTTTAGAAAACTCAGACTCTGTTTCATGTAAAATTTCGAGACGAACGCAATGGCGTAACCCTTTTCCCCTGATTCTGACTTTAAAATTTAATTCTGCCTAGATTTCTTGTTTTAACATGTTATAAAAATACGGGTTGTTACATTTTCCCCTCCTTAAAGGATTTCGTCCCCGAAATCTTTAAGTTAAGAAGAATGTGTCCTACCATCCAATCATCCATCTACTCAATCATCAATCACAGGCATCCATTGTCCTTAAGAGATTTCTAATGTTGTATGAACATATGCAGAATGTGTGTGTATATGTCCCTTATCTAATGCAAATGATCAGGCCTGATTGATCTTCTTAATGCAAAAATATGTTTAGTGCCATGAGTCCAACATGTATGCAAATAGTCTTAGTCACATAAACACTATATGTGCGCACAAACATCCATCCATATGCAACATCCACATGATAACACATTCAATTTCATCCATAAACAAGTATAACCACTCATGCATATGCAATATGGAAATGTGTCTGAGCCGATCTAGTGCCTAATGTGTGTTATGAAACCACGAGCAACCACTTGCGACCACTTGCAATCACTGGCAACCATCAATCATAGCATGTCTCAAACACATGTTTCACCCAATTGTTCCTACCTAAAGATATAGCCGAATGATAGAAGCAAGTAAAAACTTTGTACCCATTAGGCAATATCAAAGCTGGAAATCTACGTCACATATATACTGAATTGGAGAAGAAGTCCCTAAGCACCAGCCCATATCCTATAAAACCCAAAAAGTTTAGTCAACCCAACGGACACCCTCAAGCCCCAACATGTATTACTAATAGATAAGTCATACTCCCTATGGGGTTTGCAACAGAAATAGGATTGAGAATAGGACTGAGAGGTTATACTTAAAAGATAGCATACAAGTAAGCTCTACAAGAAAAGAGGGATCAAGGATATACTCTTAAAAAGAGATATGATGCGCGTGTCTAGTCTTCAGTCTTCTAAGTCGTATTTCCTTGAGCTTAACTCCATTGTGCTTGGACCGTCTTTAGATTCACAATTTCGTAGCTTATTAATTCCTATTTCCAAAATATGAGTTGGAACTCATTTCACTGTCGCCTCTCGTTCCACTTTCACTTATTCTTTTTCTAGTATACTCAGCTTAAACATAACTGCGTACTCATGGTTTCATGCAAGCTCTCCAAAATTCACTAGTGAATCTCGGATCTCGTTTATGGGGTATTCCATGCAGAAGAATTATCTCTTGCAAATAAATAGATGTCAACCATGTTGCCAAGTGTACTTACTAAGGTGATTTTATATAACTCATGCATAAGCGAGATGAACCATCCGCCTTAGTGGCGAACATTACTCGAGCGGACCAATGAATGTGTCAAGAAATTCTAGGTAACTAAGCATGGCAGAACCCTAAGGTTTACACTAGACTTCGAGGGCATTACCAAGGCAAGTCAAGAATCTAACAACCCTCTTTTCATAATCGAGAATGGTACCATTTCTGGACAACCACTCCATCCCTAGAATCAACCCATAGCTCAAAAACATAAGCTTTACTCCTAAACTCAACACTTAGCAAAGACATTCTTAAATCCAAACAAGTCATGAATAAATGAGCCGATTCCCCAATAGGATTTGAAACAAAAATGGGATCCTCTACTACGCTAGTATTAAGGTGCAGAGACTCAACTACCGAGGCAGAATTAAAAGGATGCGATGTACCAAAAACAAAGTTCCCACGGTATGATAGAAAAGAAAAGCTAAACTTTTAACAGAAACATTACCACCTCTTTTTAGGTATACTAGTAGTGAGAGAATACAATTTCCCTCTCAATGATCTTGTCCTTTTCCCATGTCCTTGTCCTCTAATACTTAACTACATGTCCCTTTTTACCATACTAAAGATATTATCTCTTGTCATGGGTTTTTATTATTCTTCCACTTGGCTTCTTTCCTTTCACCTTTTCCTCCTTCGTGGATTAAGCCATATCAAAAAGTTTCTCATCCTTAAGCTTGTGTTCTTTATCCTCGTTCTTACTATCCTTGTATAGTTTGTTGAAAAGTTTCTCGAAAGCTACCTCCATCGCACGACAACTCTACAAAGCTTGAAGTAAGATTAGACGCAGATGGAACTACTGCGGCTACAGATGGAAGTTGGGCACTTCTTTGCCCTCCTACATGTGTCGCATGCCTACAAACTATGGTGAAAAAGAAAGAGAGAAGAGACTCAAGGAGAGAATCAAAAGATAGTGCATATGGCTTTGGGGAATATGCCTTTCATAAAACAAAATTTTCTTTAGAAAAATGCTTCTTTGTAAACGTTTTGAAAATAATTTCAGAAGGTTTTTAAAAGCTTTTGCCCAGTCTGGTAACCTTCTGCTCTGATACCAAATGTAACACCCCACCTCCGCTAGGGTCACTCACAAAGGGAATGCACTAGCTTTGGTGGAGCATTATCTAGGTAAACATACACAGAAATATTACAAGACAGAACATATAAAACAGCGGAAGAAGAACCAAATTTCATTGCATTAAAATCTAGAAAGGTCTAAAGTCTTTTACATCAAAATACTATTAAATACATTACATCGAAATCTGTCTTGTAATAGTAAAGAAGCATAAAACCATAGTCATAAATCATTACCCAAATAAAGCAGCAAAGCAAGCCATAGCCAAGAGAAATCCAAGCAGTACATGAAAGAGCCTTGGAGCTTGGTAAGATCCGAACTAAGGTGTATTCCCACCCTGCAAACCTGGGAGTGGAAAAGAAAGAAAAAGAGGCGAAACAAACTGGGTCAGTCATAAAGACTGAGTAAGTCCTAGTGGCTTTCAGCATAAAAACAGGTGAAGATAATATGGCATGAATAAACTGAAAGTAAACATAAGCATGATGACAAGGTAAGCTACAGGCACGATGATCGTATAACATCCCATGCTTCCTATCAAGAGTATCATCACAAGGTTCCTACCAAGTATCACATTCCAAGGTTTCTGTTAAGTATAACATCGCAAGATTTCTAAGCTTCACCATTCCACTATTTTTTTTGATTTCCTATATTCTCTGCACCAACTGTACTAGTACCCCAACCTGTATCATCCTTCCCATGTATATGTACAGTCCCTGGCCGTATATCGTACGGGTTTAATCACGTATTTCTATACTACTTCAACGTACTGCCACCATTCTTGAAATCGTTTGGATTGCCACCCTTATTCTGTCTAGGTTTCCTTATCATGAACTATCGCGTGTTCAACTAGGATTTATGCCACCTAGGACCACTAGGGATTATGCTACCTATTGAATGTTTTCTAGATTCGATTAGGTTTTATGCCACCTAGGACCACTAGGGATTATGCTACCTAACGAACAACACCCTTTTTCCAAGTAACGATCTATTGATTGATCGGCTCCCTACAAGTCCTAGCTCATTCATGTGTCTGTGTCATACGACCCAATCACAAAATGTTGTCACATGTGCTAGGTCCACCATAGGGTGTATCGAGCCCTAGGGTGCCAACCACCGACATGAATCAAGAACGCACAGTGTAAACCTACTGGTGCCCAATGCCTGCTTTTTCAACTCCGGAATATGTGCACGACCATAGTCCGCCTGAACCTACAATGGTGCACCAACTCAGCCGTCGTTTTGGTCGCTTACAATCAGCCCAGTAATCGTACCCCACCCAGCCTAGTTCCAGGTTACCATGATACATCTAGTGGGTTACTACTGAAAAGGACTGCGTAACTAGGGTTTCCGTCCAGTAGGTTAAGTGTTGTCATTTAAATTCGAAACTTAACCCCATCAGTCTAGCATGTCAAGTTGGTTAAGTGTTGTCATTCAAGTTCGTGACTTAACCCGCCAACGTGTCATGTCAAATTGGCTAAGTGTTGTCGTTCAAGTTCATGACATAGCCCTACGAATCATGTGTCAAGTTGGTTAAGTATATTCAAGCGGTTCATGACTTAACCCTATCAAATCATCGTGTTAAATTGGTTAAGTATATTCAAGCGGTTCATGACTTAACCCTATCAAGTCATCATGTTAAATTGGTTAAGTATATTCAAGCGGCTCATGACTTAACCCTATCAAGTCATCGTGTCAATTGGTTAAGTATATTCAAGCGGTTCATGACTTAACCCTATCATGTGGCATTAATTCATTAATGCATCCCAACCTCTCACATCGGACCTGTTGTTGTGGTCACTGGATATGCCGGGCGGTTCCGGGAAGATTTACACCACAACTCAGTCTGACCACGGGTTTCAAGCGCGATATGACCAACTACCCACATTGGATCCTGTTGTTTGTAGTAACTGGATTTGCCGGGCGGTTCCGGGTAGATTTACACCGCAAACTCAACCCAACCTCGAGTTGGCCATTTTCAAGTTCATTTTAATGTCATGTCCATGTTCAAGTTTCATGTCAAGTTCGTGTCTAGTTTCATGTCGAGTTTCATGTCAAGTTTCATGTTTTCACTTATGACTATTATCAAGTTAATGATTCATATTCATAACCAATTCATGTTTCAAGTTCATAAGCATGCTTACGTGCCTTCTAGATGTCCAATACATACCAACTACCCAAAACCGAACTTAGGCGCGTTCATATTAAACTTTCTCCAAGTCATAAATTATCATATATGTTTCTACTCCAAATTTTACATAATTAACATATGCCCAAGTTCTAGGATACATGTCAGTTTTACATATGCCCAATTCATACCAAATTTACATATGTTCAATTCATGCCATTTTACATGTATGCCAATTTTTATGCCATTTTACCATATCAAGTTCTAGCCAAAATTACATGTATCAAGTTTTATACCCAATAAATCCAAATCATTATTCATGATGTAGTTATCCCAAACTATAATCTTTTTATTACAATACATGTCAGTTGCCCAAGTTCATAATACATGTTTATGCCAATTATCAAATTTACAATTGCGTTCATGTTCAAATTCCCAATTCTACATATGCCTAATTAACATAAGCCCAATCTTTTGATTTAAACTTACATAGTCCCAAACTCGTGATTTAATTTTCATGCCAAATTACATACATGTTATATATACCAAATCTCATGTTACATTACATAGATACTATCTGTGCCAAATTCCGTGTATATAATATTTATGTAGATTTTTCATAACAAGATTATACCAAAATTTACAGATCAAGCCCAAACTAGCAAATACAATGATAATATCCAATTTCATGTTACCAATTATTACATCATATTCATATAGGGAATAATCCCATAATTCCCCCGTATACATATCATATGCAAATCGCGATTTTAGGCCAAGGTCCGAAATTGACCAAGGTTCATGAAAGAAAATAAATTGGGGGAGATAGAAATTGAATAAAAATGAGATTAAAGGAAAACATCATCATAGGCATAAATGTTACAACTTGATGATAACATCATTACGAATCAATAAAACTGCTGAATAGATCATAAACTTATCATGAGCATAAAGATAGACAAGTCCCAAAACACAAGATTAAAGGAGCAACAGAAATAGATCAGAATCGATAAACATACTTAAATCCAATTCCACTTTATTCCATGGCCACATTATAATTAAATGTTTAAATCTAAAAATATCTAGAACTTACAGAGCATGGCTAATGAATTAAGAACTGAATTTGTTGTAAAAATGTCGTGGCGCTGTTAATTTATTGTCTTGAATCATTGTAGAAGCCATGTTCTTTGGATTGATTTGAGTTTGAATGTTTGTACTTTGATTTAGAGACGGCGGCCATGGTTCAAGAGGAATTTTAGCAGCATAATGGTGTAAGAATGATTTGATATGAATTAGGTTAGGTCTAAGGGTGTTTTTATAGGTGTAGCAACTAGTTTAGGCCCTTAGATTAACCCTAGAATCAATCTGGACCATCAAAACATGTCTCAGGCTTCAAAAATGAGTTCTGGGTCAAAACAGGCTGACCAGGTCGACCTATAAGGGGGGGAGGTCGACACTATGGTCGACCTGGGGGGTAGGTCGAACCTATGGTCGACCTGGGGGGGAGGGGTAGGTCGACCCTATCGTCGACCCCTTGGTCCAGTGCTGCCTAAAAAATGCTGAAACTTGTACAGGCCATAATTTCTTCATTCAGACTCCGATTTTCGAAAACTCATACTCTATTTCATGTAAAATTTCGAGACGAATGTAATGACGTAACCCATTTCCCCTGATTCTGACTTTAAAATTTAATTATGCCTTAATTTCTTGTTTTAACATGTTATAAAAATATGGGTTGTTACAATTATGCTCACAATAAATGGAATATCAAATATACCATTTTATGAACAAATCTATGCCATGAATTTTCATATTTTCGCATAGCTACCCCCGTGGAACGTACGCAAGAATCACATAAAATGTTAGGCTAGTAAATTAGCCCAAATCAATAAACAAAAAGGGGTAATAAACAAGGGACATGAAACAAACATAAAATAACATACATTTAACTTATCATGTGTAACTTGGCGTAGAAGTATCATTAACTTAATTAAACGGGTAAAGGTGAACTTGTGACTAAGTTGGGTCTAATTGTCATGTGAACTTGTTAAAGGTCTAGCATGGAGGTTTAACATATAAACACAATTTTAAACCACAACCTAGCATATTAACTTATGTATGCCAAAACATAAGAAAGCTACTATAAACATTTTTAAATCACAACTTAGTATATTAACTTATGTGTGTTAAACATAAGAGAACTATTATAAACATATTCGAATCACAACTTAGCATGATGATTTATGTGTTTTAAACATAAGAAAGCTACTATAAACATATTCGAATCACAACTTAACATGATAACTTATGTGTGTTAAACATAAGGGGGCTATTATAAACATATTCAAATCACAACTTAGCATGATAACTTATGTGTTAAAACATAAGAGAATTACAATTTCAATTTTACAACATAAATAGATTCAACTTAATATGGATCTAAATATACATGAGTGTTGATCTAACATATAAGTATGTGTTTTAGATCATGTACTAGCAAGTAACCACCAAATTGTAACATGACATGTTTCACCATTTAATTGGCAAAATAAATCCATTACCCAATCATAATAGATTCCAATAACAAACAATATGTTCATCCCCACAAGCATATAGACATGATTAGTATATAATATGTTCCTCACCACAAGCATATAGACATGATTAATTGCAACGATACTATAAGATAAACGAGAATCAAATCTCATACATAAGCATCATTCTATATTCAAATTACAACATGTCATGATTCATTTGAAAGAACGTTTAAATCTGCGTAATAACCAACTTACAAACTAAAAAGGAATTCTTGATTTCTGAAATCTGAATTCTGAAATTGGTAAGCTCGCCTTTGATGTAGATCGTTGAATTTGATTACTTTAATTTGATTTTGATTCAGGTTTTTATCTTGTCTTTGAATTGAAAGCGGTGATGGCTACTCCAAGTTCTCTATTGACGGCATGATAGTTCCAGGATTATTTTTGTGTGATTTTAGGTTTGAGCATTGGGTTATTTATATAGAATTTCAATTCAATTAGAGTCGTCGGATGAACCCTAGAGTTAATCGCAACCATTCAGACCAGATCAGAACTATCCAGAAACCCTAGTGACTCAGCAGCAAGTCATCAGTCATCAAAATTCAGATATGGTCAGGGGGGTGGGTCAACCCCCAAGTCGACCTGTAGGGGGTGAGGTCGACACTACGGTCGACCCCCTGGTCGACCTGGGTCCTGGGCGGGAATTTTCCCGCCCAGCCCGCTTCTGACTTCTGGTTTGGATTTTGAACCTGGTTTTGAGCTGTTTGAATTTATTTGAATTTCTGAAACTTCTGAAGGCCATAACTTCTTCATACGAAGTCCAATTCACGTAAGCTCGTACTCTAAGCAGAATTCTGAGATGAACGCAATGGCGTAATCCGCTTCCCTTACTTCTCACATTTGAAATTAGTTATTTATTAATTCGTTACTATAACGTTAACAGAAAATACGAGGTGTTAAATTCTCCCCTCCTTTTAGGATTTCGTCCCCAAAATCTTCAAGTCGAGAAGAATTTATATCTTACCATTCAATCACCCATCTACTCAACCATCAAACACAAGTGTCCATTTTCCTTAAAAGATTTCTAATGCTTCATGATCATATGCATAGTGTGTGTACATGTCCTTATCTAATGCAAAATCAGGCGGTCTACTGATTCAGTTGACCTCCTTAATGCAAATTATGTCAGTGCCATGAGTCCATTATGAATTCAATTTTTCCTACTCAAAATTTCCTATATGAATGCACAATCATTCATACAAATGCATCGTCCATATGATAACACATCAAGTTTCAATACACATACAAATACATATATGCATATGCAATGTGAAAGTGGCTGAGCCGATCTAATACCTAATGTATGTATATGCATCCACGTGCAACCACTTGCAACTACTTGCAACCATCAACCATAACATGCTTCAATTACATGTTTTCATCCAAATGGGTTTCTACCTAAGGATAAAGGATAGGATCGAGGAGATATACCTAAAAAGATAGATACGAGCGTAAACTTAAGGAAAAGGAGATTAAGGATGTACCCTCAAAAAGAAAAGGGTAAGCTGCGCGTATTCTGTCCTCAGTTTCCCAAGTCGCGTCTTCCTCGGCATCGCTCCATTGAACTTTGACGAGCTTAACTTCACGGTTGCGTAGCTTTTTGACTTCTGTTCCCAAGATACGGTTTGGAACTCTCCTCACGGTTGCTTCTCGTTCAACTTCTACTTCCTCTAGCATGCTTGGTTCTACCACTTCCGTAGACTCGTGTATGCACTTTCGAAGTTAAGAGACATGAAAGACATTATGAACCCCGACCAATCTTTAGGGCAGCTGTACCCTATAAGCCATTTTCCCAATCTTCTTGATGATAGGAACTGCCCTACAAATCTTGGTGCTATCTTTCCTGTGGATCCAAAGCGAACGACGTTCCTCAAAGGAGATACTTTAAGGAACACCTTGTCTCCAACTTCGAACTCAAGGTCAGTTCTTCTTTTGTCTGCGTAGGACTTCTGTCTATCCTGGGCAGTCTTCATTCTTCTTCGTATCAGGTCTACCTTCTCTGAAGTTTCCCTAATCATGTCTGGTCCAAGTACGAGCTTGTCTTTGGACTCCCACCAGCAAGTTAGTGACCTGCACGGTCTTCCATATAAAGCTTCGAAAGGCGCCATGCCTATGGTGGCTTGGTAGCTATTGTTGTAAGTGAATTCCACCAAAGGTAGATGGTCCTCCCGTGTACTTATAAAGTCAATAATGCATAATCTCAAGAGGTATTCTAATACTCTATTGACTCTTTCCGTTTGGCCATCAGTTTGAGGGTGATAAGCTGTGTTTAAGCATAACTGTGTGCCTACAACCTCTTGTAAACTCTTCCAAAACTCGGTCGTGAAGATAGGGTCTCGGTCACTCAATATGCTGGAGGGTATCCCATGGAGTCGAACTATCTCTTTAAGATATATGGATGTTAGAGATGAGGCAGTCCTTCTACTCTTGACGGGTATAAAGTGGGGGATTTTTGTGAGCCTGTCCACTATTACCCAAATGCTGGTATTACCCCTTCTTGACCTTGGAAACCCATCTATAAAGTCCATCGAGATGCTATCCCATATCCACTGTGGGATCTCTAGAGGATGGAGCATACCAACAGGCTTCTTCTGCTCTGCCTGGACTTGTTGGCATATTAAACACTTAGAAACAAATTCATCTACGTCTTGCTTCATGCCATTCCAAAAGAAAACTCTTTTGATGTCTTTATACATTTTGCCTCTGCCTGGGTGTATGGTCAGCTTGGAATGGTGTGCCTCTTCTCGAACCGCCTTTACAAGCCCATTGCTTGCTGGACACATAGTCTTCCATCTCGTCTCAACTAGCCCTTAGCATCAATGGAGTATCTATTGAGGTGACTGGAAGTCTCACCCCTAATTAACTTGTCCATCACATCGGCTAGCTGAGTGTCTTCTCTTTGCGCGGCTCCGATTGAGTCTAATAGAGTTGGTCGCACTTCTGATGTTGCTAGCAAGCCAGGTACAAAGTCAGAGGAGGGTCTGAAGTTAAAGCTTGTTAAACTCCAAGCTTTGCCTTTCTACAATGAGAGGGCTTAAGGTTAGCTTCTTTCTATACAAGGCGTCTGCTACTGCATTGCCCTTGCCAGGAGTGTAGGAAATCTCAAAATCGTACGAGGCAAGAAACTCCATCCATCTTTGCTGCCTCAAGTTGAGATCTTTCTAAGAGATGAGGTATTTCAACGATTTATGGTCAGTATACAATTCAAATTTCTCACCTAGGAGATAATGGCGCCAAGACTTAAGCGCAAAGACGATGGATGCCAACTCTAGGTCATGGGTTGGGTAGTTTTTCTCATGTACTTTCAACTGTCTTCCACCATAAGCCACTACCTTCCCTTCTTGCATCAGAACGGCGCCTAGTCCCGTTCCGCATGCATCTGTGTATACTATAAACATATTGCTTCCATCAGGCAATGTCAGAACTGGGGCTGTTGTTAGAGCCATTTTTAACCATTGGAAAGCAATATCGCAATCCAAATCCAAATTGAAACTAGGTTCTTCTTTGTCAAACTTGTAAGTGGAGCTGAGATTTTTGCAAAATCCTTGATGAACTTTCGGTAAAAGCCTGATAGCCCGAGAAAGCTTCGGACTTTGGTTGCATTTCGAGGAACCTTCCAATCTTGCATAGAAACCAGCTATGTCTTCTTTGGACACCACGTGTCCAAGGAACCTAACTTCTTCTCTCCAGAAATGGCATTTGGAGAATTTAGCTTTTAACTGATGTGCACAGATAATATCCATGACTTCCTTTAGATGCTGAGCATGCTCTTCCTCATTCTTTGAGAAGAACAAAACATCATCTACGAAGACCACCACAAACTTATTAAGGAACTCTCGGAACACCCTGCTCATTAAATCAACGAAGTAAGCGGGTGCATTTGTCAAGCCGAAAGGCATGACAAGCCACTCGAAGAAACCGTTTGGAGTTTTGAACGAGGTCTTATCAATGCTGTCTTCAGCCACTCTTAGCTGATGAAACCTGGTAGCTAAATCTAATTGGGAGAAAACCGATGCACATACAAGATAATCGAAAAAAATCATCTGTTCTTGGGAGTGGGTGCCAATTCTTCTTGGTTAGCTTGTTTAGTTCCCCATAATCAACACACAGGCGAAGCGAACCATCTGCTTTAGTTTCAAACACTACTGGAGCACCCCATTCAGAAATACTCCGCCTTATAAACCCCTTTTCTAGGAGCTCTTTAAATTGCTTGCTGAGCTCTTTCCACTCCCTTGGAGCCATGTGCCTGATGGGCAAAGAAACGGGTTTTGCATTGTCAACGATGTAATGACCCAGATTTCCATAACATCAGAGTTGACTATATACATCATACGTCCAACCCAAATATCACGAAAATACGAAACATTTTTTTAGAAGAAAGAGATAGAAGAAGAACAGAAATAACAACACAGAATCTCACATCGCAGCGGAACAAAATATAATATATTATAACTTTTGAAATACAAAATCTCAACTGTATAACATACACTTATCAGAGTACAACACTTACAACACAACGAAACAACACTATAACTAGATAACGCTGAAGCCTCCTGCTCCAAGCTCCTTTAGATATATCTGAAAAATCCTGAACTACTTGACTGCTCGTACAAATTTAGGCACCCAAGAGTTTAGGTAGAACAAAACAAAATAAACTCCGGGTCAGTCATGGGACTGGTATGAGTAAACAGTTTAAAACAGCTTGAACAAGTAAACGATATCTCATAAGACCACGCCGTATAACGGAACGGGTTTTTTTTCTTATGAGAATCCAAAATCTTTATATCAACAACCTTTTGATATTATAATAATGTCTATCAACACAATATAATAATCATCTAGCAGAAACGCTTTCATCTCACGTTCTACATATATAGTATACAATCAAAACTGCAAGCACGTATTAGGTAATGGATTTCCAACTATGACAAGGTATGGAACCACCTTCCTATCAGTGTACTCTAGGAACGATACACTGGAGTTCAACAAGAACATCTTGCAACTCAGCCACACATGACCGACCACTTATTTCTCTTGAGTGTATCGAATGTATATCACCAACGGTTGGGATCAGCAACCGTTTCCCGATAAGGGACAGCATTGATATAGATTAAAGAAGCAAATGAATATTCTCTAGATAGGTGATAATACACCCTAATGGGAGCTAACCACATAGCTATGCTGTCTGCCCAATTTTTGTCATTTCCAGTTGTTGAGGCCAGAGGCTATGCTTTATCATTACATCAGATTCACTTCGAATGCCTCATTGTCAGATCCATCGAAAATCACTAATTGACGTCTACAACAGTACATTACGTGTTAGCTAAAGAAGTTTCCTTCTCCGCTTCCACTCTTGGTACGGTTGAAGAAATCAATGTACGTGACATTTCTGGAAATACTCTGTCAGACATTCATCCATACAAGTCACCCAGGAACAGGATGAACCGAAGGCACTATTCAGTACATCCATCTTAGACACTGTTATCTAAGACTTATACAATAGCCCTTCAACTTTACTCCGTCTTCATTTATCTCTGGCATATATGATTCGCAACGCTTATGCCAATACAGAGTGGTTCTTTGGATAATAATCCAACCAGTCTCTCCATATTAACAACGTTAAAATGGTCAAAACTTCGATAGTCTGTGATTTAACTATCGAATAAAAACAAGTGTCTCGATAGTCGATGATCTAACTATCGAAGAAAATAAGTGTTCATCCAATTATCAAACAATCACTGAGCCCTTAATTAATATTCCATTAATTAAATCACTTCTCGATTTCTTTATCAATATTTGTTAACCAAATATTTTCAAAAACCATATTGGCCTTATACGTTATTTGGAAAACATTTCCGAATATCGCCTTCCTTTATTTTCTAAACTTTAGAAAATATATGCTATTTATAATTGGAAAATATTCCAATTACTTATCTCTTTTCCGACTCGTTTATTTCTATACTTAGGAAACATTCATTATTCTATTTCCAAGCTTACACTTATTTGGGTTTAAAATGGATGTTGTGTAAAACATAGTTATGACAACCCAAATACTATATTCAACTAACTCTTATCCAACATTGATCTTCGAGCCTGAAATCTTACTATTTATTTGTTAATAATGAAATCAATCAAGTTGGGGTATAACTACCTCTCATACCTTGACTAAATAACATTTATAACGTCAAAACAGATAAGACTACTTACTTGAATAATCAATACCTTACAAACCAATTATTCACTTTTCAAACACGCATACGCTTTCTCTTTCTATTCTTACTAGATTTTATTCTAGACTTCCATTTTGATTATACTATTCTATATTTTAAACTCGTTTCCTTATTGACTTCTATATATATTGAGATATAGATTTCTAGTTATCAAACTTCTTAAAAATATTCTAACTCCTTAAATTCCCGGAAAAATTCGCCATAACTTCCTTTGTACCGGGAGCATCGGGATATTTCAAATAGCCTCCCATGGCCCTCACCAATCCAAAAGAAAAAAGAAAAGCCAAGCGGCTAGCCGATACGGCGCATAAAATCTCATATATGAATTAAATACGTACCTTTTGTCGGGCACTCTATTTATATACCTTCTAACTCTTTATTCCAAACCTGTCTCTAGTATGTCTATACCTGTCCAATCTATTTAACTATACCAATCGTTTTAACTCAATTTGTTAATTAAATCTGTTAATTAACTTCTTAGTCTATTCCACTTCTATTTATCCAAATCTATTATCTTCTATTATTTAAATCCTATAATATAAATCCCATTTGAATTTCTATATTCAAATTCTATATTATAAATCCCATTTGAATTCTATGCCTTATTTAAACAACGTTTATAACTTCACTTAAAATCCCACATTTATATATTTATAAACAAAGTTTATAAATTCAATTCAAATCCCATATTTTCATTTATAAACAAAGTTTATAAATTCAATTCAAATCCCATATTTTCATTTATAAACAAAGTTTGTAAAATCGATTCAAATCCCACCTCTTCATTTATAAACAAAGTTTATAAATTCGATACTCGTTTTATATATCTTCAAAACAAGTTAACATTTTTTTAGTTCATTAAAAATTCAAATTCTATTTATAAAAATAGAATTCCCTTTTTAAATCTCAAATACCCTTTCAGGGTATTTTATAAATCAATATTCCAAGCCCTAGTGATATTTTAACCAATCAAATCAACCAATTTTCAATCATTTGATTTTTAACACATCATATATGAATATACATATGAAACCAACCAAACAAACAACAACAGATAATATTTTTGAGGAATCCAGTTGGATTCCTCTAACCAGTTTTCCTGCATCTATAGACGTTAGCTCATAAATAATACCCACTCTGCTTCGTGGCAGAATATCGCGGTATAAATGTCATCCACTATCATAGCGTGTGGGGCGTATAGGGTCATCCGCTATGAAACTGCGGGCATCCGCTAATGAGACTGCGGGAATTCAGCCAATCATCAACCCAATATATATATATATATATATATCCTAAATAACTAATATATATTTTAAAACAACCAGAAAAATCCAAACAAGCAACAACAATTATTTTTAAACACAAAAAAAATCTAATTAAGGTGAGTGAGATTTACTCACCGTAGTTTCTATTTGCAATCCATTCCAGTTTCTCAATTTATTTCCAGCTTATGAATTTTCGATCGACTACATTCGTTAAATCTTATTCCTCTTACTAAGCTAATCCACATCATAGGCGTTCTTCCCCACTACTACACAATCTCAAGGCCGTCATTACCCATTCACAATAACTCAAATCGTACATAGCATCACCAATGTTATCACAACATTATACCATCTCTGAGAGAGCCCATGCCTACACCACTTCCTTGACCCTGACACTAACACTTCAGAACCTTTTTCTTTTCTTTTCCGCAGTCATTTACCCCAATTGTTGAATGCCCCAAGTCAACCCCTTCATTTTATCGAATTCTATTTCCACCGTTACAACCAACTTCTCACTTCCAGTTTTAAATTTTCGTTCAGAAATCTTTACCCAAGTTCGCAATCAATGCTGATGAAAACCACGGCTTCAACGCCCTCCAGAAATCACGATATCCAAATGTGAAATAAAATCCCCAATTAAATTCCCTTATCAACATCGCTATTCCCCCTTTGAACTCCAAAGTCCAAATCTCGATGCCATACCTGATGTGCCTACGTTTCCAGCAACCTTCACAACTTCTTTCTTCTTCGAATGGACCACTCTCTCAACGCCAGCGTTTCAGACAACTTCGAGCTACACAAACTTTGGAAAAATCGCGATACCCTGCTATCGATAACCCAAAGTCAACCACGGTCGCCTCCCCTGAACTCGCGATGGCCCGCTCCCTTAGCCGAGTTCACTCCAAAGACCATGACTTTGATTCCATGATAAACAAAGGGGAAAAAGGATGTCGCGAGCCCCTGACCAAACTCGCGCTCTGTTGAACGTTGCCTGAAATCGAAGACCAGGCCCCCCTTTCCAAGCTCAAGGAACCCGATTTGCATTCGATTGAAATTACATTGATTTCACGATGAAATGAGACTTGCGATTTTAAATGACTTGGGGAAGATCGGCTATTTTATATGTGGAGTTTTGATTTTGTTTTCAGAAGAGGCTCGCGCTTTTAAATAGGAAAGGGAGTGGTTTTAAAGAAGACACTGGTCTCTTTTTGTTGGTGGTGATAAAAAGGCCATGGTTTTGTTTTGGTTTTTGCCTTGTTGCTTTTATTCTGACCACACAACAAAGATATTTTATTTTAATTAAATTAAATTAAAACTGTATCCTTAAACTTTAGATAACCCTGATTCTGAACTCCTCTCTGAACCCAACAATGGACGATTCTAGGGTAATACCCCTATTTCGGACACACTGGGATAGGTCGCGAAGTCCAATTCGATCATCTGTGGAAGGTATTAATTTAAATCAATAAATTAAATTTAAAACAATTTAAATTCTACGAATTTAATATTATTATTATTATTCGTATTCAAACAGAAGTCTGAACTGTATTTAATTCAGTTCTAAATCTCGAACTTAATTATATTTTCGCATTACGATGATTTAATATATTCGATATTAAATCGAAATTGATTATTAAACTGATAACTTAATATAAATATTCATTTAATTTATCACATTAATATTTAAAACCGTATTAAATATTCAAATTTAACCGGCGGAATATCCGGGTCATTACATTCTTCCCCACTTAAAATAATTTCGTCCTCGAAATTGCTAAGGTAGGAAAAGTGCTACAAACCCATTTATTTTTTCAAAACTTATTGATGTTGATACTCAACATTTCAAACTTCCTTACGTAACTCTCTTTCGAATAAATCCATATTCGATAACTCCTCCCTTCGAATAACTATATTCGATAATATCTCTTTCGAATAACTAGATTCGAAAACCGTTCTTCGAATAAACTATATTCGATCAACTTAAATTGAATAACTAACATTCAATTAAATTCTAATTTGATTAATTATGTTCAATTAACTTTATCTGGTTACTCTAAATTTGAATAACAAATATTCGATAAATTCGAATTGAATAACTAATATTCAATTAACTCTACGGATTAACCCTAACTGATTAACTCTGCTGGTTAATTCTTACTCAAATCGATTTATCCTAACTCTAGTCGATTATTTCTAACTCTAGTCGACTTCTCCTATTCGAATAATTCCTATTGGATAACGTTTATTCATTTATAAAGATTTACTTTTAGTAACAGTTCTTCACTTTATAAATGTTCTCTTTAATAACGTTACTTCACTTATACAAGTGTTGTGTACCCTTTCTATTTAAAACTATCGGTGTAAAAACCAATATTTCTTCTCTGTATAAGTTCAGACTTATATATTCCACTTATCGGATGATAAATATTTAATTTATAAACTGTTATTTATAAATTAATCGTTTCTATTTATCTGTTAAAAACAGATTTCAATTTTCTATTCATTTCTAAATATTCCTTTGATTAAATTTTATTTATTTAACAAATAAATATCTCATTTATAACCTTCTATTTATTTTCTATGAATAAATATTTCCATTTAATCTATTTGTAAATGTTTTACAAATATTTCCTTTTAAATTCTATTTGTAAATGTTTTTACAAATATTTCTCCTTCTATTTGTTTGCGCATAACTTCCCTTGTATTTGTTTTACAAATATATTTCCTTTATATTTATTTTACAAATATATTTTCTCTTTAACTCTTTTGGTTTCTCCTTTATTCACACCCAATTCATATTTCATTCACATTGATTTTACTCAATTTATTCAATTTGATCTATTTAACTTACTTAAGTTAATTTTAATTTCAATCATTCAAATTCCCATTAACTAGTTGCTAATTAACCGTTTTCCTTATCTCACCCTTTTTATTTGAATATAACTTGTTCAAATATATGTCAACTTAATTATAAACTAATCTAATTATATTTCAACTCGAGTTATATATTCGATTTCGAATATAAATTCTCAATTTCTTTCACTTATCCAAAAACCCAATTTCGATTCAAATTTCCTTTAACTAAATATTTTTTTCAATTTAGTTAATTCTATTTAACCATTTAAAATATGATTTTTGTTTTAAAAATCATTTCACTTACTTCACTGGAGTTTATATTTATTTTATATCTCCAGTCTGGATTTTTTTCTAATGCCAATTCGGATTTTATTTCCTAAAAACCCTTTATTTATTTAATTAAACCGTTATGGTTTTATAATGGTTCTGACGCTGCTTTTCTAAAAATTTGATTTTGATATAACTCAAAATCTATACGACGAAATCCAGATTTTTCTCGTTCATCAGAAAACTATTATTCAACCGGTCCCAACGATTCTTGTTTCAAAGAATTCCGACTTCAATTGAGTTCTGTATACTAAATTGAAGTTCAAATCGCCAATTTACGAACTTCCGCGCTACGACGAGCTCGTTTTAATTATATTTATAAATATAAACGTTTTAACATTGTTTATAATAAATTCAACTCCATTCTGATATATTTTTAATATATATCAAATCCATTTTTCCATTTCAACATAATATTCCCGATCTATTTCTCTTCAAATATTCAAGTCCTATATATTTACAATATTCAAATTCCATTTGAATTTCTTTATTCAAACTCTATATTATTTCCTTCTATTCAATTTCTATTTGAATTTTCTTTTATTCAAATTCTATTTTCAATTCCTTATCTTCAAATTCTATTTGAATTTCTTATCTTCTATTTCTATTTGAAATCCTTTATTCAAAACCCATTTCAAATCTCTTATTCAAATTCCATTTGAAATCCTTTATTCAATTTCTATTTGAAATCCTTTGTTCAATTTCTATTTGAAATCCTTTGTTCAATTTCTATTTGAAATCCTTTGAATTTAAATTCTATTTGAAATCCTTTGTTCAATTACTATTTCAAATCCTTTGAATTTAAATTCTATTTGAAATCCTTTGTTCAATTTCTATTTGAAATCCTTTGAATTTAAATTCTATTTGATTTCACTTTGAATTCAAATTTTATTCACTTTGAATTCAAATTTTATTCAAACTCCTTTTATTCAAAATTCTATTTTAAACTTTATATTTTCTTTGAATTCTAATATTCAACCTCCACTTTATATTCTCTTTGAAACTCTATTTAACCAAATTCCATTTGAATTCTAATATTCAAATCTCTATTTGACTTTTCTTTATTCAAATCCATTTGAATTCCTTTGAATTCAAATTCCATTTCAATTTTTCTTATACAATTTCTATTTTAATTTTCTTTGTTCAAATCCTATTTAAATTTCTATGTTCAAATTCTATATTTGAATTTCCTTTTAAATTACTATATTCAAACGCCATTTGAATTTCTATATTGAATTTCTATTTTGAATTTTCTTGATTCAAATTCTATATTCAAATGTCATACTCACATTTTATTTGAATTATATATTTTTAAAATTCCATTTCAAATCCTATTTAAATCCTCATATTTTACTTTTATTTGAAATCTATATTCCAATTCCCATTTCAAAATTCCTTTGGAGTAATATAAATATATACATATATTTATATCTATCTCAAATTCAAAACATTTGAATTTTCAAACAACTTGCTTTTTTCAAACAAATTTCCATCAAAACTTTTCTAAGGCAGCAATTTATCACTTAGAAATCGAAAATGAACACTGATGATGTTGTGACCATCATCAGAATTATTTCCCAGCTACTGAATGAGTCCAGTGCTATATTTCTTTCAAAATCCATTTAGAAAAATATTTTCCAAACTCCCAGAGTTTTAAATTCTGAATTCTGGTTGGAATTCAATTTCAATTTATCACATTTGTATATTTGATTTCATATACAAATTCCATTGGTTATATATATAACTATTTCTGTTTTATAATCTAATTCGATTATATTCCTAACAATCAACTTAACTATTTAAAAACAATATCGTGTCCAATCTTCTGTTCAAGTGTTTATAAACTCCTATCGACATCGTGGCGTCCCACGATTCGATCAGAATTCATAATCCACTCAACAGACTAGTCAACACAATATAAAATAGTTTTTATATCAAATAACAAATACGCTCTCTCGTATAAATATATACACTCAACTCATTCTAGGATACTACTGATCCTATCTCTAATGAGCACATTCCAACAAGCCTAGGTATTCGCTCAACCTAAGCTCTGATACCAACTGTAATGACCCAGATTTCCATAACATCAGAGTTGACTATATACATCATACGTCCAACCCAAATATCACGAAAATACGAAACATTTTTTTTAGAAGAAAGAGATAGAAGAAGAACAGAAATAACAACACAGAATCTCACATCGCAGCGGAACAAAATATAATATATTATAACTTTTGAAATACAAAATCTCAACTGTATAACATACACTTATCTGAGTACAACACTTACAACACAACGGAACAACACTATAACTAGATAACGCTGAAGCCTCCTACTCCAAGCTCCTTTAGATATATCTGAAAAATCCTGAACTACATGACTGCCCGTACAAATTTAGGCACCCAAGAGTTTAGGTAGAACAAAACAAAATAAACTTCGCGTCAGTCATGGGACTGGTATGAGTAAACAGTTTAAAACAGCTTGAACAAGTAAACGATATCTCATAAGACCACGCCATATAACGGAACGGGTTTTTTTTTCTTATGAGAATCCAAAATCTTTATATCAACAACCTTTTGATATTATAATAATGTCTATCAACACAATATAATAATCATCTAGCAGAAACGCTTTCATCTCACGTTCTACATATATAGTATACAATCAGAACCGCAAGCACGTATTGGGTAATGGATTTCCAACTATGACAAGGTATGGAACCACCTTCCGATCAGTGTACTCTAGGAACGATACACTGGAGTTCAGTAAGAACATCTTGCAATTCAGCCACACATGACCGACCACTCATTTCTCTTGAGTGTATCGAATGTATATCACCAACGGTTGGGATCAGCAACCGTTTCCCGATAAGGGACAGCATTGATATAGATTAAAGAAGCAAATGAATATTCTCTAGATAGGTGATAATACACCCCAATGGGAGCTAACCACATAGCCATGCAGCCTGCCCGATTTTTGTCATTTCCGGTTGTTGAGGCTAGAGGCTACGCTTTATCATTACATCAGATTCACTTCGAATGCCACATTGGCAGATCCATCGAAAATCACTAATTGACGTCTACAACAGTACATTATGTGTTAGCTAAAGAAGTTTCCTTCTCCGCTTCCACTCTTGGTACGGTTGAAGAAATCAATGTACGTGACATTTCTGGAAATACTCTGTCAGATATTCATCCATACAAGTCACCCAGGAACAGGATGAACCGAAGGCACTATTCAGTACATCCATCTTAGACACTGTTATCTAAGACTTATACAATAGCCCTTGCACTTTACTCCATCTTCATTTATCTTTGGCATATATGATTCGCAACGCTTATGCCAATACAGAGTGGTTTTTTGGATAATAATCCAACCGGTCTCTCCATATTAACAATGTTAAAATGGTGAAAACTTCAAAAGTCTGTGATTTAACTATCGAATAAAAACAAGTCTCGATAGTCGATGATCTAACTATCGAAGAAAATAAGTGTTTATCCAATTATCAAACAACCACTGAGCCCTTAATTAATATTCCATTAATTAAATCACTTCTCGATTTCTTTATCAATATTTGTTAACCAAATATTTTCAAAAACCATATTGGCCTTTTATTTGGAAAACATTTCCGAATATCGCCTTCCTTTATTTTCTAAACTTTAGAAAATATATGTTATTTATAATTGGAAAATATTCCAATTACTTATCTCTTTTCCGACTCGTTTATTTCTATACTTAGGAAACATTCATTATTCTATTTCCAAGCTTACACTTATTTGGGTTTAAAACGGATGTTGTGTAAAACATCGTTACGACAACCCAAATACTATATTCAACTAACTCTTATCCAACATTAATCTTCGAGCCTGAAATCTTACTATTTATTTGTTAATAATGAAATCGATCAAGTTGGGGTATAACTACCTCTCATAACTTGACTGAATAACATTTATAACGTCAAAACAGATAAGACTACTTACTTGAATAATCAATACCTTACAAACCAATTATTCACTTTTCAAACACGTATACGCTTTCTCTTTCTATTCTTACTAGATTTTATTCTAGACTTCCTTTTTGATTATACTATTCTATATTTTAAACTCGTTTCCCTATTGACTTCAATATATATTGATATATAGATTTCTAATTATCAAACTTCTTAAAAATATTCTAACTCCTTAAATTCCCGGAAAAATTCTCCATAACCTCCTTTGTACCGGGAGCATCGGGATATTTCAAATAGCCTCCCATGGCCCTCACCAATCCAAAAGAAAAAAGAAAAGCCAAGCGGCTAGCCGATACGGCGCATAAAATCTCATATATGAATTAAATACGTACCTTTTGTCGGGCACTCTATTTATATACCTTCTAACTCTTTATTCCAAACCTGTCTCCTGTATGTCTATACCTGTCCAATCTATTTAACTATACCAATCGTTTTAACTCAATTTGTTAATTAAATCTGTTAATTAACTTCGTAGTCTATTCCAATTCTATTTATCCAAATCTATTATCTTCTATTATTTAAATCCTATAATATAAATCCCATTTGAATTTCTATATTCAAATTCTATATTATAAATCCCATTTGAATTCTATGCCTTATTTAAACAACATTTATAACTTCACTTAAAATCCTACATTTATATATTTATAAACAAAGTTTATAAATTCAATTCAAATCCCATATTTTCATATATAAACAAAGTTTATAAATTCAATTCAAATCCCATATTTTCATTTATAAACAAAGTTTATAAATTCGATTCAAATCCCACCTTTTCATTTATAAACAAAGTTTATAAATTCGATACTCATTTTATATATCTTCAAAACAAGTTAATATTTTTTTAGTTCGTTAAAAATTCAAATTCTATTTATAAAAATAGAATTCCCTTTTTAAATCTCAAATACCCTTTCAGGTATTTTATAAATCAATATTCCAAGCCCCAGTGATATTTTAACCAATCAAATCAACCAATTTTCAATCATTTGATTTTTAACATATCATATATGAATATACATATGAAACCAACCAAACAAACAACAACAGATAATATTTTTGAGGAATCCAGTTGGATTCCTCCAACCTGTTTTCTTGCATCCACAGAGGTTAGCACATAAATAATACCCATTCTGCTTCGTGGCATAATATCGCGGTATAAAGGTCATCCACTATCATAGCGTGGGGCGTATAGGGTCATCCGCTATGAAACTGCGGGCATCTGCTAATGAGACTGCGGGAATTCAACCAATCATCAACCCAATATATATATATATATATATCCTAAATAACTAATATATATTTTAAAACAACCAGAAAAATCCAAACAAGCAACAACAATTATTTTTAAACACAAAAAAAAATCTAATTCAGGTGAGTGAGATTTACTCACTGTGGTTTCTATTTACAATCCATTCCAGTTTCTCAATTTATGTCCAGCTTATGAATTTTCGATCGACTCCATTCGTTAAATCTTATTCCTCTTACTAAGCTAATCCACATCATAGGCGTTCTTCCCTACTACTACACAATCTCAAGGCCGTCATCACCCATTCACAATAACTCAAATCGTACATAGCATCACCAATGTTATCACAACATTATACCATCTCTGAGAGAGCCCATGCCTAAACCACTTCCTTGACCCTGACACTAACACTTCAGACCCTTTTTCTTTTCTTTTCCGCAGTCATTTACCCCAATTGTTGAATGCCCCAAGTCAACCCCTTCATTTTATCGAATTCTATTTCCACCGTTACAACCAACTACTCACTTCCAGTTTTAAATTTCCGTTCAGAAATCCTTACCCAAGTTCGCAATCAATGCTGATGAAAACCACGGCTTCAACGCACTCCAGAAATCACGATATCCAAATGTGAAATAAAATCCCCAATTAAATTCCCTTATCAACATCGCTATTCCCCCTTTGAAATCCAGAGTCCAAATCTCGACGCCATACCTGATGCGCCTACGTTTCCAGCAACCCTCACAACTTATTTCTTCTTTGAATGAACCACTCTCTCAACGCCAGCGTTTCAGACAACTTCGAGCTACACAAACTTTGGAAAAATCGCGATACCCTGCTATCGATAACCCAAAGTCAACCACGGTCGCCTTCCCTGAACTCGCGATGACCCGCTCCCTTAGCCGAGTTCACTCCAAAGACCATGACTTTGATTTCTGTGATAAACGAAAGGGGAAAAAGGACGTCGCGAGCCCCTGACCAAACTCGCGCTCTATTGAACGTTGCCTGAAATCGAAGACCAGGCCCCCCTTTCCAAGCTCAAGGAACCCGATTTGCATTCGATTGAATTTACATTGATTTCATGATGAAATGAGACTTGCGATTTTAAATGACTTGGGGAAGATCGGCTATTTTATATGTGGAGCTTTGATTTTGTTTTCAGAAGAGGCTCGCGCTTTTAAATAGGAAAGGGAGTGGTTTTAAAGAAGACACCGGTCTCTTTTTGTTGGTGGTGATAAAAAGGCCATGGTTTTGTTTTGGTTTTTGCCTTGTAGCTTTTATTCTGACCACACAACAAAGATATTTTATTTTAATTAAATTAAATTAAAACTGTATCCTTAAACTTTAGATAACCCTGATTCTGAACTCCTCTCCGTACCCAACAACTGACGATTTTAGGGTAATACCCCTATTTCGGACACACTGGGATAGGTCGCGAAGTCCAATTCGATCATCTGTGGAAGGTATTAATTTAAATCAATAAATTAAATTCAAGACAATTTAAATTCTGCGAATTTAATATTATTATTATTCGAATTCAAATAGAAGTCTGAACTGTATTTAATTCAGTTCTAAATCTCGAACTGAATTATATTTTCGCATTATGATGATTTAATATATTCGATATTAAATCGAAATTGATTATTAAATTGATAACTTAATATAAATATTCATTTAATTTATCACATTAATATTTAAAACCGTATTAAATATTCAAAACCGGTGGAATATCCGGGTCATTACAAACGAGGTATATGCGGAAGTCTATCTCCCACATGGGAGGTAAGCCCTTTACCTCTTCAAACACATCTGAGTATTCACGGACTACCCTTACAGACTGCAAGTTCTCAACAGATGCATCAAGAGATTCTAGATAACTAAGCATAATGGAGTTCATGGGATTACAAGAAATTTCGAGGTGTTACCGAGGCGAGTCATGAGTCTAACCACTCTCTTTTCACAATTGAGGAAGGCACCATTACTGGATAGCCAGTCCATGCCTAGAATCAACTCATAGCCCGTGAAGCCCAAAACAAAGGCATTACATCTAAACACAACGCTTAGTATAGATATTTTCAAATCCAAACAAACCATTGACAAATAAGCTGAGCCCCCAATTGGATTTGAAACAACCAAGGGATCCTCTACTATACTGGTGTCTAGGTGCAGAGATTCCACTAAAGCAGTAGATATAAAAGAGTGCGATGCGCTAGAATCAAATAGTGTACGAACAGGATGATCAAAAAGATAGACTAAACTTTCAACAGAAATATTTCTACCTCATTTTTGCGGAGGTGCCGTGAGAGCGTGAACTTGCCCTCCAGAAGAAGGTCCAGCTCCCTACACTTGCTTCCTTGGGCAGGCCTTAGCCATGTGTCCTGTCTCACCACAGTGGAAACAGCCACCCATCTTCCTTTTCTTCTTCTTATAGTCTTTGATCAGATGTCCAGGAATGCCACAGAAATTACACTTTCTTTTGTCATGGAGTTTGTTGTTCTTCTCGCCTTTCTTTGAATCAGCCTTCTTGTTCTATGACCCCTCCCCCTTCTTATCTTGAGGCACTTCTGCTTTAGCCTCTTTCTTGCCCTTGTCTTCCTCATGTAAGAGTGCCATGTCCACTAACCTCTCGTAAGTAGCCCCCATAGGTATATGGGTCCTAGCCAAGCCGTGAAGTGGCTCATTCAGTCCCTTGACAAAATGGAGAGCCTTCATATGAGGAGTATTCACTAAGTCCAGTCCAAATGGGGCCAGCTGATTGAATTGGTTGACGTACTCCTTGACCTCCATACTTCCTTGCTTAAGAGATAAGAACTTTTCCAGCTGTAAACTACGTTCAGCTTGTGAGAGGAATTTCATCTCAAACCTTATTCTGAAATCCATCCATGTTTCAATTGGTCTTTCAGCGTTAGTGACTTCCCACCAATAGGAAGCTTCATCTTTGAGCAACCATACCACCAATTGTATCTTCTGCCTATCGTCCACCTCGAAGATAACGAATAGATCCTCAGTTTCTCTGAGCCAGTTCCTTGCTTCTACGAATGATTCAGTTCCCTTGAAATCCTTTCCACCCATAGCCCTAAAGTCTCTACAAATCTTTGAGAAAGCATTTGCCTAAGGAGGAGGAGGAACTGCTGCAGCTGGAGGAGGAATATCTGCTGGGCCTGCGCCATTGGCCCTAGCCTCCAAGTACCTCCTGAACCAGCCATGTATCGGCACACCCTCTGGAAGGTTAAGATTCCAAGACATGCTGAAATGAAAAAGAAAAGATTCAAAATGAAGGATAGAAAGATAGTGCATATGGCTTTGGGGATTATGCCTTTTTAAATTTAAAACAACAATTTTTTTCTTATAAAATGCTTCTTTATATTTCTTTTCAAAAATAGTTTTCAAAAACTCTTATCTGATCTGGAAAACCTTTGCTCTGATACCAGTGAAACACCCCACCTCCGTTAAGGTCACTCACAAAGGGAATGCCTTATCTTTGGTGGAGGTTTATAGGTACAAGACAAAGAAAAATTTACAAGACAGATAAATATAAGCAGCGAAATTCAAATATTTATTGCATACGTGGTTCAATACAAAAGCATTACATCAAATTGTCTCAAAATAACTTCCAAAACATTACACCATAATTTCTATCTCGATTAATTAACAAAGAAGCATAAACCATAAATAAAACTGCATAAATCCCCAAGGATAATGTCCAAGAGCCATAGCCAAGGTGAGTGAGAGTCCAAATCATACATCTACTTTCTTGAAGCTTGCAAAGAGTCTGACTAAGCTGCAGTATTCCCTCCCTGTGGACCTGGGGGGAACGGAAGAAAAGAGGATGAAGGAAAACGGGTCAGACAATAAGTCTGGTAAGTTCGGTGATTACTAGTATTTAAACAAGGAAAGGGATCATGACGGTAATAACAGAACATAGGATAATACCCTAATATAAGATAAGAGGAACATATGATCGCACCCATTACTATAGTCTCTGCACCTACTTAACCATTACTTCAACCAGCCCTACGTGTTCATAACAAATGATCCCCTTAATGATCAGCTCCTACTCGTAAGCATTCATATCATGTGTCATTCGGCCCCGCTTGACTGTAGATACTTGTGCTGGTCCCACCATGGGCTGTATCAGTCCCTCTGGTGGCAACCCAACACGATTCAAGATGCACAGCGTATACTACTGATGCCCAGTGCCTGATTTTTCCACTCCGGAGTACGTGCACGTCTGTACTGCGTTGGAACCTACACTGACGCACCAACCGCCGGCGTTTTGACTGCTTATAATCAGCCCAGTAATCGTGCCCCACCCTGCCTAATTTCAGGGTACCTTGATACATCTATGTGGGTTACTGCTGAAATGGATCCCCATTTCTTGGGTTTTCTAATCAACATGTTTATTTGGTTAAGTGTCCAAGTTTACCTAACCCCTCCCATTCGTTTAGTTAACAAGTTGAATCGGTTAAATGTTTCCCTAATTGACTTAACCTTACCAATCCTAACTTAGCTTTAATTTATTCATTAAAGCACCAACCACTCACATTAGACAGGTCTTGTTGTGGCCACTGGATATGTCGGTCGGTTCCGGGCAGATTTACACCACAACTCAGTCTAACATCGGGTTCTTTCTGGGCTTGATGCACTAACCACCCAAATTAGACAGGTCTTGTTGTGGTCACTAGATATGATGGTCGGTTCCGGGCAGATTTACACCACAACTCAGTCTAACCTCGGGTTAGGCATATTCGTCTTTTCTAAATTCACATATTTTCTATACATGTCTAATTTATTTATGTAAATTAATTTTAATTTAATCATGCCATAATTATCCTTTGATTATGCTCACAACAAATGGTATATCAAATATACCATTTTATGAACAAATCTATGCCATGAATTTTCATATTTTCCCATCGCTACCGCCGTGGAACGTACGCATGAATAACATAAAATGTTGGGCTACTAAATTAGCCCAACTCAATAAATAAAAAGGGGTAATAAACAAGGGACATGAAACAAACATAAAATAGCATACATTTAACTTATCATGTGTAACTTGGCATAGAAGTATCATTAACTTAATTAAACGGGTAAACGTGAACTTGTGACTAAGTTGGGTCTAATTGTCATGTGAACTTGATAAAGGTCTAGCATGAAGGTTTAACATATAAACACAATTTTAAACCACAACCTAGCATATTAACTTATGTATGCCAAAACATAAGAAAGCTACTATAAACATTTTTAAATAACAAATTAGTATATTAACTTATGTGTGTTAAACATAAGAGAACTATTATAAACATATTCGAATCACAACTTAGCATGATGACTTATGTGTTTTAAACATAAGAGAGCTACTATAAACATATTCGAATCGCAACTTACATGATAACTTATGTGTGTTAAACATAAGGGGGCTATTATAAGCATATTCAAATCACAACTTAGCTTGATAATTTATGTGTTAAAACATAAGAGAATTACAATTTCAATTTTACAACATAAATAGATTCAACTTAACATGGATCCAAATATACATGAGTGTTGATCTAACATATAAGCATGTGTTTTAGATCATAAACTTGCAAGTAACCACCAAATTATAACATGACATGTTTAACCATTTAATTGGCAAAATAAATCCATTACCCAATCATAATAGATTCCAGTAACATACAATATGTTCATCCCCACAAGAATATAGACATGATTAATATATAATATGTTCATCACCACAAGCATATAGACATGATTAATTGCAACGATACTATAAAATAAACAAGAATCAAATCTTATACATAAGCATCATTCTATATTCAAATTACAACATGTCGTGATTCATTTGAAAGAACGTTTTAATCTGCGTAATAACCAACTTACAAACTAAAAAGGAATTCTTGATTTCTAAAATCTGAATTCTGAAATTGGTAAGCTCGCCTTTGATGTAGATCGTTGAATTTGATCACTTTAATTTGATTTTGATTCAGGTTCTTATCTTTTCTTTGAATTGAAAGCGGTGACAGCTACTCCAAGTTCTCTATTGACGGCATGATAGTTCCAGGATTTTTTTGTGTGATTTTAGGTTTGAGCATTGGGTTGTTTATATATAATTTCAATTCAATTAGAGCCGTCAGATGAACCCTAGAGTTAATCGCAACCATTCAGACCAGATCAGAACTATCCAGAAACCCTAGTGACTCAACAGTAAGTCATCAGTCATCAAAATTTAGATCTGTTCAGGGGGGTAGGTCGACCCCCAGGTCGACCTATAGGGGGGGAGGTCGACACTAGGGTCGACCCCCCTGGTCGACCTAGGTCCTGGGCGGGAATTTTCCCGCCCAGCCCGCTTCTGACTTCTGGTTTGAATTTTGAACCTGGTTTTGAGCTGTTTGAATTTATTTGAATTTCTGAAACTTCTGAAGGCCATAACTTTTTCATATGAAGTCCAATTCACGCAAATTCGGACTCTATCTCAAGCAGAATTACAAGACGAACGCAATAGAGTAACCCGCTTCCCTTAGTTATCACATTTGAAATTAGTTATTGATTAATTCGTCACTATAATGTTAACAGAAAATAAGGGGTATTATAGTGGGCCTATATGTGCTAATATTACCCACCAACCCGATATGTACTTAACCCTCCCGCACATTATGTCATATTGGTTAAGTGTTGTCCATCCATGTTACATTAACCCACCCATTCGTCGTGTCATGTTGGTTAAGTGTTTCTTATTAAGTTAACCCCGTTCATTAATCAAGTTATAATGGTTAAGTGTTTTTTTGTTAACTTAACCCTTCGTGTTCGTCTTGTTGTATTGGTTAAGTGTCATCAGTCAATTCAAGTTAACTTAACCCACCTACTCATCATGTCATGTTACTTTGGTTAAGTGTCACCTTCTTGTGTTAACTTAACCCTACAACAAACCAAGTTATATTGGTTAAGTGTTAACTTAACCCTTTCCATTTATCATGCTATACCGGTTAAGTGTTTCGTATTAAATTAACCCTAGTCATCCATCTTGTCATATCAGTTAAGTGTTTCTCATTAATTAACCCTAGTCATCCATGTTATATTGGTTAAGTGTTCCTATGAACTTAACCCTACTCATTCATCTTGTTAATTAGCATTAATTGATTAATTAATGCACCAACCACTCACATTAGATATGTATTGTTGTAGTTACTGCATGTGTCGGGCGGTTCTGTCTGTTGTACACCACAACTCAATCTAACCTTGGGTTTTTCTTGGGCATGATGCACTAACCTCTCACATTAGATAGGTGTTGCTGTGGTTACTGGATGTGTCGGGCGGTTCCGGGCAGTTTTACACCACAACTCAATCTAACCTCTTGTTAGGCATGTTCATCTTTAATCTACACATTTACCTTATATACCCAAATCTAGATTTTACATGCTAATTACCAAATTCACCAAAATTAGTCATGTTACATTTTACACCCAATCTAGATTTAATGCTCAAGTTACCCCAAATTTGCAACAATAACAATTTTGCACAAAACTTGATTTATATGCCAACTTCCTACTTTGTCGTTCATGCCAATTCTAGGTTCAATATGTCAAATTACATATTCCATAATTCATGTCAAATTGCGTCTTAACAGTTATGCCATGTTACATGTTCCAAATTATGCCAAATAATGTGAATTTCATGTTATACCCAATTTCCCCCGCATTCATAACGTACGTATTTCGAGATTCAACTCAAGATTCATAATATAAGTGGGGAGGCAAGATGGAACGTCGTAAGAATAGGCATAGTCATATGATGATAAGAACTACTGGTCCAATAAACTTGATGTACTAAAAAGACAAGTTTTGCAAGGAATACATCGCAGGCATATAGATATGATAAGAATTATATCATGAACTTAAAAAGGATTACAATTCTGATATGCAACAAGGATAGATATGATTGGACCAGTTTCATTGTCAAAAATGATTCCCAAAGATATATATATATATATACTCAAGCGCAGATTTCAATGAAAGGATAGCTTACATCAGGCATATTCTCATATCCATTTTATTACTTGTCACAATTAGATTTAGGTGTTCAAATCTAAAAAGTAACCGACTCACAAAACAAAGGCAAATTTTGTTTTCATTCCTAAGCCATAAATAACTATACACCCTAATCTTCTTCTTCCAAATCATAAACTACAATATATATATATATATATATCTTAAATTCAGATCTTAAACCACAACATGTATTATGCCTTATATTTGTAGTTCAATTTATGCCCCAAATCCCAAGTCATATGTCCAATACTTTATGTCTCAAATCTCAAGTCATACGTTCGATACACTTTATGTTTTGAATTCAACATGTGTTATGTCCTCAAATCAGTTACAACTGAATTATGCCCAATTTTATTTTCAACGTACGTTCATCTCTTATGGGATCTGGCTCAGGCTCGCAGTAGCCTGGCTATAAAACAAAAAGGGAAGAAGGAAAGAAGAGACAAAGAACGTACATAATATTATCAATGAGATATATTCAAAGGATATAGAGAGACAGGCATAATCTCAGATCCAGATTTATTACAATGTCAGAACCACAGTTAACTTTTATTTCTGAAAGTAACGTGAACTTACAAATTACAGAAGGGTCTTGAATTCTGGGATCTGTATTTTGAAACTAAATAGCTCTCCCTTGATGTAGACTATTTGTTCTTCTAATTTATATTTGATTTGATTCTTAGAAATAGTTGTTGAAGTCATAGAATTACCCTTTGAATCTCTACTAGAATTCTAAACTTGATTTTTACGAAGGACTTGAGCAGCATAACCATGTCTTTGATTTATTTTGATATGAATTAGTGTAGAGTATAGGCATAATGAAGTTGTGTGGAGAGAAAGTGAGGTTTGGGGTGTTTAAATAGCTTAGGAGCAACGAATCTGGTCAGAACGGGCGTCTAAATGTAGAAAAACGAATATGTCCACGGATCTGGAAAAGGGGGAGGTCTACCCTCATGGTCGACCTGTTCTACCCAGGCCGACCCCCTGGTCGACCTGGGTCCTGGCCGGGAAATTTCCCGCCCATCCCGGGTGTGTGATTTGAATTTCGAAATTTTAAATTTGAATTCGGGCTGGTTTTTATTTTAAATTCCTGAAACTTCTAAGTGTCATAACTTCTTCATACGGAGTCCGATTTACGCAAACTCGGACTCTATCTCAAGCAGAATTCCGAGATGAACGTAATGGCATAACTCGTTTCCCTTAATTCTTCATTTAAAAATTAAGTATACTTTGATATGTCACATTGACGTTCATAGAAAATACGGGGTGTTACATTCTCCTATCCTTAAAGGATTTCGTCCCAGAAATCTTCAAATTAAGAAGAATGCATATCCTAACATCCAACATCCATCTACTCAACCATTCAATCACAAGCATCCATTGTCCTTAAAAAGATTTCTAATGCTTTCATGATCATATGCATAGCGTGTGTACATGTCCTTATCTAATGCAAAATCAGGTGGTCTACTGATTTAGTTGACCTCCTTAATGCGTATTATGTTAGTGCCATGAGTCCATCATGTATGCAATTATTCCTAATCGTACTTTATAACTTCTACATGAGTGCACAGTCATTCATACAAATGCAACATCCATATGATAACACATCAAGTTACAATCCATATATATAAAGGTTCACTCATGCATATGCAGTATGAAAGTGAGTGAGCCTATCTAGTGCCTAATGTGTGTATATGCATCCACGAGCAACCACTAGCAAACACTTGCAACAACTTGCATCCACCAAACATAACATGTCTCAAACATATATTTACATCCATTGGCTTCTACCTAAGGATTGAGGACAGGACCGAGAGGATATACTTAAAAGATAAAGACTAGCATGCAAATAATTTTTTTAGAAAAAGTGGATTCAAGGATATACCCTCAAAAAGGGTATGATGCATGTATCTAGTCTTCAGTCTTCTAAGTCGCATCTTCTTGAGCTTCACTCCACTGTACCTTAACTAATTTAACTTCTCGATTGCGAAGCTTCTTGACCTCCCTATTTCAAAACCCACTAGTGTAACACCCCACAATTTTAAATCGGGACATAAGATATAATTAAAGAATAATTAATTATTAAAAGAAGAACTAAGGGAAACGAGTTACGCCATTGCTATCATCTCGGAATTCTGCTCGAGATAGAGTCCGAGTTTGCGTAAAACAGACATCGTATGAAGGAGATATGGACGAACGAAGTTAGGCAGAAAACCAAAAGAAGAGAAAGAAAAAATGCACTGGCGCATTTGGGAAGTGCGCCAGTACAAAAATTGCACTAGCGCACTTGCCAAGTGCGCCCAGGCCAGGCTAAAAACCTGCATAGGTTTCTGGAGTGTTCTGGTCCGGACTATGAGTCATTGCTAAGTCCTTTCTAACTCCTTACTGAGTCATTAGGGCTGAGGTGTCACCCTATCCTGACTGAATGGTTGTGGTTAACTCTAGGTTCATCCGACGGATCTAATTAAATTTAAATTCTATATAAGCAACCTAACTCTCAACCTAAAATCACACAAAAATAATCCTGGAACTGTCATGCCGTCAATAGAGAACTTGGAATAGCCTCACCGCTTTCGATTCAAAGACAAGATAAAATCCTACATCAAAATCAAGTTAAAACTAATCTAATTCAGCGATCTACATCAAACGCGAGCATTCCAACTTCAGAATTCAGATTTCAGAAAAAACAAGACTTGCCTATATTTTGTAAGTACAGTTATATTTCTGATTTAAACATTAATTGGAAGTCATGGCTTGAAAGAAACTGATCTTAGAACGGTGCCTATTAGTTTATCTATGTGGATTCATGTTTATTCATGTGATTTTCCTATGTTATATTCTTGTGATGAAACTATTGCCTATGACTATGACTATGAGACTTTTTCCTAAGACTATGACCATGAAACTGTTTCCTATGAAATTATTGCCTATGACTATGATTCATGACTATGAGACTTTTGCCTAAGACTATGACCATGAAACTATTGCCTATGAAATTATTGCCTATGACTATGATTCGTGACTATGAGACTGTTGCCCACGACTATGACTCATAACTATGATACTATTGCCTATGAGATTGATTGAGAAATTATTGTGATTAGTCGCCCATGACTATTGCGGTTAATTGTCTATAACTATTGTAGTTAGTTGCTTATGCCTATTCCCGTTGTTATAGTTAACCAATCATGTTGTACCTTGAACTGACATTGTGTTTGACCAAATCGCCTATGCATATTCCCTTAATTATGTTGGATCTCATATTTAGTGTGTAGCTTGGCTAGTTTATTCCTATTCACTATTATGTACATCGAACCTGTTGGAGCCATTATTTTTGCATGCCTATTCTTTTATATCAATTCTTGTGCTTATCTCCTATTCCTTTTGTTAGGGCCATTTCATGGGTACTTAGAAAACTTGTGAAATCAAGTTATACATACGATTATGATGCAGGGATTGGGCGTAGCTTAATCAAGTTAATTTAGCATAATAAATATGTTGGCATAATCTAAATTGGCTATAACAGTGAATAATTTACATGCATATTAGACTTGGACATAAGCGGTAAACTAGAATATTAAATCTAGTTTTGACATGTACTGTGAATTGGAATATTAATCTAGATTGGGCATGAACTGAAAAAGGGGAATATTAAATCTAAATTGGTATAAATTGCAAGTTGGGCTAATTGATAAATAAATCAATTTTTGGGCATAGAATATAAGTATGTTAATTAGCATGACAAATGAATATGATCTAGGCTAAATTGATTTATGGAAAATTTACATAAATAATAAATATGTAAATTAGGGAAGAGGAAAATGCCTAACCCGAGGTTAGACTGAGTTGTGGTGTAAAACTGCCCGGAACTGCCCGGCACATCCAGTATCCACAACAATACTTATTTAATGTGAGAGGTTAGTGCATCAAGCCTAGAAAGACCCGAGGTTAGAATGAGTTGTGGTGTAAAACTGCCCGGAACCGATCGGCATATCCAGTAACTACAACAATACCTGTCTAATGTGAGTGGTTGGTGATTTAATTAACTAATTAAAGCTCATGAACAATCAAGCAAGAAATGATGAGGTTAAGTAATTAAGGAAACACTTAACCAATTTAACATGATAACAAGGCAAGATTTGTGGGGGTTAAGTAACTAAGGAAACACTTAACCATTATAACATGTAAACTAGACAAGTGGGTAATGTTAAGTAAATGTTTAACCATTGTAACATGCTAACTAGACTAGATGGTGGGATTAAGTAAACTTAGAACACTTAGCCATTATAGCATGATAAATAAACAGGGTTAAGTTAAAGAGAGACACTTAACCAGTATAACATGACAAATGAGTAAGGTTAAGGAACACTTAACCAATTCAACATGACAAGTGAATGGATTAAGTTAACTTGAGTTAACTAATGACACTTAACCAATCCAACATGACGAAAAAGAGAACTAAGTAGTAAACCTTAGTTAAGAGGACTAAGTTGTAGACCTTAGTTAAGAAAACGAACTATTCAGGAAACTAAGTAGTAAACCTTAGTTAAGAGAACTAAGTAGTAAACCTTAGTCAAGAAAACCAAGTAGAATACAAAGCAGAGAGAGCGTCCATCTGATCATGAAGAAGACTCCAATAAACTGGGTTACGAAGCACGCGGCTTCGAGGGGACGTGAGGGTACTCTTGGTATCCCTCTGTGAGGCTATAGATGATCCTCCTGGGCTCACTAAGGTTAAGGTATGCGTTAGAAGAGCCAAGGATATATCTTGGTTGCAATAATAAGGCAACCTAAAGACTAGGATGGACCAACGTGATTCGGCGAGACCAGTTTTTGCCCTGTGATAGCAACTCGTCATGTACCTACCATCTTGAGTCAGTCGAGATACGTGAAGCGGAAAGGCGGAGAACTCCCAAAGACCATATACTTGCTATCTAGTTATGGGTGAGGTTGGCCCATAGGTTTTTGGGGCATAAAGGGGCCTGCGTACAGTTCTCATTCTTGTTTTTCTTGGGTGCCTTTCATTTGTTAGTTAAGGGAGGGGTCTAGTGGGACCATAGCCACTGTAAAAGCAGACCATAGCATCTGCAATCGGCAGATATCTGAAAGCTCCCGACCGAGTTCCGTGTTTCTTAATTAGCCCTGCCCCGGGACTCGGGTCGCACATATATAGGACATGTGCATCTAGACATCGATAACGATTCACGACACATACGTGGGGAAAGTCTAGGAACATATACCACTCTGGGTAGTATGTCCTAGACTAGGGGGCATCGTTCGATAGGTAGCATAATCCCTAGTTGGACCTAGGTCGCATAAACCCTGAATCCGACAAGCATTCAATAGATAGCATAAATCCCAGTGGCCCTGGGTAGCGTAAACCATGGTTGAATCTAGGAAACGTTCGATAAGAAAACCCTAGTTGGATCTACATAACACTCGATGGATAAGGGAATGCATACATAATAAAAAGGGGATCATTTTATCATGAGCACACGATGCTAGTTGAAACAATCCTTAGTGGGTGCAGAGAAATAGAAGTGGGTGTGATAGCCAATTCAGTTAATCTTACCTTGTTTTGTTTTAGGATTATCTTATCACTATGGTATGGTTCTAAGTTCAGTTTGTTCATCATAGTCCTTTTCTTCTTTACATGCTGAAGTATAACTGGACTTAACAGACTTATGTCTGACCTAGTTTGTTTTCGCCTCTTTTCTTCCCCCCTCCCCCCCCCCCCCAGGTAGCCAGGGAGGGAATAACTCAGCTCATTTTGGACTGTTACTCTTTCCGAGCTTGAAGATTCTTTGACGCATTGCTTTGAACTCCATTTTCTACTACTACGGCTGGCTCATGCTTTATTGGGGAATATCATTGTCAGTTTATGCTTCTTTATTTTAAACAAGACAGATACTTTGTTGTAATAAGTATTGGTGTTGTAAAACAATCTTTGTACAAGCTATTTTTTTAAATAAATAAAGGTTATTTATTTTCCGCTGCTTTATTTGTCTATCTTGTAATTTTTTTGCATCTTGTACCAAAAATGCTCCACCGAAGTTAAGGCATTCCCTTTGTGAGTGACCTTAACGGAGGTGGGGTGTTACACTTAGTATCAGAGATGAAGGTTATTGGATCAGATAAAAAAATTCGAAAAATTATTCTCAAACGGTTTTAAAAGAAGAATTTTTAAAATAAAAGTTTTATTTTAAAGTCATATTCTCCAAAGCCATATGCACTATCTTTGGACCCTCTGCTTGAATCCTTGTTTCCTTCTTTCTTGAGTCTCCGGGGCTCCTGGCTTTCTGGGAGGTAACCTCATCGCGGCATGGTTCCGTAGGCTTGATGAGACTACGACACTTGTCAAAGGGCAAATAAGTGCCTAACTTCCATCTGTAGCCGTAATTTTCTTTCGATCTTTGTAGGATTCTCCGTGCGATGGAGGCAGCTTTCGAGAGACATGTCAACATGTTACACAAGGATGGAAAAGTTGAGAATGAGGGGGTTTGGCTAAGGAGCAAAACACAAGGATGAAGAACCCATGGATATGGCCTTGGTTCACTAAGGAGGGGAGGAAAGAATAGTAAAACCGAAAACAGGAGGAAGTATCTTTATTTCGGTATAAAGGGTCGTATAATTAAGGGCAAGGGCAAGAACGAAGGACATGATTTTCCGGAAGGCAAGTGCATGCTCTCACCGCCAGCATACCTGAGAGAGAGGCAGTAAGATTTCTATTGATAGTGTTTTTCCCTTTGATCATCCTGTTAGTACTCCTTCTGATTTTAGCGCTTCACATTCGTATATATCTGCTTCCATAGTTGAGTCTCTGCACCCTAGATATTGTATAGTATAGGATCCTATTATAGTCTCAAATCCAATTGCTGGTTCGGCTCATTTATCTTTGACTTGTGAGGATTTGAGAATAGCTATATTTATGCTTATGTTTTTGGTTTCATGGACTATGGGTTGATTTTAGGCTTGACTGGTTAGCTAGTAATTGTGAAACAAGGGTAGTTAGACTTTCGACTTGTCTCGGGAATACCCTCAAGATTTCGTGCGATCCTAAGGGATCAGTTTGTCTTAGCTACCTAGAATCAGTTTATTTATCTATCGATGATTTTCGATCCGTTGGAGTAGTCCATGAGTAAGCAAGATGTTTTAATTAGGGTAGGGGTTTCCCCCCTAAAACTCGAGATAGACTTCCGCATGTATCTAGATGACACTGCAAAGCCAGTTATGCGATCAACGATAATCCCGGAGAAAGATTGGCGAGGATAGCCAGAGTCGGTAAAGTGCTCAATTGTTTGGTTGTTTTGTTAGTATCATCTCACATAGATCGTCCAAATTCGGAGGAGGTATCCCTTGGGTGCTTGTCAGATATTAGTTTAGGCCTTTTGGGTTTGTACTTGAGGGATGTCGAGTTCGACTAGAATGGTTTGTGCGAGAAATAAATGGTTGGGGCTGGCACCCTAAGTTAGACTGACCTTAAGAGAGGTAAAAAGCACATAGTGACCATTAGCTTTAGACCCTCAGATTTGCAGCATGATGGATAATCTAAGTAGAGGAGAGATGTCTAATCATCTTAAGATATACACTTGGTATCATCGCTAATATCTGTTTATCTTGGAAAGATAGTTCGACTACATTGGATACCCTATAGCATAGTAAGTTATCGTGGTCCTATCTTTACTAGTGGGTTTTGGAAATGGATGTCAAGAAGCTTCGCAACCGTGAAGTTAAATTAGATAAGGTACAGTGGAGTGAAGCTCAAGATGATGCGACTTAGAAGACTGAAGACTAGATACGCGCATCATACCCTTTTTAAGGGTGTACCATTGATTCCTCTTTTTCTGTAAAGTTCATTTGCATGCTAGTCTTTATCTTTTAAGTATATCCTCTCGGTCCTATCCTCGATCCTTAGGTAGAAGCTAATGGATGTAAACATGTGTTTGGGACATGTTATGTTTGGTGGATGCAAGTGTTTGCTAGTGGTTGCTCGTGGATGCATATACATACATTAGGCACTAGACCGGCTCAGTCACTTTCATATTGCACATGCATGAGTGAATTTTTATATATATGGATTAAAACTTGATGTGTTATCATATGGATGTTGCATTTGTATGAATGATTAAGCACTCATGTAGAAGTTATAAAGTACGATTAGGCATAATTGCATACATGATGGGCTCATGGCACTAACATATATAATCCGCATTAAGGAGGCCAACTGAATCAGTAGACCGCCTGATTTTGCATTAGATAAGGACATGCACACACACTATGCATATGATCATGAAAGCATTAGAAATCTTTTTAAGGACAATGGACGCCAGTGATTGAATGGTTGAGTACATGGATGTTGGATGATAGGATATGCATTCTTCTTAACTTAGAGATTTCGGGGACGAAATCCTTTAAGGAGGGAGAATGTAACACCCCGCAATTTTAAATCAGGACTTAAGATATAATTAAAGAATAATTAATTATTAAAAGAATAATTAAGGAAACGGGTTATGCCATTGCGTTCGTCTCGGAATTCTGCTTGAGATTGAGTCCGAGTTTGCGTAAAACGGACACCGTATGAAGGAGATATGGACTAACGAAGTTAGGCAGAAAACCAGAAGAAGAGAGAAAAAATGCACTGGCGCACTTGGGAAGTGCGCCAGTACAAAAATTGCACTGGCGCACTAGCCAAGTGCGCCTAGGCCGGGCTAAAAACCTGCACAGGTTTCTGGAGTGTTCTGGTCAGGACTTTGAGTCATTGCTGAGTCCTTTCTGACTCCTTGCTGAGTCATTAGGGCTGAGGTGTCACCCTATCCTGACTGAATGGTTGTGGTTAACTCTAGTTTCATCCGATGGCTCTAATTAAATTGAAATTCTATATAAGCAACCTAACTCTCAACCTAAAATCACACAAAATTAATCCTGGAACTGTCATGCTGTCAATAGAGAACTTGGAATAGCCGTCACTGATTCCGATTCAAAGACAAGATAAAAGCCTACATCAAAATCAGATTAAAACTAATCTAATTCAACGATCTACATCAAAGGCGAGCATTCCAACTTCAGAATTCAGATTTCTAAAAAAAACAAGACTTGCCTATATTTTGTAAGTACAGTTATATTTCCGATTTAAACATTAATTGGAAGTCATGGCTTGTAAGAAACTGATATTAGAACGGTGCCTATTAGTTTATCTATGTGGATTCATGTTTATTCATGCGATTTTCCTATGTTATATTCTTGTGATGAAACTATTGCCTATAACTATGACTATGACTATGAGACTTTTGCCTAAGACTATGACCATGAAACTATTGCCTATGAAATTATTGTCTATGATTATGATTCGTGACTATGAGACTTTTGCCTAAGAATATGACCATGAAACGGTTGCCTATGAAATTATTGCCTATGACTATGATTCGTGACTATGAGACTGTTGCCTACGACTATGACTCATAACTATGAGACTATTGCCTATGACATTGATTAAGAAATTATTGTGATTAGTCGCCCATGACTATTATGGTTAATTGTCTATAACTATTGTAATTAGTTGCTTATGCCTATTCCCATTGTTACTGTTAACCAATCATGTTGTACCTTGAACTGGCATTATGTTGGACAAAATCACCTATGCGTATTCCCTTAATTATGTTGGATCTCATATTTAGTGTGTAACTTAGCTAGTTTATCCTATTCACTATTATGTATCTCGAACCTGTTGGAGCCATTATTTTTGCATGCCTATTCTTTTATCTCAATTCTTGTGCTTATCTCCTATTCCTTTTGTTAGGGCCATTTCATGGGTACTTAGAAAACTTGTGAAATCATGTTATACGTACGATTATGATGCGGGGATTGGGCGTAGCTTAATCAAGTTAATTTAGCATAATAAATATGTTGGCATAATCTAAATTGGCTATAATAGTGAATAATTTACATGCATATTAGACTTGGACATAAGCGGTAAACTAGAATATTAAATCTAGTTTTGACATGAACTATAAATTGGAATATTAATCTAGATTGGGCATGAAATGAAAAAGGGGAATATTAAATCTAAATTGGTATAAACTGCAAGTTGGGCTAATTGATAAATAAATCAAGTTTTGGGTATAGAATATAAGTATGTTAATTGGCATGACAAATGAATATGATCTAGGCTAAATTGATTTATGGAAAATTTACATAAATAGTAAATATGTAAATTAGGGAAGAGGAAAATGCCTAACCCTAGGTTAGACCGAGTTGTGGTGTAAAACTGCCCGGAACTGCCCGGCACATCCAGTATCCACAACAATACCTATTTAATGTGAGAGGTTAGTGCATCAAGCCTAGAAAGACCCGAGGTTAGACTGAGTTGTGGTGTAAAACTGCCCGGAACCGACCGGCATATCCAGTAACTACAACAATACCTGTCTATTGTGAATGGTTGGTGCTTTAATTAACTAATCAAAGCTCATGAGCAATCAAGCTAGAAATGATGAGGTTAAATAATTAAGGAAACACTTAACCAACTTAACATGATAACAAGGCAAGATTTGTGGGGGTTAAGTAACTAAGGAAACACTCAACCATTATAACATGTAAACTAGACAAGTGGGTAAGGTTAAGTAAATGTTTAACCATTGTAACATGCTAACTAGACTAGATGGTGGGGTTAAGTAAACTTAGAACACTTAGCCGTTATAGCATGATAAATAAAAAGGGTTAAGTTAATGAGAGACACTTAACCAGTATAACCAGACAAACGAGTAAGGTTAAGGAACACATAACCAATTTGACATGATATAGAGGTGGGTTATGTCCACATGAACCGCTAGATGACACTTAACCAATTTGACATGATATATGGGTAGGTGAAGTCAACGTAAAAGGCCAATGACACTTAACAAATTCAACATGACAAGTGAATGGATTAAGTTAACTTGTGTTAACTATTGACACTTAACCAATCCAACATGACGAGGAATAGAACTAAGTAGTAAACCTTAGTTAAGAGGACTAAGTTGTAAACCTTAGTTAAGAAAACGAACTATTCAGGAAACTAAGTAGTAAACCTTAGTTAAGAGAACTAAGTAGTAAACCTTAGTCAAGAAAACCAATTAGAATACGAGTAGGAGCGAACGTCCATCTGATCATGAAGAAGGCTCCAATAAACTGGTTACGAAGCACGCGTCTTCGAGGGGACGTGAGTTACTCTTGGTATTCCTCTGTGAAGCTGCAGATGATCCTCATGGGCTCACTGAGGTTAAGGTCTGCGTTAGAAGAGCCAAGGGTATGCCTTGGTTGCAATAATAAGGCAACCTAAAGACTAGGATGGACCAGCGTGATTCGGCGAAACCAGTTTTTGCCCTGTGATAGCAACTCGTCGTGTACCTACCATCTTGAGTTAGTCGAGATACGTGAAGTGGAAAGGCGGAGAACTCCAACAGACCAAATACTTGCTATATAGTTATGGGTGAGGTTGGCCCATAGGTTTGTGGGGCGTAGAGGGGCCTGCGTATAGTTCTCATTCTTGCTTTTCTTGGGTGCCTTTCATTTGTTAGTTGAGGGAGGGGTCTAGTGGGACCATAGTCATTGTAAAAGCAGACTTTAGCATCTGCAATCGGCAGATATCTGAAAGCTCCCAACCGTTCTGTGTTTCTTGATTAGCCCTGCCACGGGACTCGGGTCGCACATATAGATGACATGTGCATCTAGACATCGATAATGATTCACGACACATACGTGGGAAAAGTCTAGGAACATATACCGCTTTGGGTAGTGTGCCCTAGACTAAGGGGCACCGTTCGATAGGTACCATAATCCCTAGTTAGACCTAGGTCGCGTAAACCTTGAATCTGAGAAGCATTCAATAGGTAGCATAAACCCCAGTGGCCATGGGTAGCATAAACCCTGGTTGAATCTAGGAAACGTTCGATAAGTAAACCCTAGTTGGATCTAGGTAACACTCGATGGATAAGGGACTGCATACATAATAAAAAGGGGATCATTTTATCATGAGTACACGATGCTATTTGAAACAGTCCTTAGTGGGTGCGGAGAAATAGAAGTGGGTGTGATAGCCAATTCCGTTAATCTTACCTTGTTTTGTTTTAGGATTATCTTATCACTATGGTATGGTTCTAAGTTCAGTTTGTTCATGTCATAGTCCTTTTCTTGTTTACATGCTGAAGTATAACTGGACTTAGCAGACTTATGTCTGACCTAGTTTGTTTTCGCCTCTTTTCTTCCATTCCCCCCCCCCAGGTAGCTAGGGAGGGAATAGCTCAGCTCATTTTGGACCGTTACTCTTTCCGAGCTTGAAGATTCTTTGACGCATTGCTTTGAACTCCATTTTCTACTGCTATGGCTAGCTCATGCTTTATTGGGGAATATTATTGTCAGTTTATGCTTCTTTATTTTAAACAAGACAGATGCTTTGTTGTAATAAGTATTGGTGTTGTAAAACAATCTTTGTACAAGCTGTTTTTTTTAATAAATAAAGGTTATTTATTTTCTGCTGCTTTATTTGTCTTACTTGTAATTTTTTTGCATCTTGTACCAAAAATGCTCCACCGAAGTTAAGGCATTCCCTTTGTGAGTGACCTTAACGGAGGTGGGGTGTTACACTTGGTATCAGAGCTGAAGGTTACTGAATTAGATAAAAAATTTGAAAAATTATTTTCAAACAGTTTTAAAAGAAGCATTTTTAAAAGAAAAGTTTTGTTTTAAAGGCATATTCCCCAAAGCCATATGCACTATCTTCAGACCCTCTGCTTGAATCCTTGTTTCCTTCTTTCTTGAGTCTCCGGGGCTCCTGGCTTTCTAGGAGGTAACCTCATCACGCATGATTCCGTAGGCTTGATGAGACTACGACACTTGTCAAAGGGCAAATAAGTGCCTAACTTCCATCTGTAGTCATAATTTTCTTTCGAGCTTTGTAGGATTCTCCTTGCGATGGAGGCAGCTTTCGAGAGACATGTCAACAAGTTACACAAGGATGGCAAAGTTGAGAATGAGGGGATTTGGCTAAGGAGCACAACACAAGGATGAAGAACCCATGGATATGGACTTGGTTCACTAAGGAGGGGATGAAAGAATAGTCCTTTTCTTGTTTACATGCTGAAGTATAACTGGACTTAGCAGATTTATGTCTGACCTAGTTTGTTTTGCCTCTTTTCTTCCATTCCCTCCCCCCCCCAGGTTGCCAGGGAGGGAATAGCTCAGCTCATTTTGGACCGTTACTCTTTCCAAGCTTGAAGATTCTTTGACGCATTGCTTTGAACTCCATTTTCGACTGCTATGGCTGGCTCATGCTTTATTGGAAATATCATTGTCAGTTTATGCTTCTTTATTTTAAACAAGACAGATGCTTTGTTGTAATAAGTACTGGTGTCGTAAAACAATCTTTGTACAAGCTGTTTTTTTTAAGTAAATAAAGGTTATTTATTTTCCGCTGCTTTATTTGTATGTCTTGTAATTTTTCTGCATCTTGTACCAAAAATGCTCCACCGAAGTTAAGGCATTCCCTTTGTGAGTGACCTTAACGGAGGTGGGGTGTTACAAGTAGTAAAGATAGGACCTCGATCGCTTACTATGCTAGAGGGTATCCAATGTAGTCGAACTATCTTTCCAAGGTAAACAGATGTTAACCATGATATTAAGTGTATATACTAAGATGATTAGAGGTCTCTCTTCTACTTAGCTTATCCATCATGTCACAAATCTGAGGGTCGATCTCTCTCACGCAAACCATCCTAGCTGAACTTGACATCCCTCAAGTACAAGCCCCAAAGGCCTAAACCAATATCAGACAAGCACCCAAGGAATACCTCCTTCGAATTTGGACGATTGATGTGAGATGATACTAGCAAAACAACCAAACAATTGAGCACTTAACTGACTCTGGCTATCCTCGCCAATATTGCTCCAAAACTATCGTTGATTGCATAACTGGCTTTGCATTGTCAACTAGATATATGTGGAAGTCTGTCTCGAGTTTTAGAGGGAAAACCCCTACCCTAATCAAAACATCTTGCGTACTCATGGACTACTCCAACGGATCGAAAACCGTAGATAAATACATAAAGTGATTCTAGGTAGTTAAGACAAACTGATCCCTTAGGATCGCATGAAATTTCGAGGGTATTCCTAAGGCAAGTTGAAAGTCTAACTACCCTCCTTTCACAATTACTAGCTAACCAATCCATGCCTAGAATCAACCCATAGCCCATGAAACCCAGAAACATAAGCATCTTGAATCCTTACAAACCAAAGATAAATGAGCCGAACCACAAATTAGATTTGACACAATAATGGGATATTCAACTATACTAGTACTAAGGTGCAAAGACTCAACCATGGGAGCAGATATAAACGAATGTGAAGCGCTAAAATCAAAAAGAGTACTAAAAGGATGATAAAGAAGAAATACTAAACTTTTTCAATAGAAACCTTACTACCTCTCTCTCAGGTACGCGGGCGGTGAGAACATGCACTTGCCCTCCTGAAAATCCTGTCTTTTGTTCTTGCCTTTGTCCTTATATGACCTGTTATACCATAATAAAGACACTTCCTCTTGTTTTAGGTTTTACTATTCTTTCCTCTTTACCTCCTTTGTGAACCAAGTCCATATCCATGAGTTCCTCATCCTTGGTTTGTTCTCCTTAGCAAAACTCCCTCAGTCTCATCTTTACTATCCTTGTGTAACAAGTTGACAAGTCTCTCGAAAGCTGCCTCCATCACACGGAGAATCCTACAAAGCTCAAAAGAAAATTAGCCGCATGTGAAACTACTGCGGCTATAGATGGAAGTTGGGCACTTATTTGCCCTTTGACAAGTGTCGTAGTCTTGTCGAGCCTACGGAACCATGTCGCGATGAGGTTACCTCCCAGAAAGACAGGAGCCCCAGAGACTGAGGAAAGAAGGAAACAGAGGATCAAAAGAAAATGCATATGGCTTTGGGGAATATGCCATTAAAAAAAACTTTTCTTTTGAAAATGCTTCTTTTAAAACCGTTTTGAAAATATTTTTTTAAATCTTTTTTCTGATCCGGTAACCTTCAGCTTTGATACCAAGTGAAACAACCCACCTCCGTTAAGGTCACTGACAAAGGGAATGCCTTAACTTCGATGGAGCATTATAGGTAATAGATGCAGATAAATTACAAGACAAACAAATAAAGCAGTGGAAAATAAAGTCATTTTATAAACAACTTAATTCAGTCAAGCTTTTACAATAATTGGCTCAATCATACTTAAAACTAATACCTAGAAATTCTGTCTTGACTCCAAAACTTCCAAGTATAAAAGAAGCATAAAAATAACAATGATCTTTCCCAATGAAGCATGAACCAGCCATAGCAGTGGAAGAGAGAGTCCAAAACAATACATCGACTATCTTCGAGCTTGGAAGAAAAACTGAGCTAAGTGATAACATTTCCTCCCTGTGAACCTGAGGGGGGGGGACGGAAGAAAAGAGGCGAAACAAAACTAGGTCAGACATGAGTCTGGTAAGTCCATTGACTTTCAGCATATAAATAGGCAAAAGCATCATGACATGAATAAACTGAATATAAGAAAATACCGTGATAACAAGGATAACAAGATAACATAGGATAAGCATAAGGTATAGTAAGGAAAGATAAATTGAATGCGCTTCTACTCTTTCTCTGCTTCGCTACTACTTTGTTATTCTGATACCTATCTCTGCACCACCTAACTAGTGTCCCAACTAGTAATCTGTATAAAATGATAATGTGATCCCAATCCCCATAATTTTGGTAGCCTTCAGGTGTACATCTATCATGAGGATTCCACCTCAATCTGCCTAATTGCCATGAACATGTTAGATGTACCCTTACTACCCTATCGATCGGCTCCCTACTTGTATTAATGTTCCATGTGTCTGTGTCAATCGTCCCTCTCTTATGTGTAGATACCCTGTGTTGGTCCCACCATAAGATGTATCAATCCTTATGATAGCGACCCGACACGATTCAAGATGCACAGTGTATAACTACTGGTACCCAGTGCCTGCTTTTTCCCAATCCAGAGTACGTGCACGCCCGTAAACCGTCGGAACCTACACTGACGTACCCCCTGCCGTTGTTTTGACTACTTATAATCCGCCTAGTAATCGTGCCCCACCCTGCCTAGTTCAGGGTACCATGATACATCTATGTGGGTTACTGCTGAAATGGGTCCCCGTTACTAGGGTTTCCTACTGGTTAAGTTTGTGGGCCTATATATACAAATATTACCCATCTACACGAGATGTACTTAACCCTCCCACCTATTCTAGCATGTTTATTTAACGGTTAAGTTTGTGGGCCTATATGTGCTAATATTACCCACCTACACGAGATGTACTTAACCCTCCCATCGGTTCAAGCATGTTTATTTAACAGTTAAGTTTGTGGGCCTATATGTGCTAATATTACCCACCAACCCGATATGTACTTAGCCCTCCCGCACATTATGTCATATTGGTTAAGTGTTGTCCATCCATGTTAACTTAACCCACCCATTCGTCGTGTCATGTTGGTTAAGTGTTTCTTATTAACTTAACCATGTTCGTTCATCAAGTTATACTTGTTAAGTGTTTTCTTGTTAACTTAACCCTACATGTTCGTCTTGTTGTATTGGTTAAGTGCCATCAGTTAATTCAAGTTAACTTAACCCACCTAATCATCATGTCATGTTACTTTGGTTAAGTGTCGCCTTCTTGTGTTAACTTAACCCTACCATAAACAAAGTTATATTAGTTAAGTGTCAACTTAACCCTTTCCATTTGTCATGTTATGCCAGTTAAGTGTTTCCTATTAACTTAACCCTAGTCATCCTTCTTGTCATATTGGTTAAGTGTTTCTCATTACTTAACCCTAGTCATCCATGTTATATTGGTTAAGTGTTCCTATGAACTTAACCCTACTCATTCATCTTGTTCATTAGCATTAATTGATTTATTAATGCACCACCCTCTCATATTAGATATGTATTGTTGCAGCTACTGAATGTGCCGGGCAGTTACGCGCAGTTTTACACCACAACTCAATCTAGCCTCGGGTTTTTCTTGGGCATGATGCACTAATCTCTCACATTAGATAGGTGTTTTTGTGGTTACTGTATGTGCCGGGTGGTTCCGGGCAGTTTTACACCATAAATCAATCTAACCTCGGGTTAGGCATGTTCATCTTTAATTTACACATTTATCCTATATACCCAAATCTAGATTTTACATGCTAATTACCAAATTCACTAAAACTAGTCATGTTACATTTTACACCCAATGTAGATTTAATGCTCGAGTTACCCCAAATTCGCAACAATAACAATTTTTCCCAAAACTTGATTTATATGCCAACTTCCTACTTTGTCATTCATGCCAATTCTAGGTTCAATATGTCAAATTACATATTCAATAATTCATGTCAAATTGCATCTTAACAGTTATGCCATGTTACATGTTCCAAATTATGCCAAATAATGTCAATTTCATGTTATACCCAATTTCCCCTGCATTCATAACGTACGTATTTCGAGATTCAACTCAAGATTCAAAATATAAGGGGAGAAGCAAGATGGAACATCGTAAGAATAGGCATAGTCATATGATGATAAGAACTACTGGTCCAATAAACTTGATGTACTAAAAAGACAAGTTTTGCAAGGAATACATCGCAGATATATAGATATGATAAGAATTATATAATGAACTTAAAAAGGATTACAATTCCGATATACAACAAGGATAGATATGATTGGACCAGTTTCATAGTCATAAATGATTCCCAAAGATATATATACTCAAGCGCAGATTTCAATGAAAGGATAGATTACATCAGGCATATTCTCATATCCATTTTATTACATGTCACAATTAGAATTAGGTGTTCAAATCTAAAAAGCAACCGACTCACAAAACAAAGGCAAATCTTGTTTTCATGCCTAAGCCATACATCACTATACAACCTAATCTTCTTCTTCCAAATCATAAACTATCATATATATATATATATATATATATATGTCTCAATTTTAGATCTTAAACCAAAACATGTATTATGCCTTATATTTATAGTTCAATTTATGCCCCAAATCCCAAGTCATATGTCCAATACTTTATGTCCCAAATCTCCAGTCATACGTTCGATACACTTTATGTTTTGAATACAACATGTGTTATGTCCTCAAATCAGTTACAACTCAATTATGCCCAATTTTATTTCCAACGTACGTTCATCTCTTATGAGATCTGGCACAGGCTCGCAGTAGCCTGGATATAAAACAAAAAGGGAAGAAGGAAAGAAGAGACAAAGAACGGACATAATATTATCGATGAGATAAATCCAAAGGATATAGAAAGAAAGGCATAATCTCAGATCTAGATTTATTACAATGTCAGAGTCACAATTAACTTTTGTTTCTGAAAGTAACGTGAACTTACAAATTACAGAAGTGTCATGAATTCTGGGATCTGTATTATGAAACTAAATAGCTCTCCCTTGAAGTAGACTATTTGTTCTTCTAATTTGGATTTGATTTGTTTCTTAGAAATAGTTGTTGAAGTCGTTGAATTAGCCATTGAATCTCTACTAGAATTCTAAACTTGATTTCTACGAAGGACTTGAGCAGCATAATCCCATCTTTGATTTATTTTAATATGAATTAGGGTAGAGTATAGGCGTAATGAAGTTGTGTGGAGAGAAAGTGAGGTTTGGGGATGTTTAAATAGCTTAGGAGCAACGAATCTGGTCAGAATGGGCGTCTAAATGCAGAAAAACGAATCTGTCCACGGATATGGAAATGGGGGGAGGTCGACCTCATGGTCGACCTGTTCTACCCAGGTTGACCCCCTGGTCGACCTGGGTCCTGGGCGGGAAAATTCCCACCCAGCCCGGGTGTGTGATTTGAATTTCGAAACTTTAAATTTTAATTCGGGCTGGTTTTTATTTTAAATTCCTAAATCTTCTAAGTGCCATAACTTCTTCATATGGAGTCCGATTCATGCAAACTCGGACTCTATCTCAAGCAGAATTCCAAGACGAACGCAATGGCATAACCCATTTCCCTTAATTCTTCTTTTAAAAATTATGTATACTTTGATTTGTTACTTTGACGTCCACAGAAAATATGGCGTGTTATAGTTTTGTTTTGTACTTTTTTATACGAAGTCCCCTTTAATAGCCCTCTAGTTTATTGAGGAATTATGGTACTGTATATACTACGGGAATATATAAACAGTGCAAGGTTAATATGGTAATCCCGCTTATGCTATTTTTATATTTACTTTACAAATTGACATTATTGTATATAGTGTACTATATTATATGTATATAGTTTAACGGATCCTCAGAGGATCATGAACCCCAACATCCTTTAAGTCACTGATTGCATTTCATTTGAGTTGATTTACTTCAATGAGAATGTTAGTCCCGATCTGAGTTGTTTTGTTTTGCGTTATTGCTCGGGTCAGATCGATTATTACAACTTTCGAGATTTACTCTTGGAGTTTGGAGCTTATATTGGGTTTTTCTCACTTGTATCTACCTATTCAGTTGTTCCAGTTTCAGCTATTTCTGAAATTTTTGTTCCATACATCTCTCATTTACTTATGTATTAGAAATTCAGTATATTAGACTTTTGTTATATTGTTTATGTAAACTTTGTTGTAAAATTTTATTTAGTAGCTTCATGAACTACTATCATATTATTTATTTCCATTGCAAAATATTATATTGCTCTATCTTCATGATTTGTGATTCTGTTATTTATTCTATTTACCCTAGAAACTAATAACAATAAGTCGTTTTGAATGGATCGAGCTTGACATGTTTTGTCGATTCAGCACTGTCAAAATGGTGGGTCGTTACAGGTGGTACCAGAGTTTTGGTTTATCAAAGCTTTAGCCTATGGGGTAAAAGCTCGTCAGAGATAGGGTAGTGATACCCTAGAATGAGTTGAACCAGTCGCAGAATCCTTCTTGAGAGAGAGGGAGAATTTTGAAAGAATAAATAGATTTTAAAATAGTTGAAAATGTTTTTAAACAAATATTTTCAAGTATAAAATTATGTTTAATATTTAAATCTTTTTCTAAAATTTCATTTCCATTTGAATCCATCTTCCTTAGTAGATCTAGTCCTCTTTGATTAGGTTCTTTCATCCTTTCAACTTTTAACTAGAATTCTATAACTTATCCTCGTTCATAACAAGGTAAGAAATAGAAGGAGTGTATAAGTCTTCTAGCGAGTTCATTTATATTAGTTTGAAATGGGTATTTTGAAAGGTATTATAACATAAGTTTTCTTGATGCAATATTGAAATTTTGATATATATATATATATATATATATATATATTTGTGGAAGATGTATATTTGTAAATGACATTATGTTTTGATATACCAATATTTTGAAAATATTTGATGTTTATACTTTAAGATTTGATGAGATCTTATATTTTATAAACTATATATTTTAAATAAGATCTAAAGATCAAGCTTTTGTAAGAAATTGATTTTATTTAGGTTGAATAATATTTTGGAAAGGTTTATATATTTCGGACATTTTAAGTAGAAATGCTCCTAATAGTTATGGTAAACATTTTGAGAATCTTCTTAAAATGGTTGAAACCTACAATGGTATAGTTTATAAATATATGTATATATATAGGAATTTATAAATTCAAATGGCTTTATAAATATATTTTTATTTGGGATATATATATATATGTGTGTGTGTGTGTTAAACTTATGGAATTAAACAAGCTTTATAAGTTTTAAATGTTGATAACATGGGTTTGAAAATATTTAGGTATAGTATAGAATAATATTGCTATGTATTTGATTTAATAACAATATTGTTTTATATTTGTTAAGGATTGAGGTTGAATTTTAATAAATAAATGAGTGGGGGAGAGATATAATTTTTTTCCCACTTAAAATTTTAATTTATGCTTTGAAATAAATTATTTATAATATATGATTGGGAAATTTGGTATATATTCTGTTTATATATAGAAAGACGTTCAGAGTACTGGCCTAACATTATATTGGCCTATCGAATACTTAGCGATTTGAGTATACGTCTGATAAATGTATATGTTAAATCCTATATGTGACAGCCCACCCCGCACAAGCCGACATTTACAATGAAAGTGCGATGTGCCAATGTCCAACCAGCACGGGAAGGTCCCCAAAGAAAGGAAAGAAGGGAATTTGAACTAACCAGGAACCTGTAGTATATCTCATAACGCATGGAATAAAATATAATATTAACATAACTTGACATAACACAGGAGAGACAGTACATAATTTGAAAACTTAAACCATCGTAGCAGCGGAAAATCCAAAATTATAGCTTATGTTCCACATCATCTTTATTACAGCTTTTAAAACTGTCTCTAAAGCAAAATAAGAAAGGTACACTACTAATGCCCAAAGTAGTGACCAGCAGCGACACAGGGAGAAAATATATAGAGAATAGTACGTGTAAGCCTCCTGCTCATCTCCGGACAACTACTCGTGCATAACCAGTTAACCTGTCTCTAGTCTACCCGTTTAAGAGCACCCAGGGTAATAAGAAGACACATAAAACTCTAGGTCAGACAAAAGTCTGGTATGAGCGATAAGCAGAAAAACAGAACAATAACAGGTATACTAAACCATACCTGAACCTGGACCTGCAACCAAAGAGTTAGCACAACATACCATACAATACTTTAAGGTGCCACTAACATATGGTGTAAAGGATACAGGGGTGGGGGTGTGCATGTCATAGTGATGGCAAACAATCAAGCATAGCAACCATTCTCATATCTCTCACTCAGTGCGTAAAGCATACGACATCCACCGATTTGATAACCCAATGCTTTGTTACGATCACTCTATCCCATGGAGTCGTGAGAGCTCCACTGCACTGATCTGTAACCACTAATACTTTGCTATGTCCACTCTGCCCCATAGAGTCATGATAACTCCACGACACTGGCTCATAGCCATGCTACGGTCACTCTGCCCCATGAAGTAATAACTACCCTACTATACTGATCCGTAGCCTAACATTCGTCTTTTGGTGGTGAATCAAAGTCATGGACGTCGATAACTCCTTAGCACATGTCCAGCAGCAGAGTCCAACCATGAAGTTAACTCGTTGGTTCCCAACTGGATCCTGAGTACAAACTTCCCATTTGGACTACCTTTGCATCTCAGGTTTTGGTCTCTTCCTCTATGGATCGGTCTTCTTCTTCTTCACTTCTCTTTACTTCAGGTTATACTTTCAGTTCGGTTCGTAGTTCACATCTCCTGTAATGACCCGGATTTTGTACACATCACTGATAATATTTGATCGTAAGTACGTATGTGTAAATATGAGTTAAATTTCAAACTTTAACATTTCTAATACACGTTAAAAGTTTGTATGATAGCACCTGCATAAGCACAACGCTTACAAGTAGTTGTTATTACATATTCTTAAATTTTAGCAAGATGTGTTATAGCATTAGTTCAAAATTTATTTTCTTATGTATAAATTATAACACATGTGTATAGCATTATAAAATGCCATTCTTCTTTTAGGTATTTTGTTTATATGTTTTTAAAAAGAGATTTTTTTTAAAAAAACCTTATATTTCTATGTTAATTTCTATTTTTACAACAAAGCATTTTTAAACCACTTTAGTCAAAATTATATTTTTTTTGGCAAAAAGCAAGATGGAACAATACATGCATATTTCATGTAAACATCAAAATGAATACCTTATTTATTTGCATTCTCTTGCAAATATGATTTCATAAACAATACCTATACCTAGTTGCAACTACATAAGAAAAGCTTATACTAGAAGCTACACTAGAACATGGATTTGAAAGCTTGTACACTCCACATGACAAATGTTTCTTTGTTTTAACATTTTCAGTTTTAAAATCTTTTCATGTTTTGTCTTTCTCTGAAAATTTCTTCTTTAATGTTCCCTAAAACACGTGCATTTTTGTCAAATATATGTACTAGGAGACCACCCAAAAACATGTACAAATAAACATAGTTCATCACTACCCTAGTAAGCCTCAAGAAATGCTTTTTCCAAGAGTTTCTTTGCACAAACAATGTCCTGGCCGTGAGCACAAATGTGCAGAAAATTTCAGAGTTTGTTTGCCTTGAAAGCCAAGGTATTTGTATTTTATAATTTGTGTTAAATCAGTACATGATACATGAGAAAGAGGTAGGCAAAAGGCACGTGAAAACTGAGCATAGTTGAGACATTTAGGACTTCTATTTTTGGCTAAAGTCATAGGATAACTTAAGTAAAAGGACATGCGGTACAAGGTGCATTTAAGTGATAGTTTTTAGTGCACCAATAGCATAGTCTTGCGCAGAAATATCTCACGAGAAATGGCTGCTAAAGCCATGTGAATCCTAGGTAGGTGTGTGATGTTTGAGAGAAATGGCATTTCTTTTATTGTCTTCCAATGGCCATCAAAAACAAAAAGCTGTTTTTGCCTCTTCATGCATAAACTAGCATTTAATGCACTGCATATTTTATTGTTTTTTTCTACTATATAAGGACATACCATGCATCACTTTCATTCACATCCTCAAACACTTTCAAGCCAAAACCAGTTGAAGGAAATCAGAAACTTCTAAGCAAAAAGGTGAGTAAACCTTTTTAACTAAACTTTAGTGTTCTTTTTATTTTGATTGAAAGTGGATCTTGTTTGTGTTGTGCTCTGTTGCATGTTGATCTGATCAAACCATTGCTGTTTGTCACCATATTTAAGTGCGAAGGGATTAGAAACTGTTTTATACAGTTTGATCATTATGTTTTGGTTTCCTGCTTGAAATATGTATCATGAGAAGGATAATCTGCTAGGTCATGTTAGGTTAAGACTTAGATATTTTTTTGTCTTCCAAAAGTCATTCCAGAAGTCTCGAATGAATTAGAGATGGCAAGATCACTTCAAAAATGAGCACTGTATGTTAAGCACAAACACAGTATTTACCTTTGCAACTCTCTGTTTATCCAATTTTCCAAAACTGTTTTTAAATTAAACCGAATACATAAATTGATTTCTAGAAGTAAATAATGATTTTAGGAAGTGATTTGGTGATTTTTAATGGCTTGTAGTGGCCGGGGGACCATGATGATCGGAAATGGGAGTTTGGGAAATTCCCGATCATCCAAGCGATTTGAATTCACGTGGATGATGGTGGAACCAGATCTTGGATCGAGTAATCAGGGAAAAATACTAGAAAAATTTCCAAATGTATAGTTTGTGTGAAATCGAAGGAAATAGGGTTTTATTTAGCTTTTGGGTTCGGGTTTCCTTCGTCGAACTGCACTTCATCGGAGCAGCGAGGGAGGTGCGATCAGTGGGGGTTCAGAGCGTCGGAGTCTGGTGAAGGTGTGGTAGCAAGGCGGAGGTGACACGTGGTCCTGACAGTGTGCAGTTTTTTTTTCTTCGATGGAGCAGTTCTGTTAATATGGAGGTGGCACGATGTTTTTTTGATCGACGACGAAGGGAGGATTTTGGAGCTCGTCGTCGTGATCAGGGATGGAGGGTCGACTTGCGTGGCCAGTCGCGAGGTGGTGGCGTCGTCAGAATCTGTTGTGCACGTGCACAGATCAGCGGTGCAAAAAGAAGATGATGCCAGTTTTGTTGGCTAGGAGATCGGCCATGAAATTTGAGTGGTTTGAGGGGTTTTCCACGTGATTTTCTGGTGTTGGCACTTTGGTTTGGCACTTGAGTTTTCCAGGGGGGATGGCACTTGGTTTTGGCAAGTTTGGCACTTAATTTTGGCCTTGGCACTTAGTAATAAAAGTGGTACTTACTTTAGTCCTAAAAGAAAGGTTTTAAAAAAAAACTTTAGTAAAATTTTAAATCCAAGACTTATTGTGTAAATCAATTAAAATGGATATTAAAGGAAGTATAATTATAATAGGGTTCCAATACATTGGTTAATTTAGGTTTTAAATAAGTCTTTAATTATAATTTAAAATCTAATCGAAATGAACAAGGTGAAATTTTAAATAAACATTCTTTATATTTCAAAAATAAACAAAGAGGAGGAAAGTGAATCAGGATAATGTCAAAATTTTTAAATCGAATGTTGAAACGAATACTTGGCGAATTTTAAATTTAATTTTATAAATTTAAGTTCGAATTTAATTATGAATAAAATATATAGCTTCTTATTCATAAGACGTATGTAATACCATATGTTGAAAGTTGTCTGTTAAACTGTAAATTCCAAGAGATAAGTAACCGTTCAAGTACAGTCCGGTATTTTATGAAACCAGTTCTATTTTTGATCGTGCTAGCTTAGTATTTTCAAAATAAATAATTCGTCGATCATTTCAAATAGACCGAAATCAAGATTTCACTTTGAATTGATTGTACGCTGTACGCCAAGATTTTGAAGTTGAAGACGGCGTTGCACAAGGACTATTTTTAAATAGTGCCTTCGGTTTGTTCAAACCCAGAACAACTTGTATGGATGAGTGTCCAACAAAGTAATTCCAACTGGTCACGTACATTGACCTTTTCAAACGTAATTATATGGTGGTAGAGGAATTCGTTTCTCTCGCCGTATACCTGTAATCTATTTTTGAGGAAGTCAATTAGTGATCGGAAGGTCTGGACAATGTAGCACTCAAAGATATAAACCAGTGTGGATGACGTACGTCTAGCCTCAAGCCTCACACCCAGGAAATGACAAAAAATCGGGCAGGCAGCATGGCTATGTGGGTCGCTCCCATTAGGGTGTAGCATCACCTATCTAGAGAAATTCCTTTTGTTTCTTAATCTATCGATTCTTCCCATTCGGGGATGGTTGCCGTACACAACCATCGGTGATATACACTCGATACACTCAAGAGAAATGAGTGGTCGGTCATGTGAGGGCCGGGTTGCAAGACGTTCTTGTTGAACCCAGGTGTATTGGCCTCTAGAGATACACCAGCGGAAGGTGGTCCCATACCTTGTCATGGTTGGAAATCCAATTCCCATAAGCGCCAAGCGATTTTTATTTGTATACTATATCGGAGAATGTGAGATGCAAGCATTTTCCTAGATTCTTAATTATTTGTGAAAACAAATAGACACTATTAAAATATCTGGTTTTAAAGTATACAAAGTGATTTTTGATCTCATAAGGTAAAAACCCGTTCCGTATTTACGGCGTGGTCTTATGAGATATTTTAATTGTTTTTAAATTGTTTACTCATACTAGTCCCCTGACTGACCCGGAGTTATTTTCTGTGTTTTTCCCTTAAACTCTTGGGTATTCATAACGCTTGTTATGAATAGACAAGTGAATCAGGATGTTGAACTTATGATGCTGAATGGAGATTATCAGTGTGCTGACCTACCTATCTACCTACCTATTGTATAATTATCAGTTTGCCAGTCAATAGTGAATGTTATGTATAATTACTGATGTACTAGAAATGGGTTGTATCACTAGTCATATGATGTTTTGTTGTATCCTGTACTATTGTGTAATATTATAAAGTATTATCTTTTGTGAAAATTCCGCTGTGAGATTCTGATGTTTTGTGATTATAGCTTCTATCTATTCTTATTCCTTAATAATGGCACGACTTCCGATGTGTTCGAAAGTTGGGTCGTTACAGTTGGTATCAGAGCTTAGGTTTTAGAGTACCTAGGCTTTAGGTGAGTGTGAGAGAGCGTATTTTTATATCCAATTTAAAATGAACCTAACACAACTTGGATGCTATAACTAGGTCAGTTATACCCTATCAAGTTCCGTTTGACAACCTGTTATATACAGGTGATCAAAATGAGTACCCGTGCACGAAGAGGTCGAGCTAGGGGATCTTCCACAGTTACTGGTCGTACTGCTGGATCCCAAGACCAAGGAGAAACAGTAGAAGAAGTTGCACAAGTTCAACAGGATAAGAGCTTTGCGACTATTTGTAAGGAGTATACGACTCTGGGAGGAAAGGTTTTCAAAGGAACTGAGTCTTTTACCGAAGTCCAAGCCTGGATGAGGTCTTGTGAAAGAATTTTCAAAGGGTTAAAGTTGAATGACGATCAAAAGCGTCTTTTGGTATCATGGCAACTTCAGGAAACTGCTGCGACTTGGTGGGACGCTCAAACTGCTAATGTTCCCGAAGAAAACTTTATTTGGGATAAGTTCAAGGAAGCATTTGAAGCTCAGTTTTTGCCTGCTGCTGGAAAGACGAGGATGTATAGAGATTTTATCGATCTCAAGCAGGGAAATATGAAAGTATCAGAATATGAGAACAAATTCAACTCGCTCTCTTGTTTCGGCCCAGAACTGATTAACACTTCACTTAAGAAGAACGAGATGTTCATAGCAGGGTTGAAAGATGGCCTACAAGTTCAGATGATTGGACATCTAAAACTTCCATTCGTTGATCTAGTGGATATGGCTGTTCGTTATGAAGCACTGGAGAATAAGAAGCCGATTGCTAAAGCTGTACAAACAGGAGGGACGAGTGGAGAGAATCCAAATAAGAGGAAGTTCAATCCGAACTGGAACAACAACAACAAAGGTGTACCTAAGATGGGAGAAAAAGCTAAGGAAAGGTTCAAAGACACCAAATGTCATAACTGCTTGCAGAAAGGATACATTGCCAAATTCTGCACCAAACCAGCAGCAAAGAAGCCACAGCAAAACCAGCAGCAACAACCACCTCAGCAACAGCAGCAGAAACAGCAGCAAGGCCCTGGACATGCAATGGTGATGAAGAATCTGTGCTTCAATTGTCATCAGCCCGGGCACTTGGTTAAAGACTGTCCACTCATGAAGAGGGCACAGCAACCAAAGGTGTATGCTATCAAAGGCGAACCATCAACTTCCCAAGATGTGAAAGGCAAGGGAGTTCTCGAAGGTACTTTTGATTTAAAGGGCATTGATGTTCGTGTTTTATTTGACACTGGCGCCTCAAATAGTTTCATTTCCTCTGGCACAGTGGGAAAATTCCATTTTTCCCCAAAAATTTCCCCAAACCCAATTTGCGTAACTAATCCTATTGGCGGGAAAACTGAGTTAAAAATGTATTGCGATAATGTGGCACTTTCGTACCTTTCTCATTCTTTTTCCTTCGATTTCTACGTTTTGGATTTCAAAGGATTTAATTTTATACTTGGAATAGATTGGTTAAGTAAATTCCAAGCTGAGATTAAATGCGATAAGGAGATCGTGACTTTGATAACAAATATTGGGAGCAAAGCTAGGATACCGTGTGGAAAACCCGGTATTCATATGTGTAGTTTCCTATACGCTTTGGAGGCACCACAAGAGAATTTGGAGACGTTAGAGGTGGTTAGAGATTTTTCAGACGTATTTGAAGAAGTTAAGAGTTTACCCCCACACCGTGAGATAGAGTTTCGCATCGATCTGATTCCAGGAGCCAGACCCATCGTTCAGCCAAAAAGACGAATGGCACCGAAGGAAGTGGTGGAACTTGAGAAGCAAACCCAAGATTTACTGACCAGAGGATTGATCAGGCCAAGTTTTTCAAGTTGGGGTTCAGCCGTAGTTTTTGTGGCTAAGTCTGATGGATCACTTAGGCTGTGCGTCGACTACATGGAGTTAAATAAAGTGACCATCAGGAATAAGTATCCTTTGCCGCGGATTGACGATCTTTTTGATCAGTTAAATGGAGCTACGGTATTTTCTCAAATGGATCTTGCTACAGGATTCCATCAATTAAGGATCGCCGAAGATAGTATTCCTTTAACTGCTTTCAGAGGACCAGATTTCTTTTATGAATGGTTAGTTATGCCATTCGGTTTAACCAATGCACCTGCATACTTTGTGGACCTGATGAATCGTGTCTTTCAGAAGATTCTGAATAAGTTCGTTTTGGTTTTCATTGACGATATCTTAATCTTATCAAAGATAGAAGAGGAACACCGATATCATCTTAAGGTAGTATTGGAGACTTTGAGGATGAATGTTTTGAAGGCGAAGTTTTCTAAGTGTCATTTCTGGCAGTCTGAAGTGAGATTCTTGGGGCACATCGTAAATGGAGATGGTATTTCTGTAGATCCGATTAAGGTTGAAACAGTACAGCAATGGAAACAGCCCAGGACACCAACGGAGGTCCGTAGTTTCTTGGGATTAGCCGGATATTATAGAAGGTTTATCCAAGATTATTCCAAGATCTCTTCTCATCTGACTAAGCTGACTAAGAAGGGTGAGAAATTTATATGGACTCCAAAGTGTGAAGAATCATTCAAGAAGCTGAAGAAGAAGTTGACAGAAGCACCAGTTCTAGCTGTTCCAGATGGGAAAAGTAAATTTGAGGTTTATACTGATGCTTGTGGAGTAGGACTCAGTGCAGTACTAATGCAGAATGGACGTGTGGTTGCATCTGCTAGTAGGAAATTAAAGATTCATGAAAGGAATTATGCTACACACGATCTAGAGTTGTTGGCGGTTGTTTTCGCATTAAAAATGTGGAGGCATTACCTGTTAGGAGGTAAATTCGAGCTTTTCACAGATCATAAACCACTTAAATATCTGTTTTCTCAAAAGGATCTAAACCTAAGGCAATAGAGATGGTTGGAATTTCTTGCGTCTTATGATTTGGATATTATCTATACACCAGGAAAAGCAAATGTCGTAGCAGACGCTCTAAGCAGGAATGCGATCTTATCTCTTCTAGAAGCTACCCCCGCACTTCAAGAAAAGATCATGGCGAATCAACGAAGGGATGAGAATCTGGAAAAATTAATCCAAGGAGTAGTAAAAGGAGGTGAGTCAGATTTTGAATTGGATGATCTAGGTATCCTCAGGATCAATGGGAGACTGTGTGTTCCAAATGTTGATGGACTAAGACAAGAAGTTTTGGCAGAATGCCATAAATCAAAGCTGAGTATTCATCCAGGGGTACACAAGATGTATAGGGATATGAGGCGAACATTTTGGTGGCCTGGGATGAAGAAAGATATTCTGGCCTGTGTGAATAAATGTCTATGCTGCCAGCAGATAAAAGGTGATAATCAGAAGACAGCAGGGCTACTAAAACCTTTGGAGATTCCTACCTGGAAGTGGGAGATGATATCCATGGATTTTGTCGATGGTTTACCCAGAACTAGAAAGGGATATGAAGGGGTATGGGTAGTGGTCGATCGACTAACAAAGAGTGCGCATTTCATTCCTGTGAAATCAACTCGAACTGCAGCTTCGTTGGCCAAGATCTTTATAAGAGAGATTGTGCGATTACATGGAGTCCCGGTGAGTATTATAAGTGATAGAGATCCTATTTTTACCAGAAAATTCTGGGAGGCACTCCAAACGACTTTGGGGACCAAACAGAACTTAAGTACCGCATATCATCCCCAAACGGACGGCCAGACAGAAAGGGTAAACAAGATTTTGGAAGATCTGTTGACGGCGTGTATTTTGGACTTTGGAGGATCGTGGGAGGATCACCTACATCTAGTAGAGTTCTCCTACAATAACAGCTATCAGGTGAGTATAGGAATGGCCCCATATGAGGCTCTCTATGGAAAACCGTGCAGGTCACCGACTTGTTGGGTAGAGTCGGGAAATAAGCTTGTTCTCGGACCAGATATGATTCGAGAAGCAACTGAGAAGGTATAATTGGTTAAAAGACGAATGAAGGAGGCCCAGGACCGACAGAAAAGCTATGCAGATCAAAGGCGAAGGGAACTAAACTTTTCCGTGGGAGACTTTGTATTTGTGAAAATTTCACCGATCAAGGGGACGATCAGATTTGGTAAGACAGGGAAGTTAGCTCCACGATATGTAGGACCTTTCCGTGTTCTTGAGAAGGTTGGATCTCTTGCTTATCGAGTAGAATTACCAGGAAGGATGGCTGGAATTCATAATGTTTTCCATGTGTCTCATCTTCGCAAGTGTGTGCACGATCCGTCTTCGATTCTAGAGCCATCGGTTCAAGAAGATTTGGATATTGAACCAAACTTGACAGTAGTCAGATATCCAGTCTATGTAGTAGACAAGGAAGAGAAGCAACTCCGGGGTAAGGTCGTGAAACTGCTCAAGATACAGTGGAGTGAAAACCCATATGACTGTACTTGGGAGACGGAGAAGCAAATCAGGAAATTCTATCCAGATTTTTTTGTGGACTAGATATTTGTATGTTGTTTGGATGTATGACATATGTGATGTATGATAGTGTTGTATGGATTGTATGAATGTATCTTTGTGTGGAAGGGAAATTTGGGTTTTCATCGCTATGGATTATGGATTATACGAGGATTCAGCATTCATAGGATTCATGAACTCTTTCAGTTACTATCATTTGTACTGAAATCTGTTCTTTGTTTCCTTTTCAGATGGCACCGATATTTAAAAGAACAGCTAGGAAGAGGATGACACCACTCCAGAGACTGAGGATGTATAATGGTATTCGTATCCATGAGATGACAGGTTCCCAGGAGCATGAGGGCGAGAGGAGGTATGTCGACTGAGGAGTCGGGCATTTACCAGAGAGAGCCTTCATATGATGAGGACAGCAGCAGAGACTTACCACATGAGTCAGACCAGGATGGAGAGGACCATCAGGGAGGATACTACATAGGTGAGGGAGCAGGTGACGGGGATGGTAATGATGATGGTAATGGTGATGGTGATGATGATAATGATGGTGATGATAGTGATGATGATGATAGTGATGATGAGGATGAGCCGGTGGAGGTTGGCCCTGAGGATGACCCTGAGGATGAGCCGGTAGAGGATGACCCTGAGGATGAGCCGGTAGAGGATGACCCTGAGGACGACCCAAAGGAAGACCCAGAGGACGACCCAGAGGAGGATCCAGACCACGAGCCGGAGGAGGATTTGCCACTGGAGGATATCCCGTTAGCCCAGCCTCAGCCAGAGGAGGATGTCCCACAGCAACAGCCACAGTTTGGACCATGGATTCATCCTCAGCCTGTACCCATGGATGGCCAGTTGGCATTTTTAAGGGATTAGTTAGAGTACCAGATGGCCCAATTTTTGGCAAATGGGGGACACTTAGAGACACTTATGGAGAGTTCATACCCAGACATGATACTGCACCCACCATCACCAGTTGAGATTATTGAAATTTCTGACGACGATATACCTGAGGAGATGGAGGAGCCAGTAGAGGTAATTGAGATATCAGATAGTAGGGAGGTGATTTGCATCTTCGACAGCAAGGATGTGATCTATATCTCTAATGATGTGGACATAGTGACCATCTCGGATGATGACGAGATGATTATTATTTCTGATGACGAGGACGTCATCGAGATTAGCAGTGGGTCCGAGTAGACGGAAAGACTGGATAGTGTTGTATATAGCAGCAGTAGTAGTATAACGGATATGTATATTATGCAAGCTTATAACTCGACACTAGTCGAGTATAGTACGTGTATTTTGCTGTAACCAGTTGACATGTGATATATATGATCTTTTGCTAATCTACTATTTACAAATTTCGAGGACGAAATTTTTATAAGGGGGGTAGAATGTAATGACCCGAATTTTTTACACATCACTGATAATATTTGATCGTAAGTACGTATGTGTAAATACGAGTTAAATTTCAAACTTTAACATTTCTAATACACGTTAAAAGTTTGTATGATAGCACCTGCATAAGCACAACGCTTACAAGTAGTTGTTTTTACATATTCATAAATTTTAGCAAGATGTGTTATAGCATTAGTTCAAAATTTATTTTCTTATGTATAAATTATAACACATGTGTATAGCATTATAAAATGCCATTCTTCTTTTAGGTATTTTGTTTATATGTTTTTAAAAAGAGATTTTTTTTTAAAAAAACCTTATATTTCTAAGTTAATTTCTATTTTTACAACAAAGCATTTTTAAACCACTTTAGTCAAAATTATATTTTTTTTGGCAAAAATCAAGATGGAACAATACATGCATATTTCATGTAAACATCAAAATGAATACCCTATTTATTTGCATTCTCTTGCAAATATGATTTCATAAACAATACCTACACCTAGTTGCAACTACATAAGAAAAGCTTTTACTAGAAGCTACACTAGAACATGGATTTGAAAGCTTGTACACTCCTCATGACAAATGTTTCTTTGTTTTAACATTTTCAGTTTTAAAATCTTTTCATGTTTTGTCTTTCTCTGAAAATTTCTTCTTTAATGTTCCCTAAAACACTTGTATTTTTGTCAAATATATGTACTAGGAGACCACCCAAAAACATGTACAAATAAACATAGTTCATCACTACCCTAGTAAGCCTCAAGAAATGCTTTTTTCAAGAGTTTCTTTGCACAAACAATGTCCTGGCCGTGAGCACAAATGTGCAGAAAATTTCAGAGTTTGTTTGCCTTGAAAGCCAAGGTATTTGTATTTTATAATTTGTGTTAAATCAGTACATGATACATGAGAAAGAGGTAGGCAAAAGGCACGTGAAAACTGAGCATAGTTGAGACATTTAGGACTTCTATTTTTGGCTAAAGTCATAGGATAACTTAAGTAAAAGGACATGCGGTACAAGGTGCATTTAAGTGATAGTTTTTAGTGCACCAATAGGAGAGTCTTGCGCAGAAATATCTCATGAGAAATGGCTGCTAAAGCCATGTGAATCCTTGGTAGGTGTGTGATGTTTGAGAGAAATGGCATTTCTTTTATTGTCTTCCAATGGCCATCAAAAACAGAAAGCTGTTTTTGTCTCTTCATGCATAAACCAGCATTTAATGCACTGCATATTTTATTGTTTTTTTCTACTATATAAGGACATACCATGCATCACTTTCATTCACATCCTCAAACACTTTCAAGCCAAAACCAGTTGAAGGAAATCAGAAACTTCTAAGCAAAAAGGTGAGTAAACCTTTTTAACTAAACTTTAGTGTTCTTTTTATTTTGATTGAAAGTGGATCTTGTTTGTGTTGTGCTCTGTTGCATGTTGATCTGATCAAACCATTGCTGTTTGTCACCATATTTAAGTGCGAAGGGATTAGAAACTGTTTTATACAGTGTGATCATTATGTTTTGGTTTCCTGCTTGAAATATGTATCATGACAAGGATAATCTGCTACGTCATGTTAGGTTAAGACTTAGATATTGTTTTGTCTTCCAAAAGTCATTCCAGAAGTCACGAATGAATTAGAGATGGCAAGATCACTTCAAAAATGAGCACTGTATGTTAAGCACAAACACAGTATTTACCTTTGCAACTCTCACCAGATTAGGTGATTTAACTTTAAAAATGCCCCTGGTCTATTTTAAATTCAAATTAAATTCAAATTAAATTTTAAATTTAAATTTAAATTAATCATCCCATCTATCGGATCAGTTAGGGATAGCCAGGGAGAGCAGGAAACTATATTTTCCAAACTCAAGCCTTAGACAATATCCTTTCTGTCACCTTTAGAATGTTCTGATATTTATTTTTACAAATTCTATTTTAATTATAATATATATATATATATTACACAAATAAATAACTAAATAAATATTATTTAAAAACTTACCCCGTGAAGCCTAAGCCTCTGCCTAAGAGTCCCTAGCTCCCCGTCTTGCCCTCCTTTCTCCCTTCCTTCCCTTTTCCCTATTTCCTAATATTTTATTATTATTTCTGCCATTGCCAAAGCTTGAAAGAGGAGGAGGAGGAGTGAGTTTAAAATGAAGGGGGGGCTATTTATAGCCGAAGGAGTCACATGGATTGCTGAGGTGGCGCGAATCCAACGGTCGAAAATGGATGGCTAGGATTAATCCTTAAATTAATTAAATTATAAATAAATTTAATAATTTATGAATAGTAAAGTGTGTTTTCTCAACCCTATTCGGACGTTAATTTGACTTACTTATTGATACCTTATCCAAAATCTTTTTCAACCATGTTGTTCAATTTTTCTTGCTCTTCAATACTATATAAAAATATATCAATTTTGAATTTGTTTGAACTTTCAAATAATTTAAATTCAAATTAAAATAGTGTTTTTTGTTAGTTTCAACACCTTCCGGTCTCATGTTGGAGTATCAAACGATAACGTGTTTCAGAAATTCTTCCACCATCTGGTCCGGTTTTTAACGTACTTCAATCCTATGTATTCAAATCAAAAATTGGATTCGTTTAGATTTTCAAATAATTTATTTAAATTTTGTTTCCTTAATAACTTTCTATATCCGTTATAGGATTTTCCCAGATTTCATATATAGCTAATATCCTACGTTTAGAATTTTCCTGGATAGGTCTCAGGTTCCAGTTTTGCCGTTAGCATTAGCAAATTCCAATTACCGTCAAAATTTAGTTCAAATTTTGGCCTTTTATTTTTTCTTTTCTACATACGAATGCCATTTTTGACGTAACTTGGTTGGTTACCTAATTTCATCATTTCGGATTTAATGAAACTGATTTCATCGAAATCCGAGTTCGTTAGCTACTACATCCTTTGTAAACGTACTATTTTAAATTAAAAATTTATCCTTTTATACTGTCAGTTCACATTATATTGCAGATCCACTAAATTTTTACCATTTTGGAATAAAATAAAATATTCAAAATTATTGAAATTAAACCATTTAAAATTCCAAAACAATAAAAACATTTTTAAATATTAAACTAAATGGTCAAAAAATCTGGGCCGTTACATTCTTTGCCCCTTAAAATAATTTCGTCCTCGAAATTGCTAAGGTAGAAAAATGAACTTTATAACTAGGTTAAAATTATTTGGTTACTCTGATTTCACTAAAACAATCTATTCTAATTAATTTATTTCTATAAACGAAAATTTTCAAAAATTCTGAAAATTTTCTAACAATCGAAATTTCTGAAAAATTTCGCCAGCACCTCCTTTGTACTGGTCAATAGCTCAAACTCCAACTCGCCTCCCTAGGCCTTCTTCAACCCAAAAGAAAATCAAACAGCCAAGTGGCTCGCCAAACAGGCTCATAAATCTCATCAAACTCATATGAATATGAATGTGTACCTTTTTTGTCGGGCATCCAACTCTGCTATCAATTTAGCATATACCACTATCATCCCAATCAAACTCCCAATCACTTTTATCTTCAACACGACCATCCGCTTATAACCAAGCCAAATTTCAATCAAAATGCAATTCCAATCTCAATTCAAATTTCTTGCTCGACCATCCACTTCTATCCCAGATTATCTCTAATCTAGTCCAATTCTACTTGATACCATTCTATTTCAATTCAACTCAATTTCCACTGAACTGCCTTCAATTCAATTTCAAATTTTCTTTCACAAATTTCTATTTAATTTGTGTTTATTTCAATAATCTGTATCTGGGAGTTTCAAATAGCTTTTCCTTTTCCAAAAACCAAATATCCCTTTGGAATATCAAAACAACTCGGTTTCTCAAAACAATTCAAAAACAAAATCTTTGGTAGTAATCTGTCACTTACAAACTCGAAAATGAGCACCGATGATGTCCGGATCAACATCGGAATTTATTTTCCAGCTATCGAAGTGAGTTCAATACTATAGCACTTTCAAAACCCATTTTTAAACATTTTCATTTTGAAATTCATTTCAAAATATCCCTTTTCAATGCTTGTAACAAATTTAAAATCTCCCAGAATTTTAAAATTCACATATATTCAATTTAATTCCATTTACAACGCTTATTCAAATTTTAGCCATTTTAATTCCAATTCTGAACTTAAATTCAGATTTAATTCATCTGATTTCATATATTTCACTTATATGAATTTTGATTTGTTATTTACATAACCATTTCACATTTTATAATTTTTCGATTATAATCACAACCAACACATCCAATATACTATAATAATTTCAAATATCTATATTTTGCTTATATCAAAATATAATTTGGGTAAAATTATTTCATTTACCCTTTTTTCAAAACATATCGTGTCGACCCATCGTATTCAAGTGTTTATAAACTCCTATCGATACAGTGGATCAAACTGATCGACTAGAACTCATAAACGACTCAACCAATAAATCTCCATGGTATAAAATCATTTTATATAAAATAACAAATACGTTCACTCTTATATATACACTCAAACTCAGTCTAGGGCATTACTAACCCCATCTCTACTGAGTCACGCCACAGAGCCAAGGTAAATCACCTAACCTTTTTAATGGCTTACACGTAGATAATCTTGGCATCTCCATTAAATCCGATATATAACACTCAGTTAACTGAATTGCGAGATATATGTCGAAATTTATTACAAAAATCTTGACATCTCTTTCCGTTACAGTGGTATCAGACCTGAAGGTTAAGTGATTATCTTGGCTCTGTGGCGTAACTCAATAGAGATGGAGTTAGTAATACTCTAGATTGAGTTTGAGGGTATATATATGAGCGCGTATTTTGTAAATTGATAAAAAAAAACTGTTTTATATTGTGTCGATTGGTTTGGCGAGTGGTTTATGAATTCTGGTCGATACTGGATTGCAAACTGTATCGATAGGTGTTTCTAAACTCTTGAATAGAGTAATTCGACATAGTATTGTTTTGAAAAAGGGTAAATGAAATAATTTTACCCGAAGTATATTTTGATATAAAGTATATATGTTTTGAGATTATCTAATATATATTAAATGTGTTGGTTAGAATTATAATCAAATATGGTTATTATTGAATTGGTTATAAATAACCAATAAGAATTCACATAAGTATAATATATAAATAAGATGAATTGAATTTGAATTTAAAACCAGAATTGAAACAAAACTATGGAAACCTGGAAAGGAGTTAGAAATAATGTTTGGATTAAATATATGGGAATTTTAAAATCCTGGGAGACTTGAAATTGTTTCCAAGTGTTGTGAAAGATATTTTGAAGTAAATTTATAAATGGAAGTGTTTTATAATGAATTTTTGAAATGTAATATAGTATTGAACTCACTTTGATCACTGGAAAATAATTCTGATAATGACGGCCGCATTATCAGTGTTCATTTTCGAATTTCTAAGTGACGGATTACTACCAACGATTTTGTTTTGAAATAAGTTGTTCGTGAATTCAAATGTTTTGAATTGCTATGAATATATATGATTTCAAACTGATTTGAAATGAAAACCCCGGGAATTTGAATTCTGAAATTAAAATTCACTTATGAAGTAAATAAACAGAGAATTTAAATAAGTCAAATAAAAGTGGAGTTGAATTGAAGCCAAGTAAGTGGAAATCGTACTGAAATAAGGATTTGACTTGGCAAAGTAGTTGAGGTGCGAATTAAGATTGGGAATAGAACCGAAATTGGAGGTGGAATTTGATTATTGAGTAAGAATTGGAGATTTGATATTGAAATTGGAGTTTGAAATGGAATTGGCTTGGATGCAAGAGAATTATTGGTTAAGAATAAACAGACTGGTGATTAGTTGGAAATGCAGGGATATATGTTGATGGGATATCAAATGAAGGAGTTAGAATTGGATGCCCAACCAAAAAGATTTTTAACCTGCTTACAACAAAGATTATAGCATTTTCGCTATCTTAGCAATTTCGAGGACGAAACTATTTTAAGGGGGAAGGAATGTAATGTCCCGCATTTTTATCGGTTTATATTTGAATATTTAAATCAGTTTAAATATCGAATTCGTAATATAAGTGGATTTATATATTGATTAAAACGAAGTTGAGCGTATAAAAATATATATTAAATATAATCGAGCTCATAACGACGCTGCAGTTCGTAATTCAACGTTCTGAACTTCAACTGAGTGTACATGACTCGTTTTAAATCGGATTTCTGCGAAACAAGAAACGTTGGAATCTGTTGAGCTATATTTTTCTAACAGAAGTGAAAAACCAAGATTTCGTGTTACAGTTTATGAGTTATGTCCAAATCAAGTTTTCAAATAGTCACTGTAAAATCGTTTATCGACCGTAACGGTTTATTTGATATAACCAGATATCGGTTTCGAATTTGGACAAGGTTCTTTTGAGGCGTAGTGATAATTTAATTTTTAGAATTTTACTGTAATTTTTTAATTAATTAAATATACAACTTTTTATTTGGAGTATTTTGCACCCTATATCAATATTTTGGAGTTTCAAAATATGAGTCAACCTACCGATATTATTATATCTTTGGAACTGTGTCACGTTGCTGGTCTCAATCGTATTTTTATTTCTGTCCGTAGCGGTCATTAATAAATAGAATTCAGTATAGCCGGTATTGCATAAACTGATATATGTTAAACACTGCACCATTCCCTTTTGGCATTAGTATACACGTGACTAGCTATGCTAAGATGGTACAATACAACTACTCCATAAATCTAATAAAACATATGCAAGCAGGGAGGATTGTTTACCCTTCACGTCCATGGCATTTCAGACGGACAAACTTGTTTCAATGCCTAGCATATAGGCGTAAGGCAAACACTGCAAGGGACTTATCAAATTTAATAAGCCTATGTATTTTAAAAATGAAAAAAAACATAGCTATACAAACACTTTGGAAATATAAATCACTCCTACCTATGATGTATACAAAACAGTAGACATGAAATGAAAAGAAAACTCAGTACTGTAGCCATACTGTCACCATCGATACAATTGTACATGGTGTTTAAACGTTCCGTAGACGGTACAACTGGGTTTAGGTGACACGGGTTTAGGGGACCATTACAGTTGTATATGATGTTACACTTTATTCAAGTCTATTGGCTATACACTGTACAAAGTAGAAACAGTACGCGTCAATCAAAATCCTAAAGTATGGACATAAAAACTGAAGAGATCTGAAGCATGCACATGTTGAGTACGCCTACATAGAAAATTATGTACCTAAACTTTTCTGTATAAATATTTAAATCACACAGCTCCTTGTAATACAGCCTGTTCTTTCAAAATCCATAGCTACCGAATCTAGCTCATTTTCTCTGATTAAAACGTGTTGCTCCTTTCAATGAATTGTCACCTATCTTAACGCAGAAGCACGGTACCATTTTCAGCTAGCCTAACACTACTTCGAGCAGCCTACCTTCTATTCCTTGCCAGTCAAGTCTTAATCCACCGTGCTTGCCAAGTAATTTTCCCATATAAATACTGCACCATCTCGCATTCCCAAATAGAAAAAGAAAGAAAAAAAAACCAAAGCTTCACTGGAAGCAAGTTCGGCGAGTAAGAGAGAAAGATGGGAATTGACATGCACGTGGCCAAAGACCAAGGGTGCTGAAGTTGTATGGAAATGGTGTACTATTGTTTTGCTTGGAGCATGGCACTTTGACGCGAGCTAGGGGGTTGTGCAGACTGTTTTCATTGGGAAAGGCCAAAGAAAAAGGGTGATTACATGCGGTTGTACAGGGGGAAAGACGATAGTGGAGGAGGGGCGTTTTAAGCGGACGAGAGGAGCTTGAAGACGTGGATGTGGGTTGAGATACGGGATAGTGGTTTCACTGGAGACAACGTAGAAGGGGGGAAAGTGCTACATGGAAATTGAGAAGTGATTTGCAAATGAAAGGGGTGTCATGAATTGTGTACATAGCAGTATGTACAGGAGAAGGCGGTTAAAGCTTGTTTGGGGTCAGGCTTGAGAACTGGTGGCCGTGTCGGAGCAGAAGAGAACGGATGGGCATTGTCGGTTCGAGGCTTCGAGCTGATGGACGAGAAGGTGAGCACGTCATTTGCTGAATGGACGGACCGTTGTACATGGCTGTTGCGTTCTGAAGTGGGGAATAATTGAGTGCGTGCATGGTTGAGTTGGCCATTACGTTTAAAAGAGGGAGGTTTGGTCATGCGCTGGGTATATGGGAAAATATGGTGGAGTGCTGGGAAGCTTATAGATGTTGGCAACGCTATAAAGTCGGTTTGAAGCGATTTGAAGTACGTTGAGTTCAGAGCAGAACTGAACGCTGGATTAATCAACCAACGCAAATCGTTATTTAACGGTTAACGCGCCAAGGTGAGTAAATTCACTAACTCTGTTTTATTTTAAAATACTATAATTATATTTTAAATATTGGTTGAATGTTGTGCGATGGTCGTTTAGGTAAATTACAGTTAAATTGGTTGAATTATATATCGTTGCATATATACACATCATTGGTTGGACTGATTTCATCGATTATAATATTTCCTGGGATGGAATCAGTGTTAATTGTTGACTAACATCGGTGGATGCAGGAAACATGATAGCCCTTGCACTTTACTCCGTCTTCAATATATTCATCATACTTGATTCGCAACGCTTATGCCAATACGAAGTGGTTCTGTGGATAATAATCCAACCGGTCTCTCCATATTAACAACGTAAAATGGTCAAAAACTTTGATAGTCGGTGATTTAACTATCAAAATGAAAACATGTCTGTGTGCAAACAACGATATTATTTCCAGATGGAAATTCTATCGATCAATCATCAATCATCATTAATTCTTAAATTAAATTATCATAAATTTATTCTCTTCCTTATTCCTGTTTCCCTATATTTCTTATTTACTATATTTAGAAAATATACGTCATTAACAATGGAAACCATTTCCACTTCTTGTTTTCTATATTAGAAAATATCCTGATCTTATTTGGAAAACATTTCCAAAATTCCTTCATTGGGTTTAAACAGATGTTTGAATAAACATCGCTATGTCAACACAGACCATTATGCTCATTAACTAAATTCACTTAACCACTTTTCACTATCTAACTTATCCACTTCTTAGTTAAAACTGAAGTCAATCAAGTTGGGGTATAATTACCTCTCAGACCTTAACTGAACAACATTTCTAACTTCGAAACAGACAAAGTTCACCTTTTTACACTTTCAACCACTTACTTACGTAACTCTCGGATTCTATTTACGAATCCACTTCCTTTACGGAAGTCATTTGATTATAATAATGGTGTTATAATGTGAAAACCCGAAACTTCCCCGTAAAGGAAAGTGGCGGATAGTTCGAGAACAAGCCACAACAGAACGCATACAAAAGAACATTTCATTGTATATTACAACAATGCATCAGATTACAAGAATATACAGAGTATAAACAAATAAATATTACACAGAAATATCAGAGATTTAAATTACATTTAAATACATTACATAGCAGCGGAAAATAATACAATACACAACTAGAAGAGATATACGGATACAAAGCTTTCCGGATATCGTTCCAGCTGTAAACCAGGATCCTGTGAATATAAATCTGCAAAACCAAAACTACTAGCTGCCCGTGTCAAAATAAGGGCACCCAGAGTTTAGGTTAAAACAATAAACTCTAGGTCAGTCATGTGACTGGTGTGAGAACTAAAACAGTTATTAATCTTTATTTTTAAAGTTAGGTAAATCAAGGGACCACGCCGTATAACACGGAACGGGTTTCCTCCCAAGAATACCAGTGCATATAAGTAAACAGCGCAATGCTTTTCTAAAAATGAAGCTATTATAAGACCCAGGTCCCATCACACAATACAACGCAGCCGAGGATAGGGTTTTCCCTTATAATAGCCAAACATGCTTAGTACGTTTAAAACAAATCATTTGATACTACTATAAGTGCATAGTGTATAAAACAACTTCAAATCATAAGTATCAATCATAGGCGGCATGGGTACCATATATCATGTCGCCATACTAGGCTCTACAAATAAAACCGCAAATGTCACGTATTTGGAAATTGGATTTCCGTCTATGAACCGAGGCAAAAGATAGTCCTCAACCGATTCGAGACAATCTAGCCCATGTCTCAGGCAAGTACTCAGTCAAGCCTTGGAGCGACAGGGCCGGTCCACCGATGTGGATTAAAATGCCTGAACACTACGTTTCCCCGCCCTTTGGGGCGTAAATGAGCCAACTAAATGACTCCATCGGTTCGAGAACGACCGATCAATCCGAGGCGCCTCGCAACAGCAACAACTACATAAGTCAAACTCGTCAGGGCGTGTAAAACCACTGACGCCACTTTTTAGCTAGAAGGAAACGCATGCCCTCCCTGAGGTCCGTCTCCCGTTTTTGGTTCATACCGGGTGTGAAACTCGCGAAGTAAACGTTACACAAAGCTACGCCACAAAGGCCGTGCTTCGATCATCAACCACAAGACTTTGCTTTTCAACAGAAGCCTTGATCATTTGCCACTTAGGCATGCCACACAGGCAATTCACTCCATGCGTTTGATATCCATCAATATATAACCCCTGAGCTCGTACGTCTCAGAGAAGGGCGTTAAGCAAGAGAATAAATTCTCCGCCGCCAAACAGATATATATTTAATAAAGATCAATCACACGGACTAAAATCCAATGTTAGACACACAGTCCATTTACAAGTCCGTTCTGGGTCTGAACGAAACCGGAGGCACCTAGTACCCCTCATATCCATCGATCTCCAAGTACGTCTGGACGATCACCAACTGTTTCCATCTTTTTGGGTGTACAGCCCAATCAAGATCATCAGTAATCACCCAAACGACGTGAAGACTTCTGGTCTTCGACCACCGTCTTCATCTTCGACTTATCGTCGGATCAGTTATTCAGAATGGGATAAACCCGGTCTTTCCGAATAACTCGCGTATATTTTAAATAAGTGTTACACAAACACAACATACGCCTCATTCCAATTCATCAGTCACTAACCGTAAATTAATCAAGAGAATAATTTCCCAAATATTAACCCCGAAGGCCGAAACCAACATCAGATCAATATCCAGAAAACCATTCTGCTTGGCTAACCGACAGTTAGTTTCTAAATTTCACATTCATAGGGAAAGGTTCCCATTAATTTTATCCAAGATAAATTCCTTGAATTTATTCTTTAATCTATTTTTGAATATCAATTCAAACTAGTCGGGATTAGCGAACCTTACCGAAGTAATCATTTGTTTTAATTTCCCAATCCCAACCTATTCATCCCATGAAGTAAAACTGGTTATACTTCATATCTAACACCACGGTGTTATCGGTAAATTCAATTACCATTTCACGTTCAAATCTAATTAAAGATTTAACTATCGCCTGGAGCAAAACTGGTGATACTCCATTCTCGATCATTTCAATCTAATTAAAGATTCATTAAAACTCTACTTAGTTTTAATCGTTAACTGGGTTAAAGAATCCGTGTCATTTAAAACACGGTTCACGATAAACCCAAAGTCACATTCCATTAATTATCGGGTTAAAGAACGAGTGTTATTTAAAACACTGTTCACGATAAACCCAAAAATCAATATCAATTCAATTCCAATTAAATATTATTTAATTGGTACACTTCATTAAATCTAAATAAAAAGATTTAATCTTTTCTCAACTGGGTTCAAGAACAGTGTTAATGAAGACACCATTCACGACAAACCCAAATCACATTTGATATTAAACACAAGGCTCTGAATAGAAAATATACTGGCTTATATTCAATATCAAATTCCACGACTAACAAATATCGTATTGGAAATAACGATATAAATATATATCTTTCAAATTCCCATAACAACATCCGTATAATCACGAATTCCAACATCGAAATATTCCAAAGACAATTTCGATTCAAATCCACTCCAATGCAATCATTGGAAATTCTGGTTATATTTAAAACCCTTTTTAAATTCAATTTATTTATTTAAAAATAAATAGAATTATGATTCTAGTTTAAAACTAGTTCATTTCGATAAAAATCTATTTTTATCTTTTCAAATATGGAGTTTTTCATCCCAATCTTTTCCCAAATCCTTTCTTATGATTTTACATAAATTATTACTATTTTTAATAATTTTATCAAGGCCCGTACAGTCGATTTCCATCAACGGCTATCGAACTGCACTTACAGCGACCTTTTTCAAATTTGATTTGGACATAATTCCAAATCCAACCGTTAGATTTCTAATTTCTAATAATCGTTAGAAAGCTCTTTTCGATACGAACCCAAGGTTCCGGTTTTAGGAGAATCCGACGGTCGGATCTCCCGCAATATCCGTTCGAAGTCAATGGTCGAAATTCGCGAACTGCCGCGGCCCGGCGCGTTCTATTCAGGCCATTATATTATATATATAATATATATAATATATACTTCGTCGATTTCTATTTAAAACGAATTATATAAATAGTTTTTAAATTCGTTTCAAAAACAATTTCAACTTCCATTTCAATTCAAATCAAAATTAAATTTTGATTTATAAATTCGTTTTAAAATTCATTTCTATTCAATTCAAATTTCAATTCAATTTCAATTCAATTCGAATTCGTTTTCAATTCATTTCATTTCGAAATCGTTTTCAATTCATTTCCTTTCGAAATCGTTTTCAATTCATTTCATTTCGAAATCGTTTTCAATTCAATTCATTTCGAAATCGTTTTCAATTCAATTCATTTCGAAATCGTTTTCAATTCAATTCATTTCGAAATCGTTTTCAATTCAATTCATTTTGAAATCGTTTTCAATTCAATTCATTTCGAAATCGTTTTCAATTCAATTCATTTCAAAATGAATAAAATCGATATAAATATCATTCACGTCAAAATGGCGTCAATCTAATCAACATGGCTTCATAAATTTCTATTTTCAAATATTCTATTTCAAATATTTCTTTTTCAAAATAGTTGTTATTATCAAAATATTTCGTTCAACACACGACCAATCTCAATGGATGAGTACTGTCAACACATGAACCTTTATTATATATTGATAAAGATGTAAATTTTATTACTAAAATATTTCGTTCAACACATGACCAATCTCAAGGGATGAGTACTGTCAACACATGAACCTTTATTATATATTGATAAAGATGTAAATTTTATTACTAAAATATTTCGTTCAACACATGACCAATCTCAAGGGATGAGTACTGTCAACACATGAACCTTTATTATATATTATTCTTTATTTTCTAAATTGGAATGAGGCCCAATCAATCACCATATAATGTTAATTATATGGATTTTCATACATTACACACATATAATAGCATTGCAAAATAATCAACCATCAACCAAAGTGCACTACACTGTGTAAGCATCAAATATAGATATCTAACGCTTATAACAGCCTGTCAATCAATCGATCGACATATTTAATCAATCAGGATGAGTGAACTTCAAATTTCATCCCAACACCCGTGTGGGGTTTCAAACAATCAAACACAGATTTTATTTGTGCAGTTGGGCGATGTGTAAAATTTATCGACCCAATCAATGTCCTTCAAATAGGTGTGCATAAACAAACCGTCCGGTTTGTAAATGAATATTTTATTTATTTACATTCACGTTAAAAATTATATTTTTAACGATAAAACATTTTATTTTAACATATGAATTTCTATTCAGTTCATTCTTTAAATAAAATGATATTTTTATTTTTCTAACATATTTTAGAAAATTTCGGCGGCATAACGGCACGATACTAGAAACGGGACGAGGCCTAGCCTTATCCCCGATCTAGTGAAGGCCCACGCCATTCACACATCAATCAAATCAATTTCATTTCACCAAACAATTCAGTTCAAACCAAAGCATCTAACTAATTTATGCAATCAAACAAACAAGTCCATGGTCTGTGGACGATTGTGTCGGGTGCTACTAAGCACCGTCTGCATCCTAGTATATATTTATATAACTAGAAAAAGAAATTGAAAGGTGAGGAATTCTCACAAATAGCTATCCTAGCTCCACGGCTCTTCATTTGCAGAAGTCTTCGTCGTTATTGCATCTTCGTCGCCCGTAGCCACTACATATGTAAAAATCGAATTTTTACTACGATGTTCAATATATAAAAATCATATTTTTACTTCGATGTTCAATATATAAAAATCATATTTTTACTTTGCTTCATTATAAAAAATTATAACTCTACGTATTTCAAAATCTCAACTTTCCTTATATAGAAATCTAGTCTTCTTTATTTTACAAATTACTTCTTTTTCATGTTAAAAAAAATCTCGACCTCTTCATATTTTTAAAACAAAGTAGATTCATATTTTTAAAACAAAGTAGATTAATATTTTTAAAACAAAGTAGATTCATATTTTTAAAACAATGCAACTTCTATTTTTAAAACATTGCAACTTCTATTTTTAAAACATTGCAACTTCTATTTTTAAAACATTATATTTTTACACCAAGTCTATTTCTATAGACGTCATATATATATTGTCATTTCTATATTTAAAACAACACCTTTTTATATCATGCTATATTTAATTAAAAATTGACTTTTAAATGATGTTTTTAACATAAAAACTGCTCCCCTTTTTTTTTGTAAATAATGTATTTAACATAAAAAAAACTACTGTTATATATAATGTATTTAACATAAAAAAACTACTGTTATTACCTTTCTTCCTTTTCTGTAGTCGACGAACCCATTCTCGCGAAAAGCTTGGCCCCTAGGGTTTGAATTTGCGGCTCCACCGTTGCGCTAGAGTCGGATCTGAAGGTGCCGCCCCGTAGGGCTTCGCGCCTCCTTGCAGCGCCGGCGACGGCGTCCATCTCGCGGCCCCCGTCTCCTCGTAGTCCCTCCCCGAAGTCGGCGGCTTAAGGCCCCAAATCGAGCAACTTGCTTCTCGAAAATTTATGAATCTGTTATTGATTTGTAGAGGGAGGGAAGTATTATGATTTCCATTCAATTCCGTGTTTTAATTCTTCTTGGATCGAAAGAAAAAGGGGAGGAAAGAATTGAGCCATTTCGTTCGTTCTTTCTGAACGAGAACGGCGGCCAAAAAGATGTGAATAAAATTTAGGGTTTTAATTTAATTTTATTTATATTTATACTAATTTTATTTCCAAAAAAAGTCCATGTAACCATACGAACCCCAAATCATCCCCAACGACTGTCGTCCTTAGCTAATTACCCCCATTCCGAACACAATGGGATATGTATCATAGACCAATTCGACCGTTTCGATCAGTTTTCATTAAAATCAACATATAACTCTATATATTGAATTTGAACGCGCATTTTAATTTACCGGGGTCACGTACTAACTATAAAAATTCCAGAAAAAATATTTCTAGCTTCGTATTGACGATACGGTCCTAACAAAACTAATTTCGTCAAATTCTGAGACCGTTTGAAAAATGACCATTTCCCAGTCGATTAAAATCAACTAAAACTGGTCAAACGCGTTTTCCTTTGCCACGCTCACATAATGATTCGAAAAATTACGAAACTTGGAATCTAGCAATAACTTGACATCACGGATCCAACAAAAGTGGTTTCGTCAAAATCCGAGGTCGTTTGCAAAATGTCCATTTTTAAGGGCCTGAATTCCATAGCGACTATTCAGAATTTTCAACTGGACATATCTTTTGATTCCCGCTATGAAATTTTGATTTTTCGGATTTGTTGGAAAGATATCCTCAAATAGATCCTATCATTTTTGGTTTCACTAAAATTCGGATTGTTTTGCACCCGGGACATTCAATTGAAGTTTGAAATCGAATTATCGAACTACCGCGCCATTTTCAATTCCTTTTATAATTATATATAATTATTTATATTCTAACGACGACGTATATAATATATACGTCGAATTCCATTCAAAATATATTTCTCGTCGTTTTTCTTTAAAATAATTCATTTTAAATAATCACAATTCGCTAAAATTGCCAAAACAAAAATTTTAAACTGGCCCAGATTTTCGGGTTATTACAATCTCCCCCACTTAAAACTTTTCATCCCCGAAAAGGAACAAAGTCGAAAGTGGTTTGATTATTCAACTCTACGTTCGATCTGGCTTTCATTCTCCAACTTTTCAGTTTCTGAGAATTTTCAAATTTTCAAAAATTTGGCTAACACCCTAAATTTTCGAAAAATTTCGCCATAACCTCCTTTGCACCGGGAGCATCGGGGAATTTCAAATAGCTTCCCCGGTCCTTCAGATCTCGAAAAGAAAAAGAAAAAGCCAAGCGGCTAGCCAATAGGCTCATAAAATCATCATCACCCAAACAAAACAGTAAATTATGTAGTAAACATGTACCTATTTGTCGAGCAAACAAATTTTATTCTCTGCTCTAGCCTCCTTGCTATGACCTGTTCAATGTAAGTGCAAGTATATGCAAGCAAATGCGACCAAATTTCAATACAATTCAATATTTGATTCAGTTAGGCATAAAGGTTCAAAATTATCAAACAATTAAACAAACAACACAAACATCAATCAATTAGTGAATTATCATTTGAAATTCATAACTTTGATATCTATAAAGAAAATCACGTTTTGATGCCAAATCACAACAATGTATTCTAGCTATATTAGTTTTGGTTCTCACACCAGTCTAATGGAAATATATAGAAAATCACACCTTCGAAACTCGAACATAAATGTTGATGATGCGATCGCTATCATCAATATCATCTCCGGGCGACTAGAGTGTGATGCTATATCTATCCAATATATTAAAACTTTGAATATACGTTTGCAAGGCGTATATGCAAATTCTTTATATACCGAATTGTCCAAAATCAATATAAACAAATAATCAAATACGAATAGTTGATTTAAATTTTCAAAACAAAATTTGTTTTCAATTTTAAAAATATACTCTTCACACTCGTTCTAGGATACTACTGATCCCATCTCTAACGAGTCATTCTCATTGGATATTGCTAACCCAATATCTGATGAATTCTTTCGTATGGTTCTAATGTGTCTTGTTCTCTAGCTTTGTAAACCAAAGCTCTGGTACCAACTGTGAAAACCCGAAACTTCCCCGTAAAGGAAAGTGGCGGATAGTTCGAGAACAAGCCACAACAGAACGCATACAAAAGAACATTTCATTGTATATTACAACAATGCATCAGATTACAAGAATATACAGAGTATAAACAAATAAATATTACACAGAAATATCAGAGATTTAAATTACATTTAAATACATTACATAGCAGCGGAAAATAATACAATACACAACTAAAAGAGATATACGGATACAAAGCTTTCCGGATATCGTTCCAGCTGTAAACCAGGATCCTATGAATATAAATCTGCAAAACCAAAACTACTAGCTGCCCGTGTCAAAATAAGGGCACCCAGAGTTTAGGTTAAAACAATAAACTCCATGTTAGTCATGTGACTGGTGTGAGAACTAAAACAGTTATTAATCTTTATTTTTAAAGTTAGGTAAATCAAGGGACCACGCCGTATAACACGGAACGGGTTTCCTCCCAAGAATACCAATGCATATAAGTAAACAGCGCAATGCTTTTCTAAAAATGAAGCTATTATAAGACCCAGGTCCCATCACACAATACAACGCAGCCGAGGATAGGGTTTTCCCTTATAATAGCCAAACATGCTTAGTACGTTTAAAACAAATCATTTGATACTACTATAAGTGCATAGTGTATAAAACAACTTCAAATCATAAGTATCAATCATAGGCGGCATGGGTACCATATATCATGTCGCCATACTAGGCTCTACAAATAAAACCGCAAATGTCACGTATTTGGAAATTGGATTTCCGTCTATGAACCGAGGCAAAAGATAGTCCTCAACCGATTCGAGACAATCTAGCCCATGTCTCAGGCAAGTACTCAGTCAAGCCTTGGAGCGACAGGGCCGGTCCACCGATGTGGATTAAAATGCCTGAACACTACGTTTCCCCGCCCTTTGGGGCGTAAATGAGCCAACTAAATGACTCCATCGGTTCGAGAACGACCGATCAATCCGAGGCGCCTCGCAACAGCAACAACCACATAAGTCAAACTCGTCAGGGCGTGTAAAACCACTGACGCCACTTTTTAGCTAGAAGGAAACGCATGCCCTCCCTGAGGTCCGTCTCCCGTTTTTGGTTCATACCGGGTGTGAAACTCGCGAAGTAAACGTTACACAAAGCTACGCCACAAAGGCCGTGCTTCGATCATCAACCACAAGACTTTGCTTTTCAACAGAAGCCTTGATCATTTGCCACTTAGGCATGCCACACAGGCAATTCACTCCATGCGTTTGATATCCATCAATATATAACCCCTGAGCTCGTACGTCTCAGAGAAGGGCGTTAAGCAAGAGAATAAATTCTCCGCCGCCAAACAGATATATATTTAATAAAGATCAATCACACGGACTAAAATCCAATGTTAGACACACAGTTCATTTACAAGTCCGTTCTGGGTCTGAACGAAACCGGAGGCACCTAGTACCCCGCATATCCATCGATCTCCAAGTACGTCTGGACGATCACCAACTGTTTCCATCTTTTTGGGTGTACAGCCCAATCAAGATCATCAGTAATCACCCAAACGACGTGAAGACTTCTGGTCTTCGACCACCGTCTTCATCTTCGACTTATCGTCGGATCAGTTATTCAGAATGGGATAAACCCGGTCTTTCCGAATAACTCGCGTATATTTTAAATAAGTGTTACACAAACACAACATACGCCTCATTCCAATTCATCAGTCACTAACCGTAAATTAATCAAGAGAATAATTTCCCAAATATTAACCCCGAAGGCCGAAACCAACATCAGATCAATATCCAGAAAACCATTCTGCTTGGCTAACCGACAGTTAGTTTCTAAATTTCACATTCATAGGGAAAGGTTCCCATTAATTTTATCCAAGATAAATTCCTTGAATTTATTCTTTAATCTATTTTTGAATATCAATTCAAACTAGTCGGGATTAGCGAACCTTACCGAAGTAATCATTTGTTTTAATTTCCCAATCCCAACCTATTCATCCCATGAAGTAAAACTGGTTATACTTCATATCTAACACCACGGTGTTATCGGTAAATTCAATTACTATTTCACATTCAAATCTAATTAAAGATTTAACTATCGCCTGGAGCAAAACTGGTGATACTCCATTCTCGATCATTTCAATCTAATTAAAGATTCATTAAAACTCTACTTAGTTTTAATCGTTAACTGGGTTAAAGAATCCGTGTCATTTAAAACACGGTTCACGATAAACCCAAAGTCACATTCCATTAATTATCGGGTTAAAGAACGAGTGTTATTTAAAACACTGTTCACGATAAACCCAAAAATCAATATCAATTCAATTCCAATTAAATATTATTTAATTGGTACACTTCATTAAATCTAAATAAAAAGATTTAATCTTTTCTCAACTGGGTTCAAGAACAGTGTTAATGAAGACACCATTCACGACAAACCCAAATCACATTTGATATTAAACACAAGGCTCTGAATAGAAAATATACTGGCTTATATTCAATATCAAATTCCACGACTAACAAATATCGTATTGGAAATAACGATATAAATATATATCTTTCAAATTCCCATAACAACATCCGTATAATCACGAATTCCAACATCGAAATATTCCAAAGACAATTTCGATTCAAATCCACTCCAATGCAATCATTGGAAATTCTGGTTATATTTAAAACCCTTTTTAAATTCAATTTATTTATTTAAAAATAAATAGAATTATGATTCTAGTTTAAAACTAGTTCATTTCGATAAAAATCTATTTTTATCTTTTCAAATATGGAGTTTTTCATCCCAATCTTTTCCCAAATCCTTTCTTATGATTTTACATAAATTATTACTATTTTTAATAATTTTATCAAGGCCCGTACAGTCGATTTCCATCAACGGCTATCGAACTGCACTTACAGCGACCTTTTTCAAATTTGATTTGGACATAATTCCAAATCCAACCGTTAGATTTCTAATTTCTAATAATCGTTAGAAAGCTCTTTTCGATACGAACCCAAGGTTCCGGTTTTAGGAGAATCCGACGGTCGGATCTCCCGCAATATCCGTTCGAAGTCAATGGTCGAAATTCGCGAACTGCCGCGGCCCGGCGCGTTCTATTCAGGCCATTATATTATATATATAATATATATAATATATACTTCGTCGATTTCTATTTAAAAAGAATTATATAAATAGTTTTTAAATTCGTTTCAAAAACAATTTCAACTTCCATTTCAATTCAAATCAAAATTAAATTTTGATTTATAAATTCGTTTTAAAATTCATTTCTATTCAATTCAAATTTCAATTCAATTTCAATTCAATTCGAATTCGTTTTCAATTCATTTCATTTCGAAATCGTTTTCAATTCATTTCCTTTCGAAATCGTTTTCAATTCATTTCATTTCGAAATCGTTTTCAATTCAATTCATTTCGAAATCGTTTTCAATTCAATTCATTTCGAAATCGTTTTCAATTCAATTCATTTCGAAATCGTTTTCAATTCAATTCATTTTGAAATCGTTTTCAATTCAATTCATTTCGAAATCGTTTTCAATTCAATTCATTTCAAAATGAATAAAATCGATATAAATATCATTCACGTCAAAATGGCGTCAATCTAATCAACATGGCTTCATAAATTTCTATTTTCAAATATTCTATTTCAAATATTTCTTTTTCAAAATAGTTGTTATTATCAAAATATTTCGTTCAACACATGACCAATCTCAATGGATGAGTACTGTCAACACATGAACCTTTATTATATATTGATAAAGATGTAAATTTTATTACTAAAATATTTCGTTCAACACATGACCAATCTCAAGGGATGAGTACTGTCAACACATGAACCTTTATTATATATTGATAAAGATGTAAATTTTATTACTAAAATATTTCGTTCAACACATGACCAATCTCAAGGGATGAGTACTGTCAACACATGAACCTTTATTATATATTATTCTTTATTTTCTAAATTGGAATGAGGCCCAATCAATCACCATATAATGTTAATTATATGGATTTTCATACATTACACACATATAATAGCATTGCAAAATAATCAACCATCAACCAAAGTGCACTACACTGTGTAAGCATCAAATATAGATATCTAACGCTTATAACAGCCTGTCAATCAATCGATCGACATATTTAATCAATCAGGATGAGTGAACTTCAAATTTCATCCCAACACCCGTGTGGGGTTTCAAACAATCAAACACAGATTTTATTTGTGCAGTTGGGCGATGTGTAAAATTTATCGACCCAATCAATGTCCTTCAAATAGGTGTGCATAAACAAACCGTCCGGTTTGTAAATGAATATTTTATTTATTTACATTCACGTTAAAAATTATATTTTTAACGATAAAACATTTTATTTTAACATATGAATTTCTATTCAGTTCATTCTTTAAATAAAATGATATTTTTATTTTTCTAACATATTTTAGAAAATTTCGGCGGCATAACGGCACGATACTAGAAACGGGACGAGGCCTAGCCTTATCCCCGATCTAGTGAAGGCCCACGCCATTCACACATCAATCAAATCAATTTCATTTCACCAAACAATTCAGTTCAAACCAAAGCATCTAACTAATTTATGCAATCAAACAAACAAGTCCATGGTCTGTGGACGATTGTGTCGGGTGCTACTAAGCACCGTCTGCATCCTAGTATATATTTATATAACTAGAAAAAGAAATTGAAAGGTGAGGAATTCTCACAAATAGCTATCCTAGCTCCACGGCTCTTCATTTGCAGAAGTCTTCGTCGTTATTGCATCTTCGTCGCCCGTAGCCACTACATATGTAAAAATCGAATTTTTACTACGATGTTCAATATATAAAAATCATATTTTTACTTCGATGTTCAATATATAAAAATCATATTTTTACTTTGCTTCATTATAAAAAATTATAACTCTACGTATTTCAAAATCTCAACTTTCCTTATATAGAAATCTAGTCTTCTTTATTTTACAAATTACTTCTTTTTCATGTTAAAAAAAATCTCGACCTCTTCATATTTTTAAAACAAAGTAGATTCATATTTTTAAAACAAAGTAGATTCATATTTTTAAAACAATGCAACTTCTATTTTTAAAACATTGCAACTTCTATTTTTAAAACATTGCAACTTCTATTTTTAAAACATTATATTTTTACACCAAGTCTATCTCTATAGACGTCATATATATATTGTCATTTCTATATTTAAAACAACACCTTTTTATATCATGCTATATTTAATTAAAAATTGACTTTTAAATGATGTTTTTAACATAAAAACTGCTCCCCTTTTTTTGTAAATAATGTATTTAACATAAAAAAACTACTGTTATATATAATGTATTTAACATAAAAAAACTACTGTTATTACGTTTCTTCCTTTTCTGTAGTCGACGAACCCATTCTCGCGAAAAGCTTGGCCCCTAGGGTTTGAATTTGCGGCTCCACCGTTGCGCCAGAGTCGGATCTGAAGGTGCCGCCTCGTAGGGCTTCGCGCCTTCTTGCAGCGACGGCGTCCATCTCGCGGCCCCCGTCTCCTCATAGTCCCTCCCCGAAGTCGGCGGCTTAAGGCCCCAAATCGAGCAACTTGCTTCTCGAAAATTTATGAATCTGGTATTGATTTGTAGAGGGAGGGAAGTATTATGATTTCCATTCAATTCCGTGTTTTAATTCTTCTTGGATCGAAAGAAAAAGGGGAGGAAAGAATTGAGCCATTTCGTTCGTTCTTTTTGAACGAGAACGGTGGCCAGAAAGATGTGAATAAAATTTCGGGTTTTAATTTAATTTTATTTATATTTATACTAATTTTATTTCCAAAAAAAGTCCATGTAACCATACGAACCCCAAATCATCCCCAACGACTGTCGTCCTTAGCTAATTACCCCCATTCCGAACACAATGGGATATGTATCATAGACCAAGTCGACCGTTTCGATCAGTTTTCATTAAAATCAACATATAACTCTATATATTGAATTTGAACGCGCATTTTAATTTACCGGGGTCACGTACTAACTATAAAAATTCCAGAAAAAAATATTTCTAGCTTCGTATTGACGATACGGTCCTAACAAAACTAATTTCGTCAAATTCTGAGACCGTTTGAAAAATGACCATTTCCCAGTCGATTAAAATCAACTGAAACTGGTCAAACGCGTTTTCCTTTGCCACGCTCACATAATGATTCGAAAAATTACGAAACTTGGAATCTAGCAATAACTTGACATCACGGATCCAACAAAAGTGGTTTCGTCGAAATCCGAGGTCGTTTGCAAAATGTCCATTTTTAAGGGCCTGAATTCCATAGCGACTATTCAGAATTTTCAGCTGGACATATCTTTTGATTCCCGCTATGAAATTTCGATTTTTCGGATTTGTTGGAAAGATATCCTCAAATAGATCCTATCATTTTTGGTTTCACTAAAATCCGGATTGTTTTGCACCCGGTACATTCAATTGAAGTTTGAAATCGAATTATCGAACTACCGCGCCATTTTCAATTCCTTTTATAATTATATATAATTATTTATATTCTAACGACGACGTATATAATATATACGTCGAATTCCATTCAAAATATATTTCTCGTCGTTTTTCTTTAAAATAATTCATTTTAAATAATCACAATTCGCTAAAATTGCCAAAACAAAAATTTTAAACTGGCCCAGATTTTCGGGTTATTACATATAATCCCCTGCGTCCGAAATATAATAACTTTAATATGACTTTTTCTTTCTAGCTCAAATATTATACTAGAAGCTACACTAGAACATGGATTTGAAAGCTTGTACAATCCACATGACAAATGTTTCTTTGTTTTAACATTTTCAGTTTTAAAATCTTTTCATGTTTTGTCTTTCTCTGAAAATTTCTTCTTTAATGTTCCCTAAAACACTTGCATTTTTGTCAAATATATGTACTAGGAGACCACCCAAAAACATGTAAAAATAAACATAGTTCATCACTACCCTAGTGAGCCTCAAGAAATGCTTTTTCCAAGAGTTTCTTTGCACAAACAATGTCCTGGCCGTGAGCACAAATGTGCAGAAAATTTCAGAGTTTGTTTGCCTTGAAAGCCAAGGTATTTGTATTTTATAATTTGTGTTAAATCAGTACATGATACATGAGAAAGAGGTAGGCAAAAGGCACGTGAAAACTGAGCATAGTTGAGACATTTAGGACTTCTATTTTTGGCTAAAGTCATAGGATAACTTAAGTAAAAGGACATGCGGTACAAGGTGCATTTAAGTGATAGTTTTTAGTGCCCCAATAGGAGAGTCTTGCGCAGAAATATCTCATGAGAAATGGCTGCTAAAGCCATGTGAATCCTAGGTAGGTGTGTGATGTTTGAGAGAAATGGCATTTCTTTTATTGTCTTCCAATGGCCATCAAAAACAGAAAGCTGTTTTTGTCTCTTCATGCATAAACCAGCATTTAATGCACTGCATATTTTATTGTTTTTTTCTACTATATAAGGACATACCATGCATCACTTTCATTCACATCCTCAAACACTTTCAAGCCAAAACCAGTTGAAGGAAATCAGAAACTTCTAAGCAAAAAGGTGAGTAAACCTTTTTAACTAAACTTTAGTGTTCTTTTTATTTTGATGAAAGTGGATCTTGTTTGTGTTGTGATTTGTTGCATGTTGATCTGATCAAACCATTGCTGTTTGTCACCATATTTAAGTGCGAAGGGATTAGAAACTGTTTTATACAGTGTGATCATTATGTTTTGGTTTCCTGCTTGAAATATGTATCATGACAAGGATAATCTGCTAGGTCATGTTATGTTAAGACTTAGATATTGTTTTGTCTTCCAAAAGTCATTCCAGAAGTCTCGAATGAATTAGAGATGGCAAGATCACTTCAAAAATGAGCACTGTATGTTAAGCACAAACACGGTATTTACCTTTGCAACTCTCTGTTTATCCAATTTTCCAAAACTGTTTTTAAATTAAACCGAATACATAAATTGATTTCTAGAAGTAAATAATGATTTTAGGAAGTGATTTGGTGATTTTTAATGGCTTGTAGTGGCCGGGGGACCATGATGATCGGAAATGGGAGTTTGGGAAATTCCCGATCATCCAAGCGATTTGAATTCACGTGGATGATGGTGGAACCACATCTTGGATCGAGTAATCAGGGAAAAATACTAGAAAAATTTCCAAATGTATAGTTTGTGTGAAATCGAAGGAAATAGGGTTTTATTTAGCTTTTGGGTTCGGGTTTCCTTCGTCGAACTGCACTTCATCGGAGCAGCGAGGGAGGTGCGATCAGTGGGGGTTCGGAGCGTCGGAGTCTGGTGAAGGTGTGGTAGCAAGGCGGAGGTGACACGTGGTCCTGACAGTGTGCAGTTTTTTTTTTCTTCGATGGAGCAGTTCTGTTAATATGGAGGTGGCACGATGTTTTTTTGATCGACGATGAAGGGAGGATTTTGGAGCTCGTCGTCGTGATCAGGGATGGAGGGTCGACTTGCGTGGCCAGTCGCGAGGTGGTGGCGTCGTCAGAATCTGTTGTGCACGTGCACAGATCAGCGGTACAAAAAGAAGATGATTCCAGTTTTGTTGGCTAGGAGATCGGCCATGAAATTTGAGTGGTTTGAGGGTTTTCCACGTGATTTTCTGGTGTTGGCACTTTGGTTTTCCAGGGGGATGGCACTTGGTTTTGGCAAGTTTGGCACTTAATTTTGGCCTTCGCACTTAGTAATAAAAGTGGTACTTACTTTAGTCCTTAAAGAAAGGTTTTTTAAAAAAAAAAACTTTAGTAAAATTTTAAATCCAAGACTTATTGTGTAAATCAATTAAAATGGATATTAAAGGAAGTATAATTATAATAGGGTTCCAATACTTTGGTTAATTTAGGTTTTAAATAATTCTTTAATTATAATTTAAAATCTAATCGAAATGAACAAGGTGAAATTTTAAATAAACATTCTTTATATTTCAAAAATAAACAAAGAGGAGGAAAGTGAATCAGGATAATGTCAAAATTTTTAAATCGAATGTTGAAACGAATACTTGGCGAATTTTAAATTTAATTTTATAAATTTAAGTTCGAATTTAATTATGAATAAAATATATAGCTTCTTATTCATAAGACGTATGTAATACCATATGTTGAAAGTTGTCTGTTAAACTGTAAATTCCAAGAGATAAGTAACCGTTCAAGTACAGTCCGGTATTTTATGAAACCAGTTCTATTTTTGATCGTGCTGGCTTAGTATTTTCAAAATAAATAATTCGTCGATCATTTCAAAGAGACCGAAATCAAGATTTCACTTTGAATTGATTGTACGTTGTACGCCAAGATTTTGAAGTTGAAGACGGCGTTGCACAAGGACTATTTTTAAATAGTGCCTTCGGTTTGTTCAAACCCAGAACAACTTGTATGGATGAGTGTCCGACAAAGTAATTCCAACTGGTCACGTACATTGACCTTTTCAAACGTAATTATATGGTGGCAGAGGAATTCGTTTCTCTCGCCGTATACCTGTAATCTATTTTTGAGGAAGTCAATTAGTGATCGGAAGGTCTGGACAATGTGGCACTCAAAGATATAAACCAGTGTGGATGACGTAAGTCTAGCCTCAAGCCTCACACCCAGGAAATGACAAAAAAAGGGGCAGGCAGCATGGCTATGTGGGTCGCTCCCATTAGGGTGTAGCATCACCTATCTAGAGAAATTCCTTTTGTTTCTTAATCTATCGATTCTGCCCATTCGGGGATGGTTGCCGTACACAACCGTCGGTGATATACACTCGATACACTCAAGAGAAATGAGTGGTCGGTCATGTGAGGGCCGGGTTGCAAGACGTTCTTGTTGAACCCAGGTGTATTGGCCTCTAGAGATACATCAGCGGAAGGTGGTCCCATACCTTGTCATGGTTGGAAATCCAATTCCCATAAGCGCCAAGCGATTTTTATTTGTATACTATATCGGAGAATGTGAGATGCAAGCATTTTCCTAGATTCTTAATTATTTGTGAAAACAAATAGACACTATTAAAATATCTGGTTTTAAAGTATACAAAGTGATTTTTGATCTCATAAGGTAAAAACCCGTTCCGTATTTACGGCGTGGTCTTATGAGATATTTTAATTGTTTTTAAATTGTTTACTCATACCAGTCCCCTGACTTACCCGGAGTTATTTTCTGTGTTTTTCCCTTAAACTCTTGGGTATTCATAACGCTTGTTATGAATAGACAAGTGAATCAGGATGTTGAACTTATGATGCTGAATGGAGATTATCAGTGTGCTGACCTACCTATCTACCTACCTATTGTATAATTATCAGTTTGCCAGTCAATAGTGAATGTTATGTATAATTACTGATGTACTAGAAATGGGTTGTATCACTAGTCATATGATGTTTTGTTGTATCCTGTACTATTGTGTAATATTATAAAGTATTATCTTTTGTGAAAATTCCGCTATGAGATTCTGATGTTTTGTGATTATAGCTTCTATCTATTCTTATTCCTTAATAATGGCACGACTTCCGATATGTTCGAAAGTTGGGCCGTTACATCTCCAGTCCATGCACCTTAGTTTGAATCGGTCGTGACCATCCCCGGCGGTTCGTGGAGCTCTGGCGGCGGCGGCTCGTGTTGCCCCTGGTCGGATCATGGCTCACTTGAGCGGTTCGGTTCGTGGAAGATCATCCAGGTCGGCTCATCCATTCCAGTCAATTCATGCATGGCAACTCCCTCAAGTCGGTTCGTGAGCACCCATTGGGTTCGGGTCGTGACTTGCTTGGAGAGGCGGATCGATTCGTGGACTTTTGGAGCGGTTCGTGGTTGAGAGTCATGAATGGGTCAGGTTCGAAGATGGGTTCCTGGATCATGAGTGGGTTGAGTTGCAGTGGATATCACGATCGGGTCGGTTTGGAGAGGGGGCGATCTGATCCGGCTTCTGCATAATTTCCTTGCAAATCTTCCAGCGATTGTTTTATGCCATACGACGGCGTTTTCGATCATTCTAACTTTTCAAATCAATCGCAAAGCATACGATATAGTCATAGCAACATATGTAACCACCTACAAGCATCAAAACAACAATATGACAAGGTTGAACGGATCAAGCATACCCAAAACCCATGTTTTCCCCTTAATCATGTTTAACAATAACTTATGTTAGGATTAGCAAAACTCAACCAAATCAACCCAAATTTCTAACAAAGGCCTAAAACAATATTTCAAAATTTATAAATATTTTTCCAGAATTTAATCATGTATAAATTCACTAATTACCTTTAATTAACCTTAATTAGTGTAAAAACAAAGCTAATCACTCACCATTACCACGATTAAAACTTTCAGAACTGAAACTCCTTTGATTTTGGCGAAAAGCACCTATAACTCTGAAATGGTGCTATTTCTCCTTAATTTGATGTTGCTAAGCTTAATCCTTGATTAGAGAGCGATTTGGGATGAAATTAGAAGGCGGAGGCCATTGTTAGGGTTTCTAAGGGGTAAATGGCAGCTAGAAAACTGAAATAGAATGAAAACCCAACTCATTTCAGCCTCCCCGTAACCCTATCCCGAAATGGGTTATGGGCCCATTCACTAATCACCTCATTTGGCCTGGTTAAGCTGTTTTTCACCTACTAAACCTTATTTCATCCATATCTCCCAAACGGTAAGTCCCTTTTTCACATATGACCACTTTATGGAAAGGTAAACCATCATCCGGATCTAATGGAAGTGGTTTCAGGTCAAAATTACTTACCAATCAAAAGTTATGGCCAAAACAAGATCAGCTAGGGGCAAAACGGTCATTCAAAAATCGGCAAAAATCGTGAACATGGGAAATGACCCCAATAGTCGTCCCCCAATGTCACATGACCATATGACTCCTTATGAGAAAGAAAGAAATATTCTACGATCCTCTGATGCGTAGAATGCGGGTCGTTACACTATATGTACTGGACAGATATAGAGTCACACTCTTGCAGCTCGGAAATGATTCTGGTGATGACTCCATAGTTAATGGAAGTGGATTTGGGTTTACTGTGAACTATGTTTTTAATAATATTGGTTCTTTAACCCAGTTAAAGATAAGATTAATTTCTTAAAGTTGAAGGATCATAAAGTAATGATTTTAGAGATTAAAACCAAGATGGAGTTTTAATGAATCCTTAATTAGATTGGAAAGTGAATGAGATAATTAAATTTATCAACAAGAGAAATGATCGATAATGGAGTACCACCAGTTTTACTCCAGGCGATAGTTAAATATGTAATTAGATTTGAAACATGAAATGGTAATTAAATTTACCAATAACACCGTGGGTGTTAAATACAGAGTACTACCAGTTTTGCCCCATGGGATAAATAGGTTGGGATTGAAAAATAAATAAATGATTACTTCGGTAAGGCTCAATAATCCTGACTAGTTTTATAAACCTTAATTTGGTTTAGAATTGTTAAAGGATGGAATAAAATCTTTTGAAATTGATATCCAAAGGAATATTAAAGAAAAAAATTTAAAAGAATTTGTCTTTAATAAAATTAATGGGAACCTTTCCCTAAAGATGTGAATATTTGAATAAAAGAATATTCTGAATTGGAATGAGGCGTATGATGTGTTTTTATAGCACTTGATTAATGATTATAAAATATACAAGTTATTCGGAAAGGCCGGGTTTATCCCATTCTAAATAACCGATACGACGATTAAATATGGACGATGAAGACGGTGGTTGAAGACCGGAGATCTTCACATCATATATATGATTACTAATGTCTTGATTGGGCTAATCCCCCGAGACAAGGTAATAAGTGGTGATCGTCCAAACGTACTTGGAGATCGACTGAATATGCGAGGGCCTCTCTCCTATATTAGGCATATGGGACGAGGAATAAGGTGCCTCCAGTTTCGTTCAGACCCATAACGGACTTGCAAATAGATATTATGTCTGACATTGTATTCCTTTATATTGTATTCGTTGATCTCTACTAAATATATATTTGTTTGGTGGCGGAGAAATTATTCTCTTGCTTAACACCATTCTCTGAAACGTACGAGCTTAGAAGTTATATATTGGTCGAAATTAGTGGTACGGTATGGATTGATAGTGTGGCATGCTAAGTTGCATGGATCAAGACTTTTGTTGGAAAGTAGAGTCTTGTGATCGATGATCAAAGCACAACTTTAATTAGCATAGCTTTGTGTAGCGTTAATTCTCGAACCTCATACCTCGGTATGAACCAGAAACAGGAGAGGACTGCAGGGAGGACATGCATTTCTTTCTTGCTAGGAGTGATGTCATGGTATGGATCCCAGACATTTTACGCATGTGGATGTTGGAAAACAAGGTACCTTGGATTTGAGTCCCTAGTGGCACTTGATGGTCGACAAACTGACCAGATTTTATTCTCCATAGGGTAGGAAAATGTATTGTCCAGGAATTACCAATCCACTAAAGTAAGTGTGGACTGGCCCTAAAGATCTAGGTACGCTTGCGAGTAAATCCTGAGACATGGTAGGCTAGGTTGTCTCGAATTTGGTAGTAAGATCCCTTGCCTTGTTTCATGATGGAAATCCAATTTCCAATAGGACTTTGCACGGTTTTTATTGTAAGACTAGTATGGCGACATAATATATGGTACCTATGCCATCTACGATTGATACATTTATATTTGAAGTTGTTTTGACACTATGCACTTATAATAGTATCAAATGAATTGTTTTAAAACGTACCAAGCACATTGGGCTATTATAAGGTAAAACTCTATCCTCCGGCTTGCGTTGCATTGTGTGATAGGACTTGAGTCTTATAATAGCTTCATTTTTCGAAAAGCATGGCGTTGTTTATAAATTGTCTTATCTTAAACTGAGTTTCATGTGGAGTAAACCCGTTCCATGTTATACGGCGTGTTCCCATGATTTCCCAACTTTTAAAGTAAAATTTTAATAATTGTTTTAGTTCTCACACCAGTCCCATGACTAACTCGGAGTTTATTGTTTTAACCTAAACTCTGGGTGCCCTTATTTTCCACAAGGGCAGCTAGTAGTTTTGGTTTTGCAGATTTTTGTTTAATAGGATCCTGGTCTACAGCTGTTGCTATATTCGGAAAGCTTTGTATCCATATATTTCTTTCAGTTGTGTTAGTCGACGTATTTTCCGTTGTTTTGTATTTTAATCTCTAATATTATATTTCCAACGTGTAATATTTATTTATACTCTGGAACATTCTTGTACTCTTTTTGTACTCTGTTGTAAATTGTTGTAATAGCAATGAAATGTTCTATTGTTTGTGTTCTGATGCATCGTATTCTCAAAGCAATCCGTTGTTTTTAGTCTCTTCAGAGATCGGGGGATTTCGGGTCATCTCAGTTTGGTATTAGAGCTTTGGTTTACAGAGCTCAAGAACGAGACACATTAGAACCGAACGAGAGAATTCATCAGAGATGGATTAGTAATATCCGATAAGAGTAACACGTTAGAGATAGGGCTAGTAATACCCTAGAATGAGTTAAAAGAGTGTTATTTATAAAAACAAACTTAATTTTGAAAAATATATCTTATTATACGTATTTAATTATTTTATTTTAAATTGATTTTAGACTATCGGGTATAAGGAGATTTTTAATATACGTCTGATCCACGTGTATATGAAGTCTCAAATATACTGGGTAGATATAAAGTCACACTCTCGTCGCCCGGAGATGATACTGATGATAGCACGTGCATCATCGGTATTTATGTTCGAGTTTCGAAGGTGGGATATCTATATATTTCCAATTGACTGGTGTGAGAACCAAAACTTAGATAGGGTTTATTGTTGTGATTTGACACTGAAAAATATGAATTTTTTTTACATATAAAGGTCATATATTTTAAAAGCTAATTAATTGATTGTTGGTTGTGTTGTGTTGTGTGATTATTAGTTGAGCTAATAAAAATATTGGAATGATAAATCCAATATGAGAATGAAATTTAATTTAAGCCAAATCAAATATTGAACTAAATTGAAAATTGATTGGAATTGCGTATATGTTTATATAATGAACAGGTCATAACACGGAAACTAAGAAGAGGATTAAAATTGTATGCCCGACAAATAGGTACATGTTTACTTTATTAATTTGGTTTTGATGATTTTATGACCCGATTGGCTAGCCGCTTGGATTTTTCTTTTTCTTTTGGATTGCTGAGGGCCCTATGAGGCAAGTTGTGGTTTTACCGATAGGGTTGTACAAAGGAGGTTAAGGCGATTTTTTTTGAAAATTTAGGGTGTTAGCCAATTTTTGAGAAATTAGAAAGTTCTTAGAAACTGAAAAGTTGAAGAACTCAAGGCAGAATGAACGTTGAGTTGGTTAATTAAACAACCTTCATCTCCGTTCCTTTTTGAGAACGAAAATATTTTAAGTGGGGGAAATTGTAACAACCCGGAATTTCTGAACCAATTTAAAAAAAAATCTAGCTATTTTAATTGATTTAGAATATTTAAAATGATTTATGATTTAAAATTTATTTAAATTGAAGTTATAACGTATAAATTTATTTTAATAATAAATAGAGTTTGAGATGGCGCAGTAATTTGAAAATTCGATTTTAAATTTCAATCGAATGTATAAAATTCGAAATGAATCGGATTTTAGTAAAACCAGAAATATGTGAATCTGTTTAATTATATCTTTCTAATGAATGTAAAAAACTGAGATTTCATTATGTAAATTGAAAGTTGTGTCCATTTTAAATTTTGAAATAGCCGCTATGGAATTTATATATATACTTATATAATATATGGCCCTTAAAAATAGCCATTTTGCAAACGACCTCCGTTTTCGATGAAACCCTTTTGTTGGATCCGGAATGTTAAATTATTGTTAGGTTTCAAATTTCACAATTTTTTTTAATTAATATGTGAGTGTGAAAAATTTAAACATATTTGGTAATTTTAGTTTGAATTTAATCGACTGGAAAATAACCATTTTCAAACGGTCTCCAAATTCAACAAAATTAGTTTTTGTTAGGACCGTATCGTCAAAACATAACTAGATTTATTTTTCTGTAATTTTTGGAGTCAGTATGTGGCCCTGGTAAATTAAAATGTACGTTTAAATTCAATATATGTTGATTTATATTTTAATTTAAAGAAAAACTGATCGAAACAAAAATGGCTTACGAAATATATCCCATTTTGTCTGGAATGGAGGTATTTATCTAGGGGCGACAGTCGTTGGGTTTGATTTGGAGTTCGTACGCAAAAACACACTTTTTGGAAATAAAATAATACTAAAATTTTTAAATAAATAGCCCTAAATTATTAAACCCTAACCCTATGTCTTTAGGAGCCGCCACTTCAAACCGACGCTCGAAATCATCCAACATTCTTCCTCTAAAATCGCACAATTCACATCGAATAAAATCCCCATCCCAAAACGAAAATTAATGAGTGAAGTGAGGGCTACAACTTGGTATGGATTTGATGAACTTTCGTTGTAGGGTTTGCTCAATTTCTGGGCTTATAGCCCCGTCGTTCGAGGTAGTTTTCCAGTGTGCCAAGGTTACCGACTATGTAGCAGGTGAAGGAGGAGGAAGGCGGTGCTTCGGCGTAGGGGATGGCAACTCTCGATCGGCGGCGCAAGGTCTCGATCGGCGGCGGTGGACGAAAATGTAAATCGACGTTGGGTTTGAGGGCTCCAGAAATTAACGAGAAAGAGGAACGACATATTAAGGGTAAAAACAGAGATTAAGGAAATTAATTAATATTTAAATATTCAAAAATGTAATTAAATGTTTATAACTCCATATCTTCTTCATATGAGGTCGAAATCTAGTGATTTCAGTTATGTTAAATTCGCAACAACAAACTCTACAGCATGGAACTGACCAGAACGAAAAATGAGCAAATGAGAATTTAAGGCAAATTCAAATCCAAACGATATAAAATTGTCAAATAAATAATGACAGAGTGGAAACCAATGTGAGAACTCCTTCTCACTAAATTATATTTTATCATGTTATTGTATTCGTGTATAAAAATATATAGAATTGCCAGTGTGGATTTTGTCATTTTTAATTATTATAAATTGATATGGTGCCTGTTAGCTCACCTCCCTCATCCACTAACCATGGGCGATTTAATTGACTGTATTGTGTTTAGATTGTGATGTTGTGATGATTAACATATTAAAAATAATGTTAACATTAATGTGGTAATTGAAATTAAATTATAAATATTTATTTATAATTTAAACAACGAAAATTGGTAAATCAGAAAAATAATTCAAATCGAATTAGAACTGGTTAAATTAATTAACCAATGATTATTTTGAATAGAATGTTGTTGCTTGAAAACCCCACACGGGTCTAGGGATGGTAATTTATTCACATCTCCTCTGAATTTAATTATATGTCAATCGGTGGGTTAACAGACCATGATGAGCGTTATTTATTTATTTTAACGCTTATACAGAGGTAGAATGCACTCTGGATGATGTGTGGATGCTTAATGATTAATTATCATTATTGTGAGTACATTCGATGTATGAAAATCCATATAAATATATTTATATGGTAATTGATTGAATCTGATTCCAATTCGGAAATAATGCATAGTTTTAAAATATTATTTAGTATAGTTTTAAAATATTATTCAGTATAGTTTTAAAATAATATTTAGTAAAGAATCAAAATATGATTTTGACGTCCGATTTTGGATGGACACAAAAATATTGAAAAATTCATAACTATGATGAATATGAAGCTGGGTTGAGTAGTTAAACGCCATTTTAACCCGAAAGGGTTTATCGATCGCTTTTATTCATTTTATAATGAATATCGAGAAGAATAGATTTCAAAATCTGATATTTTGAAAATATTATCATTTTAATACTAAAATGATGTAGAATATTCAATTTTGATTTAAAAATGAAAAATGAAGTTGAAATCATTTTAAAATGAATTTATAAACGACTTATAAAATACGATTTAAATGGAAATCAACGATATTATATATATATATATATATATATATATATATATATGTATATATTTAATGGCCTAAATAGAACGCGCCACGCAACGACCGTTCGCGAATTTCGACCATTGACTTCAAATTGATGTAACGGGAGATCTGACCGTCGGATTCTCCTAAACCCGGAACTGTTGGGTTCGTATCAAAAAGATCTATCCAATGAATATAAGAGATTAGAAATCTACTGGTTGGATTTTGAATTATGTCTAAACCAATTTCAGAAAAGGTCGTTGTGAGTGCAATTCGATGACTGTATACGGAAATCGACTGTAAGGGCCTTAATAAAATTATTAAAAATATGGAAAAATTGTGTATAATCATAATAAATGATTTGGAAAGATTTTAGGTGATAAAATCCAAATTTTGAAAAGATATAAATGTATTTTTATCTAAATGAACTAGTTATTAACTCAATTAATAATCAATTGGTTTTTTAATTAATAAACTGATTTGTAAATGGTTTTGATATAACTAGAATTTTCCAATGAATAAATTGGAATGGATTTGGAATGGAAATTATCTTTGGAATATTTTGATATTGGATTTCGTGATTATACGGATATTGTTGAAGAATTTGGAAGATACAGATATTGTTATTCCCAAAATGATATCTGCTGGTTTCAGAATTTGATATTGAATATAAGCCGATATAATTTCTATTTAGAGCCTTATATTTAATATCAAATTGGATTTTGGGTCTGTTGTGAATGGTGTCTATTAAAACTATTTTAAACCCGGTAGAGGAAAGAATGAATCTTTTAACCAAGATTTAATGGAGCTTTTCAATTTATAATTATAAATGGAAATTAAATGGAAGTTAATTTTGGGTTTATAGTGAACTATGTTTTAAATAACATTCGTTCTTTAACCCAATTAACAGTAAAGATATAATTTGGAATTTATAATCTTTTAATTAAGATTAATGGAATTTTCCCAAAGTAAAGTTTTCCAATTTAATATATTAAATTTGAATGGAATGGAATTCGAGAGCTTCCGCGAAGGAAGACCATTATTATATATGGAATTCAAAAGGATATGTCGTTATTCCATTTATATTATTAGCTTGATACAGAAAATTATATCGATTATAAATTGATCTGTTTTCCGTGAAGGTTCCATAGTTAATGGAAGTGGAATTGGGTTTATTGTGAACTGTGTTTTTAATAATATTGGTTCTTTAACCCATTTAAAGATAAGAATAATTTATTAAAGTTGAAGGATCATAATGTAATGATTTTAGAGATTAATACCAAGATGGAGTTTTAATGAATCTTTAATTAGATTGGAAAGTGAATGAGATAATTAAATTTATCAAACAAGAGAAATGATCGAGAATGGAGTACCACCAGTTTTACTCCAGGCGATAGTTAAATCTTTAATTCGATTTGAAACGTGAAATGGTAATTAAATTTACCAATAACACCGTGGGTGTTAAATATGGAGTACTACCAGTTTTGCTCCATGGAATGAATAGGTTGGGACTGGAAAATAAATAAATCATTACTTCAGTAAGGCTCGATAATCCCGACTAGTTTTATAAACCTTAATTTGGTTTAGGATTGTTAAAGGATGGAATAAAATCTTTTGAAATTGATATCCAAAGGAAGATTAAAGAATAAATTTAAAAGAATTTATCTTTGATAAAATTAATGGGAACCTTTCCTTAAAGATGTGAATATTTGAATAAAAGAATATTCAGAATTGGAATGAGGCGTATGATGTGTTTTTATAGCACTTGATTATTGATTATAAAATACGTGAGTTATTTGGAAAGATCAGGCTTATCCCATTCTGAATAACTGATACGACGATTAAATATCGACGATGAAGACAGTGGTTGAAGACCGGAGATCTTTACATCGTATGGATGATTACCGAGTCTTGATTGGTCTGATCCCCTAAGACAAGGTAGTAAGTGGTGATCGTCCAAACGTACTTAGAGATCGACTGGATATGCGAGGGCCTCTCTCCTGTATTGGACATATGAGACGAGGAATAGGGTGCCTCCAGTTTCATTCAGACCCAGAATGGACTTGCAAATGAATAGTGTGTATAACATTGTATTCCTTTATATTGTATTCTTTGATCTCTGCTAAATATATATCTGTTTGGTGGCGGAAAATTTATTCTCTTTCTTAACACCCTTCTCTGAGATGTACGAGCTTAGAGGTTATATATTGGTGGAAATCAGTGGTATGGTATGGATTGATAGTTTGGCATGCTGAGTTGCATTGATCAAGACTTTTGTTGGAAAGTAGAATATTGTGGTTTAATTAGCATAGTTTTGTGTAGCGTTAAGTCGCAAGCCTCACACCCCGGTATGAACCAGAAATGGGAGAGGACTGCAGGGAGGACATGTGTTTCTTTCTAGCTAGGAGTGATGTCAGGGTATGGAGCCCAGACATTTTACTTATGTGGATGTTGGAAAGCGAGGTACCTCGGATTTGAGTCCCTAATGGCTCTTGATGGTCGACATACTGACCAGATTTTATGCCCCATAAGGCAGGGAAACGTATTGTTCAAGAATTATCAATCCACTAACGTAAGAGTGGACCGACCCTGAAGATCCAGGTGCACTTGCGAATGAATCCTGAGACATGGTAGGCTAGATAATCTCGAATTCGGCAGGGAAGATCCCTTTCCTTGGTTTATGATGGAAATACAATTTCCAATACGACATTGTGAGGTTTTGATTGTAAAACTAGTATGGCGACATAATATATGGTACATATGCTGTCTATGATTGATACATTTATATTTGAAGTTGTTTTGACATTACGCACTTATAATAGTATCAAATGATTTATTTTAAAACGTACCAAGCATATTTAGCTATTATAAGGTAAAACTCTATCCTCTGGCTTGCATTGCATTGTGTGATGGGACCTAAGTCTTATAATAGCTTCATTTTTCGAAAAGAGTGGCATTGTTTATAAATTGTCTTGTCTTAAACTGAGATTCATGTGGAGTAAACCTGTTCCGTGTTATACGGCGTGGTCCCATGATATCCTAACTTTTAAAGTAAAATTTAATAACTGTTTTAGTTCTCACACCAGTCCTATGACTGACTCGGAGTTTATTATTTTAACCTAAACTTTGTGTGCCCCTATTTTCCACATGGGCAGCTAGTAGTTTCGGTTTTGTAGATTTCTATTTAACAAGATCTTGGTCTACAGTTGGAGCTATATTCGAAAAGCTTTGTATCTGTATATTTCTTTCAGTTGTGTTAGTCGATGTATTTTCCGATGTTTTCTATTTTAATCTCTAATATTGTATTTCCAACGTGTAATATTTAATCATACTCTGGAATATTCTTATACTCTGTTGTAAATTTTTGTAATAGCAATGAAATGTTCTATTGTTTGTGTTCTAATGCGTCGTGCTCTTAAATCAATCCGTTATTTCTCATCTCTTCAGAGATCGGAGCATTTCGGGTCGTTGCAGGAATGGTAAAAAAAAGTGGAGAAAAGGCCTCCTTATATAGGAATGGAGGGATAAGGAGGTGATGACACATCAGGGGGCAAGTGAAATGAATGCATGAAAGGAGGCATGCAAAAATACAAGTGTATTATGTAACGAACTGGGATTTTCGACTCCGAAAATCAACACAAAACTACCATGTTGACTATTCAGACATCGGAAATACCAGATCATTAATAGAAAGAAGTTAGAGGGTGAGGATAGATAAGATAGAATATTAGAATAGAAGAAGAAGAAGAACACAATCAGAGTAAACATGAATCTCACAGCGGAACGAATTAAAATATAATACATAACATAGCTTTGAAATAAACGGTATACAACAACCTTATCATAGTACAACACTTACACACAGCGGAAATAACAATAGCTATAAAATCTTGAAGCCTCCTGCTTCAAGCTCCTCCAAGTATATCTGTAAAGACCTGAACTACTTGACTGCCCGTACAAATTTGGGCACCCAAGAGTTTAGGGATAAACAAAACAAAATAAACTCAGGGCCAGTCATGGGACTGGTGTGAGTAAACTCAAATCATTTTTATTTAACTTTACAAAATCCTTTTCAAACGAAAAGGTAATCGTAAGACCAATCCACACATAAACACGGACGGTTTTTACCTTACGATAACCAAAAAACTTTTGGAAATCACTAATTCTCTGATATTATAATAATGTCTAATCTCAAGTAATTAGAATCTAGCAGAACGCTTGCATCTCACGTTCCACATATATAATATACAAACAAAACCGCGGCGCTTATTGGAGATTGGATTCCGACTATGACAAGGTATGGGACAACCTGCCAATAGTATATCTCTAGAGATGAATACACTGGGTTCAACAAGAACGTCTTGCAACCCGGCTCACACATGATCGACCACTCATTTCGCTTGAGTGTATCGAATGTATACCACCAACGGTTGGGAGCTACCCACCGTTTCCCAGAAAGGGATAGCATCGAACATAGATATAAGAATGAAATGGATTTTCTCTAAATAGGTGATATATATCCTAATGGGAGCGACCCACTTAGCCATGCTGCCTGCCCGATTTCTGTCATTTCCCAGTTGATGAGGCTTGAGGTCATAACGTATCTTTGACAGATCATAAATTTATTTACTTTGAATGCCACATCGTCATACCCATCAAATCACAAATTGATTTCCTCAAAAATACCACGGGTATAAAGCTAAGAGAAATGAATTCCTCCGCCACCAAACTATCTTTGAAGAGATCAACTTACGCGAACTGCTAGATATATTCTGTCAGACATTCGTCCATTCACGTTTGTCCTAGGATTGGACAAACTGAAGGCACCATTCTGTAAACAGGATAGCCCTTGCATAACTCCGTCTTCAATATTTGATCGCGACGCTAATGTCCATACAGAGTGGTTTTTAGATAATATATCTGATCCCGGTCTCTCCGTACTAACGATGGAAAAATGGTCAAAACTTCGATAATCGGTGATTTAACTATCAAAGAAAAAATGGTGCGCAAACAACGATATCATTTCCATATGGAAATTCTATCGATCAATCATCATTCAAAGGTTTATTTGTTTTAATTAAATTATCATTAATTTATCCATTTTCCCATTCTATATATTCGTAAATTCAAAATTTATAAATTTTGAAAAAAACATACTTTATAAATCATTTGGACTACATCACCATATTTACTTCCATTTCTTATTTCCTATATTGGAAAACATTTCTGATCCTTATTTGGAAAACGTTTCCAAACTCCTTCATTTGATTTAAACCGATGTTTAAATAAAACATCACTAAGCCAATTCAAACCATTTCACTCCTAAAGTCACTTAATCAACCTTCACTATCGAACCATAACCATTTCTTAGTTAAAAACGAAGTCAATCAAGTTGGGGTATAACTACCTCTCAGACTTTAACTGAACAACATTTCTAACTTCGAAATAGACAAGATTCACCTTCCAAATCTTTAATAAACTTCCTTGCGAAACTCTCGGATTCTATTTCTGAATCCACTTCTTATTTGATAATATTTATTATAACTATAGTGTTATAATCTCTACTTCTGAAATATCTAACTTCGAAGTATAACTTTTATTCCTTAATTTAACTAAATAACTAAACCACTCATTTATCCATAAATAAGTGAATCTTGATTAAAACGAAAAGTAAATATTACCTTCCCGAATTCGATATAATCGAATTCAATGTATAATTCACTCTCGAATAATCACTATTCGATAACTCTCTTTCGATTAAACTATATTCGATAACTCCTTCTTCAAATAACTATATTCGATAATCTCTCCTCGAGTCATTTACATTCGATTGACTCTCGTTGAATGATTTACATTCTAATAATCTCCTTTAATTCTATTCGAATAAACTATTTCAAATAACTCCTTTGGATTAACTTATTTGGATTGACTCGGTTTGATTAACTCAACTCGATTTACTCAACTTGATTACTTTAACTTATTTAACTCAACCTATCTAATAACTAATATTCGATTAATTTATATTCGAATACTATGTCTGTTTTAATTGTATTCGAATGGCTAATATTCGATTTAACTCCATTTGCTTGACTCTAAATCGCAGCGATCACAATGGTTACGCCTGATTCCCTCAGGAAACATCTGACCGCCATAGGCAATCTGCAGCCCTACGAATTACGCTAGCAGTCGTACGAAATGACAACACATCTTAATTAACTATGCTTGACTAACTCTATCTCAAATAACTATATTCGATCAACTCTAATTGAATAACTAATATTCAATAAATTCTAATTCGATTAACTCTATCTAATTAACTCTAACTGGTTAACTCTATTTGATTAAATCCAACTAATTAACTCTACGTTTATTCAGTTTCAAATATCGATGTTGAAATTGATTCATACTTCTCTATATAATTCCTGACCTACATATTCTATTTATCCCGTGATAAACCTTTCATTTGATTTGTAAAATATTATTCATAAATTTATCTTCTCAATCTATCGGTCAGAATAGATTTTATTTAAAAACTTTGCTTTAAATCCATATCATATTATACCCGTGTGCGAAGCACGGGTTTAAATCTTTCAAATGAAAAATTCTTCTTTTATACAATTCTAGTCACCTTTCAAGTATTTCCTTTTAAAATCTATTTATTTATAAAATAAATCCCTTTTTGATAATTCTATTTATTCTATCAAATATTCTAATTTATAAAATCAATTGATTTTATAAGTAATTCCTTTGATAATCTAACTATTCCCTTTTCTATTTATTTTACAAATATTTCTTCTTCCTATTCTATTTATTTTTCAAATAAATATCCCTTTTCAATTCTATTTGTAAAAAGTTTTCAAATATTTCTTTTCAATTCTATCTATTTGATTTACAAATAAGTATTCCTTTTTAATCTATTTATTTTCTAAATAAATAGTTTTCTATTTATAAAATCTATATTTCATTTCAATATAACATTGAAAATTTTCTTTTTAACATTCCAGTATTCCTTATGGTATTTAACATACCATATAACAATGATCAGTATCATTCAACCATACAAAATCAACAAAAGATATCATAGCACATCATATAACACAATATATGAAAAAAAAACAGTAAAATAAATGTTGAGGAACCCAGTTGGGTCCCTCCGACCTGTTTCCCTGCATCCACAGATGTTAAACAATAATATTAACATCAATTTCATTTCACTATGAAATATTCTGCTAAACAGAATCAATATTTGATTAACGATGTATATCTACATCATTATCTATATTTTCAATCAACTGACTAGCAGTTCAACCAAACAACCAACACATAGCAAACAAACATCATTTACAGATTCTAAAAATATTTTGTAAAAATATAAACTAAACAGAGTTAGTGAGATTACTCACATTTCGCATTAACCGTTAAATAACGATTTGCGTCTGTTGATTCAGAAGGACAATTTATTTTTCTATAAATTGTAACGAGCTTCGATTCACTCGCCTTCAGTTCCACCGGGTAGTGTCCGTCCATACGATCCCAACGAAATCTTGTTTTGCTTGATTCTGATAACGTACGGGAAAGATACACGTTATACAAGTTATAAAATGTTTTCAATTAAAACAAAACTAATTTAACTCATCGTGGTCCTTACCCCTTTTAAATACAACTGGCCCAACCATCCCCAAAAAGCCCAAATTTGCGTTCAACGGTTCTCCTTCCTCCAGGCAAATAAAGCCGCGACCTCCTCATCATCCCACGCCATTAAAGAAAATTCAATCGCCCTTTTACCCTTGTTTCTCCCCCAAACACTTCACAGATCAACCAACTAAAATCACCAAAATGCTTCTCATCATTATCTCCATTATCCGATACCCTAATCCTTCAACTCGATATCCCTTCTCCTGTCGCGACGTCCAGTATTTCCTCCACGCACTACAAGTAACGCGCGACAAAAACTCACTCAATATTCTTCAATAAAAACACCAAGTGCGGATTTTCCCCGTAAATACGAATACGAGGTCCGATTTGAACAAAGATGAGACGACCCCAAACCCCGTACTGACGGTGGCAAGGGTAATCCGTGGAATATAACACAGAAACAGATAATAGCAGAACAGAAATAAATAAATACACCAGATAATGAACAATAGAATATACTGGATAAAAGTAATCATCAGAGATACACAGTATACAGGATCTTACTTAGTACAATTACAGTTCAGCTATACGTAAATGTCTACAGCGGAAAACAAACAAAATATGTACAATAGGAGCTGAACAGTATAAAAAGAGATAAAAGATAGAATCCATCTTCAGCTCCAGCTATCCAGATAAAGCCTGCTAAACCTGAATACAAGGTTGCCCGTGTAGAAAGAGGGGCACCCGAGTTTGAAAGTGAAACAAACTACGAGTCATTAATGGGACTGGTATGAGAAATCTACTCAACACATTTAATATGGCTAATCATAGGACCACGCCACTTTCGTGGAACGGGTTTACTCCATTGGATTGCCCGTGCTTTAAAACAAATCATTCTTTTAATCATTGCAATGCTTTTTATAAAAAATGAAACCATTATAAGACTCAGTTCCCATCACACAATGCAACGCAAACCGGATGATAGAGTTTTTACCTTATAACAGCCAAAATATGCTTGATACGAATAAAACAAAGGCATTTGATATTATTGCTAGTGTTTATATGTTTCAAAAACAATTTCGAATCATAAATATCAATCATAGACGACATGGGTACCATATATCATGTCGCCATATATATATATACAATCAAAGCCGCACAGTCACGTATTTGGAAATTGGATTTCCGTCATGAACCAAGGCAAAAGATAGTCCTTACCGAATTCGTGACTCTCTAGCCCGAGCCACAGGACCCAGACTCAGGTGGGCCCTTGGATCGTCAGGGACGGTCCACCGATGTAGATTAAAATTCCTGAACAGTACGTTTCCCACCCTTTGGGGTGTAAATGAGCCAACGAATGGCTCCATCGGACCCGGATCGTCCGATCTAACCGAGGCGCCTCGCAATAGCAACAACCACATAGGTGAAAAATATATAAATGTCAGGGCTGGTAGGTCACTGACACCACCCTAGCTAGAAAGAAACGCATGCCCTCCCTGAGGTCGTTCTCCCGTTTCTGGTTCATACCGGGATGCTAGGCTCGCAAATTCTCATTATACACAAAGCCATGCCACATAGGCAGTGCTTTGATCATCACCACAAGACTTTGCTTTTCAACAGAAGCCCTGATCATTTGCCACTTAGGCATGTCACACTAGCAATTCATGCCATGTGACTGATGTCCATCGATATACAACCTCTGAGCTCGTGCGTTTCAGATAAGGACGTTAAGCAAAAGAATAAATTCTCCGCCGCCAAATAGATGTATATTTAATAGAGATCAGTCAACACAGAATAAAATCCAATGTCAGACACACAGTCCATTTACAAGTCCGTTCTGGGTCTGAACGAAACCGGAGGCACTAAATACCTCGCAAACCCATCGATCACCACGTATGTCTGGACGATCACCACTCATTATCCATATTTCGGGATGCCTCCCAATCAGGACCTCGGTTACCATCCAAACGAGGTGAAGATCTCCGGTCTTCGACCACCGTCTTCATCTTCGATTTCTTATCGTCGATTCAGTTATTCAGAATGGGAAAACCCAGTCTTTCTGAGCAACTCGCGTATATAATAAACAAGTGCAACACTAACATATACACGCATCATTTCAATTCATTAGTCACTAACCGTCAATCAGTAAGAGAACGATTTCCCAAATATTAACCCCGAAGGCCGAAACCAACATCAGATCAACACCCAGGAAACCATTCGACTTAGCCAACCTTCAGTTAATTTCTAAATCACATCCATATTGTTTATAATATTTTATAACGATTTATCGCTATTTTTATTTATTTTAAAATAGCCAATATATTCAAAACGACGCTTCGGGCCATAACGCGACCGTGACGCTGTTTTTCTTCAGATTTGATTTACACATATCTGAAAATCTAACCATTGGATCTTCACGAAATTACATCATTAGAAAGATCTTTTCAAAACGAATCCAACGGTTCTAGTTCGGGAAAATCCGACGGTCAGATCTCCCGGTATAATCGTTTGAAGTTTCGATTTCGAAATACAAACTGCAGCGTCGTTATTTGATTAAATATAATTATATTTATATATATATAAATATAATCGATTCTGGCGCTGTTTTTCTTCAGATTTGAATTAAACATTCCAGACAATCCAACCGTTGTATTTTTACAAAGTTGGTGTCGTTGGAAAGATATTTCCAAGGCGAACCCAACGGTTGCGGTTTCAGGAAAATCCGATGGTCGAATCTCCCGTACTGATCGTTTGAAATCGCGGTTTCAAAATACGAACTGCAGCGTCGTTATTCGATATATTTTAATTCTATATATATATATATATATATATATATCGATTCTTCGATTTCGAAGCTACTTTCCTTTCAAACATTTGATAAAATGATATTTTTATCTAACTGTCTTCTATTTCAACACTTCACTATTTTTAACAATTCGTTTATATAATAAAAATGTGATTTTTATTGTAAAACAATTCATTTCAAAACACTATTATTTCGTATAGTTAATATAGGGGATAAAATAGGATTTTTATTGTAAAACAATTTATTTCAAAACAGGATTATTTTATACTTTTCATATTGATGTTAAAAATGGGATTTTTATTATAAAACAATTTCTTTCAAGATATGAATACCATTCAACACATGAATTTCAATTCAACGAATGAATATCGATTCAACACATGAAGGTTTTCTATAGTTTGTATATATCAATAAAAATGTGATTTTTATATTTCAAAACACGAACATCATTCAACACATGAATTTCTATTCAACGAATGAATATCGATTCAACACATGATGGTTTTCTATAGTTTATATATATAGATAAAAATGTGATTTTTATATTTTAAAACATGAATACCATTCAACACATGAATTTCTAATCAACGAATAAATATCGATTCAACACATGAAGGTTTTCTATTCAACGAATAAATATAGTTTCAGCAAATGAAAATAATTCAAGCACATGAATATTATTCAAAATTTCGGCAGCATAACGACAGGGTAGTTAAAACCGGGACCGTCCCTAGTACGACTCCTCGCTCTACCTTTAAACCTCACGGTTTTTGACAATGGGGATCATGTGTGAAAACCCGTAACTTCCCCGTAAAGGAAAGTGTCGGATAGTTCGAGAACAAACCACAACAGAACGCATACAGAAGAACATTACATTGTATATTACAACAATGCATCAGATTACAAGAATATACAGAGTATAAATGAATATTACACAGAAATATCAGAGATTTAAATTACATTTAAATACATCGCAGCGGAAAATAATACAATACACAACTAGAATGAGATATACGGATACAAAGCTTTCCGGATATCGTTCCAGCTGTAAACCAGGATCCTGTGAATATAAATCTGCAAAACCAAAACTACTAGCTGCCCGTGTCAAAATAGGGGCACCCAGAGTTTAGGTTAAAACAATAAACTCCAGGTCAGTCATGGGACTGGTGTGAGAACTAAAACAGTTATTCTTTATTTTTAAAGCTAGGTAAATCAAAGGACCACGCCGTATAACACGGAACGGGTTTCCTCCCAAGAATACCGGTGCCTAAAACAAACAGCGCAATGCTAAATAAAGAAAAATGAAGATGTTATAAGACCCAGGTCCTATCACACAATGCAACGCAAGCCGGGGGATAGGGTTTTTACTTTATAACAGCCAAAGAATGCTTGATACGTTTAAAACAAATCATTTGATACTATAATAAGTGCATAGTGTATAAACAACTTCAAATCATAAGTATCAATCATAGGCGACATGAGCGTCCCATGCCACTATGTCGCCATATATAGGTTTACAATTAAAACCGCAAATGTCACGTATTTGGAAATTGGGTTTCCATCTATGAACCGAGGCAAAAGATAGTCCTCAACCGATTCGAGACAATCTAGCCTACCATGTCTCAGGAACAGCCGCAACTGCCCCCTGGATCGTCAGGGCCGGTCCACCGATGTGGATTATTATACCTGAACAATACGTCTCCCCGCCCTTTGGGGCGCAAACGAGCCAACGAATGACTCCATCGGACCCGGATCGTCCGATCAAACCGAGGCGCCTCGTAACAGCAACAACCACATAAGTCAAACTCGTCAGGGCGTGTAAAACCACTGACGCCACTTTTAGCTAGAAAGAAACGCAAGTCCTCCCTGATGTCCGTCTCCCGTTTTTGGTTCATACCGGGTGCGAAACACGCGAAGCAAACGTTACACAAAGCTACGCCACAAAGGCCTTGCTTTGATCATCACCACAAGACTTTGCTTTTCAACAGAAGCCTCGATCAATTGCCACTTAGGCATGCCACACAGGCAATTCACTCCATGCGTTTGATATCCATCAATATATAACCCCTGAGCTCGTATGTCTCAGAGAAGGGCGTTAAGCAAGAGAATAAATTCTCCGCCGCCAAACAGATATATATTTAATAGAGATCAATCACACGGACTAAAATCCAATGTCAGACACACAGTCCATTTACAAGTTCGTTCTGGGTCTGAACGAAACCGGAGGCACCTAGTACCCCGCATATCCATCGATCTCCAAGTACGTCTGGACGATCACTAACTGTTTCCATCTTCTTGGGTGTACAGCCCAATCAAGATCATCAGTAATTACCCAAACGACGTGAAGACTTCCGGTCTTCGACCATCGTCTTCATCTTCGACTTATCGTCGTATCAGTTATTCAGAATGGGATAAACCCGGTCTTTCCGAATAACTCGCGTATATTTTAAATAAGTGTTACACAAACACAACATACGCCTCATTCCAATTCATTAGTCACTAACCGTAAATTAATCAAGAGAATAATTCTCCAAATATTAACCCCGAAGGCCGAAACCAACATCAGATCAATATCCAGAAAACCATTCTGCTTAGCTAACCGACAGTTAGTTTCTAAATTTCACATTCATAGGGAAAGGTTCCCATTAATTTTATCAAAGATAAATTCTTGAATTTATTCTTTAATCTATTTTTGAATATCAATTAAAACTAGTCGGGATTAGCGAACCTTACCGAAGTAATCATTTGTTTTAATTTCCCAATCCCAACCTATTCATCCCATGAAGTAAAACTGGTAATACTTCATATCTAACACCACGGTGTTATCGGTAAATTCAATTACCATTTCACGTTCAAATCTAATTAAAGATTTGACTATCGCCTGGAGCAAAAATGGTGATACTCCATTCTCGACCATTTCAATCTAATTAAAGATTCATTAAAACTCCACTTAGTTTTAATCGTTAACTGGGTTAAAGAATCAGTGTCATTTAAAAACACGGTTCACGATAAACCCAAAATCACATTCATTAATTATCGGGTTAAAGAACAAGTGTTATTTAAAACACTGTCCACGTTAAACCCAAAAATCAATATCAATTCAATTCCAATTAAATATTATTTAATTGGTACACTTCATTAAATCTAAATAAAAAGATTTAATCTTTCCTCAACTGGGTTCAAGAACAGTGTTAGTGAAGACACCATTCACGACAAACCCAAATCACATTTGATATTCAATACAAGGCTCTGGATAGAAAATATCCCGGCTTATATTCAATATCAAATTCTACGACTAACAAATATCGCATTGGAAATAACGATATATATATATATCTTTCAAATTTCAATAACAACATTTGTATAATCACGAAATTCAACATCGAAATATTCCGAAGACAATTTCGATTCAAATCCATTCCAATGCAACCATTGGAAATTTTGGTTAATTTCAAAACCATTTTCAAATTCAATTTATTTATTTAAAAATAAATAGAATTATATTTCTAGTTCAAAACTAGTTCATTTCGATAAAAATCTATTTTTATCTTTTCAAATATGGAGTTTTTCATCCCAATTCTTTCTAAATCATTTCTTATGATTTTACACAAATTATTACTATTTTTAATAATTTTATCAAGGCCCGTACAGTCGATTTCCATCAATGGCCATCGAACTGCACTTACAGCGACCTTTTTCGAATTTGATTTGGACGTATCTCCAAATCCAACCGTTAGATTTCAAATTTCTAATATTCATTAGAAAGCTCTTTTCGATACGAACCCAACGGTTCCGGTTTTAGGAGAATTCGACGGTCGGATCTCCCGTAATGTCCGTTTGAAATAAATGGTCAAAATTCGCGAACTGCCGCGGCGCGGCGCGTTCTATTCAGGCCATTATATTATATATATAATATATATAATATATATTTCGTCGATTCCTATTTAAAACGAATTATATAAATAGTTTTAAAATCGTTTCAAAAGCAATTTCAACTTTCTTTTCAATTCAATTCAAAATTGAATTCTTCTTTATAAATTCGTTTTAAAATTCCTTTCTATTCAATTCAAATTTCAATTCAATTTGAATTCATATTCAATTCAATTCATTTCGAAATCGTTTTCAATTCAATTCATTTCGAAATCGTTTTCAATTCAATTCATTTCGATTTCGAAATCGTTTTCAATTCATTTCGAAATCGTTTTCAATTCAATTCATTTCGAAATCGTTTTCAATTCAATTCATTTCGAAATCGTTTTCAATTCAATTCATTTCGAAATCGTTTTCAATTCAATTCATTTCGAAATCGATATAAATATCGTTCACGTCAAAATGGCGTCAATCTAATCAACACGGCTTCATATATTGATATTTTCAAATATTCCATTTCGAATATTTCTATTTCAAATATTTCTATTTTAAAACTGGAATGAGGCCCAATCAATTACCATATAAAGTTAATTATATGGATTTTCATACAACACATGTATAATAGCATTGAAAAATAATCAACCATCAACCAAAGTGCACTACACTGTATAAGCATCAAATATAGATATCTAACGCTTATAACAGCCTGTCAATCAATCGATCGACATATTTAATCAATCAGGATGAGTGAACTTCAAATTTCATCCCAACACCCGTGTGGGGTTTCAAACAGTCAAACACAGATTTTATTTGTGCAGTTGGGCGATGTGTGAAATTTATCGACCCAATCAATATCAGTCAAATCAGTGTATATACAAACAAATTGGCCGATTTGTTTGTAACTATTCATTTATTCACATTCACGTTAAAAATTATATTTTTAACGATAAAACATTTTATTTCAACCTATGAATTTCTATTCAATTCATTTACACAATAAAATGATATCTTTATTTCCTAACATATTTTAGAAAATTTCGGCGGCATAACGGCACGATACTAGAAACGGGACAAGGCCTAGCCTTATCCCCGGTCTAGTGAAGGCCCACGCCATTCACACATCAATCATATCAATTTCATTTCACCAAAACAATCAAATCCAAATCAAATAATCTAACCAACTACACAACCAATCAAACAAGTCCATGGTCTGTGGACGGGTGTCGGGTGCTTCTAATAAGCACCGTCTGCATCCTAGTATATATATATATATATATATATATATATATATATAACTAGAAAAGTAGAATTTGAGTGAGAAGTTCTCACCGATAGCTATCCAGCTCCACGGCACTTCCAATGCAGAAAATCTTCACTGTTCTCGTCTCTTATCACTTTCTTCGCCCGTATTCTCTACATATGTAAAAATCGAATTTTTACTTTGCTATTCAATATTTAAAAATCGAATTTTTACTTTTCTATTCTATATATAAAAATCCTATTTTTATTTGGAAGTTCAACATATAAAAATCCTATTTTTATTTCGAAGTTCAATATATAAAAATCCTATTTTTATTTCGAAGTTCAACATATAAAAATCCTATTTTTATTTCGAAGTTCAATATATAAAAATCCTATTTTTATTTCGAAGTTCAATATATAAAAATCCTATTTTTATTTCGAAGTTCAATATATAAAAATCCTATTTTTATTTCGAAGTTCAATATATAAAAATCCTATTTTTATTTCGTCATTTCAACTATATAAAGATTCAAACTTTTCTAATATAAAAATTCGATTTTCATACCTCCTTCACATATATAAAAATAAATCCCTTATTTCTATGGTTAAAAACATAATCTTTCTTCGCTTTTATGATAGCTAAACCCTAATTTTTTCTACTTTAAAGATCTAACCTTTATTTATATAAGAATCAAATCTTTATTATCACGAAAACATTATAAAAATTTAATCTTTGTGATGTTAAGATATATATAAAATCTATATTTTTTTATTTTTATGATACTAATATATAGAAGAAAACATATCTTCATATTAATTAATCATATATATAAAAAAACTAAATTAACTAAAGCAAAAACTTACTTTTCTTTTGTTTTAGCTCATAGGAGGGGTGTGTGGTCTGAGTTGGCGGCGGAAGAGGGCTACGGCGGCGTCAGGCGGCGAACAAGTGGGTGGTGGTTGGCTTGGAACGGCACTGGCGACGGGATTGGGGTCTTTGGCCTCTCGTTCGAATTGGGAAGGTTAGAAGGAGGAGGAGGCGGCGCAGAAGTGGGGGCGACGGCAGAAACGGGGAGGGCGTGCCAGCGGTGGCGCCGCTTGGTGCTCCGGCGATTAACGGAGGCAGCAGTTTTTTTTTTTTTCCTCTGATGAATCGAAAAGGAGAGAGGGGGGGGGGGCAGAGGGTAATAAAGGGTAGGAAAATTATATATATATATATATATATTTTTTATTATTTAATTATTAAAAAGTTGACTTTCACATACGACCTCTAAACGAGGTCCACCGCCTGTCGCCCATAGCGTTTCACCCTCATTCCGAACACAATGGGATATGTACCGCAAGCTGAATCGACCGTTTCGATCAGTTTCCATTGCATTTACATTTAAATCATTATATTGGATTTTAAACGTACATTTCAAATTACTGGGGTCACATGCTAACTTTAAAAATTCCAAAAAAATATTTTCTAGCTTCGTATTGACGATACGGTCCTAACAAAACTAGTTTCGTCGAATTCTGAGACCGTTTGAAAAATGGCCAATTTCTAGTCGATTAAAATCAACTGAAATGGTCAAAACACGTTTTCCTATGCCACGTTCACATATTGATTCGAAAAATTATGAAATTTGGAATCTAGCAATAATTCAACATCACGGACCCAACAAAAGTGGTTTCGTTGAAATCCGAGGCCGTTTGCAAAATGTCCATTTTTAAGGGCCTGAATTCCATAGCGACTATTCAGAATTTTCAACTGGACATATCTTTTGATTCCCGCTTCGAACTTTTGATTTTTCGGATTCGTTGGAAAGATATTCACTATTAGATTCCATTATTTTTGGTTTCACTAAAATCCGGATTGTTTTACACCCGGTACATTCAATTGAAGTTTGAAATCGAATTATCGAACTACCGCGCCATTTTCAATTCTATTTATAATTATATATAAATATTTATATTCTAACGACGACGTATATAAATATATACGTCGAATTCTATTCAAAATAAATTTCACGTCGATATTATTTAAAATAATCTATTTTAAATAATCAAATTTCGCTAAAATAGCCAAAATAAAAATTTTAAACTGGCCCAGAATTTCCGGGTTATTACATCATGCATCTAGTTCGCACGTAGGCGGCATGTATATATTTATTTCATTTCCACAAACTAATCTTATGTGGTTTCAACCAAATATTTCTCAACCACAAATGGGTATTTTTCAACCACAATCAATCAATATCAACCACAAACAATCCCAAACAACCATTCGCTATCAATCAATTTTCACACCAATCACAATCAATAAATATCGTCCATGGTTTGTGGACGAGGGGCGTATATATATATATATATATATATATATATATATATATATAGCAATTCACTTCTATTTCAACACATATATAATTTTTACAATGCATATATAACTTATACATCGAACATACAACTTATACAACGCTTATACAAGAGGTGTACAATGCTTATATAACTCATACATCGACTTTATAATTTATACATCGTTGTTTTCCATATTGTTTATAAATTAGAAATCTCACATTGGGTTCCACTCCACCAAAAATAGTAGAAGGCTCAGAAAAATATGCGATCTCTTCAAAAATGTAGAAGACGTCCTCACGGGTCCACTGTCTCTTGTTTCACTGGATTTCGACCACATGTCAAAAAGATATGATTTTTACAAGTTTGTAGCGCTTAAAAGCGTTGTTTTCTATTTAATTTATATAGGTCGTTACCTCTCCGATGATCTTCGAAACTAGGTCTTCGATTATCACCCAAACTGCGAAGTTTTGCGACGATCGACCCCCGCCACGTTCACCGGCTCCGAAAGGCTCGCCGGAGGACCCCCTTTTGGTCGAACTCGATGGTGGATCTCGGCCAGAAATCGAGGGGAAGACGGCGAACTTTCTGGGCTCGATCTGGGCGACTGGCGAGGCGAGGCAAAGGTGCGTCGGATTTGCAGAGGGGGAGGAGGCGGATCGGGTTTGGGTGGTGGCGGCTGAGGCGGCGGCAATTTGAAGGGGAAGGAAGAAGCACGATTATCGTCGAAACGAGAGAGACGGGGGGGGGGGGGGGGGGTTTCGCGATTTTTTATTTTTTATTTATGACCTAAATTCTGATTGGCCGGTGGCCTTATTTAATTTCAAAATAGTGTTTTTGGCCACTTTCTCCAATTCAAGCCCAACGACTGTCGTCCCTAGCGTTTTACCCCCGTTCCGAACACAATGGGATATGTTTCGTAGGCCCATTCGACTGTTTCAATCAGTTTTCCCTCAATTTAAAATATAAAACATTCAAATATCGTTCCGAACGTACATTTCAATTTGCCGGGGCCACAAACTGATTCGAAAAATTCCAGAAAAATAAATCTGGCTATGTTTTGACGATACGGTCCCAACAAAACTAGTTTCGTCGAATTCTGAGACTGTTTGCAAAAAGTCCCATTTCTGGTCGATCCAATTTAACTGTAATTGACCAAAACACGTTTTCTTTTGCCACGCTCACATACTAGCTTCAAAATTTATGAAATTTGAAACCTAACAATAACTTCACATCCCGGATCCAACAAAAGTGGTTTCGTCGAATTCTGAGGTCGTTTGCAAAATGGCCAATTTCACGGGCTATATAAATTCCATAGCGACCTTTCTGAAAATTCATTTGGCCATAACTTTTGCTTTCCGCTATGAAAATTCGATTTTTCAGATTCGTTAGAAAGGTATTCACTAACAGATTTAAATATTTTTGGTTTCACTGAAATCCATTTTGTTTTGCACCCGGTACAGTCCGACAAAGTTTGAATTCAATTTTTGAAACTGCAGCGCCATTTCAGGCCTTGTTTATAATTATAATTAATTATATTCGTTTTCAATGGTCGATTCAAACTCACTTTCCAATGCCATTATTTAAAATATTTATTTTAAATATTTATAATCCATTATTTTAGCCAATTTAAATATTTTAAATTGGATCAGATTTTCTGGGTCGTTACAAAAGACGATCAGAGAACGGAAACAACCGAGCCCTAGTTTACTGCTGCAAAGTTGAGTTCCCCAATATTTGATCAAACAAGGTAAAATCTATACCAACGCGGAGAGGATGGCTTCAGGGTTTCAGATATATGGGTTTCATAATTTTTAGGAATTTAAATTCATTTATTTTGGATTTTTGAAGTTTTATTTTCCTCACGTTGGAAAGAACAGAGGGCGGCGGAACTTTTGACCGTGAAGAGGAAGTGGTTAGGGTTTAGAAATAATGCAAGGGTATTTATAGATAAGTTAAATTATTTTTATATTCAATATTTTATTTTATTTTAAGCTATTGCAGTTTGTATTCACTGTTTAAAAATCACTATGATCGCACACGATACCCAAAAATCACGAAAATGGACATACAGCAACAGTTCGACATTACGGTTCCAACGAAACTGGTTTCGTCAAATTCCGACTTCGTTTGCTCACACTGCGTATTTTTAACCATCAAAATACTAACTGTTTTCCACATTAAAATCCCGTACGACCACACACTGACTTCAAAAATCACGGAAATTGAAATCTAGCAATAATTTAATATTGCGGATCCAAAAAAACTAGTTTCGTCGAATTCTGAGGTGGTTTGCAAAAATGGCTATTTTTAAAGCTCTAAATAGCCCTTTTTAAATATATAAATATATTTAAAAATAATACCATGCAGCTCCACTGGGATTTGTAACTCGATATTTCAAAATTCCCAGTTATATCGATATTCGATTTATATAAAAAAATCCTTTTATAATATAAATAAATCGATATAAATTATAAAGGAATTCCTGAGCGACTTTTCTAGAATTTGATTTGGACATAACTAAAAATCTACACAATGAAATCTCGATTTTTCTCTTCCATCAGAAAAATATACTTCACCAGCTCCTAGCGTTTCTTGTTTCACAGAAATCCGATTTAAAATGAATCCTGTACATTCAGTTGAAGTTCAAATCGCCGGATAGCGAACTGCCACGCCATTTCAAGCTCGATTATAATTATATTATAATTATACGTTCAAACTGTCATTCAAATAATATATTAATTATTCTAATTCGATTCTAAACTGAATTAAATATCACAGTTGATCCAATTCACACCATTTTGTGAATTCCACTATTTCTGATTATTTCAAAAATTAAATATATTATTATATTATTTATTTTAATTAATTATTTAATTTTGGTCATTTCAAATAACCAAACCATTATTTAAATAATTAAATAAATTATTTATATACTGTAAAATACGGGTCGTTACATTCTTCCCCCCTTAAAATAATTTTGTCCTCGAAATTGCTAAGGCATAGAACAAACCCTATTGACTAGTACAAATTTATTTGTTCACTTACCAATCTCAATTTCAACTGAACCAATTTAATTTCAATTAAAATATTAATTTATTCTTACTAACAAAAATTTTCAAAAATATTGAAAATTTTCTAACACCTTAAATTTTCGAAAAATTTCGCCAGCACCTCCTTTGTACCGGTCAATAGTTCAAACCCCAACTCGCCTCTCTAGGTCCTTTCCAATCCAAAAAAAATCAAACAGCCAAGCGGCTTGCCGATTCGGCACATAAAACCTCATTTGGAAACTTAAACATGTACCTTTTGTCGGGCATACCTTTACATCCTTTTATTCTGCTGCCAATTTAGCGTATACCAAAGTCATCCCAATCAATCTCTGATCAATTTATCCTCAATACAGCTATTCGCTTAAACAAGCCAATTACCATTTCAAACTCAAGTTCCATTCTCGATTCCAAATTCCTAACTCACCAATCCAATAGCATTTCAAATTCTATCTCACAACTCAAAATCTGATATTAGTTCATATATTATATTCCAATTAAATTTCCAGTTAATTGGTTTCAATTCAATGCATATTTGCTTTCATGAATTTCTTTAATTTGCTTTTAATTCATAATATCTGTCTTCTGGGAGTTTCCAAACAGCTTAGCTTTTTCTAAAGTCAGTCATTTCCTTTCGGGGTTTAAAACAACTTCCTTTCTCAAAACAATTTAACACAATTTCTTTGGTAGTAAACCGTCACTTAGCAACTCGAAAACGACACCGATGATGTGGCCAGTATCATCAGAGTTATTTCCTAGCTATCGAAGTGAGTTCAATACTATATCACTTATCAAAACCATATTTAAACACTTTCATTTTGAAATCTTTTTTTCAAAATATCATTCACGATACTTGTAAACAATTTAAAATCTCCCAGGATTTTAAAATTTTCTTAAACTTAGCTCAAATCCACTTACAATCACTTTTTGCCCAGTTTTCAGAATTTTAATACCTATTCTGATTTAATTCAGATTTAATTAATCTGCTTTTAAATTATACGAACTCAAATTGGTTATTTATATAACCATTTCAATTATAATCAACCAACACATCCAATATATGATAATAATTCCAAGATATACCTTTCATTTATATCAAAATATATTTTGGGTTAAATTATTTCACTTACCCTCTTTCAAAATATACTGTGTCAGTTTATCGTACTTGAGTGTTTAGAAACTCCTATCGATACAGTGGATCAAACTCATCAACCAGAATTCACAAACTACTCAACCAATAAATCTCCACAATATAAACATATTTTTATAAAATTTACAAATACGTTTACTCGTATATATATACACTCAACTCAATCTAGGGTATTACTAACCCTATCACTACTAAGTCATGCCACAGAGCCAAGGTAATCACTCAACCTTCAGCTCTGATACCACTGTAACGAACTGGGATTTTCGACTCCGAAAATCAACACAAAACTACCATGTTGACTATTCAGACATCGGAAATACCAGATCATTAATAGAAAGAAGTTAGAGGGTGAGGATAGATAAGATAGAATATTAGAATAGAAGAAGAAGAAGAACACAATCAGAGTAAACATGAATCTCACATCGGAACGAATTAAAATATAATACATAACATAGCTTTGAAATAAACGGTATACGACAACTTTATCAGAGTACAACACTAACACACAGCGGAAATATAAATAGCTATAAAATCCTGAAGCCTCCTGCTTTAAGCTCCTCCAAGTATATCTATAAAGACCTGAACTACTTGACTGCCCGTACAAATTTGGGCACCCAAGAGTTTAGGGAAAAACAAAACAAAGTAAACTCAGGGTCAGTCATGGGACTGGTGTGAGTAAACTCAAATCATTTTTATTTAACATTCCAAAATCCTTTTCAAACGAAAAGATAATCGTAAGACCAATCCACACATAAACACGGACGGTTTTTACCTTACGATAACCAAAACACTTTTGGAAATCACTACATCTCTGATATTATAATAATGTCTAATCACAAGTAATTAGAATCTAGCAGAACGCTTGCATCTCACGTTCCACATACATAGTATACAAACAAAACTGCGGCGCTTATTGGAGATTGGATTCTGACTATGACAAGGTATGGGACCAACTGCCGATAGTATATCTCTAGAGACGAATACACTGGGTTCAACAAGAACGTCTTGCAACCCGGCCCACACATGACCGATACTCATTTCGCTTGAGTGTATCGAATGTATACCACCAACGGTTGGGAGCTACCCACCGTTTCCCGGAAAGGGACAACATCGAACATAGATATAAGAATGAAATGGATTTTCTCTAGATAGGTGATATACATCCTAATGAGAGCGACCCACTTAGCCATGCTGCCTGCCCAATTTCTGTCATTTCCCGGTTGATGAGGCTTGAGGTCATAACGTACCTTTGACAGATCATACATTTATTTAATTTGAATGCCACATCGTCATACCCGTCAAATCACAAATTGATTTCCTTAAAAATACCATGGGTATAAAGCTAAGAGAAACGAATTCCTCCGCCACCAAACGTAAGTATGTTTGAAGAGATCAACTTACGCGATTTGCTAGATATATTCTATCAGATATTCTTCCATTAACGTTTGTCCTGGGATTGGACAAACCGAAGGCACCATTCTGTAAACAGGATAGCCATTGCATAACTCCATCTTCAATATTTGATTGCAACGCTAACGTCCATACAGAGTGGTTTTCAGATAATATATCTGATCCCCATCTCTCCGTATTGACGACGGAAAAATGACCAAAACTATCAAAGAAAAACAGGTGTGCAAACAACGAAATCTTTTCAAGATGGAAATTCTATCGATCAATCATCATTCAAAGGTTTATTTCTTTTAATTAAATTATCATTAATTTATCTATTTTCCCTTTCTATATATTCGTAAATTCTAAATTTCGAAAAAAACATACTTTATAAATCATTTGGACCACATCACCATATTTACTTCCATTTCTTATTTCCTACATTGGAAAACATTTCTGATCCTTATTTGGAAAACGTTTCCAAACTCCTTCATTTGATTTAAACCGATGTTTAAATAAAACATCAATAAGCCAATTCAAATCATTTCACTCGTTAACTAAAGTCACTTAATCAACCTTCACTATTGAACCTTAACCTTTCTTAGTTAAAAACGAAGTCAATCAAGTTGGGGTATAACTACCTCTCAGACCTTAACTGAACAACATTTCCAACTTCGAAATAGACAAGATTCACCTTCCAAATCTTTAACAAACTTCCTTGCGAAACTCTCGGATTCTATTTATGAATCCACTTCTTATTTGAAAATATTTATTATGACTATAGTGTTATAATACCTACTTCTGAAATATCTAACTTCAAAGTATAACTTTTATTCCTTAATTTAACTAAATAACTAAACCACTAATTTATCCATAAATAAGTTAATCTTGATTAAAACGAAAAGTAAATGTTACCTTCCCGAATTTGATATAATCGAATTCAATGTATAATTCACTCTCGAATAATCACTATTCGATAACTCTCTTTCGAATAAACTATATTCGATAACTCCTTCTTCAAATAACTATATTCGATAATCTCTCCTCGAATCATTTACATTCGATTGAGTCTCTTTAAATGATTTACATTCGAATAATCTCCTTTAATTCTATTCGAATAAACTATTTCGAATAACTCCTTTGGCTTAACTCATTTGGATTGACTCGGTTTGATTAACTCAACTCGATTTACTCAACTTGATTGGCTGAACTTGATTACTTTAACTTATTTAACTCAACCTATCTAATAACTAATATTCGATTAATTTATATTCGAATACTATGTTTGTTTTAACTGTATTCGAATGGCTAATATTCGATTTAACTCCATTCGCTTGACTCTAGATCGCAGCGATCACAATGGTTACGCCTGATTCCCTCAGGAAACATCCGACCGCCATAGGCTATCTGTAGCCCTACGAATTACGCTAGCAGTCGTACGAAATGATAACACATCATAATTAACTATGCTTGACTAACTCTATCTCAAATAACTATATTCGATTAACTCTAATTGAATAACTAATATTCAATAAATTCTAATTCGATTAACTCTGTCTAATTAACTCTAACTGATTAACTCTATCTGAATAACTCTAACTGATTAACTCTGTGTTTATTCTGTTTCAAATATCGATGTTGAAATCGATTCTTACTTCTCTACATAAGTCCTGACCTATATATTCTATTTATCCAGTGATAAACCTTTCATTTGATTTGTAAAATATTATTCATAAATTTATCTTCTCAATCTATCGGTCAGAATAGATTTTATTTAAAACCTTTGCTTTAAATCCATATCATATTATACCCGTGTGTGAAGCACGGGTCTAAATCTTACAAATGTAAAATTCTCCTTTTATACAGTTCTAGTCACCTTTCAAGTATTTCCTTTTAAAATCTATTTATTTATAAAATAAATCCTATTTGATAATTCTATTTATTCTATCAAATATTTCAATTTATAACATCTATTGATTTTATAAGTAATTCCTTTGATAATCTAACTATTCCCTTTTCTATTTATTTTACAAATATTTCTTCTTCCTATTCTATTTATTTTTCAAATAAATATCCCTTTTCAATTCTATTTGTAAAAAGTTTACAAATATTTCTTTTCAATTCTATCTATTTGATTTACAAATAAGTATTCCTTTTTAATCTATTTATTTTCTAAATAAATAGTTTTCTATTTATAAAATCTATATTTCATTTCAATATAACATTGATTTTTTTTTAACATTCCAGTATTCCTTATGGTATTTAACATACCATATAACAATGATCAGTATCATTCAACCATACAAAATCAACAACAGATTTCATAACACATCATATAACACAATATATGAAAAAAAACAGTAAAATAAATGTTGAGGAACCCAGTTGGGTCCCTCCGACCTGTTTCCCTGCATCCACAGATGTTAAACAATAATATTAACATCAATTTCATTTCACTATGAAATATTCTGCTAAACAGAATCAATATTTGATTAACGATGTATATCTATATCATTATCTATATTTTCAATCAACTGACTAGCAGTTCAACCAAACAACCAACACATAGCAAAAAAACCATCATTTATAGATTCTAAAAATATTTTGTAAAAATATAAACTGAACAGAGTTAGTGAGATTACTCACATTTCGCGTTAACCGTTAAATAACGATTTGCGTCTGTTGATTCAGAAGGACAATTTATTTTTCTATAAATTGTAACTAGCTTCGATTCACTCCCCTTCAGTTCCACCGGGTAGTGTCCGTCCATACGATCCCAACGGATCTTGTTTTGCTTGATTCTGATAACGTACGGGAAAGATATACGTTATACAAGTTATAAAAATTTTCAGTTAAAACAAAACTAATTTAACTCATCGCGGTCCTTACCTTTTTTAAATACAACCGGCCTAACCATCCCCAAAAAGCCCAAATTCGCGTTCAACGGTTCTCCTTCCTCCAGGAAAATAAAGCCGCGACCTCCTCATCATCCCACGCCATTAAAGAAAATTCAATCGCCCTTTTACCCTTGTTTCTCCCCCAAACACTTCACAGATCAACCAACTAAAATCACCAAAATGCTTCTCACCATTATCTCCATTATCCGATACCCTAATCCTTCAACTCGAGATCCCTTCTCCTGTCGCGACGTCCAATATTTCCTCCACGCACTACAAGTAACGCGCGACAAAAACTCACTCAATATTCTTCAAAAAAAAACACCAAGTGCGGATTTTCCCCCTAAATACGAATACGAGGTCCGTTTTGAACAAAGATGAGACGACCCCAAACCCCGTACTGACGGTGGCAAGGGTAATCCTTGGAATATAACACAGAAACAGATAATAGCAGAACAGAAATAAATAAATACACCAGATAATGAACAATAGAATATACTGGATAAAAGTAATCATCAGAGATACATAGTATACAGGATCTTACTTAGTACAATTACAGTTTAGCTATACATAAATGTCTACAGCGGAAAACAAACAAAATATGTACAATAGGAGCTGAACAGTATAAAAAGAGATAAATGATAGAATCCATCTTCTGCTCCAGCTATCCAGATAAAGCCTGCTAAACCTGAATACAAGGCTGCCCGTGTAGAAAGAGGGGCACCCGAGTTTGAAAGTGAAACAAACTACGAGTCAGTCATGGGACTGGTATGAGAAATCTACTCAACACATTTAATATGGCTAATCATAGGACCACGCCACTTTCGTGGAACGGGTTTACTCCATTGGATTGCTCGTGCTTTAAAACAAATCATTCTTTTAATCATCGCAATGTTTTTTATAAAAAATGAAACCATTATAAGACTCAGTTCCCATCACACAATGCAACGCAAACCGGAGGATAGAGTTTTTACCTTATAACAGCCAAAATATGCTTGATACGAATAAAACAAAGGCATTTGATATTATTGCTAGTGTTTATATGTTTCAAAAACAATTTCGAATCATAACTATCAATCATAGACGACATGGGTACCATATATCATGTCGCCATATATATATACAATCAAAGCCGCACAGTCACGTATTTGGAAATTGGATTTCCGTCATGAACCAAGGCAAAAGATAGTCCTTACCGAATTCGTGGCTCTCTAGCCCGAGCCACAAGACCCAGACTCAGGTGGGCCCTTGGATCGTCAGGGTCGGTCCACCGATGTGGATTAAAATTCCTGAACACTGCGTTTCCCCACCCTTTGGGGTGTAAATGAGCCAACGAATGGCTCCATCGGACCCGGATCGTCCGATCTAACCGAGGCGCCTCGCAACAGCAACAACCACACAGGTGAAAAGTATATAAATGTCAGGGCTGGTAGGTCACTGACACCACCCTAGCTAGAAAGAAACGCATGCCCTCCCTGAGGTCCTTCTCCCGTTTCTGGTTCATACCGAGGTGTGAGGCTCGCGAATTCTCATTATACACAAAGCTACACCACACCGGCAGTGCTTTGATCATCACCACAAGACTTTGATTTTCAACAGAAGCTGTAACACCCCGAATTTTCTATTAACACTAAAGTTGCTAAAATAATAATAAGTGTGTAGAAGAGGGGATGTATCTAATATGAATATAAAAATATTAATAAGTATGTAAGAGATGGGATGTATCTATTATGAATATAAAAATATTAATAAGTGTGTAAGAGAGGGGATGTATCTAATATGAATATAAAAATATTAATAAGTGTGTAAGAGAGGGGATGTATCTAATATGAATATAAAAATATTAATAAGTGTGTGAGAGAGGGGATGTATCTAATATGTATATAAAAACAATAATAAGTAAAGGGGGATGTATCTAATATGTACATTGTAGAAAAAATATATATATTTATGACATGAATAGAAGTTTATTAATATGCTGAGTGTTTGCTGAGTCACTTCTGACTCATTGCTGAGTCAACAAGATAAACCCCATCTTGTCTGAACGGCTGCGGTTATTTCTAGGTTAAATCTAATGGCCTAAATGAATTCTAAAATCTATAAATAAGTGGGTAGACCCTAGACCTAAATCACTTGTAAAATTAGAGAAGCTACCGTCATGCTGCTGCCATGGAGTTCAGCATAGCCGTCACAAACTAAGAAGAGGAAGCCTAATCATCTACAACTAAATCTACACAAATCAAATCAAAAGATCTCTCTTTCTCTAATTCTTTTCTTTTGTTGGTGAGTATGATGATTCTCACAAGACTATTACAAACTAATTTGACTCAGTTATGAATGGATCACAAGAAAGTGACGTGATTTGTAATTGTAAATTCTATATATTGTGGATCTCTTATTATGTTATTATGTTGTCGTATGATGTAAATTATATATGCTATGTCATGCTATGTTGTAAATTCTCTTATGCTATGTCGTGCTATGTTGAGAATCATGTCAAGCTATGTTATACTATCATACTATGCCATGTTATAAATCATGCTATATTATGTTGTAAAATCATGATGTTGTTGGAACATGCTTAAAGTTATGTTTTTTTAATTTAAATGGATCTTGTTTATGGGAATTTGCCTATTAGGTTAGGTGTACCCATAAACTTGAAACTATAATTAAATAAAACTTGAATATGGGAATTTGCCTATTGAGTTAGGTGTACCCATATAAAACCATGTTGTTAAAAAATTAGATGATGTTGATTCACACATGTTCATATGTAAGTTTATGAAAATTGATTGAGATTATATTAGGTGAATTTTGAACAAGTTGACACCTTTAGGTCCATGACATGTATAATCTATGCAAGTTGGACATATGCAAGTTTCACCCCTTATTATGATTCATTTGGTCACATATACATGTTGTTATTATGATAATCTCTTTTATGATATGAGTTAGGCTATTCGAGTCTAACATATATTTTGCGAATAAACGTTCAAACGTGGGGTAGGGGTAATATTAGGAATTAATAAATTGGGTGCAATTTTGTAAGATTTTGCATACCATGAATGGATGTCCATAATTGAGTCAATTATGGACATTGTTAAAAATTGGAAGTAATTAATAATTCAAGTAGGGAATTATTAAAATTGGGGGAAAGTGGATTATTATTAATAATCAATGCTTAGGACACGAGGTTGGACCCGTTTGTGATGTAAACCTGCCCGGACCCGCCCGGCAAATCCAGTAGTCACAAATGTCGGCCCAATGTGAGAGGTCCTAGGCCCAAACTAAAGCATAACAGTTGTAAAGACACGAGGTAAGACTCTTTTATGGTGTAAGACTGCCCGGACCCGCCCGGCAAATCCAGCTGCCATAAATGCCAGTCTAATGTGAGAGGTCTTTATGAGGTTATGGCCTTAATGAACTAAGAAATACTTAACCAGATAATCATGTAAGGTGGGACATGGGGGGTTAAGTAGGTGCCTTGGGTGGCATGAGGAATCTGGTGGTTGCCTTTAGAGGCATTTGAAATACGATTAGACTTAACCAAACACACATGTAAATGAACATTACTAAGTGGGTTAAGTGGGATGGACTAATGGGGACAAGCTTAGGTGGAATGCTTGTGGTAAATAGTGGGGGCCCATTTCAACCAGTTTCCCAAAACGTATCTTTGTGGGCTCGACCCAAGTCGAGGACGGGACACGCATACTGGGTTTGACTATAAGAGGCCAAAACAGGGAGCGGTGGCAACGCAAGTCCAACGGGTTTCATATGCGTGTGTGGACCCGGGCTGGTAGGTAAGACGTTGTTGCATCGTGTAGGTATAAGCCGTGCATGTCCGTTGTATCAGGTTGCCACTTTAGGGGAGTGATACACCCCACTGTGGGGCCAGCACGGGTATCTACGAGTTAGGGAGCCGATCGAATAATGGGAAGTAGGGTACACCTAGTGGAGATAGGGGCAGGCGGCACCTATGTAGTCAGCTAAGGGTACGTAAAGCCATTGGGAAAGTTTCTAAGTGAAGCTAAGTGGGATGAATCTTTAGGGTGACTGGTGTGGTGCAGTATAGTGTTTATCCTTTAGTATTTAGGAGCGCCTATAACGTTGCCTTTAGCGATTGTCTATGTCCTTAATCTGCTCTTCATAGACATTTTCTTATTTTCTAGCTTATGCCTTAGTCCAGTTATTTTGGTAATAGTATTGTAGAATTATCATATTCACCAGACTTTATGTCTGACCCCCTCTTTTCCATCCTTTTTCTCCCTTCAGGTCCGCAGGTTGGGCCAAGTTCTAGTGGAGTCTAGTTGGATCGCTTATCTACTGGAAAGCTTGGACTGCTGAAGTAAAGTCCAGCTTGTTATCTTTCTTTTTAATGGCTATTCATGTAATGGGATTATGTACTTGTTTTATCAAGATAGATATTGTACTTGACATTGAATATGGTGTTATGATGTAATCAAACATGTTTTGACTTCTGCTACAATGAAATAAAGTTTTTTTGAATTTCCAAGTACTATTTTATATCTGTCTTGTTGTAATTTTACTGTTCTATATTCACTTAAAACCTCCATGGAAGTTAATGCATTCCCTTTGTGAGTGACATTAATGGACGTGGGGTGTTACACGTGGTATCAGAGCATAAGGTTACCAGAACAGATAAATTTTTTTTTTAGAAAAATATTTTTTTCTAAAGTATTTTTGGAAGAAGTGCTTTCAAAAAAAAAACATGTTATTTAAAGAGAGTTTTTATGAAAAACATAATCCCAAATAGCCACATCCTTATCTTTATCTTTCGAATTCTCCATTTTGAATCTTTCCTTTTTCGTTTCAGCATGGCTGAAGATCTTAATCTCCCAGAAGGTGTGACGATTCCAGGGTGGTTTAGGAGATACTTGGAGGCTAGGGCCACCACTGCAGGCCCAGCGGATACTCCTCCACCCCTAGTTGCACCCATTCCTCCTCCTCCTCCTCCTCCTCGTGTTGACACTTTTGCAAAGACGTGCAAGGAATTCAAGGCTATGGGAGGAAAAACTTTTCAAGGGACTGAGACGTTTGTGGAGGCCAGAGATTGGCTTAAGGAGACTGAGGAATTGTTGGATATCTTTGAAGTGGAAGATGGGAGGAAAGTCCGTTTAGCTGCTTGGTTAATGAAGGGAGAGGCCTCGTTTTGGTGGGAGGTCACTAACGGGGAACGTCCAGTTGATTCATGGGCGGATTTCAGACGAAGGTTTGAGGCAAAGTTTCTTTCAAGGGCAGAGGAGAACTTAAATATGGAAAAATTCCTGGCACTAAAGCAAGGGAGCTCATCAGTAAAGGAATATGTCAATAAATTTAATCAGTTAGCAAGGTTTGGCTTGGAGTTGGTGAACACGCCAGAGAAGAAAGCTTTGAGGTTCGTTAGAGGCTTGAATGAACCGTTGCAAGGGTTGGCTATGACCCACATCCCTATGGGAGCCACCTTTGAAAAGCTAGTAGAAATGGCACTTATGCATGAGGATAAGGCAGTTGAAAAGAAAGGGGATCAGAAGAAACCCCAACAGCAAAATAAGAAGGGTGGTAAAAACAATAATGGCAAAGGGAAGAAGAAATGCTTCAATTGTGGGACGCCTGGCCATCTCAGCAAAGATTGTAGAAAGAAAAAGAAGACTGGTTGTTTTCATTGTGGAGATGCGGGACATTTAGTAAAGGACTGTCCAAAGAAGGGGCAGAGGGCAGGGTCTACCTCGGGAGGACAGGTGCAGGCTCTTATGGCACCAGGGCAGGCAAGGGGGCAAGTTCAGGCTATTGCGGCCCCACCGCTGCAAGAAAGAGGTAGAACAATTTCTGTTGAAAGCTTAGTTTTTCTGTTTGATCATCCTGTCCGTACCTTATTCGATTCTGGCGCATCTCATTCGTTTATCTCTGCATCATTAGTTGAATCACTGCACTTGAACACCAGTTTAGTAGAAGATCCCTTGGTCGTTTCAAATCCAATTGGGGGTTCGGCTCATTTGACCATGATATGTTTGGATTTGAAAATCTCTATACTTAGCGTTGAATTTAGATGTGATGCTTATGTATTGGGCTTCACGGGCTATGGGCTAATTTTAGGAATGGATTGGTTGTCTAGAAATAGGGCCATTCTTGATTGTGAAAGGAGAGTAGTTAGGCTTGTGACTCGCCTTGGTAATGCTCTCGACATCTTTTGTAATCCCATAAATTCCGTTATGCTAAGTTATCTTGAATCGCTTGACGCGTCTGTAGAGAACCTACGATCGGTAGAAGTGGTCCGAGAATATCCGGATGTGTTTGAGGAGGTGAAGGGCTTACCTCCAAAGCGGGAGATAGACTTTCGAATTTATCTTGTGGATAATGCTAAACCCGTATCTTTGCCAGTGCGCCACATGGCTCCTCGTGAAAGGAGGGAACTCAATAAGCAAGTAAAGGAGTTGCTTGAGAAGGGGTTCATAAGACGTAGTATATCGGAGTGGGGTGCTCCAGTAGTTTTTGCCACAAAGGCGGATGGGTCTCTTAGACTTTGTATGGACTATAGAGAACTAAATAAGCTTACTAAAAAGAACCGACACCCACTGCCGAGGATTGACGATCTCTTTGATCAGTTAGTTGGCGCCTCAGTGTTTTCGCAGTTGGACTTAGCCACTGGCTTTCATCAACTGAGAGTGGCTGAGGATAGTATAGATAAGACTGCTTTTAGGACTCCTGACGGATTCTATGAATGGCTAGTGATGCCCTTTGGTTTGACAAACGCCCCTGCATATTTTGTTGATTTGATGAGTAGGGTGTTTAGGGAATACCTTAACAAATTCGTGGTAGTCTTTGTGGATGACATCTTAGTCTTTTCTAAGAATAAAGAAGAGCACTCCCTACATCTTAGGGAAGTGTTGGAAACCCTTCGAGCGCATAACCTTAAGGCAAAATTTTCTAAGTGTCACTTCTGGAGGAAGGAAGTACGGTTCTTAGGGCACGTGGTTTCCAAAGAAGGGATAGCAGTGGATCCCGCAAAGGTGGTGGCCATCCAAGATTGGAAGGTCCCTAAAAATGCAACCGAAGTAAGAAGTTTCTTGGGGTTGGCTGGCTATTATAGGAAGTTTATCAAAGACTTCGCAAAAATATCAGCTCCATTAACACGGTTAACGAAGAAGAACCTGGTTTTTACGTGGGACAAAGATTGCGATGATGCGTTCCAACGTTTAAAGAGAGCCTTAACTTCAGCCCCAGTCTTAGTGCTGCCAGACGGGAATAAACCGTTTACCATCTATACTGATGCTTGTGGGACGGGACTTGGCGCGGTCCTCATGCAAGAGGGAAGAGTAATAGCCTATGGTGGAAGGCAGTTGAGGGTTCATGAAAAGAATTACCCCACGCATGACTTAGAGCTAGCCGCAATTGTTTTCGCGCTTAAGTCTTGGCGTCACTATCTTCTTGGTGGGAAATTCGAACTGTTCACTGACCACGAATCATTAAAATACTTATTCTCTCAGAAGGATTTGAATTTAAGGCAGCAACGGTGGATGGAATTCTTAGCCTCCTACGATTTTGAAATAGCATATACCCCGGGCAAGGGTAACGTGGTGGCAGACGCCTTAAGTAGGAAAAGGTTGTCCTTGAGTCCGTTGTTTGTTGAACGACAAAGCTTAGAATTCATCTCTATGTTTGACTTTAGACCCTCCGTTGACTTAGTACCCGGTCTGTTAGCATCCTTGGAGGTTAGACCTACACTTCTAGGACGGGTTGGTGAGGCACAGCGAGACGACCCACAGTTGGTTGAGATAGTAGAAAAGCTCAAAGGGGGGGAGTCATCAAGCCAACTTCGTAGATATACCCTAGACGATAAGGGTTGGTTACGAAGGGATAATAGACTTTGTGTACCACAAGACGAAGACTTAAGGAAGGCCATTCTTGATGATGCTCATCGCTCAAAAATGACCATTCATCCCGGCGGGGATAAGATGTACAAAGATATGAAGCGGGTTTACTTTTGGGCCGGTATGAAAAAGGATGTGGCCGAGTACGTCGCTAGATGCTTGGTGTGCCAACGAGTTAAAGCAGAACAAAAGAAACCCGGTGGGTTGCTTCACCCATTAGAAGTTCCACTATGGAAATGGGAAAGCATCTCAATGGATTTTGTGGATGGATTACCAAGATCAAGGAAGGGTAACACGGGGATTTGGGTTATAGTAGATAGACTTACTAAAAGCGCCCATTTTATTCCCGTGAAAAGTAAGAGGACTGCTCCGTGGTTGGCTTCTGTATACATTAAGTAGATAGTTCGTTTGCACGGTATTCCTTCTAGTATAGTAAGCGACCGTGACCCCATCTTTACTAGCGAATTTTGGAAGAGTTTACAAGAGGCGGTAGGGACTCAGCTATGTTTGAGCACCGCATATCATCCTCAGATAGACGGCCAGACCGAGAGGGTGAATCGCATTCTAGAGGATCTTTTAAGGCTTTGTATCCTAGACTTTGGGGGTACATGGGAAGAGCACCTTCCGTTAGTAGAATTCGCATATAATAATAGCTTTCAGTCTAGTATTGGCATGGCACCTTTCGAAGCTCTTTATGGAAGGCCTTGCCGTTCGCCTACATGTTGGTGGGAATCTACTGATAAAATCCTACTTGGGCCCGATATGGTTAGGGAAACCTCGGAGAAGATTGAGTTGATTCGAAGGAGGATGAAAGCAGCACAAGATAGGCAAAAATCGTATGCTGATAAGAGGAGGACAGATCTTGAGTTTGACATTGGGGACATGGTTTTTATCAAAGTATCTCCGTTACAGAATGTTGTTCGCTTTGGGTCCGTGGGGAAATTAGCACCAAGGTTTGTAGGGCCGTTTCCTGTAAAAGACAGGATTGGGAAGATGGCATATAGGGTGGAGTTGCCTGAGAAACTTAGTGGAGTACACGACGTATTCCATGTATCACATTTGAGGAAGTGTTTGCACAAAACCGCGGAGGTGGTAGAGCCGAGCTTGCTTAAAGAGGTGGAAATAGAGCATGATGCAACAATTAGACGAGCTCCTACATGCATTCTTGGGTCGGAGATCAAAAAGTTGAGGAATCGAGAGGTCAGACTGGTTAAAGTGCAATGGGGAGATGATGAGAGCAACGCAACTTGGGAGACAGAAGAGAAGATGCGTTCGTTGTACCCTTTTCTTTTTGAGGGTATGTCTTTTAATTTCTCCTTTATCGCTTAGCTTATCTTATCTTATCTTTAGTATGTCCTCTCATTAGTATCTTTGACCTTTAGTTAGGATAATCCTATGGTTGAAACATGTGTTTGAGACATGTTATGTATGATGGATGCAAAATGGATGCAAGTGTTTGCTAGTGGTTGCTCGTGGATGCATATATACACACACTTTAGGCACTAGATCGGCTCAGTCACTACATATTGCATATTGCATATATATATGGATGTATTTAGTAAAATGGATGAACGATGGTTGTATTATCATGTGGATGCTGCATTCAGATGATGGTTGTGCACGCATATAGAAGTATTATGTAGCATTAAGAATCTTTTGCATACATAATGGATGCATGGCACGATCATAGTTGCATTAAGGAGGTCAACTGAATCAGTGGACCGCCTGATTTTGCATTAGATACGGACATATACACACACTATGCATTTAAACATGAAAGCATTAGAAGTCTGTAAGGACAATGGATGCCTGTGTATGATGGATGAGTAGATGGACGTTTGGATGGTAGGATATACATTCTTCCAGACTTAAAGATTTCGGGGACGAAATCCTAAAAGGAGGGGAGAATGTAACACCCCGAATTTTCTATTAACACTAAAGTTGCTAAAATAATAATAAGTGTGTAGAAGAGGGGATGTATCTAATATGAATATAAAAATATTAATAAGTATGTAAGAGAGGGGATGTATCTATTATGAATATAAAAATATTAATAAGTGTGTAAGAGAGGGGATGTATCTAATATGAATATAAAAATATTAATAAGTGTGTAAGAGAGGGGATGTATCTAATATGAATATAAAAATATTAATAAGTGTGTGAGAGAGGGGATGTATCTAATATGTATATAAAAACAATAATAACTAAAGGGGGATGTATCTAATATGTACATTGTAGAAAATATATATATATTTATGACATGAATAGAAGTTTATTAATATGCTGAGTGTTTGCTGAGTCACTTCTGACTCATTGCTGAGTCAACAAGATAAACCCCATCTTGTCTGAACGGCTGCGGTTATTTCTAGGTTAAATCTAATGGCCTAAATGAATTCTAAAATCTATAAATAAGTGGGTAGACCCTAGACCTAAATCACTTGTAAAATTAGAGAAGCTACCGTCATGCTGCTGCCATGGAGTTCAGCATAGCCGTCACAAACTAAGAAGAGGAAGCCTAATCATCTACAACTAAATCTACACAAATCAAATCAAAAGATCTCTCTTTCTCTAATTCTTTTCTTTTGTTGGTGAGTATGATGATTCTCACAAGACTATTACAAACTAATTTGACTCAGTTATGAATGGATCACAAGAAAGTGACGTGATTTGTAATTGTAAATTCTATATATTGTGGATCTCTTATTATGTTATTATGTTGTCGTATGATGTAAATTATATATGCTATGTCATGCTATGTTGTAAATTCTCTTATGCTATGTCGTGCTATGTTGAGAATCATGTCAAGCTATGTTATACTATCATACTATGCCATGTTATAAATCATGCTATATTATGTTGTAAAATCATGATGTTGTTAGAACATGCTTAAAGTTATGTTTTTTTAATTTAAATGGATCTTGTTTATGGGAATTTGCCTATTAGGTTAGGTGTACCCATAAACTTGAAACTATAATTAAATAAAACTTGAATATGGGAATTTGCCTATTGAGTTAGGTGTACCCATATAAAACCATGTTGTTAAAAAATTAGATGATGTTGATTCACACATGTTCATATGTAAGTTTATGAAAATTGATTGAGATTATATTAGGTGAATTTTGAACAAGTTGACACCTTTAGGTCCATGACGTGTATAATCTATGCAAGTTGGACATATGCAAGTTTCACCCCTTATTATGATTCATTTGGTCACATATACATGTTGTTATTATGATAATCTCTTTTATGCTATGAGTTAGGCTATTCGAGTCTAACATATATTTTGCGAATAAACGTTCAAACGTGGGGTAGGGGTAATATTAGGAATTAATAAATTGGGTGCAATTTTGTAAGATTTTGCATACCATGAATGGATGTCCATAATTGAGTCAATTATGGACATTGTTAAAAATTGGAAGTAATTAATAATTCAAGTAGGGAATTATTAAAATTGGGGGAAAGTGGATTATTATTAATAATCAATGCTTAGGACACGAGGTTGGACCCGTTTGTGATGTAAACCTGCCCGGACCCGCCCGGCAAATCCAGTAGTCACAAATGTCGGCCCAATGTGAGAGGTCCTAGGCCCAAACTAAAGCATAACAGTTGTAAAGACACGAGGTTAGACTCTTTTATGGTGTAAGACTGCCCGGACCCGCCCGGCAAATCCAGCTGCCATAAATGCCAGTCTAATGTGAGAGGTCTTTATGAGGTTATGGCCTTAATGAACTAAGAAATACTTAACCAGATAATCATGTAAGGTGGGACATGGGGGGTTAAGTAGGTGCCTTGGGTGGCATGAGGAATCTGGTGGTTGCCTTTAGAGGCATTTGAAATACGATTAGACTTAACCAAACACACATGTAAATGAACATGACTAAGTGGGTTAAGTGGGATGGACTAATGGGGACAAGCTTAGGTGGAATGCTTGTGGTAAATAGTGGGGGCCCATTTCAACCAGTATCCCAAAACGTATCTTTGTGGGCTCGACCCAAGTCGAGGACGGGACACGCATACTGGGTTTGACTATAAGAGGCCAAAACAGGGAGCGATGGCAACGCAAGTCCAACAGGTTTCATATGCGTGTGTGGACCCGGGCTGGTAGGTAAGACGTTGTTGCATCGTGTAGGTATAAGCCGTGCATGTCCGTTGTATCAGGTTGCCACTTTAGGGGAGTGATACACCCCACTGTGGGGCCAGCACGGGTATCTACGAGTTAGGGAGCCGATCGAATAATGGGAAGTAGGGTACACCTAGTGGAGATAGGGGCAGGCGGCACCTATGTAGTCAGCTAGGGGTACGTAAAGCCATTGGGAAAGTTTCTAAGTGAAGCTAAGTGGGATGAATCTTTAGGGTGACTGGTGTGGTGCAGTATAGTGTTTATCCTTTAGTATTTAGGAGCGCCTATAACGTTGCCTTTAGCGATTGTCTATGTCCTTAATCTGCTCTTCATAGACATTTTCTTGTTTTCCAGCTTATGCCTTAGTCCAGTTATTTTGGTAATAGTATTGTAGAATTATCATATTCACCAGACTTTATGTCTGACCCCCTCTTTTCCATCCTTTTTCTCCCTTCAGGTCCGCAGGTAAGGCCAAGTTCTAGTGGAGTCTAGTTGGATCGCTTATCTACTGGAAAGCTTGGACTGCTGAAAGTAAAGTCCAGCTTGTTATCTTTCTTTTTAATGGCTATTCATGTAATGGGATTATGTACTTATTTTATCAAGATAGATATTGTACTTGACATTGAATATGGTGTTATGATGTAATCAAACATGTTTTGACTTCTGCTACAATGAAATAAAGTTTTTTTGAATTTCCAAGTACTATTTTATATCTGTCTTGTTGTAATTTTACTGTTCTATATTCACTTAAAACCTCCATGGAAGTTAATGCATTCCCTTTGTGAGTGACATTAATGGACGTGGGGTGTTACAGAAGCCCTGATCATTTGCCACTTAGGCATGTCACACTAGCAATTCATGCCATGCGACTGATGTCCATCGATATACAACCTCTGAGCTCGTGCGTTTCAGAGAAGGGCGTTAAGCAAAAGAATAAATTCTCCGCCGCCAAACAGATGTATATTTAATAGAGATCAGTCAACACAGAATAAAATCCAATGTCAGACACACAGTCCATTTACAAGTCCATTCTAGGTCTGAACGAAACCGGAGGCACTAAATACCTCGCAAACCCATCGATCACCACGTACGTCTGGACGATCACCACTCATTATCCATATTTCGGGATGCCTCCCAATCAGGATCTCGGTTACCATCCAAACGAGGTGAAGATCTCCGGTCTTCGACCACCGTCTTCATCTTCGATTTCTTATCGTCGATTCAGTTATTCAGAATGGGGAAAACCCGGTCTTTCTGAGCAACTCGCGTATATAATAAACAAGTGCAACACTAACATATACACGCATCATTTCAATTCATTAGTCACTAACCATCAATCAGTAAGAGAACGATTTCCCAAATATTAACCCCGAAGGCCAAAACCAACATCAGATCAACACCCAGGAAACCATTCGACTTAGCCAACCTTCAGTTAATTTCTAAATCACATCCATATTGTTTATAATATTTTATAACGATTTATCGCTATTTTTATTTATTTTAAAATAGCCAATATATTCAAAACGACGCTTCGGGCCATAACGCGACCGTGGCGCTGTTTTTCTTCAAATTTTATTTACACATATCTGAAAATCTAACTGTTGGATCTTCACAAAATCTACATCATTAGAAAGATCTTTTCAAAACGAATCCAACGGTTCCTGTTTCGGGAAAATCTGACGGTCGGATCTCCCGGTATAATCGTTTGAAGTTTCGATTTCGAAATACGAACTGCAGCGTCGTTATTCAATTAAATATAATTATATTTATATATATATAAATATAATCGATTCTGGCGCTGTTTTTCTTCAGATTTGAATTAAACATTCCAGACAATCCAACCGTTGGATTTTTACAAAGTTGGAGCCGTTGGAAAGATATTTCCAAGGCTAACCCAACGGTTGCGGTTTCAGGAAAATCCGTTGGTCGGATCTCCCGTACTGATCGTTTGAAATCGTGGTTTCAAAATACGAACTGCAGCGTCTTTATTCGATATATTTTAATTCTATTTATACATATATATCGATTCTTCGATTTCGAAGCTACTTTCCTTTCATACATTTGATAAAATGATATTTTTATCTAACTGTCTTCTATTTCAACACTTCGCTATTTTTAACAATTCGTTTATATAATAAAAATGTGATTTTTATTGTAAAACAATTCATTTCAAAACACTATTATTTCGTATAGTTAATATAGGGGATAAAATAGGATTTTTATTGTAAAACAATTCATTTCAAAACATTATTATTTCGTATAGTTAATATAGGGGATAAAATAGATTTTTATTATAAAACAATTTATTTCAAAATAGGATTATTTTATACTTTTCATATTGATGTTAAAAATGGGATCTTTATTATAAAACAATTTCTTTCAAGATATCAATACCATTCAACACATGAATTTCAATTCAACGAATGAATATCGATTCAACACATGAAGGTTTTCTATAGTTTGTATAAATCAATAAAAATGTGATTTTTATATTTTAAAACACGAACACCATTCAACACATGAATTTCTATTCAACGAATGAATATCGATTCAACACATGAAGGTTTTCTAGTCAACGAATAAATATAGTTTCAGCAAATGAAAATAATTCAAACACATGAATATTATTCAAAATTTCGGCAGCATAACGGCAGGTTAGTTAAAACCGGGACCGTCCCTAGTACGACTCCTCGCTCTACCTTAAAACCTTGCGATTTTTGACAATGGGGATCATGCATCTAGTTCGCACGCAGGCGTCATGTATATATTTATTTCATTTCCACAAACTAATCCTATGTGGTTTCAACCAAATATTTCTCAACCACAAATGGGTATTTTTCAACCACAATCAATCAATATCAACCACAAACAATCCCAAACAACCATTTGCTATCAATCAATTTTCACACCAATCACAATCAATAAATATCGTCCATGGTTTGTGGACGAGGGGCGTGTATATATATATATATATATATATATATATATATATATATCAATTCACTTCTATTTCAACACATATATAATTTTTACAACGCATATAAAACTTATACATCGAACATACAACTTATACAACACTTATACAAGAGGTGTACAATGCTTATATAACTCATACATCGACTATATAATTTATACATCGTCATTTTCCATATTGTTTATAAATTAGAAATCTCACATTGGGTTCCACTCCACCAAAAATAGCAGAAGGCTTAGAAAAATATGCGATCTCTTCTAAAATGTAGAAGACGTCCTCACGGGTCCACTGTCACTTGTTTCACTGGATTCCGACCACATAGCAAAAAGATAGTATTTTTACAAGTTTGTAGCGCTTAAAAGCGTTGTTTTCTATTTAATTTATATAGGCTGTTACCTCTCCGATGATCTTCGAAACTAGGTCTTCGATTATCACCCAAACCGCGAAGCTTTGCGACGATCGACCCCTGCCACGTCCACCTGCTCCGAAAGGCGCGCCGGAGGACCCCCTTTTGGTCGAACTCGGTGGTGGATCTCGGCCAGAAATCGAGGGGAAGACGGCGAACTTTCTGGGCTCGATCTGGGCGACTGGCGAGGCGAGGCAAAGGTGGGTCAGATTTGTAGAGGGGGAGGAGGCGGATCGGGTTTGGGTGGTGGCGGCGCCTATAGGTGGCTGAGGCGGCGGCAATTTGAAGGGGAAGGAGGGAGCACGATTATCGTCGAAACGAGAGAAACAGGGGGGTTTCGCGATTTTTTTTATTTATGACCTAAATTCTGATTGGCAGGTGGCCTTATTTAATTTCAAAATAGTGTTTTTGGCCACTTTCTCCAATTCAAGCCCAACGACTGTCGTCCCTAGCATTTTACCCCGGTTCCGAACACAATGGGATATGTTTCGTAGGCCCATTCGACTGTTTCAATCAGTTTTCCCTCAATTTAAAATATAAAACATTCAAATATCGTTCCGAACGTACATTTCAATTTGCCGGGGCCACAAACTGATTCGAAAAATTCCAGAAAAATAAATCTGGCTATGTTTTGACGATACGGTCCCAACAAAACTAGTTTCGTCGAATTCTGAGACCGTTTGTAAAAAGGCCCATTTCTGGTCGATCCAATTTAACTGTAATTGACCAAAACACGTTTTCCTTTGCCACGCTCACATACTAGCTTCAAAATTTATGAAATTTGAAACCTAGCAATAACTTCACATCCCGGATCCAACAAAAGTGGTTTCGTCAAATTCCGAGGTCGTTTGCAAAATGGCCAATTTCACGGGCTATATAAATTCCATAGCGACCTTTCTGAAAATTCATTTGGCCATAACTTTTGCTTTCCGCTATGAAAATTCGATTTTTCAGATTCGTTAGAAAGGTATTCACTAACAGATTTAAATATTTTTGGTTTCACTCAAATCCGTTTTGTTTTGCACCCGGTACAGTCCGACAAAGTTTGTATTCAATTTTTGAAACTACAGCGCCATTTCAGGCCTTGTTTATAATTATAATTAATTATATTCGTTTTCAATGGTCGATTCAAACTCACTTTCCATTACCATTATTCAAAATATTTATTTTAAATATTTAAAATCCATTATTTTAGCCAATTTAAATATTTTAAATTGGTTTAGATTTTCTGGGTCATTACAAAAGACGATCAGAGAACGGAAACAACCGAGCCCTAGTTTACTGCTGCAAAGTTGAGTTCCCCAATATTTGATCAAACAAGGTAAAATCTATACCAACGCGAAGAGGATGGCTACAGGGTTTCAGATATATGGGTTTCATAATTTTTAGGAATTTAAATTCATTTGTTTTGGATTTTTGAAGTTTTATTTTCCTCACGTTGGAAAGAACAGAGGGCGGCAGAACTTTTGACCGTGAAGAGGAAGTGGTTAGGGTTTAGAAATAATGCAAGGGTATTTATAGATAAGTTAAATTATTTTTATATTCAATATTTTATTTAATTTTAAGCTATTGCAGTTTGTATTCACTGTTTAAAAATCACTATGATCGCACACGATACCCAAAAATCACGAAAATGGACATGCAGCAACAGTTCGACATTACGGCTACAACGAAACTGGTTTCGTCAAATTCCGACTTCGTTTGCTCACACTGCGTATTTTTAACCATCAAAATACTAACTATTTTCCACATTAAAATCCCGTACGACCACACACTGACTTCAAAAATCACAGAAATTGAAATCTAGCAATAATTTAATATTGCGGATCCAAAAAAACTAGTTTCGTCGAATTCTGAGGTCGTTTGCAAAAATGGCTATTTTTAAAGCTCTAAATAGCCCTTTTTAAATATATAAATATATTTAAAAACAATACCATACAGCTCCACTGGGATTTGTAACTCGATATTTCAAAATTCCCAGTTATATCGATATTCGATTTATATAAAAAAATCCTTTTATAATATAAATAAATGGATATAAGTTATAAAGGAATTCCATAGCGACTTTTCTAAAATTTGATTTGGACATAACTAAAAATCTACATGACGAAATCTCGATTTTTCTCTTCCATCAGAAAAATATACTTCACCAGCTCCTAGCGTTTCTTATTTCACAGAAATCCGATTTAAAACGAATCATGTACATTCAGTTAAAGTTCAAATCGCCGAATAGCGAACTGCCGTGCCATTTCGAGCTCGATTATAATTATATTATAATTATACGTTAAAACTGCTGTTCAAATAATATATTCGTTATTCTAATTCGATTCTAAACTGAATTAAATATCACAGTTGATCCAATTCACACCATTTTGTGAATTCCACTATTTCTGATTATTTCAAAAATTAAATATATTATTATATTATTTATTTTAATTAATTATTTAATTCAGGTCATTTCAAATAACCAAACCATTATTTAAATAATTAAATAAATTTTTTATATACTGTAAAATACGGGTCGTTACATTCTTCCCCCCTTAAAATAATTTTGTCCTCGAAATTGCTAAGGCATAGAACAAACCCCTGTCCTCGAAATTGCTAAGGCATAAAATACGGGTCGTTACATTCATCGAAATTTCGCCAGCACCTCCTTTGTACCTGTCAATAGTTCAAACCCCAACTCGCCTCTCTAGGCCCTTTCCAATCCAATAAAAATCAAATAGCCAAGCGGCTTGCCGATTAGGCACATAAAACCTCATTTGGAAACTTAAACATGTACCTTTTGTCGGGCATACCTTTACATCCTTTTATTCTGCTGCCAATTTAGCGTATACCAAAGTCATCCCAATCAATCTCCGATCAATTTATCCTCAATACAGCTATTCGCTTAAACAAGCCAATTACCATTTCAAACTCAAGTTCCATTCTCGATTCCAAATTCCTAACTCACCAATCCAATACCATTTCAGATTCTATCTCACAACTCAAAATCTGATTTTAGTTCATATATTATATTCCAATTAAATTTCCAGTTAATTGGTTTCAATTCAATGCATATTTGCTTTCATGAATTTCTTTAATTTGCTTTTAATTCATACTATCTGTCTTCTGGGAGTTTCCAAACAACTTAGCTTTTTCTAAAGTCAGTCATTTCCTTTCGGGGTTCAAAACAACTTCCTTTCTCAAAACAATTTAACACAATTTCTTTGGTAGTAATTCGTCACTTAGCAACTCGAAAACGACACTGATGATGTGGCCAGTATCATCGGAGTTATTTCCCAGCTATCGAAGTGAGTTCAATACTATATCACTTATCAAAACCATATTTAAACACTTTCATTTTGAAATCTTTTTTTCAAAATATCATTCACGATACTTGTAAACAATTTAAAATCTCCCAGGATTTTAAAATTTTCTTAAACTTAGCTTAAATCCACTTACAATCGCTTTTTCCCCAGTTTTCAGAATTTTAATACCTATTCTGATTTAATTCAGATTTAATTAATCTGCTTTTAAATTATACGAACTCAAATTGGTTATTTATATAACCATTTCAATTATAATCAACCAACACATCCAATATATGATAATAATTCCAAGATATACCTTTCATTTATATCAAAATATATTTTGGGTTAAATTATTTCACTTACCCTCTTTCAAAATATACTGTTTCGGTTTATCGTACTTGAGTGTTTAGAAACTCCTATCGATACAATGGATCAAACTCATCGACCAGAATTCACAAACTACTCAACCAATAAATCTCCACAATATAAACATATTTTTATAAAATTTACAAATACGTTTACTCGTATATATATACATCAACTCAATCTAGGGTATTACTAACCCCATCTCTACTGAGTCATGCCACAGAGCCAAGGTAATCACTCAACCTTCAGCTCTGATACCACTGTAACGAACTGGGATTTTCGACTCCGAAAATCAACACAAAACTACCATGTTGACTATTCAGACATCGAAAATACCAGATCATTAATAGAAAGAAGTTAGAGGGTGAGGATAGATAAGATAGAATATTAGAATAGAAGAAGAAGAAGAACACAATCAGAGTAAACATGAATCTCACAGCGGAACGAATTAAAATATAATACATAACATAGATTTGGAATAAACGGTATACGACAACCTTATCAGAGTACAACACTAACACACAGCGGAAATATAAATATCTATAAAATCCTGAAGCCTCCTGCTTTAAGCTCCTCCAAGTATATCTATAAAGACCTGAACTACTTGACTGCCCGAACAAATTTGGGCACCCAAGAGTTTAGGGAAAAACGAAACAAAATAAACTCAGGGTCACTCATGGGACTGGTGTGAGTAAACTCAAATCATTTTTATTTAACATTACAAAATCCCTTTCAAACGAAAAGATAATCGTAAGACCAATCCACACATAAACACGGACGGTTTTTACCTTACGATAACCAAAACACTTTTGGAAATCACTACGTCTCTGTAACGACCCAAAAAATCTGAACCAATTTAAAATTTTTAAATTGGCTAAAATAATGGATTTTAAATATTTAAAATAAATATTTTAAATAATGGCGATGAAAACTGAGTTTGAATCGACATTTGAAAACGAATATAATTAATTATAATTATATATAGAATTGAAAATGGCGCGGTAGTTCGATAATTCGATTTCAAACTTCAATTGAATATACCGGGTGCAAAACAATCCGGATCTTAGTGAAACCAAAAATAATGGAATCTAATTGATGATATCTTTCCAATGAATCTAACCAATCGAAATTTGATAGCGGGAATCAAAAGATATGTCCAGTTGAAAATTCTGAGTAGTCGCTATGGAATTCAGGCCCTTAAAAATGGACATTTTGCAAACGACCTCGGATTTCGATGAAACCACTTTTGTTAGATCCGCAGTGTCAAGTTATTGCTAGGTTTCAAATTTCATAATTTTTCGAATCAATATATGAGCGTGGCAAAGGAAAACGCGTTTGACCAGTTTCTGTTGAATTTAATCGACCGGAAATTGGCCATTTTGCAAACGGTCTCAGAATTCGACGAAAGTAGTTTTGTTAGGACCGTATCGTCAATACAAAGCTAGAAAATATTTTTCGAGAATTTTTCTAGTTAGTATGTGACCCCGGTAATTTGAAATGTACGTTTAAAATTCAATATAGTGATTTAAATGTAAATTCAACGGAAACTGATTGTAACGATCAAATCAGCTTGCGATACATATCCCATTGTGTTCGGAATGGGGGTAAAACGCTATGGGCGACAGGCGGTAGGCCTCGTTTCGAGGTCGTATGTAAAAGTCAACCTTTTTTAAAAAAATTAAATAATTAAATAATAAAAGGAAAAAAAATATATTATTTTAATTTCTCCCCCCCCCCCCTTTTTCTTCTTCATTGCCCCCCCCCCCGATTCATAAATCAGAAACAAAAAAAAAAGAAAAAAAAAAAAAGAGAAACCTAAAACCTATCGCCGCCCCCCCCCCCCTCGAGACATCACCGACGAAGACCCCGAAGCCGCCGCCCTCATCTCGAAGCCGCCGCACCTCCCTGAGCAACCGCGCCCCCCTCGAATCCCTCGAACCCCTCGCGACGCCCCCCCCCCCCCCGTAGAATCAAATCGAAGCAGCCCCCCCCCCCCCTTACCTCGACGCGACACCACCGAGCACCACCACCAACCTGCCTCCGACGATCGGCGAAACCCCCCCCCCCCCCTCTTCAAAATACTGTAAGTATTTTATTGTATTTTATTTTTATTTTAATTCGTTAAAACTAATTTCGATTTTAGGGATTTAAAAACTGTTTTTTTTAGGCATATAAAAACTGATTTTTAAAAAGAATTTTAAACTGATTTTTTAAAAAAAAATAAAACTGAATTTTAAAAGATTAAAACTGAATTTTAAAAGGTTTAAACTTAAAAAGAAGAAGGTTTAAACTTTGAAATAGAAAAAGGTTTAAATTTTTTTAAATAGAAAAGATCAGAACTTTAGAAAAAATAAAGATCATATTTTTTTTAAAATAGAAAAGATCAGAACTTTAGAAAAAATAAAGATCATATTTTTTTTAAAATAGAAAAGATCAGAACTTTAGAAAAAATAAAGATCATATTTTTTTTTTTTTAAATAGAAAAGATCAGATTTTTAGAATGGAAAAGATCATATTTTAAAATAGAAAAGACGGAATTTTTATTAAGTAAAAGAAGTAAGATATGAAAATCTATATTTTTAAAAGCAATAAAAATATAATTTTTACGTCATAGAAATATTAAAAATATAATCTTTATATATTGAATAGCGAAGTCAAAATTCGATTTTTATTTATTGAATAACATAGTAAAAATTCGATTTTTACGTATGTAGAGAATACGGGCGAAAGCGACAGAAAGGCGAAGATTTCTCTAAGGAAGAGTCGTAGTTGGATAGCTATTGGTGAGATTTCTGATTTAAAAATATTATATATGTGTTGAAGTAAAAGTGAATTGCTATATATATATATATATATATATATATATATATATATATATATATATATATATATATATATATACGCCCCTCGTCCACAAACCATGGATGATATTTATTGATTGAAATTGTTGTGATAATTGGTTGATAACGAATGGTTGTTTGGGATTGTTTGTGATTGATATTGGTTGATTGAGGTTGAAAAATACCCATTGTGGTTGAAAAATATTTGGTTGAAACCACATAGGATTAGTTTGTGGAAATGAAATAAATATATACATGCCGCCTGCGTGCGAACTAGATGCATGATCCCCATTGTCAAAAACCGCGAGGTTTTAAGGTAGAGCGAGGAGCCGTACTAGGGACGGTCCCGGTTTAACTACCCTGCCGTTATGCTGCCGAAATTTTGAATAATATTCATGTGTTGAATTGATATTCATTCGTTGATTAGAAATTCATGTGTTGAATGGTATTCATATTTTGAAATAAATTGTTCGATAATAAAAATCACATTTTTATCTATATATAGAAACTATAGAAAACATTCATGTGTTGAATTGATATTCATTCGTTGATTAGAAATTCATGTGTTGAATGGTATTCATATTTTGAAATAAATTGTTCGATAATAAAAATCACATTTTTATCAATATATAGAAACTATAGAAAACATTCATGTGTTGAATTGATATTCATTCGTTGATTAGAAATTCATGTGTTGAATGGTATTCATATTTTGAAATAAATTGTTCGATAATAAAATTCACATTTTTATCTATATATAGAAACTATAGAAAACATTCATGTGTTGAATTGATATTCATTCGTTGATTAGAAATTCATGTGTTGAATGGTATTCATATTTTGAAATAAATTGTTCGATAATAAAAATCACATTTTTATCTACATATAGAAACTATAGAAAACATTCATGTGTTGAATTGATATTCATTCGTTGATTAGAAATTCATGTGTTGAATGGTATTAATATTTTGAAATAAATTGTTTGATAATAAAAATCACCTTTTATCGACTATATGAACTATATAGAAAAATAGTGTTTTGAAATGAATCGTTTTACAATAAAAATCGCATTTTTATTGTATGCATAAATCGTTGAAATGGGAAGTGTTAAAAATAGCCACTTGTTCAAAATAAACATATATGAGATGAAATATTCATTAATTAGCTAATGAAATGATTTGCACCTATTTATGTAACATTAGAATGAATGGAGTTTTTAAACCAAATAGAAATCAAATATGAAGTCGAATAGAAATTGATAAATGATAAGAACTGTATATATATGTACATGCAATATTCATTGAACAGGTTATAGCAAAGGGGCTAGAGAAGAGGAATAAAATTCTGTGCCCAACAAATAGGTACACATTTACTGATTTGTTTGGGTGATGATTTTGAGCCTGTTGGCTAGCCGCTTGGCTTTTTCTTTTTCTTTTTGAGATTAGAAGGACCGGGAAAGCTATTTGCGATTTCCCGATGCTCCCGGTGCAGGGGAGGTTATGGCGAAATTTTCCAAAATTTTAAGGTGTTAGAAAAATATTTGAAGTGAAAACGATATTGAAATTGTTGAATGAACTATATTTATATAACTATATAAATATGAATAAAATTAAAACGAAACGAAGCCGTGCAGTTCGTATTTTGAAACCGTGATTTCAAACGACTAGTGCGGGAAATCTGACCATTGGATTTTCCCGAAACCTCAACCGTCGGGTTCGCCTTGGAAATATCTTCCCAACGGCACCAACTTTGTAAAAATCCAACGGTTGGATTGTCTGGAATGTTTAATTCAAATCTGAAGAAAAACAGCACCAGAAACGATTATATTTATTTATATATATAAATATAATTATATTTAATCGAATAACGACGCTGCAGTTCGTATTTTGAAATCGAAACTTCAAACGATTGTACCGGGAGATCCGACCGTCGGATTTTCCCGAAACTGGAACCGTTGGGTTCGTTTTGAAAAGTCCTTTCTAATGACGTAAATTTTATGAAGATCCAACGGTTAGATTTTCAGATATGTGTAAATCAAATCTGAAGAAAAACAGCGCCACGGTCGCGTTATGGCCCGAAGCGTCGTTTTGAATAAATTGGCTATTTTAAAATAAATAAAAATAGCGATAAATAGTTATAAAATACCATAAACGATATGGAATGGAAATAAACTGAATTTGCTTGATTTGTGTGGCTTTTGATGGTTGAATGTGTTTGGTGTGAAAATTACATTAAAGAACACAATTGGTGTTGTCGAATAATTTAACCATTGAAATAAATCGATTTGAAATTCTAAATATACGTGAATTATTTGGAAAGGCCGAGTTAATTCTCATTTCGAATAATCGACCGACGATTGAAAGTCGAAGATGAAGACGGTGGTCGAAGACCGGAGATCTTCACCTCGTTCGGATGGTAACCGAGGTCCTGATTGGGAGGCATCCCGAAATATGGATAATGAGTGGTGATCGTCCAGACGTACGTGGTGATCGAAGGGTTTGCGAGGTATTTAGTGCCTCCGGTTTCGTTCAGACCCAGAACGGACTTGTAAATGGACTGTGTGTCTGACATTGGAGTTTATTCTGTGTTGATTGATTTCTGTTAAATATACATCTGTTTGGCGGCGGAGAATTTATTCTTTTGCTTAACGCCCTTCTCTGAGACGCACGAGCTCAGAGGTTGTATATCGATGGACATCAGTCGCATGGCATGAATTGCCTGTGTGGCATGCTAAGATGCAGTGATCAGGGCTTCTGTTGAAAAGCAAAGTCTTGTGGTGATGATCAAAGCACCGCCTGTGTGGCGTAGCTTTGTGTATAACGTGAATTCGCGAGCCTCACACCCCGGTATGAACCTAAAACGGGAGAAGGACCTCAGGGAGGGCATGCGTTTCTTTCTAGCTAGGGTGGTGTCAGTGACCTACCAGCCCTGACATTTATATACTTTTCACCTATGTGGTTGTTGCTGTTGCGAGGCGCCTCGGTTAGATCGGACGATCCGGGTCCGATGGAGTCATTCGTTGGCTCACTTACGCCCCAAAGGGCGGAGAGACGTATTGTTCAGGAATAATAATCCACATCGGTGGACCGGCCCTGACGATCCAAGGCTTGCCTGCGCGCTTGCCTGAGACATGGGCTAGATTGTCTCGAATTCGGTAAGGACTATCTTTTGCCTTGGTTCATGACGGAAATCCAATTTCCAAATACGACATCGTGCGGTTTTGATTGTATACCTATATATGGCGACATAGTGGTATGGGGCATTAATGCCGTCTATGATTGATAGTTATGATTGGAAATTGTTTTCAAAGCATATAAACACTAGCAATAATATCAAATGCCTTTGTTTTATTCGTATCAAGCATATTTGGCCGTTATAAGGTAAAAACTCTATCCTCCGGTTTGCGTTGCATTGTGTGATGGGAACTGAGTCTTATAACGGCTTCATTTTTATAAAAAGCATAGCGATGTTTAAAAGAAAGATTTGTTTTTAAGCACTGGCAATCCAATGGAGTAAACCCGTTCCACGAAAGTGGCGTGGTCCTGTGATTAGCCAAATTATATGTGTGTTGAGTAGATTTCTCATACCAGTCCCATGACTGACTCGTAGTTTGTTTCACTCTCAAACTCGGGTGCCCCCTTTTCCACACGGGCAGCCTTGTATTCAGGTTTAGCTGGTTCTTTCTGGATAGCTGGAGCTGAAGATGGATTCTATCATTTATTTCTTTTTATGCTGTTCAGCTCCTATTGTACATATTTTGTTTGTTTCCGCTGTAGACATTTATGTATAGCTGAACTGTATTTGTACTAAGTAAGATCCTGTACTGTGTAACTCTGATGATTACTTTTATCCAGTATATTTTGTTGTTCATTATCTGGTGTATTTATTTAATTATGTTCTGCTATTATCTGTTTCTGTGTTATATTCCAAAGATAACCCTTGTTTCCGTGAGAACAGGAAATCGGGTCGTCTCAGTCTCTGATATTATAATAATGTCTAATCACAAGTAATTAGAATCTAGCAGAACACTTGCATCTCACGTTCCACATATATAGTATACAAACAAAACCGCGGCGCTTATTGGAGATTGGATTCCGACTATGACAAGGTATGGGACCACCTGCCGATAGTGTATCTCTAGAGACGAATACACTGGGTTCAACAAGAACGTCTTGCAACCCGGCCCACACATGACCGACACTCATTTCGCTTGAGTGTATCGAATGTATACCACCAACGGTTGGGAGCTACCCACCGTTTCCCGGAAAGGGACAACATCGAACATAGATATAAGAATGAAATGGATTTTCTCTAGACAGGTGATATACATCCTAATGGGAGCGACCCACTTATCTATGATGCCTGCCCGATTTCTGTCATTTCCCGGTTGATGAGGCTTGAGGTCATAACGTACCTTTGACAGATCATACATTTATTTAATTTGAATGCCACATCGTCATACCCGTCAAATCACAAATTGATTTCCTCAAAAATACCACGGGTATAAAGCTAAGTGAAACGAATTCCTCCGCCACCAAATGTAAGTACATTTGAAGAGATCAACTTACGCGATTTGCTAGATATATTCTGTCAGATATTCTTCCATTCACGTTTGTCCTGAGATTGGACAAACCGAAGGCACCATTCTGTAAACAGGATAGCCATTGCATAACTCCGTCTTCAATATTTGATTGCAACGCTAACGTCCATACAGAGTGGTTTTCAGATAATATATCTGATCCCGGTCTCTCCGTATTGACGACGGAAAAATGACCAAAACTATCAAAGAAAAACAGGTGTTCAAACAACGATATCTTTTCAAGATGGAAATTCTATCGATCAATCATCATTCAAAGGTTTATTTCTTTTAATTAAATTATCATTAATTTATCTATTTTCCCTTTCTATATATTCGTAAATTCTAAATTTCTAAATTTTGAAAAAACATACTTTATAAATCATTTGGACCACATCACCATATTTACTTCCATTTCTTATTTCCTATATTGGAAAACATTTCTGATCCTTATTTGGAAAACGTTTCCAAACTCCATCATTTGATTTAAACCGATGTTTAAATAAAACATCACTAAGCCAATTCAAATCATTTCACTCATTAACTAAAGTCACTTAATCAACCTTCACTATTGAACCTTAACCATTTCTTAGTTAAAAACGAAGTCAATCAAGTTGGGGTATAACTACCTCTCAGACCTTAACTGAACAACATTTCCAACTTCGAAATAGACAAGATTCACCTTCCAAATCTTTAACAAACTTCCTAGCGAAACTCTCGGATTCTATTTATGAATCCACTTCTTATTTGAAAATATTTATTATAACTATAGTGTTATAATACCTACTTCTGAAATATCTAACTTCAAAGTATAACTTTTATTCCTTAATTTAACTAAATAACTAAACCACTAATTTATCCATAAATAAGTTAATCTTGATTAAAACGAAAAGTAAATATTACCTTCCCGAATTTGATATAATCGAATTCAATGTATAATTCACTCTCGAATAATCACTATTCGATAACTCTCTTTCGAATAAACTATATTCGATAACTCCTTCTTCAAATAACTATATTCGATAATCTCACCTCGAATCATTTACATTTGATTGACTCTCTTTGAATGATTTACATTCGAATAATCTCCTTTAATTCTATTCGAATAAACTATTTCGAATAACTCCTTTGGCTTAACTCATTTGGATTGACTCGGTTTGATTAACTCAACTCGATTTACTCAACTTGATTAGCTGAACTTGATTACTTTAACTTATTTAACTCAACCTATCTAATAACTAATATTCGATTAATTTATATTCGAATACTATGGCTGTTTTAACTGTATTTGAATGGCTAATATTCGATTTAACTCCATTCGCTTGACTCTAGATTGCAGCGATCACAATGGTTACGCCTGATTCCCTCAGGAAACATCCGACCGCCATAGGCTATCTGCAGCCCTACGAATTACGCTAGCAGTCGTACGAAATGACAACACATCCTAATTAACTATGCTTGACTAACTCTATCTCAAATAACTATATTCGATTAACTCTAATTGAATAACTAATATTCAATAAATTCTAATTTGATTAACTCTATCTAATTAACTCTAGCTGATTAACTCTATCTGAATAACTCTAACTGATTAACTCTATGTTTATTCAGTTTCAAATATCGATGTTGAAATCGATTCTTACTTCTATACATAAGTCCTGACCTATATATTCTTATTATCCAGCGATAAACCTTTCATTTGATTTGTAAAATATTATTCATAAATTTATCTTCTCAATCTATCGGTCAGAATAGATTTTATTTAAAACCTTTGCTTTAAATCCATATCATATTATACCCGTGTGTGAAGCACGGGTTTAAATCTTTCAAATGTAAAATTCTCCTTTTATACAATTCTAGTCACCTTTCAAGTATTTCCTTTTAAAATCTATTTATTTATAAAATAAATCCTTTTTGATAATTCTATTTATTCTATCAAATATTTCAATTTATAACATCTATTGATTTTATAAGTAATTCCTTTGATAATCTAACTATTCCCTTTTCTATTTATTTTACAAATATTTCTTCTTCCTATTCTATTTATTTTTCAAATAAATATCCCTTTTCAATTCTATTTGTAAAAAGCTTACAAATATTTCTTTTCAATTCTATCTATTTGACTTACAAATAAGTATTCCTTTTTAATCTATTTATTTTCTAAATAAATAGTTTTCTATTTATAAAATCTTTTGATTTTATAAATGTTTCATTTCAATTTATTGAAAATTTTCTTTTTAACATTCCAGTATTCCTTATGGTATTTAACATACCATATAACAATGATCAGTATCATTCAACCATACAAAATCAACAACAGATTTCATATCACATCATGTAACTAAAAAAAATAGTAAAATAAATGTTGAGGAACCCAGTTGGGTCTCTCCGACCTGTTTCCCTGCATCCGCAGATGTCAAACAATAATATTAACATCAATTTCATTTCACTATGAAATATTCTGCTAAACAGAATTAATATTTGATTAACGATGTATATCTATATCATTATCTATATTTTCAATCAACTGACTAGCAGTTCAACCAAACAACCAACACATAGCAAACAACCATCATTTATAGATTTTAAAAATATTTTGTAAAAATATAAACTGAACAGAGTTAGTGAGATTACTCAAATTTCGCGTTAACAGTTAAATAACGATTTGCGTCTGTTGATTCAGATGGACAATTTATTTTGCTATAAATTGTAACGAGCTTCGATTCACTCCCCGTCGGTTCCATTGGGTAGTTCCGTCCATACGATCCCAACGGATCTTGTATCTCTTGATTCTGTTAACGTACGGGAAAGATATACGTTATTCAAGTTATAAACTGTTTTCAATTAAAACAAAACTAATTTAATTCATCGTAGTCCTTACCCCTTTTAAATACAACCGGCCCAACCATCCCCCAAAAGCCCAAATCTGCGTTCAACAGTTCTCCTTCCTCCAGGCAAATAAAGCCGCGACCTCCTCCTCATCATCCCATGCCATTAACGAAAATTCAATCGCCCTTTTACCCTTGTTTCTCCCCCAAACACTTCACAGATCAACCAACTAAAATCACCACAATGCTTCTCATCATTATCTCCATTATCCGATACCCTAATCCCTCAACTCAAGATCCCTTCTCCTGTCGCCCAGTATTTCCTCCACGCACTATAGGCAACGCAAGACAAAAACTCACTCAATATTCTTCAGAAAAACACCAGGTGCGGATTTTCCCTCGAAATACGAATACGAGGTTCGATTTGAACAAAGATGATCAGAGAATGGAAACAACCGAGCCGTAGTTTACTGCTGCAAAGTTGAGTTCCCCAATATTTGATCGAACAAGGTAAAAGCTATACCAACGCGAAGAGGATGGCTTCAGGCTTTCAGATATATGGGTTTCATTATTTTTAGGAATTTAAATCCATTTGTTTTGGATTTTTGAAGTTTTATTTTCCTCACGTTGGAAAGAACAGATGGCGGCGGAACTTTTGACCGTGAAGAGGAAGTGGTTAGGGTTTAGAAATAATGTAAGGGTATTTATAGATAAGTTAAATTATTTTTATATTCAATATTTTATTTTATTTTAAGCTATCGCAGTTTGTATTCACTGTTTAAAAATCACTATGATCGCACACGATACCCAAAAATCACGAAAATGGACATGCAACTACAGTTCGATATTACGGTCCCAACGAAACTGGTTTCGTCAAATTCTGACTTCGTTTGCTCACACTGCGTATTTTTAACCGTCAAAATACTGACTTTTTTCCACATTAAAATCCCGTACGACCACACACTGACTTCAAAAATCACATAAATTGAAATCTAGTAATAATTTAATATTGCGGATCCAACAAAATTAGTTTCGTCGAATTCTGAGGTCGTTTGCAAAAATGGCTATTTTTAAAGCTCTAAACAGCCCTTTTTAAATATATAAATATATTTAAAAACGATTAAATTTAATATTTAAAAATAAATATTATCGTATATATTTACACTAGAATACCATACAGCTCCACTAAGATTTATAACTCGATATTTCAAAATTCCCAGTTATATCGAAATTCGATTTATATAAAAAAAATCCTTTTAAAATATAAATAAATTAATATAAGTTATAAAGGAATTCCATAGCGACTTTTCTAAAATTTGATTTGGACATAACTAAAAATCTACATGACGAAATCTCAATTTTTCTCTTCCATCAGAAAATTATACTTCACCAACTCCTAGCGTTTCTTATTTCACAGAAATCCGATTTAAAACGAATCATGTACATTCGGTTGAAGTTCAAATCGCCGAATAGCGAACTGCCGTGCCATTTCGAGCTCGATTATAATTATATTATAATTATACGTTCAAACTGCTATTCAAATAATATATTCGTTATTCTAATTCGATTCTAAACTGAATTAAATATCACAGTTGATCCAATTCACACCATTTTGTGAATTCCACTATTTCTGGTTATTTCAAAAATTAAATATATTATTATATTATTTATTTTAATTAAATATTCAATATTATTTAATTTTGGTCATTTTAAATAACCAAAACATTATTTAAATAATTAAATAAATTATTTATATACCGTAAAATATGGGTCGTTACACCTTACACTTGTCTTATGGAGGGAAAGTGATCTTTTGGTAGCATTTCTTTTAAAATGCTATGAAAACTAAGGACAACATTTAGTTATAATGCTACTAATTCATGTTATAGTTTGACCAATCTGATTGAACGACAAATAGTATCAATAAATCAAAACTTATTAATAATCATTCTCATTTATACTTCAAATAAAATCTGTCGTTTCATTATCAAAATTATTAAATATTCTTAACCATATATATTTATGTCAAACTCAAATTTAAATTCAAATTAAGTAATAAAAATTCTAGTTTTAAATTGGTTAAAAATTCTGGATCGTTACATTCACCCCCTCCCCTCTTAGAAGTTTTCGTCCTCAAAAAGGAAAAGGAATCGTAACTACTCATTCGACATCTTGTAGATTTTCTAGCTCAAGATTAAAATTCTTTATACCAAAGCTCCTTGTTCCCATATTGAATATGCTGGGTAGAATATTCTAATGGACAACCGTATCAATCATGTCCTCCAGCGATAACTTCCAATTGCCCGTTATATTCGATTTATCATTTACTAGACCAATTACTTATACTTAGCCATTTACTACCTTCCAGAAAATTCAGAGGTATAAATTGTTCACTTTGATCTTATCTTGCAAATACAATGGTTATGGAATTTATTCCCTTTCAATTCCCCAAACTTACTATTATTCTTTACACGTAAAACTCGATCCTCAAAACTCAAATTATTTAAGTGTTTCAGTTGATGTAATTTCTTCTTACTATACCTGCTTACTAAATATCATTTAATCAAATTGTGAAACTTAATTCACAAGATATTCATGCTTACTTAAATAATTCCTCTTGTTGCCACAATATACTTTAGAACTTATCGAATGTCCAAAATTGCCGATAATTCCAGATTTTTTTATTCCCTCTATTGTTTAAGTTTGGCTATCCTCATTAATTATTTTAAATTCAAGATTACAAAACTTATTTCCTTCAAACTTTAGAGAAACGTCTTTAACCAATGTAGGCCTTAAGCCAAAATATCGTCAAATATCTTGTCGTAATATTGAATTCTCAAGATATTTGCATTTTAGATTGGGAGGACTAATTATAAAATATCTTGATTAATTAATTCCAACTTAGCCTTTAAATCATTTCCCAAACTACTTTTTCAATATTTGGATTGCTTATGTAAATTACAACTTTACATAAACGTCTTTTAATCAACTAAAAAATTCCAATCACAAGATGTCCGTGCTCAAGCTTTTAATTTCCAAATATTTTCAAAGATCTTTTTCCTTATATTTAAAATATACTCTTTCAAAATTAATTCCAAAGTAACTGTCAATTCTTACTCAAAATTTTGATTTGAGTTTCCAAATTATACATCTTTTCAAAACCTTATATATATATATATATATATATATATATATCTCACAAATGCACTTTCTCATATACTCTTTACAGGCTTATCTTTATTACAAGTTTACCTGACATAATTCTTACAACCTATTAAATTTTCAAGATCTCACTTACTTGTTCTAATTCACATCAATTTACCAAATATTTTCAAACACTTATCTAAATTGGTTTAAGTATATATTGATGTTTTAATCAGAATCATATAGTCATCCCACTTTCGAAACTCGAAAATACATACTGATGATGTTGCAGTCATCGACAGAATCTTCTTCAAGCGACTAGAGTGTGATTCTTTCTTTATCTAGTATACTAAAGACTTCGCATATATGTTGATCAAGCGTATACACAAAATCTTTTAACTTGACAGTCCAACCTCAACATCGAATAATATATTCAAAATCTTATTATATTTGGTTCCTATCCATGTTGATTACTGTCTTTGGAGGAAAATTACCTTGACAAATTTGACCCAAGTTTATCACTTAACAACTGATATAATATAATCTTATCAATATTTTGAAATGTTACTCAATAGTGAAATTAAATCAAAAAGACGTTTGTACTCGGATCATTTTCCTGATCAATGGAAGGGGCATAACTACCATGCCATAAGAATTATTTTATGTGTAATAATAATCACAAAATATATACTTAACCTCAATCATTTGATTAAGTATCCAAGTTATAATTACGATATACTTTCAAAATATGGTTCTTTCTTAAAATATAACTTTTCAAAAACTCAATTCATATTTCAAATACGCTCTCTCAAATATAATACTCCAAAATCTCATTCTAAGGCATTACTAACCCTATCTCTAATGAGATATTATAACTCTGAAGAGTCTTTCCTTTTGTTCAAATGAGTCATACCCCATTGCTTTGTGTAAACCAAGGCTCTGATACCATGTTGTAACGACCCGAGTTTTTGCTCAGTTTTCACCAGTAATTAAACCAACTTAAATCATTCATAAAGATGGATTGTTAAGGGTACTTACACATTTGCACAAAATAAAAAGAAATTTCCATTTTCATTTCAATAATATTACATCATAGATACGAGAGATACATCAGAGTATATCGATTACACCTCAGAAGAGATACTAAACTCAGTGGAAGAATATGCGTGCTCCAAGATATAACAGCTCCAACTAAACCACCATCCTGCTCCAATCAACTCCAAGACTAAATCTGCGAACCAAACTATTAGGCTGCCCATGCAAAATTTATGGGCACCCAAAGTTTAGGTGTGGGAACAATAAACTCCAGGTCAGTCATGAGACTGGTGTGAGAACCCAAAACAGTTGTCTTTAGGATTAGTTTTAAAGTTAGTTAATTCACTAGATCACGCCGCTAATGTGGAACGGGTTTACTCCATGTGAATACTAGTGTATAGAAATTCACAATGAGCTTTTGAAAAATGAACTAACATAAGGTCTCGCGGCACACACACAATGCAAACGCATACATGGGCGAGGTTTCTCCTTATGAAGTCAAAAATGCTTGATACGTGAAAATCCTCTTTCAATACTATAATATATTGTGAAAACAATTTCGAAAGTAAATGTATCAATCCTAGCTAGCATAGGTACCATATACTATAATGACGTATGGTATACAATCAAAATCGTATGGGCTCGTAGCAGAGATTGGGTTTCCAACATAGACCAGGCAAAGGAACTTCCTTCCGAATCGAATATTGAATACCCCTAGAGGGATGTCCGAGGATGAACAGTGATTCTCCTCATGCCAACACAAGGCCAGGTTACCTCTGTAACTATGTAACTTAGAGTATGCCTGAGTATGTCATCTCCGGTCGTTACTGACCTTTCCGAGCATGCCCCAACAACAACCACAAAAGTAGATGCTTTTACCGCATAGGTTAATACTTGGGATCTATATCATAGTACACCTTTTATCTAGAAGGAGACAACACCCTATAACCCTGCTTCATTTCTTCCTTTTTTGGCCTTTTATCGGGGTGTGAGGCTTGCGGAGGCCACGATATACACAAAGCAACGCTTAAATAAGCCATGCTTTGATCATACATAGCTCACCACATAACTTAAGTATGTCATATTGTCCATTCACAACGCATCACTGATTTCTATCAATATATAACCTCTAAGATCGTACGTCTTAGAAAAGGGTGTTAAGCAAGAGAATAAATTCTCCGCCAACAAGCAGAAATATATTTAACAGAGATCAGTGCTACGCAGTCGATTACAATGTCATACATAAAATCCATACAAGTCCATTCTGGGTCTGAACGAAACCACAAATCCAGAATTCCTTTACATACGTTTGGGCTTCTTGCCACTTAGTTGATATAAAATCCATCTGCAAATGGGAGCTACCCATTTGAGACATTTAGCAAGTCATCCTTACGATATGAAGGGTCCTGGTCTTCAATACCATCTTCAATGTCTTCAATTGCCCCATAACGTCGTATTATTACTTATAATGGTACTTTTTGGGCATACATCCGATCCCGGTCTTTCCAAACAATAAGCGCAATTTTAAAAAACACAATTATAGAACACACAGGCTTTCAACCAAATCTTCTTTCATCTTGGATTTTGTCAAATTAAACTTCTTTAAACCCATCCCCAAATTATTACAAAATCCATATCTTAACTTTTCTCTTTTAAAACACATCCCTTAAATCAAAGATAATTTACCCTCAAAGCCTTAATTAATTTTCCGTTTGATAACTCATTACCAAAAATCTAGTTTCCTTAGAAAATCATTAATCCATATTTTAACCATAGTTCCAAATAAATCGATTTCCCAACATTTAATTCTTTAATCTTAACTAAAAGATTTACTTTCTTCCAAATTCCTTAACTAATTTCCTCATATCAAAGATTTGATTAAATCTTCGAACTACGATATGAATTTCCATAACTCAATCCCATTGGGTTTCAAGATTGATATTATTGAAGATACGATTCACGACAAAACCCAAATCAATCGATATTGAACATAAATTACATAGAAATTGTGTCTACTTATATTCGATATCAATTCTCATAATTAGCGAATACTATAAGTGGAATAACGATATAATAATATCTTCCGAATTCCACAAATAGTATACGTTTAAACCACAAAATTTCATATCAAATATCTGAAGATCATTTCTATCCAACTTATCTCAATCCGATTAGGAAACCCGTATTTTAATTAAAAGATTTATCCAACTCTTTGACATTAGATCTGGGTAGAAATACCATCAACTTATCCTCATTATTAATCTCCGTATCCAACTCACACTATAAGCGGAATAACAGTGAACTACCTTTCAAATTCCTCAAATATTAAGAGTCTCATCTACTGAATTAATATCAAACATTTGAAGATTTATCTCCAACCATATCCAATAATTTAAAATTGAAAACCCGTATTAATATCAATTTAAATTCCATATAAAATATTTCCAATACTTTTAAACCTTTGAAAACATTCCACAAATTATTACTTATAGTTCGGAAAATAGTTTATAGGTTAAAACCTCAAAATAGATTGTTTTCGAAGAAAGCATTACAATAGCGTTTCAAAAGCATTACAAGAGCGTTACAAAACTGTTATCTTTACTATTTGGATCAAAATACCGTTTATCTTAGCCAAAACTTAAACTTTACAATTCAAAACACCTTTTCATAATTTGTATCAATTTTACAAAAAAATTCCACATTTTTAAAACATTTAAAAATAGCTGTTTATAGTTATGGTCGACAACTGTTCTTACATCGACTTTTTCCAAAATGGTTTCAAACATAACTTGAAAATTATAACTCGAATTTAAAATCTGTTTTCACTCATTTGAAAACTCTTGTTAATGGAAATCAAACATTTTTCGTTTAATGGAAATTCGATTTAGATTACTAAAGTTATAAGTGTTAAAGTTTGCATCTAAAATACACAAATTGCCACTATGCGACAAGCTCTATTTTGATTGAAATAGGCATTATTCTTCAAGACTTCAAAATACATTAGATGTTAAGTCAAGATTTTCATAGAGTTTTGATTTCTAAAAAAGAGATATGCCATGATCGACAAAAAGAAGATATTCATTGGTTTAAAGAGACACAAAGAGCTACATATGGTATTATACATTAGAGGTTGATTATTTGGTATGTTAGTAGTGTTATTTATGTTAAAATCTATCATCAAACAATCTCACACCTCCAATCTTTGAATATATATATATAAGAATACATGAGTGCACATTAACTATGCAATCTGGGCTAAACCGGTCGACCGGTTGAAACGAGGCGGTCGACCGTTTCTGCCCAGAATGCACAATTAATGTGCACAAGGGCACATAACGTATATATATTCAAATTCCTGTCTATTGGTCTTTTTTGACCTATCGACCGTTTTCTTCCAGAAAGCAACCTTTCGTATAGACAAATGGTTACAACTGTTTATTCCTTATATAAGCATCATGAGATCATTATTCCAGATCACCGATTCTATCAATCTAATCTTTATTCTCTTGATCTCAATCTTGAACTCTCAAGCACTTAAATTGCTCATATTCTATCATATATCGTTTGAATCCTAGAATCAATTTAACATTCTTTTGATTCAGTACGATATCCACTTCCATATCTTCATATACATAAATATATTATTTAAGGATAAGATTATAGGAAGTTGTACTACAAGTGACAAAATCGTGTTATCAGGAACACATACTGTCAATAACAAAGTATATTTGTCTTAGTTGAAGTCCTCGGTGTTGTTAGAGGCATGAAATCCCGTTCGTCTGCTCGGGTGTTGTATACCTGTTCCTCTGGGTGAAGTGAGGTGGCTGTTGGTGAAAATCCAGATAGAATCTAGGACTGGACGTAGGACGGTGCTCTGAACCAGTATAAAAATCCCAGGTGTGATTTTTCTAGTTTACTGCATCTACTATTTTATATATCTGTGATTAGCTATTTTTTCATACTTGTGTGTTATACACCATATTACACGACCTGTGTGTATTATATTAGCCCATACACGCATTTTCATTAGAAAACAATTATATGCTTATACAAACCATTTAAAATCATTTAAATAATTTACATTGACTTTCCAAATCATTTCGGGTTCAAAATTCAACTTTTATTTTTCAGTTAATAAATCAAATTCCAATTCATTTCTAAATTCAAATAACTTCAAATTAACCATCTCATTAGTAGGATCATTTAGGGATAGCTAGGGAGAGAAGGAAACAATATTTCCAAACCCAAGCCTAGACACTATCCTCTCTATAATCCTAGAACGTTCTGGTATTTATTTATTCATTTAAAGAAACTTTATCAATATATATGAATGTATACATATGTGTCTTTTCTAATTATTATCCTTCAATTTCAATAATAATATTGCTTCTAAGTACGAAAGAGATTTGTCGATCCCCAATGTGATACCATAATTTTTGTGTCATAGTGTGTGCATAACAACATCAACAACTATTATAAACATCCATATCAACCATCATCAACATAATTAAATAAATCATAACGTATTGTGCACAAGCGTTATAACACTAACGCTTAATAGTATGTGTGTTCTAAACTACGCATCAATCATCCATCACAACAAACATCAATCATCATTAACCACTAATAATTCATTACTATATTTAAATTAGTCTAACTACTAATTAAATATATAAACCGTGGTTAAAGAGTTCTCACCGAACAACTTTCCAATCTTCATGGTAGGCGAGCCTAGTTGAACGAACCATCGAACAGTATTTCAGCGCACCACCTTCTTCACCAAAATGTATATTATATAATATATATACTAATCTTTCTCTCTATATATTATAAGAGGATGAGGAGGAGGATGACGACGAACTTCGGCAACGTGCTGGTGGAAAAGAAAAATACTTATGCCATGGAAACCATTTCCATAAGCTTTAAGAAAAAGATGAAAAGGAGAAAATGGAGTGGAATGGTTAAAAAAAGTGGAGAAAATGCCACCTTATATAGGAATGGAGGGTTAAGGAGATGATGACACATCAGGGGGCAAGTGAAAGGCATGCATGAAAGGAGGCATGCAAAAATACAAGTGTCCTTGCACTTATCTTAAGGAGGGAAAGTGATCTTTTGGTAGCATTTCCTTTAAAATGCTATGAAAACTAAGGACCACACTTAGTTCCAATGCTACTGATTCATGTTATAGTTTGACTAATCCGATTGAATGACAAATAGTATCAATAAATCAAAACTTATTAATAATCATTCTCATTTATACTTTAAATAAAATCTATCATTTAACTTATCAAAATTATTAAATATTCTTAAATATATATATATATATATTTATGTTAAACTCAAATTTAAATTCAAATTAAGTAATAAAAATTCAAATTTTAAATTGGTTAAAAATTCTGGATCGTTACATAAATTAATCTAAAACATATATTCATCCCTTTGTTGCAATCTATTTTCATTTTAATCTCAAGATTGTCAATGTCAGTTGATGTTGTTAAAATCCTTCTCGCATGTTATTGTAAAGTTTTATTCAAGTATCCAAACTTCCTTTCAGAGCCTAAAAGCTTTGAATTGTAATAGTTTTCATTGTAAGCATCTGAAAATAGCTGAAGAATGTGAGTGACCATCACACTTTCTAGTATTTTGGTGCTTATAGTGAAATATAGTCATATTTTGTAGAATTTTTTGAGTACTGTAAACAAATGCTTTTGATTTTTGTTTAATATCAAGAAACAATCATCTGTCTATGTTTGTTTTATTGTAAGTTGTAACTCCTTTGTTTCTTGACAAAATACTGTGATTCTTTTCTGAATGGTTACAGAGTTTTAGTTCTTAGTGCACGTCAATTTTCAGACAATTCCGACCATGTTTGATGCTTGAAATTAGTCGTAGAAGTCAAGGTTCATCAAAGACTAATTCCTGGAAAAAAATGTGTGACCTCTGTCGACAAAGGCATTGCCTGTATCGACACCGGTAGGAGACTTTGTTGACACAAACGTAGGGGAATTCTCTTCCTCTTATTGTATTTTATTGGGTGTGTTATTGGTTAATATAATGATTTCAAAGTGGATTTGATGATGTTTTCTTAAGGCTTGGATCTAATTTAGGACAAACCAAAATTTATACAATTAGTATTTCAGATTCATGGTTTTCATATTGATTTCGAGTCTTGTTCTATATTGAAATTTCTTGTGTTTTCTTGTGATATTGTACACGCTTTTTACAATGTTTCAAAAAAGAATTTTCTTTGTAAATATATTATTAGCTTTAAGACAAATATTTTTCTATGTTTTGGTTTTTAAATAAACTCGTCTCAAGGGAATGGTAAAAACTACTTTCTGAATATAATGATTTTTAAGAACTAATCCAAATGTCATCAAAATCGTTTTCTAAACCCATTTTCTCAAAATTGATTATTTTCCGCATATAAAATCACACGTTTTTGCACCATTTGAGAAGGTGTGATTGTGATTAAATGACATTGTAAATCTCATGGTATAGGACATGAAGGTATATGATATCATTTAATTCTAGACTCATCAAAAGATGTTATAGTTGTTTTCAGTTTAAAGTGAAATGACTTGGGGTGATTCGATTTGTGAACTATGCAGTACGGGACGTACCTATTGCACTTTTCGAGTTACTATTTGGAAGTCTGTGATGCATTCCTCGTTAAGCCAGTACTTAGGGTTGTTGGATCCTATATGTATTTAAATATACATATAAAGTTATTTGGTGTTTGGTGAAGGCTGTTGGGCTTAAATAAGACTTGTCGGGTCTCTTATTCATATATCGAGTTGTTTATTATCTACAGAGCTATTGAGTCTCCCAATTTATGTTGTTGCCGAGATGATGATCCACGATTGAGGGCAAATAGGTTACTCAATATAAATGTACTTGGAAGGCTCTAGCCGTTATTTTGATGATCTTTTGTTGATGCATGTCAAGATTCTTTTTTTGGATCCATTTGATCTATTAGTTGATTTTTTCGTTGTTTAGTGTTTTAGATCCAATTTATGGCGATTTGGTGATCTTATATCTTTTCTCCTAGCCTGAGTGCTATGTCAAAGTTTATTATATATAGTGATCACTAATGAATTTATTGAACTCTCATGTGATTTTACTATATTTGTCTTTGATGAAATTCTTTAATTGTTCTTAGTGTTTGGAATTGTGTTTAGGTTCTTAGCATCGAATCTGAGCACCCATTGTTATGGGGAGGGGCTAAACCCCAACATAACCCTAACAAATTGCTCAGGAGACCATTTATGTTAATAGTTATAACCTATCTCATAGGCCTTATAATGAGCTGTGTTAATGAATATCGTTCTCATCTTGATAAGGAGTTAAATTATACAAGGATATTCGTTTCTTATTATCCTACCGACTCACTGCTAGACTAGACTAACCCGTGTATTTAATTGGTCAGGTTAGCCTAAAATTTAGCGCTCATTATTATTATGTGTTAACTAGCTTCTACTTTTGGATCATGTTATCTTTTTGGGGCACCTTTGTCAATATATTCTAAGTAGCCATGTAGTGGTGGACCGTGTGCTTAGATCTATGCAATTATTCGTTTGGACTTGTTGTGTATATATATATATGTATTGTGGTTAGTTTAACCACTCTTTTGAGGTACTATGTACTAAATGATGGGTTATATCTGTATTTGTAGTTGCATTTTTCGTTCTGTGATCTGCGTTTATCTAATATAAGCAAATTTGTTCTTGATTGACTATATATAGCCATCGTAGTTTTGTGTAGATGAATCGAGTGCATCGATCCACTTAAGGTAAGGAAAAAAGTAATCACCCAATCGACGTATTCGATACTCGTCTAATATAAGATTATGAATGCTCGATCCAAACTAGCCATATTCTCAACTCTAATAGGTACTTTGTAATGCTCTTTATTAGGGTGTTTTCGGGGTGGGGTGTTACAGATTTGTAATAATAAATTATTAAAAAACAAAATTTTATGCTATGTTTATTTTATGTTTATGAATCTTAGTCTCTGTGGTCAGTTTCTTTGTACTTATAACGCTCTGCATTTTTTAGTATGACCTTAATTGGGAATACTAAGGTGTAAGGGGTGTTACATTTAGTATTAGAGACGAAGGTAACGAGATTCATAAAAAAAAAATTAAAGTAAAGTTTTTTCTAAATAAAAATATATTTTCAAAACAAAAGGTATTTTCAAAAATAAAAGTTTTACAAAAATCCCCTTAAGTCCATCTCCCTTCCCTGTTCTAGTCTCTCCTTTCTTCGTTGAGTTATCTATAGGACGACCTATCTAAACTTTCCCACATATTAAGACCTTGAATCTTTAAAGACTGAAGTTTTGATTTATGGATAAATCTGTTTAGTTCATTATTTGTGAAACCAAAGTTAGGAGATAAACTTGCTACTTGACATATTTTAAATAGGGCCTATTGCGGATATGGCTACCTTAGTGTCCAGGAATTGCGAGATGACTTAAGAAGTATTACCAAAAGAATTCAAGAAGATATTATCAGTTTTTAAAAAGGAAATAGCTATAGGGGCTTTCGCCAAGAGTGTTACAGGAAAGATGTGATTAAAAGAATCAGTTTCGGAATAGGTAAAGGTTAGTGAAAAAGGTTTCATTTGTTGCATTTATTTCTAGTTCTTAATTTTATTTTATTTAGAAGCATTATGTTCCTTTATCATTGATTCACTAGTTAGGAGGTGGTAGCATGGGGCCATAACTACGCTGATATGAGACAAGTCATATAGGGCATCTGTTTTGTAGGCCTATCGAAATTGTCCTCTACAGACATATTAAACCCTCGAGTGTGCATTAGTGGCACTAGTTGATTATTTGCACTTAGACACCTTTCTATACCTATAGTATTTTTTTAAAAACCCCACAGGAGGATTGGCATAGTTATTTATGATGATTCAGGGTTTAAAACTAGAGATTCTATATATAAGCGATGCTAGGGGGATTTTCGGGTATGGATTGGTTTTGGATCTAGATGAGCTAGCCATATAATTGGTTATCTCAGATTTTGATACTCATAGTAGAGTTAGATTGGGATGTTTATGTTCTGAGACTCCTATAATAGGAAAATTTTGAGGACGGAATTATTAGTCATGTATGGGGATATTTTGATAGCAAGAGGAGAATTGTCAGGCCAAGATATGCAACAGACCAACTCTTGAGATTTCTTGCAATCAAAAGGGTCGGTCACATTGATTTTCCTATTTTCCTTAGTACATCTCTAGGTGATATCTATCCAGTTCTCCTTATGCTAGATTTTACGAATATTGGAAGAGGTTTGAAGATTACCTCCTAGAAGAGAGGTTGATTTTTGGAATTATATTTATGACAATGTTAAACCTGTAGAATTACGAGTAAAGCACATAAGTTTTTATGGAAAGAGCTGAGTTTCATACCTATGGGTAGAAGCTTTTACATATAAAAAGAGATGCTTATAGCATTACTAGGCATGGATTGGTTAGAAGTTTAGACAGGTTAGCAATATAGTGAACCGTCTCGGATACTGAGAGGGGGATGGTTATGTAGGGGTATACATGGTAGACGCACCCTAGGATTGACATGTGAAGAATCAATTGAAATGGATTATTTTTCTACTTAGACCTATCTTTTGATAGATTGAGTTTAGTGCCTATGATAGGAGTTTTCCACATGTATTTTAAGGAAATTATTGGACTTCAACCATAACAGAAAGATTTTGGGAAACATGTTAAGTAACTTTTGAAAAACATTAGTAAGAGTAAGCATTCCTAGATGAGAGGCGTCACTCTGCTTTTCTATAAAGCCAGATAGTTCCTTCGGCTCGTTAGTAGTCGTATTGTTTCGGCAGAACCATTACTCTTTGCCAAACATAGATAGCCTTTTTTATTATTCAGAAGGAGCTTGATCTTCCATAGCAAAATTTGTTTGCTTTTCACCAAGTTTTAGGTAGTGGAAAGGATTAGAGATAGAGTAGTTCATAGAATATCCAATGGATTTTTAGAGTAGTTGTCGTACCTTTTATATTAGCTTGCATCCAAGCCTAATTAATGACTTATGTGGTAGGGTATTTGTTGAGTCTGACACCTCACATCCCTTAATGTCACCCATAGAGGATGTATTAAGTTCTGTGAAGCGTAATAATAATACAGAGACTAATTTTAACAAGGCAGAATATAAAAATGCAGCGGAAAAAAACTTTTCTAACTTTATTTCAGACCAAATTCAACATTACATTGTCAAACGAACCATCAATGTCATAGAGTCGTAAACATCTATCTCATAAACCATCAGTACAAAACCATAAAATAATATCTCCCATATTCCATAACAATAAAAATAAAAGAAACCAAAGTAATATATGGAAAGAGAAGTAATCCAAGTCCAAGATGAATAGAATCACAGTCACTGCTACTGTCCACCACCACTCTGAGAACCAAGGGAAAAGGAAGAGAAAGAAGGAAAAAAATAGGTCAGACATAAAGTCTGGCGAGTTCCAGCGGTTTTTAGCATAAGCATAAGATAAGAGGTATCAAGGCAGATAAATGGTACCGGATATGAAAATACAGTAAAATATACAATTATGAAGTAAACGAGATAACAAGGCAAGGTAAATATCAACTAAGCTTCCCATTCATATGCCAAGAACAAGTTTCTGCACCAACTACTAGAATATCAGGATTAGGTTTTACCCTAATTACTACCCATGCGATCGGCTCCCTACAAATGCAAATAGCCTGTGCTAGCCACAACAGTAGGGGATATCAGTTCCTAACCCATCAACTTATAAGACATAGCCCTATTCACTGGTGTTACAACATCTTAATTTTCCCTGTCGGACCCATGCATGCTCATGACATGGCTGGAACGCTCCCCGCCTTCCAACCTTTGAACCTCTTATAATCCAGATCAGTAAAGCATGCCTTGGCCCTACCTAGTGCGAGGCCCCTCTATGATACCAACTGGGATACTGACTGATACGGATTCCAGACAACAAGATTAACACAAGCCACCCCTAGGCTTGTACCCCCAAGTAACTAGGATTTTAAGAGTCTCAAAACCAGATATAAACATCAAGACGTGGGAACTCTTTGCTTGTTAGTTAACAGGTTTAACTTAGCAAGTTTAAGTTCATTAATAAGCATGGTTGTAAACGACATTTCCTGTTAATGTTATTATGTGTCCAACCCTTCCCCTAAGATAGACAAGCACCTGCATTGATGTATATAGATTACAGTAGCTCGTTTTACGTAATTACATCTGATCCACATATAAAACATGTTCTACTTAATTTTAAATTAAGTCCAACCTATCCGGATTAACACATTTGCATATTCCTCCCTTTTGGGGTTATCCCAAATTTACAGTCGAAGGTTCTCAAGTTATAGTCATGCCCCAAATCCCATTCTAGTCCACGATAGAAGTTATTCCCCAAATAAAAGTTTTAGATCAAGGTATAGTTTATGCCTCTAAATCCCAATCATGTTTTATGATACAAGTTATGTCCCCAATATCATTTCCAACCATTCCCAATTTCGTTCTTTCGCATATTTCAGTGGTAGGCCTAGGCTCGAAGGTAGCCTGTAACATCCCGTATTTTTAATGCAATTAAAAATGTGCATAACGAGATATATGCAAAAACATAATGAATTAGCAAATGTAATGCATGCATTGATAATAGAAAGAAAAATAAAAGGAAAAGAGGCATGCATAGTAATAAAGTTACATATTTAAAAGAGGGATGAATGTAATACAATGAAAATTTCATAAGAGAAAAGAGGAAGGTGGAATGCATTGAAGAGAATGTACGATAAGAATACATTAATTAATAATATGTAAGTGAAAAAGAGAAAGCAATAACACATTTAAAAAGGAACATTAGAAATGTATGCAATAAAGAAGTGAATAACAAATGATGCATTAAATTGAAAGAAAATATTGCATGTGTGAATGCAAGGAGGAAATTTTAGAGGAAGTTAAAAATAGTAAAAAGAAGGTTAATGCATTAAAATTAAGAAAGAAATTTAAAAAGAGCGGAGTAAATATAATGTGAATGGGGTTTTAATTAGAAGAGGTTTAGTGTGAAAGAGGGTTTTATATGAAAGTATCTTAATTAAAAAGAGTATAATATGAAGGATGGTTAAAAAGAGAAAGGTTGGATAATTGATTTGGAAAATTTTAATGTGGAACAAATTAAAGAATTGTTTGCATGTAGAAACATAGTATACACATAAGAATTGCCCATGAGTGAACATGATTCAAACGGAAGATTATACGCAAATAAAGAATAAAAGAAAGAAAGAAAAGTATATCAATTACAAAATGAAGATGGAAAAAAAAGAGAATTAATGTAAAAATTTAAGATGGCACCTAATAAGCATACTTGATTGGTAAGATATGGCAATGCATTCTTCGTTGGATCGATCCTATTAGTTCAATTCAAATTTTTATGACATGGCAACTTCTGATTGGCTATACGATGTGGAGAGAGTGGATTCCATCAAGAAAAATAGATGGTTAGCATCAATTTAAACTTCTTATATAACGATACCTATAGCTCTTCATTCTCATTTTAGGTTTTCTTCACTCTCTTCTTCCTCCATGTAATTTCTAAATAAAAATAATTATTAATAAGAAGATTTTAAAATTCAAGACAGGAAGAGGGAATCGACATTAGTAAAAAGATTATTCAGAATCATGAAAAACAAGGAAAAAATTATAGATCCAATCCATTAAAATCTTTCTTTCCCTTCTCTTTTAATGAAAATAATCGATCCACGGTTATTAGGTTGTAAATCAAATTAAGGGGAAAAGAAAAACTATGGATGCTAAAACGGGATCAGACCCAAAATTTGGGGAAAGCATGAAAGGTGAGTTGATTTAAGCTATACAGTTTAGATAAGAATATGTTATCATTTACCATTCCCCTGTATGTATAATTGAAATGCAATATGTTGAGAAATGTAACATATGTTAATAATGCCTAAAGTGATAGGTATGAAGTAGAAATAATTGACATGCTAAATATTAATTTGTTGGTATATGAACTTATCAAATCTTGCATAGTGATTACCAATTTCATGTCAATTTGTTTAAATTGTGTACCCAGGCCATTAAATGTAAGAATTGAGAATGGTACGTAGTGGTTTATGTGATTTAAACAATTATTTGATTAATTAATTATGTGTTAGGAAGGAATTGATTATATGTAAAGAATTATAATAGGCATGATACAATTACGTGTGAATTATAAGTTACAATGGATAATTGTAAGAAATAAACATGTCTAGACTGTATAGAAGTTTTACGATAAATAAGAAATTTAACTGTGCTTAGACACGAGGTTAGATTGCACTTGTGATAGAAGTCTGCCCGGAATCGCCTAGCATATCCAGCATTCAGAAGTGGTAAATCTAATGTAAGGGGTCTAAGTGCATAATTAAACATGTAATGGTGCTAAGATGCGAGGTTAAGTCAACTTGTGGAAGAAGTCTGCCCGGAACCGCCCGACAAATCTAGCATCCATAGGTGTAGACTTAATGTGAAAGGTTTAGTACGGGAGCATATATATAATATATGTATATGATGGGACAAATGAGCATCATTAGTGGTAATTAATGGTAATAAATAAGAATATAATGCAATAAATGGGGGAATGATAACAACCTGTTATGCATAAATTTCAGTAATAGGAATGCTATATAACTGGTAGCTTTGTCCTAGGGACAAATGGAAATTATAACTTAGGTAATAATTAACTTGTAAAGAATACGAGATAACTTGTGTAATAAGATAAGAGCCACTTACTTTTAAATCAATTAATCAATAAATAGGGGAAACTAAAATCTACCGATAGGAATAACAGAGTAAAGCTTGTCCTAAGGATATTAACACAAGTTATATTTAGGGAAGGAAAACTTATTAGAAAACTTTAGTCAAGTGGACTATGTCAAAAAATAAGAACGATAAGTTGTATTAATGGTGTAAAATGGAATTATGATTAAATGAGAAAGAATAAGGAAAACTTATGAAATGAAATAAGTTATATTTAATCATAAATAATGATTGACATGTTAAACAGAAAACATGTAAATTGGGGTATACTTAATTACATACGAAAGTAGAACATGTTAATGTAATGATGCAATCAAACAAGAAAATAAGAAAGGACTGTGGATTACACACCTTGGGCCACAATCTAGGGAATAACATGTTATGGGCTTATTAATATATTTAAATGGGTTAAGTTATCTAACTGAAATTAATAAGTAAGAGGAACTTGGTAACTTGATTAAGAATTCAATATAAATGGGAATAACCAAGTTAGATGGAAACCTGATGAGGTAAGGCAAGCGCGTAAAAGAATGTTTAGACATAAGGTCTAACAACATATTAAAGTGAGGCGCTTGGACCAATCCACATGTTTGAGGGTCAACAACCTAACGGGGTAAATCATCGTGGTGTTAAACGGCACGAGGGGAGCGCACATTCATCTGATTATTCTGTCGGCTCCGAAGGACTAAAAGGAGAAGCACGCGGCTTCCTGAGATACATAAGGTGCTCCTAGTAGTCCTCTGTGTGTTGGCAGATATTTAGGTTGTGCTCAAAGAGGTAGGGTCTGCACGTAACTACTAGTTGAGTGGGCATTGACTACAAAAGTAGTTTCGCAGTCAGAATGTTGTGACAAGGTGACACCAAGGTGATTCGGCGATTTCCTCAACGGGAGGCGAGATCAGGACCAACAAAGATAGTAGATCGTTGGGTACCCGTCATCGGCAGCCAGTGGGATGCGAGAAGACTAGAGCTAAACCCAAGATACCATTCACCTTTCACTGTCGAGGTAAGGGGTTGAGGGGAAACACCAAATGGATGTTTTAGATTGTTTGTTATTAGGGGCATGTCGCTTATCTCTAATAGTCTTTACTAGTTGAGGGAGGGACCGAGGTGGGGCCATAGCCATAGCAACCATGGAAAACAGACCCTAGGAATATCTGTATTTTAAGGCTCTTAAAGGCGGGCATGTATAGATATGGAAAAGCTCCCGACTAAGTTCTATGTTCCTTGTATCGCCCTGCCATGGAACTTGGTGCACATTAGAGGATGTGCGATTGAGGCATTGAGCTACAATTACAGTATATACATGGGATAGTCTAGAAACATGCATGACTGCTCTAGATGATGTATCGTAGACTTGAGGGAATTACTCCGGAATGAAATCTGATTCGATCGATGGTGGCAGTCTGTACGCTTACGTAGCATAGTAATGATAGATATATGCGGAACGTAACATTATTATATAGAGATTCGTACGTCACTCGGGCATAGGATGAGGGATTTGCATACTTTTCTATGGCATTACGAGGGAGACCGTGCGAGTAGGGTACCATGGGGTGAACCTCAGTTGAGGGGTAGCTACATATATACTATATTATGTTAATCCAGTGGGAAGTAAATGGGTACGACATGTGTGTAAGCCTTGAGTGTTGTTAACCCAAGTAACCTAATAAATAAGAAAATATGATTGAACGGTGTATGTAGTGTTATCCAAAGTGTATAATTTAAATCCAGTCACCAGAACTTGTGTTCTGACCCCCTCCTCATAACATACTCATAGGTTAGATTGGTGGCAGAGACTAGAGCCATTATAGCTTTGGATATTGTTTAGGAAATATTACTAATACCATAAGGCTATATTTTGATTATATTATATTTTATCCATTCCGCTATGAGATGTTCTCTGAGCTCTGACATGTTTTATGTCTATGTCTTTTCTGCAGGATACCAGAGCAAACCAATCTGAGTTTCGATAGATTGGAATTTTGAAAAAAAATCAGTCTATCGAAATTGTGGTTGTTACATCTGGTATCAGAGCTTAGGTTTAGGATTCCTATATAAATAGTAAGTGAACGTATATGTATTTTTAAAAATATAAATATATTATATATATACCTAGATCCTTTGAGAAACCCACTAAATAGAAAGAGCATAATATGGCAAGAAATGGGATGCTTGTCTTGTACACTAAAGGAAAGAATATGGAAATTTGAGACCCTTAGGAAGTTTGGTTGGGAAGTGTACAATATACTTTGTATGGAAGAAAGATAAATCACATATGTTGGTATTGTGGATTAGTGGGTTTGGCGGTAAAACCCTATAAATTGGAAAAGGCTGAAAAGAAAAAAGTGGATTAGGAATATATGTATAGTTGAGAGAATTGACTTTGTGGGAGTGTCTAGGAAAGCCTTGAAAATTGGAAACCCTCTTTGAGTTCAACCCCATTGTTAACTTTTAAGAACATGAAATTGTAAAAGTTTTGGGAAAAGGGTTTATAGTGTTTTTAAGTTTTAATCTTAAAAGTTATAGTTTTAAATATGTAAAGTATATATATTGAGTTTTAAAATGAAATGGGGTATATTTTGGAAAACAATGATTTCTTGTTTTAAAAGAATTCTCTCATGAAATGGTTGCATTTTGTAAAGAAGGTTTTGAAATCTCTATTAATTTGACAATAAATTATGATTATTGTTTTAAAAAGAAAATTTTGTTGGGTGGAAAAAATGAATAGTAGAAAATTAAGAATAGAGTAGATGTTTGCACCTTGTAGTAAGCAGTTGATTTAACATTGTCAGTAGAAACAATGTAAACCCGATTAAGAAATAGTTGTCCTTGTCTACTCCAGTTTTGTGATTTGAGAAAAAAAAATGTTTTGCTTTTTTTTTTTTTGCTGTGACATGTTTTTATGGTTTGGGAAAAGTAAGTTTTGGTTGGGAAAAATAAGTTATCACAGTCATTTCCTTATTTTCCAACTTATGCCTTAGCCTAGTTATTTTGGTAATTATATTGTTAAAGTTATCGCACTCGCCAGACTTTATGTCTGACCCCCCTTTGTTCCCACCTCTTTCCCCCCCCCCCCCCCCGGTGCTCAGGTTTGAACTAGCACCAGTGGAGCTTGATTTTGGACAGTTGTATCTCTTGCTTTTAGAAGTTACTTGGATCGTTGAAGTAAAAGTTCAGCCTATCTTATTTATGGCTATTTTGTATTGGGGTTATGTCTTTCAATTTATGTACTCTGATTTAGTCAAGATGGATATTATGTACTTTGACTCTGGTTTTTGATGATGTAATCAAACCTATGTGTTTACCGTTGCAATGAATAAAATTTTAAAGTTTTAAGTACTGATTATATTTGTCTTGTTGTTAAGTTTTTGTTCTATACACACTTAAAACGCTCCATAGAAGGTAATGCATTCCCTTTATGAGTGACATTAATGGACGTGGGGTGTTATACGTGGTATCATAGCTGAAGGTTACCAGAACAGATATGAATTTTGAGAAAATGTTTTTCAAAACACTTTTATAAAGAAGTACCTTCAAAGGTATGTTTTAAGGAAAGTCTTTTCAAGAGAAATGCTTATTTTAGAAAGCATAACCCCAAGAGCCATATATCTTTCCTTCGGTTCTTTTGTATTGAATCTTTCCTTTTTCGTTTCAGCATGTCTGGAATTCCCAAGATACCCGAGGAATAACGATACCTGGATGGTTTAGGAGGTATTTGGAGACTAGGGCCACCCCCGCAGGTCCAGCAAATGCTCCTCCTCCCCCTCCTCGTGTCGATACTTCTGCAAAGATATGTAAGGACTTTCGGGTCAATGGGTGGAAAACCTTTTCACGGGACGGAGACATTTGTTGAAGCTCAAAAGTGGCTAAAGGAGGTGGAAGAATTGTTTGAGATCTTTGAAGTGGAAGATGGAAGAAAGGTCCAGTTAGCTGCCTGGCTAATGAAGGATGAGGCCTAGTTTTGGTGGGAGGTCGCTAATGGAGAGCGTCCAGTCGATACATGGCCAGATTTCAGGCGGAGGTTTGAGGCGAAGTTTCTCTCACGGGCTGAAGAGAATCTATACATGGAAAGATTTTTGGCATTGAAGCAAGGGAACCTATCGGTGAAAGAATACGTCAACAAATTCAATCAGTTGGCGAGATTTGGCTTGGACTTGGTGAATACACCAAAAAAGAAGGCCCTGAGATTTGTTAAGGGTTTGAACGAGCCGCTTCATGGGTTAGCTATGACTCACATCCCTATGGGGGCCACTTTTGAGAGACTAGTCGACATGGCGCTTATGCATGAAGAGGAGAAGGGTGCCAATGATAATAAGGCACCCGAGAAGAAAGGGGATCAAAAGAAACCGCAACAGCAACAACAGAACAAGAAAGGTGGTAAAGGCAACAATGGTAAGGGAAAGAAAAGATGCTTTAACTGTGGGACGCCAGGCCATCTTAGCAAAGACTATAGGAAGAAAAAGAAGACTGGTTGTTTCCACTGCGGCGAAGCGGGACATCTGATTAAGGACTGCCCAAGGAAAGGGCAGAGGGCAGGGTCTACCTCGGGAGGACAGGTGCAGGCTCTTATGGCACCAGGGCATGCAAGGGGCAAGTTCAGGCTCTTGTGGTCCCACCGCTGCAAGAACGAGGTAGAACGATTTCCGTTGAAAGCTTAGTTTTTCTGTTTGATCATCCTGTCCGTACTTTATTCGATTCTGGCGCATCACATTCGTTTATCTCTACATCATTAGTTGAAACACTGCACCTAAATACTAGTTTAGTTACAGATCCCTTAGTAGTCTCAAATCCTATTGGTGGTTCGGCTCATCTTTCTATGATTTGTCGGGATTTGAGAGTGTCTATCTTGGGCGTTGGGTTTGAATGCAACGCCTTTGTTCTTGGCTTCATGGGCTACGGTCTGATTCTAGGTATGGATTGGCTAACTAGATACGGGGCCATCCTAGATTGTGAAAGAAGGGTAGTTAGATTGTTGACTCGTTGTGGAAAGACCCTTGATATTTCTTGTGACCTTAGAGGTCCAGTAATGCTTAGCTACCTAGAATCCCTTGACGCATCCAATGATGATTTACATTTTATTCGTATAGTCTGTGAATATGATGATGTCTTCGATAAGGTGAGGGGTTTACCCCCAAAATGTAAGATAGACTTTCGAATATATCTAGTAGATAATGCAAAGCCAGTTGCATTGCCAGTGCGCCACATGGCTCCAAAAGAGAGAAGAGAACTCAGTAAGCAAGTGAAAGAATTGCTTGAGAAGGGGTTCATAAGACGTAGTATATCGGAGTGGGGTGCTCTAATAGTACTTGCAACGAAGGCAGATGGGTCCCTTAGACTTTGTGTGGACTATAGAGAACTTAATAAGCTTACTAAGAAGAATAGGCACCCACTGCCGAGGATTGACGATCTCTTCAATCAGTTAGTTGGCGGCTCAGTGTTTTCGTAGTTGGACTCAACCATTGGTTTCCATCAGTTGAGAGTGGCTGAGGATAGCATAGACAAGACTGCCTTCAGGACTCCGGACGGCTTCTTCAAGTGGCTTGTGATGCCCTTCTCTTTAACGAATGCCCCCGCATACTTTGTTAACTTGATGAGTAGGGTGTTTAGGGAGTACCTTAATGAATTCGTGATAGTCTTTGTGGACGACATCTTGATCTTTTCTAAAAGGAGGAAGAGCATGCCCTACATCTTAGGGAAGTGTTGGAGACCCTTCGAGCACATAGCCTTAAAGCTAAATTTTCTAAATGTCACTTTTGGAGGAAGGAAGTGCGATTATTACGGCACGTGGTTTCCAAAGAAGGGATAGCTGTGGATCCCGCGAAGGTAATGGCCATCCAAGATTGGAAGGTCCCTTAAAATGCTACCGAGGTGAGGAGTTTCTTAGGGTTGGCAGGCTATTATAGGAAGTTTATCAAAGACTTCGCAAAAATATCAGCCCCATTAACACGTTTGACGAAGAACTTAGTTTTCACGTGGGACGTAGATTGTGATGATGCATTCCAACATTTAAAGAGAGCTTTGACCACAGCCCCAGTCTTAGTGTTGCCAGATGGGAGTAAGCCATTTACCGTTTATACCGATGCTTGTGGGACAGGACTAGGCGCAGTCTTAATGCAAGAGGGAAGGGTAATAGACTATGGGGGAAGGCAGTTAAGAGTGCATGAGAGAAATTACCCTACACATGACCTAGAGTTGGCCGCTATTGTTTTCGCGCTTAAGTCTTAGCGCCATTATCTTCTTGGCGAGAAATTCGAATTGTTTACTGACCACAAACCGTTAAAATACTTTTTCTCTCGGAAGGACTTGAACTTAAGGCAACAAAGGTGGATGGAATTCTTAACGTCCTACGATTTTGAGATAGCATATACCCTGGCAAGGTTAACGTAGTGGCAGATGCCTTAAGTAGGAAAAGGTTATCCTTGAGTCCGTCGTTTGTTGAGCGGCGAAGCTTAGAGTTCATCTCTACGTTTGACTTTAGACCATCCGTTCACTTTGTACCTGGTTTGCTAGCATCCTTAGAGGTTAGACCTACGCTTTTGGGACGGATTGGTGGGGCACAGCGAGATGACCCACAGTTGGTTGAGTTAGTAGAGAAGCTCAAAAGGGGGGAGTCATCGAGCCATCTCAGTAGGTATACCCTAGATGATAAGGGTTGGTTACGTAGGGACGGTAGACTTTGTGTACTAGGGGACGAGAATTTGAGGAAGACCATTTTTGATGATGCACATCGTTCGAAGAAGACCATCCATCCCGGTGGGGACAAGATGTATATGGACATGAGACTAGTTTACTTTTGGGCCGGTATGAAGAGGGATGTGGCCGAGTTTGTCGCTAGATGCTTGGTATGCCAACAAGTAAAAGCAGATCAAAAGAAGCCTGGTGGGTTGCTTCACCCATTGTAGGTCCCACAATGGAAGTGGGAAAGTGTCTCGATGGACTTTATTGATGGGTTTCCGAGATCGAGGAAGGGTAATACGGGGATTTGGTTTGTGGTAGACAGACTTACTAAGAGCGCCCATTTCATTCCCGTGAAGAGTAAGAGGACTGCTCCATGGTTAGCCTCCGTATACATTCTAGAGATAGTTCATTTGCATGGTGTTCCTTCTAGCTTAGTGAGCGATCACGGTCCTATCTTTACTAGCGAGTTTTGGAAGAGCTTGCAAGAGGAGGTAGGGACTCAGTTATGATTGAGCACCGCATATCATCCTCAGACAGATGGCCAGACCGAGAGGGTGAATCGTATTCTAGAGGACCTATTGAGGTTGTGTGTCTTAGACTTCGGAGGTACATGGGAGGAACATCTTCCATTGGTGGAGTTCGCATATAATAATAGCTTTCAGTCTAGCATTGGCAAGGCACTGTTCGAGGCTCTTTATGGACGGCCGTGTCATTCGCCTACATGTTGGTGGGAATCTACAGATAAGATCTTGCTTAGGCCCGATATGATTAGAGAGACTTCGGAAAAGATTGATTTGATTCGAAGGAGGATGAAGACGGCACAAGATAGGTAGAAATCTTATGCGGACAAAAGGAGGACAGATCTTGAGTTTGATATTGGGGACATGGTTTTTGTCAAGGTGTCTCCATTATGAAATGTTGTTCGCTTTGGGTTCATTGGGAAGTTAGCACCAAGGTTCGTAGGGTCGTTTCCTATTAAGGAGAGAATTGGACAGATGGCGTATAGAGTGGAGTTGCCCGAGAGACTTAGTGGTGTACACGATGTATTCCTTGTATCACACTTGAGGAAGTGCTTGCATGAGACTGTGGAAGTGGTAGAGCCGAGCTTGCTTAGAGAGGCGGAGATAGATCGTGATGCAACGATTCGACGAGCTCCTACGTGCATTCTTGGGTCTGAGATTAAGAAGTTGAGGAATCGAGAGGTCAAGCTAGTCAAAGTGCAATAGGGAGATGACAAGAGCAACGCTACTTGGGAGACGGAAGAGAAGATGCGTTCATTGTACCCTTTTCTTTTCGAGGGTATGTCTTTTAATTTCTCCTTTATCGCTTAGCTTGTACTTGTTTTATCTTTAGTATGTCCTCTCGCTAGTATCTTTGACCTTTAGATAGGGTAGTCCTATGGTTGAAACATGTGTTTGAGACATGCTATGTATGATGGATGCATGTGGATGCAAGTGTTTGCTAATGGTTTCTCGTGGATACATATACACACACTTTAGGCACTAAATCGGCTCAGTCACTTCATATTGCATATTGCATATAAATGTGTGTACCTATTTAAGGTAATGGATGTATAATGGTTGTACTATCATATGGATGCTGCATTTTGGTGAATGGTTATGCACACATGTAGAAATAATATTTATCGATAGGATTCTTTCACATACATAATGGACGCATGGCACTAGCATGGTTTGCATTAAGGAGGTCAACTGAATCAGTAGACCGCCTGATTTTGCATTAGATAAACAATATATACACACACTTCTTGCATATGTTCATAGAGCATTAGGAATTTTATAAGGAAAATGGATGCCTGTGTTTTGATGGTTGAGTAGATGGTTGTTTGGATGTTAGGATATGCATTCTCCTTAACTTGGAGATTTCGGGGGCGAAATCCTTTAGGGAGGGGAGAATGTAACACCCCGTATTTCTGTTAACACTAAAGTAACAAATTAAAGAATAACTAATCACAGATGTGATAATTAAGGGAAATGGGTTGCGCCATTGTGTACGTCTCGGAATTCTGGTTGACATAGAGTCTGAGTTTGCGTGAATTGGACTTCGTATGACGAAGTTATGGCCATCGGAAGTTTAACTAAATTTTAAATAGATTTCAAAAATTTGAATTTCAGAGTCAGATTGGGCTTGGCGGGAAATTTCCCGCCAGGGCCAGGTCGACCAGGGGTTCAACCTACCCTCACCAGGTCGACCTAGAGGTCGACCCACCACCCCCCCCCCCCCCTCGGGCAGATTTGTTTGATGACCTGTTTATGACTATATGCTGAGTCATTAGGGTTTCTGATCTGGTCTGAATGGCTGGGGTTAATTCTGAGTTGATCGGACGGCTTAAATTAATCCTAAACTCTATAAAAACACATGTAGACTCAAACCCTAAAATCAAATAGAAATTAGAATCATGGCCTCCATGCCGTCACCTTGCAACCTAGAACAGCCGCCACCAATTAGAGAGGAAGAAAAGCTAATCAAATTCAATTCTAATCTAAACCGCAACAAATTGTCTTCTCCAATAGAAAGCTAATTCAATTTCAGAACTCAGATTTCAGAACTCAAGACCTTCTTTGAGTTGTGAGTTTGATTTCTTTAATAACATAATTAACGATTTAATTGAATTGAGCTATAATTTGGATTATATGATTATGTTGTGAATCATTTACCGTATGTTATTTTGTATGTTGTAAATTCTATGGTGATTATCATCTATGTTGCAAATTCTATGATGTTATTATCTATGCTGTAAAGCTGTGATGCTATCATCTATGTTGTAAATCTATGATTCATAATGATGTTTCATATGCTAGTTTGGTTATGTTGTTGGAACTTATTCATATGTTAAATCATATGTATGTATGTATGCAAGTCTAGATGTTAGTTTAGATCTGGATCATATGCAAGTTAATGAAATTATGTACAACTTTACATGTTTCATGACCTCTATTTTATGTGTAAATTGGATCTAAAGTTAGGCTATGACATGTGTGAGTTATATGCTAGTATACAAAGCTCTATATGCTAGTTTGCATGTTTAGATGTAAGTTTACACCATCGTTATGTTGCATAAATCACATATGCAAGTATAAATATATATGTTTGGAGTATAAATCATGTAATGTAAGTTTGTGGTTATTGCCTATGCAAGTTTACACCTTATGATTAGATCTATGACATACATGGTTTATGCAAGTTTGTGACTACTACCTAAACAAGTTTACACCTTTAGATTAAGATCTATGACATATGTAGTTTTATGCAAGTTTGTGACTTTGGCCTATGCAAGTTTTAGATGAAGAACCTCATTCACACATGCAAGTTCACCCCTTATGTTTAGATCTAGTTTTATTTCTATGTATATTGTGATGTTTTCTCTTTATTCCATAAGTTAGACTATTCGAATCTAACGTATATTTTACGTTAATCGAACGAACGTACAACGTGGGGCAATGGGATAATATTAAAAGATTTAATATTGAGAATTGGCATAAATGCCTTAAATGGCATACAATTAATTTGTGATGATAATTGGTATAATTTTACATACCATAAATGGATGGACATAATTGAGACAATTATGGACATAGTTAAATTTGGAATTAATTGATAACTTGAATAGGGAAATTAATTCAAATTGGGGACTAATTAATTTTGTGTAATTAATCGCCTAAGACATGGGGTTAGGCTCTTTTGTGGTGTAAGACTGCCCGGACCCGCCCGACAAATCCAGCTGCCACAAATGCCAGTCTAAAGTGGGAGGTCTTAGGCATAAATTAAATGCGTAACAGTTGTAACGACACGTGGTTAGGCTCGTTTGCGGTTTAAGACTGCCTGGACCCACCCGGCAAATCCAGCTGCCACAAATGCCAGTCTAATGTGAGAGGTCTCTACAAAGTTACGGTGTTAATGAATTAAGAAACACTTAACCAGATAAACATGTAGTGGGACATGAGGGGGTTAAGTGGGTGCCTTGGGTGGCATGTGGAATTTAGTGGGTGCCTTGGGTGGCATTGGAAATACGATTAGATGCACTTAACCAAGAACAAGACATGTAAGTGGACATGAATAAGAAGAAGGTTAAGTGGGATGTACTAGAGGGGACCAAGCTTAGGTGGATAGCTTGTGTCAAGTAATGGGGGCCCGTTTCAATCGGTAATCCATAAGTATCGTTGTGGGCTCAACCCAAGTCGAGGACGGGACACGCGTACTGGGCTTGACTGTAAGAGGCCAAAACGGGTTAGCGGTGGCAACGCAAGTCCAACGGGTTCATATGCGTGTGTGGGCCCGGGCTGGTAGGTAAGACGTTGTTGCATCGTGTAGGTATAAGTCGTGCATTGTTGGTGGTATCGGGTTGCCACTTTGGGGAGTGATACGCCCCACTGTGGGGCCAGCACGGGTATCTACGAGTTAGGGAGACGATCGCATGGGGGTAGTGGGTACACCTAGTGGAGATAGGGGCAGGCGACACCTATGAAGGCAACTAGGGGTACACGAAACTACCATTATCATTATTAAAGTCTTGTAGGCGGGATCAACTTTTAGGGTGTTTGGTGTGGTGCAGTGTAGTAATTATCTTATAGCGACTAGGTGCGCCTTTAACGTTATCTTTGTTCATCTTATTTCCTTTAATTTACTCTACCATACCCAATTGTTCACAGTCATTTCCTTATTTTCCAACTTATGGCTTAGCCTAGTTATTTTGGTAATTATATGGTTAAAGTTATCGCACTCGCCAGACTTTATGTCTGACCCCCTTTGTTTCCACCTCTTTTCTTTCTTTTCCCCCCCAGGTGCTCAGGTTGGAACTAGCACCAGTGGAGCTTGATTTTGGACAGCTGTAACTTTTTCTTTTAGAAGTTGCTTGGAACGCTGAAATAAAAGTTCAGCCTATCTTATTTATGGTTATTTTGTATTGGGGTTATGTCTTTCAATTTATGTACTCTGATTTAGTCAAGATGGATATTATGTACTTTGACTCTGGTTTTTGATGATGTAATCAAACCTATGTTTTTACCGCTGCAATGAATAAAATTTTAAAGTTTTAAGTACTGTTTATGTATGTTTTGTTGTTAAGTTTCTGTTCTATACACACTTAAAACGCTCCATAGAAGTTAATGCATTCCCTTTGTGAGTGACATTAATGGACGTGGGGTGTTACAATAGGTCCACTTTGAGCCTAAACCCCGCATATATGTATATATATATATACACACACACACACATATATGTGTGTATGGTTCTAGAAATAGAAAATCTGAAAATGCTAGTATGCTTGTTGTGAGATTTGTATTTAATGAAAATGACTACACATGTGTTTCAAAAAGAATTTTTTTTGTAACTATATGATATATGGTTCTAGAAATAGGAAATTTAAAAAGGCTAGTATGCTTGTTATGAAATTTGTATTTAATGAAAATGACTACACATGTGTTTCAAAAAGAAATTGTTTTGTAATTATATGAATAATATGTTTTCTTACTGAGATTTTTCGAATAAGATTTGAAAAGATAAAAACCAAGTTTTGAAAAAAAAATGTCCTTATAAGGCGGAAAATATAAGTGGAACAAATAGAGGAGTACAAGACATAAAGGTAAAGATTTGAAATTGGAATATGGATTTGGTAAAAGTGACTATGCTTGTAAGGTAGAGTAAGCTCAATAATTTTAAAACCAAGTTGTGGCAACGACTTAGCCTTATTAAACAAATCTAGAGTAGATTTTAAAGGGTAAAGAGAAAGGGAAGCAAATAGAAAATTTAGAGAAAAAAGGATTAACTTTCTTAAAATATTTCTTTCTAAAGTATTTAGGATGGACAATAGGTCTCCAGTGGATTTGGTGAGAACAACTCAGCAATTGTAAGATAAACTATTCAGGTTGGTAGTTTGGAGAAAGTACGAGCCATTAGCGAGTCACCATGTGATGAGGCATTAATAAGTACATCCATAAAATCTTTCATCGCATAAGGAGTACGTCTAGTTATAGCAACTTGGGTATCTTCAAATGAATCTAAATTTCGTACAAATGTTCTTTTGAAAAACATTCACTAGATATTCTATCATTAACTCTTTTTTTCTTTGATTATGATCTTTATTCTAAATATCCTTGGAAAGGGTAATCTTAGGATTTAGACTGTGTATGGTAGGATTGACTGTAAACATGTTATGTATAATGTATGCAAGCGATCGAAAGTTTGCTAGTGGATGCAATTGATGCATAACATACACTAGGCACTATAAGAGATCAGGCAACTAGGACACCGAGCAATTGCATATGGATGTGTGTGCATTTTTACTTTATTTTCATGGTTAATATAATGGATGATTAATTGTCAAATGATTGTTGCATATGAGTAATGTCTAGAGCACGCATGCAGAACTATCTGTTTTCATTAGGACTTTGTGTATATTTGGATGCATGGCATAAACATAATTGCATAAAAAGGAGGTCAGCTGAATATGTAGACAGTCTAATCTTTTTCATTAGGTATGATCGTACACTATTGCATAATTACATATTTTTCATTAGAAAACTATGACACCACACGTCCCTTAATGTCACCCATGTGAGGATGTATTAAGTTCTGTGAAGCGCAATAGGTATAAAGAAATAATACATAGACTAAAATACACAATATAGAATATAAAATGCAGTGGAAAACTTTTCAAATTTTTATTATTAAACCAAGTACAACATTACAGGTTCAAGTACCATAAAGTCATAGTCATAAAATATCTGTCTCGTGAAAACATAAACCATCAGAGTACAAGTATAAAACCATAAAAATCATATCCCTCAAGAGTCATAACAATAATCATAGAACGGAAATCGAAACAATATATCTAGTAAGAAATAGTCGAAGTCCAAGCTGAATCAAAGAATCACAATCACTACTGTAACCCCCACCCTGAGAACCTAGAGGAAGGAAGAGAGAGAAGGAAAAACAAAATAGGTCTGACATAAAGTCTTGCGAGTTCCAATGATTTTTAGCATAAGCATGAGATAAAGAAGTATTAAGACGGGTTAATAATATTGGATATGAAAATACAGTAAAGCATAAAAGTAAGAAATGAACAAGATAAGCTAAGATCAGATAAGTTTCTCATTCATATCCCAGAATAAAATTTCTGCTCCAACTACAAAAATATCAGGATTAGGTTTTAACCTAATTATTACCCAGTGATCGACTCCCTAACAGACACTAATAGCCTGTGACATCCATGGCATTCGGGGATATCAGTCCCGAACCCATCAACTTTAAAAGATACAGCCCTACCCACCGGTGTTGCAGCGTGTTATCTTCCGCCATCGGACCCATGCATACTCATGACTCAGCTGGAATGTGCCTGTACCCACCTCCAGAATTTGAACCTCTTACAATCATCCATTAGTAAAGCATGCCCTAGTCTCTACCTAGTGCAAGACTCGTTTGATAACAGGAGGGTACTGATTGATATGGGTTCCATACAAACAGCAGATTGACACAAGCCACCCAAAGGCTTGGCCCCCAAACAAGGATTTTAAGAGTCCCCCCAAATATTTTAACAACAGACATGGACCTCTTAGCTTATTAATAAAATAGGTTTAACTTAGCAGGCTTAAGTTCTTTAATAAGCTTAATATAACCCTATGTTATATTCTACAGTTGTAAATGACATTTCTTATTAAATGTAACAGCCCTTCCCCAAATCAGATAGGCACCTGCTCAGATGTTTACAGATTACAGTAACATTACTTAATTTACATCTGATTCACATATCTTTCCATAGTATGTTCTACTTAATATAAGATTAAGTCCAACTATTCAGATTAACATGTTTACATATTCTTCCTTTATTATTATCCCAATTATACAGTCAATGGTTCTCATATTCTAATATCCCCAAATCTCCTTTTTATTACATACTATTCCAATTTATCTCAATTTTACGCAATTCCAACGAAACAGGCCTAGGCCCTCGTTGTCCTTGGCTCAGCGCAAAATAAAAGCAAAAGAAGAAATATAACCAAACCGACTTATGGACAAACTGATAAAATAGGCATAATAAGACTGTAAATAAAACAAGGACAAAAAGGGGGTAAGGAAGAAAGACATACATATAAACAGATAATAACTGAAAAATGAATAGGTAATTGGTAGTAATCAAAAGAAAATAACATGTAAGAATGAACTTATAAACGCTGATACTCTTCAGATCAAATATATATTTACTGCCAAAATCCTTTTTTAATTGCAAATCTAAAAATAACGTGAAACTCATAGTGATTTGTATTAGATCCAGAAAAACCTTTGAAATAGTTGTAAAAGAAGAATTATCCTTTCAATCTATATTTTGACAGCACCCTAACCCTTTTCTTATTTTATTTCAGAACATAGCTTTGGGGAGGAAGAAGATGAAGAAATGTTTATGTAGGAAAATAATGAGGGTTTCTAGTCTATATATAGGTTTCTAGGATAATATAAACCGTAGGATCTTAGATTTTAAAATCAAACTGTAGAATACGCATCACCCCTGAGTCAGCAAAGGAACAAAATAAAAAAAATCCATCTAGGTTTAGGCTCTCAGCCTGGCTGAATGTGGGTCAACCCACCTCTTACCTGGGTCGACACTAGTGTTGACCCATGGGTCGACACAAGGGTCGACCCATGTAGGGTCGGGTTGCCCTGTTACTGTTGCATTTCCTAAGTTAATTATTTATTTAATTTTGTTTGGCAAAGCCGGCGGGGTTGAGCGGTCCCCTACCATTTTATTGATAACAAAAAGTGGAGTACATAGCAACAAGGAAGGAAAATTAAAACAAAGGAAAACATAGACAACATTGGTCATCAGTCACAAGGAGAACAAACATAAGTCACGAGAATACAAAATAAATTTTTTTCCATTACAATCAGCACTATATGCCAGGATCAAAGGTGAAGTGCAGAAGCTGTAATCCATCTCTAATTTTCCTGAGAACCTGAGCCTTCGTTTGTGCATTAAAGATAGCACACTCAAGTCTAAAAATTAGGTCATTTCTTATCTTCTATATAAGAAATCTGAATTTATTTAACACAAAGGTGAGGAGCCTTGCAATTTCATCTCCTTTCATTGCTTCCTTATGCATCAAGCTCCATTCAATTTGGTTGTTTTGCACTGTGATCCTCCTTCTAGATAGCATGTATTATGTTGCACTCAAAATAAAGATGCTCGACATTCTTTAGTTCCATGCCACATAATTCACAATATATAGGTACATGTTGACCACGAGATAAGAGTTTCACTTTGGTGAAGATAGCATTATGCCTAACTTTCCAAACAAACAAATTCTCTTTAGCCTCATAGGCTGCTTTCCAAACAATATGTTGCTACCTGCAACATGGCAAAATTTTATCCCCAAGCATACATAAGCATAAATTCTTGATGTTAAAACTATCACCTGACCACTTCTATGCAATTCTATCTGCTCTTGGTCCATCGGAGACATGGAGTTAATTTTCACCCATAGCTCTGCAGTTGTTAATAGTAGTTCTAGGAAGATCCACCCTGTTATTTACTATCAAACTACTTACACTAGAATTAAAATGAACACTAGAAATAGTCCTCTCCTGGTGTGTTATAGTGTTGCTCAATATGACCCCAAAGTGAACCCAAGGATCTCCCCAGAGTTTGATTGTACTAATGCAGAGGCATTATATTTAATGAAAGGAAGAATGTCCTTCCTAGCCTTCAAGATGCTAATCCAAATCTACCTCAAGTTAGGAGGTGGTGTCATGGTCCAGAAATTATGATCAGATATGATATGTTTAGTGGACCAGATGACCCAGATACTATCTCTTTTGTTTAATAGGTTGTCAACATGTTTCACAAAAGTAAATTTATTATATAAAACAGTGTTCAGCATACCAAGTCCACCTGTATTAATTGGTTTTTCAATTTGCCTAAATGAGATAGGTGTTACATATTTTACATAGATACTACCTTTCCAAAAAAATCTCATAAAAGCAGTTATTATCATTTTAAGTAACTTCAGTGGTAGCATAAAGGTCATAAACCAATAAACGTGCATGGAGATAATAACAGATTTGATTAGTGTAAGCATACCTACAAGACGTAACATCTTGTTTGACCAACACTCCATTCTAACAATAATCTTCTCATATAGTGGAGTGCATTGTATTGTTGTTATCCTTGAGGAAGTGAGGGCTAGACCGAGATATGAGATTATGTTGCCATTAGAGCTAAGACCAGAGATGTTATATAATTCACAGGCAATAGCAAGAGGAACACCAACCAACATAATCTCTGATTTATCCAGGTTGATTTGTAACGCATCCATCATGTAAAACTTGTCAAGTGTACTCATGATGTTTATCATGGTGTTGCTATCAGGTTTGTAAAAAAACTATTAAATCATTAGCAAAGATAAATAAGGTTATTCTCGGGTCATAGCATTTTGGATGAAGCTTGAAGGAGTTAGAATCAACTAACTCATTCAGCATCCTTGTTTGTAATTCCATTACAATAATAAATATGTATGCAGACATGGGGTCACCCTGCCTAATGCCAATTTTTCCCTTAAAGTAATCAGCAGAACAACAATTAACATTAATGGAAAAGTGTACAGTAGAAATGCATGAATAGATCTAGGTAATTATGTTTGGTGGGAAATTCAGACAATTTAAAATTCTTACCACAAAATCCTAATGTAATGAGTGAAATGCCTTTTTAATGTCAAGTTTTAGCATAGCTCTAGCTGAGATGTTCTTAGTATATATAACCTCTTAATAATTCATGAGCCATCAGAACACTATCAAGAATGCTGCGTTTAGGTAAAAATGCAGATTAGTTAGGGGAGATTATACTATACGAAACACTCTTTATTCTATTGGCAATAATCTTTGAAATGCATTTGTAGATGGTATTACAACATGCAATTGGCCTAAATGAGTTGACAAGATTTGCATTATTAGTTTTGGGGATTAATGCAATGACAGTGTTATTGTATGAGTCCATCATCTTGGCAGTTTTAGAAAAAAATGGAAAAAAACTTTGCAAACATCATTACCAACTATTGACCAACAGTGTGTAAAGAAGGTGGCATTGAAACCATCTGGACCCCACATGATGTTTTGTTTAAATAGAAAATAGCATTTTTAATCTCTACATCAATGATAAGAGCATTGAGCCTGACAAACTCTTCCTTGTTGATTTTAGGCAAGAGTAATGGGTTGATGTCATTAAAATAGGTGAGAAGTTAGAAACATTACCAAATATAGGGGTGAAGTAATTGATGAAAGCCTATTGAACTCCAAGCTGGGTGTCTTGAAATTAATCATCATTGTCCATGATGCCAAAGATGTTCTCGTGATTATGTTTTGCTTTAAGTTTAGAGTGAAAGAAAGCAGTTTTTCGATCCCCATCATTAAACCATTTCAGCCTTGCTTTTTGTTTCTTCATAATAACCTTAGAGTAAAGAGCATCTTTAAGCTTTTGTGAGCACTTGCTTCCTTGAGAAGCAAGGGAAGTGTTGTTAACATCAATGAGCATTTTACTCTATATAATCTCCAGTTGCTCATTCAACATGTCTGATTGTTTGGAGCCTTTTCTAACCTAGATTTTCAAAGAGTGCTTGAGTACTTTGAGCTTTTTATGCAGTACAAACATAGGATTACCAGAATTGCCTTTGTCCAAACTTCTTCAACTAAGACCACAAAGTCATTTTCTTTGATCCAAGAGCTGAATATTTTAAAAATTGGTTGTCTTACAAAACTATGATCACCTAATGATATTATTTGGGGGGGGGGGGGGGGGAGGGAGTGAACAAAGAGTTTTAGAAGTGGAAAGTGATTATTAAAAGAAGGCCAGGTAATTGACTTTTTATAGTTGCAGAAAGCATGATCTATTCTAGAGGATGTAAGGGGCCCATCTTTTTCTTGTTATTCCATGTGTAATCAACCCCAGATGCTCGAATTTCGATCAGATCAGAATCACATATAACAATGTTTATGGGATTGACTTCACTTAGTGTAACTATGCTACCACCAATTCTATCAGAAATTTTAAGAGGTGTTTTGAAGTCTCCACACACAATCCAAGGAAGTGTGTGTTGCCTGAGATTGGGTAGTAATTTTTACATCTTATCCCTTGCATTGGTTGAGTTGCATGCATATATATAAGTGATGTAGTAAGAAGTTTTTGTTGGCAAGTGTAAACTATGGTAGTTCACGAATTGGTCAGAGGACATTATCCTGGTTAGTTTTTGTATGATAGGGTCAAACAAGATGCAGATTCTACCATAACAAGCATCGATAAGATTATGTACAATTGAGCAAGAAGGATTCACATACTTCGCAGCCCTTTCAGTTAATTGAACATTAAGCATAGTTTCAAGCATTGCCAAGATGCTAAGGTTGTGTTCATGAATTAAGCTCTTGCATGCATCATGTTTGAAGTTTTGATGCGCTCCTCACACGTTCTAAACACCTATTGTTTGTAACATTGATCAAACTTCTGCTCCTTTGCCAATTTTTTCTTTGGCCTGGTCATTGGGCTGGATTTCGATGGAAGTGAATTCATGGTAGCTGCTTTCTTTTTCTTATCATTCTTGTTGTTGGATGTGCTTTCAACATTGTCATTAGAAGAGATAATTGCTTCTGCAGTTTCTTGTACATTTATATATGCATCAGGTGGGACTAAATTAGCATATGGGAATTTTGTGTAGGATCCAAAGTGACTCCGTCACCTCCTAATGGATCAAGTGAAGGGTCAATTTGATGATTATGCATCAGAACAGAAGCATCATCTAAAATCTTCAAAGTGATAGTCTCACTAGCATGGTCAATGTTAGGTGTTGGGTGCACTAAGCAACTGCTATCCTTCATTTGTTGTTCAGTCACTTTAGTTGCACTAGTTGATTGTATTGTCGAGTTGCTTACATTCACTTTATTATTGCCTTCAGTTTGCATAAGCAATCCACAGTCACTCCTACCTTCAATACATCTGTTATCCAACAATTCTTAAACATCAGCTATTGTACTAGGTTCAATAGAATGTTCCATTTGGATCACAAATATATCATCTACATTGGCTTTGTCATTATCCAAGCTAACATTTTTTTGCAGTGCTTTGATGGTTGGCAGTTCTCATTTGTTCCATAGGAAGTTGAGAGGCTTTCACCGGAGGTAGTTGATGTTCAACATCAAGAAATGTGGACGTTTATATAACTACTACCTCTAAGGGTTCCTTGTTTGCATCCTTGTTTAATTCATCATCCCTATTTTCTTTTTCTATTATTTCACATATCTCATTCATCCCCTATTGCATTTCATCAACAATCTCAATCTCACCGTCTTCCAAGTCCTGTTGATATTCCTCATCCAGTTGTTGAAGATAACATGAAGTTGTGGCAGAGTCTATTTTCTGGTGATGGAGGATTTTTTAAAATTGGTAGTGCTAGCCTTGTTTCTTCCCACTTTTTCCATTTCTGTACCCGATTAGCCACGTTCATCCTTCCCATGATAAGTCCTTTTCTTTGCACATACTGTATTTGTTTATTATTATTATTATCCAGATGTGATTTTGCCTTCAAATTATTTTCCTTAGACTTGTTAGAGATTGTTTTTTCTCACACGTTGCTAGTGTATGTTCAAAAACTTTGTAGTTAGTGCACACATCAGGTTTCCACAGATGCTTAACCTTGATACTCTGAGTGCCACCGTCAAATGTTTCAACCAAGAAGTCCTCTACTAATTCTTACTCTAGATTTACATCAATTAGGCATTTAGCATATTCAATTCTCTCAATCTTTTCAGTCATCTCATCCATGCAAATTAACCTTCTAAGCCTACTTGCCAACTAGTTGATGCTAGTATGAGACTAAGCAAAAATAGGAATGTTGTACATTTGAACCCATACTGGTACTGATTTAACCATTCCACGAACATTGCTAATTTGAATCATATGTTTTTATAATAAACAACTTACTTTTCATGAGAATTGGATCTGCAGTGAGAATCTTGGGTCTATTTTCCTCATTCGAGAACTGGAATAGGAAAATTGTTCCATCATATTTGATTTTAACTATTCCTTTCAATCGTCATATAAACTTCAATTTTTGCATCATTGCCATATATGGTATTGTTGATCTAAAAAGAAGCTGACTAAAGTGCCAATCCATACTTGTTCACCAACCTTAACTACATCCACCATGTGATTCATTACTTTGCAAGCGAATGTTGGCTTCATGTCAACGGGTTTGTACTTCCCTGATTATGTGGTAAGTGATTGAACAAGGAAATCCAAACATGTTGACATGGGATATCTATCTTAACAGGTGGTGTTTGCATTGCTGTTGGGACAACAGGTAGTTGTTGTGTTGTCGTTCAGACAGCAAGTGGAATAAGCAGTGAGTTAGATGGGCCGACGGTGGTGTTGGTCGAGGAGGGGATTGGGGAGAAAGGACAGGAGACAAGCTTGATGTTTGAAGAGATGAGGTTAGAATTGTTGCGATGCTAACGCCATTTTTGTTACCGGAGTTTCGAAGGAATGATATTTATTTAATTGTTTAATCTATTACAAACTTCTTTTAGTCATAACTTGTTTATATATAGTCCGATTTACGAAAATCAAAAGTCTATCCGAATCAGAATTTCGTAACGAACACAATGGTAAAGTCTATTTTACCCAATTTTGAATATTTTATTCTTTAGTGTTCATTTTATTATCTTCTTCATGTAATTATTGTGTATTAAAATATGGGGTGTTACAAAAACTTAAGGACAATGGATGCTAATGGATGATGTTTGAGTAGATGGTTGTAGGTATCTTAACAAAAATACTTATCAAATTCTTCTACCCTTGGAGATTTAGGGGATTGAATCCTTTAAGGAGGTGAGAACATAACAACTCGGATTTTAAGATACAGTTATTAATTAACAAATTAATAATAAATTAATAAGTTGTAAAATTGTCAGAATCTGGCTATAGAACTTACGCTATTGGGTCCGTTACAATTTTTTGGTCAATTTTCATATTTGGCATGAGAGAAACAAAGTTAAAATGAAAAAGTTATAGCGAAAAGAAAATAAAACATAAAAAAAATTATACAGGGCGGGTTGATCCATGCAGGGGGTGGGTCAACCCACCCGAACATTTAGCACAAGTAGCGCTCAGGTGAGTGCGAGAATGGCCAAGACGTGTTTCCTAATAATGAGGTGCTATGGCTTATTTTATTAGTTGAGAATTCAATTTTTGCTAACATAAAGTTCCTACTGGTTGTGTGACGAGGTTGACCAAGATTTAATCTAAAAATTCAATGGCATTAGATACCTAGCCTAACCATAAAAAGACCCTTATACCTAACTCATTCTTCACAAAACAATCTCTTTCCCTCTAGGTTCTCTTTTTTGAGACGGACCTGGCCTAAACCTTTATTTAGGGGAAATGATTTATAATATAAATATAAATATATATATATACACACATCCTTTAGAGAAGAGATCTACAAAGGACAATGAGGAATGCTTTGGACAATGGGTAGGTTGTAATTATTCATACTTTTGGTAATTTAAGTAATAGGGTTTGTAATAGTTATAGAGTTTTATGTAGTTCTTCTTTATAGTTTTTGTTACTTTTCTAGTAAGTTAGTATTTTCTATAAGCATATTTCTATAATTTATTTCCAATAGTTTTTCAGCTATTTTCTTACAGTTTTATTTAATTTAAATACTATAAGATATTCTCTCAGTCTTTTTCCCTCTTTCTATGTTTTTCAATTATTTTACAGTTTGTATACCCATTTGTAGTTTATTCCTAAAACATGCCTAGGTTTGTAAATATTAGTATTTTGACGATGATGTAATCCTTTTTCTTTTACGTGCAGAATAACAGAATTAAAGGATAATTGTGCAAATATGGATTAAATTTATGAGACTAAATTTATAGAATAATATGCATAACTTATAGATCTGTAATTAAAAAGGGATTAGACTGAAATAGGAAGTTTAATGTAGATTTGCAGTTAAATTAAGACATGGGTTGTAATTGGAAAAGACTGAACATATTTGCAAAAAAAAATATTAAGTTAAAATGTATAGACACATGTAGAAACCATAATGAAAAGTTTGTGATTATTTGCAAACATAATTATAACACGAAGGCTATAGTTGAATGAAATGATGGAAATGCTTATTATTAACATAAACTTAAAAATGAGGTTAAAGTTTAATAAACATGTACGGGTTGTGGTCTGTTCCAGCAGAACGGGGATGATTTGGAAAAATAAGTGACATAGGTTAATAAGCATACACTAGTTGTGATCTGTTTCGATAGCGGAGGTTTCTTAGGGAAAATAAGTGGCCAAATAAGATTAATAAATAGATAATGGGAGTCTGTACCGATGATAGAGGTTGATTGTGGTAGATAACTGATTGATAAATAAATAGTGATATCCCGTACCAACTACAAATGTGAAATTTTTATAGATAACTGGATAAACAGTGGAGGTTAGTACCAGTAGCAAATATCAAATTGTGGTAGATAACAGACCTATATTGACAAAGCTCAATCATGGGAACATAGATGGGGTATAACTAGGACATTGATTGGAGGAATCTGTACCAACAACAAATACGATGTGCCTGCCGATTCGTGGTAGACAAATGACGCAAGGCTTGCACTGGTGGCACTTAAAAGGAGACGCTTGCCGAATTTTTGTAGATAAATACTCAATTAGAATAAGGATCTCAAGGCAATGCGTACAACGATAGTTGAGCATGCAATGCATCAAATTATGGTAGAGATGACATTATGGGTCTTAGCTTTTAATAGATGTCCATCTGAAGGATGAATCCATGGACAAGTGATGTTAAGAGCAGGATCCAGTCCACATCTGAGTAGAGTTGATTCATTGTAGGGAGCATCAACTACTATATTAGTTTAATGGTAGCAAGAAAGCCAATCTTGATTGGTAGTATTAGGAAATTTTCCTAATCATGTATATCGAGTTCAATAATTAAGAAATTACAAAAAAAAGACCACTCGAATTAGATAAGCAATCAGATAAATCTTTACCTATACTATTCATTAATATTTCCTTGTACATCATTCTAGTATGTTTATACTTTTGTAGTTGTGCACGGATGTTTACCATATCTGACACTAGAACTATTATTGAGTTTATCTTTTCTTTTTAGTCAGTCACGCTAGTAATTACATAATTCACAAGATTTTAAGTCTAGCCCACTCCTCTTCTGACCCACTCCTCCTCCTTCCTTTTTCTTTCCTCCAGTGGACTCATAAGAAAGAGATTAGATTTGTACTAGCAGCTGAGGAAGATTAATGTCGAAGATCCTAAATTCTTTTTATTTGGTGTATTTAATTTTATTATAGCTTATTTGTCATAGTTCGGATTTGTACTTGAGAGGAAAATTATATACTTCGATTTGAGCTAAAATTATGAAAGGCATATATTTTGTATTAAACTTATGTTATGCAAAGTATTATTTGTAATAAAAAGTTATTGAAAAATAAATGTTTCCATTATTTTTCTTTTATGCCTTATGAAACTTAGTCTTTGGGTTTAGTTTCTTTGTACTACAATGCTATACATTCCTTAGAATGAGCTTTATTGGGAATATTAAGAGATGCGGGGTGTTACATTTGCTATTTAAGCCTAAGGTTATAGGATTCCTCAAATTTTTTTGAAACTAAGTATTTTTCCAAAGAAAAATAAAATTTAAAAACAAAAGGCATTTTCAAAAATAAGAGTTTTACAAGAATCCCCTCAAGTCCATTTTCCTTTCTTGTTCTAGTCTCTCCTTTCTTCATTGATTTATCTATAGGACGACCTATCTAAACTTGCCTATGTATTGAGATCTTAAATCTTTATAGGTTAAAGTTTTCATTTATGGATAAAACTGTTCAGTTCATTATTTGTGATATCGGAGTTAGGTGATAAACTTGCTACTTGACATATTTTAAGTAGGGCCCATTGTGGATAAGGAAACTTAGAGGCCAAGGATTACGATATGACTTAAGAAGTATTACTGTAAGGATTTAAGAAGATATTATCAGCTTTAAAAAAGAGATTGTTGATGAGGGCATTATGCCGAGAGTGTTATAGGAAAAATGTTGATTAAAAGGATCAGAAATGGAAATGGGTAAGGATTGGTTAAAAAAGGTGTTTTCTATCACTTGTTCTTTCTTGTTGTGCATCTTTTTTTTGCTTTAGAAGCATTTCGTTCCTTTATTTTGATTCACTAGTTGGGGTTGCCTGCATTAGGTCGTAGCCACGTTGATGCGAGACAAGCCATGTAGGACATTTGTATTGTAGGCCTAATGTGGTTGTCCTTTATAGATAGAGTAAACCCCTAAGTATGCATTAGTTGCACTAGTTAATTGTTTGCACTTAGACACTTTTATGAATCGAGTAGTATTGTCTTAAAGTCCCATAGGATGATACATGGTTATTTATAATGAGTCGGGGTTTGAAACTAGACACTGTACATATAGGAGATGCTTCGGGCATTTTAGGATATGAATTGGTTTTGGATTTAGATAGGTTTGCTATATAATTGGTTATCTCAGATTTTGACATTAATAGTAGAGTTAGACTGGGATGCTTATGTTTTGATATTTTCGAAACAGGAGTATTTTGAAAATGGATTAGTTAGCCATGTATGAGGCTATATTGATTGCAAGAAGAAAATTTTCGGACTAGGATATGCAGCAGACGAACTCTTGAGATTCTCATCACCGAAAAGGTCAACCATGTTTATTTTCCTATTTTCCATAGTGCATCTCTATATGGTATCTATTCGGTTCCCGTTGTGCTAGATTTTTCGAATACTGGAAGAGGTAAGAAGGTTACCTCCTAAATGAGGTTGAATTTTTGTATTTATATTTAAGAAAATGCTAAATCAATAGTATTACGAGAAAAGCACATAAGTTCTAAGGGAAAGAGTTGAGTTTCATACCTATAGCTAGAAGCTTTTTTAGATATAAAGTGTTTCTTATAGCATTATTAGGCATGGATTGGTTTAGAGCTTAGATATGTTAGCTCTATGGAAAACCATCTAAGATATTGAGAGGTGGATGATTACGTAGATTTATGCATGGTAGACACACCTTAGTATTGATCTGTGAAGAATAAGTTAAAATGGATTATTTTACTTTGTAGATCTGTTTTTTTGTAAATTGAGTTTAATGGCTGTAACAAGAGTTTTCCGCAAGTTATTTGACTTCATCCATAGCGGAAAGATTTTCAGAAACAGGTTAAGGAACTTTTAAAAAAGATTGGTAAGAGTAAGAATTCCTAGATGAGAGGCATCAGTCGTCTTTGCTACAAGGACAGGTAGTTCCTTTGGCTTGGTAAAGGTCAAAAGTAAATTGTTTTGGTAGAACCATATCTCTTCACCTCTTGTAGATGGCCTTACTGATTATTCAAAGGGAGCCCAATCTTCCGGTAGCAAGATTTCATTGCTAATGATTTCCATCATGTTTTGGGTAGTGGAAAGGATTAGAAATAGAGTTGTTCGTAGAACATCTGATGGATTTTTATAGTAATTTTCATGCCTTTTAGACTAGCTTGCATCTAAGTCTAATTAATGACTTGTATGGTAAAGCGTTTAGTGAGGTTTCAGAGTATGTTGATAAGGGTTGGTGCAGATGACATGTTGGTCTAACCAAAGGATAACAAGGGATAAATTTGGTATTTGGTTAAGGAATTAAGTACCTTATAAGCACATGGATCCAAGACCAGGTTCTTTAAGGATTGCTTTTCGAAAGGTAGGGAATTTTCTTGGATTAGTGGATTATTATAGTTTTTTCAAGGTATATATTATATTGACCTACATCACTGAGAGGAGTTGTGACGACCGCCCATAACCCTGCACTAAACAAGAGGAATAATGCACTGAAAGGTGTGTGTCAGGCAACTATGGATGATCATCAGAGTAGGTAAACAACATCGGAACCTATCGTAGAACTCACAGCGCTAGGGTAAAATATAATAGAACATATACAACAGGTAATAGTAGTGAAGCATCATATAGAAACCTTTTCAAACTTTCACAACATCCTGAAAGATTATCCCAACATCATAGGAAATATCAAATATGTACATAAGGCCTCACTATAACACTCATAGAGCAACTCAAATAGCGGAAACAGAAATACTATACAGTAGTAAAAGTAATACGCCAGTCTCCTGCTCGCCTTCGCACAGCAGCATCGTCCTCGCTAATCACCTGTTACCTATTCTGCCCATCCACAACCAGATGAACAGCCCAAGGTAATAAGAGTAAAACATAAAACCTTGAGTTAGACAACAGTCTTAGTGAGCAATAAAACAGCTAACAAACTTCAACAATAAATGAAATAGCATAGTAATTACTGGTTTAAACTTATTAAATTGGTTCCTATGGTGATTCATATGAAAATGGACTTATCATGGTATAAATCTATTGTTAAACACTTGAATTTGATGAAAAACATGATCTAACATATACTTCATTGAATCCATGTGAGAGATGTAAATCACTCACCGATTCTCCCAAACAAGCTAAAATCAATGCAATAAGATTCCGAACAGCAAGCAATTCGAACCAAACCCCTTGATCCGATGAACTCCTTCTTAAATTGATGTAGATCTAGCCTCCAATGGTGTAAATCTTCGATTTCCTTCCTTTAGAGGTTGATTTTAATGGTGGAAAGGTGTTAGAGGAAGAAGGAACATAGGCCACCTAATGAGAGAATAGAAAACTAAAACATTTCTTATACCTCCCACCACCTATTTATACCCTACCACTAGCCCACTAATGGGCCTTCCCAAATCAGCCCATTGTTGTTCTCTAAACCTAAATAGCCAACCAAAAAACCTTAAAACAGCGATTCCTCTCAAACCATTAAGCCAAATCTTTAATGTAACGGCTGGAAATTTCCGACTCCTCGAGAGTCGGAAATTCCGAGACGTTAGTGAAAGAAAGTAGAGGGTGAGGAAGAAAAGATAGAACTAATAGAATAGAAGAAGAAGAAGAACTTACATCATCAGAGTAAACACGAATCTCACAGCGGAACGAATAAAATATAACATAACTTTGAAATACAAATCAGTACTCGTATATACATACCATTTCAAAGTACAACACTTAACAACACAGCGGAATAATAATAGCTATAATCCTGAAGTCTCCTGCTCCAAGCTCCCCAAGTGTATCTGTAAAATCCCAACTACTTGACTGCCCGTATAAATTTAGGCACCCAAGAGTTTAGGGAAAACAAACAAAATAAACTCCGGGTCAGTCATGGGACTGGTGTGAATAAAACTCCAACACTTGGTTAATTAAAGGATATCTTTCTGATATTATAATAATGTCTAAATACAAATAGATATCAATCTAGCAGAACGCTTGCATCTCACGTTCCACATACATAGTATACAAATAAAACCGTGAGCGCTTATTGGAGATTGGATTCCAACAGACAAGGTATGGGAGCACCTCCCGATCAGTGTACTCTAGAGGAGATACACTAGGGTTCAACAAGAACGTCCTGCAACCCGGCCACACATGACCGTCCACTCATTTAGCTTGAGTGTGACGAATATATTATCACCGATGGTTAGGATCAGCAACCATCCTTCCCGATAAGGGACAGCATTGAAATAGATTATAAAGAAGTACAATTGAATATTCTCTAGATGGTGATAATACACCCTGCTTGGGTATGGCCCAACTAGCCATGCTGCCTAGCCCAACTTCTGTTATTTCCCGGTGGTGAGGTTTTGAGGTCACGTTTATCACTTTAACAGATTATTTCTTCAATTACTTTGAATGCCACATCGTCATACCTGTCAAATCATTATCGATTTCTCAAGCCATCACGGGTATAAAAGCTAAGAGAAACGAATTTCTCCGCCACCAACGTAATACGTTTAAAGAGATCAACATATATGATTCGTTAAGAATACTTTGTCAGACACTCGTCCATATACGTTGTTCTGGGACTGAATAAACCGAAGGCACTATTCAGTGAATCCATCCTACCTAGGCTTTTCACAATATCCCTTGCACTTCACTCCGTCTTCAATTATCTTCAGCGTACTTGATTCGCAACGCTTATGCTAATACGGAGTGGTTCTTCGGATAATAATCCAACCGGTCTCTCCATATTTACAACGTAAATATGGTCAAAACTTTGATAGTCTGTGATTCAACTATCAAATGAAAACATGTCGGTGTACAAACAACGATCTTATTTCCAAATGGGAATTCGATCGATCAATCATCATATGTTCATATTTCCTTATTTCATATATTTAGAAAATATATGTTATTAATCATTGGAAAACATTTCCATAGCTTATTTTCACATCACTATTATTTCGCAACTATCAGTCCCTAACTGTAACTAGTATGAGAACAATTCTCTAAGTATCAATCCGGAAGGTCGAAACCAACATCAGATCGTCACTTAGAAAACCGTTCAACTTACCCTCTCCAGTCAGTTTCTGAATTTGCTTAACTCTATTTCTTAAATTCTTATCATGAAAACATTTCATTTTCTATGTTTAGAAAACATATCTGACTATATTTGGAAAACATTTCCAAAACTCATTTACGGATTTCCAATGAACGTTGTATAAAACATCGTTACGCTTAATCCATTAATCGCTTATTACTTAACTATATTTCAAATCAACCTTTTCTATCGAACCACAACTATTCCTTTGTCAATTCTGAAGTCAATCAAGTTGGGGTATAATTACCTCTCAGACCTTAATTGAACAACGTCCTTTACTGTGAAATAGATGAAGCTCGTCACTCACTTTTTCCAATCATCTGTTTACGCAAATTCTCGGATTCAGGTTACGAATCCACTTCTTATATGACAACGTTTGATTATAACTATAACTTGATTTAAAACCCGGAAGGTAAATAGTACTTCCCCGAATTTGATATAATCGAATTCGACGTATAACTCTCTTTCGAGTAATCTCTATTCGATTAACTCTCCCTTTTTAATAACTTATATTCGATAAACTCTATTTCGATTAACTCCTATCGAATAACTAATATTCGAATAACTCTTCTTGGTTGACTCTATTTCATTAACTCTTATCGAATAACAAATATTCGATTTTCTTAAATGTGTCAATTCTTATCGAATAACTAACATCCGATTTAACTTAAATGGATTTACTCTTATCGAATAACTTATTCGATTAACTCAACTTGATTTTCTTAACTCGGTTACTTAACTCGATAAATCTTAACTCGATTACTTAACTCGATAACTTAACTTAACCCAAATCGATTAACTTAACTCTAATCGATTAACTTAATTTGATTTACTCCTTCGAATAACTCATTCGAATAACTTAATTGATTAACTCCTTCGAATAACTAATTCGAATAACTTACCTTCGAATAACTAATATTCGATTTATTCTAACTCGATTAACTTAATTCTAATCGATTAACTTAACTCAAATTGATTGACTAATTTGATTTACTCCTTCGAATAACTCATTCGAATAACTTAATTGATAAATTATATTCACTTCTATCCTATCGAATAAACTATATTCGATATCTCCTCCAACACTATTCGAATGAACTATATTCGATTAACTTCTCTAACTTTATTCGAATAAATTATATTCGGTTAACTCTTTTAACTTTACTCGAATAACTATATTCGATTAACACTTTCTTTCGAATAACTATATTCGATTAACTCTTCGACTAACTCCTTTGGATTAACTAACTTCGAATAACTCCTTTGGATTACTAACTTCGAATAACTCCTTTGGATTAACTAACTTCGAATAACCAATATTCGATAACTACTCTTCGAATAAATAATATTCGGTAACTCTTCTCAAATGAATAACATTTGATTTCTCCACTCGAATAAACTATATTCGATTACTCTTCCCTCGAATACTCTATATTCGATAACTCTACTTCGAATAAGTGATATTCGGCAACTCTACTCGATTAACTCCACTTGGATAACTCTAACTGGTCAACTCTAACTGGTCAACTCTAACTGGTAAACTTTAACTGGTTAACTCAAATGGTTTAACTCTATTCAAATATCTAATTCGAATAACTCATTTCGAGTAACTAAATTTGATTAACTCCCTTTTATAACGTTTATTCATTTCAAAAGATTTTCTTTTTACCACGTTTATCCATTTATAAAGATTTACTTTTTACAACGTTTATCCATTTATAAAGATTTACTTTTTGTAATGGTTCTTCACTTTATAAATGTCCTTTTAATAACATTTCTACTTCTCTATATAAGTCCAGACTTATATATATTCCATTTATCAACGATAAATAATTTATTTAATTTATAAAACATTATTTATAAATTAATCTACTTCAATTTATCTCTTTAAAACAGATTTCCTATTTAATATCTCATTTAAATCCATATCGTGTTATACCGTGTGCGAAGCACGTGTTTAAATCTATCCTTGTATAATTCTATTTATTTTCCAAATAAGTGTTCCTTTATTTATTCCCTACATAAATATTCCTTTATTCCATTTATTTAAAATCTAAATAAATGTTCCTTTATTTATTTCCTAAAATAAATATTCCTTTATATTCCAATTCATTTATTTTCTAAATAAATGTTTCTATTTTATTTCATTTATTTTCTAAATAAATGTTTCCTTTTTCATTTATTTATTTTCAAATTAAATAAATGTTTTCCTTTTATAAAATCCTATCGATTTTATAAATAAGATTCATTTTCAATATAAACATTGAAAATCCCCTTATCAACATTTCGGTATGTTATGGTATTCAATCATATCAAATCACGATGTTCAATATCGTCCAAGCACATATAATCGCCCACAGATTTTATATCACATCATATAACAATATATGGAAAACAATAAAATAACTGTTGAGGAATCCAGTCTTCCTCCGACCTGTTTCCCTGCATCACAGATGTTAGATAATATAGATAACATCACTTTCAGTTCCATATGATATATTCTGTTAAACAGAATCAATATAGAAATTTAACTAACTGACTAGCAGTTCAATCAAACAATCAACACACAGTCAAACAGACAATTTTAACAGTTCTAACAATACAACATGAAATTATAAACTGTTCAGAGTTAGTGAGTTTTACTCACCTTTGGACGATCATCGTCAATGACGATAACCATCACTTTATTCAGCTGGACAATTTATTTTGCTATAAATTGTGACGGGCTCCAATTGACTCGCGGTCAGGTCCAGTGCGTAGTGTCTGTCCATACGATCCCAACGTGACAGACCGTTTTGAATTCTGATACAGTATGTAGAAGTTATCACGATTACTAGCTGGACACATCTTTGATTTCAAATAAAATTCCTATTTAAATCAATACTTGGGCTTTACCATTTTTTTTGTTTGCCCGATGTAACAACCCGGAAATTCTGGGCCAGTTTAAAATTTTTATTTTGGCAATTTTAGCGAATTTTGAATATTTAAAATAGATTATTTTAAAGAATATCGACGAGGAATTTATTTTGAATATAATTCGAACGTATATATTTATACGCGTCGTCGTTAGAATATATATAATTATATATAATTATAAAAAGGAATTGAGAATGGCGCGGTAGTTCGAAAATTCGATTTCTAATTTCAAATGAATATACAGAATTCAATATAAGTCAGAATTGAACGAAACAAGAAATATTTGAATCTGTATAACTATATCTTTGTAACGAAGTTAACAAACTGAGATTTCATCTTAGAAATGATAAGATATGTCCAGTTTAAAATTAGAAATAGTCGCTGTGGAATTTATATATATTTTTATATATATAAGGCCCTTAAAAATGGACATTTTGCAAACGAGCTCGGATTTCGACGAAACCACTTTTGTTGGGTCCGTGATGTTAAATTATTGCTAGATTTCAAATTTCATAAATTTTCGAATTAATATGTGAGCGTGGCAAAGGAAAACGCGTTTGACCGGTTTCAGTTGATTTTAATCGACTGGAAATTGGCCATTTTTCTAACGGTCTCAGAATTCAACGAAATTAGTTTTGTTAGGACCGTATCGTCAATACGAAGCTAGAAAATATTTTTCTGGAATTTTTCTAGTTAGTATGTGACCCCGGTAATTTGAAAAGTACGTTTAAAATTCAATATAAGGATTTAAATGTAAATTCAACGGAAACTGATTGTAACGATCAAATCAGCTTACGATACATATCCCATTGTGTTCGGAATGGGGGTAAAACGCTATGGACGACAGGCGGTAGGCCTCGTTTCGAGGACATATGTAAAAGTCAACCCTTTTACCAAAATTAAATAATTAATTAATGAAAAAAATATATATTATTTTAATTTTCGTTTCCCCCCTTATTCTTCATTGCCCCCCCCCCCCCGATTCACAATTCAGAAACGAGAGAAAAAAAAGAAAAAAAGAAAACCTAACCTAAATCGAACGGAGCCGCCGCCCCCCCTCAAGACTGACGCCGACGAACCTATCGCCGCCCCACCCCTCCGTCCAGCCTCCTCCTCCCACCGAACAATACCTCGAAGCCGACGAAGCCCACGAAGCAGCACCCCGCCCTCACCCTGAACCCTACCGCCTCCACCTCGAACACCACATCGCGACGCCCCCTGGAGCCTGCCGCCGACGAACACCATCGAGCTCCCCTTCGCATCCAGCGGTAAGAATTTAGGTTAGTTTATTTTTTTTTTTATATTTGTTTTGCAGTAAACTAATTTCTGATTTAAATCTTTTAAATAAATAAATAAATAAAAAACTGAATTTTTTTTGTAGCGAAGAGGAACTGATTTTTATAGCATTAGGAAGTATAATTTTTAGTGATGAAAAAGAAATGATTTTTAATGTTAAAAAGTTTAGATTTTTAATGCAAATATGATTTTTATATATTGAACTTCGAAATAAAAATATGATTTTTATATATTGAACTTCGAAATAAAAATATGATTTTTATATATTGAACTTCGAAATAAAAATATGATTTTTATATATTGAACTTCGAAATAAAAATATGAATTTTATATATTGAACTTCGAAATAAAAATATGATTTTTATATATTGAACTTCGAAATAAAAATATGATTTTTATATATTGAACTTCGAAATAAAAATATGATTTTTATATATGGAATAGTGAAGAAAAAATTCGATTTTTACATATGTAGTGGCTTCAGCAACGAAGATGACGAAGATGCGATAGCGATGAAGATTTCTATCGAAGAAGAGTCAAGATGATTGGATAGCTATCTGTGAGAATTTCTCACCTTTCAATTTCATTTCTATTTATATATATATATACTAGGATGCAGACGGTGCTTAGTAGCACCCGACACAATCGTCCACAGACCATGGACTTGTTTGTTTGATTGCAAAAATTAGTTAGATTATTTGATTGAAATTGAATTGTGTGGTGAAATGAATTGATTTGATTGATGTGTGAATGGCGTGGGCCTTCACTAGACCGGGGATAAGGCTAGGCCTTGTCCCGTTTCTAGTATCGTGCCGTTATGCCGCCGAAATTTTCTAAAATAAGTTAGAAAAATAAAAATATCATTTTATTTAAAGAATGAATTGAATAGAAATTCATAGGTTGAAATAAAATGTTTTATCGTTAAAAATATAATTTTTAACGTGAAGTGAATAAAATAGAATATTCATTTACAAACCAGACGGTTTGTTTATGTACACCTATTTGAATGACATTGATTGGGACGATAAATTTTACACATCGCCCAATAGCACAAATAAAATATGTGTTTGATTGTTTGAAACCCCACACGGGTGTTGGGATGAAATTTGAAGTTCACTCATCCTGATTGATTAAATATGTCGATCGATTGATTGACAGGCTGTTATAAGCGTTGAATATCTATATTTGATGCTTTTACAGTGTAGTGCACTTTGGTTGATGGTTGATTATTTTCAATGTTATTATATACATGTGTTGTATGAAAATCCATATAATTAACTTTATATGGTAATTGATTGGGCCTCATTCCAATCGTGAAAATAAAGAATATTTTGATAATAGGAAATATTTGAAATAGAATATTTGAAAATAGAAATATGTGAAGTCGTGATGATTAGATTGACGCCATTTTGACGTGAACGATATTTATATCGATTTTAAAACGATTTCGAAATGAATTGAATTGAAAACGATTTCGAAATGAATTGAATTGAAAACGATTTCGAAATGAATTGAATTGAAAACGATTTCGAAATGAATTGAATTGAAAACGATTTCGAAATGAATTGAATTGAAAACGATTTCGAAATGAATTGAATTGAATATGAATTCAAATTGAATTGAAATTTGAATTGAATAGAAATGAATATTTAAAACGAATTTATAAAGAAGAATTCAATTTTGATTTGAATTGAAATGAAGGTTGAAATTGCTTTTGAAATGAATTTTAAAACTATTTATATAATTCGTTTTAAATAGAAATCGATGAAATATATATTATATATATTATATATATAATATAATGGCCTGAATAGAACGCGCCGCGCCGCGGCAGTTCGTGAATTTCGACCATTTATTTCAAACGGGCATTACGGGAGATCCGACCGTCGGATTCTCCTAAAACCGGAACCGTTGGGTTCGTATCGAAAAGAGCTTTCTAACGGATATTAGAAATTAGAAATCTAATGGTTGGATTTGGAATTATGTCCAAATCAAATTTGAAAAAGGTCGCTATAAGTGCAGTTCGATGGCCATTGATGGAAATCGACTGTACGGGCCTTGATAAAATTATTAAAAATAGTAATAATTTGTGTAAAATCATAAGAAATGATTTAGAAAGAAGTGGGATGAAAAACTCCATATTTGAAAAGATAAAATAGATTTTTATCGAAATGAACTAGTTTTGAACTAGAAATATAATTCTATTTATTTTTAAATAAATAAATTGAATTTGAAAAGGGTTTTAAAAATAACCAGAATTTCCAATGATTGCATTGGAGTGGATTTGAATCGAAATTGTCTTCGGAATATTTCGATGTTGGAATTCGTGATTATACAGGTGTTGTTATGGAAATTTGAAAGATATATTTATATCGTTATTTCCAATACGACATTTGTTAGTCGTAGGATTTGATATTGAATATAAGCCGATATATTTTCTATTCAGAGCCTTGTATTGAATATCAAATGTGATTTGGGGTTTGTCGTGAATGGTGTCTTCACTAACACTGTTCTTGAACCCAGTTGAGAAAAGATTAAATCTTTTTATTTAGATTTAATGAAGTGTACCAATTAAATAATATTTAATTGGAATTGAATTGATATTGATTTTTGGGTTTATCGTGGGCAGTGTTTTAAATAACACTCGTTCTTTAACCCGATAATTAATGAAGGTGATTTTGGGTTTATTGTGAACTGTGTTTTTAAATGACACGGATTCTTTAACCCAGTTAAGGATTAAAACTAAGTTGAGTTTTAATGAATCTTTAATTAGATTGAAATGGTCGAGAATGGAGTATCACCAGTTTTGCTCCAGGCGATAGTCAAATCTTTAATTAGATTTGAACGTGAAATGGTAATTGAATTTACCGATAACACCGTGGTGTTAGGTATGAAGTATTACCAGTTTTACTTCATGGGATGAATAGGTTGGGATTGGGAAATTAAAACAAATGATTACTTCAGTAAGTTTCGTAAATCCCGACTAGTTGAATCGAAATTCAAAAGTAGATTAAAGAATAAATTCAAGGAATTTATCTTTGATAAAATTAATGGGAACCTTTCCCTATGAATGTGAAATTAGAAACTAACTGTCGGTTAGCCAAGCAGGATGGTTTTCTGAATATTGATCTGATGTTGGTTTCGGCCTTCGGGGTTAATATTTGGGGAATTATTCTCTTGATTAATTTACGGTTAGTGACTAATGAATTGGAATGAGGCGTATGTTGTGTTTGTGTAACACTTTTATAATATATACGCGAGTTATTCGGAAAGACCGGGTTTATCCCATTCTGAATAACTGATACGACGATAAGTCGAAGATGAAGACGATGGTCGAAGACCGGAAGTCTTCACGTCGTTTGGGTAATTACTGATGATCTTGATTGGGCTGTACACCCAAGAAGATGGAAACAGTTAGTGATCGTCCAGACGTACTTGGAGATCGATGGATATGCGGGGTACTAGGTGCCTCCGGTTTCGTTCAGACCTAGAACGGACTTGTAAATGGACTGTGTGTCTGACATTGGATTTTAGTCTGTGTGATTGATTTCTATTAAATATATATCTGTTTGGCGGCGGAGAATTTATTCTCTTGCTTAACGCCCTTCTCTGAGACATACGAGCTCAGGGGTTATATACTGATGGATATCAAACACATAGAGTGAATTGCCTGTGTGGCATGCCTAAGTGGCAATAGATCGAGGCTTCTGTTGAAAAGCAAAGTCTTGTGGTGATGATCAAAGCACAGCCTGTGTGGCACAGCTTTGCGTAAAGTGAATTCGCGAGTTTCACACCCGGTATGAACCAGAAACGGGAGACGGACCTCAGGGAGGGCATGCGTTTCCTTCTAGCTAAAAAGTGGCGTCAGTGGTTTTACATGCCCTGACGAGTTTGACTTATGTGGTTGTTGCTGTTGCGAGGCGCCTCGGTTTGATCGGACGATCCGGGTCCGATGGAGTCATTCGTTGGCTCATTTACGCCCCAAAGGGCGGGGAGACGTAGTGTTCAGGCATAATAATCCACATCGGTGGACCGGCCCTGTCGCTCCATGGAGCAGTTGCGGCTGTTCCTGAGACATGGGCTAGATTGTCTCGAATCGGTTGAGGACTATCTTTTGCCTCGGTTCATAGACGGAAATCCAATTTCCAAATACGTGACATTTGTGGTTTTAATTATAGAACTAGTATGCGACATGATATATGGTACCCATGCCGCCTATGATTGATACTTATGATTTGAAGTTGTTTTATACACTATGCACTTATAATAGTATCAAGCGATTTGTTTTAAACGTATCAAGCATTCTTTGGCTGTTATAAGGGAAAACCCTATCCTCGGCTGCGTTGCATTGTGTGATGGGACCTGGGTCTTATAACAGGTTCATTTTTCTTTATTTAGCATTGCGCTGTTTGTTTTATGCACTGGTGTTCTTGGGAGGAAACCCGTTCCGTGTTATACGGCGTGGTCCCTTGATTTACCTAACTTTGAAAATAAAGATTAATAACTGTTTTAGTTCTCACACCAGTCCCATGACTGACCTGGAGTTTATTTTTTTAACCTAAACTCTGGGTGCCCTTATTTTGACACGGGCAGCTAGTAGTTTTGGTTTTGCAGATTTATATTCACAGGATCCTGGTTTACAGCTGGAACGATATCCGGAAAGCTTTGTATCCGTATATCTCCTTCTAGTTGTGTATTGTATTATTTTCCGCTGCTATGTATTTAAATGTAATTTAAATCTCTGATATTTCTGTGTAATATTCATTGTTACTCTGTATATTCTTGTAATCTGATGCATTGTTGTAATATACAGTGAAATGTTCTTCTGTATGCGTTCTGTTTTGTCCTGTTCTCAAACGATAGGGCGTTTCGAACGGCCTGGATCGGTTTAGCGACTGGTTCGGACCGAGCGAAATTCCTTGCCGTCACAGTTGGTATCAGAGCTTTGGTTTACAAAGCAGAGAACAAGGCACATTAGAACCATACGAAAGAATTCATCCGATATTGGGTTAGTAATATCCAATGGGAATGACTCGTTAGAGATAGGATCAGTAGTATCCTAGAACGAGTGTGAAGAGTATATTTTTCAAATGAAAGCAATTTTTGTTTTGAAAATTTAAATCAACTATTCGTATTTGATTAGTTATTATGTTTGAATTTGGAAAGTCCAGTATATATAGACTTTGCGTATACGTCTGATCCACGTGTATTTGAAGTTTTAATATACTGGATAGATATAGAATCACACTCTAGTTGCCCGGACATGGTCCTGATGATGAAGTATACCATCACCAGCATTTATTTTCGAGTGACGAAAGTGTGATATCTATATATTTCCATTAGACTGGTGTGAGAACCAAATCTTATATAGCTAGAACACTTTGTTGTGAATTGGCATCAAAAACAAGATTTTCAGTATATATATCAAAATTATGAATTTGAAACGTTAAATTCACTAATTGATGTTTGTGTTGTTTGTTCATTTGTTTGCTAATTTTGAACCATTTAGCCTAATTGAATCAAATATTGGATTATATTGAAAATGGGTCGCATTTGCTTGCATATACATATACTCACCTTGAACAGGTCATAGCAAGGAGGCTAGAGCCAGAGAATAAAATTTGTTTGCCCGACAAATAGGTACATGTTTACTACATAATTTCCTGTTTTGTTTGGGTGATGATGATTTTGTGAGCCTATTGGCTAGCCGCTTGGCTTTTTCTTTTTCTTTTTGAGATCTGAAGGACCGGGGAAGCTATTTGAAATTCCCCGATGCTCCCGGTGCAGGGGAGGTTATGGCGAAATTTTTCGAAAATTTAGGGTGTTAGCCAAATTTTTGAAATTTTGAAAATTCTCAGAAACTAAAGAGTTGGAGAATGGAAGCCAGATCGAACGTAGAGCTGGATAATCAAACCACTTTCGACTTTGTTCCTTTTCGGGGACGAAAAGTTTTAAGTGGGGGAGATTGTAACAACCCGGAAATTCTGGGCCAGTTTAAAATTTTTATTTTGGCAATTTTAGCGAATTTTGAATATTTAAAATAGATTATTTTAAAGAATATCGACGAGGAATTTATTTTTAATATAATTCGAACGTATATATTTATACGCGTCGTCGTTAGAATATATATAATTATATATAATTATAAAAAGGAATTGAGAATGGCGCGGTAGTTCGAAAATTCGATTTCTAATTTCAAATGAATATACAGAATTCAATATAAGTCAGAATTGAACGAAACAAGAAATATTTGAATCTGTATAACTATATCTTTGTAACGAAGTTAACAAACTGAGATTTCATCTTAGAAATGATAAGATATGTCCAGTTTAAAATTAGAAATAGTCGCTGTGGAATTTATATATATTTTTATATATATAAGGCCCTTAAAAATGGACATTTTGCAAACGAGCTCGGATTTCGACGAAACCACTTTTGTTGGGTCTGTGATGTTAAATTATTGCTAGATTTCAAATTTCATAAATTTTCGAATCAATATGTGAGCGTGGCAAAGGAAAACGCATTTGACCGGTTTCAGTTGATTTTAATCGACTGGAAATTGGCCATTTTTCTAACGGTCTCAGAATTAAACGAAATTAGTTTTGTTAGGACCATATCGTCAATACGAAGCTAGAAAATATTTTTTTGGAATTTTTCTAGTTAGTATGTGACCCCGGTAATTTGAAAAGTACGTTTAAAATTCAATATAAGGATTTAAATGTAAATTCAACGGAAACTGATTGTAACGATCAAATCAGCTTACGATACATATCCCATTGTGTTCGGAATGGGGGTAAAACGCTATAGACGACAGGCGGTAGGCCTCGTTTCGAGGACATATGTAAAAGTCAACCCTTTTACCAAAATTAAATAATTAATTAATGAAAAAAATATATATTATTTTAATTTTCGTTTCCCCCCTTTTTCTTCATTGCCCCCCCCCCCCCCCGATTCACAATTCAGAAACGAGAGAAAAAAAAAAAACCTAACCTAAATCGAACGGAGCCGCCGCCCCCCCTCAAGACTGACGCCGACGAACCTATCGCCGCCCCACCCCTCCGTCCAGCCTCCTCCTCCCACCGAACAATACCTCGAAGCCCACGAAGCAGCACCCCGCCTCCACCTCGAACACCACATCGCGACGCCCCCTGGAGCCTGCCGCCGACGAACACCATCGAGCTCCCCTTCGCATCCAGCGGTGAGAATTTAGGTTAGTTTATTTTTGTTTTTATATTTGTTTTGCAGTAAACTAATTTCTGATTTAAATCTTTTAAATAAATAAAAAAAACTGAATTTTTTTTGTAGCGAAGAGGAACTGATTTTTATAGCATTAGGAAGTATAATTTTTAGTGATGAAAAAGAAATGATTTTTAATGTTAAAAAGTTTAGATTTTTAATGCAAATATGATTTTTATATATTGAACTTCGAAATAAAAATATGATTTTTATATATTGAACTTCGAAATAAAAATATGATTTTTATATATTGAACTTCGAAATAAAAACATGATTTTTATATATTGAACTTCGAAATAAAAATATGATTTTTATATATTGAACTTCGAAATAAAAATATGATTTTTATATATTGAACTTCGAAATAAAAATATGATTTTTATATATGGAATAGTGAAGAAAAAATTCGATTTTTACATATGTAGTGGCTTTAGCAATGAAGATGACGAAGATGCGATAGCGATGAAGATTTCTATCGAAGAAGAGTCAAGATGATTGGATAGCTATCTGTGAGAATTTCTCACCTTTCAATTTCATTTCTATTTATATATATATACTAGGATGCAGACGGTGCTTAGTAGCACCCGACACAATCGTCCACAGACCATGGACTTGTTTGTTTGATTGCAAAAATTAGTTAGATTATTTGATTGAAATTGAATTGTGTGGTGAAATGAATTGATTTGATTGATGTGTGAATGGCGTGGGCCTTCACTAGACCGGGGATAAGGCTAGGCCTTGTCCCGTTTCTAGTATCGTGCCGTTATGCCGCCGAAATTTTCTAAAATAAGTTAGAAAAATAAAAATATCATTTTATTTAAAGAATGAATTGAATAGAAATTCATAGGTTGAAATAAAATGTTTTATCGTTAAAAATATAATTTTTAACGTGAAGTGAATAAAATAGAATATTCATTTACAAACCAGACGGTTTGTTTATGTACACCTATTTGAATGACATTGATTGGGACGATAAATTTTTCACATCGCCCAACAGCACAAATAAAATATGTGTTTGATTGTTTGAAACCCCACATGGGTGTTGGGATGAAATTTGAAGTTCACTCATCCTGATTGATTAAATATGTCGATCGATTGATTGACAGGCTGTTATAAGCGTTGAATATCTATATTTGATGCTTTTACAGTGTAGTGCACTTTGGTTGATGGTTGATTATTTTCAATGTTATTATATACATGTGTTGTATGAAAATCCATATAATTAACTTTATATGGTAATTGATTGGGCCTCATTCCAATCGTGAAAATAAAGAATATTTTGATAATAGGAGATATTTGAAATAGAATATTTGAAAATAGAAATATGTGAAGCTGTGATGATTAGATTGACGCCATTTTGACGTGAACGATATTTATATCGATTTTAAAACGATTTCGAAATGAATTGAATTGAAAACGATTTCGAAATGAATTGAATTGAAAACGATTTCGAAATGAATTGAATTGAAAACGATTTCGAAATGAATTGAATTGAAAACGATTTCAAAATGAATTGAATTGAAAACGATTTCGAAATGAATTGAATTGAATATGAATTCAAATTGAATTGAAATTTGAATTGAATAGAAATGAATATTTAAAACGAATTTATAAAGAAGAATTCAATTTTGATTTGAATTGAAATGAAGGTTGAAATTGCTTTTGAAATGAATTTTAAAACTATTTATATAATTCGTTTTAAATAGAAATCGACGAAATATATATTATATATATTATATATATAATATAATGGCCTGAATAGAACGCGCCGCGCCGCGGCAGTTCGTGAATTTCGACCATTTATTTCAAACGGGCATTACGGGAGATCCGACCGTCGGATTCTCCTAAAACCGGAACCGTTGGGTTCGTATCGAAAAGAGCTTTCTAACGGATATTATAAATTAGAAATCTAACGGTTGGATTTGGAATTATGTCCAAATCAAATTTGAAAAAGGTCGCTATAAGTGCAGTTCGATGGCCATTGATGGAAATCGACTGTACGGGCCTTGATAAAATTATTAAAAATAGAAATAATTTGTGTAAAATCATAAGAAATGATTTAGAAAGAATTGGGATGAAAAACTCCATATTTGAAAAGATAAAAATAGATTTTTATCGAAATGAACTAGTTTTGAACTAGAAATATAATTCTATTTATTTTTAAATAAATAAATTGAATTTGAAAAGGGTTTTAAAAATAACCAGAATTTCCAATGATTGCATTGGAGTGGATTTGAATCGAAATTGTCTTCGGAATATTTCGATGTTGGAATTCGTGATTATACAGGTGTTGTTATGGAAATTTGAAAGATATATTTATATCGTTATTTCCAATACGACATTTGTTAGTCGTAGGATTTGATATTGAATATAAGCCGATATATTTTCTATTCAGAGCCTTGTATTGAATATCAAATGTGATTTGGGGTTTGTCGTGAATGGTGTCTTCACTAACACTGTTCTTGAACCCAGTTGAGAAAAGATTAAATCTTTTTATTTAGATTTAATGAAGTGTACCAATTAAATAATATTTAATTGGAATTGAATTGATATTGATTTTTGGGTTTATCGTGGGCAGTGTTTTAAATAACACTCGTTCTTTAACCCGATAATTAATGAAGGTGATTTTGGGTTTATTGTGAACTGTGTTTTTAAATGACACGGATTCTTTAACCCGGTTAAGGATTAAAACTAAGTTGAGTTTTAATGAATCTTTAATTAGATTGAAATGGTCGAGAATGGAGTATCACCAGTTTTGCTCCAGGCGATAGTCAAATCTTTAATTAGATTTGAACGTGAAATGGTAATTGAATTTACCGATAACACCGTGGTGTTAGGTGTGAAGTATTACCAGTTTTACTTCATGGGATGAATAGGTTGGGATTGGGAAATTAAAACAAATGATTACTTCAGTAAGTTTCGTAAATCCCGACTAGTTGAATCGAAATTCAAAAGTAGATTAAAGAATAAATTCAAGGAATTTATCTTTGATAAAATTAATGGGAACCTTTCCCTATGAATGTGAAATTAGAAACTAACTGTCGGTTAGCCAAGCAGGATGGTTTTCTGAATATTGATCTGATGTTGGTTTCGGCCTTCGGGGTTAATATTTGGGGAATTATTCTCTTGATTAATTTACGGTTAGTGACTAATGAATTGGAATGAGGCGTATGTTGTGTTTGTGTAACACTTTTATAATATATACGCGAGTTATTCGGAAAGACCGGGTTTATCCCATTCTGAATAACTGATACGACGATAAGTCGAAGATGAAGACGATGGTCGAAGACCGGAAGTCTTCACGTCGTTTGGGTAATTACTGATGATCTTGATTGGGCTGTACACCCAAGAAGATGGAAACAGTTAGTGATCGTCCAGACGTACTTGGAGATCGATGGATATGCGGGGTACTAGGTGCCTCCGGTTTCGTTCAGACCCAGAACGGACTTGTAAATGGACTGTGTGTCTGACATTGGATTTTAGTCTGTGTGATTGATTTCTATTAAATATATATCTGTTTGGCGGCGGAGAATTTATTCTCTTGCTTAACGCCCTTCTCTGAGACATACGAGCTCAGGGGTTATATACTGATGGATATCAAACACATAGAGTGAATTGCCTGTGTGGCATGCCTAAGTGGCAATAGATCGAAGCTTCTGTTGAAAAGCAAAGTCTTGTGGTGATGATCAAAGCACAGCCTGTGTGGCACAGCTTTGTGTAACGTGAATTCGCGAGTTTCACACCCGGTATGAACCAGAAACGGGAGACGGACCTCAGGGAGGGCATGCGTTTCCTTCTAGCTAAAAAGTGGCGTCAGTGGTTTTACACGCCCTGACGAGTTTGACTTATGTGGTTGTTGCTGTTGCGAGGCGCCTCGGTTTGATCGGACGATCCGGGTCCGATGGAGTCATTCGTTGGCTCATTTACGCCCCAAAGGGCGGGGAGACGTAGTGTTCAGGCATAATAATCCACATCGGTGGACCGGCCCTGTCGCTCCATGGGGCAGTTGCGGCTGTTCCTGAGACATGGGCTAGATTGTCTCGAATCGGTTGAGGACTATCTTTTGCCTCGGTTCATAGACGGAAATCCAATTTCCAAATACGTGACATTTGCGGTTTTAATTGTAGAACTAGTATGGCGACATGATATATGGTACCCATGCCGCCTATGATTGATACTTATGATTTGAAGTTGTTTTATACACTATGCACTTATAATAGTATCAAGCGATTTGTTTTAAACGTATCAAGCATTCTTTGGCTGTTATAAGGGAAAACCCTATCCTCGGCAGCGTTGCATTGTGTGATGGGACCTGGGTCTTATAACAGCTTCATTTTTCTTTATTTAGCATTGCGCTGTTTGTTTTATGCACTGGTGTTCTTGGGAGGAAACCCGTTCCGTGTTATACGGCGTGGTCCCTTGATTTACCTAACTTTGAAAATAAAGATTAATAACTGTTTTAGTTCTCACACCAGTCCCATGACTGACCTGGAGTTTATTGTTTTAACCTAAACTCTGGGTGCCCTTATTTTGACACGGGCAGCTAGTAGTTTTGGTTTTGCAGATTTATATTCACAGGATCCTGGTTTACAGCTGGAACGATATCCGGAAAGCTTTGTATCCGTATATCTCCTTCTAGTTGTGTATTGTATTATTTTCCGCTGCTATGTATTTAAATGTAATTTAAATCTCTGATATTTCTGTGTAATATTCATTGTTACTCTGTATATTCTTGTAATCTGATGCATTGTTGTAATATACAGTGAAATGTTCTTCTGTATGCGTTCTGTTTTGTCCTGTTCTCAAACGATAGGGCGTTTCGAACGGCCTGGATCGGTTTAGCGACTGGTTCGGACGGAGCGAAATTCCTTGCCGTCACACCCGACCAGCCCTCCTTTACATCTTGGGCCCGCTCGAATCTTCCCCCTTCCAAACTGATCCATACGTTTCTCTCCTGGCCTTCAAATATAGTGGTTCCTTTCCAAGTAAATACGTCCAGTCTTTTGGCCCCTTTTCTTTTAAGCTATATATATTTTTTTTCCTTCTTTCACATAGATGCGGTCCACACCCCAAGAAAGCCCAATCACTTATTTTTTTAAACCCAAACTTCTCGTTTCCTGTAGCAAAACTGACATCACCTTCCCAACACCTTCTTCACCCTATACCCGTATGCGTTCTTCCTTCTTCACATGAAACATACAGCTCCTTAAATCCCAAAACTGACATCACGTTGAACTCCTCAGCTCCTCTTCACTGCGCAAACCCGTATCCCCATCTCCTTACGCGTGTACAATCCCCACTCCAATACGTTCATACACATCCTCCAGTACACAAAACCACACATGAACATAGTGTTTTCTACCATAATTTACTGTGTATCCTCATACACGTATAATCCCCCAACGTCCATACTCTGACCACACGCACCGTACTCTTTTAAACCCTCAGATTCCTTCACAAAACCACCTTCACCGAGTCCGAACATAACATCTCACCGCTGCACAAAAATCCCAAGCATCGGAATACCATCATCGGTCACCCGAACCTTCGCCCTAATCCCACCGAGGTCCGCGCTGAGCCTCGACAGAAATGGCATCGCCAAACGCTTGAAAACTACCTCGAACCGTCAGCCCTTTGCAATCGAATTCCGACGTCACCTCTGCTCTGACTCCCATTGCAACCGGTCATCAGAAAAATCATGTTGCCCTCGAGAAGTTTGTTGCTGAACATTCTCGGATTTTATCAATGGGCTGAGTAAGGATTTGAAGTGGAAAAAGAAGCGTATTGGCCTTTGATTACATAGTGGCGGCTCATTTCAGTAGACCACAAAAGTGGATTTTAGGTTTAGCAATTTGGTTTGTTCAGGGGTATATTTATAGTACACGATTTCTTAATAGCTAAGGAGGAGTTAGGTACAGTGTGGGGTGATTCAAATGTACACGCAGATGAGGGTGAAGTAATAGGGTGTATGGTGTACCATTCTCCAACATAGATTTTCAGAACGTATTTAATTTGCTTGTGTGGTTTATAGTCAAACAGGTAGGTTATGATTTAGACAATATATTGCAAGTGTTAACTTTCTCATGAAGCTTTCGTAGGTATGTTGCGCATGTCGGTAAGAAGAAGAAAATATATAAACTGCATAGTGAAGGAATTTATAACATTGTATATATATATATATATATATATATATATATATTTGTTAGACTTAACGCAGTACCGATATCGTATAATTCTGTTCATTTTCGACAACTGTGGACAGAAGTAAAAATACCGTCGTGACAAGCAATGTGTCACGATCCCAAAAATGTAATAATATCGGTAGATTAACTCATATTGTGAAACCCCAAAATCGCTGATTAAGGGTGCAAAATACTCCAAATAAAAGTTGCTTATTTAATTAATTAAAAATTACAGTAAAATTCTAAAAATTAAATTATCACTACGCCTTAAAAGAATCTTGTCTAAATTCAAATCCGATATTCAAATATATTGAAAACCCTTTTATAACGTAAATAAAGCGTTACAAATTCTAAAGAAATTCCACAGCGACTTTTCTGAAATTTGATTTGGACATATCTCAAAATCTACACAACGAAATCCCGATTTTTCTCTTCCACTAGAAAAATATACTCCACCAGCTCCACACGTTTCTTGTTTCACAGAAATCCGGCTTAAAATGAATTATGTACATCCAGTTGAAGTTCAAATCGCCAAATTGCGAACTGCCGCGACGTTTCAGGTTCGTTTAATTATAATTATAAATTATAAGTTCGAACGTTTTACTTTAAGTTATCGATATCGCCAAATCGATATATAAATAATTAAATAAATAAATTCTTCGACAGCTAACAAAACGCGCCATTACAGACTTCCCCCCTTAAAATAATTTCGTCCTCGAAATTGCTAAGTTAGAAAAATGCTACTAACTCTACTAACTAGATTTAAAAATCCCTTTTAGTTTACTTCTCAACTCCAGTTTCAACTGAACCATTAAATTTTCAATGAAATTATTAATTCATTCTGGCTAACTGAATTTCCATAAATCATGAGAATATTCTAACGCCTGGAATTTTCGAAAAATTTCACCATAACCTCCTTAGTACGGCTCAATACGTCAAACCACAACTCGCCTCTCTAGGCCTCCTCCAATCCAAAAGGAAACCAAAATAGCCAAGCGGCTTGCTAATTCGGCTCATAAAATCCAAACTCATATATGATATAAACTTGTACCTTTTTGTCGGGAATTTAACTCAATCCCTTTCATCTGCTACCACTTCAACATATACCAATGTTATCCATTCCAATTGATCTCCAATCAGTTCATATCCTCAAATCCAAATCGGATTTCATTCGAACTCTAATATCAAATTCCAAATTATTGACTTATCAATTTGGTTCCATTCTAGATTATCTCTATCCCAATTCAATTTTATTTAACTCGGTTCAAGTTAAATTTCAATTTATTTTTACCATCTCATTTTATTTAACTTCATTAGTTAAATTTTGATTCCAGAACTTAAGTTCCTGGGTTTCTTTCAAATCAATTTGAAATCATAATGCCAATTCAAAACCTTTGAATTTCTAAACAACTTGTTTTCTCAAAACAATTCAAAAACAAAACCTTTGGTAGTAATCCGTCACTTAGAACTCAGAAATGAACACTGATGATGTCTAGATTCATCAGGGTTATTTTCCAGTGATACAAGTGAGTTTAATAGTATATTTCTTTTCAAAATCATTTTAAACCTTTTCATTTTGAAAAACATTTCAAATATTTTTCATACTGCTTGAAAACATTTCAAAATCTCCCAGGAACTTAAAATTTCCTTATTTTAATTCCAAATATTATTTAAATTCATATTTAATTCGAACTATATATTACATTCATATGAATTCTGATTGGTCATTTATAACCATTTCACCCTTTTATAATCTTATTCGATTATAATAACAACCAACACAATCAATATACTATAATAATTTCAAGATATATATTTCTTCTATCAACAAATATATTTTGGGAAAATTATTTCATTTACCCTCTTTCAAAACATACCATGACGGTTCATCGTATTCGAGTGTTTAGTAACCCTTATCGATACAGTGGATCAAACTGATCAACCAGAATTCATAAGCCACTCAACCAATGAGTCTCCACAATATAAAACCATTTTATATTGAATAACAATTACGCGCTCATATATATACACTCAAACTCAATCTAGGATATTACTAATCCCATCTCTATCGAGTTATGCCACAGAGCCAAGGTAATCACTTAACTTAAGCTCTGATACCAACTGTAACGGCTGGAAATTTTCGACTCCTCGAGAGTCGGAAATTCCGAGACGTTAGTGAAAGAAAGTAGAGGGTGAGGAAGAAAAGATAGAACTAATAGAATAGAAGAAGAAGAAGAACTTACATCATCAGAGTAAACACGAATCTCACAGCGGAACGAATAAAATATAACATAACTTTGAAATACAAATCAGTACTCGTATATACATACCATTTCAAAGTACAACACTTAACAACACAGCGGAATAATAATAGCTATAATCCTGAAGTCTCCTGCTCCAAGCTCTCCAAGTGTATCTGTAAAATCCCAACTACTTGACTGTCCGTACAAATTTAGGCACCCAAGAGTTTAGGGAAAACAAACAAAATAAACTCCGGGTCAGTCATGGGACTGGTGTGAATAAAACTCCAACACTTGGTTAAATAAAGGATATCTTTCTGATATTATAATAATGTCTAAATACAAATAGATATCAATCTAGCAGAACGCTTGCATCTCACGTTCCACATACATAGTATACAAATAAAACCGTGAGCGCTTATTGGAGATTGGATTCCAACAGACAAGGTATGGGAGCACCTCCCGATCAGTGTACTCTAGAGGAGATACACTAGGGTTCAACAAGAACGTCTTGCAACCCGGCCACACATGACCGTCCACTCATTTAGCTTGAGTGTGACGAATATATTATCACCGATGGTTGGGATCAGCAACCATCCTTCCCGATAAGGGACAGCATTGAAATAGATTATAAAGAAGTACAATTGAATATTCTCTAGATGGTGATAATACACCCTGCTTGGGTATGGCCCAACTAGTCATGCTGCCTAGCCCAACTTCTGTTATTTCCCGGTGGTGAGGTTTTGAGGTCACGTTTATCACTTTGACAGATTATTTCTTCAATTACTTTGAATTCCACATCGTCATACCTGTCAAATCATTATCGATTTCTCAAGCCATCACGGGTATAAAAGCTAAGAGAAACGAATTTCTCCGCCACCAACGTAATACGTTTAAAGAGATCAACATATATGATTCGTTAAGAATACTTTGTCAGACACTCGTCCATATACGTTGTTCTGGGACTGAATAAACCGAAGGCACTATTCAGTGAATCCATCCTACCTAGGCTTTTCACAATAGCCCTTGCACTTCACTCCGTCTTCAATTATCTTCAGCGTACTTGATTCGCAACGCTTATGCTAATACGGAGTGGTTCTTCGGATAATAATCCAACCGGTCTCTCCATATTTACAACGTAAATATGGTCAAAACTTTGATAGTCTGTGATTCAACTATCAAATGAAAACATGTCGGTGTACAAACAACGATCTTATTTCCAAATGGGAATTCGATCGATCAATCATCATATGTTCATATTTCCTTATTTCATATATTTAGAAAATATATATTATTAATCATTGGAAAACATTTCCATAGCTTATTTTCACATCACTATTATTTCGCAACTATCAGTCCCTAACTGTAACTAGTATGAGAACAATTCTCTAAGTATCAATCCGGAAGGTCGAAACCAACATCAGATCGTCACTTAGAAAACCGTTCAACTTACCCTCTCCAGTCAGTTTCTGAATTTGCTTAACTCTATTTCTTAAATTCTTATCATGAAAACATTTCATTTTCTATGTTTAGAAAACATATCTGACTATATTTGGGAAACGTTTCCAAAACTCATTTACGGATTTCCAATGAACGTTGTATAAAACATCGTTACACTTAATCCATTAATCGCTTATTACTTAACTATATTTCAAATCAACCTTTTCTATCGAACCACAACTATTCCTTTGTCAATTCTGAAGTCAATCAAGTTGGGGTATAATTACCTCTCAGACCTTAATTGAACAACGTCCTTTACTGTGAAATAGATGAAGCTCGTCACTCACTTTTTCCAATCATCTGTTTACGCAAATTCTCGGATTCAGGTTACGAATTCACTTCTTATATGACAACGTTTGATTATAACTATAACTTGATTTAAAACCCGGAAGGTAAATAGTACTTCCCCGAATTTGATATAATCGAATTCGACGTATAACTCTCTTTCGAGTAATCTCTATTCGATTAACTCTCCCTTTTTAATAACTTATATTCGATAAACTCTATTTCGATTAACTCCTATCGAATAACTAATATTCGAATAACTCTTCTTGGTTGACTCTATTTCATTAACTCTTATCGAATAACAAATATTCGATTTTCTTAAATGTGTCAATTCTTATCGAATAACTAACATCCGATTTAACTTAAATGGATTTAATCTTATCGAATAACTTATTCGATTAACTCAACTTGATTTTCTTAACTCGGTTACTTAACTCGATAAATCTTAACTCGATTACTTAACTCGATAACTTAACTTAACCCAAATCGATTAACTTAACTCTAATCGATTAACTTAATTTGATTTACTCCTTCGAATAACTCATTCGAATAACTTAATTGATTAACTCCTTCGAATAACTAATTCGAATAACTTACCTTCGAATAACTAATATTCGATTTATTCTAACTCGATTAACTTAATTCTAATCGATTAACTTAACTCAAATTGATTGACTAATTTGATTTACTCCTTCGAATAACTCATTCGAATAACTTAATTGATAAATTATATTCACTTCTATCCTATCGAATAAACTATATTCGATATCTCCTCCAACACTATTCGAATGAACTATATTCGATTAACTTCTCTAACTTTATTCGAATAAATTATATTCGGTTAACTCTTTTAACTTTACTCGAATAACTATATTCGATTAACACTTTCTTTCGAATAACTATATTCGATTAACTATTCGACTAACTCCTTTGGATTACTAACTTCGAATAACTCCTTTGGATTAACTAACTTCGAATAACCAATATTCGATAACTACTCTTCGAATAAATAATATTCGGTAACTCTTCTCAAATGAATAACATTTGATTTCTCCACTCGAATAAACTATATTCGATTACTCTTCCCTCGAATACTCTATATTCGATAACTCTACTTCGAATAAGTGATATTCGGCAACTCTACTCGATTAACTCCACTTGGATAACTCTAACTGGTCAACTCTAACTGGTCAACTCTAACTGGTAAACTTTAACTGGTTAACTCAAATGGTTTAACTCTATTCAAATATCTAATTCGAATAACTCATTTCGATTAACTAAATTTGATTAACTCCCTTTTATAACGTTTATTCATTTCAAAAGATTTCCTTTTTACCACGTTTATCCATTTATAAAGATTTACTTTTTACAACGTTTATCCATTTATAAAGATTTACTTTTAGTAATGGTTCTTCACTTTATAAATGTCCTTTTAATAACGTTTCTACTTCTCTATATAAGTCCAGACTTATATATATTCCATTTATCAACGATAAATAATTTATTTAATTTATAAAACATTATTTATAAATTAATCTACTTCAATTTATCTGTTTAAAACAGATTTCCTATTTAATATCTCATTTAAATCCATATCGTGTTATACCGTGTGCGAAGCACGTGTTTAAATCTATCCTTGTATAATTCTATTTATTTTCCAAATAAGTGTTCCTTTATTTATTCCCTACATAAATATTCCTTTATTCCATTTATTTAAAATCTAAATAAATGTTCCTTTATTTATTTCCTAAAATAAATATTCCTTTATATTCTAATTCATTTATTTTCTAAATAAATGTTTCTATTTTATTTCATTTATTTTCTAAATAAATGTTTCCTTTTTCATTTATTTATTTTCAAATTAAATAAATGTTTTCCTTTTATAAAATCCTAAAGATTTTATAAATAAGATTCATTTTCAATATAAACATTGAAAATCCCCTTATCAACATTTCGGTATGTTATGGTATTCAATCATATCAAATCACGATGTTCAATATCGTCCAAGCACATATAATCGCCCACAGATTTTATATCACATCATATAACAATATATGGAAAACAATAAAATAACTGTTGAGGAATCCAGTCGGATTCCTCCAACCTGTTTCCCTGCATCACAGATGTTAGATAATATAGATAACATCACTTTCAGTTCCATATGATATATTCTGTTAAACAGAATCAATACAGAAATTTAACTAACTGACTAGCAGTTCAATCAAACAATCAACACAGTCAAACAGACAATTTTAACAGTTCTAACAATACAACATGAAATTATAAACTGTTCAGAGTTAGTGAGTTTTACTCACCTTTGGACGATCATCGTCAATGACGATAACCATCACTTTATTCAGCTGGACAATTTATTTTGCTAGAAATTGTGACGGGCTCCAATTGACTCGCGGTCAGGTCCAGTGCGTAGTGTCTGTCCATACGATCCTAACGTGACAGACCGTTCTGAATTCTGATACAGTATGTAGAAGTTATCACGATTACTAGCTGGACACATCTTTGATGTCAAATAAAATTCCTATTTAAATCAATACTTGGGCTTTACCATTTTTTTTGTTTGCCCGACCAGCCCTCCTTTACATCTTGGGCCCGCTCGAATCTTCCCCCTTCCAAACTGATCCATACGTTTCTCTCCTGGCCTTCAAATATAGTGGTTCCTTTCCAAGTAAATACGTCCAGTCTTTTGGCCCCTTTTCTTTTAAGCTATATATATTTTTTTTCCTTCTTTCACATAGATGCGGCCCACACCCCAAGAAAGCCCAATCACTTATTTTTTTAAACCCAAACTTCTCATTTCCTGTAGCGAAACTGACATCACCTTCCCAACACCTTCTTCGCCCTATACCCGTATGCGTTCTTCCTTCTTCACATGAAACATACAGCTCCTTAAATCCCAAAACTGACATCACGTTGAACTCCTCAGCTCCTCTTCACTGCGCAAACCCGTATCCCCGTCTCCTTATGCGTGTACAATCCCCACTCCAATACGTTCATACACATCCTCCAGTACACAAAACCACACATGAACATAGTGTTTTCTCCCATAATTTACTGTGTATCCCCATACACGTATAATCCCCCAACGTCCATACTCTGACCACACGCACGGTACTCTTTTGAACCCTCATATTCCTTCACAAAACCACCTTCACCGAGTCCGAACATAACATCTCACCGCTGCACAAAAATCCCAAGCATCGGAATACCATCATCGATCACCCGAACCTTCGCCCTAATCCCACCGAGGTCCGCGCTGAGCCTCGACAGAAATGGCATCGCCAAACGCCTGAAAACTACCTCGAACCGTCAGCCCTTTGCAATCGAATTCCGGCGTCACCTCTACTCTGACTCCCATTGCAACCGGTCATCAGAAAAATCATGCTGCCCTCGAGAAGTTTGTTGCTGAACATTCTCGGATTTTATCAATGGGCCGAGTAAGGATTTGAAGTGGAAAAAGAAGCGTATTGGCCTTTGATTACATAGTGGCGGCTCGTTTCAGTAGATCACAAAAGTGGATTTTAGGTTTAGCAATTTGGTTTGTTCAGGGGTATATTTATAGTACACGATTTCTTAATAGCTAAGGAGGAGTTAGGTACAGTGTGGGGTGATTCAAATGTACACGCAGATGAGGGTGAAGTAATAGGGTGTATGATGTACCATTCTCCAACATAGATTTTCAGAACGTATTTAATTTGCTTGTGTGGTTTATAGTCAAACAGGTAGGTTATGATTTAGACAATATATTGCAAGTGTTAACTTTCTCATGAAGCTTTCGTAGGTATGTTGCGCATGTCGGTAAGAAGAAGAATATATATAAACTGCATAGTGAAGGAATTAATAACATTGTATATATATATATATTTGTTAGACTTAACGCAGTACCGATATCGTATAATTCTGTTCATTTTCGACAATTGTGGACAGAAATAAAAATACCGTCGTGACAAGCAATGTGTCACGATCCCAAAAATATAATAATATCGGTAGATTAACTCATATTGTGAAACCCCAAAATCGCTGATTAAGGGTGCAAAATACTCCAAATAAAAGTTGCTTATTTAATTAATTAAAAATTACAGTAAAATTCTAAAAATTAAATTATCACTATGCCTTAAAAGAATCTTGTCTAAATTCAAATCCGATATTCAAATATATTGAAAACCCTTTTATAACGTAAATAAAGCATTACAAATTCTAAAGAAATTCCACAGCGACTTTTCTGAAATTTGATTTGGACATATCTCAAAATCTACACAACGAAATCCCGATTTTTCTCTTCCACTAGAAAAATATACTCCACCAGCTCCACACGTTTCTTGTTTCACAGAAATCCGGCTTAAAATGAATTATGTACATTCAGTTGAAGTTCAAATCGCCAAATTGCGAACTGCCGCGACGTTTCAGGTTCGTTTTAATTATAATTATAAATTATAAGTTCGAACGTTTTACTTTAAGTTATCGATATCGCCGAATCGATATATAAATAATTAAATAAATAAATTATTCGACAGCTAACAAAACGCGCCATTACATTTAATGTAACCACTCTACGGAAAGGCAATCATCATTTCCTTTCCAATTGCACAGGTTTCACCACCTAATTCGACTTGAGTCAAAAGTTATTCCCTGTACAAGATTGATAGGAGTAAAATAGTCACAAACAAAATCAGTAAATATTATGGACATGTCTCACATCCCCATAAGCAACATATTAAAATATGAGAATGATCCAACCCTCCGGGAATAAAATGAAAATATTTTACAATCTTCCAATACGTAAAATGCGGGCTGTTACAAGAGTTTAGCTTTTGTGGACACAAATTGAGAAACTAAATTTTTTTAGAAGTTCTAATTAGTACATTGCAGTTTTTGTTAGAAGCGTTTTTTAAGAGGACCCATATGAGTATTACCTTGGAATAACTACCATTAGTTTCTGAGTTAGGCCATAAGGACGTTACCTATCTTGAGAAAAAATTGAAACCTCGATTGTTAATTTGTTACCCCTGCAAGAATTTGGAACTTAAGGAAATAGAGAATAATCGAGTTCCAGTGCTTGATGATTTTTGTTTTTCTTGTATTCGGTGTAAAAATAAGAATGTAGTTGACGTTAAATTATTGGCTTTTAGTGTAAGAATTCCTAGGGTAGAAGCATTGGGAATATATGTAGCCTCTATTAAAATACCATGTAGTTTTTTGTGGTAAGATCTCTAAGAACAGGGCAAAATCAAGACTATGTATAACAATAACAATTAGAACCTTGAAGGATATAACTTGGAAGTATACCTTAAATTTTGATAGGATATGAGGATGAATTTCACCATTAGTTATGATTCGATGATTGAGAGTTTGGTATTCATCAAGATTATATCATTTGGGCAAGAGATGAGGATTCTAGAAATTTCGTTTAAAGAGAAATAACTTATAAGGATAAGTTAACACCTAATTATAAGAATCAGATTGACATAGTCGATCTTTATATGACCACCAAACTAAAGCAAGCAATAAGTTTAGCTAGTAGATAAGTGATTGAATATTTATATGAAAGGATATAAAGATTTCAAATGGATTGATGATAAGACGAATAATTGTGTTCCAAGAAAGGAAATTTGAGAAAGGGTAATTTATTAAGAAAAAAGGAAATTTGTAGATCGATTAAGTCAAATTGGTCAAGTACTAGCTTACCTTAATCCTATCGGATTATCTTGCTAGATCGATTAAGCATAGATTATCTTAATCCCATCAAATTATTGAGTCGGATTGGTTAAGTATAGGTTGGCTTAACCCCATCCTCTAATCGTACTACAATGGTTAAGTATATTCTAAAAAGGTCTTGTGACTTAACCTCATCAGGTCCGCGTATTAGATTGGTTAAGTGTAAGTTACTTAACCCCATCAAATCATCATGTATAATTGGTTAAGTATAAGTTGCTTAACCCCATTAAATTATCACGTTAAGTTGGTTAAGTATTGGTTACTTAACCTCATTGAATTACCGAGTTTAAATTGGTTAAGTGTTTAACTTAACCCCATCGAATTACCGTGTTTAGATTAGTTAAGTGTGGATTACTTAACCCCATCTAATTACCGTGTCGGATTAGTTAGGTGCAAATTACTTAACCCCATCCCCTAATCATCTTGTATGGTTAAGTGTCATTAAGAAAACTTACTTAACCTTGCCAAATTATCATGTTGGATTGATTAAGTGTTGGTTAACTTAATCCCCGTCCACTAGTCGTATAAAAATGGTTAAGCGTCATTAGGCAAATCAAATCACTTAACTTACCCAACCTTGTCATGTTTTGTTAAGTATCATTAGCCTAACCAATTTACTTAACCCATTTACCCATGTCATATTTGGTTAAGAGTCATTAATCAAATTAACTTAACCCTATCATGTGGCATTAATTACTTAATGCACCCCAACCTCTCACATTAGACTTTGTTGTGGTTACTAGTTAAGCCGGTCGGTTCCGGGTAGCTTTACACCACAACTTGGTCTAACCTCGGGTTCAAGCACAACATGACCAACTTCTCACATTGGGTCCTATTGTTTGCAACTACTAGTTAGGCCGGTCGGTTCCGGGTAGTTTTACGTTGCAAACTCAACCCAACCTCGAGTTGGCCACTTTCATGTTTAGTCTAGTGTCATGTTCATAGTCAAGTTTTCAAGCAATTGGGTAGACCTAACTTAATAGGTAAATTCCCAATGGGTAGACCTAACTTAATAGGTAAATTCCCAAGCTTATGTTTTTATGCATACTTACATGTCAACTTCCATGTTATACTTCAAGTCATGTTTTCAAGTATAAACACATGTCATATTTAACGTTACATGTTGTCATGTTTATACCCATTTACCCAAGTCATATTCATGTCATTATGTTTCCCCATAATCTGACCCCAACGCTTTTTAAACTAGCATATACGTTCGCAACAACGTGATGGATTAAAAGAAGAGACTTGGCAAAGGAATGACAAAAATGGGTATTAAGCCACAAGTTAATCATGGTGGCAAATGAGGCACAAATGTGTTCATTAGCTTGCATGTTACATTCTTAAGCCTCAAAAACATGCATCAACCCAAACTTGGTACATAAGCGAATCATGGTGACAAAAGACATGGAATGATGGCTAGAAACTCGCATATATCATCATATAAGGATTATGACTTCATATGCAAGTTGACATAATGATTATGAAGATTCTCATGTTGCATAATGCAACATTTCAACATAAAGGTTGTGGCTTTTAGCTCATAAGATCAAGATAATGACTTCATAAACTTGCATAACATGATAGCATGCAACATTCTAATTAATCAAACTCAAACTTTCAACATGAACATTTAACTTCATAGTTAATATCTAAGAGTAGGGAAGGGCTTACAATGCTTATGTGGACTCAAATGAGTATAGCAAATGTAAGAAACCCCTTATGCAACAAATTAAAACCCCAAAATGCAAGCAAACTTGATCAAGACTCCTCCTTTATGATGCCAATAGAGAAACAAGACTTTAATGCAAGCTAAAGAGGATCATACAAGCCTAAATACACTTGTATGCATGGAAATCTCTTAGAAATTTGATTTAGGAATTTATGAAGAGTGGAGGCCATGAGAGGATTGATTTTGCCATAGTTTAGTTGTAGGATAGATTAATGATGATTTAGGGTAGGTTAGGGTCTTATTTATAGATTAGGCAAGTGTTTTAGGCCATAGGATTAACCCTAGGATAGATCCCAGCCCTCAAAAATCGTCACAAGCCTCCAAAACAAGACCAAGGGCCAAAACAGGTGCACCAGGCCAGCCAGGGTCAAGCTAGAAGGCTGTGTAGGTTTCTGGCTCGACACGGGCGCACTTCCCAAGTGCGCCAGTGTATTTTTGTGCTGGCGCACTTCACAAGTGCGCCAGTGCATTCTGGCTTGTTTTTGGTTTTTCTGCCTAACTTCGTTCGTCCATATCTTCTTCATACGGACTCCGATTTACGAAATTTCGGACTCTATTTCGCGTATTTTTCCGAGACGAACGCAATGGCGCAACCCGTTTATCCTGATTCAGATTTTATAATTTAATTCTGCCTTGATTCTTGTCTTAACACGTTGCTAAAAATTCGGGTTGTTACACCAAGTCTATATATAAACCTTAACTACTAGGCTGTCCATAAGGAAAATAAGGGTATACAGAGTTTAGATGAAAGAAAAATAAACTCTGAGTTGGTCATGAGGCAAGTACGAGAACTTAAAAATAGTTGTTATGTGTAAAAAAATCATACATGCTTTTCGAAAAATAAAGCTATCATGAGGTCTCATGGCGCACACACACACACACTCTATAAATCGCACACATTGGGTCAGGTTTCTCCTTATGATAACCATAAATGCCTTTTATATGCAAAATCCTTTGATATTATTATTAGAGCATAGTGTGGAAAACCTTTCGTAAATAATTGTATCAATCTGAGAATGGAATTGTTACATTGATTAAATTCCATCTTGTAGCTACCATTTTCTAGTAGGTTATACAAACTAAAACCGTAAACGCTCGTATTAGAGAATGGGTTTACAACATGGTGGTTCCCAGTACGAAAGATCAAACTGTGTAATCTAATATTTGCGCAACACGGTATCCAACGGTTATACCACCTGGCACAGACACTGCTATACTTTCCACAAAACATGAAATAGAATATCCAGCTAATAACATCCAAGAACTCAGATATCGCTATATTCTTCCATGAGGTACAGACACATATGATACCTAGTGATCACCAAAGCATCCAACTTCGAAAAAGCATGCGAATTTAACCACTATATTTCCATTATATCAAGGTGTGAGGCTTGATGAAGTCAAGTTACACAAAGCTATGCTTATACAAAAGCCATGCTCCCATCATCCATATCTCATTTCACTTAGCATGCCACATTGCAAATTATTAACACATAATTGATATTTACCAATTTATAACCGCTGAGCTCGTATGTCTCAAAGAAGGGTATTAAGCTAAGAGAATAGTTTCTCTGCCACCAAAAAGATATATATATATATATATATATATATATATTTAGTAAAGATCATTTGATATGCCATAAATTGCAATGTCAAACATACAACCCATACAAGTTCTTTCAGGGTGTAAACGAAACCAAAGGCGCTTTATTTCTGGTCCAGTGAAGGAGAGAAGCCTTTGCAAATCCATAAATTCTTCAAATACGTCCAGATTATTGCTACGATATAAATAATCTCATAATGGGAGCGACCCACCTAAGACATCAATCATTTCGATGTGTAGATCTCTGGTCTTCCACCATCATCTTTAAAGAAATTCAATTTGCTCCATTTCATCATATAATTATTCGAAATGGTTTTCAAGTAGAAATGTGACGAGAAGGAATTTCGCTCGGTCCGAACCAGTCGCTAAACCGACCCCGACCGCTCGAAACGCCCGATCGTTTGAGAACACGACAAAACAGAACGCAGACGGAAGAACATTTCATTGTATATTACAACAATGCATCAGATTACAAGAATATGCAGAGTATAAACAAATGAATATTACACAGAAATATCAGAGATTTAAATTACATTTAAATACATAGCAGCGGAAAATAACACAATACACAACTAGAAGAAAAATACGGATACAAAGCTTTCCGGATATCGTTCCAGCTGTAAACCAGGATCCTGTGAATATAAATCTGCAAAACCAAAACTACTAGCTGCCCGTGTGGAAAATAGGGGCACCCAGAGTTTAGGTCAAAACAATAAACTCCAGGTCAGTCATGTGACTGGTGTGAGAACTAAAACAGTTATTAATCTTTATTTCAAAGTTAGGTAAAACAAGGGACCACGCCGCTAACGCGGAACGGGTTTCCTCCCAAGAATACCAGTGCATAAAACAAACAGCGCAATGCTAAATAAAGAAAAATGAAGCTGTTATAAGACCCAGGTCCTATCACACAATGCAACGCAAGCCGGGGGATAGGGTTTTCCCTTATAACAGCCAAAGAATGCTTGATACGTTTTAAAACAAATCATTTGATACTATTATAAGTGCATAGTGTATAAAACAACTTCAAATCATAAGTATCAATCATAGGCGGCATGGGTACCATATATCATGTCGCCATATATAGGTTTACAAATAAAACCGCAAATGTCACGTATTTGGAAATTGGATTTCCATCTATGAACCGAGGCAAAAGATAGTCCTCAACCGATTCGAGACGCTCTAGCCCGCCCCTCAGGCAAGTACTCAGTCAAGCCTTTGGATCGTCAGGGCCGGTCCACCGATGTGGATTAAACTTAAACCCTGAACATGCGTTCCCCCGCCCTATGGGGCGTAAATGAGCCAACGAATGACTCCATCGGACCCGGATCGTCCGATCAAACCGAGGCGCCTCGCAACAGCAGCAAACCCTTTCCCACACCTTCGTCGTTTAACTGTAAGTCTTCTTCTGATTTATCCATGAATAAATTTTAGTTTTTTTTATATAACGTAAAGTTTTGATTTTAGAATAGGATAAAAACTGATTTTTATAAACGAAAATATACATTGTTTTACAAAGAAAAAGATTTGATTTTTAAAATAAAAAAGATTAGATTTTTAGAAGGAAGAAAAATATAACTTTTATAATATAGGAAGGTTAGGGTTTGGGTTCGTGGATCGAGAAGGGGAGGTGCGAGGGTTGTTACAAGAAAGCAACCAAACCTAATCCTGGTCTTCTCGAATAATCAACACAATTTAACTACAATATGGATTATGCATGATTTCAATTAAATTTTTTCCATCTTAAATTTGTTAACCAAACCTTTCATTTACAACCCTTAATCGTTTATTCCTTAACTTAGGAATTCATTCATAATTATTTTTTTCACTAAATCTTTGACCCAAAAAATTCATTACCTTACAAAGATTCATTTTTAATCAAGCCTTCCATTTGCTTAACAAATTCCTCAATTGTTTAAATCCATAAATACAATTCATTAAATCCTTAAACCAAGATTAATACAGCCTTAAAAAGGTTTTCCTATAAACCCCATATCCCAACCACATTTATTATTCTTAATTAAAATATTAATTAGCCCTTAATTACTGATTTACGATTTTCTCTTTTAAACAAATGATAATTCATTAACCTTCAAAACTTGAATTAAGTTAAACTAACATAATCCAAACCTTCTATTTACTTAAACAAAATTCTTTGTCTTCCATTCCTTAATTAGGAATCATTACAAAAACCATCGATTAATATATAGCAAAGATTAGTTAACCCTTTACCCATTTGCTTTCCCTTTTCAAAACCTATCTCTTGATTAAAGCTTGTATAATACAATTCCCATTAACCCTTAATTAAAAGATTATAATCCTTCTTAAATTCCAAACATAACTTAATTTTAACTGGGTTAAAGAATGATGTTATTTAAGACATCATTCACAACAAACCCAAAACCAGTAGGTATAGATATAATATTTGCATAGAAATTATATCAGCTTGTATCCAATATCAACTCTCATAATCAAAAAATAGTAAATAACAGTATAAATACCTTTCAATTCTTTAAATAGTATAAGATTTAACTATGGAGTTTAATATCAAATATCTTAAGATTATTCCAATCCAAAAGCAGTTCAGTTATAATTGGGAAACTTTAAACTTATTAAGGTTTTATTTCGAAATAACATTTCACGATATCCAGCTTCATTTCTGGTTTTCTCCATCACTTGAAAAAATAAGTAAAATTGGTCAGGTAACTTTAATTTAAATATATACCACCGTTTACCATTCAAGAGCTTAGAGACAGAACAAACTTACTTGTTATTTTCACATACTCAAATTTTTTCAGTTTATCTGCTTTGTAACTAGGATGAAAATCTCAAATTTTAAATTATTTTTCAAAACCATATATTTATTATCTAAATCACATTAAAATCAATTATAATGATTTGTCATAATTTTTTCATATTTTTACAAATTTTTATAAAGCCATTTATACCGGTTTCAAATTTCAGTCACCGAACTGCAAAACTAGGATTTAATTTAAAATTAATTTGGACACAACTCAAAAGCTATATATTGAAATCTCAATTTTCCTTTTTATTTGAAAACTATTATCATTAGAAAAAAAAATGCTTTTCATTCTCGAAAAATCCAACTTAAATTTCAACCGGTACAAATATTTGAGGTTTATGGTATTCGCGAACTACCGCTGCACGACAAGCTCTATTCTGACCATATTGTAACTTCAAACTAAAATTCATCTGATTTACTTGTAATATTTTTATAAACCTTATAAAATATATATAAACTCATTTAAAAGAAATATTTTCAAATTACAACTTCAAATTCAATTATTTACCATAAATGAATATTTTGATTATAATATTAATAAATTATTATTATTATTTAAAATTTAATCATTTAAATTTCAAAATTTATAGAAATCAAATTAAACATAATATAAGCTTATTGGAACAATTAATTTGTGTTTAAACCATTGTTTATATACCTAATTCAATTTACAATTCAAATTGATTTACTATTCATTTTAAATTTGATCATGCCGTATTATATATAATATTCTTTTGAATTCATTACCTTCTTGACAAAAGTTATATAATCAATTTAATTTCATTTCCAACCAGTTTCGAATATAAAATTCCAACTTTCATTTTCTCACCTTAACCGAATATAATGTTCGCTTATATTATCCGATTTAGAACAGACTTAACCAATACCCATATAATTTCATATATGTGGAGGTAGTGTATTATATTATTGCTAATAACAACCATAATAACATATATAGGAACCATTCGCCTATATTTTAATATCTATAATATAAGCGTTATGACAATTAACACTTAAACGCACATGAATTACGATGACCATAGTAACATCCATAACAACCATGAAACAAATATAAAAACCGCAAAGCAACCAATATAATTTGAGTATGATTATAATACATATCCAAACATGGTTAAATAAGTTCTCACTTTGGGGTTCCACTCTGCCTAACTTTAACTGTAGGACATGAACTCAAATGGACATGGTTTTCCTCTGCTTTTACTTTTTTATCTTTTATATTAAATATATACTCTTTTTTGAAGGAGGGGTAGCGCAGGGGGATAAGATAGTAGAGGTCGTGGGGGATATTGCGTAAGGATTAGGGGATAGAGGCCGAGAGGGGGGAGGAGGGTAGGAGGTAGATGGCCTTGGGGTATAGGAGCGGAGGAGGCCTTGGGCCGAAATAAGGGAGAAGAGGGAGAGGATGGTGGCCTAGGAAGCTATGGCCAAGGGAAGAGGAAAGAGGAAAGAGAAGATGGAGAAGAGAAGGATGGAATGAAAATGGGTGGAGTGGCATGGATTATACAGGAAAAGGAGGAGCTTAAGGGAGTAACACGTAAGAGACTTGTTGTAACATCTAAGAATTTTGCTGATTTAATAATAAATTTATTTAATTATTTTAATATAGTAGATTGGTAATTTAAAATGGTTTAAATTCAAATATTTGAATATTTAAATTAATATAAAATAGTGGAATGATAATTTTAATTTCTGAAATGATCAGAAATAGTTAAACTGGCAATATTGTGTGAATTGGATAATGTAAGGAATTTAACTGAATTTAAATTTAAGTTATAAATATGAATATATTATTTAAACAATGTTTGAACGTATAATTCATAATATAATTATATACGAGTTCGTAACGTCGTGGTAGTTCGTAATATTGAGTTTTGAACTTCAACTGGATATACAAGGTTTGTTATTTCTTTGAAACAAGAAAGTTCGAATCTAATTAACTTCATTTTTCTAATGGAAGTGGAAAATCGAGACTTTGTCTTACAGATTGTAAGTTATGTCCAAAACAAATTTTTACAAAGTCGCTATAAAATCGTTTATAAACCATAACGATCTGTTTAATATAATAAATCACCTTTTTCGAATTTCAACAAGATTTTTGAGACGAATTGTTAGTTTAATTTACAGAATTTTTCTATAACTTCTATGGGAAAACAAGCAACTTTTTGTTGAACGCAATTTACACCCTATATCTGTGATTTTGAGATTTCAAAAAATTAACTTGTCTGTTTTGTTATATTTTTGGGATCGCGACACATCGCTTGACACAATAGTATTTTTATTTTTATCGTTACCAGTCCATAAATGAACGAAGTTTTATGTGATGGGGTCACTATTTCTAACTCAAAGAATTATTATATTTCATAAGTGTTTGTTGGTGTTAGTCGTCTTTTGTCTACCTACTTGTCTTCTTTCATGCATGCGGTAATAAAACAAAATCTATGTTCTCCGCCTTTATGAATATAAATAAATAGCAAGAATGGGATGGTTCGTTATTTCTCTATGTCACTGTAATAACCCAAAATTCTGGAACCAATTTAAAATTTTTATCTTAGAAATTTTAATGGATTTTAAATAGTTAAAATAATTTATTTTAAATAATAATGATTAAAAATTTATTTTAAATCGAAGTTAGGCGAATATATTTATTTTAATTATAAAAGGAGTTAGACATAGCGCGGTAGTTTGAAAATTTGAATTTGAACTTTAACTGACTTTGTAGGATGCAAAATAAATCGAATTTTAGTAAAACCAAAAATATTAGAATCTATTAAAAAATATCTTTCCAATGAATCCGAAAAATTGAAATTTCATGGCGGGAATCAAAAGTTATGCTCAGTTTAAAATTCAGAATAGTCGCTATATAATTTATATATATATATTAATATTAAAAATAGCCATTTTGCAAACAACCTCCGTTTTCGACGAAACCACTTTTGTTGGACTCGGAATGTCAAATTATTGCTAGATTCCAATTTTCATAATTTTTAGAATTAATATGCGAGCATGGCAAAATAAAATGCATTTTGTCAATTTCAGTCAATTTCGATCGACCAGAAAATGGCCATTTTTCAAACGGTCTCCAAATTCGATGAAATTTGTCTTGTTAGAACCATATCATCAAAACATAACTAGAAATAATTTTTCTGCCATTTTTAGAGTCTGTATGTGGCCCCGGTAAATTAATAGGTACGATCAAATTAAATAAATAATTGTTTTAAATTTTAAATTAAATAAAACAGGCTTAAAACTTTCGTTTGGGCTGACGAAACCTAGCCCATTGTGTCTAGAATGGGGGCAATTGGGTGGGAACAACTCTTGTTGGACTAGAATTGGAGGTTTTAAGGGATTACGGCTTTATTTGTAAAATTAACAATTAAATATTATAAATAATAGGATTAAAAACACCCTAACCCTAATACTAAACATCCTAGCCGTCACCTTATTGTTTAATGGCTAGAATTGTCCTAATTTTGTTCATCAAATTCTCTCAATCCTTACAATGAAATTCAAAACTTTTAAAGACAAAATCAAAGAGCCTCTCAAGCTCTAATCATACAGTTATGATCGAACCAAGGGTGTTGAGGCAGCCAGAATTTTGCCTCAAAGGCACCGAATTTGGGGTGCTATTAGTGGCGAAGGGGCCCACTGAGTGGGACATTGTGGCCAGACGGGAGGTGTCAAGGTTTAGGCGGTCGGAGTGAGGGGGTTTGATCGATGGATGGTGGCTCTAGGAGGCATGCGATTTGAGGATGATGTAGGCGAACGATGGGTTCGATTGTACAGGAAGCAGTAAAACATAAAAGGAGAAATGGATTTAAAAGTGATTAAGGTTAATTAATTACTGTACTTAATCAATTTAATTATATTATATATGTAATGAAATTTGAAAATAGCATAACTTCCTCATACAGCAACAAAATCGAACGAAACGAAGTGCGTTGGAACCCTCTTGACGAGATCTATATGATGGAACAGACCAGATCTGAAACGGAGCACTTTGAAAATTCAGACAAAAAGGTAAAGGGAGATTTCTTATTTTAAAATTTTAAGATTAAAATAAATTGTTATGCATTGGAAATGTTTATTATTTGCTGTTAAAATTCATGTTGCTAGTGGTACCTGATCTGATTGTTTGATGCTGTTTGTTGTTCTGTTGATATGATGGAATATTTTTGTTGTATTAGAATTGACAACATGAAAGTGTAAATTTTATTATATTAAAATTTATAAAATAAAAATGTCAATTTGTTAAATTATATTATTGTCAGAAACTAAAATAATATTTTTTTTTATAAATGTTATGTATTAGAATTATCATGATTTGTTAGACAATGAAAAATTATTCTTTTATTGTCAAGTAGAAAATATTAAAATTGTCATAATTTGTAAGACAATGAAAAATTATTCTTTATTTGTCATGTAGGAACATATGAATTGTTAAAATTTGTTTTACAATAAAGGTTATTCCCTTTATCGTATATATGAACAAAAATATTCTTTGTTTGTTTTCATTAAAAAGAATAGATTAGAAAGATTACTTTTTTAATGTAGTTTTGTTTCTATTAAAAAAATTAGATTTTTGATGCAGTTTTGTTCTCATTTGAAAGATGAGACAATAAGAAAAAAAATCATTTTTATTGTAAGTTGTTTTCCATTAAAGAGATTAGACAATGAAAAATATAATTTTCATTTTTTTTATGTCAATTTTGTTATAAAATGTACATTAGAAAGTAAAAGAACATTTTGTTAGAAAATGTGCATTACAAAGAAAAAGAACATTTTGTTATAAAATGTACATTAGAAAGAAAAAGAACATTTTGTTAGAAAATGTACATTAGAAAGAAAAAGAACATACACGAGAAAGAAAAATAACATTTTGTTAGAAAATGTACATTAGAAATAAATGAAACATGTCATTGTGTTAGTATTTGTTGTGTTAAATAAAACGTGCCATTAGAGAACACAGAAATGTTATGTGAAATAGAAATGTCCATTTATTTAGATAATGTTATGATTAAATAAAAATGTCATTTTTAGATAGAATATAAAATGTCATTATATTGAAATATTAAAAGTGTCATTAGATTAAAAATGTCATATGTTTAGATAATGTCATTATATTAGAAATGTCATCATATTAGAAATGTCAAATTAGAATTGTTAAATTATGTTAACGATAAAATTCACATTTTTATCGTATACGTAGAATAGGTTAAAATGTTCATCCGTTTGAAATAAAAATAAACATTTTTGTCAAACATGTTAGTTGAAATAAAAATACTCATTTTTGTCAATAAAGTGTAAGTAAACAAAAATATTCATTTTTGGTAATAGAATTTAGTTAAACAAAAATTGTTGCTTCTGTCAAATTATAAAAGTTGAAACCAATTTGTCGCTTTGTCAAATAAACCAATATGTCACTTTTGTCAAATTATAATATTTAAAAGCAAATTTGCCACTTTTGTCCAAATATAACAGTTGAAAACAAATTTGGCATTTTTGTCAAAATATAATGGTTAGAACAAAATTTACATTTTTGTAAATTAGAATTGAGTTAGAACAAAAAGTACATCTTTGTCAAATAGATTTGTTTTAAAACAATAATCGTTTTTGTTAAGTAGAAATAAAAATTGTAAACAAATAAAATTATCATTTTTATTTGTTAGGATGAATAGAGAAATGTAAACAAAACAAATCTACCACTTTTATTTGACTGTAACAATTCGGATTTCGCCCGGACCTAATCGATCACTAAATCGAGTAAGACCGTTCAAAACCCGAATACACTAACTCTAGGAATACAACACATCAGATCAGGTACCACTAACAACATGAATTTTAACAGAAAATAAATAAGCATTTCCAATGCATAGCAATTTATTTTAATTTTAAATTTTTAAAATAAGAAATCTCACTTTGTTTTTTGTCTGAATTTTCAAAGTGTTCCGATTTAGATCTGGTCTGTTCCATCATGTAGACCTCGTCAAGAGGGTTCCAACGCACTTCGTTTCGTTCGATTTCGTTGTTGTAAGAGGAAGTTATGCTATTTTCAAATTTCATCACATATATAATATAATTAAATTGATTAATTACAGTAATTAATTAACCTTAATCACTTTTAAATCCATTTCTCCTTCTTCTACGTTTTATTGCTTCATGTACAACCGAACCCATCGTTCGCCTACATCATCCTCAAATCGCATGCCTTCTGGAGCCACCATCCATCGATCAAACCCCCTCACTCCGACAGCCTCAACCTTGCACCTCGCACCTGGCCACCACGTCCCACTCGGTGGGCCCCTCCGCCGCTGATAGCACCCCAAAGTCGGCGCCTTTGAGGGTAATTTTGGCCGCCTCAACACCCTAGGTTCAATCATAACCGTATGATTTTGTAGAGCTTGAGAGGCTCTTTGATTTTGTCTTTAAAAGTTTCGAATTTCATTGTAAGGATTGAGAGAATTTGATGAACAAAATTAGGACGATTCTGGCTATTAAACAATAAGGTGGCGGCTAGGGTGTTTAGTATTAGGGTTAGGGTGTTTTTAATCCTATTATTTATAATATTTAATTGTTAATTTTGCAAATAGACCCGTAATCCCTCAACAGCTCCAATTCCAGTCCAACAAGAGTTGTCCCTACCCAATTGCCCCCGTTCCGAATGCAATGGGCTAGGTCCCGTCAACCCAAATGAAAGTTTTCAGCCTGTTTTATTTAATTTAAAATTTAAATCATTTATTTATTTAATTCGATCGTACCTATTAATTTACCGGAGCTACATACGGACTCTAAAAATTACAGAAAAATTATTTCTAATTATGTTTTGACGATATGGTTCTAATAAGACTAATTTCGTCGAATTTGGAGACTGCTTGAAAAATGGTCATTTTCTGGTCGATCGAAATTGACTAAAATTGATAAAACATATTTTCTTTCGCCACGCTCACATATTAATTCTAAAAATTATGAAAATTGGAATCTTGCAATAATTTGATGTTGGCCTATAGCGCAGTCTATGTTGTTTTTTTTTTGTTTATGTCGGGCATGACTCTTTGTGTATTTGTTATATTTTGTTGGGTCTTGTGTTTTCAGTCGGGTTGAGCTGGTCTTAATTTTTGTTTCTATAGGATTCGTTTTGTCAGATGTTTTATTTCTTGTCAGCTCTTCCCTTTACATGTACTCTTTTATTGTAACATAAGTACCCCTTTATTTCAAAAAAAAAATTGACTTTCTGGATCCAACAAAAGTGGTTTTTTCGAAAACGGAGATCATTTGAAAAATGGCTATTTTAATATTAAAAAATATATATAAATTCTATAGCGACTATTCTGAATTTTAAACTGGGCATAACTTTTGATTCCCTCTATGAAATTTCGATTTTTCGGATTCGTTGGAAAGATATTTTTAAATAGATTCTAATATTTTTGGTTTTACTAAAATTCGATTTTTTGAGGAAGACGGATGTGCAACATGGGGCTACATAGCCGGTTAACTAGATAATAATAATATATAATATTCTGGTTGACAGGCCCAACCAGTGGCAAAAAGATTAGGACATACTGTGTCCCAAATACGGATTACATAGATATATTACATATAGCAGTCATAAGTAGTACAGCCCAAAAGATCATAAGCATGCGAAAATTGACAGAGTGAACTAGAGAAAACATAAGACTTATGAAGCCAAAACAGGTAAGCATCGTAAGCATTTATCCATGTTGGGTCGAGCTGCTGCATTGAGTGCCTGGAGAAGAGGACGCCGGGAGATATCCTCGTATGATCTTCCTCCAATGGTGTCTGGTGCACAACAGGATCAATACCAGGAGCTGGCTCTATAAGCTACACTTCATTAACGATCCCAGATGTACCCTATGCAATGCAAGTGATGAAACAATCGACCACTTTTTCTTCGAATGTGGATTTTCCTTCAGAATTTGGTTGCGACAAGCTCTTTCCTCCTCGGTTACATACTCGTAGTCTTGTCTTTCTTTGAATATTGGCAACATAACCCACCGGATCAATTGATGGACTCCTTCTTGTCGATCTTTTGTTGGGTTGTATGGATTGTGCGTAACGCACACACCTTTAATAAGTGAAAGATGCATTACTATGGTATTTGCAGTTTCATCATTCATCAGTTTGAAACATATACAGGGACATCGAGACATACTAAAATCCAATTTATTTTGCATCCTATACAGTCAGTCAAGGTTCAAATTCAATTTTTCAAACTACTGCGCTCTTTCTAACTCCTTTTATAATTAAAATAAATATATTCATTCTAACTTCGATTTAAAATAAATTTTTAATCATTATTATTTAAAATAAATTATTTTAACTATTTAAAATCCATTAAAATTTCTAAAATAAAATTTTTAAATTGGTTCCAAAATTCCAGGTTGTTACAATTTCCCCCACTTAAAATCTTTTCGTCCTCGAAAAGGAACGGAGCTGAAAGTTGTTTAATTAACCGACTCAACTTTCATTTCTCTATTTTTTTTTTCTTCAATAATTTTTATTAGTTGAACTAATAATCACAAAAAACAATTATAAATCAATTAGTTGATTAGCTTTTCAAATATATATAACTTTTATATATTCAAAAATCATATTTTCAAACATCGGATTATATATATAATCACAAATACGTTAATTATAAAATTGTTACTCTCAACTCATCCTAGGGCATTACTAACCCCATCTCTAATGAGTTTTCTCATTCTAGGATATTGCTGATCCTATCTCTAATGAGTATTCTTATTGGATATTACTAATCCAATCTCTGATGAGTCTTATCTTTAGTTCTAACGAGTTGTACCCCAAAGATTTGAGCTAACCAGAGCTCTGATACCAATTGTAACGATTCGGATATCGCCCGGATCTAATCGATCGCTAAATCGACTAAGACCGTTCAAAACCTGAATACACCAACTCTGGGAATACAACACATCAGAACAAATAACAGCAGACTTTTATAAACATTATAATAATGTTACATCAAAGATTCGATTATATCAAATCCAGGAAAGTATTTTTTACTTTGCGTTTTTATATGAAGATTATTTATTTAATTAACTAAATAAATATTATTTATTTATTCAAAATAAAGAGTCAAAGTTATATTTTTATGTTGAATATTTTGGAAACAGGTATTATAATGCTATCGTTAACTAATATTTTTCCGTAAAGGAAGTGGATTCGTAAACTGAATCCGAGAGTTGCGTAAGTAATAATTTGATAAGGAATTAAGAAATGGAATTAAGGAAATTAGAAACTGACTGGAGATTAGTTAAGTTGAATGGTTTTGTGAATGTCGATTTGATGTTGGTTTCGGCCTTCGAGGTTGATACTTTAGGGAATTGTTCTCTTACTAGTTTACGGTTAGGGACTAATGGATGTGAAAGAATAGTGATGTGTGAATAAGATATGGAAATGTTTTCCAATGTTAATAATATATATTTTTAAAATATGGGAAATAAGCAGTTGTGAATATATGGAAATGTTTTCCAAGAAATCGTGAGAACCTAATCGAGTTAGGAAAATAATTGTGTAAAGATATGTAAAGGAAATTTGGGAAATGAAATGATAAATCTATTAAAATGGGTAAGTGTTGATTGATGATTGATCGGTAAGATTTCCATTTGGAAATACAACCGTTGTTTGTATGTGTAACACCCCACCTCCGCTAGGGTCACTCACAAAGGGAATGCACTAGGTTTGGTGAAGCATTATCGAGGTACACATGCACAGAAATATTACAAGACAGAACATATATATATAAAACAGCGGAAGTAAAACAAATTTCATTACCTTATAAAATAAGGTCTAAAGCTTTTTACATCACAATACATCAAAACCTGTCTTGCAACAATAAAGAAGCATAAAAACCTTTTCATAAATTATTCCCCAAGTAAAACAGTAAAGTAGCCATAGCCAAGAAAAGTCCGAGCCATACATGATGACCTTCAAACAGGAGAAGTCCGAACTAACAATAGCATTTCCTCCCTGTAACCTGGGGGGAAACGGAAGACAAGAGGCGAAACAAAACGGGGTCAGTCATAAAGACTGGTAAGCCCTATCTACTATTAGTATATAAACTAGTAAAGTTAACTGGCATGAGGAACTGAGATGAACATAAGTATGATGACAAGACAGATAAGCTAAACCAAAATAACAGGATGGGCTACTGTACCAAGATACACGAGTGTGTCATGATAAACTACGGTGTCAAGATAAATCAAGGTATCACATTGTCAGGTTTCTATCAAGTATACTATCCTAAGGTATCTACCCTGTATAACGTCCCACGGTATCTATCATGTATATTTCCCCTGGTTCTAACATGTATATTTGCTCTGCACCCCTCGTACTAGTATCCCAACCCGCATCATGTGTTAACTATGAATGTCCCTTGCCCAATGTCATGTAATGGTCCATGTCAACCTAATATATAGCATATGTAGGTTTTCCCAACTCGTATGTTTCTTTCCATGTATAAGTTCAGTCCTTTGTCGTAGGCCATACGGGCTTTCCCATGTAAACGTTTTATCCTTGAGGTTATTTTGGACTACTACCCTTGATCTAGTTATGTTTCCTTACCATGAACTATCGCGCGTTCACTTAGGATTTATGCCACCTAGGACCACTAGGGATTATGCTACCTAATGAACGTTTCCGTGTCTCGGTTTGGGTTCAGCCACCTAGGGCCACTAGGGATTATGCCACCTGTCAACCGCGCCCTTTATCCCACGTATGTATCGTGAACCGTTTTCCATGTCTAGACGCACATGTTTCTCAATGTGCCATCCGAGTTCCGTGCCAGGGCAAACCAAGAAATACGGAACTCGGTCGGGAGCTTTAAGTCGTCTGTTGATGCAGATATCAAGGTCTGTTTTTGTACCCGTGGCTATGGTCCCACGTGACCCCTCCCTCAACTACTGAAAGGCAATCCAAGAAAAATCATGTATGAGAACTACACTAAGGCCCATCGATGCCCACTTCCAGATAGCCAACCTCACCCATAACTTGATAGCTAGTATATGGTCTTTTGGGAGTTCCCTGCCTTTCCGTACGTACACGATTGACTAAAGATGGTAGGTAGTCGGCGACTTGCTATCCCGGGGCAAAATCAGGTATCGTCGACTCCACGCTAATCCATCCCAGTCTTTAGGTCGCTCGCATAGCAACCAAGGCATACTCTTGGATCTTCTACCGCAGACCTTAACCCCTGTGAGGTCGGGTTTCATGGACCACTTGCCACCTCACAGAGGGATACCAAGAGTACCCTCACGTTCCCCGAAGCTTCCGCTTCGGCACCCAGTTCGTTGGAGCTTTTATCCAAGTCAGATAACTTGCTCCTCCTCGTATACTAAGCGATGACCTACCGTACCAGGTTACTCATCTCTTTATGAACTAGTCCCATGTCCTTAGCTAAGAATTATTACTTAGTTACCCTTAACTAAGGTTTACCACTTAGCTCCTCTTTCCGTTATCCTTGTTAACTACGATTTCCAACCTAGTCCCCTGAGCTAGGGTTTTGTCAAATGGGTTAAGTATTGTTATCCAAGTTCATGACTTAACCCGCCTACGAATCATGTCAAGATCGGCTAAGTACTCAAGTTCAAGGCTTAGCCCTACAAGTTGGTTAAGTGTACCAAGAAGCCCATGACTTAACCCTATCAAGTCAAATTGGTTAAGTATTTATTCGTCTTAACCCTATCAGATTATCATGTTAGATTGATTAAGCATAGGTTATCTTAATCCCATCAGATTATCGAGTCGGATTGGTTAAGTATGGGTTAGCTTAACCCCATCCACTAATCGTATTACAATGGTTAAGCCTAATTTTAAAAGGCCTTGTGACTTAACCCTATCAGGTCCACCTATTAGATTGGTTAAGTATAGGTTACTTAACCTCATCAAATCATCATGTATAATTGGTCAAGTATAAGTTACTTAACCCCATTAAATTACCGTGTTAAGTTAGTTAAGTACTGGTTACTTAACCTCATTGAATTACCACGTTTAGATTGGTTAAGTGTTTATCCCCATCGAATTACCGTGTTTAGATTAGTTAAGTGAAGGTTACTTAAACCCATCTAATTACCGTGTTTAGATTAGTTAAGTCTAAGTTACCTAACCCCATCTAATTACCGTGTTTAGATTAGTTAAGTCTAAGTTACTTAACCCCATCTAATTACCGTGTTTAGATTAGTTAAGTCTAAGTTACTTAACCCCATCTAATTACCATGTTAGATTAGTTAAGTATGGATTACTTAACCTCATCGAATTTACCGTGTTAAGATTAGTTAAGTGTGGATTACTTAAAACCATCTAATTATCAAGTCAGATTAGTTAAGCGTAAATTACTTAACCCTATCCCCTAATTGTCTTGTATGGTTAAGTGTCATTAAGAAATCAAGCCCGGTCCCACTTAACCTACCCATTCGTGTCATATCGGTGAAGTGTCATTAGTCAAATTTACTTAAACTTATCATGTGGCATTAATTTAATTAATGCACTCTTAACCTCTCACATTAGACCTTGTTGTGGTTACTAGTTATGTCGGGCGGGTCCGGGTAGTTTTACACCACAACCTAGTCTAACCTCGGGTCTTAAGCGCGACATGACCAACTTCTCACATTGGATCCTATTGTTTGTAGCCACTAGTTAAGCCGGGCGGGTCCGGGTAGATTTATGCTACAAACTCAACCCAACCTCGAGTTGGCCATTTTCATGTTTGGTCTAGTGTCTTGTTACACTTACAACCCATACGTGTCAAGTTTCCAAGTCTCATGCTCATAGCCAAAGTTACATGTTGTCACGTTTATACCAATTTACCCAAATCATGTTTCATGTCATTAAAGTTTCCCCATAACCTAACCCCAACGCTTTTAAACTCGCATATACATTCACAACAACGCATAATGGATTAAAGAAGGAACTTGGAAAAGGCATGACAAAAAGGGTATAAGGCCACAAGTTAATCATAGTGGCATATGAGGCGTAAGTGTGTTCATTAACTTGCATGTTACATTATTTAGCCTCAAAAACATGCATAACCCCAAACTTAGCACATAGGCGAATCATGATGATAGGTGACATAGAAAGATGCCTAGAAGTTCGCATATAGCATTACATGAAAGTTATCATAAGGGATATGATAGCTCTCATGTTGCATAATGCAACATTCAACATAAAGCTTATAGCTTTTAGCCCATAAGATCAAGATGGTGTCTTTACAAACATGATGGGATACATAACATGATAGCATGTATGATACTTAATGTTCAAACCCAACTTGCAACATTCATTTAACTTCATAGTTAATATCTAATAGTAGGAGGGGGCTTACAATGCTATGAAGGCACAAATCAACATATAAAACAAAGATTGAGACTAAGCCATTCATGCTATCACCCAAAAACCCCAAAAGAACAAGCTCCAAATGAAACCCTTGAGCAAATATCAATAAAAATCCTTGCTTTGAAGAAGAAAGGTTTCAACTTTGGCTTTGAATGAAGCTTATGAGCTCTCATGCAAGATCCTTGCTTTTTGGTCAAGAAAAGGTTGCAACTTTGGCTAGAATGCAACTTAAGAACACTCATACAAGTTTGAAAGCACTTGTATGAACTCACAATCTCTCATAGAAATAGGCTTAGGAATTTTAGCATGAGAGTGGAGGCCATGAGAGGAACAACTTTGACATAGTTTAGTTGTCGGATTGAATAATGGTGATTTAGGCTAGGTTTAGGGGTCTTTTTATAGAGGATTAGGATAGTATTAGCCATAGGATAAACCCTAGATTCAATCCAAGCCATCAAAGCATGTCTTGGGGAAGAAGTCAAGTGTAGGAACCATCTAGGGCCTTTAGATTAAAGCTGAACCATGAGAACCATTCAAATGCAAAATCTGCATTTGAGCGAATCGGCCCACGGGTTGATAGCCAAACACCGTGGATTAACCCCTAGTCGACCCAGCGAGCTCGGGTCGACCTAAAAAATCGGCCGGTTCGGTTATTCCCCTCTACCAATTAGCTGTTTTGAATATTTTTGCACATTTATTTATTTATTTTTCAATTATATATATATATATATCTCTACGCAACCCATTTCACTTAATTAAGTATACTTTAATTTGTGAATTTTTATGTTCAAATTATGGGGTGTTACAGTATGTATGTTTTCCTTTGATAGTTAAATAACCGACTATCAAAGTTTTTGACCATTTTTCAGTTGTCAATACGGAGGGACCGGGATCAAATTTATTATCTGAAACCCATTCCGTATGGGAACTAGCGTTGCGAATCAAATATGATGGAAACAACTGAAGACAGAGTTTATGCGAGGGTTGTTCCGACAAATCCTAGGTAGAAATTGCCTAAAATGGGTTTACAGAATAATGCCTTCGATTTGTCCAATGTCAGGACAATCTGACAAAGTATATCTAATAGATTGCGTAAGTTGATCTCTTCAAACATAGTCACATTGGTGGTGGAGGAATTCATTTCTCTTAGCTTTATACCCGTGGTATTTTTAGGGAAATCAATTTGTGATTCGGCGGGTATGACGATGTGGCATTCAAAGTAAATAAAGGTATGATCTGTTAAAGGATACGTTATGACCTCAAACCTCATCAACCGGGAATGACAAAAATTGCGTAGGCAACATGGCTAAGTGGGTCGCTTCTGTATCTCCCGAGAATGGTCGGTCATGTGTGACTGAGTTACAAGATGTTCTTGTTGAAGTCTAGTATATCCCTTCTGTAGTACACTAATCGGAAGGTGGTTCCATACCTTGTCATAGTTGGAAATTCATTCCCCAATAAGAACCCGCGGTTTTGATTATATACTATGTATATAGAACATGAGATGCAAGTGTTCGGCTAAATTTCTATTTACTTGTATTAGACTATATTATAATATCAAAAAAGTATTGTTTTATAAATCTTTTAGGTTATCGTAAGGTAAAAACCATCCGTGTTTATGTGTGGATCGGTCTTACGATTATCTTTTCTTTGAAAAGGATTTTGGAAGGTTAAAACCTAATGGTTGAAGTTTACTCACACCAGTTCCATGACTGACCCAAAGTTTATTTTGTTTTATTTTACCTGAAACTCTTGGGTGCCCAAATTTGTATGGCTGTCAAGTAGTCGGGATTTTTCAGATACACCTGGTGGAGCTTGGAGCAAGAGGCTTCAACATTAGATATATATATATATATATTATTTTCACTGTGATGTTATATGTTGTACTCTGGTAATGGTGTGTATATGCAGTTACAATTTTGTATTTCAAAAGTTGTTATATAATATATTTTATTCGTTTCGCTGTGAGGTTCATGTTTGCTCTGATTTTATTCAGTTGTATCCCTTCATCTTCTTCTATTCTAACTTTCTTTCTTTCTATTTCTCATCCTCTAACTTCTTTCTTTAATGATCTGGTATTTTTGATGCTTGAGTAGTTGACATTGTGTTTTGTGTCGATTTTCAAGCTCGGAAATCCTTGTTCGTTACACTTGTCTCTTTCTAAACCATGCACTCAAGCACGGTAACAAGTGTACTTACACTTGTTAAAATCTTAGGAAGGGAAGAATAAGTAGAATTTTTTCAAACATGTTATGTTTTCTAATTTATAGCAAAATATACCAAGTGCTATTAAACAATGTTATCATACGTTCTACCTTACTTTAGGTTATCAATTCTTATGAAAAATCCAGTATTCACTTAGTTTAGTTTCTAGGATATTACATTCTATCCCCTAAAGGAAATTTTGTCCTAAAATTTTGAATGAAAATAAGCATAAGTCCATAACTATAAATGCCATAACCAATTTCCAATACCCCTAGCCTATCATTATTACTCTTATTCAAATATCGTATCTGAATTACTTAATTCAGGTAAACTACTTAACTTTAACTTCATTTATTTTCCAAATACCCTTCAGTTAGATCCTGAAACTCATTCATATGGTATTTAACTACTTTTACCTACCCAAATGTATTTTAGAATTTATTGACTATCTGAAATCTTCGATAATTTTGATTCCCACTTTCAACCCAAATATTTCAATGGTTATCTACTAACTTAAGTTCATTCTAACTCCTTAATTTCCAACATTTCATCCCTAACCATTTTCCAAATTTCCTTACAAATATTCTTTTAAGCTATTAACCTTTAGCTACCTCTTTTCTTTATCTTGGGTAATTCAAACCATTCTATCCTTTTTGTACTTGGATTATTTATTCTAATTAGTTAATAAACACTATTTACAAATCCACATGAACATATTTAGTCTAATTGTGAAATTCTAATCAAAAGATGTTTATATTCAAAATTTTAACCATCTTAATTATTTAAATAATTATCCAAGTTATAACTAACCATATATGTTTCCAAAACATATTCTTTTATATTCAAAATATAATCTTCCAAAACCAATTTCATATTGCAAATATGTTCTCCTATATATTAACTTTAAACTTATTATAGGGTTTTACTTAGGGCCGTTAATTTCTTACACAACCTGAAACACGACTTGTAACCCACACGAAAAAACCCCGACCCGACCTGACCCATTTATAAACGAGTCAATTTCGGGTCAACCAGCTCTAACCCGTTTAATAAACGGGTGGGTTACGGGTTGACCGTGAACCCGTTTCTGACCCGTCATAACCCGTTTAATATAAAACATACCAAGTCCAAGCTTGTAAAACCATTTGATGATCTACTGTTGCTAGTTTGTATTAATAATTATATCATGCATGTTGCCTTTTTAAATGTTGTATTTCAATGTATTATTCTATTTCAGTATGCTTTTATTTTGCAAAATATGGATGATAAAAAGATTTCTGCAATTAAACAGGTCAAAACGGGTCAACCGATCCAACCCAACCCGACTCGATTAGATAAACAAGTTAAGCGTGTCGGGTCAACCCGTTTATAAACGGGTCGGGTTCGAGTTGGCATAATATGATTCGTTTATTAAACGGGCTGACCCGACATGTTTAAAAATTAACCCGAACCCGACTTGACTTGACCCGAACTCGACCCAACACGACCCATTGACAGCCCTAGTTTTACTAACCCTATCTCTAATGAGTTACTCATCGAAAGATATTAATAATTCCATCTCTGATGAGTCTCTACTTGCAGCTTAATGAGTCATACGCCTATATGCTGGGTATAAACCACAATTTTGATACCACTTTGTAACGACTCGCCTTCTCGACCCTCGAGAATCGACACTTAATGCATCCATGGTATTCATGTGCCGAAACCCAGTGTCGAAAAGGCAAATTGTTTGGGGGTAATAACACATTAGAATAGAAACAAAAGAAATTTTTATTAATATAACAATATTTACATCAGAGTTACATAAGATATATCCCGGTACAATAAACTACAAAATAGAAAAATAATTAAACTTAGCGGAAGAATCCAAATGCTCTATTTTTGATCCCATCTTCAACTCCAGAAAAATGCTCCATAACATAGCCCCAAGTCTATATGTAAACATTAACCATAAGGCTACCCATGTGGAATATAAGGGCACCTATATTTTAGACGAAAGAATAACAAATTCCGAGTCAGTCATGTGACTGGTGTGAGAACTTAAAAATAGATTTCTTGCATAGAAAATCGTGCATGCTTTTTGGAAAATGAAGCTATCATAAGGTCTTGCACCACACACACAATAAATCGCACATGTTGGGCGAGGTTTCTCCTTATGATAACCATAAATGCCTTTGACACTCAAAATCCTTTGGTATTATTTTTAGTGCATAGTGTGGAAAACCTTTCACAAAAAAATTTATCAATCTAATAATGGAATTGTTGCATTGATTAAATTCTATCCTATAGCTGCCATTTTCATGTAGGTTATATACATTGGAATCGTAAAGGATCGTATTGGAGAATGGATTTCCAACGTAATGGTTCCTGGTATGAAAGATCAATCCGTGGAATAAATCTTTGTGCATCATAGTATCCAACGGTTATACATCCTGGCATGCACACCGCTATACTTTGCACAAAACGTGGAGTAAAATATCTGGCGAATAACATCCAAGGACTCGGGCATCACTATATTCTTTCATGAGCAACAGACGCATTTGATGCTTAGGTGATCACCAAAAAATCCAACTTCGAAAAAGCATACAAATCTGACCACTAGTTTCCTACCATGTCGGGCTGTGGGGCTTGATGAAGTCACATCACACAAAGTTATGCTTAAACAAAAGCCATGCTTTGATCATCCATATCTCATTTCACTTAGCATGACACACTGCAGATTCATAACATATAATTGATGTCTACCAATATATAACCTCTGAGCTTGTACGTCTGAGAGAAGGGAGTTAAGCTAAGATAATAGTTTCTCTACCACCAAACAGATATATCTTTAGTAAAATCAATTGTTATGCAATAAATTGCAATGTCAGACATACAATTCATATAAGTTCATTCTAGGACTGAATGAAACCGAAGGCGCATTATTCCCTATCTAATGAAGGAGAGAAGCCCTTGCAAATACGTCTGAACCACTGCTATAATATAAATAATCTCACAATGGAAGTTGTAACACCCTACACTTTATAAGGAATAAAATAATAAATTGGGGATAACGTAATTAAATATTCAAAATTCCGGCATTACCGTTGCGTTCGTCTCAGAATTCTGGTTCAAATAGACCCTAAGTTTGCGTAAAAGGACAACGTATGAATAAGTTATGAACCTTGGAAGTTTGTGTGTATATATATAAGAGGCTTATATATAAATATAATTCAAAAAAATTCAAATCTGGAGACAACGCGCTAAAAGGACCATGGGAGGACCCAACCAGATCCTGGGTCAACCTATGGATCGACCCATGCAAGGGTCGGGTCGACCTATGGGTTGACCCAAGCTAGTGGGTCGACCTATGGGGAAAGTGGGTCGACCCATCCCAGATCTGGTTGAATTCTTCTGTCTGAACCTCGACTTTTTTTCAACCATGTTCGTTGCTGACTCAGCGCTGCGTGTGCATGAACACCTATAAATAGGCTAGTAGAGCCTAGCCTAAATCTCATATTTTCTGAGAGGCTGCCTAGATTCTGCCATTCTTCTTCCTCCTCAAATCTCCTTAGAAAATAGAATAATTATTATTATGAAATTCTGATTCAAGATTTGGAGGAAAAGAATGTATATCTGTAAAAGGGTGTTCAGAATTTTGTTTGAAGTGAGGTTAATTCTTGGATCTGGTCAATTTAAATTTCTCTTATTTTTTTTCCTTTTTCTTTTAGTCGAAGAATTGTGAATCCATGGTTACTTAGATTCTAGATCTAGTTAGGAGAGCTAGGTATGGACCGGATTTAGAATTGGAAAGCAATTAGGAGAGTGGATTTAAGTTATACCTTTTTTATACTGGTATATGTATCATTTGACATTCCCCGTTAATATGCATAATAAATCTGCTGGAATGATTAATCTGCTGAAATGTAAATCTGTTGAAATGTATAAACCTGTAAAAATATGTGGAAACGATTACTGTTGTATACATACATGCTATAATAACTAGTTAATTGGATATTATAAGTTAAGTTACAGTGACATTGGGATAAATACATGTTAATCTATGGCATATTATGTACTTGAACCCTTAACTGTAAGAATTGGGATAATTACATGTTAATTTGTTAAATTGGAATAATTACATGATTGGATGATTACATGTTAATCTTTTAAAGTTAGATTAATTATATGTTAAGAAGAACATGCGACATGATAATCAGTTAAAATGGACTTAATATGATATTAAGTATGACATGTAAAAATAGAATTACAGTAAAAATTTGGAAGAATGGATATGTCTAAATTATATGGAAAATTTATGGTAATTAAGAAATTGTAACTGCACTTAGACACGAGGTTAAATTCAACTTGTGGTAGAAGTCTGTCCGGAACTGCCCAGCAAATCATGCATCCAAAAGTTGTTAATTTAATGCGAGGGATCTAGTGTGTAAATATACATGTAACGGTGCTAAGACAAGAGGTTAATTCCAACTTCTGGTAGAAGTCTGCCCGGAACCGTGCGACAAATCCAGCATCTACAAGTAGTCGGCTTAATGTGAGGGTCTGGTGCCTAAACATATATATATATATATGAATATATGTGTATAAAAGGATAGAAATAAATGGAACTAATTGTAATTAATGGAAATGAATGAAAGTGACAACAGTAAAAGAAGTGGAATGATAATAATCTATTACGAATAAACTTGAAAGGGGAAAAAGGAAAGATAATAAGTAGGCTTGTCTTAGGGACAAGTGGAAATTATAACTTAGGTTATAATAAACGACAGGGGGAATGACATAACTTATGTAATGGAATAAGTTGTACTTAATTATAAATTAAGTAATCTATAAATTTGGAAACCAGAAACCTGTTGTTTGTAATAAGTAGAGAAAAGAAGGGCAAAACTTATGAAAGGCAATAAATTGTATTTAATTATAAATTAAGTAATCTGTAAACTGGAGAAACTGAGATCTTTGATAAGAATGACATGTTAAAGGATTATTAATGAACTTAAATGGGTTAAGTTATAACTGAGATTAATAAGCAAGAGGAACCAGGTAACTTGGATAAGAAGTTAACATGATTGAAATAACCAAGTTAACTGGAAATCTAATGAGGTAGAGCAAGCATGTAATTAAATGATTAGACATAGGGTCTAATAACACATTAACCTGAGGTGCTTGGACCAGTCCGTACGTCTGAAGGTGAATAACCCAACGCGGTAGATCATCGTGGTGTCATGAGGCACGAGGGGAGCACATGTCCATCTGATTATTCTGTCATTCAGCTTGTTGTTCTGCTGATATTCTGCTGGCTCTGAAGGACTGGAAAGGGAATCACGTAGCTTCCGGGGAAGTAGAGGGTACTCTTGGTAGTCCTCTGTGTGGTGGTAGCGTTCAGGCTGTGCTCGCAGAGGTTAGGTCTGCGCGTTACTGCTTAGTGAGTATACCTTGACTGTCATGATAGGGGCAGTCAGAAGGTTGTAGGGTGGCATAGGTGATTCGACAATCCGATTTCCATGTGACTAGCCGGGTTACGGCCATTTTATCGGGTTTCCTTTGGCGGGTCTAACCATATGGTTGATAGCAGTCGTCGGGTATCAACCATCGACGGTCAGCATGATGCATAATGCGTGATGCAGAAAGACGGAGAGCTAAACCTGTAGATCATCGACCTTTCGGTATCCGGGATCTGGTTGCGGGACAGGCCAATTAGGATGTTGTTTGTTATTTTCCTAGGCCATGTCACTAGCTCTCAATTCTGTTTGTCTTTCACTAGTTGAGGGAGGGGTCGGGTGGGACCATAGCCATTGAAAATGAAAACCATAGCATCTGTGTATATAGATATATGAAAAGCTCTGGACCGAATTCCATGTTTCTTGTATAGACTTGTTATGGAACTCGGTGCACAGTAGATAATACGTGTGGATAATGCATACCGTTTCTTGATGGTGTATTTTAAAGGTTAAGGCATCGAGTACGATTGACGATACGTACGTGAGAAAGTCTAGATACATGCATGTCTTCTCTGGGTAGTGTATCGTATACTCTAGGGAATTACTCTATGATGGAATCTGATGCGATCAAAGGTAGCAGTTTGTATGCTTATGTAGCATGGCCATGGCGGTTCTATGCGGAACATAACATTGTTATACAGAGATCTGTACGTCGTTCGAATGTAGTATGAGGGATTGCGTATATTTCTGTTGGCGTTACGGCGGAGACCATGCGAGCGTTGTTTCAATCTCAAATTTTGGCCAATATTTCGATCTAATATCTCAGCTATCACGGGAGATATTTAAAACACTTATAACTAAATAAGGTGCCAAATCTCGAATTTTAGCTAATATCTCAGATTTTTCATCTCGGTGATCTCTGGGAGATTTAAAACCTTGCGTGTGAGTAGGATACCATGGGGAGTACCTTAATGTTGGGGGTAGCTAATTATATTTTGCATTAGGTTAATCCACTGGGAAGTAGATGGGTACGACGTGTGTGTAAGCTTTGAGTGTTTTAACCCAAGTAACCTAACAAACAAGAAAAATGTAACTGAACGGTATATGTAGAATTATCCAAATTGTGTAATTTAAATCTAGTCACCAGAACTTGTGTTCTAGCCCCCTCCTCATAACATACTCGCAAGTTAGATTTGTGGCAGAGATATGATAGCTTTGGATACTGGTTAGGCAGTATTATTATCTGGGTAAGTGTAATGACCCGCATTTTTTAGTTGTCAAATAATTAATTAATTTAATTATTAAATATCGAGTGGTGATATCGATAATCGGAATTAAATAATATTTATATTTAATTAATATAAATAATAGAATAATATATATTTCCGAAATAATCGGAAATAGCAGAATTCATGATATGGTGTGAATTAGACAAACTAAAATATATAATTCAGTTTATATTGAATTATATTGACGAATATATTTAAATAATGAAGCTGGAATGTAAAATTTGTATTATAATTATAATCGAGCTCGAAATGGCACGGCAGTTCGCGATTTGGCGATTTGAACTTTAAATGAATATACAGAAGCCGTTTTAAGTCGGATTTCTGTGAAACAAGAAACGTAAGGAGCTGGTGAAGTATATTTTTCTAGTGGAAGAGAAAAATCAAGATTTTGTCATGTAGATTTTGATTTATGTCCAAATAAAATTTTAGAAAAGTCGCTATGGAATTCCTTTATATTTTATTTATATTTATAAAAGGAATTTCATTATAAATCGAATATCGATTTATAGCAGGATTTGAAATATCGAGTTAGAACTTCATATAGGAATATTCTAGAGCTTTATTATATTCTTTGTGAATATATGCGATAATAATTACTTTTAAATATTTAATTTAATTATTTTTAAATATATTTAATGTTTAAAAGGGTTATTTAGGGCTTTAAAAATAGCCAATTTTGCAAATGACCTCAGAATTCGACGAAACCAATTTTATTGGATTCGTAACGTCAAATTATTGTTAGATTTCAATTTCCGTGATTTTTGAAGTCAGTATGTGGTCGTATGGGATTTTAATGTGAAGAACAGTTAGTATTTTGATAGTTAAAAATACGTTGTGTGAGCATGCGAAGTCGGAATTCGACAAAACCAGTTTCGTTCGGACCGTAATGTCGAACTCTAGGTGCATGTCAATTTTCATGATTTTTAGGTATCGTGCGTGATCCCACGGATTTTTAGAAGACGAATAAATGAGATATTTGCTAATTAAAAATTTAAAATATTAATAAAAAAATATCCTAACTAATGAGTGAACCTAAACAAAACACGCGCCCTTTTTCTCAGCCACACAGTAAGTTTTGAAGCGTAAGAACAATTTTCAAGCCGCCACTTTCTTCTGGAAAATCAAAACGCAAGAAAGAAAATTCAATATAAAATGAAAATAAAATCTGTAAAATCATTATACATATATATTTGTGATCTTCGTGGCAGCCGCTTCGATCTGATGCTTGTCTGGTTGGGTGCGACGACGAATTTATGTGCTGTATTTTCGACAGTAGAAGCTAGGGTTCCCTATTTTTGAAACTAGGCTCGTTGATTTGTAAATTGGAGCTGGGAAGGGTGTTCGTGGCATCAAGTAGCACTTGTAGGCAAAGTTTTGTAGGGAGCGGTGAGGGTTTTGTTCGGTGATGTCCTGTGCTGTAGCAGTCGACGCGATGGGTAGGGATGCACCGAGTTTCATGAGATGGGGTTAGGGATGAAGATGAGAGGATGGAGATTGAAGGGATGTTTTCAATTTAAATTTGTATTGAAGGAATAACATATGGTTGTTGGATGGAGTTGCCAGGAGTCCGCATTGTTCTTACAAGAGGAAGAAGGAGGAGTTAAGTGGATCTGTTCTGGTAGTGGGCCGAATTTTGAAAGGTTAAGGCCCAAGTTCTTTAAGTGAAATTCAAGTTTTATTTTAAATAATTGTAATAACTATTGCATACGATATCGGAATTCAGCAAAACAAGATCTGTTGGGATCGTAACACGATAGAACTGACTGGTAGTGAATCCGAGCTTGTTACAATTTATAGCAAAATAAATTGTCCCTCTGAATCAAGCGATGGTTATCGTTATTAACGATGATCGTCCAATGTGAGTAACACTCACCAACTCTGAATAGTTATATTTTTATAATGTATATTTAGAACTGATAAATGATGACTAATTGTTATGTGTTAACTGTTTGGTTGAATTGCTTATGTATTGGTTGAAATTATAGATAACGATATATATATAAATCGTTAATCGAATATTGATTCTATTTATCAGAATATTTTATATTCATAGTGTTCAACATCTGTGATGCAGGGAAACAGGTCGAAGGAATCCAATTGGATTCCTCAACATTTATTTTACTATTTTTCATATATTGTAATATATGATGTGATATATAATCTGCTGATGATTATGTGTGTTTGGAAGATATCGATCACCGTTGTTTGGTATTTTAAATACCGTAAGAAATACTGGGATGTAAAAAGGGGATTTTCAAAGTGTATTTTGAAAATAAATTATTTATATAAAACAATGGATTTTATATATAAAAGGAAAAAAGATTTTATAAAGGAAATTAATTAAAAAATCAAAGAGAATCGAAAACGGAAATATTTTTGAAACATTTACAAATAGAATTTAAAAGGAAATATTTGTAAAACATTTACAAATAGATTAAACGGAAATATTTATTTATAGAATAAATAAAGTTTCAAAAGGAATATATATAGGAAATAAATAGAATGTTATGAATGAGATATTTATTTAGAAAATAAATAGAAAGATAAAAAAAGAAATATTTATTGGTTAAATAAGTAGAACAAAGGAATATTTATTGGGAAAATAAATAGAGTTAATGAAAAGGAGGTAATCGAATTTAGTATTCGAAGGAGTTAATCGAATTTAGTATTCGAAGGAGTTAATCGAATTTAGTTATTCGAAACGAGTTAATCGAACATAGTTAATCAAAATGAAGTTAAACAAAAAATTAGAAACTGACTAGAGATTAATAAGTTGAATGGTTTCCTAAGTATCGATCTGATGTTGGTTTCGGCCTTCGGGGTTTATACTTAGGAAGTTGTTCTCTTGTTAGTTTATAGTTAGAGTCTGATAGATATGGAAGAATAGGGATACGTAATTAAGCCATGGAAATGTTTTCCATTCTTAATAACGTATATTTTCTAAACATAGAAATGAGGAAACATATATATATATATATGTTTGATTGATTGATTGATTGATATAGTATCCATCTGAAAATAATATCGTTGTTTGCACATGTGTTTTTCTTTGATAGTTAAATCACAGATTATCAAAGTTTTGACCATTTTACGTTGTTAATATGGAGAGACCAGTTGGATTATTATTCGAATAACCACTCCGTATTGGCATAAGCGTTGCGAATCAATTATGCTGAATTTATTAAAGTCGGAGTAAAGTGCAAGGGCTGTTGTATAAATCTTAGATAACAATTGCCTAAGATGGATGTACTGAATAGTGCATTCGGTTTGTCCAGTCCCCGGACAATTTGTATGGAAGAAGGTCTAACAGAGTATATCCAATAGATCGCGTAAGTTGATCTCTTCAAATGTATTCACATTTGGTGGCAGAGGAATTCGTTTCTCTTAGCTGTATACCCGTGGTATTTTAGGGGAAATCAATTTGTGATTTGGCGAGTATGACGATGTGACATTCAAAGTGAATAAACGTGTGATCTGTCAGAGATAAGCGTGGCCTCTAGTCTCACAACCGGGAAATGACAAAAATCGGGCAGGCAGCATGGCTATGTAGGTCGCACCTATTAGGGTGTATAATCACCTGATCTAGAGTTTCATTTACTTCCAAAAATCTATTGTCGATGCTGTCCTATTCGGGAAACGGTTGCTGATCCCGACCGTTGGTGATATACATTCTATACACTCAAGCGAAATCAGTGGTTGGTCATGTGTAGCCGGGTTGCAAGATGTTCTTGTTGAACCCAGTGTATTCCTCTCTAGAGGAGCGAAAGGTGGTTCCATACCTTGTCATAGTTGGAAATCCATTACCCGATATGTGCTTGCGGTTTTGATTGTATACTATATATGTAGAACGTGAGATGAAAGCGTTTCTGCTAGATGATTATTATGTTGTGGTTGATAAACATTATTATAATATCAAAAGGTTTTTGATATAAAGATGTTTTGGATTCTCATAAGGGAAAAACCCGTTCCGTTATACGGTGTGGTCTTATGAGATATCGTTTACTTGTTCAAACTGTTTTTAACTGTTTTACTCATACCTGTAACGGCTGGAAATTTCCGACTCCTCGAGAGTCGGAAATTCCGAGACGTTAGTGAAAGAATTTAGAAGATGTGAAAGAAAAGATAGAACTAATAGAATAGAAGAAGAAGAAGAACATCAGAATCATCAGAGTAACACGAATTCTCACAGCGGAACGAATAACATATAATATATAACATAGCTTTGAAGTAAACAGTTATATATATACAATAGCACTTATCAGAGTACAACACTTACAACACAGCGGAAATAACTAGAGCTATAAAATCTTGCAGCCTCCTGCTCCAAGCTCTCCAAGTATATCTGTAAATCCCGACTACTTGACTGCCCGTACAAATTTAGGCACCCAAGAGTTTAGGGAAAACAACAAAGTAAACTCCGGGTCAGTCATGGGACTGGTATGAGTAAAATAGTTTAAAACAGGTATAGGATATCTCATAAGACCACGCCGTGAATACGGAACGGGTTTTTCCCTTATGAGTATCTGAACAACTTTGACAAGCAATATCATTGTGATATTATAATAATGTCTAAGTACAAATAGGTATCAATCTAGCAGAAACGCTTGCATCTCACGTTCTACATATATAGTAAAAATCATAAACCGCAGGGCGCTTATCGAAGAATGGATTCCAACAGACAAGGTATGGGAGCACCTTCTGAATAGTGTACTCTAGAGGTGATACACTCAGGGTTCAACAAGAACGTCTTGCAACCCGGCCACACATGACCGCTCACTCATTTAGCTTGAGTGTCGCGAATATATTGCCACCACGGTTATAGGCAATCAAACCGTCATCCGAAGATACAGAATCAAAAAGAAGTATAAATATGAATATTCCCTAGATCGGTGACAATACACCCTGCTTGGGGATGACCCAACTAGCCATGCTGCCTAGCCCAACTTTTGTTACTTCCCGGTGTGAGGCTAGAAGCTACGTCTATCTTCAGAACATCTGATCACCATTCACTTTGAATGCCACATCGTCATACCCGCCAAATCACAAATTGACTTATCCAAAAATAACACGGGTATATAGCTAAGAGAAACGAATTCCTCCGCCACCAAACGTGAATACGTTTGAACAGATCAACTGATGCGATCCATTGGATATACTCTGTCAGACCTCCTTCCATATACGTTGTCCTGGGACTGGACAAACCGAAGGCACTATTCAGTATATCCATCTTAGTCACTGTTATCTAAGACTTATACAACAGCCCTTGCACTTTACTCCGTCTTCAATTTATCTTTGGCATATATTGCTCGCAACGCTTATGCCAATACAGAGTGGTTCTTTGGATAATAATCCAACCGGTCTCTCCATATTAACAACGTTATAATGGTAAAAACTTTGATAGTCTGTGATTCAACTATCAAATGAAAACATGTCGGTGTACAAACAACGATCTTATTTCCAAATGGAAATTCGATCGATCAATCATCACATGTTCATATTTCCTTATTTCATATATTTAGAAAATATATGTTATTAATCATTGGGAAACATTTCCATAGCTTATTTTCACATCACTATTATTTCGCAACTATCAGTCCCTAACTGTAACTAGTATGAGAACAATTCTCTAAGTATCAATTCGGAAGGTCGAAACCAACATCAGATCGTCACTTAGAAAACCGTTCAACTTACCCTCTCCAGTCAGTTTTTGAATTTGCTTAACTCTATTTCTTAAACTCTTATCATGAAACATTTCATTTTCTATGTTTAGAAAACATATCTGACTATATTTGGAAAACGTTTCCAAAACTCATTTACGGATTTCCAATGAACGTTGCATAAAACATCGTTACGCTTAATCCATTAATCGCTTATTACTTAACTACATTTCAAATCAACCTTTTCTATCGAACCACAACTATTCCTTTGTCAATTCTGAAGTCAATCAAGTTGGGGTATAATTACCTATCAGACCTTAATTGAACAACGTCCTTTACTGTGAAATAGATGAAGCTCGTCACTCACTTTTTCCAATCATCCGTTTACGCAAATTCTCGGATTCAGGTTACGAATCCACTTCTTATATGACAGTGTTTGATTATAACTATGACGTTATAATTTCTACTTCTGCAATATCTAACCTAAATTATAACTTTATCTCCTAACTCGAATAATTTAACAGACACCTAATTTCTAAATCAATAACTAAATCTTGATTTAAACCCTGGAAAGTAAATAGTACTTTCCCGAATTCGCTATAATCGAATTCGACGTATAACTCTCTTTCGAGTAATCTCTATTTGATTAACTCTTCTTCGAATAACCTATATTCGATTATCTCTCTTCGAATAACTCATATTCGAAATCTCTCTCTTTCGAATAAACAATATTCGATCTCTTTCTTTCGAATATGCTATATTCGAAAATCTCCTTTCGATTTACTAATCGATAACTCCTTTCGATCCAACTAAAATCGATAACTCCTTTAACTCTATTCGAATAACTAATATTCGACTAACTCCTTTGGATTGACTCATTTGATTAACTCCTTCGAATAACTAATTCGAATAACTTACCTTCGAATAACCCATATTCGATTTACTCTAACTCGATTAACTTAATTCTAATCGATTTACTCCATTTCGATTCAACTTAATTCAAATCGATTAACTTAACTCAAATTGATTAACTCCTTTCGAATAACTAAATTCGATTTAACTCTTCTCGAATAACTACATTCGATTAACTGAAATTGAATAACTAATATTCAATTAACTCTTCGACTAACTCCTTTGGATTAACTAACTTCGACTAACTCCTTTGGATTAACTAACTTCGAATAACTCCTTTGGATTAACTAACTTCGAATAACTCCTTTTGATTAACTAACTTCGAATAACCAATATCCGATAACTACTCTTCGAATAAATAATATTCGGTAACTCTTCTCAAATGAATAACATTTGATTTCTCCACTCGAATAAACTATATTCGATTACTCTTCCCTCGAATACTCTATATTCGATAACTCTACTTCGAAAAAGTGATATTCGGCAACTCTACTCGATTAACTCCACTTGGGTAACTCTAACAGGTCAACTCTAACTGGTCAACTCTAACTGGTCAACTTTAACTGTTTATCTTTAACTGGTAAATTTTAACTGGTTAACTCAAATGGTTTAACCTAACTTGATTTACTTGTCTCGATTAACTGAACTAATCCACTTAGTTTAACTTAGTTAATTCACTTTGATTAACTCTAACCGATTTACTTAGTTTAACTCAGCTAATTCACTTTGATTAACCCAACTAATTTACTTCGATTAACCAATTAGTTTAACTTGACTAATTCACTTAGTTTGACGCAACTAATTCACTTTGATTTACCAATTAGTTTAACTTAACTAATTCACTTTGATTAACCGCTTAGTTTATCTTAACTAATTTACTTTGGTTAACCACTTAGTTAACTTAACTAATTCACTTTGATTTACTCTAACTGATTCACTTAGTTTAACTTAACAAATTCACTTCGATTAACCACTTAGTTAACTTAACTAATTCACTTTGATTTACTCTAACCGATTCACTTAGTTTAACTTAACAAATTCACTTCGATTAACTCGACCAATTCACTTGGTTAACTCGACCAATTCACTTGGTTAACTCCTATTTATTTAACAAATAAATATATCCTTTAGTTTAATTCTATTTATTTAATCTCTAAATAAATATCCTTTATATTTCTTTTAACGAATATAATTCCTTTATATTTTGATTAACAAATATATCCCCTTATATTCGATTAACATATATATTCCCTTGTATTTGATTTACAAATATAATTCTTTTATATTTGTTTTTACCAACGATATTCCTTTATATTCAGAATCCTTTTTCTTATATATATATATATATATATAATCCCTTGATTTTATATAAATAAACTATTTTCAAAATATACTTTGAAAATCCCTCTCCTACATTCTGGTATTTCTCATGGTATTTAACACACCATATAACAACGATAAATATCGTCCTACCACACATAATCACACAGATTATATACATCACATTATATATCACAATATAAAAATCACAGTAAAATAACTGTTGAGGAATCCTGTTGGATTCCTCCAACCTGTTTCCCTGCATCCACAGATGTTAAACAACACCAGTATAATATTCTGATAAACAGAATCAACATATAACTATTTGATGGTTTATATATATATATATATATATATATATATATATATATATATATATATATATATTCATACGTAAATATATATATATATATAATCTCTACTAACTGACTAGCAGTTCAAGCAAACAATCAACACACAGTCAAACAGACAATATTTTAACAGTTCTAAGAATACAACGTGAAAATAAAACTGTTTAGAGTTTGTGAGATTTACTCACCTTGTTCGTAATCGTTAAATAACGATTTACAAGTGTCGGTTCTATCCGAGTCAGTTCCAGAATGTCCTATCCACTGCTACGGTTCCAACGCAGTTTGTTTGGTCTGATTTTTGGACAAGGATATTAACATCTGTTTGCTTCTCTATTGCGTTTCCTTCTTCCTCAGACTTGCTCAAGCAACGCGTCATTCCCAAACTGTAACCGTTCACATCCTCCTTTAAACATCACACTCCACCGTATCCTCTCCAAACCACAATGCCCTGTAACCCAAGTTCATCTTCATTATGTTCTCAGACCAACTCCGCTACTCACTCACGCCGGCTCTAGCACTCCAGCATGTTTCCTCTACTCGCAGCATATCATGCTAATTCCAGGAAATGCCTTTAAGGCTTCATCTTCTTCCTTACTTCAACGCACCCTTCCAGTGTCCGAAATTCCTCTATAACCAATCGAACTCCAGGGCTTAAACCAGTACTGCTCAATCACCAAAGTCTTCTATCTCATACAACAGTAGCCTAAACCCCAAAACACCCCTAACACACCACGCCATAAACAGCAAAGCCACTTCCTTCACAATACAAACTCCTACAACTCACGTCCCATCTGGCGACCTCCCCCACTCCAAAATAACAAACCCGTGCTCCCCTTTTGTGTAATACCAGAACCAGTAAACCCAACTCTTGTTCATCACTTTCCTCCCCCAATAGTTCGCTACATCTTCCGCCCTATCCATCCCAATACCCAACCCGTTCTACCTCCTAACGCAAGGAAAAATCAAAACAAATGTCGCTGCAACCCCTCAGAAATGGTTATCGAATCCATCCTCAAACCTCATGCGCCTCATCTTCCACCTCGCGTAACCCTAACAACTACCTCCGAATTTCCAGCGACAACAAAAACAACCGGACCCCATAAAACGTTCATAGATTCGAAGAGCAAGGGCCGGAGATCTCAAATATCTGAGTTTGGGCATTTAAGGATTTTTATTTGAATTTAGTTTGAATTTATAAGGATCGATCTTTTGGTTTCTTTGCTGATGAGAATGGAGCCGGCGACTACAATTTGGTTGAGGATTTTGGGTTAGAAAAATTAATAAGGGTGTTATATAGGATTTCGATTCTTGAGGCAATCCTTTCTCCACGTTTTTATTTTTGTTTCGAATGTATGGATCTTCTGAGTGCCAAGTATTTGTGCCAAGTATTTTGTTTTGAACCAAAGAAAATGGTCGGTTGAAATGAGTGCAACGTGGTCCTTTGTTAAATGTTATAAAGTTTGCCCTCATGTTTTATAAAGAATTTCCTTTCTTTACAACTGTTGTCGACAGAAGTAAACATACCGTTGTAATCAGCTTGGTGCCATGATCCCAAAAATATAAAAATACCGGTAGGTGAACTCATATTGTGAAACTTCAAAATGTTGATTTTAGGGTGCAAAATACTGCAAATAAAAAGTTGCTTATTTAATTAATTAAAAATTACAGTAAAATTCTAAAAATTAAATTATCACTACGCCTCAAAAGAACCTTGTCTGAATTCACACCCGATATCTAGTTATTTTGAAATAACCGTTATGGCCGATAACCGATTCTATAGCGACTATTCTGAAATTTGATTTGGACACAAATCAAAATCTACACGACGAAATCCTGATTTCTCTCTTCCATCAGAAAGATATACTTCACTAGCTCCACACGTTTCTTGTTTCATAGAAATCCGGCTTAAAATGAACTCTGTACATTCAGTTGAAGTTCGAATCGCCAAATAGCGAACTGCAGCGCCATTTCAAGCTCGTTTATAATTATAATTATAAATTATAAGTTCGAACGTTTTACTTTAAGTTATCGATATCGCCAAATCGATATATAAACCATTAAATAAATTAATTATTCGACAGCTAACAAAACGCGCCATTACAATACCAGTCCCATGACTGACCCGGAGTTTATTTTGTTTTGTTTCCCTAAACTGTTGGGTGCCCAATTTCGTACAGGCAGTCAAGTAGTCGGGATTTATAGATACTTGAAGAGCTAGAGCAGGAGGCTTCAGAATTATATAGCTATGATTATTTTCCGATGTGTTGTGAGTGCTATACTTTGGAAATGATATATATATGTATATTCAAGTACAGATTTATATTTCAAAAGTTATGTTATATATTATATGTTATTCGTTCCGCTATGAGGTTCGTGTTACTCTGATGTTGTGTTGTTCTTCTTCTTCTATTTTAAGTTTCTATCTTATCTATTCTCACCCTCTAATTTCTTTCATTAACTACTGGTATTTTTCGATGTTTGGTTAGTCGTCATTGAGTTTATGTCGTAACCAAAGTCCTTAAAAACCCGGTTGTTACAGTTGGTATCAGAGCATAAGGTTAAGCGATTTACCTTGGCTCTATGGCGTGACTCGGTAGAGATGGGGTTAGTAATACCCTAGATTGAGTTTGAGTGTGTGTGTATATATATATATATATATATATGAGCGCATATTTGTTGTTCAATATTAAAATGATTTTATATTGTGAAGATTTATTGGTTGAGTTATTTGTGAATTTTAGTCGATCAGTTTGATCCACTGTATCGGTAAGGGTTTCTAAACACTCGAATACGATGAACCGACATGGTATGTTTTGAAAAGACGGTAAATGATATAATTTTACCAAAAATATATTTCTGATATAAACAGATGATTTATATAGATATTATTATTGAATGTGTTAGTTGAAATTATAATAGAATAAGATTATAAAAAGTGAAATGGTTATGTAAATAACCAATCAAAATTCAGATAAGTGTAATGAATTGAATTAAATCTGAAATTAGAGTCAGAATGGGAATTAAAATTCCTAGAATTTGAAAAGGTGTTGTAAATGGATTTGGAATAAATATATGAGAATTTTAAAATCCTGGGAGATTTTACATTGTTTTGAGCATGGTATTTTAAAATATATTTCAAAGTGGAAATGTTTAGAAATGGTTTTGAAAGTGATATAGTATTGAACTCACTTTGGTCGCTGGAAAATGAATTCCGATGTTGATCCGGACATCATCGGTGTTCATTTTCGAGTTGTAAGTGACATATTACTACCAAAGAGATTGTTTTTGAAATTGTTTAGAAAACAATTTGTTTGAATCCTTACAAAGGAAAGTTGGTTTTTGAGAAAAACAAAGCTGTTTAAAATTCCCAGGGAAAGATTGTCTGGATTAAAACCAAATTTGAATTGAAATTTGTAAAAGCCAATTGGAATTAAAATAAAGTCAGTTAAGTGGTAACTGAAATTGAATTTGAATGATATCGAGACAAATTGTATTTGGGAGATTCGAATTTGAAGTGTAATTTGATAACCAAGTTAAGAGTTGGGAATCGAGAATGAAACTCGAGTTGAAAAAATATTTGGCTTGGATATAAGCGAATGATTGTGTTGGATAGTGATTGGAGTTTGATTGAGATGACATTGGTATATGCTGAATTAGCAGCAGATGTAAAGGATATAATGATATGCCCAACAAAAAGGTACCAGTTTCTATTATATATGGGTTTGAGATTTTGATGAGAGTCGAATTGGCAAGCCGCTTGGCTGTTTGATTTCCTTTTGGGTTGGAGAAGGCCTAGAGAGGCGAGTTGTGGTTTTACCGATAGGGATGTACAAAGGAGGCTATGGTGAAATTTTCTGAAAAGTTAGAGCGCTAGAAAATTTTCAGAATTTTTGGAAATTTTAGTAAGTCGGAAAGAATTAATAAGTTAATTGGAATTTAAATGGTTCAGTTAAAATGGAAGTTAAGAAGTAAAACCTGAAGATGTTTAAATTTAATTAGTAGAGTTAGTAACATTCTTCTAGCTTAGCAATTTCAAGGACAAAATTATATTAAGGGGGAAAGATTGTAATGACCCACATTTTTTAGCTGTCGAATAATTAATTAATTTAATTGTTAAATATCGAGTGGTGATATCGATAACCAAAATTAAATAATATTTATATTTAATTAATATAAATAACAGAATAATATATATTTCCAAAATAATCGAAAATAACAGAATTCATGATATGGTGTGAATTAGACAAATTAAAATATATAATTCAGTTTATATTGAATTATATTGATGAATATATTTAAATAACGAAGTTGGAAAATAAAATTTATATTATAATTATAATCGAGCTCGAAATGGCGCGGCAGTTCACGATTTGGCGATTTGAACTTTAAACAAATATACAGAAGCCGTTTTAAGTCAGATTTCTGTGAAACAAGAAACGTTAGGAGCTGGTGAAGTATATTTTTCTAGTGGAAGAGAAAAATCGAGATTTCGTCGTGTAGATTTAGATTTATGTCCAAATCAAATTTTAGAAAAGTTGTTGTGGAATTCCTTTGTATTTTATTTATATTTATAAAAGGAATTTCATTATAAATCGAATATCGATTTATAGCGGGATTTGAAATATCGAGTTAGAACTTCATATAGGAATATTTTAGAGCTGTATTATATTCTGTGTGAATATATGCGGTAATAATTATTTTTAAATATTTAATTTAATTGTTTTTAAATATATTTAATATTTAAAAGGGTTATTTAGGGCTTTAAAAATAGCCAATTTTGCAAATGACCTCAGAATTCGAGGAAACCAATTTTGTTGGATTCGTAACGTCAAATCATTGTTAGATTTCAATTTTCGTGATTTTTGAAGTCAGTATGTGGTCGTACGGGATTTTAATGTGAAGAACAGTCAGTATTTTGACGGTTAAAAATACGTTGTGTGAGCATACAAAGTCGGAATTCGACGAAACCATTTTCGTTGGGACCGTAATGTCGAACTCTTGGTGCATGTCAATTTTCATGATTTTTAGGTATCGTGTGTGATCACGCGGATTTTTAGAAGACGAATAAATGAGATATTTGCTAATTAAAAATATAAAATATTAATAAAAAAATATCCTAACTAATGAGTGAACCTAAACAAAACACGCGCCTCTTTCTCTGCCACACAGCAAGTTTTAAAACGTGAGAACAATTTTCAAGCCGCCACTTTCTTCTGGAAAATCAAAACGCAAGAAAGAAAATTCAATAGAAAATGAAAATAAAATCTGTAAAATCATTATACATATATATTTGTGATCTTCGTGGCAGCCGCTTCGATCTGATGCTTGTCAGGCTGGGTGCGACGACGAATTTGTACGCTGTTTTTTCGACAGTAGAAGCTAAGGTTCCCTATTTTTGAAACTAGGCTCGTTGATTTGTTAATTGGAGCTGGGAATGGTGTTCGTGGCATCGAGTAGCACTTGTAGGCCAAGTTTTGTAGGGAGCAGTGAGGGTTTTGTTCGATGGTGTCTTGTTCTGTAGCGGTAAACGCGATAGGTAGGGATGCACCGAGTTTCATGAGATGGGATTGGGGATGAAGAGGAGAGGATGGAGATTGAAGTGGTGTTTTCAATTTAAATTTGTGTTGACGGAATAACGTATGGTTGTTGGATGGAGTTGCTGTAATGGCTAGGAGGAGTCCGCGTTGTGCTTACAAGAGGAAGAAGGAGGAGTTAAGCGGGTCTGTTCTAGTAGTGGGCCGAATTTTGAAAGGTTAAGGTCCAAGTTCTTTAAGTGAAATTCAAGTTTTATTTTAAATAATTGTATTAACTTTACAATATCATAACTATTGCATACGATATTGGAATTCAGCAAACAAGATCCGTTGTGATCGTAGGGACGGTGGCTACATGATGGAACTGAATGGGAGTGAATCCGAGCTCGTTACAATTTATAGCAAATTAAATTGTCCGTCTGAATCAAGCGATGGTTATCGTTATTAATGATGATCGTCCAATGTGAGTATAACTCACCAACTCTGAACAGTTATATTTTATAACGTATATTTAGAACTGATAAATGATGACTGATTGCTGTGTGTTAACTGTTTGGTTGAATTGCTTATGTATTGGTTGAAATTATAGATAAAGATATATATATATAAATCGTTAATCGAATATTGATTCTGTTTATCAGAATATTTTATATTCGTACTGTTTAACATCTGTGATGCAGGGAAACAAGTCGGAGGAATCCAACTGGATTCCTCAACATTTATTTTACTGTTTTTCATATATTGTAATATTTGATGTGATATATAATCTGTTGATGATTATGTGTGTTTGGAAGATATTAATCACCGTTGTTTGGTATTTTAAATACCGTAAGAAATACTGGGATGTAAAAATAGGATTTTCAAAGTGTATTTTGAAAATAATTATTTATATAAAATCAATGGATTTTATATATAAAAGGAAAAAGGAATTTATAAAGGAAATTAATTATAAAATCAAAGAGAATCGAAAAGGGAAATTTTTGTGAAACATTTACAAATAGAATTTAAAAGGAAATATTTGTAAAACATTTACAAATAGATTAAATGGAAATATTTATTTATAGAATAAATAAAGTTTTAAAAGGAATATTTATAGGAAATAAATAGAATGTTATAAATGAGAAATTTATTTAGAAAATAAACAGAAAGATAAAAAAAGAAATATTTATTGGTTAAATAAATAGAATAAAGGAATATTTATTGGGAAAATAAATAGAGTTAATGAAAAGGAGTTAATCGAATTTAGTATTCGAAGGAGTTAATCGAATTTAGTATTCGAAGGAGATAATCGAATTTAGTTATTCGAAACAAGTTAACCGAACATAGTTAATCAAAATGGAGTTAAACAAAAAATTAGAAACTGACTAGAGATTAATAAGTTGATTGGTTTCCTGAGTATTGATCTGATGTTGATTTCGGCCTTCGGGGTTTATACTTAGGAAGTTGTTCTCTTGTTAGTTTATAGTTTGAGTCTGATTGATGTGGAAGAATAGGGATACATAATTAAGCCATGGAAATGTTCTCCATCGTTAATAACGTATATTTTCTAAACATAGAAATGAGGAAACATATATATATATATATATATATATATATATATATACATACATATATGTTTGATTGATTGATCGATATAATTTCCATCTGGAAATAATATCGTTGTTTGCACACCTGTTTTTCTTTGATAGTTAAATCACAGACTATCAAAGTTTTGACCATTTTACGTTGTTAATACGGAGAGACCGGTTGGATTATTATCCGAAGAACCACTCCATATTAGCATAAGCGTTGCGAATCAAGTATGCTGAATTTATTGAAGACGAAGTAAAGTGCAAGGGCTGTTGTATAAATCCTAGATAACAATTGACTAAGATGGATGTACTGAATAGTGTCTTCGGTTTGTCCAGTCCCAGGACAACTTGTATAGAAGAAGGTCTGACGGTATATATCCAATCGATCGCGTAAGTTGATCTCTTCAAACGTATTCATGTTTGGTGGCGGAGGAATTCATTTCTCTTAGCTATATACCCGTGGTATTTTTAGGGAAATCAATTTGTGATTTGGCGGGTATGACGATGTGACATTCAAAGTGAATAAACGTGTGATCTGTCAAAGATAAGCGTGGCCTCTAGCCTCACAACCGGGAAATGACAAAAATTGGGTAGGCAGCATGGCTATGTAGGTCGCACCTATTAGGGTGTATAATCACCTGATCTAGAGTTTCATCTACTTCCAAAAATCTATTGTCGATGATGTCCGATTCGGGAAACGGTTGCTGATCCCGACCGTTGGTGATATACATTCGATACACTTAAGCGAAATGAGTGGTCGGTCATGTGTGGCCGGGTTGCAAGATGTTCTTGTTGAACCCAGTGTATTCCTCTCCAGAGGTACACTAGCGAAAGGTGGTTCCATACCTTGTCATAATTGGAAATCCATTACCCAATACGTGCTTGAGGTTTTGACTGTATATTATATATGTAGAACGTGAGATGAAAGCGTTTCTGCTAGATGATTATTATATTGTGGTTGATAGACATTATTATAATATCAAAAGGTTTTTGATATAAAGATGTTCTGGATTCTCATAAGGGAAAAACCCGTTCCATTATACGGCATGGTCTTATGATATATCGTTTACTTGTTCAAACTGTTTTTAACTGTTTTACTCATACCAGTCCCATGACTGACCCAGAGTTTATTTTGTTTTGTTTCCCTAAACTCTTGGGTGCCCAATTTCGTACGGGCAGTCTAGTAGTCGGGATTTACATATACTTGAAGAGATGGAGCAGGAGGCTTCAGAATTATATAGATATGATTATTTTCCACTGTGTTGTAAGTGTTGTACTTTGGAAATGATATGTATATTCAAGCACGGATTTATATTTCAAAAGTTATGTTATATATTATATGCTATTCGTTCCGTTGTGAGGTTCGTGTTACTCTGATGTTGTGTTGTTCTTCTTCTTCTATTCTAAGTTTCTATCTTATCTATTCTCACCCTCTAATTTCTTTCATTAACTACCAGTAGTTTTCGATGTTTAGTTAGTCGTCATTGAGTTTATGTCGATAACCAAAGTCCTTAAAAACCGGGTTGTTACAGTAAGGCTATATTTTGATTATATTATATTTTATCCATTCTGCTGTGGGCTATTTTCTGAGATCTGATATAGTTTATATCTCTGTCTTTTCTGCAGGATACCAGACAAACCAACATGGGTTTCGATAGATTAGAATTTTGAAAAAAAAATCGGTCTGTCGGAATTCGGGTTGTTACAGAAGCGGTCCACCTAAGACATCAACAAGCAGTCCTTTCGATGTGAATACCTCTGGTCTACCAGTCAAATTCTTCATTTTTCTCCATTTCGTCGTATAATTATTCGAAATGGTTTTCGGATACGAAGCAACCATACCCGATCCTGGTATTTTCGAATAATCAGTGCAATTTAAAAACAGTATGGATTATACAGGATTTCAACTAATTCTATTCCATCTTAAATTTGTTGCCAAAATCTTCCATTTACAACCCTCAATCGTTTGTTCCTTTAACTTAGGAATTCATTCATAAATTTTTACTAAATCTTTAAGCCAAAAGATTCATTCCCTTACAAATATTCATTCTTTATTCAAACCTTTCATTTACTTAACAAATTCCATAATTGTTTTGAATCCATAAATTCAATCGATTAAATCTTCAAACCAAGATTAATCAAGCCTTGAAAAAGGTTTTCTTTTAAACCCCGTATCACAACCACATTTTTTAATCTTAATTAAAAGATTAATTAACTATTAATTCCTCATTTACAATTATCCCTTTTAAACCAAAGATAATTCATTAAACCTTCAAAACTTAATTTACGTTAAACTAACATAATTCAAACCTTCTGTTTACTGAAACAAATTTCTTAATCTTCCATTCCTTAAATAGGAATTATTTCAAAAACCATTCATTAATCTTTAATAAAGACTCATTAACTCTTTACCCATTTGCTTTCCCTTTTCAAAACATATCTCTGAGTCAAAGCTTATGTAATATCATTCCTTTTAACCTTTAATTAAAATATTATAATTCTTCTTAAATTCCAAACATAACTTAACCTTAACTAGATTAAAGAATGAAGTTATTTAAAACACCATTCATAGCAAACCCAAAAGCAATTGATATTAAATATAAGATTTGTATAGAAATTATATCGGCTTATATCTCCCACATCAGTTCTCATATACAACAAATACTATAAGTTGAATAGCAGTATAAATGACTTTCAAATTCCTCGAATAACGTAATTTTTAACTACGGAATTTAGTATCAAATATCTGAAGATTATTACCATCTAAATCCAATTCATTTATAATTAGAAAACTTTAACCCTATTAAGGTTATATTTCAAAATAACATTTCATAATATCCGGCTTCACTTACGATTTGCTCCATCACTTATCTAGATAAGTAAACGTTAGTCAGGTAAGTTTAATTTAAAGTTATACCCTTGTTTACCGCTCCATAACTTAAAGATAAAACAAACCTACTTGTTATTTCCGCATACTCAAACTTGATTAATATTGGTTTAAAATTTAATGAACTGAATTTAGGGATTTAAACAGTTGAGTGGTTTGATAAGTAAATGAAATGCTTGAGTAAAGAATGAATCTTTGTAAGGGAATGAATCTATTGGGTCAGAGATTTAGTAAAACAAGTTTTGAATGAATTCCTAAGTTAAGGAATAAACGATTAAGGGTTGTGAATGAAAGGGTGGCACTACAAGAAAAACTATATTTAGTTACATTTATTAGTAGCGTTTATAGTGCGAATGCGACCGATAATCTTTTGTTTCAGATTTGATTGTTTATTTCTGGTTAATTTCGTGGCTGCCAAATTTTGTCACCTTCCCCGCCAATTAGTAAAAACTCATCACGTTTTTTTCTCCTTTCCCTCGACATGTTTTGTTTCCCCTCTTTTAGTGAATTTCCCTATCAGCAGCTTTCAATTCTACCCTTCACCCATTTCTATCTTCCATCTTCGCCGACCAACCCTACAAAGCTACCTCGTCGATCCACTCCACTGCATTTCTTCAATAAGGATCACGTCCACCTTATCGATCTGGTCCCCTCCGCTATCTCTACAAACCCTAAATCTACAAATCAAGGTAATCACTATTTTTTAGTACAAATTGCTTTTCTTTTTACTAATCAAGATATTATACTTGTTGACTAAGCTGAAAATCTGTAGTTATTTTCTTTTTTATACTCAAACGTCATGCCTAACATTTTTAATCAAATTTTGAAAAAAAGCCCCTTTATTTTGTTCAATATGGATATTATATCTGATAAAACTGATTGTTTTGATTTGACTACTACAGTGGATCTATTGGCAGTTTAAGATCCATTGCTTTGTTTTCGATTTTCATGTGTTGCTTCAGGTTATTCACGAAAGGTGTTCATTTGGAATATAGTTAGTGCATTCAATGACTAAATAACAATATATGGCTGCTAGTTACTTAAATGATATTGTTTATTGAGAATATACACTTTGCTTATTGAACCAATATGTTAGTAATTCATGCAGTCCAAAGCAATGAACATATCATATATGTGAGTTGTATCCATAGTTGCACAATTATCAACCATTAACTTGCGAGTCCATGTTTATTACCATGGTCCATGCGGACTTTTATATCAGTGGATATGAAATAATCATATGCCATTGTGTACACAGGTTAGCTGAATGATCTATAGTTTGATGTTGTATGTGTTTGTTATGTCTTAAGGAACCAATCAACCAAAATGAATTTGGTGCTTTTGTATTTTGCGTCTGTTTAAGCTGCAAAGTGATTATAGTTATCTGCACATGCAATGGAAGTAGTTTAATACTTATCCTTTAATCCAGTATATAAATAGTTAAACAAGATATGCATGAATATTCATTTTTATTTATTTTTTCTCAAACATATTGCATGCTAAACTTTGATTTTTGAACTTAATCACAACTGTAATTCATTTCAAGCTGTGACACTGTATTAACATCGTTAGACTAATCTAAATAGCAACCATCAGATTAATTTAGTTATATTAATTTTACAATTATATCCAAGTTCAGTAATGACCACGATATATTGAAATGATAGACGATGAGATATACTTATATACTTCTAAAATTAGAACTTTATTGTCAAAATTAGAACTTTATTGTCATAACATTATTAATCACTCGTTTTAACATGAAATATCCGTGGTGGGAAGAGTATTAAACTCTCGTTTATAAATCTTTTTCCTTAAAATTATTTTGTTTCAGATCCAATTTAAACCGTTATATTAACTTGTTTGTTATGTTTTTTATATACATCAGACCTTTTAAATGTCTCCACTAGTTTGTTTGGATAGAATAGCCCCATTATCAGTTGGATTGTAAAGAAAAGTAACGTTGATCAATGTAAAATTTAGGTTCAAATGCAAAAGAAAACCAGTCTTATCTTAACAACTCACCACTGTTTGTGCCACATTTATTGATTGGCCAAAGACATATCATATAGGTTATAGTTTAAACAAGTTTTTTCTTTTGCAACTTGCAGGCACCCGTTTGCGTGTTTAATAATGGTAATATCATTCCTTACTGAAATTTACTTTCCATGATGATGCAATTTGATTCTCATGTAAATGTAATATGTTCTGATTTTGTAAACTGGCTTTTCATATATCCAGGTGGCAGCCATCAGGATGAAGTAGCTACTCCAAACATAGCAACTTTGTGAAGGCAAATTTGCTTAGTATTCTTCAAACTTTTGCTTATTTGTGTGGAATTAAGGAAATTCACTTTGTACTTATTGATTAACATGTCCTTCCTAACATTAGTGTAAAATATAGATAACCCGATTTACATGTTAATTTGAAGTAAGATATCTTAATTTGTTTCCACCTAAAATCATGCGTAATTAAAACTAGATTAGGAAGACGGATGCAAGCATATCCCGTAAGAGTAATGTGAGAGAGCCCTCTTTCATTTTCTTAGTAAGGATGCATTAATTTGAGAATGCTAATTTGTAGTTTTCCTTTTATCATATTGCAACTCTCTCTCCACACATAATTGGATTTGGTGTCTATTCTGAAATTTTCAAACATTATTGCTCTCATGTTTCATCTTAGTTCTTAGGCCAGAAAATCATAATCAGGACCTGATACCTAAACTAGCAAACTTTGAACAGACCAATTCAAAAAATCAAGATATAACTCAAATTGCTAGAAGACAAGACCTGAATTTGATGGTTAACATATGTTGCAAATGTCGCATAATGTTGTATAAGACTCAATGAGGTCCGAAAGACCCAGCCTGTACCTAGTACCCGAATTGCTAACCCAATGAATGCGCGTAGTACTCAACGAAAAACAAAGAAATTAAAAGCATCAGTTAGTTCCATTATCCCTCACTCTGATATCCCTAATATGATGCTTACTGCATGAATACATCAAAAGAACCTAAAGCTGATAATGTTCACATAAAATAATTTTGTTAGAATTGGTGGCTCATATTATGCTAGGTCCAAATTTTATCATGCTTAGATGCATTAACTGATATTTGAGTTTTGTTTTATGACTACTGTAATACTGTTAGAATTGGCTGCTAATTTTTTGTTGGGTGCTTGGTTCAAGTCTTACATACCTTATCTATCATTATGTGATTTTGTGCCGTAAAACTACTTGGACCAAGAATTTAGTTGTCATCTGTTTGCCCACGACTATTTTCACTTGGGCCAGGACTGCATACATACAGGCTATATAGGTAATTCAACGCATTTTCATGTGTATAAAAGGTGGTAAATAAATTTAATGCACCAAGAACATGGTTTAATTTCTTAAAAAAGTTTCATGTAGAAAATAATGTTAAGTGTTTAGAAGTGTATGTTCTATTCTATTGTATGTTACACTAGTAAAATATTCATCTTTAATATTCCTTTTTTGGTTCAAGGAAGTTTGTAATGTTAAGATTGTGCATGAAAATAATGGATGATGAAACTGCCTCACTTGAAGCAATATTGATACTCATGTACCTTTTTATTTTAGGATTTAAAGGTGTTTGTTGATTTCTTCTGTAACCCGGACCGCCTTCAAAATCAAGTTAAAGAGCTTACCTCTTGTGTCAAAGCTCTTTAATATTAGAGTGTTTTTTCTCTGAGATAATGCTTCTTACTGGACTTCTGGTAAGCAAGGGTACCTTGCTTTTCCACTTTACATTTTTGTTTAACACAAGCTTGCAAGCATCATTTTCGTTATTCAACTTTAATATGGTTATGATGGAAGAAGAACATGTACTCTTCTTTATTACTCTGAGTATATAATGAATTTTCTAGTAAATATTAGAAATCATTTCCCTACTTTGAAAAAAAAAACTAAATTTTATAAATAATGATGATATTATAATTCAGTTGTTTTTTATTTGTCACATTGTTCTTGTTTGGTATTAGATTTAAAGTCCTATGATGTAATATAACTTTTTTATTATATGTTATGATTCACTTATGTAGACATTGGACTTTCGAAGAGTGCAAGGTTAGATTTTTATCGCGATGGCTTTCACTTGTGCAAAAAACAAAGATTATGAGTAATCAAACATTTTGTTAGACTAGTTAGGTATAACATTTCATTAGCACATTTGAAACTGTTTATATGAAAATTAACACGTACTCTGAAACTCAGCACGTTTGAAATTGATATATAGTAAATTATACTTTTATACAATTATCAGGACTTGTGTGTAATTTCAACCGTTGACCGTTATACTCGCGTACAGGAACATTTCCGAAGTGAACAAAGAACTGTCGGTAATTATGTCATGAACAAGACTTTAACTACTATGTATTATAATATTTTGTTTGTATTAGTTGTGTGGACTTGTTTGTAAACGGTTGTGGTACGTGGATTTGTTTACTTTATCGTAATACTATTATTTAAATGATTATGGATTGATTATGTGGTTAATGTGTTTTTTTTAATTATTTGAATATAATTGATTATCGATGTGGATTCAAAAATGATAATTATGTGATTGATTATTGGATTTAATATGGTTATTATATATAAGTGATTGTTGTAAATGATAGAAGCCATTAATAGTAAATAACGGCGATTAAAATATATTGTATATCAACCAACGGGTTTTAGTAGTGTTTCAAAAGTGCTACGAAAAAAATGCAATTTACAAAAAAAAATAGTAGCAGAAGCAAAATGCAACAGAAAATAAAAATGAAGAGTGCAAGTATCACTTTGGTTGCATTTTTATGACGCTGCCAATTTTTTTGTAGGGTTTCAGAAACGCTACAATATGTTCATTTTTGGTAGTATTTACTAGAACGCAACTAAAGCTGCCTGACTTTTAGTTGCATATCGTGTCACAGCATTTATCAAAATGCTGCTAAAAGATTTAGCAGCGTTTTTTCAATGCTATGAAAAGCCTTTCCAGGTGTAGTGTTGGTTAACAAAATTTAGATGGACAGATTTAATTGAAACTCTGTATAATCCGTATTATTTTAAATTGCGCTGATTAATCGAAAAGACCGGGATCGGATTTGGTTGCTCCCTATCAGAAAACCATTTCGAATAATCATATGACGAAATGGAGCAAAATAAAGAATTTGAAGATGATGGTGGTAGACCTAAGATCTTCATGTCAAAAGAACCACTTGTTGATATCTCAGGTGTGTTACTCCCATTATGAGAATATTCATTTTATAGCAGTGGTCCGGTCGTAATTGAAGAATTCCCGGATTTGCAAGGGCTTATCTCCTTCAGTGGACGAAGAATAAAGCGCCTTCGATTTCGTTCAATCCAAGAATGAACTTGTATGTCTGACATTGCAATTTATAACATAGCAATTGATCTTTACTATGTGTGTGTGTGTGTGTGGTGGCGGAGAAACTATTCTCATAGCTTAACACCCTTCTCCAAGACGTGCGAGCTCAGAGGTTATATATTGGTAGACATCAATTATGTGTTATGAATTGGCAATATTGCATGTTAAGTGAAATGATATATGGATGATCAAAGCATGGATTTTGTATAAGCATAGATTTATGTAACGTGACTTCATCAAGACTCACACCCCCAGTATTATACGAAAGTATTGGTTAGATTTGTATGCATTTTCGAAATTGGACGTTTTAATGATCACCTAGGTATCAGATGCACTTGTACATGATGGAAGAATATAACGATGTCTGAGTCCTTGGATGTTATTTGTTAGATATTTTGTTTCATGTTTTGTGGAAAGTATAGCGGTGTTTATGTCGTGACATATAACTATTGAATACTATGGTGTTCAAAGATTTGATTCCATAGATTTACCTATCGTACCACGAACCATCATGTTGGAAACTCATTCTTCAATACGAACCTTTACGATTTCAGTTTGTATAACCTACCAGAAAAATGTAGCTATAGTATGTAATTGAATTAATGTAACAATTCCATTCTAAGATTGATAAATTTATTTGCGAAAGGTTTTCCACACTATGTGCCAATAATAATATCAAAGGATTTTTGCGTATCAAAGGCATTTTGGTTATCATAAGGAGAAACCTCGCCCAGTGTGTGTGATTTATTGTGTCTGTACCGTGAGACTTTATGACATCTTCATTTTCCTAAAAAAATGTACGATTTTCTACACAAAATAATTATTTTTAAGTTCTCATACCAGTCCCATGATTGACTCAAAGTTTATTGTTCTTTCATCTAAACTCCGGGTGCCCTTATTTTCCACACGGGGAGCCCAGTAGTTAAGGTTTACAGATATACTTGGAGCTATGTTATGGAGCATTTTTCTAGAGTTGAAGATGTGATAAAAAATAGAGCATTTTGATTCTTCTGCTAAGTTTAAGTATTTTTCCGCTTTGCAGTTTATTGTACTCTGAAATATCTTATGTAACTCTGATGTAAATATTGTTATATTAATAAAAAAATCTTTAGTTTCTGTTCTAATGTGTTATTAACCCCCAACAATCCACCTTTCCGACCCTTAGGTTTTGGCGCATGGATATTGTGGATGTATTAAGTGTGGATTTTCGAGGGTCGAGAAGGTAGGTCGTTACAGCAAAGACCCAATTATGGTAGATAACCAACTAATTATTAAATAGTGATAGCCCACACCAATGGCAGATGCCAAATTATGATAGGTAACTGGCTAATAAGTAAATGGTGGAGGTCAATACTAGCGGCAAATGCCAAATGGTAGATAACAGACCTATATACAAAGCTCATTCATGGGGATTAAGATGGGGCGCAACTAGGATATTGACTGGAGGTGCCGGTACCAGCGGCAAATCTGACCCTTATGCCAAATCATGCTAGATAAACAACTAAAGGCCTGTACGGCGGAGCTCAAAAGGAGACACGCTTGCAAAATTTTGGTAGATAAATGGCCAATTAGAAGAAGAATATCGAGGCAATGCATACCAGCAATGGACGAGCGTGCGGTGCATTGAATTTTGGTACAGAAGACATTATATGGGTCCTAGTGCTAGATAGATGTCCATTTGAAGGGAGAATCCACAGACGAGTGATGTTCAGGACATACTCCATATCATAATCGGGTAGGGTTGATTTAGTGTAAGAGGCATCAACTACCATATTAGTGTGATGGTAGCAAGAAAGCCAATCGATGCACGGTATTAGGAAATTATCCTAATCACGTTTATAAATTTCAATAATTAAGAAAGTGCAAACAATCAAGACTATTCGAAGTAGATAAGAAATCGAACAAATCTTTACTTGTGTTGTTCATGTTTATTTCTTTGTACATCATTCTAATACGTTTATATTTTTTTAGTTGTATATGGACACTTATCAGGTTTGACACTAGAACTGTTATTGAGTCTATCTTTCCTTATTACTCAATCATGCTAAGAATTTATGTCTGACCCACTCCTCTTCCTTTCTTTTTCGTTCCCTAATTAGGCATACGGGACAGAGATTTGATTGGTACTAGAAGCTTGGGAAGATTAACGTCGAAGATCCTAATTTTTTTTATTTGGTGTATTTAATTTTATGGCAGCTTATTTGCCATAATCTAGATTTTTACTTGAAAGGGAAATTGTTTGTTTATATACATTGATTTGAGCTAAGATTATGTAAGGCGTATGTTTTGTATTAAACTTATCTTATGTAAAATATTGTTCTATAATAATAAGTTATTGAAATACATGTTTCCACTGTTTTTCTTTTATGACTTGTGAATCTTAGTCTTAGCAGTCATTTTCGTTGAACCTACAACGATCTGCATTCCTTATTATGATCTTAGTTGAGAATACCAAGGATTGTGGGGTGTTACACTAACATATGTATTATTTTGTTCCTATTTTGTGTTTATCATACTTTACTTTGTTCATAATTCTACTCTGATACCATGTTATAATGCCCTACCCTCAGTGTAACAACCTACTTGGAACAGGCCTATATCCCGACCCAAAAAGAGCCCATCGAAACTTAAAGCTGCTCTAAACAAATCGTTGGTTTCTATAAGAAATGAAAATAACAAAGCCAGAATAAGACGAAATCGGATCTCATAGCGGAGTGGATAAAATATAATAATCAAATTTAACGTACCATCTCATAAAATAACGAAAATGTCGAATACATCAAATCCCAAATGTTATAATTAATAAGTCAAGGTATATCATAATGCTTACAGGTAGGGGTGGCAATTAGACCCGACCCGATGGACCCAGACCCGACCCGGCGGGTCTCGGTTCTAGACGGGTCGGGTTTTGTCGGGTCTAAACTATACATTTCAAAAATCTGGACCCGACCCGAGCTTCGGTTCGGGTCGGGTCGGGTTAAAGCTCGGGTCGGGTCGGGTCGGGTCGGTTCGGGTCCGATTGAATAATAACACTAAAAATACATATATTTCAGTGTTTTTAGGTCGGGTCTTTCGGGTTCGGGTCTATGCGGGTCGGGTTTGATCGGGTCTTGATGGTATTTTTCAACACCTAGACCCGACCCGAGACCCATCGGGTTCGGTTCGGGTTCGGGTCTTTTCGGGTCGGTTCGGTTCGGGTTTTCGGTTCTCGGTTCTAATTGCCAGCCCTACTTACAGGGATACAATCGGATAATAATAATTGTAATAAACTAAAAGATCATCATCGCCAAGCTTCATTATCCATATCATTGTCTAGCATGCTCCATAACCCTGTCTAACGTGTGTTGTTAAGAGGAAGGAACATCACAATAGTTCTGATGAATAAAAATTCTTTAAGCTTAAAAATGAAACATTAATTACTTCAACATCATAATTTAACACCCTTTGGAGAATTCCCATGATCACTTAACACCTTTTGGTGGACCTTAATTACTTACGATATCATTTCCTAGTAGATTACTCTATATATTCTCTCAACGTAATGCGAGAGATAGCAATCAACCACTTGATAGCGGGTTTTAGGTAGACATTAAACGTCATTTCTGACCCTCCCTGTAGACCCTACGTTATTATCTAGCTATCATTATAGGTAAACTCCTAGCCACATATTCCTTCCTTTAGACGGGTGGTTTCCCTTACATGTTTGGTGAAACTCTTAGTATCCCATCCCTAGGTATGCCCTTACATAACCCTTAGATAAGAAGCAGACAACTTCTGGAGAACTACCTTACCCATTTAAGACCATTTAGTACCTCATAATAATTAGATAAAGACGCATCCATAGATCTCTTAATACCTAATAAGGGAGGGCCCTATGATTTTAGACTAAACCGAAGAGATTAACCTTAGAAGGGGACCATGTCCAACCGCTTAATACCCTCATAAGATGGATCAGCAACTTAAAGCCTTCTCGAGGCAAGCCTATCACATGTTAAATACCCCATAGCACTAGAATTCTTACAATAAACTGACTTATTGTAACTAATGGATTTGTCGGGCTTTCCACACTGACTTTTGCTACAAGAAGGGGTTAACCTCATATCCAAATTTCATTTAATATTTCTAAAGGCCCTTAACACACGCATAACATGCAAATTTCATAACGAGGACATTTAGTACTAATTTCCTAATTTAATGCATTAAATATAGATTTAAGATACATGAATTACCATATTTACTATATATATGTATATGTATACGTATATGTATATAAAGGCGTAACTAGTGGCCCGCATAAAAAAAAGCATAATAAGCAGTGAAATCCTAATCTTTTCTCCAAATAAAAGGTATATAAATCACATTTTCCAAATTCACAATATAACAAATAAATCTCCATTTCAAAATTGAAGCATTAATTGGGAAATAAACATAACACGATAAAAGATAAACTTGTAACCTCAGGCTTTTGAAGATTACTTCAATAAACAAAATGGGCAAGGTGGATAAACACTATTATATGTATATCCTTTCTAATACTATTTTACTTCCATTTTGTGGAATTTGTACACAAAAACAAGGATTTTGGTCACATGTTTTTTATTGTGCCTAAATCTACTATTTTATATAAAAATAGATATTATAAACACACATACGTTACAGTACCTAAATGCACACTTTTATGTTAATTATGGATAAATAACAAAAAGAAAGGAAAGTAAAAGAGATTAAATCAGGATTTACATATGCACCTAAAACAAGAAAAACTCTTTTTCTTTACATCAGTAATCAAAAACCCAAACAAATAACTAGATTGACAATTCTGTAATATTAGATATTTAGGGGAATTTGGTATGCTTTATTTTGGTGAAATCCTAAATCTCTATAGGCCTAATGAATCCATAATCATATTAATAACTATAGAAATTAGGTAAACGTAAATAATTCCCACTTACAGTGTAGATAGAGGAAGAAAACTATTAATAAAATTAAATCTAAATTATAGCCTCACATAAATGTTCTCAAATTTTTTCTCTTATAAAATTATATATGTATAAGAATCAATATGGAATCATATACATATATAAATTCTAGACCCAGTAATTCCAAATAGAAATAGATTAGAATACAGAGAGGAGAAGAACTATCCTAACCTAAACTAGATCTAAAATAAAGACGAAGAAAATAATGAATAGAGGTAGAAAGCTAGAGAATATATGGGATATAGAGAGGGAACTAAGGCATTATTTATAGGTGTTATAATGTGTGAGAATCATAAAATCCTTAAGTCTGAATAGTCCAAGTCACTAAAAAACTAGAAAACCTAAACCTAACTGTCGCCCACATCTTTAGATTGGTGCAGTCGACCCTCCTTTAGGGTCTATGCGCAGTGAATTTATTTCACATGCACGTTTGTTTTATAATTAAGTAGTAATTAATGTCATTGATTTGTTTTTGTTTCCGTTTCTTTCAAACATTGTCCTTTATTATATGTATATACACACAACTTTGAATTTGAATATGGAATATTCTATTATGCCAATGATATTCATTTTATCCCACGTTTAATTCTTTAATTTCAAATTAAATCTGCATATATATATATATATATATATTATTTTATTATTCAAATTATTATATTCATATCTTTCACATACAGACTCCATTTTCAATAAATAAAATATGAAGACAGACTATAATCTTATCACGAATACAATGGTAATATTTTCGTGGCCAAATCCCTAAGTATTAAATATTCATATTTTCATATTGTTATTATTAATTATTCTTAATTTAAATACCCATGTCTAATTAAGGTGTATTTTACGGGGTGTTACACCCAAACCCATATAAACAAAGAGCATTACCAAGTAATATTGTCTGTTAGTGTAGAGAATATGGCTAGTTAGGAGCGACCATCCATAAAATTTATATTAATCGAGTAATGAATACGTCAATTGAGTACTCAAAAAAAAATTTTTACCTTATGGGGATTACATGCTCAATTTACGTTTAACATAAAACTATGGTGGTTAAGAATTTACTCAAAACGGTATACAAGCACAAACAAATAGCTCATGGAACAGACAGAAGAAATACAACATTACATGTGCTATATACATGAATGGTTCTTATAAACCATATATATATATATATATACACACGACTTGTCCCGATAAATAAATATACAAACAACATGAACACTCGATAACATAACTCAGGTACTAGCCTCTAGTAAGACAATCCAAGGTGGTAGCAAAACAATGCACAAATCTAAAGAGAGCTATTAACCTGAAATAACTCGGTCTGACTCAAGTATGTAAAATACACGAGTCAGTCTAGCTTAAACAAGGTAACTGAGCATAACAAATGTAACATAATGACACATAGTGATGATTCCTTCCAACTAGTGAAGAAATAATGTAAGCACGAATTAACATAGGGTACATGAGATAAGATTATCTAGATCAAAAAATAGGAAAGACCCTCATGTATAAGATAACATCGGCAACAATAGCACAAAGGTTTCCATCGACAACAAACGGTTAGGCTCTAAGGCCAATATATATGAAATCTCAAATCATATAAAAATAACAAATGGAAACCAACATTGCGTCAACGTTTAAGAGTTTAAGGCATCCTAAATGTAGTCACCATGCATAAGTAATATGATAGCTCCAAGGCTATATAGATAAAAATCTACCTCAATAACAATAGTGAAAACGTTTAGAAATCATCAAAATCATATAAGTCAAAGCAAGTAAGTCTAGAAAAACAATAAAAGCCTACGATAGGACCCAACAACCTACGAAGTAAATATTAACAGACCCAGTAACTTTAGATATAACCCAACAACCCAATGAATAGATTGAGAGACCCAACAGCTCTATAAATAGATTAAGAGACCCAACAACATCAAATAGGACCCAACGACCTCAAATAGGACCTAACAGCATAATAAATAGTCGAACAACCTAGTAATAGAAATAACATCAATATGTGCTGCAAACTCCCAAATAGTAACCCAAACAGTGATAACAATATTTCTGATACCATACATTATCACTTATCGGTCTATTATAAATCTGTCAACTTCATATAAGTATAGCTTCAATCCACCAAGTCTAGGATTAACTAATATATTATACCTACGTGTCCCATACCACATGGATTATTATATCGTCTAAGTCGCTTTCTCGTTCTCTCGAAGAGTGCAAGAACATGTAATCTTATACATAAAATATATTTCGGGAAAACGAGTTTTTAAACTATTTTCACAGACTATTTGGAAATCATTTATAATGAGATACTCTTTATAATAGAGAATATATATATATAATAGATATGGAAATCAAATTACGAAATATATATGTTTTGAATCAAAAAAATTAAAATTGATTTAGAAATCATGTGCATGAAATCGATAGAATTCAATGAAAATTTTACCGAAAACGCAAATCAAAACTCACATAAAAATTTTTCAATCCATTACACGAATTGATATTGAATATCGACTATCTAATATGTAATAACCCACCTAGAATGTGCCTAAATTCCAACATAAAAAAGACCCATTGGAACATAGAGCCATTCTAAATGGATCATAGGTTTCTATAAGGATTGTATAAACATATCCAACTAAAAACGACATCAGATTCTCACAGCAGGAAGGAATAAAATATAATACCAGAAAATAGATGTACCATCAAATAAAAACCATAAAAATATTGATCACATCATATCTCGACTGTCGACAAGGGTACCTTAATAATAATAATATCCTGAGTGTACATAATACTACTAAACAAGAAAGTAATGATAATAATAACTATAGATCCTCCTTCAGGCTCCGACCTCCATAACTGCATCACTCAAGTGTTTCCTACCTAATAACTTGTTCATATGTTAAGAGGAGGGAGGTCAGAACAATTAGTTCTGGTGAATAAAAATCACATAAGTTTAAGAAATGTCTATTTCCTATATTTGGTAGTACAAATTCATCAAATTATGTCTACGCAAATCCAACACGCAATTAATATATATTAATTAGGCGGACTACGCTAAGACTACTTAAGGCGTTGTCTTAAAATTGTCGTCACTATTAAATATACTCTCAATGTAAATTGAGTGATAGTAATCTTCCACTTAATACCAGGTTTTAGGTAGCCATTTATCGCCAATTATGACCTCCTAGAGGGACCATGAGTTACTATCTAGGTATCGTTACAGGTGAAATCCTAGTCACTTAACACTCCCCTTAGACAGGCGGTCCTTAAAAATTTTCATACTTCCCATCCCTAGGTATGCCCTCATATATCCCCTAGATAAGAAGCAGACAACTTCTGAAGAACTACCTTACTCACATGTCTAATATTTAAATTAAAATCATCTAATACCTTATAAGAGAACGCGGACCCAATGACCACTTAAGACCTTAATAAGGCTGGTTCTTATGACTTTGGTTCCAAAACAAGGAGTGAACCTTATGAACGAACCTAGTCTGAACCACTTAATATCCAAACTAGGTAGGCTAGTCACTTAATACCTTCACAAGGCAGGCCTACTTCACACCCACATACACACACACACACACACACACATATATATATATATATATATATGCAAAGATATATACACACACAAAAAAATACATCTCACATTAAACCGATCACTGGTAGATGTTGGATTTGTCGAGCGGTTCCGGGTAGGCTTCTACTGTAAGTTTGGCTTAATTTTGTGTCTTTGTGTAATAACTATAATGGCCCATGACACATAGACCTCTCACATTAACCCAACTTACTTGTGGATGTTGGATATGCCAGTCGGTTCCGAGTAGGCTTCTACTACACGTTGAGATTAACCTTGTGTCTATGTGTCATTAATACTAATGAAAGCCATTAATACTCACACACATACAAATTTCCTATACATATACAAATTTCCAATGGGGACATTAATATTCTAATTTTCTATTTAACATATTTAGTACGCTCCCATTATGAATTTAATATGCGTTTATAATTTGTTAATTAAGTTATAGTAATAAATAAAACATAAATCAAGTGTGCGTAAGAAACGTCCTAACCATTGAAATGTCAACCCTAACATCAAATTAAGGTTTACAAGTTTATTTCCCTAACTTCATAAACACGGCATGAACGTGTATACTCATATTAAATTAACAATAGGGAAATAACAACAGATACATAAAAACTTGTAACCAAGGTCTAAAAGATTATTTCAATAATACAAGAAAGACCAGGTTCAATATGTAAAATCTCCTTTTCGGTACTGCTTCACTTTTTATATGATTTTTATATATATGCACACATACAAAAACTTATGACTTTAGTGATTTGTATATAATATGTTAAAACTATCTGTTTTAAAAATATAAGCTTAAACCTATTAAATCTACAGTACTCAAGTCTAATTCCTATGCATATATATATACATAATTTTTATAATTTTACACCTAAGTGAATCAAACAATTATCAGGAATTGTACAATGCACAAAAGCCTATCTTTTATTACTTCAATTACCAAAACCCAATTTACAACAATTAATTGACCATTTCTGCAAATTATAAGGGATTTGGAGGATTTACTTATATTTTGTTTTCGTGCAAATCCAAATCCCTTTAGGCTTTACAATCCAAATCTACACTATATAATATAAAAACTGGAAAGCTGATACAATTTCTATTCACAAAGATAGGAAGGAAGAGTAGTGAATTCATTATAAAATATAACAAATCTAGATTGAGCCTTTAAAATCAACATACTCCAAATCCTCTTAATATATATATATATATATAAGAATTGAATTTAAAATCTCATATATGTATTATACTTAATTCCAAAATCTATATATAAAAATTTAGATTTAGAAGAGATAGAATATATGTTAAAAGAAACCTAGACTGTTTTTGGAATTAAGAAAAATGGCAAAGAGACGGAATGCAGGCATGGAAGAGAATGAATATGGGGTTTGAGGGAGAGTATAGGGATCCTTTTTATAATTGCTTGTGTGTTTGTCGACCGTAGGATTAGTTATATTTAATCTGGATAGTTCATTTAAGCAAAAATATATTAAAAAAAACCCAACAAAAAGTGTCTCTCTCTCACCCATAACCAGGAGGTCGGTCAACCCCCTCTTTAGGAGGGCGGACGACTCTCAAATCAACCCCCCTCTTATGGGCAATCGACCCCATTCGACGTCGAGCATAGGGATATTCGTTTGCCGTTTATGTTACTATTATATTAATTACATGCTTTCTGTTTATTATTCGTTCTTGTCCCTTCTTGTATATAAACATTTACATATAAATTTAAATCTCCAGGGAATAGTCCATTATTCCAATCAGTATATAAATTTATTCCTGGTTTATATTTATTTAGTTTGAACTTCAAATCTTGTGTGTATAAAATTATCGTATAAACTATTTTATTAATAACTTCTTCATATGGACTTTGTTTTCGACAAATAAAATATGAAAATCGATCAAAATCTCACTACGAATACAATAACAATGTTCTTGTAGCCAACTTCTCAGTTGCCCAAAATTCTTATTTTCGACCCATTAGTATTTTATTAGTTTATTATTTCTTATATTTAATTTAATTATATATGTCTATTTAGGGTATATTTTACAGGGTGCTACATTCTCTCTCCCCTAAAAGCGATTCCGTTCCGAAAAATTTTTGAAGGGGAGAAAAACACAGCTCGCTCTATCAAACATGTTATACATCCATGTTATAAATAAAACATCTATTTCTTGATGTGGTTATGTACTGTAGGCTTGTTAAAGTGAGCTCAGTCCTAGCATGAAAGTGTAACATGTGATGATAAATGTATGCAAAACACCCTAATATGCATATGATTTCTATATGAGTGCTCGATGCATTTGTGTTGCAACCATCTCCTACCATCCAATCTAGCAACCATGATGCAACCATAAAGGAAAATTTTGAGGAAATAACTACCCGTGAAAAGCTCTGGATGAGTTTGCATAATATTTTCTTCTGTTTCCCATGTGCTTTCTGCAGGGTTTTCTCCCTATTGTAGTCAAACTAGGATGATGAATTTATTGTGAAGCCTTTTGATTCTATGCTCCATAATCCTTGCAGCGACATGGGGCACCTAGGCTCCAACTCAAAGCTCCCTACGTCCCCAATCTAATCAAGCTCGAGTCTAACGGCGGAATCATGAAGGCACTTTCTAAGGTGAGAAACAAATCGTTATGGACTCCCGATAAGTGCTCGAGAAGATCCACATGATAAGCCAGCTTCCTGGTTCTATCAACGAACTTAAGTGGCCTAATAACCTAGGAGCTAACTTCTCAGTCATTCCAAACCGTAGTTTTCAGAAGAAAAAAATATGAAGACCAAATCACCAATACTAAACTCAAGTTTCTTCCTCCTTCTATCAGCGTACAATTTCTACCAGTCTTAGGATTCCTTCATTCTTTGCCATATCAAAAGAATATTCTCCATGGAATCACAGATAAGGTCTAGTCTGAGGAACACCTTGTCAGTAGTTTCCTACCAACAGTAGTCGATTTGCATAGCCGCCTATATAATGCTTCATAAGGGGCCATACCAATCGTCGCTTGAAAAGTATTGTTGTACAAGAACTCCACTAATGCTAGATGTTGCTTCCATGCTCCTCCAAAGTCGATGATGCAAGCATTATGTAGATCTTCAAGAACTCTGTTGACTCTCTTTGTCTGTACGTTGGTCTACAGATGATATCTTCTACTCAAGTTGAGCGTCATCTCCAAAGTTTCTTGTATGCTCCTTTAAAACGTGCTCATAAATAGAGGGTCTCTATAGTTTACTACGCTCATCGGCATTCCATGTAATTGAGCTATCTTCTTGATATACAAGTGGACCAACAAATATGCTCCTACTCTTCTTAACTGGGGTAAAATGAGCACTGCTCATCAAATGATCCACAACGACCAAAATAGATTCATTTCCCTTCTAACTCCTAGGAAGCCCATCTATGAAATACATCGAAATGTGATCCCATTTTCAAGTGGGAACTTCTAAAGGTAACAAAAAACTTGCAGACCTACCTTACTCCGCGTCAACTCTTTAACTAGTCAAACATCTTGCCACAAATTCAGCAACGTCCCTTTTCATACCTTCCTAATAAAAACACCTTCTCATGTCCTTGAACATTTTGTACTCTCTGGGATGAATAGTCATCCTCGAACGATGACATTCCTCTAAAATTTCTTTTCACAAATTCCTACTCTTAGGGACATAAAGTTGGTCGTCTCTTCTCAGAGTCCCACTACTGTCAACATAGTATCTATCATAACGAGGAAAGTGCCCTCCTCTGTCAATCCTTTGCCTTAACATCCTCAACTAATCATCAAGACCTTGCTCATGCTTAATTCTATCCACCAAGACTGGTCTTACTTCCGAAGATCCAAGAACCCCTTGAGATGCTTCAAATGGAGGCTAAAATTAAAATTAGAAAGAAAGTCCAACTCCCTCCACTTGAAAATCACATTAAGGCTATCATTTCTTCGACTTAAGGTATCTGGGACAACGTTAACCTTCACTGGGGTAGACTAGATAGCGAATTTGAACGATGCTATATACTACATTCATCGATGCTGCCTAAGATTCAAATCTCGCTGAAAAAACAATTACTTAGGAGACTTATGATCGATAAAGAGCTCAAACTTCTCTCCTAAAAGGTAATGTCGCCACATCTTTAGGGAAAATACCACTGCTCTAAGCTCCAAATCATGCACAAGGTATCTCTTCTCGTGATCCTTAAGTTGTCTACTTGTGTAGGCAACTACCCTTACCTTTTGCATAAGCACTTCCCCTAATCTTGCCTTACAAGCGTCGTTGAAAATCATAAACATTTTCTTACCATCGGGAATAATAAAGACAGGCACAAACATAAGATAATCCTCCAATTTCTCGAATGTGGTACTACACTTGTCGCTCCAAACGAACATAAAAAATTTCTTAATTAATCAGGTTGGAGGGGCTATAATCCTTGCAAAGTCATTGATGAATTTCCTATAGTATCCCACTAACCCTAGAAAACTTCTAATCTCAGATGCATTGCAGGGTATCTCCACCCTTGGATGGCTTCTACCTTTATGGGTTCCACAGATAATCCTTCTGCTAAAACTATGTGTCCAAGGAATTTTGACTTCCCTTCTCCAAAAAAGATATTTTGAAAACCTAGCCTTTAGTTGATTCTTTTTTAAAATTCTTAAGACCTTTCTTAGGTGATCCTCAAGCTCTTTAAAGTCCTTGGAGAATATAAGAATGTCATCCACGAATAACACTAATATATTATTGAGAATACCCATAAATACTCTACTCATTAGATCCAAAAAGATGGCGAGGGCACTCGTTAAACCAAAGGGTATCACCTCCCACTCAAATATTCTATCGAGTGTTCTAAATGCCGTCTTAGGTTTACTTTCCTCAAGATTCTCAACAGATAAAATGATGTTCCAGATCTAGTCTAGAAAAGACTTGGGCACCCTTAAATGGTCAAATAGGCTGTTTATCCTAGGCAAAGGATACTTATACTTCTTAGTCAACTTATTAAGTTCCATTTAGCAACTTACAATCTTAATAATCCATCGACTTTGGTGGCAAATACTATGTGTTCTCTTCACTCTGAAGTACTTCGTCCGATGAATCCCCTTTTTCAATAACTTAGAAATATGTTTGTCCATTTCTCTCCACTCCTTAGGATCCATGTCCCCTAATAGCAATGTTATCGGCATCGCATCCTTCTCAAGGTCTATTCTGAATGAGATCACTCTATGGGGATAAAGTCCCAATACTTCCTCGAGGGCATCCGAAAACTCGCAAACAATGGCAACTGAAGGTAACCCTTCTAAATCAAACAATAAAAAAGAAATAAGGATGAATCTCTATTTCCAGTCCTATAAGGGATCACTACATGAAGGCCTCCATGACTTCTCAAACAAACAACCTACCTATCACAATTAAGGATGGCCTCATAATATTATAGCTAATCCATCCCTAATATAAGACCATACTTCTTAAAATATAATACATACGCATTACATAAGAAATCGGCATTGTTGATGTCTAATACGAGGTTTTTACAAATTTACAAAAGTCGTTTAGCTCCGCCGATAGGGTTAGACACCTCTATCGGACTACTAGCAACGGACATAGGAAGATTTAAGAAATCAACGATGCTCTTTGCGATGAAAGAATGGGTTGATTCAGAATCAAATAAAGTACATATAGAAAATCCTAAAATGGATATTATACCTTCTAAAGATGGATGATCGTGGTCTCTTTGTGGTTGACTCTAAAGTGATGTTATCTCTAAAGCATACTTCTACCCACTCTGTCCTCCTTTTTGTTTAGGGATATTCATCACCAGGTATCCTTCCACATGACAATTGTAACACTTTCATTTAAACTCAAACTTTGCTACGTTTACGCTGCAATCTTGGCCTCGTGGCCTTTCTTGTGACATCTACCACATATTTTAGCCGTTTTCTTAAACTTCCCATTCATTTTTTTATTTAGCCAAAAATTTGTATTCTTTCCATATCCAGAAGTACCATTACCTTCTCACTCTTGGTCTCCTTCTTCTCCTCTACGTTGGATAGCGGTCTCCACCAGTGCGTTAAAGGTAGCCCCAAAAGTCACTTAAGCTAGCAACATCTCTCTCAATGGAGAATTCAATCATTTTATGAACCTTAATACCTAATTCATTGGCATATCTACAAGACCCTTTCCAAATCTAGACAGCTCTGTGAACTTTGCAATGTACTCCCCTAAGCTTAACTCTCCTTATTTGAGTTAGATAAACTTCTCTATCTGAAGACTTACCACAGCGTTGAGTAAAAACTTTACCTCAAATCGGGCCTTTAACTCATCCCATGGAAACACCTTGCCCATGTTTTCCTCATAAATACCATTCCACTGTTCTAACGCTTTTTTTTTTAAGATTCCAGGCGGTTGCCCTACGTCTCAACGGGCCCTCCCATCCTATAGCTTTGAAAATAGAATCACACTCAAATATCCGTTACTTAGCTTCTAGAAAGCCTTCCGCTCCAAAAAAGGGCTTAGCCCCGGGGTTAGTGAAGTATTTGCAGAGATAAGGAGAGTTAAAAGCCACATCAGTGGATAGAGCTAGTGGTTCCGCTGGGGCTAGAGGGGCAATATGAACTTGTTCCACGTCCTTAAGTACTGCCGGAACCACTCAGGCAAGTACCAATGCCTTGCCCAATTCCTTTACTCCGGGTGATTATCAGCCATTTCTACTATTTGAAAACGAAAAAACCCTCAGTGGAAATTCCTAAGATAGTAATTTAATCCAAAAGAGCAAGGAAGATAGATATTGTAATTGCGTATGTGTTTTAGGGTATAATACATTGAAATTATATATATAATTTGAAAACTTTTCAAATAACAAGTATGTCTCTCATATGTATATTTCCTCACAATCGCGTAACTTATTCTCTAATACCACATGTAATAACCCACCCGTAATCAACTTAAATTCAGACCCAGAAAAGGCTAATTGGAACTTAAAGCCATTCTAAACAGATCGTAGGTTCCTATAAGAATTACATAAATAGAGCCAACTAAAAGCAAAATCAGATTCTCCCAGCAGAAGGGATAAAATATAATATCAGAAAATAGATGTACCATCAAATAAAACCCATAAAAATATTGATTACATCGTATCTCAGTTGTCAACAAGGGTACATCAATAATAATAATATCCCAAGGGTACAATAATACTACTAAAACATGATACTAAATGATAATAATAACTATAAATCCTCCTTCCTCAGGTTCCAACCTCCATAACTGCATTAATTAAGAGTCACCCACCTATTAACATGTTTATATGTTAAAAGGAGGGAGGTCAGAACAATACGTTCTAGTGAATGAAAATCACATAAGTTTAAGAAATGTTTAGTTCCAATATTTTGTAGTATAAATTCATCAAATTATGTCCATGCAAATCCAAAACATAATTAATATATAGTAATTAGGTGGACCACTCTAAAGTCACTTAAGGCCTTGTCATAAAATCATCATGACTATTAAATATACTCTCAATGTAAATCAAGAGATAGCAATCTGCCACTAAATATTAGGTTTTAGGTAAGCATTTATCGCAACTTGTGACCCTCCTAGTGGACCCATGCATTGTTATCTAGCTGTCATTACAAATGAACTCCTAGCCACTTAATACTCCCCTTAGATGGGCAGTCCTTAGAAATTTTCATACTCCCTATCCCTAAGTACGTCTTCACATTTCTCCTAGATGAGAAGCGAATAACTTCAGAAAAACTACCCTACTCACATGTCTAATGTTTAAATTAAAATCAAGTCATACCTTATAAGAGATAGGCAGAGTCAATGACCACTGAAGACCTTAATAAGGGCAGGTCCCATGATTTTGGTACTAAACTAAGGAGTGAATCTTAGGAACAGACCTAGTCCTAACCACTTAATACCTAAAGTAGGTAGGCCAGCCACTTAATACCTTCTCGAGGTAGGCCTACTTCACACACACACGCAGATATACATACACACACACACATACAAGAATTCTCACGTTAAATCGACCATCTATAGATGTTGGATTTGTCGGGTGGTTTCGAGCAGACTTATACTACAAGTTGGGTTTAATCTCGTGTCTTTATGTAATAATTATAATGGCCCATAACACTTAGACCTCTAACATTAAACCGACTAGATGCTAGATATGCCAATCGGTTCTGGGCAGGCTTCTACTACAAGTTGGGATTAACCTGTGTCTATGTGTCACCAAAACTAACAAAAGCCATGAGCTAATAAAATCCATTAATACTCACATACATACACATTTCCTGTGGGGACATTTACAATTTTGATTCCCGATTTAACATATTTAGTACGCTCTCGTTATGATTTTAATATGTATTTAAAATATGTTAATTACTTTATAAATAGTAATAAATAAAATGTAAATCAAGCGCACGTAAGAAACGTCCTAACCGTTGAAATGTCAATCCTAACATAAAAATAAGGTTTACAACTTTATTTCCCTGACTCATCAACATGGAATAAACATGTTATTCATATCAAATCAACAACAGGGAAAAAACAACATACACATAAAAACTTGTAACTAAGGCCTCAAAGATTATTTGAATAATAAAAGAAAGATGCAATATGAAAAATCTCCTTTTTGGCACTGCTTCATTTTATATATGATTTATATATATACACAAAAACTTACAACTTCAATGATTTATATATAATACGTTCAAACTATCTATTATGAATATAGAAGATAAAACCTATAAAATCTACAATACTCAAGTCTTATGTCTTCGCACACACATATAATTTTTTTTATAATTTTACTAGGAAATGAACCAAATCATTATCAGAAATTGTACAACACACAAAAGCCTATCTTTTGTTACATCAGTAACCAAAACCCAATTTACACCAATTAATTGACCATTTCCGCAAATTATAAGGGATTTGGAGGATTTGTTTATATTTTATTTTCGTGCAAATCCAAATCCATTTAGGCACGACAGCCCAAATCTACACTACAGAGTATAGAAAATAGGAAACTGATGTAATTTGCACTTATAGAGATAGGAAGAGAAGAATAGTGAATTCAGTGTCGAATCTAACAAATCGGGATTGATAACTTCAAATCAACTTTCTCTAACTCTTCCATATATATATATATATAAGAATCAAATTTAGAATCTCATACATATATTATACTTAATTCCAGAATTTATTGATAAGAATTCAGATTTAGAAGAGACAGAATATAGGTTAGAAGAAAGAAGAAACCTAACCTGCTTATGGAATTAAGAAAAATGGCAGAAAGACAGAACAGTTACGTGGAAGAGAATAAATATGGGGTTTAAAGGAGAGGCTAGGGGTCCTTTTTGTAGTTGTTTATGTGTATGTGGACCGTAGGATAAGTTAGATTTAATATGTACAGTTTGTTTAAGCAAAATTATATAAAAACCCTTAACAAAAGGTGCCTCTCTCCCACCCACGACCAGGATGGCTGTCGACCACTAGGTCAGTCGTCCTCTTATGGGGTGGTCGAACCCCTTTATGGTCGAGCATAAGGAGATTCGTTTCCTTTTTATAATTGTATAATATTAACTACGTTATAAATCGAATTTATTATTTTGATTATTATTCATTCTTATCCCCTCTTGTATATAAATATTTACACACAAATTCAAATCTCCAGGGAATACTCCATTATACCAATCAGTATATAAATTTATTCCTGGTTTATATTTATTCAGTTTGGATTTCAAAACTTATGTTTATATAATTATCGTATAATCCATTTTATCAATAACTTCTTCATACAAACTACTTTTTCGATAAGTAAAATATGAAAATGAATCATAATCTCACCATGAATACAATGGTAATATTCTTGTGGCTAAATTCTTGATTGTCCAAAAAAATTATTTTTAGCCCATTAATATTTTATTGATCTATTATTGCTTATATTTAAATTTAGTTATCTATGTCTATATAGGGTATATTTTACGGGGTGTTACAAAATATTTGGAAATAGCCATCTCAAATAGCTTAAACAAAGCGCTTATATGGCAGCAAAAACACTTAGAAATGTAGTAGCAAATTCACAAATTAAACTATGAGAAATAGCAAGGAAGTGTGGATGTTATGGGTGCTAAAGTGTTGTAACGTCTCGTGTTTTGGGTCATTTAACTTTGAATGTTTAAAACATTAAATATTGGATTTGAATTGAAAATGGAAATTAAAACGGAGTTCATCTATTTAATTTCTAAAATAAGAATTTTTTATCGATAAACATAAGTATTTGAAATTAACTAATTACTTAATTAATATTATTGATATGTGAAAACAGCTATGTTTCAAACAATCTCAGAATTCGACGAAACCAATTCCATCGGATCCGTAATAGCGCATTACTATTGGATTTTGAGTTTCATATTGTTTGGATTTATTGATTGAACGTACGTCCAGAAAACACCTAGGAATAACTAAGCCGGATTTAATTTTAAATCGTCAATTTAAATTAATATCTTCTCCATACGATCGAATTAGACTTCGAAACCCGTTCCAGTATGTTCATAATAGTGGTATAACCCTAGGAATATTGGTTTCTACACTCAAATAAGAGTTTGAAATCACGTGATATTTTCAATTAAATAAATTCCCATCAGTTCAACTCATAACACAAAAAATTAAAAATGGAAGTCGACCTATATCTTCCTTACATAGATCTACCTATAGCTTCGACCGCTTTTCTTTTTATTCACATACGATTTGTTTTTCTTCATCCCTAAGCTAACCAATGAAGGTACATGACATTACAACCTATCTAACATAAAATGCAGGTCTATAGCTGTTCCTCTTTCAATTCACATACGTTCTGTCTCTTACCTTGCCTCCAAAGGAATTCACGAATTTAATGGTGTGTATGTTTGGTTTCCCATTCACATCGGTAAATAAACCCAATGTCTTCGTAATCAATTTACCCATTCTAAAACCTGAAACCAATCCAGGTCTTTCGTTCTTCTTTCCCAATCAATTCGAAAACCATGTCCATCGATAAAAAAGAAATCGAAATCGTGATTGATAATTTCGAGATTCCCTGAAGCTTAAACCAAGCTTAACGCGCTCGCGGTTGCAAGAAGAAAATGGGTTTGTCATGAGTTGTATTGAGTTTCACTGAGGGGGTTTTGACTGTGTTGAGGGGAGCGAGTGGAGGAGAGGGGTGCTACAGTTTTAAGGAAGATCGATGTAGTAGTGAAGCAAAGCTCGTATTGGTTGCGTCTGAGTGTAGCTCGAGTTTACTGATGTTGATTTAGGTGGGGGGAGTTCGAATTAATGATTGAATGAATGAATTGGGAAGTCGATGCTGGTTTGGTTGCTCTGGATGGAGTTCAAACGTATTGATGATGAACAGGGGTAATATGGAGTTCGGCCGTTTGGTGATAGGAAGTTCAATCTTTGTTTTTTTGGCATGTGGAAGCTCAGTGTGACAGGAATGGACTATCAATTGGAGGAGGGTTTGTCGGGTCAGTGAAGGCTGATAGTTGAAGCATTGTAGTGGTGATCAGATGCTGGTCCGATGGTGAGGATGCTTAGGATAAGTCGTAGTGACTGTGATAGTATTCATGGCAGTGGTGCTGAAGTCATTTTGGGTGGTGTAGCAGCAGCATGCTGGTGGGTGTGTGGTGTTGAAAAGGAATGGATATTATCAACGAAATGTTCAATGAAATGTCGTAGAGGGGATGATGGCAGTTTTTGGAGTTGTTTGAGGTTATGTTCGTGGATTGGTCGAGTAATTCACAAGACAGTGAGGTATACGTTTCTATAAAATTCAAATATACATAGAATAATTCGTTTATTTATTTTAGTAGTTAATTTAATTTAATAATAGTTTAATTGTTAAATAAAAATAAATAATCATAGGTGCTAGATAGATTCATTCGAGGCGATTTGTAGTTGCGATGATATAGGATTTAACGGAATATTTGGAAAATGAAATCAAGGTGAGTTAAACACACTCAATTAAATTATTGGGAACCATTTTTAATAGTTCAAATTAATTTATTGGATGATGATTTATTGATATAAACTGGATGATGGTGTATATATGTATGGTATTGTATACATATATATAGTTGGTATTGGTTATACCCTTGCATTATATATTAGTGGATGAGACCTTATGTGCCCCCACAATATATACAGTGATGACCTTTTATACCACGATATCCTACTTGAAGCATGATTGATATTATTTATGTTGTATAACATATGTGGATGCAGGAAACAGGTTGGAGGGATCCAACTGGATTCCTCAACATTTATATCATTTGTTTTCACATATATGCTGATATATAATGTGATTTATAACCTGTGATGGTTTATGATATGTATGGATGTGTAAGTAACATTGTCCCTTGATTTCAGGTAATTTGAATACCCTAAATAATAGATGGATGTCAAAACAGAATTTGAAATGTAAAAGTGTTTAAAGAAAAATTTATTTCCAAATAGAAATGTTTATTTAGAAACCTAATTTATAAATAGAATTGAAAGGTAAAGATTTGTTTTAAACAAATGAGATGAGAAGTCGATTTTATAAGCGATGTTTATAAAAAAAAAGTGAAAATATTATCATTGAAGAGTATGGAAAAATATAAATCGAGCATGAATTTGGAAGAGAAGTGGAAATCAGGTTTGAAACTGATATTTAAAATGGATTTGAATCTTTTCATTTACAAAGAAATTATAAATGAGAATATATAAAATAACTCTACAAATAGAAGTTATAAATAGAATTGAAACTTGAAATTTACAAGTGTGAAATCAAGTTGACTAAATAAGTCAAGTATAAATTTGTATTAAGAAATATTATTCACGATTGAGGTGAATTAGGGTTTAAACCAAATGGTGTGCAGAAATTGTTAGAAGGAAAATTAGGAAGGGTTTTAAAATTATAAATTCTAACTGGACTTACGATAAACTAACTTGAATAATATAAATTCTATCAAAGAATCTTATATATAGTTTATAGATAATGAATATTAATAGTAAAGATTTGTAAATGACATTTATAAACGAATATTTTAGAATGAAATGAAGTTTATTGAAATAAAACTAAGACAAGTTGTAATAAACCTACAGATGTTTATAAATATTATTTTGGAATCAAGACTCTATATAGATACTGGTTTTACGAAGGTTAAAACGAAATTGAGTTGGTTAATGAAACTATATCGTTATAAGAGGAACCTTGTTCCGGTTTATAAATGAATAAATGTTTTGCAAATTGTATCTATAATGGGAATTCGGTTCTAAAGTTTATATTGAATATAGTAATCCATTCAGGTTACTAGTATTATAACAATGCTTTACGCTATAAGTATTAAACCAAAATGAGAAGTACGTTCCTAAAGTATTTTTAAATGAAATGGTAGAATATTCTTATATTAATATATAAAGAGAAATGAGTATTCCAAATATTGGAAAAATTAAAAGGTTTTAATCAACGATTGATTAATTAAAGAGGCTAAATGATGTTGAGTAATGATTCAGTAAATTCAATTTTCTTTTATGGATGAATGGTTATTTATTTGATAGTTAAATAACCAACTATTAAATTTGGCATATACGATTGTTGGTACAGGAAGACCAGGATCGATTCTATATTCGAAAGCCATTCCGACCAACAAATACATAAACATTGAAGATATCAGGTGGTGATCGAGATGGAGAATTTGAAGACCGCGGATCTTCATAAAACAGAAGGATTACTTAAAATCTTTGGATTCGCACCCGGAGATATATTGTGGTTCTATCATGATTGAAATCTACGGATTGCAAGGACTACTCACTACTGATCTATAGAATGATTCCTATGATGTGGTAGGAGAGTGCCTTCGGTTTGTCCAGTCGTAGGACAACTTGTATGAATGGATGTATGACAGATTATTTCCAAAGAGGTCACATACATTAATTTGCTCAAACGTACTTTTGTTTGGTGGCAGAAAGACATCTTCTCCTAGATTAACACCCAGGGTATCTTTATGGGCGTCAATTAGTGATTTTCTGGCGGATCTGACGATGTGGCATTCATAGTGAATGGTGGCAAGATGTTCTAAAAAGGTAATTGAAACCGCCTCATCAATCGGGAAATGGTATAAAACAAGGTAGGTCGCATGGCTATGTGGGTCACTCCCATTAGGGTGTATTGTCACCTGATATAGAGAGAATCCATTTGATTCTTTATTCTGTCACTGCTATATGCTTTGGAACGGTGTTTTGAGCCCAACCATTGGTGATAATATATTCAGAACACTCAAATGAAGTGAGTGGTCGGTCATATTTAGCCAGGTTGCAAGATGTTCTTGTTGAACCCAGTGTATTCCTCTCTAGAGATACACTATCGAAAGCTAGTCCCATTCCATACCATAGTTGGAAATGCATTCTTCAATAAGAACTCGCGATTTTTGATTATAGACTATGTATGTAGAGTGTTAGAGGCAAGCGTTCTGCTAGATGGTTATTTATTTGATTTAGACACTATTATAATATCAGTTTAGATATGATTTTAATTTTTTTTGGGTTATCGTAAGGTAAAAATCGTCCGTATTTATGTGTGGATTGGTCTTACGGTTATCCTTTTCTTTCAAAAGAAGTTTTTTGAATCTAAAATCAGATTGATGATACCAATAGTTTAGTGAGTTTTTCTCACGCTTGTTCACCAGCATTTGCAATGCTCGGGTAAGACCGAGTTTTACAGGTTCAAGATGGGATGCTATGAATTTTAGGAGACGAGCTGGAGGAGTTTAGACGTATGATTCATATATATATTATGTTGTGTGTTGTGTATGAGGTCAGGCTATTATAACTGTCCATATGTATTGAATATCCGTTAAACTCTATTAATTGTAAGTATTATTTTAAGCTCTCAATAAAGATTTATTTCTATATTATATTTTATTCTGTTACGATGTGAGACTATATATTGTGTAGTTTGTTTGATCATTCTTCATTTTATCATATTCTAATCTTTTCTCACACTCTTATTTCTTTCTCTTAGCTTTCTGGACTTCTGGTACTCGGGTTTGGACATGTAAACGCAATGAGGTATTAGTGTCGAAAATTCGAGCATCAAATTTTCCAAGTCGCTACAAGTGCATAGCTCCAGGTCGACCTATACTACTACTTAGGTCAACCTGAAATCCTTATGGGTCGACCCATGAAGGTCACAGGTCGACCTCTATGTAGCAATGTTTTACAAGCATCACTGCCTGCTTCGCATTCAACTTTAAGTCTAATTTCGAGTTAATTCCAAACAGGTTTTGAATGTGAATTTAAGCTTATACACAAAGCAACAAATGGACAATAATCAAGAACCAAATCGACATGAATTTGAGGTACGATGAAGGAGCTATAGGATCTCTAACATCAACCCAATTAACTTAGTTACTATAAATATACATAATTTCGTATTTCTTTTTACAATAAACAAAAAACTAAACAAACACAGAATGCAGCTTGACATAGCTAAAAGTACGAGTAAAAGTCACCTTAAATAAGATAAAGGATTTGCAACACTTTATCTTGCAAAGAAGTCAACTTTAAACATCTAGATCTTGTAGAATTGGAAAACACTGGCACACAAACATAGATCATTCACTTTAACTTCTTGCTCTCTAATTCTAGAAATTAGATGCTTAGATCTCCATTTAGTTTTTAATTTCTTGTTAGGATTCACTCACACAATTTTCTCCCTCATTTTGAATTGTGGAATGGCTTATATCTAAGAATTTAGAGGAGGGAGATTGCCATTATTTTTCTCAGCTTAGTTTCAGAAGGTAAAAAAGAGAAAAATGGAAGTAAGAAAATACATACTGTAATTCTCAAAATTTTATGAGTTTGGCAAGTGGGTTTGGGCTTTAATTCAAACCTTACCCAATAACCAAAGTAATTAGTTTAAATTAGATTTTGTGATTAAATTTGTAAATCAACACCTTTCAATATAAGTTACTCTAATTAATCTACGTATAAACTATATTTACACAATATTGTTCACATTTTAACTTTACAAAGCATTAACAGTAGTTTAAAATTTATTTTAACCAAATTATACACAAATTTTCAATGTAAACATAACAAATTGTACATTTTTAATTAAAAAAAGCTTATTTGATCTCTTCTTATGCTTAAAACTTACATTTTAACAACAAAATTTACACAAACTACATTGTTTTGGAAAAAATAAATATATAAACCTCATTAAAAATATTTTAACACTGAAATATTGATTTTTAATCAATACTTCACTTTTTATGTTTTTGATTGCAACCAAAATAAATTTGACAAATATCATTTTTACTACAAATTTCACAGTTTAACAATAATCTAAGAAATTATTGTGTTTTGACAAAAATCTTTTAACTTATTTTTAATACAAAACTAAGATAATAAAGCTCTTAAAACTATTTTTTATTTAACAAATAAATGTTAAATAATTTCTTTTATTTCCTTATTTAAATTTAATTACAACCAAATCAACAAATTTCTCATATCAACTCAAAAACCACTAACAAACCAACTTAAAAAATTATATGAATTCTCCATTATAAATTCACATTTTGTTTTCTCCACTATTAAATTACAATCAGCATTATTAATTTACTTACTTGAATGGTTAAAACCCAAGTTGTTACACATTTGGTTAAGTAATCGATAACTACCACTGCATACTTCGCTCCTCCTTTAGAAATTAGTAGTAAACCTATGAGGTCGATTCCTATTTACACCAAAAATGGTACATACACCCAAAGGCTGTAATGAAGAGATAAAAATGATGAAAGAGTAAAGGAAAATGAGGAAAGAGAGCATACAAATGATTTTTAATGGTTCAGCTATGAGTTTCCTACGTCTACATTATAACTTCTCTTTAAATATTTTAAAAATTGAGATTACATGGTTTAGAGGTTATAAAATGTCAAGTACACAACATTTACAGATAGTAAGAATATGTAAGAGAACTCGAATTTCTTTTCCTACAACTCTAGGGGCTACTTATAGAAGATATATGATTTTAGCTCTGTAGGGACACGTAGGGGTCAAGCCAAAAGGGTGTGGATTGTGGGATTGATCACAATACTGAGGAAATAGTCCACAAGAAGCTATAATCCGGCTCGGCCTATGCTGGGATTGACATAGTTGAGAAGGATGTATGTCGATCCGAATTTTCTACCAATATCTTCACCGAGACAGATGTAGGCCAACCCGGATTTTGTACGCTACACAACTTAATCGAGCTGGGCTTGGTCGAGCTGGGCTTGGTCGAGCCGGGCTTGGGACTTAGTTTCGATCACTTCATTTGGTTCCTTGGTGCACGAGTGTGTATAGATTAATTCTTGAGTGCTGTATTTACGAATCTCTATGAACTTGATGGCCTTCTCGAAAGGCAAGTCAACAATTTGCACCCAAAAGTACATCTCCTTGCAGATGGGATGTGCTTTGAATCGGTTGAGCTACACCTCCCTAGGATGTCATCTATCTTTAGAAAATGATGATGAACAGCCATGTCCTTTCAAGTAGTCATGACTCTTCGTTTTTCCCTTTCTATATAAATAGCTAGTCATGCTTCATATTGTGTATGATGGTACTTTCCAAGCCAAACTCCTTGACACGAGTCATCGAGAGACATAGGTAATTTAATTAAACATCGTCGACTCAAGAGGTTGAATATGCCTATCATGTAGTCAAGTCGTGCTGAATCTTTGGTTCTCGTATGTGTATAGACACATGCAGGTTGTTACCAAACGATGTCGTCTTTTTTGTACAAATCAAACGTATTGCCAAATTAAATCAAACGTTGAACATGAGTCAACACGTGGAGCCATTGACCAAGTGAATGAAATTGTTATAGTGTTTTCCTTCCTTTTCTTTTTTAAGGTTCGATCGATGATCAAACCGGATTCTAGATCGACATAGTCGACTCAGACTGTGTAATAACCCGGAAATACGAGCCGATTTAAAATTTTTATTTTGGCAATTTTAATGAATTTTGAATATTTAAAATAGATTATTTTAAATAATATCGACGAGAATTTTATTTTGAATATAATTCGAACGTATATATTTATATAGATCGTCGTTAGAATATAAATATTTATTTATATTTATATAAGGAATTGAAAATGGCGCGGTAGTTCGATAATTCGATTTCAAAATTCAAATGAGTGTACCGGGTGCAAAATAAACCGGATTTTAGTGAAACCAAAAATATTTGAATCTAATTGAGAATATATTTCTAACGAATCCGAAAAATTGAAATTTCATAGCGGGGATAAAAAGATATGCCCAGTTGAAAATTCAGAATAGTCGCTATGGAATTTCGGCCCTTAAAAATAGCCATTTTGCAAACGACCTCGGTTTTCGACGAAATCACTTTTGTTGGATCCATGATGTCAAGTTATTGCTAGGTTTCAAATTTCATAATTTTTCGAATCAATTTATGAGCGTGGCAAAGGAAAGCGCTTTTGACCAATTTCAATTGATTTTAATCGACTGGAAAATGGCCATTTTTCAAACGGTCTCAGAATTCGATGAAATTAGTTTTGTTCGGACCGTATCGTCAATACGAAGCTAGAAAATATTTTTCGGGAATTTTTCTAGTTAGGATGTGACCCCGGTAAATTGAAATGCGCGTTCAAATTCAATATATAGAGTTATATGTTGATTTTGATGGAAATTGATCGAAATGATTGAATCAGCCAACGATACATATCCCATTGTGTTCGAAATGGGGGTAATTAGCTATGGACGACAGACGGTGGGTTCGATTTCGAGTTCGAAAATAAAAGTTGCTTTTTGAGGTTAAATTAAATATTAAAATATATATATTATATAATCTCTTGGACCCTCCCTCTCTCTCTTTCACTTTTCAGTTCAGAAGAAAAAAAAGAAAAAAACGCTCTGCCTCGAATCGAACCCCCTCGCACCATTCCTCCACCGCCACGCCCTCCGACCGCCGGCCCCCATCGACGTCGGGCCCCCCTCCACCTCCTCCCTCGATCCACGTTATCCCCCTCCAGCTCGAAGCCACCCACGCCCAAATCGACGCCAACACTAGAAACCGACGCCTCGAGCACCCAACCACCCGCCGCCGACCAAAGGAGCACCATCCGCCACCTGAACCCTCTGTCGCCCACGCTCAAACCTCGCCGCCACCACACTCCAGCGCCGATCATCACAGCAAACTCCACCTCCTCTGAAAAATCAACGGTGAGATTTTTATTTAATTTCTTTTCAGTTTTTATGGATAAATAAAAGAAAAGAAAATATGATATTTAGTATTTATAGAAATGTATGAAGTTAGGATTTTTAAGGTAATTAAAAATCGGATTTTTACATATGTGAAAGGTAAATAAAAGTCGGATTTTTATACCATGAAAGGTAGGATTTTTAATGTTAGAAAGATGAGATTTTTAACTATGAAAAGGCAAAAATTTTAACAATGAAAAGAGATGATTTTATTCATATGAATTATAAAAAGATTTGATTCTTAACGATATAAAGATTTGATCTTTAGAAGTATAAAAATTCGATTTTTATGTATGTGAAGTAACGATAAAAATTCAATCTTTATATAAGATGTAGAAATATAAAAATATAATTTTTATATGAAAAGAAGTGTAGTAAGAAATATAAGATGTAGAAATAGAAATGTGATTTTTATTTATTGGGATGAAGAAACAAAAATGTAACTTTTATTATGAACAGCCTGTAAAGGACTGCATAGGAATTGCAAACTGATCCAGACGGTTCAGCAGTTCAACAGCAAAGCACGGCGGAGTGAAACCCTCTGGGAGAACTCCTCACTTTTAAATTTATTTCTAGTTAAAAATATATACTAGGATGCAGACGGTGTTTGGTAGCACCCGACACCCGTCGTCCACAGACCATGGACGGCTTGTATGCTTGTTTATTTGATTTTGATGTGTAGTAGATTATGTGATGTGATGTGAAATGAAATATTTTATAGTGGAAAATATTTTATAGTTAAAAATATGATTTTTAACGTGTATACGAAATAATTATTTGTAAACAAATCGGAGATTTGTTTATATACACACGTTTGACTAATATTGATTGGGACGATAAATTTTACTCATCGCCCAACTGCACAAATAAAATCTGTGTTTGATTGTTTGAAACCCCACACGGGTATTGGGATGATATATGACAGGCACTAATCCCAATAATTAGTTGTATGTCGATCGATTGATTGACAGACTGTTATAAGCGTTGAATATTTATATTTGATGCTTATACAGTGTAGAATGCACTTTGGATGATGGTTGATTATTTGTCATTGTTGATATATACATGCGTTGTATGGAAGTCCATAGAAATAAAATCTATGGTAATTGACTGGGCCTCATTCCAATTTTGAAATAGAATATTTGAATAGAAATATTTGAATAGAAATATTTGAAAAAGAAATATTTGAAATAGAATATTTGAAAATAGAAATATATGAAGCCGTGTTGATTAGATTGACGCCATTTTGACGTGAACGATATTTATATCGATTTTATTCATTTTATAATGAATATCGAAAGTGATTTCAAAATCTGATATTTTGAAAAGAATTGGAATTCGAATTGAAATTGAATAGAAAGGAATTCGAATTGAAATTGAATAGAAATGAATTCGAATTGAAATTGAATAGAAATGAATTCGAATTTAAATTGAATTGAATTGAAAACGAACTGAAATTGAATTAAAAATCGATTTGAATTGAAATCAATTTGAAAAGAATTTTAAAAAAAAATTATAAGGAAAAATTCAATTTTGATTTGAATTTGAAATCGTTTTGAAAACAAGTTTAAAACGATTTATATAATACGTTTTAAAAGGAAATCGACGAAGTATATATTATATATATAATATAATGGCCAGAATAGAACGCGCCGCACCGCGGTAGTTCGTGAATTTCGACCATTGACTTCGAATGGATATTACGGGAGATCCGACTGTCGGATTCTCCTAAAACCGGAACCGTTCGGTTCGTATCGAAAAGATCTTTCTAACGAATATTAGAAATTTGAAATCTAACGGTTGGATTTGGAACTAAGTCCAAATCAAATTTGGAAAAGGTCGTTGTAAGTGCAGTTCGACGGCCGTTGATGGAAATCGACTGTACGGGCCTTGATAAAATTATTAAAAATAGTAATAATTTGTGTAAAATCATAAGAAATGATTTGGGAAGAATTGGGATGAAAAACTCCGTATTTGAAAGGATAAAAATAGATTTTTATCGAAATGAACTAGTTTTGAACTAGAATTATAATTCTATTTCTTTTTAAATAAATAAATTGAATTCGAAGAGGGTTTTAAAAGTAACCAGAATTTCCAATAATTGAATGGGAATGGATTTGAATCGAAATTGTCTTTGGAATATTTCGATGTTGGATTTCGTGATTATACGGATAGCGTTATGGAAATTTGAAATATATATATAGATATCGTTATTTCCAATACGATATTTGTTGGTCATAGAATTTGATATTGAATATAAGCCGATTATTATCTATTCAGAGCCTTGTATTTAATATCAAAGGTGATTTGGGTTTGTCGTGAATGGTGTCTTCATTAACACTGTTCTTAAGCCCAGTTGAGAAAAAGATTAAATATTTTTATTTAGATTTAATGAAGTGTACCAATTAAATAATATTTAATTGGAATTGAATTGGTATTGATTTTTGGGGTTTATCGTGAACAGTGTTTTAAATAACACTTGTTCTTTAACCCGATAATGAATGGAATGTGATTTTGGGGTTTATCGTGAACAGTGTTTTAAATTACACTTGTTCTTTAACCCGATAATGAATGGAATGTGATTTTGGGTTTATCGTGAACCGTGTTTTAAATGACACTGATTCTTTAACCCAGTAAAAGATTAAAACTAAGTGGAGTTTTAATGAATCTTTAATTAGATTGAAAAGATCGAGAATGGAGTGTCACCAGTTTTACTCCAGGCGATAGTTAAATCTTTAATTAGATTTGAACGTGAAATGGTAATTGAATTTACCGATAACACTATGGCGTTAGATATGAAGTATTACCAGTTTTACTTCATGGGGTGAATAAGTTGGGATTGGGAAATAAAATAAATGATTACTTCGGTGTGGTTCGCAAATCCCGACTAGTTTGAATTGATATTCAAAGGAGATAAAAGAATAAATTTAAAGAATTTATCTTTGATAAAATTAATGGGAACCTTTCCCAAAGTGTAAGAATATTTGAATAAAAGGATATTCTGAATTGGAATAAGGCGTATGTTGGGTTTTTGTAACACTTGTTTATTATATACGCGAGTTATTCGGAAAGACCGGGTTTATCCCATTCTGAATAACTGATTCGACGTGGTGTCGAAGATGAAGAAGGTGGTCGAAGACCAGAAGTCTTCACGTCGTTTGGGTTATTACTGATGATCTTGATTGGGCCGTACACCCAAGAGGAGGGAATCCGTTAGTGATCGTCCAGACGTACTTGGAGATCGATGGATATGCGGGGTACTAGGTGCCTCCGGTTTCGTTCAGACCCAGAACGAACTTGTAAATGGACTGTGTGTCCAACATTGGATTTCAGTCTGTGTGATTGATTTCTATTAAATATATATCTATTTGGCGATAGAGAATTTATTCTCTTGCTTAACGCCCTTCTCTGAGACGTACGAGCTCAGTGGTTATATATTGATGGATATCCATCGCATGGAATGAATTGCCTGTGTGGCATGCCTAAGTGGCAAGGCTTCTGTTGAAAAGCAAAGTCTTGTGATTGATGATTAAAGCACGGCCTGTGTGGCATAGCTTTGTGTAACGTTGATTCGCGAGCTCATACCCTGGTTGTGAACCAGAAACGGGAGTGGACTTCAGGGAGGGCATGCGTTTCCTTCTAGCTAGAAGTGGCGTTAGTGGTTTTACACGCCCTGACGAGTTTGACTTATGTGGTTGTTGCTGTTGTGAGGCGCCTCGGATATATCGGTCGATCCGGGACCGATGGAGTCGTTGTACTCATTTTCGCCCCAAAGTGTGGGGAAACGCAGTGTTCAGGCATTTTAATCCACATCGGTGGACCGGCCCTGACGATCCAAGGGCTCAATTGTGTCTGGGTCCTGAGACTCGGGCTAGACAGTTTCGAATCGGTGAGGACTATCTTATGCCTCGGTTCACAGATGGAAATCCAACTTCCAATACGTGACGTTTCGATTTTATTTGTAGAGCCTAGTATGGCGACATAGTGAGATGGGGCGCTTATGCCGTCTGTGATTGATACTTATGATTTGAAGTTGTTTTATACACTATGCACTTATAATAGTATCAAATGATTTGTTTTAAACGTATCAAGCATTCTTGGCTATTATAAGGTAAAAACCCTATCCTTCAGCTTGGGTTGCATTGTGTGATGGGACCTGGGTCTTATAATAGCTTCATTTTCCTTTATTTAGCATTGCGATGTTTGTTTTGTGCACTGGTATTCTTGGGAGGAAGCCTGTTCCGTGTTATACGGCGTGGTCCCTTGATTTACCTAACTTTAAAATAAAGATTAATAACTGTTTTAGTTCTCACACCAGTCATATGACTGACCTGGAATTTACTGTTTTCACCTAAACTCTGGGTGCCCTTATTTTGACACGGGCAGCTAGTAGTTTTGGTTTTGCAGATTTATATTCACAGGATCCTGGTTTAAAGTTGGAATGATACTCCACTACACCAGAAAAGCTTGTTTGTAACGCTTATAACCGTGACAAATCAATTTTGTCACGGTTATAACCGTTTTCCGAACAGGCGTTGGTGATTTTTATCACGCATATGATCACGGATATAACCGTTATAAATACTCACGGCTATTGTCACGGTTATAAACGTGATAATTTTCTTGATAGTAACGGTTATAACCGTTATATTATTTTAATTACTCACGGTAATATGCGTTATTAAATATTTGATTATAACGGTAATGAATGTTATATTTGTTTGTTTACTAACGGTTTTAAATGTTATATGTATTTAATTACTAACGGTTTTAACTATTATATTATATTACTATCTAACGGTTTTAAATGTTACTGCTACCAAAATTATAACGGTTATAACTGTTAGTTACTACACATAGTATGGTTACCAAAAAAGACCTATATTTCATATAAAATATACACGAATAAAATATTCAGTTCTAGTGTTGGCTACAGATATAATAACAGCAAATGACACGTAGAACATACCAAGTTTAAAACAGCATACATAACAAATTTATAATACCAAATGTTATACACCGTCATTAACACACATAATCAGTTTTAAAACAATATTCAACATATTTCGTCTAAATTCAGTCTTAACACAAACACTAGTAATCATGTGAGTAGCAAAATAACTTCAATCATCTACCAAATTAACTTCAATTCTACCATTAGCCGCACAGCTTTAATTGTACCTGTAGAAAACCACAATAAAACATCACGTAAGTAGCAAAATAATTAATGAAACGCTACATGTTCATCGCCATATTTTAAGCATGCGCACTTTATAGTTGCTATGACAGTGTTGCGAGTCACCTACTTCACGTTGCTTCCTTATATAAATGAATTTGTTTAAGTCAATCCAATAGACCAAAATTTTGAGTCTCCCCACTGAACTAACACGTAAGACGCAACATCAACACAACCGGATCAATTTTTCAACCTGAACACATCCCAATATGATGTAGTTGATCTATTGTGCAATGCTAGTATGACAGAATATTAGACTTGCTTGTTTTCAAGTAAAATTTATAGAAACAACAAAACAAAATTAAGCATGAAACATTACTACTTTCTGGTTAGTGTAAAAAACTAAAATGGATGTTGTAAATCAGTCTAAGAAGCAAGGCATATGTATCCAGATTTACTGTAACCATCGAAAACTGAACAAGAGATGATGTGCATAATTTATGATCGGGATACATCGTAATCAGCAGATAATTGTATTAAGACAATGTTTAATTACTGAATCCGCCCCATCATCTGCGAATAACTAGACAGACCTGTGATTTGAACCCATTCTAACGCTTGCAATACTATCATCAGATAATAGCGGTTTTAAACAAAATTACAAGTTAATTACATTAGAAAAATATTTTATTGCATATATTAGCATTACTGTGTAGCAAATATAGTCTCACTGTACCATGAGGTTGCACATGGATCACATGATATATTTGTAGGCAAGAAAGTTCTTGGCAGTCAAGATTCAATGAGACATCTAAACTGGCATTTTGGTTTATCTATTTCGCCAAAAACAATTTAGCATGACCAAGCTGTTGTAGGTGTTATTGACACTAATTGTAAGGTTGATTTTGCAGTTCCATTAGACTGTTATAATATACAACAGGTATCACAGCTTTTTGCTTAGGAAATTTTTTGATTTGGACTACTTTTTTGATCTAACCCAATTCATTTGACTAGTCTAAATCCGAGCCTAGAAAGCCCCTTCATTTTGTTATGTGGCACAAACATGCAAACTTGGCCATTTTAGTAAAAATCTGACAGCCTAGTTCCTTTAGGTTGAAAGCACAAAAATCTGACAGCCTAGTACCAACAAAATGCTAAACAGTACCAACAAAATACTAAAAATAGCAACAAAATATTAAAATGAACTTACAGAATTTTACTGATAACGAAGACGATACTCGGGCCAAATCACAAAACCTCCGTCAACTAGCTCGGACAGCTTGTAATGACCATTTTGTGGTGCATCAAAAAGTGAAGCATCTGGATCGAGAACATCCTCCACCCAAACAACTTGTTCTCCTTCAACCACCTTTCTACCATGACACATCTTCTGCGTCCCTATATGTCCTCTCGCTACCTCCACCGAACCTGGTCCTAATATCGTTACCGATTGTTTTCCTCCCGTAGGCGATACTGTCACTTTATCTAATGGAGCATTTTTGTTAGATATCGAATTATTGAGATTTTGATCGGTATTGGAAGTATCAACCGGTGTTGGTGTCGTCGCATTTCCTCCAAATTGATTTACAAGAAACGCCATGCATTGTTTCAAATCAACGATAGCCGAACTCATTGTTTTCATATCTGTCTGCATTTCCTCTCGCCATTTCTGATTCACACTCTCTCGATAATTGACTATTGCCTTTGAAGCTTGCATGAGTTTTACTTGTTTTGCATTAGACGTAGAGCTAATAGCACGGCAATAACTTCTCCTACCATCATCTCCAAAAACTTCGGCGATGGGATCTCTTTCAAAATCTTCTAAGCCTCTTATACCATCACCTCCATTAACACTAGATTCTGACTTTTGTCTTTCTTCAGCTGCTTCTATCAATGCCTACATATTTTATAAGCATATATATTAACACTAGATTCTTGTTGCATAAGCAATTGCATGTCAATACATATTCAACACAGCAGGTATGGAAGCAGAGACAATGCGCAAGCACAAGTGCAAAAGAGTTCAAACTGCGACAATATTACAAGGCCAAGGTTTTCATAAATGTACGAAGAACAAGTGCAAGCAACACTGATCAAGTTTCAAGCAAGGTGCAAACCACAAGTACAAACAACGCAATTCAATTTTCAAGTTGGGCACAAAGCATAAATACAAATCAGATTAATTTCAATGCCCAATGAACAAATGCAAAGCAGACATTAATGGTGCAGTTTTGATTTAATAGTTGTAGAGAGGGTCAAGGAAAAATGCTCAAGTTAAAATGCTAACAACAATGTTTAAAAATGTGCCAACACTTGTGAAACAAACCTACCAAGTGTAGCATCTGTTAATGCAAGTATTGCAGTTTTTTTTTTTGACCGAGCAAATTCAAGGTCGAGCAAAATAGGTATTCGACTAATTACATGTTTCGAGTATCCACACTACTAATATGTGATAACAACGTTTTCTACACATAATTTCCCTTCTATAGCAAAATAAGACATATGTGCCAATAAATGACATGCTGCAATTTTATTCTCATAGCAGTTCATCATAAAAGTATATGTTGCTGCTTCATTAGTTGTTTTCCTTGCAATTTTACTTCTCAAAATCTGCCTACACAACTTTAAAAAAACTGCCTACACAACTTTAAAAGGAAGGTAATTGTCAGGTGTGTATAACATGGACTGACAAATAACGAGATGTTTTTACTGAGTGCGTGGTACGCAAAACAAGAGATTAATTTTCTAATTTTGCTGTAACTGATTTTGGCAAACATTTGATTTGATACTGGGATTTAATTCCTGTACGTCTCAGTTCCAGTGTTAAACGTCTCAAATTCTGAATATCTAATCAAACAAAAAAAAAAACCATATCCATGAAATCTAAAGCAAATGCATAAAAACTAAAACTGTTAGTGCAATATTTCAGATAAGGCTAATGGAGACTAAAATCTAATATCTCAATGAAATTATGTCAAAGAGGTCTATTTATAAAAGGAAAATTTGAATCATTTGAGTAAATACATTATAACGAAGCTCTTTTGATGTTCAAGGAATGGATCATAACCGCATATTATTACAGTCTTGTGAAGCTAATCATCACAGCTGTCTCTTATTAACCAAACGATAATCGAACTAGCTTTTGTATGTTATCCCAATGAAAAATACCAGTAAAAAAACAGAAATCTCAAAAGGATGAATTCATTGGGAAATATTAAAGCCAAAACGTTCATTATTATTGATCAAAAAGATTAAAAAGATAGCGACTGTTGTTTTACCTCCTACGCTGGTAGAACAACCAAATACAGATCTACCAAGATTATTTGTGGAGGGTTCTAAAATCAAAATTAACTTTTTGATGTAGCTTCATTGGAACGAATCGATTAGGTAAAGAAACTGTACGCTGCCGACCAGATTAAGAAGTATTTCGAAAAGAATTTCTAACTTGAAAAAAAATTAAAAATGCTGGAACCGTCTATGCTGAAAAGGAACAACCCAAAATAAATATTTATCCCAAATTAATAGGTGTGTATCTCGGTTGGGTTTCGCACTTTATAAAGCCGGATTTGGGTACCCAGCTACAAGTTACAGGTGATACGCATACTTTGAATATCCAATGTCAAACAATAAAAATATATGTAACATGGGTTCACAGTTTAGCAAATGGTGGAAAATTCCCCAAATCATAATACACCGTAAATATATATTAAAATGTTTCATAAGGTTTCAGGTAAAATAAACAGGATAGCTCAAGTGTACACAATAAAATATTAAAATGTTCCTTTTAGATCGACAAAATGCGATAGATTAATAATAAGTTGTGGCCACTATTCTTCAAGTTCAAGACCCACATCAAAAGCAAAGTGTTTAGGTCTTAAAAACTTTGTACCCGTATAAAACTTCCACTGATCCACACCATAGTCGACGTAATGGGGATTTAAAACTCAACATTCAAACTTATCAAAGCGCTAAAATAAGGACTGACTAACTTAAATAACTATCAGCTAAGCAATGTATAAACAGTATAACCAATCAGATTCGTAAACACAAATGAGCCAAAGTGATCATAAGGTGAATGTAGTGAACATATCAGTGAAAAACACCCCCCCCCCCCCCACAAAAAAAAACACACACACACACACGGTCTCAGTCGTTCATTCCTTTGTAACTGCTAGTTGCATATGCCTGCCTAACATGTTTTGATCGTGTAAAGGAATGAATTAATGGCACTATTTGTACTATTTGTCCACAGACTAAATGGATGTATACAAATCAGTGAAATCACTAGAAAATACTATTTTCAGTATAAAGGGGCCAAGCAAAGTAGCATAATACTTTTGATTCAAAGACAAAAAAATAATATTAACTTACATATTTTTCGGCGGCGCAAAGAAGCACTTCTCCAGTTTTTTTACTTGTGTGTGCCATTTTCCATACTTTTGTTCGTGTAGGCTTACATTCCGGATTTTCCTTTTCCTACATGAATAAATATAAATATATTCAATAGCCACAAAATATTATCTGAAATAGCAATAAAGTATTCAAAAGGATTGACTAGTACGAACCAATGTTTCATACAGCTTAGCATAAGATTTTCTTCCCAATGTATGATTTATAGTATTTTTTCCCTTGTTGTCGCTATTCGTCTTGCATTATTTTCTCTTCTTGTCTGTATACTCATTGTCGATGAACTTCTCCCATTGAACTTTATCGATTTCGTCGGGTCGGTTTTCAAGTGCAAGATGCTTAGGCAAAAGCTCCTTTTCTTTTGTTTTAATATATGTCTTCCTCAAACATGATTTTGACGATCTTAAATATTGTGGAAAAAAATTCTCCAAAATAGGTCGAGCAACATTGGGATTTATGTTCAAGTCAAACTCTTTCTATAGAAAACGTAAATGATTTTGATTATAATTCTATGCTTTGTATACGCCTAAAAAAAAATAGAAATAATAAAGAAATATACCATTAGTGCTGTCCATAAGTTGTCCTTGTAAAATTTATCAACTTTCCTCCAATCGTCGTAACTAACTGGAATATGCCTTCGGATCAGAGTGCCGCAACGAGAAGCCCACTTTGATGAGTCGTCGCCTTTTGCACCATCCATTTCAACAATTATGTAGTATTTTTTATTTGGTGGAGGAGGAGGAACGGTATCTTCTACACTTTCTCTATGTTGCGATGCATTACTGTTACTAGTCGACATTCTGCATAAGTAATTCATATATTTTAGCCTACATTCAATACACGAAAGCAAATAAAACTAGTATATGAACTAGGTACAAGCTGCTAATGTAAGACTAAAAAAGTGGAAAAGAAAAGGAAAACATACAGTGTAGCCATAAGAAAAGAAAGCGCGCAGCCATAAGAAAAAAGGCAACAAGCATTCAAGCGTTCAACCTGTCGAAAATCAACAATAGTGCCATGCATACACATGTTGAACATAAAAAAGTGCACAACTATAAGAAAAAAGGCAACAAGCATTCAACAACTCGAATATTACAACTAAAACCATCAATGTTAAAATCATCAAATATCTCAAATATTCAACACAAAGAAAGACTTGGACTCAAAATCAAGCTCATCTATTTGGTTTCGATACATTTTAACAATGCTCCTAAGTTTGGTTGTTCCTTTAAAACAGACTGAAAATTTGCTGACGCCTCGTAATCATCCACGTTATCAGTCAGACGTTTAGGTGAACGTCGTACAATGGACCAATCAGGATTTTGTATGTCTTTTACATAGAAAACTTGACTTGCTTCTGATGCTAGAATGACAGGCTCATCATACACTCCATCACTGCTTTTAAGTTTGTTAAGATTCACCATCAACAAATTAGAATCTGTACAAATCTTACAACCATGTATTTTGTCAGCAACATTCACCCAATCGCAATAGAACACAACATGTTGAAATTGGTAATAATCAACTTCAATTATCTCCTTGATAATACCATACCAAGTAGTGTCATCGTCTGTAGGATTTAAATTTTTTGCGCTTGCTATAAATGTTGTAATTGCATCCATACAAACACCGCTATCTTGTGTAGAAAGAGCGTCATCGTAGTGTTGTGGAGAGAATACATAACCATTAATTCTATATTTAAGGTGAGTTTTGGCTTCCCATGCTGGTCCACTAACATAACACCATAACGGTGAATTCATGCACTTTTCGTCCATTAACTGTCAAACCAATTTCAACAAGTTAAATAATGTCAAATTCTTTATTGAAGTATGGGTTTTGTGCAATCTAACAAACCTTCTTGTGCAACCAATCAATAAATTCAGTTTGTACTACTAATTCTGTTCGTGTATGGTGCCTTTTTTTGCTCCTTTGAACATCCTCTAATGATGATCGATAGTCACTACAAATCAAAATGTTGCGGTTTAAGTAAATATTGAAATTACATCACACAATGTCATAACATGTCAAAATAAGACAAACCTATAATAATCGTCTACGCCATCGATGTCCATGGTAAAAAGTATCCACCGTCGAATTTGAATACGTTGTACGCCAGATAATTTGATAATTTTACCCTCAAGGATGGAACGTTCATAAGTATCATCTCCGTTCTCATCTAAAAATGGTGCTTGTTTGCAGCTATGATTGCCAGTACGTGGATCTGGCATATATTCCATGGCGTATCTAACAGATTCTGAAACAAGGTATGCTTCAGAAATTGATCCCTCCACATAACGCTTATTGCTCGGTATATCCTTACACTCCTTCATAGCTCTATCAAAAAATTAAAATTTTTACGTTATTGGTGAAATAAACCATGTAATAATTACATGAAAGAAACATTATACCTTTCAAATGGATACATCCATATATAAGTAACCGGTCCACATAGCAATGCTTGATCAGCTAAATGCACCATTAAATGTATACTTATGTCAAAGAATTGAGAAGGAAAATAATGCACCAACACGCATAACGCCTCAGCAATCATGTCTTTAGCAGCTTGAACATGCTCTCGAATTAGAACCTTCGAACAAATAATACTAAAATACAAGCATACTTGCAATATTGCACGTCTTAAGTCACGATGCTTTGGGTAAGCATGTTGAACCATGATAGGTAGAATATATTGAATGATAACATGGTACTCATATGACTTTCTAATATTCAAACTGGGTGGCTGACTATTTACTAAGTTGCTTAACTTAGTCCCAAAGCAAGATGGAAGTTTGACATCCTTTAGGAATTCATAGCAACGAGTCTTGTAAGATTTATCAAACGCAAATTTGGAAGAATATTGCTTGTGCCTATCAAATAACAAATTAATAAAATGCTCTGATACATTCTTTTCGGTGTGCATCACATCAATAGTATGTCGCACTTTATGATTACTCCAATACTCTAATGCAAAAAGAATCGACTTCTTGTACCATGCCGGTCTTTCATCATCACCCTTTTCATTCATAGAATATTCCTCAACGGGATCAACATCATCTACTATGTGCTTTTTTTTGGAGGGTAATTTACCTGGTATATATTTGATATGAGCAAGCTTTGCTAGAAGTGTTGATCCTGTCAATCGTGTTGGAGGTTCATTATTCTCTATGGACTTATACCACCCATGCTTCAATGCCCTATACGGATGTCCATTCTTCAAAAATCTTCTATACTTCGTATAAACAATCTTATTACCGATGCGCTCCGATTCTGTCTCCGTAGCACAAATAGGACATGCTTTATAACCATGTGTTACACAACCAGATAAATTACCAAGGGCGGGTAGATCGTGAATTCCCCATAACAACATTGCTCTAAGAGTGAAATACTCCTTTGTATTCGTGTCAAATGCAAGCACTCCTTCTGTCCATAATTGCTTCAACTCATCCACAAGAGGTTCCAAATACACATCAATATCTTGACTTGGTGCTTTTGGTCCAGGAATTAACAAGCACAACATTTGAAACTCAGGTTTCATGCATAATGATGGCGGTAAGTTATAAGGAACTGTATAAATAGGCCAACAACTATAACTGCTTGATTGGGTTGTACTAGGATTGAACCCGTCGGTGGCAATACCAAGCCAAACATTTCGTCCATTTCTACTAAACTCCGACCACTTATTCTTCAATGATCTCCATTCAGCCGAGTCAATAGGATGACGCATGTGATTCCAACAAGGCTTTGCTTCACTATGCCATAACATTTTTTGAGCTATCCATGGTATAGTGTACAATCTTGTTAATCTATGAGCTAATGGAAAATATTTCAAAACTTTTTGAGGTTGTTTTGTATTTTTTTTCCACTTCTCCTTGCTTTTTAGTTTTAAATCTTGAAATGTGACAACGAGGACATTCTGTTGCATTACTGTGCTCTTTCCAAAACAATATGCAATCATTTTTACATGCATGTATGCACTCTGCTTTCATTCCCAAATCTTTTAATATTTGCTTCATTGTTGGGTACTTCTCTGGTATTGTATTTTCCTTTGGAAGCCACTGTTTCAATCGTTTCAATAACTCGGTCATGCTATTTCCTGACCAATTAAATTCTTTTTTCAAATTGTGAAGCTCTATCATGACACTTAATGTTGTTAGACCGTCTTCACAAGAAGGGTATAATTTTTCATTTGCTCTTCTTTTGTACTCCTGATACTTTTTCCAATGGTTACCATCACTAATCCCTTCTATGCCATATGCATCATCAACGAGATCTCCTAGAGCGTCTCCTATATGGTTTTCCTCTCTAAATTGGTTAGAATTACAAGCCTCGTGATTGACATGCCATGTAGGATTGAGCACCATGTCATTGTCGCTTCTCTCGCCATGAAAAACTCATTCATCGTATGTTTGATCCATACCATTAACGATCAAGTGTTTCTCTACTAATTTAAAATGCAGTTTTTTTGAATTTCTGCACTTTATGCAAGGACAACTGCATAGTTCGAAGTCGGGTGGTGAATTAGACTTTGCGAATTCAATGAAATTTCGAACTCCTTGTATGTAATCAATATTATTTCGATGTCGAATTCTAATCCACTCTTTCGACGTTGAATTCATCTCTAGCAAGAAACTTTATTTGTCCCCTGACAAGACATGAAAAATTAATAAACTGTAAAATTAATAAACAGGCTCATATATTTAATTGGCTCATATATTTGTTTCAAATTAATAAACCTGCAGCATACAAACAGGTATAAATGCACTAATATTTGTTTCATATATTGGCTCATATATTTAATCAAAAAAAAACCTGTATAATGAAATGCATCAATACTTGCCAAATATGGCTTTGACTTGTAATGAAATGGTATAAATGCACTAATGAATGATATAATGCATGGATGCATAATGAAATGCACTAATGAAATATGGTTTTCCTTCTTAAGCTATCATTGTCATGGATCTTCCAATCAACGCTTAAGTATTCACTATTTATTTCAAATTTTCCATTTCTTTTTTTTTTCCTTTTTTTTTTTTTGCATGTAGGCTATAATTTGAACCAGAATGGTTATTCTGTGGAATAACGGGAAGTGGCACACAACAATAAACATCCAAATAACCACCTTAATATAAATATTTTTCTAGAGTGTCCTTTTAAGCTAATAGTTCTCTGGTCTCGGTGCAAAATTTGTAAATATACTCATAGATAGTTGCACAAGGATATATAATACTCGATTCACTTTCTGGTAGTTAACCTTTTGAAATCCGACATGCTCATATCGCAGGACTGTATCTGGAAAAATCTTGATTTTTGATTTTTTTTTTTTTTTAAATAAAAAACCAGAGAGTAACAAAGCAAAGGAAAAAAAACGTTTCCTAGTCAATTTCCTGTCTAAATTCAATTTATAATCTCAATCTACTATCAAATATCATCTAACTGTACTAAAATTTCAATTTGATCTGTATTATAATTTAGGTCAGTAAGGTTGCAAGGTGGTTTTGGTTGTAGAATCAAGGCAAAAGAAAATTCTGGCTTTAATTTACAAAAAAAAAAATGTAAAGTTTTTATTGAAGCGAACCTGTGGAAATAGCTATATAAGAATCAAGTAGAAGGTTTCATTTTCATAAGTAGCCTTGTCAGTAAGTGAAAAATACTAAAAGAAATGATTTTGTTTATTTTTTATTTTAGACTGGAATATGTCTTGCGTGCATATTTTAATGCTAAATTACGATCTTGTTTGGGTTTCATGCGCTGGTTATGGTCAAGTAAACTGGACTAATATAATAAAACACCATACCACACTACCTGTTTACATTAACATTAATTGCCAGTAAAAATATATGCATATAAATTGTAGTAGCCTGTGAAGAACTAATAAAAAAACAGCAACGAGACAAATGATGCAACCACATCAAGCAAACATGCGAATTATCCAAACCATATGCCAAATCCTACACATACAAAGGCAAAACGAAGACAAACAAGCCAACTTATGCAAACAATATATTTCAATCTCTATCATAAAATTTAGACAAGTAAAATTTAGGAGGATCCACAAAATTTACTCATGCAGAGGAGGGATTCACACAAGATGGCATACAATAACACCGGGATACCCTCAGAACTTTCCCCATATATATCATATACATTAGCAATATAATAATAACGTTTTCAATATAGCTCTTTTACCATGTCAATATAGAAGCATTTTCACATTTAAATAAGAAAGCTGTTTAAGTAACCGACTTACTAAAAGTTGCAGACATTATACACAGCATGTTGCATTTAGATGTCATAGCATACCAGCAAATCATGCATGTTATGCAAACATGAAACCTATGATTGTAATTTTGTAGAATGTCTCATGATTAGCCTAAAGGTAAAGTAACAAAAAGGAGAAGCATCATTTGGTTTTCAAGTGTATCAAATCATATATTCACTACATTTTTGAAATAAGACAAGTCTGAAAATATTACAAGTAAAGGCCGCATGTGCATTAAAAAAATCCAAGTTGTTACATGCTCACGCATATCAAATCACTACTGGAAGGCAAGGCAAATACATATATAAATCAAAAGTGTCTCGGTATTTAAATAAGGTAAGCAAGTACCACTATTAGCTAGGCATTGGTTTAGAAATAATCCATTAAGTCAAAAGCACATGCGGTTAACATAGGAAATGACCCAATATAGTTTGGCTTAATAAAGAAAAATAGGTTATAGCAAATTTCATGCTTTGAACCTAGGTAGGGACTAAATGGTCGAAGGTCATTTCCCATAGAACAGTTGGTTAACATGTAAAAATAGCAAAGTATGTAAATCGAGCAAAGCACGAAATGATCAAGGCTGTATCAAAAATAGAAGGGACAGGGTACACAGGTGCAACCTACACACACACACACACATACATATATATATATATACACACACACACACATATAAATAATATAAACATGCCGATTCAATTTCAAAGCAAATAAAATATGTCAAGTCAGGTATGTATTGGCTTTGCAACAATAGCTCACGCAAAATCAAGGTAGCGTATATTCTTATTTGTTTACGTATGCTAAAATCTGTATATACACATACAGGGATGTATATGTATACACACATGTCAGCCACCACATATAAACCAAAAGTTCAAATAAAAAAGTGACATAGGTACGCATAATAGAATAGCTAACCACAAACAAAATTTGACCATTATTTTTATTTTGAATTTATGTCGATACATTTCCTATCCAAGCTAGCCTTGTTACCCATGCATGTATTAGCCCACGAAGAAACAACTATGCATCATTTGCAAGGCATATATGTTATGTCATGGTGCCTTGCTACCTACATACTAATACAGTGGAATTAATCTTCTTTGTGTTGTATATTATATGTGTACTATATTAAAACGTATACACTGGTTTTAATCTCCTTAAAACAGGTTTATTTCAGGATTTTAGATTAAAAAAACACCCAATTTCAAATCCTCTTTTTATGATACTAATTTCATTAGAAAATTGCAATTTTACTCCAATAAAAATATCATGCCATCTTCTATATATACATTAATTTATACTTCAAATACCAAAACACTTTTAATCCATATATCACTAGCACAACCATGCGGCTATGCTGTGCATTTTATATAGAGTAATAGTACCTAATCATAACTTGTACTCTATAGCTATACATTTTATTTATCTAGTCTATATCCTATTTCCGTGAATTTACTGTCACCTAGGATCATAACTTGTAAAGCATGAGAATTTCAGTCATTCTACCAAAAATAAAATAAACGAAGTACATATTTTATTTTATAATTTATGGCCGGTGATGAACTCACAGTTAGCAAAGGAATAATGGAAATTAATTGTTACACGCTGTGAAATCTTAATTTCTTATTTTTAGTAAACATGAAGAGAAAAAATCAACAATCCCACATGGTTGAACCATGTATACAGTGAGTTCATGCTTTTCAAGTGGGAACATGAATCTCCAGTTGTACATGCCAAAAGGGAACATGAATCTCCAGTTGTACATGCATCTCTCCACTTATTTTTAGTAACTGTGAGTTCATCACCGGCCATAAATTATAAAATTAAATATGTACTTCGTTTATTTTATTTTTGGTAGAATGACTGAAATTCTCATGCTTTACAAGTGGTGCATGCATAATTAATTTCAGAAGAAAAATCAGGGGGAATATTTATACAATGCTAACCGGTAAGGTACATATGCTACTGTATATAAAACTGTCTTAGTTGACAATATTACTAGGATTATTTGGCTGCATGCATATTTACGTTTAATGATCCAAATTTTAACTAACGATGTATTAGAACCCCATGAGAAATTGAATTCGTGTCCAAGGGGTTCAACCTTCCACCTTTAACTTTGTATTTTCATAAACTAGAAACTGTCTCATAATCATTTTGCTAACAAGTCCACAAACGAACTGCTGCAAATTAACAAATAAAAAGTGCACTAAATTATTGTTTTATGCCTAAACCGCAACACCCAACAAATATTCATGATTAAGTAGAAGAAAACAACGGATTAACCTCTCATAATTACAATTTAGACATTGCCGTGTATGCAGTTTGCTTAGAAATCTATACCTCGCCGATCCATGTATTCATTAAATCGAGTACCCAAAATGATTTAGCATATTTCTATCACGAGATGTAAATTTGTATTCATTAAATCGAGTTTGCTTCCAGTAATCGCCGATCCATGTATTCATTAAATCGAGTACCCAAATCGAGTACCCAAAATTGTTATATTTAAACAATGAAAACCAAATAATTTCCAACGCCATACCTTGCCACAGCAGAACCGCGATTCCACCACCAGGCGAGAAGATCCAAATTTAGCCGCAGCCGATTTCGAGACAACAAAAACCTAATCGCTGAAAAGAGGTTTCTTACGTTGTGCGGTTTGTTTCGTGTAATCTGAAAAGCGTAATGACCTAGATAATACGGAAATGACCATTTTGCCCAGCTACCTGAATGAAGTAACAGTATTAAGCGTAAGTGCATGCAATTACGGATAGTAGATGCAGTTACGGTTAGTAGCTATATAAAATAACGGAATTAACCGTTAGTACATCCAATAATGGTTATAACCGTGAGTTTTTGTTCACATTAATAACCGTGACAATGATCCGCGAAATAAGTGTGACAAACGAGCCTGTTTGGTGTAGTGCTCGGAAAGCTCTGTATCCGTGTATTACTTCTAGTTGTGTATTGTATTATTTTCCGCTGCTATGTAATGTATTGTAATCTCTGATATTTTATAATTTGTAATATTGATTTATACTTTGTATATTCCTGTAATCTGATGGAATTGTTGTAATTAACAATGAAATGTTCTTCTGTCTGCGTTCTGATTCGTCTTGTCCTCAAAGTAATTCGTTCTTTCTCTTCTCTTCGGAGACCGGGGAAGTTCGGGTCGCTTCAGCCGGTATCAGAGCTTTGGTTTACAAAGCTCGGAGAACAAGACACATTAGAACCATACGAAAGAATTCATCAGATATTGGATTAGTAATATCCAATGGGAATGACTCATTGGAGATGGGATCAGTAGTATCCTAGAACGACTGTGAAGAGTATATTTTTGAAAATGAAAATAAATTTGTTTTGAAATTTAAATCGTTTTATACGTATTTGAATATTTCTTTGTATTGAATTTGGACAATCCAATATATAAAGATTTTGCATATACGCCTTGCAAACGTGTATTTGAAATTTTAATATATTGGGTAGATATAGAATCACGCTCTAGTCGCCCGGAGATGGTTCTGATGAATGAAGCTTCATCATCAGAATTTGTGTTCGAGTGACGAAAGTGGAATTTCTATATATTTCCAATTGACTGGTGTGAGAACCAAAATTAGATAGGGCTTATTGTTGTGACTTGGCATCAAAAATCTGATTTTTTGACTATGAATTTGACATGTTAATCAACTAATTGATTGTTGATTGTGTTGTTGATTATTGGTTGATTAATTAAAATGTCGAACCTTTAGCCAAATTGAACCAAATAGTGAATTGGATTGAAAATTGTCGCATTTGCATACATATACATGTACTTACATTGAACAGGTCATAGCAAGGAGGCTAGAGCAGAATAATAAAATTGTTTGCCCGACAAATAAGTACATGTTTACCATAATTTACTATTTTGTTTGGGTGATGATGATTTTATGAGCCGATTGGCTAGCCGCTTGGCTTTTTCTTTTTCTTTTGGATTGAAGAAGGCCATGGGAGGCTATATGAAATATCCCGAAGTCCCCGGTGCAGGGGAGGTTATGGCGAAATTTTTCGAAAATTTAGGGTGTTAGCCAAATTTTTGAAAATTTTGAAAAGTTTTTAGAAAGTGAAAAGTTGAAGAACTTAAGCCGTAACAAAAATAATGGAAGTTAAGTTGGTTTGTTGAACAACTTTCGGCTTCGTTCCTTTTCGGGGACGAAAAGTTTTAAGTGGAGGAGATTGTAATAACACGGAAATGCGAGCCGATTTAAAATTTTTATTTTGGCAATTTTAATGAATTTTGAATATTTAAAATAGATTATTTTAAATAATATCGACGAGAAATTTATTTTGAATATAATTCGAACGTATATATTTATATAGATCGTCGTTAGAATATAAATATTTATTTATATTTATATAAGGAATTGAAAATGGCGCGGCAGTTCGATAATTCGATTTCAAAATTCAAATGAATGTACCGGGTGCAAAATAAACCGGATTTTAGTGAAACCAAAAATATTTGAATCAAATTGAGAATGTCTTTCCAACGAATCTTAAAAATTGAAATTTCATAGCGGGGATAAAAAGATATGCCCAGTTGAAAATTCAGAATAGTCGCTATGGAATTTCGGCCCTTAAAAATAGCCATTATGCAAACGACCTCGGTTTTTGAAGAAACCGCTTTTGTTGGATCCGTGATGTCAATTTATTGGTAGATTTCAAATTTCATAATTTTTCGAATCAATTTATGAGCGTGGCAAAGGAAAACGCTTTTGACCAGTTTCAATTGATTTTAATCGACTGGAAAATGGCCATTTTTCAAATGGTCTCAGAATTCGATGAAATTAGTTTTGTTAGGATCGTATCGTCAATACGAAGCTAGAAAATATTTTTCGGGAATTTTTCTAGTTAGTATGTGACCCTGGTAAATTGAAATGCACGTTCAAATTCAATATATAGAGTTATATGTTGATTTTGACGGAAACTGATCGAAACGATCGAATCAGCCTACGATGCATATCTCATTGTGTTCGGAATGGGGGTAATTAGCTATGGACGACAGGCAATGGGTTCGATTTCGAGTTTGAAAATAAAAGTTTCTTTTTGAGGTTAAATTAAATATTAATATATATATATATATATATTATATAATCTCTTGACCCCTCCCTCTTTCTCTTTCACTTTTCAATTCAGAAGAAAAAAAGAAAAAAAAACGCTCTGCCTCGAATCGAACCGCCTCGCGTCGTTCCTCCACCGCCACGCCCTCCGACCGTCGGCCCCCATCGACGTCGGGCCCTCCCTCCACCTCCTCCCTCGATCCACATTATCCCCCTCCAGCTCGAAGCCACCCATGCCCAAATCGACGCCAACACCAGAAACCGACACCCCGAGCACCCAACCACCCTCCGCCGACCAGAGGAGCACTATCCGCCACCTGAACCCCCTGCCGCCCACGCTCAGACCTCACCGCCACCACACTCCAGCGCCGATCATCACAGCAAACTCCACCTCCTCTGAAAAACCAACGGTGAGATTTTTATTTAATTTCTTTTCAGTTTTTATGGATAAATAAAAGAAAATCTGATCTTTAATATTTATAGAAATGTATGAAGTTAGGATTTTTAAGGTAAATAAAAATCGGATTTTTACATGTGTGAAAGGTAAATAAAAGTCGGATTTTTATACCATGCAAGGTAGGATTTTTAATGTTAGAAAGATGAGATTTTTGACTATGAAAATGCGAAATTTTTAACAACGAAAAGAGATGATTTTATTCAAATGAATTATAAAAAGATTTGATTCTTAACGATATAAAAATTTGATCTTTAGAAGTATAAAAATTTGATTTTTATATATGTGAAGTAACGATAAAAATTCGATTTTTATATAAGAAGTAGAAATATAAAAATATAATTTTTATATGAAAAGAAGCGTAGTAAGAAATATAAGATGTAGAAATAAAAATGTGATTTTTATTTATTGGGATGAAGAAATAAAAATGTAATTTTTATTATGAACAACGTGTAAAGGACTGCATAGGAATTGCAAACCGATCAAGACGGTTCAGCAGTTCAACAGCAAAGCACGGCGGAGTGGAACCCTCTGTGAGAACTCCTCACTTTTAAATTTATTTCTAGTTAAAAATATATACTAGGATGCAGACGGTGTTTAGTAGCACCCGACACCCGTCGTCCACAGACCATGGACGGCTTGTATGCTTGTTTATTTGATTTTGATGTGTAGTAGATTATGTGATGTGAAATAAAATATTTTATAGTGGAAAATATTTTATAGTTAAAAATATGATTTTTAACGTGTATACGAAATAATTATTTATAAACAAATCGGAGATTTGTTTATATACACACGTTTGACTGATATTGATTGGGACGATAAATTTTACACATCGCCCAACTGCACAAATAAAATCTGTGTTTGATTGTTTGAAACCCCACACGGGTATTGGGATGATATATGACAGGCACTAATCCCAATAATTAGTTGTATGTCGATCGATTGATTGACAGACTATTATAAGCGTTGAATATTTATATTTGATGCTTATCCAGTGTAGAAAGCACTTTGGATGATGGTTGATTATTTGTCGTTGTTGGTATATACATGCGTTGTATGGAAGTCCATAGAAATAAAATCTATGGTAATTGATTGGGTCTCATTCCAGTTTTAAAATAGAATATTTGAATAGAAATATTTGAATAGAAATATTTGAATAGAAATATTTGAAAAAGAAATATTTGAAATAGAATATTTGAAAATAGAAATATATGAAGTCGTGTTGATTAGATTGACGCCATTTTGACGTGAACGATATTTATATCGATTTTATTCATTTTATAATGAATATCGAAAGTGATTTCAAAATCTGATATTTTGAAAAAAATTGGAATTCGAATTGAAATTGAATAGAAAGGAATTTGAATTGAAATTGAATAGAAATGAATTCGAATTAAAATTGAATAGAAATGAATTCGAATTTAAATTGAATTGAATTGAAAACGAACTGAAATTGAATTAAAAATCGATTTGAATTGAAATCAATTTGAAAAGAATTTAAAACAAATTTATAAGGAAAAATTCAATTTTGATTTGAATTTGAAAAGAAGTTGAAATCGTTTTGAAAACAAATTTAAAACGATTTATATAATATGTTTTAAAAGGAAATCGATGAAGTATATATTATATATATAATATAATGGCCAGAATAGAACGAGCGCGCCGCGGTAGTTCGTGAATTTCGACCATTGACTTCGAATGGATATTACGGGAGATCCGACCGTCGGATTCTCCTAAAACCGGAATCGTTGGGTTCGTATCGAAAAGAGCTTTCTAACGAATATTAGAAATTTGAAATCTAATGGTTGGATTTGGAACTAAGTACAAATCAAATTTGGAAAAGGTCGCTGTAAGTGCAGTTCGATGGCCATTGATGGAAATCGACTGTACGGGCCTTGATAAAATTATTAAAAATAGTAATAATTTGTGTAAAATCAAAAGAAATGATTTGGGAAGAATTATGATGAAAACTCCATATTTGAAAGGATAAAAATATATTTTTATCGAAATGAACTAGTTTTGAACTAGAATTATAATTCTATTTCTTTTTAAATAAATAAATTGAATTTGAAGAGGGTTTTAAAAGTAACCAGAATTTTCAATAATTGAATGGGAGTGGATTTGAATCGAAATTGTCTTTGGAATATTTCGATGTTGGATTTCGTGATTATACGGATAGCGTTATGGAAATTTGAAAGATATATATATATTGTTATTTCCAATACGATATTTGTTGGTCGTAGAATTTGATATTGAATATAAGCCGATTATTTTCTATTCAGAGTCTTGTATTTAATATCAAAGGTGATTTGGGTTTGTCGTGAATGGTGTCTTCATTAACATTGTTCTTAAGCCCAGTTGAGAAAAAGATTAAATATTTTTATTTATATTTAATGAATTGTTCCAATTAAATAATATATAATTGGAATTGAATTGGTATTGATTTTTGGGGTTTATCGTGAACAGTGTTTTGAATAACACATGTTCTTTAACCCGATAATGAATGGAATGTGATTTTGGGGTTTATCGTGAACAGTGTTTTAAATTACACTTGTTCTTTAACCCGATAATGAATGGAATGTGATTTTGGGTTTATCGTGAACCGTGTTTTAAATGAAACTGATTCTTTAACCCAGTTAAAGATTAAAACTAAGTGGAGTTTTAATGAATCTTTAATTAGATTGAAAAGATCGAGAATGGAGTGTCACCAGATTTACTCCTGGCGATAGTTAAATCTTTAATTAGATTTGAACGTGAAATGGTAATTGAATTTACCGATAACACTGTGGTGTTAGATATGAAGTATTACCAGTTTTACTTCATGGGGTGAATAGGTTGGGATTGGGAAATAAAATAAATGATTACTTCGGTGTGGTTCGCAAATCCCGACTAGTTTGAATTGATATTCAAAGGAGATTAAAGAATAAATTTAAAGAATTTATCTTTGATAAAATTAATGGGAACCTTTCCTAAAGTGTAAGAATATTTGAATAAAAGGATATTCTGAATTGGAATGAGGCGTATGTTGGGTTTGTGTAACACTTTTTTATTATATACGCGAGTTATTCGGAAAGACCGGGTTTATCCCATTCTGAATAACTGATTCGACGTGGTGTCGAAAATGAAGACGGTGGTCGAAGACCGGAATTCTTAACGTCATTTGGGTTATTACTGATGATCTTGATTGGGCCGTACACCCAAGAGGAGGGAATCAGTTAGTGATCGTCCAGACGTACTTGGAGATCGATGGATATGCGGGGTACTAGGTGCCTCCGGTTTCGTTCAGACCCAGAACGAACTTGTAAATGGACTATGTGTCTGACATTGGATTTCAGTCTGTGTGATTGATTTCTATTAAATATATATCTATTTGGCGACGGAGAATTTATTCTCTTGCTTAACGCCCTTCTCCGAGACGTACGAGCTCAGGGGTTATATATTGATGGATATCCATCGCATGGAATGAATTGCCTGTGTGGCATGCCTAAGTGGCAATGGATCAAGGCTTCTGTTGAAAAGCAAAGTCTTGTGATTAATGATTAAAGCACGGCATGTGTGGCATAGCTTTGTGTAACGTTGATTCGCGAGCCTCACACCTCGGTTGTGAACCAGAAACGGGAGAGGACTTCAGGGAGGGCATGCGTTTCCTTCTAGCTAGAAGTGGCGTCAGTGGTTTTACACGCCCTGACGAGTTTGACTTATGTGGTTGTTGTTGTTGCGAGGAGCCTCGGATATATCGGTCGATCCAGGACCGATGGATTCATTGGACTCATTTTCACCCCAAAGGGTGGGGAAATGCAGTGTTCAAGCATTTTAATCCACATCGGTGGACCGGCCCTGACGATCCAAGGGCTCACCTGTGTCTGGGTCCTGAGACTCGGGCTAGACAGTCTCGAATCGGTGAGGACTATCTTTTGCCTCGGTTCACAGATGGAAATCCAACTTCCAATACGTGACATTTCGATTTTATTTGTAGAGCCTAGTATGGCGGCATAGTGGGATGGGGCGCTTATACCGTCTATGATTGATACTTATGATTTGAAGTTGTTTTATACACTATGCACTTATAATAGTATCAAATGATTTGTTTTAAACGTATCAAGCATTCTTGGCTATTATAAGGTTAAAACCCTATCCTCCGGCTTGCGTTGCATTGTGTGATGGGACCTGGGTCTTATAATAGCTTCATTTTCCTTTATTTACCATTGCGATGTTTGTTTTATGCACTGGTATTCTTGGGAGGAAACATGTTCCGTGTTATACGGCGTGGTCCCTTGATTTACCTAACTTTAAAATAAAGATTAATAATTGTTTTAGTTCTCACACCAGTCATATGACTGACCTGGAGTTTATTGTTTTCACCTAAACTCTGGGTGCCCTTATTTTGACACGGGCAGCTAGTAGTTTTGGTTTTGCAGATTTATATTCACATGATCCTGGTTTACAACTGGAATGGTACTCGGAAAGCTCTATATCCGTGTATTACTTCTAGTTGTATATTGTATTATTTTCCACTGCTATGTAATGTATTGTAATCTCTGATATTTTATAATGTGTAATATTGATTTTATACTCTGTATATTCTTGTAATATGATGGAATTGTTGTAATTAACAATGAAATCTTCTTCTATCTGCATTCTGATTCGTCTTGTCCTCAAAGTAATTCGTTCTTTCTCTTCTCTTCGGAGACTGGGGATGTTCGGGTCGCTTCAGACTGGGTCAACTGTCACGTCGCTGAGAAGGCAAAAAGTCTTCTCTTTCACCTGTATATATCGGGCCCACGCTATAACTTTACTTTCTTACTTTCACTTTTAATGCACGAAATCGAATACTTACAATTAATTCTCCCAAGCCTTAATTCAATCTAAGATTTTTCCAGATCGGTCATCAAGATCAAATGCTACTCTTTAGATCCCAAATTTGAACCAATTTAGGTGGGTTTCGATTGATTTTCTCCACGTTTTTGTATTCAAATCGATTTTTCTTGAGTTGAGCCCGGATCTGAACTTTTTGTTGAATACATCGTTGTTAATGTTGGAGGTAGCGATGGTGGTGGTGAGATAGAGTCATGGTGGTTTTATGGAAAGATAGCAATGTCGCGAGGAGTGTGGAGAGATGGACTTCTCTTGAAACAATATGAGTTATTTGGGAAGAATAAGGAAGGATCTAGAAATTTCATAAGCGAGGCCCATAATGGTAGTAGGGTAGTGAGGAAGAAGATTTGGGGCGATATCAGAGAAGTATTGAACTATCCTGATCGACATGGCTCCTAATAGATCTGGAGATATGTCGAGTCGGGGGTAGGTCGAGCAAGGGACACTAAGGTGGAAGTGATCAGTCTGAAGTTGGTCAATTGTAACAACCCGTAAAATCAAGGCCAGTTTAAAAATTTTATTTTGGCAATTTTAGCGAATTTTGAATATTTTAAAATGAATTATTTTAAATAATATCGTCGAGAAATTTATTTTGAATAGAATTCGAACGTATATATTATACGCGTCGTCGTTAGAATATAAATATTTATATATAATTATAAATAGAATTGAAATTGGCGCGGTAGTTCGATAATTCGATTTCGAACTTCAATTGAATGTACCGGGTGCAAAACAATCCGGATTTTAGTGAAACCAAAAATAATGGAATCTAATAGTGAATATCTTTCCAACGAATCCGAAAAATCCAAAGTTCGTAGCGGGAATCAAAAGATATGTCCAGTCGAAAATTCTGAATAGTCGCTATGGAATTCAGGCCCTTAAAAATGGACATTTTGCAAATGACCTCGGATTTCGACGAAACCAGTTTTGTTAGGTCCGTGATGTCGAATTATTGCTAGATTCCAAATTTCATAATTTTTCGAATCAATTTGTGAGCGTGGCAAAGGAAAACGTGTTTTGACCATTTCAGTTGATTTTAATCGACTGGAAATTGGCCATTTTTCTAACGGTCTCAGAATTCGACGAAACTTTTTTTGTTAGGACCGTATCGTCAATACGAAGCTAGAAAATATTTTTCGGGAATTTCTAGAGTTAGTATGTGACCTCGGTAATTCGAAATGTACGTTTAGAATTCAATAAAGTGATTTAAATGTAAATTTAACGGAAACTGGTTGTAACAGCCGAATCAGCAGACAATACATATCCCATTGTGTTCGGAATGGGGGTTAAACGCTATGGACGACAGGTGGTGGGCCTCGTTTTGATGACGTATGTAAAAGTCAACTTTCAAAAACAATAAAATAATAAATAAAAAAAAGAAAAATCCCCTTATTTCCCTCTGCCCCCCCCCCCCCCCCCCCCCCCACGTTCAAAATCATTCCAGCAGGAAAAAGAAAAAAAAACTCTCAAAGTCGACGGAAACCACCGCGCCTCGTCGGCGACGCCCTCCTCCACCGCACCTCCAGCCAGCGTCGATCCCTCCCTCCCCCTCTCTCCTCCTCCCCCGTGTAAACAACACCACCCCCCAATGCCCAAATCGATGTTCGAGCTCGATTTCCTCCGCCTGGGGACCGCCGAACTGGCAGCGGTGGCCAGTGCTGACAAGCACCGTCGAGGCGCAGGAGGGGGACGCCTCCGATCAGACCTCGGCACCTCGGATTGCAGGCGCGTTGAAGCCCTAGGACGGAGCGTTCTTGGACGATGGGTTGTTGTGCTCCAGTACTTTGAATCGACAGAGAAAGGTTTTAACTTTTTCTTCTTTTTATTTCTGATAGCCTATAGTTTATAAAATCTGAAATTCTTATATATGTTTTGTGTTAAAATGAAATATGAAATTTTATATAAAAATAAAATCTGAAATTCTTATATATGTTTTGTGTTAAAATGAAATATGAAATTTTATATAAAAATAAAATCTGAAATTCTTATATATGTTTTGTGTTAAAATGAAATATGAAATTTTATATAAAAATAAAATCTGAAATTCTTATATATGTTTTGTGTTAAAATGAAATATGAAATTTTATATAAAAATAAAATCTGAAATTCTTATATATGTTTTATGTTAAAATGAAATATGAAATTTTATATAAAAATAAAATCTGAAATTCTTATATATGTTTTGTGTTAAAATGGAATATGGAATTTTATATAAAATAAAAATCTTTGTTTTTGAAAAGTAAAAATACGATTTTTATCGTTAAAATGGTTAAATAAAAATATGATTTTTATATATTGAACTTCGAATTAAAAATATGATTTTTATATATTGAACTTCGAATTAAAAATATGATTTTTATATATTGAACTTCGAATTAAAAATATGATTTTTATATATTGAACATCGAAAGAAAATATGATTTTTATATATTGGATAGCGAAGTAAAAGTTCGATTTTTACATAGGTAGTGAAAGCGGGCGAGGAAGGTAACAAAAAGGCGAGAACGAAGAAGATTTATATCAAAGTAGAGTCAAGATGTTTGGATAGCTATCGGTGAGAATTTCTCACCTTTCAATTTCATTTCTATTTATATATATATACTAGGATGCAGACGGTGCTTAGTAGCACCCGACACAATCGTCCACAGACCATGGACTTGTTTGTTTGGTTGCATAGCTTAGTTATATGATTTGATTTGAATTTGGTTGTTTGGTGAATTTGATTGATGTGTGAATGGCGTGGGCCTTCACTAGACCGGGGATAAGGCTAGGCCTTGTCCCGTTTCTAGTATCGTGCCGTTATGCCGCCGAAATTTTCTAAAAAATGTTAGAAAAATAAAAATATCATTTTATTGAATAAATGAATTGAATAGAAATTCATAGGTTGAAATAAAATGTTTTATCGTTAAAAATATAATTTTTAACGTGAATATGAAAATAGTGAAGTGAACAAAATAAAATATTCATTTGCAAACCGGACGGTTTGTTTATGTACACCTATTTGAATGACATTGATTGGGACGATAAATTTTACACATCGCCCAACTGCACGAATAAAATCTGTGTTTGGTTGTTTGAAACCCCACACGGGTGTTGGGATGAAATTTGAAGTTCACTCATCCTGATTGATTAAATATGTCGATCGATTGATTGACATGCTGTTATAAGCGTTAGATATCTTTATTTGATGCTTATACAGTGTAGTGCACTTTGGTTGATGGTTGATCATTTTTCAATGCTATATATACATGTGTTGTATGAAAATCCATATAATTAATTTTATATGGTAATTGATTGGGCCTCATTCCAGTTTAGAAATAGAAATATTTGAAATAGAAATATTCGAAATGGAATATTTGAAAATATCAATATATGAAGCCGTGTTGATTAGATTGACGCCATTTTGACGTGAACGATATTTATATCGATTTTAAAACGATTTCGAAATGAATTGAATTGAAAACGATTTCGAAATGAATTGAATTGAAAACGATTTCGAAATGAATTGAATTGAAAACGATTTCAAAATGAATTGAATTGAAAACGATTTCGAAATGAATTGAATTGAAAACGATTTCGAAATGAATTGAATTGAAAACGATTTCGAAATGAATTGAATTGAAAACGATTTCGAAATGAATTGAATTGAAAACGATTTCGAAATGAATTGAATTGAAAACGATTTCGAAATGAATTGAATTAAAAACGAATTCAAATTGAATTGAAATTTGAATTGAATAGGAATGAATTTTAAAAACGAATTTATAAAGAAGAATTCAATTTCGATTTGAATTGAAATGGAAGTTGAAATTGCTTTTGAAACGAATTTAAAACTATTTATATAATTCGTTTTAAATAGAAATCGACGATATATATATTATATATATTATATATAATATAATGGCCTGAATAGAACGCGCCGCGCCGCGGCAGTTCGTGAATTTCGACCATTTATTTCAAACGGACATTACGGGAGATCCGACCGTCGGATTCTCCTAAAACCGGAACCGTTGGGTTCGTATCGAAAAGAGCTTTCTAACGAATTTTAGAAATTTGAAATCTAATGGTTGGATTTGGAGATACGTCCAAATCAAATTCGAAAAAGGTCGTTGTAAGTGCAGTTCGATGGCCATTGATGGAAATCGACTGTACGGGCCTTGATAAAATTATTAAAAATAGTAATAATTTGTGAAAAATCATAAGAAATGATTTAGAAAGAATTGGGATGAAAAACTCCATATTTGAAAAGATAAAAATAGATTTTTATCGAAATGAACTAGTTTTGAACTAGAAATATAATTCTATTTATTTTTAATTAAATAAATTGAATTTGAAAAGGGTTTTAAAAATAACCAGAATTTCCAATGATTGCATTGGAGTGGATTTGAATCGAAATTGTCTTCGGAATATTTCGATGTTGGAATTCGTGATTATACAGATGTTGTTATGGAAATTTGAAAGATATATATTTATATCGTTATTTTCAATACGACATTTGTTAATCGTAGAATTTGATATTGAATATAAGCCGATATATTTTCTATTCAGAGCCTTATATTGAATATCAAATGAGATTTGGGTTTATCGTGAATGGTGTCTTCACTAACACTGTTCTTGAACCCAGTTGAGAAAAGATTAAATCTTTTTATTTAGATTTAATGAAGTGTACCAATTAAAAATGATATTTAATTGGAATTGAATTGGGAATGATTATTGGGTTTATCGTGAACAGTGTTTTAAATAACACTTGTTCTTTAACCCGATAATTAATGGAATGTGATTTTGGGTTTATCGTGAACCGTGTTTTAAATGACACTGATTCTTTAACCCAGTCGAAGATTAAAACTAAGTGGAGTTTTAATGAATCTTTAATTAGATTGAAATAATCGAAGATGGAGTACCACCAGTTTTGCTCCAGGCGATAGTTAAATCTTTAATTAGATTTGAACGTGAAATGGTAATTGAATTTACCGATAACACCGTGGTGTTAGATATGAAGTATGACCAGTTTTACTTCATGGGATGAATAGGTTGGGATTGGGAGATTAAAATAAATGATTACTTCGGTAAGGTTCGCTAATCCCGACTAGTTTGAATTGATATTCAAAAATAGATTAAAGAATAAATTTTAAAGAATTTATCTTTGATAAAATTTATGGGAACCTTTCCCTATGAATGTGAAATTTAGAAACTAACTGTCGGTTAGCCAAGCAGAATGGTTTTCTGGATATTGATCTGATGTTGGTTTCGGCCTTCGGGGTTAATGTTTGGGGAATTATTCTCTTGATTAATTTACGGTTAGTGACTGATGAATTGGAATGAGGCGTATGTTGTGTTTGTGTAACACTTATTTAAATATACGCGAGTTATTCGGAAAGACCGGGTTTATCCCATTCTGAATAACTGATACGACGATAAGTCGAAGATGAAGACGATGGTCGAAGACCGGAGGTCTTCACGTCATTTGGGTGATAACTGATGATCTTGATTGGGCTGTACACCCAAGAAGATGGAAACAGTTGGTGATCGTCCAGACGTACTTGGAGATCGATGGATGTGCGGGGTACTAGGTGCCTCCGGTTTCGTTCAGACCCAGAACGGACTTGTAAATGGACTGTGTGTCTAACATTGGATTTTAGTCCGTGTGATTGATCTCTATTAAATATATATCTGCTTGGCGGCGGAGAATTTATTCTCTTGCTTAACGCCCTTCTCTGAGACGTACGAGCTCAGGGGTTATATATTGATGGATATCAAACGCATGGAGTGAATTGCCTGTGTGGCATGCCTAAGTGGCAATTGATCGAGGCTTCTGTTGAAAAGCAAAGTCTTGTGGTGATGATCAAAGCACGGCCTTTGTGGCGTAGCTTTGTGTAACGTTTTACTTCGCGAGTATCACACCCGGTATGAACCAAAAACGGGAGACGGACCTCAGGGAGGACTTGCGTTTCTTTCTAGCTAAAAGTGGCGTCAGTGGTTTTACACGCCCTGACGAGTTTGACTTATGTGGTTGTTGCTGTTGCGAGGCGCCTCGGATTGATCGGTCGTTCTCGAACCGATGGAGTCATTTGATGGCTCGTTTACGCCCCAAAGGGCGGGGAAACGTAGTGTTCAGGCATTTTAATCCACATCGGTGGACCAGCCCTGTCGCTCCTAGGGTCACTCGAGCTCTGATCCTGAGACATGGTAGGCTAGATTGTCTCGAATCGGTTGAGGACTATCTTTTGCCTCGGTTCATAGACGGAAATCCAATTTCCAAATACGTGACATTTGCGGTTTTATTTGTAGATCCTAGTATGGCGACATAGTGGGATGGGGCGCTCATGCCGCCTATGATTGATACTTATGATTTGAAGTTGTTTTATACACTATGCACTTATTATAGTATCAAATGATTTGTTTCAAACGTATCAAGCATTCTTTGGTTGTTATAAGGGAAAACCCTATCCCCCAGCTTGCGTTGCATTGTGTGATAGGACCTGGGTCTTATAACAGCTTCATTTTTCTTTATTTAGCATTGCGCTGTTTGTTTTATGCACTGGTATTCTTGGGAGGAAACCCGTTCCGTGTTATACGGCGTGGTCCCTTGATTTACCTAACTTTTAAAATAAAGAATAATAACTGTTTTAGTTCTCACACCAGTCCCATGACTGACCTGGAGTTTATTGTTTTAACCTAAACTCTGGGTGCCCTTATTTTGACACGGGCAGCTAGTAGTTTTGGTTTTGCAGATTTATATTCACAGGATCCTGGTTTACAGTTGGAACGATATCCGGAAAGCTTTGTATCCGTATATCTCCTTCAGTTGTGTATTGTATTATTTTCCGCTGCTATGTATTTAAATGTAATTTAAATCTCTGATATTTCTGTGTAATATTTATTCGTACTCTGTATATTCTTGTAATCTGATGCATTGTTGTAATATACAGTGAAATGTTCTTTCGTATGCGTTCTGTTGTGTCGTGTTCTCAAACGATAGGGCGTTTCGAACGGCCTGGATCGGTTTAGCGACTGGTTCGGACCGAGCGAAATTCTTTGCCGTCACAGTTGGTATCAGAGCTTTGGTTTACAAAGCTAGAGAACAAGGCACATTAGAACCATACGAAAGAATTCATCAGATATTGGATTAGTAATATCCAACGAGAATGACTCGTTAGAGATGGGATCAGTAGTATCCTAGAACGAGTGTGAAGAGTATATTTTTCAAATGAAAACAAATTTTGGTTTGAAAATTTAAATCAATTATTCGTATCTGATTATCTATTTATATTGAGTTGGACAGTCCAGTATATAAAGATTTTGCGTATACGTCTGATCCGCGTGTATTCGAAGTTTTAATATATCAGATAGATATAGATTCACACTCTAGTCGCCCGAAGGTGATTCTAATGATTGTAGCTACATCATCAGAATTAATATTCGAGAGTCGAAGGTGTGATATTTATATATTTCCTATTGACTGGTGTGAGAACCAAAATTAGATAGGGCCTATTGTTGTGATTTGACATCAAAAATCTGATTTTTGACTATATATCAAAAGTAGGAATTTGAAAAGCTAATCAACTAATTGATTGATGTTTGTGTTGTTTGTTTATTTGTTTGCTAATTTTTAGCCATTTAGCCTAATTGAATCAAATATTGAATTGTATTGAAAATTGGTCGCATCTGCTTGCATATACATTTATATCATTGAACAGGTCATAGCAAGGAGGCTAGAGCCGAAGAATAAAATTTGTTTGCCCGACAAATAGGTACATGTTTACTACATAATTTCCTGTTTTGTTTGGGTGATGATGATTTTGTGAGCCTATTAGCTAGCCGCTTGGCTTTTTCTTTTTCTTTTTGAGATCTGAAGGACCGGGGAAGCTATTTGAAATTCCCCGATGCTCCCGGTGCAGGGGAGGTTATGGCGAAATTTTTCGAAAATTTAGGGTGTTAGCCAAATTTTTGAAATTTTTGAAAAGTTCTTAGAAACTGAAAAGTTGAAAAACTTAAGCCGTAATCAAAACAATGGAAGTTGAGCTGAATAATCAAACCACTTTCCACTTTGTTCCTTTTCGGGGACGAAAAGTTTTTAAGTGGGGGAGATTGTAACAACCCGTAAAATCTGGGCCAGTTTAAAATTTTTATTTTGGCAATTTTAGCGAATTTTGAATATTTTAAAATGAATTATTTTAAATAATATCGTCGAGAAATTTATTTTGAATAGAATTCGAACGTATATATTATACGCGTCGTCGTTAGAATATAAATATTTATATATAATTATAAATAGAATTGAAATTGGCGCGGTAGTTCGATAATTCGATTTCGAACTTCAATTGAATGTACCGGGTGCAAAACAATCCGGATTTTAGTGAAACCAAAAATAATGGAATCTAATAGTGAATATCTTTCCAACGAATCCGAAAAATCCAAAGTTCGTAGCGGGAATCAAAAGATATGTCAAGTCGAAAATTCTGAATAGTCGCTATGGAATTCAGGCCCTTAAAAATGGACATTTTGCAAATGACCTCGGATTTCGACGAAACCAATTTTGTTAGGTCCGTGATGTCGAATTATTGCTAGATTCCAAATTTCATAATTTTTCGAATCAATTTGTGAGCGTGGCAAAGGAAAACGTGTTTTGACCATTTCAGTTGATTTTAATCGACTGGAAATTGGCCATTTTTCTAACGGTCTCAGAATTCGACGAAACTAGTTTTGTTAGGACCGTATCGTCAATACGAAGCTAGAAAATATTTTTCGGGAATTTCTAGAGTTAGTATGTGACCTCGGTAATTCGAAATGTACGTTTAGAATTCAATAAAGTGATTTAAATGTAAATTTAACGGAAACTGATTGTAACAGCCGAATCAGCTGACGATACATATCCCATTGTGTTCGGAATGGGGGTTAAACGCTATGGACGATAGGTGGTGGGCCTCGTTTTGATGACGTATGTAAAAGTCAACTTTCAAAAACAATAAAATAATAAATAAATAAATAAATAAATAAATAAAAAGAAAAATCCCCTTATTTCCCTCTGCCCCCCCCCCCCCCCACGTTCAAAATCATTCCAGCAGGAAAAAAAAAACTCTCGAAGTCGACGGAAACCACCGCGCCTCGTCGGCGACGCCCTCCTCCACCGTACCTCCAGCCAGCGTCGATCCCTCCCTCCCCCTCTCTCCTCCTCCCCCGTGTAAACAACACCACCCCCAATGCCCAAATCGATGTTCGAGCTCGATTTCCTCCGCCTGAGGACCGCCGAACTGGCAGCGGTGGCCAGTGCTGACAAGCACCGTCGAGGCGCAGGAGGGGGACGCCTCCGATCAGACCTCGGCACCTCGGATTGCAGGCGCGTTGAAGCCCTAGGACGGAGCGTTCTTGGACGATGGGTTGTTGTGCTCCAGTACTTTGAATCGACAGAGAAAGGTTTTAACTTTTTCTTCTTTTTATTTCTGATAGCCTATAGTTTATAAAATCTGAAATTCTTATATATGTTTTGTGTTAAAATGAAATATGAAATTTTATATAAAAATAAAATCTGAAATTCTTATATATGTTTTGTGTTAAAATGAAATATGAAATTTTATATAAAAATAAAATCTGAAATTCTTATATATGTTTTGTGTTAAAATGAAATATGAAATTTTATATAAAAATAAAATCTGAAATTCTTATATATGTTTTGTGTTAAAATGAAATATGAAATTTTATATAAAAATAAAATCTGAAATTCTTATATATGTTTTATGTTAAAATGAAATATGAAATTTTATATAAAAATAAAATCTGAAATTCTTATATATGTTTTGTGTTAAAATGGAATATGGAATTTTATATAAAATAAAAATCTTTGTTTTTGAAAAGTAAAAATACGATTTTTATCGTTAAAATGGTTAAATAAAAATATGATTTTTATATATTGAACTTCGAATTAAAAATATGATTTTTATATATTGAACTTCGAATTAAAAATATGATTTTTATATATTGAACTTCGAATTAAAAATATGATTTTTATATATTGAACATCGAAAGAAAATATGATTTTTATATATTGGATAGCGAAGTAAAAGTTCGATTTTTACATAGGTAGTGAAAGCGGGCGAGGAAGGTAACAAAAAGGCGAGAACGAAGAAGATTTATATCAAAGTAGAGTCAAGATGTTTGGATAGCTATCGGTGAGAATTTCTCACCTTTCAATTTCATTTCTATTTATATATATATACTAGGATGCAGACGGTGCTTAGTAGCACCCGACACAATCGTCCACAGACCATGGACTTGTTTGTTTGGTTGCATAGCTTAGTTATATGATTTGATTTGAATTTGGTTGTTTGGTGAATTTGATTGATGTGTGAATAGCGTGGGCCTTCACTAGACCGGGGATAAGGCTAGGCCTTGTCCCGTTTCTAGTATCGTGCCGTTATGCCGCCGAAATTTTCTAAAAAATGTTAGAAAAATAAAAATATCATTTTATTGAATAAATGAATTGAATAGAAATTCATAGGTTGAAATAAAATGTTTTATCGTTAAAAATATAATTTTTAACGTGAATATGAAAATAGTGAAGTGAACAAAATAAAATATTCATTTGCAAACCGGACGGTTTGTTTATGTACACCTATTTGAATGACATTGATTGGGACGATAAATTTTACACATCGCCCAACTGCACGAATAAAATCTGTGTTTGGTTGTTTGAAACCCCACACGGGTGTTGGGATGAAATTTGAAGTTCACTCATCCTGATTGATTAAATATGTCGATCGATTGATTGACATGCTGTTATAAGCGTTAGATATCTTTATTTGATGCTTATACAGTGTAGTGCACTTTGGTTGATGGTTGATCATTTTTCAATGCTATATATACATGTGTTGTATGAAAATCCATATAATTAATTTTATATGGTAATTGATTGGGCCTCATTCCAGTTTAGAAATAGAAATATTTGAAATAGAAATATTCGAAATGGAATATTTGAAAATATCAATATATGAAGCCGTGTTGATTAGATTGACGCCATTTTGACGTGAACGATATTTATATCGATTTTAAAACGATTTCGAAATGAATTGAATTGAAAACGATTTCGAAATGAATTGAATTGAAAACGATTTCGAAATGAATTGAATTGAAAACGATTTCAAAATGAATTGAATTGAAAACGATTTCGAAATGAATTGAATTGAAAACGATTTCGAAATGAATTGGATTGAAAACGATTTCGAAATGAATTGAATTGAAAACGATTTCGAAATGAATTGAATTAAAAACGAATTCAAATTGAATTGAAATTTGAATTGAATAGGAATGAATTTTAAAAACGAATTTATAAAGAAGAATTCAATTTCGATTTGAATTGAAATGGAAGTTGAAATTGCTTTTGAAACGAATTTAAAACTATTTATATAATTCGTTTTAAATAGAAATCGACGATATATATATTATATATATTATATATAATATAATGGCCTGAATAGAACGCGCCGCGCCGCGGCAGTTCGTGAATTTCGACCATTTATTTCAAACAGACATTACGGGAGATCCGACCGTCGGATTCTCCTAAAACCGGAACCATTGGGTTCGTATCGAAAAGAGCTTTCTAACGAATATTAGAAATTTGAAATCTAATGGTTGGATTTGGAGATACGTCCAAATCAAATTCGAAAAAGGTCGCTGTAAGTGCAGTTCGATGGCCATTGATGGAAATCGACTGTACGGGCCTTGATAAAATTATTAAAAATAGTAATAATTTGTGAAAAATCATAAGAAATGATTTAGAAAGAATTGGGATGAAAAACTCCATATTTGAAAAGATAAAAATAGATTTTTATCGAAATGAACTAGTTTTGAACTAGAAATATAATTCTATTTATTTTTAATTAAATAAATTGAATTTGAAAAGGGTTTTAAAAATAACCAGAATTTCCAATGATTGCATTGGAGTGGATTTGAATCGAAATTGTCTTCGGAATATTTCGATGTTGGAATTCGTGATTATACAGATGTTGTTATGGAAATTTGAAAGATATATATTTATATCGTTATTTTCAATACGACATTTGTTAATCGTAGAATTTGATATTGAATATAAGCCGATATATTTTCTATTCAGAGCCTTATATTGAATATCAAATGAGATTTGGGTTTGTCGTGAATGGTGTCTTCACTAACACTGTTCTTGAACCCAGTTGAGAAAAGATTAAATCTTTTTATTTAGATTTAATGAAGTGTACCAATTAAAAATGATATTTAATTGGAATTGAATTGGGAATGATTATTGGGTTTATCGTGAACAGTGTTTTAAATAACACTTGTTCTTTAACCCGATAATTAATGGAATGTGATTTTGGGTTTATCGTGAACCGTGTTTTAAATGACACTGATTCTTTAACCCAGTCGAAGATTAAAACTAAGTGGAGTTTTAATGAATCTTTAATTAGATTGAAATAATCGAAGATGGAGTACCACCAGTTTTGCTCCAGGCGATAGTTAAATCTTTAATTAGATTTGAACGTGAAATGGTAATTGAATTTACCGATAACACCGTGGTGTTAGATATGAAGTATGACCAGTTTTACTTCATGGGATGAATAGGTTGGGATTGGGAGATTAAAATAAATGATTACTTCGGTAAGGTTCGCTAATCCCGACTAGTTTGAATTGATATTCAAAAATAGATTAAAGAATAAATTTTAAAGAATTTATCTTTGATAAAATTTATGGGAACCTTTCCCTATGAAGGTGAAATTTAGAAACTAACTGTCGGTTAGCCAAGCAGAATGGTTTTCTGGATATTGATCTGATGTTGGTTTCGGCCTTCGGGGTTAATGTTTGGGGAATTATTCTCTTGATTAATTTACGGTTAGTGACTGATGAATTGGAATGAGGTGTATGTTGTGTTTGTGTAACACTTATTTAAATATACGCGAGTTATTCGGAAAGACCGGGTTTATCCCATTCTGAATAACTGATACGACGATAAGTCGAAGATGAAGACGATGGTCGAAGACCGGAGGTCTTCACGTCGTTTGGGTGATAACTGATGATCTTGATTGGGCTGTACACCCAAGAAGATGGAAACAGTTGGTGATCGTCCAGACGTACTTGGAGATCGATGGATGTGCGGGGTACTAGGTGCCTCCGGTTTCGTTCAGACCCAGAACGGACTTGTAAATGGACTGTGTGTCTGACATTGGATTTTAGTCCGTGTGATTGATCTCTATTAAATATATATCTGCTTGGCGGCGGAGAATTTATTCTCTTGCTTAACGCCCTTCTCTGAGACGTACGAGCTCAGGGGTTATATATTGATGGATATCAAACGCATGGAGTGAATTGCCTGTGTGGCATGCCTAAGTGGCAATTGATCGAGGCTTCTGTTGAAAAGCAAAGTCTTGTGGTGATGATCAAAGCACGGCCTTTGTGGCGTAGCTTTGTGTAACGTTTTACTTCGCGAGTATCACACCCGGTATGAACCAAAAACGGGAGACGGACCTCAGGGAGGACTTGCGTTTCTTTCTAGCTAAAAGTGGCGTCATTGGTTTTACACGCCCTGACGAGTTTGACTTATGTGGTTGTTGCTGTTGCGAGGCGCCTCGGATTGATCGGTCGTTCTCGAACCGATGGAGTCATTTGATGGCTCGTTTGCGCCCCAAAGGGCGGGGAAACGTAGTGTTCAGGCATTTTAATCCACATCGGTGGACCAGCCCTGTCGCTCCTAGGGTCACTCGAGCTCTGATCCTGAGACATGGTAGGCTAGATTGTCTCGAATCGGTTGAGGACTATCTTTTGCCTCGGTTCATAGACGGAAATCCAATTTCCAAATACGTGACATTTGCGGTTTTATTTGTAGATCCTAGTATGGCGACATAGTGGGATGGGGCGCTCATGCCGCCTATGATTGATACTTATGATTTGAAGTTGTTTTATACACTATGCACTTATTATAGTATCAAATGATTTGTTTCAAACGTATCAAGCATTCTTTGGCTGTTATAAGGGAAAACCCTATCCCCCGGCTTGCGTTGCATTGTGTGATAGGACCTGGGTCTTATAACAGCTTCATTTTTCTTTATTTAGCATTGCGCTGTTTGTTTTATGCACTGGTATTCTTGGGAGGAAACCCGTTCCGTGTTATACGGCGTGGTCCCTTGATTTACCTAACTTTTAAAATAAAGAATAATAACTGTTTTAGTTCTCACACCAGTCCCATGACTGACCTGGAGTTTATTGTTTTAACCTAAACTCTGGGTGCCCTTATTTTGACACGGGCAGCTAGTAGTTTTGGTTTTGCAGATTTATATTCACAGGATCCTGGTTTACAGCTGGAACGATATCCGGAAAGCTTTGTATCCGTATATCTCCTTCAGTTGTGTATTGTATTATTTTCCGCTGCTACGTATTTAAATGTAATTTAAATCTCTGATATTTCTGTGTAATATTTATGCGTACTCTGTATATTCTTGTAATCTGATGCATTGTTGTAATATACAGTGAAATGTTCTTTCGTATGCGTTCTGTTGTGTCGTGTTCTCAAACGATAGGGCGTTTCGAACGGCCTGGATCGGTTTAGCGACTGGTTCGGACCGAGCGAAATTCTTTGCCGTTACATCAATCCAGAAAATACGATTCGGATTGATCGATCCAAAATTGATCGAACTGGAATGGTCAAACCAGACTTGACCAAATCAGCTTAAACATTCAATTTTGGCTCTTTAGTTAAACCTAACAACCATAACAATCTTGAATGGAATAATAATATTAAATCAATCCTGAACTTGAATCCATTTACACCAACATTTGGACAGTTAAGATAGTGCATATCGGAACTTTTGGACTTAGCTTGACATACATGTAATTCTAAATTGCACAATAATAAAACATTGCATTCCACAAGAACATGAAATCATTCTTAATTGGTGACTCGATAGGACGGTCGAGGAGAATGGTTTATCGAGTTGAAATCTATCGCACAATTCCAGCGCTTAATTTCTCTAGTTATATTTGCACGGTTTCCACTGCATGCACTACACTAGTTCACACACACACACACACAAGGGTTTGGGTTAATCGCTCTGACCAATAGGATTTCTTGGGTAACATATCTACAATGTCTGGAAGATATCCTACATGAGATCCTAAAGGGAAAGAGAAAAATTATTTAACGAGATCCCGATATAGATTCTAGTTCCAGAACCGAATCAGAAGATGACTCGCAGTTCAAAGTCCAATCTCACAATGAGGAACCATCTACCTCGTTGTTTGAGGAAGAGTCGTCGTCGAGGGAAAAAGAAGTTGAGGCCGAAGGAGCTCCTAATACTTTTCCTAAGTCCGTCTTTTTGAACCGACCGAAAGATTCCTGGCCCACCTCGATGGACGAGCCAAAGCTAAGAGATTGTGTGCGAAGCACATAACCCCATTCAACTAGATTCGGGTGCTAGCTTAAGGCGAGACTGCCCATAATCCTTCAGAAGTCTATATGACTGTCAGCCGATTGATGTGCACTGTTGGATGAATTCAACCATTTAATATGTTTATCGTCGACTTTCTTCATCCCATAAAGTTGGAACCTGTAACAACCCAGAAATTCTGGGCCAGTTTAAAATTTTTATTTTGGCAATTTTAGCGAATTTTGAATATTTAAAATAGATAATTTTAAATAATATCGACGAGAAATTTGTTTTGAATATAATTCGAACGTATATATTATATAGTTCGTCGTTAGAATATATATAATTATATAATTATAAATGGAATTGAAAATGGCGCGGTAGTTTGATAATTCGATTTCAAACTTCAATTGAATGTACCGGGTGCAAAATAAACCGGATTTTAGTGAAACCAAAAATAATAGGATCTAATTGTGGATATCTTTCCAACGAACCCGAAAAATCAAAATTTCATAGTGGGAATCAAAAGATATGTCCAGTTGAAAATTCTGAATAGTCGTTATGGAACTCAGGCCCTTAAAAATGGAAATTTTGCAAGCGACCTCGGAATTCGACGAAACCACTTTCGTTGGGTCCGTGATGTAAAGTTATTGCTAGGATTCAAATTTCATAATTTTTCGAACCAATATGTGAGCGTGGCGCAGTTAAACGTGTTTGACCAAATTCAGTTGATTTTAATCGACTGGAATTTGGCCATTTTTCAAACGGTCTCAAAATTTGACGAAACTAGTTTTGTTAGGACCATATGGTCAATACGAAGCTAGATAATATTTTTCTGGAATTTTTCGAGTTAGTATGTGACCCCGGTAAATTGAAATGCACGTTCAAATTCAATATATAGAGTTATATGTTGATTTTGACGAAAACTGATCGAAACGATCGAATCAGCCTTCGATGCATATGCCATTGTGTTCGGAATGGGGGTAATTAACTATGGGCGACAGGCGGTGGGTTCGATTTCGAGTTCAAAAATAAAAGTTTCTTTTTGAAATAAATAAATAAATAAATATTATTATATTCTCCCCCCCTCTATACTTTCATTTCACTTCAGAATGAAATTAAATAAAAAAAACCGTCGCCTCTGGATCCACGCCGCCCTAAGGCATCACCGCGCCTCCAGGAGGGAGCGTCGCCCACCACGCCGCCTCAGGCGTGGACCCCCCTTCTCGCGCCCTCATCAGCAACCGCCACTTCCCCCTATCGCTCACCCCAACGCCGATCTCGCGCCCCCTTCCTCATCACTGACCGCCCGTCGCCAGCCCCAAGGACCCCCACCCCTCGCTAGAAGTCACCACCACCTGCGCGAGCTCCGACCCCAGACCCACCGCCAGCAGCAGAAGCCCCCTCTTCGATTTCCGTGCCCTAGAATTCGAGCCTGGTTTTGACTGTCGGCCTGAGGAGCTTTGGTGGAAGAAGCTGTGAGTTTTTGTTTGTGTTGATAATTAAATAGCATTGTTAAAAGTCTGGTTTAATTAACTTACATTAAAATTTGATCTTTTCTTGTTAAAGTACATAGTTTAAAATTCTGTGCTGTTATAAACAAAGTTACGTTGTTAAGATCTGAAAATTTTAGTTTAAAAAAAAATAGATTTTTCTATATTGAATTGCGAAGCAAAAATTAGATTTTTCTATATTGAATAGCGAAGTAAAAATTAGATTTTTCTATATTGAATAGCGAAGTAAAAATTCGATTTTTATATATTGAATAGCAAAGTAAAAATTCGATTTTTATATATGTAGTGGCTACGGGCAACGAAGATGACAAAGATGCGATAACGATGAAGATTTCTAAATGAAGTGACGTTGGAATTGGGGTAGCTATTGGTGAGAACTTCTCACTCTTTAATTTAATTTTCTAGTTATATATATATACTAGGATGCAGACGGTGTTTAGTAGCACCCGACACCCGTCATCCACAGACCATGGATGGCTTGTTTGTTAAATTGTTTGGTTGTGTAGTTGGTTAGATTATTTGGTTTGAATTGATTTATTTGGTGAAATGAAATTGATTTGATTGATGTGTGAATGGCGTGGGCCTTCACTAGACCGGGGATAAGGCTAGGCCTTGTCCCGTTTCTAGTATCGTGCCGTTATGCCGCCGAATTTTCTAAAAATAAGTTAGAAAAATAAAGATAACATTTTATTTAATAAATGAACCAAATAGAATATTCATAGGTTGAATAAAATAGTTTGATCGTTAAAAATATAATTTTTAACGTGAATGTGAATAAATAAATATTCATTTACAAACCGGACGGTTTGTTTATGTACACCTATTTGAAGGACATTGATTAGGACGATAAATTTTACACATCGCCCAACTGCACAAATAAAAATTTGTGTTTGATTGCTTGAAACCCCACACGGGTATTGGGATGATATTTGACGTACACTAATCTCGATTGTTTAGTTGTATGTTGATCGATTGATTGACAGGCTGTTATAAGCATTGAATATTTATCTTTGATGCTTATACAGTGTAGAATGCACCTTGGATGATGGTTGATTATTCATCGTTGTTGATATATACATGTGTTGTAGAAAATCCATATAGTTAACATTATATGGTAATTGATTGGGCCTCATTCCAGTTTTGAAAAAAAAATTGAAATAGAAATATTTGAAAATAGAATATTTGAAAAAGGAAATATTTGAAAAGAAATATTTGAAATAAAAATATTTGAAATAGAAATATTTGAAAATAGAAACATATGAAGCCGTGTTGGTTAGATTGACGCCATTTTGACGTGAACGATATTTATATCGATTTTATTCATTCTTCATAGATTTGAAATTGAATAGATTTGAAATTCGAACTATATTGAAATGAATTGAAATTCGAATTATATTTAAATTGAATTGAAATTCGAATTAAACTGAATTGATTTGAAATTCGAAATACACTGAAATGATTTGAAATTTGAATATAAATGAATTCGAATTGAAATTGAATATAAATGAATTCGAATTGAAATTGAATATAAATGAATTCGAATTGAAATGGTATAGAAATGAATTCGAATTGAAATTGAATTGAATTGAAAAACGAACTGAAATTGAATTAAAAATCAATTTGAATTGAAATCGATTTGAAATGAATTTAAAACGAATTTATATTGGAATACTCAATTTTGATTTGAAATTGAATATGAAGTTGAAACCGTTTTGAAAATGAATTTAAAACGATTTATAAAGCACGTTTTGAATTGAAATCGATGAAGTATATATTATATATATAATATAATGGCCTGAATAGAACGCGCCGCGCCGCGGCAGTTCGCGAATTTCGACCATTGACTTCGAATGGATATTGCGAGAGATCCGACCGTCGGATTCTCCTAAAACCGGAACCGTTGGGTTCATATCGAAAAAAGCTTTCTAATGAATATTAGAAATTTGAAATCTAACGGTTGGATTTGGAATTATGTCCAAATCAAATTTGGAAAAGGTCGCTGTAAGTGCAGTTCGATGGCCATTGATGGAAATCGACTGTATGGGCCTTGATAAAATTATTAAAAATAGTAATAATTTGTGTAAAATCATAAAAAATGATTTAGAAAGAATTGGGATGAAAAACTCCATATTTGAGAAGATAAAAATAGATTTTTATCGAAATGAACTAGTTTTGAACTAGAATTATAATTCTATTTATTTTTAAATAAATAAATTGAATTTGAAATGGTTTTGAAAATAACCAGAATTTCCAATGATTGCATTGGAATGGATTTGAATCGAAATTGTCTTCAGCATATTTCGATGTTGGATTTCGTGATTATACAGATGTTGTTATGGAAATTTGAAATATATATATATATATATATATATATATATATATATATCGTTATTTCCAATACGATATCTGTTGGTCGTAGAATTTGATATTGAATATAAGCCGATATATTTTCTATTCAGAGCCTTGTATTTAATATCAAATGTGATTTGGGTTTGTCGTGAATGGCGTCTTCATTAACACTGTTCTTGAACCCAGTTGAGAAAAGATTAAATCTTTTTATTTAGATTTAATGAAGTGTACCAATTAAATGATATTTAATTGGAATCGAATTAGTATTGATTTTTGGGTTTATCGTGAACGGTGTTTTAAATAACACTCGTTCTTTAACCCGATAATTAATGGAATGTGATTTTGGGTTTATCGTGAACTGTGTTTTAAATGACACTGATTCTTTAACCCAGTTAACGATTAAAACTAAGTGGAGTTTTAATGAATCTTTAATTAGATTGAAAAGATCGAGAATGGAGTATCACCAGTTTTGCTCCAGGCGATAGTTAAATCTTTAATTAGATTTGAACGTGAAATGGTAATTGAATTTACCGATAACAACGTGGTGTTAGATATGAAGTAGGACCAGTTTTACTTCATAGGATTAATAGGTTGGGGTTGGGAAATTAAAACAAATGATTACTTCGGTAAGGTTCGCTAATCCCGACTAGTTTGAATTGATATTCAAAGGTAGATTAGAGAATAAATTCAGGAATTTATCTTGGATAAAATTAATGGGAACCTTTCCCTATGAATGTGAAATCAGAAACTAACTGTCGGTTAGCTAAGAAGAATGGTTTTCTGGATATTGATCTGATGTTGGTTTCGGCCTTCGGGGTTAAAATTTGGAGAATTATTCTCTTGATTAATTTACGGTTAGTGACTGATGAATTGGAATGAGGCGTATGTTGTGTTTGTGTAACACTTCTTTAAAATATACGTGAGTTATTCAGAAAGACCGGGTTTATCCCATTCTGAATAACTGATACGACGATAAGTCGAAGATGAAGACGATGGTCGAAGACCTGAGGTCTTCACGTCGTTTGGATAATTACTGATGATCTTGATTGGGCTGTACACCCAAGAAGATGGAAACAGTTGGTGATCGTCCAGACGTATTTGGAGATCGATGGATATGCGGGGTACTAGGTGCCTCCGGTTTCGTTCAGACCCAGAATGGACTTGCAAATGGACTGTGTGTCTGACATTGGATTTTAGTCCGTGTGATTGATCTCTATTAAATATATATCTGTTTGGCGGCGGAGAATTTATTCTCTTGCTTAACGCCCTTCTCTGAGACGTACGAGCTCAGGGGTTATATAATGATGGATATCAAACGCATGGAGTGAATTGCCTGTGTGGCATGCCTAAGTGGCAATTGATCGAGGCTTCTGTTGAAAAGCAAAGTCTTGTGGTGATGATCAAAGCACGGCCTTTGTGGCGTAGCTTTGTGTAACGTTTGCTTCGCAAGTTTCGCACCCCGGTTGTGAACCAAAAACGGGAGAGGACCTCAGGGAGGGCATGCGTTTCTTTCTAGCTAGGGTGGTGTCAGTGACCTACCAGCCCTGACATTTATATACTTTTCACCTGTGTGGTTGTTGCTGTTGCGAGGTGCCTCGGTTTGATCGGACGATCCGGGTCCGATGGAGTCATTCGTTGGCTCATTTACGCCCCAAAGGGCGGGGAAACGCATGTTCAGGCATTTTAATCCACATCGGTGGACCGGCCCTGACGATCCAAGGGTCACTCGAGCTTTGATCCTGAGGGGCGGGCTAGAGCGTCTCGAATCGGTTGAGTACTATCTTTTGCCTCGGTTCATAGACGGAAATCCAATTTCCAAATACGTGACATTTGCGGTTTTAATTGTAGAACTAGTACGGCGACATGATATATGGTACCCATGCCGCCTATGATTGATACTTATGATTTGAAGTTGTTTTATACACTATGCACTTATTATAGTATCAAATGATTTGTTTTAAACGTATCAAGCATTCTTTGGTTGTTATAAGGGAAAACCCTATCCCCCGGCTTGCGTTGCATTGTGTGATAGGACCTGGGTCTTATAACAGCTTCATTTTTCTTTATTTAGCATTGCGCTGTTTGTTTTATGCACTGGTATTCTTGGGAGGAAACCCGTTCCGTGTTATACGGCGTGGTCCCTTGATTTACCTAACTTTAAAAATAAAGATTAATAACTGTTTTAGTTCTCACACCAGTCCCATGACTGACCTGGAGTTTATTGTTTTAACCTAAACTCTGGGTGCCCTTATTTTTGACACGGGCAGCTAATAGTTTTGGTTTTGCAGATTTATATTCACAGGATCCTGGTTTACAGCTGGAACGATATCCGGAAAGCTTTGTATCTGTATATCTCCTTCAGTTGTGTATTGTATTATTTTCCGCTGCTATGTATTTAAATGTAATTTAAATCTCTGATATTTCTGTGTAATATTCATTTATACTCTGTATATTCTTGTAATCTGATGGAATTGTTGTTATATACAATGAAATGTTCTTTCGTCTGCGTTCTACTTTGTCGTGTTCTCGAAACGATCAGGCGTTTCGAACGGTCTAGATCGGTTTAGCGATTGGTTCGGATCGAGCGAAATTCCCTTTTCGTCACAGAACCTATGCAACTGCACCCCACGGCATATGCCTATCTTTTCACTTAGTACATAGTATACGAATAACATCTGTATTAAGAGGGAGCCCTCAACAACATTTCCTTCTTCTACAACTTCAAACACTGAAATGATACATTATCCTAATTTTTTTCGAGTCTACTTCAGGTAACGGAGTGATAATGGATGGATTCAGCAAGCTGGGGAACATAAGAACCAACTAGTTTTATGTTCCACAGCAAGAAGGCTTTGCAAGGAGATGGATAAAATGTTGTAAGTATCAAGTCCTGACTTACTTCTCTGAGCTTCACTGGAGATTTTATAATACTCGTACTCCTCTGCAGGTGACACCCCGACTCAGCCTACTAGTAATGTGTACCAGTCTCGTCTGGCTACTTTAAAGAGTGCTCTAAGAATGCTTGGAGTGTCAAAAGATGTAATGCCGATGAATTCTTGCGTATGTTCCATCTACTTGATGCAAACATGACTTTGGGCATCGACGGTGCTCGAGCTGCTATAGTAGCGCCACCAGTAGTTATGCCCCTAGTCGAGGAGCTAACGGCCATGCCCCCAGTCGGGGGCTATTAGCATTGCAGCTCGACCCCGAGTCTAGGTTAAGCGTGCCTCCATGGCAAATGCTACCCTTGGTTCTGGTTGGGACCACAAGAAAGAATAGAGAGAGAAATCTACTGGGAGAGTTGTAGAGGAAGGGTCATGTCCAAGGGCTCCCTTCCAAATGATCCAACTGTTGAGAAATCTCATGTAACAACCTGAATTTTGATAGACCCGATTTTTTTCGGAAATCCAAATCTATCAAAGCTCAAGTTGGTTTGTCTAATTTCCTGCAGAAAGTCGTATATATATATATATATATATATATATATATATATATATATATATATATATAAGAGCTCATAATAGAAATCTCACAGCGGAAGTCTTTCCTGCACACACACTCCGACTGACAATGACAGGTATCCGGTGACCTACTATCATTTGTTAGGTCCTGACCACAAAGCCCCCTCTTCAAGCAGTCGTCGAATCATTTTATGATCGTCCGAATTAGTCTTTAGGCTGTTAACCATCAAAGATGCAGCCAAGGCATACTCACTTGATGGAACCATACAGACCATGCCTTTCTGGGTACAACTTCATTAGGCATACCACAAAGAGCAATCTTGGAGTATCATCACATCCTGTAGAACTCCAGCACTTCCTTCCAATCAGTCTCTAGACATCTACGATGATCTGTCTTGTTAAGCTCTTCATCCTAAATACGTACGGACTGGTCCAAGCACATCTCATCATTACATTATTAGACTCTATGTCTAATCTTCAACTATGAAAGCTTGTTTTACTTACCGCATTGCTAATTAAATTAAACATTAAATTGTTTATTATGCATCCAAGTTATTTGTTTATTAGCTTTAGTTGGCCTCTTATTTTCCTAATCAACTTTCACTACCGGAACGGACCATTGTTTATTATTATATTCATTAAAATTAATTCCTCAATTATAAATTTATTTATAACAAGCCTACTCCACTCTTTTCCATTTAATTATAACCTCGTGTTATAATATTATCACACCCATGATTGTGGGTTTGCTTATTATACATATTTCCCATAGACTTAGTTCATTTATAATAAGCCTCTTACTTTCCATTTCATATTTTAATTACTACCTGTATGTTATAATCCTACTTGTCCCTAAGACAAGTCTACCTATTAAATTACATTCATACCTTATATGATTTATTGTAATACGTTGCATTCTCCGTTCATTACATATTTCACAGGTTTCTTATTCCTTTCCCTCTACATAATACCTTTCACTATTGTTATCATTTTTTATTTCCATCTTTACAATTTATTCTTTTAGAAATTAGACTTATTCCTAATTGATTGGTTATTAAAACTATACAAAATCTATTTCCATAGCTTAAGCTAATTACCGCAATGGAAACCCTTAATTGCAAGACATTTATTTCAATTATTTTTAGGCTACTAAATAATGCGCAATACGGAAAAATCCTTATTTCGCACTAACACATCTTTATTTATTTTTAAACTTGCAATTATGTTTTCCACTTCTTTAAAAAAAACTATGAAACTATATACCCCTTTTCCTAACCATTCAATCTAGGCTATTACTAACTTTCTAATTTAATTGATATAAATTAATTTCGATCTCTAACTTGTTTTCACCTTTTGTTTTGCATAACTATAGTAAAATTGGACACAATTGGGTTTATACCCCTTTTCCAATCCCTACAATTTCTACATTATTTCCATTTTGAATCTAAAAATTGATTTCTTGCAAATAAATATGAAAATTCTCAAATTTACCCTTTTTGCTATAAATTTACTATAAATAACCTTGTTTATGCCATATCAACCTTTGCCACATTGATTTAGTAAGCCTTACCAAGTTTTCATACTTTTGAATTTCCCTTTTATTACATGTAACACCCCACGTCCATTAATGTCACTCACAAAGGGAATGCATTAACTTCCATGGAGGTTTTAAGTGAATATAGAACAGAAAAATTACAACAAGACAGATAATAAGTAGTACTTGGAAATCTAAAACTTTATTTCATTGCAGCGAAAATCAAACATGTTTGTTACATCATAAAACCATAAATCAGAGTCAAGTACAATATCCATCTTGATAAAACAAAATACATAATCCCATTACATAAATAGCCAGTAAAGAAGATAACAAGCTGGACTTTACTTCAACGGTCCAAGCTTTCCAAAAGAGAGATAAAGTAATCCAATCAAGCTCCACTAGAGCTGGGCCCACCCTGGGGACCTGGAGGGGGAAAAAGATAGAAATAGAGTGGGTCAGACATAAAGTCTGGCGAGTATGATAATTCTAACAATACTATTATCAAAATAACTAGACTAAGGCATAAGCTAGAAAACAAGGAAATGTCTATGAACTATTGGGTGTGGAAGAGCAGATAAAGATAATGTTAAAGGCACACCTAATACTAACGAATAATTACTACACTAAACCACACCAGTCACCCTAAAGGTTGATCCCACTTGCTTCACTTAGAAATTTTATAAATAACTTCGTGTACCCCTAGCTGACTACATAGGTGCCGCCTGCCCCTATCTCCGCTAGGTGTACCCCACTACCCACTTTCGATCGGCTCCCTACTCGTAGATACCCGTGCTAGTCCCACAGTGGGGTGTATCACTCTCCTAAAGTGGCAACCCGATACAGCCTAAGGATGCACGGCTTATACCTACACGATGCAACAACGTCTTACCTACCAGCCCGGATCCACACACGCATATGAAACCCGTTGGACTTGCGTTGCCACCGCTAACCCGTTTGGCCTCTTATAGTCAAGCCTAGTATGCGTGTCCCGTCCTCGACTTGGGTCAAGCCCACAAAGATACGTTTGGGTTACTGGTTGAAATGGGCTCCCAATTACTTACCACAAGCTATCCACCTAAGCTTGTCCCCACTAGTATATCCCACTTAACCCTCTTCTTAGTCATGTTCATTTACATGTGTGTTTGGTTAAGTCTTACTAATCGTATTTCAAATGCCACTAAAGGCACCCACTAGATTCCTCATGCCACCCAAGGCACCTACTTAACCCCCATGTCCCACCTCACATGTTTATCTGGTTAAGTATTTCTTAATTCATTAAGGCCATAACCTTATAAAGACCTCTCACATTAGACTGACATTTTTGGCAGTTGGATTCGCCGGGCGGGTCCGGGCAGTCTTATACCATAAAAGAGTCTAACCTCGTGTCTTTACAATTGTTATGCTTTAGTTTGGGCCTAGGACCTCTCACATTGGGCTGACATTTGTGACTACTGGATTTGCCGGGCGTGTCCGGCCAGTTTTACGTCACAAACGAGTCCAACCGCGTGTCCTAAGCATTGATTAACACTTATAATCTTTTACCCCAGTTTTAAATATATCCCTATTCAAATCATTAATTAATTCCAATTTTAATGATGTCCATAATTGACTCAATTATGGCCATCCACTTACGGTATGCAAAATCATATCAATTGCACCCCAATTTCTTAATATTAAATCCTTAATATTACCCCTACCCCACGTTATACGTTCGCTTATTCAACGCAAAATATACGTTAGACTCGAATAGTCTAACTCATAGCACAAAGATAAATTATCACAACATATAGACAAATAAAATAGATCTAATCATAATAGGGGTGAAACTTGCATAAAACTACACATGTCATGGATCTAAAGGTGTCAACTTGTTTGGTTAAATGTCACAACTTACATAATATGATCATAACCCAAGTTCATGTATAAACTTGCATATGTGGTTTATGCAACATAATGATGGTGTGAACTAGCATCTAACACATAGAACTCACACATGTCATAGCATAATTCTAGATCTAAATAGATGTCATAATTCTAGATCTAAATAGATGTCATACAATATGTGAGATTATACATATTAATAAATATAAACTTGCATAGGTACATGTGATTTATCATGTGAATCATCATAGCCCAAATATATATAATCAACATCATGATTCATAAGCTAACTACAACATAATAACATCATGGCTTTGTAACATCGCAACTTAGCATAGAAACTTGCAACATATATAATATCATCATAGCATGATTTACAACATATAGGATATCATCATCACATAACATAGGATTTACAACATACATGATAGCATAAGGTTTACAACAACATATATGACAATTCACATCATTTTCTTATGATCCATATCACATCTTAATCTAATTAGTTTGCTAATAATCTTATTAAGATCATCATACTCACAATTAGAAAAGAAAGAGAGTCTTGATTTGCTTTAGAGTTGAGTAGAATTAGAGTTTTGATTAGATTTCTTCCTTCTTAGTTGGCGGCGGCTACACTGAGTTCCATGGCGATGGCATGACGGCGGCTATTCTATTTTTCATGTGATTTTAGAGTAAGAGACTACCTAGGTATATATAGAGTTTAGGACTTATTTAGACTGTCAGATCAACTCAGAACTAACCTGAACCGTTAAATTAGCCAACTCATCCCTAAAGACACATCAGCAGCTCAAGATTGGGCTCTGCCAAAACCTGGCCGACTTGACCAGGTCGACACCCAAGTCGACTGCGCAGTCGACCTGGTCCTGGGGGTGTCGACTGCCCAGTCGACTCCCCAGTCGACCTGGGGTGCTGGGCAGGAAATTTCCCACCTGGCCTGTTTGACTTTGAATTTTGAATTTTGAATTTTCTGAAACTTCCGATGGCCATATCTCCTTCATACGAAGTCCAAATCACGTAAACTCGGACTCTATTTCAACCAGAATTCCGAGACGGACACAATGGCGCAACCCGTTTCCCACAATTCTCACGTCTGAGATTAGTTATTCTTTAATTTGTGAATATTTATATTAACAGAATTACGGGGTGTTACATTCTCCCCTCCTTAAAGGATTTCGACCCTGAAATCTTCAAGTCAAAAAGAATGTATATCCTAACATCCAATCGTCCATCTATTCAACCATCAAACACAGGCATCCTTTGTCCTTATAGACTTCTAATGCTTTCATGTTTAAATGCACAGTGTGTGTATATGTCCATATCTAATGCAAAATCAGGTGGTCCACTGATTCAGTTGACCTCCTTAATGCAAATCATGATAGTGTCATGCGTCCATTATGTATGCAAAAGTTCCTTAATGCTACATATTATCTCTATATGCATGCACAATCATCATCTGAATGCAGCATCCATATGATAAAAAAAATCCTCATACATCCATTCTACTAAATACATCCATATATATGCAATATGCAATATGAAGTGACATAGCCGATCTAGTGCCTAATAGTGTGTGTATATGCGTCCACGAGCAACCACTAGCAAACACTTGCATCCACTTTGCATCCATCATACATAACATGTCTCAAACACATATTTCAACCATAGGATTATCCTAACTAAAGGTCAAAGATACTAGCGAGAGGACATACTAAAGATAAGTACAAGCTAAGAGATAAAGGAGAAATTAAAAGACATACCCTCAAAAAGAAAAGGGTAAAATGAACGCATCTTCTCTTCTGTCTCCCAAGTAGCGTTGCTCTCATCATCTCCCCATTGCACTTTGACTAGTCTGACCTCTCGATTCCTCAACTTCTTGATCTCCGACCCAAGAATGCGCGTAGGAGCTCGTCGAATTGTCGCATCATACTCTATCTCCACCTCTCTAAGTAAGCTCAGCTCTACCACTTCCGCGGTCTCGTGCAAGCACTTCCTCAAATGTGACACATGGAATACGTCGTGTACACCACTAAGTCTCTCAGGCAACTCCACTTTATACGCCATCTGTCCAATCTTCTCCTTAATAGGAAACGGCCCTACAAACCTTGGTGCTAATTTCCCAAAGGAACCAAAGCGAACAACATTCCGTAATGGAGACACTTTGATAAAGACCATGTCCCCAACATCAAACTCAAGATCTGTCCTCCTTTTGTCTGCATAAGATTTCTGCCTATCTTGCGCCGTCTTCATCCTCCTTCGAATCAAGTTGATCTTTTCCGAAGTCTCTCTAATCATATCGGGCCCAAGTAAGATCTTATCGGTAGATTCCCACCAACATGTAGGTGAACGACAAGGTCGTCCATAAAGAGCTTCGAAAGGTGTCATGCCAATGCTGGACTGAAAGCTATTATTATATGCGAACTCCACCAATGGAAGATGCTCTTCCCATGTACCCCCAAAGTCTAGGATACATAGCCTCAAAAGATCCTCTAGAATGCGATTCACCCTCTCAGTCTGGCCGTCCGTCTGAGGATGATACGCGGTGCTCAAACATAACTGAGTCCCTACCGCCTCTTGCAAGCTCTTCCAAAATTCGCTAGTGAAGATAGGATCACGGTCGCTTACTATGTTAGAAGGAACACCATGCAAACGAACTATCTCTCGAACGTATACAGAAGCTAACCATGGAGCAGTCCTCTTACTCTTCACGGGAATGAAATGGGCGCTCTTAGTAAGTCTGTCTACTATAACCCAAATCCCCGTATTACCCTTCCTTGATCTTGGTAATCCATCCACAAAGTCCATCGAGACACTTTCCCACTTCCATAGTGGAACCTCCAATGGGTGAAGCAACCCACCGGGTTTCTTTTGCTCCGCTTTTACTTATTGGCACACCAAGCATTTAGCAACATACTCGGCCACATCCCTCTTCATACCGACCCAAAAGAAAACTCGCTTCATGTCTTTGTACATCTTGTCCCCGCCGAGATGAATGGTCATCTTCGAATGATGTGCTTCGTCAAGAATAGCCTTCCTCAAACCTTCGTCTCAAGGTACACAAAGTCTATTATCCCTACGTAACCATCCCTTATCATCCAGGGAATACCTACGGAGATGGCTTGATGACTCCCCTCTTTTGAGCTTTTCTACTAACTCAACCAACTGTGGGTCGTTTCGCTGTGCCTCACCAATCCGTCCCAAAAGCGTAGGTCTGACCTCCAAGGATGCTAGCAAACCGGGTACAAAGTCAACGGAAGGTCTAAAGTCAAACCTAGAGATGAATTCTAAGTTTCGCCGCTCAACAAACAATAGGCTCAAGGACAACCTTTTCCTACTTAAGGCGTCTGCCACCACGTTACCCTTGCCAGGGGTATATGTTATTTCGAAATCGTAGGACGCTAAGAACTCCATCCACCTTTGCTGCCTTAAGTTCAAGTCCTTCTGAAAGAATAAGTATTTTAAAGATTTGTGGTCAGTGAACAATTCGAATTTCTCGCCAAGAAGATAATGGCGTCAAGACTTAAGCGCAAAAACAATTGCGGCCAACTCTAGGTCATGCGTAGGGTAATTTTTCTCATGCACCCTTAACTGCCTTCCACCGTAGGCTATTACCCTTCCCTCTTGCATTAAGACTGCGCCTAGTCCTGTCCCACAAGCATCGGTATAAACAGTAAACGGCTTACTCCCGTCTGGCAGCACTAAGACTGGGGCTGAAGTCAAAGCTCTCTTCAAACGTTGGAACACATCATCGCAATCTACGTCCCATGTGAAAACTAGGTTCTTCTTCGTCAAACGTGTTAATGGAGCTGATATCTTTGCGAAGTCTTTGATAAACTTCCTATAGTAGCCAGCCAACCCCAAGAAACTTCTCACTTCAGTAGCATTTTTAGGGACCTTCCAATCTTGGATGGACACTACCTTCGCGGGATCCACAGCTATCCCTTCTTTTGAAACCACGTGCCCTAAGAACCGTACTTCCTTCCTCCAGAAGTGACACTTAGAAAATTTAGCTTTAAGATTATGTGCTCGAAGGGTCTCCAACACTTCCCTAAGATGTAGGGTATGCTCTTCTTCGTCCTTAGAAAAGATCAAGATGTCATCTACAAAGACCACCACGAATTTATTAAGGTACTCCCTAAACACCCTACTCATCAAATCAACAAAGTATGCGGGGCGTTTGTCAAACCGAAGGGCATCACTAGCCATTCATAGAAACCGTCCAGAGTCCTAAAGGCAGTCTTGTCAATGTTATCCTCATCCACTCTCAACTGATGGAAACCAGAGGCTAAGTCCAACTGCGAAAACACTGAGGCGCCAACTAACTGATCGAAGAGATCGTCAATCCTCGGCACTGGGTGTCTGTTCTTCTTAGTAAACTTATTAAGTTCTCTATAGTCCACACAAAGTCTAAGGGACCCATCCGCCTTCGTGGCAAATACTACTGGAGCACCCCACTCCGATATACTTCGTCTTATGAACCCCTTCTCAAGCAACTCCTTCACTTGCTTATTGAGTTCCCTCCTTTCATGAGGAGCCAAGTGGCGTACTGGCAAAGATACTGGTTTTGCATTATCCACAAGATATATTCGAAAATCTATCTCCCGCTTCGGAGGCAAGCCCTTCACCTCCTCAAACACATCCGAGTATTCTTGGACTACTTTAACAGATCGTAGATTTTCCACCGACGCGTCAAGCGATTCTAGATAACTTAGCATAACGGAATTTATGGGATTACAAAAGATTTCGAGAGTGTTGCCAAGGCGAGTCATGAGCCTAACTACTCTCCTTTCACAATCAAGAACGGCCCCATTTCTGGATAACCAATCCATTCCTAAAATTAGCCCATAGCCCGTGAATCCCAAAACATAAGCATTACATCTAAACCCAACGCTAAGTATAGAAATTTTCAAATCCAAACATATCATAGACAAATAAGCTGAGCCCCCAATTGGATTCGAAACAACTAAGGGATCCTCTATTAAACTGGTGTTTAAGTGCAGTGATTCAACTAATGATGTAGAGATAAACGAATGCGATGCGCCCGAATCGAATAAGGTACAGACAGGATGATCAAACAGAAAAACTAAGCTTTCAACAGAAATGGTTCTACCTCGTTCTTACAGCGGTGGGACCGCGAGAGCCTGAACTTGTCCCCTTGCCTGCCCTGGTGCCATAAGAGCCTGCACCTGTCCTCCCGAGGTAGACCCTGCCCTCTGCCCCTTCTTTGGCCAGTCCTTTACTAGATGTCCCGCTTCACCATAGTGAAAACAGCCAGTCTTCCTTTTCTTTCTGCAATCCTTGCTGAGATGGCCTGGTGTCCCACAGTTAAAGCATCTTTTCTTTCCTTTGCCATTATTGTCTTTACCACCCTTCTTGTTTTGCTGTTGTGGTTTCTTCTGATCCCCTTTCTTCTCGGGTGTCTTATTAGCATTAGCGCCTTTCTCCTCGTGCATGAGTGCCATGTCTACTAGCTTCTCAAAGTTGGCCCCCATAGGGATGTGGGTCATAGCCAACCCCTGCAACGGCTCATTCAAGCCATTAACAAACCTCAGAGCCTTCTTCTCCTACGTATTCACCAAATCTAAGCCAAACCTTGCCAATTGGTTAAATTTGTTGACGTACTCTTTCACTGATAGATTTCCCTGCTTCAATGTCAAGAACCTTTCCATGTATAGATTCTCTTCTGCCCTTGAGAGAAACTTTGCCTCAACCCTACATCTTAAATCCGCCCAAGAATCAACAGGACGCTCCCCATTAGTGACCTCCCGCCAAAACGAGGCCTCTCCCTTCATTAGCCAAGCTGCTAATTTGACTTTCCTCCCTTCTTCTACTTCAAAGATTTCTAGCAATTCTTCCACCTCCTTAAGCCAATCTCTAGCTTCCACAAACATTTCTGACCCTTGAAAAGGTTTTCCACCCATAGCCTTAAATTCCTTGCATGTCTTTGCAAAAGTATCGGCGCGAGGAGGGGGAGGAGGAGGAGCGGGTGCAACTGGTGGTGGAGGAACATTCGCTGGACCTGCAGCGGCCCTAGCCTCTAATAACCTCCTATACCATCCTGGTATCGTTACACCCTACGGAAGGTTAAGATCTTCAACCATGCTGAAACGAAAAAGGAAAGATTCAAAATGGAGAATTCGAAAGATAAAGATATATGGCTATTGGGGATTATGTTTTTCATAAAAACTTTCCTCTTTAAGTTACTCATCAAGACATGTTTTTGAAAACACTTCTTCCAAAAATACTTTAGAAAAATAGTTTTTCTAAAAAAAATATCTGTTCTGGTAACCTTAAGCTCTGATACCACGTGTAACACCCCACGTCCATTAATGTCACTCACAAAGGGAATGCATTAACTTCCATGGAGGTTTTAAGTGAATATAGAACAGAAAAATTACAACAAGACAGATAATAAGTAGTATTTGGAAATCTAAAACTTTATTTCATTGCAGCGGAAATTAAACATGTTTGTTACATCATAAAACCATAAATCAGAGTCAAGTACAATATCCATCTTGATAAAACAAAATACATAATCCCATTACATAAATAGCCATTAAAGAAGATAACAAGCTGGACTTTACTTCAACGGTCCAAGCTTTCCGAAAGAGAGATAAAGTAATCCAATCAAGCTCCACTAGAGCTGGGCCCACCCTGAGGACCCGGAGGGGGAAAAAGATAGAAATAGAGGGGGTCAGACATAAAGTCTGACGAGTATGATAATTCTAACAATACTATTATCAAAATAACTAGACTAAGGCATAAGCTGGAAAACAAGGAAATGTCTATGAACTATTGGGTATGGAAGAGCAGATAAAGATAACGTTAAAGGCACACCTAATACTAACGAATAATTACTACACTAAACCACACCAGTCACCCTAAAGGTTGATCCCACTTGCTTCACTTAGAAATTTTATAAATAACTTCGTGTACCCCTAGCTGACTACATAGGTGTCGTCTGCCCCTATCTCCGCTAGGTGTACCCCACTACCAACTTTCGATCGGCTCCCTACTCGTAGATACCCGTGCTGGTCCCACAGTGGGGTGTATCACTCTCCTAAAGTGGCAACCCGATACAGCCTAAGGATGCACGGCTTATACCTACACGATGCAACAACGTCTTACCTACCAGCCCGGGTCCACACACGCATATGAAACCCATTGGACTTGCGTTGCCGCCGCTAACCCGTTTGGCCTCTTATAGTCAAGCCCAGTATGCGTGTCCCGTCCTCGACTTGGGTCGAGCCCGCTAAGATACGTTTGGGTTACTGGTTGATATGGGCCCTCAATTACTCACCACAAGCTATCCACCTAAGCTTGTCCCCACTAGTATATCCCACTTAACCCTCTTCTTAGTCATGTTCATTTACATGTGTGTTTGGTTAAGTCTTACTAATTGTATTTCAAATGCTACTAAAGGCACCCACTAGATTCCTCATGCCACCAAAGGCACCTACTTAACCCCGGCTACGCCATAGATGTCCCACCTCACATGTTTATCTGGTTAAGTATTTCTTAATTCATTAAGGCCATAACCTTATAAAGACCTCTCACATTACACTGACATTTATGGCAACTGGATTCGCCGGGCAGGTCCGGGCTGTCTTATACCATAAAAGAGTCTAACCTCGTGTCTTTACAACTGTTATGCTTTAGTTTGGGCCTAGGACCTCTCACATTGGGCTAACATTTGTGACTACTGGATTTGTCGGGCGGGTCCGGGCAGTTTTACGTCACAAACGAGTCCAACCTCGTTTCCTAAGCATTGATTAACACTTATAATCTTTTACCCCAGTTTTAAATATATCCCTATTCAAATCATTAATTAATTCCAATTTTAATGATGTCCATAATTGACTCAATTATGGCCATCCACTTACGGTATGCAAAATCATATCAATTGCACCCCAATTTCTTAATATTAAATCCTTAATATTACCCCTACCCCACGTTATACGTTCGCTTATTCAACGCAAAATATATGTTAGACTCGAATAGTCTAACTCATAGCACAAAGATAAATTATCACAACATATAGACAAATAAAATAGATCTAATGATAATAGGGGTGAAACTTGCGTAAAACTACACATATCATGGATCTAAAGGTGTCAACTTGTTTGGTTAAATGTCACAACTTACATAATATGATCATAACCCAAGTTCATGTATAAACTTGCATATGTGGTTTATGCAACATAATGATGGTGTGAACTAGCATCTAACACATAGAAGTCACACATGTCATAGCATAATTCTAGATCTAAATAGATGTCATAATTCTATATCTAAATAGATGTCATACAATATGTGAGATTATACATACTAATAAATCTAAACTTGCATAGGTACATGTGATTTATCATGTGAATCATCATAGCCCAAATATATATAATCAACATCATGATTCATAAGCTTACTACAACATAATAACATCATGGCTTTGTAACATCGCAACTTAGCATAGAAACTTGCAACATATATAATATCATCATAGCATGATTTACAACATATAGGATATCATCATCACATAACATATGATTTACAACATACATGATAGCATAAGGTTTACAACAACATATATGACAATTCACATCATTTTCTTATGATCCATATCACATCTTAATCTAATTAGTTTGCTAATAATCTTATTAAGATCATCATACTCACAATTAGAAAAGAAAGAGAGTCTTGATTTGCTTTAGAGTTGAGTAAAATTAGAGTTTTGATTAGCTTTCTTCCTTCTTAGTTGGCGGCGGCTACACTGAGTTCCATGGCGATGGCATGACGGCGGCTATTCTATTTTTAATGTGATTTTAGAGTGAGAGACTACCTAGGTATATATAGAGTTTAGGACTTATTTAGACCGTCAGATCAACTCAAAACTAACCTGAACCGTTAAATTAGCCAACTCAGCCCTAAAGACACATCAACAGCTCAAGATTGGGCTCTGCCAAAACCTGGCCGACTTGACCAGGTCGACACCCAAGTCGACTGCGTAGTCGACCTGGTTCTGGGGGTGTCGACTGCCCAGTCGACTCCCCAGTCGACCTGGGGTGTTGGGCGGGAAATTTTCCGCCTGGCCTATTTGACTTCGAATTTTGAATTTTGAATTTTCTGAAACTTCCGATGGCCATATCTCCTTCATACGAAGTCCAAATCACGCAAACTCGGACTCTATTTCAACCAGAATTCCGAGACGAACACAATGGCGCAACCCGTTTCCCACAATTCTCACGTCTGAGATTAGTTATTCTTTAATTTGTGAATATTTATATTAACAGAATTATGGGGTGTTACATTACATTTTTGGCATAATACGTTCATTTAGCCCCAAATCATCAAGTTTTCCCCTTTTTTTACAATTCCCATTAATTTGCATAGAACCACAATTAACTTAATTTATGCCTAATCACAATTCAATTACTTTGCGTGTAATCACAATTCAAATAAATTTGCGCCTAGTCACAATTTAATTATTTTGCGCATAATTGCAATATTATTCAATTTGCGTGAAACTATAATTTAACATAAAACTATATATTCTGACACAAAAGAGGGGCAAAGAAGAAAAAGAAGAAAATATTGTAAATTCCAAAAGGAATCAAATGATACAATATACCATTTTCAGAAAATATAATTTAAATCCACTCACGTGTGATTTGCACTCTAATATTTTGGATCTGATTTGGATCTATGTTATTTTCTTTTTAATTCGGATTTGTATATCTGTCTGGACAGAGGATCTAGGCTTTTATAGCTTAGATTTACAACCTTCTTCTCCAAATCTTGAATCAAAAATCCTAAAACTAATATATATTTATTTTTTGAAGAATTTGGAGGAGAAAGGAAATGGCAGAGTTCTGGCGCCCTCTCAAAAAATATGAGTTGGAGGCTAGGGCCTGTTGGTTTGTTTATAGGTGCTTAATAGGGCTGCACAAAGTATGGGTTGGGTCGGGTTAGACCAAATACTTTATCCGACCCACATAAGTATGGGTTTAAGGTAGCTCAACCCGTACCCGACCCTATATGAGGTTGGATATAGGTTGGGTTGAAGTATGGGTTGGATCGGGTTAAGTAAGGTTGGGTTGGGTCACTTGAATACAATAATAAATGAGAATATGAGGGATTTTTTCTAAAAATTATATTAAAATATTCAGCATAATATATTAGATTTTAGCTAGCATAATGCATTTAAAATAACCGATTCATTACAAGACATATAATTAAAATTTCATTGTAAAACACATCATATGAAATTAATTTACCACATAGTTGAGCAAGTGTTTCATTTTAAAATACATTAAAATGCGCTTTAAAATATATTTATCAAATTCTATCTAGTTTGGATTGACATGAAATATTTTTTTGTACATTTATTATAGAATACATAAACATTATTCTAGGATTATACTATTCTAATTTTAATTGGATGGATATTAAATTGGTTTTTTTTAAAATAGGTTTGGGTTGGGTTAAAATGAGGTTGGGTTGAACAAATTGTCAAACCCGACACGCATATAGTATGGGTTACAAATTGTAACCCATATCCGACCCGAACTAGGATGGGTTGGGTTTATGTGGGTTGGGTCGGGTTGGTGGGTTGGGTCGGGTTGGATATGGGTTGTGTGCAGCCCTAGTGCTTAATAGAACCGCGTCCATCATAAAAAATAAATAAAACCCGAGCAGCTCAAAACAAACAGACCACGTTGTTTTGACCCGAAGTCGGTAGACCATGCCAAGTGGGTCGACCCAGTACCTAGGTGGATCGACCCACTTGTAATATGGGTCGTCTCATATACGATCATTATGATCATATATCGGGTCCTCTACTATGTGATATGTGCTCCTATTTAAAACATTACTTTGACGTTTATTTTCTTGTCTAATCTTTTCCAATCTATTCTATTAGTTTTTAGTTTACTCTTTAAATTTCAATTTTAAATCTATGTGTATATATTTATGCAAAACTTCATAAAATTTCAACCATTAATAGCTGCGTAATTTTTGTTTCTTAAGCATTATTGTTAACATTATTATTCCCTAACCATTTCACTGATTCTTTTCGTTTTTAATATGCATTCAAATTTCAAATTTAAATCTATGTGTATATATCTATGTACAACTCCATCTATTTCAAAATTCAAACAGTGTTATCTCGAAATTTATTTCTTGCTTATTTTGATTAATTGCATATTACTTTTGAATTTCATATCTATATATATATATATATACACATGCGTACTTATATATGCACACACACACTTATCTATGTATAATCTTTCCTTATATGCACATACACGTATACCTTTCTCTTAGCATATGCATCTTTTTGGTTGGCCTTATTAAATTTAAAAACATGGCATCACTGGGATTTGAACTCGCATGCTACAACTTGGAAGGCAAGTGCTCAATCATTGAACCACACTGCGTTTTTGTTCATAAAATTATAGACATTATTGGTTTTATGTGTGTTTTTTTTCTTCGTATTTGTTTTGAAACTTCATTTAATTATTTCTTCATCGTTGTTAGTCCATTTTCTTCAAACCATAGGTCAAAATAGATCAGAAAATCACCATGGACGCAATGTCGCTAGTTCCGTGACCAAATTCATAAAATTTTATGAATTTTATTTAATTATTTATTGTAGAAATGCGGGTGTTACATCCCCTTTTAGGACTCCATCTTTAACTAAGTCTCCAGCTCACGATACCCAGCTAGGAGGCATCGAGTCACCGTTTAAGGGCTTAAGTGATTTGGCGTTGCCGAATGTCATATATTCGGCTTAAAACTTATACCTTACCGTGTTCTTCTCAGAACTCGAAGAAGAAATAACTCCTTTCAAGGCTAGAAAGACAACTCCGACAAGTCTAACTTCAAGCTCGGGTTCGCTTGGGGGATCACTAGGACATACATGACACGAGCACTACGTGTCACAACACGCTTTCTTCGTATGTCTGCTAAATTATAACTTTAATCTTATTAAATTACAGGCTCCATGACCAAAAGAAAAAAGTACCATAAGCATTTCATCTTTAGTATTTCTAAGAGCAGGCCTGCCTACAAAAGCTCTTCAGATCGAGAATATCAGGAAAGGCATGACCAGGAGGACGAGACAGTGACCGAGAAAGGGAGAAGGGGAGAGAGTGAGGAGAGGGAACTTGCTCAAGAGAGGGAAAGGAAGCATGAAAGCGAAAGACATCATCATGAATCTGCTTCCTTCTCTCATGACAAGTCCTCTTGATCTCACAATAAGATGCCCATCGAGCATTCCCAAATCAAGCGCTCGTCACAACATAAACCTCCCCCTGAACCAACTTAGCGATCTAGGTCTGCGTCCTTCAAGGGCTAGTGGGTCATCATTCCCAATAGGCGAGAAGAGAAAGAACTCCAAGCTACACTTCCCAGAGAACAGGAGCAAACAAACGAGCAACAAAAAAGGAGTTGGAAAAAGCCTTTCCCAACCACTACTTCTCTCGAATACAATTCTTACCCACTCTACACCCAGTTCTAGAGTCCTTTGACGATAAGTTAAGAGCAAACGTTAATGATATACTTACTCAGTATCGAGAGATGGTGGAGTACTCGAGGAGGCTTTTTGAAGTCATCAGGGTTTTGGAACTAGATATAGATAACTTGAACTAGATGTAGGAGTGTGATAAAAGCGCCTTGGAGAACACAAAGAAAGATTTAGTAGAGTGTGAGGCCCAACTCAAAGCCATGAAAAACTTATATGAGAAGTCCTAGGTTGAGCTCGATGGAGTATGAGTGAGATTTAATAGCGAGACCAATATGTGGTCGCTTAGAACCAAGGCTATCAAGGATGAGGTGAAGCTGGTTGAGGAGAAAAGCTATCTCTCCTGACCGAGAACGAGACACTTAAAAAGGATCAGTTGGCCCAGGAAAATGTGCAACTTAAGGCCCAATGGGCCACCTCTGAAGAAGTCGGGAAAAAGGACAAAGAAAATTTTCATGCCGCACTTGAGTATGCCATTAACTCCCAGGCCCAATATGATAAAGAAATCCCAGAGCTCAAGGCCAAAGTGGTTAGGGCAAAGAATATGGAGGATGTATTCGGTTACCAAGTGTTAACTTTCTACGCTCGAGTAATTAGGTACCGGTATTTGACATGGGTCGAAGATTACCCACAAACCCAAGCCAACACTTTAGACTAATTCTTGGAGGAGGAGAGACTAGCTTCTAAGGGTGGCGTGGTGAATGAAGAAGAGATCAGGGCCAAATATCTTAAATGTGATGAGCTCGAGGTTATCATCAAAGGTCGGCAACTGCTTAAAGAGGGGAGGAAGTGGATCCTCTTCGGCTCAGAGGCAAGTATATAGTTAAGGGGGGTCCCTACATGGCTAAGGATGATACAACATCTACTCAATCAACTAGACAGTCTACCCATGTTGCGGATCCATACACGTTAGGAGTAGTTATTCCGCCTCCACCAGCTCAAGGCTTTGAAGAAGTTGAGGGGTATAACCAGGATGAGCCGGATTTTGGCTTACGAAGCCTTTAACTCTTATTCCTAAAATCAAGACTCCCGCAACTCCCGGGGATGGCTCTACTAAGGGCATTTCCCTTCTTACTCCTCAATTTCAGAAAGTAGTTATGGCACATTGCCTAGACATAGGGTTTCCAATCGGGATATCCATTATCTTACAAGAACTGACGGTCATTGCTCTTTCTACTTTAGGTATACCTTTGGTCAAGGATGCTCCCGATGTAGAAGCAAAAGCGACAGAGGAGTCTTAGGTGCCCCCGGCGACGATACGACCCAAGAGGAAGGGATGATAGATGCCCTTAATAAATTAGATGGAAAGGAGGCTCCCGCCAAAGGCGACAACAATGTCATTTACACCGACGAGTCAAAGAATACCGACACCTTGGGCATGGTGGAGATAAAGGCATTATAAGAAGGAATAATTGTTGATTTTAAAGTTAAATTAGTGTTAAGGCCAATTTCTGTCGATCCCTTACAAGTCATCCCTCCTTATAGCTCCATCGTGTTGTTTGAGCAAGCCAATTCTCCTTACTAGGAAAAGCGCTCAAAGAAGAAACACGACCAACCCATGTCGGTGTCTGAAGAGTCTTCTAGTGAGAAATCCCGGAAACACTTTCTTATGGAGTCGGAGCTTGAGAAAAAGAATCCAAAGACTTGGTGGTTATTTGTCGTATATTTTGTTTTGTAGACTTGTTTTTGCTTGTGCGAGTGCAACCCTCGCATTTTTGACTTGTATAAACCTGCATTATGAATAAAGTAGTTCTTTTGTTTTCAAGTTTATCTCGCTTTCCATTCAATGTACCTGCAATTTAATTTTCACTAAGTCCTTAACTCATAAGTTATCACTCTTGAAATGAGTAGGCATTAAGTGTAAGTTGTCTCGCTCAGAATGAGTAACACTTAACTCATAAGCTCTCTCGCTTAGAATGTGAAAGTGTCGAAGTCCGGAGGTATATTGTATATACCCCCAATTAACTTCGAATCAATGGCCTCATCAAGAGCATGTTCTAATTTAATTTGTATGTCAGTGCTCGTTCCCCCACCATCGTTGAGGTTTTAGCTAACTCTATTGGGCATCCGGTCCTTAAGTCTTTATACTCTCCCCTAATTAATTCAGGTTAGAGTTGCCGGTTAGGCGGTCGTGAGTCGTGGTGCATCGTTCACGCTAGACCAATTACTTTATACCGTCTCTCAAGCCGTGAGAGAGTTAGAGTTGGTTATGTAAATGGTCATCTTCGCATTCCCCCGGGCGACGTTACTAGACTTTAGTCTTTAAAGCAAGGATTGCCTTATCGAGCATCGTTGTCGAGCTTGAACTTTGTTAACTCTTATATGACAAGTCGCAGAGTTGAGTAAGCTCGTCGAAACGTGAGCAAATGAACGTCGTTGAGGAATTAGTCCTTTCCTTCGTTTAAGTTCTGGCATAGGCCAGTCGAATCACAACATTTAGCTAAATTATTATACACTGTCGTAGAGCATGAAAGGAACTTTTTTTACATGGAAGTCGGCGAGTCACACCTTATTACATAGTCTAAAAATGAAATGATATTATAAAATTACAAAAATAAGAGCTCAAGTCAAATAATGCCGCAAATGCTCGAGTCACACCTTCTAGATGCCTCAAGTCATTGAAGGACCAGTCGTAGTAGTTGGTTACTATACACTTTGATGAGGTGAGCTTGAGAATAGTGGTGCAACTCCCTCAAAGCTATTCAGAGTCTATAAGCAAGCTTTTCGATCTTTGAGTAGTTGCATTTTGCCCTCATCAACCTCTTGCTCACAACCCGATTTTCCTCGTGAACGAGTGATGAGCTGCTAGCATGCAAGGATACGACTACATACACGAATAAGTTCTCGTGATCGATCAACTTTAACAATATTTGAGGTCTCTCCAAACGATTCAGCAAGTTCTTGAAGGCTTCGATGCAGTCAAGCATCTAAGCAAAGTTGTGCTTCCCTTCGCTTTATCAAGTCAAAGAAAGGAATGCACTTTTCTAGGGCCCTACATATAAACCTGCATAAAGCTGCTATCTTCCCATTCAAGCTCTGCACATTTTTGATCTTCCGAGGCTCCTGAATGTTCCGTATGGCTTTTATCCGATCAAGGTTGACCTCAATGCCCTGAGAGCTAACGATAAAACCCAAAAATTCCATAATGCAAAACCGAAAGAGCATTTCAAAGGGTTAATCTTCATCCGGTATTGATGTAGAATACTAAACATTTCTGTTAGGTCATCAACATAATTAGACAATTGTCTCAACTTCACGAGCATATCATCCGCATACACTTCCATAGACTTTCTAATCTGATTCTCAAACATGCAGTTAACCAACAATTGATATGTTGCTCCAGAATTCTTTAATCCGAAAGGCATGACTATGGAACAATATAACCCGAGATCTGTTATAAAGCTAGTGTGCTCCTAATCCGACACATGCATTGTGATTTGATAATTCCCAGAGTATGCATCCATGAAGGAAAGAATTTCATGCCCAGCCGTTAAATCCACGAGCTAGTGAATTATGGAAAGAAAAAAGCTATCTTTGGGGCAAGCCTTGTTCAAGTTAGAGAAATTAATGCATGTCCACTTCCCATTAGATTTCTTTACGAGAACCGTATTTTATAACCACTTGGGGTACATCAAATCTTGGATGAACCCGTTACTCTTTAGCCTCTCTACTTCTTCCTTCAAAGATGATGACCTTTCAGGGCCAAGCATACATCTCTTTTGCTTCACTAGGACGTACTTCTGGCCAATGTTGAGTGAATGACTTATATTGGTCTGTGATATCCCACATATGTCTGCATTGGTCCAACAGAACATGTTAAGGTCTGCATGGAGGAAATCCGCCAGTTCCTTCATCTGGAGGGGTCCATTGTGAGAACTGGTCTTCAAGACCCTACAAGGGTCATCGTTATGATCAAGATTACCACCTAGTCTCATTGGGAGTCGCGCTTTGTATCCTTACTCCTTGTCTTTTTCCGGATCGATGTCTTTAAATTGATGGTTGTACTCTGGGCTAGGATTTTCTCTTTACTTGCTATGAGATTGAATCTCAAATATGAAGGAAATTATTGATGGCTTTTCCCTTCTCTTTGTTGCAAGGATTCTTTCCACTCAATCACGTAGCATGCTCGTCCTGCTACCCAGTCTCCTCATACCACTCCGACCCCATTCTCAATCAGAAATATCAAGAGCAAACACCAATGAGCTATGCATGCTTGGAATTTAGCGAGGGTTGGTCAGCCTAAAAAAGCAATTTATGAAACGTTAATGTCCACTACAAGAAATGGGAGATCCGCACTCTTTGATAGACTCCCTCACCTAATTCCATCGATCATTTAACTATGCCTACCAATTCATTAGTTGTGCCATTAAAGCCATGAATCCTACCTTTACATGGCTTCATATCCTTCGCCTCTAACATCATCTGGTCATAGGCCCTTTTTGAACAAAATGTTAATGGAACTCCCATAATCAATAAGGACTTTCCGCACCAACGCTGAGCCAATCATGGACAAAATCCTGAGAGGGCCAATAGTTGGGGCTTCCACTCCATCAGCTTCACGATTATGGAAGACGATACAATCCATCATCGTCTTCCATTGCTTCACAAGAACAGTCTCATGTGCGATATTTCACTCTTCGGTCCCAATGTGTTTCACCATGTTTGCATATCGTTCCATAGTCCAAAGGCAGAAATCCACGGAATGTGGTCCACCTATGATAGTGTTAATGACAACTCCTTTATTCCTCGGTTGGGAAGTGGTTCTAGGAGCTGTCTGACCTTGACGTTTGGGGTCCGTAGTCCTCTGCCCCTGTCTCGAGGGGTCACCTTATACTCATTCAACTTTCCTTAGCGTATTGAATTCTCCAAAATGTCCCAGAGATGACCGCACTCATCAGTCGTATGGCCATTTATCTCATGAAATAAACAAAACTTTCCGTTCTGAGCTTCTTTCTCTATAGACTCTCACGAAGGGGGTTTCTTATGTTACACTATATTGCTTTTGTCCAGATACACATAATTGTCATTTAGCGGTGTGTAACTGACATAAATTTAAATACGATTCGCTTCTTAGCATCCCCCTTTAGGTTACTATGTCCTCCATTATCGTTCTTACGTCGATTACCATTCCTCTTATTTTCAGTTCTAGACATTGACTTTAACTTTTCTAGTATTCTCTTCGGATTGTTTCACTGCCACCTTACTTTAAACACCCACGTTCACCATGTCACTAGCACTCCTCTTCCAAGTCCTATCAGCCTCTTCAATCCGCAAATACACATTGGCCTTCTCATAAAATTAGTCTAGGGTTGAACAAGGCTTTCTAGTCAAGTATTTTTCCAAATTCGGTTTTAGGATCAAAGCCATCGACCAATGCCATCAGTATCGTTTTTAGATTAATAATGTTGATCTCAGTGATGGTAGTATTGAAATGATTAAGGTAATCTTTGAGCATTTCTCTATAGGGTTGATTCACACGAGAGAGAGGCATAACGTGTTTTTATTTAGAGGCATGAAATTGGAACGGGTTCATGTATTTCTTACTTAAATCCTCGAAATTCGGCACTGATCTAGGAGGTAGTCGAGTAAACCACATTAGTGTAACTTCAACAAGATAGATAGTGAACACTTTACACTTTATAGCATCTGGGGTTGCGGCTGAGTCCATATACCATGTGTATCTCATGAGGTGTTAGTAAAGGTGGTCAATCGTGCCTAAGTAGTGATTAATTCAAAGCAAATTGAAACTTCAAGGGAATTCAGTATGTGGGATGTCGTCATTGAACGGTGTGTGACTATAATCAATTCCCCATTCCTCGTTATTATACCCTCGGCTGTCGTTCATCATCTACCTCACCATAGTTATCAAATCTGAAGTATTGAAAACAAGTCCTAGGTCTAAACTCTCACCCCGTATAGCCCTGTCCACTTCCATTATAGGCAACATCACCTAAGCTGTCGTTTGGGCTGTACTTCCTTGGCCTATGATGTCCTGGTCGATCACAGGATGCAACAGGGAAGCACGGGAGCATGAGAGGTTCCAAGGTAATCATGATTTCTAGGAGGAATCTGGGTCCGTGATTTGGCCAGCTCGACATTATCTGGCTCGGCATTGTCCGATTCGACATTATTGAGCCTAGCTAGATTGACAGGTCGAACCATGTGTCTACCGAACCAGAGTTTTTGCATCTTTTGGGGTTTAATGAATTGTCATTATTACTACTATGCTGCCTATCTACTCCTACTTGATGGGGATGAGGCTTCTGTTGATAGTATGGTGGATTAAGAGCTCTCTGATTGCTGAGTTCGTTCCATTATGCCATCATTCGATTCATATCCTTCCTCAGGGCGATGTTTAGGCACATCTGTTTATTTAACGTTGTTGTTGTCTCGTTCAATCTAGTCATAAGTTCTATAAAATCTTCGAGAGTCGCAAAGGCAAACACTGGAGCTTGATTAGCTGGAGTATTAATAATAACAGGGAGATCTCCAAACCGATTCGGCATAGTCGAGTCGGATTCTAGAGTAGCGGCAGTTTGGCTTTCTTTATCTTATGAACCGCTGTTGGAGGGCCTGGAGGAGGTAATGTTCCGTTTATGCACCATCTTTGCTAGAAATAAAGAAACAGAGGATTTTCTCTTTAGAGTTGGTGATCCCAATAGTAGATTAAAATATCCTAACACTGAGAATTAAAGTTTCTTAGTGAAAGAACCAAAATGTTTACACAAAAAATGATACAATCACTCAAAGATTGTAATGAAGAGATAAAAATGAAGAAAAACTAGATGAAAATGAGGAAAGTGAGCACAAAAATGATTTATAGTGGTTCAGCTATGAATTAACTACATCCAATTTATAACTTCTCTTTTAAATATTATAAGAAATGAGATTATAAGGCTTAGAGATTATGAAATCCCAAATATATAGTGTTTACAGACATTAAGAATACATAAGAGAAGCCAAAGTCCCTTGTTTTATAGCTCTAAGGGACTATTTATAAAAGATATCTAATTCCGACTCGTTAGGAACATGTAGCGTCCTATCCGAAAGGAGAAGAATTGTGGGCATGGTCACGATACAGAGGAGGTAGTCAACAGGAAGTAATAATCTGGCTCGAATCATGCTCAAATCAACATAGTCCATCCAGATATGTGTCGATCCAAAATTTCTACCAATATCTTCACCGAGATGGTGTAGGCCGACCCGAATTTTGTACTATATCCAACTTAGTCAAGCCGGGTTTGGTCGAGCTTGATTAGAACTTAGTTTCATCACTTCGTTCGATTTCTTGGCGCATGAGTGTGTATAAATCAATTCCCGATTGCTCTGATTATGAATCTATATGAACTTCATGACTTTGTCGAAAGGCAAGTCAACACTTCTCTATACATTGAAAGGCCATGGATTTGTTATCGGAGTTAGTTGGCTTGGTGGTAATCGAGGAATCTTAGAGTACCTTTGGCACTTATCACATCGTTTTACCAATTCTATGACTTGTTTGGTCATTCATGGCCAAAACGAAACCTTGCCGTATTATCTTATTGGATAATTCTATTCCAATTGAGTAGTCCTTGTAGAACCCTTTGTGTGCTTCTTTTAACAATCTCATTCCATCTTCTAAATTCACATATCTTAGGTATGGAAGAGAATACCCCCATGTTATATAGGATTCCATCCAAGATTACAAAGTTCGGGGCTTGACATTTAACCTTTCATGCCTTGATCTTGTCTGTTGGCAACATATCATTAGTCAAATATTCTAAAAACGAAGTAATCCCACTTTTATGCCTTTTTGTCTATTGATGTAACACCCCGCAAATTCTATAACTGTGAAATTAACAAATTAAAGTATAATTAATTTCAAATCAAAGAACTAAGGGAAACGGGATACGCCATTGCGTTCGTCTCGGAAAAATACGCGAAATAGAGTCCGAGTTTTCGAAAAACGGAGTCCGTATGAAGAAGATATGGCCTTCAGAAGTTTCTGAATTAAATTTAAATTTCAAACAGAATAAAACAGTTTAAAAAATTAAAAGTGGGGCCCAATGGGCCAGGGCGGAAGAACACCCGCCTCACGCACCCAGGTCGACTGGGCTGTCGACCTGGTCTAACCAGGTCGACAGGCCTGTCGACAGGGCTGTCGACAGGGGTGTCGACCTGGTCCAGACCAGGTCGAACCCAGTCTAACCCGGCTGGCCTATTCTCTGTTGGTCGATTTTCTGTGGTCTGCTTTGTCATTAGGGCTAGGTGGCAAGCTCTAATTGGTCTCTCCTTATGATGAATGGCTACGATCAATCCAAGCAACATCAATGGTTCTAATCAGTTCATTACCCCTATAAAAAGGACCCTAGACTCTACCTAGGTTTCTTGTACAATTCTCTAGCCTCCATTGCTCTCTTCTTCTAATAAAAAAATAAAAATGGCGTCTCTGCTCTGCTGGAATTAAAACTAGAAGATAATCAACATCAGCCTAAGCAACTCAATTCAAACTAGAGATTAAAATTTCTGCAAAGATTCGACAACAAGTTCTTTCTTTAATCCAATCAAGGCAAGTACAGTTATTCTCCGCTATAAACGTTAATTATAATTTTGATATGCATTTAAATCTGAGTTTGAGGTTGTATTCTCTTCTGTTAGATCTGTTTTCTGTGACTGTTCTATATTCCTTTCTTCTTTTCTGTTTCTATAGCCAGGCTACCACGAGCCTGTGCCTAATCTCATAAGAGATGAACGTATGAACGCAAGTTTTGGGATGAATGATGAGAAATTTGACAAAACCAAATTGAATGTATGACTTTAGGTCTGAGGCATAAAATATATTGGACATATGACTTGGGATTGGATGCATAAATTTGACTATGAACATATAATTTATGCATGTCGTATGCATAGTTATGTTGTAATTTAGACCTGTAATTAATTAGAAAAAAATAGTTATAAACTAGTTTTAGACCTATGCATATTTTGTGATAAAAGAAGAATAGGAACCACTGTAAAGATTGCATATGATTTGAGACTTTGGACAAAATGCATATAAAAAGGCAAGATCTGATTTTTAGAAGATATGGTTTAAAGATTTATATTATTGGGGATAGTTTGCATAATAATTCATGACATGAAAAGAAGGAAGATATGGAAACTTAAGATTTACATTAATTAGGATATCTAGTATTGTAATTACACCTAAATAGGGATTTTTGGATATATGGCATGCATTGGAATTAATGGTTATATTTGGTATAATTTATATGTGAATCTGCTGTAAATGCTAGTTTAACAAAAATTGGAACATATGTTATAGGGTAAATTATGTCCATATTCTGCGCTATGTAAATGTATGCAAACATGGAAGTATATGATCATATTGTGAATCATGACATTATTTAGGCATATGAACTTAGGCCTAATTTATGTTTAGGCAAGGCATGTAAATAGAACCTTTAGAAATATTAAATTTGCTAAATCTGCTAATTTGCCAAGTTGCCTAAACTGCTAGTTTTGTTATATTGCCTAGACTGCTAATTAGATTGAAATGCCTAATCTGTTAAATTTGTCGGTTGAAATGCCTAACCTGTTATATGCCAAAATCTGCTAAGTTGCCAAATCTGTTAAATCCGTTAAGTCATATAAAATCTGTTATCTGCTATGTTGATATAATCATCCTGTTATTGATATAATCTGAATTGGCATATATATTGGGCGTGCACATAAACGGTAAATTATTAATTAATTGGCCGCAAAGATAAACATGGCTAACTCGAGGTTAGAATGAGTTTGCGGCGTAAATCTGCCCGGAACCGCCCGGCACATCCAGTGGCCGCAAACAATAGGTTCTAATGTGAGAAGTTAGTCATAACATGCGTAAGACACGAGGTTAGGTCTGGCTTGTGGCAGAAGTCTGCCCGGAACCGCCCGGCATATCCAGCGGCCACAAGCTACCGACCTAATGTGAGAGGTCTGTGCATTAATAATTAATTAATGCAAAATCTAAGATAAGAATGACGTCTAAAACGTATTGGGGAAAATAGGGTTAAACCAAAGGGATTAATAGATGTAGTAAAACCCGTCCATGAATCTGTAGGCCCAATACAAAGTTAGACAAATCTGAAAAATCTGTACATCTGACCTGTTAGTCTGGAAACTTGTTAACTTAATTTGTGAATTAGTAAACCTGAATTCTGTATGTCTGAACTTGTAAACAAGTTAATCTGAAATCTGTTAGTCTGGGGACACAAGGTTAGGAGGGGAATTACTTGTGTCATCTGTTGTTTGGGACCCATATTAGTCAGTAACCCTTTTTGGTATCAAAACTTTGACCCAACAGTAAGTAGGGTCCGGGCACGCTTACTGAACTAATTATAAGTGGTTCATTCTGATAATGGCGAGGGGTGTTGATGGTGCGTTCCAACCGGGTCATGTGCGTGCATGGATCCCGGTCTGCCTCTGAGGATGTAAGACGCCGTGACATCTGTAAATAGGTCTGTGCCAATTGGTTGTCACTTTAGGGAGTGATACACCCTACTGTGGGGCCGACACAGGATATTTATGTATTAGGGAGCCGATCGCTTGGGGTAGGGTTTTAGGGTACGCTTAGTTCTGTCTGTTTCTGTTGGTACCGTCTGTTTCTGTTGGGTGGTAACACCTGTCTGTTTCTGTGTGGTACCGTCTGTTCGGGTGGTAAAGGCCCATTACTAGTGTACACCTAATTCCACATTCTGTCTCCATAGGGATAAATCTGTTTCTTCTTCTGTCTGTTTTTGATCGGGTAGTAAAGGCCCATTATTAGCATTCTGTTTCTGTTAAAGTATTCTGTACCCGTTCCTGCTTCAATTTAGACATTAGGGTGACACCTAATTCTGCTATACTAGTATTAGTGCAGAGAAGTGTAAAACAATAGTTTATATCATTCTGTTTTTCTGTTATATCTGCTACACCTGTTATAGTTATCTCACATCCAGTTCTATGTTCATATCATATTATTATTATCTGTTCATATGCTGAAAGTCACTGGACTTGCCAGACTTTTTGTCTGACCCTTGTTGTTTCGCCTCCTTTCTTCCGTTTCCCCCCCCCCAGGTTATCCAAGGAGGAAAATACTTTAGCTTGATCCGGATTTCTCTTTGCTTGAAGTGCTTAAAGTATGGCTTGGCTCTGTATAGCTTCCGTTCCATGGGGATTATGATTTTAAACTATGCATTTTGAAGGCTTTTGTACAAGACTGATATTTTGTACTTGAATTCTGAAATTGAAAGGATGTAACCATATTAATTTCTGTTTCCGCTGTAATAAAGTTAAAAATTTTCAAGTACTGTTTTATCTGTCTTGTAAGTTTCTGTTCTGTTTACTAAAATGCTCCACCAAAGTTAAGGCATTCCCTTTGTGAGTGACCTTAACGGAGGTGGGGTGTTACAATTGACAATGTATCTCTAATAAGATATCCTAACATGGAAGTCATCCATTTGTTCTCGTTATTTCCACTTTGAAAGGGTTCAGTTGTTTAGGGATAGCTCCTTGATGTGTTTCTCTTTCCATTTCTTTTTAAGCTAAAGCTTGCAATCTAGTTAGGACTAATGATTCTTTCTCCTTTTCAATTATTTTCTCTTCGATAAGTGGATTTGCTTAATATCCGACAAAAATAATATGAGTTTCAAGGGCTCCCCTGGAGCTTGCTAGCTTAGCTAAAGAATTAGCATGCGAATTCACCCATCTTGGGACTTGATATATAGAGAAATCTTCAAATGAAACAAGAATTCCTAATCTTTTCTTACATATTAGGACAACTTGTATCTTTTGTTTAATAGATATGTTTCAACTTGTTTACTATTAATCGTGAATCACCAAAAATCTGAATCCGTGGGATTTTGTATTGCTATGGTTAAACCTGCAACCATTGACTCATATTTTGCTACATTATTTGTTGTAGGAATCTAATTTCATGGCATAATGTAGATGATGCCCGTTTAGGGGTAATTACAACATAACCTACTCCCTCTCTTTGTTCATTGGACGCTCCATCAACAAATAATTGCTGCTTGGCTCTCCATTCTTTTCTTCCACTGATTGTTGCTTAATGAATCTTGTACACTCAATTATAAAATCAGCTAAGGCTTGTCCTTTTATAACACATCGTGGCTTATATTATATGTCATATTAGCTTAGATCAATCCCTCACTTTACCAGCCTTCCCGAAGTTTTTGGTTTGCTAAACACTTGTTTGAGTGGGAAGTTGGTTAAGACTTTAATGGAGTGTGCCTGGAAGTATGACTTTTGCTTTTGAGCAGTTAAAATCAAACTAGAAGCTAATTTCTCTAGATAGGGTATTGGGTTTCGGCATCCTTTAATCGTCCGCTTACATAATAAATTGGAAGTTGTTCCATTTTATTTCTCGCGTTAGTGCTGTGAAAATATTGATTTGGTGGTGGGTTTTTATGTTTGGCTCATGTGGGAGAAGTGAGTTTTGGTTGAGAGGAAGGGAAGTAAAAGGAATGAATTTATAGTGATGAATGGATACGTCATTGGCTTCCGACACATCAGGCACTAATGCATATTCTCGAGACATTAAGGCAAATAATCAAAGAGTTTAAAAGTTGGGGCATGCAACACATCGGATGCCAACGACATATCCATTCTTTAAACACCTTTGCCTGGACAAACTGGTCAGACAAAATTTTTGGATGCATCCAAAAATTTATCAAGCCATTTGGCCAGGCAAGCCAATGGATGGAAATCCACCCGTTGGCGTTTAACATTGAATCGTGGTTATTTTCGGTAACTTTCTTTACAATTATGCTTACTTTTTAATTCTACACAATATATTTTTTCTCTAACTTTTTTTTTTGAAATTTCACCTTTTCATATCTATGACTTCCTCATTCGTCTATGTCCATTCTAACTAGATGGATGAATGCACAGCTGCATTCATTGATATATGCGTAAGAAATCTTGGCTTACGTGGCATATAATGCTCTTTTTGATAGTTGTAGCAACAGAATTCAACGAAAGATTTACCCATAGGTAGATAGAAACTCAAGTGAAGAACAAGTTAGATAACTTTAAGTGGCTTCACAGACATGGGAGAACTTGTTGAAGATTCCTAGCGAAGAGTGGAATGTCATGCAAGACTATCTGGATGGATTGGACAACTGGTGATACGGTGCCACATATATGTATCAGAGATTTAGGAGGAACGCTCCTCTTAAATTTTAGGAGTTGGACGAGATGTTTGGTGGGTGCATATGAAATGACACTTATCAATATGAGATTCCTCCAGTTACGCCTCCATAGGTTGTGCGTTCTCTTCGTCAGCAGTTCACAGTTGAAAACGCATCTCTTTACGACGATTGTGTGACTAACGAGAGTTCATAAACCCTACCTAGACACCTTATATCTACTAGGACTGCGACACGTACGACCCCACTACCATCATTGGTTCTGATAGATCACTTCAATGAGACGGTCGAAAGATATTTTTCATTGGCCTCTGTTAGGTATGTTTCGACGTAGGAGCTTATAGGGATATTTTGCATCGATCGTGTGATTTCAGATGTAGTACAGACGCTTCCCATGTAGATCTGATTGGTTATCATGATTATCATGTGAGGAGGTTCCGCCGTAGTCAGCATAGTATATCTATACTTTGTTTTGATTTGTTGTTATTTGTTTATTCCATTTGTTATGTACTCGACTATGTTTCGCTGCTAGTAGTACAAAAATTGTTGTTTTGAATGTATGCATTTATTTCTAATTATTATATGCATATTACAATAGTAAACATATATTTAATTAATTATAAATCTATTTAAAAAAAATAAATTTTGAATACTCGATTTAAATGTTTCCTTTAAACTTACCGTAAACATACCCTTAGTTTGTGTACTTTTGCTGTAAGAAATGTAGGGTCAACAAACTTAATCCCTTTTAATAAGTGAAGTGACTGTCATGGCATCTTTTCCAATACAACAACCTCTTCCCTCATCATCTGAGTTATGGCGACCTCATGAAAGCTTGCATGATGACCATGTTTCAACTTAATATAACTCAAATAATGTGAATAACCTACCGCAATTCAGAAATCCCAGCAAAGTAAAGGGAAAACCTAATTTGAATTCAACTACAGAATTCCCTTCATTGAGTCCCAATTTGTAGAATACAAAGGGTGTAACAAGAAACAGCTGCTCTAAATCATGGAAACAAGTTAATAAAGAGAACGACTATTACTATAAATCAATTCAGCTAAATTATTTCGAATCTATATGAAAGAAAATATTAAGTATGCACACATTAGGGAAAATTTGATTGATCAAGCCAAAGAAAACCAGTAGAAATCGATTGTATTTTACATATATATCTAAACAAGCCTTATTATAATTTATTAAAGATTACATCGATAGAACATGGCCAATTAAAGGCAATTATCAACTTTATACAAGGGAAACTAGACTTTTCATAATAAAATTTTACAATGTTGAGGATTATGACAACATGCTAACTATAGGACCATATTTGTACAATAAAAAGCCTATTTTTTTGAAGAAATTTCTTCCAAGGATGAGTCTTTCTCGTGAATTTTTTCACACAATTCCCATTTGGGTTCAACATCCTAACTTGGATCTTGATTTCTGGTCTGTTGAAGACATCAGCAACATAACTTCAATGCTGGGTCAACTTATAAAATTGGATTAAGTGACAGAAGAATTAGTTAGAATTTATTTGCAAGAATCCTTATAGAGATTGATATCAATTTTCTTTCCCTTCAGAAATTCCTATATATTGTGTAACACCCCGCGATTTAATTAATAAAATTATCAAAATAATTATGAGAGCAATGTGTGTTTGAAATTTGAAAACAAACGCATGTCATAAAACGAGAAATAAATAAAAATTTGTCATTATGCAAATACAATATTGCAGTGGTATATACAAGGTTTTAAATCTCGGATATCGGTCGCGTTTCATTTCGGGGATTCTATAGACTGGATCTCATATCGGGGGAGATCTCAGACGGGATGAATCTAACTCGGGGGTTCTTCTCGGATTTCCATCTCCAGTCTAAAAGTTCATGTTGGAACAATCTCGGGATACATGATATGTTAAAAAATGATATTTTTACAAAATTGATTTTTATGAATGTTATTAAAAACATATTAACTTAAACTTGAATTGCAAAATAACTTTATTATTCTTTATTTTGCGAAAGATCATTCATACTCCAAATCGTAATATGTTTAAAACAGAAATATTGTTAGACATAAAACATTAAAAATAATCCAAAACATTGAAAAATTCATCATAAATAAACCATAAAATACATAATTTTACAGGTACCATGTATGTAAAAAAGATGAATATGAAAATCATAAGCATTGTAGAACATATATGAACATATTATATAGTCATTTAAAATGCAAAATGTAAAATAACAAAAGATTATCATGGCTAGATTTGAGTTTTTTTTAATTGTTGTTCTGGTTCGGGAACATAGTTAAATTTTAACCAAAAAAACTAAAATCTCAGGCGATAATCCAGTATTTCATCTCGGTTGAAATATCGTTCGATATTGCAATATCTTGGGCGATATATTCGAAAGAAGATTTAGAGTGATATTTGTTGTTTCGTTCCGGAAGGAGCCCAAAACGAGATCTGGGAGGAGATCCCGGGCGATATTTGCAATATTTGAAATAGTGGGTATCTATAGAATTAGATAAAAAGAATAAAGTTAATAAATGGTACACTATAAAATAATTAGAAAATATTTGCGCACACTAATTGTATAAACAATGAGCACTTGAATTTGAAAGTAATAGAAGATCATTAACTTTAACATGTTTACAAACTTAACCATTTAATATAATAGGAAAACATGTGTGTTGTAGAAAAGATTAAATTAAGAAAGAAAAAGTATAATTTGTCCATTAACCAGAACTTTTGTTCTGATCCCTCCTCATAACAAATCTGCAAGTTAGGCAGGTGGCAGATGTTATAGCTTAAAGACACTTATTAAACAATGTCATTATTAAAGTAAGCATTTGTTTACTATTATATTTTATTTTTCTTCTATGAGATATTTTGTTGTGATTTCTGATATATTTATTTTTGCCTTTCTACAGGATACTAGACAAACAAACTCATATTTTGGTAGACTTGGGTTTTTAGTATATTTCGCAAAATTTGGATCTACTGAAATTAGGATTATTACAACTAGTATCAGAGCTTAGGTTTAGGATTCCTATATATAGTGAGTGAACGCATTTGTATTTTTGAAATACAAATATATTGTATATACACATATATCCATAGAGTAACCCACTAATTAAGTGAAATAATACATGAAGAAAGTTGAGATGTCATTTTTGTATACTAAGGAAATAATTATGGAAATTTGAGAATAGTGGCCCATGAGTGGCTAGAGAGAGAAGTGTACTTGAGGGGAAAAAAAGAGAAGAGTTCATGTGTTAATATCCAAATTTTGGTATTTCAAATTAGTGGCATGGTAGGGCCTTGTAAATTTAGAAAGAAAAAGAAAATTGGAATAGGAATTTATATATATACATTTGACACATAAGTGTCGTCAGTCTTATTTTTCAGTTCAGACATAGTTTTGGAGGAGTTTGTGTAAAAAAGAATTTTTGGATAAAGAAATATAATTTTGTGCAAAGAATATGGGAATGCAAAAGTTAAAAAACACTTTGTACTTAGCTCCATAACTAAAACTTTTAAAAGATAACTTGAAAAAAAACGTAGGAAAAGATTTCTAGAAAAGTTTTTAAGTTTCAAGTTTAAAAGTTTACAATTTAGAAATTTACTAATTTGTAATATTAGAGTTGCATTTAAATAATTCTTGATAAAATTATGCAAACTTGTTTTTTAAAGAATTAAGTGCGTAAGCATGTTGTGGGGCTAAGTGATTAAGAGAAAGTGTGAATATAAATGAGTTAGCCTTATGTGGTGCATAGATAACCTTAAGTGAAATAAAATATAAAATTTTCATAAAGGATTGATCGTGACACACTTTAACTTGTTGGAATAAGAAAAATTATAAGATAAGTATTTATGAATCAATAAGCTTGTAAGTAAGCATGTTTCATTGAAGTGACAAGGAGTGCAGCAAAAGAGGTGTACAACATATAAGTGAAGCACCAAATTTTGTGCTACATGTTTCAATTTTTTTTTTTTTTTGAAGCTTTACGTAGAACACAAAAGCCCTATTTAGAAAAGACGCATAGAAATTTAATCTTAATAATTCCACTTGAAAAAGAAAAATATATTAAATAAACAAGAGCCCAACTAAGTAAAAGTGCATAATCATCTTATCTTTCATAGTTTATACTTTTGAAAAAAGTTTTAAGAATATAAAATTTTATTAAATTAAAGATAATTTAGTGAGAATGGTTTTAGTGGAATGAATGAACTGTTGGTAAATGTATGAGGAAACAGTTTGAGATGTGAGTAAACCATAAACTTGAGTGGTAAAGTCTTAAGGGAAAATTTAAGATGTAAGAATGAGAAATAGTAAGCATTCGAAGGCTATGCAGTGATGTAAGAGAATTAAGAAGAAGGAAATTTTGAAAAGATGTTTCAAATGGTTACGGTTTAATAGGAAGAAGTAAAAGGAAATCTTAAAACTTGCATGATTTAAGGGAAGTGGATAAAAGATAAATGAATAGGAAAAAACAAGTTTGGGATTTTTATAGGTAAAGTTATGACATGTTTATTAATTAATGTTATTAGCGTCTCTTAAGGAGATAAGAAGGTTTGGCATGTTGTCTAAATTTATGATGAGACGAGAACTGGGGGTACGAGATATGAGTTCATAGGGAGTGGTAGATGGAAAGGAGGAGTGCTATGGTTGTCTAGATTTAGTGATAATAACCTTTTTTATGTCATAGGAACGTGGTACTAAGCCTTCCGGTCCTTGGGGATAGCCATTTTTACTCGTTGTATATTTTACTTAGTAGTGATTTCAGTAGAGCATGTTTTCTTTTAGTATAGATTTGCACTCCTATGTAGTGTTCCATTTTATTGTAGAAAAACAGAATAGTTTGGTTGATATTTTCTATGTATTTATAAGAATAACTAGATTAAAAAAAAACATAGGATATTACAAACAAAATGAAAATGAAAGAAAAAGATGAACAACTAAAAGAAAAACAAACAAAATTTACAAAAGCAACGAAAATAACAACTATAACAAATAAGAACAATAAAGGAAAATGAATCACTTCCAAAGTAAATTTAGAAAATTAAAAGAAATTCTTCTTATGTAAACTGTATTTGAAATAGAAAATAGGAAATTTTGTAAGATTAGTGATTAAGGTTTCCAAGTACAGAGTAAAGATGTGTATAAGTAGGATGAAAAATATGGAATTTTCCATTTTCTAGCATAAAAAGTCGAAAATTCAGAAAATTAGATTTTCTGAAATTTGCAGATTCAAAGTTGGTTAGTAGGATTTGGATGCAAAAATTGGATGGACTACATTCTTAGTTTGTAAGAGTTAGGAAAAATTGGATTAAAAAAATGTTTGGTTTACAAAATCTTGCATCCATATATAAATTACCTGTATATTTAGGATGTGTGCATCATGTTTTCAAAAAAAATTCAAGAAAATTTGCATTCATATAGGAGGTATCGCTTAGGCATTCATGTATTTTTATGATGTGTTACACTTTGCATAAGTATACAGATTGTTGCAAAAATCGGATATACACATGATGGTTATAAGTTTTGCTAGAAAATATATAATTTTACCCTTATTAAATTTCAGGGATAAATTTCCTACAGAGTGAGAGAATGTAACACCCTCACATTTTAGTTAATAAAATCATCAAAATAATTACGAGAGTAATTTACATTTGAAATCCAAAAACAAACCCATGTTATAAAAAAAGCAATAAATAAAAGTTTGCTATTAGGCAAATATAACATTGCAATGGTATGTATAGAATTAAATAAAAAGAATGAAAGTTAATAAATGGTATGTTATAAAATAACCAGAAAATATATCCACGCGTTAATTATATAAACAACGTGTGTTTGAATTTGAAAGTGACAGAAGATTATTAAAGGCAACATGTTTACAAACTTAACCATTTAATAAAATAGGAAAACGTGCATGTGATAAAAATGATTAAGTTAAGGAAGGGAAAGTATAATTCGTCCATTCACCAGAACTTTTTTCTGATCCCCTCCTCATAACAAACCCATAGGTTAGACAAATGATAGAGATTACAGCTTAGTGACACTTGTTAGACAGTGTCATTATTATGGTAAGTATTTATTTACTATTATATTTTATTCGTTCTGCTGTGAGATATTTTGTTGTAAGCTTTGATATATTTTATCTTTGCATTTCTGCAGGATGCCAAACAAATCAACTCGGGTTTCAGTAGACTTAAGTTTTTAGCATTTTGCGAAAAATTTAGATCAGCTGAAATTTTGGTTGTTACATACTGTTGTGATGACCTGATAGTTAAGCAGAAAGTTATTTATGAATGGCAACCCCCTATTTGCTCAAATTGCAAAGTATTTGGCCATTACGGTATGCTTGCTCTACTAAAAAGGTATGGAAACAATAAAGATAATCTTATGAAAGATTCTCAAATGGATTAATAGTATGTCTCTTCAGAACACAGTAGAAGTGAATGAAATCTCAGATAATAGCAGTAAGGAGGGTAATATAAATCAAGTATCAAGAAGTAAATTTGGTAATACTACTTCTCCTGAATTAAGCTAGGAAGAGGAAACTAACTTGAATGGTAATGATATAGTTGAGAATATGAAGTCTACTGGATCTATGCATACAAACTTTTCAAATAAGGAAGTAACTACTTCAAACATATTTGATATACTGGGTTCTCTGAATAAATCAATATTGAATATAATGAGAACAACAATAATACTGTCATCATGCATGATATAAGATTCACAATCCAAGAATAAAACAAAGAAAAATATATTAAAATCATGATGGAAGATACAAATCATTTGAAAGAGAAAATTACTAAAGCTCATGAATTTGATGAAGTGGAAAATTCCAGCAAAGATGATACCTGTATGGAAGATTCTGACTATTCTTCTAGTAGTTTTAAGGAGAGTAAAAGTAAAGTTAATTTAAATAACTTGAAAGGAGAGAGTAGTCATAAGTGGGGAAACCATTTGTTGATACAAATCCTAAAGGTCCTCATTTCTCAAGTTAAAACAAGATCAAAAGCAAAAAGAGAAAAAGAGGAAGGCAGCCTGCCTGGTGGTGTTAAAACTAGAGGTATAACCAAAAAATAAAATTTAATCATGTCACTCTTATTTCAGAATGTGAGGGGATTGAATTCTATCACCTAAACAAAAAGATTTGCATGATTTAGTTAGAAGAAAAGATCGACTATTAATTATGTCTTGAAATTTACTATTTGGGATTTTATTAAAAATAATTCTACAAAAAATAGAGGTAGAATTCTTATTGGATATGATAGGAGATATTGGAGACGTCACATGTTGAGAACTGTAAGCAATGTATTACCAGTAAGTTTACCGACTCTAGGGGTCTTCAGTTGATTATATCTTCAGTTTATGGACCAAATTTGCAATTTGAAAGGCAATCTCTGTGAGAGCATCTCCTATATATTAAAAAAAGAGTTGATGGAGCATGGTTATTGCAGGAGACTTTAACGACATTTTATATTATACTGATGGCTCGGTTCTCATAAATATAATTGTGTAGCTAGTACAGATTTTTTTTCCATTGTATTTCTCAGCTAAATGTTATGGAGCCACCAATAAAAGGAATTTTTTCACTTGGAGATTAGGTTTTAATTTGAGTATTCATTCTAGAGTTGACAGAGTATTTTTGAATTGGAAGTGTGATGATCTTTTCCCTTCACTAACTGTGCAGTGCCTGAATCATTCCTCCATTGATCATACTCCGATATTTATAAATTTAAGTTACAAGAATATTGAAAATAAAAGTAACAAAAAGTTTCCTTTTAGATATACGAACAACTGGTATCTTAGGGAGGGATATTATAAATAGTATCTCCTATTTTGTAATGCAAGTTTACTAGTGATGTCTTGTTTTAAATCATTAGTAATCTGAAAATTATAAAAACTCACCTTAAAAATTGGTGCAAGAATCATTTAAGCTTTTACAGGCAGATTCTGGAATTAATGGATGAAAAAGATTGAATTTACAATTTATTACTTCCCAATCCAGAAGATAGCAACCTGTCTCAGCTATATCAAGTCAATTTACAAAGCTTGGAGAATTCATTTATTCTCAAAATATGGAGCTTAACCAGAAAGCCAAATCAAAGGTTTAATTGAAGCAAATCTTCCTTCTAAGTATTTTTATTCTAAAATGTCTATCAATAAGGAAAGACTCGAAATTAAATATTTATTGGACTCCACTATTAATCTATGGTAGATAACGATGCATTTACTATCAAGACTATTGAGTACTTTCAGGATTTATATAATTCTTCTTCTATTAATACTAATTTTCCTAACATTGTCCCTAAGAAATTAATATCAAAAGCAGGAAAGTCACGTTGGACGATCATAACAGGATAGAGAAATTTATGAATGATGATAGTAGTCCAGGCCTACATGGATTTGGAGTAAAATTCTTTAAAATTCGTCGGAATGAAATTATAGAAGATCCTTTTCAAGCTATTAATGATGCCTACTTAAGGGGTAAATTTATAAAGGAGATAATACTTTTTATGCTTAATTCCAAAAAAACAAAATGCATCCGAGCCTAGTGATTTCATGCCTATTTCTTGTTGAAATGCACCATATAAAATTATAAGTAGTATTTATGCAAGAGATTGAAATATATTCTACTTGATTTAATTTCATAAAATCAACATGCATTTATAACAGGAAGTTACATGGCTGAAAACAACTTACTTGCATATGAAATGGTCAGATGCTTCAACCAAGCTAGATTTGATAAAATCTACCTGAAAATTGATCTACAAAAACATATGATAAGTTAAATAGAGAATTTATTATTTACATTATGAAAAAAATGAATTTCCCTCCCAATTTTTGCAGGTTCATTTATAAATGCATTTCCTCTCCAACATTTTCTTTAATAATCAATGGAGTTCCTCAAGGATTTGTCAAGAGTAACAGAGGCTGACATCATGGTGATCCTCGTCCACCGTATTATTTGCAATAGCAATGGAGTATTGTTCAATACTATTTGATATAGAATTCTTAAGGGTAACCTTGACCTATTTAGAAAAATCTTCCTATCATTACTAATTTAATATACGCTGATAATCTTCTTGTATTTTCCAAATGTAATCAAGAGAGTATTTTTGCTATTGAAAGAGTCTTGTGCTCTTTATCTAATATTGGATTGAACGTGAACGAGGAAAAGTCAAAATTCATCTTAGTAGAAGCAATAAAAACAAGGAATTTACATCTTCATGTTTAAATTTTCAAATTTCAATCTCTTGATCAAATATTTATATTTGGATCTCCCATTACCAAATAGAAAAATCAGTAGTAGAGATGTTATTCAAATTTTGGATTATATAAAAAGTAAATTTAATTGCTGTAGCAACAAATTTTTGTCAACTACAGGAAGAATTGAGTTGGTTAATTCCTCAAATATATCCTATGATAACCTTCTGGATTCAAACATGTTAAATTCCAATTCAAATTATTAAAAAACTAGAATCTTTATGTGCCAATTTTATTTAGAAAAATAAATTTCATGATGTTTCTTGGGATCAATTATGCAAGCCTAACTATATGGTGGAGTTGGCCTGAAAAATATAAAAAATTTACAAGCTGCCATGGCTTTTAAGTTGATTTGGGTTTTTCTACAAAGTGATTCATTATGGGTTGAGTGGATGAAAAACAAATATGCAAATAAATAAATAAATAAATTGGGTCATGAATTTGGATAATAATGCCTCATATACTTGGAAATTGATGCCTAAAGCTAAAGAAAATTGTAATTTTTTTTTAAACAAAATTATTGTAAATGGTCAGAGTATACACACGTGTTTTGATCCTTGGATTAGTTGCAAGAATCCGATTTCTATACTAGGATGACAACATATGGTGAATTGTGATGATCAAGATTTCAAAGATGCTCACATCATTCATAATGCTAGTGGGAACTTAGGTAGTCTTCATCTTCCTACAAAATCTACGAGTGAAATTAAGAAAATTAAAACAAATACAAACAAGCAGAATGACCTTTGGGCTTGGTCTGCTAATAAAAATGGCAATTTCTCTATTAGATCTGCTTATCAATTGATTTCTCCTCAATTTACTTATTTAGAATGGGCTGCGCATTGAAGATTTAAATGCCTTTTCGCCATGACTGAAGTTCTCGAGGACATGCTTTGGAAGCGGAGACGTCAAAACACATGAGTTTTTTTTTTTTTTTTTTTTTTTTTTAATTTTATTTTGTAGTGTGCGTTTGATGTACTCTTATGGTTTGAAGTGATTCTCTCTTTTGTAGTTTGTATAGCATTTGTTAAAATTTCATATCATTTTTTATCACCTTAAACCTTTTCTACTTAATAAAGTACCTTAGTGTTGTTTTTTTTGGCTTTTTTTTTTTTTTTTTTTTAAATGTAGGGTCAACGGATGAAACGGCTGCATGAGGTAGTATGGTCCTCGTCAAAAGATAATAATGTTGTTTATAAGGTACCTTGGATTTTGAACAGCTTCATTTCCCGCTACTCGGTTTCCCCAAATCGACCAAGATTCTTTTCAACTCAAATTACTTACTGCCAACCAATGGAGAACCGCCACTGCCGTCGTCCGCATCCCCCACCAACGCCGCCACCAAACGTAAGGTCTAACCCATTCCTCGATCGTTCCAACTACAAAACCCCGCTACTCCGCTCCGAAAGCCCTAACCCTAACCCATCCCCTATCTTCTTCACCGCTTGCAAAACCACTCCTTTCTCTTCTGCAAAGAACAAAAAGCGCATAAATGCGAAAGCCAATTTTCGCCTTAAAGCACTAGAGCTTGAGCAGTCGCAATCGGCAAGAAAGGTTGACTCTTTAAAAGCAAAAAAATTGAGGTCGTTTTCACTGTCGGCAACTGTCTGGTTGAATTGGTTGTTTGAGGGGAGCGTAGACAGTTATGAGGATGTTAGAGGCTGGAAAAGGAGGAGGAAGAGTTTAGAAGAGGAGTCAGGGGTGAGAATAAACGGGAAGAAGTTGGTTATTTTGAGAGAGTCCCTGAAGGATATTTGCAGTGTAGATGATTTGAGGGAGAGGATGAAGGACTACATTAGTAGAAAGGGATGCGAGGAGGTGTTTTTTGTTATGAGTAAACTTTGTAAGGTAACGTCCAGTTGCTCTTGTCCTTGCACATGTCGAATCATACAAGGGTTTGCTGGCATAAGTACAGCTAATTGGTAAAGATGATATGGACTGATATATTTAATTAGTTATTATGCTACATGATCATATGCTAAATTTAGATTTTCATCTAAGTTGGGCTTGATAGATTTAATTAGTTGAAGTATATTATTTAATTTAACCTACATAAGACAGAAGATGATCGAGGGCAAACAAATATAAATGAACAACCGGGGTCACCTATACTAGCTAAAACAACGACCAATCTTACCAAACATATTAGTACATGGCCAAAACTAGTTGACGTGTATCCGAACTTATATAACATATTTGTAGGTAACTTATGGCACTAACTTGCGCAATCCTAGCTCCATCATGTGGTTCAAGTATCTAGAGGGAAGTACGGGGATTCAAAGATAAATAAAACCAGTGTTGTAAATATCAAGCTAGACAGCTCCTAAGAGCTAGGTGGGGACTGGTTCCTTGCCTAAGAGCTTAGGCACCTGTTCTAGGCACCTAGGTCCGCCTAGGTAGTGCCTCATCTTGCCTATGTCCGCCTAGATTTGACAAGATCTGTTTAGATCCATCTACGCCTGCCTAAATCCGCTTAGGTCTGCCTCGGGCCGTCTGTTTTAAGCTGCCACATTGTTGGAGTTTTCAGCTCGAGTTTGTGCCACTTCATTGAACCTTCCAGTCTAATTTACTTTGTGTGCATGATGTATATAATAATTTGTTATCATATTGTTTTCAATACATTGTATTTCACACTTTACATTTGTGGAAATATGCACGTTGAATACGTTGAAATTTCAGTTGAAAATCAAAACTTGCATTTTCTTTAAATGGTTAAGTATAAAGACATTTTAGAATGTTATATAACACACACACACACACATACACACACATATCATAGTAACACACACACATACGCACACATATCATAGTTTTAAACCATTTCCTCAAGGAGTGCCTCAAGGCAGTGGCAGAAAGATGCCTCAGGGCTATCTTAAAAAGGTTTTTAACCACTGAGGCATACACCTATGTAACTCAGGCCATATGAAGTGTGAAAAAAAATGTTTGTTTCACATGCCTCAAATTGCTAAAGCATGCACAACAATTCAAGAATTTTATAGCTGCAGCTGTAAATATTGGCAGTTGGCACTAAGAATTCGTTAATCTGAATTTAGTATTATCAAAGCGAGCACCATAAGATGCTATAACAACAAATAACACATAGTGTAGAGCTTAAATTATTACAGGGTTCCCCCATAGCGCAAAAATAGCACTGTAATTTTTTTTTTTAAAAAGGTTTGGACAGTTAATAGGATTCATTCTATACTATTTGAAGTTGAATAATTATGCAACATATCCATTTTGTTTCCTGATTCAGTTCACATCTCACATGATCTTGCAGCTTTCAATTAGGACAAAAATTCTTTCTTCTACAAATCGATATCAACTATTGAAAAGTTGTAGCCAACTAAACTAAACTTACATGTCATTATTCATTTAACGAAATTGAAATTTCTTTTTGATTGGTCTTTCTTCTTAAATCTGAAGTTCTGAACCATCTACTATTATTTAATACTGATTCCCGAGATTTTTTTAAAATCATTCTTTGATATAGTTTCTACTCTCTAGTAAAATTAGGAATGGAGATTGAATTATGAATTTCGTTCAAATTGAGCGCTGTTTATGTAGTAAAATATATTTATGTTTGCTGCTGATTGAAGAAACAGATTGTTCTGCTGAACAGCCTGAAAGTCTTTACTATTTACCTTAATCAGCTTCTTCATTTTATTTTCCTGATTTTCAGCTAATTAATAAGTTGTAAGTGTTAACAATTTAGCGTTGATTTTAAATTAGTTTGGATGAATCTCAGCAATGATCTTTGAGTTAAATAAGTCAATAAAAAATCCACAAAAAAATAGAGTTAAATTTCAATTAGGCATAATATACTTGATTGGGCGTAAGTGAAAAAAAAAGAACAAAATAGTGCGTGCTCTAGTGCGTAGCATAAGCCTTGCGTTATTTGCTATTGATTACACTGCTTAAATTATTCAATGGCAAGCCCACAAAAAAAAAAGTTTAAGAAAATAGAAGTTGGTGTTTTCTATTTATCAATTTCGATATCAAAATGATTAAGTAAGATTATTTCTAGAACTACGGAGAGCTACATAATGAATTTCTCAATTGCTAACTAATGGAAATTTCTTAACTGCCATCAATGAACCTTCAAATAAATTGTGCAGATCGAATTAAATTGATAGAAGGAAAAATAAATAAGGTAACAACTTACATGATTTCCTATTGCTTCTTAAGTGAGACAAACACCATTAGAATGGTTTAAATATCAGTTTTAGAAATCAAGAACTTATTTGGGACAAATACACACACACACACACACACACACACACATATATATATATATATATATATATATATATATATATGCACATACATAAACATATATACACACACATATACATACATACATACACATATACATACATACATTTATTGCGTTTATTATTATTTCTATGATATTAGGAAGAGAGAAACTGTGAGCCCTTAGCAGCACAATTTATTTATTGTTTAAAATTATTTTTACTTGTATGAGTGAATAATAAAGAATATTTATGACTAACCTTGTTCTATCAAACAATAATTATTACTAACTTTGACACACAGATACACGTGTGTGTGTGTGTGTGTGTGTTGCATATTGTATGAATTATTAAAATAATTAGTCTTTATGTTAATCTCTTTTAACACCTCCCTAGACAGATGTTCCTTAGCCCAACATAGTGTTTCTGTAGTGATTTTTACAACCTTGAATTAACCACTAACAGATTACCTAATTTCCATTATATGTTACCGGTTGTAATAATCACCAAATATGCATTACTGGCATCGTTTTGAATTAGTTTGCTTACATTGCTATACTAACTTCCCTCTTAAGTTGGTTCCTTTTCATGCAGCATGCTCTTACGTACATCCTAGTAAAGACTGTTTCATCTTGTATGTTTATATTATTTGATTATATTTCACATGTGTGGGGTTAATATTCCATATTTGCTTAATGATAAATAAGTGCTTTTCCAAATCAACTACATTTAGAATATCGTTATCTCTAAATTTCATTTTCTGTCAACAGTGTTTGAGTTTTGTAATTTTCAGTTTCAAACACTAATGGTATGATTGACAGAACATTGATGAAAGAAGATTGAAGATGAAGGCTAATTGTCCTATAATAACTGATCTAGCATTAAAGGAAAAATCTGTTAAAGCTCTCATGTGCTATAATTCAACTTGGCTTCGAACTGGCTTGTACTTATTATTTGGTGGCAATTCATTGCTCCATGAACAAGGGAATTCTGACCAAGAAAGTTTGTTTTTAAAGTTGATCATAGAGAAACAATTTTTTACTCATATGGGTAAAGCAAAATCATATGTGTACAATAAATTAGTAGAGGATCTTGATGCTCTTGGAAGTATCATATTGAAGAAATTTCTTTTGCTTGTAATCATACTTGACAAAGCAAAATGTGAGAGCACTTTGTCTCTGAAGTATGGAATTGATGGCAAAGATGGTGGTTCTCCTCTTTTATATAATTGCTGTTCTCATATTAAATCAAGCAAGCAAACCGTTCAAGGTGCGATATTCAATGCATTTCTAGCATGTGTACTTTCAGTTTAACTCTCTATTTGAATTAATTTTGCCGCTGCATTCTAATATGATAGAATTTTTGTCGGATGCAATGCATGGAGAAGGCGATCTTCTTTCCCATATTGAAACTCTTGGTTGCAAGTTGAATTATCAGCAGGTATCAGTGTTAGATGACAAATATATGACATAGGTTTAGTTTCTAATGTTATTTTTTTTCCAGTTCCCGCTTGTTGAATACGATTTTACAATAAAAAATTTGTTTGAAGACTTTCAAGACGGTGTACGGCTTTGTAGAGCCATTCAATTATTGAAGTCTGATGCATCAATCCTTTCAGTATGTTCTGCAATCAAAATGATAATGAACATAACATTTTCGATGTCAACTGTTAGTTTACTTGTTTCTTTTTTCAGAAAGTGATTGCCCAACCAGATTCAATTAAGAAGAAATTACAAAATTGCAGTATTGCCTTGCAATATTTGAAGCAAGCTGGAGTTCCATTGTCAGATGAAGATGGTATCCAAATTGAACCAGAAGATATTGTAAACGGAGACAAGGAGTTGTCTCTTTCTCTTCTATGGAATATGTTTGTTCGCTTGCAGGTTCTTCAGTTAACTATCGATTGTTGATCCTTTCTTTTTCATATAATATTTAATTTTTCATTTTGGACTCTTGCTATATCGAACACTATTATTTTTGAACAAAGGCGTGTTTGTGTGTGTGTCTATATATATATATATATATATATATATATATATATATATATATATATATATACGGAGCAACTACCGGGACACAATTAGATATTCAGAGGAAAATGCGATGGTCGAGATTTCTTATGTTCATTTTGTGTCAATATTTTGTGTTCAATTAAAGTTTCATACATATACATACATACATACATACATATATATATATATATATATATATATATATACAACTATCGAGACTTTGGACTATCCGGACACGTACTTCGAGAAATAGTTCATGCGTGTTTGTTACCCCGCGTAACAAGATCCAGTTGGTAAGGATAAAAATATCGTTTCTGGTTTGTATGGATCTCTATGATCATAGATCATAGAGGGCCAAACAAAAGATACGGTAGAACTAGGACAGTTATTGTATGAGGTCTACCCAATGCTAGATGCAGAGGCGTATAATATATATATATATATATATATATATATATATTATATAGGGTAATAAATGAGTATTGTTGTTGGAAGATAGCCCGTGTGACAACGCACCATAATGGACCGATGAATATAAGTCTCAAATCCCAACTGAAGCAGTTACTTGTTTATAATCTGGAGTTGAATGTAAGAGTTATAAGAGTCAAGGTACATCATCAAAATGAGTTTTTCACGCTTAGCTTGGTTTATACGAGTTTAAAATAATCTTGTTTTACCATCATCACTCTCGTTTTTTTATATATGAATAGTGTGTGACTCGTGCGTTACACATGCTAATATTATAAAGATATTATTTATCATTTTAATGTCAAAAGAACAATTTTGTTATGCAGTGTATGATAAATTCTGGTAAAACATATAAACTATGAATTAAAATTATTATTTTTGTTTTGTGTTTTCGAGAAACGAAATAATTATATTATTTTTGTTAATATAAATATTAAGCATGTTGAAAACTGACATATGTTAGTGATTTATTAGATGAGTTAACAAATATTATTTAATGGAATCCATTTAATTAAATTTACAATTATGAAATTAATTCAAATATATGGATTTATAATAGAAAGAATTAAGATGGAATTTGTAAAAAATGTATAGATTTGTTTTGGGGTTATTGACGTCAAAAAGAATCTTATGTTATAATATATGATAAATTCTTCATATAAACGAATTATTATTAATTTACAAACTAACTTTGTTATTATTATTTATATACATAATTTATGTTTTGTGATTTATGCATCTTTATAGTTGAATTTAAAAATATTGTTTTTTTTTCATATATATATATTAAAATTGACCTATATTTTTAAGACTTGTTAGAAAAACAAAATTAATATTCATTGTGATTATTTAAATATTTCGAATTAAAAATTTATGAGTAATTTAAACATATGAATTTAAATATAAATAACCTGAAAGAATTGAGGGGGTTTAGTAAATAATTATGGAAATGTTAAAATATAGGTATTTGAAGTATTTTTTTTCCCTTCAATGTATGATAAATTTATTGAGATAAATGAATAAGATGATAAATTGTTATTATTTTTTATGTATATTGTGTGACTTATTTAAATAGAAAAACTAATTTTATTGATTGAATTAACAACTTTTAAAATTATATTAAATTTGCTTATAAGGATATCATATGCATTTTAAAACATCGTATTTAGCATTAATTAAATGAATTAACAACTATTTATTGATTGAATTTCTTTATTAAATCCAGTGTCACATGATTAATTTACATGTATTGACTTAAATGTACAATGTTAACTGATATTTTGCAGTGTTTTATAAATAACCAAATAGTATTTGAAATGTAGTTGTTTAACATTAATATTAAAATGCGTTGATGTAATACAAGGTTACTATATTGATATAACAATTTAAACTTTAAACTTGTGACTATTATTTCCATATATAATTTATGTTATGTGATTGACGTATTTTTATAGCTGAATGAATTTTTTTCTCCTTTTGGTTAATATGAATATGGTAAATATTGAAGTGATTTATTAGGCGAATCAGTGAATAATAGTTTGTTAAAGTTATTTGAATAAATTTTATATTATATAATTAATAATAACAGAAGGTCTTAAATGTAAAATGTTAGTATAGAACTGAAAGACGTTTTGTAATCGATTATAGAAATTTTGAATTGTAGGTATTTGGAGTAAAAACTTAAATTTGTTATTCTTTAGTATTTATAAGAAATAATAGTTAATTAAATTTATTTAAACAACTTAAATTTTGGATTATGTAATCAATTTATATTTGTGGACTTAAGTATAAAATATTAGGAGCTAAGTGATAAAATATCTGTAAATAATTGTACAAACTTTATATTGTCCATATCTAAATGTAAAATAATGGAGAGAATTGATAAATAAGTGTAAAGTAATAAATTAATTTAAAAAGAAAATATCTAGAGATAATTAAGGAGAAGTGTGAAAGCTCCTAGAAATAACGAGACAGCTTCAAATTGTTTTGCTTTACAATTATTTAATAGATCGGTGGCAGTCATCTAGCCTTTTTTTTAGGCGCTTTGAATGACATTTTATTTCTTCCAGTTTTCAGCCCGAAAAAATGCATTTAGAAAATGCACCAAAACACAATTTGTGATATAACAAAGGGCACACAAATGCAATATTAAGAACAAAATATCATATGATTAGCATAACCAAACTAAAAACGCATAAAAACTTTCAATTCAAGTCGACAAACAACAAAATACTTAAAACATAGAAATTACAAACAACATTACTTTAAGTCTTAAGTAGAGCTTTAAATTTCCATAAATTAGGTTTTTTTTTTTCAAGAGTTCGGCAGAAGAAATCTAGGTTTTTTTAAATAATGCGCTCCAAATCGACAGTCAAACGAGTTTTTTTCTGTTTCTGTTGGATTTCGGGCTTCCATTGGGCTTGATGCTGAAATTTTCAGTTTTTCCTCGAATGTTGCAAAGACCGCATTTTTTTGCCGCTTCACAATGGGGAGTGCCTTTGTGCTTTTGGGGCTTTTTGGCATCTCACGCATAGGTCTTTTTTTTTTTTTTTGTCTTCTAGACGCACCTAGGCGAGAACTTTGATAGCATATACTTTGTTCATACAAGCGTCACGGGACATGCTTCAAGCGTGATGGTTGCACATGCTTCGCCGGTAAATTATTCCTTTATAACAATTATGTGTGTAATATATTTTTAAAAAATGATTTTCATAAATATTTGTCAATGTTTTTGCATAGTAATCATGTGTAGGTGGTTTAAATTTTTATTTATATATTGCAACTATTTTTTGTTAGAGTAAAATTTTGTTTTTGTAATTAAATAATAAATTGTGAAAATATATGTTAAGTTTATTTGTTAGATGTAATATTGAGTTTGGTAATATAAATGAAATAGCGTTTTGAATTTGTAAAAGAAAATACCTGCTAGCTCCTAATTTTGAGCAATGTTAACATGTATAAATAAAATAAAGCTTTTCTATTTCAATGCTATTTTTAAGGATGATAATTGTTTAAACTTTTAAGAACTGTATATCAAGGGCAATTCTGGAAATTTACGGCCGGATCGAAAGTTTGCACTTTCATATCATCTATTAATAAAGGTTAAGTTAACTTTTTAAATTCAAATATTCACCACTTTCTAATTTTTGTTTTAAATTTTCTTTCGAGATGTTAATCAACACAATGTCAATTGCATGTATCATGCTGGATGACTATTTTTTATCCAAGATCAATGCAAATAATTGTGGATTTTAAATTGATCCCTTGGTGTGCTTCTAATTTTATTGAAAACTTGTTAGTTTTTCTACTACTGGTCTTAATTTAAGCTTAAAGTATTAGATTCCTTGAATTAATTTTGTCATGCATTTTGAAATTTATTTTATACAGTAAGTACACCCAATTATTTCTCTTGGTATACTATCATGTATGATTTCTTAATCTGTGAATGCCATGTGTAGATATTTTTGCTTGCTTCTAATTTTTATCCTATTCATTGTATAGTTTCTATTATCGACTTGCATAACAGAATATCAAACTGATTATACAATAATGGTGATGCATTTCTCAATCTTTATTTTTTGACGCTTTTTCCATAATTTATTTTGTGACTCGATAGTTTATATGTTTTATAATTAACACAATTTTATAAACACTATTTTCTTTTTTTGAAACTGGCATGATCTGTTTATCATGTACCCATTTTCCTTATGTCAAAATGTGTACGGGTGTGTGGGCAGGCGGGTGGCCTGCTGGTTTAATTTTTTCACATTTTGCCTGTTCAGCAATATCTTTATTTCCTATTTTGTAGCTCATCACTATGTTGTCTACATCTTCTTTACGGTTATCTTCAATAAGGAATTGCTCAAAATAATTCTTCCACATATTTGGTATAACCCATCTCTTTTACCAATTTATCTTTACATATTTAATACATTTGTTCCAAATCTCGAGTTACTTTTTTTTTTTTTTGCTGATTTTTATATATTATTTCACTTATTTTGTACACAGCTTGTTGTATCTATTTTTATAAGCATTTTGTTTGCTTTTAATAACTATTTCCTGCTTCATTTTTATGTATTTTTTTAATATTATCAATGTCTCCGTTATCTACTAATTAAAATTTTTCTTATTTAAATGTGTCTCTTGAATTATTTTCCCATCTACAATGTTTCTTTCTTAGTTGTTTTTTCCATTCAGTTTACCTTGAAATTTCTTTACCCTTATCTCTTACATTGTTTGTTATGGATATCCATAATTCAGTCATGTATAATTCCATTTGGTTTTGTCTGTCGTATATTCATCAAGTTTTGTTACACTGTTATCTTTTAATTCATTTTATTAAAAAAATACGCTCTTTATTCATATTATTTTATTTTCATTTAGCATCTTACTTAATACATCAGTATAATAAGGCATCATTGAATTGTAAGACTTGTTTATTTAGTCTGTGTTCTTATATTATCTGTATCCAGTTTCTCAGATTTGGGTTATTATGATCATATCTATCAGTATTGTCATGGGTGCGTACATCATAACAAAAGCGTCTGATAGAAGCTGCTACATACACTGCGAATGGTTTGATTTTACTTAACTTTAATGTCCTTAACTTACTGTTATACGCTTATATTTATATGAAGCCTGATAATTATTTGCACTTTTGCGTTCTGTCCTTCTATGTTTTAGCAATATGTTTGATGATTGTGGTGGTTTTTTTTTTTTTAATTTATAATTTGTCTAAGTGGTTTCAACATTTGTTTTGTTTTGTTTTACCTGTATTATTGTGTTCCACAGGTACCTCAGTTGATTGATAGAGCTTTATTTGCCGAAGAGATAGCTAAAGTAAAGAAATATGAAGCGGTATGAATTTTATATGTATGTGTGTGTATGTGCGTGCTTGCATGCGTGTGTGTGTGTGTGTATATATATATATATATATATATATATATATATGTGTGTGTGTGTGTGTGTGTGTGTGTGTGTGTGTGTGTGTGTGTGTAGACAGATAGATTTAGATACACATGCATACATGTGTAAAGATGGATATGGCTGGTCCACAAAATTACCGTACATTAATACAGAACATTAGAATTTTGAATATCTAACAATCCATGTGTTTGTATCCATATGAGATGGTGTAGAATTGGTTTATGAAATTATGTCACATAATTATTCAAAATTAAAATTATGGTTACTTGACAATGCAAATTTTATTCCGTTAGAATTGCGTTTATTTGGGAAAACTGTTAGATACTATTTGCAATTACATGACCACCTATTACCTATTATTTTGCAAGGCGCTTGACAGTTTTGAGGGGTGCACTGAACTGGACTTACTCCATTCTTGGATAAAGGTTTGCTTATTTTTCTTCATTACAACCTTCTTATCCTAGTATAGATAAATATGTTTGCTTGTTACTTTAAGTACATTAAATAGCATACATTTATTTAGTTAATTTTGTGTGCTGGCGTGTGTGGATTTACTTACTTCACAAAATAGTATATTCTCTCTGTTTACATTTTAGGCTGTCTGTAAGATGCAACACACAGAAGTTGATGACTTTTCATCTGCATTTACGGGGAAGGCTTTTAGTTGTCTTGTTGAATACTATTTTGGAAATAAGGTTTACAGCAGTCACATGTTTTCCGTTGATTACAATGGTTTTGTTTGTTGCATCTTTAATCATAGCCTAAAAATTGTCTAGGAAAATGAGAATCATAAGTTTTCGACCAATTCCGAGGAAGCTTACAAATTGTCCTTTTTTGGGAGTGTCGCAACAATGCAAGGAGACCTAAGAAAGGTAAATGTATGCTCAATAATAAGCAGATGATCTTAAATTATTGAGACTTATCCCTGCAGAATTTTCAGCTGTATAACTTGTTCGACCAAGGCTTCCCTAATGATGAAAGAAGTGCTACAATTTTTCTCGTGTTCTTTTCTTCTCAATTGATAAATGGTCGAAATTCGGTAAATTTTATTGACAACTCAACAGCTTAATTTGTCAAAATTGTGTTTAATGCATACTCAGTAAAATATATATGTCATTTGCAGGTTAATCTCGATGACAGAAAATCTTCAAAACGTGATAGCCGTACAGATTTAAAGCCTCCAATTTTTTACCATTCACAATTTTTAGAAAATGCTTTACTCCAGTATAACAAGTTTCAACCAAAAAAAGGGTTAAAATTTGAGTCTCCAGAAGAAAATTCTGGGTTGAAAAAGGATTCACCATCGGGATTTCCCTTGAAAATCGGCAAAATAAACGGTGTGAATATTTTTACTAAATATTACTTTTTAGTCATTTAGGATTATAAACGTTACTAATTTTTGTTGATGCCATAGATAATCTGTCACCTTGTGGTGTATTGAACAAAATATTACTGCACTAACATACTTCTCTGATGCTAAATTACTTTGCTCTACCCTATAATATGAGTGTTTTATTTATATTTACTTATTTTCCTAAAGCCAGAATACCTTTTCTGTTGGTCTCCATTCCTCCCTGGAAATAAATAATGTACTTAAAAGGCAATTAATGAGAACTCTGCAGCAGTGATATACACACGAACTTGTCTGTCTTTAACTGTAATTTTTTTTTTCCTTAGTGCAGACTACATAGATGTGGTTAATTGCTGCAATATTTTTATCATACGCTAGCATAAAATATTAAATAAATTTTATGGTAGAAAGTGTGATTTCATGGTTCATACACGTGTTCGTCAAACCAAATCTGCCTGCTGATTATTAATCATTATTCCGTTAACATGTTTTGATTCCGTCTAACTGTTTTCGTCTCAATTCAAGCCAAACTTGTCCTTTGGTTGTAAAGTAATTTTAAGTTAACCTATTTTGATATAAATCTAATTGATACTGTCATAATATCTACCCTCTTTAGTCTATGCTATCTTTTGTGGTCTTTCACTCATGTTGGTTTTACAAATACTTTTCCCCTGCTTGGTAAATTTTACTACTAAACAAATTTTAGTTCCTCAAATTGACTTCAGTATTTCTGATCAGCGCTCTCAGTTTCTAAAACATATGTTACAGTAACAGAAAATAACTCTCAACCCATGCAGTAACATATGTTAACTAGTGAACACTTTTGCTGGTTTGCTGCAGATCAACCAGAAAAGACCGCAAATGTTGTTCAGTCTAATTTCAACAAAACTAACGGAAGAAGAAAAAGTTCGAAGACCAAGGTAGAAGTATCTTTACAAGGTAATTGAATAATTTTAAGTTTTGTATTGTCACGAATTAACATCTGACAGTATGAGGTAAAGTTATAGTCCTAACCTTTAAATTTAGTTCATAAATTAATAATTCATGCTGTATTTGCCTACTTTTTTTTCTTACTGCAATGAGTCAATTCATGAAGATTAAAATGCAGAATTCCCACTAGGTCATGCACTAGTTTTTAGCCCAAGCCATTAATTATATTCCATGATACACGTGTTGAATTCATTCTCTTGAGTTTATTTCTTAGTTCTTTGGTGGATAATTTATTGTACAGAGACTGCAGCCAGTGTTATACAAACTCATTTTCGAGAATTTATTCTTCAGAAGCGAATGAAAGTCGAAGTTGAAGCATCCAAAAGAGGTCATGTTTTGTTGTGTATAAGAAAATTATGGCAAATAGACAAATTTGAAAATCTGGATGTATGTGCTTGTGGTCAAAATATACTTTATTAAAAACAAAACCTGCACTGTTCACAATATTTTCCTACCTCTATTCTAAACTTCACTGTTCTACAGAAAATGCTGCAACAGTCATACAGAGTCATTATAAAAGATTTTCAGTGGAAAGGAGGCACTTACAACTTTTAAGAACTGTATACTTCTTGCAAACTGCTGTGCGTGCATGGCTAGCTGTCAAATCAAAATGTAAATTAGAAATTCTTTGTGCATCATCAAGCGGTAATACTTTTAATAGTTTGTAACAGTACTCATTATTGTATACTTAATAAAATTTGATAAAATCTTGAATGTTTCGATTTTTTACTTTAGGATCATGTGATGGATATCTTCGTTTTATGGTTGAAAGGCATACGTTTATTAGAATCAGAAACTCAGTTCATCTTATTCAGAAGGCAATAAGGTCTTGGATATCCTTGAAACAGCAAACTCAAGAAGCTGCCATCATTGTTCAATCTGTTTTACGGGGACATATAGCAAGATTTAGATATTTTGAGTTGAAAGCTGCCCAGGGAAGACAGCAAAGCATTTCACTTGAATTTGAAAATGACAAGCGATTAAGTAGTGCTGCAACTAAAATACAGTCTAACTGGAGAAGATACAAGGCAACAAGGTTTTTGTTGTCACAAAAAATACAGCTCAAAGATAACGCTGTCATAATTATTCAATCGTTTATCCGGAGAAATATTGCTAGGCAAAAATATTTTGAGCTAAGAGCTGCTTTGGAGAAGCAACAAGGCATTTCTCTTGAACCAGAAAATGGTGAGCGTCTGTGTAGAGCTGCAATAAAAATACAATCAAATTGGAAAAGATATACCACAACAAAGTTTTATATATTACATAAACAGCAAATCGTAGATGATGCTGTCATTTTTATTCAGTCATTTGTACGGGGCAGTTTAACAAGACATAGATGTCACGAGTTAAAAGCGTCTTTGGAGAGGCAGCAAAATGTTTTTCTCAAATTAGAAAATGACCGGCGTCTATGCAGAGCCACAACTAAAATACAGTCTAACTGGAAAAGATATAAGGCTACACAGTCTTGGAAAACACAAAAGCAAAAAATGAAAAATGATGCTGCCATCATTATTCAGTCATTTATAAGAGGTATTATTACCAGAATTAGATACGTTGAGCTTAGAGCTGATACGGTGAAGCAACGAAACATCTCTCTCGAATCAGAACTTGGTGATTATTTATGCCGAGCTGCAACTAAAATACAGAATAATTGGAAAAGATATAAGGAGCACAATTTCCAAGCACAAAAAATATCTGCGGCAATACAAATTCAAAGCTGTTGGCGTTCCCGGTATACCAGGAAAAAGTTTTTAGCTAAACTTGCTGCAGCCAAAAATATCCAATCTGGCTTTCGATGTGCAGTACATCAGAAGTCATTTAGGCAGTATAGATGTGCTGCGATTGAGATGCAGAGATTTATTCGTGGGTTTAATACCCGTAAAAGGCTGATAGGTTTGCACCTTACCTTTATTGTGATATGTTACAATTAGGATAAACTAGCAAAATATTCCATGGAATTTTTATTGCATTTTCAAGTCCTCAGCGGAGTTAGGGCATAAGAATTGCTTGTGAATTATTTTGTTTACTTTAGTTGTATAGTGTACCGAAATAAGTTTTGAAGATTTTGCAGGTGTATCATGCATGATTCTAAAGCTCGGTTATTTGCCATTATAGAGTTTATTTACATATAATCTGTGGCTGGTAAATTTGTAGGTGCTTCAAGTGTTAATTATACGTCATATAATATGACTATCTCTTACTGGAGCCCTGAATTAAAAACTGTGATGGACTCGATTCTTAGAATACAAAGATGGTGGAAGCATATATTATTAGTTCAATCTAGAACAAAATCTGTAAGTATGATTCAAGCATTCATCCGTGGATGGAATGATCGAATGATAGCTAAGAAGAAGAAGCATAGTGCTCTTACAATTCAAGTAAACCTTTTTTCCCTTATTGTTTTGAAATAAAAATTAAAATTAAGTGGGATCCTGATTGGTAATTTTTAAGTTCCGACTTCATTTGTCATATGCTAATCAGGCGAACAAGGTTTTTTGGCAATGTTATTTTGCCCAGAACTAATTAATTCTAGTTTAGGTTGTGAAATTAAAATTTTCTCTTTGGATAATATGGGTGAAACCTTTTATGCTACCTGATTTAAAAAAAATAAAATGATACACTTGTAAAATTCAGCTAAGAAGACATAATTTGACATGTGGGATCCACATGATTTCTGACATCGATGTATATTAGTTTGTCACACTATGAATTTGTAAATGTTGCAAAGCTAATAAATGATAAATTCTTACATTGATTTATGATCTTAATGTGTTGGTAATTCTTCAAATTTGTTCTTCTAGAAACATACCGGTGCACACATACGTTGATATGTTTTGTAGGTAATATCACCATTATCAATTTTATAGAGCAAATGTATGCTAGATTGCTTAGCTATTCATTGTACTACCATGACTAATTTAGACCTTGATTGCCTGGAATTTAGGTGATACAAATTTTGAATAAATACATCTGTCAGCTTTTCTCATGCTTTTTAGGTGCTCACTTTTGCTTTTCTTCAATTGCAGATATGGTGGAGAAAAGTATTACTAGCTAAACTAAAGAAGTCCGTGACATGTATTCAAGCCCATTTCCGTGGTTGGATTGTTCGGAAAGCTGTTCAACAAGACAAACATAGAATCATTCTAATACAAGTATGTTTTGGCAGTTGTTATATTTTCCTTAGCTCGTCATTGATAGATAAAAACAATACCATGTAACCTATTCTTGCCATCTCCACAAACCTCATCCATTTTTGGTTCTAAATGTGTTATTTTTAGTGTTATAATAATATTACTTCTATTTTGATAAATTCAGTCACACTGGAAAGGCTACGTTGTGAGGAAACAGTCGAAAGATCAGTTTGCTGACTTAAGGTTCAGATTAAAGCAATCTTGTGCGAATGTTGATGATAATGACCGATTAATCAATAGATTAGTTGCTGCACTGTCTGAACTCCTTGGCTACAAAAGTGTTACAAATATTCGATGCTTATGTGCGACTCTGGGTAAGTCTAACTTTGTGATAGCTTTCCCATAATGTTCCTTTGAGAGAAAAAATATATTTTGAATTTGAGCTTGCTTAGCGTTAGATATGTTATTATCCTTTCTTTGGGCTTGCATAATATTCCATAGAGTTTAGATGTCTATCAAAATCAATCTGACCGCCATGTCTTAATGTCAGTGTGGCTTTTAAACATTTAACGCGACTATTGGGACACAAAATTAAACACAGAACTAGAGACACAAACTATGGACCGTATGATTTGTATGTTTTTATGTGGAAGGTGGATTTTAGGGGAAGATCTAGTGGTTAAGATTGCTTGTGTCTAAGTTTCTGTCACCATTTTGTGTCTAAATAGATCTTCCCTTTAACTAGGTTACATTGGAGTGATCATGTTTAAATGTTAAGTTGAAGGGGCACCGTATAGCTAACATTTTACAACAAGATAGTACTAAAGTCGCAAAATTTTAAGGGAGTCAAATGACCCACCTGGTATCAATTAGATTTTCTATATATACGCATTTCCATACATGCACATATACATAAGAATGTTCATACACATATGTATGTATGTGTGTAAAGAAAATCTTTTTGGACACAAACACATGACTTAAGTGGTGATATAGAATAAGTTAACCATTAGATCAACCCCCGAATTCAACGCCAATGAGCTCCAACAATCAACATCTATTGTATCTTAATTTTGTGTTTTATTGGATATCAGTTAAAACCCAAAACATGACAACATATTATAACTTGACAGTTGGATCTCACTGGGCTTACATCCAAGATTGAAACAATGAGGCAATCCAATGGTTTAGAGTCATTTGTGTCATTATTTAGTATTCCAAAAAAAAAAAAAACATACAAATTCATATACATACTTGTACACACACAAATACATATATGGAAGGATTCCACTACACCAAATCTACACGCACGATTTTTAGAGTTACATATTGAATGAATAATGGGTATGTTCTTATACGATTCAAGATCAGCCTCACAGAATCTTGCTTAATTTGAATAATGTAAACATATTCAAAATACTATTTTAAAGCAGTGACTAAAAATAAATATTTTAGAGGCTGATATCGACTTTAACATTTCGTACATGCTAGATGTTTCAAAATAATCTCAATATTTGGTGACACTGTTCATAACATGGATTGAACAATTGTATTGTTTCATTTGATTATGAATAGTGTAACAGTAAAATGCAGGTGTATAGAATGAGGAGTTGGGAAACAGGTTATGAAATGTGTAGATTTGAAGTGAATAATCAACGGTCGCTCTCATACTCTTTTATTTTTCTCCTTACACATCGTCATTTAATCCATCCACTAATTTATTTAATCAAATGGGCAGATTGAATGTGTCTGAAATGAAACCAAATTGTGCGGGTATTTTTTACACCGTTCAAGATCATCTTCACCATATATTAGACCATTTCAAAAATATTGGATAAGTTTAAAATTCAAATCAATTTCATTTTTCCAATTTAACCATTAATTTGAGATTATTAACTTTTTGTAAATATTAAAATGGTCCAAACGAACTAGTTTTATGTAAAGATGATTTTAAACATTATAAGAATATTTTGAATGGCAATGTTATAAGAATTTTTTGACAATTTTGGTTTCATTTTTAGTTATATAATGTTAAAAGATGTAAAGGTGTAGCGATCATTGAATTATAGGTAAGAGCATGTGTGTGTGTATATACACACACACACATACATGCGTGTGCGCACATTCACACACACACATACATGCGTGTGCGCACATTCACAGATGTACATATGGTTTTTGCATTAATGCCTATGCAAATCTATTCAATCGTTTTACGTGATAAGTTATGTAACGACCCACATTTTTTTTTTGACCGTTCAAATTGACAATAAACCACACATGTCGACCCAAACAAATCACAAATATAGGCAGTTATTGGGATAAGAAGAAAAAGAAGAAAGAAGAAAACAATAACATAGTTCTCACAGCGGAAGGACAACATATAATAATAACTAACAGTTTAAAATAGTTGAACTATATACATTTGTCTATACCATACAACGATTATCAGAGTTACATCTATAGATCTCTGCAGAGCACAGTGGAAATAAAATGCAGCGGAAATACTTATACTTGATATATATATATATATATATATATATATATATATATATATATATACACACACCAAATCCTCGTCTTCATCCTCCAAGCTATTGCAATCTTCGCTAACTGCAACTTCTGCTGACCCGAGTGTATTGCAAAAAAAAAGAAAACACAACAAACACTCGGATCAGCACTAAATCATTCTCATATTAGTCAAATTAAAACACGAAATAACATCAGTGTCATGGGTACATTAACTCAAGAGATGTTACGTGATTTTCTATCTCTCAAGGATCCGTTAAACTAATACATAGATAGTATAATACGCTATTACGATAGTGTCTACTTAGTAAAGTATAAATACTGAAAATAGCGTAAGCGGGATTATATTTTTACGCTTACACCGTTTATAATACCATAGTCTATACAGTACCGTAAACGATGACATCAGAGGGCACTCCATAGGTACGATACAAATCAAAATCGTATGGGCTCGATAAGGATAATATGACAAGGCACTCGAGGCAATGCCCAGGGTAGGATTCTACCAATTGCACTCCCGGACCGGTGGTAACACATAGCAGCCACTACCGCTCACCTCGGAACACACTCCCAAAGTCATCAATGGACCCAAATCATCATCATCATCATAGTCATAGAAATAGAATGGAAAAAGTGTGTCCGATCAAAGGTGCCACCTCAATTAGTCACGGTATAGCTCCTGTTTTAGTCATTTCAATTCTGACCCGAAGGTCAGGGCTATTTCGTCATCGATCATCTCCTTCGATCCAATAATCGCCTCCAAGTCATCATACTCATTCTGGATACGTCATAACGTTCACAGATGTCAAAGTGGTATCGACACCGACAGAGAATATGCCTTATGTCGACTCCGGTCTCTTTAACAACCAACGCTTACAAATTTCACATCGGTTGGTTCTTTTACATTCACAAAGGTTCGTTTCATATCAAAATATCATATTTTGTTTCGAACCAAATTTATATTCAAAATGTATAACATAATTTCATATCAACATATCATAATCATACCAAACCAATTATATTCTAAACTAGAATATTTTCTTTTTATTATATTATAATCATATAATATTTCACCAAAACGATTTATATTCAAGTAGAATATACTTCATGTCAAAGATTATAATTATCTCAAATCGATTTGAATTCGAAATCCATTCATATTCAATAAGGTATAAATTCCCATAACAACCCATTCATATCATTTATGGAATCCATTATATTCGAATAAAATATCAATTACATTTCCGTATAAAATTTGTTAAAGTCGATTCATATTTGAATACTTTATCTCGACTCCATCTCGAACTAGGGTTTAAATCCAGCACTTTCTATTCAGAAGAAATTTACGATCATTTACTATAACTAAAAATAAATAGATGCTTTTAAATAAAATCTTTATATAAACATATATGTATAGAAATACTGGTTAAAACAAAATAAGATAATTTAGGTCATTATGAATATATATATATATATATATATATATAAAATAAATTTTTTTACTAATAAATTTAAATAATAAAATATATAAGAAAAATTTAAGCTAAAATAAATAGTCTATAGGTAAAGTTAAATGATAAATTTTAAGGAAAGAATAACTTATTTGAAATCAAACATTGTAAATATATATACGTATAATAAAATTTTCTTTAATCAAAATTTCTCATTTCTTCTGAACTTCAAATACTTGACCCCATACTCCAGTCTCAACGGAGTTACTTAGTTCAAAATCTTGTTTTCAACACCATTTAAACCAATCTTTTAATTTCAAGAATTCGAATTCATATTCGAAACTGAGTTAAACAACTCAGAATACCTCGATCCCCTTATTAAAAAAAATTTAATTCAACAAGAATTTATTTCATTCAAATCCACCCCGAAATTTTGAATAATTCCAAATCATATTTACATCCCAATTTAAGAATTTCCACTTTGTTTTGGAAAAATTTCCTTTACCCTTTTAATAAACTTTCCCAGCTTTCAAATCTTTAAAGAAAATGGATTTATTGAGTATCGGCACATCTCTTTTAAATGAAATTTCTGACCAAATAACATTTAAATATTTGAAATCATTTAACCAACCGACGTCTGTATATAATTATCTATCCAATGACCAAGTGATGTTATATTTAAATTTCTTGATATTTTAGGGATGGATCTATCATTTCAATCCAAATCAAGGTCACAGAGATTATCATTTCACTCTGCGTTCTTAATTTATTTTCATCGATGAATCCTGGATTTATTGGATGCCCGTAACATCAAGGTGAAAAATAGGAATTCATTGTCAAAAATGAACACACGAACATTTATATACTGAAGTAAGTAACATTCCACAATAATCATTCAGTAATCACATCAACCAAGACATCCATCACAACCATTATTTCCATGGTAAGTATCAGCTATGTCACTGGTTAACAAGTGTCGGTATCCTCTAATTAGAAATTAAATTGAATCTAAATAACTAATTATTGAATTCATTTCCTGTTATACACTTGCATGTCGAATTTTAAGCAACACACCAACAATCAAACACAACCATGCAACCAAACTTATTTCATAATTTAATTTAATAAATAGTGGAAGAATTCAGTTATTCGTGAGCGAAGAATCACTCACCTTTGGGTCTTTATTGGATCGAACGTCCAACCAAAGCTCAAAATTTCACAGTCTCTAAATGCAGCGAAACCAGTCTCAGATCGACCGCAATCTCGCCACGATCCCAACGCAATAACCCGTGCGTAAATCTGAGTTCATATGTGAGAGATATTGCGATTAGAACACACAATATATGTATATAATTTAATTAAATTAAATAACCAACGCCCTATACCTTCAAGACACGTCAGCACCCCATACTATTTCTTCCCGCTCCTCTTTCTTTTGCTATAGGAAACGACGCACGATAGAAACCCACTAGCACCTACACTTTGACCAACAAATTCGCTCATCTCCGACCACCAGGGAGCGCGAGGCCACCGCCCCTAGGACCTGCATCGAATTCCGCGTCCATGGGTCCCAGTGCCACCAACTCCGGTGAGCTACCTTGCCGTCGGCGAACCAAGGAACAGATGGGTTTTAAAACCCTAAACTACAAATTCCGACCACCTCACTGATCTCTAGACAATGCCGCTACCACCGTTGATCTCGTATGAATCTCCTCTTCAAAACCCATATCCCCAAATCTCGAATCGACCTCTAAATCGAAAACCCTTAATTCATGCCTTAGGGTTACGAAAATCAGAGGTTTGACCATCGATTTCAGGCAACTTCGGCCACTGCATGTCGAAACTAATCCTACCAGAAACTTCGTATCGTCGAGGCCTTCGAATTGATATATAATTTGTTATGGTTTGAGGAGATTTGAATTTGAAGTTTGTATTTTAACTTAGCTAGGGTTTTGAAATTTGATTTTCTTTCTGCCATTAGAGAAAAGAGCAGATAGAAAATAAACGTACAATGGAAATGGGCTGAATGAGATGGATGTGGAGTTATATATATATATATATATATATATATATATACATAAGGCCCAAAAGAGAAATAACCAAATTATCCATTTACACTAATCTCGTTCACACTTTCTCTCGTACGATCAAACGGTAAGTCGGATTGTAACGCAAATTGAATTCCTATCATAATTTACCGTTCCGATGACGCCAGTTACGTCGAATTCCGAGACAGTTACAAAAATTATTAATTCCACAGTTAATTAATTAATAAAATATTCAAAAATTCGATTAACTGTTTAAATTCAAATTAAATATTCTTTAAATTCCATTTTAATCAAATTTCAACTTAATAAATTTCACACATTTTAATTCTTAATTTGACTATTTGAATTTAAATTTGAATTTCAGTTATAATTTAGCGACTTAGAATTCCACCATTTCCAAATTTAAATTTGAATTCCACTTTTAAATTAACCTACTCAAATAAATTTAATTATTTAAAATTTAAATTTTAAATTACAGCCTTTCTAAATAAAACTAAATTTTGGAAAATCTATTTATACTCAATTCAAACAATCACCATCATTGAAAACTAACAAAACTTGATTTTTATCTAATTTTATTCCATTTTGTTTATTTTAAATCGAAATTTAAATATACAGAAAATATGGGATGTTACATTCTCCCCCACTTAAGATCTTTTCGTCCTCGAAAAGAGAACGAAATGAGGTATTAAACAAATCATACATTCAAATTCATACTTATAAATAACATTTATAAAATAGGTTATATAGTTGAAAATCTCATAAATTTTCTAACTTCCGAAATCTCGAAAAATTTCGGCAGCATCTCCCTTGTACGGGGAGGTCCGGAAAATCAAAATATATATAAAACTCAAATATACATCTCATCATTCGATGAGGCATCCCAAAAATGGGGTAAACACCATCTATATGTAACTACCAAACTATATAACTCAAACACGTACCTTCTTAGCGTTTATTTTGCAATTTCATTACCTTAGCACTTTAAATATTTAGCGCAAGCGAGCTCCAAAGCGTAGCGCACACTCCTTACACCTGTTACAACTCACATACACATGAGATTCAAGCATATATACAATGTATAACAAACATATGCAACTTACACAACATACATTAATCATTTAACCCCCAAAACCAATATATCTATGACAGGTCAGTAAACAAAATGAAGTTTATCACCCATTAAATGTTGGAATTTGACTAAGGCACACAGGCAAAAATCGTTGCATTCGTTTCAGGTTTTCCGAATTGTCCAGATTCGTCGAATTTGGATAATTCGTTCAAAAGTTATGACTATTTTAGTGAAGGCGAACGCTTCAGCTCATACACACAAAATTGCAGACCTGAGTTGTTCAACAAAGTTTTTAACCCTTAAACAGCAGAATTTAAATCAGCACATTTAGGAAAAGTTTTAGTTTAGATATCCTGGGCTTTTCGAATTGTACTCGCACAATAAAATCCGACTTTTCGTTTGGAAGTTATGGTCAAAACAACATTGATATTCAGTTCAGATTTTATTTTTCTGCGCATATAACTATGACTAGTTCTTGGTTTTCAACCTAATAGACTTGGAAACTAGGTCAGGTTTTATTAACAAATGTTTTAGTTCAGTTTCTAAGGTTTCCGAAAAGTCCGGAATCATCGAATTCCGATTATCCCTTCAAAGGTTATGGTCCTTTTAGTTTCAGCTTATCTAATATTTCAGGTTCACATAACATCAATTTATTTTGTTAGAAGTTTAAACCCTTTCGATTCCAATAATTTTGTAAATATTTAACACTTCAATTTGTTAACACTTCATTGCTCGAGAAATGGATTCACATTCGATTTGCTTACCCTATCCCGATAAATTTTCTATCCATTTTCTCGTTCCGTTTTAAGCATTGATTCTAGTTAAAACTTAAATTTATTCTAACTTCTACTACTAACTTAATTTTTTATTAAATCCTTAACTCATTTACATGAATCAAATTGCCAAAATTTATCACCCATCTCTTTCCTAGGCGCCAAATTCTCGATTGATCTTCTAACTTTTCTTATATCTTATTCCATATTTCCAAGATAGATTTTTAATTTCACTTTTATGCCTAAATCAATTCAACCAAATTCCTTTAAGTGTCGATTTACTTAAGTTGGAGTTTCCAATCTTAGCAAAACCTTCACCATTAGATTTTTTGCTCCGCTTAAGTCTAGTGATCATCTCTCCTTTCCCTCGCTTTCCACTTTACGACAAAAACCATACAATCTTTATGCCCTAAATATGAATTTGACATTAATCCACACTTACTTTAGTCAATTCTTTCGAAATAAACCCAAATTAGTATAAAATTTGAGACGTGTTCTTCACTGTAAGGTAATAGAGTTATTTAGAGTTGTTTAGTAGGTTTGTTTACCTTAAATTGTGTATTAACTTTATTTTATAGAATCTGATTATTTAACTTTGTCTGAGCTCAGACTTAGGAGATTGATGATGAGATGTTGATGAAACATTATAATGAATTTGAAGCGCGAAAATGTATTGCAAAGGAGAATCGCATTGACACTGATGTCAATTATGTTTCGAATTCATAGTTTAATCCAATACCTCATGAATTTCACTCTGGAACATTAACATTAAATGCTTGTTGATGCGAAATTGTAGAGAACCAATGACAGAGTAGAGAAATTTGTGTTGGTGGAAATATAATCGAGCGTCTACATCCTGTTCTGCCAACCAGGTCGTATCTAGTATGATACTGTGGAGATGTGTAGTCATCGATTGCAAAGCTGAAACTAATGCAAAACATAGTTTTTTATTTTATTTTATTTTTTAAAAAGAAAAAAATAGTTCGTATAAAGAACGCAAGATGAACCTTGGTCAAGTTCAATATTGTAATTTTTGACTGGATTGATACTCCATTGTGTGCTTTGTGGACTTGAATATGCTCTTGTTATGAAGAAGCTGGATCGAGAATTGAAGGGAAATATTTGTTTTGTTATGTATTTTTGGATGTAGTTCCTATAAAGAACACAGGATGTATCCTGATCAAGTTCAATTGTGTAATTGTTTTGATTGGATTGGTCCTCCACTGTATGCCAGGAATTCAAATATATAATTGAAATGCAAGCCAAAATTAGACACTTAAAAGAAGTTGATTCAATTAGTAGCCTTTATCCCTTCTTTAATTTTCGTATATTCAACTGCCTCTGAAGCACATGTTGCTGAGGGAAATAACCGGTTAGTTGTTTATCTCTAAAAATTGTTGCATTAAATTTTGCTTTTATATGTCTTGCACGCCAAGGATGCTTGTGTGATTCCTGCCTTTTTCATGTAAAGTTTTCTTAATTTCTTCAATTCTAACTGACATGAAAGTAATACGTCGATCATGGACACTAGGAATGAATTCATGTATGCAAAACAATAATAATAATAATAATAAAAAAAAAAAACAGCTCCATCTCTCGCATCACTTTGATTCAACAACTGCATAAGCCAAAAGTAATAGACAATCATCTGCATCCAGCGTAGTAGCAAAAAGTAATGTGTCTTTGTATTTACCATACAAATGTATCTCATCAGTACATAACAACGGTTGACAGTGTAAAAATTTGTAATGTATGGTCCAAAGATCCAGAATGCATGGTCGTATACTCCAACTTAATCACATGTCACATTGACATTTGGCACCTGGATTGGTCTTTTTGATCTTAAAATACCAGCAACATCGCATATGATTCTACCCAATCATCTTATATTTTCTCTATCGCATTATTTGATGCTCGTCAAGCTTTCATGTAACTAACATTGATGAACAACTGATCATGCACAAACACTTGCACTATACCGGTTAATGTTACTGCTTTCGAATCAGAGTATGTTGGCCAATTAATCACCAAGTCAACATAAAGTTCTTTTGGACTTATTTTAGTGGTTTTACATATGTATTCTTTCAATTTTGGTAATTTACAACATTTCCTTACTTTTCGTGGTTTATAAGTAACTTCAACGACGCTCATTTTACTGTCATAGTAGCAAAAGTGTAGAAATCAAATTTTTGACCATTTTGCAATTTAATAGAAGTTTCTATCCGATAGGTAAAAAAACAATATTTTGCTCGTTCTAACAATCAATTTCGCTTCTTTCCACTATTTAATGCTTGTCAAGCTTTCATGTAACTAACATTGATGAACTGATCATGCACAAACACTTGCACTATACCAGTTAATGTTATTGCTTTCGAATCAGAGTATGTCGGCCAATTAATCACTAAGTCAATATAAAATTCTTTTGGACTTATTTTAGTGGTTTTACATAACATATGTAGTCTTTCAATTTTGATAATTTACAACATTTCCTTACTTTTCGTGGTTTACAAGTAACTTCAACATAGTTATCATATTTTTAATCATCGATGGTCATTTTACTGTCATAGTAGCAAAAGTGTAGAGATCAAAATTTTGGCCATTCTGCAATTCAATAGAAGTTTCTATCCGATAGGTCAGAAAACAAATATTTTACTCATTCTAATAATCAATTTCGCTTCTTTCCACTCCATAACTTATAAATAACAATTTTAGAAAATTACCCAAAACTTTTAGGGCTTTGGGATTTGATCTTTGTTGAAACTTCTAGTCTATAACTAGAAATTTAGCACTTAACCAACAATTAAATGAAACAAATTCGTTTTTAGGTGAAACGATGGAATTTATGAAATTCACGGTTCAGTAACCGATGGGTTCAGAAATGGTGAAGTAAGAAGCGAGGGGGAAGAGAGTGCTGGCTGGACTTATATATTTGTTTTGATCATAAAAACATGTTGTTATTCAAATTTGATTTTTGACAATTTTTTGTTTTCTATTTTTTTATTTTACTGAAGTTAAAAATAAGGATGTAATTCAAAACATTTTTTGGAATTGGAAATAGTTTTTCATGTATCAATTCTGAAAATAAAGGATAAAACCAATTTTCCTCTGTAATAAATACATTTATTATGATATATCTTCCAAAAATACTTTTGAGAAATAGGAGGATACTAAAACTCCATTCGGTTTCCCATTTTTAATTTTGGGTTTTCGTTCAAACAAAAACACACGATGAATATATTTTTGTAAAACAACCAATTTGGATAATAAAGTGAAAAACTTATCTATATTATTTCCCGTATGGTGAAAAATAACATAAGTATGGAAAACAATCCATTTCCTTCGATGTCCGATCACGTTCAGTTCAGGTATCATAAAACCCTGATGCAGGTCCGATTACAGTAATTAAAACCTGAGCCCGATCTGAACCCGGTGGGTATTTCAGATTAACGCCGAGTGGTCTACTGTCGGGTAATACTTGTATAACTAAGTCATGTTAAAACCATATTTTAAAATTATAATTCTAAATATTTATATAGATATATTGTTAACATATAAATTGGATGGTGGTGCAGTTAAATTCACAACAAAATATGTAAAAACATCTCTACCTGTAAACAAATAAAATGGTGAACAAATAACATACACTCGTGTTTTGGTACAACGAAAAATTAGTAGTCGGTCGGATCCTAACCTGGCTGGGTATTGATAAATCATTCCTGACCTTAATAGTAACCAGGTCGGCCTTGAGTAGTAAAACGCAAAATCCATACCAACGTTAGTAGGGTGTGTTTGGTTCGGGCTTGGCTGAAACTCATACCAGTCATAATGTTTTTTTTTCTTCTCTCTCTCTCTCTCTACTTAGCTTTGCTTATATTTTGAAATGCAAAACAACAAATTCAAAATGGAATCAACCGGGCCCTAAGTATGCAATGGGCCAACAATACGTACTTTGGTTATCCTTTCTGCCATACGACGTATTTGCATTAACTAGTGATATTATAAAGGTGCCTGTCATATTGTGTCTGTGCACTGATCCGTTCCATGCTCACCCTTTGCATTCATAAATTTTAGCAACATCTAGAGTAAAAGGCCGTAAATTAACTGTTATGAATACTTGATAAATTTTATCTACAGTTGCTATAAATTTTCTTTATTTTTTTTTGATACATTGGAACGGTACAATGGCGGTTTTTGTTGTAGTATAACTGGTTATATGTAGTATATGTCAGTTGCGTAGTTCCTGCCATTTTGATGTATCTCAAGATACATGACTCTGTCAGGTTTTATTCATTTATTATTATTGTTATTATTTTCATCGTCGTTATTACAACCTCCCCTGCCACCCCCATTCTTACTGCTGTCACGGGTAATGTTGAGTAAGTTGTGGTTTGTGTGTTTGCATTAACATCCATCAGCTAATATTCAAATATGTCTGCAGATACAGCTACCCAGTATTCACAGAAATGTTGCGAGACTCTGGTATCAGCTGGTGCAATAAATATTTTACTGAAGCAATTCCATTCACTAAATCGTGGGATACCGGATCAAGAAGTATTAAAGCATGTTGTCTCTATTCTCCGAAATATTTCCTGTTATCCTCCACTTTTACTGGAACTGATCAATACTCCAGATGCAGTCTCAGTTATCTTCCAAGAATTTTTAAGGTTTGTTAATTAATTCCCGAATATATATTGAAAAATATATAATTGTCTAGGAGGAAAATTTCGGAATTTTGATCACTGATAGCAAGTGATTCACAACTAGTTATATGGTAGAACTTCATAATTTTGAACAAGCAACATCTGACCACATCATTCTTCGTTTTATTAAAATGCTAGGAATAAAAGTGATGTATTTTTCATCACATATCAACTTCTAGAAAAAGTATGTCGAACACACGAAGGCCTTTACAAAATTGGTAGATTGCATCTTCTCGTTCGTAGATTGTTTAATCTGGTGCATCAGCTTGAAAGGAAGGTTGAACTGCAAAAGAGGTGATTTACTGTTAATTTTGTTCGTTATTATTGCTTCTTATTATAATTATCTACAATATTGTTTTTTCGAGCGCAGGAATCCTCGCCTTTGTTCAGCAAAAGACAATACATGTGAAAGATTAAGGGCCGCTTCCAACATTTCGTTGCTAATCAGTCAATGAGCTTCGCTGCATTGTATAAACTAATTCAAGATTCTTGCCTAATACATTAACTATGGTTTGTATTGCATTATTGTCATGTCATATGTTAGTATTATTGTGCAGTTTAATTAGAACATAAATTTTTGTGCCGAACGGTCATAAGATATCAACCACATCAGCATAATGAATCGGTTCCATCGTGATTTTTATACCAATCACCTTCTCCTTGATGTGCACAATCACTGCTGTAACATGGCACATGCAATAGAGCAATAAGCCATGGCTTTATTTCTCTGTCCACCTTAAATGGATCTGCCTACAAAATGATTTGAATTATGAAATCAAATTCGCACGCACATAACCACCACCCGTTGGAGCCAAATTTCAAACATTACAGTTGGAATTTTCTATATTTATGGTGTGTTTGACGCAAGGGAAAGCGGAGAATTTGAGCGAAGAATTGCAGTTAGCGGAGAATGCGTTTGACGCGCTAAACGGACCATTTTATTTTGTAATTTAATTAATTAATGGTTAATTAATTTATTATTTGCTTTTAACAAATTATATATATATATATATATATATATATATATATATATATATATATACATACACACACACACGTATATATATATATATATATATCAATAATTTACACAAATAAATAAAATAAAAAATTATAAGTTGCTTCAATTCAGTTCAAACCAACTCCATTACGTAGAGCACTTCAATACGATCGTAACGCAAAAAACTGCGTCTCAAACGGATTTTATATGGACAAGTTATCAATTTTTAAAGTTTATAAAAACTTAAAATAATTAATTAATTAAATAAAAAAAATATATATTTATTCCAACAGCTCAAAATTGGACTGTTTGGGGTTGACGCGTCCGACGCGTTGGAAGCATCGGTGCCGAACAACTCAATTTTGAGCCGTTGGGCAAACAGACCGTTTGGTCCAGCCGAACGCACCCTAAGTTAAGAATCTGATATAGCGATTGCAACTGGGGTAAAACAAAATGAAATAGTCTGCTTTTATAACCCATTTACGAAATTATTTAGTAACTTTAAACATTCTCACATGCTTCAATCAAATTTTTTTTGTTAGCTTTTCAGCTCGAGCTTCGATATCCACCAATGACATATATAGCTGGGTAAATACGATACGTTTTTCCCTGGCTTGTAGGGCTGTAAATTTTGCACGAATGTCTGACATCCGTTCGTGTATGTGACCGAAATACGTTCGTCCGAGTCCATCCGATTTTCATTCAGAACACGAGTTAAGACAACAAAATTTGTACGAAAGAAAATCATGTCCGGTCCGTATTTGTTCGAATTCGTTTGAATTCCTTGTAATCCGGTATATAGTTGACAGAAAATTTAATAAAATGTGATATAAATAAACATGTATGACCGAGCCCGTTCGTGTCCGAAAAATATATGTCCATGTCCGATCAATTTTATTTAGGACAACGAAATTTGTTCGAGAAAAAATTTCGTCCGATCCGTGTTCGGTCCGATTTTTTAGGACAAAAACTGAACACACCTCCGTTCGGTACGGTCCGACCGATTTACACCCCTACTGGCTTGCATTGATGAATTGTAGCATATTGTAGCCAACCCAGTCTTGCTTCAATCATCCACGTGTAGATGACATAATTGGTGAGACATAATATCTAAATTGTTGGATCTTTCTATCCTGTATGGGGTTGGAACAAGAGGTTAGGTTTATTATGTCGTTTTTCGTATTACTTCTATTATATGAATGAATCAACCACTGTAACAACCTGGAACTTCGGACAGTAAATATTTAAATATCGATGTTATTTAAATATTTAAAACTTGGATTTAATGGTTTTATAACCTTTATTAAATCCCTTTATAAATAATAATTAATGAGGAGAAAACATGTTGTGGAATTTTTGTTTACGAAGATAAGTAGTTCGAAGAAATATCGATAATGTGACCGAAAACAGTTTTATTGATAAGCGACGTCTTACTTGCTAAAAGTTGTTAGAACATCATGTACATGTAGTAAGATTAGAAGAACACATATATGTGTATGTACATATCATAAAAGTAGCATACAAATGGTATATGTGTACATCTTCTAGAAAATGAGAAATGACTTAAAATGATAGACATGTGTCGCCAAATGAAAGGAACACATGTCTTGTAAATAAATAAGATTAAGACACATACACCCATTAGGTGTCCATATGTAGAAACCTCTTAAGGCATCTAAGTAGACATGTGTCTTAATTCTAAAGCATGCATGAAGATAAAGAGGACAAGTGTCCAAAACCAAATTACCAAACTAACCTTGAAAACTACTATATAAAGGGTGGAAAGGTTCATTCTTTTTCACAGATTCTAAAATGAAAAACAAAAGTAAGATAAAGAGTAGAAGTTTGGTAGAAGCCTAAAGAATAAATACAAGATCAAGACACAAGTACAAGGCGAGAAAAACTATTTAAGTTCATGTATTCATTTCATATTTTGAAGAAAAGTTGAGAATTCTACGAACGAATGTTTGGATGTGAACCCCTGAAAATAACGTTTGGTATTTTGGGCATAACTTTTGCAATTCTTAATGAAATTTCGACTTCTCTATCAATTTGGAAAGCTAATTCAAAGGGCTACAACTTTGTCTTCGGCCACCTTTACTAATTCGGTCGTTTTCATACTCGAAAACTGGATGCAAAGTAAGGTAAAAATCAACCCGAATTAGACATGTTAAAAACGCCTTGTATTGTTGAATTTTATTTATTGAATAAATAAATAACTTAATGGTTTCTTTTTATGATAATTAAGTAGACAAAGATAGATTCTTTCTGTAAAAAATTTGGGGTCAAAATCTATTTTTATCATAGAGAAACAGTGTTAAACATTTCATCCAAAAACTGGAAAAAAAGCTGATTTTCCGAAACTTGAAACACTTTGGAAATTTGAAACGCTTTCTGAATGTTCCTAACGCAGAAGTGTATCAAAACAGAATTTTCTATAGCACTTCTGAAGTGCTATCTTTTCACTGAATTGATTATAAAGCCTTGAACACGACCAGAACTCTTTTTATAGCACACAGAAACGCTGTAGTAGCTGAATTTAGTCTAAAACCATTATAGACTAACTAGAACTTTCCATAGCATGACTGAAACGCTGTAGATAGCTGTTTTGAGCCTAAAACCATCCGAAACTTGTCCTAACACTTTTAAAACGCTGCAGTTTTTATTTTATGATGCTGAAACTTTTTATAGTATTTTTTTTTAATGTTACTTTTACTTACAAGCCTCGACCAAAGTTAAGGCAGTCCCTTGTGAGTGACCTTAATGGAGGGTGGGGTGTTTCAACCAAGTTGATAGAGTGCTTCTTTACAATGCTCTTGAGCCTAGCTACCGACACATCATTACCAATACCCTAAATGTTCCGGAAAAGAAAGTTTTCCATCTAGACCAAAACAAAACAAAAAGACATAATGAAAGAAGGCGAAAGAAAGCAAGCTCACTGCCTAGCTCAGATAAAATACAGTGTGTCGAGTAGATCTAACGATCTGATCGGATGCCGCTATAGAGCGTATGTAAATGGTGCGGGGGTGCGAGGAACCGGTCGCAAACTAAGGCGTGAGGCTCAAGAAGTCAACCTAACTGGTGACTCGTAGGGAGCAGAAAACCGGCTAACGCGGCTAGCTTCACAGTCTGGAGCAGAAACTGCAACGCTAGACCGAGCAGGATAAAAATTCTTAGTAAGACGAGATAGGCGATCGTTAATGAACGCTATCTCTGCCTTACTAAGAAGGAGAGAGGAAACAGGAACAAAGGACACATGACCAGAAGAAAAAAAATAGGAACCCACCGGGACATCACCGTCAGAGGAAGGAGAAGAAGAAGAAAAAGATGTGGAGTTGCTCGAAAGAGACAACACTAGTTGCTGGGTGAACTATACCGATGTTGATCTGTCATTGTATTGATAGATCCGCGTACCAGGTAAAGTTCCGGGACCATCGAACTAAAAGCCAACAAGGGACCGAGCTAAACAAAAGCTAACCGGAGATAAACCAACCAACATCTCAGACAGTCGAGTAGGGGTACATGTAGTTCCCATATAGCTAGCAATGCCTGTGCTAGCTATTTGAAGACTACACAAGCCAAACCTGCATCGACGTCGTGGGACCGAACGACGAGCCAACGAGACAAAAATCACAAGATCAGAAGTGAACACGCACAAGGCATTATCAAATCTGTCGTGTTCCCGAGCGAACTGACGAGGCAACGGTATAGATAGAACAGAAAAAATAACAATCAACCGGTAAACCATCCTGAACCAACCCTCCATGGCCAAAGACCAAGAATTATAAAATCCCACGTCGAGCCAAATACCGAGAATAGGGGACGAAAAAAGAAGCTTGGGCAAAATGATTAAGGGACTAAGAGCAAGTCTTCCTTCACAAGGAAGCTAAACAAGGCAAACATAACAAACATCACTGGCAAAAAAAAAAAAAAAAAAAAAAAAAAAAAAAAAAAACACAACAACACACCAGGACAAACGAAGCAAACCATCAACCCCAAAAACACACACGTGTCCCGCCACCGTTGCAATCGAAATTGCTATGTTGGTGATGGGGAGCTCACGGCAAGGCACACTATGGCTCATGCAAACATCACTACAAACAACATCCCAAAAAACAGGCCAACTTACAAACTAGTCTTCAGGCAAATAAACAAATAGGAAAAGCAACCCGAACCTGAACAAGAAAATCCGATGAAAGCTGCTCCAAAGAAAGCAACGCGCATAAAAAAACCAGCGAGAGGAAACAATCAAAAGGGTCAACAACCACCGTAAATAAGTCAGAGATGGGGTTTGCAAGTGAAGAGTTGGAGGAGAAATTCTCTTCTTCACCTGCAAACACTTCTCTAATCGATACTGGCAAAACCTTCGATGAATAGAAAAAACCGGAGGAGCACAACGATGACCGCATAAGCTCCTGTGCAACAAAATCAGCTAAAGCAGAGGTGATGAAATTCTCTGCTTCATACAGCAAGCCTATATCAGGAGCACGCACAGTCCCGGATAGCGCGCCCTACAAACCCCGCGTAAGCGGAACAAACTTGCACACCCTCCACGAGCCAATCAAGAACAGAAGAAGCATTGCTCAACCGACCTGCTGAAGAAGCTTGCTTACAAGCAGGAGCACTCACATCTGCTACCGACAAGACAATAGAAAGTGTAGAGTGAGCCGCAAGTGACACGTCAATAGTGTACATCGAGCGATATCGAGAAGACCATCTTTGACGATACATACAAGGCTGAAACAAACTCCCCAACGATACGAACACTAGGCATTGGGCTGAGCGGAGTGGTCAAATCTCCACCACCATCCCCAGAAGGCAAAATAACTTTCTCGAAATACGGACCGAAAACACCTCCACAAAGCAATGATCTGACAAAGAAACCATGGACAACCGAAAAACTAGAAAAGCTCAACCGAGGAAGAAATTGGGTGGTAAAATCCTTATTCTTTCAGCCAATATCAGGGCAGTACTTTGTTGGAGAATGGACCTTTGATGACTACAACCTTATTTCAATTATCATTGACTATAAAATATATATACTAACATCTTTGTCTAGAATATATACACATATATATATATGTAGGATTTGTATACAGGACTTAAATACTGAAGACTATACAATTTTAGAGATTCAAGAGATTTAGAATTCAGAGGAGATTCAAGACCCGTGAGTAATCAAGTTATCAAGTGTTCAAGAGTTCAAGGAAAATATAGTAATAGAGTCTAGTTTATATGTAAGACTATGAATAACACTCCAGGTTCAAATTCAAATTCTGATTTTCAAATTTCAAACTCTGATTTTCAAAATTCAGATTTTAATTCAAATTGTTTTTCAATCTTACTTATGATTTCAAATATAAATTTACATAATTTTATACTTGTATATTTTTTATTTTTATAATTATATAATTTTAAACTTTATAATTTTATAAATATGTTTTATATAATTATGTTTTCGAATGATTTTTCACTTTATAATGCTCACTTATATCACTGTTTAATTCAAGAATTTCCAGAATTATATGTATAGTTAAACACTTGAAAAATAGTTTAAAAATATTTTATACATATATAGGTCGACATACATATGTTGCTATGTCGACACACAACTGTCATTTTTTCAATTTTCAGAGGAAGTGTCTTTTCACTATTTGTAACGTTTCAGAAGCGTTGCAACCATTCAAATGCTATACATAGAGCGTAATTTTGAATTTTTTTATTTATTCTTCTTCTCCATCTTCATCCTCTTCATCCCACCATTAATATTTCATAATTTCTTGATTTCTACACTTCTACTTTGTCGATTTCTATTCTAATTACATAAAACTTCTTCTTTCCTCACTCTCCACTCATTACTCTCTGAATTGAAGTGCTATTGAAGAGTTATATGGTTGCTGTAATCATCTGGGAAGTGCTTGGGAAAAGGTGTGTTCCTTGTAGTCTTGAAATCAAGGAAAGGGAGCGACGATAATCTTATAGCCGTGAAATCAACAGAGGTGTTAACCTTGTAGACGGGAAATCAAGGGGATTGTATTTGGATATTGATAATAGTAATAAAACTTTGCGCAATTCAGCGCTGTGTGGGACTGGATGTAGGAGTAATCTGGACCGGTATAAAATCCGGTGTGTTCTTCCCTTTTGTGCATTTTATATATCTCTTTTCGTTGTTTTGTTTGATTCTGTGTCTGTGATTATCTCTGTTGTGTGTCATTCATATAGTAGATTATTTAAATTTAGATTTTTGTAAATTCCATATAAACACTATTCACCCCCTTCTAGTGTTTGTCTTGCCTTAAGATCCGCATTCTGCGTTCCCTAACATACTTCACACCCTCACCAACCAGATCTGGACTATAAACAGAAACACGTCGTGGAGAAAGGCTAGACACGAGAGTACCTGAAAACTTTGGAGGGAGCTCCAAGAAGTTCCCCTCAAGAATCAAGCATCTAAATCTCGTCATCTCCACAAACGAGCTAAAGGAGTATAGATGAATCTCAATCGATGAGCAACCAGTCAAAATCAGAGATGCGAAGGAGCCGCTACCTCCACAAGTTCTTCAGCAATCGATACAAATGATGGATATGGCTTCAGAAAGAAGCATTGTACCACAAAATCTCTAGCCTTAGAACACATGACCATAACTTTAACGAAATAGGGCAAAACACAAAAGAGAAAGCTTCAAACTCAAGAGAGAGAGAGGGAGAGCACGAACACTCAAATCTGGAGAGAAGAAGCAGCAGTTAACAGAAGGAGCAGAAAATTGAGCAAAAGAGAAAAGAGCCGCGATTTTAATTTCACAGTTTCAGAGAGAAGCCACACACCGTTGTTTTGCTTCTTATAACATATGAATTTTAATTAATATTGAAGATTCAAAACATAAAATAAATCAATACTATTAACATTTTCAATTTCCACCACACACCCACGCCGCCTTTTCTAGTGTACCTCCAATGCACGTTAGCACAGGAAAAATCGAACGCTGCTAAAAAGCCTGAAAGCTTCTTTGTCAATTTGAACGAATTTTGGACCTAATTGTGTAATTCATGGGTGCATAATCCCACATGTTCTAATTGTATGGCCAAGATGTTTCGGGCACAATCCCACCCTTAATTTCTAGGTCTGGAAGAATTATTGGGAAAAATTAGTTAATTCATTATCTTCTCTATTGGATACCTCAAAAGGAGAGAAATTCTAAAATGAACACGCGCATGTTTAACTATTTAAAAGCTAAAGGTATTTATTTTATTAAAACAAAGAAATAAAGGAATAATAAGCTTACACTACAAGAAAACATTGATTTTGCAGTGGACGAATACGTTGCAAATCCGTCGCTAAACATGTATTAGCGACGGATTCGTGACGGATAGCACTAGTCAGTAAGTTTCACGTCGGTATTTTAGTGATCATTTTACGATGGAATTTAATGTCAATTCTGCGAACTTTACTGTCATTTGTCAATATATTTAAATTTAATTTAAACTTTTTTTATCGATATTTTACTGATGGATTCTTTAATATATGTTTAAAATAAAAATTCGTCGGAGATCCCCAACAAGGAATTGGAAACGGATAATTTCAACTTTTGCTTCACTTTAGATATATGCCAGTAATTCATCACAAATGCTAACATTTTAGCAATGTTATTGGTGATAGTTGTTTTTATTTCCGTCGGCAATCACACGCAGATTAGCAATATCCGCATCCGCATAAAAAAAAAAAAAAAGAAATCCGTATGCGTATCTGCATCCGATATCCACGGATATTAAAAACACAACATCCGTATCCGTGGATATTTTTCGGATATTCAAAAATATCCTCATTCGGAAATCGAATCCGGATATTTCCAAACATCCGTATTTGAAAATGAACAATACATATGCATACCAGATTTTTATTGAACAAAAACAAAATAGCTTAATAATTTGCTTTCTCAAGCCAATTCACATACAATACTCGAACAATTTCACGTAAAACAACAATACACAATATTAAACAAATTCATATGTTACTACAATACAAAGATAAATTTTGTTCTTCCTTCCATCCAGCATACCTTTTCATTTTTCAACATTTTCTGTCAAGAAAAACAAGATAATAGCAATTAAATACAATAAGAGGCATTAAGCTAAATGCAAGACAATAGATTGTTGTGAATGACACAGACAAACCCAGCAAAATGCACCACAATCACCAATGATCAATGCAAATAATCAACAGAATAAGAGACAATAATAAAGTAAAAACATACACGAATTTTTAACGTGTAAAACCTCTTTGATGTAAAGAGTAAAAACCACGGGACCAATGATTGGGGTCGTCCTAAACTTCTCTTACTATGATAATGAAGTGATATACAAATCCAAATCCAAGTCACAAAGTGGATACACAAATTATCCAACAATAGCTAGCAATAGCAACATTAAAACAAAAGCGAGAAAAGTAAAAAATATCACTGGGAAGTAGAGCTTAGAAAAGCTGAGAGATCTCGCAAAAACACTCCAGAAAGGGGCAATCTCAAAGTAGTAGAAGCAACCCACAAAGTCTTGGAGAAACTGACAAAGTTTTGATGTCGTTGTCTTGTATATTTGCTACCCAAAAATGGATGTATATATAGCCACCAAAGAGGCACCTTGAAGTCTCCATTCAAGCACCATAATTAATAAGGTTACTAGTCCCAATAATATGCAAATACCAAGGCACACCAAAGGTCAAATAGTCACTTTTTCAATTAAAAGCACGAAATACCGTAGCAACACTTATTGTTCCAATTAACTAAATATGAGTTTTTCCACATAGGAAGGGACCCATTCCTAACAAACCTCCCCCTCCCGACTATGTGGAGGTGGTTGCCATTCCAGCAATTGAATGACAAGTCTCAAATTTGTCTTTTGGAAAAGTTTTAGTTATCATGTCGGAACCATTGTCATCGGTACGAATTTTCTCAAGCTCAATTAACTTATCATCATGAACATCGCGTATCCAATGATATCTCACATCAATATGCTTCGACTTTGCATGAAAAGTGGAATTTTTAGCAAGATGGATTGCACTTTGACTATCACAATACAATATATACCTATTTTGTGTAAATCCAAGCTGACAAACAAATTGCTTCATCCACAACAACTCCTTACATGCCTCTGTCGCTGCAATAAACTCCGACTCAGTAGTAGACAAAGCCACACATTTTTGTAGCATAGATTGCCAAGACACTAAAAGTGACCAAATAAGCCGAAGTAGATTTTCTCGAGTCAATATCACCTGCCATATCAGAATCTGAATAACCAACAAGACAAAGCTTGTCACTCCCAAAACAAAGTTTCATATCAGCAGTACCCTGTAAGTATCTCATAATCCACTTCACAGCATTCCAATGCTCTTTACCTAGATTAGAAAGAAATCTACTAACCAAACCTATAGCATAAGCTATATCAGGCCGAGTGCAAACCATTGCATACATCAAACTACCAATGGCAGAAGCATAAGAAACATGCGCCATCTTCTCCTTCTCTTTTGTTGTGGAAGGACACTGTTGAGAACACAACTTAAAATGCATAGCAAGTGGAGTATTCACAGGCGTTGCTTTCTCCATATTAAACCTTTTAAGCACTCTCTGAATATATGCTTCTTGTGATAGCCATAACTTTCGAGCCTTGCGATCACGAATAACTTTCGAGCCTTGCGATCACGAATAATTCTCGTTCCTAAAATGTTCTTCGCCGGACCAAGTTCCTTCATGGAGAAAGTTTTGCTCAATTGTTGCTTCAAACTAGCAACCCGATCTTCATTTTTCCCTACAATAAGCATATCATCAACATAAAGTAGCAAAATGATAAAATCATCATTAGCAAATTTCTTCAAGAAAACACAATGATCATTATATGTCTTTTTGTAGCCTTGCTCCCCCATAAAAGAGTCAAATTTGCGATACCATTGCCTTGGAGCTTGTTTTAGACCATACAAACTCTTCTTCAATTTGCACACATATTCTTCCTTCCCTTTAACTTTGAAGACCTCTGGTTGTTCCATGTAAATGTCTTCTTTAAGTTTACCATGAAGAAAAGCAGTCTTCACATCCAACTGCTCAATTTCTAAATTCAAACTAGCAGCAAGACCCAAAACAACTCTGATGGAAGACATCTTGACAATCGGTGCAAATATCTCTTCAAAGTAAATTCCCTTTCTTTGGTTGCATCCTTTTACAACAAGCCTTGCTTTGTACCGAAGCGTCTTTGCATTTTCATCTTATTTCAGCTTGTAAACCCAACGATTCTTCAAAGCCTTCTTTTCCTTTGGTAGTTTCACTAGCTCAAAAGTGTTGTTATTATGCAACAACTTCTTCTCTTCTTTCATTGTATTCAACCGAAGTTGCTTATCATCGCTGTCTACAACTTCCTTAAAGGTCTCAGGCTCTCCTCCGTCGGTTAAGAGAACATACTCGGAAGAAGGATACCTAGTGGAAGGACGTCGTTCCCTGGTAGGTCACCTTACTAAGGTTGTTTGAGTTTCAGGAGAAGCATGATGATCAATTTTAGCATCTTCGTCATGGGTATCATCTTTCTTAGGTACATGACCTTCATTGTCATTTTCTTGTACTTGTTCAGCTGAAGCTGGTGCAGGAATTGCAGGAGTCAAAGAAGGGAGATCTAGATGCAGATTCTTGTGGTTTCTGAATATCTTCAATTGTTTGGTCTACAACAAAGTGTGCATCTTTGCTACGAATCAATTTCTTCTCTATAGGATCATAAAACCTATAGCCAAACTTGTCAAGACCATAGCCCACAAAGATGCATTGGCGAGTCTTGGAATCCAGCTTTGATCTTTCATCATTAGGCACATGCACAAATGCCTTACATCCAAAGACACGTAAATGACTGTAAGAAACCTCCTTGCCAAGCCAAACCTTATCTGGAACATCACCATTCAAAAAAAAGAGACAAATTAATCACATGTGTAGCTGTAAATAAAGCTTCACCCCAAAAGTGTTTTGGTAACTTAGCCTCTGAAAGCATGCACCTCATTCTCTCTAACAAAGTCCTATTCATTCTCTCTGCTACACCATTCAGCTGTGGAGTCTTCTTTGGTGTAAACTGATGTCGAATACCTTGAGCCTTACAATATTCATTGAGTGGACCGTTGTACTCACCACCATTGTCAAAACGTAAACACTTTAGCTTTCTACCAGATTGCCTTTCAGCCAAGACTTGAAACTGCTTAAAAACATCAGGTACCTGATCTTTTGTTTTTAAAGCATATGTACACAACTTCTTTGAACAATCATCAATAAAAGTAATAAAGTAAAGTGCACCACTAAAGGTCTTAACTTTTAACGGACCACAAACATCAGAATGAACAAGATCAAGCAAACCTGATTTTCTTAAGGAGGATGTCTCTTAAAGGGGACCCAATTCTACTTTCCTGCAAAACAATGAGGACATTTGTCCAATTTTACACACTTCAAATCAGGTAGTGCATTCTTCTTCATCAAAAAACTTAACCCCTTTTCACTTATATGGCTAAGTCTCCTGTGCCACAATTTTGCAAGATCGTCATTTGCCACATTTACAGAATCAGTGGGAATTGAGGCTTGCAGCAAGTACAGACTTGTGAGCTTCTTTCCACGAGCTAGCACCGTGTTTCCTTTAGTAAGTTTCCGTTGACCACCATGAAAAGTGTTGCAGTACACATCATCATCGAGTTTTCCAGTAGAGATCAAGTTTAATCGAATTTATGGAATATGTCTTACATTTTTAAGCATTAACTTTGCTCCAATGTTGGTTACCAAACATACATCTCCAATGACGACAACCTGAGCCACACCATCATTACCCATCTTCAACACCCCAAAGTCACCATGTGTATAAGATGTGAAGAATTCCTTCCGTGATGTCACATGTAGTGATGCTCCACTGTCAATGAACCAACTCAACTCATATTTAGCAAGGTTCACATAGCTCTCATCATGTACAATGATAAGATCACCGCCGGTTGCAGTAGCAACTCCATCATCATTACTGCAATCTTTTTGATCTTGGTTCTTATCTTCCATGCTTTTACTACCCTTGTTGTCTCTTTTTCACTTGTAGCAATATTTCTTTATGTGGCCGGGTTTATCACAATAATGGCACTTCATACTTGTGTATCTTCCACGAGATTTGCTTCTGCTTTTGTCTCTGGAAACCGGAGCTTTATTTTTGCTTCTTCCTTTATTTTCAGCAACGTATGCTTCCTTGGATGAAGAAGACACACCATGAGATTTCTTCCTCATATCCTCATTCAAAATACCAACTTTGGCAATATCCAGAGTAACTTTGCCATGAGGTGCTGAGTTGCAAAGCGTCATTCTAAAAATATCCCATGAATCAGGAAGAGTGTCAAGTAACAAAAGTCCCTGAATTTCATCATCAAAATTTATATCCATAGCTGATAATTATTGAATAATGCCATGCAAATCATTCAGGTGATTAGAAAGTGACTTGCTTGAATTGTACTTCAAGTCCATCAATTGCTTGATAAGGTACAATTTATTATTTCCAGACTTATTAGCATAAAGGGATTCAAGTTTTTGCCATAGTGATCTTGCATGAACATAATCATTTATATGATTCAAAACATTATCATCAACCTAATGACGAATAAATACACACACTTGTTCATGTTCAAAATGCCACTGATCATCGGTTTTACCTTCTGGTTTTTCATCACTAAACATAGATAAATGCCAACTTTTGACATACAACAAGTCTATCATTTTTCTCTTCCAAATATGATAATTAGCTCCATTCAAACTAATCATTCTACTAGTGTTGATATTACTAAAATCCATCAGACGATAATACAAATTAACCAACCTTGATACAAATTAATCAACCTTGCTCCAATACTAGTTTGTTGTGAATGACACAGACAAACCCAGCAAAATGCACCACAATCATCAATGATCAATACAAATAATCAACAGAACAAGAGACAATAATAAAGTAAGAACACACACGAATTTTTAACGTGGAAAACCTCTTCGATGTGAAGAGTAAAAACCACGGGACCAATGACGGGGGTCCTCCCAAACTTCTCTTACTATGATAATGGAGTGATACACAAATCCAAATCTAAGTCACAAAGTGGATACACAAATTATCCTACAATAGCTAGCAATAACAACATCAAAACAAAGAGAAAAGTGAAAAATATCACCGAGAAACAGAGCTCAGAAAAGCTGAGAGGTCTCGCAAAAACACTTCAGCAAAGGGCAATCTTAAAGCAGTAGAAGCAGCCCACAAAGTCTTGGAGAAACTGACAAAGTTTTGATATTGTTGTCTTGTATATTTGCTACCCAAAAATGGATGTATATATAGCCATCAAAGAGGCACCTTGAAGTCTCCATTCAAGCACCATAATTAATAAGGTTATTAGTCCCAATAAGATGCAAATACCAAGGCACACCAAATGTGAAATAGTCACTTTTTCAATTAAAAGCACGAAATACCGTAGCAACACTTATTGCTCCAATTAATTAAATATGAGTTTTTCCACATAGGAAGGGACCCATTCCCAACATAGATCGCTTTGCTGCTGCTTGCTGCAGCGATGAATTGCTGCTGTGAACAACAACAAATCATCGCTACTTCTACTGTTCGCAACAGCTGCTGTACGGCGATGCTGCTGTTGTTTGCTGCAGCCATGATTTGTTGCTGTTAGCAGCAACAAATAATTGCTGCTGCTGCGAACAACAACAGCTGAGTTCGTCATCAATGTAAAATTAAGTCACCTACTAGGAAAGATCGAAGTAGACAAAATACAATTAACATAATATTTTATATAAGATATGACAGTAAAGAGTGAAATGCATACACAGACATATATGTTTTAAGTCTCTCATTTCTGTATATCAGGCTTCAAGACTCCGCTGAAGCATAAATATATGTAAGTGATAGCCTAAACGAAAGAAACAGCAATCCCTTCATGTTGCTTCATCTAAGCCAAAAGTAAAAATAGATTAATTGAGGCACTATTTAATCAAATGGAGTGCATTTCTGCGTGTGCAAACCAATAGAAAGTTAATTGGAATAAAATAGTTAAACCAAGAGGAAGAAGCTCCCATATATCCTGCTTAATTGCATATATCAAACCAAAATTTTGAGCAAAATTCCCATATGAATCAAACCCGGATTGGATACTCATGCTATCATAATAGCGTGCTTAGGCTACTATCATCGGCCATGCCTATTACCAGTAGCAGTACAACGCAAGCCAGATAATGCACTATGCACCCCACCAAGACTCTAGCATTAGAATGAAAACATGAATCCAAATTATGAACACACCTAATAGATAAGACATATCCGTGGAAACAATATGTAAGAATATTTCGATGATTATGTGGCCTATGTGTCGTATGGTTTAATTATGAGAATTAAGTTCATATTATGTGTTGGAATTTTAACATTAAAGTCGACATCGTGATGGATCGGTTTCGGTTGAAGTTGTTAAAATTCGGGGTATTTATTCACCCCTCTTCCCTTGCCTAATTATGTTGTATTCCATTTGTGATGAAATGGTAGTTGCGGTTTGTTTTCATAAAGAGTACAGTTATTGTCATATTTATATTTGATGCAGTTATGGACATAACTGATTTTTTGAAAAACAAAACGCAACATACATACAGGAAAAGCAGTATCCTTTTGTCAAAAAAACCAAAAAACTGCATTATAACTGTCATAAAGGGAATAATATTGGTTCTATCCATTAAAAGAACCGTACGTAAAAACAGAAAAAAAAGGCCAAAGGGAGGAAAAGAATTATCAGCATTAAGGAAGGCTAAATTAACATGGAATCAGGAAAGTCATTCAATTCTCCTATTATGATAATTAAAGGGTTGAATCATATCAAGTTTAAGATCCTGTTAATTAATTTATTTGCTATTTTGGAATGTTTTCATTAATGAAAATAAAAGAAACGGCAAAGATTTCATAGATGGAATTCTTTGTTTTGGAATGTTTTCATTAATGAAAATAAGTAACATCAAAGATTTCACAAATGGAAATCAAAACAGAATTAAAGACCTACAAATGGTATCAGAGCAGTTTAGACTTGGTATGATTTGCCAATTCATATTTATTACTTTCTTTTAATCTGTCAACAATAACAGTAGAATCCCCTTTAATGATGCAAGTCTGTATATCAAATAAAACATAGGATCATTTTATATGTAAATATATTTAAGTCTGGTGTGCCATATATGTTAAAGTATTTAATCAATGCATTGAATTGCCTGTAGGTTGATGGAATAATTGACTTTAACATGTTCAAATTTCCTTTGTTCACATCAGTTAATTATGTATGTAAATACATATTTTTACACTTGAAATCAACATCAATGGGAATAACGACTGAAACGACAGGATCATTTAATTCAAATTGTATTGATTGTAATGATGCATTAAATAATTCATGCCATTAAAGGCTGTTAATTGATCTGTTGATTCATTTACAGTATAGTGTGAATTCTTTTCCTGTTTCTTGTGTAACTTAGTCATCAAAGTGGCCTAGTCATATTGAAATACAGAAATTTGAATTTGAATAAATATATGTAATTGTTCATTACAGATGAGATGCTATTAGATGACATTAAAAGTTTAATTGAACAATTGATTTTATTGATTATATTCTAGGAGATCACCCAAAGGTGGATCATTGAATACAAACAATAATATTAAAAGGGACTAGTCATTATACATAGGTTGAACAGTGTATGTATATCCAAAGATTGCATATTTATTTAACATATGTGTATTATGATTGTCTGTTAAAGTATATATATATATATTTTAGCATCAATGAATGTTTGTATTTAACTATTACCCAAAGGTTACTTGAATGCATGTTTTGAGTTAATATAATATTTATAATCTGTATCAAGTTCTCAAAGCACTAATAGATAAGCATTTATAAATGTTTCCAGCTTCATCTAATATGTTTGCAACCGCTAACTCTGTTCTGAAGTTCAACGGGCTTAACTATGGTGAATGGTCTGAACAGATCCGATTTACACTGGGTATAATGACATTGGACCTTGCAATATTAACAGAGGAACCTCCAGCCATTACAGATGATAGCTCCGAAACTGAGAAGTCTCGTTATGAGGCATGGGAGCGATCAAATAGGTTGAGTTTAAACCTCACGAGGATGACAATGGCTGAAAGTATTAAGCCATTTTTGCCTAAGACAGAGAATGCAAGGGATTTTATACGTATGATTAAGGAGTGTTCACAATCGGATTTGGCGGACAAGTCAATTGTAGGAAGCCTCATGTGTCAGCTAACTACAAAGAAGTTTGATTGGTCTCAGCCCATCCATGATCATATAACACAGATATCTAACTTGGCAGCAAAGTTAAAGACCATGGGAATGGAAGTTAATGAAGCATTCTTGGTTCAATTCATTATTAACTCTCTACCTTTTGAGTTTGGTCAGTTTCAGGTTAACTACAACACCATTAAGGATAAATGGAACTTTCAGGAATTGAAGGCCATGTTGGTTCAAGAGGGAGGGAGATTAAAGAAGATGAAGGATCATGCAGTTCATCTCATAGGTCATGATGGTGGCGGCAGCAGTAAAGGAAATCCAAGTAAGAAGGATAAGAAGAAGGACAAAGCATCCATAAAAGGACCTGAAGTTCAAATTTGAAAGGAGAAGCAAAAATGTTTCTTTTGCAAGAAAATGGGGCATTTCAAGAAAGATTGTCCAAAAAGGAAGGCTTGGTTCGAAAAGAAAGGTACACATTATAGTTTTGTTTGCTTTGAATCAAACCTTATAGAAGTTCCTAATAATACTTGGTGGTTAGATTCTAGTGCCACTACTCATGTATCTCACATTAAACAGGGATTCCGTTCGATCCAGCCCATAAAAGGGGCTGAACAGTACTTGATCATGGAAACTGGATGAAGGCACAAATTGAGGGAATTGGGATTTATAGATTGTATTTTGACACTGGTTGTCATGTAGATCTTGAAGGATGTCTTTATGTACCTGAGTGTGCTAGAAATCTTGTTTCTATGAGCAAATTAGATAATTTAGGTATTATTGTAAAGTTTAGACATGGTGGTTTTTCATTGTATCGAAATAATTATTATTATGGTTGTGGTACTTTGATTGATTCACTTTATAGGTTCAATCTTGATGTTAAGTTTTTTGAATCTTTGTTTAGTGTTGAAAATCAAGGCATTAAGCGTAGTGCATCCAATGAAAGTTCCGCTTTATTGTGACATCAAAGATTAGGTCACATTTCCAAGGAAAGAATAATGAGGTTGGCAAAGAATGGAATTCTTTCTCATTTGGATTTTAGTGACTTAGCTGTATGTGTAGACTGCATTAAAGGCAAGCAAACTAAACACACAGTAAAGAAGCCAGCCATGAGAAGTAATCAACTACTTGAGTTAATTCACACCGATATATGTGGTCCTTTTGATGCTCCTTCATGGAGCGGTGAAAGATACTTTATCACCTTTATTGATGATTACTCACGTTATGGATATGTATATCTACTGCATGAAAAGAATCAATCTGTAAACGTCTTAGAAGTGTTTATTAATGAAGTCGAAAGGCAGTTAGATAGAAAAATAAAGATAGTGAGATCTGATAGAGGTGGCGAGTTTTATGGAAAATTTAATGAAAGTGGACAATGTCCAGGTCCGTTTGCAAAGTTGCTTGAAAGTAGAGGCATTTGTGCGCAATATACAATGCCTGGTACACCTCAACAGAATGGTGTAGCTGGGAGGCGGAATCGTACATTAATGGGTATGGTTAGGAGCATGTTAAGTAATTGTTCATTACCTCTTTCATTATGGATGTATGCATTGAAGACTGCAACATATATGCTTAACCGGGTTCCTAGCAAAACAGTTCCTAAGACTCCTTATGAACTGTGGACGGGAAGGAAACCTAGTTTACGTCATCTTCGTGTTTGGGGGTGCCAAGCAGAAGTAAGGTTGTATAATCCACATGAAAAGAAACTTGATCCTAGGACAGTCAGTGGCTCTTTCATTGGCTATCCTGAAAAGTCAAAAGGGTATATATTTTATTGCCCTAACCATAGTACGAGAATAGTAGAGACGGGAAATGCTAGGTTCATTGAAAATGGTCAAATAGTGGGAGTGGTGAAACACGGAAATTGGACATTCAAGAGATTCAGGTTGAACTTCCTTCACCTGTTATTTGTTCTAAAGTAGTTGTACTCATTGTTGCTTCACAATCAAATGATACAATGGAACAACATGATGATGTTCAAATCCCACAAGATGAAGTTATGGTTGATGAACCGGTCATAATTCAAGAAGAACATCATGAGCCACATGAACCTTTAAGGCGATCTATAAGGGAAAGAAGATCCGCTATTTCAGATGATTATGTGGTTTATGCTATTGGAAGTGAATATGATTTAAGCCTTGATGAAGACCCGATCTCATTTAAGAAAGCCATAGAAAGTGATAATTCTGAAAAATGGTTAACTGACATGAAAGAAGAGATCAAGTCAATGGGTGATAACAAAGTCTGGGACTTAGTGGAGTTACCTAAGCATTCTAAAACTGTTGGATCTAAATGTGTCTTTAAAACTAAACGTGACTCGAAGGATAACATTGAAAGATATAAAGCTAGACTTGTTGCTAAAGGTTTCACCCAACAAAATGACATTGACTATAAAGAAACCTTTGCTCCAGTATCTAAGAAGGATTCTTTAAGAATTGTTTTGGCTTTGGTAGCTCATTATGATCTTGAGCTTCACCAAATGGATGTGAAAACCGCCTTTCTGAATGGTGAGCTTGAGGAAGAAGTATATATGGACCAACCTGAAGGATTTGTGGTCATTGGGAATGAAAACAAGGTGTGTAAGTTGAAAAAAATCAATATATGGACTAAAACAAGCTTTTAGACAATGGTACTTAAAGTTTAACGATATCATTACATCATATGGTTTTGTAGAGACAATCATTGATCGATGCATCCACATTAAAGTTAGTGGGAGCAAGTTTGTGATTTTAGTCTTATATGTTGACGACATTTTGCTTGCTGCAAATGACATATGCATGTTATGTGATGTAAAGAAGTATCTCTCTAATAACTTTGAAATGAAGGATATGGGCGAGGCATCCTATGTGATTGGAATAGAAAAATACGAAATAGATCATAAGAATGGTTAGCGTTGTCTCAAAAAGGTTATATCAATAAGGTGTTAGAGAAATACAGAATGGATAAATGCTCCACAGGAATAGTTCCTATACAAAAAGGGGACAAGTTCAGTAATAACCAATGTCCCAAGAATGATTTGGAACGGAAAGAATCCCATATGCATCAATGGTAGGGAGTTTGAATTATGTCCAAATATGTACTCGACCAGATATCAGCTTTGCTGTGGGTATGTTAGGTCGATATCAAAGCAATCCTGGATTGGACCATTGGAAAGCTGCAAAAAAAGTTCTCAGATATTTGCAAGGCACCAAAGAGAACATGCTTATATATAGGAGATCTGATCATCTAGAAGTCATTGGATATTCAGATTCAGATTATGCCGGATGCAATGATAGTAGAAAATCAACATTTGGCTATTTGTTTCTATTAGCCGAAGGGGTTGTATCATGGAAGAGTGGAAAACAGTCTGTCATTGCTACTTCCACTATGGAGGCCGAATTTGTGGAATGCTTTGAAGCTACTATTCAAGCATTGTGGATGCGGAATTTTATTTCGGGACTTGGAATTGTCGATAGCATAGCTAGACCGTTAAGAATTTATTGTGATAATTCCGCAGCCGTTTTCTTTTCGAAGAATGACAAGTATTCTAAGGGTGCTAAACACATGGAGTTGAAGTATTTGTCAGTCAAAGAGGAGGTGCAGAAACGTAGAGTGTCTTTTGAGCATATTAGAACAGATCTAATGGTAGCGGATCCGTTGACTAAGGGACTACCACCCAAGGCATTTATTGGCCATGTAGAGCGCATGGGTATTATAGATAAGGCCTTGCTATTTTAATTATGATACGCTTATTATGTTTGTGTCACTATGAATTCAATTATAGTTACATTTCTGTTTTATTGAACATGTTATTATTACAGTATGTGTGTACAGTTATCGTTGTTAGATGACATGTGATTATTTTGAGACTTATGAGATTTCTCAATTTGGAATTGGAATTGAGTTTATATTGATTTGTGATACATGAAAGGGATCATGTCGCTTAAATGACATGGGACTGCCATGATCCAATCAGTTCTTATTTGATTATTGATCATTTGAACTTATATATATATATATATATATATATATATATATATATATATATATAAATGCATTAAAGTTATTGAATCATCAATTAGACACAAAGACCAGGTGGGAGAATGTAAGAATATTTCGATGGTTATGTGGCCTATGTGTCTTATGTTTTAATTATGAGAATTAAGTTCATATTATGCGTTGGCATTTTAACATTAAAGTCGACATCGTGATGGATCGGTTTCGGTTGAAGTTGTTAAAATTCGGGGTATTTATTCACCCCTCTTCCCTTGCCTAATTATGTTTTATTATATTCCATTTGTGATGAAATGGCAATTGCGGTTTCTTTTCACAAAGAGTGCAGTTATTGTCACATTTATATCTGATGCAGTCATGGACATAACTGATTTTTTGAAAAACAAAACGCAACATACATACAGGAAAAGCAGTTTCCTTTTGTAAAAAAAAAAAAAAAAAAAAAAAAAAAAAAAAAAAAAAAAGCCACGACTTTATAACTGTCATAAAAGGAATAATATTGGTTCTATCCATTAAAAGAACTGTACGTAAAAACAGAAAAAAAAGCCAAAGGAAGGAAAATAATTATCAGCATTAAGGAAGACTAAATTAACATGGAATCAGGTAAGTCCTTCAATTCTCCTATTATGATAATTAAAGGGTTGAATCATATCAAGTTTAAGATCCTGTTAATTAATTTATTTGCTGTTTTGGAATGTTTTCATTAATGAAAATAAAAGAAACGGCAAAGATTTCATAGATGGAATTCTCTGTTTTGGAATGTTTTCATTAATGAAAATAACTAAATAAGTAACATCAAAGATTTCACAGATGGAAATCAAAACAGAATTAAAGACTAACACAATATCCAATCCATTTGAGGACCACAACCACTCTGCTTGAGCTAGGGCCTGAACGGATTTACTTATCCATTGCAAGAACAAAGAACTGAGAATGAAGAAACTTATTTGCAAACTAATTGTAGGTGTGAATAAACCTTTTACAATTACATAAATCTTGAAAATCCAATGTTTAACTGAAGCATCATCAGATAAATCACAGTTGAAAGTTTCGAATTCTAATGCAAACAATTAATAAATTATAAGGCACTATTGAATATGGAAGTTTGGTGGCTACCAGACAATAACAGGCTCAAAATATAATACGTCGTTTCTCTATGGGTAGAAATCATAAAATCCCAAAAAAGCCAAAGCCTAAGTTCAATAATCCATAATCAGTTTTGGGATTTTCCTGCTTTAGTTCGCACATATAACCTTTTTTAATGATCCATATAACCTTTTTTTAACCTACTTCAGTTATAGTTTTAGAAATGCTACATATTACAAAAGCAATCAGCATGCAGTAAGCAGATCCAAATGTTGAATAATATTATTGGCTAATTACATTTGAAAAAAAAAAAAAAAACTTAGGGATGGGGCAAATAATACGTATGAAAGTGAAATTTACTGTGACAGTAGAATGATATGTAAATGATAGTAGAAATTATTTCACTATATACTTCTCGCCAACAGCAACAAGATTATTAGATAAATAACATTTTATGCCCTTTTAACAATTACCTCCTAGTTGGTAGTTGCATTTGCAATAAAGCAAGGAATTTACATGTTGAATCACATAACAAAACATGAAAACACATAATGGAAAATAAATAAATTGACTGAGTCTGTTTGCATCCTGTTGTTTTACTTTCCCACCCCAGCTAAACTAAAAATGATATAAACTCTAAAGAGCATGCCAAAATTTTCATTTTCTTTCTCACTATTTCTAAACTCAATGAAAATATTGTATTAAGTTAAATGTTTATATTTAGATTTATCTAATAAACCTATTAATAAAAATATGATTCAGTTCCGCAAACTCCAAAATGTATATACCATTCTGAAATTTAAAAACAAATATATTATAAACTCTCTAAGTTATAAAGAAGTTGAACATTTTATTTTAGTGCTGAACACTCTATAAAATTATACAAGTTATAATTTTCGATGAAATATCAGATTTTCAGTTTATATGAACCAATGATACAACAAATAAACAAATAATCTAATACCTGTATTTTGCCGGATCGATCTGGCCAATCTCTTGCATTTCCAGTTACAACCAGTCTGCTTACATCGCCATTAGGTATAACATCATCTTCTTCATCACTATCTGTCCCTCTCGACTAAACAATTATACATCAAACAATCAGAAATTAAGTAAGAAATATCATTATGAATGGATGAAATAACCGAATATATAAATTAAAAAGGTAACATATACACAGTATAAGCTCAGGATGTGACTAGGATCACAAGAAATATACTGCTTCGACAAACTTGTGCTAGGTAGAAAAATATGGGAAAACAAATATAAAAATAACTGGTTACTGTATCGTGACAAGCTAACTAACATATACAAGGTAAATATAATAATAAGCCAGTGCTTAAATAACAACAGTATACCAAAGGGGATATAGCGTGCCTTAAGTTCAAAAACAAAAAATTAGACAGAGGACAAAAATATGAAGATCTAATATCATAGAGAATATGGCTTACACTTGTCTGCTGAAGGCGCTGTCGAACTTCCAGATACGTAGGGTTTACATGAATACTTTGAGGTGGGCGTTGAGGACCCACTCTTGATACAGTGTTAGTTATAGATGAACCATTGGCAGCAGATGAGAAACCTAGCTCCTTTTCAATAATATGTAGGGTGGTGGGGAGGGAATTCAGTTTTCCATGTACTAAAAGGGTGTCGCATACTGTTATGGATCGGTGGTTCAACTTGCTTATATGTCGTGCAGAACACCTAATAATAAATTGGAATTTACATCATGATTTTATAATAAATAATAACTGATGATAAATGACAATATAATAACAATAATAACAAAAGATACCGATAAGTAGAAATGAAAGAAACAAAGATGCAAAACACTATGGAATTTACATATTAGCTATTAAATTGACAAGTGAAATCTTCAAGCATGGAAGGGATTAAAAGAACAACCTCAGGTAGCCTCGCAGCCAAGTGTTCAACGTAGTCTTTTCCAATGTTCTTTGCAATACTATCAAGAAGGTAAAGAGATGGTATTCGGAACCTGGAAAAACAACAAGATAATCAGATAAAATGTAAATAACATAACTATCAAATTTCTATAATTGAAACTTCAAACAACATAGAGAAGAGTACAGTTGGAAAACCGTTTTTAGTAATTGTACAGAGACATTTTCTTTAAAGTAGAAGAAGTTTATGGATATATAGGGCATAATATACTCATTGATTCTCCATTCTTGACAGATGGGTGGAATTATGTAAGAAAATAACCATGAAAAATTAGAAATTTATTCAAATGGTCAATAATGTTGCTGCACAGACAATTGGGTGTATAACTATACCGCTTATGTACATTATATCTATATTATACAAAAAATAATACAATCCTGATCTGCAGATGTATAACATAATAGGATCCATAGCCCCTTTCATATGCAGCCCCTAGGTAACCCCTTTTCACCTTTGTAAATTCACGTAGATTTGTCTGAATTACATAGGATGGGCATATAAGCGAGCATAATGATTACACTACATCCAGAGAACAAGAAAATTGCAGCAATACTTATTTATTTTTCTACTCTTCATTGCTTACACCATATTAATCAAAGGTGAATTAAGTTACAAGGACGAATGATTTGAAAATTTTAACCATAAGGACAAAAGATCAAAAATTTATTCAAAAGGACAAAACGTAGCACAAATTTATTCAAAAGGACAAAATACATTTTTTTTTTTTTTTTTTTAGTAGATTTTTAGGTATCAGTTTTCGGTTTTACAGTTTTTAGATATCGTTTTTATATTGTTTATGGTATCAGTTTTACATGTAATGGTTTCAAATTGTCAAATCGCAATACCTATCCATCAGTGCAACTCCAATCTCCCAAATCACTCAAGCTATCCTCCTTCACCCCTAACCAAACTTCATCCCTACATCCTCGTATACATGAACAGCCCACCAAAAAACCACCACTGTACATCCATAAACAACATTTAAATGTAAAACTGATACCTACAAGTATACAAACTACTACCTATTGTTGGGATTTTCTGTGCAGCGGAAGTTTGACAAAACGTCAAGAAAAATAGGATCTTTATCACCCAATCACTTGAAGATGAATGTGATTGAAAAAATAAACAATACCACAAAATATCAGAAATATGAGCACACGATATTCCACCCAACCACCCGCTTTATTGATTCAGCAATAAAAATTGTTTACAATCGATCTCAACTATCGTTACAAACAATTACAGCTTGAACCAATAACCTTATTGAGAAATAGGTAGAGAATATCTAATGGCTAAAAATTTGATGAGAAAGACAATGAAGAATAATGACAAATTTTTCACATCTAATGAAGATGTTAGCTAGGCTTTTTATAGAGTGAATTGCTTCATACCCAAATAAATTTGGCATCCAAATCATCTTCATATATGTCATAAATTTATTTGGATAAGCACCAAATAATCCTTGCCTTAATTATCCCACAAATATAGCAACCAATATCTCTCCATAAAATCTAGCAACAAATCTCTCCATAAAATCTAACAACAAATCTCTCCACAAAATATGTAAGATTATTTGTTGCCCAAAATTGTGATTTGCGTATCACCAATTTCAACACTCCACCTTGATACCAAATCACAACATCTCTTCAAAACCAGCCAATTTAGCTCTCACTTTCAACCTTATTTTCTCAATTATTATCATTACAAAGCTTCACCATCGCCCACTAATGATGCAACTCTTTCATCCGTGCATCACGCTAATAGCGATCTTCAAAAGCGTTTGTAATACCACAAAGACCTCCATCTTGTCTTTGTGGATTTCACAACTCGACATCCGTCTTCCGCTTGACATGATCTCTTCATCTTCGAGATCCCTCGAGCATCATCAACATTTAGACCCTTTGTCGATACCATGATCCTCCACCTTAGGACCATCAGGGGTGACCATATTAACCTCTCCACCTTGTTGTGGACTAGGTTCTTCAACCGTCACCCGCCTACCACTGTTGACCACTGAACCGACCAAACTATATAGGTTTCCCTCCTCCAAAACTCCTCGCATCATCACACGACCACCCTTCTTCATTCTCAAAACTCCACCTCGAGTCTCATAAGTGCAACCGCGATGATCTAACTGACCGAGAGATATGAGGTTATGCGAACAAGTGGGTATGTGCCTCACACCGGCCACTTCTCTCACCACTCCATCATGCATCCGAAACCTAACAGCTCCAACTCCACAAATTGGTAGCTTTACTCCATTGGCCGTCTTTATCTTGCCACCACTCTTCTCATATGAAGAAAAACTTTTCACATCACGACATATGTGAAAACTGGCTCTTGAATCCATCTTCTAAGGCTTCACAACACTAAATAGCTAGGACATTACATGAAGAATCGCTTTTGGTACCTTCAGCAAAACTTGCTTGTGCCAAATCACTATTATTATCACCTTGCGCCTTCTTCTTCTTCTTCATATCTCGTATATATGAATAGCAATCATTGCGTTTGTGGCCTTTCTTACCACAATAATGACAAATGATAGCACCTTTCTTCTTCCTTCTTGTATATTTCCCCGAGTCCCTTGCTACCATCGCCTCAACTTGAACCAATTTCAACTCCGACCCTTTTCTTCTTAGCTCCTCATTCAAAATACTGCTTTGAACCGTTTTCAAAGAAATAGTTCCATTAGCATTGGAATTACTCAGTGAAACAACCAAAGTCTCCCAACTTTTCAAAAGAGAACTCATCAACAAAAAAACCTGCAACTCATCATCAAAATTGACCTTCATGTTTGCCAGTTAATTGATCACATCTTGAAATTTGTTCAAATGCTCTGCAACAAACTTCTCCTCATCCAATCGAAGTTGCACCAACTTTCGAACCAGAAAAGACTTACTTGTAGCACTCCTCAACTCATACAAAGATAATAATTTGTCTCACAACGCCTTCGCGGATTTACAACTAGCCACATGGTGGAATACAGAATCATTCAAATATTGGTGAATCAACGCAATCACCTTTTTGTCCATTTTCTTCCACTTTTCCTCATCTATATTCGAGGGCTTCACCCCATCTCCATCAATGAGATCATGCAAATCATTGAGATATAGAATGTCGTCCATCTTCGGCTTCCATATACCCCAATTCTTCCCATTTAAAATAGCCATCTACGAAAACATCATCATCTCCGAAATTTCCAATCTTCAATTCAACAAACACTCCAAGCTATGCAATGATCTGAGCTCTGATACCAAACTGCTGGGATTTTGTGCGCAGCGGAAGTTTGACAACACGCCAAGAAAAATAGGATCTTTATCACCCAATCACTTGAAGATGAATGTGATTGAAAAAATAAACAACACCACAAAAATATCGGAAATATGAGCACATGATATTCCACCCATTTTATTGATTCACCAATAAAAATTGTTTACAATCGATCTCAACTATCGTTACAAACAATTACAACTTGAACCAATAACCTTATTGAGAAATAGGTAGAGAATATCTAATGGCTAAAAATTCGAGAAGAAAGACAATGAAGAATAATGATAAATTTTCCACACCTAATGAAGATGTTAGTTAGGATTTTTATTGAGTGAATTGCTTCATACCCAAGTAAATTTGGCATCAAATTATCTTCATATATGTCATAAATTTATTTGGATAAACACCAAATAATCCTTGCCTTAATTATCCTACAAATATAACAACCAATATCTCTCCATAAAATATAGCAACAAATCATTCCATAAAATCTAACAACAAATATCTCCACAAAATATGTAAGATTATTTGTTGTCCAAAATTATGATTTGCGTATCACCAATTTCAACACCTTCAAGCTATAGGCTAAAAACTGATACCTTCAGACACACAAAACTGATACCTTTAGGAACCATATACAGTAGAATAAGAAAATATATGTAACAACTCATGTATGTAAGTCAACTTCAAATCAGGTAGTGCATTCTTCTTCATCAAACAACTTAACCCCTTTTCACTTATATGGCTAAGTCTCCTGTGCCACAATTTTGCAAGATCGTCATTTGCCACATTTACAGAATCAGTGGGAATTGAGGCTTGCAGCAAGTACAGACTTGTGAGCTTCTTTCCACGAGCTAGCACCGTGTTTCCTTTAGTAAGTTTCCGTTGACCACCATGAAAAGTGTTGCAGTACACATCATCATCAAGTTTTCCAGTAGAGATCAAGTTTAATCGAATTTCTGGAATATGTCTTACATTTTTAAGCATTAACTTTGCTGCAATGTTGGTTACCAAACATACATCTTCAATGACGACAACCTGAGCCACACCATCATTACCCATCTTCAACATCCCAAAGTCACCATGTGTATAAGATGTGAAGAATTCCTTCCGTGATGTCACATGTAGTGATGCTCCACTGTCAATGACCCAACTCAACTCATATTTAGCAAGGTTCACATAGCTCTCATCATGTACAATGATAAGATCACCGCCGGTTGCAGTAGCAACTCCATCATCATTACTGCAATCTTTTTTATCTTGGTTCTTATCTTCCATGCCTTTACTACCCTTGTTGTATTTTTTCCACTTGTAGCAATATTTCTTTATGTGACCGGGTTTATCACAATAATGGCACTTCATACTTGTGTATCTTCCAAGAGATTTGCTTCTGCTTTTTCCTCTGGAAACCGGAGCTTACTTTTGCTTCTTCCTTTATTTTCAGCAACGTATGCTTCCTTGGATGAAGAAGACACACCATGAGATTTCTTCCTCATATCCTCATTCAAAATACCAACTTTGGCAATATCCAGAGTAACTTTGCCATGAGGTGTTGAGTTGCAAAGCGTCATTCTAAAAATATCCCATGAATCAGGAAGAGTGTCAAGTAACAAAAGTCCCTGAATTTCATCATCAAAATTTATATCCATAGTTGATAATTATTGAATAATGCCATGCAAATCATTTAGGTGATTAGAAAGTGACTTGCTTGAATTGTACTTCAAGTCCATCAATTGCTTGATAAGGTACAATTTATTATTTTCAGACTTATTAGCATAAAGGGATTCAAGTTTTTGCCAGAGTGATCTTGCATGAACATCATCATTTATACGATTCAAAACATTATCATCAACCTACTGACGAATAAATCCACACACTTGTTCATGTTCAAAATGCCACTGATCATCAGTTTTACCTTCTGGTTTTCCATCACTAAACATAGATAAATGCCAACTTTTGACATACCACAAGTCTATCATTTTTCTCTTCCAAATATGATAATTAGCTTCATTCAAACTAATCATTCTATTAGTGTTGATATTACTAGAATCCATCAGACGATAATACAAATTAACCAACCTTGATACAAATTAATCAGCCTTGCTCCAATACTAGTTTGTTGTGAATGACACAGACAAACCCAGCAAAATGCACCACAATCATCAATGATCAATACAAATAATCAACAGAACAAGAGACAATAATAAAGTAAGAACACACACACGAATTTTTAACGTGGAAAACCTCTTCGATGTGAAGAGTAAAAACCACGGGACCAATGACGAGGGTCCTCCCAAACTTCTCTTACTATGATAATGGAGTGATACACAAATCCAAATCTAAGTCACAAAGTGGATACACAAATTATCCAACAATAGCTAGCAATAACAGCATCAAAACAAAAGTGAGAAAAATGAAAAATATCACCGAGAAACAGAGCTCAGAAAAGCTGAGAGGTCTCGCAAAAACACTTCAGCAAAGGGAAATCTTAAAGCAGTAGAAGCAGCCCACAAAGTCTTGGAGAAACTGACAAAGTTTTGATATTGTTGTCTTGTATATTTGCTACCCAAAAATGGATGTATACATAGCCACCAAAGAGGCACCTTGAAGTCTCCATTCAAGCACCATAATTAATAAGGTTATTAGTCCCAATAAGATGCAAATACCAAGGCACACCAAATGTGAAATAGTCACTTTTTCAATTAAAAGCACGAAATACCGTAGCAACACTTATTGCTCCAATTAATTAAATATGAGTTTTTCCACATAGGAAGGGACCCATTCCCAACATAGATCGCTTTGCTGCTGCTTGCTGCAGCGATGAATTGCTGCTGTGAACAACAACAAATCATCGCTACTTTTAATGTTCGCAACAGCTGCTGTACGGCGATGCTGCTGCTGTTTGCTGCAGCCATGATTTGTTGCTGTTAGCAGCAACAAATAATTGCTGCTGCTGCGAACAACAACAGCTGAGTTCGTCATCAATGTAAAATTAAGTCACCTACTAGGAAAGATCGAAGTAGACAAAATACAATTAACATAATATTTTATATAAGATATGACAGTAAAGAGTGAAATGCATACACATACATATATGTTTTAAGTCTCTCATTTCTGTATATCAGGCTTCAAGACTCCGCTGAAGCATAAATATATGTAAGTGATAGCCTAAACGAAAGAAACAGCAATCCCTCCATGTTGCTTCATCTAAACCAAAAGTAAAAATAGATTAATTGAGGCACTATTTAATCAAATGGAGTGCATTTTTGCGTGTGCAAACCAACAAAAGTTAATTGGAATAAAATAGTTAAACCAAGAGGACCTCCCATATATCCCGCTTAACTGCATATATCAAACCAAAATTTTGAGCAAAATTCCCATATGAATCAAACCCGGATTGGATACTCATGCTATCATAATAGCGTGCTTAGGCTACTATCATCAGCCATGCCTATTACCAGTAGCAGTACAACGCAAGCCAGATAATGCACTATGCACCCTACCAAGACTCTAGCATTAGAATGAAAATATGAATCCAAATTATGAACACACCTAATAGATAAGACATATCCGTGGAAACAATATGTAAGAATATTTCGATGATTATGTGGCCTATGTGTCGTATGGTTTAATTATGAGAATTAAGTTCATATTATGTGTTGGAATTTTAACATTAAAGTCGACATCGTGATGGATCGGTTTCGGTTGAAGTTGTTAAAATTTTGGGTATTTATTCACCCCTCTTCCCTTGCCTAATTATTTTGTATTCCATTTGTGATGAAATGGTAGTTGCGGTTTGTTTTCATAAAGAGTACAGTTATTGTCACATTTATATCTGATGCAGTTATGGACATAACTGATTTTTTGAAAAACAAAACGCAACATACATACAGGAAAAGCAGTATCCTTTTGTCAAAAAAACCAAAAAACTGCATTATAACTGTCATAAAGGGAATAATATTGGTTCTATCCATTAAAAGAACCGTATGTAAAAACAGAAAAAAAAGGCCAAAGGGAAGAAAAGAATTATCAGCATTAAGAAAGGCTAAATTAACATGGAATCAGGTAAGTCATTCAATTCTCCTATTATGATAATTAAAGGGTTGAATCATATCAAGTTTAAGATCCTGTTAATTAATTTATTTGCTATTTTGGAATGTTTTCATTAATGAAAATAAAAGAAACGGCAAAGATTTCATAGATGGAATTCTTTGTTTTGGAATGTTTTCATTAATGAAAATAAGTAACATCAAAGATTTCACAGATGGAAATCAAAACAGAATTAAAGACTAACAAATGGTATCAGAGCAGTTTAGACTTGGTATGATTTGCCAATTCATATTTATTACTTTCTTTTAATCTGTCAACAATAACAGTAGAATCCCCTTTAATGATGCAAGTCTGTATATCAAGTAGAACATAGGATCATTTTATATGTAAATATATTTAAGTCTGGTGTGCCATATATGTTAAAGTATTTAATCAATGCATTGAATTGCTTGTAGGTTGATGGAATAATTGACTTTAACATGTTCAAATTTCCTTTGTTCACATCAGTTAGTTATGTATGTAAAAACATATTTTTACACTTGAAATCAACATCAATGGGAATAACGACTGAAACGGCAAGATCATTTAATTCAAATTGTATTGATTGTAATGATGCATTAAATAATTCATGCCATTAAAGGCTGTTAATTGATCTGTTGATTCATTTACAGTATAGTGTGGATTCTTTTTCTGTTTCTTGTGTAACTTAGTCACCAAAGTGGCCTAGTCATATTGAAATACATAAATTTGAATTTTAATAAATATATGTAATTGTTCATTACAGATGAGATGCTATTAGATGACATTAAAAGTTTAATTGAACAATTGATTTTATTGATTATATTCTAGGAGATCACCCAAAGGTGGATCATTGAATACAAACAATAATATTAAAAAGGACTAGTCATTATACATAGGTTGAACAGTGTATGTATATCCAAAGATTGCATATTTATTTAACATATGTGTATTATGATTGTCTTTAAAAGTATATATATATTTTAGCATCAATGAATGTTTGTATTTAACTATTACCCAAAGGTTACTTGAAAGCATGTTTTGAGTTAATATAATATTTATAATCTGTATCAAGTTCTCAAAGCACTAATAGATAAGCATTTATAAATGTTTCCAGCTTCATCTAATATGTTTGCAACCGCTAACTCTGTTCTGAAGTTCAACGGGCTTAACTACGATGAATGGTCTGAACTGATCCGATTTACACTTGGTATAATGACATTGGACCTTGCAATATTAACAGAGGAACCTCCAGCATTACAGATGATAGCTCCGAAACTGAGAAGTCTTGTTATGAGGCATGGGTGCGATCAAATAGGTTGAGTTTAAACCTCATGAGGATGACAATGGCTGAAAGTATTAAGCCATTTTTGCCTAAGACCGAGAATGCAAGGGATTTTATACGTATGATTAAGGAGTGTTCACAATCGGATTTGGCGGACAAGTCAATTGCAGGGAGCCTCATGTGTCAGCTAACTACAAAGAAGTTTGACTGGTCTCAGCCCATCCATGATCATATAACACAGATATCTAACTTGGCAGCAAAGTTAAAGACCATGGGAATGGAAGTTAATGAAACATTCTTGGTTCAATTCATCATTAACTCTCTACCTTTTGAGTTTGGTCAGTTCCAGGTTAACTACAACACCATTAAGGATAAATGGAATTTTCAGGAATTGAAGGCCATGTTGGTTCAAGAGGAAGGGAGATTAAAGAAGATGAAGGATCATGCATTTCATCTCATGGGTCATGATGGAGGCGGCAGCAGTAAAGGAAAACCAAGTAAGAAGGATAAGAAGAAGGACAAAGCATCCATAAAAGGACCTGAAGTTCAAATTCGAAAGGAGAAGCAGAAATGTTTCTTTTGCAAGAAAATGGGGCATTTCAAGAAAGATTGTCCAAAAAGGAAGGCTTGGTTCGAAAAGAAAGGTACACATTATAGTTTTGTTTGCTTTGAATCAAACCTTATAGAAGTTCCTAATAATACTTGGTGGTTAGATTCTGGTGCCACTACTCATGTATCTCACATTAAACAGGGATTCCGTTCGATCCAGCCCATAAAAGGGGCTGAACAATACTTGATCATGGGAAACTGGATGAAGGCACAAATTGAGGGAATTGGGATTTATAGATTGTATTTTGACACTGGTTGTCATGTAGATCTTGAAGGATGTCTTTATGTACCTGAGTGTGCTAGAAATCTTGTTTCTATGAGCAAATTAGATAATTTAGGTTTTATTGTAAAGTTTGGACATGGTGGTTTTTCATTGTATCGAAATAATTATTATTATGGTTGTGGTACTTTGATTAATTCACTTTATAGGTTCAATCTTGATGTTAGGTTTTCTGAATCTTTGTTTAGTGTTGAAAATCTAGGCATTAAGCGTAGTGCATCCAATGAAAGTTCCGCTTTATTGTGACATCAAAGATTAGGTCACATTTCCAAGGAAAGAATAATGAGGTTGGTAAAGAATGGAATTCTTTCTCAATTGGATTTTAGTGACTTAGCTGTATGTGTAGACTGCATTAAAGGCAAGCAGACTAAACACACAGTAAAGAAGCCAGCCATGAGAAGTAATCAACTACTTGAGTTAATTCACACCGATATATGTGGTCCTTTTGATGCTCCTTCATGGAGCGGTGAAAGATACTTTATCACCTTTATTGATGATTACTCACGTTATGGATATGTATATCTACTGCATGAAAAGACTCAATCTGTAAACGTCTTAGAAGTGTTTATTAATGAAGTCGAAAGGCAGTTAGATAGAAAAATAAAGATAGTGAGATCTGATAGAGGTGGCGAGTTTTATGGAAAATTTAATGAAAGTGGACAATGTCCAGGTCCGTTTGCAAAGTTGCTTGAAAGTAGAGGCATTTGTGCGCAATATACAATGCCTGGTACACCTCAACAGAATGGTGTAGCTGGGAGGCGGAATCGTACATTAATGGGTATGGTTAGGAGCATGTTAAGTAATTGTTCATTACCTCTTTCATTATGGATGTATGCATTGAAGACTGCAACATATATGCTTAACCGGGTTCCTAGCAAAACAGTTCCTAAGACTCCTTATGAACTGTGGACGGGAAGGAAACCTAGTTTACGACATCTTCGTGTTTGGGGGTGCCAAGCAGAAGTAAGGTTGTATAATCCACATGAAAAGAAACTTGATCCTAGGACAGTCAGTGACTCTTTCATTGGCTATCCTGAAAAGTCAAAAGGGTATATATTTTATTGCCCTAACCATAGTACGAGAATAGTAGAGACGGGAAATGCTAGGTTCATTGAAAATGGTCAAATAGTGGGAGTGGTGAAACACGGAAATTGGACATTCAAGAGATTCAGGTTTAACTTCCTTCACCTGTTATTTGTTCTAAAGTAGTTGTACTCATTGTTGCTTCACAATCAAATGATACAATGGAACAACATGATGATGTTCAAATCCCACAAGATGAAGTTATGGTTGATGAACCGGTCATAATTCAAGAAGAACATCATGAGCCACATGAACCTTTAAGGCGATCTATAAGGGAAAGAAGATCCGCTATTTCAGATGATTATGTGGTTTATGCTATTGGAAGTGAATATGATTTAAGCCTTGATGAAGACCCGATCTCATTTAAGAAAGCCATAGAAAGTGATAATTCTGAAAAATGGTTAACTGACATGAAAGAAGAAATCAAGTCAATGGGTGATAACAAAGTCTGGGACTTAATGGAGTTACCTAAGCATTCTAAAACTGTTGGATCTAAATGTGTCTTTAAAACTAAATGTGACTCGAAGGATAACATTGAAAGATATAAAGCTAGACTTGTTGCTAAAGGTTTCACCCAACAAAATGACATTGACTATAAAGAAACCTTTGCTCCAGTATCTAAGAAGGATTCTTTAAGAATTGTTTTGGCTTTGGTAGCTCATTATGATCTTGAGCTTCACCAAATGGATGTGAAAACCGCCTTTCTGAATGGTGAGCTTGAGGAAGAAGTATATATGGACCAACCTGAAGGATTTGTGGTCATTGGGAATGAAAACAAGGTGTGTAAGTTGAAAAAAATGAATATATGGACTAAAACAAGCTTCTAGACAATGGTACTTAAAGTTTAACGATATCATTACATCATATGGTTTTGTAGAGACAATCATTGATCGATGCATCCACATTAAAGTTAGTGGGAGCAAGTTTGTGATTTTAGTCTTATATGTTGACGACATTTTGCTTGCTGCAAATGACATATGCATGTTATGTGATGTAAAGAAGTATCTCTCTAATAACTTTGAAATGAAGGATATGGGCGAGGCATCCTATGTGATTGGAATAGAAATAATACGAAATAGATCATAAGGATGGTTAGCGTTGTCTCAAAAAGGTTATATCAATAAGGTGTTAGAGAAATACAGAATGGATAAATGCTCCACAGGAATAGTTCCTATACAAAAAGGGGACAAGTTCAGTAATAACCAATGTCCCAAGAATGATTTGGAACGGAAAGAATCCCATATGCATCAATGGTAGGGAGTTTGAATTATGTCCAAATATGTACTCGACCAGATATCAGCTTTGCTGTGGGTATGTTAGGTCGATATCAAAGCAATCCTGGATTGGACCACTGAAAAGCTGCAAAAAAAGTTCTCAGATATTTGCAAGGCACCAAAGAGAACATGCTTATATATAGGAGATCTGATCATCTAGAAGTCATTGGATATTCAGATTCAGATTATGCCGGATGCAAAGATAGTAGAAAATCAACATTTGGCTATTTGTTTCTATTAGCCGAAGGGGTTGTATCATGGAAGAGTGGAAAACAGTCTGTCATTGCTACTTCCACTATGGAGGCCGAATTTGTGGCATGCTTTGAAGCTACTATTCAAGCATTGTGGATGCGGAATTTTATTTCGGGACTTGGAATTGTCGATAGCATAGCTAGACCGTTAAGAATTTATTGTGATAATTCCACAGCCGTTTTCTTTTCGAAGAATGACAAGTATTCTAAGGGTGCTAAACACATGGAGTTGAAGTATTTGTCAGTCAAAGAGGAGGTGCAGAAACGTAGAGTGTCTTTTGAGCATATTAGAACAGATCTAATGGTAGCGGATCCGTTGACTAAGGGACTACCACCCAAGGCATTTATTGGCCATGTAGAGCGCATGGGTATTATAGATAAGACCTTGCTATTTTAATTATGATACGCTTATTATGTTTGTGTCACTATGAATTCAATTATAGTTACATTTCTGTTTTATTGAACATGTTATTATTACAGTATGTGTGTACAGTTATCGTTGTTAGATGACATGTGATTATTTTGAGACTTATGAGATTTCTCAATTTGGAATTGGAATTGAGTTTATATTGATTTGTGATACATGGAAGGGATCATGTCGCTTAAATGACATGGGACTGCCATGATCCAATCAGTTCTTATTTGATTACTGATCATTTGAACTAATATATATATATATATATATATATATATATATATATATGCATTAAAGTTATTGAATCATCAATTAGACACAAAGACCAGGTGGGAGAATGTAAGAATATTTCGATGGTTATGTGGCCTATGTGTCTTATGTTTTAATTATGAGAATTAAGTTCATATTATGCGTTGGCATTTTAACATTAAAGTCGACATCGTGATGGATCGGTTTCGGTTGAAGTTGTTAAAATTCGGGGTATTTGTTCACCCCTCTTCCCTTGCCTAATTATGTTTTATTGTATTCCATTTGTGATGAAATGGTAATTGCAGTTTCTTTTCATAAAGAGTGCAGTTATTGTCACATTTATATCTGATGCAGTCATGGACATAACTGATTTTTTGAAAAACAAAACGCAACATACATACAGGAAAAGCAGTTTCCTTTTGTAAAAAAAAAAAAGCCACGACATTATAAATGTCATAAAAGGAATAATATTGGTTCTATCCATTAAAAGAACTGAACGTAAAAACAGAAAAATAAAGGCCAAAGGGAGGAAAAGAATTATCAGCATTAAGGAAGACTAAGGCCCTGTTTGTTTTTCTGAAAAAGCACTTTTTCAAAGATTAATCAAAAAGGCTGAATATATTAAGTGCTTTTAAGGTGTTTGGGTGAACTAACAATTAAGTGCTTAATCATCCAAAATAGCTTAATAGTAAAAAGCAGATATTTTAAGCTTTTTGACTGCTTATTGCTAGTAAGTGATGATTTACAGTTTTGTCCTTCTTCTTTATATATAACAGTAGTGTATACTTTTATATTTACAAAAGCAACAGTATTTTTTCTTTCCATCACCGTAGCCGTATATTGAAGGAGGCACTTCCTCATTTTCCTTTTGTTTACTTTGCATAGAATACACGGCTGTAATAGTATTTCACATATTTATATTTTTATATAGTTTTATATTTGCTGGGTTAAAAACAAAAACGACATTGTTGTACTAAATACGACGACAATATATACTTTTATAAAAAAAATTATATATCTTTACATACTTTTATATTTTATGAATTAAAACGTAAATTGATAAATCAAACAATAAAAATGAAGGGCAAATTTGTCAACCAAAATTATTTCACAAAAAATCAGAATTTTGATAAGCAGATAATCAAACAACAAAAAAGCATTAAGCATTCAGCATTAAGCATTCTATTCAGCATTCAGCAATCAGCCTTAAGCATTCAGCCATTTTAAACAAACGAAGCCTAAATTAACATGGAATCAGGTAAGTCATTCAATCCAACTATTATGATAATTAAAGGGTTGAATCATATCAAGTTTAAGATCCTGTTAATTAATTTATTTGCTGTTTTGGAATGTTTTCATTAATGAAAATAAAAGAAACGGCAAAGATTTCATAGATGGAATTCTCTGTTTTGGAATGTTTTCATTAATGAAAATAACTAAATAAGTAACATCAAAGATTTCACAGATGGAAATCAAAACAGAATTAAAGACTAACACAATATCCAATCCATTTGAGGACCACAACCACTCTGCTTGAGCTAGGGCCTGAACGGATTTACTTATCCATTGCAAGAACAAAGAACTGAGAATGAAGAAACTTATTTGCAAACTAATTGTAGGTGTGAATAAACCTTTTACAATTACATAAATCTTGAAAATCCAATGTTTAACTGAAGCATCATCAAATAAATCACAGTTGAAAGTTTCGAATTCTAATGCAAACAATTAATAAATTATAAGGCACTATTGAATATGGAAGTTTGGTGGCTACCAGACAATAACAGGCTCAAAATATAATACGTCGTTTCTCTATGGGTAGAAATCATAAAATCCCAAAAAAGCCAAAGCCTAAGTTCAATAATCCATAATCAGTTTTGGGATTTTCCTGCTTTAGTTCGCACATATAACCTTTTTTAATGATCCATATAACCTTTTTTTAACCTTAAAGTTAACCTACTTCAGTTATAGTTTTAGAAATGCTACATATTACAAAAGCAATCAGCATGCAGAAAGCAGATCCAAATGTTGAATAATATTATTGGCTAATTACATTTGAAAAAAAAAAAATACTTAGGGATGGGGCAAATAATACGTATGAAAGTGAAATTTACTGTGACAGTAGAATGATATGTAAATGATAGTAGAAATTATTTCACTATATACTTCTCGCCAACAGCAACAAGATTATTGGATAAATAACATTTTATGCCCTTTTAACAATTACCTCCTAGTTGGTAGTTGCATTTGCAATAAAGCAAGGAATTTACATGTTGAATCACATAACAAAACATGAAAACACATAATCGAAAAAAAAAATTGACTGAGTCTGTTTGCATCCTGTTGTTTTACTTTCCCACCCCAGCTAAACTAAAAATGATATAAACTCTAAAGAGCATGCCAAAATTTTCATTTTCTTTCTCACTATTTCTAAACTCAATGAAAATATTGTATTAAGTTAAATGTTTATATTTAGATTTATCTAATAAACCTATTAATAAAAATATGATTCAGTTCCGCAAACTCCAAAATGTATATACCATTCTGAAATTTAAAAACAAATATATTATAAACTCTAAGTTATAAAGAATTTGTACATTTTATTTTAGTGCTGAACACTCTATAAAATTATACAAGTTATAATTTTCGATGAAATATCAGATTTTCAGTTTATATGAACCAATGATACAACAAATAAACAAATAATCTAATACCTGTATTTTGCCGGATCGATCTGGCCAATCTCTTGCATTTCCAGTTACAACCAGTCTGCTTACATCGCCATTAGGTATAACATCATCTTCTTCATCACTATCTGTCCCTCTCGACTAAACAATTATACATCAAACAATCAGAAATTAAGTAAGAAATATCATTATGAATGGATGAAATAACCGAATATATAAATTAAAAAGGTAACATATACACAGTATAAGCTCAGGATGTGACTAGGATCACAAGAAATATACTGCTTCGACAAACTTGTGCTGGGTAGAAAAATATGGGAAAACAAATATAAAAATAACTGGTTACTGTATCGTGACAAGCTAACTAACATATACAAGGTAAATATAATAATAAGCCAGTGCTTAAATAACAACAGTATACCAAAGGGGATATAGCGTGCCTTAAGTTCAAAAACAAAAAATTAGACAGAGGACAAAAATATGAAGATCTAATATCATAGAGAATATGGCTTACACTTGTCTGCTGAAGGCGCTGTCGAACTTCCAGATACGTAGGGTTTACATGAATACTTTGAGGTGGGCGTTGAGGACCCACTCTTGATACAGTGTTAGTTATAGATGAACCATTGGCAGCAGATGAGAAACCTAGCTCCTTTTCAATAATATGTAGGGTGGTGGGAGGGAATTCAGTTTTCCATGTACTAAAAAGGTGTCGCATACTGTTATGTATCGGTGGTTCAACTTGCTTATATGTCGTACAGAACACCTAATAATAAATTGGAATTTACATCACGATTTTATAATAAATAATAATTGATGATAAATGACAATATAATAAAAATAATAACAAAAGATACCGATAAGTAGAAATGAAAGAAACAAAGATGCAAAACACTATGGAATTTACATATTAGCTATTAAATTGACAAGTGAAATCTTCAAGCATGGAAGGGATTAAAAGAACAACCTCAGGTAGCCTCGCAGCGAAGTGTTCAACGTAGTCTTTTCCGATGTTCTTTGCAATGCTATCAAGATGGTAAAGAGATGGTATTCGGAATCTGGAAAAAACAACAAGATAATCAGATAAAATGTAAATAACATAACTATCAAATTTCTATAATTGAAACTTCAAACAACATAGAGAAGAGTACAGTTGGCAAACCGTTTTCAGTAGTTGTGTTGAAAATTTTATGTAGCTCTGATATCACTTTGTTAAAAATTTATGTGGAGGAAGATGAATTGTAAAAAAAGAAATAATTTTTTTTTTGAGGAGAAGAAAAAACTTTTATTGCTTGATATAACTTGATTACATAATTTGCTTCATACTTGCTTGATTGATACAAATGAGTGATTACATCCTAATTTATATAAAAGAGAATCTCTAAACTTTTCTTTTTCTAGACTTTTCTTCATTTTACATATTTGTTTAGTCTAAATTCTTCTATAATCCTATTTTGATAACTCTAATATTTATTACCATTTATTTTGTGCTTCCCTAAATACAAGAATAAAATTTGTCACATAATCAATGTTTCCTTAAAAACCAAGTTTATTTCCAACATCCCCCGTAAACTTGGTTTTGCAAATTGATGCAAGATTTTGATTCTTTGTATTTTACGTGCTTTGGTAGGACTAAAGAAATTATCCAAATTTTCTTTTTTCGTTTCTTCCTCTTTCCCAATATGAAGATCTTCGATGCAATTTCTTCAATGGTGCTCCATTCATTTTGTCCTCCACCATTCGCACAACACATTCCAAAAAGTGTGTGTTCTAGCTTCCATCTTGTTTCAGTGTCATAAACTTTGAATGAACCATATATGGTGTCTTTGAATTCTTTCAAAAAATCACTTTTACAATCTTTGACCAATTCGATTTCTTTATTTTGTTTTTCATATCTCTCCAAAATTTTGTTTGTGCTTCAAAATTTCACTATGCTCTTCAATTTCTCCTTGTTTCATCTGTTCTTCATTTTCGATACCTTTCCATTCATATTTTTTGTCATTGGCGTCATCTTCATATACTTTATTTCCTTTCATATTTAATTCTTTGGCGCTCTCTTTCTTCACTTCATTTGTTTTGGTATGCTCTTCAACTTGTTCATCTTTGACTTTCTCTTTGATTTCTTCTTCGATTACTAGTGACTTCTTACTTTTAATTTCTTTAATAACGATTTCAGCTCTCTCTTGTCCATCTTTGAAGTCTTCTTCGTGGTTTTCTTCCCTGTTGATAACATTTGCCTTTTCTTCTCTTTTGTTCTCTGCTAGTGCCACATCAATATGGTTAGTGGTATTCTCCACTACATCTTCTTGCTTTTATTCAGCAATTGCATCTTCTTCTTCTTCTTTATTCTCTAAAAGTTTTTCTTCATCCAACTTCTCTTCCTCTGTCTCATCCGTCATCTCTTCTTCCATAGGCTTTGGCATAGTCTCTTCTTTCTTCTTCTCTTGCTCCTTCTCGTTCACACTTTCGCTATCCTTCTTTTCATCTTTCTCATCAATCAACTTATCTTCATTCATTATCTTTGCATCATCTTTTCCGTACACCTTTTTCAAGAGATTCCATGAATATTTTGTACACCTTCCTCTAAAAATGAGATCCGAAGCTTTCTCATCGACGTTCTCAGCAATCACAGAATGAGCACGATAATCATTCCGTTTTAATTTCGCAAAGGCTTTCTTGTCCATTTGCGACATGCTTTCGACGTCTTTACGCCATTCATAGCCATTTTCAACAATTTCCCACAGACCTTTGGAGATTAGCTCCTCTTTTTTCTTACGGCTCCATTTCTCAAATTCTCTTTTGTGAGAACAAACGTCGAAAGAAATAAAAATGCCATAATTTCGACCAGGCTCTGATACCACTTTGTTGGAAAATTTTATAGCTTTGATACCACTTTGTTAAAAATTTATGTGGAGGAAGATGAATTGTAAAAAGAGGAATAATTTCTTTTTTGAGGAGAAGGAAAAACTTTTATTGCTTGATATAACTTGATTACATAATTTGCTTCATACTTGCTTGACTGATACAAATGAGTGATTACATCCTAATTTATATAAAAGAGAATCTCTAGACTTTTGTTTTTCTAGATTTTTCTTCATTTTACATATTTGTTTAGTCTAGATTCTTCTATAATCTTATTTTGATAACTCTAATATTTATTACCATTTATTTTGTGCTTCCCTAAATACAAGAATAAAATTTGTCACATAATCAATGTTTTCTTAAAAACCATGTTTATTTCCAACAAATTGTATAGAGACATTTTCTTTAAACTAGAAGAAGTTTATGGATATATAGGGCATAATATACTCATTGATTCTCCATTCTTGACAGATGGGTGGAATTGTGTAAGAAAATAACCATGAAAAATTAGAAATTTATTCAAATGGTCAATAATGTTGGTGCACAGACAATTGGGTGTATAACTATACCGCTTATGTACATTATATCTATATTATACAAAAAATAATACAATCCTGATCTGCAGATGTATAACATAATAGGATCCATAGCCCCTTTCATATGCAGCCCCTAGGTAACCCCTTTTCACCTTTGTAAATTCACGTAGATTTGTCTGAATTACAAACGATGGGCATATAAGCGAGCATAATGATCATACTGCATCCAGAGATCAAGAAAATTGCAGCAATACTCGTTTATTTTTCTACTCTTCATTGCTTACACCATATTAATCAAAGATGAATTAAGTTACAAGGACAAATGGCCTGAAAATTTTAACCATAAGGACAAGAGATCAAAAATTTATTCAAAAGGATAAAACGTAGCACAAATTTATTCAAAAGGACAAAATGTTTTTTTTTTCTTTTTTTTATAGATTTTTCGGTATCAGTTTTCGATTTTACAGTTTTTAGATATCGGTTTTATATTGTTTATGGTATTAGTTTTACATGTAATGGTTTCAAATTGTCAAATCGCAATACCTATCCATCAGTGCAATTCCAATCTCCCAAATCCGTCAAGCCATCCTCCTTCACCCCTAACCAAACTTCATCTCCACATCCTCGTATACATGAACAGCCCACCAAAAAAACCACCACTGTACATCCATAAACAACCTTTAAATGTAAAACTGATACCTACAAGTATACAAACTACTACCTACTGTTGGGATTTTGGACGCAACGGAAGTTTGACAAAACGCCAAGAAAAATAGGATCTTTATCACTCGATCACTTGAAGATGAATACGATTGAAAAAATAAACAACACCACAAAAATATCAGAAATATGAGTACACGATATTCCACCCAACCACCTGCTTTATTGATTCACCAATAAAAATTATTTACAATCGTTCTCAACTATCGTTATAAACAATTACAACTTGAACCAATAACCTTATTGAGAAATAGGTAGAGAATATTTAATGGCTAAAAATTTGAGGAGAAAGACAATGAAGAATAATGACAAATTTTCCACATCTAATGAAGACGTTAGCTAGGCTTTTTATAGAGTGAATTGCTTCATACCCAAGTAAATTTAGCATCCAAATTATCTTCGTATATGTCATAAATTTATTTGGATAAGCACCAAATGAACCTTGCCTTAATTATCCTACAAATATAGCAACCAATATCTCTCCATAAAATCTAGCAACAAATCTCTCCGTAAAATCTAACAACAAATCTCTTCACCAAATATGTAAGATTATTTGTTGCCCAAAATTGTGATATGCGTATCACCAATTTCAACACTCCACCTTGATACTAATTCACATCATCTCCTCAAAACCAGCCAATTTATGTAATGACCCGCATTTTTAGCAATCGAATAATTTATTTATTTAATTATTAATTATCGATTTAATGATATCGATAAATGAAATTAAATAATATTTATATTTAATTAATATAAATAATAAAATAATATATTTTCGGAATAACCGGAAATAACAGAATTCACAATATTGGTGAATTGGACAAGTTAAAATATATATAATTCAGTTTATATTGAATTATATTGACGAATATATATAAATAACAAAGCCTGAACGTATAATTTATTTTATAATTTAAAATCGAGCTTGAAATGGCGCGGTAGTTCGCGAATTGGCGATTCGAACTTTAAACGAATATACAGAAGCCATTTTAAATTGGATTTCTGTGAAATAAAGAAATGTTCGGGGCTGGTGAAGTATATTTTTCTAATGGAAGAGAAAAATAAGGATTTCTCGTGTAGATTGTGAGTTGTGTCCAAATCAAATTTTAAATTAGTCGCTATAGAATCGTTTATCGACCGTAACGGTTTATTCGATATAACTAGATAGCGGTTTCGAATATAGACAAGGTTCTTTTGAGATGTAGCGATAATTTATTTTTTAGAATTTTATGGTAATTTTTAATTAATTAAATAAGAAACTTTTTATTTGGAGTGTTTTGCACCGTTATTCAGCGATTTTGGGGTTTCACAATATGAGTTAATCTACCAGTATTATTATGTTTTCTGGATTGCAGCACCTCACTGAACACGACTGTATTTTTATTTCAGTCTGCAATGCTCATTTATAAGTATAACCGTACACAGTGGGGTGGGTAACCTTTTAAAAACTTTGAAATAAATTATCCTAAGTCATATGGACCAAAAGAAGTCCACACGCCCTTTATTTCAGCCGCATAAATTCTTATGATCTTCAACCAAAAACGTGGATGAAAAATCTCCACTAATTTCAAAGAAAATGAGAACACTACAAATACATACACTTTTGATACTTTCTTTATTTCCTGGAACCACGGAAGCCTTAATGGCAAACACATTTAAAAACCTCTCTACAAAACTAAAACAAATACATAACCTCGTATGTATATCAGTGGGTTCAACCTTGTTTACTTGCGCAAAGTATGGACATCCAAGGGGGGCTTTGGCGTTAAAACAATTGTAAGTATATGGAGTGGCAACACGTTGGTGATACATGCCAGTTCAGCAAGGAATGGAGTGTGCGTTGAAAGGGGTACAGTTTTGATACCGTGAAGGGGAAGGCCAGAATGGGGGGGGGGGAGGAGGGGACGATAGTTTTGTTTTAAACAATGGGGGAGCGTGTGAGTGTGAGGAGCAGATGCCTGATGTCCGTTAGTGGAAGTTGACGAGAAAGTAGCGGAAGGATTGCCGAAGCCCAAGGGAAAGGGTGATGTTGAAACAACAGGTAACAATGGGGGTGAACACATCGTCAGTTGATACTGAACGTGAAGGAAGGCTTGGGAAATTGCAGCCATGAAGGCGCTGCAACTGTTTGGAGAGCTTGGGTTAAATCAGTCGGTGCTTAGATGTAAGGAACGTCGTGTTTGTATGAAGAGTAGTTTGGGTTTTTACTGAGCAATGATGGAGTATGGTTTGAATTTGTGTTAATATTCCTTTTGGTGCGTTCGTTCACCTGGAACTGTGTGGAAGAAAGGAGAGTTCGAGCCTTGCTTTAAGTGGATGTAGATGATGGACTTAGAGAGAGGAAGAGGAGGGTGGTCTTGGCCTGGGGAAATCGTAAAGGAATTATCGGCCATGTTTTTGGGTAAATGGTTTGATGTACAGGAGGAGGCCACGTCTGCTGTACAGGAGGAAGAAGAGGAGGATGTAGGCGGGTTGGGTATTTTGATTTACGAACGGTCAGGTCCGTTGGAATCGTATGGACGGTGGCTATACCATGGAACTGACGGGAAGCGAATCAAAGCTCGTTACAATTTATAACGAAATAAATTGTCCGTCTGAATCAAGCGATGGTTATCGTTATTAACGATGATCGTCCAATGTGAGTAAAACTCACCAACTCTGAATAGTTATATTTTTATAACGTATTCTTAGGACTGATAATTATCTGTCGATTGATGTGTGTTAACTGTTTGGTTGAATTGCGTATGTATTGGTCGAAATTATAGATAACGATATTTATATATATTGTTAATCAAATATCGATTCTGTTTATCAAAATATTTCATATCGAAGTGAAATCCATGTTATTATATTGTTTAACATCTGTGGATGCAGGGAAACAGGTTGGAGGAATCCAACTGGATTCCTCAACATTTGTTTTACTGTTATTCATATATTGTGATATATAATCTGTTGTTGATTATGTGTGGTTGGACGATATTTATCATTGTTAAATGGTAGGTTAAATACCATAAGAAATACCAAAATGATAAAAGGGGATTTTCAAGGTATATTTTGAAAATAGTTTATTTATATAAAATGGATTTTATATATAGAAGGAAAAAAGATATATTTTTTTAAAAAGAAAACAGATTATAAAATCAAAAGAGTTAAAAAGAATATATTTGTAAAAACAAATATAAGGAGTAAATATTTGTAAAACAAATAAGGTATTATAGAAAGACATATTTGGGAAATGAATAGGATTTTATAAAAAGGATATTTGGAAAATAAATATCAAAAAGAGTGAATCGAATATAGTTATTCGAAACAAAGTCAAAATAGACGTAGTTATTTAGAATGAAGTTAAATCGAATATAGTTGTTCGAACTAAAATTAATCAAGTAAAGTTAATTGAATATTAGTTATTCAATTAAAGTTAATCGAATATTAGTTATTCGAATAAGAGTTAATCAAATAGAGTTAAGCAAAATTAGAGACTAACTGGAGATTAGTTATTCTAAGTGACGATCTGATGTTGGTTTTGGCCTTCGGGATTGATACTTAGGGAACTGTTCTCTTACCAGTTTGCAGTTAGGGACTGATAGTTGAGGAAGAATAGTGATTTGTAAAGAAGCAGATGGAAACATTTTCCAGTGTTAATAACGTATATTTTCTAAACATAGAAAATAAGGAAATATAAATGAATATATATATATATATATATATATATATATATGGTTGATGATTTGATTGATAATTCCATTTGGAAATAAGATCGTTGTATCTACACGGACATTTTTCCTTTGATAGTTAAATCACCGACTATCAAAGTTTTGACCATTTTAACATTGTTAATATGGAGAGACCGGTTGGATTATTATCTGAAGAACCACTCCGTATTGGCATAAGTGTTGCGAATCAAGTATGCTGAATATATTGAAGACGGAGTAAAGTGCAAGGGCGGTTGTATAAATCTTAGATAACAATGGCCTAAGATGGATGTACTGAATAGTGCCTTCGGTTTGTCCAGTCCCAGGATGACCTGTATGGAAGAATGTCAGACAGAGTATATTTAATAGATCGCGTAAGTTGATCTCTTCAAACGTATTTATGTTTGGTGGTGGAGGAATTCGTTTCTATTAGCTGTATACCCGTGGTATTTTTGGGGAAATCAATTTGTGATTTGGCGGGTATGACGATGTGACATTCAAAGTGAATAAATGTGTGATCTGTCAGAGATAAGCGTAGCTTCTAGCCTCACATCCGGTAAATGACAACAATCGGGCAGGCAGCATGGCTATGTAGGTCGCACCTATTAGGGTGTATAATCACCTGATCTAGAGTTTCATTTACTTCTAAAAATCTATTGTCAATGCTGTCCCATTCGGGAAACGGTTGCTGATCCCAACCGTTGGTGATATACATTCGATACACTCAAGCGAAATGAGTGGTCGGTCATGTGTGGCCGGGTTGCAAGATGTTCTTGTTGAACCCAGTGTATTCCTCTCTAGAGGTACACTAGCGAAAGGTGGTTCCATACCTTGTCATAGTTGGAAATCCATTACCCAATACGTGCTTGCGGTTTTGATTATGTACTATATATGCAGAACGTGAGATGAAAGCGTTTCTGCTAGATGATTATTATATTGTGGTTGATAGACACTATTATAATAACAACGAGTTTTGATATAAAGATTATTTTGGATTCTCATAAGGGAAAAACCCGTTCCGTTATACGGCATGGTCTTATGAGATATCGTTAATGGCTCAAACTATTTTAAACTGTATTACTCATACCAGTCCCATAACTGACCCAGAGTTTATTTTGTTTTGTTTTCCCTAAATTCTTGGGTGTCCAATTTTGTACAGGCAGTCAAGTAGTCGGGATTTACAGATACTTGAAGAGCTGGAGCAAGAGGCTTCAGGATTTTATATAGCTATTGTTATTCCACTGTGTTGTAAGTGCTGTACTTGATAATGATATGTATATTCAAGTAAAATCTTTTATTTCAAGGATATGTTATCTATTATATGTTGTTTGTTCCACCGTGAGATTCGTGTTACTTTGATGTTGTATCTTCTTCTTCTATTCTAAGTTTCTATCTTATCTTTCATGACCCTCTAACTTCTTCCTATTAACTTTCCGGCATTTTTCGATGTTTGGTTAGTCATCATTGAGTTTATGGCGATAACCAAAGTCGCTAAAAACCGGGTTGTTACAGTTGGTATCGGAGCTTAAGGTTAAGTAATTACCTTGGCTCTGTGGCGTGACTCAGTAGAGATAGGGTTAGCAATACCTTAGATTGAGTTGAGTGTATATATACGAGTGAACGTATTTGTTATTTGATATAAAAGTGATTTATATTATGGAGATTTGTTGATTGAGTTGTTAATGAGTTATGGTCGATCAGTTTGATCCACTGTATCGGTAGGAGTTAATAAACACTTGAGTACGATGGGTCGACACGATATGTTTTGAAAAGAGGGTAAATGAAATAATTTTACCCAAAATTTTATTTGATATAAAAGAATGATTTACATTGAAATGATTATAATATATTGGATATATTGATTGTTATTATAATCGAGTAAGATTATAAATTAAATAGTTATGTAAATAACCAATCAGAATTCATATAAGTGTAATATATGAAATCAAGATGAACTGAATATGAATTTAGATCAAAATTGGAATTAAAATTCCTAAAATTTGAATAAGTGTTTGTGAATGGAATTTAGTTAAGTATATGAGAATTTTAAAATCCTGGGAGATTTTAAATTGTTTTACAAACATTGGAAGGATATTTTGAAATAAATTTCAAAGTGGAAATGTTAGAAATGGTTTTGAAAAACGATATAGTATTGAACTCACTTCGAAAGTTGGAAATAGATTTCGATGATGATCATGACATCATCGGTGTTCAATTTCGAGTTGTAAGTGACAGATTACTACCGAAAAGATTTTGTTTTTGAATTGTTTTGAGAGAAACAAGTTGTTTGAAATCCGAAAAGGAACATTTGGTTTTAGAAAAGAAAAGCTGTTTAAAACTCCCAGGAAGAGACTGTTTGAATTAAAAACAAATTTAAATAGAAATTTGTGAAACCAATCTGGAACTGAATTGAAACCCATTAACTGGAAATTGAATTGGATACGATATATCAAGTAGAATCAGATTTTGAATTGTGAGATAGAATCTGAAATGGTATTGGATTGATGGGTTAAGAATTTGAAAATCAGGAATAAAACCTTGATTTGAAATTGAATTTGGCTTGAATAAGCGAATGGTTGTGTAAAGGATAAATTGATCAGAGTTTGATTGGATTGATATTGGTATATGCTAAAATGGGTAATAGGTGGAAGGGATATAATAATGTCCCCGACAAAAAGGTACAAGTTTATATTTGTATTGGGTATGAGATTTATGAGCCGATTTGGCAAGCCGCTTGGCTGTTTGATTTTCTTTTGGGTTGGAGAAGACCTAGAGAGGCGAGTTGTGGTTTTACCGATAGGGCTGCACAAAGGTGGTTATGGCGAAATTTTTCGAAAAATTAAGGCGTTAGAAAATTTTCAAGATTTTTGAAAATTTTAGTTAGTCGGAATAAATTAATGTTTTAGTCGATATTAATTGGTTCGATTTAAATTGAGTTAAGTGGTAAACAGATAAATTTTTACCCAGTAGATAAGGTCGTCTTTTAGCTTAGCAATTTCGAGGATGAAATTATTTTAAGGGGGAAAGATTGTAATGACCCGCATTTTTAGCAGTCGAATAATTTATTTATTTAATTATTAATTATCGATTTAACAATATCGATAACTGAAATTAAATAATATTTATATTTAATTAATATAAATAATAAAATAATATATTTTTGGAATAATCGAAAATAACAGAATTTACAATATTGGTGAATTGGACAAGTTATAATATATATAATTCAGTTTATATTGAATTATATTGACGAATATATATAAATAACAAAGCCGGAACGTATAATTTAAATCGAGCTTGAAATGGCACGGCAGTTCGCGAATTGGCGATTAGAACTTTAAACAAATATACAGAAGCCGTTTTAAATCGGATTTCTGTGAAACAAGAAATGTTCAGAGCTGGTGAAGTATAGTTTTCTGATGAAAGAGAAAAATCAGGATTTCGTCGTGTAGATTGTAAGTTGTGTCCAAATCAAATTTTGAAATAGTCTCTATAGAATCGTTTATCGACCGTAACGGTTTATTCGATATAACCAGATACCGGTTTCGAATTTAGGCAAGGTTCTTTTGAGACGTAATGATAATTTAATTTTTAGAATTTTATGGTAATTTTAATTAATTAAATAAGCAAATTTTATTTGGAGTATTTTGCACCCTTAATCAGCGATTTTGGGGTTTCACAATATGAGTTAATCTACCGGTATTATTATATTTTCTGGATCACGGCACCTCACTGAACACGACTATATTTTTATTCCAGTCTACAACGCTCATTTATGAGTATAACCGTACATAGTAGGGGAGGGTAACCTTTTAAAAACTTTAAAATAAATTATCCTAAGTCATATGGAACAAAAGGAGTCCACGTACCCTTTATTTCAGTCGCATAATTTCTTGTGATCTTCAACCAAAAACGTGGATGAAAAATCTCCACTAATTTAAAAGAAAATTAGAACACTACAAATACATAAACTTTGATACTTCCTTTCTTTCCTAGAACCACGGAAGCCTTAATGGCAAACACATTTAAAAACCTCTCTACAAAACTAAAATAAATACATAACCTCGTACGTATGTCAGTGGGTTCAACCTTGTTTACTTGCACAAAGTATGGACATCCAAGGGGGGCTTTCACGTTAAAACAATTGTAAGTATATGGAGTGGCAACATGTTGGTGATACATGCCAGTTCAGCAAGGAATGGAGTTTGCGTTGAAAGGGGTACGGTTTTGAAACCGTGAAGGGGAAGGCCAGAATGTGTGTGGGGGGGGGGGGGGGGAGGGACGGTGGTTTTGTTTTAAACAATGCGGGAGCGTGTGAGTGTGAGGAGCAGATGCTTGGTGTCCGTAAGTGGATGTTGACGAGAAAGTAGCGGAAGGATTGCCGGAGCCTAAGGGGGAGGGCGTTGTTGAAACAGCAGGTAACAATGGGGGAGAACACATCGTCAGTTGATATTGAACGTCAAGGAAGGCTTGGGAAATTGCAGCCATGAAGGCGCTGCAACTAGTTTGGAGAGCTTGGGTTAAATCAGTTGATGCTTAGATGTAAGGAAAGTCGTGTTTGTATGAAGAGCAGTTTAGGTTTTTACTGAGCAATGGTGGAGTACGATTTGAATTTGTGTCGATGTTCCTTTTGGTGCGTTCGTTCACCTGGAACCGTGAGGGAGAAAGGAGAGTTCGAGCCTTGCTTTAAGTGGATGTGGATGATGGACTTGGAGAGAGGAAGAGGAGGGTGGTCTTGGCCTGGGGAAATCATAAAGGAATTAAAGGAATTATCGCCCATGCTTTTGGGTAAATGGTTTGATGTAGAGGAGGAGGCCATGTCTGCTGTACAGGAGGAAGAAGAGGAGGATGTAGGCGGGTTGGGTATTTTGATTTACGAACGGTCAGTTCCGTTGGGATCGTATGGACGGTGGCTACACCATGGAACTGATGGGAAGCGAATCAAAGCTCGTTACAATTTATAACGAAATAAATTGTCCGTCTGAATCAAGCGATGGTTATCGTTATTAACGATGATCGTCCATTGTGAGTAAAACTCACCAACTCTGAATAGTTATATTTTTATAACCTATTCTTAGAACTGATAATTATCTGTTGATTGATGTGTGTTAACTGTTTGGTTGAATTGCGTGTATTGGTTGAAATTATAGATAACGATATTTATATATATCATTAATCAAATATCAATCCTGTTTATCAGAATATTTCATATCGAAGTGAAATAGATGTTATTATATTGTTTAGCATCTGTGGATGCAGGGAAACAGGTTGGAGGAATCCGACTTGATTCCTCAACATTTATTTTACTGTTATTCAAATATTGTGATATATGATGCGATTTATAATCTGTTGTTGATTATGTGTGGTTGGACGATATTTATCATTGGTAAATGGTAGGTTAAATACCATAAGAAATACCAGAATGATAAAAGGGGATTTTCAAGGTATATTTTGAAAATAATTTATTTATATAAAATCAATGGATTTTATATATAGAAGGAAAGAGTATTTTTTTTAAAGGAAATAGATTATAAAATCAAAAGAGTTAAAAAGAATATATTTGTAAAAACAAACGTAAGGAGTAAATATTTGTAAAACAAATAAGGTATTATAGAAAGACATATTTGGGTAAATGAATAGGATTTTATAAAAAGGATATTTGGAAAATAAATATCAAAAAGAGTGAATCAAATATAGTTATTTGAAACAAAGTCAAAATAGACATAGTTATTTAGAATGAAGTTAAATCGAATATAGTTATTCGAACTAGAACTAATCAAGTAAAGTTAATTGAATATTAGTTCAATTAAGGTTAATCGAATATTAGTTATTCGAATAAGAGTTAATCAAATAGATTTAAGCAAAATTAGAAACTAACTGGAGATTAGTTAAGTTGAATGACTTTCTAAGTGACGATCTGATGTTGGTTTCGGCCTTCGGGATTGATACTTAGGGAATTGTTCTCTTACTAGTTTACAGTTAGGGACTGATAGTTGAGGAAGAATAGTGATTTGAAAATAAGCAAATGGAAACGTTTTCCAGTGTTAATAACGTATATTTTCTAAACATAGAAAATAAGGAAATATAAATGGATATATATATATATATATATATATAAATGGTTGATGATTTGATCGATAATTCCATTTGGAAATAAGATCGTTGTGTGTACACGGACATTTTTCTTTGATAGTTAAATCACCGACTATCAAAGTTTTGACCATTTTAACGTTGTTAATATGGAGAGACCGGTTGGATTATTATCCGAAGAACCACTCCGTATTGGCATAAATGTTGCGAATAAAGTATGTTGAATATATTGAAGATGGAGTAAAGTGCAAGGGTTGTTGTATAAATCTTAGATAACAATTGCCTGAGATGGATGCACTGAACAATTGTAAGGACCCGTAACTTCCCCGGTAAGGAAAGAGCGGATACTTCGAGAACAACACACAAAAGAACGCAGACAGAAGAACATTTCATTGTTAATTACAACAATTCATCAGAATACAAGAATATATAGAGTATAAACAAATAATATACATCAGAAAATATCAGAGATTTAAATTACATTTAAATACATCACTACAGCAGAAAATAATACAAAGCACAACTGAAGGAGATATACGGATACAGAGCTTTCCGGATATCATTCCAGCTGTAAACCAGGATCCTGTGAATATAAATCTGCAAAACCAAAACTACTAGCTGCCCGTGTCAAAATAAGGGCACCCAGAGTTTAGGTTAAAACAATAAACTCCAGGTTAGTCATGTGACTGGTGCGAGAACTAAAACAGTTAGTAATCTTTATTTTTAAAATTCGGTAAATCAAGGGACCACGCCGTATAACACAGAACGGGTTCCTCCCAAGAATACCAGTGCATAAAACAACAACGCAATGCTAAATAAAGAACAATGAAGCTATTATAAGACCCAGGTCCCATCACGCAATGCAACGCAAGCCGGAGGATAGGGTTTTTACCTTATAATAGCCAATAATGCTTGATACATTTAAAACAAATCATTTGATACTATTATAAGTGCATAGTGTATAAAACAACTTCACACCATAAGTATCAATCATAGACGGCATAAGCGCCCCATCCCACTATGTCGCCATACTAGGCTCTACAAATAAAACCGCAAAGTCACGTATTTGGAAGTTGAATTTCCATCCGTGAACCGAGGCAAAAGCTAGTCCTCTACCGATTCGAGACTCTCTAGCCCAAGCCTCAGGATCAGAGCTCGAGTGACCCTTGGAGCGACAGGGCCGGTCCACCGATGTGGATTAAAATGCTTGAACACTGCGTTTCCCCACCCTTTGGGGCGTAAATGAGCCAAATGACTCCATCGGCTCCACACAGTCATCGATATATCCGAGGCGCCTCGCAACAGCAACAACCACATAAGTCAAACTCGTCAGGGCATGTAAAACCACTGACGCCACTTCTAACTAGAAGGAAATGCATGCCCTCCCTGAGGTCCTCTCCCGTTTCTGGTTCACAACCGGGGTGTGAGGCTCGCGAATTCACGTTACAAAAAGCTATATCACACAGGCGGTGCTTTGATCATCCACCACAAGACTTTGTTTTTCAACAGAAGCCTCGATCAATTGCCACTTAGGCATGCCACACAGGCAATTCACTCCATGCGTTTGATATCCATCAATATATAACCTCTGAGCTCGTACGTCTCAGAGAAGGGCGTTAAGCAAGAGAATAAATTCTCCGCCGCCAAACAGATATATATTTAATAGAAATCAATCACATAGAATAAAATCCAATGTTAGACACACAATCCATTTACAAGTTCGTTCTGGGTCTGAACGAAACCAGAGGCACCTTGTACCTCGCATATCCATCGATCTCCAAGTACGTCTGGACGATCACTAACTGATTCCCTCCTCTTGGGTGTACGACCCAATCAAGATCATCAGTAATTATCCAAATGACGTGAAGACCTCCGGTCTTCAACCACCGTCTTCATCTTTGACACCATGTCGAATTAGTTATTCAGAATGGGATAAACCCGGTCTTTCTGAATAACTCACGTATATAATAAACAAGTGTTACACAAACACAACATACGCCTCTTTCCAGTTCAAAATATTCTTTTATTCAAATATTCTTATACTTTGGGAAAGGTTCCCATTAATTTTATCAAAGATAAATTCTTTAAATTTATTCTTTAATCTTCTTTGAATATCAATTCAAACTAGTCGGGATTAGCGAACCACACCGGAGTAATCATTTATTTTATTTCCCAATCCCCACCTATTCATCCCATGAAGTAAAACTGGTCATACTTCATATCTGACACCACAATGTTATCGGTAAATTCAATTACCATTTCACGTTCGAATCTAATTAAAGATTTAACTATCGTCTGGAGCAAAACTGGTGATACTCCATTCTCGATCTTTTCAATCTAATTAAAGATTCATTAAAACTCCACTTAGTTTTAATCTTTAACTGGGTTAAAGAATCAGTGTCATCTAAAACACTATTCATGATAAACCCAAAAATCAATACCAATTCAATTCCAATTAAATATTATTTAATTGGTACACTTCATTAAACCTAAATAAAAAGATTTAATCTTTTTCTCAACTGGGCTTAAGAACAGTGTTAATGAAGACACCATTCACGACAAACCCAAATCACATTTGATATTAAATGCAAGGCTCTGAATAGAAAATATATCGGCTTATATTCAATATCAAATTCTACGACCAACAAATATCATATTGGAAATAACGATATCTATATATCTTTCAAATTTCCATAACGCTATCTATATAATCACGAAATCCATCATCGAAATATTCCAAAGACAATTTCGATTCAAATCCATTCTAATTCAATTATTGAAAATTCTGGTTACTTTTAAAACCCTGTTCAAATTCAATTTATTTATTTAAAAATAAATAGAATTATAATTCTAGTTCAAAACTAGTTCGTTTCGATAAAAATCTATTTTTATCTTTTCAAATATGGACTTTTTCATCCCAATTCTTCCCAAATCATTTCTTATGATTTTACACAAATTATTACTATTTTTAATAATTTTATCAAGGCCCGTACAGCCGATTTCCTTCAACGGCCATCGAACTGCACTTACAGCGACCTTTTCCAAATTTGATTTGGACATAATTCCAAATCCAACCGTTAGATTTAAAATTTCTAATATTCATTAGAAATCCCTTTTCGATACGAACCCAACGGTTCCGGTTTTAGGAGAATCCGACGGTCAGATCTACTGTAATATCCGTTCGAAGTTAATGGTCGAAATTCACGAACTGTCGCAGCGCGGCGCGTTCTATTCAGGCCATTATATATATATAATATATATAATATATATATTTCGTCGATTCCCTTTCAAAACGTATTTTATAAATTGTTTTAAATTCGTTTTCGAAACGATTTCAAACTTCATATTCGTTTTCTAATCAAAATTGAATATTCCAATATAAATTCGTTTTAAATTCATTTCAATTCGATTTCAATTCAAATCCATTTCAATTCAAATCGGTTTCAACTCAAATCGATTTCATTTCAATTTCAATACGTTTTAAATTCAATTCGAAACGATTTCAATTCTATTTCAATCTAATTCGAATTTCAATTCTTTTCAATTTAATTCGACTTTCAATTCATTTTAGTTTAATTCGAATTTTCAAATCTATTCAATTTAATTCGAATTTCAAATCTATTCAATTTAATTCGAATTTCAAACCTATTCAATTTAATTTGAATTTCTAATCTATTCAACATTCATTGAAAAATGAATAAAATCGATACAAATATCGTTCATGTCAAAATGGCGTCAGTCCAATCAACACGGCTTTTATTCAATACATGAAATTATTTTATTTCAACACATGAAAATATTTTATTTCAACACATGAAAATATTTTATTTCAACACATGAAAATATTTTATTTCAACACATGAAAATATTTTATTTCAACACATGAAATTATTTTATTTCAACATATGAAAATATTTTATTTCAACACATGAAATTATTTTCTAAATTGGAATGAGGCCCAATCAATTACCATATAATGTTAATTATATTGATTTTCTACAATCGCATGTATATAATAGCAATGATAAATAATCAACCATCATCAAGAGTGCACCACACAACTGCATAAGCATTAAATATAAATATTTAACACTTATAACAGTCTGTCAATTAATCGATCGACATACAACTAATTATTGGGATTAGTGTATGTCATATATCATCCCAATACCCGTGTGGGGTTTCAATCAATCAAACACAGATTTTATTTGTGTAGTTGGGCGATGTATAAAATTTATCGTCCCAATCCATATCAGTCAAATCAGTGTATATAAACAAATCGGCCGATTTGTTTATAAATATTTGTTTTATATACACGTTAAAAATTATATTTTTAACTATAAAATATTTTCCACTATAAAATATTTTATTTCATTCCACATCACACAATCAAATTTCACAATGAAACAACCAAACAAACAAGTCATCCATGGTCTGTGGACGACGGGTGTCGGGTGCTACTAAGCACCGTCTGCATCCTAGTATATATTTCAAACTAGAAATAAATTAAAAGTGAGGAGTTCTCACCGATATGCTAAACCAAACGCCGCGACTCTTCATAAGTAGAAAATCTTTGCCGTGTTCGCCTTTTGTCACTTTTGCCATCTGTGCTCACTACATATATAAAAATCACATTTTTATATTCTCTATTATATAAAAATCATATTTTTATTATCTTTCCTATATAAAAATCATATTTTTATTATCTTTCCTATATAAAAATCATATTTTTATTCTTTATAAAATATAAAAATCATATTTTTATTCTTTCTAAAATATAAAAATCATATTTTTATTCTTTCTAAAATATAAAAATCATATTTTTATTAGTATACAATCAAAATCAAACCCTTTGTGATGCAAAACGATGGGTATATATTTTCCTTCATATAAAAATCAGATTCCTAACTTGGTTAAACTAAGCTAAGTATTTTAAATAAATTAAAATAATATAAGGACTTACAGCGGAAAGGGGATGAGGGGGTGAACTGGCGGCCACAGGAGGAGGCGCAGGCGGACGAGAAGGGGGATGAGGCGATGGGAGGAGGGAGGGGGTAGCGCATCGCGCAGGTGGAGGGGGGGGGGGGGGTTGCGCGTCACGCAGGTGGAGCGGGAGTAGCGCGTCGCACAAGTGAAGGGGGGGGTAGCGACGGTGGCGGCTCTGATAGGGGGGCGTGAGGCAGATCGAGGGGGGTGGTGGCGGCTCAGTCGCTCGTTCCTTTTTTTCTCTTTTGATTGAAATGAACGGGTAAAGGGGCTGAGGGAGTAAATAAAGTAGGGAGGGGGTTATATTAGATATTTATTTAATTAATTATTTTCAAAAAGCAACTTTTTATTTCGACCTTAAAACGAGACCCACCGCCTGTTGTCCATTGCTAATTACCCCCATTTCGAACACAATGGGATATTATCATAAGCTGATTCGACTGTTTTGATCATTTTTCGTCAAAATCAAAATATAACTCTATATATTGAATTTGAACGCACATTTCAATTTACCGAGCACACATACAGACTCTAGAAATTCCCGAAAAATATTTTCTAGCTTCGTATTAACGACACGGTCCTAACAAAACTAATTTCATCAAATTCTGAGACCGTTTGAAAAATGGCCATTTTCCAGTCGATTAAAATCAACTGAAACTGGTCAAACGCGTTTTTCCTTCGCCACGCTCACATATTGATTCAGAAAAGTACGAAATTGGAAACCTAGCAATAACTTGACATCACAGATCTAACAAAAGTGGTTTCGTCGAAAACCGACGTCGTTTGCAAAATGGCCATCTTTAAGGGTCAGAATTCCATGGCGACTATTCTGAATTTTCAAATGGGCGTAACTTTTTGTCCCCGCTATGAAATTTCGATTCTTCAGATTCATTGGAAAGGAATTCTCAAATAGATTCAAATATTTTTGGTTTCACTAAAATCCGGTTTATTTTGAATCCTGTACATTCATTTGAATTTTGAAATCGAATTATCGAACTACCGCGCCATTTTCAATTCCTTTTATAATTATAAATAAATAATTATATTCTAATGACGATCTATATAAATATATACGTTCGAATACTATTCAAAATAAAATTTTCGTCGTTATTATTTAAAATAATCATTTTAAATATTCAAACTTCATTAAAATTGCCAAAGTAAAAATTTTAAATTGGCTCAGATTTCCGGGTTATTACAATCTCCCCCACTTAAAAATTTTCGTCCCCGAAAAGGAATGAAGCCGAAAGTTGTTTAACTAATCAACTCAACTTCCATTATTTTCATTATGGCTTAAGTTCTTCAACTTTTTAGTTTCTAAGAACTTTTCAAATTTTTCAAAAATTTGGCTAACACCCTTAATTTTCGAATTTTTTTGCCATAACCTCCCCTACACCAAGGACTTCGGGGTATTTCATATAGCCTCCCATGGCCTTCTTCAATCCAAAAGAAAAAGCCAAGCGGCTCATAAAATCATCATCACCCAAACAAAACAGTAAATTATGGTAAACATGTACCTATTTTTCAGGCAAACAATTTTATTCTTCTGCTCTAGCCCCCTTGCTATGACCTGTTCAATGTAAGTACATGTACATGCATGCAAATGCGATAAATTTTCAATACAATTTACTATTTGGTTCAAATTGGCTATATGGTTCAAATTTTAATTACTCAACCAATAATCAAACAACACAACCATCAATCAATTAGTTGGTTATCATTTCAAATTCATAACTTTGATATATAGTCATCAATAGTTTCATCCCCGGGCGACTAGAGTGTGATTCTATATCTATCCAGTATATTAAAACTTCAAATACACGTGGATCAGATGTATATGCAAAATCTTTATATACTGGACTGTCCAAATTCAATATAAAATAAATAATCAAATACGTATAAAACGATTTAAATTTCAAAACAAAGTTTGTTTTCAATTTTAATTCAAAAACACTACTCTTCACACTCGTTCTAGGATACTACTGATCCCATCTCTAACGAGTCATTCCCATTGGATATTACTAATCCAATATCTGATGAATTCTTTCGTATGGTTCTAATGTGTCTTGTTCTCTGAGCTTTGTAAACCAAAGCTCTGATACCACTGTAAGGACCCGTAACTTCCCCAGTAAGGAAAGAGCGGATACTTCGAGAACAACACACAAAAGAACGCAGACAGAAGAACATTTCATTGTTAATTACAACAATTCATCAGAATACAGGAATATACAGAGTATAAACCAATAATATACATCAGAAAATATCAGAGATTTAAATTACATTTAAATACATCACTGCAGCGGAAAATAATACAAAGCACAACTGAAGGAGATATACGGATACAGAGCTTTCTGGATGTCATTCCAGTTGTAAACCAGGATCCTGTGAATGTAAATCTGCAAAACCAAAACTACTAGCTGCTCGTGTCAAAATAAAGGCACCCAGAGTTTAGGTTAAAACAATAAACTCCAGGTCAGTTATGTGACTGGTGTGAGAACTAAAACATTTATTAATCATTATTTTTAAAGTTCGGTAAATCAAGGGACCACGCCGTATAACACGGAACGAGTTTCCTCTCAAGAATACCAGTGCATAAAACAACAGTGCAATGCTAAATAAAGAACAATGAAGCTATTATAAGACCCAGGTCCCATCACACAATGCAACGCAAGCTGGAGGATAAGGTTTTTACCTTATAATAGCCAAGAATGCTTGATACGTTTAAAATAAATCATTTGATACTATTATAAGTGCATAGTGTATAAAAAAAACTTCACGTCATAAGTATCAATCATAGATGGCATAAGCGCCCCATCCCACTATGTCGCCATACTAGGCTCTACAAATAAAACTGCAAAGTCACGTATTTTGGAAGTTGGATTTCCATCTGTGAACCGAGGCAAAAGATAGTCCTCTACCGATTCGAGACTCTCTAGCCCGAGCCTCAGGATCAGATCTCGAGTGACCCTTGGAGCGACATGGCCGGTCCACCGATGTGGATTAAAATGCTTGAACAATGTGTTTCCCCACCCTTTGGGGCAAAAATGAGCCAAATGACTATATCGGCTCCACACAGTCACCGATATATTCGAGCCGCCTCGCCACAGCAACAACCACATAAGTCAAACTCGTCAGGGCATGTAAAACCACTGACGCCACTTCTAAGTAGAAGGAAACGCATTCCCTCCCTGAGGTCCTCTCCCGTTTCTGGTTCACAACCGGGGTGTGAGGCTCGCGAATTCACGTTACACAAAGCTATGCCACACAGGTGGTGCTTTGATCATCCACCACAAGACTTTGTTTTTCAACAGAAGCCTCGATCAATTGCCACTTAGGAATGCCACATAAGCAATTCACTCCATGCGTTTGATATCCATCAATATATAACCTCTGAGCTCGTACGTCTCAGAGAAGGGCGTTAAGCAAGAGAATAAATTCTCCGCCGCCAAACAGATATATATTTAATAGAAATCAATCACATAGAATAAAATCCAATGTCAGACACACAGTCCATTTACAAGTTCGTACTGGGTCTGATCGAAACCGAAGGCACCTTGTACCTCGCATATCCATCGATCTCCAAGTACGTCTGGACGATCACAAACTGATTCCCTTCTCTTGGGTGTACGGCCGAATCAAGATCATCAGTAATTATCCAAACGACGTGAAGACCTCCGATCTTCAACCACCGTCTTCATCTTCGACACCACGTCGAATTAGTTATTCAGAATGGGATAACCCGGTCTTTCTGAATAACTCGCGTATATAATAAACAAGTGTTACACAAACACAACATACGCCTCTTTCCAATTCAGAATATTCTTTTATTCAAATATTCTTATACTTTGGGAAAGGTTCCCATTAATTTTATCAAAGATAAATTCTGTAAATTTATTCTTTAATCTTCTTTGAATATCAATTCAAACTAGTCGGGATTAGCGAACCACACCGGAGTAATCATTTATTTTATTTCCCAATCCCCACCTATTCACCCCATGAAGTAAAACTAGTCATACTTCATATCTAACACCACTGTGTTATCGGTAAATTCAATTACCATTTCACGTTCAAATCTAATTAAAGATTTAACTATCGCCTGGAGCAAAACTGGTGATACTCCATTCTCGATCTTTTCAATCTAATTAAAGATTCATTAAAACTCCACTTAGTTTTAATCTTTATCTGGGTTAAAGAACCAGTGTCATCTAAAACACTGTTCACGATAAACCCAAAAATCAATACCAATTCAATTCTAATTAAATATTATTTAATTGGTACACTTCATTAAATCTAAATAAAAAGATTTAATCTTTTTCTCAACTGGGATTAAGAACAGTGTTAATGAAGACACCATTCATGACAAACCCAAATCACATTTGATATTAAATGCAAGGCTCTAAATAGAAAATATATCAGCTTATATTCAATATCAAATTCTACAACCAACAAATATCATATTGGAAATAACGATATCTATATACCTTTCAAATTTCCGTAATCTATCTGTATAATCACGAAATCCATCATCGAAATATTCCAAAGACAATTTCGATTAAAATCCATTCCAATTCAGTTATTGGAAATTCTGGTTACTTTTAAAACCCTGTTCAAATTCAATTTATTTATTTAAAAATAAATAGAATTATAATTCTAGTTCAAAACTAGTTCTTTTCGATAAAAATCTATTTTTATCTTTTCAAATATGGAGTTTTTCATCCTAATTCTTCCCAAATCATTTCTTATAATTTTACACAAATTATTACTATTTTTAATAATTTTATCAAGGCCCGTACAGTCGATTTCCATCAACGACCATCGAACTGCACTTACAACGACCTTTTCCAAATTTGATTTGGACATAATTCCAAATCCAACCGTTAGATTTCAAATTTCTAATATTCATTAGAAAGCCCTTTTCGATACGAACCCAAGGTTCCGGTTTTAGGAGAATCCGACAGTCGGATCTCCCGTAATATCCATTCGAAGTTAATGGTCGAAATTCACGAACTACCGCAGCGCGGCGCGTTCTATTCAGGCCATTATATATATAATATATATATATATATTATATATTTCATCGATTTCCTTTCAAAACGTATTTTATAAATCATTTAAAATTCGTTTAACTTCATATTCGATTTCTAATCAAAACTGAATATTCCAATATAAATTCGTTTTTAATTCATTTCAAATCGATTTCAATTCAAATCCATTTCAATTCAAATCGGTTTCAATTCAAATCAATTTCAGTTCAATTTCAATACGTTTTAATTCAATTCCAATTAAATATTAATTAATTAGTATACTTCATTAAATCTAAATAAAAAGATTTAATCTTTTCTCAACTGGGTTCATGAACAGTGTTAATGAAGACACCATTCACGATGAACCCAAAATCACATTCCATTCCATCTGCCTTTAATTGTAAATTAGCAAGTGAATAATTCCCTAAGGATCAACCCCGAAGGCCGAAACTAACATCAGATCAATACATAAGAAACTATTCAACTTAACTAATCTCCAGTTATTTTTTGATTTTCTTAACTCCGTTGGGTCTAAAATAGTATTATTGAAGATACCATTCACGACAAACCCAAAATCACATTTGATATTAAATACAAGGCTCTAAATAGAAAATATATCGGCTTATATTCAATATCAAATTCTGGAATCAACAAATATCGTATTGGAATAATTATATATATATATCTTCCAAATTCCTCCACAATATCCGTATAATCACGGAATCCAATATTGAAATATTCCGAAGACAATTTCGATTAATATCCATTCCAATTTATATATTGGAAATCCTGGTTATTTCTAAACCATTTCAAATCCAATTTATTTATTCAAAAATATTGGATTATAATTCTAGTTCATAACTAGTTCATTTCGATAAAAATATATTTTTATCTTTTCAAATATGGAGTTTTTCATCCCAATTCTTTCCAAATCATTTATTATGATTTTACACAAATTTTTGATATTTTTAATAATTTTATCAAGGCCCATACAGTCGATTTCCGTAAGTGGTCATCGAACTGCACTTACAGCGACCTTTTCCAAATTTGATTTGGACATAATTCCAAATCCAACTGTTAGATTTAAAATATGTAATATTTGTTAGAAAGATCTTTTCGATACGAACCCAACAGTTCCGGTTTTAGGAGAATCCGACAGTCGGATCTCCCGTAATATCCATTCGAAGTCAATGGTCAAAATTCGCGAACTACTGTGGCGCGGCGCATTCTATTCAGGCCATTATATATTATATATATATAATATATAATATATATTTCGTCGATTTCCATTTAAAACGTATTTTATAAATCGTTTTAAATTCCTTTTCCAAAGGATTTCAACTTAATATTCAATTTCTAATCAAATTGAATATTCCATATCATCGATATATAAATGACAATATTTTCGAAACATTATATTTTAAAATTATTTCTTTTTTCGATATTCATTATAAAATTGATATAAATATCGTTCATGTCAAAATGGCGCTAGTCTAATCAACACGGCTTTATATATTGAAATATATTCGTGCCCATCCCAAATCGGACATCAAAATCAAATTTTGATCTTTTACTGAATATTATTTTAGAATATTCATTATTTTAAAATAATTATTATTTTAAAATATTCATTCTTTCTGAACTGGAATCAGACACAGTCAATTACCATATAATGTGATTTATATGGATTTCATATACACATGTATACAACAACAATCAAACACAGTCAACCATCATCCAGAGTGCATTCTACACGGTATAAGCATCAAACATAAATATTTAACGCTTACAACAACTTGTCAATTAATCGATCGACCTACAACTAATTATTAGGACTAGTGTATGTCATATATCATCCCAATACCTATGTGGGGTTTCAATCAACAAATAATGAATTTTATTTGTGCAATTGGGCGATGTGTAAAATTTATCATCGCAATCAATATTAGTCAAATCAGTGCACATAAACAAATCGTCGGATTTGTAAATGAATATTCAATTCTATTCATATACACGTTAAAAATTATATTTTTAACTATAAAATATTTTATTCCATTCCACAACACACAATAATTTTCACAATACAATCAATCAAACAAATAAGCCATCCATGGTATGTGGATAACGGGTGTCGAATGCTGCTAAGCACCGTCTGCATCCTAGTATATATTTTAACTAGAAATAAAATTAAAGTGAGAAGTTCTCACATTTGGGTTCTACTCCGCCATGCTTTCTTTCTGAACTGTTTGGATTTGTTCGAAATTCCAACGCATCCTTTTCACGCTGTTCATATATAAATAAAAGTCACTTTTTTAATTCGCCATTATATATATAGAAATCATATTTTTAAACAACTACCTTTAAATTAAAAATCACATTTTTATTTGTTCACTTTCAATATAACAATCACATCTTTATTACCATGTAATCCATATAAAAATCGCTTCTTTATATTACTAAAAATCAAATCTTTATATTTCTAAAAATTGAATCTTTATATTTCTAAAAATTGAATCTTTATATTGTTACATACATATAAAAGATCATATTTTTATAGTGCTCTTCATACAATAAAAATCCAATTTTTAACGCTACTTCTTATTGATAAAAATCATATTTTTATCTCGCTACTCTATAAATAAAAACCACATTTTTATTCTATTCTATAATGTATAACAATCCGACCTTCACTATGTTGTTATATATATAATACACATGTTATAAAGTTCATTTTTTAATCGCCATTTCATATATCAAAAATCGCATTTTTTTACTTCGCTTTCATGATAATAAAAATTTCATGTTTAACCCGATGTTTAGATTATAAAGATGATATCTTTATTTCGATGTTTACAATATAAAGATCTTATTTTTATTATGCTACTATTTAAATAAAAATCATATTTTTATTATAAATAAAAATTATATCTTCCATATGAATAAAATCATATTTTTATTTCATCCTCGCATATATGAAAATCACATATTTCTATAATGAAAAAAAACTAATCTTTCTACATATAAAAGTCATTTCTTTTATAATTATATTACCTACAAAAACCATATTTTATATCACCTAAGTAAATATAAATAAAAAACTTACTGTCGCCTGAAGGTGGAGTGAGCGGCGAGGTGAAGGAGGAGTGAATGATGGAGGGAGGCGTTGGCGGTTGGTGGCCTGTGGCGCGGCTAGGCTTCGGGTGTTGGCGATTTAAGGAGGAAAGGGGGGCTGATGCGAGGAGGAGGGAGGACGCGGGGGGGGGGGGGGTCTCTGGCAGTAGGCGCAAGGGGGGGGGGGGGGTTTCAGACGTCAGCGGCGGTGGTGGCTAGGGCAGGCGTGATTTCGTTTTTTCCTTTTAAAATGAATCGAGGAGAGAGAAACTGAGGGGGGGGGGTTATATTAATATATATGCACTAGTATTTTTAAATTCTAAAAAGCAGCTTTTTATTTACCTACCGATTGTCGTCCATAACTAATTACCCCATTCCGGACACAATGGGATATGTATCGCAAGACAGTTTGGCTGTTTCGATCGGTTTCCCTCATATTGAATTTGAACGCACATTTCAATTTACCGTGGCCACATACGGACTCTAAAAATTCACAAAAAATATTTTCTAGCTTCGTATGGACGATACGGTCCTAACAAACTAATTTCATAAAATTTGAAGACCATTTGAAAAATGGCCATTTTCTGGTCGATCCAAATTGACTAAAGTTGTCAAAACATGTTTTCTTTTGCCACACTCACATATTGATTCAAAAAATTACGATTTTTGGAATCTAGCAATAATTTGACATCCCGAATCCAACAAATGTGGTTTCATCGAAAACGGAGGTCATTTTCAAAGTAGCTATTTTTAAGGGCCAAAATTCCATAGCGACTATTATATATTTTCAAATGGGAATAACTTTTTATTTCCGCTATGAAATTTCAATTTTTCTGATTCGTTGGAAATATATTTTCAAATAGATTCTATTTTTTTTGGTTTCGCTAAAATTCAGTTTATTTTGAATCCTGTACATTCATTTGAAATTTGAAATCGAATTTTCAAACTATCGCGCCATTTTCTATTCCTTTTATAATTAAAAATAAATAATTATATTCTAACGTCGGTCCAAATGAATACATACGTTCCAATTCTATCCAAAATAAACTTCTCGTCCTTATTAATAAATCATTTTAAATATTCAAAATTCACTAAAATTGTAAAAATAAAATATTTAAATTGGTTCAGATTTTCCGAGTTGTTACAATCTCCCCCACTTAAAATCTTTTCATCCCCAAAAAGGAACAGAGCTGAAAGTGTTTTACAAACCAACTCAACTTCCAGTTTGGCTTTCATTCTTCAACTTTCCAGTTTCTAAGAATTTTCCAATTCTTCAAAAATTTGGCTAACACCCTAAATTTTTGAATTTTTTTGCCATAACCTCCTTTGTACGGGAGCACCGGGAAAATCTCCAAACTGCCACACAGGTCGTTCCAATCAAAAAAAAAAAAAAAAAAAGAAACAGCCAATCGGCTCATAAAATCATCAAAACCCCCCAGAAATATAATAAACATGTACCTATTTGTCGGGCAAACAATTTTATTCCTCTATTTAGCTTCCCTGCTATGACATGTTCAATGTATATACATGTATATGCCTGCAATTTCTACAAATTTTCAATTCAGTTCAATATTTGATTCAATTTGGCCTAAATTTACCTTCCTTTTACATGTTGATTTAAATACATTATCACACAACACAATCATCAATCAATTAGTTGATTAGCTTTTCAAATTCATAACTTTGATATATTTACAATAATGCGTTCTTGGTGCCAAATCACAATAATAAACCCTATCTAGTTTTGGTTCTCATGCCAGTCAATTGGAAATATATCCCACCTTCGAAACTCGAACATAAATACTGATGATGCACGTGCTATCATCTGTATCATCTCTGGGCGACTAAAGTGTGATTCTATATCTATCCAGTATATTAAAACTTCGAACACATGTTTGCAAGGCGTATATGCAAAATCTTTACATATTGGATGTCCAAATTCAATACAAATAAATATTCAAATACATTGAATAAGGTTTAAATTTTCAAAAAAAATTGTTTTCATTTTAAAAATAAACTCTTCACACTCGTTCCAGGATACTACCGATTCCATCTCTAATGAGTCATTCTTATTGGATATTACTAATCCAATCTCTGATGAATTCTTTCGTATGGTTCTATTGTGTCTTGTTCTCGAGCTCTGTAAACCAGAGCTCTGATACCAAATGTAAGAACCCGAAACTTCCCGGGTCTCCGAAGAGAAGAGGAAGAACAGGTTGCCTTGAGGACAAGACGAATCAGAACACAAACAGAAGAACATTTCATTGTTTATTACAACAATTTCATTAGAATACAAGAATATACAGAGTATGAATAAATATTATACATCAGAAAAGTATCAGAGATTTACATACATTACTGCAGCGGAAAATAATACAAAACATAACTGAAAAGAATATACAGATATAGGGGCTCCGAATAACATTCCAGCCGTAAACCAGGATCATGTGAATACAAATCTGCAAAACCAAAACTACTAGATGCTCGTGCGAAAAATAGGGGCACCCAGAGTTTAGGGTAAAACAATAAACTCCAGGTCAGTCATGTGACTGGTGTGAGAACTAAAACAGTTATTAATCTTTATTTTAAAGTTAGGTAAATCCAGGGACCACGCCGTATAACACGAAACGGGTTTCCTCCCAAGAATACCAGTGTACAAAACAATAGCGCAATGCTAAATAAAGAACAATGAAGCTATTATAAGACTCAGGTCCCATCACACAATGCAACGCAAGCCGGAGCATAGAGTTTTTACCTTATAATAGCCAAAAATGCTTGGTACATGAAATTTCATATTTTACTATTACCATAAGTGTATAGTGTCAAAACAGTTTCAATCATAAGTATCAATCATAGATGGCATAAGTGCCCCATACCACTATATTGCCATATTAGGCTCTACAATCAAAACCGAAAAATGTCGTATTGGAAGTTAGATTTCCGTCTATGAACCAAGGCAAGGGATTGTCCTTACTGCTCTGAGACGCTCTAGCCCGCAGGATCAAAACGCATCGACCCTTGGATCTTTAGGGCCGGTCCACACGGAGTGGATTAAAATGCCTGAATAATGCGTTTCCCCACCCTATGGGGCGTAAACTGGTCATATCCCGACAAAACTATCGGCCCCGGAATGACCGATATAACCGAGGCGCCTCGCTATCCATCATCCACATAAGTAAAATTTCAGGGCTTGCAAAACGCTGATACCACTCTAGCTAGAAGGAAACACATGCCCTCCCTGCAGTCCTCTCCTGTTTCCGGTTCACACCGGGTTGTGAGGCTCGTGAATTAATGCTACACAAAGCTACGCTATATTAAAGCCGTGCTTTGATCATCAACCACAAGACCCTACTTTTCAACAGAAGCCTTGATCATTTGCATCTTAGCATGCCACACATGCAATTCACGCTATGCAACCGATGTCTATCAATCACACAGAATGAAATCCGATGTCATACACACATCCGTTTACAAGTTCGTTCTAGGTCTGAACGAAACTGGAGGCACCTTTTTCCTCCCCTATATGTCCAATACAGGGGAGAGGTCCTCGCATATCCGGTCAATCTCCAAGTACGTCTGGACGATCACTACTTATTACCTTGTATTGGGGGTACATCCCAATCAAGACATCAGTAATCATTCAAACGATGTGAAGACCTCCGGTCTTCAACCACCGTCTTCATCCTCGACACATCGTCGAATCAGTTATTCAGAATGGGAAAAACACGGTCATTTTGAATAACTCGCGTATATAATAAACAAGTGCTATAAAAACATAACACACGCCTCATTCCAATCCAGAATATTCCTTTATTCAAATATTCTTATACTATGGGAAAGGTTCCCATTAATTTTATCAAAGATAAATTCTTTAAATTTATTCTTTAATCTTCCTTTGGATATCATTTCAATCTAATTAAAGATGCTTTAAAACTCAACTTGGTTTTAATCTTCCCAAAAATCAATATTAACGATTGTTTAACTTGGGCAATCATATCCTGTCTTTAACTAGGTTAAAGAACCAATTTGATTTAAAACACGATTCACGATAAACCCTAAATCACATTCCATTCCATCAGCCTTTAACCATAAATTTGCAAGTAAACAATTCCCTAAGTATCAACCCCGAAGGCCGAAACCAACATCAGATCAATACCCAAGAAACCATTCAACTTAACTAATCTCCAGTTAGTTTCGGATTTTCTTAACTCCATTGGGTCTAAGAATAGTATTATTAAAGATATCATTCACGCCAACCCAAAATCTTATTCCTGTCTTTAACTGGGTTAAAGAACCAATGTCCTTTAAAACACGGTTCACGATAAACCTTAAAATCACATTCCATTCCATCAGCCTCTAATCGTAAATTAGCAAGTGAACAATTACCTAAGTATTAATCCCGAAGGCCGAAACCAACATCAGATCAATACCCAAGAAACCATTCAACTAAACTAATCTCCAGATAGTTTCTGATTTTCTTAACTCCATTTGGTCTAAGAACAGTATTATTAAAGGTACCATTCACAACAACCTAAAATCTTGTTCCATTGTTAATCGAGTTAAAGAACAAGTGTTATTTGAAACACCTTTCACGATAAACCCAAAAACCAATTTCAATTCAAGTCCAATTAAATATTAATTAATTGGTATACTTCATTAAATATAAATAAAAAGATTTAATCTTTTCTCAACTGGGTTCAAGAACAGTGTTAATGAAGACAACATTCACGACAAATCCAAAATCACATTCCATTCCATCAGCCTTTAACCATAAATTAGCAAGTGAACAATTCCCTAAGTATTAACCTCGAAGGCCGAAACCAACATCAGATCAATACCCAGGAAACCATTCAACTTAACCAATCTCCAGTTAGTTTCTAATTTTCTTAACTCCGTTGGGTCTAAAACAGTATTATTAAAGATACCATTCACGACAAACCCAAAATCACATTTGATATTAAATACAATGCTCTGAATAGAAAATATATCGGCTTATATTCAATATCAAATTCTAGAATCAACAAATACTGTATTGAAATAACGATATATCTATATCTTCCAAATTCCTCCACAATATTCGTATAATCACGGAATCCAATATCGAAATATTCCGAAGACAATTTTGATTCAAATCCGTTCCAATTTATATATTGGAAATCCTGGTTATTTCTAAAACCATTTCAAATCCAATTTATTTATTCAAAAATATTGGATTATAATTCATGTTCATAACTAGTTCATTTCAATAAAAATATATTTTTATCTTTTCAAATATGGAGTTTTTCATCCTAATTCTTTCCAAATCATTTATTATGATTTTACACAAATTATTGATACTTTTAATAATTTTATCAAGGCCCGTACAGTTGATTTCCGTAAATGGCCATCGAACTGCACTTACAACGACCTTTTCCAAATTTAATTTGGACATAATTCCAAATCTGACCATTAGATTTCAAATCTCTAATATTTATTAGAAAACACTTTTCAATATGAACCCAACGGTTCCGTTTTTAGGAGTATCCGACGGTCGGATCTCCCGTAATATCCATTCAAAGTCAATGGTCGAAATTCGCGAACTGCCGTGGTGCGGCGCATTCTATTCAGGCCATTATATTTTATATATAATATATATTTCATTGATTTCCATTTAAAACGTATTTTATAAATCGTTTTAAATTCGTTTTCAAAACGATTTCAACTTCACATTCAATTTCTAATCAAAATTGAATATTCCATATCATCGATATATAAATGATAATATTTTCAAAACATTATATTTGGAATCATTTCTTTTTCGATATTCATTATAAAAATGAATAAAATCGATATAAATATCGTTCATGTCAAAATGACGTTAATCTAATTAGCATGGCTTTATATATTGAAATATAATAGTGCCCATCCCAAATCGGACATCAAAATCAATTTTTGATCTTTTATTGAATATTATTTTAGAATATTCATTATTTTAAAATAATCATTATTTTAAAATATTCATTCTTTCTGAACTGGAATCAGACACAGTCAATTACCATATAATGTGATTTATATGGATTTTATACACACATATATACAACAACAATCAAACACAGTCAACCATCATCCAGAGTGCATTCTACTCTGTATAAGCATCAAATATAAATATTTAATGCTTACAACAGCCTATCAATCAATCGATCGAAATACAGCTAATTACTGGGACTAGTGTATGTAATATATCATCCCAATACCCGTTTGGGGTTTCAATCAACAAATAATGAAATTTATTTGTGTAGTTGGGCGATGTGTAAAATTTATCGTCCCAATCAATATCAGTCAAATCACTGCATATAAACTAGTCGTTCGGTATATAAATGAATATTCAATTCTATTCATGTACACGTTAAAAATTATATTTTTAACTATAAAATATTTTATTCCATTCCACAACACACAATCAATTTTCACAACACAATCAATCAAACAGATAAGTCATCCATAGTCTATGGACGATGGGTGTCGGGTGCTGCTAAGCACCGTCTACATCCTAGTATATATTTTAACTAGAAATAAAATTAAAGTGAGATGTTCTCACCTTTGGGTTCCACTCCGCCATGCTTTCTTTCTGAACTGTTTGGATTTGTTCGAAATTCCAACGCATCCTTTTTACTCTATTCATATATAAATAAAAGCCACTTTTTTAATTCGCCATTATATATATAGAAAACATATTTTTAAACCGCTACCTTTAAAATAAAAATCACATTTTTATTTGTTCACTTTCAATATAAAAATCACTTCTTTATTACCATGTAATCTATATAAAAATCACTTCTTTACATTACTAAAAATCGAATCTTTTGTATTTCTAAAAATTGAATCTTTATATTTCTAAAAATTGAATCTTTATATTTCTAAAAATTAAATCTTTATATTGTTACATACATATAAAAGATCATATTTTCATAGTGCTCTTCATATAATAAAAATCCATTTTTTAATGCTACGTCTTATTGATAAAAATCATATTTTTATCTCGCTAATCTATAAATAAAATCAGATTTTTATTTTGTTCTATAATGTATAAAAATCCGATCTTCATTATGTTGTTATATATATAATACACATATTATAAAAATCATATTTTTATCACCATTTCATATATTAAAAATCTCATTTTTACTTCGCTTTCATGATAATAAAAATTTCATCTTTAACCCGATATTTACATTATAAAGATGATATCTTTATTTCGATGTTTACAGTAAAGATCTTATTTTTATTATGCTACTGCTTAAATAAAAATCATATTTTTATTATAAATAAAAATTACATCTTTCATACAAATAAAATCATATTTTTATTTTGTCCTCGCATATATGAAAAGCACATCTTTCTATAATGAAAAAAACTAATCTTTCTACATATAAGAATCATTTCTTTTATAATTATATTACCTACAAAAACCATGTTTTATATTACCTAAGTAAATATAAATTAAATTAAAAACTTACTGTCGCCTGAATGGGGAGTGAGAGGCAAGGTGAAGGAGGAGTTCACGGTGGAGGGAGGCACCGGCGGTTGGTGGCCTGTGGCGCGACTAGGCTTCGGGTGTTAGCGGTTTAAGGAGGAAAGGGGGGCTGACACGAGGAGGAAGGAGGACGCCAGAGGGGTCTCGCCGGCGGCAGGCGCGAGGGGGGGTGGTTTCCGACGTCAGCGGCGGTGGCGGCTAGTGTAGGCGCGATTTAGTTTTTTCTCTCTTTTTAAAATGAACCGGGGAGAGAGAAACTGAGGGGGGGGGGGTTATATTAATATATATATTTTATTATTTTTAAATTCTAAAAAGAAACTTTTTATTTCAACCTCCAAATGAGACCTACCGACTGTCGTCCATAACTAATTACCCCTATTCCAAACACAATGGGATATGTATTGTAAGCCAGTTTGGCTATTTCGATCGGTTTCCATCGAAATCAAAATATAAATCTATATAATGAATTGGAACGCACATTTCGATTTACCGGGACCACATACGGACTCTAAAATTCCCGAAAAATATTTTCTAGCTTCGTATTGACGATACGGTCCTAACAAACTAATTTCGTCAAATTTGAAGACTGTTTGAAAAATGGTCATTTTCTGGTCGATCTAAATTGACTTAAGTTGTCAAAACACGTTTTCTTTTACCACGCTCGCATATTGATTCAGAAAATTACGTTTTTTGGAATCTAGCAATAATCTGACATCCCGGATCCAACGGATGTGGTTTTGTCGAAAACGGAGGTCGTTTGCAAAATGGCTATTTTTAAGGGCCAAAATTCCATAGCGACTATTCTGAATTTTCTACTAGGCATAACATTTTATTTCCTCTATGAAATTTCAAATTTTTGAATTCGTTGGAAAGATATTTTCAAATAGATTCTAATATTCTTGGTTTCGCTAAAATCCGATTTGTTTTGATCCTGTACTTTCATTTGAAATTTGAAATCGAATTTTCAAACTATCGCGCCATTTTCAATTCCTTTTATAATTAAAAATAAATTATTATATTCTAACGTCGATTCAAATGAATATATACATTCCAATTCTATCCAAAATAAATTTCTCGTCCTTATTATTTAAAATAAATGATTTTAAATATTCAAAATTCACTAAAATTGTCAAAATAAAAATTTTAAATTGGTTCAGATTTTCCGGGTTGTTACATTCTAACTACTTATGTCATCAAATATGTCATGCTGGCAGACAATCATGACTAACCAGGCAAGTATGAACTGTCACGACCTTACATTTCAAACACTATCATTCAAAATAGCATGATACTAAGAACCAACCGAAAATAGCATGATACTCAAATTCTTCTAATTGTCATAATTTTAATTTTACACAGGTTTATTCATCCATTTGTTCCTTGCTCCCAAATTCAAATCTAGATGATCTGCTTGTTTCTGAGATTGCACACATGTGTAAGAATGATAAATATAGATACAAGTCCACTGCTCGAAAATGGACTCAAAGGTACGCCACGGGATGATCAAAATGTTATAAAATTCCATGATTGTTTTCAATTCTTATAGAGTATTACCAACATTGAGTATGTTAGTAGGCTAATCCACTACAACCCAGGATGGGTTGCTGCTAAACAACAACCCAGGATGGGTTGCTGCTATGCATCTTTTGACTATTCCCGATTTACACGTATGTATATAAAGATATGTATTCAAAATGATAAACACTGACTTACACATATGTATATAAAGATACGTACTCAAAATGATAACCATCGACTTACACTTTCCATCATTATCTTTAGCTAGTAATATGATTGTCATTAAAAAGTTATCAATATATACTTTCAGAGCACATTGAAGTAGTTTCTTAGACATATAATCCAGTCCAACATGTTCAGGTTCAGAAATCAAAACTAAAGTTGTTTGACTTGTTGACTTGAAGGTAGGAGAATATAATTGGTACAGAACTATACAAGGTTGAAAAAACTTACTATGGTGAATCAGGATGCGTAGAAAGTGTTTATGAGCAAGTTTGGTTATCTTTGTCTATTATTTTATTATCTTGTCAAACTTATACTTTTTGTGTAACTTGGATTTCTTGCTATATATTTGTATTTTGTTGTTTCTTTGAAGATATGGTTTATCTTTGCTCTATAGTAATTTGTTTATGGTGAATTTGGTTATGGAGTTTGTTTTCATGTTTTTTGGCTTTTAGTTTGGAGAATAATTGAATCCATTTATGTTACTGAAGGTATCAATTGTATATATAAAATAATTTACATATTTGGAATTTGCAACACATCAGCGGTATGATGAATAATCAATTTGAAACGTATAAAAAAGTGTTTTTAATTGTCAAGCTGAAATGCCTAGTATGTGCTACTATTAGTCATTTTGAAACACTTATTTAGTGTTGCTAGTTATCAATTTGAAACACTTGTTAAGTGTTGTTAATTATCAATTTGAAACATCCACTAAATATTGCAATCTATTAATCTGAATCCTTATTTGGTGTTCAATCCGTTTATTTGAAATGCCTACCAAGTGTTTCAATTTATTAATCTGAAACGCATAATAAGTGTTTCAATTTGTCAATCTGAAAACATAATACAGGTGTTTCAAAAATCTGCAACATATTAATCTGCCACTTCCAAAATGTGTTTCTAAAAATTTTAGCAATATTTTTTTACCATTTCAAATTGGTTATTTTGGGGTTGTGTCGAGGCAGGTTCTTAACCTATTTACTTAATACCTAGAGGAAGCGGATCCTCGTAGAGATTACCAATCCAGTACCAAATAGTTGTTTAATACTTCTTGCTTATGGGGAGGTGAGTTAAGTGAATACTTAATACCCTTTTAAAGGCAGATCTAACTACTTAATACCCTTATCCTAAAGCAGGCCTATATTTACTAATTATTTCCTTTCTAAGGTTTCCTTTTTTGGGATGGGAGGTGCGTCCTACACTCACTTAATAACTCACACTTGAGATAAACCTTGTTTTAGAAAATAATCCTTGCTACAAAATTATCAGGCACAACACCAAAATAACTAATTTGAAATGGTAAAAAAATGCTGCTAAATTTTTTAGAAACACTTTTTGTAAGTTGCAGATTAGGATGTTGCAGATTTTTGAAACACCTGTATTATGTTTCAGATTGACAAATTGAAACACTAATTATGCGTTCCAGATTAACAGATTGAAACACTTGGTAGGCATTTCAGATTAAGGGATTGGACACAAAATAAGGATTTCAGATTAATAGACTGCAACACTTAGTGGATGTTTCAAATTGATAATCAACAACACTTAACAAGAGTTTCAAATTGATAACCAGCAACACTTAATAAGTGTTTCAAAATGACTACTAGTAACACTTACTAGGCATTTCAACTTGACAATGAAAAACACTTTTTTATACATTTCAAATTGATAATTCATAATACCACTGATGTGTTGCAAATAACAAATATGCAAATTATTTTAAATATATTATTAATACCTTCAATAACATAAATAGATTCAATCATTCTCCATATTAAAAGCCAAAAAAAATGAAAAGAAACTCCATAACCAAATTTACCATAAAAAATTAATGTAGAACAAAGATAAACCATATCTTCAACGAAACAACAAAATACAAATATACAGCAAGAAATAAAAGTTGCACAAAAAGTATAAGTTTGACAATATAATAAAATAATAGATAAAGATAACCGAACTTCCTCACAAACACTTTCTACGCATCCTGATTCACCATAGTAACTTTTTTCAGCCTTCTATAGTTCTGCACCAAGTATATTCTCCTACCTTCAAGTCAACAAGTCAAAATTGATAAAAACAACTTTAGTTTTGATTTTTGAACTTGAACATGTTGGACTGGATTATATGTCTAAGAAACTACTTCCATGTGCTCTAAAAGTATATATAGATAACTTTTTAATGACAATCATATTACTAGCTAAAGATAATGATGGAAAGTGTAAGTCGATGGTTACCATTTTGAATACATATCTTTATATAAATATGTGTAAGTCAATGGTTATCATTTTGAATACATATCTTTATATACATACATGTAAATCGGGGATAGTCAAAAGATGCTTCGTGGGTTGCTGTTTAGTAGCAACCCATCCTGGGTTGTAGTGGATTAACCTTCTAACATACTCAATGTTGGTAATCCTCTATAAGAATTGAAAACAATCATTTGACAAAAGGTAATATATTGGAAGTGATGCCTAACTTCTCAAGAAACATTTATAAGGGAAATTTATAACATTTTGATCATCCCGTCGCGTACCTTTGAGTCCATTTTCGAGCAGTGGACTTGTATTTGTATTTATCATTCTTGCACATATGTGCAATCTCAGAAACAAGCAGATTGTTTAGATTTGAATTCGGGAGCAAGGAACAAATCAATGACTAAACCTGTGCAAAATTAAAATTGTGACAATTAGCAGAATAAGTATCATGCTGTTTTCAATTGGTTCTGAGTATCATGCTATTTTGAATGATAGTGTTTGAAATGTAAGGTCGTGACAATTCGTACTTACCTGGTTAGTCATGATTGTCTTCCAGCATGACATATTTGGTGACATAAGTAGGTGGAAGTCTATTATTACCTTATCAGCTAGCAATAGTTGCAACATGTGAACAACTTGCGCACCCCAGCAGAGTGGCCAACCCAATGAAATGGATGTTATTCATCCCATACTAGAAAATGCCCTATGAAAGATTTAAACCCATTAATAATTTACTCAAAAGAAAAACCATTATGATTAACCCTTTAAAGATATATCATCAGGTAGTAGCACAAGGATAACTTGTGCTAGCTATCTAGAGCATGTATAATGGGGACTTATGCACATTCTCTTAGAAGTTTAGTTTTTATCTGTAACGACCCGGATTTTTCGACCGTTGAATTCTGAATATTTAAATTTGTTTTAAAAATTTTAATTGAATTATATATAGGAATTTATTTAATAAAACAATATTTAAGCGTATAATTCATATTATAAGTCAAACTACCGATATTATTATATTTTTGGGATCGTGGTACCTCGCTGGACACGACCGCACTCCTATTTCTGTCCGTAGCAGTTTGGACATGAAACGAAAACCTTATGTACCCAACATAACAATCGGTAAATGAATGGAATCCTATGCAACCGGTAGGTACTGCATAATACATAAAGATTAATATACAACCCGTTTGAAAAATTTGCATTTCATAATCATCTTTGATTTGTCAGTTTTGAATCCGATACATGGTATATGTTGAAATCGTTGGATCAGATTTGTTCATTTTATCATGATTCCAGAGCTGTAGATTGTTTCACAAAATATTCGCTACTTAGGCAAACCATAAAGAAGAATAATCTATCAATACAATACAAATATATAAATCAATAATATTGTCCCTTAGCTGTACACTTTGAGCAGCATGGCCAAGTTTCCAACAACGTGACGTCCAAACTTTGTTCGTGCTTGCCAAGTAATTTAGGAACCGTGGGTAGCAAGGGATTCAAAAGTGTGCGTAGCAAGGCATTTCAACACCGTGAGTACCACGTTTCTCAAATCACTATATATAAAGCAGACTCTTCCCTTTTTCATTTCTTCAGGTATCACGAAACACTTCCCACAGGAAAAATCAAACCGTGCTTTTTAGAAAAGAATAAAAAGGAAATCCACCACAAATCAACAATCCATAAACCGAAATCCTTGTATTTTCGAGTTTGTTTTTCCTCTTCAATCTCCTGTAGGGTTACCTAGTTCGAAAGACTCCCTCTCGCTGGTGCTAGGTCAGAACGACCAAGGGATTCGATTTTGGGGAAATACGTTGATCCTTTGGCAAATCGATTATGGTATTTGCATTGATGGTTTGAGTTCTCTGGGTAGTATTAAACGGTAGTAATAACGTTTCCATTTTTATGGTTTGGGCGTTCGGATCTTTGGAAATGGCGAAGGCTGGATGTTCTTGGAAGGAGCATGGTGGGGGCGACCTTCGGTGGTCAGGCGGTGCTTTATGGTGGCACAACGGTGAAGTTTGGGGCTTTGAATGTCTTCCGTTCATCTCAGGTTAGGAGGCGTTGAAGGAGGTTCTGGGTCTGGTTGTTGTTGGAGAATGAAGGAGTAAGAGGGGATCGGTTCTCTGTTACGTACAGGGTCAAGAAACAGCAATATAGAAAAAGAAGAAAGTCAGATCCTGTACTGGTTTGTTTAAAAACACACAGTTTAAGGAGGATGAATTAAACAGATGTGGTAATTAAAGTGATAAATTGGGGGTTTTACGTTACTGAAGGGGTGTGGGGGAGTAGAAGCAAGGGTGTTGTTCCTATAACTAGAATGGAGTTGGGTTGGTTAGATACGGGTTTGTCTGAATATGAGAGAAGTTTAAAACGTGGATTATTCAGTGGGGAGAAATGTTTAGCAACTGGACAGTGGATCGGATGTACGATGGAAAGATATGGGATCGAGAAATTGTTTGGCATTGGGTCCGTCGTGATAGCTGGGGCGTTTAAGTGGAGACTTGCTTAGTTAAATGATTGAATTGAACGGAAGCAGTCCCGTTGGAATCATAATGCTGAAATCCACATTGTGGTATTAATGTAGCGGAGAGCCGAGTTATTGAAATTCCTTGGCAAATCAATGCTTGTTTGATTTTAACGGGAACAAAAGCAAAACCCTCTACTGCAAGACAAAGTGAGTAAACTCACTAACTTCCTCTCGTTTATATTTTTATATATAAACGAGTTTTAAATTATTTTATAATGTGAAATGATTGCTTGGTTGAATAGTTGATAAATTGGTTGATATAATCACATCGTTGATTGATTTTTTCATTAATGCGATATTTTTGATGATACTAACATCTGTGGATGCAGGGAAACAGGTTGGAGGGATCCAACTGGATCCCTCAACATTTTATTTACTGTTTTATTTGATGGTGATATATGTTATGCTACATTATCCATGGTTGAATTTGTGTGTTTGGTTTACCCTGGCCTTAGGAACCCGGTATCTTAGGTACCGTAAAAATATCATCGAATGTGAAAAAGGAAATTAGAATTTAAAAGCAGAGTTTATTTCCAAATTAGAAATAATTTCTTTTTCATTTAGTTGCAAATGGAAACCTATTCCATTGGGTAAACCAAGGAAATGTTATAAATAAGGATATCAATGAAGTGGATCATTAACCATTGGATAAATTAAAAGGTGAGTTCAAATATGAATGTATATTTGAAAGTGAGTATCGGTTTTGAAACCAATATTTGGAAATGGATTTGAATTTAGCAAATTACAGAGGAAAGTTTAAAGAAAGATTTTCAAATGCTTAAAATAAAAGAATAGTAGTTTAAACAAGGAAATATTTTGCAAATAAAATGTATATAAAAAGGGGATTTATAGAAATCGAATTAAGTGATTAGAAGAAGGTATAGTTTATAAATATGTTTTAAGGAGAACTTGAATTGTTTAAAATAAACAGAGTTTTTAAATAAGCAACGGAAGCGTGTGCGTCGCACACGGTATTTTATTCAAAACAGCAATCATAACGCTGTTGTTATAGGAAATGTTTTTTTTTTAAATTTTAAACAGCGATTTTGACGCTGTCTTTGTAAGAAATGTTTTTATAAAACTAAACAGCGATTTTAGCGCTGTTGTTATAACAGATGTTGTAAATCTATACAGCAATTTTAGACGCTGCTGTTATAATAAATGTCTTGGTAAATCTAAATAGCAATTTTAACGCTGCCGTTATAATAACTGTTTTAATAGCAATCTTAATGCTATGGTTATGATAAGTGTTCTATAATGCTAAGACAGGGGTTTTAACGCTGTGGTTGAAAGCGATGTTTTATAAATCAAACATTTGAAGACAGCGATTATAACACTACCGTTATAATCAGTATTTTTATAAAGAAGGTGTGTTCGTAGATCAAATCCGAGAGTCATGTAAGCAATGTTTGGTTTAAAGTTGTGAGCTCTGACTAATTCAAAGTTAAGAATGTCGTTCAGTTAACGTCTGAGAGGTAATTATACCCAACTTGATTGACTTTAGTTTTAACTAAGAAGTGGATAAGGTTCGAGAATGGAAGTGATTAAGTGGATTTAGTAAATAAGTGAAATGGTGAGTTGGCATAGCGATGTTATTCAAACATCTGTTAAAACAAAAATGAAGGAGATTTGGGAACGTTTTCCAAATGAGAGTCAGAAATGTTTTCTGAATATAGAGGACAGATAATGGAAATGTTTTCCAATGTTAATAGCGTATATTTTCTAAATATATTAAATAAGGGATGTAAATGAAAGTGAAAAGGGAAATGAATAAATGAATAAACTAAAAGGAATAAACGTTGAATGATGTTTGGTCGATAGAATTTCCTTCTGGAAATAATATCATTGTTTGCACACCGACATGTTTTCATTTGATAGTTAAATCACCGACTATCAAAGTTTTGACCATTTTAACGTTGTTAATATGGAGAGACCGGTTGGATTATTATCCAGAGAACCACTCCGTATTGGCATAAGCGTTATGAAACAACTTATGCTGAAGAAAATTGAAGACGGAGTTATGCAAGGGTTATCCTGTTTACGGGATAGTGCCTTCGGTTTGTCCAGACCCAGGACAACTTGTATGGACGAGTGTCTGACAGAGTATTTCCAAAGGGGGTTACGTACGTTGATTCCTTCAAACGTACGAAGTTGGTGGCATAGAAGGGAAACTTCTTTAGCCTAACAATATGAGTATTTTTGTGGGAATCAATTAGTGATTTCCGATGGATCTGACGATGTGGCATTCAAAGTGAATGGTGGCCAGATGTTCTGGAAGATAATTCAAACCTCAAGCCTCAACAACCCGGAAGTGGACAAAAAAATCGGGTAGGCCGCATGGCTATGTGGGTCGCACCCATTAGGATGTATGATCACATATCTAGAGAAATTCCTTTTGTTCTTAAACCTATCGATGCTATCCCTTATCGGGAGACGGTTGCTGATCCCAACTGTCGGTGGTATACATTCGATACACTCAAGCGAAATGAGTGGTCGGTCATGTGTGGGCCGGGTTGCAAGACGTTCTTGTTGAACCCAGTGTATTTGCCTCTAGAGATACACGTTCGGAAGGTGGTCCCATACCTTGTCAAAGTCGGAATCCAATCTCCAATAAGTGCCTGCGAGTTTGATTGTATATTATATATGTAGAGCGTGAGATGCAAGCGTTCTACTAGATTTTAATTACTTGTGATTAGACATTATTATAATATCAGATAATATATGATTTCCAAAGTGTTTTGGGTTATCGTAAGGTAAAAACCATCCATGTTTATGTGTGGATCGGTCTTACGATTATCATTTCTTTCGAAAAGATTTTGAAAGTTAACAAATGGTTGGAGTTTACTCACACCAGTCCCATGACTGACCCAGAGTTTATTTTGTTTGTTTTCCCTAAACTCTTGGGTGCCCAAATTTGTACGGGCAGTCAAGTAGTCGGGATTTTTCAGATTCACTTGGAGGAGCTTGAAGCAGGAGGCTTCAACAGTTAGCTATAGACTATCATATTTTCCGCTGTGTACTATGTTGTATATGGAAACAGGTGTTTATAACTGTTCCAGGGATAATCGTTGTGCTCTGATGATGGTATGTATATATACAGTTATTGTTTTATGTTTCAAAAGTATGTTATCTAATATATTTCATTCGTTCCGCTGTGAGTTGTGATCTTCGTTTTTTCTTCTATTCTAATATTTCTTTCTTTCTATTTCTCATCCTCTAACTTCTTTCTAATAATGATTCGTATTTCTGTGCAATTTGAGTTGGACGTGTGGTGTTATCAGTCTACTCAAAGAGTACGGAAATTTGGGTCGCTTCATTTGGTATCAGAGCTGAAGGTTAAGTGATTACCTTGGCTCTGTGGCGTAACTCAATAGAGATGGAGTTAGAAATACTCTAGATTGAGTTTGAGTTTATTTGTATGAGCGCGTATTTGTAGATTTGATATAAAGTTATTTTATATTGTGTTGGCTGGTTTGTTGAGTGATTTATGAATCTTGGTCGATACAGGAAGTACAACCGTATCGATAGGTGTTTCTAAACTCTCGAACAGAACAAATCGACTCAGTATTGTTTTAAAGTGGGTAAGTGATATAATTTGCCCAAAAGTTATTTTGATAAAAAGGGAAAATTTTCTGAAATTATTGATTTGGTTGGTCGTTATCATATGGGATTATATTATTGAAAGTGTTAACCAAATCGAATCTGTATAAGCGTGAAATATACAAATAAGCTGAATTAGAATTGGATTTAGACCAGAATTTGGGAATTTAAAATCCCGGTTGTTTAGAAATATTTTCTGAAGTATTTTTAAAAGTAATATAACGTTACTTTGAAGGATTTTTGAACAAGGATGATTTTAAATAGATTTTAAAAAGTAATTAAGCACTGAAATCACTTCAGTGGCGAGAAAATAATTCTGATAATGGGTCGCGACATTATCGGTATTCATTTTCGAGTTTCTAAGTGATGGATTGCTACCATAATAGGTTTGTTAATGGAAATTTGTTTGAGAAATATAAAGTTGTTTTAGAAATTCAAATGTTTTGAATTCAGTTGATTATAAATATGTGTATAAATATATATATGATTTCAAACTAATTTGAAATAAAACCCAGGAATTTGAATTCTGAAATTAAAAATTTTAACTTGTAAAAGTTGAATAGATTGAAAATGGTCAAAATGTATCAAATGAATTGGGATTTAACTTAAGTTAAATAAAATTGGATTAAATTAGAGATAATCCAGAATGAATTAAACAAAGAGAAAGGCTTGAAATTGGAATTAATAAAGTGAACTCGACTTATGAATAAGAAAGTTGAATATATTGGATATTGTTGAATGGGATTGAAATGGGATTCAAGGATAATAAGTGGATTGATTTAAATAGAGATCAGATTTGAATTGATAGAATGGAAGTGACTAATCAGAAGTTGATTAGAGATCTGACAACTGGAAGTGGTATTGTTTTGAAACCGGTGGGAAATGGATATATGCATGCTGAGCAGATATTGAATGGAAGCAAATGCAAGAGATAGAAGTATGCCCGACAAAAAGGTACATGTTTACAATATTACTTGGGTTTGATGATTTTATGAGCCTATGAGGCAAGCCACTTGGCTTTTTGATTTTCTTTTGGATTGGAGAAGGACTAGAAAGGCGAGTTGTGGTTGTGCCGATTGAGCCGTGCAGAGGAGATGCTGCCGAAATTTTTCAGAATTTAAAGTGTTAGGAAATTTCAGAATTTTTGAAAATGTTCGTTAGTAAGAATTGAAATAAATTGGCCTAGTTAAACTAAAGTTAAGAAGTCAACAGAAAGGATTTTTGGACCTAGTTAATAGGGTATGTAGCATCTTTTCTTACCTTAGCAATTTCGAGGACGAAATTATTTTAAGGGGGAAGGAATGTAACGACCCGGATTTTTCGACCGTTGAATTCTGAATATTTAAATTTGTTTTAAAAATTTTAATTGAATTATATATAGGAATTTATTTAATAAAACAATATTTAAGCATATAATTCATATTATAAGTCAAACTACCGATATTATTATATTTTTGGGATCGTGGTACCTCGCTGGACACGACCGCACTCCTATTTCTGTCCGTAGCAGTTTGGACATGAAACGAAAACCTTATGTACCCAACATAACAATCGGTAAATGAATGGAATCATATGCAACCGGTAGGTACTGCATAATACATAAAGATTAATATACAACCCGTTTGAAAAATTTGCATTTCATAATCATCTTTGATTTGTCAGTTTTGAATCCGATACATGGTATATGTTGAAATCGTTGGATCAGATTTGTTCATTTTATCATGATTCCAGAGCTGTAGATTGTTTCACAAAATATTCGCTACTTAGGCAAACCATAAAGAAGAATAATCTATCAATACAATACAAATATATAAATCAATAATATTGTCACTTAGCTGTACACTTTGAGCAGCATGGCCAAGTTTCCAACAACGTGACGTCCAAACTTTGTTCGTGCTTGCCAAGTAATTTAGGAACCGTGGGTAGCAAGGGATTCAAAAGTGTGCGTAGCAAGGCATTTCAACACCGTGAGTACCACGTTTCTCAAATCACTATATATAAAGCAGACTCTTCCCTTTTTCATTTCTTCAGGTATCACAAAACACTTCCCACAGGAAAAATCAAACCGTGCTTTTCAGAAAAGAATAAAAAGGAAATCCACCACAAATCAACAATCCATAAATCGAAATCCTTGTATTTTCGAGTTTGTTTTTCCTCTTCAATCTCCTGTAGGGTTACCTAGTTCGAAAGACTCCCTCTCGCTGGTGCTAGGTCAGAACGACCAAGGGATTCGATTTTGGGGAAATACGTTGATCCTTTGGCAAATCGATTATGGTATTTGCATTGATGGTTTGAGTTCTCTGGGTAGTATTAAACGGTAGTAATAACGTTTCCATTTTTATGGTTTGGGCGTTTGGATCTTTGGAAATGGCGAAGGCTGGATGTTCTTGGAAGGAGCATGGTGGGGGCGACCTTCGGTGGTCAGGCGGTGCTTTATGGTGGCACAACGGTGAAGTTTGGGGCTTTGAATGTCTTCCGTTCATCTCAGGTTAGGAGGCGTTGAAGGAGGTTCTGGGTCTGGTTGTTGTTGGAGAATGAAGGAGTAAGAGGGGATCGGTTCTCTGTTACGTACAGGGTCAAGAAACAGCAATATAGAAAAAGAAGAAAGTCAGATCCTGTAGTTTAAAAATACACGGTTTAAGGAGGATGAATTAAACAGATGTGTTAATTAAAGTGATAAATTGGGGGTTTTACGTTACTGAAGGGGTGTGGGGGAGTAGAAGCAAGGGTGTTGTTCCTATAACTAGAATGGAGTTGGGTTGGTTAGATACGGGTTTGTCTGAATATGAGAGAAGTTTAAAACGTGGATTATTCAGTGGGGAGAAATGTTTAGCAACTGGACAGTGGATCGGATGTACGATGGAAAGATATGGGATCGAGAAATTGTTTGGCATTGGGTCCGTCGTGATAGCTGGGGCGTTTAAGTGGAGACTTGCTTAGTTAAATGATTGAATTGAACGGAAGCAGTCCCGTTGGAATCATAATGCTGAAATCCACATTGTGGTATTAATGTAGCGGAGAGCCGAGTTATTGAAATTCCTTGGCAAATCAACGCTTGTTTGATTTTAACGGGAACAAAAGCAAAACCCTCTACTGCAAGACAAAGTGAGTAAACTCACTAACTTCCTCTCGTTTATATTTTTATATATAAACGAGTTTTAAATTATTTTATAATGTGAAATGATTGCTTGGTTGAATAGTTGATAAATTGGTTGATATAATCACATCGTTGATTGATTTTTTCATTAATGCGATATTTTTGATGATACTAACATCTGTGGATGCAGGGAAACAGGTTGGAGGGATCCAACTGGATCCCTCAACATTTTATTTACTGTTTTATTTGATGGTGATATATGTTATGCTACATTATCCATGGTTGAATTTGTGTGTTTGGTTTACCCTGGCCTTAGGAACCCGGTATCTTAGGTACCGTAAAAATATCATCGAATGTGAAAAAGGAAATTAGAATTTAAAAGCAGAGTTTATTTCCAAATTAGAAATAATTTCTTTTTCATTTAGTTGCAAATGGAAACCTATTCCATTGGGTAAACCAAGGAAATGTTATAAATAAGGATATCAATGAAGTGGATCATTAACCATTGGATAAATTAAAAGGTGAGTTCAAATATGAATGTATATTTGAAAGTGAGTATCGGTTTTGAAACCAATATTTGGAAATGGATTTGAATTTAGCAAATTACAGAGGAAAGTTTAAAGAAAGATTTTCAAATGCTTAAAATAAAAGAATAGTAGTTTAAACAAGGAAATATTTTGCAAATAAAATGTATATAAAAAGGGGATTTATAGAAATCGAATTAAGTGATTAGAAGAAGGTATAGTTTATAAATATGTTTTAAGGAGAACTTGAATTGTTTAAAATAAACAGAGTTTTTAAATAAGCAACGGAAGCGTGTGCGTCGCACACGGTATTTTATTCAAAACAGCAATCATAACGCTGTTGTTATAGGAAATGTTTTTTTTTTAAATTTTAAACAGCGATTTTGACGCTGTCTTTGTAAGAAATGTTTTTATAAAACTAAACAGCGATTTTAGCGCTGTTGTTATAACAGATGTTGTAAATCTATACAGCAATTTTAGACGCTGCTGTTATAATAAATGTCTTGGTAAATCTAAATAGCAATTTTAACGCTGCCGTTATAATAACTGTTTTAATAGCAATCTTAATGCTATGGTTATGATAAGTGTTCTATAATGCTAAGACAGGGGTTTTAACGCTGTGGTTGAAAGCGATGTTTTATAAATCAAACATTTGAAGACAGCGATTATAACACTACCGTTATAATCAGTATTTTTATAAAGAAGGTGTGTTCGTAGATCAAATCCGAGAGTCATGTAAGCAATGTTTGGTTTAAAGTTGTGAGCTCTGACTAATTCAAAGTTAAGAATGTCGTTCAGTTAACGTCTGAGAGGTAATTATACCCAACTTGATTGACTTTAGTTTTAACTAAGAAGTGGATAAGGTTCGAGAATGGAAGTGATTAAGTGGATTTAGTAAATAAGTGAAATGGTGAGTTGGCATAGCGATGTTATTCAAACATCTGTTAAAACAAAAATGAAGGAGATTTGGGAACGTTTTCCAAATGAGAGTCAGAAATGTTTTCTGAATATAGAGGACAGATAATGGAAATGTTTTCCAATGTTAATAGCGTATATTTTCTAAATATATTAAATAAGGGATGTAAATGAAAGTGAAAAGGGAAATGAATAAATGAATAAACTAAAAGGAATAAACGTTGAATGATGTTTGGTCGATAGAATTTCCTTCTGGAAATAATATCATTGTTTGCACACCGACATGTTTTCATTTGATAGTTAAATCACCGACTATCAAAGTTTTGACCATTTTAACGTTGTTAATATGGAGAGACCGGTTGGATTATTATCCAGAGAACCACTCCGTATTGGCATAAGCGTTATGAAACAACTTATGCTGAAGAAAATTGAAGACGGAGTTATGCAAGGGTTATCCTGTTTACGGGATAGTGCCTTCGGTTTGTCCAGACCCAGGACAACTTGTATGGACGAGTGTCTGACAGAGTATTTCCAAAGGGGGTTACGTACGTTGATTCCTTCAAACGTACGAAGTTGGTGGCATAGAAGGGAAACTTCTTTAGCCTAACAATATGAGTATTTTTGTGGGAATCAATTAGTGATTTCCGATGGATCTGACGATGTGGCATTCAAAGTGAATGGTGGCCAGATGTTCTGGAAGATAATTCAAACCTCAAGCCTCAACAACCCGGAAGTGGACAAAAAAATCGGGTAGGCCGCATGGCTATGTGGGTCGCACCCATTAGGATGTATGATCACATATCTAGAGAAATTCCTTTTGTTCTTAAACCTATCGATGCTATCCCTTATCGGGAGACGGTTGCTGATCCCAACTGTCGGTGGTATACATTCGATACACTCAAGCGAAATGAGTGGTCGGTCATGTGTGGGCCGGGTTGCAAGACGTTCTTGTTGAACCCAGTGTATTTGCCTCTAGAGATACACGTTCGGAAGGTGGTCCCATACCTTGTCAAAGTCGGAATCCAATCTCCAATAAGTGCCTGCGAGTTTGATTGTATATTATATATGTAGAGCGTGAGATGCAAGCGTTCTACTAGATTTTAATTACTTGTGATTAGACATTATTATAATATCAGATAATATATGATTTCCAAAGTGTTTTGGGTTATCGTAAGGTAAAAACCATCCATGTTTATGTGTGGATCGGTCTTACGATTATCATTTCTTTCGAAAAGATTTTGAAAGTTAACAAATGGTTGGAGTTTACTCACACCAGTCCCATGACTGACCCAGAGTTTATTTTGTTTATTTTCCCTAAACTCTTGGGTGCCCAAATTTGTACGGGCAGTCAAGTAGTCGGGATTTTTCAGATTCACTTGGAGGAGCTTGAAGCAGGAGGCTTCAACAGTTAGCTATAGACTATCATATTTTCCGCTGTGTACTATGTTGTATATGGAAACAGGTGTTTATAACTGTTCCAGGGATAATCGTTGTGCTCTGATGATGGTATGTATATATACAGTTATTGTTTTATGTTTCAAAAGTATGTTATCTAATATATTTCATTCGTTCCGCTGTGAGTTGTGATCTTCGTTTTTTCTTCTATTCTAATATTTCTTTCTTTCTATTTCTCATCCTCTAACTTCTTTCTAATAATGATTCGTATTTCTGTGCAATTTGAGTTGGACATGTGGTGTTATCAGTCTACTCAAAGAGTACGGAAATTTGGGTCGTTTCATTATCAGTATTAAATAAACGAGCTTTCATTCCAGTTGTTGATACCTTGTTCAAGTTTTTCCCGAATTTTGAATGCCTATGGATTCTACTATGTTCCTCTCTAGAATCAACTTGACCTCCCTTCAAAAAAAAATAAAAGTTCGCGTGCTCTGAAACATATATTCGAAAAGGAAAAAAAACTCAAATTGACTGTCGAATAGAATAAAAAATAGAGATTTGGCTTGGTAAATCGTTCCATGGTCTTCCCTACGCTTGATGATAATGTATGAAATAGCCAATGCTAAAAGCATCACGAAAACTCCAAGTCTAACAGCTATAAAGCTCGAAGTACTGGATCTAACAAATATAAACCAAACCATTTAAACTTGAACAAACGCATTAAATTATATGCATGGTTAGATATGGTTATATGCATGGTTGGATGTGAACAAACTCATTGAATTATATGCATGGTTTGATTGATTGTGATTCCCAATTGAGAGGCACCTCCACTCAAAACCATGCATAAACATTAGATTTGAGCTTACTACGCTGCTTAGTTGGGAACATCATGAACTTGATGTAGTAGTCTCATTTGCTATGTATTGATATATACAAATAATGTTTTAGTAAACATATATTCAGAGAAAAAGGAGACATATATATTGATACATTTATAATAGTAGCACTGGTAAAACTTAGACAGTCTGCATTATAATCTTGTTCCACAATTTTGTACCATAGGTAAAAAAATTCAGAAATAAATTACACCAAACACCCTATCTTGTACCACTGGTTCATATTTTTCCTGTAACTGATCCGTAATTGACACACGAAACAAATATGTTTAAAAACCATATTTCAAACACATAAAAATGAACTATCAGCACAAGTCACAATCATTATTAGTTTGTAAGTTTGAAGTGATTGGGTAGTAACTTATTGCATTTTCAGATAGTAATTGTTGACGATGGTCCTTCAAGTCTTATGTAATCGTACATAAGTTCTTTAAAAGGAACAGTATATCTTGGTAAGGTAAAATATATAATATTTATGCCTGGAATGACCCACTTACTCACATGAATGCAATATAGCCGGTATAGACCATGGATCCCATGCCTTGCAACTACATTGTCATGTCCGATAGTTCCAGCTGTAAAACGAGGGTGTCATGCACTCAAATAATTGATGTGAACCTTTGAAAAGTTATATTTGTTAAATCAACATATTTGAGGTAACACTAAGTCAAATAAATATTTGAAAACATTGTTATTTTGACAGACACTCAACAAGTAATACAAAAGGTATAGAATGAGAACGAAGTAGCATACTTTTAATTCAGCATGGGAGGATGATGCCAGTGCCACTCATAGCATGTAAGGTTTGGTTTTGCCTGCACGCTTAAGTCCGCACCTGCCATGTTGTACCTATGCACCTATTTTGACCAACATTTCTGCATCATTGGTGTAAAAACTAAAATAGAACAATGATAGATAGACCACATTTGCTTCATTGTACCATTTTGATGGAATTTGACCTTGGAAAAGTAAAGCTGACTAATCAAATGGTATAGGATGTGATGTTCCTTAACAAAACACAGAACAATGGTACTCCTGTTGATGGAACCAACATATTTAAATAAACCACCATTAGTATGTGTGCTTCCCCTAACTTGAGTTCAGGTAGCGATCTCATTGATATTTCCCAATGACACAACATGTATACATATAATATGGAATGAGAGGCAACTTAACTCCCTTCCCAATACATGATATGTATTTTAGCATGCAAAAACAAAAAAGTAACTTAGTAAACCTAGATAGCTAGCCACGATAATATGGAATGAGTTACAACTTAAATAACTCTTACTGCTTAAGATACATTTGCCGCTTGAGATACATTCGCTTCATTTAAGTTTTCGTTTTTCTGCCAAACAAATAACAAAAGTAAATTCAGGCAAACACCGTGATGGAGAATGGAGTTTTGATGACAACAACCTTATTTCAATTATCATTGATTGTAAAATATATGCTAACACTTTTTGTATAGAATATATATATATATATATATATATATATATATATATATATATATGCAGGAAGTATATATAGGAAATATTACTGAAGACTGTACAGTTATAAAGATGATAGAGATTCAAAGATCAGCGAAATTTCAAGACTCATGAGTAATCAAGATTTCAAGAGTTTAAGGTCAATATAGTTATAGAGTCTAGATTTTGTAAAACTATAAATGGCACTCTAGGTTCAAAATTCAAATTTCAAATTCTCATTTTCAATTCTATCCTCAATCCTCTCTATTTTGTTTTTCTATGTTGTTTCTAATTTTATTCTTCTTTGTTTTTCAAACTTAGATTTTAATTTTATTTTTTTATTTATATAGTTTAAAACCTTATAATTTTATAAATATATTTATGTAGTTTAAAAGTATATTTTCATAATATTTTCTATCGTATAATATCATTTTACAACACTAGAATTTTACTCAAGAATTTCCAGAATTAGTTTTATATCAAAATACTTGAAAAATGTTTTGAAAATGAAAAATACACATGACTGTGTCGACATAGTAAAAATTGTATGTTGACATATAACATCTATTTTTTAAATTTTGAAGGGAAGTGTCTTTTCACTTTTTGAAATGCTTCAGAACCATTGCAACCCTTCATACTCTATAAAAAGAGGTTAAAACCAAATTTTTTAACACATCTACTTCTCTAACTTCATACTCTTTCATCCCACCATTATTCTTAATCATTTTTATGGTTTTTACACTTATACTCTGCTGAATTCAATTTTGTTTTGATAAAACTTCTTCTCTCTATACTCTCTACTCTCTGAATCAAATGCTATTGAAGAGTAATAGGGCTGTTTTGTAATTGGTTGGGTTGAATAAACTTTGTTGTGAGTCAAAGAGGAGTCGGTGTGTCCTTATGGGCTGTGAAATCAAGGAAATGGGAGTCGATGTGTTCTTGTGAGCCGTGAAATCAAGAAAGTTGGAATCGGTGTCTCCTTGTGAGCCATGAAATCAGGGAGGGTGTAATTGACTATTGAAAGAGTAATAAAACTCTACACAATCCAGCGTTGTGCGGGACTGGACATAGGAGTGATCCGAACCAGTATAAAATCTGGTGTATTCTTTCCTTTTATGCATTTTTATTTCTGTTTACCTTATTTTTGTTTGAATTTGTGTCTATGATTTAGTTTGTGGTGTTTGATTCATCTTATAGTTCACATTAGTTTTAGTTTTTTTTTTATTCTTACAAACACTATTCAACCCCCCTGTAGTGTTTGCTTTGCCTTAACGATCCATTCCGCATTCCCTAACAATTGGTATTAGAGCAAGGTCTTTCAAAAAGATCATAATCTAATTTTTGAAATTTTGGTAAAATGGAAAATTTTGGAATCACAGATATTATTAGCCAATTCATGCATTGCATCAATGTTAAAAAAGTCTGCATATATTAATACTGAAGAAGCATATGATCTACCGAAATATTATTCAATACAAAAAAGGATGAGTTCTATGATTTTTGTAAATTCAAAAGTTGAAAAGATGGGCAAAGTGGCTATTGGTAATTCAAATTCTGAAAAGGTGGCTATTAGAAATTCAAATCAAGAACTGGTGTTACATGGCTATTGAAAATTCAAATTCTGAAAAGCAATTAGTGGAAAATGAAAAAGGACAAATGGATACTAGATAGTGGCTGTTCGAGACATATGACTTGATGTAACAACCCGGAAAATCCGAACCAAATTAAAAAAATTTATTTTGGAAATTTTAAGGAATTTTGAATATTTAAAATGATTTATTTTAAATAATTACGACGAGAAATTTATTTTGAATCGAATTAGAACGTATATATTTGTTTGGATCGTCGTTAGAATATAAATATTTATCTTTTATTATATAAGGAATTGAAAATGGCGCGGTAGTTTGAAAATTCAATTTCAAATTTCAAATGAATGTACAGGATTCAAAATAAACCGGATTTTAGCGAAACCAAAAATATTAGAATCTATTTGAGAATATCTTTCCAACAAATTCGAAAAATCAAAATTTCATAGCAGGAATAAAAAGTTATGCCCAGTTGAAAATTTGGAATAGTCGCAATAGAAATATAGCCCTGAAAAATGGAAATTTTGCAAATGACCTCCGTTTTCGATGAATCCATTTTTGTTGGATCCGGGATGTCAAATTATTGCTAGATTTCAAAATTCATAATTCATAATTTTCTGAATCAATAGTGAGCTTGGCAAAAGAAAACGTGTTTTAACAGTTTCACTCAACTTCGATTGACCAGAAAATGACCATTTTTCAAACGGTCTCAGAATTTGACAAAATTAGTTTTGTTAGGACCATATCGTTAATACAATGCTAGAAAATATTTTTCGGGAATTTTTAGAGTCCGTATGTGGCCCCGGTAAATTGAAATATGCGTTCAAATTCAATATATTGATTTATATTTTGATATTTTGATTTTGACGAAAACTAATCATAACAACCGAACTGGCTTACGATACATATCCCATTGTGTTCGAAATGGGGGTAATTAGCTAGAGACGACAGGCAGTGGGTCTCGTTTGGAGTTTGAATTTAAAAGTTACCTTTTTGAAAATAAAATAAAAATAAATTAATTTTATAATATTCCCCCACCTTTTCCCTTTACCTTGGTCAATGCCCCCCAATATCGTTCATTCTCAAACCAGAAAAAAAGGAAGAAAAAACAAAACAAAACCGCAATCGATCCCCAGGAGCCTCCCCCGTTCCGCGATCGATCCCCAGGCTGGCCCCGGTAAATTGAAATGTGCGTTCAAATTCAATATATTGATTTATATTTTGATGAAAACTGATCATAACAGTCGAACTGGCTTACGATACATATCCCATTGTGTTCAAAATGGGGGTAATTAGTTAGAGACGACAGGCGGTGGGTCTCGTTTGGAGTTCGAATTTAAAAGTTACCTTTTTCGAAAATAAAATAAAAATAAATTAATTTTATAATATTCCCCCTCCTTTTCCCTTTACCTTGGTTTAACGTCCCGTATTTTTTGGGCTGCCAAATATTTAATTTAATTTATTATTTTAAATATTGTATTTGAAATATTGAATATTTAATTCGTTATTAAAAACGAAGTTTGGCTAATTTAAATTTTCGAATAATCGCTATAGAACAGTTTTTAAATTTAAAACGTTTTATTTATAAATATAAAAAGATCTTTATATAAATGAGATGGCATTTATACCCAAGACCTTAACGGTTGAGTTTGAATTCTATCATGTTTGAAATTTAAGTTGTTTGTTTTTAATACAATGATATTAATTTATTTTCGTTAAGATAGCCGTTTAAAAACTTAATCTAATTTAGATCATATGAGATTAAAATAATAAACCCATCTCAACACGGTTTATATATTTAACACGATACGTCGATGTGGATGTATATACATATATATACATGCATATATATATACACACACACCCCATCAGCATTTCGGCAAAGGGAACGAATAAGAAAAAATGAATACATAATGAAGCCACTACATGAACAAGAACATAAATGTGAAACTAAGATTTGTTAATGTAGAAAAACAACATATTTATTGCTGTAAAAATGTTAATACAAAGGGTAAACAAAATAAACATGTACATAACCATTGGTACAATGCAAAATATAGACAATACATATTATTTTCATGATGGAATTTATTAAAAAGGAAGTTAATCTGGATAGCAGCTCCATTTGTGATGGGAGCTCGGTCCATCTGGTTGTAGCCGCTCCATTTTGGGTGTGCACAAGATCATTTCATCTTTCCCTTTTGCTAGTTGCTCGGCCTTTAAATATTGTTGCGGAAAATCATGACTGAGACCAAATATTGGTACCGGCTTCTTAAACACAAAGTCTTTGCAAATTGAAACTGTAGATAAAAAGAGAAAAAATGAAACTATGAATTTAATAATATAAGGGAGTAAAGGAGAACAAAGTACAGAACTGTAAACATGTGATTTGATTTAAAACTGAAATTTATTATCCACTATATATTTCTCCGTTGTCAAATGATTACCCAACTTTGCAAATGATCGGATTTCAGGATATGGATTTATCTATTATAACCCAAGTACAAGATATATAGTCATCCATTAACCTAAGGCAATAAGAGTCCAGTAAACAAAATAAACATATGCCAGATATATAAAAGGGATATTAATGGATAGTTAAATAATGCGGACAATATTGTTTAAAAAACATTAATGTTTGTGTATACGACCAGAATGAGTTTAAGGAAAACACAAAATAAGTGATATTAAACAAAAGGTCACCGTAGGGTGTTATTTAAATTAGTAAAAATAATTGGAACGGTGGTTTCACAAAACACAATTAAATACAGTATACACAATCAAATAAGGATATTTAAAAATGTATCCTCTGGTATAAATTAATTCAAATCGATACTTAAAACCAATAAATTAATCCAAATCAATAGATAGAACAACTACAAACAATACAATGCATAGCTAAGAAATAAGATATGCTCATACGTCAAATTGACAACAAGACAATGAACACAAATATAAGTATATATTAATCTATACAACTAAAATAATATATATAAAGTGAACACTGCTAAAGAACAGTGTATGAACAGCTAAGGAAATGGAAAATTGAATAGCTAAAGAATAGAGTTGGAATAACATGACTTGTTTCATTCATGAAATAGTAAATTTCAATTTTTTCTAGCATAAATCATGGACAGCTAAATAGCTGGACATGTTTCTATTTACAGTCTCAATAAGATTTTGTTTACAACCAAGGAAATAAATCTTGGACAACTAAAGATATGGGAATATATTTTTCAATTCTATTGAACAGTGAACAAATAGGTGAAACAGAAGTAAACAGCTAAGGTAACGGCTAGCCGTATGCACCTATTTATACATCAAATCTATGTATATATTTAGACCATCAAGTCCACATAGCAAAATATATATTTATATATATACCATAGCTTCATATACAGCTCATATGAGATTGTAACTTGCATTTAAAAAATGTGTGAGCACAAAATCCATGATACGATTTCAAATCTGTATCGAATGGACAATTCATAGACTCAATCCCACAAAATCTATTCAATTCTTTTTGAATAGAAAACTGTATTGAAAATACAACACTGGATTCAGCAAAATCTCTGTAAACCCATCACAGTACATACGATCTAAAAAGGGGAAACTAATGGCCTAAGAATTTGTAGCTGAAGCTATCTAAGACAAGACATTGATCTTATCTAAAATCCTAACACTATAAATACGCATACACATAAGGGTGTTTCCTCATTCCAGAACACAATACGAACCAATACAGTGAACAAGAAAATGGTTCGAACCTCAAAGAAATCAAAACAAAAGTCATATAGCAGTACAAAATTGAATTTAAATACTTATCTGTACTCCCGATGGATCCCCTGATGTTTCAGTTCGACGTGGAGACTTAAGGTTCAGATCGCTCTCGAATAACCGCTCCAATTTGTTGTGGTGATTTTGGAAAGCTCGGAGGTTAATCATCGAAGACTGTAGTGATAGAGGAATTGATTGGGTTCTGGCGAAATCATTGGAGGAGCAAGGCAATGGGAGATTGGAGAAGAGAGGTTGCGGAGGGAAGCTTGATGCAGATTGATTCTAGGGATTGAGGGAGCAACCATTTCTGAAATTATGGACGCGGTGGTATTTTTGAGGAAGTGGTAACTGATGTTTGGGTTTTAATTAGGGTAGTTGGCTCGGAGGGGTTATGCGGGCCAAACAAGGTAAAAGCCCATTTTTTTTAAAATTCATGTTTTTAATTTAAATTAACTTATAAGTTGTTTATACGTTATCATGCGCACGCTTTATCAGATTTAAGCACAGTCAGTCGCGTTGGAACCGTAGAGACGGGAGCCTCGAGGTAGACCAGTGTCAGTCAGGACTGGAAGTAAGAAGATTTTTTAATTAAATTAAATGATGTTTAATTTAATTGAAAAACCAACGTTTAACGACTAAACCAAGTCAAGGTGGGTTCAACTCACTCAGTTATCCCATTTATAATTTTTATAAATTGGGTTTATTATTTGTATTTTGCTAAGTGTTGATTGATATAATGATTGGTTGGATGTTGATATATATTGTTGTATCATCTATTTAAATTAAACACGGGTTAATTTAAATAAATTGACCTCATTACTTTTAACGATGATTTCCAATAAAGGTAATTTACCTTGTTGGTTGCATAAACGTATTTAAATTAGATTGGACGCTTGAATCGTTATTGGTTGACCACTATGAGTTGTATTGATTATTGTTTATTTTCATATGATTGAGCTGTTGAATTGTGATGATTGGATTATTGAGTTGCTTGTCAATTGTTGAATCTAAATTCAACGGTGGTTTGTTATTAACCAATATACCGTATTGGTTAAGAAACCGGCAGTGGATGGCCTAAATATACGATTTCTTATAGAAGGCAGAATTACCTGTAGTAATTAGAAATGAAGATGTGAAATTTATTTTTTAAAGTATATTATTTTAGCTGGGTTATAAAAAGAGAACAGACCAACCATACCTACATCGATTATTTTAATCATTTTTAAATGTTGATATTTGATATCTTGGGATCTAAAAGGTGTAAAACAAAGGGTTGTAAAGTTTTAAATCATTGTTTATAGTAAAGTGAGGGTTTAAGAAATTTTATGTAAATAATGATAAGTTAAGTTTGATTCGAAGTTTAAAATTAAATCCTTATTGAGGTCTTATATCCATATTAGACGGAGTTATAAGGATTTATTGTAAAGAGTTATTAGAAACGGCATTTGAATAAAATAAAAGACCGATTATAAAATTATAGAATTATAACCTAATTAGGGAATAAATGAGGTAAACGATTTCTGGATATTAATCTAATGTTGGTCTCGACCTTCGAGGAAATATGTAGGAAATTATTTTCTTGCTAATTTATGGTAGGAACTAGTGGAACATAAATCAAATGGAAAACCAAATTTGAATTGTTAAACGAGGGGCTTGAGAGTTTGAGTGGCAATTCCATGGCGACAGGAATAGAAAGGAGATTGATGGAAAATGACAATATCTCTAAAAGTAAGGAGACAAGGTTTGGGAATAGGTTTATCCTAAAATTATAAATGGTAATGGTTTCCCAAACGGAAATGAAAAGGAGGTTCGTAACAATGATTTTACAAAGGATAAATTTAATCGTTAACAAATGATGAGTACCAAATGCTTAAATGATACTTAAAGGAAGAATTTTATATGATTTTAAGATATATTTTCTTAATATTATAATAAAATTATTTGAGAATAATTATACTAAAATAAAGATATTATTTTGAATTGGCCAAGTGATGCTGTATAGCCAACCAACGAATTTATTTATTTTATGCTTGTTTACTTTGATAGTTAAATAACCGACTATCAAAATCATGTCCAATACACTGTTGGTACGGAAAGGCCGGAATCGAATTTATATTCGAAAACCATTCCGAACCGCAAATACGTAAAAGATGCGGATTGATGATGGAGCCATTGAAAACCGTAGATCTTCATGAAACGGAAGGGTTACTTATAATCTCTGGCTTAGTGGCCCGAGATACACTGTGATTCTATCGTTGTTGAAATCTATGGATTGCAAGGGCTTCTCGCAACTGATACATAGGGTGATTCCTTTATCAGATGTAGTAGGAGAGTACCTTCGGTTCATCCTGTTCCTGGATGACTTGTATGGACGAATGTCTGACAGATTATTTCCAAAAGGGATCACGTATGTTGATTTTTACAAACGTATTTCTGTTAGTGGTGGAGAAGGGCACTTCTCTTAGCTTAACTTTCGGAGTATTTTTGTGGACGTCAATTAGTGATATCTGGCGGATCTGATGATGTGGCATTCAAAGTGAATGGTGATCAGATGTTCTAAAAAGTAATTCAAACCTCAAGCGTCATCAACCGGGGAATGATAGAAATCGGGCAGGCAGCATGGCTATGTGGGTCGCTGCCATTAGGGTGTATAATTAGCTGCCTAGAGAAATTCCATTTCATTCTTTAATCCATTTCGATGCTGTCCCATTTCGGGAAACGGTGGATCGCACCCAACCGTTTGTGATATACATTCGATACACTCAAGGGAAATGAGTGGTCGGTCATGTGAGGGTCGGGTTGCAAGACGTTCTTGTTGAACCCGGTGTATTCGCCTTTAGAAATACACTATCGGCAGGTGTTCCTATACCTTGTCATAGTCTCCAATAAGAGCCGCAGTTTTAATTGTATACTATATATGTGGAGCATGAGATGCAAGCATTCCACTAGATTGATATTTACTTGTATTTAGACACTATTATAATAGCAGATCAAGATATTGATTTCAAAACTGATTTAGGTTATCGTAAGGTAAAAACCATCCATATTTATGAGTGGATTTGGTCTTACGATTACCTTTTTCTTTCGAAAGGATTTTAACCTTAAAAATCAAGTTGTGTGATACCCTTAAACTTAGTGTGTTTTATCTCACTCTGGTTCACCAGACTGACCCGGTGTTTTGTAAATGCTCGGGTTAGCCCGGGGGTACAGGTTCAGGTTCTCGAATGCTGCGAAGTTCAGAGACGAGCTGGAGATGTTCAGACGTATGATATTATGTGGCTACTATTACGCTGTGTGTTGTATATGGGATCAGGTTATTATAACTGTCCCGTTATGTGATGTACTCTGATATTGTAAGTATTTTTGAAGCTCTCAATAAAGATTTATTTCTGTATTATATTTTGTTCTGCTGCGATGTGAGACTCTGTGTTGTGTTGATTTCTTCTTCTTCTTCTATTCTAATATTTCTTTCTTTCTTATCTCACCCTCTAAATTCTTTCTAATAACTATCCAGTGTTTTTCGGTGTTTGGGAGGACGGCATGAGTTACAGTAAAGGTATTTATGTCGATTTTTAGGGCCGAAATTCCTTGGGTCGTTACAGTGGTATCAGAGCTATTGGTTTAGTAGTAACCTTGGCTCTGTGGCGTAACTCAATAAAGATGGGGTTGATAACAACCTAGATTGAGTTTGGGTGTATATATATGAGAGCGTATTTGTAAATTTGATATAAAAATGTTTTGTATTATGTTTTTGATCGGTTCAAGTGTTGAGAAGCGTTGAACTGACAATTGATATAATATTGTTTTGTAAAGAGGGTAAATAAAATAATTTTGCCCAAATTATATTTCTGTCCAGAAAGGAAATGATTTTATCAAATTCTTGATATATTACTATGATTTATTGATTTGAATGATATTCAAGTTGGATTGGAATTTTGAATTGAAAACTTAATCTGGTTAAGTGAAAATTTAATTGAAATAAATAAATTTGGAATTTGATGAATAAATAATAATTAAAAAGGAAATCAATCGGGTATTAAAAAATTGATGTTCAAATATGTGAAACCAAAGTAAAATATTAATATTGAATGTAAATTTAGTTGGTTTGACTGATGTGGTTGTGTATTGATTGCTGATTATGATTTGTTTGTTATTGGATAATAGTTGTAAGAATAGTCAACAATCGACTTTGCAATGGGTGCAGTTATACCGGTTGATTAGTGAAATATTATCATAGAATTTCAAATATTATTACTCATATGTGGATTGAGTAAGTATAGGTGCCAGATGCTTTTTGAGAATTAGATTTTGATTAAGTAGATCGCGATAAATTAAATGGCGCTTGCAAAAAGGTACGCTTACGTGAAAATATAAAATTTATGGGTTTGTAACATTCTTTCCTACCTTAGTAATTTCGAGGACGAAATTATTTTAAGGGGGAAAGAATGTAATGTCCCGTATTTTTGGGCAGTCAAATATTTAATTTAATCTATTATTTTAAATATTGTATTTGAAATATTGATGGGTTTTAATATTTAATTCGTTATTAAAAATGAAGTTTGGCTAATTTAAATTTTTGAATAATCGCTATAGAACTGTTTTTAAATTTAAAACGTTTTATTTATAAATATAAAAAGATCTTTATATAAATGAGATGGCATTTATACCCAAGACCTTAACGGTTGAGTTTGAATTCTATCATGTTTGAAATTTAAGTTGTTTGTTTTAATACAATGATATTAATTCATTTTCGTTAAGATAGCCATTTAAATACTTAATCTAATTTAGATCATATGAGATTAAAATAATAAACCCATCTCAACACAGTTTGTATCTTTAACACCATACGTCGATGTAGATGCATATATATATATATATATATATATATATATATATATATATGTATGTGTGTGTGTGTGTGTGTGTGTGTGTATACACCATCAACATTTCGGCAAAGGGAAAGAATAAGAAAAAATGAATACATAAAGAAGTCACTACATGAACATGAACATAAATGTGAAACTCAAAATTTGTTAATGTAGAAAAACAACATATTTATTGCTGTACAAATATGAATACAAAGGGAAAACAAAATAATCATGTACATAACCATTGGTACAATGCAAAATAAATACAATACATATTATTTTCATGATGGAATTTATTAAAAAGGAAGTTAATCTGGATAGCAGCTCCATTTGTGATGGGAGCTCGGTCCATCTGGTTGTAGCCGCTCCATTTGGGGTGTGGACAAGATCATTTCATTTTTCCCTTTTGCTAGTTGCTCGGCCTTTAAATTTTGTTGAGGAAAATCATGACTGAGACCAAATATTGGTACCGGCTTACTAAACACAAAGTCTTTGCAAATTGAAACTGTAGATAAAAAGAGAAAAAAATGAAACTATGAATTCAATAATATAAGGGAGTAAAGGAGAACAAAGTACAGAACTGTAAACATGTGATTCGATTTAAAACTAAAATTTATTATCCACTGTATATTTCTCTGTCGTCAAACGATTACCCAACTTTGCGAACGATCGGGTTTTGGGATATGGATTTAGCTATTCTAACCCAAGTACAAGATATATAGTCATCCATTAACCTAAGGCAATAAGAGCCTAGTAAACAAAATAAACATATGACAGATATATAAAAGGGATATTAATGGATAATTAAATAACGCGGACAATAGTGTTTAAATAACATTAATGTTTGTGTGTACGACCAGAATGAGTTTAAGGGAAAACACAAAATAAGGGATATTAAAAAAAGGTCACCGTAGGGTGTTATTTAAATTAGTAAAAATAATTGGAACAGTGGTTTCACAAAAATCAATTAAATACAGTATACATAATCAAATAAGGATATTTAAATATGTATCCTCCGGTATAAATTAATTCAAATCAATACTTAAAACCAATAAATTAATTAAAATCGACAGATAGAACAACTACAAATAGTACAATGCATAGCTAAGAAATAAGATATGCTCACACGTCAAATCGAAAACAAGACAATGAACACAAATATATGTATATATTAATCTATACAACTAAAATAATATATATAAAGTGAACACTGCTAAAGAACAGTGTATGAACAGCTAAGGAAATGGAAAATTGAACAGCTAAAGAATAGAGTTGGAACAGCATGACTTGTTTCATTCATGAAACAGTAAATTTCATTTTTTCCTAGCATAAATCATGGACAACTAAATAGCTGGACATGTTTCTATCTACAATCTCAATAATATTTTATTTACAGCCAAGGAATTAAATCTTGGACAACTAAAGATATGGGAATATATTTTTCAATTCTATTGAACAGTGAACAAATAGGTGAAACAGAAGTAAATAGCTAAGTTAACAGCTAGCCGTATGCACCTATTTATACATCAAATCTATGTATATATTTAGACCATCAAGTCCACATAGAAAAATTTATATTTATATATGTACCATAATTTCATATACAGCTCATACGAGACTGTAACTTACATTTAAAAAAATGTGTGTGCACAAAATCCATGATACGATTTCAAATCTGTATCGAATGGACAATTCATAGACTCAATCCCACAAAATCTATTCAAGTCTTTTTGAACAGAAAACTGTATTGAAAATACAACACTGGATTCAGCAAAATCTCTGTAAAACCATCACAGTACATACGATCTAAAAAGGGGAAACCAATGGCCTAAGAATTTGTAGCTGAAGTTATCTAAGACAGGACATTGATCTTATCTAAAATCCTAACACTATAAATACGCATACACATAAGGGTGTTTCCTCATTCCAGAACACAATACGAACCAATACAGTGAACAAGAAAATGGTTCGAACCTCATAGAAATCAAAACAAAAGTCATACAACAGTACAAAATTGAATTTAAATACTTATCTGTACTCCCGATGGATCCCCTGATGTTTCAGTTCGACGTGGAGACTTAAGGTTCAGATCGCTCTCGAATAACCGCTCCAATTTGTTGTGGTGATTTTGGAAAGCTCGGAGGTTAATCATCGAAGACTGTGGTGATAGAGGAATTGATTGGGTTCTGGCGAAATCGTTGGAGGAGCAGGGCAATGGGAGATTGGAGAAGAGAGGTTGCGGAGGGAAGCTTGATGCAGATTGATTCTAGGGATTGAGGGAGCAGCCATTTCTGAAATTATGGACGCGGTGGTATTTTTGAGGAAGTGGTAACTGATGTTAGGGTTTTAATTAGGGTAGTGGGCTCGAAGGGGTTATGCGGGCCAAACAAGGTAAAAGCCCATTTTTTTAAAATTCATGTTTTTAATTTAAATTACCTTATAAGTTGTTTATACGTTATCATGCGCACACGTTATTAGTTTTAAGCAAAGTCGTTCACATTGGAATAATAGAGAAGGGAGCCTCGAGGTAGAGCAGTGTCAGTCAGGACTGGAAGCAAGAAGAATTTTTAATTAAATTAAACGATGTTTAATTTAATTTAAAAACAAGCGTTTAACGACCAAACCAAGTCAAGGTGAGTTTAACTCACTCAGTTATCCCATTTATAATTTTTATAAATTGGGTTTATTATTTGAATGCTATGTTTTGCTAAGTGTGGATAGATCTGATGATTGGTTGGATGTTGATATATATTGTTATATCATCTATTTAAATTAAACACGGGTTAATTTAAATAAAATGACCTCATTATTTTTAACGATGATTTCCAATAAAGGTAATTTACCTTGTTGGTTGCATAAACGTATTTAAATTAGATTGGACGCTTGAATCGTTATTGGTTGACCACTATGAGTTGTATTGATTATTGTTTATTTTCATATGATTGAGCTGTTGAATCATGATGATTGGATTATTAAGTTTCTTGTCGATTGTTGAATCTAAATTCAACGGTGGTTTGTTATTAACCAATATACCTTATTGGTTAAGAAACTGGCAGCGGATGGCCTAAATATGCCCTTTCTTATAGAAGGCAGAGTTACCGTTAGTAATTAGAAATGAAGATGTGAAATTTAATTTTTGAAGTATATTATTTTAATTGGGTTATGAAAAAAGAATAGACCAACCATACCTACATCGATTATTTTAATCATTTTTTAATGTTGATATTTGATATCTTGGGATCTAAAAGGTGAAAACAAAGGGTTATAATGTTTTAAATCACTATTTATAGTAAAGTGAGGGTTTAAGCAAGTTTATGTAAATAATGATAAGTTAAGTTTGATTCGAAGTTTAAAATCAAATCCTTAATGAGGTCTTATTTCCATATTAGATGGAGTTATAAGGATTTATTGGAAAGAGTTATTAGAAACGGCGTTTGAATAAAATAAAAGACCAGTTATAAAATTATAGAATTATAACCTAATTATGGAACAAATGAGGTAAACAATTTCTGGATGTTAATCTGATGTTGGTCTCGACCTTCGAGGAAATATGTAGGAAATTATTTTCTTGCTAATTTATTGTAGGAACTAGTGGAACATAAATCAAATGGAAAACCAAATTTGAATTTGAATTGTCAAATGAGGGGCTTGAGAATTTGAATGGAAATTCCATGATGAAAGGAATAGAAAGGAGATTGATGGAAAATGATGATATCTCTAAAAGTAAGGAGACACAGTTTGGGAATTGGTTTATCCTAAAATTATAAGTGGTAATGGCTTCCCAAACGGAAATGAAAAGGAGGTTCGTAACAATGATTTTACAAAGGATAAATTTAATCGTTAACAAATGATGAGTACCAAATGCTTAAATGATACTTAAAGGAAGAATTTGATATGATTTTAAGATATATTTTCTTAATATTATAAATGATTTGAGAATAATTATACTAAAATAAAGATATTATTTTGAATTTGCCAAGTGATGCTATATAGCCAACCAATGAATTTATTTATTTTATGCTTGTTTACTTTGATAGTTAAATAACCGACTATTAAAATCATGTCCAATGCGCTGTTGGTACGGAAAGGCCGGGATAGAATTTATATTCGAAAACCATTCCGAACCGCATATACGTAAAAGATGCGGATTGATGATGGAGCCATTGAAGACCGTAGATCTTCATGAAACAGAAGGGTTACTTATAATCTCTGGCTTAACGGCCCGAGATACACTGTGATTCTATAGTGGTTGAAATCTATGGATTGCAAGGGCTTCTCGCTACTGATCCATGGGGTGATTCCTTTATCGGATGCAGTAGGAGAGTACCTTCGGTTCATCCTGTTCCTGGATGACTTGTATGGACGAATGTCTGACAGAGTATTTCCAAAGGGATCGCGTACGTTGATTTTTACAAATGTATTTCTGTTAGTGGCGGAGAAGGGCACTTCTCTTAGCTTAACTTTCAGAGTATTTTTGTGGACGTCAATTAGTGATATCTGGCGGATCTGATGATGTGGCATTCAAAGTGAATGGTGATCAGATGTTCTAAAAAGTAATTCAAACCTCGAGCCTCATCAACCGGGGAATGACAGAAATCGGGCAAGCAGCATGGCTATGTGGGTCGCTCCCATTTAGGTGTGTGATCAACTATCTAGAGAAATTTCATTTCATTATTTAATCTGTTTCGATGTTGTCCCTTTTCGGGAAATGGTGGGTCGCACCCAACCGTTGGTGAGATACATTCGATACACTCAAGGGAAATGAGTGGTCGGTCATGTGAGGGTCGGGTTGCAAGACTTTCTTGTTGAACCTAGTGTATTCGCATCTAGAAATACACTATTGGCAAGTGGTCCCATACCTTGTCATAGTCAGAATCCAAATATCCAATAAGCGCCCGCGGTTTTAATTGTATACTATATATGTGGAGCGTGAGATGCAAGCGTTCCACTAGATTGATATTTACTTGTATTTAGATACAATTATAATAGTAGATCAAGATATTGATTTCAAAACTGATTTGGGTTATCGTAAGGTAAAAACCATCCATATTTATGAGTGGATTTGGTCTTACGATTATCTTTTTCTATCGAAAGGATTTTAACCTTAAAAATCAAGTTGTGTGATATCCTTGAATTTAGTGTGTTTTATCTCACTCTGGTTCACCAGACCGACCCGGTGTTTTGTGAATGCTCGGGTTAGCCCGGGGGTATAAGTTCGGGTTCTCGAATGATGTGAAGTCCAGAGATGAGCTGGAGATGTTCAGACGTATGATATTATATGGCTACTATTCCGCTGTGTGTTGTATATGGGAACAGGTTATTATAACTGTCCCATTATGTGATGTACTCTGATATTGTAAGTATTTTTGAAGCTCTCAATAAAGGTTTATTTCTGTATTATATTTTGTTCTTCTGCGATGTTAAACTCTGTGTTGATTTTTTCTTCTTCTATTCTAATATTTCTTTCTTTCTTATCTCACCCTCTGAGTTCTTTCTAATAACTATCCAGTGTTTTTCGGTGTTTGGGAGGTCGGCATGAGTTACAGTAAAGGTATTTATGTCGATTTTCAGGGCCGAAATTCCTTGGGTCGTTACACTTGGTCAATGCCCCCCCATATCGTTCGTTCTCAAACTAGAAAAAAGGAAGAAAAAATACAAAACAAAACCACGGTTGATCCCCAGGCGCCTCCCCCCTTCCACGATCAATCCCCAGGCGCCCCCTTCTGTCATCACCGCGGCGAGCCTCACCACCGGAGGCGCCCTCCAATTCCCCCCTCTTCTCTCGCGCAACGCCCCTCTTCTTCTTTTCCACGCTCTCCTCCTCCCACTGAAAGACCACCGTGCCAAACCCGAAGACAGCCGCCATCGCCGCACCTCTTGGGCCTGCCTCCGGCTAATCTCCCCTTCCTGTTCGCCCTCCGACAACCTGAGCCGCCCCTAAGCTATCCACCACCAACAAAAACAAAATGTAAGCCCTCTAATTTATTTGTTTTAAATTCTTTTAATTTGAGTAGGAAAATATAATGTAATGGTACAAAATATGACTTTTTTATTATAGGAATAAAAAAATATGATTTTTATATTATAGGAATAATAAAAATATGATTTTTATATTATATAGATAATTAAAATTTGATTTTTATTTAGGTAGCGATAGGATAAATATACGATTTTTATATATAAAGTGAAGATATAAAAATGTGATTTTTTATATAAGTAAAGTAACGATAAAAATTCGATTTTTACATGTATGGTTATAAAGATTTGATTTTTAATAGAAGAAAAATTAGATTTTTCATTTTAGAAGAAAAATTAGATTTTTCATTGTAGAAAAAAAAATAGATTTTCCATTGTAGAAAAATTAGATTTTCATTTTGAAGTAGCGAAAATAAAAATTCGACCTTTATATAAAAAGTAGAAAATAAAAATATAATTTTTATATAGAAAGAAGCGTTGTAAATATATGAAGTACAAATAAAAATACGATTTTTATTTATTGGAATAAAGCAATAAAAATATGATTTTTTATATATGAACAGCGTAGAAAAGACTATGTTGAATTTCGGGTAAATCCAAGCCATTCAGAAATTCAGAAATAAAATGGCGGAGTGGATCCCAAAGGTGAGAACTTCTCACTTTTATTTTATTTTCTAGTTGAAATATATACTAGGATGCAGACGGTGTTTAGCAGCACCCGACACCCGTCGTCCACAGACCATGGACGACTTGTTTGTTTGAATGATTGTGTTGCGAAAATTGATTATATGTTATGGAATGGAATAAATATTTTATAGTTAAGAATATAATTTTTAACGGGTATATAAATAAAATAAATATTTATAAACAAATCAGATGATTTGTTTATGTACACACATTTGACTGATATTGATTGGAACGATAAATTTTACACATCGTCCAATTGCACAAATAAAACACGTGTTTGATTGTTTGAAACCCCACACGCGTATTGGGATGATATTGGACATACACTAATCCAAATAATTAGCTGCATATTGATCGATTGATTGACAGGCTGTGTAAACGTTAAATATTTATGTTTGATGCTTATGCAGTGTAGAATGCTCTCTGGACGTTGGTTGATTGTTTATCTTTGTTGTTATACACATGTATTGTATGAAATCCATATAATCAAATTATATGGTAATTGACCGTGTCTGATTCCAGTTCAGATAATAACGATTATTTTAAAATAACAAATATTTTAAAATAATATTCATAAAAGAATCAAAATCTGATTTTGATGTCTGATTTGGGATGGACACGAATATATTTAAATATATAAAGCCGTGTTGATTAGATTAACGCCATTTTGACGTGAATGATATTTATATCGATTTTATTCATTTTTATAATGAATATAGAAAAAGAATTGATTTCAAAATCTAATGTTTTGAAAATATTATCATTTACATATTGATGATATGGAATATTCAATTTTGATTTGAAATTGAATATGAAGTTGAAATCATTTTGAAAATGAATTTAAAACGATTTATAAAGTACGTTTTAAATGGAAATCGAAGAAATATATATATAATATATATATAATATGTAATGGCCTAAATAGAATGCGCACCACCGCGGCAGTTCGCGAATTTCGACCACTGACTTCAAACGGACACTACGGGAGATCCAACCGTTGGATTCTCTTAAAACTGAAACCGTTGGGTTCGTATCGAAAAGGGCTTTCTAACGAATATTAGATATTTGAAATCTAATGGTTGGATTTGGAATAATGTCCAAATCAAATTTAAAAAAGGTCGCTATAAGTGCAGTTCGATGGCCGATTATGGAAATTGACTGTACTGGCCTTGATGAAATTATTAAAAATATCAATAATTAGTGTAAATTCATAAGAAATGATTTGGAAAGAATTGGGATGAAAAATTCCATATTTGAAAAGATAAAAATAGATTTTTATCGAAATTAACTAGTTTTAAAATAGAATAACGAATCCAACATTTTTAAATAAATAAATTAGATTTGAAATGGTTTTGAAAATAACCAGGATTTCCAATATATGAATTGGAATGGCTCGGAATATTTCGATATGAGATTTCGTGATTATACGGAGATTGTGGAGGAATTTGGAAGATATGTATATATCGTTATTCCAATACGATATTTGTTGGTTTTAGAATTTGATATTGAATATAAGCCGATATATTTTCTACTCAGAGCCTTGTATTTAATATCAAATTGGATTTTCGGTTCGTCATGAACAGTATCTTTAATAATACTGTTCTTGAATCGAATGGAGTTAAGAAAATTAGAAACTGACTGGAGATTAGTTAAGTCGAATGGTTTCGTGGGTATTGATCTGATGTTGGTTTCAGCCTTCGGGGTTAGTACTTAAGGGATTGTTCTCTTACTAATTTACGGTTAGAGGCTAATGTGAATTGAGTTTATTGTGAACTGTGTTTATTGTGAACTGTGTTTTTAACGACATTCGTTCTTTAACCCGATTTATAGTGAAATGTGATTTATAAAATTTTTTATTTAGATTTAACGGGAATTTTCCATGGTAACATTTTCCTGTTTAATATATTAAATTGGAATTGAATGGAATTCGATTTGATAATAATCGAAGTGAACTTTTGTAGAGGGAGACTGTTAATACATATGGAATTTAAGAGGTGTTGCCGTTATTCCATTTATATTATTGGTCGGATATGGAAATTGATATCGATTATATATTGACTTGTTTTTCCATGAAGATTCCACAATTAATGGAATGTGATTTGGGTTGTCATGAATGGTATCTTTACCAATACTATTCTTAGACCCAATGGAGTTAAGAAAATCATAAACTAACTGGAGATTTGTTAATTTGAATGGTATCCTGGGTATTGATCTGATGTAGGTTTCGGCCTTCGGGTTTAATACTTAGGGAATTGTTCACTTGCTAATTTACGGTTAAAGGTTGATGGAATGGAATGTGATTTTGGGTTTATCGTGAACCGTGTTTTAAATGACATTGGTTCTTTAACCAAGTTAAAGACAGGATATGGTTTCCCAAGTTAAACAATCGTTAATATTGATTTTTGGGAAGATTAAAACCAAGTGGAGTTTTAATGCATCTTTAATTAGATTGAAATGATATCCAAAGGAAGATTAAAGAATAAATTTAAAGAATTTATCTTTGATAAAATTAATGCGAACCTTTCCCAAAATATATGAATATTTGGATAAAGAAATATTCTGGATTAGAATGAGGCATATGTTGTGTTTTTATAGCACTTGTTTATTATATACGCGAGTTATTCAGAAAGATCGGGTTTATCCCATTCTGAATAACTGATTCGACGATGTGTACAGGATGAAGACGGTGATTGAAGACCGGAGGTCTTCACATCGTTTGGATGATTACTGATGTCTTGATTGGGCTGTACACCCAAGGCTAGGTAATAAGTGGTAGTCGTCCAGACGTACTTGGAGATCGACCGGATATGCGAGGACCTCTCCCCTGTATTAGACATATGGAGGAGGAATAAGGTGCCTTCGGTTTCGTTCAGACCCAGAATGAACTTGTAAATGGATGTGTGTCTGACATCAGATTTCATTATGTGTGATTGATAGACATCGGTTGCATAGCGTGAATTGCCTGTGTGGCGTGCTGAGATGCAAATGATCAAGGCTTCTGTTGAAAAGCGGAGTCTTGTAGTTGATGATCAAAGCACGGCTTTGATATATCGCAGCTTTGTGTAGTGTTAATTCACGAGCCTCACACCCCGGTGTGAACCAGAAACGGGAGAGGACATCAGGGAAGGCATGCGTTTCCTTCTAGTTAGGAGTGGTGTCAGCGTTTTGCATGCCCTGGCATTTTACTTATGTGGATGATAGATAGGAGGTGCCTCAGTTATATCAGTCATTCTGGGGACGATAGTTTGGTCGGGATATGACCAGTCGACGCCCCATAGGTCAGGGAAACGCATTGTTCAGGCATTTTAATCCACTCCGTGTGGACCGACCTTGACGATCCAAGGGGCAGTTGCGGCTGTATCCTGAGGGACGGGCTAGAGCGTCTCGAATTCGATAAGGAAGATCCCTTGCCTTTGTTCACAAATGGAAATCCAACTTCCAAAACGACATTTTGCGGTTTTAATTGTAAACCTATATATGGCGACATAGTGGTATGGGGCACTTATGCCGTCTATGATTGATACTTATGATTGAAATTGTTTTGGCACAATACACTTATAGTAATAATAAAAAATGAAATTTACGTACCAAGCATTCTTGGCTATTATAAGGTAAAAACTCTATCCTCCGGCTTGCGTTGCATTGTATGACTGACCTGGAGTTTATTGTTTTAACCTAAACTCTGGGTGCCCTTATTTTCCACATGGGCAGCTAGTAGTTTTGGTTTTGCATATTTATATTCACAGGATCTTGGTTTACAGCTGGAATGATATTCGGGAAGCGCTGTATCCGTATATCTCATTTAGTTGTGTTTTTGTATTATTTTCCGCTACATTGTAACTTGTAAATCCCTGATACTTAGTAAATGTGTAATATTTATTCATACTCTGTATATTCTTGTTTTATGATGAAATCATTGTAATAAGCAATGAAATGTTCTTATGTTTGTGTTCTGATTTGTCGTGTTCTCAATTCAATCTGGGCTTTCCTTCACGGGGAAGTTCGAGTCGTTTCAGAGTGGTATCAGAGCTTTGATTTACAGAACTCGGAGAACAAGACACGTTAGAACCAAACGAAAGAATTCATTTGAAATTGGATTAATAATATCCAATGAGAATAACTCATTAGAGATAGGATCAGTAGTATCCTAGAACGAGTGCGAAGAGTGATATTTTTAAGATAAAATTGGAAACAAGTTTTGTTTTGAAAATTTAAACTTTATTATTCGTATTTGAATATTTATTTTAAATTGATTTGGACAATCAAGTATATAGAGATTTTAATATATGTCTGATCCACGTGTATTAGAAGTCTCAAATATACTGGATGAATATAGAATCACACTCTAGTCGCCCGGAGATGATTCTGATGATTGTAGCTACATCATCGGAATTTGTGTTCGAGTTTCGTAAATGGGATATCTATATATTTCCAATTGACTGGTGTGAGAACCAAAACTAGATAGGGCTTATTGTTGTGATTTGGCATAAAAAAACATGATTTTTGACTATGTATTAAAGTTACATGTTTGAAACGATAATCCACTAATTGATTAATGGTTGTATTGTTTGATTATTAGTTTAACTAATGAGATTGTTGAAACTAACATGTGCATGAAAGGTAAATTTAGCCAAATCAGGTAAAATGTTGAACTGACTTGAAATTCGTTTGAAATTGCATGCATATACATGTATATACATTGAACAGGTCATAACAAGTATGCTAGAGCAGAGGAATAAATTTGATTGCCCGACAAATAGGTACGTGTTTATTGTGTTTCTTTGGGTTTGGATGATTTTATGAGTCATTGGCTAGCCGCTTGGCTGTTTCTTTTTCTTTTTCAATTGGAGAGCCCTGTATGGCAATTTTGGGATTTTCCCGGTGCTCCCGTGCTGGGGAGGTTATGGCGAAATTTTAGGTTGTTATCCAAATTTTTGAAAAATTTGAAAAATTCATAGAAACTGAAAAGTTGAAGAACTTAAGCCATTATGAAAATAATGAAACTTGAGTTGGTTCATAAAACAACTTTCAACTCCGTTCCTTTTCAAGGACGAAAAGATTTTAAGTGAGGGAGATTGTAACAACCCGGAAAATCCGAACCAATTTTAAATTTTTATTTTAGAAATTTTAAGGAATTTTGAATATTTAAAATGATTTATTTTAAATAATTACGACGAGAAATTTATTTTGTTTTAAATTATAAAAGGAATTGAAAATGGCGCGGTAGTTTGAAAATTCGGTTTCAAATTTCAAATGAATGTACAGGATTCAAAATAAACCGGATTTTAGCAAAACAAAAAATATTAGAATCTATTTGAGATTATCTTTCCAGCGAACCTAAAAAATCAAAATTTCATAGTGGGAATAAAAAGTTATGCCCAGTTGAAAATTTGGAATAGTCGCTATGGAAATATAACCCTTGAAATGGAAATTTTGCAAACAAGCTCCCTTTTTGACGAAACCATTTTTGTTAGATTCAGGATGTCAAATTATTGCTAGGTTTCAAAATTCATAATTTTCTGAATCAATATGTGAGCATGGCAAAAGAAAACGTGTTTTACAGTTTTAGTTAACTTCGATCAACCAGAAAATGGCCATTTTTCAAACGGTCTCATAATTTGACGAAATTAGTTTTGTTAGGACCGTATCATCAATACAAATCTAGAAAATATTTTTTGGGAATTTTCAGAGTCCGTATGTGGCCCCGGTAAATTGAAATGTGCGTTCAAATTCAACATATTGATTTATATTTCAATTTTGACGAAAACCGATCGTAACATTCGAATTGGCATACGATTCATATCCCATTGTGTTTGGAATGGGGGTAATTTGCTAGAGACGACAGGCGGTGGGTCTCGTTTGGAGTTCGAGTTTAGAACTTAACTTTTTGAAAATAAAATAAATGATATTAATTTTATAATATTCCCCCTCCTTTTCCCTTTACCTTGGTCAACGCCCCCCATATCATACGTTCTCAGACCAGAAAAAAAGGAAGAAAAAAAAAACAAAACGAAACCGCGATCGATCCCCAGGCGCCCCCTTCTCTCTTGCGCGACGCCCCTCTTCTTCTCCGCCACGCTCTCCTCCTCCCACTGAAAGACCACCGTGCCAAACCCGAAGACAGCCGCCATCGTCGCACCTCCTGGGCCTGCCTCCGGCCAATCTCCCCCTCCTGCTCGCCCTCCGACGACTTGAGCCGCCCATCAGTTACCCACCACCAACGAAAACAAAATGTAAGCCCTCTAATTTATTTGTTTTAAGTTCTTTTAATTTGAGTAGAAAAATATAATGTAATGGTATAAAAATATGATTTTTATATTATAGGAATAATAAAAAAATGATTTTTATATTATATAGGTAATAAAAATTTGATTTTTATATATGTAGCGATAGGATAAATATACGATTTTTATATATGAAGTGAAGATATAAAAATGTGATTTTTATATATGTAAAGTAACGATAAAAATTTGATTTTTACATGTATGGTTAAAATATAAAGAATGATTTTTAATAGAAGAAAAATTAGATTTTTCATTGTAGAAGAAAAATTAGTTTTTTCATTGTAGAAAAAAATTAGATTTTTCATTGCAGAAAAATTAGATTTTCATTTTGAAGTGGCAAAAATAAAAATTCAATCCTTATATAAGAAGTACAAAATAAAAATATAATTTTTATATAGAAAGAAGCGTTGTAAATATATGAAGTAGAAACAAAAATATGATTTTTATTTATTGGAATGAAGTGATAAAAATATGATTTTTTTATATATGAACAGCGTGGAAAAGACTGCGTTGAATTTCGAGCAAATCCAAGCCATTCACAAATTCAGAAATGAAACAGCGGAGTGGATCCCAAAGGTGAGAACATCTCACTTTTATTTTATTTTCTAGTTGAAATATATAATAGGATGCAGACGGTGCTTAGCAGCACCCGACACCCGTCGTCCACAAAGCATGGACGACTTGTTTGTTTGATTGATTGTGTTGTGAAAATTGATTGTATGTTGTGGAATGGAATAAATATTTTATAGTTAAGAATATAATTTTTAACGTGTTTATGAATAAAATAAATATTTATAAACAAATCAGACGATTTGTTTATGTACACACATTTGACTGATATTGATTGGGGCGATAAATTTTACACATCGCCCAACTGCACGAATAAAACCTATGTTTGATTGTTTGAAACCCCATACGGGTATTGGGATGATATTGGACATACTTTAATCCCAATAATTAGTTGTACGTCGATCGATTGATTGACAGGCTGTGTAAGCGTTAAATATTTATATTTAATGCTTATGCAGTGTAGAATGCACTCTGGATGTTGGTTAATTGTTTGTCATTGTTGTTATACACATATATTGTATGAAATCCGTATAATCAAATTATATGGTAATTGACTATGTCTGATTCCAGTTCAGAAAGAATGAATATTTTAAAATAACGATTATTTTAAAATAACGAGTATTTTAAAAAAATATTCAGAAAAGAATCAAAATCTGATTTTGATGTCCGATTTGGGATGGACACGAATATATTTAAATATATAAAGCCGTGTCAATTAGATTAACGCCATTTTGACGTGAACGATATTTATATTGATCTTATTCATTTTTATAATGAATATCGAAAAAGAATTGATTTCAAAATCTAATGTTCTGAAAATATTATCATTTATATATCGATGATATGGAATATTCAATTTTGATTTGAAATTGAATATGAAGTTGAAATCGTTTTGAAAATGAATTTAAAACGAATTATATAAAATGGTTTAAATGGAAATTGACGAAATATAATATATATATATATATAATGGCCTGAATAGAACGTGCCGCGCTGTGGCAGTTCGCGAATTTCGACCATTAACTTCAAACGGACATTATAGGAGATCCGACCGTCGGATTCTCCTAAAACCGGAACTGTTGGGTTCGTATCAAAAAGAGCTTTCTAAAAAATATTAGAGATTTGAAATCTAACGGTTGGATTTGGAATAATGTCCAAATCAAATTTGAAAAAGGTCGTTGTAAGTGTAGTTCGATAGCTGTTTATGGAAATCGACTGTACTGGCCTTGATAAAATTATTAAAAATATCAATAATTAGTGTAAAATCATAAGAAATGATTTAGAAAGAATTAGGATGAAAAATTCCATATTTAAAAAGATAAAAATAGACTTTTATCGAAATGAACTAGTTTTGAATTAGAATAATAAATCCAATATTTTTAAAATAAATAAATTGGATTTGAAATGGTTTTAAAAATAACCAGGATTTCCAATATATGAATTGGAATGGGTTTGAATCGAAATTATGCTCGGAATATTTTGATATGGTATTTCGGGATTATACGGAGATTATGGAGGAATTTGGAAGATATATATATCGTTATTCCAATACAATATTTGTTGGTTTTCGAATTTGATATTGAATATAAGCCGATATATTTTCTATTCAGAGCCTTGTATTTAATATCAAATTGGATTTTGGGTTCGTCGTGAATGGTATCTTTAATAATACTGTTCTTGAACCGAATGGAGTTAAGAAAATTAGAAACTGACTGGAGATTAGTAAAGTTGAATGGTTTCCTGCGTATTGATCTGATGTTAGTTTCGGCCTTCGGGGTAAATACTTAGGGGATTGTTCTCTTACTAATTTACGGTTAGAGGCTAATATGAATTGGGTTTATTGTGAACTACGTTTTTAACGACATTCGCTCTTTAACCCGATTTACAGTGAAATGTGATTTATAAATCTTTTTATTTAGATTTAACGGGAATTTTCCAAGGTAACGTTTTCCAATTTAATATAATAAATTGGAATTGAATGGAATTCAGTTTGATAATAATCAAAGTGAACTTCTGTGGAGGAAGACTGTTAATACATATGGAATTTAAGAGGCGTTGCCGTTATTCCATTTATATTATTGGTCGGAAATGGAAATTGATATCAATTATATATTGATTTGTTTTTCCGTGAAGATTCCATAATTAATGGAATGTGATTTGGGTTGTCATGAATGGTATCTTTAATAATACTATTCTTAGACCCAAAGGAGTTAAGAAAATCAGAAACTTACTGGAGATTAGTTAAGTTGAATGGTTTCCTTGGTATTGATCTGATGTTGGTTACAGCCTTCGGGGTTAATACCTAGGGAATTGTTCACTTGCTAATTTACGATTAAAGACTAGTGGAATGGAATGTGATTTTGGGTTTATCATGAACCGAGTTTTAAATGATATTTGTTTTTTAACCCAATTAAAGGCAGGATATGGTTTCCCAAGTTAAACAATCATTAATATTGATTTTTGGGAAGATTAAAACCAAGTGGAATTTTAATGCATCTTTAATTAGATTGAAATGATATCCAAAGGAGGATTAAAGAATAAATTTAAAGAATTTATCTTTGATAAAATTAATGGGAACCTTCCCCAAAGTATATGAATATTTGGATAAAGAAATATTCTGGATTGGAATGAGGCGTATGTTGTGTTTTTATAGCACTTGTTTATTATATATGCGAGTTATTCAGAATGACCGGGTTTATCCCATTCTGAATAACTGATTCGACGATGGTTCAAGGATGAAGACGATGGTTGAAGACCGGAGGTGTTCACATCGTTTGGATGATTACTGATGTCTTGATTGGGATGTACACCCAAGGCGAGGTAATAAGTGGTGGTTGTCCAGACTTACTTGGAGATCAACCGGATATGCGAGGACCTCTCCCCTGTATTGGACATATGGAGGAGGAATAAGGTGCCTCCGGTTTTGTTCAGACCCAGAACGAACTTTGTAAATGGATGTGTGTCTGACATTGGATTTCATTCTGTGTGATTGATAGGCATCAGTTGCATAGCGTGAATTACCTGTGGCATGCTGAGATGCAAATGATCAAGGCTTCTGCTGAAAAGTGGAGTCTTGTGGTTGATGATCAAAGCACGGCTTTGATATAGCACAGCTTTGTGTAGCGTTAATTCGCGAGCCTCACACCCCGGTGTGAACCAAAAATGGGAGAGGACATCAAGGAGAGCATACGTTTCCTTCTAGCTAGGAGTGGTGTCAGCGTTTTGCATGCCCTGGCATTTTACTTATGTGGATGATGGATAGGAGGCACCTCGGTTATATCGGTCATTCCAGGGCCGATAGTTTGGTTGGGATATGACCAGTTGATGCCCCATTAAATGGGGAAACACATTGTTCAGGCATTTTAATCCACTCTATGTGGACCGGCACTGACGATCCAAGGTGCAGTTGCGGCTGTATCCTAAGGGGCAGGCTAGAGCGTCTCGAACTCGGTAAGGACGATCCCTTGCCTTGGTTCACAGATGGAAATCCAACTTCCAATACGACATTTTGCGGTTTTAATTGTAAACCTATATATGGAGACATAGTGGTATGGGGCACTTATGCCGTCTATGATTGATACTTATGATTGAAATTGTGATGGTCCGCCCCGCATCAACTGGCATTTACTCCAAAAGTGCGCTGTACACATGTCCAGTTAGCACGGGACGACCGTCAGAAGGAAAGGAAGAAGACGAAGAATCAATAAAGAACCTGTAGAATGTCTCACAGTGCATAGAACCAAATATAATAACAATATATTTGACATAAAATAGGTGAGACAGTGCATAAGTTGAAAACAAACTATCATAGCAGCGGAAAATCCAAATACAGCTTATGTTTCACATCATCATTATTACAACTTTTCAAACTATCTCCGAAGGTAAAAGCAAGATAAGGGAGGTACACTACTAATGCCCAAGTAGTGACCACCAACGACACAGGGAGAATATCTATATATATATATATATATATATATATATCATATGTGGAAGCCTCTTGCTTGCCTCCGGATCAGCTACTCGTGCATCACCAGCTAACCTGTCTCTAGTCTGCTCCTTTAGGAGCACCCAGAGTAATAAGAAGAGACATAAAACTCTAGGTCAGACAAAAGTCTGGTGTGAGCGATAAGCAGCTAAACAGAACAATAACAGGTATACTAAACCATACCTAAACCTGGACCTGCAACCGAAGAGTTAGCACTACATACTATACAACACTCTAAGGTGCCACTAACATATGGTGTATAAGCATACGGGGGTGGGGGTGTGCATGTCATGGTGATGGCAAACAAATCAAACATAGCAACCATCCTCACATCTCTCAGTCAGTGCGTAAAGCATACGATATCCACCACTTCGATCACCCAATACTTTGCTATGATCACTCTGCCCCATGAAGTCACAACGGCTTCACTGCACTGATCCATAACCACTAATCCTTCGCTATGTCCACTTTGCCCCATGGAGTCGTACACACCCCACTGCACTGGCTCATAGCCTTACTAACCCTTTACTATGTCCACTCTGCCCCCTGGAGTTACAATGGCTCCACTGCACTGGCTCATAGTCTTGCTACGATCACTTTGCCCCTCGAGTCATGATGACTCTACTACATTGATATGTAGCCCATCATTCCTTTTCAGTGGTGAATCGAAGTTATGAACGTCGACAACTCCTTGGTACACGTCCCGCAGCAAAGCCCAACCATGAAGTGAACTCATTGGTTCCTAACTAGATCCTGAGCTCTAAATTCCATTTTGACTACCTTTGCATCTCGGGTTATTGGTCATCACCGGATCGGTTCGGGTCCTCAGTCCTTCTTCTCTGTCGGTTCAGATTGGCCTTCAGTATCCCTCACTGGATCGATTCGTGCCAAGCTTCTTCGGATCGGATCGGAGGGTGCCATCGGGTTTGGGTTGTGCTCCATATTCCAGCTCGTGGTGGTTCGGATAGGAGCACAGGCTTCATTCTTTTCTCCCAACATCGGATCGGTCTCCATCTCCACAAACGGATCGGGTCGGGGTGCTTCTGGCGGTTCGGATCGTCAACACACCCAACGGTTCAGGTCGGGGTCTCCATGTCCACCTCCATCTATGGGTTCGGTCGGAAAACTCCTCCAAGTTTCAAGTCAGCTCGTGGCATGCAGGCTCGGTTCGGATGCAAGGGGCGGATCGTGGATGGGCCACACGAACGGTTCGGTTCGGACCTCCCCATCCGATCCGGTCCCTGTCCATTTCCTGCATTTTGTCCAGCGAGTTGTTTACGCCATTCGATGGCATTTTTAACCATTCTAACTATTCCAATCAATCACAAAGCTTACCATACAGTCATAGCAACAAGTAAAAGTGACCTCAAACACCAAAACATCAATATGATAGGTTAAAAAGGATCAAACATAGCCAAAACCCATATTTTCCCTAAAGTGTGCTTAAGCAAAACTAATGATATGATTAGCAAAACTTAATCAAATTAACCCAAGTTTCTAACAGAGGTCTGAAACATTATTTAAGAATTCATAAATATTTTTCCAGAATTTATTAGTGTATAAGTTCGCTAATTATCACTAATTACTCTTAATTAACCATAATTAGTGAGGAACTATGCAAATCACTCACCTTAGCCACAAGTAAACCTTAGATCTGAAATAAATTTCTGATATGGCGTGAGTACCAATGCCAAACAGCAACTCTAATCTTGATTTGGTGAAGATCTCCCTTTATTTGATGTTGCTAAGCTTAATCCTTGGTCAGAAAGTGGTTTGGAGGTGGTTTAGAGGTTGGAGGCCATTTTTAGGGTTTCTAAGAGGGCTAGAAAACTGAAATGGAATGAAACCCTAACTCTTTTCAGCCACCCCATAACCCTATTCCCGAAATGGGTTATGGGCCCATTCACTAATCACCCTATTTGGCCCGGTTAAGCTGTTTTTACCTTCCAAACCTTATTTTAGCCATATCTCCCAAACGGTAAGCCCGTTTAGCTATTATGACCACTTTACGGAAAGGTAAGCCATCAAACGAATCTAATGGAAGTGGTTTGAGGTCAAAATTCCTTTCCAATCAAAAGTTATGGTCGAAACAAGATCAGCTAGGGGCAAAACTGTAAGGACCCGTAACTGCTCTGATACCAGCTGTAACGACACGGTTTTCGCCCGGACCTGATCGATCGCTAAATCGACCAAGACCGTTAGAATCCCGCATACGTTAACTCTGGGTATACAACACATCAGAACAAATAACAGAAGACTTTTATAAACATCATAATAATGTTACATCAGAGTACAGAATATCAGAGTATATCGAAAATAATACACAGCAGAAGATGATTTTACAATAAATGTAATACAATGCACAGCGAAAATATAACTACACAGCGGAAGACAGTAAATGCCTGGACACAGCTTAAAGCTTCAATCCAGAATCCTGCTCAATACAATTGCAAAATAAAACTACTCGACTGCCCGTGTGGAAAATAAGGGCACCCGAGTTCGCAAGGGAAAAGCAAAGTATAGGTCAGTCATGGGACTGGTGTGAGAAACTCTAAACAGTATTAATTAACTTATTTAATAATACAGCATATCACGAGACCACGCCGCTAACGCGGAACGGGTTTACCCCCATGAATGCCAGTGTATAAACAACAATCAATATAGATATATAGATCTACTATGCATCAATCAACATGCAATATCCTAATCTACCCATTTAGATTAATTACCACACTAAGATTTTCCAAATCCAATTCAATCTGCAGAAATTATTCCTTTGGATTTTATTCCCGATTTATTATTTCAAATCATTTGAAATACTTAACTTTCTATATCAAAGTAGATTCCACTTAGGGATCTCAAAACAAATCGTTTGGAAATATGAATTCCAAAACATAACAATGCATACAAACAAGTATGCAACCAAATATCATGCTCCCCATCGACAAGACAAAGGGTACGCACCTCGCAACTCGATATATAAATGTGCACCTACCCCACATAGGAGCAGGCTACACCGACGATGCACCTACCCTACATAGGAGCAGGCTACACCGACCTCTCACCCATACTTTTAGTCTCAGAGTCACCTGACTCTTTAGTCACATACTAAATCATTTCATATCACGAAGTAGGGAAAATCATTTCACAACATAATAATCACAAGTACTTTCAAAATATAGTACTTCACATCAGTAATTCACACATATGATAAGTCACTATTAATCACATAACCTTTGAGCTCGTACGTCTCAAAGAAGGGTGTTAAGCAAGAGAATAAATTCTCCGCCACCAAACAGATACATCATCAATAGCAACTAATCGAATATGCGATGAACCACAATGTAACATATAATACAATTCTAAATCATTTTAGAAATCCTCGGGTTTTGGGCCTCGAAATCCTTTCTGTTTATAAATTTTTTTTATAAAACATTCCCTGTCCAAAACCGGGAATACATTTCTTTTCACTTAAGAAAAAAATATCATTTCACAATCATTCATTAAATTTGAAATAAACACAACATCGCTAAATCGTCAAATCGTGAAGTGTTTCACAAGGGGGTTAACATACCAGTATTTCTGCCCAACCCAATGCTAAATGTAGAAGCACATTCTACTCATAAACTGGTCGAGCACCATCCAAACAATCAATCAACCACAATCAATATCAACAACTAAGTAAATTTGGTTTAATCCCATCACGTGTTTTGGTGAATTTAATCACCATTCATTCATCTAAATCTTATTGAAGATTTTTTCAAACCCCAATTGGTTTCATCTCTAAAATCATTTCATATTGATTGTTCTACATTTTGGAAATTAATCCTGCTTTTATGTGGGTTAAAGAACTAATGTCATTTAAACACAGTTCACGACAAACCCCAAATCCAATTTATTTATTTATAACCATTGGATTATTTTTCTAGTTAATAACTAGTTCGTTTCGATAAAAATCTACTTTTATCTTTTCAAATATGGGATTTTTCATCCCAATTCTTACCAAATCATTTATTATGATTTTACACAAATTATCGATATTTTTAATAATTTTATCAAGCCCGTACAGTCGATTTCCATAAACGGTCATCGAACTGCACTTATAGCGACCTTTTCCAAATTTTATTTGGACATAATTCCAAATCCAACCGTTAGATTTCAAATTTCTAATATTAATTGGAAAGCTCTTTTCGATACGAACCCAACGGTTCCAGTTTCAGGAGAATCCGACAGTCGGATCTCCCGTAATGTCCGTTCGAAGTCAATGGTCGAAATTCGCGAACTGCCACAGCGCGGCGCGTTCTATTCAGGCCATTATATTATATATATAATATATATAATATATATTTCATCGATTTCTATTTAAAATGAATTTTATAAATTTTTTTAAATTCGTTTCCAAAACAATTTCAACTTCCGTTTCAAATTCAAATCAAAATTGAATTTTTCCTTATAAATTCGTTTTAAATTCATTACAATTCAATTCAAATTCAATTCAATTCGAATTCATTTTCTATTCAATTCAATTCGAATTCATTTTCAATTCAATTCAATTCGAATTCATTTTCTATTCAATTCAATTCGAATTCATTTTCTATTCAATTCAATTCGAATTCATTTTCTATTTAATATCAAAATCGAATATTTCATATACATGACAATTTTATACAGTGTATATATATATGTTAAAAATTATATTTTTAACAATCAAAACATTTTTACATTTCATATATATATATATATATATAAATATATATCGTTTTCATTTCATTTATATATATATATATATATTTCCACCTTTCATATATATAATATTTTCACTTTTCAATATATACGATATTTTCACTTTTCAATATATACGATATTTTCACTTTCACTATATACGATATTTTCACTTTCAATATATATGATATTTTCACTTTCATTATATACGATATTTTCACTTTCATTATATATAATAATTTCATTTTCACTATATATAATATTTTCACTTTTCATATATATATATATATATTTATTTATTTCACATCGTATACATATTTCATACACTCCTAATATATATATAATTCATTTCACATCACGATCAATTTTCACATAGAATACAATCAAACAAGTCGTCCATGGTCTGTGGACGACGGGGAGCAGTTCAGATATTCAGTTATAATATAAATAACTGTACAAGAAAATTTAAAGTGCGAGAATTCTCACTTTCGAAACTCGAAAATAAATACTGGCGATGGTGCCCCGTTACCAGAATTATCCCCGGGCTACTAGAGTGTGATTCTATAACTATCCGGTATATTAAAACTTCGAATACACATTTGCAAGGCGTATATGCAAAATATTTATATATTGGATTGTCCAAATCAATTTAAAATAAATAATCAAATATGAATAATTGATTTAAATTTTCAAAACAAAATTTGTTTTTATTTTAAAAATATACTCTTCACACACGTTCTAGGATACTACTGATCCCATCTCTAACGAGTCACTCTTATTGGATATTACTAATCCAATTTCTGATGAATTCTTTCGTTCGGTTCTAATGTGTCTTGTTCTCTGAGCTTTGTAAACCAAAGCTCAGATACCATTGTAAGGACCCGTAACTGCTCTGATACCAGCTGTAATGACATGGTTTTCGCCTGGACCTGATCGATCACTAAATCGACCAAGACCGTTAGAATCCCGCATACGCTAACTCTGGGTATACAACACATCAGAACAAATAACAGAAGACTTTTATAAACATCATAATAATGTTACATCAGAGTACAGAATATCAGAGTATATCGAAAATAATACACAGCGGAAGATGATTTTACAATAAATGCCATACAATGAACAGTGAAAATATAACTACACAGCGAAAGACTGTAAATGCCTGGACACAGCCTAAAGCTTCAATCCAAAATCCTGCTCAATACATCTGCAAAATAAAACTACTCGACTGCCCGTGTGGAAAATAGGGGCACCCGAATTCGCAAGGGAAAAGCAAATTACAGGTCAGTCATGGGACTGGTGTGAGAAACTCTAAACAGTTATAATTAACTTATTTAACAATATAGCATATAACGGGACCACGCCACTAACGCGGAACGGGTTTACCCCCATGAATGCCTGTGTATAAACAACAATCAATATAGATATATAGATCTACTATGCATCAATCAACATGCAATATCCCAATCTACCCATTTAGATTAATCACCACACTAAGATTTTCCAAATCCAATTCAATCTACAGAAATTATTCCTTTGGATTTTATTCCCAATTTATTATTTCAAATCATTTGAAATACTTAACTTTCTATATCAAAGTAGATTCCACTTCGGGATCTCAAAACAAATCGTTTGGAAATATGAAATCCAAAACATAACAATGCATACAAACAAGTATGCAACCAAATATCGTGCTCCCCATCGACAAGGCAAAGGGTACACACCTCGCAACTCGATATATAAATGTGCACCTACCCCACATAGGAGCAGGCTAAACCGACGATGCACCTACCCCACATAGGAGCAGGCTACACCGACCTCTATCATAGTTTGCTCCTTTGGAGTAATTTGTAGATTCTCCCACGAGCTCCACATCCGTACCAGCCTCGCCCTCTATCATCATTTCTTTCTCGAGAATCGTGCTCGTGAAGTCGAAGACTTCAACCCGCCGCCACACCCTCCTGCCATGTGCGAGTTCAACGTGGTACCCAGCGCCTGGAAGCCCTCTTGACGCTCTACATGGTGGTGCTAGCCAATTGTCCCCTAGCTTCGCGGATTCATTGTGATGACCCCAAATCCCGTACTAACGGTGACAAGGGTAATCTTTGGAATATAACACATAAACAGATAACAGCAGAACTGAATTAAATAAATACCCTAGATAAAGAAAAAAATAATACACTGGATAAATGTAATCATCAGAGTTACACATTATACAGGATCATACTTAGTACAGATACAGTTCAGCTATACATAAATGTCTATAGCGGAAAACAAACAAAATATGTACAACAGGAGCTGAACAACACAAAAACAGATAAATGATAGAATCCATCTTCAGCTCCAGCTATCTAGAAAGAGCCAGCCAAAACCTGAAAACAAGGCTGCCCATGTAGAAAAAAAGGGGCACCCGAGTTTGCAAGTGAAGCAAACTACGAGTCAGTCATGGGACTGGTATGAGAAATCTAATCAACATATTTAAAATATGGCCAATCACAGGACCACGCCACTTTCGTGGAACGGGTTTACTCCATTGGATTGCCAGTGCTTTAAAACAAAAAATTCTTTTAAACAACGCAATGCTTTTTACAAAAATGAAGCCATTATAAGACTCAGTTCCCATCACACAATGCAACGCAAACCAGAGGATAGAGTTTTTACCTTATAACGGCCAAAATATGCTTGATACGAAGAAATCAAAAACATTTGATATTATTACTAGTGCTTATATGTCTCAAAAATATTTTCAATCATAACTATCAATCATAGACGGCATTAATGCCCCATACCACTATGTCACCATATATAGGTATACAATCAAAACCGCATAGTCACGTATTTGGAAATTGGATTTCCGTCATGAACCAAGGCAAAAGATAATCCTTACCGAATTCGAGACGCTCTAGTCCGCCCCTCAGGACCAGAGCTCGAGTGACCCTTGGATCGTTAGGGCCGGTCCACCGATGTGGATTAAAATTCCTGAACATTGCGTTTCCCCGCCCTTTGGGGCGTAAGTGAGCCAATGAATGACTCCATCAGTCCCGGATCGACCGATATAACCGAGGCGCCTCACAACAGCAACAACCACATAAGTCAAACTCGTCAGGGCGTGTAAAACCACTGACGCAACTCCTAGCTAGAAAGAAACGCATGTCCCCCCTGAGGTCCTATCCCGTTTCTGGTTCATACCGGGGTGTGAGGCTCGCGAATTCACGTTATACGCAAAGCTACGCCACACAGGCGGTGCTTTGATCATCACCACAAGACTTTTCTTTTCAACAGAAGCCCTGATCACTGCATCTTAGCATGTCGCACAGGCAATTCACACCATGCAACTGATGGCTATCAATCGCACATAATAGATTCCAATGTCCAACGCACAATCCATTTACAAGTCCGTTCTGGGTCTGAACGAAACTGGAGGCACTATATACCTCGCAAACCCATCGATCTCCACGTACGTCTGGACGATCACCACTCATTATCCATATTTCGGGATGCCTCCCAATCAGGACATCAGTTACCACCTAAATGAGGTGAAGATCTCCAGTCTTCGACCACCGTCTTCATCTTCGATTTCTTATCGTCGATTCAGTTATTCAGAATGGGATAGACCCGGTCTTTCTGAGAAACTCGTGTATATGATAAACATGTGCAACACAAACACACATACGCCATATTCCAGTTCATTAGTCACTAACCGTAAATCAGTAAGAGAACGATTTCCCAAATATTAACCCCGAAGGCCGAAACCAACATCAGATCAAAATCCAGGAAACCATTCGACTTAGCCAACCTTCAGTTAGTTTCTAAATTTCAGTTCCATATCGTTTATAATATTTTATAATGATTTATCTCTATTTTTATTTATTTTAAAATAGCCAATTTATTCAAACGACGCTTCGGCCATAACGCGGCCATGACGCTGTTTTTCTTTAGATTTGATTTACACATATATGAAAATATAACCGTTCTATCTTCACAAAGTTTACATCATTAGAAAGATCTTTTCAAAACGAATCCAACGGTTCCAGTTTCGGGAAAATCCGACGGTCGGATCTCCCGGTATAATCGTTTGAAGTTTTGATTTCAAAATACGAACTGCAGCGTCGTTATTCGATTTAATATAATTATATTTATATATTATATATAAATATAATCGATTCTGGCGCTGTTTTTCTTCAGATTTGAATTAAACATTCCAGACAATCCAACCGTTGGATTTTCACAGAGTGGGTATCGTTGGGAAGATATTTCCAAAGCGAACCCAACGGTTTCGGTTTTGGGAAAATCCGATGGTCGGATCTCCCACATTAATCGTTTGAAATCACGGTTTCAAAACATGAACGGCAGCTTCGCCATTCGATATATTTCAATTCTATTTATATATATATATATCGATTCTTCGATTTCAAAACTATATTCTTTTCATACATTTGATAAAAGTGATATTTTTATCAAACCGATAATTATTTCAACACTTCGCTATTTTCAACTATTCGTGTATATAGTAAAAATGTGATTTTTATTGTAAAACAATTCATTTCAAAACACGATTATTTTATATATTTCATATAGATGTTGAATATGATTTTTATTATGAAACAATTTATTTCAAAACACGAATACCATTCAACACATGAATTTCTATTCAACGAATGAATTTCTATTCAACACATGAAGGTTTTCTATAGTTTGTATATATATAGTAAAAATGTGATTTTTATTGCAAAACAATTTATTTCAAAACATGATTATTTTATATAGCTCATATAGGTGATAAAAATATGATTTTTATTATAAAACAATTTATTTATAGACACGACTATTTTATATAGTCTATATAGATGATAAAAATATGATTTTTACTATAAAACAATTTCTTTCGAACCCGAATACGATTCAACACATGAATTTCTATTCAACGTATGAATTTCTATTCAACACATGAATGTTATTCAAAATTCGTATATATACAATAAAAGGTGATTTTTATATTATTAAAACAGTTTATTTAAAACACGAATACCATTCAACACATGAATTTCTATTCAACGAATGAATTTCGATTCAACACATGAATGTTTTCTATAGTTTGTATATATAGAGTAAAAATGTGTTTTTTATTGTTAAAACAATTTATTTAAAACACGAATACCATTCAACACATGAATTTATATTCAACGAATGAATTTCGATTCAACACATGAATGTTTTCTATAGTTTGTATATATAGAGTAAAAATGTGATTTTTATTGTTAAAACAATTTATTTAAAACACGAATACCATTCAACACATGAATTTCTATTCAACGAATGAATTTTGATTCAACACATGAATGTTTTCTATAGTTTGTATATATAGAGTAAATATGTGATTTTTATTGTTAAAATAATTTATTTAAAACACGAATACCATTCAACACATGAATTTCTATTCAACGAATGAATTTCGATTCAACACATGAAGGTTTTCTATTCAACACATGAATATAGTTTCAACACAGGAAAATAATTCTAACACATGAATATTATTCAAAATTTCGGCAGCATAACGGCAGGGTAGTTAAAACCGTGACCGTCCCTAGTACAGCTCCTCGCTCTACCTTAAAGCCTCGCAGCTTTTGACAATGGGGATTCATGCATCTAGTTCGCACGCAGGCGGCATGTATATTTTTTCCATTTCCACAAACTAATCCTATGTGGTTTCAACCAAATATTCCTCAACCACAAACAGGTACTTTTCAACCACAATCAATCAATTTCAACCACAAACAATTCTAATCAACCATTCGTAATCAACAAATTTTCACACCAATCACAACCAATAAATATCGTCCATGGTTTGTGGACGAGGAGCGTATATATATATATATATATATATATATATATATATATATATATATATATAAGCATTTCACTTCTATTTCAACACATATATAATTTTTACAACGCATATATAACTTATATATCGAACGTACAACTTATACAACGCTTATACAAGAGGTGTACAATGCTTATATAACTCACACATCGACTATATAATTTATACAACGTCGTTTTCCATATCATTTATAATTTAGAAATCTCACATTGGGTTCCACTCCACCAAAAATAGCAGAAGGCTCAGAAAAATACTTGGTCTCTTCTAGAATGTAGAAGGCGTCCACACGAGTCCACCATCTCTTGTTTCACTGAATTTCGTCAACAAACGAAAAAGATATGATTTTTACGGTGAAATCAAAAACCGTGCGCTTTAAACCACTATTATATAGTTTAAAATAAAAACAGTCGTATAGTTTCAAACCTGTTCAAAACTAGGTTTGTAGTTTTCGCGAAATCCGAGCAGCGTGGAGAAGATCGGAGGGTACCACGGCCTAGAGCTATGAGAGGGCTTCCTGGTGCCACCCACAATGGTCAGATCGACGGTCTGTAGGTGTTCCGGCGGTGGTCTGAAACGGTGAACTTTGGGCTGTCGATTCACGAGGAGGGCGAAGCGATAGGGGGTGCGGTCAGGTCGGATTTGAAGAGGAAGGAGAGGCCTTCAAAACTCCCAACTGGGGCTTTGGCTATCTTGGCGCGTGGAAGGAGATAAGGAGGAGGGAAGCGAGGAGCTACTACCGCCGTTTATCGCGAGGGAGAAGGACTGAAACGGGAGAGAGAAAACTGAATGGGCCAATCAGATTTTTTATTTATTTATATATTTTTAAAAATCCAAAAATACCCCTTGCCTCCTACGAACTCCAATCCAAACCCAACGACTGTCGTCCCTAGCGTTTTACCCCCATTCCGAACACAATGGGATATGTTTCGTAGGCTCATTCGACTGTTTCAGTCAGTTTTCCTTCAAATTAAAATATATAACATTCAATATTCGATTTGAACGTACATTTCAATTTTCCAGGGCTACAAACTGATTTGAAAAATTCCAAAAAAATAAATCTAGCTATGATTTGATGATACGGTCCCAACAAAATTAGTTTCGTCGAATTCTGAGATCGTTTGAAAAATGGCCATTTTCTGGTCGATCCAATTTAACTGTAATTGACCGAAATGCATTTTTCTTTGCCATGCTCACATACTAGCTTCAAAAATTATGAAATTTTAAACCTAGCAATAATTTGACATCCTGGATCCAACAAAAGAGGTTTCGTCGAATTCCGAGGTAGATTGCAAAATGGCCATTTTCACGGGCTATATAAATCCCATAGCGACCTTTCTGAAAATTCATTTAGCCATAACTTTTGCTTCCCGCTATGAAACTTCGATTTTTCAGATTCGTTAGAAAGATATTCACTAACAGATTTAAATATTTTTGGTTTCACTCAAATCCGTTTTGTTTTGCACCCGGTACAGTCAGTCAAAGTTTGAATTCAAATTTTGAAACTACCGCGCCATTTCAGGCCTTGTTTATAATTAGAATTAATTATATTCGTTTTCAAATGTCGATTCAAACTTACATTTCATCGTTATTATTTAAAATATTTATTTTAAATATTTAAAATCCACTAAAATAGCCAATTTAAAAATTTTAAATTTGAATTTACATCATTAAAAAGATCTTTTCAAAACGAATCCAACGGTTAGAATTTCAGATATGTGTAAATCAAATCTGAAGAAAAACAGCGCCACGGCCGCGTTATGGCCCAAAGCGTCATTTGAATAAATTGGCTATTTTAAAATAAATAAAAATAGTGATAAATCGTTATAAAATATTATAAACGATATGGATGTGAAATTTAGAAATTAACTGAAGGTTAGCTAAGACGAGTGGCTTCCTGGATTTTGATCTGATGTTGGTTTCGGCCTTCGGGGTTAATATTTGGGAAATCGTTCTCTTACTGATTGACGGTTAGTGACTAATGAATTGAAATGATGCGTATGTAGTGTTTGTGTAGCACGTGTTTATTATATACATGAGTTGCTCAGAAATATCGGGTTTATCCCATTCTGAATAACTGAATCGACAATAAGAAATCGAAGATGAAGACGATGGTTGAAGACCGGAAATCTTCACCTCGTTTGGATGATAACTGATGTCCTGATTGGGAGGCATCCCGAAATATGGATAATGAGAGGTGATCGTCCAGACGTACGTGGAGATCGATGGGTTTGCGAGGAATATAGTGCCTCCGGTTTCGTTCAGACCCAGAACGAACTTGTAAATGATGGTGTGTCTGACATTGGAATTTATTCTGTGTGATTGATAGCCATCAGTTACATGGCGTGAATTGCCTATGTGGCATGCTAAGATGCAGTGATCAGGGCTTCTGTTGAAAAGAAAAGTTTTGTGGTGATGATCAAAGCCCCGCCTGTGTGGCGTAACTTTGTGATTAACGTGAATTCGCGAACCTTACACCCTGGTATGAACCAGAAACGGGAGACGACATCAGGGAGGGCATGCGTTTCCTTCTAGTTAGAAGTGGCGTCAGTGGTTTTACACGCCCTGAAGAGTTTGACTTATGTGGTTGTTGCTGTTGTGAGGCGCCTCGGTTATATCGGTCGATCCGGGACCGATGGAGTCATTCGTTGGCTCATTTATGCCCCAAAGGGCGGGGAAACGCAGTGTTCAGGCATTTTAATCCACATCGGTGGACCGGCCCTGACGATCCAAGGGTCACTCGAGCTATGATCATGAGGGGCATGCTAGAGCGTCTCGAAGTCGGTAAGGACTATCTTTTGCCTTGGTTCATGACGGAAATCCAATTTCCAAATACGTGACTGTGCTGTTTTGATTGTATATATATATATATATATGGCGACATGATATATGGTACCCATGCCGTCTATGATTGATAGTTATGATTTGAAATTGTTTTTGAAACATATAAACACTAGTAATAATATCAAATGCTTTTGTTTTATTCGTGTCAAGCATATTTTGGCCATTATAAGGTAAAACTCTATCTTCATGTTTGCGTTGCATTGTGTGATGGGAACTGAGTCTTATAATAGCTTCATTTTTATAAAAAAAGCATTGCGATGTTTAAAAGAATTATTTGTTTTAAAGCACTGGCGATCCGATGGAGTAAACCCGTTCCACGAAAGTGGCGGGGTCCTGTGATTAGCCATATTTTAAATGTGTTGAGTAGATTTCTCATACCAGTCCCATGACTGACTCGTAGTTTGTTTCACTTTCAAACTCCGGTGCCCCCTTTTCTACACGGGCAGCCTTGTATTCAAGTTTTGGCTGGCTCTTTCTGGATAGCTGGAGCTGAAGATGGATTTTATTATTTATCTCTTTTTATGCTGTTCAGCTCCTGTTGTACATATTTTGTTTGTTTTCCGCTGTAGACATTTATGTATAGCTGAACTGTATTTGTACTAAGTATGATCCTGTATACTGTGTAACTCAGATGATTACGTTTATCCAGTATATTCTATTGTGCATTATCTGGTGTATTTATTTAATTCTGTTCTGCTATTATCTGTTTATGTGTTATATTCCAAAGATTACCCTTGCCACCGTCAGTACGGGGTTCGGGGTCGTCTCATTTGGTATCGAAATCCAATTTACTTATTTAAAAAAAAATAGAATTTCCAATAAGTGAATTGGAATAGATTTGAATCGAAATTGTCTTCGGAATATTTCGATGTTGGATTTTGTGATGATACAGATATTGTTATGGGAATTTGGAAGATATACCTATATCGTTATTTCCAATACGATATTTGTTGGTCGTAGAATTTGTTATTGAATATAAGCCGATATATTTTCTATTCAGAGCCTTGTATTTAATATCAAATGTGATTTGGGTTTGTCGTGAACGGTGTCTTCATTAACACTGTTCTTAAGCCCAGTTGAGAAAAAGATTAAATCTTTTTATCTAGATTTAATGAAGTGTAACAATTAAATAATATTTAATTGGAATTGAATTGATGTGATTTTTGGGTTTGTCGTGAACAGTGTTTTAAATAACACTTGTTCTTTAACCCGATAATTAATGGAATGTGATTTTGGGTTGTCGTGAACGGTATCTTCAATAATACTGTTCTTGGACCCAAAGGAGTTAAGAAAATCAGAAACTAACTGGAGATTAGTTAAGTTGAATGGTTTCTAGGGTACTGATCTGATGCTGGTTTCGGCCTTCGGGGTTAATACTTAGGGAATTGCTCACTTGCTAATTTACGGTTAGGGACTGATTGAAATGTGATGTGATTTTGGGGTTTATCATGAACCGTGTTTTAAATGACACTGATTCTTTAACCCAGTCAAAGATTAAAACTAAGTGGAGTTTTAATGAATCTTTAATTAGATTGAGAAGATCGAGAATGGAGTATCGCCAGTTTTACTCCAGACGGTAGTTAAATCTTTAATTAGATTTGAACGTGAAATGGTAATTGAATATACCGATAACACCGTGGTGTTAGATACGAAGTATGACCAGTTTTACTTCATGGGATAAATAGGTTGGGATTGGGAAACAAAATAAATAATTACTTCGGTGTGGTTCGCTAATCCCGACTAGTTTGAAGTGATATTCAAAGGAAGATTAAAAAATAAATTTAAAAGAATTTATCTTTGATAAAATTAACGGGAGCCCTTCCCTAAGAATGTGAAATTTAGAAACTAACTGTAGGTTGGCTAAGATGAATGGTTTCCTGGGTATTGATCTGATGTTGGTTTCGGCCTTCGGGATTAATATTTAGGGAATTGTTCTCTTACTAATTTACGGTTAGTGGCTGATGAATTGGAATGAGGCGTATGTTGTATTTGTGTAACACTTGTTTATTATATACGTGAGTTATTCAGAAAGACCGGGTTTATCCCATTCTGAATAACTGATTCGACGATGAGTCGAAGATGAAGACGGTGTTTGAAGACCGGAGGTCTTCACGCCGTTTGGGTGATTACTGATGATCTTGATTGGGATGTACACCCAAGAGGAAGGAATCAGTTGGTGATCGTCCAGGTGTACTTGGAGATCAATGGATATGCGAGGAATAAGGCTCCTCCGATTTCGTTCAGACCCAGTACGGACTTGTAAATGGACTGTGTGTCTGACGTTGGATTTCATTCTATATGATTGATTTCGGTTGCATGGAATGGTTTGCCCGTGTGGCATGCTAAGATGCAAATGATTAAGGCTTCTGTTGAAAAGCAGAGTCTTGTGGTTGATGATCAAAGCACAGCCTGTGTGGCATAGCTTTGTGTAACGTTGATTTGCGAGCCTCACACCCCTGTAGTGAACCAAAAACGGGAGAGGACTGCAGGGAGAACATGCGTTTCCTTCTAGCTAGGAGTTGTGTCAGTGTTTTTACACGGCCTGACATTTTACTTATGTGGATGATGGATAGCGAGGCGCCTCGGATATATCGGTCGTTCTCGAACCGATGGAGCCAATCGTTGGCTCATTTACGCCCCATAGGGTGGGGAGACGTAGTGTTCAGGATTTCGTCTAATCCACATCGGTGGACCGGCCCTGAAGATCCAAGGGTCGTTGCGTTCTGTCCCTGAGACATGGGCTAGATTGTCTCGAATTCGGTAGAGGACGATCCCTTGCCTCGGTTCATAGATGGAAATCCAATTTCCAAATACGTGACTTTGCGGTTTTAATTGTAGAACTAGTATGGCGACATGATATATGGTACCCATGCCGTCTATGATTAATATTTATGATTGAAATTGTTTTTACACTATACACTTATAATAGTATCAAAAGATGATATAGCGTATCAAGCATTCTTTGGCTATTATAAGGTAAAACCCTATCCTCCGGCTTGTGTTGCATTGTGTGATGGGACCTGGGTCTTATAATAGCTTCATTGTTCTTTATTTAGCATTGCGCTATTTGTTTTATGCACTGGTGTTCTTGGGAGAAAACCCGTTCCGTGTTATACGGCGTGGTCCCTTGATTTACCTAACTTTAAAAATAAAGATTAATAATTGTTTTAGTTCTCACACCAGTCCCATGACTGACCTGGAGTTTATTGTTTTAACCTAAACTCTGGGTGCCCCTATTTTCCACACGGGCAGCTAGTAGTTTTGGTTTTGCAGATTTATATTCACAGGACCTGGTTTACAGCTGGAATGATATCCGGAAAGCTTTGTATCCGTATATCTCCTTCAGTTGTGTATTGTATTATTTTCCGCTGCTATGTAATGTATTGTAATCTCTGATATTTTATAATGTGTAATATGTATTCAGACTCTGTATATTCTTGTATTCTGATGGAATTGTTGTAATATACAATAAAATGTTCTTCTGTCTGCGTTCTGATGTGGCTTGTTCTCAACTCAATCCGTGATTTCCCGTAAAGGGGATTTCGGGTCGTTTCAAAAATGGTCATTTAAAAATCGGCAAAAATCATGAACATGGGAAATGACCCCAGTGGTCGTTTCCCAAAGCCACATGACCATACGACTTCATATAAGAAAGAAATAAATATTCTACGATCCTTCGATGCGTAGAATGCGGGTTGTTACATTCTCCCCCCTTAAGAAATTTCTCCCCCGAAATTCCCTAATCAAAACACACAAAGGGTCCCACATGCCTATAAGCCATAAAACAACAATCAAACATGCAAAACAAGTCTATCCTAGCATGCGGAATAACTAAATTGCAAAGTAAATCTTACCAGGCAAAGAGTTCTGGATATGTCTTCCTAATGCTCTCCTCTGTCTCCCAAGTACAGTCATTCTCGTTCTCGCCCCACTGAACTTTAACTAGCTTCACCGCCTTCCTTCGAAATTGCTTCGTATCGTGCTCGACAATACGAATCGGCTTGCGATTCCCAACCGCCTCGGGTTCCACTTCGAAGTCCTCTAACTGATCAGGTGAAATAGTCATATCCGGGCCGTGCACGAACTCCCTTAGCTGGGAAACATGAAATACGTTGTGAACTCCCGCCATCTTTTCTGGTAATTCAATTCTATATGCCAAATTCCCAACTTGTTCAAGAACTGGGAATGGGCCAACAAATCTTGGTGCCAACTTGCCTCTCTTGCCAAATCGTATCACGCTCTTCAACGGAGAAACCTTGACAAACACCAAGTCACTGACGGAGAATTTTAAGTCTCTTCTCCTCTTATCAGCATAACTCTTCTGCCTATCCTGGGCAATCTTTATCCATTGTTGAATGATCTTAATCTTATCTGAAGTTTCCCACACCACATCTAGTCCAAGCACAAACTTCTCGCCGGTCTCTATCCAATATGATGGTGAGTTGCACGGTCTTCCGTACAAAGCTTCATATGGAGCCATACCGATACTGGATTGGTAGATATTATTATATGCAAACTCTACTAGATGCAAATGGTCATCCAATGATCCACCAAAATCCAATATACAAGCTCTTAAGAGATCCTCCAATATACGATTCACCCTCTCTGTTTGACCGTCGGTTTGAGGATGATACGCGGTATTGAGATATAATTCCGACCCTAGAGCCTCTTGTAAGCTCTTCCAAAACCCACTAGTAAACAAGGGGTCTCGGTCACTCACAATGCTTTTAGGTACTCCATGAAATCTCACTACCCACTTCATATACAGTTCTGCTAACTTAGCTGCCGTTCTGGTCGATTTGACTGGTATAAATCTTGCACTTTTAGTCAATCGATCCACAATTACCCAAATGCTATCATGTCCCAATTTAGTCCTTGGTAAACCATCTATGAAATCCATCGAGACTTGCTCCCATTTCCATTCGGAAATTTCTAATTGTTGCAACAAACCACTAGGCTTCTTTTGCTCGGCTTTAACTAGCTTGCAATTCATCCACTCAGATATATACTTCCCAACGTCTCTTTTCATCCCTTCCCAGTAGTAAGTCTGCTTCATGTCTCGATACATCTTATCACTGCCGGGGTGTATAGTCAGTTTTGAGTGATGACATTCCCTAAGCACTTCATCTCTCAAACCATTCACGTTGGGTACAACTAGTCTTCCATTCTTTCGAAGCCATCCTTTTCGATCAAGCCCATACAAATTCATCTCCTTACCGTCGATATTCATCTCTAACTTGGAGATGATTTCCAATAGATTAGGATCGTCCCTCTGACTGGAACCAATCCGCTCAGTCAAGGTGGGTCTGATCGTCAAACTAGCTAATATCTCTGGATCCAATTCGCACTTTGGTCTGAAATCATACCCTGCGATATACTCCAGTTGCTTCCATTTAAGAAACATAGCCCTTAAACTGGCATGTCTCCTACTCAAGGCATCGGCTACCGCATTGCCTTTCCCAGGTTATATGCGATGTCAAAATCATACGAAGCCAAGAACTCTAACCATCTCTGTTGTCGGAGATTTAGATCCTTTATAGAGAAGAGATACTTTAACGATTTGTGATCAGTAAACAACTCAAATCTCTCTCCCAAGAGATAATGTCTCCACATCTTCAACGCGAACACGATCGCTGCCAGTTCCAAACCATGGGTAGGATACTTTTACTCGGCTTTAGTTGCCAACTAGCATAGCTACAACCCTACCTCCTTGCATCAATACAGCACCTAGTCTGGTACCACAACCATCTGGTGTATACCATCATCTCTTCATTCCCTTTAGGAATGACTAACACTAGCGCATGCGTCAACTTTTCTTTTAGACTCTTGAATGCATTCTCACACACTCCGTCCCAGACGAAGGCTTGATTCTTCTTAGTCAACTGAGTCAACGATGCTTCTATCTTGGAGAAGTCCTGGATAAACTTACGATAATATCCAGCTAACCCCAAGAAGCTTCTTACGTCTGTTGCATTCTTGGGCATAGACCAATCCTGTACCGTAGCCACCTTCGCGGGGTCCATGGAAATACCATTCTCTGAAACAACATGGCCCAAGAATCTCACTTCCCTCCTCCAGAAGTGACACTTAGAAAACTTCGCTTTCAATTGGTGTTTTCTCAACACCTCCGTCACTATCCTCAGATGTCCCTTGTGTTCTTCCTCTGTCCTTGAGTAAACAAGGATGTCGTCTACGAACACAGGAACAAACTTATTCAACTGATCTCTGAATACTCGATTCGTAAGATCCACGAAGTATGTCGGTGCATTGGTCAACCCAAATGGCATGACCAACCACTCATAAAATCCAGACGGCGTCCTAAATGCCATTTTCGGAACACTCTTAGCCGCTACTTGGAGCTGATGAAATACTGTCACGAGGTCCAACTGGGAGAACACTCTTGCTCCTTCCAGTTGATCAAACAAATCATTTATCCACGGTAGAGGATAATTATTCTTCCTCGTCACCTTATTCTACTAGCGATAGTCCACACACAAACGAAGGGAACCATCTGCCTTAGCGGAATACACAACTGGTGCCCCCACTCGGAGACACTTCTTCTAATAAACCCCTTCTTCAAAAGATCGCTTACTTGCACCCGAGCTCTCGCTGCTCCCTTGGTGCCATACGACGAAGTGGCATCACTGTAGGTCTGGCATCTTTCACTAAATCAATACGGAACTCAATCTCTCGGTGTGGTAGAAGTCCGGTCACTTCCTCGAAGAAGTCCGGATACTGGCCAACCACGAGCACATCTGACAACTCATCATGCAGGATGTCGAGGGAATTTATAAAATAACCATTACCTCATCACTAGGTAGACTACCAAACACTACCCTCCGCCCATCATCCACCCTAACTGTCACCAAAAAGCCCTCACAGTCTACCATCACCCCGTACCTTTGGAGCCAATCGACCCCCAATATAATGCCATACCCAGTAAAGCCCAACACAAAGCAATCACAAACAAACATGCATCCATGACTCGATAAGACCAAATTTCGGCAAATCATACTAAGGTTAGTCGAACCACCAATCGGGTTCGTCACAGCCAACGGTCTATCGACTATCTCGGGTTCCAGTCCCAACCTATCTACCAGGTCACTAGATATGAAGGAACGAGAAGCCCTAGTATCAAACAAAACTCGAACAGGTACACCAAGAATAGAAAGGATACCTTGAATGATGACATTCTTTCCTTTCTCTGCCGCAGTTGAGGCATTCGACGAAGAAGGAACAACATTAATAGCATATGCTTTCACAATCTGCTTCTCCTTAAGAGGTTGGGGACATTTATCCTTATGATGTTCCACTTGGCCATTGTTGTAGCACTTCCTATCAGCTGGCTTGGCCCGACATTCTTTGGCATAATGGCCCTTCTTACCACAGCTGAAGCACTCAACATCTTTCTTAACCTTTTTCTGGCCATCCTTAGCTTGGTTCTGCTTCCTCTTGTTCTGAGAGTTATTCTTGCCTCCACCACCTGCTTGCGACTTCAGCCCTTCTGCAGATACAACCTCAGTCTTTGACTTAGGGCAAAGACTCTCTGATCTCAAAGCTTTCCCCACAATCGATTCAAAAGTCTCATTGATGTGGTTGATAAGACTTTCCACCAAGTATCCATCCAAACCAATAATGAACTTCTCATTCTTCTTCTCAGGAGTATCGATAAGGGTTAATCCATATTTTGACAAAGTGTCGAACTCAGCAACATAGTCCGAGACTGCCCTACCATTCTGCTTAAGCTCCAAGAACTTCCTAAACAATTCCGACTTCTGAGTAGCTGGGATAAACTTGTCGCTAAAGCGAGCATTAAACTGATCCCAAGTAACCTGATCCTCTAGAGTGGCTGTCTTAATAGCATTCCACCAATTCGTCGCTCGCCCTTGCAGTTGACGAGACGCTAGCCTTCTCTTCATCGCATCCTCGATACCCAAGTCGTCGAAGATACGATCACAGCTATCCAACCAATCCTGAACATCCGTGGCCGACTCCGTTCCGTGGAACGCTTCCCACTAAGGTTAGTGTAATTCTTGCACAGCTTGGCGAAATCGACCCTAGGCGCCTGCACTACTGGACCACCACCATTACCGGCATGGGGATCTGCCCCTTGCACATCCCTAAGCATTTCTCTCATGAGGTCAGTAAACATCGCCCTCATGTCAGCATCATTCCCATTATTGGCTCCTCTACAGCACCTCTTGCGTATCGGCTCATCGTTCAATCTGTAAAGAGAAAACGATTAACCATCTCCATAGTGGTGCTAGTGCAGTGCGACTTCATCCTTAGCTATACTAATAGTATATATATAGCTTTTGAAAACTAAAGGAATCACAAATACGCACTCTCATATACGTACTATCTCTCCCTGTGTCTTTTCCTAGGTTTACTACGCAACCTAGAGCTCTGATACCAAATGTGACGGCCCGCCCCGCACCAACCAACATTTACTCCAAAAGTGAGCTGTACACATGTCCAGTTAGCACGGGACGGTCGTTAGAAGGAAAGGAAGAAGACGAAGAATCAATAAAGAACCTGTAGAATGTCTCACAGCGCATAGAACAAAATATAATAACAACATACTTGACATAAAACAGGTGAGACAGTGCATGAAACACCCCACCTCCGTTAGGGTCACTCTCAAAGGGAATGCCCTAATTTTGGTGGAGGTTTGTAAGTATAAGTCACAGATATACAAGACAGATATAAGAACACATATTTGTAAACAGCGGAAAAACAACAACTTTTATTTCATAAAAGCAAATACGTGCTACAACAACATCACCATAATTGTCTTACATCCTTTCCAAAAACATAACATAACTCCTTCATAATCTGTCTTGATTACATTATTTAAAGAAGCAGAAATAAAACATAGATAAACTGCAAAAGCCCCATAGTGGTTGTCCAAAGCCATAGTTCAAAACGAAAAGGTCCAAGCAATACATTTCTCTTCTTCAAGCTGGATGTTAAGGCTGGTCAAGCTGCTGTGTTCCCTCCCTGTGGACCTGGGGGGGGGGGAGGGGGAAACGGAAGAAAAGAAGACGAAAGAAAAGTAGAGTCAGACATAAAGCCTGAGTAAGTCTAGTACTATTCTGTCTATGAATAAAGAACTGGGTATGATAAGTATAAACAAGAAGTGGGAAAGCACTATAAACTTGGTTAAGTTGTCTAGGGTCAAATATACTATCGTACCCCATGTAAATCTCTGAACCCATATAAACTAGTTCCCAACTGGCACCCCATAATCAGGGTGATGTGATCCATTCTATAATGATCGGCTCCTACTCGCATAGTTACATGTGTCTTACGGCCCCCGATGTTGTAGTTACCTATGCTGGTCCTACCATGGGGTGTATCAAGTCCCATGTTGGCGGCCCGACACAACCCTAGAATGCACAGGTATGCTACTGGTGTCCAGTGCCTTATTTTTCTGCGCCGGAGTGTGTGCACGCCCGCACCCCGTTAGAACCTACACTGCTACACCACCGCCGTCGATTTGACCTCTTACAATCAGCCCAGTAATCGTGCCCCACCCTGCCTAGTTTCAGGGTATCATGATACACTTTCTAGGGTTACTGCTGAAAAGGGTCCCCCGTTACTAGGTTTTCTATCTCTAGCCAACATGCTAAGTTGGTTAAGTGTTTTCTAACCTAACACCCACCAGTCCGTTTAGTTTAGCATGTTCCATTTTGATTAAGTCTTTAGTTCACTTAATCCTAACAATCCTGACTCAGCCTTAATTGTCTTATTAAAGCCTTGACCTCTCACATTAGACAGGTATTGTTGTGGCTGCCTGTTGCCGGTTGGTTCCGGGCAGTCTTACGCCACAACTCAGTCTAACCTCGGGTCCTTATTGGGCTCCATGTTTAACCTCCCACATTGGATAGGTATTGTTGTGACCACTGGACAGCCGGGCGGTTCCGGGCAGGTTTACATCACAACTCAATCCAACCTCGGGTTAAACACATCGTATGTTCTACATTTACATATTTTGTCTTTCTTCTTTATTTTCTTATATGTAAATATTTGCGGCCCATTATTAAGTTAATGGTGTAAAGGTTACACCAATCATGGGCCCAACCCATACTTGAATTTGGGCCCTTCTACTTTATGTTTTCATTTATTAATTAATTTAACCCAACGTTATTTTCCCCCGTTTAACCCGTCCGTTTATTTTATATATGTTGGGCTTAGCCCTTTTAAGCCCAACTTAGCCATGCGGAAAGGGGAGGCTTAAAGCGTGATTACATACACAAAAAGGGGAATGTGAACGCATGAACTTGCAATGTGACGTTGGAACTACAAAATAGAAACTGGTGTACTTGCATAGTAGTAACATATACTTTGGTCATAAAGCATAAGTGACATGAATCAAACCATGTAAACTTGTAGTTAAGTTTAAGAATATCATTAACGACACGTAGGCTTAACTACAACATAAATCTATATTTTTATTCAGGCATAATGTCAAACATAAGCAAATCATGTTCATAAGATTACTACATGTTTACAAAGGTGTTTACTTTTGTTACTAACACAAAAGTATAGTTCAAACTAATCATGATTTTAAATCTATTCACAGGGCATAAATATTTCTAACATGAAATCATGATTTTTACTTTGGTCGTGCAACTTGCAAAAGGGATTTTTGAATCTAACCTAGCTATGTACCACATATGTCATCATATAATTCTTGTTAACAATATGGATTTTAATTATGCAAAATATCAATCATAGCCTAGTCATATTCATAAGTTTGCAAATAGGGTTTCTAGTACAAAAGCATGTCTTAATACATAGACCATGATGCCAAAATTTCAACATAGTTTCATATGAACTATAATAACCCAAATTTGTTCCAATTACGTACAAAATGATTTATGTACAAAAATATACATTATGATGGCATAGTAGCAAAACCCCAAACTTGCATGAATTTCAATTAATCAACTACATACATGTAGCTTCAACATGGATTACATAATTTGCGAATATTCCAAACGTATACTTGCATAAAACTACCGCAAACATGTAGTTTTTCATAATGAATAACATAATTCGAGAATATCCAAACGTATACAACGTTCCAAATCGATATGAATCATAGTAACGCACAAATATGAATTACTTTATCGCCACAATTCAAGTATACAAACCAACACAATTATTTGTTCATACCAAAATAATACTCTACTTACAATGGTGTGGCGAATTCTCCAATTTAGGGATTTGGAGATGCGATTCCTTGTTGGTTTGATTTGTTTAGGTTGCTTTATGCTTTAGAATTTGCCTCCTAATCCTCTCTCCAATTGGCGGCTACTCTTAGTCGTTCCTCAGCAACATGACGGCTTTGTTCTTATTTTTGAATGAATAGATTAGGGTGAGTCTAGGGTCATTTTTATAGGGTTTATGAACTGATTAGAACCATTGATGTTGCTTGTATTGATCGTAGCCATTCACTCGAAAGAGAGACCAATTAGAGCCTGCCACCTAGCCCTAATGACAAAGCAAGCTTCTGAAAATCGGCCAAACACAGACCTGGCCAGCCAGGGCTAGACCAGACCTGGCCAGCAGGTCATTTTTGACCTGGGCGCACTTGGCAGGCGCGCCAGGTCAAAAATGTACTGGCGCACTTCACAGGTGCGCCAGTTCATTTTTGTTCTGGCGCACTTCCCAAGTGCGCCAGTGCATTCTGACCCTTCTCCGGTTTTTCGCCCAACTTCGTTCGTCCATAACTTCTTCATACGATATCCGTTTTTCGAAAACTCGGACTCTATTTCGCGTATTTTTCCGAGATGAACGCAATGGCGTATCCCGTTTCCCTTATTTCTTTGATTTGAACTTAATTATACTTTAATTTGTGAGTTTCACAGTTATAGAATTCACGGGGTGTTACATTCTCCCCCACTTAAAAGGATTTCGCCCCCGAAATCTTCAAGTTAGGAGGAATGTATATCCTAACATCCAATCATCCATCTACTCATCCATCAAACACGAGCATCCATTGTCCTTAAAAGACTTCTAATGCTTCATGATCATATGCGAAGTGTGTGTGTACATGTACTTATCTAATGCAAAATCAGGCGGTCTACTGATTCAGTTGACCTCCTTAATGCGAATTATGTAAGTGCCATGAATCCATTATGTATGCAAATTTTCCTATTCATGATTCTACATGAGTGCACAATCATTCAATACAAATGCAACATCCACATGACAACACATTAGAGTTCAACCATATACGAATGCAAACATATATGCATATGCAATATGAAGTGACTGAGCCGATCTAAAACCTAGATTGTGTGTGTATATGCAACCACGAGCAACCACTAGCAATCACTTGCAACCACTTGCAACCATCATCCATAACATGTTTCAATTACATGTTTCCATCCAAAGGGTTTCTACCTAAAAGATAAGGTCGAGGAAGTATACCTAAAAAGATAGATAAAAGCGCAACTTAAGGAAAAGGAAAGATCAAGGATGTACCCTCGAACAGAAAAGGGTAGGCAGTGCGGATTCTAGCTTCAGTTTCCCAAGTCGCGTCTCCCTCGGCGTCGCTCCACTGAACTTTGACGAGCTTGACTTCGCGGTTGCGTAGCTTCTTCACTTCCGTTCCTAAGATGCGGGTTGGAACTTTTCTTATGGTTGCTTCGCGTTCCACTTCGGCCTCTTCGAGGATATTTGGCTCTACCACCTCAGCAGACTCATGTAGACATTTTCGGAGATGTGAAACGTGAAAAACGTTGTGGACTCCAGCCAACTTCTCGGGTAGCTCTAATCTATAGGCCATTTTCCCAATTTTCTCGATGATAGGGAATGGCCCTACGAACCTCGGTGCCAGTTTTCCTGTGGTTCCAAAACGAACAACGTTTCTTAGCGGTGACACCTTGAGAAAAACTCTGTCTCCAACCTCAAATTCAAGGTCGGTCCTTCTCTTGTCGGCATAGGACTTTTGTCTGTCTTGGGCCGTCTTCATCCTTCTTCGTATTAAGTCTACCTTCTCTGAAGTCTCTCGGATCATATCTGGTCCAAGTATGAGCTTATCAGTAGACTCCCACCAACAAGTGGGCGATCGGCACGGTCTTCCATATAAAGCTTCGAAGGGCGCCATTCCGATGGTTGCTTGATAGCTGTTGTTGTAGGCAAATTCCACCAAAGGAAGGTGGTCTTCCCATGTCCCTCTGAAGTCAAGGACGCACAGTCTTAAAAGGTCTTCCAAAACTCTGTTCACTCTCTCTGTTTGGCCATCGGTTTGGGGATGATAGGCTGTGCTCAAGCATAACTGCGTTCCTACTGCTTCTTGCAGACTCTGCCAAAACTCATTGGTGAAGATGGGGTCTCGGTCACTAACAATGCTAGATGGTATTCCATGGAGTCGCACGATTTCCTTAAGGTAAAGTGATGCTAGGGATGAGGCAGTTCTTTTACTTTTGACAGGTAAAAAGTGGGCGCTTTTAGTAAGCCTATCCACTATTACCCAAATGCTAGTGTTGCCTCTCCTAGACCTAGGCAGCCCATCGATGAAGTCCATTGAGATGCTATCCCACTTCCACTGCGGGACCTCCAAAGGATGTAGCAGTCTGCCAGGCTTTTTCTGTTCCGCCTTAACCTGTTGGCACACCATGCACTTAGAAACGAACTCTGCCACGTCCTTTTTCATGTCGTTCCAGAAGAAAGTCCTTTTTATATCTTTGTACATTTTATCTCCGCCCGGGTGTATCGTCATCTTGGAGTGATGTGCTTCCTCGAGAACCTTCTTTATTAAATCTTTTGTCTGTGGGACGCATAGTCTTCCGTCTCGCCTTAGCAAACCCCTATCGTCGATGGAGTATCTGTTGAGGTGACTTGAAGTCTCACCCCTAATTAGCCTATCAATTGTTTCCACAAGCTGAGGGTCTTCGCGTTGTGCTGTCCCTACCGAATCCACTAAAGTTGGGCGCACTTCGAGAGATGCTAGCAAGCCTGGTACGAAATCGGAGGAAGGCCTAAAGTCGAAGCTGGCTATAAACTCTAGGCTTTGTCTTTCAACAAACAACGGGCTTAGGGTCAATTTCTTTCGGCTCAACGCGTCTGCCACTACGTTGCCTTTGCCCGGAGTGTAGGAGATTTCGAAATCGTACGAGGCAAGAAACTCCATCCATCTTTGTTGCCTCAAGTTAAGATCCTTCTGCGAGAAAAGATATTTCAACGATTTATGGTCAGTGTAAAGTTCGAACTTCTCACCTAGGAGATAGTGTCGCCAAGACTTGAGTGCAAAGACGATGGCGGCTAACTCAAGATCGTGGGTTGGGTAGTTCTTTTCGTGCACTCTCAACTGCCTCCCGCCATAAGCTACTACCCTTCCTTCTTGCATTAAGACGGCGCCTAGCCCTGTCCCACATGCATCCGTATAAACAGTGAACATCTTGCTCCCATCTGGCAGCGTCAAAACTGGGGCTGTTGTAAGAGCCCTTTTCAGTCGTTGGAAAGCAAACTCGCAATCCAAATCCCAATTGAACACTAGATTCTTCTTAGTCAATTTCGTGAGTGGAGCTGAGATTTTCGCAAAATCCCTTATGAACTTTCGATAGAAACCTGCTAGTCCTAGAAAGCTTCGGACCTCAGTTGCATTCCTTGGTGTCTTCCAATCTTGTACCGCCACTACCTTAGCGGGGTCCACTGCTAACCCTTGTTTGGATACTATGTACCCAAGGAACCTCACCTCTTCTCTCCAAAAGTGGCATTTGGAGAATTTGGCTTTTAGTTGATGGACTCGCAAAGTTTCCATGATTGCCCTTAAGTGCTGAGCATGTTCCTCTTCACTTTTTGAGAAGATAAGGCTATCGTCTACGAAGACCACTACGAATTTGTTGAGGAAATCTCTAAATACCCTACTCATCAGGTCCACGAAGTAAGCAGGTGCATTTGTCAAGCCGAAGGGCATAACAAGCCATTCAAAGAAGATGTCTGGGGTTCTGAACGCCGTTTTATCGATGCTATCTTCAGCCACCCTTAGCTGATGAAAACCGGTTGCTAAATCGAGCTGGGAGAAAACAGACGCTCCTACAAGCTGGTCAAACAAATCGTCAATTCTAGGGAGAGGGTGCCTATTCTTTTTCGTTAGCTTGTTGAGCTCCCTATAGTCAACACATAGACGGAGTGAACCATCCGCCTTTGTAGCGAACACCACTGGAGCGCCCCATTCTGAAATGCTCCTCCTAATGAACCCCTTTTCTAGAAGCTCTTTAATCTGTTTACTGAGCTCTTTCCTTTCCCGTGGAGCCATGTGTCTAACGGGTAACGCAACGGGCTTTGCATTATCTACAAGATATATGCAGAAGTCTATTTCCCGCTTCGGAGGCAAGCCCTTCACCTCTTCGAAGACATCCGGATATTCCCGGACCACTCTAACTGATTGCAAATTTTCAACAGAGGCATCTAGCGATTCAAGATAACTAAGCATAACCGCATACGAGGGATTACAAGAAATTTCCAAAGTATTACCGAGCTGGGTTAGGAGCCTAACAACCCTTTTCTCACAATCAAGGATGGCCCCATTACTGGATAGCCAATCCATACCCAAAATCAAACCATAACCCGAAAAGCCCAAAACAAAGGCACTACATTGAAATTCTACGCTTAGAATAGAAATTTTCAATCCCAAACAGATCATAGACAAATGAGCTGGGCCCCCAATTGGGTTTGAAACAATTAAGGGGTCCTCTACCATAATAGTTTTTAGGTGCAGAGATTCTACTAAAGCAGACGAGATAAAGGAGTGTGATGCGCCAGAATCAAATAAAGTGCGAACGGGGTGATCATACTACACTTTCTACAGAAGTATTTATACCTCGTTTCTTTGGGCAGTCCTTAGCCATGTGGCCTGTCTCACCGCAAGAAAAGCACCTACCATTCACCTTGGCCTTCTTTTTCCGGCAATCTTTCACTAAGTGCCCCACTTTGCCACAGAATTTACACTTCCTCTTCTCTCGGGACTTGTTGTCTTTCCCGCCCTTCTCAAAGTCTGTCTTCTCAGGGCAGTCTATGCGGATGTGACCAGTCTCCCCACAATGAAAACATTCTCCTTGCTTTCTTTTCCTCTTTCTACAATCCTTGGCTATGTGCCCTTCCGTACTACAAAAATTGCATTTCCTTTTTTCCTGTTTTTTATTATTACTGTTACGATCCTTTCTTGTTTGACTATTATTCGTCTTCCTACTCTGGGACTCTTCCGCTTGAAGGTTCACGTGGAGGAGGAGAAGTGAAAGCGTCGGCAGCTGGGGAGTAAGGTCTCCAGACATGCTGAAACAAAAAGGATAGATTCAAAATGAAGGATAAGAGATAATACCTATGGCTTTGGGGAGTGGACTTTTCCTTTTTAAAATAAAATAATAATTTTCTTCTAAAATTGCTTCTTTAAATTTCCTTTTTGAAAATAATTTTTCAAAACTTTTTATCTTATCTGGTAAACCTATGCTCTGATACCAAGTGAAACACCCCACCTCCGTTAGGGTCACTCTCAAAGGGAATGCCCTAATTTTGGTGGAGGTTTGTAAGTATAAGTCACAGATATACAAGACAGATATAAGAACACATATTTGTAAACAGCGGAAAAACAACAACTTTTATTTCATAAAAGCAAATACGTGCTACAACAACATCACCATAATTGTCTTACATCCTTTCCAAAAACATAACATAACTCCTTCATAATCTGTCTTGATTACATTATTTAAAGAAGCATAAATAAAACATAGATAAACTGCAAAAGCCCCATAGTGGTTGTCCAAAGCCATAGTTCAAAACGAAAAGGTCCAAGCAATACATTTCTCTTCTTCAAGCTGGATGTTAAGGCTGGTCAAGCTGCTGTGTTCCCTCCCTGTGGACCTGGGAGGGGGGGGGGGGAAACGGAAGAAAAGAAGACGAAAGAAAAGTAGAGTCAGACATAAAGCCTGAGTAAGTCTAGTACTATTCTGTCTATGAATAAAGAACTGGGTATGATAAGTATAAACAAGAAGTGGGAAAGCACTATAAACTTGGTTAAGTTGTCTAGGGTCGAATATACTATCGTACCCCATGTAAATCTCTGAACCCATATAAACTAGTTCCCAACTGGCACCCCATAATCAGGGTGATGTGATCCATTCTATAATGATCGGCTCCTACTCGCATATTTACATGTGTCTTACGGCCCCCGATGTTGTAGTTACCTATGCTGGTCCCACCATGGGGTGTATCAAGTCCCATGGTGGCGGCCCGACACAACCCTAGAATGCACAGGTATGCTACTGGTGTCCAGTGCCTTATTTTTCTGCGCCGGAGTGTGTGCACGCCCGCACCCCGTTAGAACCTACACTGCTACACCACCGCCATCGATTTGACCTCTTACAATCATCCCAGTAATCGTGCCCCACCCTGCCTAGTTTCAGGGTATCATGATACACCTTCTAGGGTTACTGCTGAAAAGGGTCCCCCGTTACTAGGTTTTCTATCTCTAGCCAACATGCTAAGTTGGTTAAGTGTTTTCTAACCTAACCCCCACCAGTCCGTTTAGTTTAGCATGTTCCATTTTGATTAAGTCTTTAGTTCACTTAATCCTAACAATCTTGACTCAGCCTTAATTGTCTTATTAAAGCCTTGACCTCTCACATTAGACAGGTATTGTTGTGGCTGCCTGTTGCCGGTTGGTTCCGGGCAGTCTTACGCCACAACTCAGTCTAACCTCGGGTCCTTATTGGGCTCCATGTTTAACCACCCACATTGGATAGGTATTGTTGTGACCACTGGACAGCCGGGCGGTTCCGGGCAGGTTTACATCACAACTCAATCCAACCTCGGGTTAAACACATCGTATGTTCTACATTTACATATTTTGTCTTTCTTCTTTATTTTCTTATATGTAAATATTTGCGGCCCATTATTAAGTTAATGGTGTAAAGGTTACACCAATCATGGGCCCAACCCATACTTGAATTTGGGCCCTTCTACTTTATGTTTTCATTTATTAATTAATTTAACCCAACGTTATTTTCCCCCGTTTAACCCGTCCGTTTATTTTATATATGTTGGGCTTAGCCCTTTTAAGCCCAACTTAGCCATGCGGAAAGGGGAGGCTTAAAGCGTGATTACATACACAAAAAGGGGAATGTGAACGCATGAACTTGCAATGTGACGTTGGAACTACAAAATAGAAACTGGTGTACTTGCATAGTAGTAACATATACTTTGGTCATAAAGCATAAGTGACATGAATCAAACCATGTAAACTTGTAGTTAAGTTTAAGAATATCATTAACGACACGTAGGCTTAACTACAACATAAATCTATATTTTTATTCAGACATAATGTCAAACATAAGCAAATCATGTTCATAAGATTACTACATGTTTACAAAGGTGTTTACTTTTGTTACTAACACAAAAGTATAGTTCAAACTAATCATGATTTTAAATCTATTCACAGGGCATAAATATTTCTAACATGAAATCATGATTTTTACTTTGGTCGTGCAACTTGCAAAAGGGATTTTTGAATCTAACCTAGCTATGTACCACATATGTCATCATATAATTCTTGTTAACAATATGGATTTTAATTATGCAAAATATCAATCATAGCCTAGTCATATTCATAAGTTTGCAAATAGGGTTTCTAGTACAAAAGCATGTCTTAATACATAGACCATGATGCCAAAATTTCAACATAGTTTCATATGAACTATAATAACCCAAATTTGTTCCAATTACTTACAAAATGATTTATGTACAAAAATATACATTATGATGGCATAGTAGCAAAACCCCAAACTTGCATGAATTTCAATTAATCAACTACATACATGTAGCTTCAACATGGATTACATAATTTGCGAATATTCCAAACGTATACTTGCATAAAACTACCGCAAACATGTAGTTTTTCATAATGAATAACATAATTCGAGAATATCCAAACGTATACAACGTTCCAAATCGATATGAATCATAGTAACGCACAAATATGAATTACTTTATCGCCACAATTCAAGTATACAAACCAACACAATTATTTGTTCATACCAAAATAATACTCTACTTACAATGGTGTGGCGAATTCTCCAATTTAGGGATTTGGAGATGCGATTCCTTGTTGGTTTGATTTGTTTAGGTTGCTTTATGCTTTAGAATTTGCCTCCTAATCCTCTCTCCAATTGGCGGCTACTCTTAGTCGTTCCTCAGCAACATGACGGCTTTGTTCTTATTTTTGAATGAATAGATTAGGGTGAGTCTAGGGTCATTTTTATAGGGTTTATGAACTGATTAGAACCATTGATGTTGCTTGGATTGATCGTAGCCATTCATTCGAAAGAGAGACCAATTAGAGCCTGCCACCTAGCCCTAATGACAAAGCAAGCTTCTGAAAATCGGCCAAACACAGACCTGGCCAGCCAGGGCTAGACCAGACCTGGCCAGCAGGTCATTTTTGACTTGGGCGCACTTGGCAGGCGCGCCAGGTCAAAAATGTACTGGCGCACTTCACAGGTGCGCCAGTTCATTTTTGTTCTGGCGCACTTCCCAAGTGCGCCAGTGCATTCTGACCCTTCTCCGGTTTTTTCGCCCAACTTCGTTCGTCCATAACTTCTTCATACGATATCCGTTTTTTGAAAACTCGGACTCTATTTCGCGTATTTTTCCGAGACGAACGCAATGGCGTATCCCATTTCCCTTAGTTCTTTGATTTGAAATTAATTATACTTTAATTTGTGAGTTTCACAGTTATAGAATTCACGGGGTGTTACAGTGCATAAGCTGAAAACAAACTATCATAGCAGTGGAAAATCCAAATACAGCTTATGTTCCACATCATCATTATTACAACTTTTCAAACTGTCTCCAAAGGTAAAAGCAAGATAAGGGAGGTATACTACTAATGCCCAAGTAGTGACCACCAACGACACAGGGAGAATATATATATATATATATATATATATATATATATATATATATATATATATCGTACATGGAAGCCTCCTGCTCGCCTCCGGATCATCTACTCGTGCATCACCAGCTAACCCGTCTCTAGTCTGCTCGTTTACGAGCACGCAGAGTAATAAGAAGAGACATAAAACTCTGGGTCAGACAAAAGTCTGGTGTAAGCGATAAGCAGCTAAACAGAACAATAACAGGTATACTAAACCATACCTGAACCTGGATTTGCAACCAAAGAGTTAGCACTACATACTATACAACACTCTAAGGTGACACTAACATATGGTGTACAAACATACGGGGGTGGGGGTGTGCATGTCATAGTGATGGAAAACAAATCAAACATAGCAACCATCCTCATATCTCTCACTCAGTGCGTAAAGCATACGATATCCACCACTTCGATCACCCAATACTTTGCTATGATCACTTTGCCCCCATGAAGTCACAACGGCTACACTGCACTGATCCATAGCCACTAATCCTTCGCTATGTCCACTTTGCCCCATGGAGTCGTACACACCCCACTGCACTGGCTCATAGCCTTACTAACCCTTTACTATGTCCACTCTGCCCCATGGAGTTACAATGGCTCTACTGCACTGGCTCATAGTCTTGCTACGATCACTTTGCCCCTCTAGTCTTGATGACTCTACTACACTGATACGTAGCCCATCATTCCTTTTTAGTGGTGAATCGAAGTTATGAACGTCGACAACTCCTTGGCACACGTCCCGCAGCAAATCCCAACCATGAAGTGAACTCATTGGTTCCCAACTAGATCCTGAGCTCTAACTTCCATTTGGACTACCTTTGTATCTCGGGTTATTGGTCATCATCGGATCGGTTCGGGTCCTCAGTCCTTCTTCTCTGTCGGTTCGGATCAGCCTTCAGTATCCCTCACTGGATCGATTCGTGCCAAGCTTCTTCGGATCAGATCGGAGGGTGCCATCGTTTTCGGGTCGTGCTCCATGTTCCAGCTCGTGGTGGTTCGGATCAGAGCACAGGCTTCATTCTTTTCTCCCAATGTTGGATCGGTCTCCATCTCCACAAACTTATCGGGTCGGGGTGCTTCTGGCGGTTCGGATCGTCAACACCCCAAACGGGTCGGGACGGGGTCTCCATGTCCACCTCCATTTTTGGGTTCGGTCAGAAAGATCCTCCAAGTTTCAAGTCAGCTCGTGGCATGCAGGATCGGTTTGGATGCAAGGGGGTGGATCGTGGACGGTCCATACGAACGGTTCGGTTCGGACCTCCCCATCCGATCCGATCTGGTCCCTGTCCATTTCCTGCATTTTGTCTAGCGAGTTGTTTACGCCATTCGACGGCGTTTCTGACCATTCTAACTATTCTAATCAATCACAAAGCATACCATACAGTCATAGCAACAAGTAGAAGTGACCTCAAACACCAAAACATCAATATGATAGGTTAAAATGGATCAAACATAGCCAAAACCCATATTTTCCCTCAAGTGTGCTTGAGCAAAACTAATGATATGATTAGCAAAACTTAATCAAATTAACCTAAGTTTCTAACAGAGGTCTGAAACATTATTTAAGAATTTATAAATATTTTTCCAGAATTTATTAGTGTATAAATTCGCTAATCATCACTAATTACCCTTAATTAACCATAATTAGTGAGGAACTATGCAAATCACTCACCTTAGCCATATGTAAACCTTAGATCTAAAATAAATCTCTGATATGGCGCAAATACCAATGCCAAACAGCAGCTCAAATCTTGATTTGGTGAAGATCTCCCTTTATTTGATGTTGCTAAGCTTAATCCTTGGTTAAAAAGTGGTTTGGAGGTGGTTTAGAGGTTGGAGGCCATTTTTAGGGTTTCTAAGAGGGCTAGAAAACTGAAATAGAATGAAACCCTAACTCTTTTCAGTCTCCCCATAACCGTATTCCCGAAATGGGTTATGGGCCCATTCACTAATCATCCTATTTGGCCCGGTTAAGTTGTTTTTCACCTTCCAAACCTTATTTCATCCAAATCTCCCAAACGGTAAGTCCGTTTAGCTATTATGGCCACTCTACGGAAAGGTAATCCATCAAACGAATCTAACGGAAATGGTTTCAAGTCAAAATTCCTTTCCAATCAAAAGTTGTGGCCGAAACAAGATCTGCTAGGGGCAAAATGGTCATTTAAAAATCGGCAAAAATCATGAACATGGGAAATGACCCCAATGGTCGTTTCCCAAAGCCACATGACCATACGACTTCATATAAGAAAGAAATAAATATTCGACGATCCTCCGATGCGTAGAATGCGGGTTGTTACAGAAATTGTTTTGACATTACACACTTATAGTAATAATAAAACATGAAATTTTACGTACCAAGCATTCTTGGCTATTATAAGGTAAAACCTCTATCTTTCGGCTTGCGTTGCATTGTGTGATGGGACCTGAGTCTTATAATAGCTTCATTGTTCTTTATTTAGCATTGCGTTGTTGTTTTATGCACTGGTATTCTTGGAGGGAAACCCTTTCCGTGTTATACGGCGTGGTCCCTTGATTTACTGAACTTTAAAATAAAGATTAATAACTATTTTAGTTCTCACACCAGTCACATGACTGACCTGGAGTTTATTTTTTTAACCTAAACTCTGGGTGCCACTATTTTCCACATGGGCAGCTAGTAGTTTTGGTTTTGCAGATTTATATTCACAGGATCCTGGTTTACAGCTGGATAGATATTCGAGGAGCTCTGTATCCGTATATCTCCTTCAGTTTTGTTTTTGTATTATTTTCCGCTGCATTGTAACTTGTAAATCTCTGATATTTAGTAAATGTGTAGTATTTGTTCATACTCTGTATATTCTTGTATTCTGATGAAATCGTTGTAATAAGCAATGAAATGTTCTTTTGCTTGTGTTCTGATTTGTCGTGTTCTCAATTTAATCTGGGCTTTCCTTCACGGGGAAGTTCGGGTCATTTCAATGGAGATCCAGAACTACTCAATTATCTGAAATATGAAGATGGTGGATTGGTAAACTTCGTAGATAATTCTAAAGGATACATCATTGGAATTGATAATGTTGTTAATTCTGAAACTCCTACTATTTCTGATGTTTTATTAGTTAGGAATTAAAAAAACAATTTACTAAGTATAAGTCAACTTTGCGATAAAGAATATAAAATAAAGTTTGAAAAGAATAAATGTTTCATAGAAGCTAGGAATTCAAAAGTTATATTTGAAGGAGACAGAAAGAAAAATATTTATGTATTAAGTATGAAAATTTCCAACAATAATTTATGTGTTATGGCCAATACAAGTGATCCCTGGATTTGGCACAAGAGAATCGGTCAAATAAATTTCAAACATATTTCTAGAGTTTCTAAATTAGATTCAGTTAGAGGATTACCCAAAATGAAATTCAAAGTTAATAGCTTACGTGATTCTTGTCAATTCAGAAAATTAAAGAAGAGTTCGTTAAAATCAAAAGAAGAAATTACTACTTCAAAACCATTAGAGTTAATACACATGGATTTATTTAGTTCATCTCAAACTCAATCAGTAAATCATAATAGATATGTGTGTGTAATAGTTGAAAATTTTATATATACGCTTGGACTTTGTTTCTTAAAAATAAAAGAGACGCTTTCGATTAATTTAATTTTTTTTCTAAAAGAATTCATAATTTATTGTCACTAAAAATTAAAATCATACGTAGCGATCATGGTGAAGAATTCGAAAATGAGAATTTTGAAAAATCGTAATAAAAGGGGAATAACCCTCAAATTTTTAATTCTAAGAACTCCTCAACAAAACGGAGTAGTTGAACGTAAAAACAGAACTATGTTATCTGTAACACCCTGTATTTTCTGAGAATATTAAAGAATAATTAATTTCAAATGTAAGAATTAAGGGAAATAGGTTACGCCATTGCGTTCGTCTTGAAATTCTGCTTGGAATAGAGTCCAAGTTTTCGAAAATCGGACTTCGTATGAAGAAGTTATGGCCCTCGGAACTTTCAGAAAATTATATAAAACAATTCAGAAAATTAAATATCAAGGCAGGTCGACCTGGGGGTCAACCTACCCCAGGCCAAGTCGACCAAGGGGTTGACCTCCCTATATACAGGTCGACCTGGGGGTCGACCTTCCCCTCGGGTCAGATCTGAAATCTGACGTTTTTCTTTGTGTGACGAATTGATGTGTCATTAGGGCTTGTGTGGCACGTTCTGGTTGGTTCTCTTAGGTTTGAATGGCTTTGATTTACTCTAGGTTAATCTGACGGTTCCTATTAAATCAAAATTCTATATAAGCAACCTAAATCTAAACCCTAAGCCACACAAAAATATTCCTAAGATCGTCATGCTATCAACACTCAACCTAGAGTAGCCGCCATTCTCATTCAACTAGAAAGCAAGAAGGAATTACAAATCAAATCTAATTCAACTAAGAGAATTCAACATCTACAATAAAGGAGAGCTATTCAATTTCAGAATACATATCCTAGAACACTAGACTAGTCTCCTTTTTGTAAGTCCAGTTATCATTTAGACCTAAACGATATTAGAATTGTGACTAAATAACTGGATGTAGAACAACGCCCTATGTAAATTTATGCCTATCCTTTTTGTTAAACTGAATTGATTAAGACAGTGACTCTCATCATGATTAAGTTTGTGGCCATATTGTATGTGATATGATGATAAATCTTAAATGCTTGGCAATGAATCCATATTATTGTATAATTTGGCAATGGCATATCATGTTGTGTAATTTGGTGATGACATATCATGTTATATAATTTTGGTGATGACATATCATGATGACACCTATATGTTGTATGTCAGTTTGGGAATTTTGCTATGTTTATGCAACTTGTTAGGCTAAGACATGTATTATGTTCAGATTCACATTTAGATCTATGAAAATTGGATTCAAAAATTAAAGCTCATATTTACATGCCTTGTTCAACTTGTTTAAAACCATATGCTTCAGATTCATGTTTGTTGGATCTAAAATAAAAGTTCATATTTACATGCCTTGCTAAACCTGTGTAATTCCATATGTTTAAGATTCATGATTGTTTGATCCAAATTAAAGTTTACATTCACATGTCTTGTTGAACTTGTGCAATTCTATATGCTTAAGGTTTATGTTCATTGGACCCAAAATAAAGGTTTGCATATACATGCCTAGTTGGATTTGGGTAATTTCGCATGTTTAAGACCCATGTTAATTAGATCCAAAAATGCAAGTTTACCTTTATATGACTAACTGGAATTGTGTAGTTCTATGTAAACTCCCATCCATATGCGAATGGTTCATGTTGATTAGGTTCAAAATTTCAAGTTCATAATTAAACATATATTTATTCTGTGCCAAATTTATGTGACATACGTTGGATCCATATTATGCTTGTCTTGAATGCTATGTGTCTCTTCCTTTTCCCCTCTTGATTTTGAGTTAGGCTAAATTGTGAAGCCTAACATTCTATAAAATTTATGCGAACGTTTAGCGGAGGTAACGTTGGGAAAAATATGAAGTTACATGTTATTGGCATATTTTAAATGATTAGTGGCATTGAAATGGTATAATTTATATACCTAAAATTATGAACATGATTTAGAGAGAAATTGGGCATGACTTGATTGACAATAATTTACATATAAATATAGAAGGTAAATATGTAAATTTAGAAAAGAAAAATATTCCTAACCCGAGCTTAGAATGAGTTATGATGTAAGACTGCCCGCAACCGCCCGACACATCCAACAACTATAACAATATATATCTAATGTGAGAGGTTAGTGCATCAAGCCCAAAAGAACCCGAGGTTAGACTGAGTTGCAGTGTAAAACTGCCCGGAACCGCCCGGCACATCCAGTAACTGCAACAATACCTGTCTAATGTGAGTGGTTGGTGCTTTAATGAATGAATTAAAGCTAATATAGGAATGGTAGGGTTAAGTTAATTAAGGTAACACTTAACCAATATAACAAGATGAATGACTAGGGTTAAGTTAATAGGAAACACTTAACCAGTATAGCATGATGAACGTGTAAGGTTAAGTAATAAGAAACACTTAACCAATATAACTTGATTTGTGGTAGGGTTAAGTTAAAACAAGAGGGCAACACTTAACTGATAAAACTTGATTTGTGGTAAGGTTAAGTTAAAACAAGAGGGCAACACTTAACCAATATAACTTGATTTGTGGTAGGGTTAAGTTAACACAAGAAGGCAACACTTAACCAAAGTAATATGACAAGTATGTGGGTTAAGTTAACTTAAATGGTTGATGACACTTAACCAATATGACATGATGAACATGTGGGGTTGAGTTAACAAGGAACACTTGACCGATATAACTTGATGGACGAACGGGGTTAAGTTAATAGGAAATGCTTAACCAATTCAATATGATAAGTGAGGAGGGTTAAGTTAATAAGAAACACTTAACTAACATGACATGATTAATGGGTGGGTTAAGTTAACATGAACGGGCGACACTTAACCAATATGGCATAATGTGCAGGAGGGTTAAATACGTATCGGGTTGGTGGGTAATATTAGTAAATATAGGCCCACAAACTTAACCGTTAAATAAACATGCTTGAATCGATGGGAGGGTTAAGTACATCTCGTGTTGGTGGGTAATATTTGTAAATATAGGCCCACAAACTTAACTGTTAAATAAACATGCTTGAATCGATGGGAGGGTTAAGTACATCTCATGTTGGTGGGTAATATTTGTAAATATAGGCCCACAAACTTAACCGTTAAATAAACATACTTGAATCGATGGAAGGGTTAAGTACATCTCGTGTAGGTGGGTAATATTAGTACATATAGGCCCACAAACTTAACCGTTAAGTAAACATGCTAGAACCGGTGGGAGGGTTAAGTATATTTCGTGTAGGTGGGTAATATTTGTATATATAGGACCAAAAACTTAGCCAATAAGGAAACCCTAGTAACGGGGACCCATTTCAGCAGTAACCTACATAGATGTATCACGGTACCCTGAACTAGGCAGGGTGGGGCACGATTACTGGGCGGATTGTAAGCAGTCAAAGCAGTGGCAGGGGGTACATCAGTGTAGGTTCCGATGGTTTACGGGCGTGCACGTACTCTGGAGTGGGAAAAGGAAGGCACTGGGTACCAGTAGTTATACATTGTGCATCTTGAATCGTGTCGGGTTGCTATCATAAGGATTGATACACCTTATGGTGGGACCAGCACAGGGTATCTACATGCAAGAGAGGGTCGATTGACACAGACACATGGAACGTTAATGCAAGTAAGGTGTCGATCGATAGGGTAGTAAAGGTACATCTAGCATGTGCATGGCAATTAGGCTGATTGAGGTGGAATCCTCACGATAGATGTACACCTAAAGGCTACCATAATTACGGGGATTAGGATCACGATATCATTTTATATAGATTTCTAGCTAGGACACTAGTTAGGTGGTGCAGAGATGGATATAAAAATCAGAATAACAAGGTAGTAGCGAAGCAGAGAAAGAGTAGGAGCGCATTCAGTTTATCTTGCCTTATTATACCTTATGCTTATCCTATGTTACCTTATTTCTTTGTTATTGTCCTGTGTCCAGTTTATTCATGTCATGGTCCTCTTACCAGTTTATATGCTGAATAATCACTGGACTTACCAGACTTATGTTTGATTTAGTTTTGTTTCGCCTCTTTTCTTCCGTCCCCCCCCCCAGGTTCACAGGGAGGAAATGTTACCACTTAGCTCAGTTTTCTTTTCAAGCTCGAAGATGGTCGATGTTTTGCTTTGGACTCTCTCTTCGACTGCTATGGCTGGTTCATGCTTTATTGGGGAATATCATTGTTATTTTTGTGCTTCTTTTACACTTTGAAGTTATTAAATCAAGACAGAAGTTCTATGTATTACTTTTAAGAGCGATATGAGAAAATTGTTGTAAAAGCTTGACTGGATTAAGTTGTTTATAAAATGACTTTATTTTCCGCTGCTTTATTTGTCTGTCTTGTAATTTATCTGCATCTTTTACCTATAATTCTCCACCAAAGTTAAGGCATTCCCTTTGTGAGTGACCTTAACGGAGGCGGGGTGTTTCATTATCCGATAGTAACTTACCAAGGAATTTTTGGGCTGAGGCAGTAGCAACAACTTGTTGTATTATTAATAGAATTTCAATTACAACTTTGACTCATAAAACTCCTTATGAACTTTTATATAACAAGAAACTAAAAGTATCATATTTCAAAATATTTGGAAGTAAATATTTTATACTTAATACAAAAGATAATTTAGACAAATTTGATTAAAAATCAGATAAAGGAATTTTTAATGGATATTCAGAAAGAACCAAGGCTTATAGAGTTTTTAATACTCGAACCAACACTATAGAAGAAACATTAAACATATCTTTTGATGAAAATTATAAAAGTATAACTCAAAACAATGAAGACGGTCGTCAGGATGAAATTAATGAAATAAATAATGAAGATAACCAACCAAATAAAAGAATTAGATTACTTAAAGACCATCCTCTAGAAAATATTTTAGGGGATATTGAATCCGTTGTTAGAACTCGTAATCAATTAAATAATATGAGTAACACTGCATTCACATAAATTATCGAACCCAAAAATCCAAAGGAATCTTCTTCCGATGATTTATGGATACTATTTATGCAAGAAGAATTAAATTAATTTACTAGGAATGAAGAACGGGAACTTGTTCCTAGACCAGAGGATAAAAAAATTATAGGAACCAAATGGATCTATAAAAATAAAATGAATGAACACGGTGAGGTAGTAAGAAATAAGGCATAACTAGTAGCACAAGGGTATACTCAAGAAGAAGGAATAGATTACGATGAGACTTTTGCCCCTGTAGCAAGACTAGAAGCTATTAGAATTTTACTAGCCTTTGCAAACTATAATAATTTCAAATTATATCAAATGGATGTTGAAAGTGCGTTTCTAAATGGATTTGTCAAAGAAGATGTATATATGGAGCAACCACCCCTATTTGAAGATGAAAAATTACCAGATCACGTATAAACTGAAGAAAGCGTTATATGGATTAAAACATGCTCCTAGAGCTTGGTATAATAGATTACAAAATTATTTATTACAATCAAACTTTGAAATAGGAAAATTAGATAATACATTTTTTATCAAGAAAAATAACAAAGATATACAATTAGTACAAATATATGTTGATGAAATAATCTTTGGGTCAACAAATGAAAAAACGAATAGAGAATTTTCAGATATTATGACCAAAGAATTCGAAATGAGCCATATGGGTGAATTATCATTCTTTTTAGGTTTACAAATTCAACTACTAAAGAATGGAATATTCATTAATCAAGAAAAATATGCCAGAGATTTAATTAATAAATACAATCTAACAACAACAAATGGTAGACCAACACCTACGGAAACTAATATTGCTTTAAGTAAAGATGATACATCAAAAGATGTTGATAAAAAACTATACAGAGGGAGGATAGGATCATTATTATATATAATCGCTAGTAGAACTGATATAATGAATAATGTATGTCTCTGTGCAAGATATCAATCACAACCTAAGGAAACTCATTTAACAACCGTAAAACTTATTCTGGAATATGTAAAGCATACATTAGGTTTTGGACTATTTTATCCTAAAAATGATTCATTCGATATAGTTTCATACTGTGACGCTTATTACGCTGGATGTAAATCTGATCGAAAAAGTACTAGTGGAACATGTCATTTTCTAGGACATTCCCTTGTATCTTGGTCTAGTAAAAAAGAAAATACTTTATCTTTATCAACAATTGAAGCAGAATATATATCTGTTGCTTTAGCATGTTCACAAGTAATTTATATGTAACAAACTTCAAACGATTTTGGTTTAAGTATAAGTAAATCACCAATATACTGTGATAATACAAGTGCTATAAATATTTCTAAATATCTTACTCATCATTCGAGAACTAAACATACTGATGTGCGACATCATTTTCTAAGTGATAATGTAATTAAAGAAAAGACTTCACCTGAATTTATAGAAAAAGATAAACAAATAGCTAATATATTAACCAGACATTAAATGAGGCAACTTTCACAAAATTTAGGAGAGAATTAGGTATGTGTTCATTAAGTGAATTAGAATAATTAAAGTAATAATATATATATATATATAAAATAAAATAAGAATTAAAATAATAAAACCTAAAACAATATTATGTCGACATAAATTTTTTGCTATGTCGACATATAATTGAATTTTTTTTAAATTAATTCCCACCAAAAGTTGGCTATTTCAACTATATAAATCTATTAATTCAATTTTTCTTCTTCATTTAAATTCTTCTTCTCTGTAAAAACTCTAAAGTAAAAATTTCAATGGCTTATACTAATCCAAATACTCGAAACAACTCTGATTCATACGCTGGACCATCTGAGGGTCCATTTCAACGATCTACGCTCTCTAAGTGATCAAAATTAAATAAAAAATGGAGTATCTTGAGACGACCCGAACTTCCCTGGTAAGGAAATCCCTGATACTTTGAGAACAACACACAAAAGAATGCAGACAGAAGAACATTTCATTGTTTATTACAACAATTCTATCAGAATACAAGAATATACAGAGTATGAATAAATTTTACACATTTGACAAATATAAGAGATTACAATAAATTACATAGCAGCGGAAAAACAATACAAAACACAAATGAAAGTAATACACGGATACAGAGTTTTCCGAGCATCGTTCCAGTTGTAAATCAGAATCCTGTGAATATAAATATGCAAAACCAAAACTACTAGCTGCCCGTGTGGAAAATAAGGGCACCCAGAGTTTAGGTTAAAACAATAAACTCCAGGTCAGTCATATGACTGGTGTGAGAACTAAAACAATTATTAATCTTTATTTTAAAGTTAGGTAAATCAAGGGACCACGCCGTATAACACGGAATGGGTTTCCTCCAAAGAACACCAGTGCATAAAACAACAACGCAATGCTAAATATATAAAGAACAATGAAGCTATTATAAGACCCAGGTCCCATCACACAATGCAACGCAAGCCGGAGGATAGGGTTTTTACCTTATAATAGCCAAGAATGCTTGGTACGTGAAATTTCATGTTTTATTATTACTATAAGTGTATAGTGTCAAAACAATTTCAAATCATAAGTATCAATCATAGACGGCATAAGTGCCCCATACCACTATGTCGCCATATATAGGTTTACAACTAAAACTGCAAAGTCACATATTGGAAGTTGGATTTCCATCTGTGAACCGAGGCAAGGGAACGTCCTCACCGGCTTCGAGACTCTCTAGCCCGAGCCTCAGGGTCAGAGCACATCGACCCTTGGAGCGGCAGGGCCGGTCCACCGATGTAGATTAAAATGCCTGAATAGTGCGTTTCCTCGCCCTTTGGGGCGTAAATGAGCCAACGAATGTGTAATAACCCGGAAATCCGAGCCAACTTAAAATTTTTATTTTGGCTATTTTAGCGAATTTTAATTATTTAAAATAGATTATTTTAAATAATATCGACGGAAAATTTATTTTGAATGAAGTTAGAACGTAAATATTTATATAGATCGCCGTTAGAATATAAATATTTATTTTTAATTATAAAAGGAATTGAAAATGGCGCTGTAGTTCGATAATTTGATTTCAAAATTCAAATGAATGTACCGGGTGCAAAATAAACCGTATTTTAGTGAAACCAAAAATATTTGAATCTAATTGAGAATATCTTTCCAACGAATCCGAAAGATTGGAATTTCATAGCGGGAATCAAAAGATATGGCCAAATGAATTTTTAGAATAGCCGCTATGGAATTCTGGCCCTTAAAAATGGAAATTTTGCAAACGACCTCGAATTTCGACGAAACCACTTTTGTTGGATCCGTGATATCAAGTAATTGCTAGGTTTCAATTTTCAAAATTTTTCGAGTCAATATGTGAGCATGGCAAAGGAAAACACGTTTGACCAATTTTAGTTGATTTTAATCGACTGGAAAATGGTCATTTTACAAACGGTCTCAAAATTCGACGAAACTAGTTTTGTTAGGATCGTATCATCAATACGAAGCTAGAGAATATTTTTCTGGAATTTTTAGAGTTCATGTGTGGCCTCGGTAATTTGAAATGTGCGTTTAAATTGAATATATAAAGAATTATACTTTAAATTCAACGGAAACTGATTCAAACGATCAAATTGGCCTGTGATACATATCCCATTGTGTTCGGAATGGGGGTAATTAGCTAGGGAGGACAGGCGGTGGGTCTCGTTTTGAGGTCGAAATTAAAAGTTGATTTTTAGAGAAATAAATTAATTAAATAATTATAAATATATATTATCACTCACCCTCTTCTCTCCTCCTTTATAAGTCAACAGAGAAAAGAGAAGAAAAAAAATTGAGCTCGTCGTTCTGGAGCCCCCCCCCTCGACGTTCTCCATCGCCACCCCTCCTATCGCGCACCCTCTCTCCTCGCCTTCGCCTTCACCCAACACTATCCTTCGCGTCGAGCCCCCCCAAACCTTAAATCGAACCCAATCTATCGCCTACCCTACTGCTCCGACCACCAGAGCCGCCTCCGACCACTCCCTCCCCTGCCGCGCGCTAGAAACCGTCTTCCCACTCCGAACCAACGACCAAGACCCCTAAAACCCCGCTGTAAGTATTTATTCCCATTGATTTAAAAGTATTTGGCTTAGTTAATTAAAAAGGGTTGATTTTTAATCAGTTTTTGTATAGGTAAAAGCAAGTAAATAAAAATCTAATTTTTACAATTTAGATTTGAATTAAAAATTCGCTTTTTATATGTAAAATAGCGAGATAAAAACGTGATTCTTATATATGAAGTTCAGATTTAAAAATATGGTCTTTTCATATATAGTTTTGAAACAAAAATTCGATTTTTATATATTGAATAGCAAAGTAAAAATTCGATTTTTATATATTGAATAGCAAAGTAAAAATTCGATTTTTATATATTGAATAGCAAAGTAAACATTCGATTTTTATATATTGAATAACAAAGTAAAAATTTGATTTTTATATACTGAATAGCGAAGTAAAAATTCGATTTTTATATAGGTAGTGAATACGAGTGACGAAAGTGATGAAAGAAGAAACGGCAGACGATTTCTACTTATGAAGAGTCGTGGCGTTTGGATTAGCTAGTCGGTGAGAACTCCTCACCTTTTATTTAATTTTCTAGTTAAAATATATACTAGGATGCAGACGGTGTTTAGTAGCACCCGACACCCGTCGTCCACAGACCATGGACGGCTTGTATGCTTGTTTGTTTGATTTTGATGTGTAGTTGATTATGCGATGTGATGCGAAATGAAATAAAATATTTATATAGTTAAAGTATTTTATAATTGAAATTGGAATTTTTAACGTGTAATTGAAATGAAATAAATGTAAACAAATCGGACGATTTGTTTATATACACACATTTGACTAATATTGATTGGGACGATAAATTTTACACATCGCCCAACTGCACAAATAAAATCTGTGTTTGATTGTTTGAAAACCCCACACGGGTATTGGGGTGATATACGACATACACTAATCCCAATAGTTAGTTGTATGTCGATCGATTGATTGACAGACTATCACAAGTGTTAAATATTTATATTTGATGCTTATGCAGTGTGGAACACACTTTGGATGATGGTTGATGATTTATCATTGCTGTTATATACATGTGCTAGAAAATCCATATAATTAACATTATATGGTAATTGATTGGGCCTCATTCCAGTTTTGAAATAGAAATATTTGAAATAGAAATATTTGAAAAAGAAACATTTGAAAAAGAAATATTTGAAAATAGAAATATATGAAGCCGTGTTGATTAGATTGACGCCATTTTGACGTGAACAATATTTATATCGATTTTATTGATTTTACAATGAATATAGAAAGTGATTTCAAAGTCTGATATTTTGAAAAGAATTGAAATTCGAATTGAAATTGAATAGAAATGAATTCGAATTGAAAACGAACTGAAATTGAATAAGAAATCAATTTGAAATGAATTTATAAGGAAAAATTCAATTTTGACTTGAATTTGAAAAGAAGTTGAAATCGTTTTGAAACAAATATAAAGCGATTTATAAAATACGTTTTAAAAGGAAATCGACGAAGTATATATTATATATATAATATAATGGCCTGAATAGAAAGCGCCGCGCTGCGGCAGTTCGCGAATTTCGACCATTGACTTCAAATTGATATTGCGGGAGATCCGACCGTCGGATTTTCCTAAAATTGGAACCGTTGGGTTCGTATCGAAAAGAGCTTTCTAACGAATATTAGAAATTAGAAATATAACAGTTGGATTTGGAATTATGTCCAAATCAGATTTGGAAAAGGTCGCTGTAAGTGCAATTCGATGGCCGTTGATGGAAATCGACTGTAGGGGCCTTGATAAAATTATTAAAAATAGAAATAATTTGTGTAAAATCATAAGAAATGATTTGTGAAGGAATGGGATGAAAAACTCGATATTTGAAAAGATAAAAATAGATTTTTACCGAAATGAACTAGTTTTGAACTAGAATTATAATTCTATTTATTTTTAAATAAATAATTTGGATTTGAAATGGTTTTGAAAATAACCAGGATTTCCAATAATTATATTGGAACGGATTTGAATCGAAATTGTCTTCGAAATATTACGATGTTGGATTTCGTGATGATACAGGTATTGTTATGGGGATTTGAAAGATATATTAGTATCGTTATTTCCAATACGATATTTGTTGGTCGTAGAATTTGATATTGAATATAAGCCGGTATATTTTCTATTCAGAGCCTTGTATTTAATATCAAATGTGATTTGGGTTTGTCGTGAATGGTGTCTTCATTAACACTGTTCTTAAGCCCAACTGAGGAAAAGATGAAATCTTTTTATTTAGATTTAATGAAGTGAACCGATTAAATAATATTTAATTGGAAATGAATTGGTATTGATTTTTGGGTCTATCGTGAACAATGTTTTAAATAACACTTGTTCTTTAATCCGATAATTAATGAAATGTGATTTTGGGTGGACGTGAACAGTATCATCAATAATACTGTTCTTAGACCCAAAGGAGTTAAGAAAATTAGAAACTAACTGGAGATTAGTTAAGTTGAGTGGTTTCTGGGGTATTGATCTGATTTTGGTTTTGGCTTTCGGGGTTAATATTTTGGGAATTGCTCACTTGCTAATTTACAGTTAGGGACTGATTGAAATGTGATGTGATTTTGGGTATATCGTGAATCGTGTTTTTAAACGACACTGATTCTTTAACCCAGTCAAAGATTAAAACTAAGTGGAGTTTTAATGAATCTTTAATTAGATTGAAAAGATCGAGAATGGAGTATGACCAGTTTTGCTCCAGGCGATAGTTAGATCTTTAATTAGATTTAAACGTGAAATGTAATTGAATTTACTGATAACACCATGGTGTTAGATATGAAGTATAACCAGTTTTACTTCATGGGATGAATAAGTTGGGGTTGGGAAATTAAAACAAATGATTACTTCGGTAAGGTTCGTTAATCTCGACTAGTTTGAAGTGATATTCAAAAGGAAGATTAATGAATAAATTTGAAAGAATTTATCTTTGATAAAATTAATGGGAACCTTTCCTTAAAAATGTGAAATTTAGAAACTAACTGTAGGTTGGCTAAGCAGAGTGATTTCCTGGGTATTGTTCTGATGTCGGTTTCGGCCTTCGGGGTTAATATTTGGGGGATTATTCTCTTGATTAATTTACGGTTAGTGACTGATGAATTGGAATGAGGCGTATCTTGTGTTTGCGTAACACTTGTTTATTATATACGCGAGTTATTCGGAAAGACCGGGTTTATCCCATTCTGAATAAATGATACGACGATAAGCCGAAGGTGAAGACGGTGGTTGAAGACCGGAGGTCTTCACGTCGTTTGGATAATTACTGATGATCTTGATTGGGCTGTACACCTAAAAGGAGGGAAACAGTTGGTGATCGTCTAGACGTACTTGGACATCGATGGATATGCGGGGTACTAGGTGCCTCCGGTTTCGTTCCGACCCAGAACGAACTTGTAAATGGATTGTGTGTCTGACATTGGATTTCAGTCTGTGTGATTGATTTCTATTAAATATATATTTGTTTGGCGGTGGAGAATTTATTCTCTTGCTTAACGCCCTTCTCTGAGACGTACGAGTTCAGGGGTTATATATTGGTGGATATCCATCGCATGGAATGAATTGCCTGTGTGGCATGCCTAAGTGGCAAATGATCAAGGCTTCTGTTGAAAAGCAAAGTCTTGTGGTTGATGATCAAAGCACGGCCTTTGTGGCATAGCTTTGTGTAACGTTTAATTCGCGAGTTTCACACCCGGTATGAACCAGAAACGGGAGAAGGACCTCAGGGAGGGCATGCGTTTCTTTCTAGTTAGAAGTGGCGTCAGTGGTTTTACACGCCCTGAGGAGTTTGACTTATGTGGTTGTTGGTTTGCGAGGCGCCTCGGATATATCAGTGACTATGTGAAGCCGACGGAGTCATTCGTTGGCTCATTTACGCCCCCATAGGACGGGGAAACACATGTTCAGGCATTTTAATCCACTCCGTGTGGACTGACCCTGACGATCCAAGGGCCCACCTGAGTCTGGGTCCTGAGGCTCGGGCTAGACAGCCTCGAATCGGTTGAGGACTATCTTTTGCCTCGGTTCATGCCATAAATGATAACCCAACTTCCAATACGACACTTTGCGGTTTTATTTGTAGAGCCTAGTATGGCGACATGATATATGGTACCCATGCCGCCTATGATTGATATTTATGATTGTATATAAAATCAGAAACTAACTGGAAACGAGCTAAGATGGGTGGTTTCCTGGGTATTTGTCTGATGTTGGTTTCGGCCTTCGGGGTTAATACTTAGGGAATCATCCTCTTACTATTTTACGTTTGGAGTCTGATTAAGAATAATTAAACATGAAATTTCATGTATCAAGCATTCTTTGGCTATTATAAGGGAAAACCCTATCCTTCGGTTTGCGTTGCATTGTGTGATAGGACCTGGGTCTTATAATAGCTTCATTTTTCTTTATTTAGCATTGCACTGTTGGTTTTATGCTCTGGTATTCTTGGGAGGAAACCTGTTCCGTGTTATACGGCGTGGTCCCTTGATTTACCTAACTTTAAAATAAAGATTAATAACTGTTTTAGTTCTCACACCAGTCCCATGACTGACCTGGAGTTTATTGTTTTAACCTAAACTCTGGGTGCCCTTATTTTGACATGGGCAGCTAGTAGTTTTGGTTTTGCAGATCTATATTCATAGGATCCTGATTTGCAGCTAGAACGATACCCGGAAAGCTTTGTATCCGCCTATTACTTCAGTTGCGTATTGTATTATTTTCCACTGCTATGTAATTTATTGTAATCTCTGATATTTTCCGTGTATAATATTTGTTTATACTCTGTATATTCTTGTATTCTGATGGAATTGTTGTAATAAACAATGAAATGTTCTTCCGTTTGCGTTCTTTTGTGTGTTGTTCTCGAAGTATCCGCTCTTTCCTTACCGGGGAAGTTCGGGACGTTTCATTTGGTATCAGAGCTTTGGTTTACAAAGCTCAGAGAACAAGACAAGTTGGAACCATACGAAAGAATACGTCAGAGATTGGATTAGTAATATCCAATAAGAATTACTCATTAGAGATAGAATCAGTAGTATCCTAGAACGGGTGTGAAGAGTATATTTTTAAAATGAAACAAATTTGTTTTGAAAATTTAAATCAGTTATTTGTATTTGATTAATTATTTTATATTGATTTGGACAATCTAGTATATAAAGATTTTGCATATACGTTTGATCCACGTGTATTTGAAGTTTTAATATACTGGATAGGTATAGAATCGCACTGTAGACGCCCGGGATTGATTCTGATGATGGGTACTCATCATCAGTGTTGTGTTCGAGTTTCGAAGGCGGGATTTCTATATACTTCCAGTTGACTGGTGTGAGAACCAAAATTAGATGGGGCTTATTATTGTGATTTGGCATCAAAAATGTGATTTTTGACTATATATCAAAGTTATGAATTTGAAACGATAACCCACTAATTGATTGATGGTTGTGTTGTTCGATTATTGTTTGATTAATTAAATTTGAACCATATTGCCAATTTGAACCAAATAGTAAATTGTATTGAAATTTGGTCGCATTTGCTTGCATATACATGTACTTACATTGAACAGGTCATAGCAAAGAGGCTAGAGCAGAAGAATAAAATTGTTTGCTCGACAAATAGGTACATGTTTACCATAATTTACAGTTTTGTTTGGGTGATGATGATTTTATGAGCCGATTGGCTAGCCGCTTGGCTTTTTCTTTTTCTTTTTGAGATCAGAGGGCCTGTATGGCAATTTCGGGATTTTCCCGGTGCAGGGGAGGTTATGGCGAAATTTTCAAAAATTTAGGGTGTTAGCCAAATATTTGAAAATTTTGAGAAGTTCTTAGAAACTGAAAAGTTGAAGAACTTAAGCTGTAACGAAAATAACGAAAGTTGAGTTAATTAGTTAAACAACTTTTGGCTTTGTTCCTTTTCGGGGACGAAAAGTTTTAAGTGGGGGAGATTGTAATAACCCGGAAATCCGCGCCAATTTAAATTTTTTATTTTGGCTATTTTAGCAAATTTTAATTATTTAAAATAGATTATTTTAAATAATATCGACGGAAAATTTATTTTGAATGAAGTTAGAACGTAAATATTTATATAGATCGTCGTTAGAATATAAATATTTATAATTATAAAAGGAATTGAAAATGGCGCGGTAGTTCGATAATTCGATTTCAAAATTCAAATGAATGTACCGGTGCAAAATAAACCATATTTTTGAAACCAAAAATATTTGAATCTAATTGAGAATATCTTTCCAACGAATCCGAAAGATTGGAATTTCATAGCGGGAATCAAAAGATATGGCCAAATGAATTTTCAGAATAATTGCTATGGAATTCTGGCCCTTAAAAATGGAAATTTTGCAAACGACCTCGGATTTCGACAAACCCACTTTTGTTGGATCCGTGATGTCAAGTAATTGCTAGGTTTCAATTTTCATAATTTTTCGAGTCAACATGTGAGCGTGGCAAAGGAAAACGCGTTTGACCAGTTTCAGTTGATTTTAATCGACTCGAAAATGGTCATTTTTCAAACGGTCTCAGAATTCGACGAAACTAGTTTTGTTAGGATCGTATCGTCAATACGAAGCTAGAGAATATTTTTCTGTAATTTTTAGAGTTCGTGTGTGGCTCCGGTAATTTGAAATGAGCGTTTAAATTGAATATATAAAGAATTATACTTTAAATTCAACGGAAACTGATTCAAACAGTCAAATTGGCCTTCGATACATATCGCATTGTGTTCGGAATGGGGGTAATTAGCTGGGGAGGACAGGCGGTGGGTCTCGTTTTGAGGTCGAAATTAAAAGTTGCTTTTTAGAGAAATTAATTAATTAAATAATTATAAATATATATTATCACCCACCCTCCTCTCTCCTCCTTTATAAGTCAATAGAGAAAAGAAAAGAAAAAAAATCGAGCTCATCGTTCTGGAGCCCCATCCCCCCTCCCCCCCCCCCCTCGCTCGAAATTCTCCATTGCCACCCCCTCCTATCGCGCACACTCTCTCCTCGCCTCCGCCTCCACCCAGCACTATCCTCCGCGTCGAGCCCCCCCTAAACCCTAAATCGAACCCAATCCACCGCCTACCCTACTGCTCCGACCACCAGAGACGCCTCCGACCACTCCCTCCCCTGCCGCGCGCTAGAAACCGTCTTCCCCCTCCGAACCAACGACCAAGACCCCTAAAACACCACTGTAAGTATTTATTCCCATCGATTTTAAAGTATTTAGATTAGTTAATTAAACAGGGTTGATTTTTAATCAGTTTTTGTATAGGTAAAAGCAAGTAAATAAAAATCTAATTTTTACAATGTAGATTTGAATTAAAAATTCGATTTTTATATGTAAAATAGAGAGATAAAAACGTGATTCTTATATTTGAAGTTCAGATTTAAAAATATGGTCTTTTCATATATAGTTTCAAAACAAAAATTCGATTTTTATATATTGAATAGCAAAGTAAAAATTCGATTTTTATATATTGAATAGCAAAGTAAAAATTCGATTTTTATATATTGAATAGCAAAGTAAAAATTCGATTTTTATATATTGAATAGCAAAGTAAAATTTTGATTTTTATATATTGAATAGCGAAGTAAAAAATCGATTTTTATATAGATAGTGAATACGAATGACGAAAGTGATGAAAGAAGAAACGGCAGAGGATTTCTACTTATGAAGAGTCGTGGCGTTTGGATTAGCTAGTCGGTGAGAACTCCTCACCTTTTATTTAATTTTCTAGTTAAAATATATACTAGGATGCAGACGGTGTTTAGTAGTACCCGACACCCGTCGTCCACAGACCATGGACGGCTTGTATGCTTGTTTGTTTGATTTTGATGTGTAGTTGATTGTGTGATGTGAAATGAAATAAAATATTTATATAGTTAAAGTATTTTATAGTTGAAAATGGAATTTTTAACGTGTAATTGAAATGAAATAAATGTAAACAAATCGGATGATTTGTTTATAAACACATATTTGACTGATATTGATTGGGACGATAAATTTTACACATCGCCCAACTGCACAAATAAAATCTGTGTTTGATTATTTGAAAACCCCACACGGGTATTGGGGTGATATACGACATACACTAATCCCAATAGTTAGTTGTATGTCGATCGATTGATTGACAGACTGTTATAAGCGTTAAATATTTATATTTGATGCTTATGCAGTGTAGAACGCACTTTGGATGATGGTTGATGATTTATCGTTGCTGTTATATACGTGTGGTAGAAAATCCATATAATTAACATTATATGGTAATTGATTGGGCCTCATTCCAGTTTTGAAATAGAAATATTTGAAATAGAAATATTTGAAATAGAAAAATTTGAAATAGAAATATTTGAAAAAGAAACATTTGAAAAAGAAATATTTGAAAATAGAAATATATGAAGCCGTGTTGATTAGATTGACGCCATTTTGACGTGAACGATATTTATATTGATTTTATTCATTTTACAATGAATATCGAAAGTGATTTCAAGGTCTGATATTTTGAAAAGAATTGAAATTCGAATTGAAATTAAATAGAAATGAATTCGAATTGAAATTGAATTGAAAACGAACTGAAATTGAATTAGAAATCAATTTGAAATGAATTTAAAACGAATTTATAAGGAAAAATTCAATTTTGATTTGAATTTGAAAAGAAGTTGAAATCATTTTGAAACGAATATAAAGCAATTTATAAAATATGTTTTAAAAGGAAATCGATGAAATATATATTATATATATTATATATATATAATATAATGGCCTGAATAGAACGCGCCGCGCTGCGGCAGTTCGCGAATTTCGACCATTGACTTCAAATTTATATTGCAGGAGATCCGACCGTCGGATTCTCCTAAAACCGGAACCGTTGGGTTTGTATCGAAAAGATCTTTCTAACGAGTATTAGAAATTAGAAATCTAACGGTTGGATTTGGAATTATGTCCAAATCAAATTTGGAAAAGGTCGCTGTAAGCGCAGTTCGATGACCGTTGATGGAAATCGACTGTACGGGCCTTGATAAAATTATTAAAAATAGAAATAATTTTTGTGAAATCATAAGAAATGATTTGTGAAGGATTGGGATGAAAAACTCGATATTTGAAAAGATAAAAATAGATTTTTATCGAAATGAACTAGTTTTGAACTAGAATTATAATTCTATTTATTTTTAAATAAATAAATTGGATTTGAAATGGTTTTGAAAATAACTAGGATTTCCAATAATTATATTGGAATGAATTTGAATCGAAATTGTCTTCGGAATATTTCGATGTTGGATTTCGTGATGATACAGATATTGTTATGGGTATTTGAAAGATATATTAGTATCGTTATTTTCAATACGATATTTGTTGGTCGTAGAATTTGATATTGAATATAAGCCGATATATGTTCTATTCAGAGCCTTGTATTTAATATCAAATGTGATTTGGGTTTGTCGTGAATGGTGTCTTCATTAACACTGTTCTTAAGCCCAGCTGAGGAAAAGATGAAATCTTTTTATTTAGATTTAATGAACTGTACCGACTAAATAATATTTAATTGGAATTGAATTGGTATTGATTTTTGGGTTTATCGTGAACATTGTTTTAAATAACACTTGTTCTTTAACCCGATAATTAATGAAATGTGATTTTGGATGGTCGTGAACGGTATCTTCAATAATACTGTTCTTAGACCCAAAGGAGTTAAGAAAATCAGAAACTAACTGGAGATTAGTTAAGTTGAGTGGTTTCTGGGGTATTGATCTGATGTTGGTTTCGGCTTTCGGGGTTAATATTTTGGGAATTGCTCACTTGCTAATTTACGGTTAGGGACTGATTGAAATGTGATGTGATTTTGGGTTTATCGTGAACCGTGTTTTAAAAGACACTGATTCTTTAACCCAGTCAAAGATTAAAACTAAGTGGAGTTTTAATGAATCTTTAATTAGATTGAGAAGATCGAGAATGGAGTATGACCTGTTTTGCTCCAGGCGATAGTTAGATCTTTAATTAGATTTAAACGTGAAATGGTAATTGAATTTACCGATAACACCATGGTGTTAGATATGAAGTATAACCAGTTTTACTTCATGGGATGAACAGGTTGGGGTTGGGAAGTTAAAACAAATGATTACTTCGGTAAGGTGAAGACGGTGCTTGAAGACCGAAGGTCTTCACGTCGTTTGGATAATTACTGATGATCTTGATTGGGCTGTAGACCTAAAAGGAGGGAAACTGTTGGTGATCGTCCAGACGTACTTGGACATCGATGGATATGCGGGGTACTAGGTGCCTCCAGTTTCGTTCCGACCCAGAACGAACTTGTAAATGGATTGTGTGTCTGACATTGGATTTCAGTCTATGTGATTGATTTCTATTAAATATATATTTGTTTGGCGGCGGAGAATTTATTCTCTTGCTTAACGCCCTTCTCTGAGACGTACGAGCTCAGGGGTTATATATTGGTGGATATCCATCGCATGGAATGAATTGCCTGTGTGGCATGCCTAAGTGGCAAATGATCAAGGCTTCTGTTGAAAAGCAAAGTCTTGTGGTTGATGATCAAAGCACGGCCTTTGTGGCATAGCTTTGTATAACGTTTAATTCGCGAGTTTCACACCCGGTATGAACTAGAAACGGGAGAAGGACCTCAGGGAGGGCATGCGTTTCTTTCTAGTTAGAAGTGGCGTCAGTGGTTTTACATGCCCTGACGAGTTTGACTTATGTGGTTGTCGGTTTGTGAGGCGCCTCAGATATATCGGTGATTATGGAAGCTGATGGAGTCATTCGTTGGCTCATTTACACCCCATAGGGCAGGGAAACGCATGTTCAGGCATTTTAATCCACTCAGTGTGGACTGGCCCTGACAATCCAAGGGCCCACCTGAGTCTGGGTCCTGAGGCTCAGGCTAGCCAGTCTCGAATCGGTTGAGGACTATCTTTTGCCTCGGTTCATACCATAAATGATAACTGTAACACCCCGAATTTCAGTTAATACTAATATTCACTAATTACATAATAAATAATCTCAAAAGTGAGAATTGGGGGAAACGGGCTGTGCCATTGCGTTCGTCTCGGAAAAATACGCGAAATAGAGTCCGAAATTTTGTAAATCGGAGTCCGTATGACCCGGTTAAGGCCCGAAGAAGTTTTCTGAAAATTCAAAATTCGAAACAGATTTCAAAAGAGCAGAAATGGGGCTAGGCGGGAGACTTCCCGCCCAGGCCATGTCGACAGCCCTGTCGACAGGGGGGTCGACTTGTCACAGACCAAGTCGACAGCCCTGTCGACTTGCCTGTCGACTTGGGCAAAACCTGGCTTGCACGGCCAGGTTAGCCTGAGTGCACCAGTTTGAGTTTTGGGCTGTGTTTTGGAGGGCTGGACGAAATCTGATGGCTCTAAATAGAATTAGGGTTAATCTAAGGGTTAGAAACACATCCTAATTCTATAAATAAGACCCTAAGCTAGCCATAAATGATCATAATCCTATCCTCTAACTAAACTATGCCAAAATTTTCTATGATCATGGCCTCCACTCAAAACCCTAGCCTCCATCCTCTTTCTAAACTATTTCTATGAAGGCTTTCATGTTCATACAAGCATTTTTAAGTTGTATGAGTGATCATTAGCTTGCATTCATCATCAAGTTGCAAGCTTTATTTTCAAGGCTAGAGTTTTTGGGTGATTTTTGGCAAGGGTTTGCTTATTGGAGTTTAGTGGTGAGTTTCTATAGCCTTAATAATCAATTGTTAAATTGATTATGATAGGATATGATAAGATATGGCTATGTTTGTGGATCAATGTGTTTATGCAAGTTTAGTATAGTGTATGTTGTGTGTTTTGCAAGTTTTATGCTATATGTTATGCAAGTTTAATGCTATGTTTTATGATGCTCATTATGCAAAACACTATGTTGAACATTGATTCATATGTAACATGTTATGCAAGTTATGTGTTTGGTTATATGCAAGTTATGTGCATGATTATATGCAAGTTCATATGTAACATGTTATGCAAGTTATGTGTTTGGTTATATGCAAGTTATGTGCATGATTATATGCAAGTTCATATGTAACATGTTATGCAAGTTATGTGTTTGGTTATATGCAAGTTATGTGCATGATTATATGCAAGTTCATATGTAACATGTTATGCAAGTTATGTGTTTGGTTATATGCAAGTTATGTGCATGATTATATGCAAGTTCATATGTAACATGTTATGCAAGTTATGTGTTTGGTTATATGCAAGTTATGTGCATGATTATATGCAAGTTCATAAGTAACATGTTATGCAAGTTATGTGTTTGGTTATATGCAAGTTAACATGTGACATGCTATGCAAGTTCACACCTTTGTATGACATAAGAATCATATGCAAGTTACCCCTTTGTGACATATGTGCTTCATGCAAGTTTGGGTTAAATGCTAGTTGGGTTTAATGTATGCTCATATATGCAAGTTGACACCTTTTAAACCCATGATAAAGTTATATGCTATGTTGGTTAAACCCATGGCATTTGTGATGAATCTTCCCTTTATTATGTCATGTTATGAGAACGAATTACGTGGGGAACGATGGGGTTAATATGCATGTTAATAAAATGGTGTGAAATGGGTATGCTTAAGCATAACATAAAGTGAATGGACATAATTGGGAATTTACCTATTAAGTTAGGTCTACCCATATTATGGAATTGGGAATTTACCTATTAAGTTAGGTCTACCCATATTATGGAATTGGGAATTTACCTATTGAGTTAGGTCTACCCATATTCTTGAAATTGGTAATTAATTAGGGATAATTAATACAAATTATGGGGGTGATTAATTAGGTGTAATTAATCGACTAAGACACGAGGTTGGACCCTTTTGTAGCATAAGACTGCCCGGAACCGACCGGCAAATCCAGCGGCTACAAATGATTGGCCCAATGTGAGAGGTCTTAGTCATAAACTAAATACGTGACAAGTGTAAAGACACGAGGTTAGACTCTGTTATGGTGTAAGGCTGCCCGGAACCAACCGGCATATCCAGCTGCCATAAAAGACAGTCTAATGTGAGAGGTCTTTACAAAGGTTACGATCTTAATTAATTAAGAAACACTTAACCAAATTAGCATGTAGTGGGGCATGAGGGGTTAAGTGGGTGCCTTGGGTGGCATGTAGTAACTAGTGGGGGTGCCTTGGGTGGCATGAGGAAACTAGTGGGTTGCCTTGGGTGGCAATAGAAAATACAATTAGAATACTTAACCAAAGTGGAACATGTAAATAATCATGATTAAAGGGTTAAGTAAGTGCCTTGGGTGGCATGTGGGAATCAAGTAAGTGCCTTGGGTGGCATGTGGAAATCTAGTGGGTGCCTTGAGTGGCAATTAAAATATGATTAAAAGACTTAACAAAATTTTATAACATGTAAGTGGACATGGTTAAAGGGTTAAGTGGGATTCACTAGAAATGACAAGCTTAGGTGGGTAGCTTGTGAGGGCCCATTTCAACCAATATCCCAAATGTATCTTAGTGGGCTCGACTCAAGTCGAGGACGGGACACGCATATTGGGCTTGACTGTAAGAGGCCAAAACGGGTTAGCGGTGGCAACGCAAGTCCAACGGGTTTCATATGCGTGTGTGGACCCAGGCTGGTAAGTAAGACGTTGTTGCATCGTGTAGGTATAAGCCGTGCACCGTTGATATTATCAGGTTGCCACTTTGGGGAATGATACACCCCACTGTGGGGCCAGCACGGGTATCTACGTTAGGGAGCCGATCGCTTGGGGAGTAGTGGGTACACCTAGTGGAGATAGGGGCAGACGACAACTATGTAGTCAGCTAGGGGTACACGAAACTACTATTAAAAATTACTAAGTACACTTAGTGGGATCAACCTTTAAGTAGGAATTACCCTTGGGTGGGTAGAACTGGTGTGGTGCAGTGTAGGAATTACCCTTGGGTGGGTAGATCTGGGGTGGTGCAGTGTAGTAATTATCCTTGGGTGGGTAAATGCGTCTTTTCGGTTATCTTAGAACATCCTGTGTTTAGTTGGCTACTTAGTGTAGTCATTATCCCCAGAGGTACCGTACCTTGTTTATATCATATCCTAATTACTTTAATGATTGTACTGTTAAGGTTATAGGACTCGCTCAGACTTATGTCTGACCCCGTTGTTTTTATCTTTTTCCCAACCCTCAGGTTCTCAGAGTGGGCCTAGTGCTAGTGGGCTTTGATCGGACTGCTTTATCTATCTTTTGGAGCTTGGACTGTTGATGTAAAGCTCGGTTTATCTTTTCTATTATGGCTATTATCTATGTAGTGGGATTATGTACTTTTATCTTATCAGGATGGATATTATGTACTTGACTCTTGTTTATGGTTTTGTGACGTAACCAAACATGTTTTACTTTCCACTGCAATGAAATGATGTTTTAAATTTTCAAGTATTACTTATATCTGTCTTGTTGAAATTTTTCTGTTCTATACTCACTTAAAATACTCCACCGAAACTAAGGCATTCCCATTATGAGTGACCTTAGCGGGCGTGGGGTGTTACACGTGGTATCAGAGCTTAAGGTTACCAGAACAGATAATTTTTTTAGAAAAACTATTTTCTAAGAATATTTTTGAAAGGAGTATTTTCAAAAACATGTCTTTTAAGAGAAAAGTTTTTGAAAGAAAAGCATAATCCCCAATAGCCATATCTATATCTTTCAAATTCTCCGTTTTGAATCTCTTCCTCTCTCGTTTTGAGTTTCCCCTCCGCGTATAGATGATCTTTCTAAGATAGATAAGAATGGAAAACCACTTCAAGGGACTTAGACGCTAGTCGGATTAGAAGTTGGTTCAAGAAGGAGGAGGACTGGTAGGTACCTATAGGATAGACGATGGGAGGAAGGCTCAAATAGTTGTTTGGTTAATGAAGGATGAAACCTCATTGGTGGGAGGTTACGAGTGGAGAATGGGAAGAAGAGGGCTAGTAGTTATCCTTTTGGGAGGAATAGGACACCTTATCAGGATTGTCCAAAGAGGCAAGGGCAAGGTACGGAATCTTCTGGAGGGTAGTTGAATTCCCTCACGGCCAGTGTACCAGATGGGGATAGGACCGTCTAGGTTGGAATTTGGATTTCTTTATTATCCGGTTCGAACTTTATTTGATTCTGACGCATCGAGTTCGTTTATCTCATCGTTGTTAGTTGAGTCACTGCACTTAGACACCAGTTTAGTAGATGATCCCTTAGTTGTTTCAAACCCAATTGGGGGCTCCATGATGTGTTTGGGTTTGAAAGTTTTCATACTTAGCGTTGAGTTTAGATGTGATGCTTTTTGGGCTTCACGGGCTATGGGTTAGTTTTGGGCATGGACTGGTTATCCAGTAGTGGTGTCGTTCTTGATTTTGAAGGGAGAGTTGTTAGGCTTATGACCCGCTTGGGTAACACTCTCGAGATCTCTTGTAATCCCATGGAATCTATTATGCTAAGTTATCTAGAATTGCTTGACACGTCGGTCGAGAGTTTGCGATCTGTTAGAGTGGTCCGGGAATACTCGGATGTGTTTGAGGAGGTGAAGGGCTTACCTCCAGAACGGGAGATTGACTGCCGAATATATCTGGTAGACAATGCCAAACCAGTATCTTGGCCATTGTGCCACATGGCTCCTCGTGAGAGGAGGGAACTCCATAAGCAAGTAGGCGATTTGCTAGAGAAGGGGTTCAGAAGACGTAGTGGGGTGCTCCAGTAGTTTTTGCCACGAAGGCGGATGGGTCCCTCAGACTTTGTGTAGACTATAGAGAGTTTAACGAGAAAACAAAGAAGAATGGACACCCATTGCCGAGGATTGATGATCTCTTTGATCAGTTGGTTGGCGCCTCAGTGTTTTCGCAGTTGGACTTAGCCATAGGGTTTTGTCAGTTGAGAGTGGCTGAGGATAGTATAGAGAAGACTGCCTTTAGGACTCCGGATGGTTTTTATGAGTGGCTAGTGATGCTATTTGGTTTGACGAACGCCCCTGCATACTTTGTTGATTTGATGAGAAGGGTGTTCAGGGAGTACCTAAATAAGTTCGTGATGGTCTTTGTAAATGACATCTTGGTCTTTTCTAGGAGCGAAATAAGTTTTCGTATGTGCTCAATAGGTTGAGCAAAGCCAGTTATAGGATAAACGGTGGTTTTGGAGCGAGACTGGCGAGGACATCCAGAGTTGGACAAGGGCTTAATTATTTAGCCGTTTTTACTAGTATCATCTCACGTAGGTCGTCTGAATTCGAAGGAGGTATCCCTTGGGTGTTTGTCTGATATTGGTTTAGGCCTTTGGGGCTTGCATTTGGGGGATGTCGAGTTCGACTAGGGTGGTCTGCGTGAGAGATGGACAGTTGTGATGATTTTGGATGGGGTAATATCCTGGTTTTCTCTAAAAGTGGAGAAGAGCATGCCCTACATCTTAGGGAAGTGTTGGAGACTCTTCGAGCGCATAGTCTTAGGACAGCAAAAGTGGATGGGATTCTTAGCATCTTATGAGTTTGAGATAGCGTATACCCATGGCAAGGGTAACGTGGTAGCGGACGCCTTAAGTAGAAAAAGGTTGTCCTTGAGTTCATTGTTCGTTGAACGACGGAGCTTAAAGTTTATTTCTATGTTTGACTTTAGACCTTCCGTTGACTTTGTACCCGGTTTGCTAGCCTCCTTGGAGGTTAGGCCTACTCTTTTGGGGCAGATTGGCGGAGCACAGCGAGACGACCCACAGTTGGTTGAGTTAGTGGAGAAGCTCATGAGGAGGGGGAGTCGTCCAGCCATTTGAGTAGGCACACCCTAGATGGTAAGGGGTGGTTGCGTAGAGACGGTATACTTTGTGTACCGCAAGACGAGGGTTTGAGGAAGGCTATACTTGATGATGCACATCGTTCGAAGATGACCATTCATCCCGGTAGGGACAAGATGTACCAAGACATGAAGCGAGTTTTCTTTTGGGCCGGTATGAAGAAAGACGCGGCCGAGTATGTCGCTAGATGCTTGGTGTGCCAACAAGTAAAAGCGGAGCAAAAGAAACCCGGTGGGTTGCTTCACCCATTGGAGGTTCCGCTATGGAAGTGGGATAGTGTCTCGATGGATTACCGAGATCGAGGAAGGGTAATACGGGAATTTGGGGTGTGGTAGACAGACTTACTAAGAGTGCCCATTTTATACCCGTGAAGAGTAAGAGGACTGCTGCATGGCTAGCTTCAGTTTACATTCGAGAGATTGTTAGATTACATGGTGTACCTTCCAGTATAGTGAGCGATCGAGATCCTATCTTCACTAGCGAGTTTTGGAAGAGTTTGCAAGAGGCGATAGGGACTCGGTTATGTTTGAGTACCGCATATCATCCTCAGACGAACGGCCAGACCGAGAGGGTGAATCGTATTTTAGAAGACCTTTTGAGGCTATGTATCTTGAATTTTGGAGGTACAGGGGAAGAGTATCTTCCATTGGTGGAGTTCGCGTATAATAACAGCTTTCAGTCTAGTATTGGCATGGCTCCTTTCGAAGCTCTTTATGGAAGGCCTTGTCGATCACCTACATGTTGGTGGGAATCTACGGATGAGATCTTGCTTGGGCCCGATATGGTTAGAGAGACTTCGGAAAAGATTGATTTGATTCGAAGAAGGATGAAAGCGGCACAAGACAGACAGAAATGGTATGCGGATAAGAGGAAAACGGATCTTGAGTTGATGTTGGGGACATGGTCTTTGTCAAGGTATCTCCATTACGGAATGATTGTTCGCTTTGGGTCCGTTGGGAAGTTAGCACCAAGATTGGTGGGACCACTTCCTATTAAGAAAAGGATTGGACAGATGGCATATAGAGTAGAGTTGCCCGAGAGACTTAGTGGTGTACATGATGTATTCCATGTATCACATTTGAGGAAGTGCCTACATGAGACTGCGGAGGTGGCAGAGCCGAGCTTGCTTGGAGAAGTGGAGTTAGAACGTGATGTTATGATTCGACGAGCTCCTACTTACATCCTTGGGTCAGAGAGTAGGAATTTGAGAAACAGAGAGGTTCATCTAGTCAAAGTACAATGGGGAGAGGATGAGAGCAACGCTACTTGGGAGACAGAAGTGAAGATGCGTTCTTTGTACCCATTCCTTTTTGAGGGTATGTCTTTTAATTTCTCCTTTATCGTTTGACTAGTACTTATCTTATCTTTAGTATGTCCTCTTGTTAGTGCCTTTGACCTTTAGATAGGGTAAACCTGTGGTTGAAACATGTGTTTGAGACATGTTATGATTGATGGATGCATGTGGATGCAAGTGTTTGCTAGTGGTTGCTCGTGGATGCATATACACACACTCTAGACACTAGATCGGCTCAGTCACTTCATATTGCATATTGCATATAATTGTGTGTAGGTAGCTAAATTGATGGATGTATAATGGTTGTGTTATCATATGGATGATGCATTTTGGTGAATGATTGTGCACTCATGTAGATATAGTATGTGTCGATAGGGTTCTTTCGCATACATATTGGATGCATGGCACTATCACGGTTTGCATATGTTCATACATTAGATAGGGAACATATACACACACTTTTTGCATATGCTCATACATCAGTAGAAATTGTTTTAAGGACAATGGATGCCCGTGTTTGATGGATTGAGTAGATGGTTGTTTGGATGGTAGGATATGCATTCTCCTTAACTTGGAGATTTCGGGGACGAAATCCTTTAAGGAGGGGAGAATGTAACACCCCGAATTTCAGTTAATACTAATATTCACTAATTACAGAATAAATAATCCAGAATTGAGAATTGGGGGAAACGGGCTGTGCCATTGCGTTCGTCTCGGAAAAATACGCGAAATAGAGTCCGAAATTTTGTAAATCGGAGTCCGTATGACCCGGTTAAGGCCCGAAGAAGTTTTCTGAAAATTCAAAATTCGAAACAGATTTCAAAAGAGCAGAAATGGGGCTAGGCGGGAGACTTTCCGCCCAGGCCATGTCGACAGCCCTGTCGACAGGGGGGTCGACTTGTCACAGACCAAGTCGACAGCCCTGTCGACTTGCCTGTCGACTTGGGCAAAACCTGGCTTGCACGGCCAGGTTAGCCTGAGTGCACCAGTTTGAGTTTTGGGCTGTGTTTTGGAGGGCTGGACGAAATCTGATGGCTCTAAATAGAATTAGGGTTAATCTAAGGGTTAGAAACACATCCTAATTCTATAAATAAGACCCTAAGCTAGCCATAAATGATCATAATCCTATCCTCTAACTAAACTATGCCAAAATTTTCTATGATCATGGCCTCCACTCAAAACCCTAGCCTCCATCCTCTTTCTAAACTATTTCTATGAAGGCTTTCATGTTCATACAAGCATTTTTAAGTTGTATGAGTGATCATTAGCTTGCATTCATCATCAAGTTGCAAGCTTTATTTTCAAGGCTAGAGTTTTTGAGTGATTTTTGGCAAGGGTTTGCTTATTGGAGTTTAGTGGTGAGTTTCTACAGCCTTAATAATCAATTGTTAAATTGATTATGATAGGATATGATAAGATATGGCTATGTTTGTGGATCAATGTGTTTATGCAAGTTTAGTATAGTGTATGTTGTGTGTTTTGCAAGTTTTATGCTATATGTTATGCAAGTTTAATGCTATGTTTTATGATGCTCATTATGCAAAACACTATGTTGAACATTGATTCATATGTAACATGTTATGCAAGTTATGTGTTTGGTTATATGCAAGTTATGTGCATGATTATATGCAAGTTCATATGTAACATGTTATGCAAGTTATGTGTTTGGTTATATGCAATTTATGTGCATGATTATATGCAAGTTCATATGTAACATGTTATGCAAGTTATGTGTTTGGTTATATGCAAGTTATGTGCATCATTATATGCAAGTTCATATGTAACATGTTATGCAAGTTATGTGTTTGGTTATATGCAAGTTATGTGCATGATTATATGCAAGTTCATAAGTAACATGTTATGCAAGTTATGTGTTTGGTTATATGCAAGTTAACATGTGACATGCTATGCAAGTTCACACCTTTGTATGACATAAGAATCATATGCAAGTTACCCCCTTTGTGACATATGTGCTTCATGCAAGTTTGGGTTAAATGCTAGTTGGGTTTAATGTATGCTCATATATGCAAGTTGACACCTTTTAAACCCATGATAAAGTTATATGCTATGTTGGTTAAACCCATGGCATTTGTGATGAATCTTTCCTTTATTATGTCATGTTATGAGAATGAATTACGTGGGGAACGATGGGGTTAATATGCATGTTAATAAAATGGTGTGAAATGGGTATGCTTAAGCATAACATAAAGTGAATGGACATAATTGGGAATTTACCTATTAAGTTAGGTCTACCCATATTATGGAATTGGGAATTTACCTATTAAGTTAGGTCTACCCATATTATGGAATTGGGAATTTACCTATTGAGTTAGGTCTACCCATATTCTTGAAATTGGTAATAATTAGGGATAATTAATACAAATTATGGGGGTGATTAATTAGGTGTAATTAATCAACTAAGACACGAGGTTGGACCCTTTTGTAGCATAAGACTGCCCGGAACCGACCGACAAATCCAGCGGCTACAAATGATTGGCCCAATGTGAGAGGTCTTAGTCATAAACTAAATACGCGACAAGTGTAAAGACACGAGGTTAGACTCTGTTATGGTGTAAGGCTGCCCGGAACCAACCGGCATATCCAGCTGCCATAAAAGACAGTCTAATGTGAGAGGTCTTTACAAAGGTTACGATCTTAATTAATTAAGAAACACTTAACCAAATTAGCATGTAGTGGGGCATGAGGGGTTAAGTGGGTGCCTTGGGTGGCATGTAGTAACTAGTGGGGGTGCCTTGGGTGGCATGAGGAAACTAGTGGGTTGCCTTGGGTGGCAATAGAAAATACGATTAGAATACTTAACCAAAGTGGAACATGTAAATAAACATGATTAAAGGGTTAAGTAAGTGCCTTGGGTGGCATGTGGGAATCAAGTAAGTGCCTTGGGTGGCATGTGGGAATCAAGTAAGTGCCTTGGGTGGCATGTGAAATCTAGTGTGTGCCTTGAGTGGCAATTAAAATATGATTAAAAGACTTAACCAAATTTTATAACATGTAAGTGGACATGGTTAAAGGGTTAAGTGGGATTCACTAGAAATGACAAGCTTAGGTGGGTAGCTTGTGGGGGCCCATTTCAACCAATATCCCAAACATATCTTAGTGGGGTCGACTCAAGTCGAGGACGGGACACGCATATTGGGCTTGACTGTAAGAGGCCAAAACGGGTTAGCGGTGGCAACGCAAGTCCAACGGGTTTCATATGCGTGTGTGGACCCGGGCTGGTAAGTAAGACGTTGTTGCATCGTGTAGGTATAAGCCGTGCACCGTTGATATTATCAGGTTGCCACTTTGGGGAATGATACACCCCACTGTGGGGCCAGCACGGGTATCTACGTTAGGGAGCCGATCGCTTGGGGAGTAGTGGGTACACCTAGTGGAGATAGGGGCAGACGGCACCTATGTAGTCAGCTAGGGGTACACGAAACTACTATTAAAAATTACTAAGTACACTTAGTGGGATCAACCTTTAAGTAGGAATTACCCTTGGGTGGGTAGAACTGGTGTGGTGCAGTGTAGGAATTACCCTTGGGTGGTTAGATCTGGGGTGGTGCAGTGTAGTAATTATCCTTGGGTGGGTAAATGCGTCTTTTCGGTTATCTTAGAACATCCTGTGTTTAGTTGGCTACTTAGTGTAGTCATTATCCCCAGAGGTACCGTACCTTGTTTATATCATATCCTAATTACTTTAATGATTGTATTGTTAAGGTTATAGGACTCGCTCAGACTTATGTCTGACCCCGTTGTTTTTATCTTTTTTCCAACCCTCAGGTTCTCAGAGTGGGCCTAGTGCTAGTGGGCTTTGATCGGACTGCTTTATCTATCTTTTGGAGCTTGGACTGTTGATGTAACGCTCGGTTTATCTTTTCTATTATGGCTATTATCTATGTAGTGGGATTATGTACTTTTATCTTATCAGGATGGATATTATGTACTTGACTCTTGTTTATGGTTTTGTGACGTAACCAAACATGTTTTACTTTCCACTGCAATGAAATGATGTTTTAAATTTTCAAGTATTACTTATATCTGTCTTGTTGTAATTTTTCTGTTCTATACTCACTTAAAATACTCCACCGAAACTAAGGCATTCCCATTATGAGTGACCTTAGCGGGCGTGGGGTGTTACACGTGGTATCAGAGCTTAAGGTTACCAGAACAGATAATTTTTTTAGAAAAGCTATGCCACACAGGCCGTTCTGTGATCATCAACAACGAGACTTTACTTTTCAACGGAAGCCTTGATCATTTGCCACTTAGGCATGCCACACAGGCCATTCACTCCATGCGGTTGATATCCATCAATATATAACCCCTAAGCTTGTACGTCTCAGAGGAGGGCGTTAAGCAAGAGAATAAATTCTCTGCCGCCAAACAGATATATATTTAATAGAAATCAATCACACAAAATAAAATCCAATGTCAGACACACAGTCCATTTTCAAGTTCGTTCTGGGTCTGAACGAAACCTGAGGCACCTTGTACCTCGCATATCCATCGATCTCCAAGTACGTCTGGACGATCACCAACTGATTCCCTCCTCTTGGGTGTACAAGCCAATCAAGATCATCAGTAATCACCCAAACGACGTGAAGACCTCCAGCCTTCGACCACCATCTTCATCCTCGACACAACGTCGAATCAGTTATTCAGAATAGGATAAACCCGGTCTTTCTGAATAACTCGCGTATATAATAAACAAGTGTTACACAAACACAACATACGCCTCATTCCAATTCAGAGTATTCTTTTATTCAAATATTCTTACACTTTAGGAAAGGTTCCCATTAATTTATCAAAGATAAATTCTTTAAATTTATTCTTTAATCTTCTTTGAATATCAATTCAAACTAGTCGGGATTAGCGAACCACACCGAAGTAATCATTTATTTTATTTCCCAATCCCAACCTATTCATCCCATGAAGTAAAAATGGTCATACTTCATATCTAACACCACGGTGTTATCGATATATTCAATTACCACTTCACATTCAAATCTAATTAAAGATTTAACTATCGCCTGGAGGAAAACTGGTGATACTCCATTCTCGACCTTTTCAATCTAATTAAAGATTCATTAAAACCCCACTTAGTTTTAATCCTCACAGAAATCAATATCCTGTCCTTAACTGGGTTAAAAACCAATGTCATTTAAAACACGGTTCACTATAAACCCAAAATCACATTCAATTCATTATCGGGTTAAAGAATAAGTGTTATTTAAAACACCGTTCACGATAAACCCAAAAATCAATTCAAATTCAATTCCAATTAAATTCCATTTAAATTCATCAAATCTAAATAAAAAAATATAATCTTTTTCTCAACTGGGTTTAAGAACAGTGTTAATGAAGACACCATTCACAACACACCCAAATCACATTTGATATTATATACAAGGATCTGAATATAAAATATATCGGCTTATATTCAATATCAAATTCTACGACCAACGAATATCGTATTGGAAATAACGATATAAATATCTTTCAAATTTCCGTAACAATATCTGTATAATCACGAAATCCAACATCGAAATATCCCGAAGATAATTTCGATTCAAATCCATTCCAATTCAATTATTGGAAATTTTGGTTACTTTTAAAACCATTTCAAATCCAATTTATTTATTTGAAAATAAATAAATTATTATTCTAGTTCAAAACTAGTTCATTTGGATAAAAATCTATTTTTATCTTTTCAAATAAGGAATTTTTCATCCCAATTCTTCACAAATCATTTCTTATTATCTTACACAAATTATTAATATTTTTAATAATTTTATCAAGGCCCGTACAGTCGATTTCCATCAACGACTATCGAACTGCACTTACAACGACCTTTTCCAAATTTGATTTGGACATAATTCCAAATCCAACCATTAGATTCCACATTTCTAATATTCGTTAGAAAGCTCTTTTCGATACAAACCCAATGGTTCTGGTTTTAGGAGAATCCGACGGTCGGATTTCCCGTAATATCCATTCGAAGTCAATGGTCGAAATTCGCGAACTGTCGTGGTGCAGCGCGTTCTATTCAGGCCATTATATATATATATATGTATATTATATATATCATCGATTTCCTTTTAAAACGTATTATATAAATCGTTTTAAATTTGTTTTCAAAACGATTTCAACTTCATATTCAATTTCAAAGCAAAATTGAATATTCACATCATCGATATACAAATGATAATATTTTCAAAACGTTATATTTTGAAATCACTTTCTTTTCTATATTCATTATACAAATGAATAAAATCGATATAAACATCGTTCACATTAAAATGGCGTCAATCTAATCAACACGACTTTTATTCAACACATGAAATTATTTTATTTCGACACATGAAATTATTTTCAGTTCGACACATGAATTTATTTTATTTCAACACATGAATTTATATTTGCAAAATTGGAATGAGGCCCAATCAATTACCATATTGTTTGTGAACAAATTATACAATTGTAAAACAACTGTAAAATCCGTTCGGTTTTCCTAAACAACAAGGATTGTTGTAGAGGGTGTCGAACTCTGGGACCAAAAATATTTTAATTAATAAATCCAATCAAGTTATTCCATAATTTTAATTGATTGAAAACACAGAAAATAACAGCAATTAAATAAAAAGAGAGATTTATCTAATAAGAGAAAGCAATTAGGGGATAATGACATAGATTAAATTCACACTCATCAATAGCCAATCGAATAAATATAGATCTAATTTATGTTTCTGTCACAAACACGAATCAACGATAAATAGATTTTTAGAAATAAATAAGTAAACAACGACAAGCATAGCCTATGCAGGAGCTGAGCTCTTAAACAACCATAGACTATCAGGACAGATTCACAAATTAATTTCTAAAAACCTAAAATTAGATATAAATCTGATAATTGCTAGATCGAACACGAATATACCCTGTGAAGGAGCATAGCTCTTAAACGACACAGAATATGAAGGTTCAGATCTAACCCTTGATTCAGATCTAGATCTACATATATAAAGTCCTCATCTATTGGCTATGTGATTCATGTTGAATCATATCTATTAGCGTCATCACCCCCTAATCAAAGGGGATTAGATAGACATAGCTAAAGAAGAGGAAAAATAGAAATTAAATAACATGAACATAAATAAAACTAAAACTAAATAGAACAGAGGAAGAATGATTTTATTCCAAGAAGAGAATTACAGAATAAAACCCAATGTGTTTTTACATGAATGAGATACAAGGTATGTATAGCTGATATGACAAAGACTAACTAGCTAATCACACAATGTAGGACTAAAGAATTAGCCCAAATAACACATAAGCCAGTGTGAACGCAGCTGTAGAGTGAGTGGTCTTGCAAATGAGCTAATGTGAACGCAACATGAGTGAGATGGTTTGCAAATGAGCCAATGTGAACACAATATAAGTCTTTACTGAGCCAAATCTACCCAACTGAACTCTATTTGCAACCGTTCTTCAATCTTTAAACTCTTCAAGCTTTAGTAATTTCAACTTCACTCTTTTTAAGCAAATTCTTCATGCTTTATCCATCAAATGCTCTAAACCAAGCTTTTTGTCAACAATCTGAAAACACAGCTATAAAAACACAGTATCAATTATTTTAAAGGGAAAATAAGATAAATAAGCGGATAAAATATACACATTTACGTGTATATCAAATACCCCCACACTTATCTTTTTATTCGTCCTCGAATAAACTAAACTAAGATATGTCACACTTTTGTAGGAAACATGATTGCATTTAGCATATGCAACAAGCCGTTAAACCCCTGGGTGTCCCCAGTAGGACGAGTGTTGTCTCGTGAGGGTTTTCAGCGGATACTACCCACAAAATCCAAAGCGTCTTATGTATGCGGATTAATAAAACAATATATTTAAGGTCTTTCACATTCCAAGGATTTCACCTAACTTCAATAATAACGGTTTAGCCCTAAATTGTCCATCCCATAATTAGTGCAAAAATGAACAAATTTTTTCAAGCTGAATCGTAATTCCTTGATAACACTGTAATTGTCTTGAAGGTTAAGAGCGTGGTGTCAACCAAAGTTCTACACATCGACAATGTGCACCCAATCATTTCTTTATTCTTTATTCCCTTTTTTTTGAATGATTTTGCACCAATGTAACTGTAATGTATTGGATATGAGTTATGCATAGACGAAGGAAAATTTTGTAAGTTCTAAAAATATTCTAGATAAGAGGGCAAGTGTATTAGTTGAACTTCAAATTACAAAAGATAAAGTAATACTAAGGCACATATGAACATTTTATTTCCTTTCATCTCGTCTACTACAATCCTCACTTCCACGTACAGTAGAATGGATGTGGACGGAATGGAATTGAATGCTTTTACAGTCAAGAATGATGAATGACTATTTTATTCAGAGAGACTCTCTCTTTATTTCATTTTTTTTCTCTTTTTTTTCTTTTCTTTTCCCTTTTTTTTTCATTTTTTGCATGATGAGTGGAGATGGAATGGAATGATACCGTACATTATTTCATTTGATTCCTCCTCTACTAAACCAACACTTCATGAAAGGAAAGTTTTGTGCCCTAGTTACTCTACTTCTATAACCTTAATTCAATACACAAGTCTGGATTGATGTTATACAAAAAGCTGAAAGGAATGATAAACAAAGTTTCGTAAGATAGATAACCCATATAAAATAAGATGTGGTATATGTTTATCCTACCTTAAAACAAGTACGGAATGGTTAGTGTAATATTGGTATATAAAGTGATGTATTTAACCTTTGAAAATAAATCAGTGAAAAGGTTCTTGAGTATACCAATATAAGAAAAACTTATCGAAACATGGATGTAAATCGACTAAAACTTGGGTTTGAATAATGTGGGGTATCGAAGAAGAACGCTACAATGAGTCATTTCTCCTTAATTGGGCCAAGTGGAATTTAGAACTTACAAGTGTGAAAATTTGAGTGAGAAAAATATTATGCATGAAAACGAACTCAGAAAATCCAACATATGTAGGTGCAAACTCATTTTTTTTTGATTTTTTTTGATTATTTTTACTTGCACATTCTAACATGTATAACAAAGGTTAACACACTTACTCCAGAACACGACTAACGTCTGCACAGTCTCAAGCTAGCATCTTAAAAAGACACATTACGATTCAATGAATAAATAATGTTCATTCTCATCACCCAACAATTCAACTTATCAAACAAGAACCAAGGTGTTATTTATGAATTTTAAGTTAATCATTGTTCAATGAATGACCTACTTCATAAAATTTGATTGCTGATGTAATGTAAATTCCCCCCACACTTGAGTGTGACTATATCCTCACAGTCTTAATCAGACATATCTTAGTGAAAGGAAAAATCAATTAAGAGAATATTTACATATGTACAAAAGAGGGTTAGTGTGTCTTACCTAATGTAATGTGGCTCATGGAGGACCATGAGCTCTTCCTCTTGGTTGAGTATTGGTTCCAAGTAAGGTTTAAGGCATTGACCATTGACCTTATAGGATGATCCATCAGTTGGATTCTCAATTTCAACTGCACCATATGGAAAAACAGTCCGCACAGTGTAAGGTCCTGTCCATCTAGATTTTAACTTACCTGGAAATAAATGCAGTTTTGAGTCATACAACGGAACTTTTTGACCTGGCATGAAAGTTTTACGTAAAATTGATTTATCATGAAAAACTTTTGTTCTGTCCTTGTAAATTCGTTCATTTTCATAGGCATCATTTCGAATTTCATCAAGTTCATTAAGTTGAAGCTTCCTATGTTCACCTGCTTTCTCTAAATCAAGATTCAAAGTTTTTATTGCCCATAACGCCCTATGTTCTAGTTCAACTGGCAAGTGACATGTGTAACACCCCACGTCCGTTAGTGTCACTCACAAAGGGAATGCACTAAGTTCTGTGGAGCATTTAGGGTAAAAGATGCAGATAAATTACAAGACAGACAGAAATTAAACAGCGGAAAATAAAATTTTGCTTTATTGATAAAATAGTTTGTACAAAGATTTCTTTACAATATCAGAGTGTCATATGTCTTACAAAATAAAGAAGCATAAAAATACATTTATATTCCCCAGTGTAGCAAGAACCAGCCATAGCATCTGAAAAGAGAATCCAAGCAAAACTTCGACAAATCTTCAAGCTGGGAAAGAGTGACAGTCCAACTTAACCTGAGCTATACTACTCCCTCCTCTACTACCTGGGGGGGAAACGGAAGAAGAGAAGACGAAAGAAAAACAGAGTCAGACATAAAGCCTGAGTAAGTTCAGTAACTTCTAGCATATGAACATGGAACAACAACAAAACGACATGAATTAACTGAATACAAGATAACACCATGATGATAGGGTTGGCAAGATTAGACAAGATTAACACAAGATCTGCTACGCTAAGATAAACTGGATATGCTCTAATTTTTTTGCTGCTTCGCTATTTCCTTGTTATACCGGTTTCTATATCTCTACACCGCCTAACTAGTGTCCCGACTAGTAATGATAACGTGATCCCAATCCCTGTAGTTTCCATTTCCTTCACGCATACATTTATTGTTTGTTACCTGGATCTAATCTAGGGTTTTCTATCAAGTACTTTCTAGATTCCACTAGAGTTTACGCTGTCTGCTGAATGCTTCTCGGATTCAGGATTTATGCCACCTAGTTCAACTAGGAATTATGCTACCTGTCAAACGATGCCCCCAAGTCTAGGACACACTACCTAGAGTGGTAAATGTTCCTATACTTCCCCACGCATGTATCGCGAACCGTTATCGCTTGTCTAGATGCACATGTCCTGTAATGTGCGGTCCGAGTCCTGTGACAGGGCAAATCAAGGTATACAGAACTCGGTCGGGAGCTTTCAGATATCTGCCGATGCAGATGCTAAGGTCTGTTTTTATTTCAGTGGGTATGGTCCCACTTGACCCCTCCCTCAACTAATGAAAGGCACACCTTGAATAATGAGAACTATACGCCAGCCCTGGTGCCCCAATATCCTATGGCCATCCTCACCCATAACTAGATAGCAAGTATATGGTCTTTTGGAGTTCTCCGCCTTTCCGCTTCACGTATCTTGATTGACTGAAGATGGATGGTAGACGACGAGTCACTATCACAGGGCTACCGTTTGCTCGCCGAATCACGCCGGTCCATCCTAGTCTTTAGGTTGCCATGTATTGCAACCAAGGCATACCCCTGGTTCTTCTTCGCAGACCTTAACCTCTATGGGCCCATGCGGATCATCTGCCGCCTCACAGAGGGATACCAAGAGTACCCTCACGTCCCCTCGAAGCCTCGGGCTTCGTAACCCAATTCGTTGGAGCCTTCTTTCTACTCAGACGGACATTCGCTCCTTCCCGTGTTATACTAAGAATTACTACTTAGTTTTACAACTAAGATTTACCACTTAGTTTCCAGAATCATTGTTTTCTAAGGTTTACTACTTAGTTCCCTTTCCCATCAATTTGGATTGGTTAAGTGTCTTTAGTCAATTCAAGCCAACTTAACCCTCTTCATTCATCCTGTTATACTGGTTAAGTGTTATCGGTAATTTCATGTTGACTTAACCCCACCACAGGTTAAGTATTTCTTATTACTTAACCCTACCACAAACCAAGTTATATTGGTTAAATAACTTAACCCTACCACAAACCAAGTTATATTGGTTAAATAACTTAACCCTACCACAAACCAAGTTATATTGGTTAAGTATTTATTACTTAACCCTACCCATTCACCCTGTATTGGTTAAGTGTTCCTTTTTAACTTAACATTGCCCGTCTGTTTTAACTAACATGTTATTAATGGTTAAGTATTATCCCTTCATATTTTAGACTTAACCCTATTCCTTTATCACAATCCGATGGTTAAGTGTTCAAGCTTACTTAACCCTGCGGTCTAGCCCAGCTAACATATCAAATTGGCTAAGTGTATTTACTTAACCCCAACCTCTAGTCTAGTTAACATGTTAATTTGGCTAAGTGTATTAACTTTACTTAACCCCACCTTCTAGTCTAGTTAACATGTTAAATTTGGCTAAGTATTTCCTTAGTTACTTAACTCCTACAAATCTTGTCTTGTTACCATGTGAAGTTGGTTAAGTGTCCCTATGGACTTAGCCCTCCCATCCTAGCTTAACCGTGTTAAGTTGGTTAAGTGTTCCTACGTACTTAGCCCTCCCATTCTAGCTAACTGTATGGCCCTAACCCCACCCACTAGTCTGGTTATCATGTTGAATTGGTTAAGTGTCTTAGTGAACTTAACCCTACCATTCTTGTTCTAGCTTTAATTAAATAGATTAAAGCCACGAGCACTCACAATAGACAGATATTGTTGCGATTACTGGATGTGCCGGTTGGTTCCGGGCAGATTTACATCGCAACTCGTTCTAACCTCGGGTTAGGCCTATTCGTGTTTTCTAGTTCAAAGGGTTTTGACTAATTTTCAAATCAGATTTTGAAAGTAACCATCCCGTCCGTCGGATCAGTTAGGGATAGCCAGGGAGAGCAGGAAACTTGTATTTTCCAAACCCAAGCCTAGACACTATCCTCTCTGTCACCCTAGAAATTTCTGGTGTGTTATTAAAAGAGATGTCGTTAAGAAACCTTTAGTTTGTCTAAATTTATATTTCCTCATTCAGGCCAAATTCTATAAGTAAATTATTTCTAATTTACTTATTTCCTAATTACTCTTTTAATGTAAATTGTCTACATTCATTCTTATGGCCCATTTCCCCTTCTAAATCATATTTATGCTTTTTGGTATGTGGATTATACCGAATTAAGTGTCACTAACCATGATTTTGCTAAACCTGCCAATTACTCCCAATTATGGCCAATTTCACATTTATACCAATATACTTACCGTGCCAATTTAGCTAATCCAATTCCGATTCAACATTCTAATTCTAGACTTATTACTCTAGTTCACTATTAATGTAAATGCCAGATTTACACGTCAATACTAGATTCAAATTACACATCTTATAATTCATGTCAAATTTATCCAATTTGCATTTCTATGAACATGCCATAATACATGTTCCCAATTTATGCCAATTTCCAAGTTAAACTACGTTTTTAGTAAATTTCATACTTTGCCCAAACTGCATTCCCACCGTTCGTATAATCGTGATTCAGTCTAGATTATAAATAAAGCTAGGTTCGTAGAAAATAGGGAATGAACCAAAGATGCTATGCAAAAGATAGACATACTAACTGGCATAAAGAGGGTTGAATAAAGACGTCGGTTCAAGAATATGGGTAGACCTAACTTAATAGGTAAATTCCCAAGGTCTAAAACCAAAGAATAGACAGAATAGAGACATAGGTTCAAGAACATGGGTAGACCTAACTTAATAGGTAAATTCCCAAGGTCTAAAACCAAAAAAAAAAAAATAGACAGAATAGATGATTGGGTTTAGACCCAATTTCATAGTCACAAAACTTAAGCAACACTTTCCTAGTCATGAATCACAGGTGTTTAATCACAGATGCCCTTGTTATGTCATAGGCAATAGTTTATGTTTTCTAATTAAAGGCATAGGCTTAGTCAAGGAAATAATCCTCATAGTCACAGTCACAGTCATAGGCAATGTCCATAGTAATAGGAAATGTCCATAGTCATGGGCAATGTTCATAGTCATAGGCAAATGTTCATAGTCATAGGCAAATGGTTTTAAGGTCCATAGTTTCATAGTCACGGTCTTATTTGTCCTCGAATCATAACAGTTCTTAATTAGGTTCAAGAGTATAGGCACAGATTCGAATAGAGAAAGAGATTTGGCATATTCTTTTATTCCTTTAATTTCATGTCACGAATCAGAGAAAAACGTTCAAATCTAGAAATAACTGACTTACAGAGATTTAGATTAGAAAAGAAAGATGGCGTTGCTATGATTCGTGCGACGTTGCTCGAAACCGTTTGAGCTAGCCTTTGATTCTTCACTTGAAATCCTAGCCTGACTTGAACCTCTTCTTGAAAGTCTTTGAGCAACATCTCCTCGTCTTGATTTATTTTATATATATATTATTCTATTAAAAGGAGGAGAAGAAGCCATGTTCACTAAGAATCTTTGCAGCATAAGGGTAGAGGAGAATTGTGAAGAGAAGAAGACTAGGGTTGTTTATATAGTGTTAGGCAGAAGAATCTGGTCAGAAGGGCGTCCAGATACAGAAGAACGAACCAGGTGCAGAAAACAGGAAAACGGGGGGGGGGGAGGGGGGTCGACCCCCAGTTCGACTACCCAGTCGACCTGGGTGCCTAGGTCGACTACCCAGTCGACCTGGGTGCCTTGGGCGGGAAAATTCCAGCCCAGCCCATTCTGGGTCCGATTTGAATTTTGAACCTGACCTGTTTTGAAATTTGAACTTCGCTGAATCTTCCGGGGGCCATATCTTCCTCATACGGACCCCGATTTACGCAAATTCGGACTCGTTTTCATGCAGAATTCCGAGATGAACGCAATGGCGTAGCCCGTTTCCTTTGATTTTGATTTTAACTTTTAATTCTGCCTTGATTTGTGAATCTTAGCGTTACAGAATCACGGGGTGTTACAACATGGCTTACCAAAAATCAACCGATAAGGGGACATACCCATGTTTGTTTTGAAAGCAGTGCGGTAAGCCCAAAGAGCGTCGGTTAATTTTTGAGACCAATCTTTACGATTCTGATTCATAGTTTTCTCAAGGATTTGTTTAATCTACCTATTCGATACTTCAACCTGCCCACAAGTTTGAGGATGGTACGGAGTGGATAACTTGTGGGTTATCGAATACTTTCTCATGAGAGCTTCAAAAGAACGATTACAGAAGTGTGTTCCATTATCACTGATTATTGTGCAAGGTGTGCCAAACCTAGAGAAGATATTTTCTTTCAAGAAGCGCACAACAACCTTGTTATCGTTTGTTTTGCATGGAACAGCTTCGACCCATTTGGAAACATAATCGACAGCTAAGAGGATGTACAGGTTCCCAAAAGAATTAGGGAAGGGTCCCAAGAATTCTATTCCCCACACATCAAAAATTTCGACCTCTAGAATGGGGTTTAGGGGCATCATATTCCGTTTAGAAATTTTCCTTAAGAATTGACATCGATCACAAGTTTTGCAAAATTCGTACGCGTCTTTGAAAAGGTTGGGCCAGTAGAAACCCGATTGGAGAACCTTTTCAGCTGTCTTTTTGGGACCGAAGTGACCACCACAGGCTTGGTCATGACAGAAAGAGAGGACACTGTGAGTTTCAGTGTCGGGAACACACCTTCGAATGATTTGGTCTGTACAGTATTTGAAAAGATAGGGTCGTCCCAATAAAAATGTTTCACTTGAGAAAAGAATTTGTGTTTATCCTGCTTAGACCAAAAAGAAGGGGTCTGCTTGGTGACTAAGTAGTTGACAATGTCAGCAAACCAAGGATCAGTGGATAGAGAAAACAGCTATTCATCGGGGAAATTCTCGTTGATCGGAAGAGAAGAAGACAGTGCATATGGAAGACGAGACAAGTGGTCCGCAATAACATTGTCGGATCCTTTTTTATCCTTAATGGTAAGGTCAAATTCTTGAAGTAGAAGGATCCAACGAATGAGACGAGCCTTAGCATCCTTTTTAGAGAAAAGGTACCTAAATGCGGACTAATCGGTATAAACTGTGATGTGTGAGCCAACTAGATAAGGCCTGAATTTTTCTAGAGAAAAAACAACTACCAAGAGTTCCTTTTTAGTGGTAGTATAATTGATTTGAGCATCGTTCAGAGTTTTACTCACGTAGTAAATGACGTGAAGAATCTTATCGATACGTTGTCCTAAGACAGCGCCAACAGCAAAATTCGAGGCGTCACACATGATTTCAAAAGGCAGCTTCCAGTTGGGAGAGCAGATGATCGGAGCAGAGACAAGTTCATTTTTAAGATGCTCAAAAGATGAAATGCAATCAGAATTGAAGTCGAAAGGAACATCCTTACCAAGAAGATTGGTCAAAGGTCGAGTAATTTTGCTAAAATCCTTTATAAAGCGGCGGTAAAAACCAGCATGACCTAAAAAGGATCGGATGTCCTTAACGGATTTGGGAATAGGAAGATTTGAGATCACTTCGATTTTAGCTTTGTCTACTTCAATTACTTTATTAGAGATGACATATCCTAAAACAATGCCATGTTTGACCATGAAGTGACACTTTTCCTAATTAAGAGTTAAGTGTTTATCTTTGCAACGGTTAAGAACAAGATCAAGATGATGTAAACACTCAGAGTAAGAATCACCAAATATGGAAAAATCATCCATGAACACTTCCAAAAATCGCTCGATCATATCAGAAAAAATGCTAATCATGCACCTCTGAAAGGTTGCAGGTGCATTACAGAGACCAAAAGGCATACGTCGGTTAGCAAATGTACCAAACGGACAAGTGAAAGTGGTTTTCTCTTGGTCCTCAAGAGCGATAGGGATTTTATTATAGCCCGAGTACCCGTCAAGGAAACAATAGTACTCATGACCGACTAGCCGTTCTAACATTTGATCGATAAATGGCAGAGGGAAATGATCCTTATGTGTTGCAGCGTTAAGTTTCCTATATTCAATGCAAACACACCAACCAGTCTGGGTTCGGGTTGGGATAAGCTCGTTAGCTTCATTTTGGACCACGGTAATCCCTGATTTCTTAGGTACAACATGAATCGGACTAACCCATTGACTATCGGAAATTGGGTAGATGATTCCGTTGTCCAGACATTTAAGGATTTCAGCACGAACTGCTTCTTTCATGATAGGGTTTAGTCGACGTTGGGGATCCCGAGTGGGTTTGGCATCATCTATGAGGTGGATTCGATGTCGGACAATCGAAGGACTAATCCCCTTAATATCAGCCATGGACCAACCAAGTGCTTCCTTATTTTTCTTAAGGATGGGAAGGAGCAATTGTTCCTGCTCTAAAGTAAGGTAAGAAGCGATGATGACAGGAAAAGTTTCATTGTCTCCTAAGTAAGCGTACTTAAGATGACTGGGCAGCACTATGAGTTCAGATTTTGGGGACGACTCAACCGAAGAAATTGGTTGAGGAATAGGCTCAATTGTGAGCGGCTCAACAGAAATTGAATCAGAGACTTTCCGGGAATATCTTGAAATAATGTTTCGTAATTTGATTCAGTTTCATTTTTCAGATGATCGAGCTCAGGGTCATTGTCATGGACCGCATGGATTTTAGAAAATTGATCCACATAAGAGTTAGGAGAGTTTTCAGTTCTGAAGATGTTTAGCTCGACAGTCATGTTACCGAAAGAAAGTTTCATAGACCCATTTCTACAGTTGATAAGCGCATTAGAGGTTGCTAAGAAGGGTCGTCCTAAAATCAAAGGGATCTGGTTCGCAGAATTGCATACCTGTTGAGTTTCTAGGACAATGAAATCAACTGGAAAGATGAATTCGCCTATTTTGATCAACACATACTCAATTTCGCCCACAGGTTTCTTAATTGACCGGTCAGCAAGTTGAAGGATAACCTTGGTGGGTTTCAGTTCTCCTAGCCCTAATTGGCGATAGACGAAATATGGAAGCAAGTTAACACTAGTACCTAAGTCTAGCAGGCATCTACCGATTTTCTTTTCCCCAATAGTACATGATATTGTGGGGCAGCCAGGATCTTTGTATTTCACTGGCATTGATTGGGACAAGACCTCGCTTAGAGTTGGCACTAGAAACACTTTCTTAGGTACTTGTGTATGACGTTTTTGAGTGCACAAATCTTTTAGAAATTTCGCGTATTGTGGAACTTGCTGTATAATATCTAAAAGAGGAATGTTTACTTTAACTTGCTTAAATATTTCAAGCGTCTTTTCTAGCTGATCCGTCTTTTTCCTAGGTCGGAGTCTATGAGGAAATGGAGCAGACAACTCAGTAGGTTGCGCTACTTGAGTTTGAGGATGGTCCTTGTCAGAAATTGGCTCAATGTTTTGATCTGAGTTGGTCGAATTTTCGATAGGGTTTGGAAGATCGTCCGGTAAAGCATTAGGGTTGACCACATGGTTGTCAATCTTTTTGCCGGATCTAAGAGTCGTGACCGCATTCAATTGACTAACGTTTGAATCCTGAATGATGTGAATTTGGTTGGGTTTTGAATTTTTTCCTCTAGGGTTTTGAATGGGTTGACTTGGAAAAGTACCCTTTTCCCGTTCACTTAATCTAGCGTTAAGCTGAGACATTTGTTTTTGGAGTTTACTCATTTGTTGATTCGTGTTTTGCATATATGATTGCAAGGAGTTGTCTAGCTTGTTTTGATTTTCAACAGTTTGCTTAGTCATTTGCGCTAATAGGTTGCTCACCTCAGATAAATTCCCCTCAATCGTAGAAAGGCGTTTTTCATATTGGGGAGCAACCGTTTGATTGTGGAAAGGAGCCTGGTTCGAAGTGTACTAATTTTTCCTAAGAGGAGGGTTCACGACATTATTCGGAAATGCTCGATTCAAAGGTCTATTCATCAGAGGGTTATTCAGACCATAAGAAAGATTTGGGTGGTTGTTGGGTCGGTTGAAAGCGTTCACTTGCTCAAGGGACTGGGGACAGTCATTAGCCATGTGATTGGTGTCTAGAAAGATGTGACACATGGCTTGGGAAGCGTTATTATACTGAGTGTGTGTTTTAACAACGTTCAGTATGGCATCAACAAGAGTATTAGAAGAAGAAGAAGAAGAGGATTCAACAGAATTACTACTGGATCGCGAATAGAGAGATTTTCATTGGTTCATTCCCATTGTTTTGATTTTTCCGCTAACTCATCCAGAAATTCCCAAGCTTCTACGTCAGTCTGTTTTAGAAAATTGCCCTAACACATGGACTCTAACATTTGCCTAGTACTATTATCAAGTCCATCATATACAGTTTGACATAGCGACCATGTTTCATAACCATGATGGGGACAACTTAACAGCAGTTCTTTAAATCTTTCGAAGTATTGCCAAAAAGATTCACCCCCTTTTTGGTGGAAATTAGTGATTTCATTTCTGACTCTAGCTGTTTTTCTGGGGGTAGAATTTTTTAAGGAAAACTGCTGTAAATTCATCCCATTTTTTAATCGAATTTGGGGGTAAGCTGCGAAACCATTTTTCTGCGGAGTCAGTTAGTGCGAACGGAATCAAACGAAGTTTAATACCATCCTCACATAACTGTTGTAATTTAAAGGTTGCACAAGCATATTCAAATTTCGTTAAGAAACTATATGGTTCATCATGAGAAAAATTTCCAAATTTGGGAAGGATATTTATCTGACTTGATCGGATTTCAAAGTGATTACCCACATGATTGGGTAATTGAATGCAAGATGGGACAGAAACTCTATCGGGAAGGATTCTGTCCATCAGGGTACGAGGTGCAGGTTCGTTACCCATTTCTAAAGGTTGTTCGGGAAAATTGGTTTTTGAGGAAAGAGAAGGTGGTTCAATTCTAACTAAACGACGAGATTCTTGATCACGGGTCCAAGTTTGCATGCACTAGAAAGAAGAAAAAGAGAGTTTGTCGAGGAAATTTAGACAATGGAGAAGTTCAAAAAGAGGTGAAAAGGAAAAAGGTTTTGAAACTGGGAGTTTTCTTGGAAAAATACGACCTACAGAACTAGCGTGGTTAAAAAAGAGAAAAAAAAAATTGTAATTTTTTTTTCAAATTTTTATTTGTTTTTGAGGAGTTTTGAATTTTTTTATTGCAATTCGCAAACCAATCAGATACACAGAATTTGGCTACAATGAAATTTTCTGTCCTTAGTAGCTCCTAACCCAAAATTATATAATGACACGTTTGATTACTTAAAACAAAGGATTTCTCAGCCAGTTAACGGACAAGAGTTATCGGTGCACCAGGAATCACCCTAGCAATGCAGCCGAAGGTTTAAGTACCTTCAGAGTAACAACCGATATAATATTTACGAATCACCGTAATATTTATAAACGGTTAGTTCTCTGCTGTAGTCTAGACACCAAGAAATAATTCGTTCCAAATGAATCAACTGTCAAAATACAATTAAGCCCTAGATGAGCCCGTGACTCCCTTAAGTCCAATGTCTAACCCTTATTATTAGTCAGATTCTATGATGAATGCAGTTTGTGGGCTAAGGAAATGGTGATGAAATCCCTCACCTTATGTGAAGTGGGGTATTGCCCTTAACAGAATGAACACAGATGCAGAAATAAGAATTGCAGAAATTAAAAGATTGTACAAGCAAGCTGTTGCCCTTGCAGAAGATTTTTACAAGCGATTTCTATATACTTTTCTCTGCAGCAACCCTGTAGAGTTAGAAAATACTCACCTAGATCGGTGGTCTGTCCAGTGCAATTGAGTCGCGCTAGCGCGTTCACACCCCACTTGGTGTGCAACCGCTCGAACCTTGAATAGTCCGCTGTTATTTTGTTGTTGTCGCCTCCTGTACCTGTTTTCTAATTTTTCTCTTCCCTTTTTTTTATAACTAATAAAGCACACTCAAAATTTCAAAATGAAAATAAACTGAACAAACAAAACAGTCCAACGCCCAGTAATAACCAAGACAGGTAAAAAGTACTCAACAAAAATCCAATCAGAACCAAAATATGTTGGCCCAAGCACCTCGCTAAGCCCACTCGAAATAATTCAGCCCACCAAAGCCCAAAGTTCAGTATAAATCACAAATACAGTGTTACTTTCTCCAAGTCAACCGAATTATTTATTCCACCTATGCGGTTCTTACTCTCAAAAAAAAAAAAATCAAATTCAGAAACAAAAATCCCCAAACAGAAATCGAAAATCAAAATCATAAAATTTGGTAAGCCAGTGACGAGGCTTCAAGTTTGCGAGAGAGGTTCGGTGTCTGGGTGATGCCGATTAGGCATTCGATTGAGGGTATTTGATTTGATTCGGTTTTGAGGTCAGCGAGGCAGGCTTGGATTTTGGTTCTGGCGTTTTGGTTTGGGTGCGTAGATGCAAATGATGAACGTTGGTTTTTTTTTGAGGCAAGGTTGTTTGGAGTTCGAATTTGCAGAGGGGTTTTGTGTGATTAAAAGAAGAAGAAGGTACTTTGCTGTTAGGGTTTTGTCGGAGAGATGTTGACTTGTGGTGAGGTTTGTGATGTGGTGAGGGGTGCGGTTTTGAATTGTGGTTCGAAGAAGTGATTTGGATTTGGTTCTGATGTGGTTTGGCGATGTAGTGATTGTGAATTGCTGTTATGCGGATGAAGACGATTTGATGATTCGAGAGGTGGTGAGGCAGTTTGGGTATGGACGGATTGAGGGAAGGTCTGAGTTGCGACTGGCGAATGGAGTGGATGGTTTGTGGTGTAGCGGTTTCTAAAAGGGGATCTGGTTGCAAGTATGTGGAATTGCTGTACAGTTTGGGGGTTCGAGTGTTGTATGGTGAGTGAAGAGGGGATGTAGGTGTTATGTTGAGTGGTTGGTTATGGTGTGGGTGAAGATTACAGAGGTCAGGGGTTGATGTTACAGTGCCAAAATTTGGTTTTGGCGTTTGTTGAAGTGGTGATAGGGATTGTAGTTGGCTATGATGGAAGATGGGTTCTTGGGTGTTGGAGTTTTGATTTGAGGAGGGTTGGATTGAAAGTGGTGTTTGTGGATGTATGGACTTGTTAACAGAGAAGGGTGGAGGGGGTTTACAATTTGTCTTGAGAAGAAGAGGCAGTGAAGAGAATTTTTAAAAGGATTTTTTTTTAGAAATTTGTAAAAAGGGTAGAGCTTGTAGAAACTGGAAAGAAATAAATCAAAGAAAGGGAAAGAAATTGTAGAGAAAAAAGGAAAGAAATCAAACAAGATTTTGCAATTTTTTTCTTTTGTCTTAGAGATTTTAATATCAATATTTTAATACCAAATCGTCTAATCAAGATTTTTCTATATATGAAAGAAAACAAAAACAAAAATATTTTTGTGCTTTTTTTTAATAAAAAAAGAAAAATGAAAAAATTAAAGAATATATAACCCGAAGGATTTAAAAATAAAAATAATTTTGGTCCCTGGCAATGACGCCAAAATTTGTTTGCGAACAAATTATACAATTGTAAAACAACCGTAAAATCCGTTCGGTTTTCCTAAACAACAAGGATTGTTGTAGAGGGTGTCGAACTCTGGGACCAAAAATATTTTAGTTAATAAATCCAATCAAGTTATTCCAGAATTTTGATTAACTGAAAACACAGAAAATAACAACAATTAAATAAAAAGAGAGATTTATCTAATAAGAGAAAGCAATTAGGGGATAATGACATAGATTAGATTCACACTCATCAATAGCCAATCGAATAAATATATATCTAATTTATGTTTCTGTCACAAACACGAATCAACGATAAATAGATTTTTAGAAACAAATAAGTAAACAACGACAAGCATAGCCTATGCAGGAGCTGAGCTCTTAAACAACCATGGAGTATCAAGACAGATTCACAAGTTAATTTCTAAAAACCTAAAATTAGATATAAATCTGATAATTGTTAGATCGAACACGAATATACCCTGTGAAGGAGCATAGCTCTTAAACGACACAGAATATGAAGGTTCAGATCTAACCCTTGATTCAGATCTAGATCTACATATATAAAGTCCTCATCTATTGGCTATGTGATTCATGTTGAATCATATCTATTAGCGTCATCACCCCTTAATCAAAGGGGATTAGCTAGACATAGCTAAAGATGAGGAAAAACAGAAATTAAATAATATGAACATAAATGAAACTAAAACTAAATTGAACAGAGGAAGAATGATTTTATTCCAAGAAGAGAATTACAGAATAAAACCCAATGTGTTTTTACATGAATGAGATACAAGGTATTTATAGCTGATATGACAAAGACTAACTAGCTAATCACACAATGTGGGACTAAAGAATTAGCCCAAATAACACATAAGCCAGTGTGAACGCAGCTGTAGAGTGAGTGGTCTTGCAAATGAGCTAATGTGAACGCAACATGAGTGAGATGGTTTGCAAATGAGCCAATGTGAACACAATATGAGTCTTTACTGAGCCAAATCTACCCAACTGAACTCTATTTGCAACCGTTCTTCAATCTTTAAACTCTTCAAGCTTTAGTAATTTCAACTTCACTCTTTTTAAGCAAATTCTTCATGCTTTATCCATCAAATGCTCTAAACCAAACTTTTTGTCAACAATCTGAACTGTATCAATTATTTTAAAGGGAAAATAAGATAAATAAGCGGATAAAATATACACATTTATGTGTATATCACATATAATGTTAATTATATGGATTTTCTACAACACATGTATATAATAGCAACGACAAATCATCAACCATCATCCAGAGTGCACCACACAACTGCATAAGCATTAAACACAAATAATTAATGCTTACACAGTCTGTCAACCCATCGATTGATATACAACTAAACAATCAGGATTAGTGTACATCAAATATCATCCCAATACCCGTGTGGGGTTTCAAATCAACAAACACATATTTTATTTGTGCAGTTGGGCGATGTGTAAAATTTATCGTCCCAATCAATATCAGTCAAATCAGTGTATATAAACAAATTTTCTGATTTGTTTATAAATTTTTATTTTAAATACACGTTAAAAATCATATTTTTAACTATAAAATATTTTCCACTATAAAATATTTTATTTCATTCCACATCACACAATCAAATTTCACAACATAGCAATCAAACAAACAAGTCATCCATGGTCTGTGGACGATGGGTGTCGGGTGCTACTAAGCACCGTCTGCATTCTAGTATATATATTTCAAACTAGTAATAAATTAAAAGTGAGGAGTTCTCACCGACTAGCTAAACCAAACGCCACGACTCTTCATATGTAGAAAATCTTCGACGCGCTTCCCATGAGATCTGTTTCACGTGGTATATGTTAAAAATCATATTTTTAACATCGCTACCTCATTATAAAGATCAAACCTTTCTTTGTTATAAAGATCAAACCTTTCTTTGCTATAAAAATCAAACCTTTATTTGTTATAAAGATCAAACCTTTCTTTGTTATAAAAATCAAACCTTTCTTTGTTATAAAGATCAGGTTTTTACCACTAAAGAAATCGGTTTTTTTAAAGCTAAACAAAAATCAGTTTTAAAGGTAAACAAAAATCAGTTTTAAAGGTAAAAAAAATCAGTTTTAAAGGTAAACAAAAATCAGTTTTAAAGGTATAAAATTTAAAAGCTTACAGATTTTGATTTCTTCATTGAAAAAGGGGGGTTTCGACTTCAGATTTGGAAGAGCGGGAGGGGGAGCTCGCGATGGTGGTGAGGGGGGATCGGAGTGTCGGCCCCGTGGCTCAAGGCGGAGGGCGTGGCAGTGGCGGCTCGCGGCGCTCCTGGGTTGGCTGGAGGGGCTCGATTAGGGCGCAGAGAGAGGGCTAGGGGGGCGCGCCTGTCAGGGAGAGGCGGAGGTGGCTCTGGCGTGGGGGCGACGACAGCTGGGCGCGGCTCCATCGATCGTCGAGGTTTTTTTTTTTCTAATTGAAATGAACGGGTTTGACTGTGTTAGGGGGGTGTTTGGTTCTGAAGAATTTATATATTATTTAATATATTTTTTTATTTTTTTAATAAAGGTTGACTTTAAATTTGAACTCCAAATGGAACCCGACAACTATCGCCCTAGCTAATCACCCCCATTCCGAACACAGTGGGATATTTTTCGTGAGCCAATTCAATCGTTTCGATCAGTTTTTGTTAAAATCAACATATAACCCTATATATTGAATTTGAACGCGCATTTCAATTTACCGGGACCACATACGGACTCTAAAAATTCCAAAAAAATATTTTCCAGCTTCGTATTGACGATATGGTCCTAAGAAAACTAATTTCGTCAGAATCTGAGCCCGTTTGAAAAATGGCCATTTTCCAGTCGATTAAAATCAACTAAAACTGTCAAAACACGTTTTCCTTTGCCACGCTCACATATTGATTCGAAAAATTACGAATTTTGGAATCTAGTAATAACTTGACATCACGGATCCAACAAAAGTGGTTTCGTCGAAAACCGAGGTCGGTTGTAAAATTTCCATTTTTAAGGGCCAAAATTCCATAGCGACTATTCTGAATTTTCAACTGGGCATATCTTTTGATTCCCGCTATGAAATTTCAATTCTTTGGATTTGTTGGAAAGATATTCTCAATTAGATTCAAATATTTTTGGTTTCACTAAAATCGGGTTTATTTTGAATCCTGTACATTCATTTGAAATTTGAAATCGAATTATCGAACTACCACGCCATTTTCAATTCCTTTTATAATTAAAAATAAAATATTTATATTCTAACGATGATCTATATAAATATATACGTTCTAATTATATTCAAAATAATTTCTTGTCGTTATTATTTAAAATAATTCATTTTAAATATTCAAAATTCACTAAAATTGCCAAAATAAATTTTTTAAATTGGCTCGGATTTCCGGGTTATTACATATCTACTGCAAATGGTGGCTGAGATGCAAGTACTCCAAATTCGAATAAGCCAAGAGCAAAACAGATAAGGAAAAGTAATGAGAAGTCTCTTAAAGTTTATAATGGATAATGAGACTAATCCAATTATCATCAATGATGATAACCAACCAATGGAAGAAGAGGATGAACCAGAATAAGAACCACAAGAAGAAGAAGAAATGATTGAGGAAGAAGAACAACAAGAGACTCAACCAACCGTTACGGACAAAGATAATAACGTTGAGTGCATAGAAGAAGTTCTATTTGACGAAAATGGGAATGTGATTGAAAAGAATGGAGAATACTGTCTCCATTATCCAAATTGTCCAATTCATAAATGTCCCATTGTCAAATAATTAAGTGTTTTATGATTTTTCCTGATTTCGTTTTATTACGTTCCTATGATAAGTTATATATGTATAAAGTCATGTATATATACAAGTGATTGTTTAATAAAAATATCGTTTATGATTTATATAGTTATAAACTTCTAAAAACATAAATATTATTATAAGTTTAAAAAGATTAAGAGAGTATTCTACTTAGAATTAGTTAATAAATTTAGGAGGAGTATTTTTAAGAATATTACTTTGGTTCTAGAGTTATATAATTTAGGGGGAGTATCCTTAAAATTTCTTTTTGATAATGCCAAAGGAGAAGAAATTATAAAATATAGGCATAGTTTTTAGGATTCTTACAGACAGGGGGAGTATAAAAGAAACATCATCAAACAGGTATATATAGGTATGATATTTTATAAGCTAAGGTTGTCATCATCAAGAAGGGGGAGATTGTTGGAGAATGGAGTTTTGATGAAAACAATCTTATTTCAATTATCATTGATTATAAAATATATGCTAACACTTTTTGTATAGAACATATATATATATTAATATATATATATATTTTGTAGGAAGTATATACAAGAAATATTACTGAAGACTATACAGTTATAAAGATGATAGAGATTAAAGATCAGAGAAATTTTAAGACTCATGAGTAATTAAGATTTCAAGAGTTCAAGATCAATATAGTTTTAGAGTCTGGATTTTGTAAGACTCTAAATAGCACTCCAGGTTCAAATTCAAATTCAAATTTTCAATTCTATCCTCAATCCTCTCTATTTTGTTTTTCTGTTTTGTTTCTATTTTTATTTTTCTTTGTTTTTCAAACTTAGATTTTTTATATGTTTTATATTCATATAGTTTAAAACCTTATAATTTTATAAAAATATTTATATAGTTTAAAAGTATATTTTCATACGATTTTCTATCATATAATATCATTTTACAACACTAGAATTTTACTCAAGAATTTCCAGAATTAGTTATATCAAAATACTTGAAAAATGTTTTGAAAATGAAAAATACACATGACTATGTTGACATAGTAAAAAGTGTATGTCGACATATAACAGCTATTTTTTCTAATTTTGAAGGGAAGCATCTTTTCACTTTTTGAAACGCTTTAGAACTGTTGCAATCCTTCATACTCTATAAAAAGAGGTTAAAATCGAATTTTTTAACACTTCTTCTTCTCTAACTTCATACTCTTTCATCCCACCATTATTCTTAATCATTTTTGTGGTTTTTACACTTATACTCTGCCGAGTTCAATTCCGTTTTGATAAAAATTCTTCTCTACACTCTACTCTTTGAATCAAGTGCTATTGAAGAGTTATAGGGCTATTTTGTAATTGGTTGGGTTGTATAAACCTTGTTGTGAGTCAAAGAAGAGTCGGTGTTTCCTTATGGGCTGTGAAATTAAGGAAATAGGAGTCGGTGTGTTCTTGTGAGCCGTGAAATCAAGAAAGTAGGAATCAGTGTCTCCTTGTGAGTCGTGAAATCAAGGAGGGTGTAATTGACTATTGAAAGAGTAATAAAACTCTGCACAATCCAGTGTTGTGCGGGACTGGATGCAGGAGTGATCCGAACCAGTATAAAATCTGGTGTGTTCTTTTCTTTTCTTCATTTTTATTTCTGTTTATCTTATTTGTGTTTGAATCTATGTCTGTGATTTTGTTTGTGGTGTTTGATTCATCCCATATTTCACATTAGTTTTAGATTTTGTTTAAATTCTTACAAACACTATTCACCCCCCCTATAGTGTTTGCTTTGCCTTAACGATCCATTCCGCATTCCCTAACACACTGCACAGTCAAACACAAACTAAACACAATTCTGCTGAGTTGGCTGCAACACTTCAAATAACATTGCATAAACAGAACAATGCAAACACCTAAACAAGATAGGTGCGGAAATTATAAATGTTTTCCCTTAGCATTGATCAATGTATCAATCTGCAAATCACATGTTACGTTTTAATCCAAAGCTGAAACAATGCTAACACCTAACAAGCCAAGGCCTCATATTTCATGAATGATCCACTACATTAGCATCTCATGACCCCCTAGAAAACAACTTAATGCTCTATCAACAGCTGAGCAGTAACTTCGCATTCCTTAATGTGCGAAAATTTTTGATGAGTTGGATCTGCAACCCAAGATGACATAATCAATGGGTTAAATGAATAAACTAGGGCCAACTCATAACGACGGACATTGATAAATGTGATAGTTAATAGCTGCAATTGAGAGTAAATCTCGACTGAGCAGGAACAACAGAGATTGTATTTTACTTTTTTAAACATGAAAGGGTAATAAATTATATATGAACAAATTGTCAAAAGAAAGCGTTAGATAAAGAAACATAATTTAATTGCAGTATGACAGTATTGCAGTAGTAAGAATGCAGTATGGATTAAAGAAAGTACCAGCTATCACCGATCCTCCTGGCGCACTAACATACATAACAATATCCTATCAATTACAATGGTGATATAGCGTGCATTAATTGTTTAGGCTTAGTAATATACAATTTTAGTAGAAGTGATAAAATAATGAGTGCAACAAGGATAGTTCCAATTCATAGTTTATTTACGAACAACTATATGAAAAAATTTAGTTGCAAAATGAATGCACATCTCAATTGAGAAAATAAACAAACAAATTAATCAGAAGTAAAGAATACAAAAGAGCTCGATCATGTCTCAACTGTTTTTCTTTAAATCAATGATATCAGGCTTAAGCACAAGCATCAAATGAAATTCATGTGAATATGATGTATTAATTCTCTTGTAGTAGCATACTATCATATGAATTGTTTAGAAGCATAGGTGGAGACATATGAAACAGCCTCCATGCATAGTTATTATAGAAATAAAAAGAAAAGGAAAGTAAAATAAAGGTAAACCAACAGAAGCTGTAGGTCCAGATTGATATGAATGGAAAAGAGAAATGCACCGCATGAATTCATTAGGAAGGGCACACATGGATAATTCTATTTCCAAAACAAAGGCGTATACTTGATCAAACCCACATATAACAAAAATACATTAAACAGGGCCTTTTATGTGCACATAACCTCCAAAAAGTAGTGATATATCCTATAGTTCAAAAAATGACTCAATAATATCAATCTCCTTTCAGATTCATTTAGTAGTTTCAATTTAAATTTTGCAAGCATCATAGGTTAATCATTAAAATGTAAAAAGTACGATGTTTTAATAAAATGATTAATTTATTTATCCAACATTGCAATTGTAAAATATATCACAAAACTTAACATGGTTATTGCTTTCTTTGTCATCACTTGTGTTACCCATCTCTTGTTGTTTCATACAATTAACTAAAATAATTTACAGACGCATGTGATCATTAACAAATACCATCAAATACAACTAATACATCATACAAGTAGACCTATTTTTTTGGTTATTTCACTCTGTCATATTACTCAATTAAGCTTCAGTACCTCGTTTAGCTCTGAATTAATCACATAAGTCGCATGTAAAAGGTCTTACACTAATCATCACACTAATATTTATAGCTTTGTTTATGCAAAATCACATTACTGTTGCCTTTTTAAATTGTCTGATATATGTAGATCCATATGTACGTTCCAACCCCTAGTACCCCATTTTTTTACCACTTAAGATACATTTGCCGCTTGAGATACATTCGCTTCATCCAAGTTTTCTTTTCTTTGCCAAACAAATAGCAAAAGTAAATTTTAGGCAAACACCGCACAATCAAACACCGACTAAACACAGTTCAGCTGAGTTGGCTGCAACACTTCGAATAACATTGCATAAACAAGACAATGCAAACACCTAAATAAGACAATGCAAACACCTAAATAAGATAGGTGTGGAATTATAAATGTTTTTCCTTAGCATTGATAAATATATCAATGAATTAGTTACAACTCCTCGAAGTTATAAGGGAACCTGGAAAGATAGCCATAGTGTGAGTTAATAAATTTCCTCCTCCTTATTTTTTTGATTTCTTCCTTAAAGCAATGCTAATTTCACTGGGCTTTAAAAATAGTTGTATATGTTTTGACTTTGATCCAGATCTGAAAAATCAAAACTACAAATCAAGGTGAAATAAATGATGTATCTCCAATTTAAGATAAATAATAAAAATCCAGCTAAAACAATGCGGATTGAAGTGCTGTAACAACCCGGGAAATCAGAACTTATATAAAATTTTTATTTTGGCAATTTTAATGTATTTTGAATATTTAAAATGAATTATTATAAATAATAACGACGAGAAATTTATTTTGAATAGAATTTGAACATATAGATTTATTTAAATCGAAGTTAGAATATAAACATTTATATTAATTATAAAAGGAATTGGAAATGGCGCGGTAGTTTGAAAATTCTACTTCAAATTTCAAATGAATGTACAAGATTCAAAATAAACCGGGTTTTAGCAAAACCAAGAATATTAGAATTTATTTGAAAATATCTTTCCAATGAATCTGAAAAATCCAAATTTCATAGCGGGAATAAAAAGTTACGCCCAGTTGAAAATTCAGAATAGTCGCTTTGGAATTTTAGCCCTTAAAAATAGCGATTTTGCAAACGACCTCCATTTTCGATGAAACCGCTTTTGTTGGATCCAGGATGTCAAGTTATTGCTAGATTCCAAAATTCATAATTTTTGGGATTAGTATGTAAGCGTGGCGAAGTTAAGCGTGTTTTGACAGTTTCAGTTAATTTGGATCGACCAGAAAATGACCATTTTTCAAACGGTCTCCAAATATGACGAAATTAGTTTTGTTAAGACCATATCATCAAAACAAAACCAGATATAATTTTTATGGAATTTTTAGAGTTAGTATGTGACCCCGGTAAATTAAAATGTACGTTAAAATTGAATATATATTGATTTATATTTTAATTTAAAATAAAACTGACCGTAACAGTCAAATTGGCTTACGGGACATATCCCATTGTGTTCGGAATGGGGATAATTAGCTAGGGGCGACAGTCGTGGGTTTGATTTAGAGTTTGAATTGATAAACTAGTATTTTGGAATTAAATATTAATAAATAAAAAAGGTATAAATAGCCCAAGAGAAAACCCTAATTCCCTTTTCATTCCGATCCGCCGCCTTATTCATTTCGAAGGCTGATATCGTCCAAATTTAAAGCCCCAAATTCTCCCAATTCGTTCAATAATTTTCAATGCTTCTGAAGGGAAAATTAAAGAGCACTTCATCCTTTTCGAATCCACACTGGGGTGATTGATTATCTTTGTGTAAATCAAGAGGAATTGCCCCATAAACTGCCGCCGTTCGAGGTCAATTCCCTGACCAACAGGGGGTGCAAGCGTGTCGTATCTCCGGCCAGGGAGAGGCGGCGTCGAGGCGTAAAGGACAGGGGTCGACGATGATCCTCCGGCGCGGTGCTTTGTAAGCAAATGTGACCCCTAGCTGTGAAGGGTTGCTGTGTTGAGAAGGAACGAAAGTGTTCCTGGAAGGAAGATGCCTACTCAAGGTTTAATTAATAAATAATAAATTAAGTTAATTAATAGGCCTAGTTATATTCTTATGAAATCGAATGTATAAAAACTACCATATCTTTGTAATACGAGTACAGAATTGGATGATTTCAGAACCGCTAGGATCGTGATGAAGAGAGCTACAACATGGCACTGAGTAGAAGCGATTTGGAGAAAATAAGAATTTCAAGAGAATTCAAATTCAAATAGAACAGAGATTCAGAAATTAAAACAGATCAATGTGAGAACTCCTCACTATAATTTCTTATATAATTATTTATTTTATAACTGCATATATGAACTGTTCCCCGTCGTCCACAGATCATGGACGACTTGTTTGTTTGATTGTGTCATGAAAATTGTTTGTGATCTGAATGGACTGTATAAAATATATTCATGTGTTGAAATAACATATATTCATGCGTTGAAATAAAATAAATATTCATTTAAAAATCGGACGATTTGTTTATGTACACTCATTTTACTAATATGGATTGGGACGATAAATTTTACACATCACCCAACTATACAAATAAAATATGTGTTTTGTTGATTGAAACCCCACACGGGTATTGGGATGATATTTGACGTACACTAATCCCAATTGTTTTGGTTGTATGTCAATCGATTGGTTGATGGACTGTTATATGTGTTAATTATTTATATCTATCGCTTATAAAGTTGTGTGGTGCACTCTGGATGATGGTTGATTATTTATCATTGTTGTGATACACATGTGTTGTATGAAATCCATATAAATAACATTATATGGTAATTGACTGTGTCTGATTCCAATTCAGAATGAACGGATATTTTAAAATAACGAATATTTTAAAATATGGAATATTTTAAAATAATATTTAGAAAAGAATCAAAATCTGATTTTGATGTCCGATTTGGGAGGGACACGAATATATATAAATATATAAAGCCGTGTTGATTAGATTAACGCCATTTTGACTTGAATGATATTTATATTGATTTTATTCATTTTTATAATGAATATCAAAAAGGAATTGATTTCAAAATCTAATGTTTTGAAAATATTATCATTTATATATTAATGATGGAATATTCAATTTTGATTTGAAATTGAATATGAAGTTGAAATCATTTTGAAAACGAATTTAAAACGATTTATAAAATATGTTTCAAATGGAAATCGATGAAATATAAATTATATATATTACATATATAATATAATGGTCTGAATAGAAGGCACCGCGCCACGGCAGTTCACAAATTTCGACCATTGACTTCGAATGGACATTACGGGAGATTTGATCGTCGGATTCTCCTAAAACTGGAACCATTGGGTTCGTATCGAAAAAAGCTTTATAACGAATACAAGAAATTAGAAATCTAAGGGTTGGATTTGGAATTTGTCCAAATCAAATTTGGAAAAGATCGCTATAAGTGCAGTTCGATGGCCATTTATGGAAATCGACTGTACGGGCCTTGATAAAATTATTAAAAATCTCAATAATTAGTGTAAAATCATAAGAAACGATTTGGAAGGAATTGGGATGAAAAATTTCATATTTGAAAAGATAAAAATAGATTTTTATTGAAACGAACTAGTTCTGAGCTAGAATTATAATCCAGTTATTTCTAAATAAATAAATTGGATTTGAAATGGTTTTAAAAATAACCAGAATTTTCAATATATGAATTGGAACAGATTTGAATCGAAATTATCTTCGGAATATTTCGATATTGGATTCTGTGATCATATGGGCATTGTGGAGGAATTTGGAAGATATATATCGTTAGTCCAATACAATGTTTGTTGAGTTCAGGATTCGATATTGAATATGAGCCTATATATTTTCTACTCAGAGCCTTGTATTTAATATTATATGGGATTTTGGGTTTGTCTTGAACAGTGTCTTCAATAACACTGTTCTTGGACCCCATGTGAAGAGAATAAATCTTTTAATTAAGTTTGTTAGAGTTTCCAATTATATTTAATAATTGGAATAAAACAGAATGTGATTTTGGGTTTATCGTGAACTGTGTTTTTAGCAACATTCGTTCTTTAACCCGATTTACACTAAAATGTGATTTGGAATTTATAAATCTTTTGTTAAGATTTAAAGGAGATTTTCCAAAATAAAGTTTTCCAATTTAATAAAATAAATTGGAATGGAATGGAATTCGATTTGGTAATAATCGAAGTGAACATCTATGTGGGAATATTGCTAATATATATGGAATTTAAAAGGCTTTGCCGTTATTCCATTTATATTATTAGTCAGACATGGAAGTTTATATCGACTATATATATTGATCTGTTTTTCGTGAAGATTCCATAATGAATGGAATGTGATTTTGGGTTTATCATGAGTTGTTTTTTAAATGACATTAGTTCTTTAGCCCAGTCAAAGACAAGATTTATATCTCGAATTTGAGTAATCATTAAGTAATGATTTTTGGAGATTAAAACTAAATAGAGTTTTAATGATTCTTTAATTAGATTTAAAAGTGAATCTGATAACTGAAATTATCGAATTCGGTAAATGATGGATAATGGAGTATCGCCAGTTTTGCTTCAAGCGTTAGTTAAATCTTTATTTAGATTTGAGCGTGAAATGGTAATTTAGTTTACCGATAACACTGTGGTGTTAGATATGAAGTATTACTAGTTTTATTTCATGGATGAAAAGGTTAGGATTGGGAAATTTAACAAATGATTACTTCGGTAAGGTTCGCTAATCCTGACTAGTTTGGATAAACCATAATTTGGTTTGAATTGAAATCCAAAAGAAGATTAAAGAATAAATTTAAAAAATTTATCTTTGATAAAATTAATGGGAACCTTTCCAAAGTATAAGAATATTTGAATAAAGGAATATTCTGGATTGGAATGAGGCGTATGTTGTGTTTTTATAACACTTGTTTATTATATACGCGAGTTATTCAGAAAGGCCAGTTTTATCCCATTTTGAATAACTGAATCGGCGATGAGTCGACGATGAAGATGGTGGTTGAAGACCGGGCGTCTTCACATCGTTTGAATGATTATTGATGCCTTGATTGGGTTGTACCCCCAAGACAAGGTAATAAGTGGTGATCATTCCAGATGTACTTGGAGATGATCGGATATGCGAGGACCTCTCTCCTGCATGGGACATATATAAGGAATAAGGTGCCTTCGATTTCGTTTAGACACAGAATGAACATGTAAATGGATGTGTGTCTGACATCAGATTTCATTTTATGTGATTGATAGACATCGGTTTCATAGCATGAATTGCCTGTTTGGCATGCTGATATGCAAATGATCAAGGCTTCTATTGAAAAACAGATTCTTGCGGTTGATGATCAAAGCACGGCTACAATATAGCATAGTTCTATGTAGCGTTAATTCATGAGCCTCGCACCCCGGTGTGAATCGGAAACGGGAGAGGACTTCAGGGAGGGCATGTGTTTCCTTCTAGCTAGGAGTGGTGTCTGGGTGTTGCACGCCCAGATGTGACGGCAAGGAATTTCGCTCGGTCCGAACCAGTCGCTAAACCGACCCAGACCGTTCGAAACGCACTATCGTTGAGAACACGACAAAATAGAACGCATATAAAAAGAACATTTCATTGTTTATTACAACAATGCATCAGATTACAAGAATATACAGAGTATTAATGAATAAAAATTACACAGAAATATCAGAGATTTTAATTACATTTAAATACATAGCAGCGGAAAATAATACAATACACAACTAGAAGCAGATATACGGATACAAAGCTTTCCGGATATCATTCCAGCTGTAAACCAGGATCCTGTGAATATAAATCTGCAAAACCAAAACTACTAGCTGCCCATGTCAAAATAGGGGCACCCAGAGTTTAGGTTAAAACAATAAACTCCAGGTCAGTCATGTGACTGGTGTGAGAACTAAAACAGTTTTTAATCTTTGTTTTTAAAGTTAGGTAAATCAAGGGACCACGCCGTATAACATGGAACGGGTTTCCTCCCAAGAATACCAGTGCATAAAACAAACAGCGCAATGCTAAATAAAGAAAAATGAAGCTATTATAAGACCCAGTTCCCATCACACAATGAAATCGCAAGCCGGAGGATAGGGTTTTCCCTTATAACAGCCAAAGAATGCTTGATACAGTTAAAACAAATCGTTTGATACTATTATAAGTACATATTGTATAAAACAACTTCAAATCATAAGTATCAATCATAGGCGACATGAGCGTCCCATGCCACTATGTCACCATATATAGGTTTACAAATAAAACCGCAAAGTCACGTATTTGGAAATTGGATTTCCGTCTATGAACCGAGGCAAAAGATAGTCCTCAACCGATTCGAGACTGCCTAGCCCGAGTCTCAGGATCAGAGCTCGAGTGACCCTTGGATCCTCAGGGCCAGTCCACCGATGTGGATTAAACTTAAACCCTGAACATGCGTTTCCCCGCGCTATGGGGCGTAAACGAGCCAACTAAATGACTCCATCGGTTCGAGAACGACCGATCAATCCGAGGCGCCTCGCAACAGCAACAACCACATAAGTCAAACTCGTCAGGGCGTGTAAAACCACTGACGCCACTTCTAGCTAGGAAGAAACGCATGCCCTCCCTGACGTCCTCTCCCGTTTTTGGTTCATACCGGGTGTGAAGTTCGCGAATTCACGTTACACAAAGCTATGCCACACAGGCTGTGCTTTGATCCTCACCACAAGACTTTGCTTTTCAACAGAAGCCTTGATCAATTGCCGCTTAGGCATGCCACACAGGCAATTCACTCCATGCGTTTTATATCCATCAATATATAACCCCTGAGCTCGTACGTCTCAGAGAAGGGCGTTAAGCAAGAGAATAAATTCTCCGCCGCCAAACAGATATATATTTAATAGAGATCAATCGCACGGACTAAAATCCAATGTCAGACACACAGTCCATTTACAAGTCCGTTCTGGGGCTGAACGAAACCGGAGGCACCTAGTACCTCGCATATCCATTGATCTCCAAGTACGTCTGGACGATCACTAACTGTTTCCATCTTCTTGGGTGTACATCCCAATCAAGATCATCAGTAACCACCCAAACGACGTGAAGACTTCCGGTCTTCGACCACCGTCTTCATCTTCGACACCACGTCGAATCTGTTATTCAGAATGGGATAAACCCGGTCTTTCTGAATAGCTCGCGTATATATTATAAAAGTGTTACACAAACACAACATACGCCTCATTCCAATTCAGAATATTCTTTTATTCGAATATTCCTATACTTTGGGAAAAGTTCCCATTAATTTTATCCAAGATAAATTCTTTAAATTTATTCTTTAATCTCCTTTGAATATCAATTCAAACTAGTCGGAATTAGCGAACCACACCGAAGTAATCATTTATTTTATTTCCCAATCCCAACCTATTCATCCCATGAAGTAAAACTGGTAATACTTCATATCTAACACCACAGTGTTATCGGTAAATTCAATTACCATTTCACGTTCAAATCTGATTAAAGATTTAACCATCGCCTGGAGCAAAACTGGTGATACTCCATTGTCGATCATTTCAATCTAATTAAAGATTCATTAAAACTCCACTTAGTTTTAACCTTTAACTGGGTTAAAGAATCAGTGTCATTTAAAACACGGTTCACGATAAACCCAAAATCACATTCCATTAATTATCGGGTTAAAGAACAAGTGTTATTTAAAACACTGTTCACGATAAACCCAAATCACATTTGATATTCAATACAAGGATCTGAATAGAAAATATATCGGCTTATATTCAATATCAAATTCTACGACTAACAAATGTCGTATTGGAAATAACGATATAAATATATATCTTTCAAATTTCCATAACAACATCTGTATAATCACGAATTCCAACATCGAAATATTCCGAAGACAATTTCGATTCAAATCCACTCCAATGCAATCATTGGAAATTTTGGTTATTTTCAAAACCCTTTTCAAATTCAATTTATTTATTTAAAAATAAATAGAATTATAATTCTAGTTCAAAACTAGTTCATTTCGATAAAAATCTATTTTCATCTTTCAAATATGGAGTTTTTCATCCCAAATCTTCACAAATCATTTCTTATGATTTTACACAAATTATTACTATTTTTAATAATTTTATCAAGGCCCGTATAGTCGATTTCCATCAATGGCCATCGAACTACACTTACAACGACCTTTTTCAAATTTGATTTGGACGTAACTCCAAATCCGACCGTTAGATTTCAAATTTCTAATATTCGTTAGAAAGCTCTTTTCGATACGAACCCAAGGTTCCAGTTTCAGGAGAATCCGACGGTCGGATCTCCCGTAATGTCCGTTTGAAATGAATGGTCAAAATTCACGAACTGCCGCGGCGCGGCGCGTTCTATTCAGGCCATTATATTATATATATATAATATATATAATATATATTTCGTCGATTTCTATTTAAAACGAATTATATAAATAGTTTTAATATTCGTTTCAAAAGCAATCTCAACTTCCATTTCAATTCAAATCAAAATTGAATTCTTCTTTATAAATTCGTTTTAAAATTCATTTCTATTCAATTCAAATTTCAATTCAATTTGAATTCATTTCAATTCGCTTTCAATTCAATTTGAATTCGTTTTCAATTCAATTCATTTCGAAATCGTTTTCAATTTATTTCATTTCGAAATCGTTTTCAATTCAACTCATTTCGAAATCGTTTTCAATTCATTTCATTTCGAAATCGTTTTCAATTCAATTCATTTCGAAATCGTTTTCAATTTAATTCATTTCGAAATCATTTTCAATTTAATTCATTTCAAAATGGTTTTCAATTCAATTCATTTCGAAATCGTTTTCAATTCATTTCATTTCGAAATCGTTTTCAATTCAATTCATTTCGAAATCGTTTTCAATTCATTTCATTTCGAAATCGTTTTCAATTTAATTCATTTCGAAATCGTTTTCAATTCAATTCATTTCGAAATCGTTTAAAATCGATATAAATATCGTTCACGTCAAAATGGCGTCAATCTAATCATCACGGCTTCACATATTTCTATCTTCAAATATTCTATTTCAAATATTTCCTATTATCAAAATATTTGTTATTTTCAAAATATTCTTTATTTTCACGATTGGAATGAGGCCCAATCAATTACCATATAAAGTGAATTATATGGATTTTCATACAACACATGTATATAATAGCAACGATAAATAATCAACCATCAACCAAAGTGCATTGCACCGTATAAGCATCAAATATAGATATCTAATGCTTATAACAGCATGTCAATCAATCGATTGACATATTTAATCAATCAGGATGAGTGGACTTCAACTTTCATCCCAACACCCGTGTGGGGTTTCAAACAATCAAACACATATTTTATTTGTGCTGTTGGGCGATGTGTAAAATTTATCGTCCCAATCAATGTCCTTCAAATAGGTGTACATAAACAAACCGTCCGGTTTGTAAATGAATATTTATTTATTCCCCTTCACGTTAAAAATTATATTTTTAATGATAAAACATTTTATTCAATCTATGAATATTCTATTCGGTTCATTTATTCAATAAAATGATATTTTTATTTTTTCTAACATATTTTAGAAAATTTCGGCGGCATAACGGCACGATACTAGAAACGGGATAAGGCCTAGCCTTGTCCCCGGTCTAATAATGGCCACCGCCATACCCATATCAATCAAATCACTTTCGTTATGCAAACCACAAAATTTGGAGTAAGAGTCTAACCTAGCCTTACTCCTTCGCCTTATAACGGCGCACGTCTAATCCTAACCAATTTATCGATTCGATTTTTTTTCACACCACAAACCACATTCAAACCAATATCGCAATCAATAACCAAACAGCCAAACAAATAAGTCCATGGTCTGTGGACGATTGTGTCGGGTGCTACTAAACACCGTCTGCATCCTAGTATATATATATAACTAGATAAAGACATTGAAAGGTGAGAAGTTCTCACCGATAGCTATCCTAGCTCCACGGCACTTCTAATGCAGGAAATCTTCGCCAACTCGCCTTTTTGTCGCTTTCGCCCGTAATCTCTACATATGTAAAAATTGAATTTTTACTTCGTTATTCAATATATAAAAAGCATATTTTTATTTCGATGTTCAATATATAAAAATTCTATTTTTATTTCGAAGTTCAATATATAAAAATTCTATTTTTATTTCGAAGTTCAATATATAAAAATTATATTTTTATTTCGAAGTTCAATATATAAAAATTATATTTTTTATTTACCACTATGCAATATATAAAAATCACATTCTAATTCGCTTCTTTTACAATTTAAAAATTGCTCCTTTTTCAAGTTAAAAATCGCTAATGTTATCGTGTAAAAATCAGATTTTTAAACATTAATAAAATTCAGTTTTTAAACATTAATAAAATTCAGTTTTTAAACATTAATAAAATTCAGTTTTTAAACATTAATAAAATTCAGTTTTTAAACATTAATAAAATTCAGTTTTTAAACATTAATAAAATTCAGTTTTTAAACATTAATAAAATTCAGTTTTTAAACATTAATAAAATTCACAGATAAAAGAAAATAAATAAATAAAACCAAACAAAACTTACAGTCAGTGGTCTACAGAGGATAGGGAGAGGGAAGCGAGCATCGGAGGTCGGCGGTGGGCAGCCGCGAGGCGACAGCGGCTTGGGGGCTAGGGTTTCGGGCACGGATCTGAACGGAGGTGGGGGGGGGGGGGGGGGGGGTCTGACTGGGTTGCGGTGGTGTCGATTTGGTGGAATTGGGGAGGCTCGAATGTCGATTCGGTGGAGGGAGAAGAGGAGGAGACGGGCGTGAGGGGGGGGGGGGGGGGAAGAGGAGGTGGAGGCGCGTGTCAGGGGAGGTCGGCGACGATGTTAGGGAGGGTGGCGGCGGGTTTTTCTGCGATGGGAGGGGTTTCTTCTTCTTTCTTTTTTTTATAAAACTAAATCGAGGAAGGGGGGCCAGGAGGACTTAAGGGGAGGGAGGGAATTTTTATTTTTATATTTTTTTTATTATTTAATTATTTAATTTCTAAAAAGGTACTTTTACATACGACCTCGAAACGAGGTCCACCGCCTGTCGTCCCTAGCGTTTTACCCCCATTCCGAACACAATGGGATATGTATCGCAAGCTGATTCGATAGTTACCATCAGTTTTCGTTGAATTTACATTTAAATCATTATATTGAATTTTAAACGTACATTTCAAATTACCGGGGCCACATACGAACTAGAAAAATTCCAGAAAAATATTTTCTAGCTTCATATTGACGATACGGTCCTAACAAAACTAGTTTCGTCGAATTCTGAGACCGTTAGAAAAATGGCCAATTTCCAGTCGATTAAAATCAACTGAAACTGGTCAAACGCGTTTTCCTTTGCCACGCTCACATATTGATCCGAAAAATTATGAAATTTGAAACCTAGCAATAACTTTACATCACGGACCCAACAAAACTGGTTTCGTCGAAATCCGAGGTCGTTTGCAAAATTCTCATTTTTAAGGGCCTGAATTCCATAGCGACTATTCAGAATTTTCAACTGGACATATCTTTTGATTCCCGCTATGAAATTTCGATTTTTCGGATTCAGTGGAAAGATATTATCAATTAGATCCTATTATTTTTGGTTTCGCTAAAATCCGTATTGTTTTACACCCGGTACGTTCAATTGAAGTTTGAAATCGAATTATCGAACTACCACGCCATTTTCAATTCTATTTATAATTATATATATAAATATTTATATTCTAACTACGACGTATATAATATATACGTTCAAATTATATTCAAAATAAATTTCTCGTCGATTTTATTTAAAATAATTCATTTTAAATATAGAAAATTCGCTATAATTGCCAAAATAAAAATTTTAAACTGGCCCAGAATTTCCGGGTTGTTACACCAGATGTTTTACTTATGTGGATGATGGATAGCGAGGTGCCTCGGTTATATCGGTCTCTGCGGAGCCGATGGATGGTCTTTATACAGACCAGATTCACGCCCCATGGGGCGGGGAAACGTAGTATTCAGGCATTTTAATCCACTCCGTGTGGACCGGCCCTGATGATCTAAGGGCCCACCTGAGTCTGGGTCCTGAGACATGGGCTAGATTGTCTCAAAGCAATAAGGACGATCCACTGCCTTGGTTCATAGATGGAAATCCAACTTCCAATACGTGACAATTGTGGTTTTAATTGTAGAGCCTAGTATTGGCAACATGATATATGGTACCCATGCCGTCTAGGATTGATACTTTTATATTTGAAGTTGTTTTAAACATTATGCACTTATAATAGTTTCAAATGATTTATTTTAACGTACCAAGCATGTTTGGCTATTATAAGGGAAAACCCTATCCTTCGGATTGCATTGCATTGTGTGATGGGACCTGAGTATTATAATAGCTTCATTTTTCCAAAAAGCATTGCGCTACTTGTTTTTGCACCAGTATTCTTGGGAGGAAACCCGTTCCATGTTATACGGTGTGGTCCCTTGATATATCTGATTTTAAAGTAAATTTTTAAATAACTATTTTAGTTCTCACACCAGTCACATGACTGACCTGGAGTTTATTGTTTTAACCTAAACTCTGGGTGCCCCTATTTTCCACATGGGCAAGTAGTAATTTTGATTTTGCAGATTTATATTCACAGGATCCTTGTTTATAGCTGGAATGATATTCAGAAAGCTCTGTATCCGTTTATCGCTTTCAGTTGTGTTTTGTATTATTTTCTGCTGCATTTTAAATTGTAAATCTCTGATAAATTTTTTATTTATATTATTCATGTATACTCTGGAATATTCTTGTATTCTGATGAAATTGTTGTAATAAGCAATGAAATGTTTTTCTGTTTGTGTTCTAATTTGTCGTGTTCTCAACTCAATCCAGGCTTTCCTTTACGGGGATGTTCGGGTCGTTTTAGCTGGTATCAGATCTTTGGTTTACAGAGCTCGGAGAACAAGACATATTAGAACCAAACGAAAGAATTCATCAGAGATTGGATTAACAATATCCAAGGAGAATGAATCATTAGAGATAGGATCAGTAGTATCCTAGAACGAGTGTGAAGAGTGTTATTTTTAAAGTAAATATGAAGACAAACTTTGTTTTGAAAATTTAATCTAATGATATGTATTTGATTGTTTATTTTATATTGAATTTGGACAATCGAGTATATGAGATTTTGCATGTACGCTTCGTGAACGTATATTCGAAGTTTTAATATACTGGCTAGATATAGAATCGCACTCTAGTCACCCGAAAATGATTCTGATGATTGATATATCATCATCGGATTCTATGTTCGAGTTTCGAAAATAAGATTTCTATATATTTCCAATTGGCTGGTGTGAGAACCGAAACTAGATAAGGTCTATTGTTGTGAATTGGCATCAAAAATGGATTTTTATATATATAAAAAATTATGAATTTGAAAAGATAATAAACTAATCGATTGCTAATTGTGTTGTTTGAAATTTTGAACCATTGGGCCAAATTGATTAAATATTGAACTGGATTGAAAATTGTTTGAAACTGCATACATGTCCATGCATATATAACGAACAGGTCATAGCACGGAGAATAGAGAAGAGGAATAAAATTGTATGCCCGACAAATAGGTACATGTTTACTAATTTATTGGGTTTGGATGATTTTATGAGCCGCTTGGCTCTTTCTTTTTCTTTTAAGATGAGAGGGCCTGTGTGGTGGTTTGGGGATTTTCCCGGTGCTTCCGTACAAAGGAGGTTATGGCGAATTTTTTCGAAAAATTAGGGTGTTAGCCAAATTTTTGAAAGATCGGGAAATTCTTAAAAACCGAAAAGTTGAAGAATGAAAGCTAAACTGAAAGTTGATTTGGTTAGTTAAACAACTTTCAGCTCGTTCCTTTTCGGGGACGAAAATTTTTAAGTGGGGGAGATTGTAACAACCCGGAAAATCAGAATCAATTTAAATTTTTTATTTTGGAAATTTTAATGAATCATGAATATTTAAAATGAATTATTTTAAATAATAAAGACGAGAAATTTATTTTGAATAGAATTTGAATGTATAAATTTATTTAAATCGAAGTTAGAATATAAATATTTATATTAATTGTAAAGGGAATTGGAAATGGAACGATAGTTTGAAAATTCGATTTCAAATTTGAAATGAATGTACATGATTCAAAATAAATCGGATTTTAGAGAAACCAAAAATATTAGAATCTATTTAAAAATATCTTTCGAACGAACGGAAAAATCAAAATTTCATAGCGGGAATAAAAAGTTACACACAGTTGAAAATTCAGAATAGTCGCTATGGAATTTTAGCCCTTAAAAATAGCGATTTTGCAAAAGACCTCTGTTTTCGAAGAAACCACTTTTGTTGGATCCGGGATGTCAAGTTATTGCTAGATTCCAAAATTCATACTTTTGGGATTAATATGTGAGCATGGCGAAGTTAAACATGTTTTGACAGTTTCAGTTAATTTGGATCGACCAGAAAATGACCATTTTTTAAACGGTCTCCAAATTTGATGAGATTAGTTTTGTTTGGACTGTATCGTCAAAACAAAACTAGATATAGTTTTTCTGGAATTTTTAGAGTTAGTATGTGACCCCAGGAAATTAAAATGTACGTTAAAATTTAATATATATTGATTTATATTTTAATTTAAAAGAAAACTAATCGTAACAGTCGAACTGGCTTAGCGACATATCCCATTGTGTTCGGAATAGGGGTAATTAGTTAAGGGCGATAGTCGTTGTGTTTGATTTGGAGTTCGAATTGATAAAGTAGTATTTTGGAATTAAATATTAATAAATAAAAAAAAGGTATAAATAGCCCAGGAGAAAACCCTAATTCCCTTTTCGTTCTGATCTGCCGCCTTGTTCATTTCGAAGGCTGATATCATCCAAATTTAAAGCCCTAAATTTTCCCAATCCATTCAATAATTTTCAATGCTTCTGAAGGGAAAATCGAAGAGCACTTAATCCTCTTCGAATCCATACTAGGGTTATTGATTATCGTTGTGTAAATCAAGACGAATCGCCCCACAAACTGCCGCCGTTCGAGGTCAATTCCCTGACCAACGGGGGGTTGCGATGTGACGTATCTCTGGCAATGGAGAGGCGGCGTCTAGGCGCAGAGGACAGGGGTCGGCAATGATCCTCCGACACGGTGCTTTGTGAGCAAATGTGAACCCTAGCTGTGAAGGGTTGCCATGTTGAGAAGGAACGAACGTGTTCGTGGAAGGAAGATGCTGGCTCAAGGTTTAATTAATAAATAATAAATTAAGTTAATTAATAGGCCTAATTATATTCTTATGAAATCGAATGTATAAAAACTACCATATCTTTGTAATACAAGGACGTAATTGGACGATTTCAGATTCGCTGGGACTGACATGAAGAGAGCTACAACATGGCACTGACTAGAAGCGATTTGGAGCAAATCGGAAGTTTAGGAGAATTCAAACTCAAATAGAACAGAAATTCAGAAATTAAAACCGATCAATGTGAGAACTCCTCACTATAATTTCTTGTGCAGTTATTTATTTTATAACTGCATATATGAACTGTTCCCCGTCGTCAACAGACCATGGACGACTTGTTTATTTGATTGTGTCATGAAAATTGTTTGTGATGTGAATGAACTGTATAAAATATATTCATGTGTTAAAATAAAATATATTCATTTGTTGAAATAAAATAAATATTCTTTTACAAATCGAACTATTTGTTTATGTACACTCATTTTACTAATATGGATTGGGACGATAAATTTTACACATCGTCCAACTGCACAAATAAAGTATGTGTTTTGTTGATTGAAACCCCACACGGGTATTGAGTTGATATTTGACATACATTAATCCCAATTGTTTAGTTGTATGTCAATCGATTGGTTGACGGACTGTTATATGCATTAATTATTTATATTTATCACTTATAAAGTTGTGTGGTGCACTCTAGATGATGGTTGATTATTTATCATTGTTGTGATACACATGTGTTGTATGAAATCCATATAAATAACATTATATGGTAATTGACTGTGTCTGATTCCAGTTCAGAATGAACGGATACTTAAAATAACGAATATTTTAAAATAAGGAATATTTTACAATAATATTCAGAAAAGAATCAAAACCTGATTTTGATGTCCAATTTAGGATGGACACAAATATATATAAATATATAAAGCCGTGTTGATTAGATTAACTCCATTTTGATGTGAACGATATTTATATTGATTTTATTCATTTTTATAATGAATATCTAAAAGGAATTGATTTCAAAATATAATGTTTTGAAAATATTATCATTTATATATTAATGATATGGAATATTCAATTTTGATTTGAAATTGAATATGAAGTTGAAATCGTTTTGAAAACGAATTTAAAACGATTTATAAAATACATTTTAAATGGAAATAGACGAAATATATATTTTATATATATAATATAATGGCCTGAATAGAACACACCGCGCCGCGGCATTTCGCGAATTTCGACCATTGACTTCGAATGGACATTACAAGAGATCCGACTGTCGGATTCTCTTGAAACCGGAACCGTTGGGTTCATATCGAAAAGAGCTTTCTAAATAATACAAGAAATTAGAAATCTAATGGTTGGATTTGGAATTATGTCCAAATCAAATTTGTAAAAGGTCGCTGTAAGTGCACTTCGATGGCTATTTATGGAAATCGACTGTACGGGCCTTGATAAAATTATAAAAAATATCAGTAATTAGTGTAAAGTCATAAGAAATGATTTAGAAAGAATTAGGGTGAAAATTTTCGTATTTGAAAAGATAAAAATAGATTTTTATCGAAACGAACTAGTTATGAACTAGAATTATAATCAAATTATTTCTAAATAAATAAATTGGATTTGAAATGGTTTTAAAAATAACCAGAATTTTCAATATATGAATTGGAATGGACTTGAATCGAAATTATCTTCAGAATATTTCGATATTGGATTTCGTGATTATACGGGCATTGTGGAGGAATTTGGAAGATATATATCGTTATTCCAATATGTTGTTTCTTGAGTTTAGGATTTGATATTGAATATGAGCCGATATATTTTCTACTCAGAGCCTTGTATTTAATATCAAATGGGATTTTTGGTTTGTCCTGAACGGTGTCTTCAGTAACACTGTTCTTGGACCCCATGTGAAGAGAATAAATCTTTTTATTAAGATTGTTAGAGTTTCCAATTATATTTAATAATTGGAATAAAATGGAATGTGATTTTGGGTTTATCGTGAAATGTGTTTTTAATGACATTCGTTCTTTTACCCGATGTACAGTGAAATGTGATTTGGAATTTACAAATCTTTTGTTAAGATTTAAAGGGGATTTTCCAAAATAAAGTTTTCCAATTTAATAAAATAAATTGGAATGGAATGGAATTCAATTTGGCAATAATCGAAGTGAACATCTATGGAGGAAGACTGCTAATATATATGGAATTTAAAAGGCTTTTCCATTATTCCATTTATATTATTAGTTGGACATGGAAGTTTATATCGATTATATATATTGATCCATTTTCCGTTACGATTCCATAATTAATGGAATGTGATTTTGGGTTTATGGTGAGCTGTGTTTTAAATGACATTAGTTCTTTAGCCCAGTTAAAGACATAATTTATTTCCTGAATTTGAATAATCATTAAGTAATGATTTTTGGAGATTAAAACTAAATAGAGTTTTAATGAATCTTTAATTAGATTTATAAGTGAATCTGATAACTAAAATTATCGAATTCGGTAAATGATTGAGAATGGAGTATTACCAGTTTTGCTCCAAGCGTTAGTTAAAACTTTATTTAGATTTTAACATGAAATGGTAATTTAGTTTACCGATAACACTGTGGTGTTAGATATGAAGTTTTACCAGTTTTACTTTGTGGGATGGTTAGGTTGGGACTGGGAAATTTCAAATGATTACTTCGGTAAGGTTCACTAATCCCGACTAGTTTGGATAAACCATAATTTGCTTTAAGTTGAAATCCAAAAGAAGGTTAAAGAATAAATTTAAAGAATTTATCTTTGATAAAATTAATGGGAACCTTTCCTAAAGTATAAGAATATATGAATAAAGGAATATTCTGGATTGGAATGAGGCGTATGTTGTGTTTTTATAACACTTGCTTATTATATAAGCGAGTTATTCATAAAGACCGGGTTTATCCCATTTTGAATAACTGAATTGGCGATGAGTCGATGATGAAGACGGTGGTTGAAGACCGCAGGTCTTCACATCGTTTAGATGATTACTGATGTATTGATTGGGCTGTACACCCAAGACAAGGTAATAAGTGATGATCGTTCCAGTCGTACTTGCAGATCGACCGGATATGCGAGGACCACTCTCCTGTATTAGACATATGGGATGAGGAATAAGGTGCCTCTGGTTTCGTTCAAAACCAGAACGAACTTGTAAACGGATGTGTGTCTGACATCGGATTTCATTCTATGTGATTGATAGACATCGGTTGCATAGCGTGAATTGCCTATATGGCATGCTGAGATGCAAATGATCAAGGCTTCTATTGAAAAGCAGAGTCTTGTGGTTGATGATCAAAGCACGACTTTAATATAGCATAGCTTTATGTAGCGTTAATTCGCGAGCCTCGCACCCCAGTGTGAACCAGAAATGGGAGAGGACTTCAGGGAGGGCATGCGTTTCCTTCTATCTAGGAGTGGTGTCTGAGTTTTGCACGCCCAGATGTTTTACTTATGGGGATGATGGATAGCGAGGTGCCTCGGTTATGTGGTCTCTACGGAGTCGATGGATGATCTTTATACAAACCAGATTTACGCCCCATAGGGCAGGGAAATGTAGTGTTCAGGCATTTTAATCCACTCCGTGTGGACCGGCCCTGACGATCCAAGGGATAACCTGAGTCTGGGTCCTAAGACATGGGCTAGATTGTCTCGAAGCAGTTAGGACGACCCATTGCCTTAGTTCGTAGATGGAAATCTAACTTCCAATATGTGACAATTGTGGTTTTAATTGTAGAGCCTAGTATTAGCGACATAATATATGGTACCTATGCCGTCTAGGATTGATACATTTATATTTGAAGTTTTTTTAAACACTATGCACTTATAATAGTATCAAATGATTTGTTTTAACGTACCAAGCATGTTTGGCTATTATAAGGGAAAACCCTATCCTCCAGCTTGCGTTACATTATGTGATGGGACATGGGTTTTATAATAGCTTCATTTTTCCAAAAAGCATTGCGTTGTTTGTTTTTGCACTGGTATTCTTGGGAGGAAACCCGTTCCGTGTTATACGGCATGGTCCCTTGATATATCTGATTTTAAAGTAAAGTTTTAAATAACTGTTTTAGTTCTCACACCAGTCACATGACTGACCTAGAGTTTATTATTTTAACCTAAACTCTGGGTGCCCCTATTTTCCACACGGGCAGCTAGTAGTTTTGGTTTTGCAAATTTATGTTTACAGGATCCTGGTTTATAGCTGGAATGATATTCGGAAAGCTTTGTATCCGTTTATCGCTTTCAGTTGTGTTTTGTATTATTTTTCGCTGCATTATAAATTGTAAATCTCTGATATTTTTGTTCTGTATATTATTCATGTATACTCTGGAATATTCTTGTATTCTGATGGAATTGTTGTAATAAGCAATGAAATGTTTTTCTGTTTGTGTTCTGATTTGTCATTTCTCAACTCAATCCGGTCTTTCCTTCACGGAGAAGTTCGGGTCATTTCAGCTGGTATCAGAGCTTTGGTTTACAGAGCTCGGAGAACAAGGCACATTAGAACCAAACGAATTTTGAAATTGGGAACGGTTTTGTTTTAGTTTGTGCTACCAGGTCGAGGGATAATAAGTAGAAACTTCTCTCAAGAGTTCGATATTTATTTTACTTTTTAAATAACGATGGAACTATTATAGAAACACATAATTAAAAAAAGAAAGACTAAACAACTGCTGCATACCTAGAAACACCAAGCAACCATTTCATTATGGGAAAACCATGTGTTTCTAATTCACGCTTTTGGAGAAGTGAGGGGATTCCATGGTTAATGATATCTTACATCAGTTGTGTGTATATTCGACTGTCGGAAAGTGCAGACTTCGATCGGATAACGCAACTGACCTCGCATCATTAACCTACTAAGTCCAAATCTTAATTCTTAATTATATTTATTCTAAATTAACTAGGAAAGATAAGGAAAACTTATATCTTCCCATCTTAGGATATTTATTTATTAATTTTCTTATTGGACTTAGTATTTACTACGCCAATCAATTCTCATTAATTCCTGTTTATTTCTTATTACTTATTTATTTCCCTAGTTTGAGTTACAATCCCTAAATTGTAACCATTTAGGCATTCATTTTCCTTAAAAAAACATGGTTAAAATATTTATTACTTTACTTATGACCTTTTATTTATTGCAAGTCAATCAACATTTATTGCTACAATGGTCGTAATATTTAATTCCATTCAATATGGGTTATATTCCCATATTCATCCCCATAAAAACAGGAAGTATTCAAACAATAACAAAAAACATTATTAATATAAATTTAGGTGGATAAGAATACCATACACATTTATTTATGTTTTGGGCGCAGTTAACGTAGTTGCTAAGTTCTATTTTATTTTTAATAATATTATTTAATTCCTGGCCTAAAATGACGAAGAAAACAATCTTTCTTGTACTTAATCTTATTTGAGATTCAAAATCTTATAAAAGGTCAATAATTGTAATTAATACAAGTCTTTCCCCAAAATATACAAAAGAGGAATACTGGAATATTTCAAATCACAAGAAATTAGGAATATTTAATTTGAAATAACAAATGTAAATTCCTTTTAAACATACACAAAAATTACATTTTTGTTCCTATTTATTTTATTCCTATTTCTTATTGATTCCAAATAACACCTTTTTATTTAAAAGAAACAAAATAAAGGAAGATTAACAATAATCAAGTAAAAACCCCAAACTATATTACACATAAATAAGATTTCTATTTTGAATCAAAAACTACATAAACTCTAAATAAACAACAAAATCTAAGAGTTTGGAACAAGTGCTACAATTCTGACAATGGTTTTGGGACTAATTTCTAATCCAAGGCATTCACAATAAACACAACAAACCTGAAAAAACGTAGGTAATAAAATTGTATTAACAACAACTTCCAACAAAATCAATATTCAAACCACAACTTATTATTTTAGAATGATAAAAATAAACAAACAAATCTGATAACTTTTAGGCATATAATTTAGGTCTGCACAAACAAATTAAATAATTCATTATAAATGATAATATAATATTCCACTCACTTGAAAACTATCCAAATCTAAATTTGAAAAAAAATTGAGCCTACAATTCCTAAATCTTATGGATCTACAATTATATCAAAAAAGGGATTCTTTTATACTTGTAGATCTGCAAGAAAATAGAAAAAAGGAAGGAAATCTGAATGGAAGAACGCCTATTCATAGCAACCATCTCTGTTTCACAAATGTCTGATTCTAATCCTCTCAAATATATGTTTATTTAATTTGTATATGTTTAGTTTTGTTTTAGAAGAGATTTGGAAGGAGAGAAAATGACAGAGCCTAGCTACTACTTCCAAATTATGCATAAAAGAATGGCGGTCTAACCCTTTATTTATAGGTGTTGAAAGGAACTTTAACCATTGGATTTAATTTTAGAAAGATCTGTCCAATTATATAAATTTTATACATAAAATAACCCTCAAAACCTAGCCGTCACTGGGAAGGTTTCAACCAAAGGGGTCGCCTTCCCTGCTCAACCTAACGTCGACTACTCTGGGACAAACACGCCTAGTGATGGTGGGTTATAAATTTATTACATATTCTTTTTGATTCTTTTTGGTCCATTTTCGTTTTACATCTGTATCTTTTTCGTATGGACTCCATTCGCGAAGTTCCAAACATGAAAGTTGACCATAATTCCATCACGAACACAATGGTGCAAGTTTTGTTATCAAATTCTATCGTTTAAAAAATTCCTATTTTTAAAAATTTAGTTAAATAACTAATTTATTTATCGCCAAAATTCCGGATTGTTACATTCCTTTTCATTGAACAGGTGTGTGGCTTAGTGGAAGAAAACGTGTATTCCAGCGGGGGACCCGAGTTTTAGTCCAAATATTTATGCCTTTTGAATGCTTATGTAATTTGGAATATTGTCGGCACTGTTGATGGTGCAAGTGGTAAAGCTGCATGGCTATTATGCAGCGATATGGGTTCAATTTCCAATGTAGATGCTTTGGTTGCCAAACACTGCTTTTCCAATTTAGTCGGTTGAGGCATGTAACGACCCGAGGAATTTTGATGTCTGAATTCCAACAATAATACATAACCCGCATTACTTGCTAGAACTCAAGTATCAAAAACACAAGATAGTTAAAAGAAAGAAATTAGAGGATGAGATAAGAAGGAAAGAAAAATTATAATAGAATAATAAGAAGAAGAATAACAACACAACAACATCAGAGTCTCACGTCGCAGCAGAACAAAACATAAAATAGAATAAAAACTTTATTGAGAGCTTGAAATAAAACTTACAATCATCAAGTACATCAATACATCTGGACAGTTATGATAATCTGTCCTCATATACAACAACAGCGAAATAAATACTAGATATCACATGTCTGAACACCTTCAGCTCGTCTCTGGACTTTACAACACCCGATAACCTGAACCTGTAAAACCCAGTTTTACCCGAGCATTACAAATGTCGGATCAGTCTGGTGAACTAGAGTGAGAAAAACTCGCTGAGTTTATAAGCAACATCCAACTTGATTTTGAAGTTAACAAATCTTTTCTGGAAGAAAAGGATAATCGTAAGACCGATCCATACATAAACACGGGTGGTTTTTATCTTACTATAACACAAAATACTTTGGAAATCATATCTTATTCTGATATTATAACAGTATCTAAATCAAATAAATAACCATCAAGCAGAATGCTTGCATCTCACGCTCTATATAAATAATATATGATCGAAACACGGGGATCTTATTGAAGATTGGATTTGCAACTATGACAAGGTATGGAACCATCTTCCAACAGTGTATCTCTAGAGGGGAATGCACTGGGTTCAACAAGAACATCTGGCATCTCGACCACACATGACTGACAACTGATTTCTCTTGAGTGTATCAAATATATATCACCAATGGTTAGATGCATCTCACCATTTCCCGAAAAGGGACTGCATCGAAATAGATTAAAGAAGGAAATGGATTTTCTCTACATAGGTGATAATACACCCTAATTGGGAGTGACCCTCTTAGCCATGCTCCCTGCCCAATTTTTGTCATCTCCTAGTTGATGAAGCTTGGGGTTATAGTTATCTTTTTGAACATTTGGTCACCATTCACTTAGAATGCCACATCATCAGATCCATCAAATCACTAATAACGTCCACAAATATACTCTGGGTATAAAAGAAGTGCCCTTCTTTGCCATCGACTCCGTATATTTGTAAAAATTAACGTACTTGGTTTTTCGAAAATACTCTGCCAGACTTTCATCCATACAAGTCATCCAGGAACGGGATGAACCAAAGGCACCCTCCTACCACATCCAATGGATCAGTAGCGAGTAGTCCTTGCAATTCGCAAAAATCTCAACCACGACCGAATCACGTTAGAAAAACCTCTGGTTGCAAGTCTGAAAAATTCGACAGCAATCCTTCTGCTTATGAAGATCCATGGTCATTAGTTGCTCCATCTCGATCAACTTCTGAACATCTTCAACGTTTATGTATTCGTTGATCGGAATGGTTTTCGAATATAAATTCGATCCCGATCTTTCCGTACCAACAATCGATTTGGCTAGATTTTGATAGTCGGTGATTTAACTATCAAAATAAACAGCCATCATCCATGGAAAAATAAAATGAATTTATTGATTTAGTAAACAGCGCCGCTTGGCCTCTTTAATTAAATAGTTGTCAATTACAATACTAAGTTTCCCAATGTTTGGGTCACCGCCTTTTCACTTCTTATTTCCAATTCGCTTTAATCAACATATAACTCTTCGAATCATAGTTTATAATATCCTTCACGGAAATATTAATCTTAATACCTTGTACTACCCACGTTTCTAAACTAATATCATCCTTGGAAAATCATGAATTCATTCAAGTTGGGGTATTTTATTTACCTCTCAGACCTTGAGTCCACAACATTCTTATCTTCGGAAAAGATAGCAGTTTATCAACGAAATCTCATTCCAATAAATATCTGCACACTAATACTTACCATATAATTTTAAACATGGTTACAACTCTATCTATTCTCTTTTGCAAAACACTTTTTCAATTCCAAAATCATGCTTTCTCAATTTAAAACATTTCTATTTCCCCATCTTTAGGATTTTAAATTCCCTTTAACTTCCTTTAGATTACAAATCCCATTTTGAACTGGTTTCAACTCTTAAAATCATTTAGCACATTAATCCATTTATAACTGCCTTAATAATTGCCCAGTTTGGGTTTTATAAAAATCCAACCAATAGACTTATTAATAAGAGTTCGTATTAAAAATAAATTTGTTTACAATTTCACTTAACTATAAACAAGGCTTCACAACTTCATTAACTTCCATTAAAAGGATTTATTTTCAAGATTTATCACTTTGATTATTGTTAAAATTATAATAATCAATTCCAACATTTATAGAAATCAATTTGTTTACTTCAACATTAATAGTTAATCTTCCTTTCAGTTAATTAAAAAAATAATCGATTTTAAAAATAATTAATGATTCAATAATTTATTTAATAATCTATCTTGGCTTTAAAAAACAATTGACTTAGTCAACTCAAAACAAGGTTAATCCGTTAACCAATTCCATTAGTCCTTTCTGTCAATCACTTTATATATTTGCCTTTAATTTAATTAATAATCAAATTAAATTTACTAATCGTAATTAATTGTTATTTGAAATAATTAATTCAATTTTTAACCATTTGGTTAATTTCTGCTCATTGTTTATAAAACTCATTAACATAAGAATTTGCTTTATATGCTCGGTTTATAGTTACTAGATAAAAATAATTATATATTGCTTTTAATTAACTTTTGTTACTACCAAAATTTACCTCGAAACCTGCTAATGATGAAGGGGTTGCCAGTGAACACAAGCAAGAAGGAATGGCCCGAATGCTACATAGACTGACATCTTCTTATGGGAAAGAAACTCCATGCCTACAAAATGCCGACAAAGTCTACCCGGCGGGGGGTTCAATAGCGAAAAACCACCTGAATCAGAAGCTAAAAGCGAAAGAGGAAAGAACTCCATTAACGGAAACCCAGAAAGACGCAATGGTTGCCGATATTAACCTACTTAATGCCAGTCCACCGGGGGGTAAAGACACCATAAGCATTAAGCCAAATGTACGCAAAGATTATCCAGAAACAGCTTTAGAAACATCTACCGCATAAACTCTGAATGGTCATCTTGATAAACAATAAGCAAATTACCTGGAGCAACCTTTCGGAAGACTAGGCTATGCACGGAGACCACACCAGAACCCAAATAGGAACCCCAGAAAGGATACAAGCTATCCATACTAGTCTTCTTAATACAAACACCGGCAGTGGTTTCAAACCGGTAGCTATCTACATGCAACCTGAGGACAAGCTCCTCTAAGCATTCAAAAAGAAACCGGAAGCCTACATCCGGAAGCCTATAACCATGAGCCTACAACCAGAGGCTCAAATGCCTTTTGGAAAGCTACCACATCAACGAACTCATATCATTCTCAAAGAAGCCTCAACTGGTTGGGACCTTCCCTCCGGAAGCAATAATCCGCACCGCAAAGGCTGCGAGGAACTAAAGCAATAGAAACCAAGGAGAAAGGTAGCCAACAGAAGTATCTGCAGGCCCAACGGCCCAGAAGGGTTCCCAATTTCTCTATATATAAGACCCCAGGAGTCACATTTTAGGGGGGGGCCTCATTTTGATTCTTATACTCTTTTTCTTTAGAATATGTAGTGTCCCGAAATTCCGGTCCAATTTGAGCCGACCAAATAACACAAGTCCAACCCCAATTGCACTGGAAACCTGAAAACTAATAGAAAGAAAACAAAGGGTGAGAATAGATAAGATAGAAACTTAGAATAGAAGAAGAAGAAGAACACAAGATCAAAGTGGCATGAACCTCACAACGGAACGAATTACATATAATATATATCATAACTTTGAAATATAAATCTGTACTTGAATATACATATCATTTCCAAAGTACAGCACTTACAATACAACGGAAATAAACAATAGCTATATGATCCTGAAGTCTCCTGCTCCAGCTCTTCAAGTATCTGTAAATCCCGACTACTTGACTGCCTATACAAAATTGGGCACCCAAGAGTTTTAAGGAAAACAAAACAAAATAAACTTTGGGTCAGTCATGGGACTGATGTGAGTAAAATAGTTTAAACAGTTTGAACAGGTAAACGATATCTCATAAGATCACACCATATAACGGAACGGGTTTTCCCTTATGAAAATCCAAAATATCTTTATATCAAAAACCTTTTGATATTATAATAATGTCTATCAACAACAATATAATAATCATCTAGTAGAAATGCTTTCATCTCACGTTCTACATATATAGGATACAATCAAAACCGCAAGCACGTATTAGGTAATGGATTTCCAACTATGACAAGGTATGGAACCACCTTTCGCTAGTGTACCTCTAGAGAGGAATACACTGCGTTCAACAAGAACATCTTGCAACCCGACCACACATGACCGACCACTCATTTCTCTTGAGTGTATCTAATGTATATCACCAACGGTTGGGATCAGCAACCGTTTCCCGAATGTGACAGTATCGAAAGTAGATTTTTAGAAGTAAATGAAACTCTAGATCAGGTGATTATACACCCTAATAGGTGCAACCTACATAGCCATGCAGCCTAGTCGACTTTTGTCATTTCCGGATGTGAGGCTAGAGGCCACACTTGTCTCTGACAGATCACATGTTTATTCACTTTGAATGTCACATCGTCATACCAGCCAAATCATAAATTGATTTCCCCAAAAATACCATCGGTATACAGCTAAGAGACACGAATTCCTCCGCCACCAAACGTAAATACGTTTGAAGAGACCAAATTACGCGATCTATTAAATATACTATGTCATATATTCTTCCATACAGGTCGTCCTGGGACTGGACAAACCGAAGGCACTATTGAGTACAACCATCTTAGGCAATCTTTACCTAAGATTTATACAACAGCCCTTGCACTTTACTCCGTCTTCAATTATCTTTGGCATATATGATTCGCAACGCTTATGCCAATACTGAGTGGTTCTTCGGATAATAATCCAACCGGTCTCTCCATATTAACAACGTTAAAATGGTCGAAAACTTCGATAGTCGGTGAGTTAATTATCAAAAAAAAAACACGTGTGCAAACATAGATATTATTTCCAAATGGAAATTTTATCGATCAATCATCATTGAACATTTATCTCTTTAGTTCATTAATTTATTTATCTCCTGTTTCCATATATTCTAAATTCCTATTTTTTATTATCGGTAAAAAATTTTGATTCTTATTTGGAAAACATTTCCAAAACTCCTTCACTGGATTTAAACTGATGTTTAAATCAAACATCGCCATGCCAACTCAAACCATTTCACTCATCAACTAAATACATTTAACCATCCTTCACTATCAAACCTTACTATTCCTTAGTTAAGAAGGAAGTCAATCAAGTTGGGGTATAATTACCTCTCAAATCTTAACTGAACAACGTTTTAACTTCGAAATAGTCAAAGTTTATCTTTTAAATCTTTAACAAACTTCCTTAAGTAACTCTCGGATTCTATTTACGAATCCACTTCTTTTATAAAAACCTTAGTTATAACGATAACGTTATAATCCCTACTTTCGCAATATCTATTCTTCAAATATAACTTTTATTCTTTAATTTGAATATATAAATAACCACCTAATTTATAAATAAATATTGATTTAAAACACTGGAAAGTATAAGTACTTTACCAAATTCGATATAATCGAATTCGACGATTAACTCTCTTCGAATAACTAATATTCGATTAATTCACTTCGAATAACTAATATTCGATTATCTCTCTTCGAATAACTAAATTTGACTAACTCCTCTCGAATAACTAAATTCGATAACTCCTTTCAATTGAACTATAATCGATAACTCCTTTCGATTAAACTATAATCGATAACTCCTTTCGATTGAACTATAATCGATAACTCCTTTCGAATACTAAATTCGATTAACTCCTTTCAAATACTAAATTCGCTTAACTCCTTTCAACTCTATTTGAATAAATATATTCGATTAACTCCTTTTCAACTAACTCTTTTCAATTGACTAATATTCGACTAACTCTTAACTTGATTTACTCTATCTGAATAACTCTAGTTCGATTTAACTCTAATCGATTAACTCAAAGTGATTAACTCTAACTGGTTAACTCTAATGGGTTTACTCTAATCAATTACCCTAATTGATTAACTCAAATCAATTAACTTTAATCAAATAACTAGTATTCGATTAACTCATTTTAATTAACTTCTTTTGATCAACTCCTTTCGAATAACCCTATATTCGATTATCTCTCTTCGACTAAACCATATTCGATAACTCTTTTAACTCTATTTATTTAGCAAGTAAATATCCCTTTCAATTCTTTTATTTATTTAACAAATAAATATTTCCTTTTACTTTTATTTATTTAACAAATAAATATTTCCTTTTACTTCTATTTATTTAACAAATAAATATTTCCTTTTCAAAACCCTTTTTATTTTATAACTGTTTTCTTTTATAAAATCCCTTTATCCTTTTCTATATAAACCCATTGATTTTATATAACTAATTTATTTTCAAAATATACTTTGAAAATTCCCTTTTTACATCCCAGTATTTCTTACGGTGTTTGAAATACCAAATCACAATGATCGATATCATTTAAACACACAAAATCATCAATTGATTATATCATATCATATATTAATATATATGAAAAATAGTAAAATAAATGTTGAGGAATCCAGTTGGATTCCTCCAACCTGTTTCCCTACATCACAAATGTTAAACTATATAATTAACATCGATTTCATTTCAAGATGAAATATTCTTCTAAACAGAACCAATATTTGATTAATGATTTATATCTATATCGTTATCTATAATTTCAACCAATACATAAGCAATTCAACCAAACAGTTAACACACAGCAATCAACAGATAATTACCAGTTCTAAGAATATGTTATAAAAATATAACTGTTCAGAGTTGGTGAGTTTTTACTCACATTGGACGATCATCGTTAATAATGATAACCATCTCTTGATTTGATTCAGACGGACAATTCATTTCACTATAAATTGTAACGAGCTCCAATCGCTCCAAACTAGTTCATGTACGTAGTATTCCCTGATATGGTTCCAACAACATCTGCTTCATCAAATTGTTTTACCCACCACCAATTGTTTTCCCTTTTCTATGTATTCTGAACTGGCAACCCTTACAGCTCCATCACTGCCTCTTGTTCGATCCTTAACTCCACCCTCAGTCCATGAATTACAACCAAATTCACCTTCTTTAATTACAGATTTTTCAAATAAGTTTTACTGTCCATGTTCAATTTCACTTCCTTCTACCCTGTACACTCACGCCCTGAATTCTACACAAATGACATTGTCGTTCCTTGGACAGAATAACCTGCATCCTTAATTCCTTCTCTACTTCATTTACAAAATATTATACCCAACGCCCTTCTCTTTCACTTCAGAACCATCTTTACACAATTCTCTGTACAATGTTTTTCACCAACAACCCTTTCCATTTCTTCACATCAGACTCCGCAATCACCATTACAAAACAATGGCTTCCGCCCACTTCACTTCACACCGCAACATCGACAGTTCTAAATTCTATTAAACCCCAAAATGAATTGAATAAAGTATACCAAAATACTCTACAACCCAACTCCATCTACCTGTACACTCGACAATCCCACTCGCGCTCTTTCTTCTCTTTCTATCCGCTGCCTTCGCTTTCACTTCCCGACCATCGCAGCTTCAACCAAGATGTGCCCTAGCTGCACTGTTCATGCTTTTCCAGTGTGAAAGCACCACCGAACCTATCCTTACATACAGGAGGTTGAATAGAATCAAAGGAGGAATTCGATTATTCAAGTATTTTGAATTTAGGGGTTTTGGGGAGACAATAACTAGCGGCATGTTTTGCCTTTGACCAGACACACCCTGTCTTCGATTCGGATCTGCTTTTGTCCGTGGCCTGTTCTTTTCCTCCCTTTCTTCTTCCTTTCTTTTCTCGGCGGTCTATGCCAAGTGCAATCGGATTGAGAGGCAATCCCTTTGGGCGGACATTCACTCTCTGTCCGATCTAGGGTTTTCTGTATCAGTGCTAGGTGGCGACTTCAATGTCGTCACCAGCCATGCAGAAAAGCGTGGTGGAAACGCAGTGAACCGTTTAGCGGTTGCGGATTTCAACGCTTTAATCGTCTCTTCTGGTCTCTCTGAAGTGCCGTTTGTTGGTTCGGCCTTCACATGGTGTAACAACCAAGAGGGCCCAAACCGGATTCTATCTAGGCTAGATAGAATTTTCGCTTCTGAAGGTTGGTTCAGCCTGCCTTTCTCATTCTCCATCTCTCATCTGCATCGTACTTTCTCTGACCATGCTCCGATGCTCCTTAGTTGTTCTCCTCTTTCCATTTCTGGCCCGTCCTCTTTTAGGTTCCAAAGTATGTGGCGTTCCCACCATTCCTTCCTTAGTATAGTAGAGGATTCCTAGCTATCCCCTATGAGAGGTCCCCCTTGTGTGGTTTTCTCTCGCAAGTTGAAGCGCCTTAAGATCCATCTTAAGGAGTGGAATCTGCAGGTTTTCAAGAATATTTTCGACCGTGTTAGAGCGGCTGAAGAAACTCTCGTTCTTGCAGAAGCTGCTTTTGATAAGGAGCCCAATACCACTAACCTTGAGGCTTGGGCTCTGGCACAACTTGCCTTCTCTTCGGAGCTTCGTATCGAACATGATGACTTGCGCCAGAAAGCCAGAATCAAGTGGGTTGTGGAAGGTGATACGAGTTCCAAAAATTTTCACTCCACCATTCAGAAGAAGAATGGTCTTCTCTCCATTCGTCAGATCCAGCGCCCTGATCTTACTTTGGCTTCTACCCCGAGTGAAGTCAAAGAGACTATCCTATCCCACTTCCAATCCTTCCTTTCTTGCCCTTCGGTCCCGGCATCTGACCCGTCCCTCCTTGCTTTCATTCCTAGACTGATTCTTCCGTCGGACAACGCTGACCTAGCTGCACCTCCTTCTTCAGATGAAATACATGCTTTCGTATTTGCTCTAAGCAAGGACAGTGCTAGTGGGCCAGAAGGTTTTAACGGAGTGTTTTACAGGAGTGTGTGGCCCATCATTCAGGCGGATTTTTGTCTCGCCATCCAATCCTTCTTTTTTGGTGGAGACCTCCTCGTCGGATGGACCTCCACCAATTTAGTTCTTATCCCAAAGTGTGGTATCCCTGCTTCTAGTGCAGACCTCCGTCCCATCAGCTTGTGTAACTTCTCAAACAAGGTCATTTCCAAGGTGTTAACTTCTAGGCTAGCACCGTTTCTTGAGCGTCTTATTTCTTCTTCTCAGGCTGGGTTTGTTAAAGGACGGCTTATCACTGAAAACGTTCTATTAGCCCAGGAGCTGATTTCTCAGATTGATAAAAAGGTTCGTGGCTCTAATGTGGTTGTTAAGCTAGATATGGCTAAAGCTTACGATCGCATGTCATGGTTCTTCGTAATTAAGGTTCCAAGGGCCTTCGGTTTTTCGGAACCCCTGATCAACGTGGTCTGGAGACTAATATCCAACTGCTGGTTTTCTGTTCTCATTAACGGATCGGCTACAGGGTATTTCAGGTCCGGGAGAGGCCTGCGTCAGGGAGACCCCTTATCCCCCTCCCTTTTCGTCCTTGCTGCTTAGGCTTTCGTTTGTGGACTGCATTCCCTAACGCTAGCCGGGCAGATCCATCGGTTCGGTATCCCGAGGGGTTGCCCTCTGATTTCTTCCTTATCTTACGCTGACGACATCATCATTTTCACGAATGGTTCTCGTCGCTCTATTCGTCGCCTGATTGATCTTATTAGGCAGTATGAGAGTTGCTCCGAGCAACTCGTGAATACGGCCAAGTGCTGTTTTGTGCCAGCGAAAGACCTGTCGATGACTAGATCCTCCTGGATAGAGTCCAGTACAGGCTTTAAGGTGACCTCTCTTCCTCTTCCTTATCTAGGCATTGTGCTTTATCGTGGTAGGAAGCTGAACGCCATTTTTGACCCCCTAAATGACAAAGTGAGGGGTAAGATTATTAAGTGGAATGCTTCCCTCATCTCTCAAGCTGGAAGACTTGTTCTCCTCAAGTCTGTCCTTGAGTCTGTGGGATCTCACATCTTCGCAGCTATGACTCCCACTGCTTCCTTCTTCCGCTCTTTCCGGTCCTTAGCTTCGTCCTTTCTTTGGGGAAACAAGGACAACGTTTCTCGTCATTACTGGGTTTCTTGGAACACTATTTGTCGCCCCAAAGATGAGGGAGGTCTTGGCCTCCGTAACCCTAAGGACATTTGTTTGGCCTTCGCTTGTAAGCTTTGGGCGAGGTTTGGAGCGGACAACTCTCTTTAGGTGTCGTTCCTCCATGCCAAGTACCGATCGCTTGCTAGCACGAATTTTACCGGCGTCCCGTCCTACTCCAGTGAGACGTGGAAACGTATGCAATCTGTAAAGGCTTTAACGGATGGCCATGGGGATGATACCATCTGGAATGGCAGCCCTTTCTCCCTTAAGGCGGCTTGGGAGTCTGTTCGTTCGCCAGGCCCGCATCTCCTTGTTTTCAGTCTCATTTGGAATGTTCACATTCCGCCGAAGGTGTCCTTATTTATGTGGAAAACGTTGCAAAACGGATTACCCATGGATGAGAACCTTCAGCGTGTTGGTATCCATCTCGTGTCCAGATGTAAATGCTGCTATGTTGGAAGCACCGAGACCTCCTTTCATCTGTTGATCTCTGGTAGTTGTGCCAGGGCTGTTTGGAACTATTTCGGGAATCTGATGGGTTGCCGAGGTAATGCCACCTCTTTGGAAGGTTTACTGAGTTTTTGGTGGGCTAGAAACTCAGGTAAATCCTTCCGTTCTATCCTCCGTCGTTTGATTCCCTGTTTGATCTATTGGCACATTTGGTGCTCTAGGAACAAGGCAGTTTTTGACGATGTGCCTATGGACCCTCCTTCTATTATCCACAAGGTGAGGAACGACGTGTTTCTCACCTTCCATGGTCGTCCTTTTCGTGGCGTTTTGGGAGACCGAGCTAGGAGTCTTGCAGTTTTTTATGATATTACACCTTCGGTGGCTAGCCAAAGGTCCGGTATCGGCTGATTTAGTGGTTATGGTTTGAGCAGTGCTGTGGTTTTGGTTTTGTTGCAGTTTTCTTCATTTAGCTTTCCTTTTTCCTATCTTACGCTGTTTGCTAGTTATGCAGACGTTGGTTTTCAGGTTGCTGGGTTGGCTTGTACAGAGCTTGCTGGGAGGATTCTTGGTTTTCTATGGAACTTCTTTTGCTGAGGATTCTTGGTTGAGAAGTTGGTTGTGTACTTTCCTTCGTCTATGGAGCGAAGAGATGCCAACTACCCTTTACGTCCTACCGGCATTGGTCTTTCTACCTATTTGGAGGCTAGTGCTCAGATCAGGCTCTAGGTCTTTCTCTTTAGAGCATTTGTCTCTTCATCGCATCTACGTCAGCTGAGGCTTCACCTGATGGGCCTATGGCGTTGCATGGAGAGAGCGTTGAATGGGAGCATAAGAGTAAAGTAACTGGTAAAATGCATGCATGTGGCCATGATGGTCATGTATCAATGCTGCTATGTGCGGCTAAGATTCTCAAAGAACATGAAGATGAATTAAAGGGAACTGTGGTGCTCCTTTTCCAACCAGCAGAGGAAGGAGGTGGGGGTGCCAAGAAAATGATTGAAGAAGGAGCTGTTGATAACATCGATGCCATCTTTGGTTTTCATCTAGTTACCGAGTTTCCTGTTGGCACAGTGGCAAGTAGAGCTGGCCCCATAATGGCTGGCAATGGATTTTTTGAAGCAGTGATTAATGGAAAGGGAGGTCATGCAGCTATACCTCAGCATACGATCGATCCAATTATTGCTGCATCTAACGTTATCGTAAGCCTGCAACAACTTGTTTCACGTGAAGCTGATCCTCTCGGCTCACAAGTGGTTACTGTATCTAAATTCCGTGGAGGTGCTGCATTTAATGTGATTCCATATTCTGTCATTATTGGTGGCACTTTCAGGGCTTTTTCTAAAGAAATCTTTTCACAACTCAAGCAATGGATTGAAGAGGTAATTATAGCACAAGCATCAGTGCAGAGATGCAATGCAACAGTGGATTTCCTCATGAAAGAAAAACCGTTTTTCCCTGCAACAATCAACAAGAAAAACCTCCATGATTTCTTCCAGAAAATCGCGAGAGAGATGATAGGGCCCGATAACATAAGAGACAAACCCCCCGTAATGGGATCTGAAGATTTTTCCTTCTACACCGAGGTGGTACCTGAATCCTACTACTATTTCCTAGGAATGAAAATGAATCTATGGGGCTGATACGGTTTTAATGAGCTTGAGGAAGAGGAACAGCAAATTAAAGAAGAAGAGCAGCAAATAAAGAAGAAGACATAGCTGAGAATAGAAACAGAGAGAGATTTTTCAAATATTTTCTTCTTATATATTCATTCATCCACTATACTTCTTATATAACAATTATCCTAACAGCTTTTGTGCCTACGTGGCATTTCTAGACTCCTATGTAACCAATTAATACAACATTAAGGCGGGAAACATAAAATACAAACAATTAAAATAAGAGAATTGGCGCAATAGTGTTTCCACTAACTAATTTGTGCAACTTCCTGCATGTGATCATCTGGTGTTGTATTTCCAGGTACCTTTTTGCATGTGAATTATCCTTTTGGGCCTTATGTGTGTATAACCTATAACCGTATCATTACCGACGCCTTGAAATTGACCTTGTCCTCAAGGTCATAAGTTGCCGCAAACAATCGCTCAAACTTAATTTTCCCACCCGGATCAAAGATGAGCCGCTTACTTTCACATTTCAGGTTATACATTTCAGCAAACGTGTGGTGTGCATTGGTCCATTCTTGCTCTTTACCCACTCTCGGTTTCAGCGTCGGTTTCACACACAAAACCACAGGCAGTATGACTCTCAGGAAGGACGTATCGAACTGAATAAGAGAGGCGATTTCAAAGAAGTAGCGAGCTTGGGCTACGGATTTGTCGAGCTCATACTCGATCCAGCTAAAACCTGAGATTGTCCAAGGTGCTAATATAGGAGTGTTGGTGGGTTTTTTGAGAATGGCAGTTTCGGAAGGAAGAAGAATAGCTGTACGGGGATCAGATCTGACGGGACTCGAAGGGAAAAGAGGAGTTATAGAATTTGTAGCAGGTGGTGGCATAGTTGGAGATGTTGAGGACTTAAGCAAGGTAGGAGTTGCTACAGAGGTAACAGGTAGATCTGGTGTTGTAGAAATCACGACAGTGACGGACAACGAAGTTGTAGGAGCTGAAGATAGAGGAAGAGGTGGTTGGTTGTTTAATTTTCGGCTGAGTTCGGTCACGGATTTGCTGAGTTCGGTCACGGATTTGCTAAGGTCTTGAAGCAGTGCTTTAATGTCAATAATGTTGGCATGCTGAGTTTCGAGCATGGAGCTGTGGCGTGCTCGGACGGCTTGGATGGCAGTGAGGGCTTCTTGGTGGTTGGTGAGTTGCTGGAAAATTGCATCAATTTTGGCCATATTGACAGGAATGTCTGGATTTTTCAAGAGGGAGGAAGGAAGAATTCTCAGTGAGGAGATTTGAGGAAGAAGGGGTTTGACGAAGAAGTTTTAGGGAGAGAGGAGGGGGAGATCAATCGGTGAAAGCACCAGTTGATACGGTTTTAATGAGCTTGAGGAAGAGGAACAACAAATTAAAGAAGAAGAGCAGCAAATAAAGAAGAAGACATAGCTGAGAATAGAAACAGAGAGAGATTTTTCAAATATTTTCTTCTTATATATTCATTCATCCACTATACTTCTTATATAACAATTATCCTAACAACTTTTGTGCCTACGTGGCATTTCTAGACTCCTATGTAACCAATTAATACAACATTAAGGCGGGAAACATAAAATACAAACAATTAAAATAAGAGAATTGGCGCAATAGTGTTTCCACTAACTAATTTGTGCAATTCCTGCATGTGATCATCTGGTGTTGTATTTCCAGGTACCTTTTTGCATGTGAATTATCCTTTTGGGCCTTATGTGTGTATAACCTATAACCGTATCAGGGGCACTTGCACAGCGGCCATTCGCCTTACTTCAGAATCAACGAAGCTGCCCTCCCTTATGGTGTAGCCCTTTAAGCTGCTTTAGCCATGAATTACCTTTCCTCCCACCCTGGTTTGAAAGCAGGCGTCCGTTCCCATGATGAGTTATAAGTTTTTTTTTCCTTTCTTTTCTCCTTCTTTATGTGCATGACTGCTAAACATTTTCATGATTTTCGGGTTAGTTGTGTAAACATGATAACGTTGATGTAAAATTTGCAGAAGAATGAACCCATATCTTTAACTTTAAAAAAAAAGGTTTAGAAAATATTGAGAAGTATTTGTATAAGGTTTTATATTATTAATAATGTATGTGTAGTCGTGGACTTATGAGTTTCACATCATCCGTCTGCTTTGAATTTGGATGTCGGCTTGTGCTTTCTGGGTAGCAGATGACGTGAAGTATTTAATGCCAAAGAAAACATGGGTCTGAGTTTTTCATTTAATTATAATATACACATATGTTTTAGGTTTTAGGGTATCGCGCTACATGCCATTTTATCATTTGAGGACTGCTATAGAAAAAAACAAAAATATCGTTGTGACGAGCAAGGTGTCACGATCCCAAAAATATAATAATATCGGTAGATTAATTCACTTTGTGAAACCTCAAAATGTTGATTACAGGGTGCAAAATGCTCCAAATAAAAAGTTTCTTATTTAATTAATTAAAAATCACCACAAAATTCTATAAAAAAATTATCACTATGTCTCAAAAGAACCTTGTCAAAATTCAAACCCGATATTCAAATATTTTAAATAATCGTTATGGCCACGAACGAATATACCGCTGTTTTTTTGAATATTTAATTTGGTCATAACTAAAAATCTACACGACGAAATCCCGATTTTTCTCTTCCACTTGAAAAATATACTTCACCAGCTCTGAACGTTTCTTGTTTCACAGAAATCCGATTTAAAACGGCTTCCGTATATTTGTTTAAAGTTCGAATCGCCAAATCGCGAACTGCCGCGCCATTTCGAGCTCGATTATAATTATAATATAATTATACATTCAAAGTTCGTTTAAATAATATATTCGTTATTCTAATTCAATCCTAAACTGAATTATATCTTATAAATAATCCAATTCACACGATATTGTGAATTTCACCATTTTCGATTATTTCTGAATTATATATAATATTCTATTATTTATATTAATTAAATATACATATTATCTAATTCAAGTTATTGATATCGCCAAATCGATATTTAATATTTAAATAAATAAATTATTCCACCATGTAAAATAAGGGACATTACATTCTTCCCCCCTTAAAATAATTTCATCCTCGAAATTGCTAAGGTAGAAAACAAACCCTATCGACCGGTTAGAACTTATTTGTTCACTTATTAATTTCAGTTTCAACTGAACCACTTTAATTTCAATTAACTATTAATTAATTCTTATCAACGAAAATTTTCAAAAATCCTGAAAATTTTCTAACACTTCAACTTTTCGAAAAAAAATCGCAAGCACCTCCTTTGTACTGGTCAATAGCTCAAACTCCAACTCGCCTCTCTAGGCCTTCTCCAACCCAAAAGAAAATCAAAACGCCAAGCGGCTTGCCAAATCGGCTCATAAAATCTCATGCCCAATATGAAATATAAACTTGTACTTTTTTGTTAGGCATATCATTATATCCTTTCTATCTGCTACAAATTTAGCAAATGCCACCCTAATCAAACTCAAATCACTTTTGTCTCCAACACAACCATTCGTTTATCCAAACCAAATTTAATTTCCGATCAAAGTTCCATTTTCGATTTTTTTTAATTCTTAACTCATCAATCCAATACCATTTCAGATTCTATCTCACAATTCAAAATCTGATTCTACTTGATATATCGTATCCAATTCAATTTCCAGTTAATTGGTTTCAATTCTGTTCCAGCTTGGTTTCACACATTTCTATTTATTTATTTTTTAATTCAAACAGTCTGTTCCTGGGAGTTTTAAACATCTTTGCTTCTCTAAAACCAAATATCCCTTTTTGGATTTTCAAACAACTTGTTTCTCTCAAAACAATTCAAAAACAAAATCCTTTTCGGTAGTAATCCATCACTCAGCAACTCGAAAATGAACACTGATGATGTAGCTGTCATCATCAGAATTTATTTCCTAGCGATCGAAGTGAGTTCAATACTATATCACCTTTCAAAACCATTTCTAACATTTCCATTTTGAAATACATATCAAAATACCATTCCCAGCGCTTGTAAAACAATTTAAAATCTCCCAGGATTTTAAACTTCTCATATATTTAATCCAAATTCATTTATCAACACTTTTCCAATTCCCAGGGTTATTAATTTCAATCCCGATTTGAATTTCAGATTTAATTCATCTGCTTTTATATATTTCACTTATATGAATTCTAATTAGTTACTTACATAACCATTAAATTTATAATTTTACTTGATTATAGTAATAACCAATACATCCCATATATTATAAATCCAATATATTATTTTCTCTATATCAAAATATACTTTGGGTAAAATTATTTCGTTTACCCTCCTTTCAAAACATACCATGACGGTTCATCGTATTCGAGTGTTTATAAACTCCTACCGATACAGTGGATCAAACCGATTGACCAGAATCCATAAACAACTCAACCAATAAATATCCACAATATAAAATTATTTTTATATTGAATAACAAATATGCTCTCGTATATATGCACTAAACTCAATCTAGGGTATTGGTAACCCCATCTCTACTGAGTCATGCCACAGAGCCAAGGTAATACTCAACCTTTGCTTTGATACCAACTGTAGTGTCCCGAAATTCCGGTCCAATTTGAGATTACCAAATAACACAAGTCCAAACCCAATTGCACTGGAAACCAAAAAAATAACAGAAAGAAAACAGAGTGTAATAATTCGGAAATCCGAGCCAAATTAAAATTATTATTTTGGAAATTTTAGCGAATTTTGAATATTTAAAATGAATTATTTTAAATAATAACGACGAGAAATCTATTTTGAATAGAAGTAGAACATATATTTTTATATAGATCGTCGTTAGAATATAAATATTTATTTTAAATTATAAAAGGAATTGAAAATGGCACGGTAGTTTGAAAATTCGATTTCAAATTTCAAATGAATGTACCAGGTGCAAAATAAACCGGATTTTAGCGAAACTAAAAATATTAGAATCTATTTGAGAATATCTTTCCAACGAATCCGAGAAATCAAAATTTCATGGTGGGGATAAAAATTTATGTCCAGTTGAAAATTCAGAATAGTCGTTATGGAATTATGGCCCTTCAAAATGGAATTTTTGCAAACGACCTCGGTTTTCGACGAAACCACTTTTGTTGGATCCATAATGTCAAGTTATTGCTAGATTCCAAAATTCATAATTTTTCGAATCAATATGTGAGTGTAGCAAAGGAAAACACGTTTGACCAGTTTCAGTTGATATTAATAGACTGGAAAATGGCCATTTTTCAAATGGTCTCAGAATTTGACGAAATCAGTTTTTAGGACCGTATCGTCAATACGAAGCTAGAAAATATTTTTCGAGAATTTGTAGAGTCCGTATGTGGCCTCGGTAAATTGAAATGCACGTTCAAATTCAATAAATAGAGTTATATGTTGATTTTGGTGGAAACTGATCGAAACAGTCGAATCAGCCTGCCATACCTATCCCATTGTGTTCAGAATAGGGGTAATTAGCTATGGACGACAGACGATACGTCTCGTTTAGAGGTCGAAATAAAAAGTTTCTTTTTGGGTAATCAAATAAATTAATTAAATAAAAACTCTCTCTCCTCTCTCTCTATCTCTACGGTCAACCCCCCCCTCACGTTCATTCAACAAAATCGAAAAGAAAAAAACCGCATCGAAGAAATCGCGCCCCCCTCCGATCTCGTTCGCCGCCCACGCCGGAGTGCCGCGCCGCCGCCGACCTTCTTCCCACTCCTTTTCTCGATCCCCTCCTGGGTCCTCTCTCTCCTCCTCTACAACGACGAGGACCCAAACCCTAAACCACCTCGTTTTAGCCGCCGCCCACCTCGATTTAGACCACCGCCACTTCCTTGAGCCTACCAACAGCCGCGCCCCCACCTTCCTTTCCCCCTCCGACCTCTGAAGGCTGCCACAACACCCCCCGTCGACTGAGATTCAATTTTTGCAAGAAAGGCGAGTTTTTGATTTATTTTATTTAGCTTTAACCCCTTTTAAAATCTGATTTTTTATTTATTTATGAAGATAAATATACGATTTTTAGGATAGAAAGAAAGATATGATTTTTATGGTGTGTTCATAAAAAGACGGATATGATTTTTATACTTATACTAGAGTATTAAAGATACGATTTTTATATAGTAGAAATAATAAAGATGTAATTTTTATATAGAGAATGGCGAGGGAAAAATATAATCTTTATTGTATGAACACTTGTATAATAATAGAATTTTTATCTATATAGTAGCGGTATAAAAATAGAATTTTTATCTATATAGTAGTGGTATAAAAATGTGATTTTTATCAATATAGAGTGATTATGAAAATGTGATTTTTATATTAGTGGTGATATAAAACTATAATCTTTATAATGAAAACATCGTATTAAAGATGCTATTTTTATCATCTTGAAAGTGAAATAAAAATATGTGATTTTTATATATGTAGTGAATACGGACAACGAAAGTGACGAAAGGCGAGCACGATGGAGGTTTCCTACATATGAAGAGTCGCGGCATTTAGTTTAGCTCATGGTGAGAACTCTTCACTTTTATTTTGATTTCTAGTTGAAATATATACTATGATGTAGAGGTGCTTAGTAGCACCCGACACCCATCGTCCACAGACCATGGATGACTTGTTTGTTTGGTTGCTATGTTGTGAAATTTGATTGTGTGATGTGGAATGAAATAAAATATTTTATAGTGGAAAATATTTTATAGTTAAAAATATGATTTTTAACGTGTATATAAAATAAATAGTAATAAACAAATTGGAAGATTTGTTTATATACATTGATTTGACTGATATTGATTTGGGATGGTAAATTTTACACATCGCCCAACTTCATAAATAAAATCTGTATTTGTTGATTTGAAACCCCACATGGGTATTGGGATGATATTTGACGTACACTAATCTCGATTGTTTAGTTGTATATCAATCGATGGGTTGACAGAGTGTGTAAGCGTTAATTATTTATATTGAATGCTTATGCAGTTGTGTGGTGCACTCTGGATGATGGTTGATGACTTATTGTTGCTGTTATATACACGTGTTGTAGGGAATCCATATAATAAACATTATATGACAATTGATTGGGCCTCATTCCAATTTGGAAAATAAGAAATATAAATTCATGTGTTGAATAGAAATATAAATTCATGTGTTGAATAGAAATATATATTCATGTGTTGAATAGAAATATATATTCATGTGTTGAATAGAAAAATAAATATTCATTTGTTGAGTAGAATAACGAAGTTATTGAAATATATACAAAGCTGTGTTGGTTAGATTGGCACCATTTTGAAATGAACAATATTTATATAGATTTTATTCATTTTTATAATGAATATAGAAAAGGAAGTGATTTCAAAATATAACATTTTGAAAATATTATCATTTGTATATCGATGAGGTGAAATCATTTGAAAACGAATTTAAAACGATTTATAAAATACGTTTTAAAAGAAAATCGACGATATATATATATATATATTTATATATATATATATATATTTATATATATATATATATATATAATGGCATGAATAGAACGCGCCGCGCCGTGATAGTTCGCGAATTTCGTCCATTGACTTCAAATGGATATTACGGGGGATCCGACCGTCGGATTCTTCTAAAACCAGAACTGTTGGGTTCATATCGAAAAGAGTTTTCTAACGAATATTAGAAATTAGAAATCTAATGGTTGGATTTGGAATTATGTCCAAATCAAATTTGGAACAGGTCGTTGTAAGTGCAGTTCGATGGCCGTTGATGGAAATCGACTGTACGGGCCTTGATAAAATTATTAAAAATAGTAATAATTTGTGTAAAATCATAAGAATTGATTTGTGAAGAATTGGGATGAAAAATTCCAAATTTGAAAAGATAAAAATAGATTTTTATCGAAATGAACTAATTTTGAACTAGAATTGTAAACCATTTATTTTTGAAATAAATAAATTGGATTTGAAAGGGTTTTAAAGGTAACCAGAAATTTTCAATAATTGAGTTGGAATGGATTTGAATTGATATTATCTTTGGAATAATTCGATGTTGGATTTCATGATTATACAGATGTTGTTATGGAAATTTGAAAGATATATTTATATCGGTATTTCCAATACGATACTTGTTGGTCGTAGAATTTGATATGGAATATAAGCCGATATATTTTCTATTCAGAGCCTTGTATTTAATATCAAATGAGATTTGGGTTTGTCGTGAACGGTGTCTTCACTAACACTGTTCTTAAGCCCAGTTGAGAAAAAGATTAAATATTTTTATTAGATTTAATGAAGTGTACCAATTAAATAGTATTTAATTGGAATGGAATTGGGATTGATTTTTGGGTTTATCGTGAACGGTGTTTTAAATAACACTGGTTCTTTAACCCGATAACTAATGGAATGTGATTTTGGGTTTATCGTGAACCGTGTTTTAAATGACATTGGTTCTTTAACCCAGTTAAAGACAGGATGTGATTTCCCAGGTTAAATAATCATTGATATTGATTTTTGGGAATATTAAAACCAAGTGGAGTTTTAACGAATCTTTAATTAGATTGAAATAATCAAGAATGGAGTATCACTAGTTTTGCTCCAAGCGATAGTTAAATCTTTAACTAGATTTGAAACGTGAAATGGTAATTAACTTTACCGATAACACCGTGGTGTTAGATATGGAGTATTACCAGTTTTGCTCCTTGGGATGAATAGGTTGGGATTGGGAAATAAAATAAATAATTACTTCGGTGTGGTTCGCTAATCCTGACTAGTCTGAAGTGATATTTAAAGGAAGATTAAAGAATAAATTTAAAAGAATTTATCTTTGATAAAACTAATGGGAACCTTTCCCTAAGACTGTGAAATTTAGAAACTAACTGTAGGTTAGCTAAGAAGAATGGTTTCCTGGTTATTGATCTGATGTTGGTTTCGGCCTTCGAGGTTAATATTTGGGGAATTATTCTCTTGCTAATTTACGGTTTGTGACAGATGAATTGGAATGAGGCGTATGTTGTGTTTGCGTAACACTTGTTTATTATATACACGAGTTATTCAGAAAGACCGGGTTTATCTCATTCTGAATAACGGATTCGACGATTAGTCGAAGATGAAGACGGTGGTTGAAGACCCGAGGTCTTCACGTCGTTTGGATAATTACTGATGATCTTGATTGGGCCATACACCCAAGAGGAGGGAATCAATTGGTGATCGTCCAAACGTACTTGGAGATCGATGGATATGCGAGGTACAAGGTGCCTCCGGTTTCGTTCAGACCCAGAACGGACTTGTAAATGGACTGTGTTTCTGACATTGGATTTTATTCTATGTGATTGATTTCTATTAAATATATATCTATTTGGCGGCGGAGAATTTACTCTTGCTTAACGCCCTTCTCTGAGACGTACGAGCTCAGTGGTTATATATTGATGGATATCAAACGCATGGAGTGAATTCCCTATGTGGCATGCCTAAGTGGCAATATGATCAAGGCTTCTGTTGAAAAGCAAAGTCTTGTGGTTGATGAACAAAGCATGGCTTGTGTGGCATAGCTTTGTGTAGCATTGATTCGCGAGCCTCACACCCCGGTTGTGAACCAGAAATGGGAGAAGGACTTCAGGGAGGACATGCGTTTCTTTCTAGCTAGAAGTGGTATCAATGGTTTTACACACCCTGATGAGTTTGACTTATATGGTTGTTGCTGTTGCGAGGCGTGTAATGACCCGCATTTTCCAGTGGTATAATAATTAATTTATCTAATTATTTATATAATGATTAGAGAATTTAATGGTCGTGGAATTAAATAATGATGAATATTTAATTAAAATAATAAATTAAATAATATATTTAATTCTGAAATAATCAGAATTGGCTGAAATGGTGATATGGTGTGAACTGGATCATCTGTGATATTTAATTCAGCTTGGAATTGAATTTAAATAATGAATATATTATATAAACAACAGTTTAAACGTAGAGTTATAAAAAAAATAAAATCGAGCTCGAAATGGCACGACAGTTCGCTATTTGGCGATATGAACTTCAAATGAATGTACAGGGTCCGTTTTAAATCGGATTTCTGTGAAACAAGAAACGTTAGGAGCTGGTGAAGTATATCTTTCTAGTGGAAGAGAAAAATCGGGATTTTGTCATGTAGATTTTGATTTATGTCCAAATCAAATTTTAGAAAAGTCGCCGTAGAATTCCTTTATAATTTATAAAGGAATTAATTATATTTTTAAAAGAAAATTCATTTTAAATCGAATATCAATTTAACCGGGATTAGAAATATCAAGTTAGAAATTCATATAGGAATACTCTAGAGCTGTATGGTATTCCACTATGAATATATACGATAATATTTATTTTTAAATATTAAATTTAATTGTTTTTAAATATATTTATATATTTAAAGGGGTTATTTAGGACTTTAAAAATAGCCGCTTTTGCAAACGAAGTCGGAATTCGACGAAATTAATTTTGTTGGATCCGCAATGTCAAATAGTTGTTAGATTTCCAGTTCCGTGATTTTTAGAGTCACTATGTGGTCCTACGGATTTTTAGAGTGAGAAACAGTCAGTATTTTGACGGTTAAAAATACGCTGTGTGAGCAAACGAAGTCGGAATTCAACGAAACCAATTTCGTTGGTACCGTAATGTCGAACTATAGCTGCATGTCAATTTTCATTATTTTTGGGTATAGTTTGTGACCGTAGGAATTTTTTTTGAAGACAAAAAGGAATATAATTTAATTAGATTATTGTGCACCTTGAATCAGTAATTTGGAGATTTCACAGAATAAGTCAACTAGTCTATATTATTATATTTTTGGAATCGTGGGACATTACTCGTCTCACTGGTATTTTTATTTTTGTCGATAACGGTTTTAAATGATAAAAATGAATGGAGCTTCGAGGACCACCCAAATCTATACCATAAAATACCCTTAATTCTCCCTTAACCTAATCTACCTCATACTCCAAGTCCGTAGATATTTTTTCCGCCATCACTCAATTTCCCTTCGCAGCAAATTTAGGGAGCTAACAAAATCAAAAGAAATAGAAAAAAAATCCTATAAATTAGCAAATTGGTATAAACGAGTTTGCACACCAATTCCCTACGTTCTGATGTCAAATTGGAGTGGCTCGGTTTTGTTTTGGGGAGTATGAAGGTGACCAGGAACTGGAAACCGCGAGCAGGATAATAGAGCGAGAGATGTAAGATGATGATGGGGTTTCAGTTGATCTCGTTGGTGTTGGAGAGGTCACGGTCTCTGATGGAGCACGAGATGGAGTAGTTTGGGGCGAAACGGGTAAATGGGTACTGAAGGAAGCATTTTGTTGTGCATTTTCTATGATGTGGATTTCGGGTTTTGTGCGGAGTGGGTTCGAACATTGAAGAGGCTGTGAAGGGAAGGTTTGCGGTGATGGTGAAGTTTTGATGAATGTGAGGTAGCTGGAGTCAGATGGTTTTGCTGTTGGTTGAGAAAAAGTGGAGGGAGTTGAGACTGTGTAGCTGTTTGGTTCTTGGAGAGGGTTAAGAAGAGGTAACGGAGCTCGAAGATACAACGGGGCTGGTGGGTTTAATGTTGAAGACCAAATGTCTAAGTCTAGAAGAAGGGATGGAGCAGGTTGTAAAGAGTGACGGTTATGGGCCTATAACATAGGTGAGGCCCAATGGTAAATAAAATATATAGTTAATTATTAATTTAAATGGTTGTACAAATGTTTAATTACAATATCTCGATCATACGGTATCAGGATTCAACAAAACAGGATCCGACAGGATCGTATGGACGAGGTCACCACACTGGAACTGGTTGAGAACGATACGGAGCTCGTCTCCAATTATGATAGAATTAAACGTCTGAATGGACAGATTGACCGTTAATCGTAAATCATAGATTAATGACAACGTGAGTAAAACTCACCAACTCTAGACAGTTATATTTTTATAATGTATTTTTAGAACTGTTAATCATCTGTTGATTGCTGTGTGTTTACTGTTTGATTGAACTGCTAGTCAGCTAGTCGAATTTCTATATTGATTCTGTTTAATAGAATATATCATAAAGAACTGAAAGTGATGTTGATTTTATATTGTATAACATCTGTGGATGCAGGGAGAAAGGTTGGAGGAATCCAACTGGACTCCTCAACATTTATTTTATGCGATTCATATATTGTATATATGATGTGATATGTAATCTGTTGTCGATTATATGTGTTTGAACGATATTGGTCATCGTGATTTGATGTGTTAAATACCATAACATACCGGAATGGTGAAAAGGGAATTTTCAAAATGAATATTGAAAATAGATTATTTATAAAATCAAAGGATTTTATAAAAGAGATAATATTTATAACAATCAAAGGAGATTTTATTAAAGGAATTATTTATAAATGGATTGTTTATAAATAGAAATTTATTCATAAATGGATTATTTATGAATAGAAAATACTTAGAAATGAAACCCTAAAGGAATTATTTGCAAACCATTTGCAAATAGATTAGAATGAGAAAGGTTTGTAAACCATTTACAAATCCATCAAAAAGAGAAATATTTGAAAAACCTTTACAAATGAAATCGAAAAGGAGGTATTTGTAAAACCATTTACAAATAGAATTAAAAAGGAAATATTTAGAAAATAAATAGAGTTATAAAAAGAAAATTTGTTTATAACTAAATAGGATGTTATAAAAAGGAAACCGTTATAAAAAGGAAAACGTTACTAAAAAGGAAATCATTTGTAAAGTGAAGAATCGTTACTAAAAGTAAATCTTTATAAATGAATAATTTATTCGAAGGGAGTTAACCGAATATAGTATTCGAAAGTAAGCAAATCAAATTAGTTATGCGAATTAGTTATTCGAATAGAGTTAAATAAATAAGAGTTATTCGAATTAGTTATTCGAATAGAGTTAAACACATAAGAGTTATTAAATTAGTTTAATCGAAAGGAGTTATCGATTATAGTTTAATCGAAAGGAGTTGTCGAATTAGTTATTCGAAAGGAGTTAAGTAAAAAGAGTAAATCGATTAGGGTTAGATAAATAGAGTAAATCGAATTTAGTTTATTTGAAGAAAGGTTAATCGGATCTAGTTATGCGCAAGAGAGATTATCAAATATAGTTATTCGATGGGAGGAGTTATCGAATAGATATTTATTCGAACGAAAGTTACGTAAGGAAGTGTTTAAGAGTTAAAAGACGAACTTACCCTAATTTGAGATTTGAAATGTTGTTCAGTTAAGGTCTGAGAGGTAGTTATACCCCAACTTGATTGGCTTCGTTTTTAATTTTGAAATGGTTAAGGTACGAGAGTGAAAGTTGTTAAGTAAATTTAGTAAATAAGTGTAGTGGTTCAAGTTGTCATCGCGATGTTGATTTAAACATTTGTTTAAATCCAAGTAAAGAAGATTTGGAAATGTTTTCCAAATAGAATCAGAAACGTACTTAAATATTGAAATTGGAAATAAGGAATAAGTTATGGAAATATTTTCTAGTGTTGATAACATTTATTTTCTAAACATAGAAAATAAGGATATATGAATATATATATATATATATGATTGATGATTGATTGATAGAATTTCCATTTGGAAATAATATCGTTGTTTGCACACGTGTTTTCTTTGATGGTTAAATCACAGAATATCGAAGTTTTGACCATTTTAACGTTGTTAATATGGAGACACCGGTTGGATTAATATCCAAAGAACCACTCTGTATTGGCATAAGCGTTGCGAATCATATATGCCAAAGATAATTGAAGACGGAGTAAAGTGCAAGGGATGTTGTATAAATCTTAGATAACAGTGCCTAAGATGGATATACTGAAAAGTGCCTTTGGTTCATCCTGTTCCTGGATGACTTGTATGGATGAATGTCTGATGGAGTATTTCCGGAAAGGTCACGTACATTGATTTCTTCAACCGTACCAAGAGTTGAAGCGAAGAATGAAAATTCTTTAGCTAACACGTAATGTACTGTTGTAGACGTCAATCGTTGATTTGATGGATTTGACGATGTGGCATTCGAAGTGAATCTGGTGTGATGATAAAGCGTAGCATCTAGCCTCACATCCGGTAAATGACAGAAATCGGGCAGGCAGCATGGCTAAGTCGGTCGCTCCGAAGTAGGGTGTATAATCACCTGATCTAGAGTTTCATTTACTTCTAAAAATCTATTGTTGATGCTGTCCCATTCGGGAAACGGTTGTTGATCCCAACCGTTGGTGATATACATTCGATACACTCAAGCGAAATGAGTGGTCGGTCATGTGTGGCAGGGTTGCAAGATGTTCTTGTTGAATCCAGTGTATTCCTCTCTAGAGGTAGACTAGCGAAATGTGGTTCCATACCTTGTCATAGTTGGAAATCCATTAACCAATACGTGCTTGCGGTTTGATTGTATACTATATATGTAGAACGTGAGATGAAAGTGTTTCTGCTAGATGATTATTATATTGTGGTTGATAGACATTATTATAATATCAAAGGTTTTTGATATAAAGATATTTTGGATTCTCATACGGGAAAAACCCATTCCGTTATACGGCGTGGTCTTATGAGATATCGTTTACTTGTTCAAACTGTTATTTAACTGTTTTACTCATACCAGTCCCGTGACTGACTCGGAGTTTATTTTGTTATGTTTTCCCTAAACTCTTGGGTGCCTAATTTTGTACGGGCAGTCAAGTAGTTGGGATTTACAAATACTTGAAGAGCTGGAGCAGGAAGCTTCAGGATCATATAGCTATAGTTATTTCCGCTGTGTTGTAAGTGTTGTACTTTGATAATGATGTATATTCAAATACAAATGTATATTTCAAAGTTATGTTACATATATTATATGTTATTCGTTCCGCTGTGAGATTCGTGTTACTCTGATATTGTGTTCTTCTTCTGTAAAGACCCGCAACTTCCCCGTAAAGGAAAGTGTCGGATAGTTCGAGAACAAACCACAACAGAATGCATATAAAAGAACATTTCATTGTATATTACAACGATGCATCAGATTACAAGAATATGCAGAGTATAAAAGAATATTACACAGAAATATCAGAGATTTAAATTACATTTAAATACATCGCAGCGGAAAATAATACAATACACAACTAGAAGAAGATATACGGATACAAAGCTTTCCGGATATCGTTCCAGCTGTAAACCAGGATCCTGTGAATATAAATCTGCAAAACCAAAACTACTAGCTGCCCGTGTCAAAATAAGGGCACCCAGAGTTTAGGTTAAAACAATAAACTCCAGGTCAGTCATGTGACTGGTGTGAGAACTAAAATAGTTATTATTCTTTATTTTAAAAGTTAGGTAAATCAAGGGACCACGCCGTATAACACGGAACGGGTTTCCTCCCAAGAATACCAGTGCATAAAACAGCAGCGCAATGCTAAATAAAGAAAGATGAAGCTGTTATAAGACCCAGTTCCTATCACACAATGCAACGCAAACCGGGGGATAGGGTTTTCCCTTATAACAGCCAAAGAATGCTTGATACGTTTAAAACAAATCATTTGATACTATAATAAGTGCATAGTGTATAAAACAACTTCAAATCATAAGTATCAATCATAGGCGGCATGAATGCCCCATACCACTATGTCGCCATATATAGGTTTACAAATAAAACCGCAAATGTCACGTATTTGGAAATTGGGTTTCCATCTATGAACCGAGGCTAGGGGCAAGATCCTCAACCGATTCGAGACGCTCTAGCCCGCCCCTCAGGAACAGCCGCAACTGCCCCTTGGATCGTCAGGGCCGGTCCACACGGAGTGGATTATTATGCCTGAACAATACGTCTCCCCACCCTATGGGGTGTAAGTCTGGTCCGTCAGCCGACCAGAATGCATTCGGCCGAAACCGATATAACCGAGGCGCCTCGCAACAGCAACAACAACATAAGTCAAACTCGTCAGGGCGTGTAAAACCACTGACGCCACTTCTAACTAGAAAGAAACGCATGCCCTCCCTGAGGTCCGTCTCCCGTTTTTGATTCATACCGGGTGTGAAACTCGCGAATCAAACGTTACACAAAGCTACGCCACAAAGGTCGTGCTTTGATCATCAACCACAAGACTTTGCTTTTCAACAGAAGCCTTGATCATTTGCATCTTAGCATGCCACACAGGCAAGCCATCCTATGCAACCGATATCAGTCACACAGAATGAAATCCGATGTCAGACACACAGTCCATTTACAAGTCCGTTCTGGGTCTGAACGAAACCGGAGGCACCTAGTACCCCGCATATCCATCGATCTCCAAGTACGTCTGGACGATCACTAACTGTTTCCATCTTCTTGGGTGTACAGCCCAATCAAGATCATCAGTTATCACCCAAACGACGTGAAGACCTCCGGTCTTCGACCATCGTCTTCGTCTTCGACTTATCGTCGTATCAGTTACTCAGAATGGGATAAACCCGGTCTTTCCGAATAACTCGCGTATATTTTAAATAAGTGTTACACAAACACAACATACGCCTCATTCCAATTCATTAGTCACTAACCGTAAATTAATCAAGAGAATAATTCCCCAAATATTAACCCCGAAGGCCGAAACCAACATCAGATCAATATCCAGAAAACCATTCTGCTTGGCTAACCGCCAGTTAGTTTCTAAATTTCACATTCAAATCTAATTACAGATTTATCTATCGCCTGGAGCAAAACTGGTGATACTCCATTCTCGATCTTTTCAATCTAATTAAAGATTCATTAAAACTCCACTTAGTTTTAATCATTATCTGGGTTAAAGAATCAGTGTCATTTAAAACACGATTCACGATAAACCCAAAATCACATTCCATTAATTATCGGGTTAAAGAACAAGTGTTATTTAAAACACTGTTCACGATAAACCCAAAAATCAATACCAATTCAATTCCAATTAAATATCATTTAATTGGTACACTTCATTAAATCTAAATAAAAAGATTTAATCTTTTCTCAACTGGGTTCAAGAACAGTGTTAGTGAAGACACCATTCACGACAAACCCAAATCACATTCGATATTCAATACAAGGCTCTGAATAGAAAATATATCGGCTTATATTCAATATCGAATTCTACGACTAACAAATGTCGTATTGGAAATAACGATACAAATATATATCTTTCAAATTTCCATAACAACACCTGTAATGTCACGAATTCCAACATCGAAATATTCCGAAGACAATTTCGATTCAAATCCACTCCAATGCAATCATTGGAAATTTTGGTTATTTTCAAAACCATTTCAAATTCAATTTATTTATTTAAAAATAAATAGAATTATAATTCTAGTTCAAAACTAGTTCATTTCGATAAAAATCCATTTTTTTATCTTTTCAAATATGGAGATTTTCACCCCAAACTTTCACAAATCATTTCTTATGATTTTACACAAATTATTACTATTTTTAATAATTTTATCAAGGCCCGTACAGTCGATTTCCAACAATGGCCATCGAACTGCACTTACAACGACCTTTTTCGAATTTGATTTGGACGTATCTCCAAATCCAACCGTTAGATTTCAAATTTCTAACATTAATTAGAAAGCTCTTTTCGATACGAACCCAACGGTTCCGGTTTTAGGAGAATCCGACGGTCGGATCTCCTGTAATGTCCGTTTGAAATAAATGGTCGAAATTCGCGAACTGCCGCGGCGCGGCGCGTTCTATTCAGGCCATTATATTATATATAATATATATAATATATATTTCGTCGATTTCTATTTAAAACGAATTATATAAATAGTTTTGAATTCGTTTCAAAAACAATTTCAACTTCCTTTTCAATTAAAATAAAAATTGAATTCTTCTTTATAAATTCGTTTTAAAATTCATTTCTATTCAATTCAAATTTCAATTCAATTTGAATTCATTTCAATTTGTTTTCAATTCAATTCGAAATCGTTTTCAATTCAATTCAAAATCGTTTTCAATTCAATTCATTTCGAAATCGCTTAAAATTGATATAAATATCGTTCACGTCAAAATGGCGTCAATCTAATCAACACGGCTTCATAAATTTTCTATTTTCAAATATTCTATTTCAAATATTTCTTTTTCAAATATTTCTTTTTCAAAACTGGAATGAGGCCCAATCAATTACCATATAAAGTTAATTATATGGATTTTCATACAACACATGTATAATAGCCTTGAAAAATAATCAACCATCAACCAAAGTGCACTACACTGTATAAGCATCAAATATAGACATTTAACGCTTATAGCAGCTTGTCAATCAATCGATCGACATATTTAATCAATCAGGATGAGTGAACTTCAAATTTCATCCTAACACCCGTGTGGGGTTTCAAACAATCAAACACATGTTTTATTTGTGCAGTTAGGCGATGTGTAAAATTTATCGACCCAATCAACGTCATTCAAATAGGTGTACATAAACAAACCGTCTGGTTTGTAAATGAATATTTATTTATTCACATTCACGTTAAAAATTATATTTTTAACGGTAACACATTTTATTTTAACATATGAATTTCTATTCAGTTCATTCTTTAAATAAAATGCTATTTTTATTTTTCTAACTTATTTTAGAAAATTTCGGCGGCATAACGGCACGATACCAGAAACGGGACAAGGCCTAGCCTTATCCCCGGTCTAGTGAAGGCCCACGCCATTCACACATCAATCAAATTCATTTCGTTATGCAAACCACAAAATTTGGAGTAAGGGTCTAACCTAGCCTTACTCCTTCGCCTTATAACGGCGCACGTCTAATCCTAACCAACTTATCGATTCGATTTTTCACGCCACAAACCACATTCAAACCAATATCGCAATCAATAACCAAACATCCAAACAAACAAGTCCATGGTCTGTGGACGATTGTGTCGGGTGCTACTAAGCACCGTCTGCATCCTAGTATATATATATATAACTAGAAAAGTAGAATTTGAGTGAGAAGTTCTCACCTATAGCTATCCTAGCTCCACGGCACTTCACTGATAGAAAACTTCATCGCTATCGCACCTTCGTCATCTTCGTTGCCCGTATTCACTATATATATAAAAATCGAATTTTTACTTCAAAGTTCAATATATAAAAATCGAATTTTTAGTTCAAAGTTCATAGATAAAAATTATATTTTTACTTCGCCATTCAATATAGAAAAATTATATTTTTTACTTCGCTATTCAATATAGAAAAATTATATTTTTACTTCGCTATTCAATATAGAAAAATTATATTTTTACTTCGCTATTCAATATAGAAAAATTATATTTTTACTTCGCTATTCAATATAGAAAAATTATATTTTTTACTTCCATGTTATATAAAAGATTACATTTTTATCACTTACAACATAAAATAAAATTTAGCTTTAAAGTAAATAAAAGAAAAACAGTTTTAAAAATAAAGAAAATTCAGTTTTTTACTTTTAAAAAAAATATGCAGTTTTTTACTAATTTTAAAAAATGCAGTTTTACTTTTTATTCCTTTTTTAAAAATTCTGTTTTGATTTCTTTTAAAAACAGTTTTAAAATCTCTTTTAAAAATTTCTGTTTTTGAAATTTCTGTTTTAAAATCTTTTAAAATTCTGTTTTAAAAACTTAAAACAAAAAATCAGTTTTATATTTCATTTTTAAAACAGTTTTTAAATCAAAAAAAAACAGTTTTAATTTTCTGTAAAACAAAACAAAAATCAAAAATAAAAATAAAACCAATTAAACGCTCACCTAGCTCGGCCGTGGCTCGTGGCGTCGGTGGTTCAGGGGTTCGACGAGGTGACGGTGGTTCAGAGGGATGCGAGGGTTTCTGCTTCGATGCGTCGTTCGGTGGGAGGAGGATGTTGCGAGGGCGGCTCAGCGTCAGGCGGTGGCTTCGGCGATGGCTTCCAGGATCGGAGCGGCGGCGCTGGCGATGGCTCGAACGTCAGAGGGCGGCGGCTTCGGGTATTTAGGGTTTCGTCTTCTTTTTTTTTTTTTTTTATTTGCTTTGTAAATAACTGAATCGGGGGGGGGCCATCGAGGAAGAAAAGGGGGGGGGGAAGTTTAATTTTTTATTATTTTAATTATTTAATTATTTTATTTTAATACAAAAAGTCAACTTTTTCAAACGACCTCTAAACGAGGTCCACCACCTGCCGTCCATAGCGTTTAACCCCCATTCCGAACACAATGGGATATGTATCGTCAGCTGATTCGGCTGTTACAATCAGTTTCCGTTAAATTTACATTTAAATCACTATATTGAATTTTAAACGTACATTTCAAATTACCGGGGTCACATACTAACTAGAAAAATTCCAAAAAAAATATTTTCTAGCTTCGTATTGACGATACGGTCCTAACAAAACTAGTTTCGTCGAATTCTGAGACCGTTAGAAAAATGGCCAATTTCCAGTCGATTAAAATCAACTGAAATGGTCAAAACACGTTTTCTTTTGCCACGCTCACATATTAACTCGAAAAATTATGAAATTTGAAATCTAGCAATAACTCGACCTCACGGACCCAACAAAAGTGGTTTCGTCGAAATCCGAGGACGTTTGCAAAATTGCTATTTTTAAGGGCCTTATATATATAAAAATATATATAAATTCCACAGCGACTATTTCTAATTTTCAACTGGACATACCTTATCATTTCTAAAATGAAATTTCAGTTTGTTAACTTCGTTCCAAAGATATAGTTATACAGATTCAAATATTTCTTGTTTCGTTCAATTCTGACTTATATTGAATTCTGTATATTCATTTGAAATTAGAAATCGAATTTTCGAACTACCGCGCCATTTTCTATTCCTTTTATAATTATATATAATTATTATATATTCTAACGACGACGTATATAATATATACGTCGAATTTCAATTCAAAATAAATTTCTCGTCGATATTATTTAAAATAATTCATTTTAAATAATCTAAATTCGCTAAAATTGCCAAAATAAAAATTTTAAACTGGCCCAGATTTTCCGGGTTGTTACAATCTCCCCCACTTAAAACTTTTCGTCCCCGAAAAGGAACAAAGTCGAAAGTGGTTTGATTATTCAGCTCTACGTTCGATCTGGCTTCCATTCTCCAACTCTTTAGTTTCTGAGAATTTTCAAAATTTCAAAAATTTGGCTAACACCCTAAATTTTTGAAAAATTTCGCCATAACCTCCCCTGCACCGGGAGCATCGGGGAATTTCAAATAGCTTCCCCGGTCCTTCAGATCTCAAAAAGAAAAAGAAAAAGCCAAGCGGCTAGCCAATAGGCTCACAAAATCATCATCACCCAAACAAAACAGGAAATTATGTAGTAAACATGTACCTATTTGTCGGGCAAACAAATTTTATTCTCTGGCTCTAGCCTCCTTGCTATGACCTGTTCAATGATATATATGTATATGCAAGCAGATGCGACCAATTTTCAATATCGTTCAATATTTGATATAATTAGGCTAAACGGCTAAAAATTAGCAAACAAATAACGAAACAACACAAACATCAATCGATTAGTGAATTAGAGTTTCAAATTCATAATTTTGATACATATACTAAAATCATGTTCTTGATGTCAATTCACAACAATGTGTCCTAGCTATATATATAGGTTTGGTTCTCACACCAGTCTAATGGAAATATATAGGTATCACACCTTCGTCACTCGAAAATAAATGCTGATGATGTTTCGAACCACCATCAGAACATCTCCGGGCTACTAGAGTGCGGTCCTATATCTATCCAGTATATTAAAACTTCGAATATACGTTCATGACGCGTATATGCAAAATCTTTATATATTGGAATGTCCATATTCAAAATAAATAGATAATCAAATACGAATAATTGATTTATATTTTCAAAACAAAAATTTGTTTTCATTTTAAAAATATACTCTTCACACTCGTTCTAGGATACTACTGATCCTATCTCTAACGAGTCATTCCCATTGGATATTGCTAATCCAATATCTGATGAATTCTTTCGTATGTTTCTAATGTGCCTTGTTCTCTAGCTTTGTAAACCAAAGCTCTGATACCACGTGTAAAGACCCGCAACTTCCCCGTAAAGGAAAGTGTCGGATAGTTCGAGAACAAACCACAACAGAATGCATATAAAAGAACATTTCATTGTATATTACAACGATGCATCAGATTACAAGAATATGCAGAGTATAAAAGAATATTACACAGAAATATCAGAGATTTAAATTACATTTAAATACATCGCAGCGGAAAATAATACAATACACAACTAGAAGAAGATATACGGATACAAAGCTTTCCGGATATCGTTCCAGCTGTAAACCAGGATCCTGTGAATATAAATCTGCAAAACCAAAACTACTAGCTGCCCGTGTCAAAATAAGGGCACCCAGAGTTTAGGTTAAAACAATAAACTCCAGGTCAGTCATGTGACTGGTGTGAGAACTAAAATAGTTATTATTCTTTATTTTAAAAGTTAGGTAAATCAAGGGACCACGCCGTATAACACGGAACGGGTTTCCTCCCAAGAATACCAGTGCATAAAACAGCAGCGCAATGCTAAATAAAGAAAGATGAAGCTGTTATAAGACCCAGTTCCTATCACACAATGCAACGCAAACCGGGGGATAGGGTTTTCCCTTATAACAGCCAAAGAATGCTTGATACGTTTAAAACAAATCATTTGATACTATAATAAGTGCATAGTGTATAAAACAACTTCAAATCATAAGTATCAATCATAGGCGGCATGAATGCCCCATACCACTATGTCGCCATATATAGGTTTACAAATAAAACCGCAAATGTCACGTATTTGGAAATTGGGTTTCCATCTATGAACCGAGGCTAGGGGCAAGATCCTCAACCGATTCGAGACGCTCTAGCCCGCCCCTCAGGAACAGCCGCAACTGCCCCTTGGATCGTCAGGGCCGGTCCACACGGAGTGGATTATTATGCCTGAACAATACGTCTCCCCACCCTATGGGGTGTAAGTCTGGTCCGTCAGCCGACCAGAATGCATTCGGCCGAAACCGATATAACCGAGGCGCCTCGCAACAGCAACAACAACATAAGTCAAACTCGTCAGGGCGTGTAAAACCACTGACGCCACTTCTAACTAGAAAGAAACGCATGCCCTCCCTGAGGTCCGTCTCCCGTTTTTGATTCATACCGGGTGTGAAACTCGCGAATCAAACGTTACACAAAGCTACGCCACAAAGGTCGTGCTTTGATCATCAACCACAAGACTTTGCTTTTCAACAGAAGCCTTGATCATTTGCATCTTAGCATGCCACACAGGCAAGCCATCCTATGCAACCGATATCAGTCACACAGAATGAAATCCGATGTCAGACACACAGTCCATTTACAAGTCCGTTCTGGGTCTGAACGAAACCGGAGGCACCTAGTACCCCGCATATCCATCGATCTCCAAGTACGTCTGGACGATCACTAACTGTTTCCATCTTCTTGGGTGTACAGCCCAATCAAGATCATCAGTTATCACCCAAACGACGTGAAGACCTCCGGTCTTCGACCATCGTCTTCGTCTTCGACTTATCGTCGTATCAGTTACTCAGAATGGGATAAACCCGGTCTTTCCGAATAACTCGCGTATATTTTAAATAAGTGTTACACAAACACAACATACGCCTCATTCCAATTCATTAGTCACTAACCGTAAATTAATCAAGAGAATAATTCCCCAAATATTAACCCCGAAGGCCGAAACCAACATCAGATCAATATCCAGAAAACCATTCTGCTTGGCTAACCGCCAGTTAGTTTCTAAATTTCACATTCAAATCTAATTACAGATTTATCTATCGCCTGGAGCAAAACTGGTGATACTCCATTCTCGATCTTTTCAATCTAATTAAAGATTCATTAAAACTCCACTTAGTTTTAATCATTATCTGGGTTAAAGAATCAGTGTCATTTAAAACACGATTCACGATAAACCCAAAATCACATTCCATTAATTATCGGGTTAAAGAACAAGTGTTATTTAAAACACTGTTCACGATAAACCCAAAAATCAATACCAATTCAATTCCAATTAAATATCATTTAATTGGTACACTTCATTAAATCTAAATAAAAAGATTTAATCTTTTCTCAACTGGGTTCAAGAACAGTGTTAGTGAAGACACCATTCACGACAAACCCAAATCACATTCGATATTCAATACAAGGCTCTGAATAGAAAATATATCGGCTTATATTCAATATCGAATTCTACGACTAACAAATGTCGTATTGGAAATAACGATACAAATATATATCTTTCAAATTTCCATAACAACACCTGTAATGTCACGAATTCCAACATCGAAATATTCCGAAGACAATTTCGATTCAAATCCACTCCAATGCAATCATTGGAAATTTTGGTTATTTTCAAAACCATTTCAAATTCAATTTATTTATTTAAAAATAAATAGAATTATAATTCTAGTTCAAAACTAGTTCATTTCGATAAAAATCCATTTTTTTATCTTTTCAAATATGGAGATTTTCACCCCAAACTTTCACAAATCATTTCTTATGATTTTACACAAATTATTACTATTTTTAATAATTTTATCAAGGCCCGTACAGTCGATTTCCAACAATGGCCATCGAACTGCACTTACAACGACCTTTTTCGAATTTGATTTGGACGTATCTCCAAATCCAACCGTTAGATTTCAAATTTCTAACATTAATTAGAAAGCTCTTTTCGATACGAACCCAACGGTTCCGGTTTTAGGAGAATCCGACGGTCGGATCTCCTGTAATGTCCGTTTGAAATAAATGGTCGAAATTCGCGAACTGCCGCGGCGCGGCGCGTTCTATTCAGGCCATTATATTATATATAATATATATAATATATATTTCGTCGATTTCTATTTAAAACGAATTATATAAATAGTTTTGAATTCGTTTCAAAAACAATTTCAACTTCCTTTTCAATTAAAATAAAAATTGAATTCTTCTTTATAAATTCGTTTTAAAATTCATTTCTATTCAATTCAAATTTCAATTCAATTTGAATTCATTTCAATTTGTTTTCAATTCAATTCGAAATCGTTTTCAATTCAATTCAAAATCGTTTTCAATTCAATTCATTTCGAAATCGCTTAAAATTGATATAAATATCGTTCACGTCAAAATGGCGTCAATCTAATCAACACGGCTTCATAAATTTTCTATTTTCAAATATTCTATTTCAAATATTTCTTTTTCAAATATTTCTTTTTCAAAACTGGAATGAGGCCCAATCAATTACCATATAAAGTTAATTATATGGATTTTCATACAACACATGTATAATAGCCTTGAAAAATAATCAACCATCAACCAAAGTGCACTACACTGTATAAGCATCAAATATAGACATTTAACGCTTATAGCAGCTTGTCAATCAATCGATCGACATATTTAATCAATCAGGATGAGTGAACTTCAAATTTCATCCTAACACCCGTGTGGGGTTTCAAACAATCAAACACATGTTTTATTTGTGCAGTTAGGCGATGTGTAAAATTTATCGACCCAATCAACGTCATTCAAATAGGTGTACATAAACAAACCGTCTGGTTTGTAAATGAATATTTATTTATTCACATTCACGTTAAAAATTATATTTTTAACGGTAACACATTTTATTTTAACATATGAATTTCTATTCAGTTCATTCTTTAAATAAAATGCTATTTTTATTTTTCTAACTTATTTTAGAAAATTTCGGCGGCATAACGGCACGATACCAGAAACGGGACAAGGCCTAGCCTTATCCCCGGTCTAGTGAAGGCCCACGCCATTCACACATCAATCAAATTCATTTCGTTATGCAAACCACAAAATTTGGAGTAAGGGTCTAACCTAGCCTTACTCCTTCGCCTTATAACGGCGCACGTCTAATCCTAACCAACTTATCGATTCGATTTTTCACGCCACAAACCACATTCAAACCAATATCGCAATCAATAACCAAACATCCAAACAAACAAGTCCATGGTCTGTGGACGATTGTGTCGGGTGCTACTAAGCACCGTCTGCATCCTAGTATATATATATATAACTAGAAAAGTAGAATTTGAGTGAGAAGTTCTCACCTATAGCTATCCTAGCTCCACGGCACTTCACTGATAGAAAACTTCATCGCTATCGCACCTTCGTCATCTTCGTTGCCCGTATTCACTATATATATAAAAATCGAATTTTTACTTCAAAGTTCAATATATAAAAATCGAATTTTTAGTTCAAAGTTCATAGATAAAAATTATATTTTTACTTCGCCATTCAATATAGAAAAATTATATTTTTTACTTCGCTATTCAATATAGAAAAATTATATTTTTACTTCGCTATTCAATATAGAAAAATTATATTTTTACTTCGCTATTCAATATAGAAAAATTATATTTTTACTTCGCTATTCAATATAGAAAAATTATATTTTTTACTTCCATGTTATATAAAAGATTACATTTTTATCACTTACAACATAAAATAAAATTTAGCTTTAAAGTAAATAAAAGAAAAACAGTTTTAAAAATAAAGAAAATTCAGTTTTTTACTTTTAAAAAAAATATGCAGTTTTTTACTAATTTTAAAAAATGCAGTTTTACTTTTTATTCCTTTTTTAAAAATTCTGTTTTGATTTCTTTTAAAAACAGTTTTAAAATCTCTTTTAAAAATTTCTGTTTTTGAAATTTCTGTTTTAAAATCTTTTAAAATTCTGTTTTAAAAACTTAAAACAAAAAATCAGTTTTATATTTCATTTTTAAAACAGTTTTTAAATCAAAAAAAACAGTTTTAATTTTCTGTAAAACAAAACAAAAATCAAAAATAAAAATAAAACCAATTAAACGCTCACCTAGCTCGGCCGTGGCTCGTGGCGTCGGTGGTTCAGGGGTTCGACGAGGTGACGGTGGTTCAGAGGGATGCGAGGGTTTCTGCTTCGATGCGTCGTTCGGTGGGAGGAGGATGTTGCGAGGGCGGCTCAGCGTCAGGCGGTGGCTTCGGCGATGGCTTCCAGGATCGGAGCGGCGGCGCTGGCGATGGCTCGAACGTCAGAGGGCGGCGGCTTCGGGTATTTAGGGTTTCGTCTTCTTTTTTTTTTTTTTTTATTTGCTTTGTAAATAACTGAATCGGGGGGGGGCCATCGAGGAAGAAAAGGGGGGGGGGAAGTTTAATTTTTTATTATTTTAATTATTTAATTATTTTATTTTAATACAAAAAGTCAACTTTTTCAAACGACCTCTAAACGAGGTCCACCACCTGCCGTCCATAGCGTTTAACCCCCATTCCGAACACAATGGGATATGTATCGTCAGCTGATTCGGCTGTTACAATCAGTTTCCGTTAAATTTACATTTAAATCACTATATTGAATTTTAAACGTACATTTCAAATTACCGGGGTCACATACTAACTAGAAAAATTCCAAAAAAAATATTTTCTAGCTTCGTATTGACGATACGGTCCTAACAAAACTAGTTTCGTCGAATTCTGAGACCGTTAGAAAAATGGCCAATTTCCAGTCGATTAAAATCAACTGAAATGGTCAAAACACGTTTTCTTTTGCCACGCTCACATATTAACTCGAAAAATTATGAAATTTGAAATCTAGCAATAACTCGACCTCACGGACCCAACAAAAGTGGTTTCGTCGAAATCCGAGGACGTTTGCAAAATTGCTATTTTTAAGGGCCTTATATATATAAAAATATATATAAATTCCACAGCGACTATTTCTAATTTTCAACTGGACATACCTTATCATTTCTAAAATGAAATTTCAGTTTGTTAACTTCGTTCCAAAGATATAGTTATACAGATTCAAATATTTCTTGTTTCGTTCAATTCTGACTTATATTGAATTCTGTATATTCATTTGAAATTAGAAATCGAATTTTCGAACTACCGCGCCATTTTCTATTCCTTTTATAATTATATATAATTATTATATATTCTAACGACGACGTATATAATATATACGTCGAATTTCAATTCAAAATAAATTTCTCGTCGATATTATTTAAAATAATTCATTTTAAATAATCTAAATTCGCTAAAATTGCCAAAATAAAAATTTTAAACTGGCCCAGATTTTCCGGGTTGTTACATCTTCTTATATTCTAAGTTTCTATCTTATCTTTCCTCACCCTCTAATTTCTTTCATTAACTTTCTGGTATTTTTCGATTTTTGGTTAGTCATCATTGAGTTTATGGCGATAACCAAAGTCGTCAAAAACCGGGTCGTTACAGTTGGTATCAGAGCTTAAGTTAAGTGAATTACCTTGGCTCTGTGGCGTGACTCAGTAGGGATGGGGTTAGTAATACCCTAGATTGAGTTGAGTGTATATATACGAGTGAGCTTATTTGTTATTGATATAAAAATTGTTTTATATATTGTGGTGATTTATTGGTTGATTTGTTTATGAGTTCTGGTCGATCAGTTTGATCCACTGTATCGGTAGGAGTTTATAAACACTCGAATACGATGGGTCGGCATGATACGCTTTAAAAAGAGGGTAAATTAAAATAATTTTACCCAAGGTATATCTTGATATAGAGAAGATATATATATCAAAATTATAATATAGTGGATATATTGGTTGTTATTATAATCGAGTAAGATTATAAATTAAATGGTTATGTAAATAACCAATCAGAATTCATATAAGTGAAATACGTGAAATCAGATGAGTTAAATCAGAAATTTAAACCAGAAATTGAATTAAAATTTTGGAAAATTGAATAATGTTTGTAAATGGATTTGGATTAAAAGTAAGGAAAATTTAAGATCCTGGGAGACTTTAAATTTGTTTTACAAGCAGTGTGAATTATATTTTGAAATGAATTTCAAAGTGGAAATTTTTAGAAATGGTTTTATATTATTGAACTCACTTCGATCGCTGGAAAATAGATTCCGATGATGACAGCTGCATCATCAGTATTCATTTTCTAGTTGTAAGTGACGAGTTACTACCAGAGATACTATTTTGAATTTGTTTTGGGAAAGACAAGTTGTGTTGAATTTCAAAATGGGATTTATAATATAGAATTTGATATATAGAATTTGAATATATTGAATTTGAATATAGAAATTCAAATGGGATTTATAATATAGAATTTGAATAGAATTCGATATATAGAATTTGAAATATAGATTTGAATAATAGAAGTGATATAAAAATTGAATAGAATTAACTAAGTCGAAGAGGAATTAGTTAATCTAGTTTTGATTTTGAAGTTGAACTTTGAAAGGTGAATTGGATTTGTAAATGGATATTCGAAATTGAATATAGAACTTAAATTTGAAATTTGGATTCAAATTAGTTAATAAGAAAGTTAAAATATATTTGAACATGTCATGTTCAAATATAAAAGTGAAATAGACTAAAGAGTTAATTAACAAATTAATTAATGAATTGAGTTAAAACGATCAGGTAGAGTTAAAATAGATTGGGCAGGTGTAAATATACATGAGATAGGTAGGGATAAGGTATGAAGGTATATAAATTGAATGCTCGACGAAAAGGTATGTATTTAATTCATATATGAGATTTTATGCGCCGTATCGGCTAGCCGCTTGGCTTTTTCTTTTTCTTTTGGATTGGTGAGGGCCACGGGAGGCTATTTGAAATATCCCGATGCCCCTGGTGCAAAGGAGGTTATGGCGAATTTTTCCGGGAATTTAAGGAGTTAGAATATTTTTAAGATAATTTGATAGTTAGAAATCAACGTATCGATATATATATAAGTCGATAAGGAAACGAACTTAGAAATAGAATAGCAAAATCAAAAAGGAAGAATAAGAATAAAATCTAGTAAGAATAGAAAGAGGAAGCATATACGTGTTTATAAGTGAATAAGTAGTTGTATGGTATTGATTATTCGAGTAAGTAGTCATATCTGTTTTGATGTTATAAATGTTATTCAGTCAAGGTCTGAGAGGTAGTTATACCCCAACTTGATTGATTTCATTATTAACAAATAAATAGTAAGATTTCAGGCTTGAAGATCAATGTTGAATAAGAGTTAGTTGAATATAGTATTCGGGTTGTCGTAACGATGTTTTACACAACATCCGTTTTAACCCAAATAAGTGTAAGCTTGGAAATATAATAAAGAATATTTCCTAAGTATAGAAATAAACGAGATCGGAAAAGAGATAAGTAATTGGAATATTTTCCAATTATGAATAGCATATATTTTCTAAAGTTTAGAAAATAAAGGAAAGCGATATTCGGGAATGTTTTCCAAATAACATAAAAGGCCAATATTGTTATTGAAAATATTTGGTTAACAAATATTGATAAAGAAATAGAGAGGTGATTTAACTAATGGAATATTAATTAAGGGCTCAGTGACATGTTCAAAAGGAAAATTTGATTTTTGAAAAGAGTAAACTATTTAAAAACTCCCAGGGAAAGACTGTTTGAATTAAAAACAAATTTAACAGAAATTTGTGAAAGCAAAATTGAATTAAAGTAAAGCCAGTAAAGTGGTAACTGAGATTGAATTAGAATGATATCAAGACAAATTGGATTATGAGATTCAAATTTGAAGTGTAATGGGATAATCAAATTAAGAGTTGGGAATCGAGAAGAAACTCGAGTTAAAATGATATTTGGCTCGGATATAAGCGAATGGTGGTGTTGTGGATAAAAGCATATTGGAATTTGATTGGGATAACATTGGTATATGCTGAGTTGATAGGATATGGAAGTGATAGAGTTGATATGCCCGAAAAAAAGGTACAAGTTTATATTCGATATAAGCATGTGATTTATGAGCCGAATTGTGACGGCAAGGAATTTCGCTCGGTCCGAACAAGTCGCTAAACCGATTCAGACCGTTCGAAACGCCCTATCGTTTGAGAACACAACACAACAGAACGCATACAGAAGAACATTTCACTGTATATTACAACAATGCATCAGATTACAAGAATATACAGAGTATGAATAAATATTACACAGAAATATCAGAGATTTAAATTACATTTAAATACATAGCAGCGGAAAATAATAAAATACACAACTAGAAGAGATATACGGATACAAAGCTTTCCGGATATCGTTCCAGCTGTAAACCAGGATCCTGTGAATATAAATCTGCAAAACCAAAACTACTAGCTGCCCGTGTCAAAATAGGGGCACCCAGAGTTCAGGTCAAAACAAAAAACTCCAGGTCAGTCATGGGACTGGTGTGAGAACTAAAACAGTTATTAATCTTTATTTTAAATCATTAGGTAAATCAAGGGACCACGCCGTATAACACGGAACGGGTTTCCTCCCAAGAATACCAGTGCATAAAACAAACAGCGCAATGCTAAATAAAGAAAAATGAAGCTGTTATAAGACCCAGGTCCCATCACACAATGCAACGCAGCCGAGGATAGGGTTTTCCCTTATAACAGCCAAAGAATGCTTGATACGTTTAAAAACAAATCATTTGATACTATAATAAGTGCATAGTGTATAAAACACTTCAAATCATAAGTATCAATCATAGGCGGCATGAACGTCCCATAACACTATGTCGCCATATATAAGTTTACAATCAAAACCGCAAATGTCGTATTTGGAAATTGGATTTCCATCTATGAACCGAGGCAAAAGATAGTCCTCAACCGATTCGAGACTGCCTAGCCCGAGTCTCAGGCAAGCGCGCAGGCAAGCCTTGGAGCGACAGGGACGGTCCACCGACGTGGATTATTATACCTGAGCACTACGTTTCGCCGCCCTTTGGGGCGTAAGCGAGCCAACGAATGACTCCATCGGACTCGGATCGTCCGATCTAACCGAGGCGCCTCGCAACAGCAACAACCACATAAGTCAAACTCGTCAGGGCGTGTAAAACCACTGACGCCACTTCTAGCTAGGAGGAAACGCAGGCCCTCCCTGAGGTCCGTCTCCCGTTTTTGGTTTATACCGGGTGTGAAACACGCGAGGTAAACGTTACACAAAGCTACGCCACAAAGGCCGTGCTTTGATCATCACCACAAGACTTTGCTTTTCAACAGAAGCCTTGATCATTTGCATCTTAGCATGCCACACAGGCAAACCATCCTATGCAACCGATATCAGTCACACAGAATGAAATCCGATGTCAGACACACAGTCCATTTACAAGTCCGTCCTGGGTCTGAACGAAACCGGAGGCACCTAGTACCCCGCCTATCCATCGATCTCCAAGTACGTCTGGACGATCACTAACTGTTTCCATCTTCTTGGGTGTACAGCCCAATCAAGATCATCAGTAATTACCCAAACGACGTGAAGACCTCCGGTCTTCGACCGTCGTCTTCATCTTCGACTTATCGTCGTATCAGTTATCCAGAATGGGATAAACCCGGTCTTTCCGAATAACTTGCGTATATTTTAAATAAGTGTTACAAAAACACAACATACGCCTCATTCCAATTCATTAGTCACTAACCGTAAATTAATCAAGAGAATAATTCCCCAAATATTAACCCCGAAGGCCGAAACCAACATCAGATCAATATCCAGAAAACCATTCTGCTTGGCTAACCGACAGTTAGTTTCTAAATTTCACATTCATAGGGAAAGATTCCCATTAATTTTATCAAAGATAAATTCCTTTGAATTTATTCTTTATTCTATCTTTTGAATATCAATTCAAAACTAGTCGGAATTAGCGAACCTTACCGAAGTAATCATTGGTTTTAATTTCCCAATCCCAACCTATTCATCCCATGAAGTAAAACTGGTAATACTTCATATCTAACACCACGGTGTTATCGGTAAATTCAATTACCATTTCACGTTCAAATCTAATTAAAGATTTAACTAACGCCTGGAGCAAAACTGGTGATACTCCATTTCGATTATTTCAATCTAATTAAAGATTCATTAAAACTCCACTTAGTTTTAATCGTTAACTGGGTTAAAGATTCTGTGTCATTTAAAACACGGTTCACGATAAACCCAAAGTCACATCCCATTAATTATCGGGTTAAAGAACGAGTGTTATTTAAAACACTGTTCACGATAAACCCAAAAATCAATATCAATTCAATTCCAATTAAATATTATTTAATTGGTACACTTCATTAAATCTAAATAAAAAGATTTAATCTTTTCTCAACTGGGTTCAAGAACAGTGTTAGTGAAGACACCATTCACGACAAACCCAAATCACATTTGATATTCAATATAAGGCTCTGAATAGAAAATATATCGGCTTATATTCAATATCAAATTCTACGATTAACAAATGTCGTATTGGAAATAACGATATAAATATATATCTTTCAAATTTCCATAACAACACCTGTATAATCACGAATTCCAACATCGAAATATTCCGAAGACAATTTCGATTCAAATCCACTCCAATGCAATCATTGGATATTTTGGTTATTTTCAAAACCCTTTTTAAATTCAATTTATTTATTTAAAAATAAATAGAATTATATTCCTAGTTCAAAACTAGTTCATTTCGATAAAAATCTATTTTTATCTTTTCAAACATGGAGTTTTTCATCCCAATTCTTTCTAAATCATTTCTTATGATTTTACACAAATTATTACTATTTTTAATAATTTTATCAAGGCCCGTACAGTCGATTTCCATCAATGGCCATCGAACTGCACTTACAGCGACCTTTTTCGAATTTGATTTGGACGTACCTCCAAATCCAACCGTTAGATTTTGAATTTCTAGTATTCGTTAGAAAGCTCTTTTCGATACGAACCCAACGGTTCCGATTTTAGGAGAATCCGACGGTCGGATCTCCCGTAATGTCCGTTTGAAATAAATGGTCGAAATTCACGAACTACCGCGGCGCGGCGCGTTCTATTCAGGCCATTATATTATATATATAATATATATAATATATATTTCATCGATTTCTATTTAAAACGAATTATATAAATAGTTTTAAATTCGTTTCCAATTCTATTTCAACTTCTATTTCAATTCAAAGCAAAATTGAATTCTTCTTTATAAATTCGTTTTAAAATTCATTTCTATTCAATTCGAATTTCAATTCAATTTGAATTCATTTCAATTCGCTTTCAATTCCATTTGAAATCGTTTTCAATCAATTCATTTCGAAATCGTTTTCAATTCAATTCATTTCGAAATCGTTTTCAATTCAATTCATTTCGAAATCGTTTTCAATTCAATTCATTTCGAAATCGTTTTCAATTCAATTCATTTCGAAATCGTTTTCAATTCAATTCATTTCGAAATCGTTTTCAATTCAATTCATTTCGAAATCGTTTTCAATTCATTTCGAAATTGTTTTCAATTCAATTCATTTCGAAATCGTTTTCAATTCAATTTATTTCGAAATCGTTTTCAATTCAATTTATTTCGAAATCGTTATAAAATCGATATAAATATCGTTCACGTCAAAATGGCGTCAATCTAATCAACACGGCTTCATAAATTTCTATTTTCAAATATCCTATTTCAAATATTTCTTTTTTTCAAAATAGTTGTTATTATCAAAATATTTCGTTCAACACATGACCAATCTCAATAAATGAGTACTGTCAACACATGAACCTTTATTTTATATTGATAAAGATGTAAACTTTATTATTAAAATATTTCGTTCAACACATGACCAATCTCAATGAATGAGTACTGTCAACACATGAACCTTTATTTTATAATATTCTTTATTTTTCAAATTGGAATGAGGCCCAATCAATTACCATATAAAGTTAATTATATGGATTTTCATATAACACATGTATATCATAGCATTGAAAAATAATCAACCATCAACCAAAGTGCACTACACTGTATAAGCATCAAATATAGATATTCAACGCTTATAACAGCCTGTCAATCAATCGATCGACATATTTAATCAATCAGGATGAGTGAAATTCATATTTCATCCCAACACCCGTGTGGGGTTTTCAAACCATCAAACAAATATTTTATTTGTGCAATTGGGCGATGTGTAAAATTTATCGACCCAATCAATGTCCTTCAAATAGGTGTACATAAACAAACCGTCCGGTTTGTAAATGAATATTTATTTATTTACATTCACGTTAAAAATTATATTTTTAACGACAAAACATTTTATTTCAACATATGAATTTCTATTCAATTCATTCTTTAAATAAAATGATATTTTTATTTTTCTAACATATTTTAGAAAATTTCGGCGGCATAACGGCACGATACTAGAAACGGGACGAGGCCTAGCATTATCCCCGGTCTAGTGAAGGCCCACGCCATTCACACATCAATCAAATCACTTTCGTTATGCAAACCACAAAATTTGGAGTAAGGATCTAACCTAGCCTTACTCCTTCGCCTTATAACGGCGCACGTCTAATCCTAACCAATTTATCGATTCGATTTTTCACACCACAAACCACATTCAAACCAATATCGCAATCAATCACCAAACAGTCAAACAAACAAGTCCATGGTATGTGGACGGGTGTCGGGTGCTTCTAATAAGCACCGTCTGCATCCTAGTATATATATATATAACTAGAAAAATAGAATTTGAGTGAGAAGTTCTCACTTATAGCTATCCAAACATCTTGACTCTTCTTTGATAGAAATCTTCATTGTTTTCGCATCTTCGTCAGCTTCGTCGTCCGTAGCCACTACATATATAAAAATCGAATTTTTACTTCGCTATTTAATATATAAAAATTCTATTTTTCTATCGAAGTTCAATATATAAAAATTCTATTTTTCTATCGAAGTTCAATATATTAAAATTCTATTTTTCTATCGAAGTTCAATACATAAAAATTCTATTTTTCTATCGAAGTTCAATATATAAAAATTCTATTTTTCTATCGAAGTTCAATATATAAAAATTCTATTTTTCTATCGAAGTTCAATATATAAAAATTCTATTTTTCTATCGAAGTTCAATATATAAAAATTCTATTTTTCTATCGAAGTTCAATATATAAAAATTCTATTTTTCTATCGAAGTTCAATATATAAAAATTCTATTTTTCTATCGAAGTTCAATATATAAAAATTCTATTTTTCTATCGAAGTTCAATATATAAAAATTCTATTTTTCTATCGAAGTTCAATATATAAAAATTCTATTTTTCTATCGAAGTTCAATATATAAAAATTCTATTTTTCTATCGAAGTTCAATATATAAAAATTCTATTTTTCTATCGAAGTTCAATATATAAAAATTCTATTTTCTATCGAAGTTCAATATATAAAAATTCTATTTTTCTATCGAAGTTCAATATATAAAAATTCTATTTTTATTACTTTAAAAACAAAGTATATGTTCTCTATTTCTAAAACAAAGTATATGTTTTCTATTTTTAAAACAAAGTATATGTTTTCTATTTTTAAAACAAAGTATATGTTTTCTATTTTAAAACAAAGTATATGTTTTCTATTTTTAAAACAAAGTATATGTTTTCTATTTTTAAAACAAAGTATATGTTTTCTATTTCTAAAACAAAGTATATGTTTTCTATTTTTAAAACAAAGTATATGTTTTCTATTTCTAAAACAAAGTATATGTTTTCTATTTCTAAAACAAAGTATATGTTTTCTATTTTAAAACAAAGTATATGTTTTCTATTTCTAAAACAAAGTATATGGGCAAAGTTATAAAATAAAATAAAAACATATTTTTTTTTTCAATTTCAGGGTTTAAAACATTTACACTGTCGCCTGCTGATTTTCCTGGTGGTCTTCAGTCCCTCAGCTCGTTCAAAAGAAACTGCCGTTGCCAACCCTAAACCCTCCGTCGACGTTGACTTCCACTCTCGGACCAGGATCTGAAGGTGCCGCCGTTACCCCCTAATGTTGCTCCACCCACGCCCTTGCCAGCGCGATGCTCGAAGCTCCCTCTCGATGGGAAATCAATTCGAACGGAGGCCGTTTTCAGAGGGGAAATCGAAAGGAGGGAGGGGCGGGGAGATGACTGATCGTCGGTGGAGGAGTTCGGGGGAGGGAGGCGTCGGCTGATAGAGGGGGCGTCGAACGAAGGAGGATCGGAGTTGGGTTTTTAGATGAAAAGGAGGCGCGATTTTTCTTTAAAGGGGGGTTAGGGTTCTGGGAAGAAAAAAAAAGGGGGAAGGGTATTTATATTTAATTATATTATTATTTAAATTCTATTTTTCTATTTTACTGATTTATTGCCCTCAACTCCAAACAAACTCCAAACAAAACCCAAAGACTGTAGCCCCTAGCTGAATACCCCCCCTCCAAACACTCTGGGATATGTTCCGCTGGCCAATTCGACTGTTACGATCAGTTTTCGTTGAATTTACATTTAAATCACTATATTGAATTTTAAACGTACATTTCAAATTACTGGGGTCACATACTAACTAGAAAAATTCCCGAAAAATATTTTCTAGCTTCGTATTGACGATACGGTCCTAACAAAACTAGTTTCGTCGAATTCTGAGACCGTTTGAAAAATGGCCAATTTCCAGTCGATTAAATTCAACTGAAATGGTCAAACGCGTTTTCCTTTGCCACGCTCACATATTGATTCGAAAAATTATGAAATTTGAAACCTAGCAATAACTTAACATCACGGACCCAACAAAACTGGTTTCGTCGAAATCCGAGGTCGTTTGCAAAAGTGCTATTTTTAAGGGCCTTAACTCCATAGCGACTATTCAGAATTTTCAACTGGACATATCTTTTGATTCCTGATATGAAATCTTGATTTTTCGGATTTGTTGGAAAGATATTATCAATCAGATCCTAATGTTTTTGGTTTCACTAAAATCCGGATTGTTTTGCACCCGGTACATTCAATTGAAGTTTGAAATCGAATTATCGAACTACCGCGCCATTTTCAATTCCTTTTATAATTATATATAAATATTTATATTCTAACGACGACGCGTATAATATATACGTTCAAATTATATTCAAAATAAATTTCTCGTCGATATTATTTAAAATAATTCATTTTAAATAATCAAAATTCGAATAAAATTGCCAAAATAAAAATTTTAAACTGGCCCAGATTTTCGGGTTGTTACACGAATTGGCAAGCCGCTTCGCTTCTTGATTTGCTTTTGGGATAAAGATAGCCTAGAGAGGCGAGTTGGAGTTTGACCTGTTGACCAGTACAAAGGAGGTGCTGGCGAAATTTTTCGAAAAGTTAAGGCATTAGAAAATTTTCAGTATTTTGAAATTTTTTGATAATAAGAATTAATAATTTAATTGAAATTAAATTGGTTCAGTTGAAACTGAAGTTAAGAAGTGAACAAATAAGTTCTAACCAGTCGATAGGGTCGTCCTCTACCTTAGCAATTTCGAGGACGAAATTATTTTAAGTGGGGAAGAATGTAATGACCCACATTTTCCAGCGGTATAATAATTAATTTATTTAATTATTTATATAGTGATTAGAGAACTTAATGGTCGTTGAATTAAATAATGGTGAATATTTAATTAAAATAATAAATTAAATATTATATTTTATTCTGAAATGGCGATACGGTGTGAACTGGATCATCTGTGATATTTAATTCAGCTTGGAATTGAATTTGAATAACGAATATATTATATAAATGACAGTTTAAACGTAGAGTTATAATATAATTAAAATCGAGCTCGAAATGGCATGGTAGTTCGCTATTTGGCGATTTGAACTTCAACTGAATGTACAGGGTCCGTTTTAAATCGGATTTCTGTGAAATAAGAAACGTTAGGAGCTGGTGAAGTATATCTTTCTAGTGGAAGAGAAAAATCAGGATTTCATCATGTAGATTTTGATTTATGTCCAAATCAAATTTTAGAAAAGTCGTCGTGGAATTCCTTTATAATTTATAAACGAATTAATTATATTTTTAAAAGGAAATTCATTTTAAATCAAATATTGATTTAACCGGGATTAGAAATATCAAGTTAGAAATTCATATAGGAATATTCTAGAGCTGTATGGTATTCCACTGTGAATATGTACGATAATATTTATTTTTAAATATTAAATTTAATTGTTTATAAATATATTTATATATTTAAAGGGGTTATATAGGACTTTAAAAATAGCCACTTTTATAAACGAAGTCGGAATTCGACGAAACTAATTTTCTTGGATCTGCAATGTCAAATAGTTGTTAGATTTCCAGTTTCGTGATTCTTAGAGTCACTGTGTGGTCATACGGATTTTTAGAGTGAGAAACATTCAGTATTTTGATGGTTAAAAATACGCTGTGTGAGCAAACGAAGTCGGAATTCGACGAAACTAGTTTGGTTGGTGTAACGACCACGGGATTTTCGACTCCGAAAATCGACACAAAATCCAGCGTCGACTGTTCAAACATCGAAAATACCGAATCATTAATAGAAAGAAATTAGAGGGTGAGATAGAAAAGATAGAACTAATAGAATAGAAGAAGAAGAATACAACTGAGCATAATCAAAGTAAACACGAATCTCACAGCGGAACGAATAAAATATATTATATAACATAAGCTTTTAAATACAAATCTGTTTTGTACATATATACATACCATCATAAGAGTACACATAACATTTGATTCAGCGGAAGTAACTCTAAATAACTAACGTTGAAGCCTCCTGCTTCAAGCTCCTCCAAGTGTATCTGTAAAAGCCTGAAACACTTGACTGCCCATACAAATTTGGGCACCCAAGAGTTTAGGAAAAACAAAACAAAACAAACTCTGGGTCAGTCATTGGACTGGTGTGAGTAAACTCCAACCATATGGTTTAACTTCAAAGATCTTTCGAAAGAAAAGGATAATAGTAAGACCAGTCCACACATAAATACGGATGGTTTTTACCTTACTATAACCTAAACCATTTTTGATATCAAAATCCAGTGATATTATAATAATGTCTAATCAAATAAATAACCAAATAGTAGAACGCTTGCATCTCACGCTCTACATACATAGTATAAAATCACAAACCGCAGGGCGCTTATTGGAGATTGGATTCCAACCATGACAAGGTATGGGACCACCTTCCGATGATGTATCTCTAGAGGCAAATACACCTGGGTTCAACAAGAACGTCTTGCTACCCGGCCCACACATGACCGACCACTCATTTCGCTTAAGTGTATCGAATGTATATCACCAACGGTTGGACTCAAACCACCGTTCCGGAATGGGCAGAATCGATAGATTAAGAAACAAAAGGAATTTCTCTAGATAGGTGATTATACACCCTAATGGGTGCGACCCACATAGCCATGGTGCCTGCCCGATTTTTGTCATTTCCTGGTTGTGAAGCTTGAGGCTACGTCTATCTTTTAGAACATCTGGCCACCATACTCTTTGAATGCCACATCGTCAACCCGTCAAATCACTAGTTGATCTTCCCAAAAATATTACGGGTATAAAAGCTGAGAGAAACGAATTTCTCCACCACCAGACGTAATGCCTTGAAAAGATCGTCTTATGTGATCGTTAGGAATACTCTGTCAGACATTCGTCCATACAAGTTTCCCTGGGACTGGACAACATCGTAGCTCTTTTGAATTTCACTCCGTCTTTGATTATTTTCAGCATAATCTAATTCGCAGCGCATATGCCTATACAGAGTGGTTCTCGGATATTAAATCCAACCGGTCTCTCCGTATTGACAACGATGGTAAAAATCTTTGATAGTCGGTGTTTAACTATCAAAGGAAAAATAAACATCCATCAAACAATTTCACACTCACTGGCCCTTTTCTAATATCTTATACTAAATTCATTCTCTTAGTGAATTCTATGTATCGTTATATCGATTTCTATTTTCAAAAATTTCTTAAAAATATTCTAACTCCTTAAATTTCCGTAAAAATTCGCCATAACCTCCCCTGCACCGGGAGCATCGGGAAAAACCCCAAACTGCCACACAGGCCTCTCCATTCAAAAAGAAAATCAAAAAGCCAAGCGGCTTGCCGATTCGGCGCATAAAACCTCATATGGAAATTGAAACATGTACCTTGTTGTCGGGCACTTAAATATATTCTTCATACCCTCTTCATATCCTCCATCCAAAACCTGTTTAACATACATATGCCCATTCCCAATTCGTTTCAAACAATTCGACCATTTTTACCAAAATACGCTACCATTCGCTAATTAAATTTTCTGATTGGCTTTTGGTTTAAATTTTGAATGTATCACGTTCAAATATATTCGTATTCGCTTATATAAACATATCGAACTCAACTCTTTGCTCATTTCCCAATTCTAATCCCGTTTTCATACTTTGATTCAATTTACAATTCAGTTTACTTAAAAAAAAAGTTAGGTTCGATCAAAAATCACATTAGCTAATTTCTTTTGAAACTCGCTAACTTTATTCGATAATTTAAATCTGATTTTTGTTTCAAAAATCAGTTCATTTACTCTATTTGAGTTTGTATTTATTTGATAACTCAAACTCGGATTTTTCCTAAAAAGAATCGGATTTTATTCACTTGAAATCCTTTAAATTTATTAAATAAACCGTTATGGTTTAAAAACGATTATGGCGCTGTTTTTCTGACAAATTGATTTTGACATAACTCAAAATCTATACAATGAAATCAAGATTTTTCTCTTCCTTTAGAAAACTATCGTTCAATCGGTCCGGGCATTTCTTGTTTCATCAAATTCTGACTTATATTGAGTTCTATATACTTAATTGAAGTTCGAATCGCCAATTTACGAACTACCGTGCCATGGCGAGTTCGTTTTAATTAAATTAAATATAAACGTTTAAAAACTTCGTTTATAATTAAATTCCAACTCCATTCTTAATATTTAAAAATAAATTAAGTCTATTTTCCAAATCTATCTTCACAAATTCGAATTATCCATATTCGTTGATTATTCTATTCCATATTCATAACTTGGTTATGAATTTATTCAAACTCAAATCACATTATATTAGATTTCTATTATTAGGAAATAAACTGGTATATAACCCAACGTCCCTATCCCACTTCAAATTTCGAGGATTAAACAAACTTCAAGATAAACTCATTTCGATATCGCTTTACCATTTACAAACTAATATCATCTCTTGACAATAGTGAAGTCGTTCAAGTTGGGGTATTTTAATTACCTCTCAGACCTTGATCGACGACGTTCTTATCTTGAGACGAATAAAAGCTTGTAATATCAAAACTTGATTTAAATCTCACATTCGATCCCATTTCTTTCATTTGGAAATTTATTTCCAAATTACTCAACGACAATTACTTCGTCAGCTATATAACCCTTGTATATAAATTTACGTCTCCTTTTGAAACGATTTCAAGTTCTAAATCCCCTTTTAAATTCCAAGTTGAATTCAAATACCCAAATCATCCCATGATGATTTTCCCTTTCTATTTATAAACATCGTTTATAAATTTTACTTCTTGTTTTGACCATTTAAAACAAGCTTATATTTCATATTCCATTTGAAATTCAAATTTCCACTTTGAAAGATAAATTTCCTGCTTTACATCCCTTACTTGAAATTTGAGTTTAATATTATCACATGATAATATTTCTTTTCCCTTGATAAACAGCGTCTATAATTCCAGCAACTGGTTTTTTAATTTAAAAACAAGTTCAATTTTCTCAATTTATTCGAAATACCATTTCTATTTCGAAAAGTAAAATTCCCCTTTCTGAAAACAATTTGCACTTGTAAATTGGACATAGTCGAATTCTAAAACAAACCAGGTGGACTTATTTCAATTCAAATTATATTCCGAATGTCGGGATAAATTTGATCGTTTCCTTCTTGAACCTATTCAAAGTCACTTTTTAACTTCATCAAAAATTAAATAAATCCCATACTAGTTATTTTTCTTTATTTAAACATATCGTTTAGAATTTCACTTCTTGTTCTAAGTATTAAGCCACATTTCAATTCAAATTACATTTGAAATCTAATTTCCACTTCAGAAAACAAATCATACTTGAATTTAGAATTTATAAAGTACCAAATGATAATTTTCACATTCATTTAAAACATCGTTTATAAACTATACTTCTTGTTTTAAATATTAACACAAGTTCTATTTCAAACTCCCTTTGAAATTTCATTTCTACTTTGGGCGGATAAACTTCCTTTTAAAATCACGCTTGCATTCACGTTTTAAAATTTATCAAATGATAATCTCCTTTTTCATTTATAAACATAGTTTATAAATTCAATTACCTGTTTTTATTTTTAAACAAGTAAATATTTCCGAACCTATTTGTAATCCCATTTCTATTTCGGAATTTAAAATTTCCTCTTTAAATTCAAACTTGAATTTAAAATCTAATATTACCAATTGATAATTTCCCTACAAATCATTTATACATTCAGTACTTGTTTTATTATTTAAACAAGTTATTGTTTTCTTAGTTTATTTGAAAATTCAAATTTTATTTCAAAAAAATAAAATTTCCTTCTCGAATCTAAAAGTCACTTCTTATGGTATTATAAATATCTAGAGCCAGTGATATTCTAATATCTAACACACAAACCATCCATTCAATTCACACATCACATACATATATAAATATGTGAACAACATTAAATAAATTTGAGGAATCCAATTGGATCCCTCCAACCTGTTTTCCTGCATCCACAGATGTTAGTCACATAGATAATACCCATCCTGCTTCAAGGCAGAATATCGCGGTATAAAAGGGGATCCACTTATGTACGTGGGCGTAGTGTCATCCGCTAATGATACTGCGGGCATCCGCTAATAGTGTTGCGGGAAATTCAATAACCACAATAATTCAACAATTCATTCATGCACCCAAGCAACCAACACATTTATTTTTACGATAAAAATAAATTTAAATATAAAACGGTGAGTGAGATTTACTCACCTTGCTTTTTGTTAGCTGAATATCCAATTTTTTCCCATATCATCGCAGCTAAGAATCCATTCGCATAAATATATTTTACACCTATGATGATTTGATTTAATTTACTGATTAAACATTTATTTAAATTACTACTTAAATGAATAAATAAATTTTCTATATAATTTATTTAACGGTAGATTTAAACTTAATGAACATAAATAACTAGGTAAAAAATGTATACCTTGTTGCTATTGAAATCACTCGACTAGTCGACAAAGCCAGATCAACACATATCGATCCATCGCAAACAGCCCCAACATATGTTGCAGACTACCTCCGAAAACTGCACCATCCTTACTTTGGCATTTCAACAAACATCTCACTGACAAATTATACCATTCCCTTTTTTCCTATCATCTATACTCAATGCTTGTCAAACGAAAGATCAAACTTCATCCCGTCGCATACTCCAGAAGTATCTAACCAACATCGGCCTCCTAAAAGTTGCAACGCCCCTTTCCTTCTGTTAATCGCGAGTGCTGATTTCGAGCTTCAGGGACTTTGTGACCAGATCGTGACTTTCCCCTTTCTCACATAACTCCATCCCGATCTCCTTCTATTCGAATGGCGGGTCCCCTTCTAAGTGCATCGCAACCCCCTTCTCCGCTATAACAACCACCGAGCAACAGCTCGAAACCCTCAGCAAGACTTCGAATCCACAACAGTCACCCTAACTCCCTCTTGTACATTTGCGAGCGCCTCAAAATGAAGTCGAGCTTCAGGGAAATCACGCAGTTTGAAGTTGCGACTTCGGATAATATTTGACGCTTCGAATAATTGGAGAAGGGGTGGACTTGGTTTCGAAGAGCAGCTTCCTTGAATTGGTGAAGTGGATTTTTAAATCGAAATTTCCTTTTTGCTTTTTTGGTGGATTCGATTTTGGTTAGAATAGAGGGACGATAGAAAATGAAAGGGAAGAGAATGTAATAAGTTTCAGAAGTGGGAAGAAGTTGTGAAGGCCCAACTCGATTTATAGGTGTGTACAGGAGACAGACGTACACGCCATTGAATCTTTGTTTCCCTGATATTGAAGATGGGGAGCAAATTCATTAGCTCGAAGAAGGAAATTACTGCGATGTAGATGTTTTAGGTCGGCTGGTTTGGATAAGTACATACATTAATTAATTGATTTGACTTTTGTTTTTCCTTGATTTGATTCCTATCAGCTAAAAATATCTTGCGGTCCCTTATTTACAATCCCGAACCGCTATTTTTACTTAACGTCCGACATCTCTAAATTATACTGCTATTTTGAATTTAACGGATCCGACTCTAAAATTAAATTCGATAGTATATAATAGATAACAATTTAAATTGATAATTTATATTAAATTCAATTGCTTAAAATATAAATTGATTTCAAAATAACTAGATCCGTCGATAATAAAAATTTATTATCGTTCTAATTCTATATAAAATTTAAATTAATCGATTGAATTCATTTCGAATCAGTTTTTACTTTTAAGTTCAATTTTTTATTGTTTCCATTTTCGATAATTCAATATGTTCACTAATAAACCGTATATCGATTATTAAATTGATAAATTAAAATAAAATCCATTTATTATTCCAAATCAATATTTAAAATTAATTTAAATATTCAGAATAAACTGTTAAAAATTCGGGACGTTACATTCCTTCCCCCTTAAAAGAATTTCGTCCCCGAAATTACTAAGGTAGGAAAAATGCTACTAACCCATTTACTTTCCAAAAATCACTTACGTTGAAACTCAACTTTTCATATTTCCACAACTTTAGTTCTACAAAAAAAAATTTTGGTTTCCATTTATTTACTTCGATCCATTTAACTTGTTTTAAGTCAAATTCCAGAATTCAAATACCCGGATTTTCCTTTAAAACCCCTGTTTGAAATCATATAAATATATATATACACATATATTTATGTCTATTTCAAAACATTTGAATTTTCCCACAACTTGTTTTCTAAAATAAATTTCCATTGGAAATCTCAACTGTGGTAGCAATCCATCACTTAGAAGCTCGAAAATGAATACCGATGATGTGGCCATCCGTCATCTGAATTATTTTCCAGCCACTGAAGTGATTCGGTGCTTTATCACTTTCAAAATCCATTCAAAAATGACTTTTATTCAAAATTCCTTTCAAAACAAAGCTATATTATTTTAATATACTTTAGAAAATATTTTCAAACTTCCCAGGATTTAAATTTTAAATTCTGGTTTGAATCTAATTCAATTACATCTCATTTGTATACACAAATTCTATTTGGTTATCCATAAACATTTAAATTCTTATAATCACATCCTGATGATAATAGCAATCAACTCATCCATATATAAATAATTCTAGAAAATTATTTATCTTTTATATCAAAATATCCTTTTGGGTAAAATTATTTCATTTACCCATTTCAAAACAATATTATGTCAACCATTCCGTTCAAGTGTTTAGAGACTCCTATCGACGTCGTGGCGTCCCACGATTCGACCAGAATTCATAAACCACTCAACAGACAAGCCAACACAATAAAAAAAACAATTTTTATATCAACATACAAATACGCTCTCTCATATATATACACTCAACTCATTCTAGGGTGCTACTGACCCTATCTCTAATGAGTAAACCCCCAACAAAGCCTAGGTATTCGTTCAACCTAAGCTCTGATACCACTGTAACGACCACGGGATTTTCGACTCCGAAAATCGACACAAAATCCAGCGTCGACTGTTCAAACATCGAAAATACCGAATCATTAATAGAAAGAAATTAGAGGGTGAGATAGAAAAGATAGAACTAATAGAATAGAAGAAGAATACAAGTGAGCATAATCAAAGTAAACACGAATCTCACAGCGGAACGAATAAAATATATTATATAACATAAGCTTTTAAATACAAATCTGTTTTGTACATATATACATACCATCATCAGAGTACACATAACATTTGATTCAGCGGAAGTAACTCTAAATAACTAACGTTGAAGCCTCCTGCTTCAAGCTCCTCCAAGTGTATCTGTAAAAGCCTGAAACACTTGACTGCCCATACAAATTTGGGAACCCAAGAGTTTAGGAAAAACAAAACAAAACAAACTCTGGGTCAGTCATGGGACTGGTGTGAGTAAACTCCAACCATATGGTTTAACTTCAAAGATCTTTCGAAAGAAAAGGATAATAGTAAGACCAGTCCACACATAAATACGGATGGTTTTTACCTTACTATAACCCAAACCATTTTTGATATCAAAATCCAGTGATATTATAATAATGTCTAATCAAATAAATAACCAAATAGTAGAACGCTTGCATCTCACACTCTACATACATAGTATAAAATCACAAACCGCAGGGCGCTTATTGGAGATTGGATTCCAACCATGACAAGGTATGGGACCACCTTCCGATGATGTATCTCTAGAGGCAAATACACCTGGGTTCAACAAGAACGTCTTGCAACCCGGCCCACACATGACCGACCACTCATTTCGCTTAAGTGTATCGAATGTATATCACCAACGGTTGGACTCAAACCACCGTTCCCAAATGGGCAGAATCGATAGATTAAGAAACAAAAGGAATTTCTCTAGATAGGTGATTATACACCCTAATGGGTGCGACCCACATAGCCATGGTGCCTGCCCGATTTTTGTCATTTCCTGGTTGTGAAGCTTGAGGCTACGTCTATCTTTTAGAACATCTGGCCACCATACTCTTTGAATGCCACATCGTCAACCCGTCAAATCACTAGTTGATCTTCCCAAAAATATTACGGGTATAAAAGCTGAGAGAAACGAATTTCTCCGCCACCAGACATAATGCCTTGAAAAGATCGTCTTATGTGATCGTTAGGAATACTCTGTCAGACATTCGTCCATACAAGTTGCCCTGGGACTGGACAACATCGTAGCTCTTTTGAATTTCACTCCGTCTTTGATTATTTTTAGCATAATCTAATTCGCAGCGCATATGCCTATACAGAGTGGTTCTCGGATATTAAATCCAACCGATCTCTCCGTATTGACAACGATGGTAAAAATCTTTGATAGTCGGTGTTTAACTATCAAAGGAAAAATAAACACCCATCAAACAATTTCACACTCACTGGCCCTTTTCTAATATCTTATACTAAATTCATTCTCTTAGTGAATTCTATGTATCGTTATATCGATTTCTATTTTCAAAAATTTCTTAAAAATATTCTAACTCCTTAAATTTCCGGAAAAATTCGTCATAACCTCCTCTGCACCGGGAGCATCGGGAAAAACCCCAAACTGCCACATAGGCCTCTCCATTCAAAAAGAAAATCAAAAAGCCAAGCGGCTTGCCGATTCGGCGCATAAAACCTCATATGGAAATTGAAACATGTACCTTGTTGTCGGGCACTTAAATATATTCTTCATACTCTCTTCATATCCTCCATCCCAAACCTGTTCAACATACATATGCCCATTCCCAATTCGTTTCAAACAATTCGACCCTTTTTACCAAAATACGCTACCATTCGCTAATTAAATTTTCTGATTGGCTTTTGGTTTAAATTTTGAATGTATCACGTTCAAATATATTCGTATTCGCTTATATAAACATATCGAACTCAATTCTTTGCTCATTTCCCAATTCTAATCCCGTTTTCATACTTTGATTCAATTTACAATTCAGTTTACTTAAAACAAAAGTTAGGTTCGATCAAAAATCACATTAACTAATTTCTTTTGAAACTCGCTAACTTTATTCGATAATTTAAATCTGATTTTTGTTTCAAAAACCAGTTCATTTACTCGATTTGAGTTTGTATTTATTTGATAACTCAAACTCGGATTTTTCCTAAAAAGAATCGGATTTTATTCACTTGAAATCCTTTAAATTTATTAAATAAACCGTTATGGTTTAAAAACGATTATGGCGTTGTTTTTCTGACAAATTGATTTTGACATAACTCAAAATCTATACAATGAAATCAAGATTTTTCTCTTCCTTTAGAAAACTATCGATCAATCGGTCCGGGCATTTCTTGTTTCATCAAATTCTGACTTATATTGAGTTCTATATACTTAATTGAAGTTCGAATCGCCAATTTACGAACTACCGTGCCGTGGCGAGTTCGTTTTAATTAAATTAAATATAAACGTTTAAAAACTTCGTTTATAATTAAATTCCAACTCCATTCTTAATATTTAAAAATAAATTAAGTCTATTTTCCAAATCTATCTTCACAAATTCGAATTATCCATATTCGTTGATTATTCTATTCCATATTCATAACTTGGTTATGAATTTATTCAAACTCAAATCACATTATATTAGATTTCTATTATTAGGAAATAAACTGGTATATAACCCAACGTCCCTATCCCACTTCAAATTTCGAAGATTAAACAAACTTCAAGATAAACTCATTTCGATATCGCTTTACCATTTACAAACTAATATCATCTCTTGACAATAGTGAAGTCGTTCAAGTTGGGGTATTTTAATTACCTCTCAGACCTTGATCGACGACGTTCTTATCTTGAGACGAATAAAAGCTTGTAATATCAAAACTTGATTTAAATCTCACATTCGATCCCATTTCTTTCATTTGGAAATTTATTTCCAAATTACTCAACGACAATTACTTCGTCAGCTATATAACCCTTGTATATAAATTTACGTCTCCTTTTGAAACGATTTCAAGTTCTAAATCCCCTTTTAAATTCCAAGTTGAATTCAAATACCCAAATCATCCCATGATGATTTTCCCTTTCTATTTATAAACATCGTTTATAAATTTTACTTCTTGTTTTGACCATTTAAAACAAGCTTATATTTCATATTCCATTTGAAATTCAAATTTCCACTTTGAAAGATAAATTTCCTGCTTTACATCCCTTACTTGAAATTTGAGTTTAATATTATCACATGATAATATTTCTTTTCCCTTGATAAACAGCGTCTATAATTCCAGCAACTGGTTTTTTAATTTAAAAACAAGTTCAATTTTCTCAATTTATTCGAAATACCATTTCTATTTCGAAAAGTAAAATTCCCCTTTCTGAAAACAATTTGCACTTGTAAATTGGACATAGTCGAATTTTAAAACAAACCAGGTGGACTTATTTCAATTCAAATTATATTCCGAATGTCGGGATAAATTTGATCGTTTCCTTCTTGAACCTATTCAAAGTCACTTTTTAACTTCATCAAAAATTAAATAAATCCCATACTAGTTATTTTTCTTTATTTAAACATATCGTTTAGAATTTCACTTCTTGTTCTAAGTATTAAGCCACATTTCAATTCAAATTACATTTGAAATCTAATTTCCACTTCAGAAAACAAATCATACTTGAATTTAGAATTTATAAAGTACCAAATGATAATTTTCACATTCATTTAAAACATCGTTTATAAACTATACTTCTTGTTTTAAATATTAACACAAGTTCTATTTCAAACTCCCTTTGAAATTTCATTTCTACTTTGGGCGGATAAACTTCCTTTTAAAATCACGCTTGCATTCACGTTTTAAAATTTATCAAATGATAATCTCCTTTTTCATTTATAAACATAGTTTATAAATTCAATTACCTGTTTTTATTTTTAAACAAGTAAATATTTCCGAACCTATTTGTAATCCCATTTCTATTTCGGAATTTAAAATTTCCTCTTTAAATTCAAACTTGAATTTAAAATCTAATATTACCAATTGATAATTTCCCTACAAATCATTTATACATTCAGTACTTGTTTTATTATTTAAACAAGTTATTGTTTTCTTAGTTTATTTGAAAATTCAAATTTTATTTCAAAAAAATAAAATTTCCTTCTCGAATCTAAAAGTCACTTCTTATGGTATTATAAATATCTAGAGCCAGTGATATTCTAATATCTAACACACAAACCATCCATTCAATTCACACATCACATACATATATAAATATGTGAACAACATTAAATAAATTTGAGGAATCCAATTGGATCCCTCCAACCTGTTTTCCTGCATCCACAGTGTTAGTCACATAGATAATACCCATCCTGCTTCAAGGCAGAATATCGCGGTATAAAAGGGGATCCACTTATGTACGTGGGCGTAGTGTCATCCGCTAATGATACTGCGGGCATCCGCTAATAGTGTTGCGGGAAATTCAATAACCACATTAATTCAACAATTCATTCATGCACCCAAGCAACCAACACATTTATTTTTACGATAAAAATAAATTTAAATATAAAATGGTGAGTGAGATTTACTTACCTTGCTTTTTGTTAGCTGAATATCCAATTTTTTCCCATATCATCGCAGCTAAGAATCCATTCGCATAAATATATTTTACACCTATGATGATTTGATTTAATTTACTGATTAAACATTTATTTAAATTACTACTTAAATGAATAAATAAATTTTCTATATAATTTATTTAACGGTAGATTTAAACTTAATGAACATAAATAACTAGGTAAAAAATGTATACCTTGTTGCTATTGAAATCACTCGACTAGTCGACAAAGCCAGATCAACACATATCGATCCATCACAAACAGCCCCAACATATGTTGCAGACTACCTCCGAAAACTGCACCATCCTTACTTTGGCATTTCAACAAACATCTCACTGACAAATTATACCATTCCCTTTTTTCCTATCATCTATACTCAATGCTTGTCAAACGAAAGATCAAACTTCATCCCGTCGCATACTCCAGAAGTATCTAACCAACATCGGCCTCCTAAAAGTTGCAACGCCCCTTTCCTTCTATTAATCGCGAGTGCTGATTTCGAGCTTCAGGGACTTTGTGACCAGATCGTGACTTTCCCCTTTCTCACATAACTCCATCCCGATCTCCTTCTATTCGAATGGCGGGTCCCCTTCTAAGTGCATCGCAACCCCCTTCTCCGCTATAACAACCACCGAGCAACAGCTCGAAACCCTCAGCAAGACTTCGAATCCACAACAGTCACCCTAACTCCCTTTTGTACATTTGCGAGCGCCTCAAAATGAAGTCGAGCTTCGGGGAAATCACGCAGTTTGAAGTTGCGACTTCGGATAATATTTGACGCTTCGAATAATTGGAGAAGGGGTGGACTTGGTTTCGAAGAGCAGCTTCCTTGAATTGGTGAAGTGGATTTTTAAATCGAAATTTCCTTTTTGCTTTTTTGGTGGATTCGATTTTGGTTAGAACAGAGGGACGATAGAAAATGAAAGGGAAGAGAATGTAATAAGTTTCAGAAGTGGGAAGAAGTTGTGAAGGCCCAACTCGATTTATAGGTGTGTACAGGAGACAGACGTACACGCCATTGAATCTTTGTTTCCCTGATATTGAAGATGGGGAGCAAATTCATTAGCTCGAAGAAGGAAATTACTGCGATGTAGATGTTTTAGGTCGGCTGGTTTGGATAAGTACATACATTAATTAATTGATTTGACTTTTGTTTTTCCTTGATTTGATTCCTATCAGCTAAAAATATCTTGCGGTCCCTTATTTACAATCCCGAACCGCTATTTTTACTTAACGTCCGACATCTCTAAATTATACTGCTATTTTGAATTTAACGGATCCGACTCTAAAATTAAATTCGATAGTATATAATAGATAACAATTTAAATTGATAATTTATATTAAATTCAATTGCTTAAAATATAAATTGATTTCAAAATAACTAGATCCGTCGATAATAAAAATTTATTATCGTTCTAATTCTATATAAAATTTAAATTAATCGATTGAATTCATTTCGAATCAGTTTTTACTTTTAAGTTCAATTTTTTATTGTTTCCATTTTCGATAATTCAATATGTTCACTAATAAACCGTATATCGATTATTAAATTGATAAATTAAAATAAAAATCCATTTATTATTCCAAATCAATATTTAAAATTAATTTAAATATTCAGAATAAACTGATAAAAATCCGGGACGTTACAGTTGGGACCGTAATGTCGAACGTAGCTGCATGTCAATTTTTGTAATTTTTGGGTATTGTATGTGACCGTAGGAATTTTTTTGAAGACAAAAAGGAATATAATTTAATTAGATTATTGTGCACCCTGAATCAGTAATTTGGAGATTTCACAGAATAAGTCAACTAGTCTATATTATTATATTTTTGGAATCATGGGACATTGCTCGTCTCACTGGTATTTTAATTTTTTTTGATAGCGGTTTTAAATGATAAAAATGAATGGAGCTTCGAGGACCACCCAAATCTATACTATAAAATACCCTTAATTCTCCCTTAACCTAATCTACCTCATTCTCCAAGTCGGCAGATATTTTTTCCGCCGTCACTCAATTCCCCTTCGCAGAAAATTTAGGGAGCAAACAAAATCAAAAGAAATAGAAAAAAAATCCTATAAATTAGCAAATTGGTATAAACGAGTTTGCACACAATTCCCTACATTTTGATGTCAAATTGGAGTGGCTCGGTTTTGTTTTGGGGACTATGAAGGTGACCAGGAACTGGTAACCGCGAGCAGGATAATGAAGCGAGAGATGTAAGATGATGATGGGGTTCCAGTTGATCTCGTTGGTGTTGGAGAGGTCGCGGTCTCTGATGGAGCACGAGATGGAGTAGTTTGGGGTGAAACGGGTAAATGGGTACTGAAGGAAGCATTTTGTTGTGCATTTTCTGTGATGTGGATTTCGGGTTTTGTGCGGAGTGGGTTCGAACATTGAAGAGGCTGTGAAGGGAAGGTTTGCGGTGATGGTGAAGTTTTGATGAATGTGAGGTAGCTGGAGTTGGATGGTTTTGCTGTTGGTTGAGAAACAGTGGAGGGAGTTGAGACTGTGTAGCTGTTGGGTTCTTGGAGAGGGTTAAGAAGAGGTAATGGAGCTCGAAGATACAACGGGGCTGGTGGGTTTAATGTTGAAGACCAAATGTCTAAGTCTGGAAGAAGGGATGAAGCAGGTTGTAAAGGGTGATGGTTATGGGCCTATAACATAGGTGAGGCCCAATGGTAAATCAAATATTTAGTTAATTATTAATTTAAATGGTTGTACAAACATTTAATTACAATATCTCGATCATACGGTATCAGGATTCAACAAAACAGGATCCGACAAGATCGTATGGACGAGGTCACCACACTGAAACTGGTTGAGAACGATTCGGAGCTTGTCTCCAATTATGACAGAATTAAACGTTTGAATGGACAAATAGACCGTTAATCGTAAATCAACGATTAATGACAATGTGATAAAACTCACCAACTCTGAACAATTATATTTTTATAATGTATTTTTAGAACTGTTAATCATCTGTTGATTGCTGTGTGTTGATTGTTTGATTGAACTGCTAGTCAGTTAGTTGAATTTCTATATTGATTTTGTTTAACAGAATATATCATAAAGAACTGAAAGTGTTTTTGATTTTATATTTTATAACATCCGTGGATGCAGGGAGACAGGTTGGAGGAATCCAACTGGATTCCTCAACATTTATTTTATGTGATTCATATATTGTATATATGATGTGATATATAATCTGTTGTCGATTATATGTGTTTGAACGATATTGGTCATCGTGATTTGATGTGTTAAATACCATAACATAGCAGAATGGTGAAAAGGGAATTTTCAAAATGAATATCGAAAATAGATTATTTATAAAATCAAAGGATTTATAAAAGAGATAATATTTATAACAATCAAAGGAGATTTTATTAAAGGAATTATTTATAAATGGAATATTTATAAATAGAAATTTATTCATAAATGGATTATTTATAAATAGAAAATACTTAGAAATGAAACCTTAAAGGAATTATTTGCAAACCATTTGCAAATAGATTAGAACGAGAAAGGTTTGTAAACCATTTACAAATCAATAAGAAAGAGAAATATTTGTAAAACCTTTACAAATGAAATCGAAAAGGAGGTATTTGTAAAACCTTTTACAAATAGAATTTAAAAGGAAAAATTTAGAAAATAAATAGAGTTATAAACAGAAAATTTGTTTATAACTAAATAGGATGTTATAAAAAGGAAACCGTTATAAAAAGGAAAATGTTACTAAAAAGGAAATCATTTGTAAAGTGAAGAACCGTTACTAAAAGTAAATCTTTATAAATGAATAGTTTATTCGAAGGGAGTTAATCGAATATAGTATTCGAAAGTAAGCAAATCGAATTAGTTATGCGAATTAGTTATTCGAATAGAGTTAAATAAATAAGAGTTATTCGAATTAGTTATTCGAATAGAGTTAAACGCATAAGAGTTATTAAATTAGTTTAATCAAAAGGAGTTATCGATTATAGTTTAATCAAAAGGAGTTATCGATTATAGTTTAATCGAAAGGAGTTATCGAATTAGTTATTCGAAAGGAGTAAAGTAAAAAGAGTTAATCTATTAGGGTTAGATAAATAGAGTAAATCGAATATAGTTTATTTGAAGAAAGGTTAATCGGATCTAGTTAAGCGTAAAAGAGATTATCAAATATAGTTATTCGAAGGGAGGAGTTATCGAATAGAGACTTATTCGAACGAAAGTTACATATGGAAGTGTTTAAGAGTTAAAAGATGAACTTACCCTAATTCGAGATTTGAAATGTTGTTCAGTTAAGGTCGGAGAGGTATTTATACCCCAACTTGATTGACTTCGTTTTTAGTTTAGAAATGGTTAAGGTTCGAGAGTGAAAGTGGTTAAGTAAATTTAGTAAATAAGTATAGTGGTTCGAGTTGCCATCGCGATGTTGATTTAAACATCTGTTTAAATCCAAGTAAAGAATATTTGAAAATGTTTTCCAAATAGAATCAGAAACGTAATCAAATATTGAAATTGGAAATAAGGAATAAGTTATGGAAATATTTTCCAATGTTGATAACATATATTTTCTAAACATAGAAAATAAGGAAATATGAATATATATATATATATATATGATTGATGATTGATTGATAAAATGTCCATTTGGAAATAATATTGTTGTTTGCACACATGTTTTCTTTGATGGTTAAATCACAGACTATCGAAGTTTTGACCATTTTAACGTTGTTATTATGGAGAGACCGGTTGGATTATTATCCAAAGAACCACTCTGTATTGACATAAGCGTTGTGAATCATATATGCCAAAGATAATCTGGGACGACCCGAACTTCCCCGTGAAGGAAAGCACGGATAGAATTGAGGACAAGACAAAACAGAGCGCATACGGAAGAACATTTCATTGCTATTACAACAATTCCATCAGATACAAGAATATACAGAGTATAAATGATTAAATTACATTCGACAAATATCAGAGATTACAATAAATTACATAGCAGCGGAAAATAATACAAAACACAACTAGAAGTGATGCACGGATACAGAGCTTTCCGAGCATCGTTCCAGCTGTAAATCAGGACCCTGTGAATATAAATCTGCAAAACCAAAACTACTAGCTGCCCGTGCGGAAAATAGGGGCACCCAGAGTTTAGGTTAAAACAATAAACTCCAGGTCAGTCATGGGACTGGTGTGAGAACTAAAATAGTTATTCAAAACTTTACTTAAAGATAGTAATTCAAGGGACCACGCCGTATAACACGGAACGGGTTTCCTCCCAAGAATACTAGTGCATATAACAAAACAGCGCAATGCTCTTTCGAAAAATGAAGCTATTATAAGACCCAGGTCCCATCACACAATGCAACGCAAGCCGGAGGATAGGGTTTTCCCTTATAATAGCCAAACATGCTTGGTACATTTAAAACAAATCATTTGATACTATAATAAGTGTATAGTGTCAAAACAATTTCAATCATAAATATCAATCATAGACGGCATGGGTACCATATATCATGTCGCCATACTAGTTCTACAATTAAAACCGCAATATCACGTATTGGAAATTGGATTTCCGTCATGAGCCGAGGCAAGGGGCAAGCTCCTCTCCGCGTTCGAGACACTCTAGCAAATGTCCCAGGACCCCACTATGATCCTTTGGAACCTCCAAGGCCGGTCCTCTCTTACTTTTGAGGATTGGCAATTCCTGAACACACGTTTCCCGGTCCTTACAGACCTATATCCGAGGCGCCTCGTATCCAACAACCACACAGGTGAAAAGTATATAAATGTCAGGGCTGGTAGGTCACTGACACCACCCTAGCTAGAAAGAAACGTCGTGCACTCCTTGGGTCCGTATCCCGTTTTTGACTCATACCGAGGTGTGAGGCTCGCGAATCCACGTTATACACAAAGCTATGCCACACAGGCCGTGCTTTGATCATCAACCACAAGACTTTGCTTTTCAACAGAAGCCTTGATCAATTGCCACTTACGCATGCCACACAGGCAATTCACTCCATGCGCTTGATATCCATCAATATATAACCCCTGAGCTCGTACGTCTCAGAGAAGGGCGTTAAGCAAGAGAATAAATTCTCCGCCGCCAAACAGATATATATTTAATAGAGATCAATCACACGGACTAAAATCCAATGTCAGACACACAGTCCATTTACTAGTCCGTTCTGGGTCTGAACGAAACCGGAGGCACTTTCCTCGCATATCCATCGATCTCCAAGTACGTCTGGACGATCACCGACTGTTTCCCTCATCTTGGGTGTACAGCCCAATCAAGATCATCAGTAATCACCCAAACGATGTGAAGACTTCCGGTCTTCAACCACCGTCTTCATCTTCGACATCTCGTCGAATCGGTTATTCAGAATGGGTATAAACCCGGCCTTTCTGAATAACCCACGTATATAATAAACGAATGTTACACAAACACAACAAACGCCTCATTCCAATTCAGAATATTCTTTTATTCACAAAATCACATTCTTAGGGAAAGGTTCCCATTAATTTTATCCAAGATAAATTCTTCTAAATTTATTCTTTAATCCTCCTTTGGATATCATTTCAACTAGTCGGGATTAACGAGCCACACCGAAGTAATTATTTAGTTTATTTCCCAATCCCAACCTATATCCCATGGAGAAAACTGGTAATACTCTACATCTAACACCACTGTGTTATCGGTAAAATTAATTACCATTTCACGTTCAAATCTAATTAAAGATTTAACTATCGCTTTGGAGCAAAACTGGTGGTACTCCACTCTCGATCACTTTTCAAATTTGATAATTAAAATTATCAATTCACATTTTAATCTAATTAAAGATTCATTAAAACTCCACTTAGTTTTAATCTTCACAAAAAAAATCAATATTCTGCCTTTAACTGGGTTAAAGAACCAATGTCATCAAAAACACGATTCACGACAAACCAAATCACATTTGATATTAAATACAAGGCTCTGAATAGAAAATATATCGGCTTATATTCAATATCAAGTTCTGAAACCAACAAATATCGTATTGGAAATAACGATATAAAATATCTTTCAAATCCCCATAACAATATTTGTATAGTCACGAAATCCAACATCGAAATATCCCGAAGATAATTTCGATTCAGCTCCAGTCCAATCCACGTATTGGAAATTATCGATTATTTTCAAAATCACTTTCAAATTCAATTTATTTATTTTAAAAATAAATTGATTTCAATTCTAGTTCAAAACTAGTTCATTTCGATAAAAATCTATTTTTATCTTTTCAAATGTGGAATTTTCCAGCCCAAATCTTTCCAATTCACATATTATAATTTTACACAAATTATAGATATTTTTAATAATTTTATCAAGGCCCGTACAGTCGATTTCCAACAACGGCCATCGAACTGCACTTACAACGACCTTTTTCGAATTTGATTTGGACATAATTCCAAATCCAACCGTTAGATTTCAAATTTCTAATACTCATTGGAAAGCTCTTTTCGATACGAACCCAACGGTTCCGGTTTTAGGAGAATCCAACGGTCGGATCTCCCGCAATGTCCGTTTGAAATAAATGGTCGAAATTCACGAACTGCCGCGGCGCGGCGCGTTCTATTCAGGCCATTATATTATATATATAATATATATAATATATATTTCGTCGATTTCCTTTTAAAACGAATTTTAAAAATAGTTTTGAATTCGTTTCAAAAGCAATTTCAACTTCCATTTCAATTCAAATCAAAATTGAATTCTTCTCTATAAATTCGTTTTAAAATTCATTTCTATTCAATTCAAATTTCAATTCAATTTGAATTCATTTCAATTCACTTTCAATTCAATTTGAATTCGTTTTCAATTCCATTCATTTCGAAATCGTTTTCAATTCAATTCATTTCGAAATCGTTTTCAATTCAATTCATTTCGAAATCGTTTTCAATTCAATTCATTTCGAAATCGTTTTCAATTCAATTCATTTCGAAATATTCGATTTCGAAATCACTTTTCAATATTCATTATAAAACGAATAAAATCGATATAACATCGTTCGCGTCAAAATAACGCATCTCTAATCAACACGGCTTTATATTTCAATAATTCGTTATTCTATTTAACAAATGAATATTTGTTCTATTCAACACATGAATCTATATTTCTTTCAACACACGACTAATCTCAACACATGAGTACTGTCGACACCTCACTATTTTTGTTATGTAAAATATTTTATAAAACTATGGTATCTATCGTTTGATTTTAATTAGACTTCTACTAGGAAGTAGTTCTAATTTTAAATATGATAAAGATGTAATTTATTTTATTTAAAATATTTCACTCAACACATGAACATCGTCAACACATGACTATTTTCTTTATATTCAACACATGAATTTTCTTTTATAATATTCATTATTTTCCCGATTGGAATGAGGCCCAATCAATCACCATATAGTGTTAATTATATGGATTCCATACAACACATGTATATAATAGCATTGAAAAATAATCAACCATCAACCAAAGTGCACCACACTGTATAAGCATCAAATATAGATATCCGACGCTTATAACAGCCTGTCAATCCACCGATCGACATATTTAATCAATCAGGATGAGTGAACTTCAAACTTCATCCCAACACCCGTGTGGGGTTTCAAACAATCAAACACAGATTTTATTTGTGCAGTTGGGCGATGTGTAAAATTTATCGACCCAATCAATATCAGTCAAATCAGTGTATATAAACAAATCGGCCGATTTGTTTATAAATATTTATTTATTCACTTTCACGTTAAAAATTATATTTTTAACGATAAAATATTCTATTTCAACACATGAATTTCTATTCATTTCCTTTATACAATAAAAATGATATTTTTATTCTCCTAACATATTTTAGAAAATTTCGGCGGCATAACGGCACGATACTAGAAACGGGACGAGGCCTAGCCTTATCCCCGGTCTAGTGAAGGCCCACGCCATTCACACATCAATCAAATCACTTTCGTTATGCAAACCACAAAATTTGGAGTAAGAGTCTAACCTAGTCTTACTCCTTCGCCTTATAACGGCGCACGTCTAATCCTAACCAATTTATCGATTCGATTTTTCACACCACAAACCACATTCAAACCAATATCTCAATCAATCACCAAACATCCAAACAAACAAGTCCATGGTATGTGGACGGGTGTCGGGTGCTTCTAATAAGCACCGTCTGCATCCTAGTATATATATATATCTAGAAAAAGAGAATTAAGAGTGAGAAGTTCTCACCGAAAGCTATCCTAGCTCCACGGCACTTCATTGATAGAAATCTTCTTCGTTATCCCGTCTTCGTCATCTTCGCTGCCCGTAGTCACTATATATATAAAAATCACACATTTTTATATTCTGATGTTTTTAAAATAGAAATCACATTTTCATTTATTTATTTTCAATTTAAAAGTCATATATTTATAATCACTTCATATATTTAAAAATCGAATTTCTTTACTATGCTATTCAATATTAAAAATCCCGCCTTTCCTATTTTTAAAATCTAATCTTTTCTATTTTAAAAATATCGTCTTTTCGTCGATAAAGATTTTACCTTTTCTAAAATAAAGATTTCGCCTTTACTAAAATAAAGATTTCGCCTTTATAAAAATCATCACTTGATTTCAACGTATATAAAATAAAAATCAGATTTTTATTTTGCTACATATACAAAGATGATATTTTTATATTCTCCATCCTATAAAGATTATACTTTTAATACTTTAAAAATATAAAAATCATATTTTTAATATTCCTATATAGTAAAGACTATATTTTTAATACTTTAAAAATATAAAAATCATATTTTTACTTCTTCTACTCAATAAAAATTCCGCCTTTTCTATTTTAAAAATATGATCTTTCTTTTATCAAGTTCCAATCTTTTTCTTTTAAAAGATTAAAACCTTTTTTTTTCTATTTCAAACCTTTAAAATAAAAATCAATTTCAAATTTCCTTTTTAAATCAGTTTTTTTTTTTTTTTTAAACAAAATAAAATTCAGAAATAAAATATTAATAAATAATAAAAAAAAACGAACACTTACAGCCGAGGGGGGGGGGTTCGGCAGTGGTCTTCGTCGAAGGGGGGGGGGGGAGGAAGCAGCGGAGGGGAGGCGGGCTTCGTCGGAGGGGCTTGCGGTGGTCCAGGGTTTCGATTAGGGGGAAGCTCGGGTTGCGGAGGAGGGGAAGAGGTGGATCGGAAGGGGAGGGAGGGGTCTCGCGGCGGAGGCGCCTGGCAGCGGCGCCGCTGGGGGGGGCGCGCGAGGTGGCGGCGGCGGCGGCTCTCCCCCCCGTCGCCTTCGTCCCTTTTTTTTTTTTTTTTTTATTTTCATCTGATCGATTTTGAAACGGGGGAAGGGAAATAAAAAAGGGGGGGGGGGTGTTATGTAAAGTTTATTTTAATTTATTTAGTTAATTTATATTTCAAAAAGTTGACTTTTACATACGACCTCGAAACGAGGTCCACCGCCTGCCGTCCATAGCGTTTCACCCCCATTCTGAACACAATGGGATATGTATCGCAAGTTGATTCGATCGTTTGAATTAGTTTCCGTTGAATTTACATTTAAATCACTATATTGAATTTTAAACGTACATTTCGAATTACCGGGGTCACATACTAACTCTATAAATTGCAGAAAAATATTTTCTAGCTTCGTATTGACGATACGGCCCTAACAAAACTAGTTTCGTCGAATTCTGAGACCGTTGGAAAAATGGCCAATTTCCAGTCGATTAAAATCAACTGAAATGGTCAAAACACGTTTTCCTTTGCCACGCTCACATATTGATTCAGAAAATTATGAAATTTAAAACCTAGCAATAACTTGACATCACGGATCCAACAAAACTGGTTTCGTCGAAATCCGAGGTCGTTTGCAAAATGTCCATTTTTAAGGGCCTGAATTCCATAGCGACTATTCAGAATTTTCAACTGGACATATCTCTCAATTCCCGCTATGAAATCTTGATTTGTCGGATTCGTTGGAAAGATATTCACTATTAGATCCTAATGTTTTTGGTTTCACTAAAATCCGGTTTGTTTTGCACCCGGTACATTCAATTGAAGTTTGAAATCGAATTATCGAACTACCGCGCCATTTTCAATTCTATTTATAATTATATATAAATATTTATATTCTAACGACGACGCGTATAATATATACGTTCGAATTATATTCGAAATAAATTTCTCGTCGATATTATTTATAATAATCTATTTTAAATATTCAAAATTCGCCAAAATGGCCAAAATAAAAATTTTAAACTGGCCCAGATTTTCGGGTTATTACAATCTCCCCCACTTAAAACTTTTCGTCCCCGAAAAGGAACAAAGTCGAAAGTGGTTTGATTAATAAGCTCTACATTCGATCTGGCTTCCATTCTCCAACTTTTCAGTTTCTGAGAATTTTCAAAATTTCAAAAATTTGGCTAACACCCTAAATTTTTGAAAAATTTCGCCATAACCTCCCCTGCACCGGGAGCATCGGGGAATTTCAAATAGCTTCCCCGGTCCTTCAGATCTCAAAAAGAAAAAGAAAAAGCCAAGCGGCTAGCCAATAGGCTCACAAAATCATCATCACCCAAACAAAACAGGAAATTATGTAGTAAACATGTACCTATTTGTCGGGCAAACAAATTTTATTCTTCGGCTCTAGCCTCCTTGCTATGACCTGTTCAATGTAAGTACATGTATATGCAAGCAGATGCGACCAATTTTCAATATAATTCAATATTCGGTTCAATTAGGCTAAATGGTTAAAAATTAGCAAACAAATAAACAAACAACTCAAACATCAATCAATTAGTGAATTAGAGTTTCAAATTCATAATTTGATACATATACAGAAAATCATGTTTTGATGCCAATTCACAACAATGTGTCCTAACTATACTAGTTTTGGTTCTCACACCAGTCTAATGGAAATATATAGAAATCACACCTTCGAGACTCGAATATGAATACTAATGATGATGCACCATCATCAGAATCATCCCCGGATATCTAGAATGTGACTCTATATCTATCCAGTATATTAAAACTTCGACTATACGTTCATGACGCGTATACGCGAAATCTATATATACTCGATTGTCCATATTCAATATAAATAAATTTTCAAATACGTATAACGCGATTTAAATTTCAAAACAAAATTGTTTTCATTTGAAAAATATACTCTTCACACTCGTTCTAGGATACTACTGATCCTATCTCTAACGAGTCATTCTAATTGGATATTACTAATCCAATATCTGATGAATTCTTTCGTATGGTTCTAATGTGTCTTGTTCTCGAGCTCTGTAAACCAAAGCTCTGATACCAAACTGAGACGACCCGAACTTCCCCGTGAAGGAAAGCACGGATAGAATTGAGGACAAGACAAAACAGAGCGCATACGGAAGAACATTTCATTGCTATTACAACAATTCCATCAGATACAAGAATATACAGAGTATAAATGATTAAATTACATTCGACAAATATCAGAGATTACAATAAATTACATAGCAGCGGAAAATAATACAAAACACAACTAGAAGTGATGCACGGATACAGAGCTTTCCGAGCATCGTTCCAGCTGTAAATCAGGACCCTGTGAATATAAATCTGCAAAACCAAAACTACTAGCTGCCCGTGCGGAAAATAGGGGCACCCAGAGTTTAGGTTAAAACAATAAACTCCAGGTCAGTCATGGGACTGGTGTGAGAACTAAAATAGTTATTCAAAACTTTACTTAAAGATAGTAATTCAAGGGACCACGCCGTATAACACGGAACGGGTTTCCTCCCAAGAATACTAGTGCATATAACAAAACAGCGCAATGCTCTTTCGAAAAATGAAGCTATTATAAGACCCAGGTCCCATCACACAATGCAACGCAAGCCGGAGGATAGGGTTTTCCCTTATAATAGCCAAACATGCTTGGTACATTTAAAACAAATCATTTGATACTATAATAAGTGTATAGTGTCAAAACAATTTCAATCATAAATATCAATCATAGACGGCATGGGTACCATATATCATGTCGCCATACTAGTTCTACAATTAAAACCGCAATATCACGTATTGGAAATTGGATTTCCGTCATGAGCCGAGGCAAGGGGCAAGCTCCTCTCCGCGTTCGAGACACTCTAGCAAATGTCCCAGGACCCCACTATGATCCTTTGGAACCTCCAAGGCCGGTCCTCTCTTACTTTTGAGGATTGGCAATTCCTGAACACACGTTTCCCGGTCCTTACAGACCTATATCCGAGGCGCCTCGTATCCAACAACCACACAGGTGAAAAGTATATAAATGTCAGGGCTGGTAGGTCACTGACACCACCCTAGCTAGAAAGAAACGTCGTGCACTCCTTGGGTCCGTATCCTGTTTTTGACTCATACCGAGGTGTGAGGCTCGCGAATCCACGTTATACACAAAGCTATGCCACACAGGCCGTGCTTTGATCATCAACCACAAGACTTTGCTTTTCAACAGAAGCCTTGATCAATTGCCACTTACGCATGCCACACAGGCAATTCACTCCATGCGCTTGATATCCATCAATATATAACCCCTGAGCTCGTACGTCTCAGAGAAGGGCGTTAAGCAAGAGAATAAATTCTCCGCCGCCAAACAGATATATATTTAATAGAGATCAATCACACGGACTAAAATCCAATGTCAGACACACAGTCCATTTACTAGTCCGTTCTGGGTCTGAACGAAACCGGAGGCACTTTCCTCGCATATCCATCGATCTCCAAGTACGTCTGGACGATCACCGACTGTTTCCCTCATCTTGGGTGTACAGCCCAATCAAGATCATCAGTAATCACCCAAACGATGTGAAGACTTCCGGTCTTCAACCACCGTCTTCATCTTCGACATCTCGTCGAATCGGTTATTCAGAATGGGTATAAACCCGGCCTTTCTGAATAACCCACGTATATAATAAACGAATGTTACACAAACACAACAAACGCCTCATTCCAATTCAGAATATTCTTTTATTCACAAAATCACATTCTTAGGGAAAGGTTCCCATTAATTTTATCCAAGATAAATTCTTCTAAATTTATTCTTTAATCCTCCTTTGGATATCATTTCAACTAGTCGGGATTAACGAGCCACACCGAAGTAATTATTTAGTTTATTTCCCAATCCCAACCTATATCCCATGGAGAAAACTGGTAATACTCTACATCTAACACCACTGTGTTATCGGTAAAATTAATTACCATTTCACGTTCAAATCTAATTAAAGATTTAACTATCGCTTTGGAGCAAAACTGGTGGTACTCCACTCTCGATCACTTTTCAAATTTGATAATTAAAATTATCAATTCACATTTTAATCTAATTAAAGATTCATTAAAACTCCACTTAGTTTTAATCTTCACAAAAAAAATCAATATTCTGCCTTTAACTGGGTTAAAGAACCAATGTCATCAAAAACACGATTCACGACAAACCAAATCACATTTGATATTAAATACAAGGCTCTGAATAGAAAATATATCGGCTTATATTCAATATCAAGTTCTGAAACCAACAAATATCGTATTGGAAATAACGATATAAAATATCTTTCAAATCCCCATAACAATATTTGTATAGTCACGAAATCCAACATCGAAATATCCCGAAGATAATTTCGATTCAGCTCCAGTCCAATCCACGTATTGGAAATTATCGATTATTTTCAAAATCACTTTCAAATTCAATTTATTTATTTTAAAAATAAATTGATTTCAATTCTAGTTCAAAACTAGTTCATTTCGATAAAAATCTATTTTTATCTTTTCAAATGTGGAATTTTCCAGCCCAAATCTTTCCAATTCACATATTATAATTTTACACAAATTATAGATATTTTTAATAATTTTATCAAGGCCCGTACAGTCGATTTCCAACAACGGCCATCGAACTGCACTTACAGCGACCTTTTTCGAATTTGATTTGGATATAATTCCAAATCCAACCGTTAGATTTCAAATTTCTAATACTCATTGGAAAGCTCTTTTCGATACGAACCCAACGGTTCCGGTTTTAGGAGAATCCAACGGTCGGATCTCCCGCAATGTCCGTTTGAAATAAATGGTCGAAATTCACGAACTGCCGCGGCGCGGCGCGTTCTATTCAGGCCATTATATTATATATATAATATATATAATATATATTTCGTCGATTTCCTTTTAAAACGAATTTTAAAAATAGTTTTGAATTCGTTTCAAAAGCAATTTCAACTTCCATTTCAATTCAAATCAAAATTGAATTCTTCTCTATAAATTCGTTTTAAAATTCATTTCTATTCAATTCAAATTTCAATTCAATTTGAATTCATTTCAATTCACTTTCAATTCAATTTGAATTCGTTTTCAATTCCATTCATTTCGAAATCGTTTTCAATTCAATTCATTTCGAAATCGTTTTCAATTCAATTCATTTCGAAATCGTTTTCAATTCAATTCATTTCGAAATCGTTTTCAATTCAATTCATTTCGAAATATTCGATTTCGAAATCACTTTTCAATATTCATTATAAAACGAATAAAATCGATATAACATCGTTCGCGTCAAAATAACGCATCTCTAATCAACACGGCTTTATATTTCAATAATTCGTTATTCTATTTAACAAATGAATATTTGTTCTATTCAACACATGAATCTATATTTCTTTCAACACACGACTAATCTCAACACATGAGTACTGTCGACACCTCACTATTTTTGTTATGTAAAATATTTTATAAAACTATGGTATCTATCGTTTGATTTTAATTAGACTTCTACTAGGAAGTAGTTCTAATTTTAAATATGATAAAGATGTAATTTATTTTATTTAAAATATTTCACTCAACACATGAACATCGTCAACACATGACTATTTTCTTTATATTCAACACATGAATTTTCTTTTATAATATTCATTATTTTCCCGATTGGAATGAGGCCCAATCAATCACCATATAGTGTTAATTATATGGATTCCATACAACACATGTATATAATAGCATTGAAAAATAATCAACCATCAACCAAAGTGCACCACACTGTATAAGCATCAAATATAGATATCCGACGCTTATAACAGCCTGTCAATCCACCGATCGACATATTTAATCAATCAGGATGAGTGAACTTCAAACTTCATCCCAACACCCGTGTGGGGTTTCAAACAATCAAACACAGATTTTATTTGTGCAGTTGGGCGATGTGTAAAATTTATCGACCCAATCAATATCAGTCAAATCAGTGTATATAAACAAATCGGCCGATTTGTTTATAAATATTTATTTATTCACTTTCACGTTAAAAATTATATTTTTAACGATAAAATATTCTATTTCAACACATGAATTTCTATTCATTTCCTTTATACAATAAAAATGATATTTTTATTCTCCTAACATATTTTAGAAAATTTCGGCGGCATAACGGCACGATACTAGAAACGGGACGAGGCCTAGCCTTATCCCCGGTCTAGTGAAGGCCCACGCCATTCACACATCAATCAAATCACTTTCGTTATGCAAACCACAAAATTTGGAGTAAGAGTCTAACCTAGTCTTACTCCTTCGCCTTATAACGGCGCACGTCTAATCCTAACCAATTTATCGATTCGATTTTTCACACCACAAACCACATTCAAACCAATATCTCAATCAATCACCAAACATCCAAACAAACAAGTCCATGGTATGTGGACGGGTGTCGGGTGCTTCTAATAAGCACCGTCTGCATCCTAGTATATATATATATCTAGAAAAAGAGAATTAAGAGTGAGAAGTTCTCACCGAAAGCTATCCTAGCTCCACGGCACTTCATTGATAGAAATCTTCTTCGTTATCCCGTCTTCGTCATCTTCGCTGCCCGTAGTCACTATATATATAAAAATCACACATTTTTATATTCTGATGTTTTTAAAATAGAAATCACATTTTCATTTATTTATTTTCAATTTAAAAGTCATATATTTATAATCACTTCATATATTTAAAAATCGAATTTCTTTACTATGCTATTCAATATTAAAAATCCCGCCTTTCCTATTTTTAAAATCTAATCTTTTCTATTTTAAAAATATCGTCTTTTCGTCGATAAAGATTTTACCTTTTCTAAAATAAAGATTTCGCCTTTACTAAAATAAAGATTTCGCCTTTATAAAAATCATCACTTGATTTCAACGTATATAAAATAAAAATCAGATTTTTATTTTGCTACATATACAAAGATGATATTTTTATATTCTCCATCCTATAAAGATTATACTTTTAATACTTTAAAAATATAAAAATCATATTTTTAATATTCCTATATAGTAAAGACTATATTTTTAATACTTTAAAAATATAAAAATCATATTTTTACTTCTTCTACTCAATAAAAATTCCGCCTTTTCTATTTTAAAAATATGATCTTTCTTTTATCAAGTTCCAATCTTTTTCTTTTAAAAGATTAAAACCTTTTTTTTTCTATTTCAAACCTTTAAAATAAAAATCAATTTCAAATTTCCTTTTTAAATCAGTTTTTTTTTTTTTAAAACAAAATAAAATTCAGAAATAAAATATTAATAAATAATAATAAAAAACGAACACTTACAGCCGAGGGGGGGGGGGGGTTCGGCAGTGGTCTTCGTCGAAGGGGGGGGGAGGAAGCAGCGGAGGGGAGGCGGGCTTCGTCGGAGGGGCTTGCGGTGGTCCATGGTTTCGATTAGGGGGAAGCTCGGGTTGCGGAGGAGGGGAAGAGGTGGATCGGAAGGGGAGGGAGGGGTCTCGCGGCGGAGGCGCCTGGCAGCGGCGCCGCTGGGGGGGGCGCGCGAGGTGGCGGCGGCGGCGGCTCTCCCCCCCGTCGCCTTCGTCCCTTTTTCTTTTTTTTTCTTTTTTTTTTTTTTATTTTCATCTGATCGATTTTGAAACGGGGGAAGGGAAATAAAAAAAGGGGGGGGTGTTATGTAAAGTTTATTTTAATTTATTTAGTTAATTTATATTTCAAAAAGTTGACTTTTACATACGACCTCGAAACGAGGCCCACCGCCTGCCGTCCATAGCGTTTCACCCCCATTCTGAACACAATGGGATATGTATCGCAAGTTGATTCGATCGTTTGAATTAGTTTCCGTTGAATTTACATTTAAATCACTATATTGAATTTTAAACGTACATTTCGAATTACCGGGGTCACATACTAACTCTATAAATTGCAGAAAAATATTTTCTAGCTTCGTATTGACGATACGGCCCTAACAAAACTAGTTTCGTCGAATTCTGAGACCGTTGGAAAAATGGCCAATTTCCAGTCGATTAAAATCAACTGAAATGGTCAAAACACGTTTTCCTTTGCCACGCTCACATATTGATTCAGAAAATTATGAAATTTAAAACCTAGCAATAACTTGACATCACGGATCCAACAAAACTGGTTTCGTCGAAATCCGAGGTCGTTTGCAAAATGTCCATTTTTAAGGGCCTGAATTCCATAGCGACTATTCAGAATTTTCAACTGGACATATCTCTCAATTCCCGCTATGAAATCTTGATTTGTCGGATTCGTTGGAAAGATATTCACTATTAGATCCTAATGTTTTTGGTTTCACTAAAATCCGGTTTGTTTTGCACCCGGTACATTCAATTGAAGTTTGAAATCGAATTATCGAACTACCGCGCCATTTTCAATTCTATTTATAATTATATATAAATATTTATATTCTAACGACGACGCGTATAATATATACGTTCGAATTATATTCGAAATAAATTTCTCGTCGATATTATTTATAATAATCTATTTTAAATATTCAAAATTCGCCAAAATGGCCAAAATAAAAATTTTAAACTGGCCCAGATTTTCGGGTTATTACATAATCGAAGACGGAGTAAAGTGCAAGGGTTGTTGTATAAATCTTAGATAACAGTGCCTGAGATGGATATACTGAATAGTGCCTGAGATGGATATACTGAATAGTGCCTTCGGTTCATCCTGTTCTTGGATGACTTGTATGGATGAATGTCTGACGGAGTATTTCCAGAAAGGTCACGTACATTGATTTCTTCAATCATACCAAGAGTGGAAGCGGAGAAGGAAACTTCTTTAGCTAACATGTAATGTACTGTTGTAGACGTCAATCAGTGATTTGATGGATTTGACGATATGGCATTCGAAGTGAATCTGGTGTGATGATAAAGCGTAGCTTCTAGCCTCACATCCGATAAATGACAGAAATCGGGGAGGCAGCATGGCTAAGTCGGTCGCTCAGAAGTAGGGTGTATAATCACCTGATCTAGAGTTTCATTTACTTCTAAAAATCTATTGTTGATGCTATCCCATTCGGGAAACGGTTGCTGATCCCAACCGTTGGTGATATACATTCGATACACTCAAGAGAAATGAGTGGTCGGTCATGTGTGGCCGGGTTGCAAGATGTTCTTGTGGAATCCAGTGTATTCCTCTCTAGAGGTACACTAGCGAAAGGTGGTTCCATACCTTGTCATAGTTGGAAATCCATTAACCAATACGTGCTTGCGGTTTGATTGTATACTATATATGTAGAACGTGAGATGAAAACATTTCTGCTAGATGATTATTATATTGTGGTTGATAGACATTATTATAGTATCAAAGGTTTTTGATATAAAGATATTTTGGATTCTCATAAGGGAAAAACCCATTCCGTTATACCGCGTGGTCTTATGAGATATCGTTTACTTGTTCAAACTGTTATTTAAATGTTTTACTCATACCAGTCCCATGTCCGACCCGGAGTTTATTTTGTTTTGTTTTCCCTAAACTCTTGGGTGCCCAATTTTGTACGGGCAGTCAAGTAGTCAGGATTTACAAATACTTGAAGAGCTGGAGCAGGAGGCTTCAGGATCATATAGCTATAGTTATTTCCGCTGTGTTGTAAGTGTTGTGCTTTGATAATGATGTATATTCAAATACAAATGTATATTTCAAAGTTATGTTACATATATTATATGTTATTCGTTCCGCTGTGAGATTCGTGTTACTCTGATATTGTGTTCTTCTTCTTATATTCTAAGTTTCTATCTTATCTTTCCTCACCCTCTAATTTCTTTCATTAACTTTCTGGTATTTTTCGATTTTTGGTTAGTCATCATTGAGTTTATAACGATAACTAAAGTCGCCAAAAACCGGGTCGTTACAAGGCGCCTCGGATATATCGGTGACTATGTTGAGCCGATGGAGCCATTGGGCTCATTTATGCCCCCAAAGGGAGGGGAAACGCAATGTTCAGGCATTTTAATCCACATCGGTGGACCGGCCTGGTCGCTCCAAAGGCTTGACTGAGTACTTGCGTGAGACAAGGGCTAGATTGTCTCGAATTGGTGAGGACTATCTTTTGCCTCGGTTCACAGACGGAAACCCAACTTCCAATATGTGACACTTGCGGTTTTGATTGTAGAGCCTAGTATGGCTACATGATATATGGTACCCATGCCGTCTATGATTGATACTTATGATTTGAAATTGTTTTGACACTATACACTTATAATAGTATCCAATGATTTGTTTTTAACGTACTAAGAATGTTTGGCTATTATAAGGGAAAACCCTATCCCTCGGCTTGCGTTGCATTGTGTGATAGGACTTGGGTCTTATAATAGCTTCATTTTTCCAAAAAGCATTGCGCTGTTTTGTTATATGCACTATTATTCTTGGGGGGAAACCCATTCCGTGTTATACGGCGTGGTCCCTTGATATATCTGATTTAAAGTTAAGTTTTAAATAACTGTTTTAGTTCTCATACCAGTCACATGACTGACCTGGATTTTATTGTTTTCACCTAAACTCTGGGTGCCCTTATTTTGACACGGACAGCTAGTAGTTTTGGTTTTGCAGATTTATATTCATAGGATCCTGATTTACAGCTGGAACGATACTCGGAAAGCTCTGTACCCGTGTATTACTTCTAGTTGTGTATTGTATTATTTTCCACTGCTGTGTAATATATTGTAATCCCTGATATTTTATAATGTATATTATTTGTGAATACTCTGTATATTCTTGTGTTTTGATGAATTGTTGTAATATGCAATGAAATGTTCTTCTGTTTGCATTCTGATGTGGCTTGTCCTCAATTCAATCCGTTCTTTCCTTACCAGGGAAGTTCGGGTTGTCTCATTTTGGTATCAGAGCTCTGGTTTACAGAGCTCGAGAACAAGGCACATTAGAATCAAACGAAAGAATTCATCAGATATTGGATTAGTAATATCCAATGAGAATGGCTCGTTAGAGATAGGATCAGTAGTATCCTAGAACGAGTGTGAAGAGTGTTAACTTTTCAAAATAAAATTGAAAACAAGTTTTGTTTTAAAAATTTAAATCAATTATTCATATTTGATTATTTATTTGTATTGATTTGGATAATCCAGTATATAAAGATTTTGCATATACGTCTGATCCACGTGTATTCGAAGTTTTAATATATTGGATAGATATAGAATCACACTCTAGTGGCCCGGAGATGACACTGATGATAGCAGATGCATCATCAGTGGATTTATGTTCGAGTTTCGAAAGTGGGATCTCTATATATTCCAATTGACTGGTGCGAGAACCAAAACTAGATAGGTTCATTGTTATGATTTGGCATCAAAAACACGATTTTCTATATATGTACCAAAATTATGAATTTGAAAAGATAATCAACTAATTGATTGTTGGTTGTATTGTTTGATTATTGTTTGATTAATTAAAATGTTGAACCTTTAGCCAAATTACATCAAATAGTGAGTTGTATTGAAAAATTTTCGTATTTACATGCATATACATGTACTTACATTGAACAGGTCATAGCAAGGAGGCTAGAGAAGAAGAATAAAATTGTTTGCCCGACAAATAGGTACATGTTTTATAATTTATTTGGTTTTGGATGATTTTATGAGCCGATTGGCTAGCCGCTTGGCTGTTTCTTTTTCTTTTTGGATTGATGACGGCCATGGGAGGCAATTTGAAATATCCCAAAGTCCCCGGTGCAGGCGAGATTATGGTGAAATTTTTCGAAAATTTAGGGTGTTAGCCAAATTTTTGAAAATTTTGAAAAGTTCTTAGAAATTGAAAAGTTGAAGAACTTAAGCCGTAAAGAAAATAATGAAAGTTGAGTTGATTAGTTAAACAACTTTTAGCTTCGTTCCTTTTTGGGGACGAAAAGTTTTAAGTGGGGGAGATTGTAATAACCCGGAAATCCGAGCCAATTTAAAATTTTTATTTTGGCAATTTTAGCGAATTTTGAATATTTAAAATGAATTATTTTAAATAATAACGACAAGAAATTTATTTTGAATAGAAATAGAACGTATATTTTTATATAGATCATCGTTAGAATATAAATATTTATTTTAAATTATAAAAGGAATTGAAAATGGCGTGGTAGTTTGAAAATTCGATTTCAAATTTCAAACGAATGTACCGGGTGCAAAATAAACTGGATTTTAGCGAAACCAAAAATATTAGAATCTATTTGAGAATATCTTTCCAACGAATCCGAGAAATCGAAATTTCATAGCGGGGATAGAAAGTTATGCCCAGATGAAAATTCAGAATAGACGCTATGGAATTCCGGCTCTTAAAAATGGAGATTTTGCAAACGAACTCGGTTTTCGACGAAACCACTTTTGTTGGATCCGTGATTTCAAATTATTGCTAGATTCCAAAATTCATAATTTTTCGAATCAATATGTGAGTGTGGCAAAGGAAAACACGTTTGACCAGTTCAGTTGATTTTAATCGACTGGAAAATGGCCATTTTTCAAACGGTCTCAGAATTTGACAAAATCAGTTTTGTTAGGACCGTATCGTCAATACGAAGCTAAAAAATATTTTTTGGGAATTTGTAGAGTCCGTACGTGGCCCCGGTAAATTGAAATGCGCATTCAAATTCAATATATAAAGTTATATGTTGATTTTGGCAGAAACTAATCGAAACAGTCAAATTAGCCTGCGATACTTATCCCATTATGTTCGAAATGGGGATAATTAGCTATGGACGACAGGCGGTGGGTCTCGTTTAGAGGTCGAAATAAAAAGTTGCTTTTTGGGTAATCAAATAAATTAATTAAATAAAAACTCTCTCTCCTCTCTCTCTATCTCTACGCTCAACCCCCCCCCCCCCCCCAATGTTCATTCAACAAAATCGAAAAGAAAAAAAAACCGCATCGAAGAAATCGCGCCCCCTCAGATCTTGTTCGCCGCCCAGGCCGAAGTGCCGCGCCGCCGGCCGACTTTTTTCTCCCCTCCTCATCGCGATCCCCTCCTAGCTCCTCTCTCTCCTCCTCTAAAAAGACGAGGACCCAAACCCTAAACCACCTCGTTTTAGCCGCCCCCACCTTGATTTAGACCACCGCCACTTCCCTGAGCCGCCAACAGTGGGGCCCCTACCTTCCTTTCCCCCTCCGACCTCTGACAGTTGCTACAACACCCCCCATCGAATGAGATTCAATTGTTGCAAGAAAGGCGAGTTTTTGCTTTATTTTATTTAGCTTTAGCCCCTTTTAAAATCTGATTTTTTATTTATTTATGAAGATAATTACACGATTTTTAGGATAGAAAGAAAGATGTGATTTTTATGGTGTGTTCATAGAAAGAGGGATATTATTTTTAGAGTATTAAAGATACGATTTTTATATAGTAGAAATAATAAAGATGTAATTTTTATATAGACAATGGCGAGGGAAAAATATAATCTTTATTATATGAACACCCGTATAAAAATAGAATTTTTCTCCATATAGTAGTGGTATAAAAATATTTTTTTAATCTATATACTAGTGGTATAAAAATGTGATTTTTATCCATATAGAGTGATTATAAAAATGTGATTTTTATATTAGTGGCGATATAAAACTATAATCTTTATAATGAGAACATCGTGTTAAAGATGCTATTTTTATCATCTTGAAAGTTAAATAAAAATATGTGATTTTTATATATGTAGTGAATATGGACAACGAAAGTGACGAAAGGCGAGCACGATGGAGGTTTCCTACATATGAAGAGTCGCGGCATTTGGTTTAGCTCTTGGTGAGAACTCCACACTTTTATTTTGATTTCTAGTTGAAATATATACTAGGATGTAGACGGTGCTTAGTAGCACCCGACACCCGTCGTCCACAGACCATGGATGACTTGTTTGTTTGGTTGCTGTGTTGTGAAATTTGATTATGTGATGTGCAATGAAATAAAATATTTTATAGTGGAAAATATTTTATAGTTAAAAATATGATTTTTAACGTGTATATAAAATAAATAGTAATAAATAAATCGGATGATTTTTTTATATACACTAATTTGACTGATATTGATTAGGACGGTAAATTTTACACATCGCCCAACTGCACAAATAAAATCTGTGTTTGTTGATTTGAAACCTCACACGGGTGTTGGGATGATATTTGACGTACACTAATCCCGACCGTTTAGTTGTATGTCAATCGATGGGTTGACAGACTGTGTAAGCATTAATTACTTATATCAAATGCTTATGCAGTTGTGTGGTGCACTCTGGATGATGGTTGATGATTTATTGTTGCTGTTATATACATGTGTTGCAGGGAATCCATATAATAAACATTATATGGTAATTGATTGGGCCTCATTCCAATTTGGAAAATAAGAAATATAAATTCATGTGTTGAATAGAAATATAAATTCATGTGTTGAATAGAAATATAAATTCATGTGTTGAATAGAAATATATATTCATGTGTTGAATAGAAAAATAGATATTCATTTGTTGAATAAAATAATGAAGTTATTAAAATATATACAAAGCCGTGTTGGTTAGATAGGCGCCATTTTGACATGAACGATATTTATATCGATTTTATTCATTTTTATAATGAATATAGAACAGAAAGTGATTTCAAAATATAACATTTTGAAAATATTATCATTTGTATGTCGATGAGGTGGAATATTCAATTTTGATTGGGAATTGAATAGGAAGTTGAAATCGTTTTGAAAACGAATTTAAAACGATTTATAAATACGTTTTAAAAGGAAATCGACGAAATATATATATATTTATATTATATATATAATGGCCTGAATAGAACGTGCCGCGCCGCGGTAGTTCGCGAATTTCGACCATTGACTTCAAATGGATATTACGGGAGATCCGACCGTCGGATTCTCCGAAAACCAGAACCGTTGGGTTCGTATCGAAAAGAGCTTTCTAACGAATATTAGAAATTAGAAATCTAACCGTTGGATTTGGAATTATGTCCAAATCAAATTTGGAAAAGGTCGCTGTAAGTGCAGTTCGATGGCCATTAATGGAAATCGACTGTACGGGCCTTGACAAAATTATTAAAAATAGTAATAATTTGTGTAAAATCATAAGAAATGATTTATGAAGAATTGGGATGAAAAATTCCAAATTTGAAAAGATAAAAATAGATTTTTATCGAAATGAACTAGTTTTGAACTAGAATTATAAACCATTTATTTTTGAAATAAATAAATTGGATTTGAAAGGGTTTTAAAGGTAACCAGAAATTTCCCATAATTGAGTTGGAATGGATTTGAATTGAAATTATCTTTGGAATATTTCGATGTTGGATTTCATGATTATACAGATGTTGTTATGGAAATTTGAAAGATATATTTATATCGGTATTTCCAATACGATATTTGTTGGTCGTAGAATTTGATATTGAATATAATCCGATATATTTTCTAATCAGAGCCTTGTATTTAATATCAAATGAGATTTGGGTTTGTCGTGAACGGTGTCTTCTTGATAATTAATGGAGAAAAAGATTAAATCTTTTTATTTAGATTTAATGAAGTGTACCAATTAAAAAATATTTAATTGGAATTGAATTGGGATTGATTTTTGGGTTTATCGTGAACGGTGTTTTAAATAACACTGGTTCTTTAATCTGATAATTAATGGAATGTGATTATTGGGTTTATCGTGAACCGTGTTTTAAATGACATTTGTTCTTTAACCCAGTTAAAGACAGGATGTGATTTCCCAAGTTAAATAATCATTGATATTGATTTTTGGGAAGATTAAAACCAAGTGGAGTTTTAATGAATCTTTAATTAGATTGAAATAACCGAGAATGGGGTATCACCAGTTTTGCTCCAAGCGATTGTTAAATCTTTAACTAGATTTGAACGTGAAATGTTAATTAACTTTACCGATAACACCATGGTGTTAGATATGGAGTATTACCAGTTTTGCTCCTTGGGATGAATAGGTTGGGATTGGGAAATAAAATATATAATTACTTCGGTGTGGTTCGCTAATCCCGACTAGTTTAAAGTGATATTCAAAGGAAGATTAAAGAATAAATTTAAAAGAATTTATCTTTGATAAAATTAATGGGAGCCTTTCCCTAAGAATGTGAAATTTAGAAACTAACTGTAGGTTAGCTAAGAAGAATGGTTTCCTGGGTATGGATCTGATGTTGGTTTCGGCCTTCGGGGTTAATATTTGGGGAATTATTCTCTTGCTAATTTACGGTTAGTGACTGATGAATTGGAATGAGGCGTATGTTGTGTTTGTGTAACACTTGTTTATTATATACGCGAGTTATTCAGAAAGACTGGGTTTATCTCATTATGAATAACGGATTCGACGATTAGTCGAAGATGAAGACGGTGGTTGAAGACCCGAGGTCTTCACTTCGTTTGGATAATTACTGATGGTCTTGATTGGGCCGTACACCCAAGAGGAGGGAATCAGTTGGTGATCGTCCAGACGTACTTCGAGATCGATGGATATGCGAGGTACATGGTGCCTCCGGTTTCGTTCACACTCAGAACGGGCTTGTAAATGGAATGTGTGTCTGACATTGGATTTTATTCTGTGTGATTGATTTCTATTAAATATATATCTGTTTGGCGGCGGAGAATTTATTCTCTTGCTTAACGCCCTTCTTTGAGACATACGAGCTTAGACGTTATATATTGATGGATATCAAACGCATGGAGTGAATTGCCTATGTGGCATGCCTAAGTGGCAACATGATCAAGGCTTCTGTTGAAAAGCAAAGCCTTGTGGTTGATGATCAAAGCACGACATGTGTGGCATAGCTTTGTGTAGCATTGATTCGCGAGCCTCACACCCCAGTTGTGAACCAGTAACAGGAGAAGGACCTCAGGGAGGACATGCGTTTCTTTCTAGCTAGAAGTGGCGTCAGTGGATTTACACGCCCTGACGAGTTTGACTTATGTGGTTGTTGCTTTTGCGAGGCGCCTCGGATATATCAGTGACTGTGTGGAGCCGATGGAGCTATTGGGCTCATTTACGCCCTAAAGGGTGGAGAAATGCCGTGTTCAGGCATTTAATCCACATCGATGGACCGACACTGTCGCTCCAAAGGCTTGACTGAGTACTTGCCTGGGACATGGGCTAGATTGTCTCGAATCAGTGAGGACTATCTTTTGCCTCAATTCACAGATGGAAACCCAACTTCCAATACGTGACACTTGCGGTTTTGATTGTAGATCCTAGTATGGCGACATGATATATGGTACCCATACCGTCTATGATTGATACTTATGATTTGATATTGTTTTGACACTATACACTTATAATAGAATCCAGTGATTTGTTTTAAATGTTCCAGGCAAGTTTGGCTATTATAAGGGAAAACCCTATCCCCTGGATTGCGTTGCATTGTGTGATAGGACCTGGGTCTTATAATAGCTTCGTTTTTCCAAAAAGCATTGCGCTGTTTTGTTATATGCACTGTTATTCTTGGGGGGAACCCGTTCCATGTTATATGGCGTGGTCCCTTGATATATCTGATTTAAAGTAAAGTTTTAAATAACTGTTTTAGTTCTCACACCAGTCACATGACTGACTTGTAGTTTATTGTTTTAACCAAAACTATGGGTGCCCTTATTTTGACACGGGCAGCTAGCAGTTTTGGTTCTGCAGATTTATATTCACAGGATCCTAATTTACAATTGGAACGATACTCGGAAAGCTCTGTATCCGTGTATTACTTCTAGTTGTGTATTGTATTATTTTCCGCTGTTGTGTAATGTACTGTAATCTCTGATATTTTATAATGTATATTATTTGTTAATACTCTGTATATTCTTGTATTCCGATGAATTTTTGTAATAAGCAATGAAATGTTCTTCTGTTTGCGTTGTGATGTGGCTTGTCCTCAATTCAATCTGTGCTTTCCTTATCAGGGAAGTTCGTGTCGTCTCATAGAGGGTGAGAATAGATAAGATGGAAACATAGAATAGAAGAAGAAGAAGAATACAACGTCATAGTGACACGAACCTCATAGCGAAACGAATAACATATAATATATATCATAACTTTGAAATATAAATATGTACTTGAATATACATATCATTTCCAAAGTACAGCACCTACAACACAGTGGAAATAAACAATAGCTATATGATCCTGAAGTCTCCTGCTCCAGCTCTTCAAGTATCTGTAAATCCCGACTACATGACTGCCCATACAAAATTGGGCACCCAAGAGTTTTAGGGAAAACAAAACAAAATAAACTCTGGGTCAGTCATGGGACAGGTGTGAGTAAAATAGTTTAAACAAGTAAACGATATCTCATAAGATCACGACGTATAACAGAATGGGTTTTTCCCTTATGGGAATCCAAAATATCTTTATATCAAAAACCTTTTGATATTATAATAATGTCTATCAACCATAATATAATAATCATCTAGTAGAAATGCCTTCATCTCACGTTCTACATATATAGTATACAATCAAAACCACAAGCTCGTATTGGGTAATGGATTTCCAACTATGACAAGGCATGGTATCACCTTTCGCTAGTGTACCTCTAGAGAGGAATACACTGGGTTCAACAAAACATCTTGCAACCCAGCCACATATGACCGACCACTCATTTCTTTTGAGTGTATCGAATGTATATCACCAACGGTTGGGATCAGCAACCGTTTCCCGAATGGGACAGCATCGACAATAGATTTTTAGAAGTAAATGAAACTCTAGATCAGGTGATTATACTCCCTAATAGGTGCAACCTACATAGCCATGTTGCCTGTCCGACTTTTGTCATTTCCAGATGCGGGACTAGAGGCCACGCTTATCTCTGACAAATCACACGTTTATTTACTTTGAATGTCACATCGTCATACCCGCCAAATCCCAAATTGATTTCCCGAAAAATACCACGGGTATACAGCTAAGAGAAACGAATTCCTTTACCACCAAACGTAAGTAAGTTTGAAGAGATCAACTTACGCGATCTATTTAATATAATTTGTCATACATGCTTCCATACAGGTTGTCCTGTGACTGGACAAACCGAAGGCACTATTCAGTACAACCATCTTAGGCAATCTTTACCTAAGATTTATACAATAGCCCTTGCACTTTACTCCGTCATCAATTATCTTTGGCACATATGATTCGCAACGCTTATGCCAATACGGAGTGGTTCTTCCGATAATAATCCAACCAGTCTCTCCATATTAACAACGTTAAAATGGTCGAAAACTTCGATAGTCAGTGAGTTAACTATCAAAGAAAAACATGTGTGCAAATAACAATATTATTTCCAAATGGAAATTTTATCGATTAATCATCATTGGACATTTATCTCTTTAGTTCATTAATTTATTTATCTCCTGTTTCCATATATTCTAAATTCTTATTTTATAAAATCAGAAAATATTTCTGATTCTTATTTGGAAAACATTTCCAAATCTCCTTCACTGAATTTAAATTGATGTTTAAATCAACATCGCCGTTCCAACTCAAACCATTTCACTCATTAACTAAATTCATTTAACCATCCCTCACTATCAAACCTTATCATTCCTTAGTTAAGAAGGAAGTCAATCAAGTTGGGGTAAAATTACCTCTCAAACCTTAACTGAACAAAATTTTAACTTCAAAATAGTCAAAGTTTATCTTTTAAATCTTCAAAAAAATTCCTTACATAACTCTTGGATTCTATTTATGAATCCACTTCTTTTATAAAAACCTTGGTTATAACGATAATGTTATAATCCCTACTTTCGCAATATCTAATCTTCAAATATAACTTCTATTCTTTAATTTGAATAAATGAATAACCGCCTAATTTATAAATAAATCTTGATTTAAAACACCAGAAAGTATAAGTACTTTCCAGAGTTCGACATAATCGAATTCGACGATTAAATCTCTTCGAATAACTAATATTCAATTATCTCTCTTCGAATAACTAAATTTGACTAACTCCTCTCGAATAACTATAACTCCTTTCAATTGAACTATAATCGATAACTCCTTTCGATTAAACTATAATCGATAACTCCTTTCGATTAAACTATAATCGATAACTCCTTTCGAATACTAAATTCGATTAACTCCTTTCGAATATTAAATTCGATTAACTCCTTTCAACTCTATTCGAATAAATATATTCGATTAACTCCTTTTCGACTAACTCTATTCAGTTGACTAATGCTCGACTAACTCTTAACTTGATTTACTCTATTTGAATAACTCTAGTTCGATTTAACTCTAACTGGTTAACTCTAATGGGTTTACTCTAACCAATTACCCTAATTGATTAACTCAAATCAATTAACATTAATCAAATATCTAATATTTGATTAACTCATTTTAATTAACTTCTTTTGATTAACTCTTTTCGAATAACCATATATTCGATTATCTCTCTTCAACTAAACCATATTCGATAACTCTTTTAACTCTATTTATTTAGCAAATAAATATCCCTTTCAATTCTTTTATTTATTTAACAAATTAATATTTCCTTTTACTTCTATTTATTTAACAAATAAATATTTCCTTTTACTTTTATTTACTTAACAAATAAATATTTCCTTTTACTTCTATTTATTTAACAAATAAATATTTCCTTTTCAAAACCCTTTTGATTTTATTACTGTTTTCTTTTATAAAATCCCTTCTTCCTTTTCTATATAAAATCCATTGATTTTATATAACTAATTTATATTCAAAATATACTTTGAAAATCCCCTTTTTACATCCCAGTATTTCTTACGGTATTTGAAATACCAAATCACAATGATCGATATCATTTAAACACACAAAATCATCAATAGATTATATCATATCATATATTACAATATATAAAAATAGTAAAATAAATGTTGAGGAATCCAGTTGGATTCCTCCAACCTGTTTCCCTGCATCACGGATGTTAAACAATATAATTAACATCAATTTCATTTCAATATGAAATATTCAGCTAAACAGAACCAATATTTGAACAACGATTTATATCTATATCGTTATCTATAATGTCAACCAATACGTAAGCAATTCAACCAAACAGTTAACACACAACAATCAACAGATAATTATCAGTTCTAAGAATACATTACAAAAATATAACAGTTCAGAGTTGGTGGGTTTTTATTGACATTGGACGATCATCGTTAATAATGATAACCATCGCTTGATTTGATTCAGACGGACAATTCATTTCGCTATAAATTGTAACGAGCTCCAATCGCTCCAAACTAGTTCATGTACGTAGTATTCCCTGATATGGTTCCAACAACACCTGCTTCGTCAAATTGTTTTACCCACCACCAATTGTTTTCCCTTTTCTATGTATTCTGAACTGGCAACCCTTACAGCTCCATCACCGCCTCTTGTTTGATCCTTAACTCCACCCTTAGTCCATGAATTACAACTGAATTCACCTTCTTTAATTCACACATTTTTCCAAATAAGTTTTACTGTCCATTTTCAATTTCTCTTCCTTCTACCCTGTACACTCATGCCCTGAATTCTACAAAATTGCCATTGTCGTGCCTTGGGCAGAACAACCCGCATCCTTAATTCCTTCTCTACTTCATTTACAAACTATTATACCCAACGCCCTTCTCTTTCACTTTAGAACCATCTTTACACAATTCTCTGTGCAATGTTTTTCACCAACAACCCTTTCAATTTCTTCACATCAGACTTCGCAATCACCATTACAAAACAATGGCTTCCGCCCACTTCACTTCACACTGCAACATCGACAGTTCTAAATTCTATAAAACCCCAAAATGAATTGAACAAAGTATACCAAAATACTCTACAACCCAACTCCATCTACCTGTACACTCGACAATCCCACTCGCACTCTTTCTTCACTTTCTATCCGCTGCCTTTGCTTCTCGACCATCACAGCTTCAACCAAGATGTGCCCTACTGCATTGTTCATGCTTTTCTAGCGTGAAAGCACCACCGAACCCATCCTTATATACACGAGGTTGAATAGAAGCAAAGGAGGATTTCGATAATTCAAGTAATTTGATTTTAGGGGTTTTGGGGAGACAATATCTGGCGGCACGTTTTGCCTTTGACCAGACAAAACGATCCTAGGTTTAGAAAATATTGAGAAGTATTTATAGAAGGTTTTATATTATTAATAATGTATGTGGAGTCATGGACTTATGAGTTTCACATCATCCATCTGCTTTGAATTTGGATGTCGGCATGTGCTTTTTGGGTAGCAGATGACGTGAAGTATTTAAGGCCAAAGAAAACATGGGTCTGAGCTTTTCACTTAATTATAATATACATATATGTTTTAGGTTTTAGGGTACCGCGTTATACACCATTTTATCATTTAAGGACTGCTATCGACAAAAACAAAATTATCGTTGTGACGAGCAAGGTGTCACGATCCCAAAAATATAATAATATCGGTAGATTAACTCATTTTGTGAAACTTCAAAATGTTGATTACAGGGTGCAAAATGCTCCAAATAAAAAGTTTCTTATTTAATTAATTAAAAATTACCATAAAATTCTGAAAATTAAATTATTACTACAACTCAAAAGAACATTGTCTAAATTCAAACCCGATATTCAAATATTTTTAAATAACCGTTATGGCCACGAACGAATATACCACTGTTTTTCTGAATATTTAATTTGGACATAACAAAAAAATCTACATGATGAAATCCCAATTTTTCTCTTCCACTAGAAAAATATACTTCATCAGCTCTAAATGTTTCTTGTTTCACAGAAATCCGATTTAAAACGGCTTCTGTTTATTCGTTTAAAGTTTGAATCGCCAAATCGCGAGCTGTTGCGCCATTTCGAGCTCGATTATAATTATAATATAATTATACGTTCAAACTTTGTTTAAATAATATATTTGTTATTCTAATTCAATCCTAAACTGAATTATATCTTATAAATAATCCAATTCACACGATATTGTGAATTTCACAATTTTCGATTATTTCTGAATTATATATATTATTCTATTATTTATATTAATTAAATATAAATATTATTTAATTCAAGTTATCAATATCGCCAAATTGATATTTAATAATAAAGTAAATAAATTATTCCACCATGTAAAATACAGGACATTACAGAAAAAATCCTAGTACTTAGATAAAATTGAAGGATTTCTTCTATTCTATTCATGTACTCAAAATGGAAGATTAGTAAAGAGCAGATCTGTGCTTATTTTCTTATGAGTTTATCATGCTATTTCTTAGTTGTTGTTGCTACAATTTACTGTTTATTTCCTACATATGCATGGATCCTTGTCCAAACCTTTTCATAAATCGGATGGAACACTCCTTCCCATATGCTTAAACCCTTCCTTTGAGCTCGGATCTTTCAGCTAACTAGGAGCAGTATTCCTTCCCACCACCCGTTAAGTCCATTACCAAGAGTTAGTTAGTGGTCCTTCACTCCATGGCCTTGATACCTTGGAACGGTGATCTAACCCAAATTCGAAAAGGCAGAACACCCTATTATCTTTTCCTTAGGACCATCTCCATTAGTGTATCCCCGGTGTTGATGAAAAATATCGTTAACATTTTAGCGCTAGAAGAAGGGCCTGAACCTTCGATCCTTTGGTTAACCTTTCCACATATCCACTTGTGTTTTTCCGTCCCGGATTGGACTAAACCTTGAAGAGGCGAACATTATCGATAAAAGGTCTCTACCAGTTACTAATGGGTTTCCCATGGTTGGGGAAAGTATTAGCGAGCCATGGTCGACCGAAACATTCAAATTAGGAACCTAGCATAACTAAGAGAAAGTGAAGGAGGTAGAACCTTATGACCCTAATCGATGGAGCATTAACCCCTTCCACTTAGGACCGACTTTAATTTTTGCCCTATATCAGTCCTCGGTGGAAAGATATAACTCCTTTCTCCATATCAAAGAAGCTATCCTAACACAGGCTAGGGGAACCATATTCAAACAAAAAGTTGAGAAGGATTCCACTTCCCTTACCAATAAAAGGTCTGAAAGAGATATACCCCTATGTCGAAAGACAATTAAAAGAAAGCTAAGGAACGAAGAAGGAATAACAAAATCAAGTGATAAAAGGGCCAAAATACAACAACGTAAGAGGGTTTTCGAGTCAAGGTTGCCAAAGGGTTGTAAGCTCACAATGTCAATTGAGGGTATCTACTTCCTAACTAGACACGAGTTAAACTTTTGGCCATCATTAAAGAAGAAACCCAAAAATGAAGCTAAGGAGGAAGGACCGTATTGTTGCTACTACCATATGGTAAACGGACTTGAAACAAACCATTGTAGAGTTTTAGAGGGAATGATCATCAATTTCTTAGGCTAGGGAAAACTACAAAAATATGTAAAGAAGGCATAAGAGGTTACGTCGGTAAAATCTTCTAGAAGGAAGAAGGTTATCTACCCAATTGCAAAGAAGAAAATCCCCACAAACTTGAAATGACCAAGGATAGGTCAAGCCACAAATGGATATAAAAAGAAAAACCCTTGTCATCACTAAAATTGGTCAGAGCAAGGCATCCCCCGGAGGGGGGTGCTGTGTTAGTATTTTTCCATGCCCAAATAAGAGGGGGCTAGGTTAAAACATCAAAAGCATAAGCCTCCGTTTCACACTAGAAATGTTCGTGCCGGTGCATCTAAAATTAGCACTCCCTGCCTCTGCTCGTAGAAGAGTACGCCCTGCCTCTTCTAGAACTAAGCATGTCCTACCTCTGCTCACAGAAGAGCATTAACTACCTCTGGTTATGTTCCGCGTTACCCGAAGAAGAGAGCACAATCCCCTATCATCGCCTACAATGGTCAGGATAGGGCACCCATTGGAGCGGGTGATGTGTAAGCCTCTATCAGTACCTACGATGGTCAGTATAAAACATCAAAAGAGTAAACCTTAGTTTTGTGTCTACAATGGCCCCATCTATGTTTCTAATACCTTATCATTACCTACGATGGTTAGGATAAGCCGCCTCCTGGAGGGAGGTCGGTTAAGTCCTTGGGCCCTACTTGTGGAGATAAGCTAGCCATGCGCACCGGACGCATAGTCCCAGAGAGTGGCCAATAAAGCACGTACATCCTCTGCTTTTACATCAAAAGCCTAGGGAGTAGCTCAGGAAGAACGTACAACCTCTACTTCACAAATCAAATCCAAGAAAGATATCAAAACATTAATGCTAGAAGGGGTCCCGGTCTTTAATCTTTAGATACCTGAATTTGGGTTGATTCGGCTCTTCACAAATGCCGGAAAGGGTTTCCAGCCTTCTATCTATATTTAATACCCAGATCTGGGCTAATTCAGGTTCTTCACTAATGCTGGAAGGGGTTCTGGTCTTCTGTTATACTAATACCCGAATCTAGATCGATTTAATTCATCACAAGTACCTGAAAGGAATTTCTGGTACTCAATCTCCAATGGCCTAGACAAGGGTGGATCCAGGCTTGCTTCCTTGATACCCGAATTTGGGTTGGTTCAGTTCTTTGCAAGTATTGGAAGGAGATTCCCGGTCTTCAATCTCTATATTACCTTGATAAAGGGTAGTTTGGAATTTCTATCAATACAGAAAGGGGATTTCTAACCATCAATCTTTAATTATCCAAACAAGGGCTGGTTCAAGACTTCTGCAAACACCAAAAGTGAATTCACGGTCTTATTTCAACAACTGAATCAGGGTTAATTTGGGACTCTTGCCATGTACGCAAGCTTAAAATGAACCGAGGACTCTAATAAAACATCAGAAGCTAACTCCCAGTCCTCTACCAAATGATCCTAGCATGGGATGGACCTGAAATCATATAATTCGCTAACGGAGGAATTCTGAGGTAAAATTAAAACAGCCAAAAATACACTCTCAGGGGAAAGCACATCATCAAAATGACTCTAGATAAAATGGTTACCTCCTATAAGGAGAAACTCTTAAACCATTTATGTACAAACAATTGTTATCTGCATTTTATATCAACAACCCTTTACATAATAGACAACATCAATACACAAGTTCATTCACAAAATTTACATCCTCACTACCCTAAATATGGTATAATTACATGTCATTATTACAAAATGTCACTAAATATCTAGGTCCTCTCCGTCCTCAGGCAGAGGAGGGTCAATGGCATGATGAAGCACGATGCTTAGTAGCTTGTTAAGCTTTCGCACTTTCCTACCCATTTCGTCTAGATGATCAGAATGTTTAATCTGACATTTCAAAGCCCTCTTATAATCCATGCACATTGCCCTAAGAGACTTGATTTCTTTCTCTAACTAGAAAACACTCATAACAAATCATGCCTTTCCTCTTGTAAACATCTTATTTGATCAACATACCGGACAACACAGTCATGAGAGTCCCTAATCAATTTAGTATCATAGGTTCCTTTTATCTCGGCCACTACTTTCTTACACCACTCAGAAATGACTAATTTCTTTAAGCTAGGAGGAGGGTTATTCAAGTAAAAATATTTTTGGGAGGCTGAGGCCTTATATGCGGTTGTATCGCCGGGACATTGAGATCCCATCACGATAGGGATATTTTTGAAACAATATTCCCATATCTCACACTTCGTGTTAACGTTAATTAAATCAATTTCCAAATCGACGATACGTTGACATAAACTCCTCAACTCATCCTCAAACGCAATAGAGGGTGTGGTCTTTATGTATGCCTTCAATCCAAGAATAGTCCTATCTCTCTATTCTAATTGGTCTTTTAAAGCATTCATATTCTCATTCAAATGTTTAACGGATAAATTCTAATGTATATTCTTCCTCTCCAAAGACATAGAGGGAATCTCTTTTGCCAACAATACTTCACGCTGAGACGAGAGGATCTCACGACGGTCAACCTACTCATAGGCATACAGGAAAATAGTTATAATTATATTTTTCTTTTCAATTTAGAAAAATAAAACCCTATTCTTGTATAAAAGCTTTGTGTGAGCTAACTCCGAAATAAATCTACCATGGCATATAGATAAAAAGAGAATTACAAAAAAGTTCACTTTCACTTGATTAATACTTTTACACAACATCTCAGCATGTTTAACCCTTAAACTCTTTAGTATTGCTTCACGATCTCTACTCAGAAATTCAAAAGAGAGCCAAGGAAATTTAGTGTAAACGCTCTTAAGTTTCTCAAGAAAACGGTTTTTCCTGAAAGCGCAAGTAGATGTTGTTAAAAACTCCTTTTCCAGTCTACAAGTCATATATAATGTATCTTCATAGTAAACAAAATTATGTCATGATGAAAATAAGCGTATTAGCCTTCACATGTAGTAATTGGGATTTAGTACAAATTTTACATAAATTAATTAGATTAAGTTTATAAATATTCTCCTTGTCCTACGTAAGAGCGGTTTAATTCCTTCTATTTTCCATCTAATCCTGTTTAAGGAAGGAAACAACTTTCTTTTGTCTATTAAGTACAGTAGCAGAAAAGTAGCTGGGGTCGAATACTTGCAAAAAAAGAGAGAGGAGAAAACAGCGTAGGAGCATGAATGATACCCCAAAAAAAGGAGCTTCAGGGCCCACGGCTTGCCCCCCTCTCGAGAAGCCGGAAAAGCTAGCTTCTCCAAACAAAGGAGCTTCCAGAACAAAGGCAACACGGGAACCTCCTACTTCAGGATTATGCCTAATATGATCATGAAGCGCCTCAACTCCCGAAGTAACATTATTTCTATTGCTCTCGTGCTCACCTTGACGGCCTCCACTTCCGGAGTCGTCGTCACCCCTATCGGTACCAACGAAGGTAGAATCCCCTTCTCTTTCAATAGAGTCATCCAAGAGACCATCAATATATAGAATATCCTCGATGTAACGACCCGCATTCTATGCATCGGAGGATCATAGAATATTTATTTCATTCTCATACAAAGTCGTATGGTCGTGTAACTTTGGGAAACGACTATTGGGGTCATTTCCCATGTTCACAATTTTTGCCAAATTTTACATGACCGTTTTACCCCTGACGAATCTTATTTCGCCTATAACTTTTGATTGGTAAGAGTTTTTACCTGAAACCACTTCCATTGAATTCAGATGATTGTTCACCTTTTCATAGAGTGGTCACATTAATCAAACGGACTTACCATTTGGAAGATATGGCTGAAAAAAGGTTTGAAAGATGAAAAAAATAACATCATTGGGCTTAACCGGGTGATTAGCAGCTGGGCCCATAACCTATTTCGGGATTAGGGTCATGAGAGGGCTGGAAGGGTTTGGGAAAACATTTCATTTCATTTTTCTAGCCGCCAATAACCTTCCTTGAACCCTAGCAATGACCGCCATCTTCGAAATTTCATTCTACTCCTTTCATAATCGCTTTTTAACCACTAATTGATCAAATTAACACCAAATCAAGTTAAATTAGTATCAAATCAGAGATAGAGCTGCTGCTATACATTGGAATTCATTCCATAATTGTAAAGTTTCATATCTAAGATTTCATTTGTGGCTAAGGTGAGTGATTAGCATGTTTATTCACTAATTACGGCTAATTAGGGGTGATTAGTGATAATTAGCGAAATTATGCATCATAAAAATCTAAAAATTTATGCATAAATTCTAAAATATTATTTTATTTCATTGATAAAAATTTGGGTTAATTTGGATTAAGTTTGCTAATCCTATAATTAAACATGGTTAAGGAGATTAAGGGGAAAATAATGCTTTTTGGGTATGTTTGATCTAAAATAACCTATATGCTTGATATTTAGATCTTTTTGATTGAACCCATATGTTGTTACCGTTGTTTGTGATGTTCTATGATCATTTAGTAAAGTTGGAATAGTTGAAAACGCTGCCGTATGGCGAGAATGGACGAAACAAGTTTGTTGGAAATGCTGCAGAGATCCGGATCGAATCGGATAAGGGGGATCGAATCCGAACCAACCGGAGCGGTGGCATATTCAGCAGCGCACAATGGCAAGGGCAACAAGGAAGGCCAACTAGATCGAATTGGAGCAAGTGATCGGATCAGATAAGCCGACCCGAGCCTAGGACCCCGAACCGAACCGAGCATGCTGAACCGAACCGAGGCTGGAGCACCAACCAAACTGAAACGGATGGGGATGACCAAACCAAACCGACTTGAAATGGAGCACCGAACCAACGAGAAGCCTAGGGATGATGTATTTGAACTGAATCGAGGGAACTAGATCGAGCCGAACCGAATTGAACTTCCACTACTTCTACGCGACAACTCGTCTAAAGACCAACTCCAATTCGACCAAAACCTGAAATGCAAAGGAAGTCCAAATGATAAGTTATTACTCAAGATCCATAGAGGAACCAAGGAGTTAACTTCATGAGTTGGGCTTTCTAACACGCCACCTCCGTTAAGGTCACTCACAAAGGGAATGCCTTAACTTTGGTGGAGCATTTTAGTAAACAGAACAAAAACCTACAAGACAGATAAAACAGTACTTGGAAAATTTTATCTTTACTACAGTGGAAACAGAAATCAATATGGTTACATCCTTTCAAATCTCAGAATTCAAGTACAAATATCAGTCTTGTACAAAAGCCTTCAAAATGCATGGTTTAAAATCATAATCCTTATAGAACGGGAGCTATACAGAGCCAAGCCATACTTTAAGCACTTCAAGCAGAGAGAAATCCGAATCAAGCTAAAGTATTCCCTCCTTGGATAACCTGGGGGGAACGGAAGAAAGGAGGCAAAACAACAAGGGTCAGACAAAAAGTCTGGCAAGTCCAGTGACTTTCAGCATATGAACAGATAATAATAATATGACATGAACATAAAACTGGATGAGAGATAACTGTAACAGTTGTAGCAGATATAACAGAAGAACAGAATGACATAAACTATTGCTTTATACTTCTCTGCACTAATACTAGTATAACAGAATTATGTTGTCACCCTAATATCTAAGCTGAAACGGAAACGGGTACAGAATAATTTAACAGAAACAGGATGCTAATAATGGGCCTTTACTACCCGATCAGAAACAGACAGAAGCAGAAACAGATTAATCCCTACGGAAACAGAATGTAGAATTAGGTGTACACTAGTAATGGGCCTTTACCACCCGAACAGACGGTACCACGCAGAAACAGACAGTTGTTACCACCCAGCGGAAACAGACAGTGCCAACAGAAACAGACAGAACTAAGTGTACCCTAAAGCCCTACCCCCAAGCGATCGGCTCCCTAATACATAAATATCCTGTGTCGGCCCCACAGTAGGGTGTATCACTCCCTAAAGTGACAACCAATTGGCACAGACCTATTTACAGATGTCACGGCGTCTTACATCCTCAGAGGCAGACCGGGATCCATGCACGCATAAGACCCGGTTGGAACGCACCATCAACACCCCTCACCATTATCAGATTGAACCGCTTATAATTAGTTCAGTAAGCGTGCCCAGACCCTACCTACTGTTGGGTCAAAGTTTTGATACCAGAAAGGGTTACTGACTAATATGGGTCCCAAACAACAGATGACATAAGTAATTCCCCTCCTAACCTTGTGTCCCCAGACTAACATATTTCAAATTAACTTGTTTATAGGTTCAGACATACAAAATTCAGATCAACTAGTTCACAGACAAGTTTTCAGACTAACAGATCAGATATACAGATTAACAGACTTACAGATTAGCTGATTTCAGATTAACAGGCTTACAGATTAACTAGTTACAGATTAACAGACGTACAGATTTATCTAACTTTGTAATTGGGCCTATAGATTCACGGAACAGATTTATTAAATTCATAGTCTAGTGAGTTTAACCCTATCCGCCCAACACATTATATTTATCTCATATTTTCATTAATTAGATTTTCATTAATTAAAAGTTAATGCCCAGACCTCTCACATTAGACTGACAGTTTGCGGCTACTGGTTAGGCCGGTTGGTTCCGGGCAGGTTTCTGTCGCAAACTAAGTCTAACCTCGGGTTTCAAGCACGTTATGACTAACTTCTCACATTAGAACCTATTGTTTGCGGCCACTGGATATGCCGGGCGGTTCCGGGTAGAATTACGCCGCAAACTCATTCTAAACTCGAGTTAGCCATGTTTATCTTTACGGCCAATTAGTTAATGATTTACCATTTATACCCACGCCTAATATACATGTCAATTTTCATAATTATAGCCAATTCAGATTATGTCAATAACAGACTAAATATATCAACTCAACAGATATGGTAGATAACAGATTTAGCAGATTAGGCGACTTAACGGATTCAGCAGATTAAGCAGTTTAGCAGATTTAGCATATAACAGTTTAGGCATCTTCAGTAGACTTAGCAGATGACAGATTTGGTATATGAACAGATATAGCAGATTATAGCAGAACTAGCAGATTAGGCAATATAACAGAACTAGCAAATTAGGCAATATAACAGAACTAGCAGATTAGGCCATATAACAGATTTAATCATTCCTTAAAGTTTCATAAACATATCTTGCCTAATTATAAATTTGGCCTAAGTTTGCATGCCTAAACAGTTGTCATGATTCACATTATGATCATATACCCCACGTTTGCATTGAATTTATATGGCACATACTATGCTCATAATTTACCATATAACACACGTCTCAAATTTAGTTAAACTTGCTTAGTACAAAAGATTCACATATAAATTATATCAAATATAGCCATCGATTTCAATGCATGTCATATATTCAAAAATCTCCCACTTAGGTGTTATTCACATTTAATAGTTATCAAATCTTAACATAAATCTTCACACCTAAGTCATATTCCCTTTTTATCCCAAATCATGAATTTCTATATAAAAAATATGCCCAACAATCTAGAACATTAAATTATAACAGATCTTTAATTCAAAAATATGCGTTATGTCCAATGTCTCAAGTCACATGTTAATATACAATGGTTCCTCTTCTTCCAATTCACAGAATATGCACAGATCTAAATCTAGTTTATAATTATGTCCTTTTAGTCACAGATTAGCCATGCCCAATTATGCCATCATTCATTATTTATCCCAAAGTTTAACGTTCGTGCGTTAATCTCTTACGAGATTTGGCGCAGGCTCGGGGTAGCCTGGCTATAGAACAGAAAGAAGAAAGAGATATAGAATAAAATAGATCAGAACAGAACATACGCAATCTCAAATTCAGATTTACAATCATGTCACAATTATAATTAAAGTTTATATCGGAAAATAACTGCACTTGCCTTGGTTGGATTCTAAAAGAAAAAGGTGTTGTAGCTGTTCTCTTTTAATCCTAATCAGAATTGGAGGAAGAAGAAGCACAAGTCTTAGCTTAGGTTTCAGCAGAGTAGAGATGCCATTGATTGATTTATTTTTAGAGAGGAAGAGAGCAATGGAGGCTAGAGAATTGTATATGAGATTTAGGTTTAGGTTAGGGATGTATATATAGGTGTAGGAAGTTATTTAGGACCATTAGATTAACCCTGAATCATGAGAACCATTCAAATGCAAAATCTGCATTTGAGCGAATCGGCCCACGGGATGACAGCCAAACACCCTGGATTAACCCCTAATCGACCCAGCGGTGCTCGGGTCGACCTCAAAAATGGGCCAGTTCGGTTATTCCCCCTCCCAATTCGCTATTTTGAACCTTTTTTGCATGTTTATTTATTTAATTTTTATACATATCTATATATATTTCTCTCATATGCATACAAACTTCAAGGCTTAATAACTTCTTCATAATTAACCATTTTTTTAATTTGTGAACATCACTATTATTAGAAATACGGGGTGTTACATTCTCCCCTCCTTAAAGGATTTCGTCCCTGAAATCTTCAAGTTAAGAAGAATGTGTCCTACCATCCAACATCCATCTACTCAATCATCAATCACTGGCGTCCATTGTCCTTAGAAACTTCTAATGTTGTATGAACATATGTAAAGGTGTGTGTATATGTTCCTTATCTAATGCAAAGATCAGGCGGTCCACTGATTCAGCTGACCTCCTTAATGCGAATTATGTCAGTGCCATGAGTCCAACATGTATGCAATTTTCCTACTTGATACATATCGTTTCTACATGAGTGCACAACCATTCAGTCATATGCAACATCCATGTGCTGAGTCAATCATTTTGCATCCACAAAAATTGAAAAATGCTCACACATCCATATGCTGTATGAGAGTGTTTTCGAGCCGATCTAGTGCCTTGTGTGTGTATATGCATCCACGAGCAACCACTTGCATCCACTTGCAACCATCAAACATAACATGTCTCAAACACATGTTTACACACATTAGTTTCTACCTAAAGTTCGAAGATTCGATCGATAGGATACAGTCGAATGATGGAAGCGAGTACAGATAGAACGAAGACTTGGTTCCCAATAGACATTGGTTGAGAAAATAATTCCCCTAAGTATCAACCCCAAAGACCGAAATTAATATCAGATTGACACTCAGAGGATTATCCTCTTTAGACAATGTCAGAACTGGAAATCAGAATTATTCAGATATTTACAGACTACTGATACAGATCAAGTTCCCTAATGATTCTTAGGAATCTAAGCATGATAAAATCATATCCCACAAAACCTCAGAATGTATGTGTCATACTTGACGCCTAACACAGATATCTCTCAAACCCCAATCTATCACAAATAGATTAATCATAACCCTTATGGGTTTGAGTCTACAGCGGAATCAAAAACAATACTAGTATTAAAGTGCAGAGTATCGATTACAGAATCAAAATGCCAGAATCAGAAAGAGTTTTAACTCAACAATCAGATAAAGAAATTAAACTTCTCACAGAAAGTTTTCCTAATTCTATCCTATCCACTAGCCTCAAGAGTGTTCGCCTGCCCTCCAGAAGTAGGTCCTATCTTCTGCCCTTGTCGTCGTTTCTTCGGGAAGTCCCTAGTGAAGTGTCGCATCTCACCACAGTTGAAGCAAGCGGCCTTCTTTGGATCCACTTTCTTATCGTGTGTCCTATCCATGTCTCCCATGTACGCTCTCCATTCGTGACCTTCCACCAAAATGAAGCTTCATCCTTCATTAACCAAGCAGCTGGTTGAACCTTCCTTCCATCGTCTATCTCAAAGGTACCAACAAGTCCTCCACTTTGTTCAGCCAACTTCTAGCCTCGACAACGTCTCAGTCCCATAAAGCGGTTTTCCGCCCATCGCACAGAAGTTCTTACATATCTTAGAAAAAGCATCTATACGCGGAGGAAGAGATTCAAAAGGGAAAGAGGAAGGAACTCGAAACAAAGAATCGAAAGAAAGATATATGGCTTTTGGGGATTATGTTTTTTTTCAAAATAAGCTTTACTTTTGAAAATACTTCCTTTTAAAAACATAGTTTTCAAAAACTTTTTATCAAATCTGGTAACCTTAAGCTCTGATACCAAGTGTAACACCCCACCTCCGTTAAGGTCACTCACAAAGGAAATGCCTTAACTTTGGTGGAGCATTTTAGTAAACAGAACAGAAACTTACAAGACAGATAAAATAGTACTTGGAAAATTTTATCTTTATTACGGCAGAAACAAAAATCAATATGGTTACATCCTTTCAAATCTCAGAATTCAAGTACAAATATCAGTCTTGTACAAAAGCCTTCAAAACGCATGGTTTAAAATCATAATCCCCATAGAACGGGAGCTATACAGAGCCAAGCAATACTTTAAGCACTTCAAGCAGAGAGAAATCCGGATCAAGCTAAAGTATTCCCTCCTTGGATATCCTGGGGGGAAACGGAAGAAAGGAGGCGAAACAACAAGGGTCAGACAAAAAGTCTGGCAAGTCCAGTGACTTTCCGCATATGAACAAATAATAATAATATGACATGAACATAAAACTGGATGAGAGATAACTGTAACAGTTGTAGCAGATATAACAGAAGAACAGAATGACATAAACTATTGCTTTACACTTCTCTGCACCAATACTAGTATAACAGAACTACGGTGTCACCCTAATGTCTAAACCGAAACGGAAACGGGTACAGAATAATTTAAAAGAAACAGGATGCTAATAATGGGCCTTTACTACCCGATCAGAAACAGGCAGAAGCAGAAATAGATTAATCCCTACGGAAACAGAATGTAGAATTAGGTGTGCACTAGTAATGGGCATTTACCACCCGAACAGACGGTACCATGCAGAAACAGACAGTTGTTACCACCCAACAGAAACAGATGGTACCAACAGAAACAGACAGAACTAAGTGTACCCTAAAACCCTACCCCCAAGCGATCGGCTCCCTAATACATAAATATCCTGTGTCGGCCCCACAGTAGGGTGTATCACTCCCTAAAGTGACAACCAATTGGCACAGACCTATTTACATATGTCACGGCGTCTTACATCCTCAGAGGCAGACCGGGATCCATGCACGCACATTGCCCGGTTGGAACGCACCATCAACACCCCTCATCATTATCAGAATGAACCGCTTATAATTAGTTCAGTAAGCGTGCCCAGACCCTACCTACTGTTGGGTCAATGTTTTGATACCAGAAAGGGTTACTGACTAATATGGGTCCCAAACAACAGATGACACAAGTAATTCCCCTCCTAACCTTGTGTCCCCAGTCTAACAGATTTCAAATTAACTTGTTTATAGGTTCAGACATACAAAATTCAGATCAACTAGTTCACAGACAAGTTTTCAGACTAACAGATCAGATATACAGATTAACAGACTTACAGATTAGCTGAATTCAGATTAACAGGCTTACAGATTAACTAGTTACAGATTAACAGACTTACATATTTGTCTAACTTTGTAATTAGGCCTATAGATTCACGGAACAGAATTATTAAATTCATAGTCTAGTGAGTTTAACCCTATCCGCCCAACACATTATATTTATTTCAGATTTTCATTAATTAAATATTAATGCCCAGACCTCTCACATTAGACTGACAGTTTGCGGCTACTGGTTAGGCCGGTTGGTTCCGGGCAGGTTTCTGTCGCAAACTAAGTCTAACCTCGGGTTTCAAGCACGTTATGACTAACTTCTCACATTAGAACCTATTGTTTGCGGACACTGGATATGCCGGGCGGTTCCGGGCAGAATTACGCCGCAAACTCATTCTAACCTCGAGTTAGCCATGTTTATCTTTGCGGCCAATTAATTAATGATTTGCCATTTATACCCATGCCTAATATACATGTCAATTTTCATAATTATAGCCAATTCAGATTATGTCAATAACAGACTAAATATATCAACTCAACGGATATGGCAGATAACAGATTTAGCAGATTAGGCGACTTAACGGATTCAGCATATAACAGTTTAGGCATCTTCAGCAGACTTAGCAGATGACAGATTTGGTATATGAACAGATATGGCAGATTATAGCAGAACTAGCAGATTAGGCAATATAACAGAACTAGCAAATTAGGCAATATAACAGAACTAGCAGATTAGGCCATATAACAGATTTAATCATTCCTTAAAGTTTCATAAACATATCTTGCCTAATTATAAATTTGGCCTAAGTTTGCATGCCTAAATAGTTGTCATGATTCACATTATGATCATATACCCCACGTTTGCATTAAATTTATATGGCACATATTATGGTCATAATTTACCATATAACACACGTCTCAAATTTAGTTAAACTTGCCTAGTACAAAAGATTCGCATATAAATTATACCAAATATAGCCATCGATTTCAATGCATGTCATATATTTAAAAATCTCCCACTTAGGTGTTATTCACATTTAATAGTTATCAAATCTTAACATAAATCTTCACACCTAAGTCATATTCCCTTTTAATCCCAAATCATGAATTTCTATATAAAAAATATGCCCAACAATCTAGAACTTTAAATTATAATAGATCTTTAATTCAAAAATATGCGTTATGTCCAATGTCCCAAGTCACATGTTAATATACAATGGTTCCTCTTCTTCCAATTCACAGAATATGCACAGATCTAAATCTAGTTTACAACCTATGTCCTTTTAGTCACAGATTAGCCATGCCCAATTATGCCATCATTCATTATTTATCCCAAAGTTTAACATTCGTGCGTTAATCTCTTACGAGATTTGGCGCAGGCTCGGGGTAGCCTGGCTATAGAACAGAAAGAAGAAAGAGATATAGAATAAAATAGATCAGAACAGAACATACGCAATCTCATATTCAGATTTACAGTCATGTCACAATTATAATTAAAGTTTATATCGGAAAATAACTGCACTTGCCTTGGTTGGATTCTAAAAGAAAAAGGTGTTGTAACTGTTCTCTTTTAATCCTAATCAGAATTGGAGGAAGAAGAAGCACAAGTCTTAGCTTAGGTTTCAGCAGAGTAGAGATGCCATTGATTTATTTATTTTTAGAGAGGAAGAGAGCAATGGAGGCAAGAGAATTGTATATGAGATTTAGGTTTAGGTTATGGATGTATATATAGGTGTAGGAAGTTATTTAGGACCATTAGATTAACCCTGAATCATGGGAACTATTCAAATGCAAAATCTATATTTGAGCGAATCGGCCCAGGGGATGACAGCCAAACACCCTGGATTAACCCCTAGTCGACCCAACGATGCTCGGGTCGACCTCAAAAATGGGCCGGTTCGGTTATTCCCTCTCCCAATTCGCTGTTTTGAACCTTTTTTGCATGTTTATTTATTTAATTTTTATATATATCTATATATATTTCTCTCATATGCGTACAAACTTCAAGGCTTAATAACTTCTTCATAATTAACCATTTTTTTTAATTTGTGAACATCACTATTATTAGAAATACGGGGTGTTACAGGCTTTGCTACAGGATGCGTGCAAAGGGGTTATCGATATCTGTAACTTTGGTTCACCATTGGGAGAGGGGGAATGTAGACAAACCCGAGCCAGGGAAGTGTGGACATGTTAGCCCTTAACCTAGAGTCAGGGATGTGTGGAATAGGTAGAGTTATTGACTATTGACCATGGAAGTATTGTCATAGCAATAGTTGTACGGAGTTGCTATCATGGACCCAATAGATTTGGTGATCAAAGGGGTGGATATCATATGCTTTACGCACTGAGTGAGAGATGTGAGGATGATTGCTATGTTTGATGTTTTCTATCACCATGACACACACACTCCCATTTTACACTATATGTTAGTGTTACCTTAGAGTACTGTACATCCTGTAGTGCTAACTCTTTGGTTGCAGGTCCAGGTTCAGGTATGATTATTTATACTTGTTATTGTTTTATTTTGCTGCTATCGCTCATACCAGACTTTTGTCTAACCCAAAGTTTTATGTCTCTTCTTATTACTCTAGGTGCTCCTAACGAGCAGACTAGAGACAGGTTAGGTGGTTATGCGCGAGTAGATGTCCGAAGACGAGCAAGAGGCTTCCATGTGCTATTTACATATATTCTCCCTGTGCTTTTGCTGTTCACTACTTTGTGCATTAGTAGTGTACCTTTTCTATTTTGCTTTAGAGATAGTATTTTGAAGTTGTAGTAATGATGGTTTGGATCATAAGCTGTACTTTAGGTTCCGCTGCTATGATGGTCTAGTTTTCAGCTTATGCACTGTCCCGCGTGTTTTATGTCAAGTATGTTATTATTATATTTTATTCCATGCAATGCGAGATATAATACAGGTTCTTTGGTGATTCATTGTTTCAAAACCCTTACCTTTTTGACGACTGTCCCATGCTAGTCGGCATTGGCACAACACATTTCGGGGAAATGTCGGCTGGTTCGGGGAGGGTCGTCACGCTTGGTATCAGAGCTTAGGTTGCGTAGTTAACCTAGCGGAAGACATCAATGAGAGATAGTATACATATATGAGAGCATGTATTTGTGATATTTTGGTTTCTAGAAACTATATATGTACTATTAGTATGTCTAAGGACGAAGTCGCACTGCACTAGCACCACTAAGAAGATGGTTAATCGTTTTCTCTTTACAGACTGAACGATAAGCCGATATACGAGGAGTAAGGGTTCAGGGGCCAATAACGGGAATGCCCCTGATATGAGGACGATGTTCACTACCTTCGTGCAGGAGATGCTTAAGGATGTTCTGGGAGCAATTCCTAATGCTGCTATTGGTGGTGGTGCGGTAGTGTAGGCGCCTAGAGCCGATTTAACCAAGATCTGCAAGGATTATACTAGTCTAGGTGGGAAGTCGTTCCATGGAACGGAGCCGGCTACAGAGGTTTAGGATTGGCTTGATAGTTGTGAGCGCATCTTCGAGGATTTGGGGATCGATGATGCGATGAAGAGAAAGTTAGCATCACGTCAACTACAAGGACGAGCAATGAATTGGTGGAATGATATCAAAGCAGCTACTCCCGAGGATCAAGCTACTTGGAATCAGTTTAAGACCCGTTTCAGTGACAAGTTTATTCCAGCTGCTCAGAAATCAGAATTGTTTAGGAAGTTTTTTTGGAGCTTAGACAGAATGGTAGGGTAGTCTCGGAGTATATTGCTGAATTCGATACCTTATCGAATTATGGATTGTCCCTGTAACGTCCCACCATTTTGACTGCTTCACATTGGAAATTTGACCAACTTAAAACGACTAAAACAACGAATCATTATTTAGCTTATAGAGTTTAAATAGAACCAACACTGAAAAACACAGACTAAATAAATAACATAGTAATGAACAGCAAAATAACCATTATATATTAATCAAAATTTTGAGTACAAGATTTTTCTATATACAGCGGAATGAAAATACAGTTTCAATACAAAGAAATATATTTACTGTTTTTGAAAACTTTAGAGTGCACATCTTCAGAACCCCAGCTTCGCCAATCTTCGAATTCTAAGCTGAAACCTTTAAATCTATAACACTTGGGTCTGACCCGACGTTCCATGCAAAAACATAAAACACTTGAGTCAGGATTAATCATTTGTTCAAGTAGATTAACTTCAATTTAAAGTGATATATATAACAGTTAATCCTAAATTCAATTCTATGACACGGAAAAACACTCAGGTAAGAAGTATATGCTCTATGTCAATGACAAGATCAAATGTGACCACAACGCACCCTTCTTTTAGTAAGTTAACAATATCACACAAAGAACTGTATAACAATAAGCCTGTGTTTTATGCATGTTCAAGTCCTATAATAACATTATCTAAGGTTTCTGCGTATACAAAATCAGTTGTCACTATCTACTTCCAATATGAAGCAAATAAGATAGACCCCCGAATTAAGAGCAATAAACACACTATAGCTTTACTTGAAAACATATCATCAAGAATAAATGGAAATCTGGTGCATGTATTAAATCCTCCGCTACATGTCTAAACCAAATTAAAATTAGTTACTGGACATATAAATAAAGTTAGGGAAGCATATAACATGCAGTTTTATAATGCAAAAAATATGGCCAAGTGGTTACTAAAAAAGGGCCCAAATGTACAATATGTACCAAAAATGCAATTTCATCTTTAAATTCAGGTAACCATTGTTATAAACAGTTTATGTATGCAAGGGAAATACTGCCCAGAACATAATAAATGCATGTGAATAAAACTATTTACACGGGTTCATGTATGTGAGGCTAATACTAACCCACATCAAATAAATGAGTGTATAGAACCATTTATACAACATGATAAATGAAGGTGTATAAAAAATTACATGTGACAGGTTCCTAAACATATCATTATGGCAAATACAAATTTGTTGCGGCACCCTTGTGTCATACAAAGAATAATTTCTATGTGATTAAAGCTGCCACCATACTGTGTACACTGAACTCGACTGGGTTCATAAATAATTTCAGGAATTTTTTTTTAAAGCATGATCAGAGAAACATTCATCGATGCATGAGTTCCAAGATCAAACGGTATGGGTGAATAGCTTAGACAGTTCATAACAAGTGTGATACATGTGTAGGTATTCATGTATATGAATAACAAATGCAGCATGTTTACAGCAAACAAGCTAAATACACACACACACATATATATACATATACATATACATATACATACATATATATATATATATATATATGCCAGTCTATGGTATAGGGCTACAACAAGTAAAGGGCTCATATTATATAACCAAGTGCCACATTTCACAACAGCTAAGCCAAATGCTCACTAAAACATCCTGTCCAGTTTCAGGTTCCTGTATAAGTAAATGCAAGCAGAACATGTAAAAGCCTTATATGCACTAGGTACAATGTATAAGAGATTGGGATAACGGAAACAAAACACAAGCAACTATTTAAATGATAGCCAAAGTATGAGTTCTTGTACAATTGTTTTGAATAGAAGAAAATGTATCATGAGTACAACATTGCTGTTACGGAAACTGTCCACTAAACCTAAAATCATTTGGCATGAAAGGAATGAAATTTTCCATATATATAATTTCAGAGTTAACAAAATGCTTCTTACAGTTGCATCACACTTTGGACAATCTTTAGATGGTAGAGGAGTTGAAAGATCGACTCATGCCTATATATGTACAGCACATTTCTTACCCAAAAGAATATATGGACAAAACATGTCAACTTATAGAATCCCAAGGCTAGGACTGGAACCAACAAATATGCTTTGATATAAGAAAAACGCTTTGGTTTTTAACAGAGCCACAATACATTTGAAACGAGTGTATTTCTATGGTTTGCAGACAGCCAAATTTGGTTAATGCAAAACATAAAATAGATTCAAATATCTATGCCACTATTTATTTACATAAATTTTGAGATTTTATACGTATGGTTTACCCAATTTATCTATTAATTTAAAGGTTGGAAATCTTTGATTTCAATTATCTTCAAAATAAGAAATCTTTAATTTTTTTAGGTTCAACAGGTATTTCAAAACAATAGGTAGCGGTATTTAATCGACGCAATCCTTAATAAGTGGACAGTTTGCAGTTCCGGCACAAGTATACGTTCAGTACCTCAAGTTTAATTTCAATGTCGATGATAGTGAACAACCCATGAGTACTTGTACACACATACAGGGAGAAAATCATACATCCAACATCAACAAGTTAACGGGTTCTAATAGATCAACGAGCGGGGACAGCCAGAACAAAATGTAGCAACCCACACAAAATCCAATAAAGCTATTAAATTCTAGTTTTATGAGGTTAAAATACTTGAAACAAAAAGATGAATCGTGATCTAACACTCACCTGCGACAACGACGACGAACAGAGTAGGAAGTTTGGAGCTTTATGTTGGTCGGCGGTGGTCGAGTTCATTGATTTGCTTCACAGCGAAAGGAAAATAGGTTACGGATAAAATTAGGGAAGTAGCAAGCGATGAAGCTCACAGTCAGGGCGAACTGTAGTTTGAACTTCGACCCTAGCGGCTTCGACTGGAGACGACCTTCACAGTGGAGGTGACGATTGATGATAGCAATAGCTAGAGAAGGTCATGGTGGTTTCAATTCGAGGGGAAGCATCTCTGATTTTGGAAAAGATGATCTGGGTAGGACCGAAGTTCTAATTTGGGGAAAAAGAGCAATTTGGCCTTCGGCCATTAAAATGAAAAGAGAAACAAATTTTTGTGATGAATGAATTTAGGCAAGAACGATATTTTTATAGAATAAAAACTGATGGATAAGAACGACGTATAGTCATAAGGTTATAGGCAGCTGCGCATTTTCAAGATAGGTCGGTGTAGATATTTCTGGTGAAGGTTTTAACGGAAATTAAATATTAAATTCCGTCCCCGATTATCGTTGAACATTCCATGTTTCTAACCGTCAACCCAAAGTCTAAACAGGACAAAAATTATACGGACTTCTTCGTCATCGTGTATTGAATTCAATAAAATTATTCTGTTTGTAATTTGACTCTGTTCTCATACAATGTTGTTTTAATTTTTAAACTAATTGTTGTCTCATTGTTTATCCACAAAATAATCCTGTTCAATTCCAATTCTTGAAAAGTTAAATTTTAATTTCTTTATATACATATGAATACACACATATTCAAAACAATTTTCTATATATTTCAACAAATAAACTCTCCTATTTGTTTAACGTTAATTGACTTTTATTTTTAAAATTTAACATCTTATATTTTCATTCGAATTTCAACTTCCCTTCGAATATCCTACCAAATTCAATTCAAATACTCAACAAAAATTTAATTCAAATATTCAACAATAAATATTTGATTTTCACCATTCGTTTTGAATTAAATATTTATTTAATTAATACTCAACAATATATTTGACTTTAAATTCTAACTCCAGTATCAATAAAAATGATCATTAATAATTAAATCTTCAATCAATTTCCCATTCCAGTTGTCGAAATTTCTAGGACGTTACAATCTCCCCCTTTAAAACTTTTGGTCTCCGAAAAGGAGAGATCATTATAGTTATACCAACGTTTACTTCTAATTTTTTCTTCCATATTCATGTGAAAGTTTCCCACAACTAATTCAATTATCAATATTTAAGTCATCAATCCCTTTCGTTTATCCATCATATTCAATTAACACGGAAAATCAAATTTTCTGCCTTATAACACAATTTTCTTTGTCTTCTGAATCGGGTTTTATTTATTTCCCCTGTTTTCCAACTATATTCAAATTTCTTAGATCCATTCTCTATCTCAGAGGTAACTCCCAATTTCTCATTCTATCCAATCTCAAGAGATTCAAATAATTCCTTTCCAAAACCAATCTCTTTTTTAAATTTCAATTTCTGCATAAGTTGAATTTATACGTCTTAACTTATTTCAAATTTCATTATAAACACCATCTGTTAACGTTACTTATCCGTCTTTCCAACTGTATTGGGTCTAGGCTTAGCAATTCTCAACCCAATCATCCTCACAATCAATCCATTTAATTTTTCTCCAACACTCATAGAAGAGTGTAAACAACATCCCTTCTTTAGGTAGCAAATTGTTGACTTGAAAATTTTCCAAAATCGGCAATCTTTTATACATAAAATATTCGTATTATTATTCTAGAGCTATAGAATTGAAAATATTCTGAAATCCCTTTTTCTTAAGTTAATTAGTTTCCAAAATTATCAATTTGAAAATATTTGATAACTCGAAGTTTGACAAGTCTATTGTCGTTCTCACAGATGTTAGACATACGTTAGCCAGGCACATGACTAAAGTTTCCAAGTACCAAATATCTTTACTTCAACTCCCAGTGGAAATAATTCAAAAATTCTTTTTTTAAAAACAAATACGGAAAGTACCAATGTGATATTGATATGTTGACTGTTCATGAATCGCAGATACATAATGGTTTCATCTGAATCCCCCAGAAAACATCCGTATCCATAGGAAATCACTTCCCTGCAAATTTCGTCATGGACAGATCAACAGAAGATATTTTAGAATCAAAAGAAAATCTGAGGTCATTGAGCGTTGGCTGCTCTATCTCAGAGTCACGGAAACAAATCATCAAATTATAAGATAAATCAAGACATGAGGATCAATCAAGTCACAAGGACAAATCAGGTCACGAAGACCAAATCCAGTCACGAAGACCCGGTGTTGCATCAACCAGGTGGCTTCAAATCACTAAGATAGCTCAAACAACACATGGCTCAATTCTACTTTTAATAACTCTAGTGGTTACATCTCTTTCACGTGTAGATACGCCATGGAGACCGCAGGTTCACAATGGTTACGCCTGATTCCCTCAGGAGACATCTATAACCGTAAGCTTTCATAGATCTGCAGATTACACCCTCATCACGACTGTAGATCGCAGCAGACACAATGGTTACGCTTGGTTCCCCCAAGAAACATCCGTTTGTCGCAGGCAATCTGCAACCCTGTGAATTACGCTACACGATCGTGTTCTTCAAGGAACAATGACAACTCGAGTTTTATGTCCGGACAACCTACTACCACTAGCAGCACATCTCAACTAAGTTCGAAATTCAAGGGAGAAGAAGGTACTCTCCTTTTTTGTTTTGAAATCTTATAATACCATATATATAGTATTTCATTTCATATTCCATATTCCATATAACCCATACTTATGTATATTGACATAAGATTTTTTTTCTTTCAATAAATTCACATTTTCCAAATCGTGTCTTTCAACATCTCATAATATTGGTTGTTAAACAAAAATGCTCTCCAAATTTCCAATTAATCGGTCCATCACTTAATTCAATCTAGTCGATTAATATTATTTTATTATTATTATTATTGGAATTTATTAACTATCAGATTTCATATATTCTCGTATTAACAGACCCGAATTTAAATTCAAATTCTATTTAAATCTTGCTTTTATTTTCATTTTTTTTCAAACATTGAGATCAATCCCTGGTTTATTCAAACAATTCTCTTTATTCCGGATTACGATATTTTACTTGCTCTTGAAGTCATTTGAATTTTAATCACAATTTAAATCTCATTGATCAAATTCGACTTATTCAAAAATCAGCAACTCAACCTTTCAATTCCATAGTTGGAAATTTCAAATTCAATCTTCTCCTCAGACATCTCTTAAGGTGTATAACTTCCAAATCCTTGTATATTGGATTATCCTTTAACCTAACTCAATAATAAATTTCGGATTCTATTTGACTATTCAAAAATGCTGGTATATATTACTAATGTTGATTTTAAAATAGCTGAAATAAATTTTCAAAATTTCTGGGGTCGAATTCTATTATCTTGTCAAACAATTTCCTTAATTACAATTAAGTTGACATGCACTTTTCCTACACTTTAGCTTCATTTCGAGTACACACAGTTTATCTTTTTCAACGGTTTTTTCAATCATAACCAACCCGATAGGTTATTATATTTCACTATTTAAATTCGCTCGATAAATGGAATACTCCCTTTTTACCTTATTTAATGGTTTGACGTCTTCAAACTTATTCAACATCTATTTATTTATTTTTCTCCTATATCATCTCGATAGGTCTTGCAAATAAGAAGACGAGAATATACCTACCAAAATTTTCATTTTCTGAACTTTTCATTCTTTCACAAATTTTCATTAATTGGTATCTACAATCATTGGTGATTGTATGTATCTTGATCAGTAGTCCCCATCTCTACGTAACCGTCTCCACGATGTTCATCATCCTCATTTATCGTAATTTTTGAAAGTTTACGATCTTCGATCTTCAATCAATCTATTTACACCATTATCGTTTTTCTTCAATTCCCTTTATTTTAAATTCTTGAAAATATCACTATATATTTTTAACTAAATGGTTTTACATATTATCACATATTTATAGTCTTCCACATTCACACACTTCGACCGTCAATTAGCAAGCTAACAATTCCCTAAGTATCAATCCCGAAGGCCAAAGCCAACATTAGATCAATACTCATGAATTTATCCATTTAACTAATCTCCAGTCAAGTTTTAAATTTCTTAACTCTACTTCTTAATTTCTTATAAATCATTACTTAGGAAATTCTCGGATTCAATTTACAATTCCACTTCACTTTACGTTCTGCCGTCCTTCGTTTTTGACATACGGCTCTCTGTTCTTCAGTTCTTGTCATTCTAATTCATGTTAGTCTCTCATTATCCTTTGAAAACATTTCCAATTATTATATTCATTTTCTCTATTCTTAGAAAATCATTTATTGTCACTCGAAAATATTTCCATATATTCAAAAAGCTTTATTTTCTATCGAAATTATACTTTATTCTCTTGCAAACATCTCTAAATTCGTTTGTTTGATTTAAACAAATGTTAAATAAAACAATCGTCATTCCCACTTACTGTTGGCACTCATTAGCCCTCTTCACTTAACCAATTTTTTTCTATCGAACCTTAATCATTAATGTAGTCAATCAAGTTGTGGTATATTTACCTCTCAGACCTTAACTGAACAACATTATTAACTTTGAAATAGATAGAATTCACAACTTTAAATACCATCATACATGAATTCAAGTTAGGAATTCACTTCCTCTACAAAAATCGTTGGTCAAAATAATTATTCACGTCTTTGAAATATTTAACTTTAAAATATGCTTTATTCATTAATATGAGTGTATAAACAATTAATGTACTAAAATTTTATTTGAAAACGGAAAGTAAATGTACTTTCCTAAAATTCGACATAATTATCTCCCATAAATAACTTCCGAATAATCCCTTATCCGAAAATATAATTCCAAACTTCGGAGAAATCTCATTTGATTGATATTCTGAACTTCAGAATAATTCCACTGTACCGTACTGGTCCACTCCATTTCCTTTATCCAAATCTATTTGCGCACTTTTGCTTTCATACGTTATTTACTTCTAATAAGTAAATATTTTTTTTCTGAAACCTGAACTCGTCCCATCAAATTTATTTGATTTCATTTAAATACAGGTTCAAATCCCTTTAAATATCTTCATTCATATCTCACTGTACTTATAACTCTCGGTTACCATTCACTTCTTGTTAATTAATTAATAAGTTCATAACTTACTATTGAATTCATATATTTGATTATGCACCATTGGTTCGTAACCAATTATAAACTATTTTGCCACATTCTGACTAAATCTGATTAGTAATAAAATTTGACACAGTCGAATGCCAATTATAACCCTTTTTGGTTTTATTTTCATTAATTTATATTCCGAACATTGAAATAAAATTCATCGTTTCATTCTTGAAATGATTCCAATTTTCCCTTTTTCATTCGAATTTCCCTTAGAATTCGATTTTCCAATCAATCTCAGTTATCCTTGATTACTTAAATTCATAATTTCAAAAATTTATTAGTTGATTCTCTTTTACTTTTCTTTCTTGGATATCATTCGATGATGGATCTAGATTCAAATCTAAGGGAATCTTATTGAAGAATAATTCTCGCAAACCTGGATTCGAAGACTTCTGAAGACTGGGGATTTTGAACAGAATTTTTACTTTCCAAAAATAATTTTTTTTATTTCCACTATATTAATTTTAAAATAATATTTTTCTTTCAAAATTTTATATTTCAAAACCCTTTTATTTTTCAAGATCCGTTTTTTTATAAACCCGATAAGCAATGCTTTGAATAACCCAAAACTCTGATACCACTTGTAACGTCCCTCCATTTTGACCGCTTCACATTGGCAATTTGACTAACTTAAGACAACCAAAATGACGAATCGTTATTTAGATTATAGAGTTTAAATAGAATCAACACTGAAAAATACAGACTAAATAAATAACACAGTATTGAACAACAAAATAACTGTTATATATTAATCAAAATTTTGAATACAAGATTTTTCTATGTACAACGGAATGAAAATACAGTTTGAATACAAAGAAATATATTTACCGTTTTTGAAAACTTCAGAGTGCGCGTCTTCGGAACCCCAGCTTCGCCAATCTTCCAATCCTAAGCTGAAATATTTAAATATGTAACACTTGGGTTTGACCCGAGCGTTCCAAGCAAAAACATAAAACACTCGAGTCAGGATTAATCATTTGTTCAGGTAGATTAACTTCAATTTAAACTGAAATATATAACAGTTAATCCTAAATTCAATTCTATGACATGGAAAAACACTCAGGTAAGAAGTATATGCTCTGTGTCAATGACGAGATCAAATGTGACCACAAAGCACCCTTCTTTTAGTAAGTTAACAATATCACACAAAGCACTATATAACAACAAGCCTATGTTTTATGCATGTTCAAGTCCTATAATAACATTATCTAAGGTTTCTATGTATACAAAATCAGTTGCCACTGTCTGCTTCCAATATGAAGCAAATAAGAGCAGACATAGACCCCCGAAATCAGAGCAATAAACACACTATAACTTTACTTGAAAAACATATCATCAAGAATAATTGGAAATCTGGTGCATGCATTAAATCCTCTGCTCCATGTCTAAACCGAATTAAAATTAGTTACTGGACATATAAATAAAGTTGGGAAAGCATATAGCATGATGTTTTATAACGCACAAAATATGGCCAAGTGGTTACATAAAAAGGGCCCAAATGTACAATATGTACCAAAACTGCAATTTCAGCTTTAAAATCAAGTAACCATTGTTATAAGCAGTTTATGTATGCAAGGGAAATACTGCCCATAACATAATAAATGCATGTGTGTAAAACTATTTACATTGGTTCATGTTTGTGAGGCCAATACTAACCCACAACAAATAAATCAGTGTATAGAACCATTTACACAGCATGATAAATAAAGGAGTATAAAACATTTACATGTGACAGGTTCTTAAACATGTCATTATGGAAAATACAAATTTGTAGCGGCACCCTTGTGTCATACAAAGAATAATTTCAATGTGATTAAAGATGCCACCACACTGTGTACACTAAACTCGACTGGGTTCATAAATAATTTCAGGAAGTTTTTTTAAGCATGATCAGAGAAACATTCATCGATGCATGAGTTCCATGTTTAAAGGGTATGGGTGAATAGCTTAGAAAGTTCATAACAAGTGTGATACATATGTAGGTATTAATGTATATGAATAACAAATACAACATGTTTATAGAAAATAAGCTATATATATATATATATATATATATATATATAGGCCACTCTATGGTATAGGGCTACAACAAGTAAAGGGCTCATATTATATAACCAAGTGCCACATTTCATAACAGCTAAGCCAAATGCTCACTAAAACATCCAGTCCAGTTTCAGGTTCTGGTACGAATAAATGCAAGCAGAACATGTAAAAGCCTTATATGCACCAGGTACAACGTACAAGTGATGGGGATAACGGAAACAAAACACAACCAATTATTTAAATGATAGCCAAATTATGAGTTCTTGTACAACAATTTTAAATAGAAGAAAATGTATCATGAGCACAACATTGCTGTTATGGAAACTGTCCACTAAACCTAAAATCATTTGGCATGAAAGGAATGAAATTCTGCGTATATATAATTTAAAAGTTAACAAAATGCTTCTTACAGTTGGATCACACTTTAGACAATCTTTAGATGGTAGAGTCTGTGTCAGTATTTATTTACATAAATTTTGAGATTTTATACGTATGGTTTACCCAATTTATCTATTCATTTAAAGGTTGGAAATCTTTAATTTCAATTATCTTCAAAATAAGAAATCTTTAATTTTTAAGGTTCAACAGGTATTTCAAAACAATAGGCAGCGGTATTTAATCAACGCAATCCTTAATAAGTAGACAGTTTGCAGTTCTGGCACAAGTATACATTCAGTACCTCATGTTTAATTTCAATGTCGATGATAATGAACAACCCATGAGTATTTGTACATACATACAGGGTGAAAATCATACAGCCAACATCAACAATTTAACAGATTCTAATAGACCAACGAGCAGGGACAGCCAGAACAAAATGTAGCAACCCACACAAAATCCAACAAAGCTATTAAATTCTAGTTTTATGAGGTTAAAATACTTGAAACAAAAAGATGAATCGTGAGCTAACACTTACCTGCAACAACGACGACGAGCAGAGTAGGAAGTTTGGAGCTTTATGTTGCTCGGTGGTGGTCAATTTCATTGATTTGCTTCAGCGGCGAAAGGAAAATAGGTTACAAATAAAATTGGGGAAGTAGCAAGCGATGAAGCTCACGGTCAAGGCGAACTGTAGTTTGAACTTTGACCCTAGCGGCTTCGACTGGAGACGATCTTCACAGTGGAGGTGACGATTGATGATAGCGATAGCTGGAGAAGGTCATGGTGGTTTCAATTCGATGGGAAGCATCTCTGATTTTGAAAACTGATTTGGGTAGGACCGAAGTTCTAATTTGGGGAAAAGAGCAATTTGGCCTTCGTCCATTAAAATGAAAAGAGAAACAATTTTTTGTGATGAATGAATTTGGGGAGGAACGATATTTTTGTAGAAGAAAAACTGATGGATAAGAACGACGTATAGTCATAGGGTTATAGGGCAGCTGCGCATTTTCAATGATAGGTCGGTGTAGATATTTCTGGTGAAGGTTTTAACCGAGATTAAATATTAAATTCCATCGCTAATTATCGTTGAACGTCCCATGTTTTTAACCGTCAACCCAAACACTAAACGCGACAAAAATTATATGGACTTCTTCGTCATTGCGTACTGAATTCAACAAAATTATTCTGGTTGTAATTCGACTTCGTTTTCATACAATGTTGTTTTAATTTTTAAACTATTTGTCGTCTCACTGTTTATCCACAAAATAATCCCATCCAATTCAAATTCTTGAAAAGTTAAATTTTAATTTCTTTATATATATGAATACACACGTATTCAAATCAATTTTCTATATATTTCAACAAATAAACTCTCCGATTTGTTTAACACTAATTGACGTTTATTTTTAAAATTCTACGTCTTATATTTTCATTCAAATTTCAAATTCACTTCGAATATCCTACCAAATTCAATCCAAATACTCAAAAAAAATTAATTCAAATACTCAACAATAAATATATTATTTTTACCAATCGTTCTGAATTAAATATTAATTCAATTCATACTCAATAATATATTTGATTTTAAATTCTAACCCTAGTATCAATAAAAATGATCATTAATAATCAAATATTCAGTTAATTCCTATTCCAGTTGTCAAAATTTCTAGGAAGTTACAGTCCCTTATCGATATTGTCGAGAAGTAGAACGAGAAGTTCATAATTGTCCTAGATGAGTACTTGGGGGAGAGACTCATAAACCATATCGACGAGACATTCGAATCTATTGTGGAAAAGGCATTAAGGTCCGAGAGCCTTTACCCTAAGTCAAAAACCGAGGTTGCTGTTACATCTATAGAGGAGCCAAGGCCGCAGGCAAGCGGTGGAGGTAAGAATAATTCCTAGAATAAGAGGAAGAAGAATCAGACCACGGATGATCAGAAAAATAAGAATAAGAAAGATATCGAGTGTTATAGTTGTGGCAAGAAGGGTCACTATACCAAAGAGTGTCGAGCAAAGCCAGGGGAAAAGAAGTGCTTCACTATGGCCAAGTGGAACATTTTAAGAATGAATGTCCATAACCTCCTCAAGAGAAGCAGATCGTGAAAGCATGTGCTATCAATGCTGTTCCTTCTTTGTCGAATGCCCCCAACTGCGGCACAGAAGGGAAAAGGTGTTGTTATACAAGGTATGCTTTCTACTTATGATGTTCCTATTCGAGTGTTGTTTGATACCGAGGCTTCCCATTCCTTACTATCTAGTGACCTGGTAGATAGGTTGGAATTGGAACTTGAGATTGTCGATAGGCCTTTAGTTGTGATGAACCCGATTGGTGGTTCAACTAGCCTTAGTATGATTTGTCGTAATTTGGTCTTATCGAGTCATGGATGTTTGTTTGCTTGTGATTGCTTTGTTTTGGGCTTTACTGGGTTTGGCATTATTCTAGGAGTCGATTGGCTACATAGATATGGGGTGGTGGTATACTGTGAGGGGTCTTCAGTGACCATCAGAGCAGACGATGGGCGGAGGGTGGTATTGGGTTGCCTAATTAGTGATGAGGTGATGGCTAGTTTTCTACATTCCGTTGACATCCTGTAGGATGAGTTATTAGATGTGCCTATTGCTGGCGAGTATCCGAACATTTTGAGGAAGTGACCGGACTTCCACAACACTAAGAGATTGAGTTTCAGATTGATTTAGTGAAAGATGCCAGACCTATAGTGATGCCACTTCATTGTATGGCGCCCAGGGAGCAAGAGCTCGAGGTGCAGGTGGGCAATCTTTTGAAGAAGGGATTTATCTGAAGGAGTGTTCAGAGTGGGGAGCACCAGTTGTATTTGCTACCAAGGCCGATGATTCCCTTCGCTTATGTGTAGACTACCGTGAGATGAACATGGTGACTAGGAAGAATAAGTATCCTCTTTCCCGGATAAATGATTTGTTTGATCAATTAAATGGACCAAGAGTGTTATCCCAATTAGATCTTGCGACGGGTTCTCATCAGCTCCGAGTAGTAGTTGAGAGTATACCTTAAGCGGCATTTCGGACGCCGTCTGGATTATATGCGTGGTTGGTTGAGACAACCCCAAACCCTGTACTGACGGCGGCAAGGGTAATCCTTGGAATATAACACATAAACAGATAACAACAGAGCAGAATTAAATAAATACACCAGATAATGAACAATAGGACATACTAGATAAACGTAATCATCAGAGTTACACAGTATACAGGATCATACTTAGTACAAATACAGTTCAGCTATACATAAATGTCTACAGCGAAAAAAAACATAATGTACAATAGGAGCTGAACAACATAAAAAGAGGTAAATGATAGAATCTGTAACACCCTGTAATTTGAACATAAAATTCACAAATTAAAGTATACTTAATTAAGTGAAATGGGGTGCGCCGATAAAAATATATATATATTGATATATATATATACGAGACATATAGGCATGCGCTCTGTGCGTGGTGATAGCACGCGCGGAGCCATTCAACAAAATAAAAATATGTCGTTAGTACATGGTCTAGTATATTTCTTGCCCATTTTATTTTTCTGCATATTTATTTGCTTGATAGTTTCCTTTTATTTTCCTATTTTCATTACTGCGCATTAATTTTCTTCTGTTTCTAATTCATGCATGTTAATTCATGTGACTGTTATTCAAAACATTTATTTTTATTTCTAGTTTTATTGAAAAAAATTCATTCTTAATACACGTGCACATACTCTTGAAATAAATATTTCCACACATACGCGTGATTTAATTCCATTTACGATGCACATTTATTTTTGAATTCAAACATACACGTGATTTAATTCCATTTATGTTACCCTTCTAGAATTAATTGTCTACTTTCAAATTTTAACGTTATTCTCATTTACATCTCTATTAATGTCATTAATGACGCGCATGGCTAATTAAAGAAACATTGCTATTTAACTTTAATTACTTCCCGTTCCTTTCTTGATTTGATTCCTTTTATCATATGTGTTTGTTTTTAGTAAAGGGCATTTTCGGTAGTTTGAGTGTACACCAGAAAAGTGTGACACCAAACCTATTCGATTATTAATAAAGATATATAATTGAAAATTAAATAAATAAATATGCAAAAATGTTCAAAACAGCGAATTGGGAGAGGGGAATAACCGAACCGGCCGATTTTTGAGGTCGACCCGGGCCTGCTGGGTCGACTAGGGGTTAATCCAGGTTGTTTGGCTGTCAACCCGTGGGCCGATTCGCTCAAATGCAGATTTTGCATTTGAATGGTTCTCATGGTTCAGCTTTAATCTAAAGGCCCTAGATGGTTCCTACACTTGACTTCTTCCCCAAGACATGCTTTGATGGCTTGGATTGAATCTAGGGTTAATCCTATGGCTAATACTATCCTAATCCTCTATAAAAAGACCCCTAAACCTAGCCTAAATAACCATTATTCAATCCTACAACTAAACTATGTCAAATTTGTTCCTCTCATGGCCTCCACTCTCATGCTAAAATTCCTAAGCCTATTTATATGAGAGATTGTGAGTTCATACAAGTGCTTTCAAACTTGTATGAGTGTTCTTAGTTTGCATTCAAGTCAAGTTGCAACATTTCTATTTCAAAGCAAGGATTTTTATTGATTTGGCGTAAGGGTTTTTCAATTGGGGCTTTCATATTTTGGTGCTTGCATAAGGGCTTCGTCTCAATCTTTATAATAAATATTCATTTGTGTCTTCATAGCGTAGTAAGCCCTTTTCTACTTTCTTTTTATTGAACTCTAAAGTTAAATGAATGATGCAAGTTTGGTTGATCATTATATGCAAGTTTGGTTGATCATTATATGCAAGTTTGGTTGATCATTATGCAAGTTATGTATGACACATGTTGCCATGTTATGCTTTTGTCTAGACTTTGTTTGTTGGAAAATAATGAGTACTTTTTTGTAACTTAACTCTGGTTTTGAAATGCTAATTTATCCGCTGCTTTACTACTCTGTTTTACTTATATGTTCTGTCTTGTGATATCTGCATGCATGTTTACCTTGTTTAAACGCCCCTCCAAAGCTAATGTCCTTGCAAGAGTGACATTGGCGGAGGTGGGGTGTTACATTTGGTATTAGAGCATAAGGTTAACAAGATTCGAGCAAAAGGTTTTTAAAACTTACCTTTTGAAAAACTATTTTCAAAACCAATTAAGTATTTTCCAAGAAAAGTCTAGTTATTTTAAAAAAGGCTATTCCCCAAAAGCCATAGCACTATCCTTCGTTCCTTCGTTCTGAATCTATCTATCTTTTTCTTCGTTTCAGTATGGTCGATCGCTTTAACATCCCGGAAGACGTACAAGTACCCGTCTGGTTCCGGAGATTTATGGAGCCAAGGGCGAATGAAGCCGGCCCCGCAAACATTCCTCCTCCTTCCCCCGTCACTAAAATCTCTCCTCCTCCCGTAGCTGAGGTTCCTCCTCCCCCTCGGCATACACAAGTGAATTTCGCGGAGCTTTGCAAAGACTTTAAGGCGATGGGTTGCAAGAATTTTGACGGAATGGAGACTTTTGTGGAGGCAAGAAACTGGTTAAAGGAAACTGAAGACCTCTTTGATATCTTGGATGTGGAAGATCGTAGGAAAGTTCTGTTGGCGGTATGGCTATTGAAAGTGGAAGCCGCTTATTGGTGGGTAGTCACCACCACTACTAGACCCATTGAGACTTGGGATGACTTTAGGAGAAGGTTTGGACTAAAGTTCCTATCATCGACAGAAGAGAATCTTCAGATGGAGAAGTTCCTATCTCTAAAGGAAGGGGACATGACAGTTAGGGAATACGTGGATATGTTTAATCAACTTGCTCAGTTCGGTCTAGAATTGGTAAACACAGCTCGGAAGAAGGCCCTACACTTTGCTCTAGGATTGAATGAGCCATTGCGCAGTTTAGCCATGTCTCATATACCCCTGGGGGCAACTTTCAAGAGTTTGGTGAATTTGGCCCTGCTTCAAGAGGGAGATAAGAGTGGCAAGAAGGAGGTCAAGGCAAATGAGTCTCAAGGCGAGAAGGTAGATTCCGGAAAAGGAGGCAAGAACAACAATAGCAAGAACAACAAGTCAAGAGAAAGGAGGAAGTGCAACTTCTGTGGGATTACTGGGCACATAGCCAAAGACTGTAGGAAGAAGAAGAGGAAGTTGGGCGAATGCTTCCACTGTGGAGAGCCTGGACATCTTAGCAAGGAATGCCCCAAGAAGCAAGGACAAGGGCAAGGACAAACTCGGCAAGTAAGACCCTCTGGAGGGCAATTGCAGGCTCTCCTCGCTCTTCCATCTTTTGATCGAGGTAGAGTTTTTATAGAAATTCATGTTTACATTTCTGATTTTCCTGTTCGCACCTTATTTGATTCTGGCGCATCGCATAGTTTTATCTCTTCTAGTATTGTTGAAAGTTTGCACCTAAGTACTAGCTTAGTTGAGGATCCCGTTTTTGTTTCAAATCCAATTGGGGGTTCCGCCCATCTACCTGTGGTTTGTATGGATTTGAAAATCTCTATCTTGAGCATAGAATTCATGTGTAATGTTTAGGTTCTCGGGTTTATGGGATACGGGTTGATTTTGGAGGTGGATTGGTTGTCCAGTTATGGAGCCATTCTTGACTGTGAGCATAGGGTAGTGAGGCTCATGACTCGCCTCAGTAATCCCCTAGAAATTTCTTGTAACCCTAGAGGTCCCGTCATGTTATGTTATCTTGAATCTCTCGACTCGTCCATTGATGATCTGCAATCTGTAAGGGTGGTCCGAGACTATCCCGATGTCTTTGAAGAAGTTAAGGGGTTACCCCCTAAACGAGAGATAGATTTCTGCATTTATCTAGTCGATAATGCCAAGCCAGTATCATTGCCCGTTAGGCACATGGCCCCTCGAGAAAGAAGGGAGCTCGGTAAGCAAATCAAGGAATTGCTTGAGAAGAATTTTATTAGGCGAAGCATTTCTGAATGGGGTGCTCCGGTGGTATTCGCCACTAAGGCGGATGGTTCGCTTCGTCTATGTGTTGATTATCGAGAGTTGAACAAGCTGACAAAGAAGAATAGGCACCCGTTACCAAGAATTGATGATCTCTTTGACCAGTTGGTAGGTGCTTCTGTTTTCTCTCAGCTCGATCTAGCCACCGGATTCCATCAGCTTAGAGTGGCTGAGGATAGTATTGATAAGAATGCGTTTAGGACTCCAGATGGATTCTTTGAATGGCTTGTCATGCCATTCGGTTTGACTAATGCACCCGCCTACTTCGTAGATTTGATGAGTAGGGTGTTCAGAGAGTTCCTTAACAAGTTCGTGGTTGTCTTCGTGGATGATATTCTGATCTTCTCAAAGGATGAGGAAGAGCATGCTAGACATCTCAAGGAAGTGATGGATACGCTTAGAGCGCATCAGTTGAAAGCCAAGTTCTCCAAATGTCATTTCTGGAGAAGGGAAGTTCGGTTTCTTGGACATATAGTTTCTAAGCAAGGCATAGCGGTGGATCCCGCGAAAGTGGTTGTGGTTCAAGACTGGAAGACTCCGAGGAATGCAACCGAAGTAAGGAGCTTTCTCGGTTTGGCGGCTACTATAGGAAGTTCATCAGGGACTTCGCTAAGATTTCGGCCCCTCTTACTAAGTTGACGAAGAAGAACTTAGTCTTTGCATGGGACTTGGAGTGTGAGCTTGCTTTTCAAAGGCTCAAGAGAGCCCTTACCTCAGCTCTAGTTTGGCAACGTGGATTGGCACTGTTTTCAAGAGATAGTTTTCTGCGTGGGATACCGTATAATATGTAAACGAGATCCAAGATTCACTAATGAATCTTGGAAAGCTTGCACGAAACCATGAGCACGCAGTTATGTTTAAGCCAAGTATTTTAGGCAAAGAATAAGTGGAAGTGGAACGAGAGGCAACGGTGAAATGAGTTCTAACTCATATTTTGGGAACAAGAATTAAGAACTACGGAATTGCGAAGTTAAAAGACGGTCAGGGCACGATGGGATTAAGCACAAGAAAATGCAGCTTAGAAGATCGAAGACTAGATACGCGCATTTAATCTCTTTCTAAGAGTATATCCTTGATCCCTATTGTTCCGTAGAGCTTACTCGCATGCTATCTTTTAAGTATATCCTCTCGGCCCTATCCTCAATCTTAGATCTGTTGCAAACCCCCTAAGGAGTATGACTAGCCTATTTGTGATATATGGTTGGGGTGAAGAAGTTCGTCACCAAACTATTTGGGCTTTATGGGATATGGGTAATAATTGATAGACTTACGAAGAGAACCCATTTTTCCGGTGAAAAGCAAGAGGACCGTATCATGGCTAGCATCTGTTTATCTTCGAGAGATAGTATGGTTGCATGGAGTTTCTTTTAGCATAGTTAGCGATCGTGACCAAATTTTCACTAGCCAGTTCTGGAACAGTTTGCAAGAAGCGATGGGTACACGATTGAATCTGAGTACAGCCTATCACCCCCAGACGGATGGCCAAACCGAAAGGGTGAATAGAGTGCTAGAAGATCTCTTGAGGCTTTGTGTTCTCGACTTCGGTGGTACTTGGGAAGACCACCTTCCTCTTGTAGAGTTTGCTTATAATAATAGCTATCAAGCCAGCATAGGGATGGCACCATTTGAAGCTTTATATGGGAGGCCGTGTAGGTCACCATCTTGTTGGTGGGAGACAACAGATAGACTTATACTTGGGCCCGATATGATACGAGACACATCCGAGAAAGTTGAATTAGTAAGAAGAAGGATGAAAGCGGCCCAAGACAGACAGAAATCCTATGCTGACAAGCGAAGGGCAGATTTGGAATTCGAAGTGGGAGACATGGTTTTCATGAAGGTTTCTCCTTTGCGAAATGTGGTACGTTTTGGAGCAGCGGGGAAGCTGGCACCAAGGTTCGTAGGACCCTTCCCTATCATAGAGAGAATTGGAAAGATGGCCTATAAGGTGGGATTGCCCGAGAAGCTAGCCGGAGTGCATAATTTATTTCATGTCTCGCATCTCCGAAAGTGCCTACATGGGTCCGCTGAGGTGGTTGAACCAAGCATTCTTGAAGACATTGAGGTAGAGAAAGAAGCAACCTTGAGAAAAGCTCCGATTCGTATCTTGGGAACAGAGATCAAGAAACTGAGGAATCGAGAAGTCAAATTGGTGAAAGTTCAGTGGGGTGAAGCCGACGAAGATGCAACTTGGGAAACCGAGGAGAAGATGCGTGGGCTTTATCCATTTCTTTTTAAGGGTACATTCTCGACCTCTTTCCTAATTAGCATATCTTTCTGTTTATCCGCGTTTATCCTGTTTATCTTGTCATCTCGTTAATCATGTTATGAGGACCTTAGGTAGAAACCCTTTGGATGAAACATGTATTTGAAACATGTTATGCTTGATGGTTGCAAGTGTTTGCACGTGGATACTCGTGGATGCATGGTGCACATTAGGCACTAAGATCGGCTCACACACTTTCATACCGCATATGCATGAGTGTTTATGCTTATTCATGGATGAAACTTGTTATGCTATCACGTGGATGTTGCATATGGATGAATGTTATGTGCACTTATGTAGAGACTATGAGTTATGTTAGGAATTTGCATACATATGGACTCATTTCACTAACATATTTTGCATTAAGGAGGTTTACTGTATCAGTAACCGCCTGATTTTTGCATTAGATAAGTACATATAAACACACCTTTGCATATGATCATACAACATTTAGAATCCTTTAAGGACAATGACTGCACATGGATGATGTTTTGAGTAGATGGATGATGGATAGTAGGATACGTTCTTCCTAACTTGGAGATTTCGGGGACGAAATCCTTTAAGGAGGGGAGAATGTAACACCCCGTAATTTGAACATAAAAATTCACAAATTAAAGTATACTTAATTAAGTGAAATGGGTTGCGCAGAGAAATATATATATATTGATATATATATATATATATATAATTGAAAATTAAATAAATAAATATGCAAAAATGTTCAAAACAGCGAATTGGGAGAGGGGAATAACTGAACCGGCCGATTTTTGAGGTCGACCCAAGCTCGCTGGGTCGACTAGGGGTTAATCCAGGGTGTTTGGCTGTCAACCCGTGGGCCGATTCGCTCAAATGCAGATTTTGCATTTGAATGGTTCTCATGGTTCGGCTTTAATCTAAAGGCCCTAGATGGTTCCTACACTTGACTTCTTCCCCAAGACATGCTTTGATGGCTTGGATTGAATCTAGGGTTAATCCTATGGCTAATACTATCCTAATCCTCTATAAAAAGACCCCTAAACCTAGCCTAAATCACCATTATTCAATCCTACAACTAAACTATGTCAAATTTGTTCCTCTCATGGCCTCCACTCTCATGCTAAAATTCCTAAGCCTATTTCTATGAGAGATTGTGAGTTCATACAAGTGCTTTCAAACTTGTATGAGTGTTCTTAGTTTGCATTCAAGTCAAGTTGCAACATTTCTATTTCAAAGCAAGGATTTTTATTGATTTGGCGCAAGGGTTTTTCAATTGGGGCTTTCATATTTTGGTGCTTGCATAAGGGCTTCGTCTCAATCTTTATAATAAATATTCATTTGTGTCTTCATAGCGTAGTAAGCCCTTTTCTACTTTCTTTTTATTGAACTCTAAAGTTAAATGAATGATGCAAGTTTGGTTGATCATTATATGCAAGTTTGGTTGATCATTATATGCAAGTTTGGTTGATCATTATGCAAGTTATGTATGACACATGTTGCCATGTTATGCTTTTGTCTAGACTTTGTTTGTTGGAAAATAATGAGTACTTTTTTGTAACTTAACTCTGGTTTTGAAATGCTAATTTATCCGCTGCTTTACTACTCTGTTTTACTTATATGTTCTGTCTTGTGATATCTGCATGCATGTTTACCTTGTTTAAACGCCCCTCCAAAGCTAATGTCCTTGCAAGAGTGGCATTGGCGGAGGTGGGGTGTTACATTTGGTATCAGAGCATAAGGTTAACAAGATTCGAGCAAAAGGTTTTTAAAACTTACCTTTTGAAAAACTATTTTCAAAACCAATTAAGTATTTTCCAAGAAAAGTCTAGTTATTTTAAAAAAAAGGCTATTCCCCAAAAGCCATAGCACTATCCTTCGTTCCTTCGTTCTGAATCTATCTATCTTTTTCTTCGTTTCAGTATGGCCGATCGCTTTAACATCCCGGAAGACGTACAAGTACCCGTCTGGTTCCGGAGATTTATGGAGCCAAGGGCGAATGAAGCCGGCCCCGCAAACATTCCTCCTCCTTCCCCCGTCACTAAAATCTCTCCTCCTCCCGTAGCTGAGGTTCCTCCTCCCCCTCAGCATACACAAGTGAATTTCGCGGAGCTTTGCAAAGACTTTAAGGCGATGGGTTGCAAGAATTTTGACGGAACGGAGACTTTTGTGGAGGCAAGAAACTGGTTAAAGGAAACTGAAGACCTCTTTGATATCTTGGATGTGGAAGATCGTAGGAAAGTTCTGTTGGTGGTATGGCTATTGAAAGTGGAAGCCGCTTATTGGTGGGTAGTCACCACCACTACTAGACCCATTGAGACTTGGGATGACTTTAGGAGAAGGTTTGGACTAAAGTTCCTATCATCGACAGAAGAGAATCTTCAGATGGAGAAGTTCCTATCTCTAAAGCAAGGGGACATGACAGTTAGGGAATACGTGGATATGTTTAATCAACTTGCTTAGTTCGGTCTAGAATTGGTAAACACAGCTCGGAAGAAGGCCCTACACTTTGCTCTAGGATTGAATGAGCCATTGCGCGGTTTGGCCATGTCTCATATACCCCTGGGGGCAACTTTCAAGAGTTTGGTGAATTTGGCCCTGCTTCAAGAGGGAGATAAGAGTGGCAAGAAGGAGGTCAAGGCAAATGAGTCTCAAGGCGAGAAGGTAGATTCCGGAAAAGGAGGCAAGAACAACAATAGCAAGAACAACAAGTCAAGAGAAAGGAGGAAGTGCAACTTCTGTGGGATTACTGGGCACATAGCCAAAGACTGTAGGAAGAAGAAGAGGAAGTTGGGCGAATGCTTCCACTGTGGAGAGCCTGGACATCTTAGCAAGGAATGCCCCAAGAAGCAAGGACAAGGGCAAGGACAAACTCGGCAAGTAAGACCCTCTGGAGGGCAATTGCAGGCTCTCCTCGCTCTTCCATCTTTTGATCGAGGTAGAGTTTTTATAGAAATTCATGTTTACATTTCTGATTTTCCTGTTCGCACCTTATTTGATTCTGGCGCATCGCATAGTTTTATCTCTTCTAGTATTGTTGAAAGTTTGCACCTAAGTACTAGCTTAGTTGAGGATCCCGTTTTTGTTTCAAATCCAATTGGGGGATCCGCCCATCTACCTGTGGTTTGTATGGATTTGAAAATCTCTATCTTGAGCATAGAATTCATGTGTAATGTTTAGGTTCTCGGGTTTATGGGATACGGGTTGATTTTGGAGGTGGATTGGTTGTCCAGTTATGGAGCCATTCTTGACTGTGAGCATAGGGTAGTGAGGCTCATGACTCGCCTCAGTAATCCCCTAGAAATTTCTTGTAACCCTAGAGGTCCCGTCATGTTATGTTATCTTGAATCTCTCGACTCGTCCATTGATGATCTGCAATCTGTAAGGGTGGTCCGAGACTATCCCGATGTCTTTGAAGAAGTTAAGGGGTTACCCCCTAAACGAGAGATAGATTTCTGCATTTATCTAGTAGATAATGCCAAGCCAGTATCATTGCCCGTTAGGCACATGGCCCCTCGAGAAAGAAGGGAGCTCGGTAAGCAAATCAAGGAATTGCTTGAGAAGAATTTTATTAGGCGAAGCATTTCTGAATGGGGTGCTCCGGTGGTATTCGCCACTAAGGCGGATGGTTCGCTTCGTCTATGTGTTGATTATCGAGAGTTGAACAAGCTGACAAAGAAGAATAGGCACCCGTTACCGAGAATTGATGATCTCTTTGACCAGTTGGTAGGTGCTTCTGTTTTCTCTCAGCTCGATCTAGCCACCGGATTCCATCAGCTTAGAGTGGCTGAGGATAGTATTGATAAGAATGCGTTTAGGACTCCAGATGGATTCTTTGAATGGCTTGTCATGCCATTCGGTTTGACTAATGCACCCGCCTACTTCGTAGATTTGATGAGTAGGGTGTTCAGAGAGTTCCTTAACAAGTTCGTGGTTGTCTTCGTGGATGATATTCTGATCTTCTCAAAGGATGAGGAAGAGCATGCTAGACATCTCAAGGAAGTGATGGATACGCTTAGAGCGCATCAGTTGAAAGCCAAGTTCTCCAAATGTCATTTCTGGAGAAGGGAAGTTCGGTTTCTTGGACATATAGTTTCTAAGCAAGGCATAGCGGTGGATCCCGCGAAAGTGGTTGTGGTTCAAGACTGGAAGACTCCGAGGAATGCAACCGAAGTAAGGAGCTTTCTCGGTTTGGCGGCTACTATAGGAAGTTCATCAGGGACTTCGCTAAGATTTCGGCCCCTCTTACTAAGTTGACGAAGAATAACTTAGTCTTTGCATGGGACTTGGAGTGTGAGCTTGCTTTTCAAAGGCTCAAGAGAGCCCTTACCTCAGCTCTAGTTTGGCAACGTGGATTGGCACTGTTTTCAAGAGATAGTTTTCTCCGTGGGATACCGTATAATATGTAAACGAGATCCAAGATTCACTAACGAATCTTGGAAAGCTTGCACGAAACCATGAGCACGCAGTTATGTTTAAGCCAAGTATTTTAGGCAAAGAATAAGTGGAAGTGGAACGAGAGGCAACGGTGAAATGAGTTCTAACTCATATTTTGGGAACAAGAATTAAGAACTACGGAATTGCGAAGTTAAAAGACGGTCAGGGCACGATGGGATTAAGCACAAGAAAATGCAGCTTAGAAGATCGAAGACTAGATACGCGCATTTAATCTCTTTCTAAGAATATATCCTTGATCCCTATTGTTCCGTAGAGCTTACTCGCATGCTATCTTTTAAGTATATCCTCTCGGCCCTATCCTCAATCTTAGATCTGTTGCAAACCCCCTAAGGAGTATGACTAGCCTATTTGTGATATATGGTTGGGGTGAAGAAGTTCGTCACCAAACTATTTGGGCTTTATGGGATATGGGTAATAATTGATAGACTTACGAAGAGAACCCATTTTTCCGGTGAAAAGCAAGAGGACCGTATCATGGCTAGCATCTGTTTATCTTCGAGAGATAGTATGGTTGCATGGAGTTTCTTCTAGCATAGTTAGCGATCGTGACCAAATTTTCACTAGCCAGTTCTGGAACAGTTTGCAAGAAGCGATGGGTACACGATTGAATCTGAGTACAGCCTATCACCCCCAGACGGATGGCCAAACCGAAAGGGTGAATAGAGTGCTAGAAGATCTCTTGAGGCTTTGTGTTCTCGACTTCGGTGGTACTTGGGAAGACCACCTTCCTCTTGTAGAGTTTGCTTATAATAATAGCTATCAAGCCAGCATAGGGATGGCACCATTTGAAGCTTTATATGGGAGGCCGTGTAGGTCACCATCTTGTTGGTGGGAGACAACAGATAGACTTATACTTGGGCCCGATATGATACGAGACACATCCGAGAAAGTTGAATTAGTAAGAAGAAGGATGAAAGCGGCCCAAGATAGACAGAAATCCTATGCTGACAAGCGAAGGGCAGATTTGGAATTCGAAGTGGGAGACATGGTTTTCATGAAGGTTTGTCCTTTGCGAAATGTGGTACGTTTTGGAGCAGCGGGGAAGCTGGCACCAAGGTTCGTAGGACCCTTCCCTATCATAGAGAGAATTGGAAAGATGGCCTATAAGGTGGGATTGCCCGAGAAGCTAGCCGGAGTGCATAATGTCTTTCATGTCTCGCATCTCCGAAAGTGCCTACATGGGTCCGCTGAGGTGGTTGAACCAAGCATTCTTGAAGACATTGAGGTAGAGAAAGAAGCAACCTTGAGAAAAGCTCCGATTCGTATCTTGGGAACAGAGATCAAGAAACTGAGGAATCGAGAAGTCAAATTGGTGAAAGTTCAGTGGGGTGAAGCCGACGAAGATGCAACTTGGGAAACCGAGGAGAAGATGCGTGGGCTTTATCCATTTCTTTTTAAGGGTACATTCTCGACCTCTTTCCTAATTAGCATATCTTTCTGTTTATCCGCGTTTATCCTGTTTATCTTGTCATCTCGTTAATCATGTTATGAGGACCTTAGGTAGAAACCCTTTGGATGAAACATGTATTTGAAACATGTTATGCTTGATGGTTGCAAGTGTTTGCACGTGGATACTCGTGGATGCATGGTGCACATTAGGCACTAAGATCGGCTCACACACTTTCATACCGCATATGCATGAGTGTTTATGCTTATTCATGGATGAAACTTGTTATGCTATCACGTGGATGTTGCATATGGATGAATGTTATGTGCACTCATGTAGAGACTATGAGTTATGTTAGGAATTTGCATACATATGGACTCATTTCACTAACATATTTTGCATTAAGGAGGTTTACTGTATCAGTAACCGCCTGATTTTTGCATTAGATAAGTACATATAAACACACCTTTGCATATGATCATACAACATTTAGAATCCTTTAAGGACAATGACTGCACATGGATGATGTTTTGAGTAGATGGATGATGGATAGTAGGATACGTTCTTCCTAACTTGGAGATTTCGGGGACGAAATCCTTTAAGGAGGGGAGAATGTAACACCCCGTAATTTGAACATAAAAATTCACAAATTAAAGTATACTTAATTAAGTGAAATGGGTTGCGCAGAGAAATATATATATATTGATATATATATATATATATAATTGAAAATTAAATAAATAAATATGCAAAAATGTTCAAAACAGCGAATTGGGAGAGGGGAATAACTGAACCGGCCGATTTTTGAGGTCGACCCAAGCTCGCTGGGTCGACTAGGGGTTAATCCAGGGTGTTTGGCTGTCAACCCGTGGGCCGATTCGCTCAAATGCAGATTTTGCATTTGAATGGTTCTCATGGTTCGGCTTTAATCTAAAGGCCCTAGATGGTTCCTACACTTGACTTCTTCCCCAAGACATGCTTTGATGGCTTGGATTGAATCTAGGGTTAATCCTATGGCTAATACTATCCTAATCCTCTATAAAAAGACCCCTAAACCTAGCCTAAATCACCATTATTCAATCCTACAACTAAACTATGTCAAATTTGTTCCTCTCATGGCCTCCACTCTCATGCTAAAATTCCTAAGCCTATTTCTATGAGAGATTGTGAGTTCATACAAGTGCTTTCAAACTTGTATGAGTGTTCTTAGTTTGCATTCAAGTCAAGTTGCAACATTTCTATTTCAAAGCAAGGATTTTTATTGATTTGGCGCAAGGGTTTTTCAATTGGGGCTTTCATATTTTGGTGCTTGCATAAGGGCTTCGTCTCAATCTTTATAATAAATATTCATTTGTGTCTTCATAGCGTAGTAAGCCCTTTTCTACTTTCTTTTTATTGAACTCTAAAGTTAAATGAATGATGCAAGTTTGGTTGATCATTATATGCAAGTTTGGTTGATCATTATATGCAAGTTTGGTTGATCATTATATGCAAGTTTGGTTGATCATTATGCAAGTTATGTATGACACATGTTGCCATGTTATGCTTTTGTCTAGACTTTGTTTGTTGGAAAATAATGAGTACTTTGTTGTAACTTAACTCTGGTTTTGAAATGCTAATTTATCCGTTGCTTTACTACTCTGTTTAACTTATATGTTCTGTCTTGTGATATCTGCATGCATGTTTACCTTGTTTAAACGCCCCTCCAAAGCTAATGTCCTTGCAAGAGTGGCATTGGCGGAGGTGGGGTGTTACAGAATCCATCTTCAGCTCCAGCTATCTAGAGAAAGCTAGCGAAAACCTGAATACAAGGCTGCCCGTGTAGAAAAAGGGGCACCCGAGTTTGAAAGTGAAACAATCTACGAGTCAGTCATGGGACTGGTATGAGAAATCTACTCAACACATTTAAAATATGGCTAACCACAGGACCACGCCACTTTTGTGGAACGGGTTTACTCCGTCGGATCGCCAGTGCTTTAAAACAAATCATTCTTTGAAACATCGCAATGCTTTTTATAAAAATGAAGCCATTATAAGACTCAGTTCCCATCACACAATGCAACGCAAACCGAAGGATAGAGTTTTTACCTTATAATGGCCAAGATATGCTTGATACGAATAAAACAAAATCATTTGATATTATTACTAGTGTTTATATGTTTCAAAAACAATTTCAAATCATAAGTATCAATCATAGACCGCATTAATGCCCCATACCACTATGTCGCCATGTATAGGTATACAATCAAAACCGCACAGCCACATATTTGGAAATTGGATTTCCGTCATGAACCAAGGCAAAAGATAGTCCTTACCGAATTCGAGACGCTCTAGCCCGTGTCTCAGGATCAAAACGCATCGACCCTTGGAGCGACAAGGCCGGTCCACCGATGTGGATTAAAATTCCTGAACACTACGTTTCCCCACCCTATGGGGCCGTAAGTGAGCCAACGAATGACTCCATCGGTCCTGGATCGACCGATATAACCGAGGCGCCTCGCTATCCATCATCCACATAAGTAAAATGTCAGGCCGTGTAAAAACACCGACACAACTCCTAGATAGAAAGAAACGCATGCCCTCCGTGAGGTCCATCTCCTGTTTCTGGTTCATACCGGGGTGTGAGGCTCGCGAATTCACGTTATACATAAAGCTATGCCACATAGGCAGTGCTTTGATCATCACCACAAGACTTTGCGTTTCAACAAAAGCCCTGATCATTTGCCACTTAGGCATGCCACACTAGCAATTCATGCCATGCGACTGATATCCATCGATATAAAACCTCTGAGCTCGTGCGTTTTAGAAAATTTCTTTAAGCAAAAGAATAAATTCTCCGCCGCCAAACAGATGTATATTTAATAGAGATCAATCAACACAGAATAAAATCCAATGTCAGACACACAGTCCATTTACAAGTCCGTTCTGGGTCTGAACGAAACCGGAGGCACTATATACCTCGCAAACCCATCGATCTCCACGTACGTCTGGACGATCACCACTCATTATCCATATTTCGGGATGCCTCCCAATCAGGACATCAGTTACCATCCAAACGAGGTGAAGATTTCTGGTCTTCAACCACCGTCTTCATCTTCGATTTCTTATCGTCGATTCAGTTATTCAGAATGGGATAAACCCGGTCTTTCTGAACAACTCGCGTATATGATAAAAAAGTGCAACACAAATACACATACGCATCATTTTAATTCATTAGTCACTAACCGTCAATCAGTAAGAGATTGATTTCCGAAATATTAACCCCGAAGGCCGAAACCAACATCAGATCAAAATCCAGGAAACCATTCGACTTAGCCCACCTTCAGTTAGTTTCTAAATTTCACATCCATATCGTTTATAATATTTTATAACGATTTATCGCTATTTTTATTTATTTTAAAATAGCCAATTTATTCAAAATGACGCTTCGGGCCATAACGCGGCCGTGACGCTGTTTTTCTTCAGATTTGATTTACACATATCTGAAAATTTAACTGTTGGATCTTCACAAAATTTATATCATTAGAAAGATATTTTCAAAACGAATCCAACAGTTCCAGTTTCAGGAAAATCCGACGGTCGGATCTCCCGGTATAATCGTTTGAAGTTTCGATTTCAAAATACGAACTGCAGCGTCGTTATTCGATTAAATATAATTATATTTATATATATATATATATATATTCGATTCTGGCGCTGTTTTTCTTCAGATTTGAATTAAACATTCCAGACAATCCAACCGTTGCATTTTACAAAGTTGGTGCCGTTGGAAAGATATTTCCAAAGCGAACCCAACGGTTGCGGTTTCGGGAAAATCCGATGGTCGGATCTCCCGGTACAATCGTTTGAAATCACGGTTTCAAACTACAAACTGCAGCTTCATTATTCGATATATTTCAATTCTATTTATATATATATATATATATATATATCGATTCTTCAATTTCAAAACTATATGATTTTCATACATTTGATAAAAATGATATTTTTATCTAACTGTCTTCTATTTCAACACTTCACTATTTTTAACAATTCATGTATATAATAAAAATGTGATTTTTAATGTAAAACAATTTATTTCAAAACACGAATATTTTATATAGTTCATATAGGTGATAAAAATACGATTTTTGTTATAAAACAATTTATTTCTAAACACGACTATTTTATATAGTCTATATAGATGATAAAAATATGATTTTTATTATGAAACAATTCCTTTCGAACCCGAATACCATTCAACACATGAATTTCTATTCAACGAATGAATTTCTATTCAACACATGAATGTTATTCAAAATTCACATATATACAATAAAAAGGTGATTTTTATATTTAAAACACGAATACCATTCAACACATGAATTTCTATTCAACGAATGAATTTCGATTCAACACATGAAGGTTTTCTATTCAACGAATAAATATAGTTTCAACAAATGAAAATAATTCTAACACATGAATATTATTCAAAATTTCGGCAGCATAACGGCAGGGTAGTTAAAACCGGGACCGTCCCTAGTACGGCTCCTCGCTCTACCTTAAAACCTCGCGGTTTTTGACAATGGGGATTCATGCATCTAGTTCGGATGCAGGCGGCATGTATATTTTTTTCATTTCCACAAACTAATCCTATGTGGTTTCAACCAAATATTTCTCAACCACAAACGGGTATTTTTCAACCACAATCAATCAATTTCAACCACAAACAATTTCAATCAACCATTCGCTATCAATCAATTTTCACACCAATCACAACCAATAAATATCGTCCATGGTTTGTGGACGAGGGGCGTGTATATATATATATATATATATATATATATATATCATTTCACTACTATTTCAACACATATATAATTTTCACAACGCATATACAACTGATATATCGAACGTACAACTTATACAACGCTTATACAAGAGGTGTACAATGCTTATATAACTCATACATCGACTATATAATTTATACATCGTCGTTTTCCATATCGTTTATAAATTAGAAATCTCACATTGGGTTCCACTCCACCAAAAATACCAGAAGGATCAGAAAAATATGCGGTCTCTTCTAGAAGGTAGAAGACGTCCACACGAGTCCACTGTCTCTTGTTTCACTGAATTTCATCAACAAATGAAAAAGATATGATTTTTCAAAGTTTGCAACGGTTTAAAGGTGTTAAAACAATTGAAAATAAACCAAAGCCATTACCTTCAATAAAATGTTCAAAACTAGGTTTGATTCTTGCTCCTAATCCATTGCACGATACGAAGATCGGGTTGTACCACGTCGAAGAGCTTGGAGTCGCGCACCAGGGGGTGGTGGCGCTGGTGAACTCGAACTGACGAGGAGGGGCTATCAACGGCGGAAAGTTCGGATCTTCCTAGGCTCGAAACTCGATGCACACAGCACGATAGAAGACGAACCTTATACGGATTTGAAAAGTGGAGAGAGTACTTTAAAAAGTTCAACTGGAGGGAGGTCTATAGATGCGTGAATTGATCGGAAAATGGCAGGAAAGGTTTTGAGGGGATCCGCCGTTGACGTCAGGGAAAGAGAAAGAGATTTTCTTTCTTTTTTTTATAAAAAATCTGATTGGCCGGGAGGTTTTAAAAGGGGTTTTCTGACACGACCTCCAATCCAAACCCAACGAATGTCTTCACTAGCGTTTTACCCCCATTCCGAACACAATGGGATATGTTTCGTAGGCCCATTCAACTGTTTCAGTCGGTTTTCATTCAATTTAAAATATATAACATTCAATATTCGATTTGAACGTACATTTCAATTTGCCAGGGCCACAAACTGATTCTAAAAATTCCTAAAAAAAAATCTAGCTATGTTTTGACGATACGGTCCCAACAAAACTAGTTTCATCGAATTCTGAGACCGTTTGAAAAATGGCCCATTTTTGGTCGATCCAATTTAACTGTAATTGACCAAATCACGTTTTCCTTTGCCATGTTCACATACTAGCTTCAAAAATTATGAAATTTGAAACCTACCAATAACTTCACATCCCGGATCCAACAAAAGTGGTTTCATCGAATTCCGAGGTCGTTTGCAAAATGGCCAATTTCATGGGCTATATAAATTCCATAGCGACCTTTCTGTAAATTCATTTGGCCATAACTTTTGCATCTCGCTATGAAACTTCGATTTTTCAGATTCGTTAGAAAGGTATTCACTAACAAATTTAAATATTTTTGGTTTCACTCAAATCCGTTTTGTTTTGCACCCTGTACAGTCTGTCAAAGTTTGAATTCAAATTTTGAAACTACCGCGCCATTTCAGGCCTTGTTGATAATTAGAATTAATTATATTCCTTTTCAATTGTCGATTCAAACTCAGTTTTCATCTTTATTATTTAAAATATTTATTTTAAATATTTAAAATCCACTATTTTAGCCAATTTAAAAAATTTAAATTGGTTCAGATTTTCTGGGTCGTTACAATCTCCCCCACTTAAAACTTTTCGTCCCCGAAAAGGAAAAAAGTCGAAAGTGGTTTGATTAATCAAGTCTACGTTCAATTTGACTTCCATTCTCCAACTTTTCAGTTTCAGAGAATTTTCAAATTCTTCAAAAATTTGGCTAACACCCGAAATTTTCAAAAAATTTCGCCATAACCTCCTTTGTACGGGGAGAGGTTTGGAAATTTATTGGGCCGTATTAGGTACCCAATAAATCCTAATAAGCATACACATATTTATAGTGATATATTATGGTGTTTACAGGGAAGCGTGTTTAGATAATAACTCCAGAGAATAAATTCTCGTCACCCTGTCAAAGCCTTCGGGAGCGTGTATTTTTAATTGCTCCAGAGGATAAATCCTCGTCACCTCGTCCCTTGTGGGAAATAAATAGTCCATGTGCCGTATCTAATGACTAGAGAGACGTGATTATTGTCAACTCCAGACCCGTGTGGGTTTTTTATTAATCTGGCAATTTTATCGTTACAAATTTATATTGTCCGTATCAGTCATCAGTGCAACCTATAAAATATAGTCATCGCCATAAAGGCCTCTCGCTCGTATGGTAAATCTTCCACCTCGTCACACAAGCTCCAAATGCTTATGTGGAATATGATGAAGTATGCCCATCTTCAGAAGTATGCCATGTAATGTAGTTCAAAATTAATTGTTACTATCCTATGGCGACATTTATTTTTACACATAGAATAACCAGCACTCCGCATCCAATGGCATTCACAAGAGTTGATATAATAATATTTCGTATCCAACTCATTAAGGTTTACCTATTTGTCGGGAACGCAAATAAATTCTTTACTCAACAGCTATCCAATTACCTGTTCAAACATATATAATGCACAAGTATATATTTCTATCTATTTTCTAATCAGTTCAATGTGTGATTTAAATGAATAAATTCTACCATCATTCTCTTCATAATTAAATTAACTATCATTTCTATAATTTAATTAATCCAATTCTATTATCACACAACACAAACAATAATCAAATTGTTTTTAACTTTTCAAAAATACGCTAATCAATTTCTATACTCTTTTAAAATCATTCAGACTATAGAATTAACAATGCACATCCATAGAAAGAAAATAACAACAGAGTAGAGAACTAATTGATAATGCAAAGTATGGTAAATGTACCTTGCACCGGAGTCAATCAGATATATCCACTCGGCATCTAGGATAGGCTTTCTGAATGCTCTCCTCAGTTTCCCAAGTACAATCTCGCGGATCTCCACTCCATTGCACTTTGACTAAGTGAACCTTCTTGTTCCTCAGCTCTTTGGTTTATTTGCCGATAATCTTTAGCGGCTCTCTTCTCACAGCCAATTATGGAGTAATTTCAATATCCTGTTGAGCTCCTTCTTCCACGATCAAGTCTGGATCATGAACGTGCTTTCGAAGTTGAGATATGTGAAATACATCATGCACTCCAGGCAACCAATCAGGCAATTTAACCCTATAAGCGAGAGTTCCGATCCGTTCCAGAATAGGAAACAGACCAATGAATTTGGGCGCCAACTTCCCTGTTTTACCGAACCGGATAACTCCTCTCATCGGCAATACTTTCAAATATACATAGTCACCAACAGCAAATGATATATCTCTTCTTCTCCTATCGGCATAGCTCTTTTGTCGGCTTTGAGCGGCGAGTAATCGTTTCTTAACGAAATCGACTTTGTCGGAGCTTCTCGGATCATATCAGGTCCCAATACAAGTCTATTACCGGGTTCGACCCAACAAGCAGGAGATCGGCATGGTCTACCATACAATGCTTCGAAAGGTGACATTGTCAGGCTCGCCTGGTAGCTGTTGTTATATGAGAATTCAGCCAAATGTAGATGGTCTTCCCATGATCCACCGAAATCTAGAACACAAGCCCGTAATAGATCTTCTAAAATACGATTCACCCTCTCAGTATGACCATCTGTCTGAGGATGACAAGCGGTTCTCAAGTTCAGTTTTGTTCCCAGCTCTACTTGAAATGCCTCCCAGAATTTGCTAGTGAATATTGGATCCCTATCACTCACTATACTGATCGGCACTCCGTGTAGTCTAACAATTTCTTTGAAATATATCTGCGCCAGATTCTGAGCAGTTCTGTTTGATCTGACATGTATGAAATGGGCGGTCTTCGTGAAGCGATCTACGATCACCCAAATACTGTCATTTCCTTTTCTGGTTCTGGACAAACCATCAATGAAGTCCATGGAAATATGTTCCCACTTCTAGCCTGGAACGTCTAGTGGTTGTAACAATCCAGCCAGTTTCTGCTGGTCACTTTTGACTAGCTGGCAAGTAGGGCATCGGCTAACATATATTGAAACGTCTCTTTTCATAGCCTTCCACCAGAATGTTCGCTTGAGATCGTTATACATTTTGGCCACACCGGGATGGATACTCAGCTTGGATTTGTGACACTCATCTAACACTTCCCTTTATAACTCTGGGATGTCGGGAACACAAATCCTTCCTTTCAATCTCAAGGTCCCGTCATTATTTATTTGAAAACACGAGGGTTCGCCTTTCTGAATCCTTTTGATCATATCCTTAATAAAGTTATCCTCCTTCTGAAGAATAGATATTTTGTCAATCAAGGAAGTCGTAATAATAAAGCTGGCGATCATTACATTCTTTCGACTTAGCGCATCGGCCATGACATTGGCTTTCCCTGGAGTGTATAGAATCTCAAAATCGTATGCTGCAAGGAATTCTAGCCAACATTGCTGCCGCAGATTCAAGTCTTTCTGAGTGAACAAATACTTCAATGAATGATGGTCTGTATGCAGTTCAAATCTCTCACCCAGAAGATAATGTCTCCAGATTTTCAAAGCAAATACTATAGCCAACAACTCAAGATCATGGGTTACATAGTTTTTCTCGTATGACTTCAGCTGACGGCTAGCATACGCAATCACTTGACCTCTTTGCGCTAACACTGCTCCAAGGCCTTCTCTAGAGGCATCTGTCCAGACTTTCAAATCCTGATTGCCATCGATGATAGTTAATACTGGAGCAGTTGTTAATCTTAACTTTAGCTCCTCAAAAGCCTCCTCACATTCTGGAGTCCATTTGAATTTAGAGTGTTTCTTTGTAAGCTTCGTTAAGTGACCAGATATCTTCGAAAAGTCTTTAACGAACTTCCGGTAATAACTAGCCAATCCAAGAAAACTGCGAACCTCTGTAGGAGTACTAGGCTGTTTCCAGTTCTGAATAGCTGTGATTTTACTTGGATCCACAGCAATTCCTTCTTTCGATACGACTTGGCCTAGAAATTTCACTTCATCTTGCCAGAGTATACATTTGGATAGCTTTGTTTTTAATACATTCCTTCTGAGAATTTCCAGAACCTGCTCCAAATGCTTTTCATGTTCGACTTTTGATTTAGAGAAGATTAGAATATCGTCAATAAAAACCAGAACAAATTTATTCAAAACCCCTCTGAACACTCTATTCATCAAATCGACGAAGTAAGCTGGAGTGTTACATAAGCCGAACGACATTACTAACCACTCGTAGAATAAGTCTGGACCTCTGAATGCTATTATTGGAACACACTCTTCGGGAATTCGAAGCTGATGGAAGCCTGTAGCTAGGTCCATCCTTGAAAATACTTGTGCTCCATTCAGACGATCCATTAAATCATCAATTCGCGGCAATGGATATTTGTTCTTTATTGTCGGCTTGTTTAAATCACGATAATCCACACATAGGCGTAGAGTACCGTCAGATTTTGGGACAAACACCACTGTTTCTTCCCAATCAGAGAAACTAGGCCTGATCAGACCCTTCCATACGAGCTGCCGTGTTTGATTGTCTAATTCCTCTTTCTCTTTCAAGGACATTCTTCGAATAGCATGAACTACCGGCCTTGCATTTGGAATCAAAGCGATCTTGAAATCTATTTCTCTCTGCGGAGGTAAGCGAACAACTTCTTCAAACACATCCGCATAGTTCTTGACGGCAGGAATATCTTTCACTAGGTCGGGAATATTCTCTGTGACTTCAGGGATATTTTCTATTTGAGCTGGAAAAACATTTAAAGCTGCCCAAAAGTCCTTTCTATTTGAATTCGGGCCTTCACATGGTATGGTTATATAATTCCCTGATTGGGCCTTTGCCTTAACAACTCTCTCGGCGCATCTAACCTTTGCCTCATATCTGGTTAGCCAATCCAATCCCAGAATAAGATCGAATTCAGTAAAATTCATGATGATAGAGATAGTAGGGAATTTATAGCAGGAAAAAGAGACAGGCACCCCACAAACCCAACTGAGATCGATGGAACCCCCAACTGGATTTTGGACAGTCATTGGTTCTTTGAGCTTCTTCAATTTCAAATCCAACTTCTTGATTGCACTCTTTTCAATAAAGCTTCGTGACGCGCCTGTATCAAACAGTACTTTAACTAGAATGTTCTTGACATTGAGTGTGCCTTCTAAAACATCAGACCTTTCCTGAGCAGACGAAGATGCAGGTACTTCTACCACTTCATTTACATGCACTGCTTTGGGTTCCTTAAATTGCCTGCAGTCCTTTTCAAGATGACCCGTCTGATGGCATTGACTGCATTTTCTATTCTCTAGGAACTTGTCCTTGGATTTAAATTTATCCTTCCTTCGTTTCTTCAAGGGTCCACAGTTTATCGACAAATGCCCTTTTTGATGGCAGTTATTGCATATGGTGGTTTTTACAGGCTCTTTCTCAGATCTGGCCCTTTTCCGATTGTCCTTGGGCTTCTTGCTCACCTTAGACATCATACTGGCCTCAGGATGATCAGTTTCAGACTCAAGTTTATTACTAGAACTAACTTCCTCTTCATCGCGCAACATGCCTTTCTTATAGAGATCTTCATACTGATAAGCCATATAAATCATTTCTGAAAAAGGAAGCTTCACATGCCCCATTACTTTATTCTGGTATTTCCTTTGAAGCCCGTTAATAAATCTCAGATTCTTTCTCCTCGTATTTTGAATTAGATGGGGAGCAAAGTGAAGAAGTTCTTTGAATTTCTTATGATATTCGGGAATGGTCATATCTCCTTGTATCAGACAAGAAAATTCATCACATAATCGCTCAGTCGCTTCGGGAGGAGTAAATTTTTCCAGGAAAATCACTTTGAATCTGTCCTAGGTGATATCACCTTCAGGATTATCCTTAATAACTGAATCCCACTAGAACAAAGCTTCGTCTTTGAGTGCCCAGGAGGCCAGTAATCTTTTCTGGTCATCCCTCAGCTTTAAACCCTCAAAAATTTTCTCAACAGAACGAATCCAAGCCTGTGTCTTCATAATAGATTCTTTACCAGAGAACGATATTCCACCAATATTACGATACTTGATTAATAGGGCCTCAATATCCGGTTTTGCATTCCTTCTGTTTCTGACACTCATTTTCTAGTACTTCTGCAAATAGCAGATCAAGTGTCAGGTCACAGAAAAGATATTTTAAAATATAGAAACATATACTTCAAATGTAAATGTGTCTATTGGGGTGTATTTCATACTGCTTTACTGATACTAGGATAATACTGATCCTATCTATAATGACTTACTCGTCCTAGAATAATACTGGTTCTATTTCTGACGAGTTCGTTAATATGTTATATTCCATAACTAAGCTTAACCAAAGCTCTGATACCAAATGAGACGACCCCAGACCCCGTACTGACGGCGGCAAGGGTAATCCTTGGAATATATCACATAAACAGATAACAGCAGAGCAGAATTAAATAAATACACCAGATAATGAACAATAGGACATACTGGATAAACGTAATCATCAGAGTTACACAGTAAACAGGATCATACTTAGTACAAATACAGTTCAGCTATACATAAATGTCTACAGCGGAAAACAAACATAATGTACAATAGGAGCTGAACAGCATAAAAAGAGATAAATGATAGAATCCATCTTTAGCTCCAGCTATCCAGAGAAAGCCAGCTAAAACCTGAATACAAGGCTGCCCGTGTAGAAAAAAGGGCACCCGAGTTTGAAAGTGAAACAAACTACGAGTCAGTCATGGGACTGGTATGAGAAATCTACTCAACACATTTAAAATATGGCTAATCACAGGACCACGCCACTTTCGTGGAACGGGTTTACTCCATCGGATCGCCAGTGCTTTAAAACAAATCATTCTTTGAAACATCGCAATGCTTTTTATAAAAATGAAGCCATTATAAGACTCAGTTCCCATCACAGAATGCAATGCAAACTGGAGGATAGAGTTTTTACCTTATAATGGCCAAGATATGCTTGATACGAATAAAACAAAATCATTTGATATTATTACTAGTGTTTATATGTTTCAAAAACAATTTCAAATCATAAGTATCAATCATAGACGACATTAATGCCCCATACCACTATGTCACCATATATAGGTATACAATCAAAACCGCACAGTCACGTATTTGGAAATTGGATTTCCGTCATGAACCAAGGCAAAAGATAGTCCTTACCGAATTCGAGAGGCTCTAGCCCGTGTCTCAGGATCAGAATGCATTGACCCTTGGAGCGATAGGACCGGTCCGCCGATGTGGATTAAAATTCCTGAACACTACGTTTCCCCACCCTATGGGGCGTAAGTGAGCCAACGAATGACTCCATCGGTCCCGGATCGATCGATATAACCGAGGCGCCTCGCTATCCATCATCCACATAAGTAAAATGTCAGGCTGTGTAAAAACACCGACACAACTCCTAGCTTAAAAGAAACGCATGCCCTCCTTGAGGTCCTTCTCCCATTTCTGGTTCATACCGGGGTGTGAGGCTCACGAATTCACGTTATACAAAAAGCTACGCCACACGGGCGGTGCTTTGATCATCACCACAAGACTTTGCTTTTCAACAGAAGCCCTGATCATTTTCGACTTAGGCATGCCACACTAGTAATTCATGTCATGCGACTGATATCCATCGATATACAACCTCTGAGCTCGTGCATTTCAGAGAAGGGCGTTAAGCAAAAGAATAAATTATCCGCCGCCAAACAGATGTATATTTAATAGAGATCAATCAACACAAAATAAAATCCAATGTCAGACACACAATCCATTTACAAGTCCGTTCTGGGTCTGAACGAAACCGGAGGCACTATATACCTCGCAAACCCATCGATCTCCACTTACGTCTGGACGATCACCACTCATTATCCAAATTTCGGGATTCCTCCAAATCAGGACATCAGTTACCATCCAAACGAGGTGGAGATTTCCGGTCTTCAACCACCGTCTTCATCTTCGATTTCTTATCGTCGATTCAGTTATTTAGAATGGGTTAAACCCGGTCTTTCTGAACAACTCGCGTATATGATAAACAAGTGCAACACAAATACACATATGCATCATTTCAATTCATTAGTCACTAATCGTCAATCAGTAAGAGAACGACTTCCCAAATATTAACCCCGTAGGACGAAACCAACATCAGATCAAAATCCAGGAAACCATTCGACTTAGCTAACCTTTAGTTAGTTTCTAAATTTCACATCCATATCATTTATAATATATTATAATGATTTATCGTTATTTTTATTTATTTTAAAATAGCCAATTTATTCAAAACGACGCTTCGGGCCATAACGCGGCCGTGGCGCTGTTTTTCTTCAGATTTGATTTACACATATATGAAAATCTAACCGTTGGATCTTCACAAAATTTATATCATTAGAAAGATATTTTCAAAACGAATCCAACGGTTCCAGTTTCGGGAAAATCCGACGGTCGGATCTCCCGGTATAATCGTTTGAAGTTTAGATTTCAAAATACGAACTGCAGCGTCATTATTCGATTAAATATAATTATATATATATATATATTTATATATATGTATATAAAATCGATTCTGGCGCTTTTTTTCTTCAGATTGAATTAAACATTCCAGACAATCCAACCGTTGGATTTTTACAAAGTTGGTGCTGTTGGAAAGATATTTCCAAAGCGAACCCAACGGTTGCGGTTTCGGGAAAATCCGATGGTTGGATCTCCCGGTATAATCGTTTGAAATCACGGTTTCAAAATACGAACTGCAGCTTCGTTATTCGATATATTTCAATTCTATTTATATATATATATTTCGATTCTTCGATTTCAAAACTATATGATTTTCATACATTTGATAAAAATGATATTTTTATCTAACTGTCTTCTATTTCAACACTTCACTATTTTTAACAATTCATGTATATAATAAAAATGTGATTTTTAATGTAAAACAATTTATTTCAAAACACGACTATTTTATATAGTTCATATAGGTGATAAAAATATGATTTTTGTTATAAAACAATTTATTTCTAAACACGACTATTTTATATAGTCTATATAGATGATAAAAATATGATTTTTATTATGAAACAATTCCTTTCTAACCCGAATACCATTCAACACATGAATTTCTATTCAACGAATGAATTTCTATTCAACACATGAATGTTATTCAAAATTCGTATATATACAATAAAAAGGTGATTTTTATATTTAAAGCACGAATACCATTCAACACATGAATTTCTATTCAATGAATGAATTTCGATTCAACACATGAAGGTTTTCTATTCAACGAATAAATATAGTTTCAACAAATGAAAATAATTCTAACACATGAATATTATTCAAAATTTCGGCAGCATAACGGCAGGGTAGTTAAAACCGGGACCGTCCCTAGTACGGCTCCTCGCTCTACCTTAAAACCTCGCGGTTTTTGACAATGGGGATTCATGCATCTAGTTCGCATGCAGGCGGCATGTATTTTTTTTTCATTTCCACAAACTAATCCTATGTGGTTTCAACCAAATATTTCTCAACCACAAACGGGTATTTTTCAACCACAATCAATCAATTTCAAACACAAACAATTTCAATCAACCATTCGTTATCAATCAATTTTCACACCAATCACAACCAATAAATATCGTCCATGGTTTGTCGACGAGGGGCGTATATATATATATATATATGTATATATATATATATATATATATATATATATAGCATTTCACTTCTATTTCAACACATATATAATTTTCACAACGCATATACAACTTATATATCGAACATACAACTTATACAACGTTTATACAAGAGGTGTACAATGCTTATATAACTCATACATCGACTATATAATTTATACATCGTCATTTTCCATATCGTTTATAAATTAGAAATCTCACATTGGGTTCCACTCCACCAAAAATAGCAGAAGGCTCAAAAAAAAAATGCGGTCTCTTCTAGAAGGTAGAAGATGTCCACACGAGTCCACTGTCTCTTGTTTCACTGAATTTCGTCAACAAACGAAAAAGATATGATTTTTCAAAGTTTGCAACGGTTTAAAGGTGTTAAAACTGTTGAAAATAAACCAAAGCCGTTACCTTCGATAAAATGTTCAAAACTAGGTTTGATTCTTGCTCCCAATCCGTTGCACGATACGAAGATCGGGTTGTACCACGTCGAAGAGCTTGGAGTCGCGCACCAGGGGGTGGTGGCGCTGGTGAACTCGAACTGACGAGGAGGGGGTATTGACGGCGGGAAGTTCGGATCTTCCTCGGCTCGAAACTCGATGCACACAACACGATAGAAGATGAACCTTATATGGATTTGAAGATTGGAGAGAGTACTTTAAAAAGTTCAACTGGAGGGAGGTCTATAGATGAGTGGATTGATTGGAAAATGGCTGGGAAGGTTTTGAGGGGCTCCGACGTTGACGTCGGGGAAAGAGAAAGAGAATTTCTTTTTTCTTTTTTTTTTATAAAAAATCTGATTGGCTGGGAGGTTTTAAAAGGGGTTTTCTGACATGACCTCCAATCCAAACCCAACGACTGTCGTCCTTAGAGTTTTACCCCCATTCCGAACATAAAGGGATATGTTTCGTAGGCCCATTCGACTGTTTCAGTCGGTTTTCATTCAATTTAAAATATATAACATTCAATATTTGATTTGAACGTACATTTCAATTTGCCAGGGCCACAAACTGATTCTAAAAATTCCCGAAAAATAAATCTAGCTATGTTTTAATGATACGGTCCTAACAAAACTAGTTTCATCGAATTCTGAGACCGTTTGAAAAATGGCCCATTTCTAGTCGATCCAATTTAACTGCAATTGACCGAAACACGTTTTCCTTTTCCACGCTCACATACTAGCTTCAAAAATTATGAAATTTGAAACCTAGCAATAACTTCACATCCCGGATCCAACAAAAGTGGTTTCGTCGAATTCCGAGGTCGTTCGCAAAATGGCCAATTTCACGGGCTATATAAATTCCATAGCGACCTTTCTGAAAATTCATTTGGCCATAACTTTTGCTTCCCACTATGAAACTTCTATTTTTCAGATTCGTTAGAAAGGTATTCACTAACAGATTTAAATAATTTTGGTTTCACTCAAATCCGTTTTGTTTTGCACCTGGTACAGTCAGTCAAAGTTTGAATTCAAATTTTGAAACTACCGCGCCATTTTAGGCCTTGTTGATAATTAGAATTAATTATATTCCTTTTCAATTGTCGATTCAAACTCAGTTTTCATCTTTATTATTTAAAATATTTATTTTAAATATTTAAAATCCACTATTTTAGCCAATTTAAATTTTTTAAATTGGTTCAGATTTTCTGGATCGTTACATTGGTCATGCCATTCGGGATGACCAATGCACCCGCATATTTTGGGGATCTTATGAATAGAGTTTTTAGAGATCAATTAAATACCATTGTTCTTGTGTTCGTGAACGATATCTTGGTTTACTCGAGGACAGAGGAAGAACACAAGGAACATTTGAGGACGGTGATGGAGGTGTTGAGGAAACACCAATTGAAAGCAAAATTTTATAAGTGTCACTTTTGAAGGAGGGAAGTGAGGTTCTTAGGCCATATTGTTTCAGGGAATTGTATTGTCATGGACCCTGCGAAGGTGGTTACGGTGAAAGATTGTTCTACGCCTAAGAATGCAACAGACATAAGAAGTTTCTTAGGGTTAGCTAGGTATTATTGTAAGTTTATTCAAGACTTCTCCAAGATAGCGACGCCATTAACCCAGTTGACCAAGAAGAATCAAGATTTCGCTCGGGACGAAAGGTTTGAGATTGCATTTAAGACCTAAAGGAGAAGTTAACGTGTGCACCAGTGTTAGTTATTCCCAAAGGGAACAAAGAGACGACGGTATACACAGATGCCTGTGGTACCGAACTAGGTGCTTTACTGATGCAAGGAAGTAGGGTTGTAGCTTATGCTTGTCGGCAGCTGAAACCACATGAGAAAATATGTACTACCCATGATTTGGAATTGGTAGTGATTATGTTCGCGTTAAAGATGTGGAGACACTTTCTCTTGGGAGAAAGATTCGAGTTGTTTACCAATCATAAGCCGTTAAAGTATCTTTTCTCTCAGAGGGATTTAAATCTTCATCAAAAAAGATGGTTAGAGTTCTTGGCTTCATATGATTTCAATATTGCTTACACACCCAGGAAGGGCAATGCAGTAGCTGATGCATTGAGTAGGAGACATGCCAGTTTGGTGGCTATGTTTTTGGAATGGAAGCAACTGGAGTATATTGCGGGATATGATTTTAGGCCTAAGTGAGAATTGGATCCAGAGATGTTAGCAAGTTTGACGATCAATCCCACCTTGATTGAGAGGATCGGTTCCAACCAGAGGGACGATCCTAACCTATTGGAAATCATCTCCAAGGTAGAGGTGAGTATTGACGATGAGGAGATGAACAAGTATGGACTTGATAGAGAAGGATGGCTTCAAAATAATGGGAAACTGATCGTACCCAATGTTAATGGATTGAGAGATGAAGTACTTAGAGAGTGTCATCACTCGAGACTGACTATACATCCTGGTGGTAACAAAATGATCGAGACATGAAGCAGGCCTACTACTGGGAAGGGATGAAAAGAGATGTTGGGAAGTTTATACCCAAGTGCATGAATTATCAGTTAGTTAAAGCCAAGCAAAAGAAGCCAAGTGGTTTTTTACAACTGCTAGAAATTCTCGAATGGAAATGGGAACAAGTCTCAATGGATTTCATTGATGGTTTACCAAGGACTAGATCGGGTCATGATAGTATTTGGGTGATTGTGGATCGATTGACTAAAAGTGCAAGGTTTATACCGGTCAAGTCGAATAGAATGGCAGTTAAGTTAGTAGAACCGTATATGAAGTGGGTAGTGATATATCATGGAGTATCTAGAGCAATTGTGAGTAACCGAGATCCGTTATTTACTAGTATGTTTTGGAAGAGCTTACAAGAGGCTTTAGGATCAGAATTACATCTCAGTACCGCGTAGCATCCTCAAATCGACGATCAAACAGAGAGTGAATCGTGTATTAGAGGATCTCTTAAGGGCTTGTATATTGGACTTTGGAGGATCATGGGATGACCATTTACATCTAGTTGAATTCGCAATATAATAATAGTTATCAATCCAGTATTAGTATGGCTCCATTTGAAGCTTTGTATGGAAGACCATGCAACTCACCATCATGTTGGTTGGAGGACGGTGAGAAATTTGTGCTTGGGCCAGATGTAATAAAAGAAACTTCAGATAAGATCAAGGTTATTCAACAACATATGAAACCTGCCCAAGATAGGCAGAAGAGTTATGCTAATAAAAGAAGAAAAGGATTGAAATTCTCCATTGGCGACTTGGTATTCGTCAAAATTTCTTTGTTAAAGAGTGTGATTCGATTTGGTAGGAGAGGTAAATTAGCACCAAGGTTTGTTAGTCCATTTCCAGTTGTCGAACAAGTTGGGAATTTGGCGTATAAAGTTGGATTACCAGAAAAGATGGCGGGAGTGCACAACGTATTTCATGTTTCCCAGTTAAGGAAGTTCGTGCATGATTCTGATATGGCTATTTCACCTGATCAGTTGGATGATATCGAAGTGAAATCTAAGGCAGTTAGGAGCCACTGGACGATTCGTATTGTCGGGCTTGATACGAATCAACTTCGAAGGAAGACGGTGAAACTGGTTAAGGTCCAATGGGGTGATAATGAGAATCAATGTACTTGGGAAACCGAGGAGAGCACAAGGAAGTCGTATCCAGAGTTCTTTACCTGGTAAGGTTTTAATTGCGATATAGTTATTCTGCATGCTAGGATAGGCTTGTTGTGTTTATTTTGTATGCTTGATTGTTACAAATGGTTGATATACATGAGGGGCCTTTTGGCTGTTTTATTAGCTAAGGAATTTCTAAGGCGAAATTTCTTAGGGGGAAGGGGGAGAGTGTAATGACCCGCATTCAACGCATCGAAGGATCGTAGAATATTTATTTCATTATCATACAAAGTCATATGGTCATGTAACTTTGGGAAACGACTATTGGGATCATTTCCTTTGTTCACGATTTTTGCCGAATTTTAAATAACCGTTTCGCCCATGGAGAATCTTATTCCACCTATAGCTTTTAATTGGTAAGGAGTTTTGACCTGAAACCACTTCCATTGGATTCAGATGATGGTCTACCTTTCCGTAGAGTGGTCAATTAATCAAATGGACTTACTGTTTAGGAGATATGGCTGAAATAAGGTTTGAAAGATGAAAAACCAGCATAATTGGGCTTAACCGTGTGATTAGCAGTTGGGCCCATGACCCATTTCGGGGTTAGGGTTATGGGAGGGTTGAAATGGTTTGGGAAAACATTTCATTTCATTTTTCTAGCCGCTAATAACCTTCATTAAATCCTAACAATGGCCTCCATCTTTCAAATCTCATTTTAATCCATTCCTAATCGCTCTTTAACCACTAATTGATCGAATTAGCACCAGATCAAGTCAAATTATTATCAAATCAGAGATAGAGTTGCTGCTATACATTGGAATTCATGCCATAACTATAAAGTTTCATATCTAAGATTTCATTTGTGGCTAAGGTGAGTGATTAACATGTTTATTCAATAATTACGGCTAATTAGGGGTGACTAGTGATAATTAGCGAAACTATGCATCATAAAAATCTAGAAAAATATGCATAAATTCTAAAATATTATTTTATGTCGCTGATGAAAATTTGAGTTAATTTGGATTAAGTTTGTTAATCCGATAGTTAAACATGGTTAAGGAGATTAAGGGGAAAATCATGCTTTTTGGGTATGTCTGATCTAAAATAAACTATATGCTTGATGTTTCGATCTTTTTGATTGAACCCATATGTTGTTACTGTTGTTCGTGATGTTTTATGATTGTTTAGTAAAGTTGGTGTAACGCCCCACCCCGAGACCCACCCTAATAAAGAGCATTACTAGGTAATGTTGTCTATTAGAGCGGAGAAAAGGGCTGGTTAAGGGGGACCACTCGTAGAATTGCATTAGCAAGTTCTAGGTATGTCGATAAAGTGATTGCTATTTTTTTCTTCGATAGGCTCAACATACTTAATACTTTATGTAGTACAGTTCTACGGTGACTCTAGAATCAACTCAGAACATAATACATATAAATACACCATCACAGATCACATATTCGTTACATAATATTACATCATTAGAGTGCAACAATTACATGTGCAACAAAAGAATGGATACGACTCAGTCTCTTACAATATTTTACAACAATTAAATAAGAGAGAGCTCAATAATGAATCAATAGAAAACTCTAGAACTCGAAACCGATTGGAAGCTGCAATAGATAAGATAGCTCAAAAGAATATATGCTAATGTCAAACTCAGCGACTACACCTGAAATATCTCGGTTTGACCCGAGGAATGCACACATGGGTCAGTCTAGTTTACAAATCAGTATAAGAAATAAATAATCACAAGATATACAACTCTTTACCCTAAGAGTTGTGAATATGATGACATAAAAGGATTAGTTAGTTTCAGTTCACATGACATAACTAAAGAGATAAATATATAAGTCTTGAGACTAGATCTAGGCTAAGTATATCACCATACTCGAGCCACTATGGAAACATAACACCAATTCCATCAAAATTATCATATACATCTCTAACAAGTTAAATTATCAATAAAAGGAGTATCCTACTCCAAAGTATCTAAATCTCAAAATATATTGGATTAGAAATCCAATTGCTCTTTGCAAATGTACGATCATCCCAATTGAGTTAAAATCATCGAACCCAAACAATAAAAGAAATCATAAGAAATTTACCCGTGCCATAATAATAAAGTCTATCCCAAGCTATAATGTTTTTCCTCCCAAGCAATAACCATGTATTATCAAATGAAAATCATCAAAATCATCATATAACTTAAGTGAGTCAAATATCACAAAGGAGCATCACACTCCAACATAGAAAATCACAAAATGTTTATGTAAATTTAAACTCCAATAACCTTCAATGTATGATCATATAGATCAAATCACAAAATCTCATCACAATATGGATCCACTAGAATTAAATATGCACGTGCAACAACATAATAATATAGCCCCCCCCCCCCCCTCGAGCTTAGCTCGGTACTTATACGTACTCAAGTTAGGCGCCTGTCACTGTGCCTCCCTCCTAGCTGAGTACATCTTAAACCCCCCACTCCGGTTTAAGTGAATACATGTACATGACTCCCCCAAGTCCCGGCTTCCCCCCGAAGCAAAGTACTGGCTTAACAAACACAATATGCGTCACTGACTCATAGTCAGTAACCCATGTAGTGGTAACAATGTGTATCATACCATACGTTCTCACTACTAGTTCACTAGCTGCTTATCAGCTTCGCAATTGAAAACATCAAAAACACCTGATCATCAAAAACACCAAATCATCGAGAACACCAAATCATCATATTCAATCTAACTATACTGGAATTAACTGACTCGTATACTTCCGTGTCTCATACCATGGAGCATACAATGTCGTTTAATATCCAATACGTTATCTTGAAGGGTGCAAGATTGTGTAGTTTATATATAAGAAAATATTTGAATTAATAAAGCCGTATATAAAACGATTGTTTGAAATTCGGTTGTTTTCTTCCTTGAATTCTTTTTACTTAAAAATAGATTTTCATACTATTATTTTGAGTCAATTTATATTCTAAAACTAAAACCATAAACTCTTTAGCCTCAAAACTATAAGAAATTGATATATATTCATATATTTTCAAAATTAGTCTAAAACGTGCGAAGTGTGCTTAATCACCTTAAGATGTCAACCATGAATCATCACAAATTTCCCCAAAATATGGAGTTTGGGATATACAAAATATAAACATGGTTTATTAAATCAATATGATGGTAAAACAAATCACAAACCCATAGAAAAATCGTGAAAAACATATATCATGCCTCGAAAATGCACCAAGAAACCAATTTTGTTGCAACTTTGAGATGAGTTCGGCATGACCAAGCGATGTATGATTCGTCTAAAATTCGAAATGCACAAACTAGGATAGTATGTCTTTTAATAAAAAAAAAAAGAATCGCTGAATTCCGACGTAATACGGAGATGATACAGAGCTTCAGACATGGACTCATACTCTAGTTTTGACTTGATCCAAAATCGCTTCTGGTTACGACTTTGAGGCTAGTTTTGAATGACCAAACAATGCCTGATTGGTCTAAAATTCAATGTGCACAAACTAGAATAATATGCCTCTCAATAAAAAAAGATTCACTCAAATCGGATCAAGGACCATGAAGTTATAATAGCCCAAAGTTACACTTTGGCTGTGATTTCGGTAATTAGAACAAAATGAACAACAATCACGATGAAACTCCAACTTTAGCAATATGTTTGCCCACCCAAATCAACCAATAATGACACCAAAATTTGTATATTATAGACAAGATTCCAAGCTTCGGAAAAAAAAAGAATCACTCAATTCTGATCAAAAACGAAGGAGGCATAGCACGACAAAGTTGGACCTGGGCGCTGTTTTGTTTCAGGTCAAAATCCCAGTGAAACCTCTACTTTGGTGACCCTTTTACCCACCCAAATCAATTATAAATGATACAAAAATTGGCAGATATATTCATAAGAAGATGTACAACAACATGAAAAAAGAGTCAAGTGAAAGCTCTCAGGGACCGAGAAGTTATTAAGGCTCAAAGTGGTGGTTTCACTGTGTTTCAGCACAACAGCAACAATAGATCAAACAACGGAATATGTTACATATTTTCACATCAACACAGCATAACCTTATAAAAATAGATAAAAATAAGGTGAAATAGAGTGTGTGAGTCAATCGACTCACCTTAATTGGATTATTGGTAGAATTCTCTTCAATATGAGGCTGTAGGATGCCAAATACAAGCATAGAACAACAAAAGGAGAGACGTGCAGCACCTTGACTTTACTGTAATTTCTTGTTTCCAATTTTTCAGGGATTGAATTCAAATCTAAGCTGAGATTAGAGCATAGCTTCAAGAGGAGAGGCTTTTTTCTCTTTTTAATTTTATTCTTGACAAGGGGAAAAATGATTTTAGGGTTGTAAGATGATGGTAGCCATGACTTTCTCCTAGAAGCTTCAGGAAGAGAAATAAGAGGGATGGAAAAATATGTATTGTTTCTTATGCAAGGATGAAGGGTAGTAAAATTTCAGTACGACCCTTCCTTCTAGAAACAAAATTAACAAGCTAAGTATTACTATTTCAAATTTGGTCCAACTTTATACTTTTAAGCCCATTTGTACACTACTTAAGTAAATTTAGTTATTCACACTATTACAACATTATTAACCTATTAGTATCTTATTCACACACACATTAATACAATAATTTTAATTGTGTTTGATTCATAAAACACAAATACACACACTATAATAAATCTTAAAATACTTTAAGGAATGTTGTAAACAACAATTTAGACACCACTAGCAAATATAAATGTGTTTGTCTATAATTATTAAATTGTGAACATATTTATATTTCAACAACAGGTTTACATTCCTTATTGATAAATTAAATCCATTAACTCTAATGGTTAATCAACAAATACATTGATTTACAATCAATATTCGTAATTTTATATTGAAAATAATCCGCTTACAAATGTTGTTGTTAATATTATTAATACAGCAAAACCACAGATTTATCTTTTAACAACAACCGACAAATTCAATCATCATATTATTACCAAAATATTCTAACCAAGTTTAAAACACCATTTAATGGTTTAGTAATTATTTTAATCAACACACACACACACACACACACACACACACACACACACACATATATATATATATATATATAACCTTTTAAAACTCTCTTATGTTTGTACAACAAGATCGTTGCACACTTCATTAATTTAAAAACTTAATTTTATCGATAGTAGTAATATATTCACAATCTACAAATATTGATTCAAATCAATATTCATAATCCAATTAATTTATTGATTATTATTTTATTTTTCCATATATAAAGGACATAAATTTTCAACTTCTTATTGTATACTACAATCATACCTTAAACGCTATAAAAGTGTTTTAGACATTAATTTAAACACACCCACCAAATCAACTTGTGTTTAATTTGATAATTCAATACAAATTAACACATGACACAATTATTCAATTTAATTGTCAAAATCAACATAATTTACCAACATACATGTGTTGAACAAAATATCTTCATTTATTTGTTTAATCTTTACAACATAACAAATAAATGTCACAAATGCCTCATTTAACAAAATACGTCATTAACATGTCAAAACAATTTATTATTATTATTATTAAAACACAACAAATTTGAACACTTAAAATATATACGATCATATATATCATAACGCCAAATTACAATCTTGAAGTGATAATATATATTGGAATAAATTCCTTATTATAACCAAGTTATATATTTATTCCAAATACTCAGTTTAGGAATGCTCAAAGCTTTATTTTCTTATTTAAATGTTATACGAGTTAGTCTTACAAACTCATATCGCCAACATATTATCTTAACAATCACAAAACCCATTAAATCCATACTTCCCGATTACCCAAAAAATCCGGGTTGCTACAGACTTCCCCCCTTAAATAAATTGCGTCCTCGCAATTTGTTAAGATTATTTCTTCATCAATTTTAGATTCTACTAGTTATTTATCTCAATTTTCTTCTTAAAAAATTTTCGATTTAGAAAGATATCACATGAAATTTAGACATTTTCATCATATAAAAATTTTAGCCTCAAAATCTATCACTTGAACTTATCTAGACCATAGATAAAGCTTTAATCATATTCATTAACTCACTAATATAAAGCTTTAAATAACACAACTTATCTTTCACCAGGCGTTATTTGAAATATACACCCAAGATTTTCGCTCCCCCATCATTACTTGATGCTGCCTTATCATTAAAGTTATCTAAATTTCCTCAAAATATGGCTGTTACTTGAACTTTTCAATCATCAAATAGCCCCGTCATTCCTCGAGGTTTATATCTAACTATATGGCGGCAACTAGCCAAGTGAATGTAATTATGAATGTGTATCTCAAAAGTGACACGCTTGTTTTAGAAAGTTGTATATTTAAAACGCTATTATATTCAACCCATTTTAATTTTTCATTTATAATTCAATTGGAATTACATTAAACCACTATTTTCCATCAATCATTCTTAGTACTTGGCTGTGATGTCGACAAATCATCACCATTGCCTCGCTAAAGTCTCTATACTCCGTATCCTACGTAGTGGTTTAACAATATCCCAACGTGGTAATCTCGTATTTTAATTTTTGTATTCAACATCATTTTTACTACTCATCTTCTGTGTTAGATAGCCTTGAATAAGTGTTTAAGTAATTTTTATCGATATCATTGATCAGACGTATCGACCAAAACCCTTAAGACACCCATCAGACCATTCAACAACTAATATGATCACCAATTTAATTTAATTATCAGTTTATAAAGTAATTAACTCATCTGTATTTGTAATTCCTCATTATTCTCATCCCTTATTCCATGCTTAATTACTTCAAAATTTTAGCATAACTAAATTGATTCTCCTAGTTCCGCTGCGCACTCTGATTTACTTTATTTAAACTCTAACATTCCAACCTTAAAGTAAAAAGCACCTCTAAATTTAGGTTTCAGATGCCCTCAAATTATCTTTTACCAAACCCAACAACCAACTCAAATATCAAGGACTAGGTGAAAATTTTTCCAAAATTTTTTCCCAAAGGTTCAAACTTTGAAAGAAAAAGAGGATGGAAAGACTTTCTGATCCAATCACATTACAGAAAGAGATATGAACAGTGGAATACTTATGTAATAATCCCATTATTCCTAGATGTATTCCGCAACCATAATGATCCTCACAGCTCTCTGATAAGAAACTTAAGATAGGATAACAAAGGAAACGATAAAGTAGACACAATTGTTATTTTTTCACGTTGTAACACATGTACTATTCTGGTTCTGTTCTTTGTCTAATGTACTTTGTTTTGAACCTCTGCTTTGATACCATTTGTAATGCCCCCACCCCAGATTCACCCTAATAAAGAGCATTACTAGGTCACGCTGTCTATTAAAGCGGAGAATAGGGCTGGTTAAGGAAGACCACTCATAAAATTGCATTAGCAAGTTCTAAGTATGTCGATAAAGTGAATGCTATTTTTTTCCTTCAAGAAGCTCGACATACTTAATACTTTATGTAGTACAGCTCTATGATGACTCTAGAATCAACTCAGAACATAGTACATATAAATACACCATCACAGATCACAGAACAGTTGCATAATATTACATCATTATAGTATAATAATTACATGTGCTACAAAAGAATAGATACGACTCAATCTCAAACAATATGTTACAATAATTAAATAATAGAGAGTTCAATAATGAATCAATAGAAAACACTAGAACTCGAACCCGATTGGAAGCTGCAACAGATAAGATAGCTCAAAAGAATGGATGCTAACGTCAAAATCAGCGACTACACCTGAAATATCTCGGTTTGACCCGAGGAATACACACACAGGTCAGTCTATTTTACAAATCTTCATAAGAAATAAATAAGCACAAGATATACAACTCTTTACCCTAAGAGTTGTGAATATGATGAGATAAAGGGATTAGTTAGTTTCAGCTCACATGACATAACTAAAGAGATAAATATATAAGTCTCGAGGACTAGATCTAGGCTAAATATATCACCATACTCGAGCCACTATGGAAACATACCACCAATTCCATCAAAATTATCATATACATCTTTAACGAGTTAAATTAACAATAAAAGGAGTATCCAAATCCAAGTATCTAATTCTCAAAATATATTGGATTAGAAATCCAATTGCTCTTTGCAAATGTACGATCATCCCAATCGAGTTAAAATCATGAACCCAAATAATAAAAGAAATCATTAGGAATTTACCCATGCCATAATAATAAAGCCCATCCCAAGCTATAATGTTGCTCCTCCCGATCAATAACCATGTATTATCAAATGAAAATCATCAACATCATCATATAACTTAAGTGAGTCAAATATCACAAAGGAGCATCACACTCCAACATAGAAAATCACAAAATGTTTATGTAAATTTAAACTCCAATAATCTTCAATGTATGATCATATAGATCAAATCACAAAATCTCATCACAATATGGATCCATTAGAATCAAATATGCACATGCAACCACATAATAATATAGCTCCCCCCGAGCTTAGCTCAGTACTTATACGTACTCAAGTTAGGCACCTATCACTGTGCCCCCCCCCCCCGACCGAGTGTATCTTAACCCCCCCCCCCCCCCCCCCCCCCGGTCAAGTGAATACGTATACATGACTCCGCCCAAGTCTCGGCTTCCCCCCGAAGCAAAGTACTGGCTTAACAAACACAATATGCGTCACTGACTCACAGTCAGTAAACCGAGTGGTGGTAATAATGTGTACCATACCACACGTTCTCACTACTGGTCCACTAGCTTCTTATCAGCTTCGCAATTGAAAACATCGAAAACACCTGATCATCGAAAACACCAAATCATCGAGAACACCAAATCATCAGATTCAATCTAACTATACTGGAATTAACCAACTCGTATACTTCCGTGTCTCATATCATGCAGTGTACATTGTCGTTTAATATCCAATACGTTATCTTGAAGGGTGCAATATCGTGTAGTTTATATATAAGAAAATATTTGAATTAATAAGGCCACATATGAAACGATTGTTTGAAATTCGGTTGTTTTCTTCCTTGAATTCTTTTTACTTAAAAATAGATTTTCATACTATTATTTTGAGGCTATTTATATTCTAAAATGAAAACCATAAACTCTTTAGCTTCAAAACTATAAGAAATTGATATATATTCATATATTTTCAAAATTAGTCTAAGACGTGCGAAGTGTGCTCAATCACCTTAAGATGTCAACCATGAATCATCACAAATTTCCCCAAAATATGGAGTTTGGGATGTACAATATATAAACATGGTTTATAAAATCAATATGATGGTAAAACAAATTAAAAACCCATAGAAAAATCATGAAAAACACATCACGGCTCGAAAATGCATTATGGTTGCAACTTTGAGGTTAGTTTGGCATGACCAAACAATGTCCGATTGGTCTAAAATTCAGCGTACACAAACTAAGATAGTATGTCTTTCAATAAAAAAGAATCGCTGAATTCCGACATCATACGGAGAAGATATAGAGCTTCAAACATGGACTCATACTCTAGTTTTGACCTGATCCAAAATCTCTTCTGGTTACGACTTTGAGGCTAGTTTTGAATGACCAAACAATGTCCGATTGGTCTAAAATTCGACATGCGCAAATTAGAATAATATTTATCACAATAAAAAAAGATACACTCAAATCGGATCAAGGACAATGAAGTTATAACAGCCCAAAATTACACTTTGGCCGTGATTTCGGTAATTAGAACAAAATGAACAACAATCACGACGAAACCCCAACTTTAGCAATATGTTTGCCCATCCAAATTATAACAACCTGGAAAATCTAAGCCAGTTTAAAATTTTTAATTTGGCTATTTTAGTGGATTTTAGATATTTAAAATAAATTATTTTAAATAATAACGACGAAAAGTAGTTTGAATCGATGTTTGAAAATAAATATAATTATTTTAAATCATAAACAAGGCCTGAAATGGCACGGCAGTTTCAAATTTTGAATTCAAACTTTGACTGACTGTATCAAGTGCAAAATAAAACGGATTTTAGTGAAACCAAAAATATTTAAATCTGTTTATGAATATCTTTCTAATGAATCTGAAAAATCGAAGTTTCATAGCGGGAATCAAAAGTTATAGCCAAATGAATTTTCAGAAAGGTCGCTATAGAATTTATATAGCCCGTGTAAATAGACATTTTGCAAACGACCTCAGAATTCGACGAAACCACTTTTGTTGGATCCGGGATGTCAAATTATTGTTAGGTTTCAAATTTCATAATTTTTGAAGTTAATATGTGAGCGTGGCGAAGGAAAATGTGTTTGGTCAATTTCTGTTAAATTGGATCAACCAGAAAAAGGCCATTTTTCAAACGGTCTCAGAATTTGACGAAACTTGTTTTGTTGGGACCGTATCGTCAAAACATAGCTGGATTTATTTTTCTGGAATTTTTAGAATCAGTATGTGGCCCCGGCAAATTGAAATGTACGTTCAAAACAAATATTGAATGTTTTATATTTTAATTTGGAGAAAAACTGACTGAATCAGTCGAATGGGCCTATGAAACATATCCCATTGTGTTCAGAATGGAGGTATTCAGCTAGGGACGACAGACGTTGGGTTTGGATTGGAGTTCGTATGAGATGAGGGGTATTTTTGGATTTTTAAAAAATATATAAATATAAAAAAAATCTGATTGGCCACCTCACTTTTCTCTCTCCCCGTATTCTCTCTCCCCGATCACGTTATACGGCGGAAAACCGCTTCTTCTTTCCCTCCTCCTTTTCTTCCTCCACACGCACTAATAGCCAACGCTTCAGTTGAACTTTTTGTAGAGCGCACTCTCCTCTTCAAATCCATACCAGGCATGACCCCCATCGTGCAATGTGCCTCGAGAATCGAGCCCGAGAAGTCAGCAAATTCAAGCCGCCGACGAGCACGCCTCCGACCACCGAAGTGGAACCCACCACCCTGCGCCTGCTAGCCTCTCCTCCCTCTTCCACATAGGAGTGGCCAATCGTCGTATCGTACAAAAGATTCGACGAAAAATCCAAACCTAGTTTGGAACGAAAACTGAAAGGTACGGCCTTTATATTTTAAACTGATTATAGCACTTTAAATGCTGCGCTTTTTGATTTCACGGTAAAAATCATATCTTTTCGTTTGTGGTCGAAATCCAGTGAAACAAGAGATGCTGGGACCGTGAGGATGCCTTATACATTTTAGAAGAGACCGGATATTTTTCTGAGCCTTCTGCTATTTTTGGTGGAGTGGAACCCAATGTGAGATTTCTAAATTATAAACGATATGGAAAACGACGATGTATAAATTATATAGTCGATGTATGAGTTATATAAGCATTGTGTACCTCATGTATAAGCGTTGTATAAGTTGTACGTTTGATGTATAAGTTATATATGCATTGTAAAAATTATATATGCGTTTAAATGATTGAAACGAAGTGAAATGAAATTGAAATATATTTATATACGAATATATATATATATATATTCCCCTCGTCCACAGACCATGGACGATATTTATTGGTTGTGATATTGTTTGGATTATTGGTTGATGTGAAATTTGGTGAAAATCATGATTGATTGTGGTTTAAAAATACCTGTTTGTGGTTAAGAATTATTTTGGATGAAACCACATAGGATTAGTTTGTGGAAAAGAAAAATAAACATGCTCGTCTGCATACGAATTAGATGCATGAAATCCCCATTGTCAAAAACCACGAGGTCTTAAGGTAGAGCGAGAAGCCGTACTAGGGACAGTGCCGGTTTTAAATACCATGCCGTCATGCTGCCGAAATTTTCAATAATATTCACGTGTTAGAATTATTTTCATGTGCTGAAAACTATATTCATGTGTTGAGTAGAAATTCATGTGTTGAATGAAGTTCATGTGCTGAATAAATTATTTGAAAGATAAAAATCACATTTTTATTATATATATAGGCCATATTAAATATTAGTATTTTAAATAAATTGTTTTAAGACCAAAAATAACATTTTTACCTTATGTATAGACTGTATAAAATAATCATGTTTTGAAATAATTGTTTTACAATAAAAATCACATTTTTATTATATATAAACTATAGAAAATATTCATGTATTGAATAAAGGATAAAACGATAAACATCATATTTTTATCGTATGTGTGAAGTCGAAAACATTTATGTGTTGAATATATAGATGGAACAATAAAATCTACATTTTTATTGTGAATATGAAGTACTAAAAATATTCATGTGTTGAATAAAGATTTCTGATGATAAAAATATCATTTTTATCAAATATATAAAGTGAAGATGGTTTTGAAATTGAAGAAAGTATTATATTTATATAAATATAATTAATATAAATCGAATAACGAAGCTGCAGTTCATGTTTTGAAACCGTGATTTCAAATGATTAGTGCGGGAGATCCGACCATCGGATTTTCCCAAAACCGAAATCGTTGGATTCGCTTTGGAAATATCTTTCCAACGACACCAACTTTGTGAAGATCCAACGGTTGGATTGTCTGGAATGCTTAATTCAAATCTGAAGAATAGCAGCGCCAGAATCGATTATATTTATGTATATATAAAAATATAATTAAATTAAATCGAATAACGATGCTGCAGTTCGTTTTTTGAAATCGTAACTTCAAACGATTAGTGCGAGAGATCCGACCATCGGATTTTCCCAAAATTGAAACCCTTGGATTCTTTTTGAAAAGATCTTTCTAATGATATAAAATTTGTGAAGACCCAACAGTTAGATTTTTAGATATGTGTAAATCAAATCTGAAGAAAAACAGCGCCACGGCCGCGTTATAGCCTGAAGCGTCATTTGAAAGAATTGGCTATTTTTAAATAAATAAAAATAGCGATAAATAGTGATAAAATATTATAAACGATATGGAATGGAAATAAATTGAATTTGCTCGGTTTATGTGATATTTGATGGTTGAATGTGTTTGGCGTGAAAATTGCATTAAAGGACAGAATTAGTAATGTCGAATAATTTAACCATTGAAATGAATTGATTTGAAATTCTAAATATACGTGAATTATTTGAAAAGGCCGAGTTAATTCTCATTTCAAATAATTGATCGATGATTGAAAGTCGAAGATATGAAGATGGTGCAAGACCGATGATCTGCACATCGAATGGAGGGGTGCTACTGATGCTCATGATGGAAGTAGCTACCTTGAAGGGTCTGAAGTAGTAGCCGTCCATACGTACTTGTTGATTGTACGGATATGCGAGGTATTGAGTGCATCCGGTTTCGTTCAGACCCAGAACGAACTTGTAAATGGACTGTGTGTCTGACATTGTATTTTGTTCTATGCTGATTGATCTCTATTAAATATATATCTATTTGGCGGCGGAGAATTTATTCTCTTTCTTAACCCCCTTCTCTGAGACGTACGAGCTCAGAGGTTATATATCGATAGAAATCAGTCGTATGGAGTGAATTGCCTGTGTGACATGCCTAAGTGGCAGCTGATCAAGGTTTCTGTTGAAAAGCAAAGTCTTGTGGTTGATGATTAAAGCACGGCCTGTGTGGCATAGCTTTGTGTATAACGTGAATTCGCGAGCCTCATACCCAGGTATGGACCAGAAACTGGAGAGGACATCAGGGAGGGCATGGATTTCTTTTTAGCTAGGGTAGTGTCAGTGACCTACCAGCCCTGACATTTATATTATTTTCACCTGTGTGGTTGTTGCTATTGTGAGGCGCCTTGGATATATCGGTGACTATATGGAGTCATAGGACTCATTTACGCCCCAAAGGCGGGGAAACGCAGTGTTCAGGCATTTTAATCCACATCGGTGGACCGGCCCTGACGATCCAAGGGTCACTCGAGCTGTGATCCTGAGACATGGTAGGCTAGATTGTCTCGAATTCAGTAAGGACTATCTTTTGCCTTGGTTCATGATGGAAATCCAATTTCCAAATATGACATCGTGCGGTTTTGATTGTGTATATATACGGTGACATGATATATGGTACCCATGTCGTCTATGATTGATAGTTATGACTGAAATTGTTTTGAAACATATATACACTAGCAGTAATATCAAATGCTTTTGTTTTATTTGTATCAAGCATATTTTGGTCATTATAAGGTAAAACTCTATCCTCCGGTTTATGTTGCATTGTGTGATGGGAACTGAGTCTTATAATGGCTTCATTTTTATAAAAAGCATTGCGATGTTTAAAAGATTTACTTGTTTTAAAGCACTGGCAATCCAATGGAGTAAACCCGTTCCGCGAAAGTGGCATGGTCATGTGATTAGCCATATTGTAGAATATGTTAAGTAGATTTCTCATACCAGTCCCATGACTGACTCGTAGTTTGTTTCACCTGCAAACTCGGGTGCCCCTATTTCTACACGGGCAACCTTGTATTCAGGTTTAGCAGGCTCTTTCTGGATAGCTAGAGCCGAAGATGGATTCTATCATTTATCTCTTTTTATGTTGTTCAGCTCCTATTGTACATATTATGTTTTGTTTTTCCGCTGTAGAGATTTATGTAGAGCTGAACTGTATTTGTACTATATGTACTGAGTATGATCCTATATACTGCGTAACTCTGATGATTATGTTTATCCAGTGTATTCTATTATACATTTTCTGCTGTATTTATTTATTTATGTTCTGATGTTATCTGTTTATGTGTTATATTCCAAAGATTACCCTTGCCACTGTCTTATGGGGTTTGGGGTCGTCACACAAATCAACCCATAATGATACCATAATTTTACTATAGACAAGATTCCAAGCTTTGAAACAAAAAAGAATCACTTAATTCTGATCAAAAATGAAGGAGATACAACACCCCAAAGTTGGACTTGGGCGCTGTTTTGTTTTAGGTCAAAATCCCAGCGAAACCTCTACTTTGGTGACCCATTTACCCACCCAAGTAAACTCGAAGTGATACAATAATTGGAGGATATATTCACAATAAGATGTAAAACAATATGTAAAAAGAATCAAGTGAAAACTCTAAGGGACCAGAAAGTTATTAAGGCTCAAAGTGGAGGTTTCGCTGTGTTTCAGCATAGCAGCAACAAAAGATCAAAGAACGGAATATGCTACATATTTTCACATCAAAATAGCATAACCATATAAAAAATAGATAAAAATAAGATAAACTAGAGTGTATGAGTCAATTAACTCGCCTTGATTGGATTATTGGTTGAATTCTCTTCAATTTGAGGTTGTAGGATGCCAAATACAAGCATAGAACAACGAAGGAGAGACATGCAGCACCTTGACTTTACTCTAATTTCTTGTTCCCAAATTTTCGGAGATTGAATTCAAATCTAAGATGAGATTAGAGCATAGCTTCGAGAGGAGATTCTTTTCACTCTTTTTAATTTTATTTTTGACAAGGGGAAAAATGATTTTAAGGTCGTTAGATGATGGTAGCCATGGCTTTCTCCTAGAAGCTTTAGGAAGAGAAATAAGAGGGATGGAAAAATACGGATTGTTTCTTACGCAAGGATATATGAAGGGTGGTAAAATTTCAGTACGACCCTTCCTTCTAGAAACAAAATTAACAAGCCAAGTATTACTATTTCACATTTGGTCCAACTTTATACTTTTAAGCCCAATTGTACATTACTTAAGCAAATTTAGTTATTCACACTATTACAACATTATTAACATATTAATATCTTATTCACACACACATTAATACACTAATTTTAATTGTGTTTGATTCATAAAACATAAATACACACACTATAATAAATCTTAAAATACTTTAAGGAATGTTGTAAATAACAATTTTGACACCACTAGCAAATATAAATGTTTTTGTCTATAATTATTTACTTTTGAACATATTTATATTTCAACAAGAATTTTACATTCCTTATTGATAAATTAAATCCATTAAATCTAGTGGATAATCAACAAATACATTGATTTACAATCAATAATCATAATTTTATATTGAAAATAATCTTCTTACAAAATAAATGTTGTTGTTAATATTATTAATACAGCAAAACCACAGATTTTATCTGTTAACAACAATTGACAAATTCAATCATCATATTATTACCAAAATATTCTAACCAAGTTTAAAACACCATTTAATGGTTTAGTCAATCAACATATGTATATATATTACCTTTTAAAACACTCTTGTATTTGTACAGCAAGATCGTTGCACACTTCATTAATTTAACAACTTAAATTCATCAATAGTAATAATATATTCACAATCTACAAATATTGATTCAAAATCAATATTCATAATCCAATTAATTTATTGATTATTATTTTATTTTTCTATATATAAAGGACATAAAATTTCAACTTCTTATTGTATACTACAATAATACCTAAAACACTATAAAAGTGTTTTAGATATTAATCTAAAAACACCGCACCAAACCAACTTGTGTTTAATTTGATAATTCAATACACAAATTAACACACGACACAATTATTCCATTTAATTGTCAAATTCAACATAATTTACCAACATAAATGTGTTTAACAAAATATCTTCATTTATTTGTATAATCTTTACAAGCCAACAAATAAACGTCACCAATGCCTCATTTAACAAAATACATCATTAACATGTCAAATCATATATTTTTATTTTTAAACACAATAAATTTAAACACTTAAAATATATTCAATCATGTATATCATAACACCAAATTACAATCTTGAAGTGATAATATATATTGGAATAAATTCCTTATTATAACCAAGTTGTATATTTATTCCAAATACTCAGTTTAGTAATGCTCAAAGCTTTATTTCCTTATTTAAATGTTATATGAGTTAGTGTTACGAACTCGTATCGCCAACATATTATCTTAAGAATCACAAAACCCATTAAATCCTTACTTCCTGATTACCCGAAAAATCAGGGTTGTTACAGTTGGAATGGTTGAAAACACTGCCGTATGGCGAGAATGGACGAAACAAGTTTGCTGGAAATGCTACAAAGATCCGAATCAGACCGCATAAGAAGGATCGGATTGGATAACCGAACCGAACTAGAGCGGCGGCATCTTCAGCAGCGCACAAAGCAAGGGCAATATGGAAGGACAACCAGATTGAATTAGTGTAATGACCCGGATCCTATGGGTTAATTTTAAATATTTAATACGGATTTAAATATTGGGTGGACAATATGAATGGAATTTTATATTAAGTTATCAATTTAATAATCGATTTCGATTTAAAATCTAATATATTAAATTGACGAATAGGAAAAAACAATAAATATATAAATTCGAAGTTAGAGCTGAATCAAGATAATTCAGATGATCTGTGGAAATTCTAATTCGCATATAAACGATAATAATGATGATATTATTATCGAAGAATTTAAATGGTTTGAAAATTAATTTTATATTAAGTCAAAAACAATTTAAAATAAATAACATAGTTGTGGACGGAAACAAAACAACCATTCCTTGTTTATAACCACAAACCAAATGAAACTGTGCCTCCTTATTTACCACCAACAAAAGAAACCTGTGCCTTCCTTTTCACCACAAAATATAACAACCGACAACCTCTCCCCCTTTTCTATTTATATCCCCTTCGTTTTATCCCCAGTCAAAAACAAAATTGATCCGCCAATTAAAAAAAAATAGAAATGGCATCGCGATTTGAAGCTATCCGTCCCCAGAGCTCGACGCAGCACTCGCGACTGAAGCAAGGAGGAAATAGTGGTTTTCGTGGGTTATTCTGAGTATGGGAGTGGGGATTTCAATCAAGTCAAGATGTGCGAATGGGTGAGGAGTCGTTGTAATCTCAGGATAGATCGATGGAAGGGAGCATTGTGGGTATAAGGTTGCGATTTGGGAGAGGCAACTGAGAAGGGTTGGACGACATGATTTAAGGGATACGGGTATTTAATTCTAGGCTGTAATGGTGTCGCAATTTATTCCAGTAAGTTGCAATTGGAATTCGACTGTCAAGGATGCTTTGTGAGTTGTTTGAAGGTGACATTGACTATTGTTAGCTTCCATCTGGGTGCTAATACAGGTTGAGGGCGCGAGCAATGATGATCAATGGGGTTTTTGTTGAGTTTGACAATAGAGATGATGGATATGGTAAAATCTGGTGTGAAGTGAAAAGGAAAAGAAAACCATTAAGGATTGGGATATCAGGAAGTAGGATACTGGATTCGAAATTTCAAATCTTACAATCAGGAATTGAAATGGAAATCAGAATGGATCGATCAACTAAAAATCCCGGTGAGTAAATCTACCTCATCTTTTATTTAGAATTATTTTTGTCAGTTAAAAATATTTGTTTGTTGCTTGTTAAATGATTTCTGGTTGTTTGAAAAATATTAGTTATTTAGGATTGAATATTATAATATATATTGGTTTGGTGGTTGGATTGATTCCCGTAGTCTCATTAGTGGATGCCTGTAGTTTCATAGCGGATGATTTCCCTATGCGCCCCACAAATATATATTAGTGGATAACCTTCATACCACGATACCCTGCCTCGAAGCAGGATGGGTATTACTATGTTGACTAACGTCTGTGGATGCAGGAAAACAGGTTGGAGGAATCCGACTGGAATCCTCAAAAATATATTATCTGTCTGTTTATTTATTTGCATATATACTGCCATATATGATGTGTTAGAAAAATAAATAATTGGTTGCTTTCTGTGTTTAAATATCACGGGCCCTAAGTGTTGATATTTAAAAATATCCTGAAAGGGATATTTGAGATTTAAAAGGGAAATTCTATTTTTTAAAAATAGAATGAATTTTTAAATAGATTTGAAATATTAACTTGTTTTAAAGAAATAAAACAAGTGGTTTCTTTATAAACGAAGTTTATAAATAGTTCTTTTATAAACGAAGTTTATACATGAAGTGAAAAGAATTTTCATTTGGATAATTCAAAAATAAAAATACAGTGTAAAATTGAAAAGGGAAATCTATTTTCCAAAGGTAGAAATATTGATTTCAAAAGGAATTGAAATCGAGACTTGTTTAAAGAATGAATAAATGAAATTTGAAAATAGATTTGAATAATTGAAGTGAGATTGATTTGATATATAGAATTTAAATAGAATCTGATAAATAGAATTTGAATAGAATTTGATATATAAAATTTGAATAGAATTGATATATAAAATTTGAATAGAATTTGATATATAGAATTGGAATAGAATTTGGTATATAGAATTTGAATAGAATTTGATAAATAGATTTGAATAACAGAAGTGATATAAAATTTGAATAGAATTAACTAAGTCGAAGAGAAATTAGTTATCGTGTTTTGAATTTGAAGTTGAACTTTGAAAGGTGAATTGAATTTGTAAATGTATATTCGAAATCGAATACAGAACTTAAGTTTGAAATTTGAATTCAAATTAGTTAATAAGCAAGTTAAAATATATTTGAACATGTCATGTTCAAATATAAAAGTGAAATAGACTAAAGAATTAATTAACGAATTGAGTTAAACGATCGGGCATAGTTGAATTAAATTGGACAGGTATAAATATACTGGAGACAGGTATGGGATAAGGTTAATGAAGGTATATAGATAGAGTGCTCGACAAAAAGGTACGTATTTAATTCATATATGAGATTTTATGAGTCGTATCGGCAAGTTGCTTGGCTTTTTCTTTTTCTTTTGGATTGGTGAGGGCCATTGGAGGCTATTTGAAATATCCCGATGCTCCCGGTACAAAGGAGGTTATGGCGAATTTTCCCGGAAATTTAAGGAGTTAGAATATTTTTAAGAAGTTTGAAAACTAGAATCTATATATCAATATATATAGAAGTCGATAGGGAAACGAACTTAGAAATAGAATGGTATAATCAAAAAGGAAGACTAGGAATAAAATCTCGTAAAAATAGAAAGAGAATGCGTATACGTGTTTAAAAGTGAATAAGTAGTTGTATGGTATTGATTATTCGAGTAAGTAGTCTTATCTGTTTTGACGTTACAAATGTTATTCAGTCAAGGTCTGAGAGGTAATTATACCCCAACTTGATTGATTTCATTATTAACAAATAAATAGTAAGATTTCAGGCTCGAAGATCAATGTTGGATAAGAGTTAGTTGAATATAATATTTGGGTTGTCGTAATGATGTTTTAAACAACATCCGTTTTAACCCAAATAAGTGTAAGCTTGGAAATATAATAAAGAATATTTCCTAAGTTTAGAAATAAACGAGATCGGAAAAGAGATAAGTAATTGGAATATTTTCCAATTATAAATAGCATATATTTTCTAAAGTTTAGAAAATAAAGGAAGGCGATATCGGAAATGTTTTCCAAATAGCTTAAAAGGACAATATGGTTATTGAAAATATTTGGTTAACAAATATTGATAAAGAAATAGAGAAGTGATTTAGGTAATGGAATATTAATTAAGGGCTCAGTGATTGTCTGATAATTGGATGAACACTTGTTTTCTTCGATAGTTAAATCATCGACTATCGAAACACTTGTTTTTATTCGTTAGTTAAATCACAGACAATCGAAGTTTTGACCATCGTTGTCAATATGGAGAGACCGGTTGGATTATTATCCAATGAACCACTCTGTATTGGCATAAGCGTTGCGAATCGTATATGCCAAAGAAAATTGAAGACGGATTAAAGTGCAAGGGCTATTGTATAAGTCTTAGATAATAGTGCCTAAGATGGATGTACTGAATATTGCCTTCGGTTCATCCTATTCCTGGATGAATGTCTGATAGAGTATTTCCAGAAAGGCCACGTACATTGATTTCTTCAACAGTACCAAGAGTGGAAGCGGAGAAGGAAACTTCTTTAGCTAATACGTAATGTACTATTGTAGACGTCAATTAGTGATTTTCGATGGATCTGACAATGTGGCATTCGAAGTGAATCTGATGTGATGATAAAGCATAACCTCAAGCCTCATCAACCGATAAATGACAGAAATCGGGCAGGCAGCATGTCTATGTAGGTCGCACCTATTAGGGTGTATAATCACCTGATCTAGAGTTTCATTTACTTCCAAAAATCTGTTGTTGATGCTGTCCCATTCGGGAAACGGTTGCTGATCCCAACCATTGGTCAATACATTCGATACACTCAAGCGAAATGAGTGGTTGGTCATGTGTGGCTGAGTTGCAAGATGTTCTTGTTGAACTCAGTGTATTCTCCTCTAGAGATATACCAGTGGAAGGTGGTCCCATACCTTGTCGTAGTTGGAAATCCATTACCCAGTAAGTGCTTGTGGTTTTGATTGTATATTATATGTGGAACGTGAGATGCAAACGTTCCACTAGATTGTTATTTACTTGATTTAGACATTATTATAATATCAAAAGAGTTTGATGTAAAGATCATCGTTACTTTCAAAGGGATTTTGAAAGTTAAATCAAATGTTTGGATTCTCATAAGGGAAGAACCCGTTCCGTGTTATACGGTGTGGTCTAATGAGATATCATTTAGTTTTCTGAAACTGTTTTAACTGTTTACTCATACCAGTCCCATGACTGACCCGGAGTTTATTTTGTTTTGTGCTACCTAAACGCTTGGGTGCCTAAATTTATACGGGCAGTCAAGTAGTTTAGGATTTTATAGATCTATCTAAAGGAGCTTGGAGCAGGAGGCTTCAGCGTTAGTTATATAGAGTTTTGTTCCGCTGTGTTTTAAGTGTTGTACTCTGATAAGTATATGCTATACAGTTGAAATTTTGTATTTCAAAAGATATGATATGTTATATTTTGTTCCGCTGCGATGTGAGATTTTGTGTTGTTATTATTGTTCTTCTTCTACCTTTTTCTTCTAAAAAAATGATTCATATTTTCGTGATATTTGGGTTGGACGTATGATGCATATAGTCAACTCTGATGTTATGGATTTGCGGGTCATTACAGTTGGTATCAAAGCTTAGGTTGAGCGAATACCTAGGCTTGTTGGAATGTGCTCATTAGAGATAGGGTCAGTAGTACCCTAGAATGAGTTGAGTGTGTGTATATATATATGTACGAGAGAGCGTATTTGTTATTTGATATAAAAACTGTTTTATATTGTGTTGACTAGTCTGTTGAGTGAATTATGAATTCTGATCGAATCGTAGGACGCCACGATGTCGATAGGAGTTTATAAACACTTGAACAGAAGATTGTTGATTGTTAGGATTATAATCGAATTAGATTATAAAATAGAAATAGTTATATATTTAACCAATGGAATTTGCATATGAAATCAAATATACAAATGAGATGAATTAAAATTGAATTCAAACAAGAATTCAGAATTTAAAATCCTAGGAGTTTGGAAAATGTTTTCTAAATGGAGTTTGAAAGAAATGTAGCACTGAACTCACTTCAGTGGCTAGAAATTAATTCTGATGAAGATCGTAACCTCATCAGTGTTCATTTTCGAGTTTCTAAGTGATGGATTGCTACCTTAGAAAGGTTTTTGATGGAAATTTGTTTGAAAAGAAAACAAGTTGTTTGAAAATTCAAATGTTTTGAATTTGAGATGGATATAAATAAATGTATATATTTATATTACTTCAAAGGAGTTTTGAAATAAAACCCTGGGAATTTGAATGATTGAAATTAAATTAACTTAAGTAAGTTAAATGAATCAAACTGAATAAATTGAGTAAAATCAGTGTGAATGAAATATTAATTGGGTGTGAATAAAGGAAAAACCAAAAGAGTTAAAAAGGAAATATATTTGTAAAACAAATACAAAGGAAGTTATGTGCAAACAAATAGAAGGAGAAATATTTGTAAATACATTTACAAATATAATTTAAAAGGAAATATTTGTAAAACATTTACAAATAGATTAAATGGAAATATTTATTTATAGAAAATAAATAGAATTATGAATGAGATATTTATTTGTTAAATAAATATAATTTAATCAAAGGAATATTTAGAAGATGAATAGAAAATGGAAATCTGTTTTTAACAGATAAATAGAAAAGATTAATTTATAAAAAAACAGTTTATATTAAATATTTATCATTCGATAAATGGGATATATAAGTCTGAACTTATATATAGAAGAGATACTGTTTTTTAACACCGATAGTTTTAAATATAAGGGGTACACAACACTTGTATTAGTGAAGTAACGTTATTAAAGAGAACATTTATAAAGTGAAGAACCGTTACTAAAAGTAAATCTTTATAATTGAATAAACGTTATCCAATAGGAGTTATTCGAATAGAATAAATCGATTAGAGTTAGAATAAATCGACTAGAGTAAGAACTAACAGTTAGAGTTAATCAGTTAGGGTTAATCCGTAGAGTTAATTGTATATTGGTTATTCAATTAGAATTTATTGAATATTTGTTATTCAAATTAAGAGTTAACCAGATAGAGTAAATTGAACATAGTTAATCGAATTAGGATTTAATTGAATGTTAGTTATTCAATTAAAGTTGATCGAATATAGTTATTGAGATAGAGTTAGTCAAACATAGTTACTCATGATAAGTTGCCATTTAGTACGACTGTTAGCGTAATTCGCAGGGCTGCAGATAGCCTAGGGCGGTCGGATGTTTCCTGAGGGAATCAGGCATAACCATTGTGATCGCTGTGATCTAGAGTCAAGTGAATGGAGTTAAATCAAATATTAGTTATTCGAATAGAGTTAAAGGAGTTATTGAATATTAGTTATTCGAATAAAATTAAAGGATTTAATAGAATATAGTTTATTCGAATAAAGTTAAAGGAGTTATCAAATATAGCTTATTCGGAAGGAGTTAAGTGAAAAGAGTTAAATCAAATAGAGTTAATTGATAAGAGTAAATTGAATAGAGTAAATCGAATGTAGTTTATTCAAAGAAAGGATTTCGAATCTAGTTATTCGAAAGAGAGATTATCGAATATACTTATTCGAAGGGAGGAGTTATCGAATATGGATTTATTCGAAAGAGGGTTACGTAAGGAAGTTTGAAATGTTGAGTATCAACATAAATAAATTTTGAAAAGATAAATGGGTTCGTAGCACTTTTTCTACCTTAGCAATTTCGAGGACGAAATTATTATAAGTGGGGAAGATTGTAATGACCCGGATCCTTATGGCTTAATTTTAAATATTTAATACAGATTTAAATATTGGGCGGACAATATAAATGGAATTTTATATTAAGTTATCAATTTAATAATCGATTTCGATTTAAAATCAAATATATTAAATTGACGAATAGGAAAAAACAATAAATATATAAATTCGAAGTTAGAGCTGAGTCAAGATAATTCAGATGATCTGTGGAAATTCTAATTCGAATATAAACGATAATAATGATGATATTATTATCGAAGAATTTAAATGTGTGACGACCCCATTCCCGATAAGATGGTGACAAGGGTAATCTTTGGAATACAACACATAAACAGATAATAGCAGAACAGAAATAAATACACCAGATAATGTACAATAGAATACACTGGATAAATATAATCATCAGAGTTACACAGTATATAGGATCATACTTAGTACAAAATACAGTTCAGCTATACATAAATGTCTACTGCGGAAAAGAAAACATAATATGTACAACAGGAGCTGAACAACATAAAAAGAGATAAATGATACAATCCATCTTCAGCTCCAGCTATCCAGAAAGAGCCTGCTAAAACCTGAATACAAGGCTGCCCGTGTAGAAAAAGGGGCACCCGAGTTTGCAAGTGAAACAAACTACGAGTCAGTCATGGGACTGGTATGAGAAATCTACTTAACGCATTTTCAAATATGGCTAATCATAGGACCACGCCACTTTCGTGGAACGGGTTTACTCCATTGGATTGCCAGTGCTTTAAAACAAATAAATCTTTTAAACATCGCAATGCTTTTTACAAAAATGAAGCCATTATAAGACTCAGTTCCCATCACACAATGCAACACAAACCGGAGGATAGAGTTTTACCTTATAATGGCCAAATATGCTTGATACGAGGAAAACAAATCATTTGAAATGTAAATTTTATCGTTTAATTCTTAATCAGACTCCAACCGTAAACTAGTAAGAGAACGATTCCCTAAGTATTAACCCCGAAGGTCGAAACCAACATCAGACCAATACCCAGGAAACCATCCGTCCTAGCTCGTTTCCAGTTAGTTTCTAATTTTAGATACAATCATAAATATCAATCATAAACGGCATGAGTACCATGTATCATGTCGCCATATATATATATATATATATATATATATATATATATATACACAATTAAAATCGCACGATGTCGTATTTGGAAATTGGATTTCCGCCATGAACCAAGGCAAAGGATAGTCCTTACCGAATTTGAGATGCTCTAGCCCGCCCCTCAAGATCAGAACGCATCGACCCTTGGATCTTCAGGGCCGGTCCACCGATGTGGATTAGACGAAATCCTGAACACTACGTCTCCCCTCCCTATGGGGCGTAAATGAGCCAACGAATGACTCCATCGGTTCAAGAACGACCGATATATCTGAGGCGCCTCGCTATCCATCATCCACATAAGTAAAATGTCAAGCTATGTAAAAACACCGACACAACTCCTAGCTAGAAGAAAACGCATTTTCTCCCTGCAGTCCTCTCCCGTTTCTGGTCCATACCGGGGTGTGAGGCTTGCGAATTCACGTTATACACAAAGCTATGCCACATAGGCGTTGCTTTGATCATCGACCACAAAGCTCTTCTTTTCAACAAAAGCTTTGAGCATTGCATCTCAGCATGCCACACTGGCAATTCACGCCATGTAACTGACGTTTATCAATCACACAGAATGAAATCCAATGTCAGACACAGTCCATTTACAAGTCCATTCTGGGTCTGAACGAAACTGGAGGATCTTTATTCCTCGCATATCCGTACAATCAACATGTACGTCCGGGCGGCTACTACTTCAACCCCTTCTAGGTAGCTACTCCTATCATGAGCATCAGTAGCACCCCTCCATTCGACGTGAAGATCATTGGTCTTGCATCGTCTTCATATCTTCGAATTTCAATCGTCGATCAATTATTTGAAATGAGAATTAACTCGGCCTTTTCAAATAATTCACGTTTATTTAAAATTTCAAATCAATTCATTTCAATGGTTAAATTATTCGACATAAATAATTTTGTTCTTTAGTGTAATTTTCGCGCCAAACACGTTCAACCACCAAATATCACGTAAACTGAGAAAATTCAGTTTATTTCCATTCCATATCGTTTATAATATTTTACCACGATTTATCGCTATTTTTATTCATTTAAAAATAGCTAATATATTCAAAACAACGCTTCAGGCCATAACGCGGCCGCGGCGCTGTTTTTCTCCAGATTTGATTTACACATATCTGAAAATCTAACTGTTGGATCTTCACAAATCTTATATCATTAGAAAGATCTTTTCAAAACGAATCCAACGGTTTCAGTTTCGGGAAAATCCGATGGTCGGATCTCCCGCACTAATCGTTTGAAGTTACGATTTCAAAATATGAACTACAGCGTCGTTATTCGATTTATTTTAATTATATTTATATATATATATATATATATAATCGATTCTGGCGCTGTTTTTCTTCAGATTTGAATTAAACATTCCAGACAATCCAACCGTTGGATCTTTACAAAGTTGGTGCCGACGGAAAGATATTTCCTAGGCGAACCCAATTGTTGCGGTTTCGGGAAAATCCGATGGTCGGATCTCCCGCACTAATTGTTTGAAATCACGGTTTCAAAATACGAACTGCAGCGTCATTATTCGATTTATTTTAATTATATTTATATTTATATATAAATATAATCAGTTTTTCGATTTCAAAACCATAATATTTTCATATCTTTGGTAAAAATGATATTTTTGTCAAACTGACTTCTATTTCAACACTTCGCTATTTTTAACCATTCAGGCATATCATAGAAATGTAATTTTTATTGTAAAACGATTTATTTCAAAAACATGACTATTTTATATAGTTCATATAGATGAGAAAATTTTGATTTTTATTATAAAACAATTTATTTAAAATACGAGTACCATTCAACCCATGAATTTCTATTCAACGAATGAATTTCTATTCAACACATGAATGTTCTCTATGGTTTGTATATATAATAAAAATGTGATTTTTATTGTAAAACGATTTATTTCAAAAACACGACTATTTTATATAGTTCATATAGATGAGAAAAATATGATTTTTATTATAAAACAATTTATTTAAAATATGAGTACCATTCTACCCATGAATTTCTATTCAACGAATGAATATAGTACCAACCAACAAAAATAAATCAAACACAAAAAGATTTCAGGAAATTTCGGCAGCATAACGGCAGGGTAGATAAAACCGGGACCGTATCGATGTACGGCTCCTCGCTCTACCTTAAAACCTTGCGGTTTTTGACAATGGGGATTCATGCATCTAGTTCGCACGCAGGCGGCATGTTTTATTTTTATTTCCACAATCCTATTCTAATTTGTTTCAACCACAAATGGGTATTTTTCAACCACAATCAACCATTCTCAACCACAAACAATTTACATCAACCTTTCGCATTATTCACCAAATTTCACACCAACCAAATAATCCAAACAATATCACAACCAATAAATATCGTCCATGGTCTATGGAAGAGGGGAGTATATATATATATATATATATATATATATATATATATATATATATATTCGTATATAAATATATTTCAATTCACTTCAATTAATTTCAATGTCATTTCGTCGCATATATAATTTTTACAATGCATATGTAACTTATACATCGAACATACAACGTATACAACGCTTATACATGAGGTGTACAACGCTTATATAACTCATACATCGACTATATAATTTATACATCGTTGTTTTCCATATCGTTTATAAATTAGAAATCTCACATTAGGTTCCACTCCACCAAAAATAGTAGAAGGTTCAGAAAAATATCCGGTCTCTTCTATAATGTAGAAGACGTCGACACGGTCACGATGTTTCCTGTTTCATCGAATTTCGTAAATACACTAAAAAGATAAGATTTCTCAAAGTTTGTAACACTTAAAAGTGTACGTTTCAGTTTGAATTGGCCAAAGCCGTTACCTCTATTCCTCGTTCAAAACTAGGTTTGCCGATATCTTTTGATTCGCTACACGGGAGGAGGATCAGGTTGTACCACTTGAAAGAGGGTCGACGGAGCTTCAGGCGCGTGGTGGTGGCCGGTGATTCGGTGGGGCCAGGTGGTCACGGCGGTGCTTCAAAGACCCGAACTTTGGAGAGGCGATTCGCGCGAAATACGAGGCGAGGAGGGGGAGACGGGTATTGATTTGGAGCTGGGGAGGAGAGCTTCAAAAAGCTTAACTGGAGGGGGGTCTAACTCGGGCTGTGGCGATCAGAAATCGCCACGGAAGCGGCGACAGGTCTTCCGCCGTCAAGATCGTTTACGGGGGTGGGGGGGGGTTGAGATTTTTTTATTTTATTTTATTATGAATATAAAATTCTGATTGGCCGATGGTTTTATAATTTCAAAAATTAGGGTTTTTACAAACGAACTTCAATTCAAACCCAACGACTGTCGTTCCTAGCTAAATACCCCCATTCCGAACACAATGGGATATGTTTCGTAGGCCCATTTGACTGTTTGAGTCAGTTTTTCTTCAAATTAAAATATAAAACATTCAATATTTGATTTGAACGTACATTTCAATTTGCCGGGGCCACATACTAATTCTAAAAATTCCCGAAAAATAAATCTAGCTATGTTTTGACGATACAGTCCCAACAAAACTAGTTCCATCGAATTCTGAGACCGTTTGAAAATGGTCATTTTCTAGTCGATCCAATTTAACTGTAATTGACCAAGACACATTTTCCTTCACCACGCTCACATATTAACTTCAAAAATTATGAAATTTGAAACCTAGAAATAATTTGACATCCCGGATCCAACAAAAGTGGTTTCGTCGAATTCTAAGGTCATATGCAAAATGTCTATTTTCAAAGTCGATATATTCTCTATAGCGACCTTTCTGAAAATTCATTTGGCCATAACTTTTTCTTCCCGCTATGAAACTTCGATTTTTCAAATTCGTTAGAAAGATATTAACTAACAGATTTAAATATTTTTGGTTTCACTAAAATCCGTTTTATTTTGCTCCCGGTATAGTCAGTCAAAGTTTGAATTCAATTTTTGAAACTACCGCACCATTTCAGGCCATGTTTATAATTCACATTAATTCTATTCATTTTCAACATTGATTCAAACTACCTTTTCGTCGTTATTATTTAAAATATTTATTTTAAATATTTAAAATCCTCTAAAATAGCCAATTTAAAATTTTTAAATTGGTTCAGATTTTACGGGTTGTTACAATCTCCCCCACTTAAAAATTTACGTCCCCAAAAAGGAACAAAGTCGAAAGTGGTTTGATTAATCAACTCTACTTTCATTCTGCTTGCATTCTCCAACTTTTCAGTTTCTGAGAATTTTCAAACTTTTCAAAAATTTGGCTAACACCCGGAATTTTTGAAAAATTTCGCCATAACCTCCTTTATACGGGGAGGGGTTTGGAAATTTATTGGGCCGTATTAGGTACCTAATAAATCCTATAAAGCATACACATATTTATAGTGATATAATCTAGTGTTTACAGGGGAGCATATATAGATAATAACTTCAGAGAATAAATTCTCGTCACCCTGTCAAGCCTGAGGGAGTGTGTATTTTTAATTGCCCCAGAGGATAAATCCTCGTCACCTCGTCCCGTGTGGGAAATAAATAATCCATGTGCCTTATCTGATGACTAGAGAGACGTGATTATCGTCAACTCCAGACCCGTGTGGGGTTTTTATTAATCTGGCAATTTACCGTTATATATTATATGGTCCATATCAGTCATCAGTTCAACCTATAAAATATAGTCATCGCCATACAAGCCTCTCGCTCATATGGTAAATCTTCCACCTCGTCACACAAGCTCCAAATGCTTATGTGGTATATGATGAAGTATGCCTATCTTCGAGAAGTATGCCATATAGTGTAGTTCAAAATTAATTATTACTATCCTATGGCGACGTTCATTATTACACATAGAATAACCAGCACTCCGCATCCAATGGCATTCACAGGAGTTGATATAATAATAAAATTGCGCATCCAACTCATTAAGGTTTACCTATTTGTCGGGCACGCGAATAAAATCTTTACTCAACAGCTAATCCATTTACATGTTCAAACATATTTAATGCACATGTATATAGTTCTATCTATTTTTAACTCTGTTCAATGTGTGATTTAATCGAATAAATTCTTCCATTCATTCTCTTATTGATTAAATTAACTATCGCTTTAATAATTTAATTAATCAAATCTACTATCACACAACACATAGTCAATCGGAGATATCCACCCTGCACCAGAGTCAATCAGAGATATCCACCCTGCACTTAGGATAGGCTTTCTTAATGCTTTCCTCTGTTTCCCAAGTACAATCTCGCGGATCTCCACTCCATTGCACTTTGACTAAGTGAACCTTTTTGTTCCTCAGCTCTTTGGTTTCTTTGCCAATTATCTTTAGCGGCTCTCTCCTAACGGCCAATTCTGGAGTGATTTCTATATCCTGTTGCGCTGCTTCTTCCACGATCAAGTCTGGATCATGAACGTGCTTTTGAAGTTGAGATACGTGAAATACATCATGCACTCCAGGCAACCAATCAGGCAATTGAACCTTATATGCGAGAGTTCCAATCCATTCAAGAATAGGAAACGGACCAATGAATTTGGGCGCCAATTTCACTGTTTTACCAAACCGGATAACTCCTCTCATCGGAGATGCTTTCAAATATACATAGCCGCGAACAGCAAATGATATATCTCTTCTTCTCTTGTCTGCATAGCTTTTCTATCGGCTTTGGGCGGCCAGTAATCGTTTCTTAACGAAATCGACTTTATCTGCAGCATCGCGAATCATATCAGGCCCCAATACAAGTCTGTTACCAGGTTCAACCCAACAAGCAGGGGATCGGCACGGTCTACAATACAATGCTTCGAATGGTGACATTGTCAGGCTCGCTTGGTAACTGTTGTTGTATGAGAATTCGGCCAAATGCAAATGGTCTTCCCACGATCTGCCAAAATCTATAATACAAGCCCGCAATAAATCTTCAAGAATATGATTCATCGTCTCAGTCTGATCGTCTGTCTGAGGATGATATGCGGTGCTTAAGTTCAGTTTCGTTACCAATTCTGCTTGGAATGCTTCCCAGAATTTACTGGCAAAAATCGGGTCACGATCACTAACGAGGCTCATGGGAACTCCGTGCAGTCTAACAATTTCCTTGAAATATACCTGCGCCAGACTCTGAGCAGTTCTATTCGATTTGACAGGTATGAAATGGGCGGTCTTCGTGAAACGGTCTACGATCACCCAAATACTTTCATTACCCTTCCTGGTTCTGGGAAAGCCATCTATGAAGTCCATAGAAATCTATTCCCACTTTCCACCAGGGATTTCCAAAGGTTGCAATAGTCCAGCGATCTACTGCTGATCGCTTTTGACTTGTTGACAAGTAGAACACCGGCTTACATATAAGGAGATGTCTCGTTTCATAGATCTCCACTAGAAAGTGCGTTTGATATCATTATACATCTTGCTCACTCCTGGATGGATACTAAGCTTAGCTTTGTGGCATTCATCCAATACTTCTCTTCGAAGTTCAGCAATGTTCGGCACACATATTCGGCCTTTCAACCTTAGGATTCCCTCATCATCTATCTGAAATCTCAAGGGCTCGCCTTTCTGTATTCTTGCTTTGATTCCTTGAATGAAGTGATCATCCTTTTGAAGAGCAGATATTTTATCAATCAATGACGTTGTAATGATAAAACTGACGATTATTACATTCTTTCTACTCAGCGCATCTTCCGCAACATTGGCTTTCCCTGGAGTGTACAAAATCTCAAAATCGTACGCTGCAAGAAATTCTAGCCAACGCTGCTGCCTCAGATTCAAGTCCTTCTAGGTGAACAGATACTTCAATGACTGATGGTTTATATACAGTTCGAATTTCTCACCCAAAAGATAGTGCCTCCATATTTTCAAAGCGAATATGATGGCCAACATATCAAGATCATGAGTAACGTAATTCTTCTCATGTGGTTTCAACTGACGGCTAGCATAAGCAATCACTTGACCTCTTTGCATTAACACTGCGCCAAGGCCTTCTCTATAAGCGTCAGTCCAGACCTTCAAGTCCTCATTGCCATCTATTATTGTTAAAACTGGAGCAGTCGTCAGTTTTAATTTCAGCTCCTGGAAAGCTTCCTCACATACCGGAGTCCAATTGAATCTCGAATGTTTCCTAGTCAGTTTTGTTATGGAACTAGATGTCTTCACGAAATCCTTAATGAATTTCCGATAATAACTGGCTAACCCGAGAAAACTCCTAACTTCTATTGGCGTATGAGGCTGTTTCCAATTCTGAATAGCAGTGATTTTACTGGGATCCACTGAAATTCCTTGCTTTGACACTACGTGGCCAAGAAATTTGACTTCTTCTTGCAAGAATATACATTTGGAAAACTTTGCTTTCAACACATTCTTTCTGAGAATTTCTAACACTTGTTCCAAATGTTTTTCGTGCTCGCTTTCTGACTTAGAGAAGATAAGGATATCATCAATGAAAACCAGAACAAAATTATTCAATACTCCTCTGAATACTCTGTTCATTAAATCGACGAAATAGGCCGGAGCGTTACATAAGCCGAACGACATTACTAACCACTCGTAGAATAAGTCTGGGCCTCTGAATGCTGTCAAAGGAACACACTCCTCGGTGATACGAAGCTGATGGAAACCTGTAGCTAGGTCCATTCGTGAAAATACTTGTGCGCCATTCAATCGATCCAACAAATCATCAATCTGCGGCAATGGATATTTGTTTTTCAGCGTCTGCTTATTCAAGTCATGATAGTCTACACATAATCTGAGAGTACCATCTAACTTCGGGACAAATACCAGTGCTGCTCCCCAATCAGAGGAACTAGGTCTGATCAGACCCTTCCATACCAGCTGTCGAGTTTGATTATCTAACTCATCTTTCTCCTTCAAGGTCATTCTTCGAATAGCGTGAACTACTGGTCTTGCATTCGGCACTAAAGAGATTCTGAAATCAATTTCTCTTTGCAGAGGTAAGCTAACGACTTCTTCGAACACATCCGCGTAGTCCTTGACAACTGGGATATCTGCAATGCCGACCTGAATATTCTCTGTAACGACAGGAACAGGTTCTATCTGAGCAGGAGATACATCTAAAGCTACCCAAAAATCCTTTCTATTAGAATTCGGTCCTTCACATGGAATGGTTATATAGCCAAGCTTTGTTCTAACTCTAACAATCCTTTCTGCACAGTTAAGCTCCGCTTCATATTTAGTTAACCAATCCAATCCCAAAATAAGATCAAACTCTGCGAAGTTCATGACTATAGAGATAGTAGGGAACCGATAACAGGGAAAGGAAACCGGCACCCCACAGACCCAACTAAGATCAAGGGAACCCCCAACTGGATTTTGAACCGTCATTGGTTCTTTAAGCGTTTTCAATTTCAAACCCAATTTCTTTACCACTTTAATCGAAATAAAACTCCGTGAAGCGCCTGTACCAAACAATACTTTAACTGGAATATTCTTGACATTAAGCATGCCTTCCAAAACATCTGGCCTTTCCTGACTAGCTGAGGGTGTTGAACCTTCTACCACTTCATTTACTTGACCCTTTTCAGATTTCTTTAAGAACTGACAATCTTTTTTAAGATGGCCAGTCCTTTGGCATTGACTGCATTTTCTGTTCTCTTGAAACTCGTTCTCGGGTCTAGATTTATTCTTCTTCCGTTCGTTCCAAGATTTATAGTTTATCGCCAAATGTCCTCGCCTACTGCAGCTCGAGCATGTGGCTATCGTTACTGGTCCTTTCTCAAACTTAACATTTCCCCGATTGAATCTAGGCTTCTTTCCGGCCCCAGATGTCGTACTTGGCTCAACCTGTGTACTTGTCTCTGGGCTATCAGTTTCAAATTTTCTTTTGCTGCTAGAACTGTCTTCCTCTTCATCTCGCAACATACCTTTCCTATCTAGATCCTCATTCTGGTAGGCCATGTATATCATATCAGAAAAATGGAAGCTTCACATGCCCCATTACTTTATTCTGGTATTTTCTTTGAAGACCATTAATAAAACTCAGATTCTTCTGCTTTGGATCTTGAATTAGATGAGGGGCAAAATGAGAAAGCTCATTGAATCTCTTTTAATATTCTAGGATATCCATATCTCCTTGTATCAAATAGTAGAATTCATCATATAACCTCTCAATTGCTTCGGGAGGAGTAAATTTTGCACTGAAAAGCTCTTTGAATCTATCCCAGGTGATATCACCTTCTGGATTATCTTTAACAATTGAATCCCACCAGAACAAAACTTTGTCTTTGAGTGCCCAAGATGCCAGTAATCTTTTCCGGTCATCCCGCAGCTTTAAACCTTCAAAGATTTTCTTAGCGGAACGAATCCAAGCTTGAGTTTTAGCAATAGATTCTTCGCCTAAGAATAGTGCTCCACCCAGATTTCTATATTTCATAAATAGAGCTTCTATATCTGGGTCAGCATTCCTTCTGTTTCTGGCACTATTTTCTAGTACTTCTGCAAATAGCAGAACAAGTGTCAGGTCACAGAAAAGATATTTCAAAACATAGAAACATATACTTGAATGTAAATGCAGCTATCGAGGTGTTATCTCCTTATGCTATACTCATACTAGGATATTACTGATCCTATATGTATTTAGTTACCCGTCCGAGAACACCACTGGTCCTATTTCCGATGAGTTCGTTAATATGTTATATTCCAGCACTAAGCTTAACCAGAGCCCTGATACCACGTTTGTGATGACCCCATTCCCGATAAGATGGTGACAAGGGTAATCTTTGGAATATAACACATAAACAGATAACAGCAGAACAGAAATAAATAAATACACTAGATAATGTACAATAGAATACACTAGATAAATATAATCATCAGAGTTACACAGTATATAGGATCATACTTAGTACAAAATACAGTTCAGCTATACATAAATGTCTACTGCGGAAAAGAAAACATAATATGTACAACAGGAGCTGTACAGCATAAAAAGAGATAAATGATAGAATCCATCTTCAGCTCCAGCTGTCCAGAAAGAGCCTGCTAAAACTTGAATACAAGGTTGCCCGTGTAGAAAAAGGGGCACCCGAGTTTGCAAATGAAACAAACTAGGAGTCGGTCATGCGACTGGTATGAGAAATCTAATTAACGCATTTTCAAATATGGCTAATCACAGGACCACGCCACTTTCGCGGAACGGGTTTACTCCATTGGATTGTCAGTCTTTAAAACAAATAAATCTTTTAAACATCGCAATGCTTTTTACAAAAATGAAGCCATTATAAAACTCAGTTCCCATCACACAATGCAACACAAACCGGAGGAAAGAGTTTTACCTTATAATGGCCAAATATGCTTGATATGAGGAAAACAAATCATTTGAAATGTAAATTTTATCGTTTAATTCTTGATCAGACTCCAACCGTAAACTAGTAAGAGAACGATTCCCTAAGTATTAACCCCGAAGGCCGAAACCAACATCAGACCAATACCCAGGAAACCATCTGTCCTAGCTCGTTTCCAGTTAGTTTCTAATTTTAGATACAATCATAAATATCGATCATAGATGGCATGGGTACCATATATCATGTCGCCATATATATATATATACAATCAAAACCGCACGATGTCGTATTTGGAAATTGGATTTCCGCCATGAACCAAGGCAAAGGATAGTCCTTACCGATTTTGGGATGCTCTAGCCCGCCCCTCGGGATCAGAACGCAACGACCCTTGGATCTTTAGGGCCGGTCCACCGATGTGGATTAGACGAAATCCTGAACACTACGTCTCCCCGCCTTATGGGGCGTAAATGAGCCAACGAATGACTCCATCGGTTCGAGAATGACCGATATATCCGAGGCGCCTCGCTATCCATCATCCACATAATTAAAATGTCAGGCCGCGTAAAAACACTGACACAACTCCTAGCCAGAAAGAAACACATGTTCTCCCTGCAGTCCTCTCCCGTTTCTGGTTCATACCGGGGTGTGAGGCTTGCGAATTCACGTTATACACAAGCTTTGCCACACAAGCGTTGCTTTGATCATCCACCACAAAGTTCTGCTTTTCAACAAAAGCTTTGATCATTGCATCTCAGCATGCCACACAGGCAATTCACGCCATGTAACTGACGTTTATCAATCACACATAATGAAATCCAATGTCAGACACACGGTCCATTTACAAGTCCGTTTTGGGTCTGAACGAAACCGGAGGATCTTTATTCCTCGCATATCTGTACAATCAACATGTACGTCCGGACGACTACTACTTCAACCCCTTCTAGGTAGCTACTCCTATCATGAGCATCAGTAGCACCCCTCCATTCGACGTGAAGATCATCGGTCTTGCATCATCTTCATATCTTCGACTTTCAATCTTCGATCAATCATTTTAAATGAGAATTAACTCGGACTTTTCAAATAATTCACATTTATTTAGAATTTCAAATCAATTCATTTCAATGGTTAAATTATTCGATATCACTAATTTTGTTCTTTAGTGTAATTTTCGCGCCAAACACGTTCAACCATCAAATATCACGTAAACCGAGCAAATTCAGTTTATTTCCATTCCATATCGTTTATAATATTTTATCATGTTTTATCGCTATTTTTATTCATTTAAAAATAGCCAATATATTCAAAACAACGCTTCAGGCCATAACGCGGCCGTGGCGCTGTTTTTCTCTAGATTTGATTTACACATATCTGAAAATCTAACTGTTGGATCTTCACAAATCTTATATCATTAGAAAGATCTTTTCAAAATGAATTCAACAGCTTTAGTTTCGGGAAAATCCGATGGTCGGATCTCCCGCACTAATCGTTTGAAGTTACGATTTCAAAATATGAACTACAACGTCGTTATTCGATTTATTTTAATTATATATATATAAATATAATCGATTCTAGCGTTGTTTTTCTTCAGATTTGAATTAAACATTCCAGACAATCCAATAGTTGGATCTTCACAAAGTTGGTGCCATTGGAAAGATATTTCCTTGGCGAACCCGACGGTTGTTTTTTCGGGAAAATCCGATCGTCGGATCTCCCGCACTAATCGTTTGAAATCACGGTTTCAAAATACGAACTACAGCGCCGTTATTCGATTTATTTTAATTATATTTATATATATATAAATATAATCAATTTTTCGATTTCAAAACCATACTATTTCCATATCTTTGATAAAAATGATATTTTTGTCAAACTGACTTCTATTCCAACACTTCGCTATTTTTAACCATTCAGGCATATCATAGAAATGTAATTTTTATTGTAAAACGATTTATTTCAAAAACACGACTATTTTATATAGTTCATATAGATGAGAAAAATATGATTTTTATTATAAAATAATTTATTTAAAATACGAGTACCATTCAACCAATGAATTTCTATTCAACGAATGAATTTCTATTCAACACATAAATGTTCTCTATAGTTTGTATATATAATAAAAATGTAATTTTTATTGTAAAACGATTTATTTCAAAACAACGACTATTTTATATAGTTCATATAGATGAGAAAATTATCATTTTTATTACAAAACAATTTATTTAAAATACGAGTACCACTCAACCCATGAATTTCTATTCAACGAATGAATATAGTCCCAACCAACGAAAATAAATCAAACACAGAAAGATTTCAGGAAATTTCGGCAACATAACAGCAAGGTAGTTAAAACCGGGACCGTATCGATGTACGGCTCCTCGCTCTACCTTAAAACCTTGTGGTTTTTGACAATGGGGATTCATGCATCTAGTTTGCACACAGGCGGCATGTTTTATTTTTATTTCCACAATCCTATTCTAATTTATTTCAACCACAAAAGGGTATTTTTCAACCATAATCAACCATTCTCAACCACAAAAAAATTTACATCAACCTTTCGCATTATTCACCAAATTTCACACCAACCAAATAATCCAAACAATATCACAACCAATAAATATCGTCCATGGTCTGTGGACGAGGGGAGTATATATGTATATATATATATATATTCGTATATAAATATATTTCAATTCACTTCAATTCATTTCAATGTCATTTCATCGCATATATAATTTTTACAACGCATATATAACCTATACATCAAACATACAACTTATACAACACTTATACATGAGGTGTACAACGCTTATATAACTCATACATCGACTATATAATTTATACATCATTGTTTTCCATATCGTTTATAAATTAGAAATCTCACATTAGGTTCCACTCCACCAAAAATAGTAGAAGGCTCAGAAAAATATCCGGTCTCTTCTAGAATGTAGAAGAAGTCGACACAGTCACGATGTTTCCTGTTTCATCGAATTTCGTCAATACACTAAAAAATATGATTTTTCAAAGTTTGCAACACTTAAAAGTGTAATTTTCAGTTTGAATTGGCCAAAGCCGTTACCTCTATTCCTCGTTCAAAACTAGGTTTGCCGATATCTTTTAATTCGCTACACGGAAGGAGGATCGGATTGTACCACTTGAAAGAGGGTCGAGAGAGCTTCAGGCGCGTGGTGGTGGCTGGCGATTCGGTGGGGATAGGTGGTCACGGCGGCGCTACAAAGACTCGAACTTTGGAGAGGCGATTCGCGCGAAATACGAGGTGAGGAGGGGGGGAGACAGGTATCGATTTGGAGCTAGAGAGGAGAGCTTCAAAAAGCTTAACTGGAGGAGGGTCTAACTCGGGCTGTGGCGATCGGAAATCGCCAGGGAAGCGGCGACAAGTCTTCCGCCGTCGAGACCATTTACCGGGGGGGAGGGGGGTTAAGATTTTTTTTATTTTATTTTATTATGAATATAAAATTCTGATTGGCCGATGGTTTTATAATTTCAAAAATTAGGGTTTTTACAAACAAACTTCAATTCGAACCCAACGACTTTCGTTTCTAGCTAAATACCCCCATTCCGAACACAATGGGATATGTTTCGTAGGCCCATTTGACTGTTTGAGTCAGTTTTTCTTCAAATTAAAATATAAAACATTCAATATTTGATTTGAACGTACATTTCAATTTGCCGGGGCCACATACTAATTCTAAAAATTCCCGAAAAATAAATCTAGCTATGTTTTGACGATACGTTCCCAACAAAACTAGTTCTGTCGAATTCTGAGACCGTTTGAAATATGGCCATTTTCTGGTCGATCCAATTTAACTATAATTGACCAAAACACATTTTCCTTCGCCACGCTCACATATTAACTCCAAAAATTATGAAATTTGAAACCTAGCAATAATTTGACATCCCAGATCCAACAAAAGTGGTTTCGTCGAATTCTGAGGTCGTATGCAAAATGTCTATTTTCAAAGTCGATATATTCTCTATAGCGACCTTTCTGAAAATTCATTTGGCCATAACTTTTGCTTCCCGCTATGAAACTTCAATTTTTCAGATTCGTTAGAAAGATATTCACTAACAGATTTAAATATTTTTGGTTTCACTAAAATCCGTTTTATTTTGCACTCGGTACAGTCAGTCAAAGTTTGAATTCAATTTTTGAAACTACCGCGCCATTTCAGGCCATGCTTATAATTCACATTAATTATATTTATTTTCAACATCGATTCAAACTACCTTTTCGTCGTTATTATTTAAAATATTTATTTTAAATATTTAAAATCATCAAAAATAGCCAATTTAAAATTTTAAACTGGCTCAGATTTTACAGGTTGTTACAAAATGGTTTGAAATTTAATTTTATATCAATTTAAATTAATATCTGTTCTGCATGATCGAACTAGACTTCGATACTTATCCCAGTGGATTCAGAATAGTGGTTTTACCCTAGAATTGACAATTTTTGGGTTCAATTAGGAGCTCAGGCTCAACGGTTAATTAAATTTTAAGGATACAAATTTTAATTCAAAAACAATTGAAAATAAATAACATAGTTGTGGACAGAAACAAAATAACCATGCCTTGTTTATAACCACAAACCAAATGAAACGGTGCCTCCTTATTTACCACCAACCAAAAGAAACTTGTGCCTCCCTTTTCACCACAAAATATAACAACCGACAACCTCTCCCCCTTTTCTATTTATATCCCCTTTGTTTTATCCCCAGTCAAAAACAAAATCGATCCGCCAATTAAAAATAATAATAATAGAAATGGCAACGCAGTTTGAAGCTATCCGTCCCCAGAGCTCGACGCAGCACTCGGGATTGAAGCAAGGAGGAAATGGGGGTTTTCGTGGATTATTCTGAGTATGGCAGTGGGGATGTCAGTTAGGTCGAGATGTGCAAATGGGTGAGGAGTCGTTGTAATCTCAGGATAGATCGATGGAAGGGAGTATTGTGGGTATAAGGTTGCGATTTGGGAGAGGCAACTGAGAAGGGTTCGACGACATGATTTAAGGGATTCGGTTCTTTCATTCTAGGCTGTAATGGTGTCGCGATTTATTCCAGTGAGTTGCAATTTGAATTCGACTGTCAAGGATGCTTCGTGAGTTGTTTGAAGGCGACGTTGACTGTTGTTAACTTCCATCTGAGTGCTAATATAGGTTGAGGCCACGAGCTATGATGATCAATGGAGTTTTTGTTGAGTTTGACAGTAGAGATGATGGACATGGTAAACTCTGGTGTGAAGTGAAAAGGAAAAGAAAACATTAAGGATTGGGAGATCAGGAAGTAGGATATTGGACTCGAAATTTCATATCTTACAATAAGGAATTGAAATGGAAATCAAAATGGATCGACGAATTAAAAATCCCGGTGAGTAAATCTCACTCACCTTTTATTTAGAATTGTTTTTGTCAGTTAAAAATATTTATTTGTTGCTATTTGAATGCTTTCTGGTTGTTTGAAAAATATTAGTTATTTAGGATTGACTATTATAATATATGTTGGTTTGGTGGTTGGATTGATTCCCGCAGTCTCATTAGCGGATGCCCGCAGTTTCATAGCGGACGATTTCCCTATACGCCCCACAAATATATATTAGTGGATGACCTTCATACCACGATATCCTGCCTCGAAGCAGGATGGGTATTACTATGTTGACTAACGTCTGTGGATGCAGGAAAACAGGTTGGAGGAATCCGACTAGAATCCTCAAAAATATATTATCTGTCTGTTTATTTATTTGCATATATACTGCCATATATGATGTGTTAGAAAAATAAATAATTGGTTGCTTTGTGTGTTTAAATATCACTGGCCCTAAGTGTTGATATTTAAAAATATCCTGAAATGGATATTTGAGATTTAAAAGGGAAATTCTATTTTTTTAAAATAGAATTGAATTTTTAAATAGATTTGAAATATTAACTTGTTTTAAAGAAATAAAACAAGTGGTTTCTTTATAAACGAAGTTTATAAATAGTTCTTTTATAAACAAAGTTTATAAATGAAGTGAAGAGAATTTTTCATTTGGATAATTCAAAAATAAAAATACAGTGTAAAATTGAAAAGGGAAATCTATTTTCCAAAGGTAGAAATATCGTTTTCAAAAGGAATTGAAATCGAGAGTTGTTTAAAGAATGAATAAATGAATTTTGAAAATAGATTTGAATAATAGAAGTGAAATAGATTGTATATATAGAATTTAAATAGAATTTGAATAGAATTTGATATATAAAATTTGGATAGAATTTGATATATAAAATTTGAATTGAATTTGATATATAGAATTTAAATAGAAATTGGTATATAGAATTTGAATAGAATTTGGTAAATAGATTTGAATAATAGAAGTGAAATTGATTTGAATAATAGAAGTGATATAAAATTTGAATAGAAATTGAATAGAATTAACTAAGTCGAAGAGAAATTAGTTGATCGAGTTTTGAAGTTAAAGTTGAACTTTGAAAGGTGAATTGGATTTGTAAATGTATATTCGAAATCGAATATAGAATTTAAGTTTGAAATTTGAATTTAAATTAGTTAATAAGCAGGTTAAAATATATTTGAACATGTCACGTTCAAATATAAAAGTGAAATAGACTAAAGAGTTAATTAACAAATTAATTAACGAATTGAGTTAAACGGTCGGGTATAGTTGAATTAAATTGGACATGCATAAATATACAGGAGAAAGGTATGGGATAAGGTATGGGATAAGGTTAATGAAGGTATATAGATAGAGTGCTCAACAAAAAAGGTACGTATTTAATTCATATATGAGATTTTATGTGCATTATCGGCAAACCGCTTGGCTTTTCCTTTTTCTTTTGGATTGGTGAGGACCATGGGAGGCTATTTGAAATATCCCGATGCTCCTGGTACAAAGGAGATTATGGCGAATTTTTCCGGAAATTTAAGGAGTTAGAATATTTTTAAGAAGTTTGAAAACTAGAATCTATATATCAATATATATAGAAGTCGATAAGGAAACGAACATAGAAATAGAATGGTATAATCAAAAAGGAAGACTAGGAATAAAATCTCGTAAGAATAGAATGAGAAAGCGTATACGTGTTTAAAAGTGAATAAGTAGTTGTACGGTATTGATTATTCAAGTAAGTAGTCATATCTGTTTTGACGTTATAAATGTTATTCAGTCAAGGTCTGAGAGGTAGTTATACCCCAACTTGATTGATTTCATTATTAACAAATAAATAGTAAGATTTCAGGCTCGAAGATCAAAGTTGGGTAAGAGTTAGTTGAATATAATATTTGGGTTATCGTAACGATGTTTTACACAACATCCATTTTAACTCAAATAAGTGTAAGCTTGGAAATATAATAAAGAATATTTCCTAAGTATAGAAATAAACGAGATCGTAAAAGAGATAAGTAATTGGAATATTTTCCAATTATAAATAGCATATATTTTCTAAAGTTTAGAAAATAAAGGAAGGCGATATCGGAAATGTTTTCCAAATAGCGTAAAAGGCCAATATGGTTATTGAAAATATTTGGTTAACAAATATTGATAAAGAAATAGAGTAGTGATTTAATTAATGGAATATTAATTAAGGGCTCGGTGATTGTTTGATAATTGGATGAACACTTGTTTTCTTCGATAGTTAAATCATCGACTATCTAAATACTTGTTTTTATTCGATAGTTAAATCACAGACTATCGAAGTTTTGACCATTGTTGTCAATACGGAGAGAACAGTTGGATTATTATCCAAAGATCCACTTTGTATTGGCATAAGCGTTGCGAATCATATATGCCAAAGAAAATTGAAGACGGAGTAAAGTGCACGGGCTATTGTATAAGTCTTAGATAACAGTGCGTAAGATGGATGTACTGAATAGTGCCTTCGGTTCATTCTGTTCCTGGATGACTTGTGTGGATGAATGTCTGACAGAGTATTTCCAAAAAGGTCACGTACATTGATTTCTTCAACTGTACCAAGAGTGGAAGCGGAGAAGGAAACTTCTTTAGCTAGCATGTAATGTACTGTTGTAGACGTCAATTAGTGATTTTCGATGGATCTAACAATGTGGCATTCGAAGTGAAACTTATGTGATGATAAAGCGTAACCTCAAGCCTCCTCAACTAGTAAATGACAGAAATCGGGCAGGTAGCATGGCTATGTCGGTCGCACCGATTAGGGTGTATAATCACCTGATCTAGAGTTTCATTTACTTCTAAAAATTTATTGTTGATGCTGTCCCATTCGGGAAACGGTTGCTGATCCCAACCGTTGGTGATATACATTCGATACACATAAGCGAAATGAGTGGTCGGTCATGTGTGGCTGAGTTGCAAGATGTTCTTGTTGAACTCGGTGTATTCTCCTCTAGAGATATACCAGCGGCAGGTGGTTCCATACCTTTTCATAGTTGGAAATCCATTACCCAATTAGTGCTTGCGGTTTTGATTGTATATTATATATGGAACATGAGATGCAAACGTTCTACTAGATTGTTATTTACTTGATTTAGACATTATTATAATATCAGAAGAGTTTGATATAAAGATCATCGTTCCTTTCAAAGGGATTTTGAAAGTTAAATCAAGTGTTTGGATTCTCATAAGGGAAAAACATGTTCTGTGTTATACGACATGGTCTTATGAGATATCATTCAGTTTTCTGAAACTGTTTTAACTGTTTACTCATACCAGTCCCATGACTGACCTGGAGTTTATTTTGTTTTGTTCTACCTAAACTTTTGGGTGCCTAAATTTATACGGGCAGTCAAGTAGTTCAGGATTTTACAGATCTATCTATAGGAGCTTGGAGCAGGAGGCTTCAGCGTTAGTTATATAGAGTTTTGTTCCGCTGTGTTGTAAGTGTTGTACTCTGATAAGTATATGTTATACAGTTGAAATTTTTTATTTCAAAAGATATGATATGTTATATTTTGTTCTGTTGCGATGTGAGATTCTGTGTTGTTATTGCTGTTCTTCTTCTAAAAAAATGATTCGTATTTTCGTGATATTTGGGTTGGACGTATGATGTATATAGTCAACTCTGATGTTACGGATTTGCGGGCCATTACAATTAGAGCCGGGGATCAGATCGGATAAGCCGACCCAAGCCTAGGACCCGGAACCGAACCGGGCATGCTAAACCGAACCGATGATGGAGTACCATCCGAACCGAACCATGGTGATGACCAAATCGAACAGACTTGAAGTGGAGCGCTGAACCTAACTGGAAGTCTAGGGACGATGTATTTGAACCGAACCGAGGGAAGCAGATCGAGCCGAACCAAATTGAACTTCTACTACTTCTATGCGACGACTCTTCTAAAGACCGAATCCAATTCGACCAAAACCCGAGATGCAAAGGAAGTCCAAATGGAAAGTTATTACTCAGGATCCAGATGGGAACCAATGAGTTAACTTCATAAGTTGGGCTTTGCCGAGGGACGCGTGCAAAGGGGTTATAAATATCTGTAACTTTGGTTCACCATTGAGAGAGGGGGCATGTAGACAAACCAGAGCCAGGGAAGTGTGGACTGGTTAGCCCTTAACCTAGAGCCAGGGATGTGTGGACAGGGTAGGGTTATTGACTATAGACCAAAGAAGTATTGTCATAGAAATAGTTGTACGGAGTCGTCGTCATGGCTCCAATAGATTTGGTGATCAAAGCGGTGGATATCATATGCTTTACGCACTGAGTGAGAGATGTGAGGATGATTGCTATGTTTGATGTTTGCTATCACCATGACATGCACACTCCCATTTTACACTATATGCTAGTGTTACCTTAGAGTGTTGTACATCTTGTTGTGCTAACTCTTTGGTTGCAGGTCCAGGTTCACAAATGGTTATTTATACCAGTAATTGTTTTATTTTGCTTCTATCGCTCATACCAGACTTTTGTCTAACCCAGAGTTTTATATATCTTCTTATTACTCTAGGTTGTCCTAAACGAGCAGACTAGAGATAGGTTAGGTGATTATGCACGGGTAGTTGTCCAGAGATGAGCAGGAGGATTCCATGTACTATTTACATATATTCTCTCTGTGTTGTTGTTGGTCACTGCTTTGGGCATTAATAGTGTACCTTTTCTATTTTTCTTCAGAGACAGTATTTTGAAGTCGTAATAATGATGGTTTGGATCATAAGCTGTACTTTGGGTTCCGTTGCTATGACGGTTTAGTTTTTAGCTTATGCACTGTCTCGCCTGTTTTATGTCAAGTATGTTATTATTATATTTTATTCCATGCGCTGTGAGATATACTACAGGTTCTTTGGTGATTCATAGTTGCAAAACCACTTCCTTTTTGACGACCGTCCTATGCTTGTCGGCATTTGCACAACACATTTCTGGGAAATGTCGGCTGGTTCGGGGTGGGCTGTCACACTCGACTTTAGATTCGCCCTTCTGTGGAATCCCAACGTCTCGTTCGCCCAACTTAATCCTTTCCATAACTCGATCCCTGACGAAGTGAGGAACTTTGGTAGTTTGGATATCGGGAAGACTCTGAAGGTTATCGGAAAGAAGGTGAAATAAAGCATCTTTATAACATTCAGCCATAATCTGCGGAAGATGAACTTGCAAGAAGTCAAAAATCCTGGCTTCAGCTGCATAAATTATCTGCACAGCTCAAGAAAGCTTCACATCCTTCTTTTATAGCTCTTCAGCATGAGCAACTACATCCTCCGCTATTTGATGTTCCAAAGCTGACACTTTGTCAGGAGTCACATCTTTATTCCGTCTTTCCTTCTCTAAAGCTGCCTCAGCATTTTCCAGGGAAGCTTTCAACCTCTCGCATTCATCACTTAAGGCTTCATTCACCTCTTGAAGTTTAAAGATTTTGGAGATAGGGAAGAAGGGATCGACTTGGGCAAAAGCCACCTCTTGGAAATCTAAAAAGATAAAAGCGTTCAATACACAACCATAACAGATTAAAAGTTAAGATCAAAAAGAAAAAGAAAGTGTTGTAGCTGGAGTTGTCGAATGATCAAGCGCTGGTAGAAATCAGCCGCATCTGAAGAAGAGGAAAGTAACGAGATATCAGAAGACTCCGGACAGGAAAGAGCAAGCTTCACTAAATCAGCAAAATCTATTGAAGGATTAGGGTATTTGAAGCCTAGTGGACTGGGAAGTTGGAATTTGTGACATGACATGCACAGCTGCTCCCAACGAACTTGGAGGAAATGACGGCCGGATACAGTCCTCACTCTCCCTACCGGAAGTACCCTCGGGAATTACAAAAGTAGGAAAATCAATCTTTAGCCTCTTAGCTGGCGGCTCGATAGGCAACTCAGCTAATCTCTTAATAGCAACAATGGTAGATCGATTCAAAACATCAGTGAAGGTCGGAACTTCCGAAACCAGAACTCCTGGTCAAATAAAGAATCAAAGAAAAATTCAGGAATGTGGGAATTGGACATTAAAGAGACTTCGATAAAGAAACTATCGAGTCAAGCAAAACATACCGGGAGAAAAGGGGTAGAGGAAGCAAACACTTCTGATCCCAACAGTAAGCATTTAGATCCTGGAAAATGAATAGGTGGACATCCCAAAACCTTTTGCCCATCAGGAAGAAGAACATATTGACGCAACTTATCCTTGGTTAATAGAACAGATCGACCCTACGGTTGTTCGAGTAATTTCAAAAGGAGCTCAAACACACGAGATTCAATTCCGGCCAAGGGAGATCTCTTAGAAGTAGGATCTGAAGAAAGACGACTAAAATTAAGTTATAGATGAGAAAAATAGTCACTCACAAAGAGTAAGAGGATTCACCATAATCAGCAAAATTCCCTGAAATACCAATAGGGCATCTAATGAAGAAGAACTGATCTTCCCAAGATATATCTTACCCAAACCCTCACTAGTAATCTTTTGCAAGGCGGTAACGTGGAATATAGGGAAGTCAACACCTCTTGAAAAACGCATCAGGTGTTGGATGACTTTAGGAGTGAGAGAAGCCTGGCCCAATTCATAAGCAAACACTTCAAGACATAAAAGCAGCGTACAAGTGCTTGGTAGAAGTTGGATAAGCGCAACCTCCAAGTCCCATAGAAGTCGAAATATGAAAGATGGAAAAGGGAAGAACCCCCATGCCAGATATGTGCAGCTGAGTAAGCAAAATATCCTTCAGGAGGATTCATGATGTCATCACAATCAGTAGCAGGGATGTGTCCCACATTATCTATCCCAAAGATGGCGAGAATGGAGTTTACTTCTTCTTGAGAAGTGATCAAAGACTTCTTCAAGATGAAAGATTTCCTCCTCCTAGAAATGCCACAAACACCAATTGACGAAGGACCGGGACTCCTTTTATTAGAAATGACGCTTCTAGGTGATATAATTCCTTAAATACATAAAGTTCATATCCCACTCATTATAATAACATGAAGTAATAGTATATAAACCTACTAATAATAAGTGATCAAGACAGTGCACACTAAGATGATTCTAGATACTAATTTAGATTAAACACATAATGAGTATCGCATTTGAGGAAAAATAATTGAGCCCTTAACATCAACAGGATAAGTTTTTCTCAAGGATAATGCTAGGAGGGCTCAAAGGAAAAAGTAATGAATGGACCAGAACTAGGCAACCATAGGTCAGCACTGAAGACCTAGTTGGTTCTCAGCACCAGCAAAATCGATGGTGCCAACGGCACCATTTCCATTTCATAATTATAAAAATAGATTCTTTTTGTGCAAATTTCATGTCTTAAACCCTAAAAATTGATATTTGGCGAAAAGAGCATATGTGTAGCCCGCCATGAATCCTAATCCTAATCATTGACATTCGAATAACTTGTGTTCAATAACTAATTAAAGTTTAAAGTGGAAATATTTACCAAAAATTCAACTAAGAAATCCTTGAAACAAGTTTTCAGCCCTTAGTGAACAAATAGTGTTGTTGGACAAATTAATGCTGCAGGTAAAAGTTAAAGAAGAAGAAGCGATGGTAATCATGCAAAAAATACCTCAAATCAATGGATACCAATCAACATTTGCAATCAATGGAGATCAAAAGGCTCAGAGATGACATTTCGGAAAAGGCAAAAAGTATGACTTGAAAAGTCGAAAATACCCTTTCACCAGGGGACAAATGTTACTACCAAAATTTACCCCGAAACCAGCTAACGATGAAGGGGTAGCCAGTGAACACAAGCATGAAGGAATGATCCAAAAGCTACATAGATTGACATCTTCTTACGGGAAAGAAACTCAAAGCCTACAAAAATGTTGACATAGTCTACCTGGCGGGGCATACCTAGCGGGGGTTCAATAGTGAAAAGCTACCCGAATCAGAAGATAAAAGCGAAAGAGGCAAGAACTCCATTAATGGAAACCCAAATGGACGCAAAGGTTGCCGGTATTAACCTACTTAATGCTAGTAGACCGGGGGGTGAAGACACCACAAGCACTAAGCCAAATGTATGTAAAGATTATCCGAAACTAGCTTCCGAAACGTCTATGCATAAACTTCGGAAGGTCATCTTGATAAAAAACAGGCAAATTATCTGGAGAAACCTTTCGTAAGGCTAGGATATGCACGGAGACCACAATGGAACCCAAATTGTAACACCAAAAAGGATACAAGTTATCCGTACTAGTCTACTTAATACAGATATCGACGGTGGTTCCGAACCGCCAGCTATCTACATGCATCATGAGGACAAGCTCCTCTAAGCATTTAAAAGGAAATCGGGAGCCTACAACTGGAGGCCCAAATACCTTTTAGAAAGCTACTACATCAATGAATTCATCTCATTCTCAAAGAAGCCTCAACTGGCCGGGACCTTCCCTCCGGAGGCTATAATCCGCACCGCAAAATGGCCAGAAACTAAAGCATCTGAAACCAAGGAGAAAGGTGACCAACATAAGTATCTGCAGGCCCAATGGCCCAATAGCAGAAGGGTCCCTGATTTATCTATAAATAAGACCCCAGGGGTCACATTTTAGGGGGGCTCTCATTCCGATTCTTATGCTCTTTTCCTTTAGAATAAATCCTAGTACTTAAATCAAATTGGAGGATTTCTTCTATTCAATTCATGTACTCAAAATGGAAGATTAATAAAGAAAAAATCTGTGCTTATTTTCCTATGAGTTCATCATGCTATTTCTTAGTTGTTGTTGCTACAATTTACTGTTTATTTCCTACATATGCATGGATCCTTGTCCAAACCTAGATCGGATGGAACGCCATTTCCCATATGCTTAACCCCTTCCTTTGAGCTCGGATCTTTCAGCGAACTAGGAGCAGTATTCCTTCCCAGCACCCTTTAAGTCCCTTACCAAGAGTTAATTAGTGGTCCTTCAATCCACGGCCTTAATACCTTGGAATAGTGATCTAACCCAAATTCTCTATGGAAAAACAACCTATTATCTTTTCCTTAGGACCATCTCCATTGGTTTATACCCGGTGCTGACGAAAAATATCGTTAACACCTTTATTCAAATAATCTATATAAAATAGATTTCAAAATCTATTTTGGTTATAAATAAATTCTTATAACCTTATTTCTATCGATTTACCTGACTGTAAATCAACGTTCATAAAACAAATCATTTTTAGGCCAACCGTTGCCAATTACTCATCCAATATCATCCATTGGTTAATAACAAACAATTGTTGAATTTTAGTTCAACAATAAATCAATTATTCAATCATATTGGTTAAATAGTTCATATAATATAATATGAATACAAATAACATATTTGAGGAATCTGGTTGGATCCCTTCAACCTGTCCTTCCCTGCATCAAAATGGATCACTTCAAATCCAATATAACAATATATCTATTCATCATGATAAACGGAAATAAACAGTTTAACAATCAACAATCAATTAATAACATCCAATCAAGCATCCAATTATTTATTTGATACGTTTATATTGTTATAAACGTAACCAACAAGGTAAGTTACCTCATTTGGAATAATAATGATTTAATATGATTAAATTAAACAAATGTTTAATTTAATTAATGAAGTTAATATTCATCATACATACAAGCAGTCATCCAATCATCAGTCATTAGCAAATGTTGCACATAAAATAAAAACCCGGCTTTATAAATGGGATAAATTGAGTGAGCTGAACTTGTTGGATCTAGATTAACCCTAGAAAGGGGTGAATAGCATTTATTGAAAATTAAACAAGATATTAAAAATATCAGATCACAGAATGCAGCGGAAATAAAAGTACAGAAAGTAACCGACACATAGATATACCCAGCTTCGGCAAAATCCTGCCTACTGCTGCATTCCTAAGGTTTCTACTAGGTAATTGATCAGATCCCGCTTACAAGACCATGTAAACTCGCGAACCCCTCGCTCCTATTCTAATCCTACGCTCAAAACACTAGACTAATCTATTCCCCTCAATCATATTTCCCCTGATTATAGCTCTGTAACCAGTAAACCCTGGATTTTACAGACTCTAGTAAACTACCAGTTAACACTCTAATGGGTTTCCCCTAGATTTTACAGAACTCTAGAAACTGATTCATATTGATTTACAACTCAAATTCAAAAGCAATACACAATAAAAACAAATGAGAAATCCTAGTTTTAAATAAGACTTTAAAACTCCCTTTAACAATTTAAAATAGGTTGGCTGTCCACTTTCAAAATAGGTTCTACCCTCGTTTCATTTGTCCCGATTACTTCTAATTCTCCAATAGAAATGGCGGCCTCGCGAAAAATGGAAATTAGTGTTTCTTTGAAATCCCAAATCGCGATGTTTTGATTGATGAAACTGAGTTCTCTGACGCTCGAGATTTCATGGCTATGTGATGCTTCGATTTAGGATCTTTCTCTCTGGCTCTTGATCGAAAACAAAGTGAGTTCTTCAAAATGATTCTCTATATTTTCGATTTGTCTTTTAAGCCTATGATGAAATGGTGTAGAAATAGGATTATAAATCCCAAAAATTGCTCTCTGATTTCACAATATGAATTCGATTTGATTAGGCGTGTTTCCTCTTTTGATTCTCTTGATAAAATCGGCTTTGATTGACTTAGTACTTGTGTAAATATGAATTGATGAACCTAGACATGAAGTTAGTCCCTTTTTGAACCTTTTCTGATTTCGGTTGTCCCTGATTGTTCAGTGCTTGAAGAAAAATCTCTTACCTTAAATGACCATGTTAATTTCTGGAAATATTGGCAAATGTTTGTGGCCCCCTTGATTTTCCCTTGCGTGAATGATTTGGCCGTATGAAGTGTTGCCTTGATTAAAACTGTGATTTTCCATTTATCAAATCTGCACTGTGATTTCTTCGAACATATATTGGGATGAAATAAACCTGTTTGTCACAAAAAAATTAATGTCAAAAACTGTTGAGTGATTATACCATTTCCAGCAAATATTTATTGCTTGCCAAATAATGAATTTGGTAAAAAGATGATTTCAGGAAACTTCTGCATTGATTTCTTCCCATATGCAAATCATTAAAAAAAACATCCTTGTTGATTTATTGTTGTAAAATCCGGAAGGATACAAATTGAATAGAAGCTGTTGCCAAATATTCCTGTGCACGCCAATTAACCAACTATTGATTTCATGCCAAGACTGGAAGCAAACTTGTATGTATTCTGGAATAATTCTTGCAAAATTTTCTTGTCCAAAAATTGCTCTTGTGTGAAGTTGTTTCCTGAGATAAAAAAACTTCGCCAAGTATTTGTTCAGTGCCAAATAAATGTGGCATGGTTTCTGGAAATGGAATTAGTGATTTCTTGCTAAAAAAGGTTTGCTCAAATTTTGATTTCTTGAGCGTATCTGAAAACTAAATGACTTGCCCAAATTTACTCTTAAATTTGTAGATGCACTGTAACGAACCAGAATTTTCTAAATTTAAATATGAATTTCCATAGCACATTTTGAGATTTTCTGAATACATATTTCTGGAGTTAATAAGATTTAATATTTGAAATTTCCTTTTTTATTGGTTTGAAAAATTTATTTTTATTTTGTATAAAACTTATTTTAAAGATTATATATATATAATATTATAATATTAGGATTTTGAAATTTTACATAATGGTTTTTATATTTATAGATAGTAATATTTTATATATATATATATATGTTTTATAATATGAATTTTATAATTTGAAGATTTATTTTGAGGAAATATTTGATATATAAAGATTTAAACAATTTTATATATAGATTTATATGGATTTTTAATTTTTACAAAATAGTTTGACTTGAAAATAAATTATAAATAAATATCGATTTAAAATATTCATCCGATTTCTGTAGGCGTAATTTTAAAATAATTTTTAGAATTTTTCTGTAATTTTTATTTTGAAAAATAAGCAGATAATTTTTCAACGTATTTTGGGTATAAATGTGGTCCTTTAGACGCTTTACAAAATTGATCAATCAGACCGGTTTTATTGTTGTTTTCTGTGACGATCCCAAAACCCCGTGGCACGGTGTTAAGGATAATCATTGGAATATAACACATTAATCATCATTAGCAGATCACAGATAATAGCATAAACAGAAAATAGAATAATTTACACACATATGACAGCGGAATCATATAGATAACATCACATCAGAGAAGCACAGTACAGGATACAACTTAGTACATAATGATACATAATCAGTCACCATCGCCTGAGGCGGAATCATACATAAAGAGTACACAAAAGGAATATCAGTCTACATCGCCAGTGGCGGAATCATAATATAGATACAATAATGGCGGAGAAAATCCAAGTCAGCACGGTGTGGTCGAGCCTCGCCATGAGCCAAAAGGTGCGTCAGAAACCTGTAACTAGGCTGCCCGTGTGAAAATGAGGGCACCCGAGTTTGCAAGGTGAAACAAACTACGAGTCAGTCATGGGACTGGTATGAGAAATCTATTCAACTTATTAACAACAATAATAAGGCAACTCAAAGGACCACGCCACTTTCGCGGAACGGGTTTACTCCAATAAGTGCTAGTGCATGAAGTAAAGTACATGATTAAATCAACGCAATGCTTTTTCTAAAATGAAGCCATTATAAGACTCAGGTCCCATCACACAATGCAACACAAGCCGGAGGATAGAGTTTTTACCTTATAATGGCCAAATATGCTTCATACGAATAAACAAAGGTGTTTGATGTTATTACTAGTGCATATATGTTTCAAAAGCGATTTCAATCATAAATATCAATCCTAGGCGGCATAAATGACCCATACCACTATGTCGCCATACTAGTAATACAATCACGTCCGCATATTTCGTATTGGAAATTGGATTCCTTCATGAGTCGAGGCAAGGGGCAAGCTCCTCTCCGTTCGAGACACTCTAGCAAATGCCTCGGGACCGCACACAGCAATCCCCTGGATCCTCCAAGGCCGGTCCTCTCTTACTTTTGAGGATTAGCAATTCCTGAACACACGTTTCCCGGTCCTTACAGACCTATAATCGAGGCGCCTCGCATTCCAACAACCACACAGGTGAAAAAGATATAAATGTCAGGGCTGGGAGGTCACTGACACCACCATAGCTAGAAAGAAACGTCATGCACTCCTTGGGTCCTTCTCCCGTTTTTGACTCATACCGAGGTGTGAGGCTCACGAATTCACGTTATACACAAAGCTAGTCACACAGACCATGCTTTGATCATCAACCACAAGACTTTGCTTTGCAACAGAAGCCTTGATCACATGCCACTTAGGCGTGCCACACAGGCAATCCACTCCATGCGACTGATTTCTGTCAATACATAACCTCTAAGCTCGTACGTCTCAGAGAAGGGCGTTAAGCAAGAGAATAAATTCTCCGCCGCCAAACAGATATATATTTAACAGAGATCGATCAACACAGAACAAAATCCAATGTCGGACACACAGTCCATTTACAAGTCCGTTCTGGGTCTGAACGAAACCGGAGGCACCAATTCCTCGCATATCCGTACAATCAACACTATGTTTGGACGGTTACTACTTCAATTCCTTCATGGTAGCTACTCCAATCACGAGTATCAGCAGCGCCCATCCATCCAACGTAGAGATCGTCGGTCTTCAGTCGTCTTCGACTCTTCGACTTCTCAACGTCGATCGATTATTTGAAATGAGATAAACTCGGCCTTTTCAAATAACCCACGTATATTTAGATTTTCAAACCAATTAATCACAGGGTTGAACTATTCAATATTCACAATTCAGTTGTTTAGTTATAATTTTCACGTCAAATATATTCAACCGTCACACATCAAGCAAACACAACAAAATTGGTTTATTTTCACTCTATATCGTCTATAGCACTTAATAACGATATATCGCCATTTTAATTTAATTTAAAATGGCCATAATTAATTAAACGACGTTTCAGGTCGTATCGACGCACTGGCGGTGCTTTCCACTAATTTTGTTTTACACTTACAGAAAAATCTAACCGTTGGATCTTCACAAATTTTACACCATTAGGAAGGTCTTTTCAAAATGAATCCAACGGTTCCAGTTTTAGGAAAATCCGACGGTCGGATCTTCCACACTAACCATTTGAAGTTACGATTTCAATTTACGAACTGCAGCGTCGTTATTCGATTTAATTTAATTATATTTATATATATAAATATAATCGTTTCTGGCGCTGTTTTTCACTAAATTTGTTTTAAACATTCCAGACAATCCAACCGTCGGATCTTCACAAAGTTGGTGCCGTTGGAAAGATATTTCCAAGGCGAACCCAACGGTTGAGGTTTCGGGAAAATCCAATGGTCGGATCTTCCGCACTAGTCATTTGAAATCACGGTTTCAAAATATGAACTGCACGGCCACGTTTCGTTTTAATTATATTTATATTTATATATTTATATAAATATAGTCCATTCAACAATTCCTATATCGTTTTCACTTCAAATATTTTTCTATCTCCCTAAAATTTTGGAAAATTTCGCCATAACCTCCCCTGTACCGGGGGCATCGGGAAATCGCAAATAGCGTTCCCGGTCCTTCTAATCTCAAAAAGAAAAAGAAAAAGCCAAGCGGCTAGCCAACAGGCTCAAAATCATCACCCAAACAAATCTGTAAATGTGTACCTATTTGTCGGGCACAAAATTTTATTCCACTTCTCTAGCCCCTTTTGCTTTAACCTGTTCAATAGATATGCATGTACATATATACCATTTCTAACATTTATCATTTTCTACTCAACTTCATATTTGACTTGCTTTGGTCTAAAAATACCATTCATTCTAATGTCGCATGCATAGGCTAAAATCATATCATTAGCTAGTTAATGTATATTTCAGCTCATGCACGTTTATTTGAACAAGTGGATATTTTTAACACTTCACATTTCAAAGATGATAATTTTGGCGAACTAAAATAGATTCCAACACATGACTATTTTATTTAGTTCTTATGCATGTTAAAAATAATATTTCTATCACAAATATTTATTTCAACGTCCGCATATCTTTAGCACATCACACATATGATAAAAATCATATTTTTATCATTTAAAATATTTATTCAACCAACGTATGGTTTCAACACTTCATAGTTTCAATAAAAATGTAATTTTTATCGTTCAATCTTTTTATTCAACACATGAATCTTTCCACTACACTTTTCTCAACAAATGAGTAATTCCACACATGGACAATTTATTTATGATGTTCATATTAGAAAGATGGGATTTTTATGATTGAAATTATTTATATAAGGCGAATATTTTTCATACTTCATATATATATAAAAATGTGATTTTTATTGTTTATACACTTCATTCATTCACAAATGAATTTTATTTTCACATCACACTTTTCAACACATGAATATTTCCACACATGGACTTAGTTTCAATATATGACTTTGATTTCAATGCATGTAAAATAATTTCAACATATGAAAATAATTCTAACACACAAAGATTATTCAAAATTTCGGCAGCATAACGGCAGGGTAGTTAAACCGGCACCGTCCCTAGTACGGCTCCTCGCTCTACCTTAAAACCTCGCGGTTTTTGACAATGGGGATCATGCATCTAATTCGCACGCAGGCGGCATGTTTATATTTATTTCATTACCACAAACTAATCCTAAGTGGTTTCAACCAAATATTTTTCCAATCACAAACGGGTATTTTTCAACCTCAATCAATTCAATACTATCCACAAACAATCCCAAACAACAATTTGCCATCAACCAATTTTCACCACAATTTCAACCAATAAATATCGTCCATGGTTTGTGGACGAGGGGGCGTATATATATATATATATATATATATATATATAAATATTTATATATAGCACTTCACTTTTATTTTCCACACACATATATATATATATATAAAAGAATGAAATTGAAGAGTGAGAATTTCTCACCAGTAGCTATCCAATAACACAACTCTTCCTATGTGGAACTCTTCGCCTATTTCGTCTTCTTGTCGCTTTCGTTTCCCGTATTCTCTACATAAGTAAAAATCGAATTTTTACTATGTTAATCAATATATAAAGATTATATTTTAAAAAACAAAGATTATATTTTTAATATTCCTATGATGTAAAAATTATATTTTTATTGTTTTAAAAATATAAGAATCACATCTTACTTCTTCTACTTAACAAAATTCTGTCTTTTCTCTTTTTTAAAAATATGATCTTTATTTTTAAAAGTTCGAATCTTTTTCTACTAAAAGATTAAATCTTTTTCTATTTCATTTCAAACCTTTAAAATAAACTCAGTTTTTATTTCTTTTTAAAAATCAGTCTTTCTTTTAAATTTCTTTTCAAAACAGTTTTTTGTTTTCTTTTCAAAACAGTTTTTGTTTTCTTTTCCAAACAGTTTTTGTTTTCTTAAAATGCAGTTTTTTTTTTTTAAAATCCTTTTAAAAATGCAGTTTTTACTTTCTTTTATAAAATTTCTGTTTTTAAATCCTAAAACAAAAATCAGTTTTCACCTTTTTTTTTCTTTCTGTTTTTATATCCTAAGAAAACAGTTTTAAAACCTTTAAAAACAAAACAGTTTTTAAATTCGAACAAATCAGTTTATATATTTTATAAAAATGTAGTTTTTGTTTCCCCCTCAAAAATGCAGTTTTTATAAATAAAAAAAAAATACAGTTTTAATTTTAAATCGTTTTATAAATCAGAAATCATAAAACAAAAATAAAAATAAATATAAAGTAAATGCTTACCGTGGTATGCGAAGGGGAGGAGGGAAGTCGAGGGCGGCTCAGAGAGGCGTCGCGACGAGATGTCTCGAGGGGTTGTTCGATGGTTCGTTCGGTGGGAGGAGAAGGAGTCGAGGGCGGCTCAGGCGAAGGGTTCGGCGGTCAGGCGGTGGGGCTTCGGCGGTCAGGCGGTGGCTTCCAGGATCGGGCGGCGGCGGCTTCGAATTAGTTTTTAGGTTTTTTTTTTTTTTTTTCACTTTCTGGTAAATGATCGGGGGGGGGGGCCAAGGCAGAAGAAAAAGGGGAGAAGTTTATTTTTTTATTATTTTATTTTATTATTTAAATTATTTAAATTTGCACTAGGGTTGACTTTCATATCCGTCCTCGAAACGAGGTCCACCGCCTGTCGCCCATAGCGTTTTACCCCCATTCCGAACACAACGGGACATGTATCGTAAGCTGGTTTGATCGTTACAATCAGTTTCCGTTGAATTTACCTTTAAGTCCTTATATTGAATTTTAAACGTACATTTCAAATTACCGGGGTCACATACTAACTAGAAAAATTCCAGAAAAATATTTTCTAGTTTCGTATTGACGATACGGTCCTAACAAAACTAGTTTCGTCGAATTCTGAGACCGTTTGAAAAATGGCCAATTTCCAGTCGATTAAATTCAATAGAAACTGGTCAAACGCGTTTTCTTTTGCCACGCTCACATATTGATTCGAAAAATTATGAAATTTGAAACCTAGCAATAGTTTGACATCCCGGACCCGACAAAAGTGGTTTCGTCGAATTCCGAGGCCATTTGCAAAATATCAATTTTCAAACTGACTTACTATTTCTAATTCACTAATTTATTGAAATATTCTATTTCAATGCTTCAAATTGCTTTGAAATAATCAATTTAAAAATTTTAAATTGGCTCGTATTTTCCGGGTTATTACAATCTCCCCTACTTAAAACTTTTCGTCCTCGAAAAGGAAACAACACTAAAGTAGGAAATAAAATGTAAATGCAAAGTATGGTGAGGTACCTTGCACCGGAGTTAGTCAGAGATATCCACTCTGCATTTGGGGTAAGCTTGCTTAATGCTTTCCTCAGTTTCCCAAGTACAGTCTCTAGGATCACTGCTCCACTGCACTTTAACTAAATGAACCTTTTTGCTTCTGAGTTCTCTAGTTTCTTTGCCCACAATTTTTAATGGCTCTCTTCTGAGTGCTAATTCTGGAGTTATCTCCACATCCTGTTGCGCTGCTTCTTCTACAACAAGATCTGGATCATGCACATGTCTCCTAAGTTGAGATACGTGAAAAACATCGTGCACCCCAGGCAACCAATCTGGTAATTGAACCCTATAAGCAAGAGTTCCAATTCGTTCAAGTATAGGAAAGGGACCTATAAATCTCGGTGCCAACTTCCCAGTCTTACCAAATCTGATTACTCCCCTCATCGGAGAAACTCTTAAATAAACATGATCACCAACAGCAAATGTCAAATCTCTCCTTCTAGAGTCTGCATAACTTTTCTGTCGGCTTTGGGCGGTTTTCAATCGCTTCTTGATGAAGTCCACTTTATCAGATGCTTCCCTAATCATATCGGGTCCTAGTACAAGTCTGTTGCCAGTTTCTACCCAACATGCTGGAGATCTGCAGGGTCTGCCATATAATGCTTCAAATGGTGACATTTTCAAACTTGCTTGATAGCTATTATTATATGAGAATTCTGCCAAGTGCAAATGATCTTCCCATGACCCACCAAAATCGATTATACAAGCCCGCAATAGGTCTTCTAGAATTCTATTCACCCGCTCAGTTTGGCCATCTGTTTGGGGGTGATAAGCGGTGCTCATATTCAGTTTTGTCCCCAATTCTGTCTGGAAAGCCTCCCAGAATTTGCTAGTAAATAGGGGATCTCTATCACTGACTATGCTGATGGGAATTCCATGCAGCTTAACAATTTCCTTGAAATATATCTGTGCTAGACTTTGGGCAGTTCGATTGGATCTGACAGGTATAAAATGGGCAGTCTTCGTGAAGCGATCTACGATTACCCAAATGCTGTCATTACCTTTCTTGGTTCGCGGCAAACCATCTATGAAATCCATGGAAATCTGTTCCCATTTCCAGCCTGGGACTTCCAACGGTTGCAACAGTCCAGCTAGCTTTTGTTGGTCACTCTTGACCAATTGACAAGTAGGGCATCTGCTAACATACAAAGAAATATCTCTTTTCATTGCCTTCCACCAGAAGGTGCGTTTGATATCGTTGTACATTTTACTCACCCCCGGGTGGATGCAAAATTTGGATTTATGGCATTCATCTAGTACTTCTCTTTTGAGCTCGGGAATGTCGGGAACACATATTCTTCCATTCAGCCTCAAAACTCCTTCTGTATCCACTTGGAAACTAGAGCCTTCGCCCCTTTAAATCCTTTTTACCATCTCTTTCGCAAAATTGTCACTTTTCTGAAGAACAGATATCCTATCAATCAATCCAGGTGTAATTACAAGATGGGCAACAATTGCGGTTTTTCTACTAAGCGCATCCGCTACTACGTTAGCTTTCCCCGGCGTATACAGGATATCCAGATCATACGCTGCAAGAAATTCTAGCCAACGCTGCTGTCTCAGATTCAGATCTTTTTGGGTATATAAATACTTCAATGATTGATGATCTGTGTACAATATAAATTTTTCGCCCAATAAGTAATGCCTCCAGATTTTCAAGGCAAATACGATGGCTAGCAACTCAAGATCATGAGTCACATAATTCTTCTCATGTGGTTTCAATTGGCGGCTTGCATAAGCGACTACTTGGCCTCTCTGCATTAATACTGCACCAAGACCCCTAATAGAAGCATCTGTCCAAACTGTTAAATCTTGATTGCCATCAATAATAGTTAACACTGGAGCGGTTGTCAGCTTCGACTTTAATTCCTGGAAAGCTTCTTCACAGTCGGAAGTCCACTTAAACTTCTCATGTTTCTTTGTGAGCTTCGTTAACGGACCGGATATCTTCGAAAAATCCTTAACGAACTTTCGATAATAACTAGCCAATCCCATAAAACTTCTAACTTCTGTTGGAGTAGTGGGTTGTTTCCAGTCTTGAATCGCTGTTATCTTGCTTGGGTCAAAAGAAATTCCTTTCCCTGACACGACATGGCCAAGAAATTTAACTTCTTCTTGCCAGAAGACACATTTAGAGAATTTGGCTTTAAAGACGTTCTTCCTTAGAATCTCCAATACTTGTTCTAAGTGTTTTTCATGCTCGGGTTTTGATTTGGAGTAGATTAAGATATCATCGATGAATACGAGGACAAATTTATTCAGAACTCCCCTGAACACTCTATTCATTAGATCGACAAAGTATGCTGGAGCGTTGCAAAGGCCAAACGGCATTACTAACCATTCATAAAATATGTCTGGGCCTCTGAAAGCGGTCAAAGGAATACACTCTTCTGCTATTCTCAATTGATGAAAACCTGTAGCTAGGTCCATTCGGGAAAATACTTTCGCCCCATTCAATTGGTCTAGCAAATCATCAATGCGGGGTAGCGGATATTTGTTTTTAAGCGTCTGTTTGTTGAGGTCTCGGTAATCAACACATAATCTAAGAGTACCGTCTGACTTTGGGACAAACACGACAGCTGCACCCCAATTAGAAAAACTCGGTCTGATTAGACCTTTCCACAACAGTTGACGAGTTTGATCGCCTAATTCTTCTTTTTCTTTGGGAGTCATTCTACGAATTGGATGTACTACGGGTCTGGCATTAGGAATTAGATCGATTCGGAATTCTATTTCTCTTTGCGGAGGTAAGTTTTCAACTTCTTCAAACACATCCGCATAGTTGTTAACAATCGGAATCTTTTCTATGGAAGTGGGGATAAGTTCTAATGCTGACCAAAATTCTTCTCTATTCGGATTCGAACCATGACAGGGAACCGTAATATATCCAAGCTTCGTTCGGATTTTAACGATTCTTTCCGCACACTTCACTTCAGCTTCATATTTCGTTAACCAATCCAGCCCGAGAATAATATCGAATTCGGGAAAATCCATAACGATTAAATTGAAAGGAAACTTGTATGAAGAATAAGAGATTGGCACTTTACAACAGGAATTGAGAGTAATAGGACCCCCTATCGGGTTATGAACTTCAACCGATTCTTTAAGCTTTCGCTGTTTTAACTTTAATTTGTGCACTGTGTTTTTAGCAATAAAACTACGCGATGCACCTGTGTCAAATAATACAGAAACAGGAATATTTTTAATTGTAAGGGTACCTCCCAAAACATCGGGTTTACCTGCTCCATCGGAAGCAGCTGGCGGGCTAGACCCGTCATAGACATGAGCTACAGTAGCTTTCTTTAGCAAAGGACAGTCTTTGACTAGATGGCCGGTCTTGCGACAGTTGAAGCACGAGCGAGGGTTTTGAGAGCCTTGGCTCGAGCCTTGAGAATTTGTTCTCTGCCTCTTCGGAGCTGTGCAGACATTTGAGTAGTGCCCCGACTTACCACAATTAAAGCAATTTCCTCGTGGCGGATTGCCAGTCTGAGGCTTTGAAGATGCTGCTTGGCTTGACTCGCCCTGATTTGCAGTAGGTTTGCGCTTGTTTCCTGCTTGACTTCTAGCGCGATCCTGATCCAGATGCCTTTGATCAAGGTCTTCATAGTTGCATGTCATCTCCACTAGCTCGTTGAAATCCAGCTTGACATGGGCCATTGCTCTATCATGATATTGACGTTTTAGTCCAAAGATAAATCTCTTATTTTTGGATTTCGCGGTAGCAACAAGTTCGGGAGCATAGGGCGACAGCATTGTGAATTTGTTCAGATAATCTTGCACGGAAAGATCCCCTTGCTGGAGATTGGCGAAGTCATCGTGCATTCTTTCTAAAGCTTGTTCTGGGACGTATTTCTCCTTGAAGAGTTCTTTGAATCCATCCCATGTTCTTCCGGCTTCTCTATTCCCGGCGGTAAGAGAGTCCCACCATAATTCGGCTTGTTCCTGCATAAGCCAGGCGCCCATAGTAGCTTTGTCTTCGCTTCCTAGCCTTAGGCCTTCAAGAATTTTCTCGCATGTTTTGAGCCATGCAAGGGCCTCTATTACGGTGCCAGTCCCTGAGAAGGTCTTGCCTCCTAAGTTCTTATATCTCTTAGCTACACGGTCGAGCTCGAAGTATTGAGCTGCCGGAGGTTGTATCAAAGGTCCTTCTTGAGCTGGGATTTCTCCCCTTCCTCGGCCTCGGCCAGCACGGCCTCCTCTAGCAGCGGCTCCTCTGGTAGCCATTTGTCAAATTCTGTATAAGTAACGAAAAAGTCAGTTAACAGAAATGATAGTCTATTGCATAGTTAAGCAGAAATTCCTACGGAAAGATAACGATGGACTGATCAATTGTTTTTGCTATTCTGCTCAGCTCATTCTAGGACTTTACTAGTCCTATCTCTAATGAACGACTCGCCTTAGAATACTACTGATTCTATCTTGACGAAGTGTTTAATGTGTTAGACTCCAGAACTAAGGTTAACCAAAGCTCTGATACCAGCTGTGACGATCCCAAAACCCCGTGGCACGGTGTTAAGGATAATCATTGGAATATAACACATTAATCATCATTAGCAGATCACAGATAATAGCATAAACAGAAAATAGAATAATTTACACACATATGACAGCGGAATCATATAGATAACATCACATCAGAGAAGCACAGTACAGGATACAACTTAGTACATAATGATACATAATCAGTCACCATCGCCTGAGGCGGAATCATACATAAAGAGTACACAAAAGGAATATCAGTCTACATCGCCAGTGGCGGAATCATAATATAGATACAATAATGGCGGAGAAAATCCAAGTCAGCACGGTGTGGTCGAGCCTCGCCATGAGCCAAAAGGTGCGTCAGAAACCTGTAACTAGGCTGCCCGTGTGAAAATGAGGGCACCCGAGTTTGCAAGGTGAAACAAACTACGAGTCAGTCATGGGACTGGTATGAGAAATCTATTCAACTTATTAACAACAATAATAAGGCAACTCAAAGGACCACGCCACTTTCGCGGAACGGGTTTACTCCAATGAGTGCTAGTGCATGAAGTAAAGTACATGATTAAATCAACGCAATGCTTTTTCTAAAATGAAGCCATTATAAGACTCAGGTCCCATCACACAATGCAACACAAGCCGGAGGATAGAGTTTTTACCTTATAATGGCCAAATATGCTTCATACGAATAAACAAAGGTGTTTGATGTTATTACTAGTGCATATATGTTTCAAAAGCGATTTCAATCATAAATATCAATCCTAGGCGGCATAAATGACCCATACCACTATGTCGCCATACTAGTAATACAATCACGTCCGCATATTTCGTATTGGAAATTGGATTCCTTCATGAGTCGAGGCAAGGGGCAAGCTCCTCTCCGTTCGAGACACTCTAGCAAATGCCTCGGGACCGCACACAGCAATCCCCTGGATCCTCCAAGGCCGGTCCTCTCTTACTTTTGAGGATTAGCAATTCCTGAACACACGTTTCCCGGTCCTTACAGACCTATAATCGAGGCGCCTCGCATTCCAACAACCACACAGGTGAAAAAGATATAAATGTCAGGGCTGGGAGGTCACTGACACCACCATAGCTAGAAAGAAACGTCATGCACTCCTTGGGTCCTTCTCCCGTTTTTGACTCATACCGAGGTGTGAGGCTCACGAATTCACGTTATACACAAAGCTAGTCACACAGACCATGCTTTGATCATCAACCACAAGACTTTGCTTTGCAACAGAAGCCTTGATCACATGCCACTTAGGCGTGCCACACAGGCAATCCACTCCATGCGACTGATTTCTGTCAATACATAACCTCTAAGCTCGTACGTCTCAGAGAAGGGCGTTAAGCAAGAGAATAAATTCTCCGCCGCCAAACAGATATATATTTAATAGAGATCGATCAACACAGAACAAAATCCAATGTCGGACACACAGTCCATTTACAAGTCCGTTCTGGGTCTGAACGAAACCGGAGGCACCAATTCCTCGCATATCCGTACAATCAACACTATGTTTGGACGGTTACTACTTCAATTCCTTCATGGTAGCTACTCCAATCACGAGTATCAGCAGCGCCCATCCATCCAACGTAGAGATCGTCGGTCTTCAGTCGTCTTCGACTCTTCGACTTCTCAACGTCGATCGATTATTTGAAATGAGATAAACTCGGCCTTTTCAAATAACCCACGTATATTTAGATTTTCAAACCAATTAATCACAGGGTTGAACTATTCAATATTCACAATTCAGTTGTTTAGTTATAATTTTCACGTCAAATATATTCAACCGTCACACATCAAGCAAACACAACAAAATTGGTTTATTTTCACTCTATATCGTCTATAGCACTTAATAACGATATATCGCCATTTTAATTTAATTTAAAATGGCCATAATTAATTAAACGACGTTTCAGGTCGTATCGACGCACTGGCGCTGCTTTCCACTAATTTTGTTTTACACTTACAGAAAAATCTAACCGTTGGATCTTCACAAATTTTACACCATTAGGAAGGTCTTTTCAAAATGAATCCAACGGTTCCAGTTTTAGGAAAATCCGACAGTCGGATCTTCCACACTAACCATTTGAAGTTACGATTTCAATTTACGAACTGCAGCGTCGTTATTCGATTTAATTTAATTATATTTATATATATAAATATAATCGTTTCTGGCGCTGTTTTTCACTAAATTTGTTTTAAACATTCCAGACAATCCAACCGTCGGATCTTCACAAAGTTGGTGCCGTTGGAAAGATATTTCCAAGGCGAACCCAACGGTTGAGGTTTCGGGAAAATCCAATGGTCGGATCTTCCGCACTAGTCATTTGAAATCACGGTTTCAAAATATGAACTGCACGGCCACGTTTCGTTTTAATTATATTTATATTTATATATTTATATAAATATAGTCCATTCAACAATTCCTATATCGTTTTCACTTCAAATATTTTTCTATCTCCCTAAAATTTTGGAAAATTTCGCCATAACCTCCCCTGTACCGGGGGCATCGGGAAATCGCAAATAGCGTTCCCGGTCCTTCTAATCTCAAAAAGAAAAAGAAAAAGCCAAGCGGCTAGCCAACAGGCTCAAAATCATCACCCAAACAAATCTGTAAATGTGTACCTATTTGTCGGGCACAAAATTTTATTCCACTTCTCTAGCCCCTTTTGCTTTAACCTGTTCAATAGATATGCATGTACATATATACCATTTCTAACATTTATCATTTTCTACTCAACTTCATATTTGACTTGCTTTGGTCTAAAAATACCATTCATTCTAATGTCGCATGCATAGGCTAAAATCATATCATTAGCTAGTTAATGTATATTTCAGCTCATGCACGTTTATTTGAACAAGTGGATATTTTTAACACTTCACATTTCAAAGATGATAATTTTGGCGAACTAAAATAGATTCCAACACATGACTATTTTATTTAGTTCTTATGCATGTTAAAAATAATATTTCTATCACAAATATTTATTTCAACGTCCGCATATCTTTAGCACATCACACATATGATAAAAATCATATTTTTATCATTTAAAATATTTATTCAACCAACGTATGGTTTCAACACTTCATAGTTTCAATAAAAATGTAATTTTTATCGTTCAATCTTTTTGTTCAACACATGAATCTTTCCACTACACTTTTCTCAACAAATGAGTAATTCCACACATGGACAATTTATTTATGATGTTCATATTAGAAAGATGGGATTTTTATGATTGAAATTATTTATATAAGGCGAATATTTTTCATACTTCATATATATATAAAAATGTGATTTTTATTGTTTATACACTTCATTCATTCACAAATGAATTTTATTTTCACATCACACTTTTCAACACATGAATATTTCCACACATGGACTTAGTTTCAATATATGACTTTGATTTCAATGCATGTAAAATAATTTCAACATATGAAAATAATTCTAACACACAAAGATTATTCAAAATTTCGGCAGCATAACGGCAGGGTAGTTAAACCGGCACCGTCCCTAGTACGGCTCCTCGCTCTACCTTAAAACCTCGCGGTTTTTGACAATGGGGATCATGCATCTAATTCGCACGCAGGCGGCATGTTTATATTTATTTCATTACCACAAACTAATCCTAAGTGGTTTCAACCAAATATTTTTCCAATCACAAACGGGTATTTTTCAACCTCAATCAATTCAATACTATCCACAAACAATCCCAAACAACAATTTGCCATCAACCAATTTTCACCACAATTTCAACCAATAAATATCGTCCATGGTTTGTGGACGAGGGGGCGTATATATATATATATAAATATTTATATATAGCACTTCACTTTTATTTTCCACACACATATATATATATATAAAAGAATGAAATTGAAGAGTGAGAATTTCTCACCAGTAGCTATCCAATAACACAACTCTTCCTATGTGGAACTCTTCGCCTATTTCGTCTTCTTGTCGCTTTCGTTTCCCGTATTCTCTACATAAGTAAAAATCGAATTTTTACTATGTTAATCAATATATAAAGATTATATTTTAAAAAACAAAGATTATATTTTTAATATTCCTATGATGTAAAAATTATATTTTTATTGTTTTAAAAATATAAGAATCACATCTTACTTCTTCTACTTAACAAAATTCTGTCTTTTCTCTTTTTTAAAAATATGATCTTTATTTTTAAAAGTTCGAATCTTTTTCTACTAAAAGATTAAATCTTTTTCTATTTCATTTCAAACCTTTAAAATAAACTCAGTTTTTATTTCTTTTTAAAAATCAGTCTTTCTTTTAAATTTCTTTTCAAAACAGTTTTTTGTTTTCTTTTCAAAACAGTTTTTGTTTTCTTTTCCAAACAGTTTTTGTTTTCTTAAAATGCAGTTTTTTTTTTTAAATCCTTTTAAAAATGCAGTTTTTACTTTCTTTTATAAAATTTCTGTTTTTAAATCCTAAAACAAAAATCAGTTTTCACCTTTTTTTTTCTTTCTGTTTTTATATCCTAAGAAAACAGTTTTAAAACCTTTAAAAACAAAACAGTTTTTAAATTCGAACAAATCAGTTTATATATTTTATAAAAATGTAGTTTTTGTTTCCCCCTCAAAAATGCAGTTTTTATAAATAAAAAAAAATACAGTTTTAATTTTAAATCGTTTTATAAATCAGAAATCATAAAACAAAAATAAAAATAAATATAAAGTAAATGCTTACCGTGGTATGCGAAGGGCAGGAGGGAAGTCGAGGGCGGCTCAGAGAGGCGTCGCGACGAGGTGTCTCGAGGGGTTGTTCGATGGTTCGTTCGTTGGGAGGAGAAGGAGTCGAGGGCGGCTCAGGCGAAGGGTTCGGCGGTCAGGCGGTGGGGCTTCGGCGGTCAGGCGGTGGCTTCCAGGATCGGGCGGCGGCGGCTTCGAATTAGTTTTTAGGTTTTTTTTTTTTTTTTTTCACTTTCTGGTAAATGATCGGGGGGGGGGGGCCAAGGCAGAAGAAAAAGGGGAGAAGTTTATTTTTTTATTATTTTATTTTATTATTTAAATTATTTAAATTTGCACTAGGGTTGACTTTCATATCCGTCCTCGAAACGAGGTCCACCGCCTGTCGCCCATAGCGTTTTACCCCCATTCCGAACACAACGGGACATGTATCGTAAGCTGGTTTGATCGTTACAATCGGTTTCCGTTGAATTTACCTTTAAGTCCTTATATTGAATTTTAAACGTACATTTCAAATTACCGGGGTCACATACTAACTAGAAAAATTCCAGAAAAATATTTTCTAGTTTCGTATTGACGATACGGTCCTAACAAAACTAGTTTCGTCGAATTCTGAGACCGTTTGAAAAATGGCCAATTTCCAGTCGATTAAATTCAATAGAAACTGGTCAAACGCGTTTTCTTTTGCCACGCTCACATATTGATTCGAAAAATTATGAAATTTGAAACCTAGCAATAGTTTGACATCCCGGACCCGACAAAAGTGGTTTCGTCGAATTCCGAGGCCATTTGCAAAATATCAATTTTCAAACTGACTTACTATTTCTAATTCACTAATTTATTGAAATATTCTATTTCAATGCTTCAAATTGCTTTGAAATAATCAATTTAAAAATTTTAAATTGGCTCGTATTTTCCGGGTTATTACATTTTCAAATCAGGACGTGTTGTTGTTTACGATGATGGTCTTATTTCAGTGCAACTCGCGGTAAATAATTCTAAAAATCAAAAATTGGAAGTAAACATATTAGTACACTCCATATGAATACACTACATTGGACATAAAGCATGAATGGAAAGTGTAGAACAGCTCTTGTAGTGTGCATAGCGCATGGAAAGCAAGTTCTCACGTGTAGGTGTGAAGTGCCATGTGGATAACGCATGTAGAGAATTAATATATAAATAAAGAAAGTATGTGTCCTAAAGATGGTGTACGCATGAAGAGAAATGGTAAAATGAAGACCACGTGTTCACTTCAGACTTTTCCCTGCGTTGGTTTTCCGTCCGTCCTTTTATATATTAATATTAAAAAAAAAATTAAATTAAAAATATATAAAACATAACGTGTAAGTGTTAGGAGCATGCAAATGGACATTTGGCCAAACTAAGGACACACGTCTCGCATGCACTCTTTTATTTACATCAGCTCCGGGTATTTCCATCGCTTCCCCTTCCTCTCATAATACCGCGTCCATCAGTCCTCCACCACTCTCCAGTTCTCCGCATGTTTTCTCCATGGAATCGCAGCTCCTCTCTCTCCCTTGCTGGAGCACCAGTCCGCCAACTCTTGTAGCCACTCCACCTTAAAATGACGGACCCCGCAGCACTAAAATGGACGCAGCTTGTCCATCAGTCCATTCTGCATGTCCGTCCACAGCAAAGAGCTTCCACCGCATCTTCTTTCTCTCACCCGATCCCCTTCGCATGCATGTCGCTCCACTAGACTTTCCGCCGCACCAGCTTACACCACATCCCAGTCCGCAAGTTCCCCTCTCACCACCACTTTCTCTTTTGTGTTCGGTCTGCAAGTGGTCTGCCTCACACTTACCAAATTAACCCTTTTTCCAGTGTTGCGTACGACCTCTTCCTTGCATGCATCCACTTCCGCACTGCCTTGCCAAGCAAAACTGTTCCACCCACGTAAGCTGCCCAGTCCGCTTTGGAAATTTAAAACCTGTTCGCTTTGAGTTATTTATACCTTAGTTCGAATGTTATATGTTGAGGGGTATACGCGATGCAACCATTGTCATTTAGCTCGGATATCTTACAAATGTAAAGAAAAATTTTAAAGTGTTTAAGAGAATGTATGCGTAGTGCCAAAGAAACGGTGCGCGAAGTCCGTGGAAAAATATACTGAAGCGAAGGGAACTTTGCTCGCATTTGATAAAGAAGCTTGACAATGGAATTTGGAAAGCATTTCGGTGAGATTTCCTAATTTAAATTTATTTTTAAATTAGTTATTTAGTTATTTAAATCAGTCATCAATTTAAATAATTGGTATTGATTGTGTATTGTGATGAATGGTTGCTATTGGTTGTACGATGGATGTTTAGACAGTTAGAAAACACCGTAAACACTGAGCGTTATGGACTGTAACGCTCTGCGCACAGTTAATCAATTATTTTTGGTTGTTGTTGTGATGGATGCTGTGTGTTTGACTATTTATTGCATGAATGCACACACACTGTAGCTATGTGGTTATACGGTTAACCAATTTAGAATTCTCCTTCCATTTAATTGAAGATTTATTTATTTTTAATTTGGTTTAAATTTGAATTTAAAACTTTTTGAAAATCAAATTTAGTAGAGAACGCTAACATGTTTGAAAATTTAAATCAAGAAGAATTTGAAATATGAATTAAATGTTGCTTTGCACCAGCAACTGATTTCAATTTTTATGACCGCTGGTAATGCAGAAAAATATTTGATTTTGGAAAGGGTTGGAATAATGGTTTGAAATTTAAGTATGGGATTTCACGGAAGATTTATATTTTTAAATTAGTATTGAATATTGATGTCATTTTTCCAAATGATAATAACATATACCAGATCGTTCTAGGATGACAGAGAGGATTGTGTCTAGGCCTGTGTTTGGAAATATAGTTTCCTGCTCTCCCTGGCTATCCCTAACTGATCCGTCAAACGTGATGGTTAATCCAAAGTATAATTTGAATTTAAAACATTTGAAAAAAAAATTTGAATTTAAATGTTTAAGCATCGCATCAATTTTTAAATTTCAAATAAAAAGATTTTGAAATAATTCCCATTACTCATGGTTATTTAAATTAAGTTTGAAGTTTAATCGCGAAGTGGTTCAAATATGTATTCGATATTGGTTTGAAAAGTATTGAAATCTATATTTCATTTAAAATGAAATTTATAAATTGAAAGGATGAAATGTGAAATACGGTATAAAAATGGATTTATAAAAATTATTTAAAGTCCAGGAAAGGTAACAAATCATATTTTGTATATGAAGGAGATTTGAGTTAGAATATATGAATTTTAATGTTCCTGGATCGATTTGGTTAAATAACCGTTTCGCAGAAAATTGTTAGTAACGCTTGCAATGTTATTAAATTTTTCCTTTGAAATGATTTGGAATTTGAAGATGAGAAACCATGAACCATTTTGAAAAATAATTTGCTAAATGTATTAGTGAGTCGATGTCAAATATAGGTCGACCAAATTCTGCTTAAACTTATATTTGAAAATTTTACCATTTGAGTGGGAATTTAAATTCCAATTAAGGTTTGAATTATCTAAGGACAGGATAACGATGAATAAATGGGTTTTCCCTTGATATATAAGATTTGGAATTGGATATTGAATATTTAAGGGAAGGGTTAAGATGAAAATGAAGTTTTAAAGAATAAATCCAATCTTAATTGGAAAAATGTTTGGAAAGGATATTTGAATTGGAAATCGGTATAGTCCGTTAGCTACTGATTTTAAATACGATTATGGCTTGGAAAGACCGGGATCGGATTTCAGTCCGAAAACCATTCCAAATAATAGTACGACGTTATGAGCAAGCTAAGGATTTGGAAATGGCGAAATGAAGACCGGGAATCTTTGGATTATTTGGTTTGATTGCCGATGTCTCGAATCAGGGTGTACACCCGATACGAGGTTTGGCATGAGGTCTGGATCTATTTAAGGATTCTCGGATTATGTTCCGTTCAGACGCAGAATGGACTTGTATGGATTGTGTGTCTAACATTGTAATTGACCACATAGCACTGATTCCTGTGAATATATCGGACTTGTGGCAGTTGGGTATTCCCGTCTCTAAGTTACGTTCTTAGAGGTTATGTATTGATTTGAATCAGTGACATGTGGAAGATTTACAATGTGGCATACTCAAGTGATTGAATGAGCTAATGGTGATCAAAGCACGGCTTATTTAAGCGAAGCTTTGTGTATGACGTGACATCGACAAACCTCACACCCCGGATGATGAGAAACTGGCGGTTTGGTCTGTATATACATATGAGTTGATGATGAGCGCTGCAGCAGTGGGAAACCACTTGAACTAGGGATGGGGTATGTTCGAGGGGCCGCGTCTGGTCAAAAACCGTAGATACTGCCCTGGCGATTTGTTGCGTTACACTTCGCTCAAGTCCCTGATTGATCTTTCGTGTCAGGAATCATCAAGTTAGAAATCCGAATCTCCAATACGAGCCTTGCGATTTTGATTGTATTTATATATGGCGACATAGTGGTATGGGACACTCATGCCGTCTAGGATTAATACATTTAATTGCGAATTTGTTTTACACACTATATGATAATATTAAAGAGGATTTTCACGTATGAAATCATGTTCGGTTATCATAAGACAAAACTCGCCCATCTGGTGTGCGCTTGCATTGTGTGATGTGGGACGAGCTTATGATAGCTTCATTTTCAAAAGGCATTGCGTATTTCGATGCACGGGAATTCATATGGAGAAAAACCCGTTCCGCATTAGCGGCGTGGTCCGTTGAATTGCCCAACTTTAAAATGAAACCTAAATGATAACTGTTTTTGAGTTCTCACACCAGTCCCATGACTGACCTGGAGTTTATTGTCCCTTCCTAAACTCTGGGTGCCCGCTAAATTTCCACACGGGCAGCTAGTGTATAGTTTTGCAGTTATGGATCGTTGAAGAAGATTCAGAACGCTTCCGAAGTTAGAGTTCACGCTAGAGTTGGAGCTTCCGCTGTATCAGATAATGTTCTTCCGCTGAGAGTTTATTTCTTCCGCTGTGTATATTTATGTGTAACTCTGATATTCATGTAACTCTGATGTAATATTGAATTATTCAATGAAAGGTTCTGTTGTTTTTGTTCAATGTATGTAAGTACCCATAACAATTCGTCTTTATGAACGATTTGAGTCGGTTTAATTACCGGCGAGAATCGGGCAAAAAGGCGGGTCGTTACAGTTGGTATCAGAGCTTTGGTTCATACAAAGCTATGGGTTTCGACATATTTTGAACAAAGAATGGGACTCATCAGAGCTATAATATCTCATTAGAGATAGGGTCAGGAATACCCTAGAATGAGATTTTGGAATATTTCGTTGAGAGAGCGTATTTTTGAAAATAGATTATTTAAGAACTAAGTAAATCATTTGAAGGTGTATTATTTTGAAATATAATATAATAAGAAAATTTTGAGTATGTTATTGACGTCAAGAATGGACTATTGATTATATAGGGATTTTTAATATACGTCTGATCAACGTATATACGAAGTCCAATATATACTAGGTAGATATAAAGTCACACTCTGGTCGCTCGAGGATGATTCTGCTGATGACCGTGGCACCATCAGTACTTATTTTCGAGTTTCGAAAGTGGGATGACTATATATTTCCGATAGAGACGTCGAGGAATACTTAAATTATTTTGATATGTTGAAATATTTTAAAGGAATTTATGAGCAATATAAGTGCAAATCAACTATGTTGTTAATAACTTGAAAGGTATTTCATAAGTGAAATTCACTTTAAGAACTAGAAAGCGAATTTTGGAAATGCATGAAAGTGAGATAATTTATATTTAAGACATGTTTTAGATTAACAATAGTAGTTGATCAGAAGGCTTTGAATGTAAATTTTGAAATCTAATAAGTTGTAATCAGAAAAAAAAAAAAAACATCATGTCGATAAGGGTTAAATAAATTAAATTTGTATGCATCTCTATTTGACTTGAACACATGAATTTGACCTGTCCCATGTGTATATGATTTTGGGCCGTGTATTGAACAAAACCAATATCTGATTCGGAGTAGGAAATATTGATTCGTCTAAACAATATATTAACAAACCTTCACCAAATGAAATTTGCACTAAATTGGTATGAAGACAAAATTGAACTTATGTAAGGAAAAATTGGAATTTGAAACATTAGTCTTGAAGATTGGTGCTTGAATTTTAAATGAATTCTGATTATCATTTTAGAACAAATTGTTTAAAATATGACGAATCAGAGTAGCACAGCGGAAGCGTAATGGTATTTTTGAATAAAAATGTTTTGAGCGACTTTTCCGACCAATCGAATAATGAAGATTTCTTTCCAAATAAGATTTGATATTTGAAATAAGGATGAATATAAAACCCTGCATTGATTGGGTAAAGAATTTAGAATCGGTTTTGTCTTGAACTATTTTGGAAATATTGTGTGTACAGCTAGAATGTAAGTTAAACTTGTAATATGAGTCGAAAGGATCAACTTGTATATTATTGGAAATGTTTGGAATAAATTGAAATTTATATGACTTGGAAGACTTGAAATGTTTCGACGACCTGAATCCCGATACTTTGAAATATTTGAAAATAACAAAATTTTGACTTGAAGTATTTAAAAGGTATGGATTGCGAAATGATTTACAACTTCGGGATATGGAATAATTTGATTGTTCGAGTAACCATGACTAAAATTGGGTTGTAATGAGGGATTGGATTACATATGATGGGTGATACTCAAATTGCCCTGTCATGAGGTTGAACTTCTCGAACTAATAGCATATAGATTTCAGTATATAATGTTTGGGGTTTTGGAAGAAAATCTAGTTTTGAAAATCCCGAAGTGAGGTATGATTTCCTATATGAAAGAAATATGTAGTATTTCAATGGTTTGAGATGAGAACGGGATTCTGAGTCAGAAAAATCATTTTTGAACTTTCTGGTGCTTTGCGAACTGTAATTTGAAATTATAGTTAAATCAACCTCTTTTGATTCCTCCGAAATTATATCTTTTAAATAAGTTTTGATTTCCAAGTAAAAGGTTTTGATAAAGAAATATGAATTGGGATAAATAAGTGAAATTTCATAAGTATGTTTTCATTGCTGGTAGAATATAAATGGATTTTTTTTGCAAATGAATTAAGCTGAGTTTGAAATAATCTAGGAAAATTTTGAGAAAACAATTTATAATATTTAATTATGGTAACTTATATCCTTCTCTAAATTTCGTCCTCGAAATTGGAACGATGTCGTGGTAGACGATAATAATGTTGTAGCCGATGAGGGTAATTTTGAATAACCTACATCCGAGGATGACCCGCTTCCAGATATGGGAGACGATGAGGTTGGTGAGAAAATAGAGAATATATACCAGCCCTTAGACAAGGCTGATGGAGATGGATTTATGGGTAATGAGCACGATAAATTTATCGTGGGAGTAGATGATGATGGCTTCATGGCAGACAATGAAGAGCCGTTAGCTGATGAAGAACCCGAGGAGATTGGTTTAACCGATCCATCCGATGATGGGTCAGATACAACAGATGCTTAGTTGCGATGAGTCTGGACCTTGTATATATAGTGTTTATATGTTATCTTAAGTACCAGATGCATTAAGTTGTTTTGGGCTAGTATGGTTTTGAGGATTAGTAACGGATACCTAGGTACACCTTTGATAACTGCATTTTGACTGCCCAAGTGCGTAGTATGAGCTCAGGAAAGGTTAGATACGTTTTGTATGCTGACTTGAGAGATCGATATGACATGATATGTTGGATTGACTATGATATGCGTGTCCCACTATTTAAATCTGTTTGTTTTGCATATTTATAAAACCTGTTCCAAATCATATAAAAAGTTTGATTTATAGTTTAAAATTTACTATCTTCCTTTTCAAGGACGAAAAGTCTTAAGGGGGGAAGAATGTAACGAACCAGAATTTTCTAAATTTAAATATGAATTTCCATAGCACATTTTGAGATTTTCTGAATACATATTTCTGGAGTTAATAAGATTTAATATTTGAAATTTCCTTTTTTATTGGTTTGAAAAATTTATTTTTATTTTGTATAAAACTTATTTTAAAGATTATATATATATATATATAATATTATAATATTAGGATTTTGAAATTTTACATAATGGTTTTTATATTTATAGATAGTAATATTATATATATATATATGTTTTATAATATGAATTTTATAATTTGAAGATTTATTTTGAGGAAATATTTGATATATAAAGATTTAAACAATTTTATATATATATTTATATGGATTTTTAATTTTTACAAAATAGTTTGACTTGAAAATAAATTATAAATAAATATCGATTTAAAATATTCATCCGATTTCTGTGGGCGTAATTTTAAAATAATTTTTAGAATTTTTCTGTAATTTTTATTTTGAAAAATAAGCAGATAATTTTTCAACGTATTTTGGGTATAAATGTGGTCCTTTAGACGCTTTACAAAATTGATCAATCAGACCGGTTTTATTGTTGTTTTCAAATCAGGAGGTGTTGTTGTTTACGATGATGGTCTTATTTCAGTGCAACTCGCGGTAAATAATTCTAAAAATCAAAAATTGGAAGTAAACATATTAGTACACTCCATATGAATACACTACATTGGACATAAAGCATGAATGGAAAGTGTAGAACAGCTCTTGTAGTGTGCATAGCGCATGGAAAGAAAGTTCTCACGTGTAGGTGTGAAGTGCCATGTGGATAAGGCATGTAGAGAATTAATATATAAATAAAGAAAGTATGTGTCCTAAAGATGGTGTACGCATGAAGAGAAATGGTAAAATGAAGACCACGTGTTCACTTCAGACTTTTCCCTGCGTTGGTTTTCCGTCCGTCCTTTTATATATTAATATTAAAAAAAAATTAAAAATATATAAAACATAACGTGTAAGTGTTAGGAGCATGCAAATGGACATTTGGCCAAACTAAGGACACACGTCTCGCATGCACTCTTTTATTTACATCAGCTCCGGGTATTTCCATCGCTTCCCCTTCCTCTCATAATACCGCGTCCATCAGTCCTCCACCACTCTCCAGTTCTCCGCATGTTTTCTCCATGGAATCGCAGCTCCTCTCTCTCCCTTGCTGGAGCACCAGTCCGCCAACTCTTGTAGCCACTCCACCTTAAAATGACGGACCCCGCAGCACTAAAATGGACGCAGCTTGTCCATCAGTCCATTCTGCATGTCCGTCCACAGCAACAAGCTTCCACCGCATCTTCTTTCTCTCACCCGATCCCCTTCGCATGCATGTCGCTCCACTAAACTTTCCACCGCACCAGCTTACACCACATCCCAGTCCGCAAGTTCCCCTCTCACCACCACTTTCCCTTTTGTGTTCGGTCTGCAAGTGGTCTGCCTCACACTTACCAAATTAATCCTTTTTCCAGTGTTGCGTACGACCTCTTCCTTGCATGCATCCACTTCCGCACTGCCTTGCCAAGCAAAACTGTTCCACCCACGTAAGCTGCCCAGTCCGCTTTGGAAATTTAAAACCTGTTCGCTTTGAGTTATTTATACCTTAGTTCGAATGTTATATGTTGAGGGGTATACGCGATGCAACCATTGTCATTTAGCTCGGATATCTTACAAATGTAAAGAAAAATTTTAAAGTGTTTAAGAGAATGTATGCGTAGTGCCAAAGAAACGGTGCGCGAAGTCCGTGGAAAAATATACTGAAGCGAAGGGAACTTTGCTCGCATTTGATAAAGAAGCTTGACAATGGAATTTGGAAAGCATTTCGGTGAGATTTCCTAATTTAAATTTATTTTTAAATTAGTTATTTAGTTATTTAAATCAGTCATCAATTTAAATAATTGGTATTGATTGTGTATTGGGATGAATGGTTGCTATTGGTTGTACGATGGATGTTTAGACAGTTAGAAAACACCGTAAACACTGAGCGTTATGGACTGTAACGCTCTGCGCACAGTTAATCAATTATTTTTGGTTGTTGTTGTGATGGATGTTGTGTGTTTGACTATTTATTGCATGAATGCACACACACTGTAGCTATGTGGTTATACGGTTAACCAATTTAGAATTCTCCTTCCATTTAATTGAAGATTTATTTATTTTTAATTTGGTTTAAATTTGAATTTAAAACTTTTTGAAAATCAAATTTAGTAGAGAACGCTAACATGTTTGAAAATTTAAATCAGGAAGAATTTGAAATATGAATTAAATGTTGCTTTGCACCAGCAACTGATTTCAATTTTTATGACCGCTGGTAATGCAGAAAAATATTTGATTTTGGAAAGGGTTGGAATAATGGTTTGAAATTTAAGTATGGGATTTCACGGAAGATTTATATTTTTAAATTAGTATTGAATATTGATGTCATTTTTCCAAATGATAATAACATATACCAGATCGTTCTAGGATGACAGAGAGGATTGTGTCTAGGCCTGTGTTTGGAAATATAGTTTCCTGCTCTCCCTGGCTATCCCTAACTGATCCGTCAAACGTGATGGTTAATCCAAAGTATAATTTGAATTTAAAACATTTGAAAAAAAAATTTGAATTTAAATGTTTAAGCATCGCATCAATTTTTAAATTTCAAATAAAAAGATTTTGAAATAATTCCCATTACTCATGGTTATTTAAATTAAGTTTGAAGTTTAATCGCGAAGTGGTTCAAATATGTATTCGATATTGGTTTGAAAAGTATTGAAATCTATATTTCATTTAAAATGAAATTTATAAATTGAAAGGATGAAATGTGAAATACGGTATAAAAATGGATTTATAAAAATTATTTAAAGTCCAGGAAAGGTAACGAATCATATTTTGTATATGAAGGAGATTTGAGTTAGAATATATGAATTTTAATGTTCCTGGATCGATTTGGTTAAATAACCGTTTCGCAGAAAATTGTTAGTAACGCTTGCAATGTTATTAAATTTTTCCTTTGAAATGATTTGGAATTTGAAGATGAGAAACCATGAACCATTTTGAAAAATAATTTGCTAAATGTATTGGTGAGTCGATGTCAAATATAGGTCGACCAAATTCTGCTTAAACTTATATTTGAAAATTTTACCATTTGAGTGGGAATTTAAATTCCAATTAAGGTTTGAATTATCTAAGGAAAGGATAACGATGAATAAATGGGTTTTCCCTTGATATATAAGATTTGGAATTGGATATTGAATATTTAAGGGAAGGGTTAAGATGAAAATGAAGTTTTAAAGAATAAATCCAATCTTAATTGGAAAAATGTTTGGAAAGGATATTTGAATTGGAAATCGGTATAGTCCGTTAGCTACTGATTTTAAATACGATTATGGCTTGGAAAGACCGGGATCGGATTTCAGTCCGAAAACCATTCCAAGTAATAGTACGACGTTATGAGCAAGCTAAGGATTTGGAAATGGCGAAATGAAGACCGGGAATCTTTGGATTATTTGGTTTGATTGCCGATGTCTCGAATCGGGGTGTACACCCGATACGAGGTTTGGCATGAGGTCTGGATCTATTTAAGGATTCTCGGATTATGTTCCGTTCAGACCCAGAATGGATTTGTATGGATTGTGTGTCTGACATTGTAATTGACCACATAGCACTGATTCCTGTGAATATATCAGACTTGTGGCAGTTGGGTATTCCCGTCTCTAAGTTACGTTCTTAGAGGTTATGTATTGATTTGAATCAGTGACATGTGGAAGATTTACAATGTGGCATACTCAAGTGATTGAATGAGCTAATGATGATCAAAGCACGGCTTATTTAAGCGAAGCTTTGTGTATGACGTGACATTGACAAACCTCACACCCCGGATGATGAGAAACTGACGGTTTGGTCTGTATATACATATGAGTTGATGATGAGCGCTGCAGCAGTGGGAAACCACTTGAACTAGGGATGGGGTATGTTCGGGGGGCCGCGTCTGGTCGAAAACCGTAGATACTGCCCTGGCGATTTGTTGCGTTACACTTCGCTCAAGTCCCTGATTGATCTTTCGTGTCAGGAATCATCAAGTTAGAAATCCAAATCTCCAATACGAGCCTTGCGATTTTGATTGTATTTATATATGGCGACATAGTGGTATGGGACACTCATGCCGTCTAGGATTAATACATTTAATTGCGAATTTGTTTTCCACACTATATTATAATATTAAAGAGGATTTTCACGTATAAAATCATGTTCGGTTATCATAAGACAAAACTCGCCCATCTGGTGTGCGCTTGCATTGTGTGATATGGGACGAGCTTATGATAGCTTCATTTTCAAAAGGCATTGCGTATTTCGATGCACGGGAATTCATATGGAGAAAAACCCGTTCCGCATTAGCGGCGTGGTCCGTTGAATTGCCCAACTTTAAAATGAAACCTAAATGATAACTGTTTTTGAGTTCTCACACCAGTCCCATGACTGACCTGGAGTTTATTGTCCCTTCCTAAACTCTGGGTGCCCGCTAAATTTCCACACGGGCAGCTAGTGTATAGTTTTGCAGTTATGGATCGTTGAAGAAGATTCAGAACGCTTCCGAAGTTAGAGTTCACGCTAGAGTTGGAGCTTCCGCTGTATCAGATAATGTTCTTCCGCTGAGAGTTTATTTCTTCCGCTGTGTATATTTATGTGTAACTCTGATATTCATGTAACTCTGATGTAATATTGAATTATTCAATGAAAGGTTCTGTTGTTTTTGTTCAATGTATGTAAGTACCCATAACAATTCGTCTTTATGAACGATTTGAGTCGGTTTAATTACCGGCGAGAATCGGGCAAAAAGGCGGGTCGTTACATGCACTCTTTCCAAGTTTGACAGATGTAGATTTAAAACATGCTATACAATTTCTGGAAATAAACTTTGCCCTAAATTTTCGAAGTCCTTGAAAACAGACTGACACAATTGCACATGTATCCCTCCTTGTGCACATCTATTTCTCAGCTTGCTTGTTAAAAAAATGTCCAATGCTTTAACTAATGAGCTCTCTTGCCTTATGTGTAGAATCAAACACTTGCTCAAAACTGAATTCGCAATTCTCCCATGTTGCTTGCCACCTCCTGTATTTTATCTAGAAATCATTTGTGTACTTGTATTGTTCGAATACTAGTTTGCCATGCTTCAATTGAACTGTTGAGCTTCTGCATGCAAGTTTGCTTGTGTATATGCATAACAATGCTAACTGGCTATTTTTGTTACTGCTGCATATGCTCCATATGTACACTGTCTTAAGGTTGAATGGTTTGTGCACCATGCTTTGCTCCATTATATTCGAAACTGTTTGTTGAATCATCATGCTTATGCACCACCATGCCATGCTTCACACATATTACATACTGTAATGCAATTGTGCATGATAACACTTGAGTTTTGCTGCAACATTTTGTAATCTGATATCCACTTTTTCATACTTGAACATGTTCAAATAAACTGCTTTGCATATACATGATGCCTTGTACAATTGCTTGCAGTCATGCTGACTTATGACAGTCCATATGTATGTTTGTCCCCATTACACTCTTACATACTTGATATGAAAGCTTGTACCATTCTTGACTTTTGAAAATGCGTCCATATATATATTGTGTGTTGCTTTATGTTTGTAAACCATCTCTTTGCTGTCTCGATAATTTGGGTTGCACATAAGTTTTGTCCATCCTACTTGACACTTGAAACTAAATATTTAGCTTAGTCGTGGATGTGTGTGTGCTTGAAATTTTGTTGCGGCTTGACTCGACACTTGGGCTTGCTTGTATCCATTTGCTCCATTTCCATGTTATCCTGAACACGTAGTTGACCGATATGTATACATTTATGTATATATACACGTATGTGTGTGTGTGTGTATATATATAAATATATGTATGTGTGTGTGTATATGTGTCTATTCGAATATATATCAGCAGATCGCTGCACTATGTTGTGGCTATTCAAAAACAACTGGTTCTGATCATCAAACCCGTGTAGTGTGTTGAGGCTGATCAGTGGGTAATAGAAATATATACATATCAGATCAAGTCATGAAAAATGATGAGAAACACACCAAAATTCGAAGGCAAATAAATTTTAAAAATAAAATAATATTTGCTAGAATATGAGATTATTTCTGTTCAAGATTACTGTGTGTGTTTCTGTTTGTGACAGGTAAGCAGATGGTGACTGGACAGACTGAAGAATGCTGTGAAGACAGAAGACAAAGAAACAGAGTGTCGGTGTGTGTCTGTATATATGAAATGTATCTGTGTCAAAGAATGTACTGAGTGATGAGTGATGTAGTGAGGAACTGATGTACAGAAAAATAGAAAATTGTACTGATATTTGTAATAAACAAATTTGAATGAAATAAAATATTATTTTATTGTGTTCAAACAAACTTATCTATCGTATTTAGTTTATTTACAAGTACAATCTCATGTGAATTGAATAAATAGTGGAGTTATAAATAGTTGTACTATTTGAATGTTTGAAATATAATATTCAATTTAAATAAAATACTATATGAATATATTAATGTCTGTACAATCGTATTCAATTTAAATATAAATATTATATTCCTGTTGTGATGTATATATAGAACAGTACAGTAACAAACACATTCAAAATAATATATATTTGGTTGTTGTCATCAAATAAAAATCATATAATTGTGTATACAACTACGTCATATACAACAATCTTCCCTTATGATGATGACAAACAAATAAAAGATTTGGAGCACAATAAATGTGTTTGACAGTGAATATTGAACTCCCCCTATTAATTAGCTCCTGCTACAACAGAAACTCCCCCTACACCTGTGCATGAGTCAAAAGAATGAAAAATGAATGAATTTTCAAAATTAAAATATTTATAAAATATTCACTCACAAATCAAAATCTCAACCCATTCTCCCCCTTTTGTTATCATCAAAAGGATACAGAAGTTAAAATATAGATGAAAAGTGACTAAAAATATAATTTTAGCTTAATAGGAAGAAAGGTCATCATAAATCTCAATTAGTCAAACAAAAATCATAATAAACTGAGAACTAGTGGCAAATTTCACATTGTAGAGAATGACGGATTTACGATGAAATTTATATAAATAGAGAGAGTTTAAAAAATGATTCCAATTATTTTCAAAAGAACTTTAAAAAAAATGAAGCATAAAAATACTGATGGATTTAGACAATAATTATACATTCAATTTAAGTGACAAAAACAAGTAGTCCCAAATCCCAATAGTTATCAATCAACAAATCATAATACGTCGTAAGATATTAACACATTTCACAGATTTGAAGATGGATTGATAGGCTGGTTTTCACATACCAAGGAGAAATTCATATTAATTTCTATTTATAGCACATTATTTCCTTTACTTTTATTTTTATTTAAGAGCACACCGACCACTCATAACCAAAGCTTAGATTTTTAAATGAGGTCAGTCGCAGCTTAAATTATAAGTTGTCTCTTAATCATGCATGACTAGAGCTTGGATTTTTAAATTAGGTTAGAGACACACTTATGTATTGATTATATATTTATCGTTTTCAGCTTCAATATAAAAAACTCCTCGGTATATAAAACCAATATGAATGATAGAAATGTGGTAGGTACAGAAATGGACTGTGAAATAAATTTCTAAATTAATTATATTATGAAATATGCTCGATTGTATTGGGATCATTGTAAATTTTCAATTATCACTAAGTCTAAATAATAACATAGTCCAACTTCTATCACAAATATTTCCACTCTCTCCACATTAATATAAAATTATCATGGACGGCGGAATGATGATAGATAAAGGAGATGGTCGTGGAATAATTGCCAATTCAAAGATATTATAATAAATGTTCAACCATCATGAAAAAATTCAAATAAAATCTCCTCTTGTTGTGAAATATATTGCAGTCATAATTCATCAAAATTTCAAAATTTGGTAATAATTTTGATGAATTATAAATACAGTTCAATTTGGATATTGATTTCAATTTCTGAATATATAATCAATTAAAAATCTTAAAACTGAAAATCAATTACAAGAGGAATATGAAAAGCTATACAGAACAAGAAGGATTAAAATATATACAAAAAAATTTAGCGCATCTGATACCAATTGATGTCCTTATTAACAAATTTTAATCACAAAGCCCAAACAGATAAAATCAACAAATTTGACCGATTTATCATAGCTGTAAACAAGAATAGGCAGTTATTTGAAAAACAGTATCAGAGCAGCAACCATATCATAAACAAGCAATTTCCAAAATATTTTCGAAACAATATCAGAGCAACACAAGAAATAGTTTCAAATCAGACTTGTCAAGATGACAGTCACATAAGATGATTCATGATCCAATGATTAAAAATACCTTTATCTGAAATCATTTGAGGAATATGAAACTCTCAATATTTAGTGAACCAATCACACCAGAAAGTAAATTTCAGATTCAAGATATGTGTGTGATTCAATAAATCAATAATTTCAAATGATTTTAAACAAACAAATATTCAATTTAAATAATCATGAAATAGCAGTGAGTTTTAAGACCAGATTTTCAAGGAATTTTCACAAATATTTCTAACATGTCCAGGAGTAATTTCAGATCATTTACATCAAGCACAAGAGATATTCATGGTACAGAAAAATTATTTGAAATCAGTTGAATCAATGTCAAGATTTGAGATATAATGAATCAGTCGCACAAGATTGACTACTTCAAATTTAAGAGGTATGTGAGATTCAAAATATCAAGAATTTTAGATGATTTCAAACAAACCAATTTCAACCATAATGATCATGAATATAAGATGAATTTCTAAATGTATCAATGTAATTCAATAAAAAAAATTAAAATATCCAAGCCAGTCTGAAAATCTATGAAATTATCACAACTGAGAAGTAGCAGTGTGCTGCAATGAGTGTAACATTTCAAGCTTTTCTAAAATGAATTAGAAGAAACTCAAAACAACAGTGGTGTGTGAAATTTCAATTAACTTTCAGATCTTCAAAATTTAGAATTCAAATTAACAATGTTCAAGATATGACAAGAATACATCAACACTGTTATGTATTCAGAAATTATAAAATAAACTTCAAAACAATTGCAGAGATTTACAAGATTAAGTTCAAGATCTGGAAAAGATTAAAAAACATAAGAGTTTTATTAAAAAGAAGCAAATTTCTAGAAAAATATGAATTATGCAATCGGAAGTTAATTAAGCCCAAAAGTAGTTACAATGATATGACAGTGACAAATCAAATCAGAAAAAATAAAAAAAAGGAATAAGGAAAAATAAAAACAGAGAATATACAAAAGAAATTGTGAGTTTAGAGATCATACCTGAAAATGATGTAAGCAAAAGAATCTCTAACTCAGCATCTTGGCTGAGGAACTGTGAATGTGATACAGAAATATAGATCAGATTGATTTCAAATCCCTTTTTGCACACCAGTTCCTCAACCTCCTTGGTACCTAACTATTTAGAGGATTGAGTGGTCTAACAAAATTAGTAAAACCACTCACAATTTTGTTAACAACTTTCGGTACCTAAACTTGTTTGTATAACGATCCATTTGAATCTACCTTTGTGCCCTTAGGAAACCAAATCTGTTTAAATAGTTGTTTTATTTCTTTTTAGGATCCAAGAATGTTTAAATGGATTGATACAAAACAAATTCACATCACGTTTATGATTCAAAAATCCTTTGAGATTATCAGAGTTCAAATTTTCAAATCGATTCTTTTCAAAAGCAGTTTGAAGGATTTTTCAAATCATTTGAATTTTGTTTTCCAAAAACATCGTTTTTCCCAAAACCAAGACCATGCTTATTTTCAGAAGAAAATTGGTTTTTCAACAACATATTTAAAGATTTTTCTCCACCAGAAAATTTGCTCAAATTTTTTCCAATTTGTTGAATTTCAGTTTTAAGATCACCATTTTCTTTCATTAAATTTGAACAATGATTTTTATTGATCTTGCACCTTTTAAAATCAGATTTCAAAACAAATTTTCATCATTAAGCAATTTAATTTTTGTTTGGGACTCAATAATTTCAAATTCAAGAAGTTTTCGACTTTTAGATTCAAATATCTTGAGTTTTTCAATCTCAGTTTCTAGCTCATTCAGAATAGACTCAGTTTTCAGCAAGTTTTGTTTTTCAGCAAAATTATATTTGGAATTTTCAGTCATCTTAAAATTTTCAAATTTTTTTTGAAACAATTGTTTATGCTTTCAAGCTCTATCTTGTTCTCTTTTAAATTCAGGAGTTCATTCTCAAGTTTTTGAATATTTTTATTTTGATGAACAAGATCATTTTTCAAATTTAAACAATTTTTGCAGTTAGAATTTGAAGACTTCGTAGCGTTTTTAAGCTTTGATTCCAAAAGGTTACTTTTGCAAATCAACTCAAGGTTTTCAGATTTAAAAGTTTTATTTTTATATTCTCAACGGATTCAATTAAATCATTTAAACGATGAGTTAAATCTTTATAAGAAAGTTCTCCTGTTGAGTCTATATCTGAATTTCCATCGGTGCAACCTGTTAAGCCCAAATCTGAAACCGAGTTAACATTTTGGGGTTTTAAGCGGTTGTCTTCTTTTCCATATAGCATGTTGAGAGTTGTCCAGATTTCCTATGGGTAAAACAATGGGAGATAAGGCTATATTGGACATAATCAATATAAGAATATAAAGTATGAATAGCACGAGAATTAAACCCAATATCATTTCTACTAACCATATCAAATCCATTAATAACAGCATTCCAACATTTAATATCAACAAATTTAAATATAACTCCATTTCTAATTTCCAATTTAAAAAATCTGTACCATTAAAAATAGATGGAATACGACTGGACTGGCTCTTAGAGGACCGACAACTAGGATGACCCATTACACTAGAGTTAATAAAATAACCTGCTCCGATACCAATTGTTGGATCCAGATTAACCCTAGAGGGGGGTGAATATGACTTACTAAAAATTAAACAAGATATTAAAAATATTAGATCACAGAATGCAAAGGAAATAAAAGTATAGAAAGTAAATGACACAGATATACCCAGCTTCGGCAAAATCCTGTCTATTGCTGCATTCCTAAGGTTTCTACTATGTAACAGAATAGATCCCGCTTACAAGACCATGTATACTCACGAACTCCTCACTCCTATTCTAACCCTACGCTCAAAACCGTAGACTGATCTAAGGGTAATCCCTTAGATCAGTTTTCCCTGATTACAGCCCTGTAACCAGTAAACCTTAGATTTAACAGATTCTAGTAAACTGCCAGTTAACACTCTAATTGGTTTCCCCTAGATTTTACAGAACTCTAGAAACTGATTCAGAATGATTTACAACTCAATTCAAAAGCAATACAAAATATAAACAAATGAGAAACCCTAGTTTTAAAGAAGATTTTAAAATTCCCTTTAACAATTTAAACTAGGACAGCTGACTAATTTCAAAATAGGTTCCACCCTCGTTTCATTTGTCCCGATTACTTCTGATTCTCCAATAGAAATAACGGCCTCGTGGAAAACTAGAAATTTAGGTTTCTTTGAAATCCCAAATCGCGATGCTTTGATTAATGAAACTAAGTTCTCTGATGCTCGAGATTTCGTGGCTATGTGATGCTTCGATTTGGGATATTTCTCTTTGGCTCTTGATCGAAAACAAAGTGAGTTCTTCGAAATGATTTTCGATATTTTTTTAAGCCTATGATGAAACGGTGTAGAAATAGGATTATAGAGCCCGAAAATTGCTCTCTGATTTCACAATATAAATTAGATCTGACTAGTCGTGTTTCCTCTTTTGATTCTCTTGATAAAATCGACTTTGATTGACTTGGCACTTGTGTAAATATGAATTGATGAACCTAGTCATGAAGTTAGTCCCTTTTTGAACCTTCTCTGATTTCGGCTGTCCCTGATTGTTTAATGCTTAAAGAAATATCTCTTGCCTTAAATCACTATGTTGATTTCTGGAAATATTTGCAATTGTTTGTGGTCTCCTTGATTTTCCCTTGCGTGAATGATTTGGCAGTATGAAGTGTTGCTTTGATTAAAACTGTGATTTTCCATTTACCAAATCTACATTGTGATTTCTTAGAACGGATATTGGGATGAAATAAACCTGTTTGTCACAAAAAAATTCATGTCAAAAAATATTGAGTGATTATACCATTTTCAGCAAATATTTATTTCTTGCCAAATAATAAATTTGGTAAAAAGAAGATTTCAGGACACTTCCCCATTGATTTCTTCTTATATGCAAATCCTTAAAAGAAATTATCCTTGTTGATTTACTATTGTGAAATCTGGAAGGATATAAATTGAATAGAAATTGTTGCCAAATATTCTTGTGCACACCAATTTCCCAACTATTGATTTCATGCCAAAACTGGAAGCAAACTTGTATGTATTCTGGAATAATTCTTGCAAAAATTTCTTGTCCAAAAATTGCTCTTGTGTGAAGCTGTTTCCTGAGATAAAAAAACTTTGCCAAGTATTTGTTCAATGCCAAATAAATGTGTCGTGGTTTCTGGAATTGGAATTAGTGATTTCTTGCTGAAAATGGTTTGCTGAAATTTTGGTTTCTTGAGCATATCTAAAATCTAAATGACTTGCCAAAAATTTACTCTTAAATTTGCAAATGCACTCTTTCCAAGTTTGACAAATTTAGATTTAAAACATGCTATACAATTTCTGGAAATAAACTTTGCCCAAAAATTTTGAAGTCCTTGAAAACAATTTGACAAAATTGCACATGTATCCCTCCTTGTGCACATCTGTTTCTGAGCTTGCTTGTTAAAAAAAGGTCCATTGCTTTGACTAATCAGCTCTCTTGCCTTATGTGTATAATCAAACACTTGCTCAAAACTGATTTCATTATGCTCCCATGTTGCTTGCCACCTCCTGCATTTTATTTGGAAATCATTTGTGTACTTGCATTGTTCGAATACTTGTTTGCCATGCTTCAATTGAACAGTTGTTCTTCTGCATGCAAGTTTGCTTGTATATATGCATAACAATGCTAACTGGCCATTTTTGTTATTGCTATGTATGCTCCATATATACACTGTCTTGATGTTGAATGATTTGTGCACCATGCTTTGCTCCGTTATTTTTGAAATTGTTTGCTAAATCATCATGTTTATGCACCATTATGCCATGCCTCACACATATTACATACTACCATGCAATTGTGCATGATAACACTTGAGTTTTGCTGCACCATTTTGTAATCTGCTGTCCACTTTTTCATACTTGCACATGTTCAAATAAACTGCTTTCATATACATGCTGCCTTGTACAATTGCTTGTAGTCATGCTGACTTGTGACTGTCCATATGTATGTTTGTCCCCATTACACTCTTGCATACTTGATATGAAAGCTTGTACCATTCTTGACTTTTGAATATGCATCCATGTATATATTTTGTGTTGCTTTATGTTTATGCACCATCTCTTTGTTGTCTCTACAATTTGGGTTGCACGTGAGTTTTTTCCATCCTGCTTGACACTTGAAACTGAATATTTGGCTAAGTCGTGGATGTATGTGTGCTTGAACTTTTGTAGCTACTTGACTCGACATTTGGGCTTGCTTGTATTCATTTGCTCTATTTCGCTTCTATGCTGAACATGTTGTTGACCTGTATGTATACACATATGTATATTTACACGTATGTGTGTGTGTGTCTATATATATATATATATATATGTGTGTGTGTGTGTGTGTGTGTGTGTGTGTGTGTATGTGTGTCTATTCGAATATGTATCAGCATACCTCTACACCGTGTTGTGGTTGTTCAAAAACAACTAGTTCTGATCAGCAAACCGGTGTAGTGTGTTGAGGCTGATCAGTGGGTACTGGAAATATATACATATCAGATCAAGTCATGAAAAATGATGAGAAACACATCAAAATTATAAGGAAAATGAATTTTAAAAATAAAATAATATTTGCTAGAATATGAGATTACTTCTATTCAAGATTACTGTGTGTGTTTCTGTTTGTGACAGGTAAGCAGATGGTGACTGGACAGACTGAAGAATGCTATGAAGACAGAAGACAAAGAAACAGAGTGTCAGTGTGTGTCTATATATATGAAATGTAACTATGTCAAAGAATGTGCTGAGTGACGAGTGATGTAGTGAGGAGCTGATGTATAGAAAAATAGAAAATTGTACTGATATTTGTAATAAACAAATTTGAATGAAATAAAATATTATTTTATTGTGTTCAAACAAACTTAGCTATTGTATTTAGTTTATTTACAAGTACAATCTTGTGTGAATTGAATAAATAGTGGAGTTATAAATAGTTGTACTGTTTGAAATATAATATTCTATTTAAATAAAATATTGTATGAGTATATGAATGTCTGTACAGTCGTATTCTATTTAAATATAAATATTATATTCCTGTCTGTGATGTATATATAGAATAGTAAAGTAACAAACACATTTAAAATAATATCTATTTGGTTGTTATCATCAAATAAAAATCATATAATTATGTATACAACTACGTCATATACAACAGAACTCACCTTGAATTGATTCATTGAACCAATTTGGTAATAATCAATTTAAACAGCCGTTTAATTAAACTATAAATTCTGATTATCTCCATTTTTGTACAAACTATTCCAGAATGTAGATCTCGCCAAGTCGATCACAACGTCTTTTGTTCCGTTCAATTCAGTCTATGGAATAAGAAGTTATCAATGTTGTAGTGTACGATTTTTTTTAATTATATTATCAATTTCTTAATAAATTCCTTAATAAACGTTAATTTCTTTAAGTGTAATATAACCGGTAATTACCTTTTTTTTATATAAAGGGCTGATTCTTACGAATTGAAAAACCATGGAACCAACTCTTACTTCTGCATTTTAAACCTCTTTGTTTCCTTTGTTTTCGAACTGCTGCATTTCATTTTATGCCCGATTTTTAGTTCTACTATTCACCTTGTTTAAATCCCTCATCCCCACACTTGTACTCCACTTCGTCCCCATCGTACCATTTATTTATCTCCACTCTCCTCGTTTGGGCCGAAGCCCACCATGTACCAGCCTGCTATCCTTCTCCATGTAAACAATCTCCGAAGGAAGAAGAAAAACGCGCACCATCCCATCTTTTAATATCATTTTTTCTTCTTTTCGTACTTTTTTATTATCGTGGCCACAACTGCTCGTCTCACCTTCCCCACTTCTTATATTTTCTAAACATTTTCTTCCTACTTAATATATTATTCTTTACCCAGTCTACTGACATCACACTATTATCACTACCTCATGGCGCCGCTAGTATCTCCCTTACCTTGGCATGAGCCTCGCTTCTTCCTGCACACATCCACATTATGCTATCACGAAAGGCTTCTCCTTCACTATTCTATCACCAAACACCCATGTCAAAACCAACGCCGTATGTTTCTCCCAACTATGATTCTTCCCATTGTTCCGCCTCTCAAGCCATGGCCGCAACACCAGACTCCGTCCACAATCACGTTGCCGACCTCCCCTGAGACTTAAACGAACAAGAACCTGTTGTATATCCTTTTCTGCCACATGCACACAAGCTTCTACTGCATGTCATTCTCTATTAAAAATCCTCCAGTCCATGTTGATTTTGACCAACATTGACCCTAGAGTCAAGTACCGAACCCCCTAATAACTATAATTTATGCACTGTCCTTCCTTGTTTATTTTCAAAAAATGCTACTGTGCGTCCTTCGTCTTTCGAATGAGCTACTTATGAAGTATGGCCACTTATATTTTTCATATGGGTTCAAGTTCATTATTCTTTTGAGAGGACGTGCAGTGAGTCATTTAATAGAAGTGGTGAAGTTTTAATTTGTTTATTTATGTGGAAGCTCGCGTTTTCCAACCTTAGAAAATGAGAGAAATATCACATATTTATAGAAGAAGGTGAGGAAGATAAGAATAATGTATTTCCAATGGTGGTACTGCGTAGGACTGCAGGTAGGTCTACATGGTGGCATAACCGCGCTCGTGTTTTCTTTTCATGTCTATCTTGTTTGGATTTAAATGTACATGCAGCTGTAGTATATTTGAGGCTGTGTATGTTTTAAAACATAGGTAGGTCGGAGGAAAGTGGGGGTAGCATGTGTTAATTATTAATATGAAGAAAAAGGCCAGGGTATGGTTGCTGTGTGATGTGGCGTTTGAAAGCATGGCTAGTACAACTTGGCAACTAAGTTGATGTAAAATATTTATTAATAGTTCTGTTATGCTTATCTAATAAAAGAAGCTACAAGTCCGTGCATATCTGTTGAGAAAGAAACATTATTTTGTTAAAAATGCATTTAAGTACTCATAGTTTAGACATTCTAAATCCAGTGTCATGTGCGCAAGATTAGCCTAACTTGATCTTACTGTAAACTATAGTGTTTGATGTATATTTTCATTGTCTCATACCCTTGAGATGTGTAGCAATCTGTTGTTGATTGTCAACTAAATTATTTGATACCATCAGTCTCCAAGTCTGAGATTTATTGTCTTGTCGCATGGTTACAGTCATAGTGTTGTTATATACAATTTATTGGTTGTGTTTCAAGATTAGTAGATGTCATTTATGTTTAGTTACTTAAATCAATTATTGTGATGTCAAGCTGAAAGTTTATGAACCATTTGGTAGATGTCATTTATTATTTTGCATATGTTATAGTGTTCAAATCTGCTATTATTTTATTTTATACGGTTATCGCTAATAAACACTGACAATTAAATCCGCACTGACATACATGATCTCCAAACACAACGAAAATAGGTGTATCACTACGGCTTAACATCCCGGTCCCAATGAAATTAATTTCATTGAAAACCATCTTTGTTTGCATAATGTCATTGTTTTAATTTATTGGTTCACCTATAAATTGCACGCACGTATAGAACAACTCTGAATGGCACCAAACTGGAATCTAGCAATAATTAGTTATGTGTATTCCAGTAAAATTCGTTTCATCGAAAACGAAGGTTGTTCGAAAAGAAAACTACTTCTAAGGCCTATATATTATCGATATAATATAATTAAATCCAAAACAATTCAAAAAATAAATAAATTACTATTATTGTATCTCTCCGAATGAAATCTTATACATCTTCAGAATGAATCAATATATATTTTAAACTCAATATTTAAAATTTCGGATTAAACGATATCAAAAATATATAAAAACCGTTAGAATTTTGTTGAATAAACGTTATCGTTTATTAACCAATTCCATAGCGACTATTTGAAAATTTGAATTGAGCATAACTTACAATCTATAAGCTGAAATATCAATTTTTCTCTTTTATTAGAAAAATCTAATTAAATAGATTCAAACGTTTCTTGTTTCAAAGAATTCTGACTTATAAAGAATTCTGTATATTCAATTAAAGTTCAAAACTCAATATTACGAAATGTCGCATCATTACAAGTTCGCTTTAAATTAAATATAAATTTAACATTCAGACCTCGTTATATAAACGAATTATATATAATAAATCCATATGAAATTCCAAATAAATATTTAAAACAGATTTAAATACTCGTAAGTAATGTTCAAAAATCTGGAACGTTAGATTCTTCCTCCCTTAAAAGAATTTCGTCCCCGTAATTACAAAGTAAATGGGATGCTCTGAACCCAATCATTTCAAAACAAATATTTTGGATTATCATCAAAAATATTTTAAGACTTATAATTTTATGAATAATTCAATAGCACCTCCTCTACACGGCTTGGTCAGAACAAGTACAAACGCCACACCGAGCATTAACTTCTCCAAAAGAAAATCAAAGCCAAATTTCTACCCAACTCAGGGGTATAAAATCAATCACCAACCAATAATATTAAGGTTACCTATTTTTCGGGCATCTCAATTCCAATTTCTAAGAAAAACAACTAATGACTCTTCGTCTTCCAACCTGTACTTTCAATTTGTGTAACCAAATCAACTCCATAGCCTTGCAGAATCTGCAGTTATCTCAATTTACAACGCAAATAACAAATACAGGTTTAAGTAATTTAGTTTCATTTCATAACTGATTTTATTGTCGATTCATTATATTGGAATGTAGTTTCAATTCATTCAACTTCTTTATTGACCCAGTTGATGAATTTTATTCAACAATCCAACATCCAAATAACAAACAACCAAATCATTTTAAATATATTTGACATCGATACTTATTGGTCTACATTGGCTTTGGTTTAACATACATTAATATCAATCAATTAATATCCGATCAATTTCCATTATTATCCATTCAATTTCCAATTCCAAATTTATTTAATTTTGATTCCACTTAACAAGGTTAAGTCTTATTTCCATACTCATTTAACCAATTGGTTTCAACCAGTTCAATCCCATTTCATAATTCAATTTGGACTTAAATCAAATCAATCAAAGCAACCAAACAACCAATATTACTGTACTATAGAGAATTATTTTCCTTTTTATATAAAAATATAATTTAGGCAAAAAATAAATATTTCATTTATCCTTTTTATATAACAATATCGTGTCAATTGCCAGTTCAATATGGTTTCCCAACACCTGAATTTATCAATAAACACAATACAAAACATTTAGATAAAATCTACAAATATGCTCTCTCATATATACACTTAAACTCAATCTAGAGTGTTTCTAACCTTATCTCTACTGAGTCACGCCACAAAGCCAAGATTATTGCTAAACCATTAGCTCTGATACCACTATAACGACCCGGGGAATTTGATGTGTAGTGTCCTGAAATTCCGGTACAATTTGAGCTGACCAAATAACACAAGTCTAACCCAAATTACATTGGAAACCAGAAAACTAATAGAAAGAAAATGGGGGGTGAGAATATGTAACGGCCCGGAAAAATCTGAGGTTTATTCATGGCCTTCAAAGAAAATATCAGAATAGTGTAATGAGGAATGTGAAGCTCCCTTTCTCTGAAATGATATACATGGCTTACCAGTATGAGGATCTTGACAAGAATGGTATGTTGCCTTACGAAAAAGAGGTCAGTACTAGTATTAAAGGTGAGTTTGAAACGGATAATCTTGAGGCTCGGGCTAGGCAGTCTCGAATTCGGTAAGGACTATCTTTTTCCTTGGTTCATGATGGAAATCCAATTTCCAAATACGTGACTGTGCAGTTTTGATTGTATACCTATATATGGCGACATAGTGGTATGGGGGCATTAATGCCGTCTATGATTGATAGTTATGATTTGAAAATTTTTTTGAAACATATAAACACTAGTAATAATATCAACTGCTTTTGTTTTATTCGTCTCAATCATATTTTGGCTATTATAAGGTAAAACTCTATCCTCCGGTTTGCGTTGCATTGTGTGATGGGAACCGAGTCTTATAATGGCTTCATTTTTATAAAAAGCATTGCGATATTTAAAAGAATGATTTGTTTTAAAGCACTGGCAATCCAAAGGAGTAAACCCGTTCCACGAAAGTGGCGTGGTCCTGTGATTAGCCATATTTTAATTGTGTTAAGTAGATTTCTCATACCAGTCCCATGATTGAGTCGTAGTTTGTTTAACTTTCAAACTCGGGTGCCCCTTTTTCTACACGGGCAGCCTAGTATTCAGGTTTTAGCTGGCTTTATCCGAATAGCTAGACCTGAAGATGGATTCTATCATTTATCTGTTTTATGCTGTTCAGCTCCTATTGTACATATTTTGTTTGTTTTCCGCTGTAGACATTATTGTATAGCTGAACTGTATTTGTACTAAGTATGATCCTGTATACTGTGTAACTCTGATGATTACTTTTATCCAGTATATTCTATTGTGCATTATCTGGTGTATTTATTTATTTCTATTCTGCTATTATCTGTTTCTGTGTTATATTCCAAGGATTACCCTTGCCGCCGTCAGTAAGGGGTTTGGGATCGTCTCAGAATAGATAAGATAGAAACTTAGAATATAAGAAGAAGAAGAAGAACATACAACATCAGAGTAACACGAATCTCACAGCGGAACGAATAAATATATTTCATAACATAACTTTGAAATAAAACAGTATATGTACACAATACCATTATTAGAGTGTAACACTAACAACACAGCGGAAATAATAATAGCTATATATATCCTGAAGCCTCTTGCTCCAGCTCTTCAAGTACCTGTAAATCCCGACTACTTGACTTCTCGTACAAAATTGGGCACCCAAGAGTTTAGGGGAAAACAAAACAAAATAAACTCTAGGTCAGTTATGTGACTGGTGTGAGTAAACTCAAATCATTTGATTTAACTTTCAAACCCTTTTGAAACATAGGATAATCATAAGACCGATCCATACATAAACACAGATGGCTTTTACCTTACGATAACCCAAAATATTTCTAAAACGATACTTATCTGATATTATAATAATGTCTAGATCAAGTAAATAGAAATCTAGCAGAAACGCTTGCATCTAATGTTCCACATATATAATATACAATCAAAACCGCGGGCTTTTATTTGGGGAATGGATTCCAACTATGACAAGGTATGGATCCGCCATCCGATCAGTGTACTCTAGAAGCGATACACTGGGGTTCAATAAGAACATCTTGTAACTCGGCCACACATGACCGACCATTCATTTCACTTGAATGTATCGAATATATTGCCACCCCTTGGTTAGTATTCCAACATAACCATTCCCGGGAGATACAGAATTGAAAGAAGTACAAATATGAATATTCTCTAGATGGTGACAATATACCCTAATTGGGTGCGGCCCACTTAGCCATGCTGCCTGCCCGATTTCTGTCATTTCCCAGTTGATGAGGCTCGAGGTCAAAACGTATCTTTAAACAGATCACTCCTCCATTTACTTCGAATGTCACATCGCAATACCCGCCGAATCACAAATTGATTTCCTCAAAAATATCACAGGTATAAAGCTAAGAGAAACGAATTCCTTTGCCACCAAACGTAAATACGTTTGAAGAGATCAACTTACGCGATCTATTAATATACTCTGTCAAACATTCTTCCATATAGGATGTCCTGGGACTGGAAAAACTGAAGGCACTATTCAGTACATCCATCTTAGGCAATCTCTATCTATGATTTATACAATAGCCCTTGCACTTTACTCCATCTTCAATATATTCACCATACTTGGTTTGCAACGCTTATGCCAATACGGAGTGGTTCTTCGGACAATAATCCAACCGATCTCTCCGTATTAACAACGTAAAAATGGTCAGAAACTTTGATAGTCGGTGATTTAACTATCAAATGAAAACACGTGTGCAAACAACAATCTTATTTCCAATTGGAATTTCTATTCATCTATCATCATATATATATATATATCTCCTTATTTTCTATATTCAGAAAATATATGTTATGAACGTTGGAAAACATTCCCATTGCTTATTTACTTATCACTATTCTGCCACATCTATCAGTCTCTGACTGTAAAATAGTATGAGAACAATTCCCTAAGTATCAATCCCGAAGGTCTAAACCAACATCAGATAGACACTTAGAAAACCATTCAACTTAACTAATCTCTAGTCAGTTTCTAGTTTAGCTTAACTCCATTTCTTAATTCCTTATAAATAAAACATTCCATTTTCTATGTTTAGAAAATATCTCTGATTCTATATTTGGAAAACGTTTCCAAAACTCATTTATATGGATTTCAAACTAATGTTGTATAAAACATCGTTACTACCGCTTCTTCCATAAATCGCTTATTACTTAACTGTATTCTTAACTAACGCTCGCCCTCAAACCTCAACTATTTCTTAGTCAAATAAGGAAGTCAATCAAATTGAGGTATAATTACCTCTTAGACCTTAACTGGACAACATTCTTACCTTGCAATAGACAAAGCTCACCGCTCCAATTTCTACAATCATTTGCTTACGCAAATTCTCGGATTTAGATTATAAATCCACTTCTTTTATGAAAACATTTATTATAACGATAACGTTATAAACCCTACTTTTGAAATATCTAACTTAGAAATCTAACTAAAATTTTTATTTTGAATAAATAAGCCAACAACTAATTTATTTATAAATAAACAAATCCTGATTAAAAACCGAAAAGTAAATAATACTTTCCCGAATTCGACGTATAACTCTCTTTCGAGTAATCTCTGTTCAATTAACTCCTTCGAATAACTAATATTCGATTATCTCACTTCGAATAACTTATATTCGATTATCTCACTTCGAATAACTTATATTCGATTAATTCCTTTTGAATAAACTAATATTCGATAACTCCTTTCTTCGAATAATTATATTCGATTAACTCCTTTCGAATAAGTAATATTCGATAAATTCACTTTCGAATAAGTAATATTCGATTAACTCCTTTCGAATAAACTATATTCGATAACTCCTTTCTTCGAATAACTATATCCGATTAACTCCTTTCAAATAAGTAATATTCGATAAATTCACTTTCGAATAAGTAATATTCGATTAACTCCTTTCGAATAAACTATATTTGATTAACTCCTTTTAAATCTATTCGAATAACTAGTATTCGATAACTCCTTTTAACTCTATTCGAATAACTAATATTAGATTAACTCTATTCAATTAACTCTAACTGATTAACTCTAACTGGTTAACTCTAACTGAGTAACTCTAACTGGTTAACTCTAACTGATTAACTCTAACTGGTTAACTCTAACTGGTTAACTCTAACTGATTAACTCTAACTGGTTAACTCTAACTGGTTAACTCTAACTAGTTAACTCTAACTGGTTAACTTTAACTGATTAACTCTAATTGGTTAACTCTAACTGGTTAACTCTAATCAATTAACTCTAAATCTAATCGATTAACTATAATTCGATTAACTCCTTTGATTTAACTCTACATCCATATTCAGTTTCAAATATCGATGTTGAAATTGATTCTTACTTCTCTATATAAGTCCTGACTTATATATTCTATTTATCCAATGATAAACATTTTATTTAATTATAAAGTATTATTTATAAATTTATCTTCTCCACTTATCTGTTAAAATAGATTTCTATTTAAAATCTACTTTATATTCATATTTTGTTATACCCGTGTGCGAAGCACGGGTCTAAACTTTCCTTAGTGTAAAAGTCTATTTTTATACACTTCTTTCGATCTTCAAGTATTTCCTTTTATAATCTATTTATTTTCTAAATAAATATTTCCTTTATAATTCTATTTATTTTCTAAATAAATATTCCTTTTACATTTGTTTTACAAATATTTTCCTTTATATTCGTCTTACAAATAATTTCCTTTTTAACTCTTTGATTTTATAATTATTTCCTTTGAAAAAAATCCTTTTCCTTTTATATATAACATCCATTGATTTTATATAAATAATTATTTTCAAAATATACTTTAAAAATCCTCCTTTTACATTCCAGTATTTCTTACGGTATTTAAAATACCGAATAACAGTGATCGATATCATTCAAACACACATAATCCACAACAGATTATATATCACATCATATATTACAATATATGAACAGAACAGTATTATAAATATTGAGGAATCTAGTTGGATCCCTCCAACCTGTTTCCCTGCATCACAGATGTTAAACAATATAATTAACATCGATTTTATTTCACTATGAAATATTCTGATATACATAATCAATATTTGATTGACGATATATATATATATATATACACACAACTATATCGATATTTTTAACCAATCACTTAGCGGTTCAACCAAACAGTCGACACACAAAATCAACCATCATCTATCAGTTCTAAAAATACATTATAAAAATATAACTGTTCAAAATTGGTGAGTTTTACTCACATTGGATGATCATCGTTAATAACGATAACCATCGCTTGATTCAGACAGACAATTTATTTTGCTATAAATTGTAACAAGCTCCAATTCACTCCCAGTCAGTTCCATTGTGTAGTGTCCGTCCATATGATCCCAACAGATCTTGTTTCATTAGATTCGGATAACATATGACAAAGATATGATTTATACAAGTTAATACGTATTTTGAAATTTAAATAAAACTTAAAACACATTTCTCTTTGGGCTTTTACCCATTTGATTTCCTCTAGGCCCATTTAGATTTTACACCAGCTCAACCCGCCAAACCTTTCTTCCTCGTTCTCAGATCGAACCCAGCTCTTCCCAATGGACATTGTGCCACTTCCTTCAATCCAATACTCCTCTCCTGCTCAATGATAAACCACACAATAACTACCACAATTTCTCTTGTCCCTTCCTCTGTCTATCCACACCAAACATGTGCAACTCACACTCCTCTCCTACCTCGCGGTTTCCAGCTGAGGACCGCCTCTACAGGGTCACGCACGATAGAAACTTGCACCGATCCAACCCTAATTTTCACAAAATACTCCCTTTCACCTCACAAATGCAAAACCATCCCCGAATTAAACTAAAACTCCTTCGTTGCAAAGAGAAGCTCAGCCCTAGGAGACGTTGTTAAAACCAACAGCGAACGAAAATGCTTCGTACCCTATTAAAACTATACGGAATTGATGCCAACACTTATACGAGTGCAGATATGAATAAGATGATTTATAGATTTTTTTTTTCTTTTTCATGATTTATTTTGCTCATCATTTTCACTGTGGATGTTTATTCTGAGGTAGCGGCGCTGGTTTGACTATGGACAGATGAAATTAGGTTTTAGAAGAGGTTAGGGGTATTTTATAGTAGATTTTAATATTTATTTATTCAAATATTATATTTAATTTTAAGCAAATGCTATTTTATTTATCCTCTAAAATTCCTGTAATCACACATGACACCCAAAAATGACGAAACTGGACATGCAGCTACAGTTCAACATTACGGACCCAACGAAACTTGTTTCATCGAATTCCGACTTCGTATGCTCACACAGGGTATTTTTAACTGTCAAAATACTGACTGTTTTTCACATTTAAAATCCGTATGGCCACACACTAACTTCAAAAATCACAGAAATTGAAATCTAGCAATAATTTAATATTGCGGATCCAAATAAATTAGTTTCGTCGAAAACGAAGGTCGTTTGCAAAACTGGCTTTTTTTAAAGCTCTAAATAACCCATTTAAATATATAAATATATTTAAAAATAGTTGAATTAAATATTTAAAAATAAATATTATCGTATATATCCACAGTAGAATATCTTACAGCTCCACTAAGATTTATAACTCGATATTTCAAAGTTCTCAGTTATATCGATATTCGATTTATATTTAAATCCTTTTTAAAATATAAATAAATCGTTATAAATTATAAAGGAATTCCATAGCGACTCTTCCAAAATTTGATTTGGACATAAATCAAAATCTATACAATGAAATTCCGAATTTTCTCTTCCATTAGAAAAATATACTTCCCCAGCTCCGAATGTTTCTTGTTTCACAGAAATCCGATTTAAAACGGACCCTGTATATTCAGTTAAAGTTCGAATCGCCGAATTACAAACTATAGCGCTATTTAGAGCTCGATTTTATTTATAATATAATTATATGTTCAAATGGCGTTTATATAATATATTCGTGAATATAATTCATCTCTAAACTGAATTATATATTTTAAATAATCCAAATTACACAATATTGTGAATTCCAATATTTTTTATTATTTCTGAAATTAAATATATTATTCTATTATTTATATTGATTAAATATTCCATATAATTTAATTAAACAACTATTAAATTCTCTAAATCACAATTTAAATAATTAAATAAATTAATTATTATGCCGTAAAAATACAGGACATTACATGATGTCTGAATTCCAACAATAATACGCAGCCCGTATTACTTGCTAGAACTCAAGTATTGAAAACACCAATTAATTGAAAGAAATTAGAGGATGAGATAAGAAGGAAAGAAATATTAGAATAGAAGAATAAAACGAAGAAGAATAACAACAAAACAACATCTGAGTCTCACAGCGCAGTGGAACAAAATATAAAATAGAATAAAAACTTTGTTGAGAGCTTGAATAAAACTTACAATCATTAGAGTACATCAATACATCCGGATAGTTATGATAATCTATCCTTGTATACAACACACAGTGGAATAAATACAAGATATCACACGTCTGAACACCTTTAGCTCATCTCTGGACTTCACAGCACCAGATAACCTAAACCTGTAAAACCCGGTCTAAACCGAGCATTACTAGCCCCGGATCAATCTGGTGAACCAGAGTGAGAAAAACTCGCTAAGTTTATAAGCAAGATCCAAATTGATTTTAAAGTTAACAAATCTTTTCTGAAATAAAAGGATAATCGTAAGACCGATCCACACATAAATACATATGGTTTTTATCTTACGACAACCTAAAATACTCTTGAAACCATACCTTATTATAATATTATAGTAGTGTCTAAATCAAATAAATAACCATCTAGCAGAACGCTAGCATCTCACGCTTTACATATGTAATATATAATCAAAACCCATGGGATCTTATTCGAGATTGGATTTCCAACTATGGCAAGGTATGGAACCACGTTCTGATAGTGTATCTCTAGAGGGGAATGCACTAGGTTCAATAAGAACATCTTGCAAACCGACCATACATGACCGACCACTCATTTCTCTTGAGTGTATCGAATGTATATCACCAATAGTTAGGTGCAACGCACCGTTTCCTGAAAAGGGACAACATCGAAGTAGATTAAAGATGGAAATGGATTTTCTCTAGATAGATGATAATACACCCTAATTGGGAGCGGCCCACTTAGCCATGTTGCCTCAACGATTTTTGTCATTTATCGGCTGATGAAACTTGAGGTTATAATTATCTTTTTGAACATTTGGTCACCATTAACTTTGAATGCCACATCGTCAGATCCATCATGTTTTTAACTCCATTTATTCTCTTTTGAAAAACTCTCTTTCAATTCCAAAATCATGATTTCTCAATTTAAAACATTTTTATTTCCCCGTCTTTAGGCTTTTAAATTTCCTATAACTTCCTTCTGATTAAAAATCCCATTTTGAACTAGTTTCGACTCTTAAAATCATTTAGCATATTAATCCATTTATAAACTACCTTAATAATTGCCTAATTTGGATTTTATAAAAATCCGATCAATAGAATTCTTAATAAGAGTTCGTATTAAAAATAAATTCTTTTACAATTCCATTTAACTATACATAAGGCTTTACAACTTCACAAACTTCCATTAAAAGGATTTAGTTTCAAGATTTATCACTTTGAATATTATTAAAATTATAATAATCATTTCCAATCGTTGCCAATTTCATTAGTCCTTTCTATTAATCACTTTAAATAATTTCCTTTAATTTAATTAACAGTCAAATTAAATTTAATAATCGCAATTAATTGTTATTTGAAATGATTAATTCATTTCTTAACCATTTGGTTAATTTCCGCTCATCGCTTATAAAACTCATTAACATAAAATTTGCTTTATATGCTCGGTTTATAGTTACTAGACAAAAGTAATTATATATTTCTTTTAATAAACCATTATTCAAATAATCTATATAAAATAGATTTCAAAATATTTTTTGGTTATATAATAAATTCTCATAACCTTATTTCTATCGATTTACCTGACTGTAAATCAACGTTCATAAAACGATTCATTTTTAGGATAACCGTTGCCAATTACTTATCCAATATCATCCATTAGGGCCACTAGGGATTACGCTAACCGCCAACCGCGCCCTTTTTCCCATGCATTCATCGTGAATCGCTTTTCCATGACTGTATGCACATGTATTACATCGTGCCATCCGAGTCCTGTCACAGGGCAAATCAAGAAATACAGGACTCGGTCGGGAGCTTTCGATTTATCTGCCGATGCAGATGCTAAGGTCTGTTTTTCTTATACGTGGCTATGGTCCCACGAGACCACTCCCTCAACTAGTGAAAGACAAGACAGGATAAATCCTATATGAGAACACAACACTGGCCAACCCACATCCAAGCCTTACCGCAACCATAATTAGATAGCAATTATGGTCTTTTGGGTGTTCTCTGCCTTTCCGTACGTACACGCTTGACCAAAGATGGTAGGTAGCCTGACGAAATGCTATCTAGGGTATGACCTTGTATCGTCGACTATCCCCTATCCATCCCCGTCTTTAGGTCGCTCGTATAGCAACCAAGGCATACTCTTGGTTCTTCTAACGCAGACCTTAACCTCTCATGAACCTAGTATAATCACCAGGCAGCTCATAGAGGGATACCAAGAATATCCTCACGTTCCCCGAAGCCGCTGCTTCGTTACCCAGTTCGCTGGAGCCTTTATCTAAATCAGATACTTGCTCCTACTCGTATACTTAAACAATGACCTACCGTATCAGGTTACTCATCTATCTATGAACTGGTCTAAATTTCCTTGACTAAGAATCATTACTTAGTTATTCTTCAACTAAGGTTTACCACTTAGCATTGTTCCCGTTATCCTTGTTAACTACGGTTATCCACCTAATCCTCAGAACTAGTGTTTACATAATGGATTAAGTGTCACTTAAGTTCATGACTTAACCCGTCTACAAATCCTGTCAAAATTGGCTAAGTATCCAAGTTCAAGGCTTAACCCTACAAACCATGCTCAAGTTGGTTAAGTATATTAAGCAATTCACGACTTAACCTCGTCCAATTATCATTCTAGATTGGTTAAGTATATATTAACTTGACCCTATCAATTTACTTAGTCAAATCGGTCAAGTGTATTCAAGCGATTCGGGACTTAGTCAAATCGGTCAAGTGTAACACCCCGCCTCCGCTAGGGTCACTCGCAAAGGAATGCACTAGCTTTAGAGGGGCATTATTGGTAAACATGCACAGAAATATCACAAGACAGAACATATAAAATAGCGGAAGTAAAATCAAACTTTCATAACATGAATAAATAAGGTCTAAAGCATTTTACATCAGAGTACTTCAAAACCTGTCTTGCAATAGTAAAGAAGCATAAAGACATTTTCATAAATTATTCCCCAAGTAAAAACGGTAAAGTAGCCATTAGCCAAGAAAAGTCCAAGCCATCCATGATGACCTTCAAGCAGAAGAAGTCCGAACTAAACAACAGTATTTCCTCCCTGTAACCTGGGGGGGAACGGAAGAAAAGAGGCGAAACAAAACGGGTCAGTCAAAAAGACTGAGTACACCCTATCTACTATTAGCATAAAAACTAGTAAAGTTAACTGACATGAGAAACTGAGATGAACATAAGCATGTTAACAAGATAGATAAGCTAAATCAAAATAACAGGATGAACTACTGAACTCAGATAAACTAAGGTGTCATGATAAATTACGATGTCAAGATAAAACAAGGTATCACATCGTCAGGTTTCTATCAAGTATAATATCCCCAAGATATCTGTCACGTATAACGCCCCGTGATATCTATCCTGTATTTTAGCTCTGCACCTACTGTACTAGTATCCCCACCGTGTCATGTGTTAACCAAGAATGACCCTCACTCAAAAGTCGTGTAATGGTCCATGTCAACCTAATATATCGCATATATAGGTTACTCAACTTGTATGTTTTATTCCATGTAAATGTTCAGTCCCTTGCCGTAGACCATACGGGCTTTCCCATGAGATTCTATATTACTTTAACATAGTTCCATGATCCTTAAGATCGGTTTGGACTGTAACCCTAAACCTAGCTAGGGTCTTCCAACATGAATTATTGTTTGTACAAATAGGACTTATGCTACCTAGGGCTGCTAATGATTATGCTTACCTATTGCACGTTTTCGTATCTCGGTTTGGGTTCAACCACCTAGGGCCACTAGGGATTACGCTAACCGCCAACCGCGCCCTTTTTCCCACGCATTCATCGTGAATCGCTTTTCCATGACTGTATGCACATGTATTACATCGTGCCATCCGAGTCCTGTCACAGGGCAAATCAAGAAATACAGGACTTGGTCGGGAGCTTTCGATTTATCTGCCGATGCAGATGCTAAGGTCTGTTTTTCTTATACGTGGCTATGGTCCCACGAGACCACTCCCTCAACTAGTGAAAGACAAGACAGGATAAATCCTGTATGAGAACACAACACTGGCCAACCGACATCCAAGCCTTACCGCAACCATAATTAGATAGCAATTATGGTCTTTTGGGTGTTCTCTGCCTTTCCGTACGTACACGCTTGACCAAAGATGGTAGGTAGCCTGACGAAATGCTATCTAGGGTACGACCGTGTATCGTCGACTATCCCCTATCCATCCCCATCTTTAGGTCGCTCGTATAACAACCAAGGCATACTCTTGGTTCTTCTAACGTAGACCTTAACCTCTCATGAGCCTAGTATAATCACCTGGCAGCTCATAGAGGGATACCAAGAATATCCTCACGTTCCCCGAAGCCGCTGCTTCGTTACCCAGTTCGCTGGAGCCTTTATCTAAATCAGATACTTGCTCCTACTCGTATACTTAAACGATGACCTACCGTATCAGGTTACTCATCTATCTATGAACTGGTCTAAATTTCCTTGACTAAGAATCATTACTTAGTTATTCTTCAACTAAGGTTTACCACTTAGCATTGTTCCCGTTATCCTTGTTAACTACGGTTATCCACCTAATCCTCAGAACTAGGGTTTACATAATGGATTAAGTGTCACTTAAGTTCATGACTTAACCCGTCTACAAATCCTGTCAAAATTGGCTAAGTATCCAAGTTCAAGGCTTAACCCTACAAACCATGCTCAAGTTGGTTAAGTATATTAAGCAATTCATGACTTAACCTCGTCCAATTATCATTCTAGATTGGTTAAGTATATATTAACTTGACCCTATCAATTTACTTAGTCAAATCGGTCAAGTGTATTCAAGCGATTCGTGACTTAGCCTTATCATGTTTTCACGTTATATTGGTTAAGTATTGGTTAACTTAACCACAATAAATTAACGAGTTAGATTGGATAAGTATAGGTCACTTAACCACACCAATTCATCATGTTTAGATTAGTTAAGTGTTTAACTTAACCCATTAAACTACCAAGTGGGATTAATTAAGTCTAGGCTAACTTAACCCCATCCGATTTCCATGTTTAGACTAGTTGAGTCTAATCTTAACCCCATTCGTTAACCGTATTTTTCGGTTAAGCGTCATTAAGAAAACTTACTTAACCTTACCAAGTTATCGCGTTGGATTGATTAAGTGTTGGTTAACTTAACCCCATCCACTAGTCATATAAAAATGGTTAAGTGTAGGCAAATCAAGTTACTTAACCTACCCAACCTTGTCATGTTTTGTTAAGTATCATTAGGCTAATCAAATTACTTAACCCATTTGTCCATGTCATATTTGGTTAAGAGTCATTAATCAAATTAACTTAACCCTATCATGTGGCATTAATTACTTAATGCACCTTCACCTCTCACATTAGACTTTGTTGTGGTTACTAGTTAAGCCGGTCGGTTCCGGGTAGCTTTACACCACAACTTGGTCTAACCTCGGGTTCAAGCACAACATGACCAACTTCTCACATTGGGTCCTATTGTTTGCAACTACTAGTTAGGCCGGTCGGTTCCGGGTAGTTTTACGTTGCAAACTCAACCCAACCTCGAGTTGGCCACACTTATATTATCTAAGTGTCATGTCCATCATGTTTCCCAAAACATGTTACAAGTTTTCAAGCATTTGGGTAGACCTAACTTAATAGGTAAATTCCCAAAGGGTAGACCTAACTTAATAGGTAAATTCCCAAGCTTATGTTTTTATGCATACTTACATGTCAACTTCCATGTTATATTTCAAGTCATGTTTTCAAGTTGTATTTTCATGTCATTAGAAATTACCCATAACATAACCCAACGCTTTTAAACTCGCATATACGTCCGCGACAACGTAATGGATTAAAAGAAGAGACTTGGCAAAGGCATGACAAAAATGGATATTAAGCCACAAGTTAATCATGGTGGCAAATGAGGCACAAATGTGTTCATTAACTTGCATGTTACATTCTTAAGCCTCAAAACATGCATAAACCCAAACTTGGCACATAAGCGAATCATGGTGACAAAAGATATGGAATGATGACTAGTAACTCGCATATATCATCATATAAGGGTTATGACTTCATATGCAAGTTAACATAAAGGTTATGAGGGTTCTCATGTTGCCTAATGCAACATTTCAACATAAAGGTTGTAGCTTTTAGCTCACAAGATCAAGATAATGACTTCATAAACTTGCATGACATGATAGCATGTATCATACTCAATGATCAAACCCAAACTTGCAACATGAACATTTAACTTCATAGTTAATATCTAAGAGTAGGGAAAGGGCTTACATTGCTATGAAGGCACAAAAGATATGACAAAGCCCTTATGCAATCAAATAGACCCAAAATGCAAGCTCTAACATAAAAACCCTTGATCCAAAATGATCAAAACCCTTGCTTTATGATGCAAAGATAGAAACTTGACTTGAATGCAAGCTAATGACACTCATACAAGCTTGAAAACACTTGTATGCATGGAAAATCTCTCATAGAAACCATTTAGAAATTTTATGAAGAGAGTGGAGGCCATGAGAGGTAAAATTTTGCCATAGTTTAGTTGCATGAATGAATAATGAGGATTTAGGATAGGTTAGGGTCTTATTTATAGATTAGGCTAGTGTTTTAGGCCATAGGATTAAACCTAGATTCAATCCAAGCCATCAAAGCATGTCTTGGGGAAGAAGTCAAGTGTAGGAACCATCTAGGGCCTTTAGATTAAAGATGAACCATGAGAACCATCCAAATGCAAAATCTGCATTTGAGCGAATCGGCCCACGGGTTGACAGCCAAACACCCTGGATTAACCCCTAGTCGACCCAGCGAGCTCGGGTCGACCTCAAAAATCGGCCGGTTCGGTTATTCCCCTCTCCCAATTCGCTGTTTTGAACATTTTTGCATATTTATTTATTTAATTTTCAATTATATATATATATATATATATATATATATATCAATATATATATATTTCTCTGCGCAACCCATTTCACTTAATTAAGTATACTTTAATTTGGTAATTTTTCGTGAAACTTCGCGAGGCCATTTCTTGGTCATACGGACTCCGATTTTCGAAAACTCGGACTCTATTTCGCGTATTTTTCCGAGACAAACGCAATGGCATAGCCCGTTTCCCTTGATTCAGATTTTACAGTTTAATTCTGCCTCCATTTATGTTATAACAGGTTATTGAAAATAAGGGTTGTTACATTCTCCCCACCTTTTAGGATTTCGTCCCTGAAATCTCCAAGTTAGGAAGAACATATCCTACCATCCATCATCCATCTACTCAAAACATCATCCACAAGCAACCATTGTCCTTAGATGATTTCTAATGCTGTATGAATATATGCAAAACGTGTGTGTACATGTTCCTTAGCTAATGCTAATGATCAGGCCTGAATAATCTTTCTAATGCAAAATATGTATAGTGCCATGAATCCAACATGTATGCAAATAGTCCTAGTCATATAGATACTATATGCGTGCACAATCATTCATTCATATGCAACAACCGCATGATAATACATTCGATTTCATCCATAAACATGTATAAATACTCGTGCATATGCAATATGAAATGTGACCGAGTCGAGCTAGTATCTAATGTGTATTCGCGCATCCACGAGCAACCACTTGCAACCATATCAATCATAACATGTTTCAAATACATGTTTACATCCATAGGGTTCTACCTAGAATTCCCTGAAACAGGGTCGAGAAGATAAACAGGACAAACTCCTTACAGGGTTTTAACGGAGAATAGGACCGAGAGGATGTCCACAAAAGATAGCCTACAAGTAAGCTCTACAGAAAACAGGGATCAAGGATATACTCCCAAAAAGAGATATCATGCGCGTATCTAGTCTTTGACCATCAAAGTCGTCTTTTTACTTCGCGATTTTGTAGCTTCTTATTCCTGTTTCCATAACATGAGCTGGAACTCATTTCTTCGTCGCCTCTCGTTCCACTTGCACTTATCCTTTTCCTAGAATACTTGACGCAAACATGACTGCGTACTCATGATCTCATGCAAGCTTTCCAAAATTCACTAGTGAATCTTGGATCTCGTTTATATACTATAAGGCATTCCATGTAGAAGAACTTTCTCTTGAAAGTAAACAGATGTCAATCAGGTTATCATGCGCACTTACTAGGGTGATCTCTATAACCCATGCATAAATGAAGTAAACCATCCGTCTTATTGGCGTACACCACTCGATCGGGCTTCAAATTTCCAATAAAGGCATCAAGGGATTCTAAGTAACTAGTCATGATAGAACCTCAAAAAGTTTACCCGATACTTCGAGGGCATTACCAAGGCTAGTCAAAAGGTCTAACTACCCTCCTATCAAAACCGAGAGTGGCACCCCCTACTGGATAACCACTTCATCCCTAGAATCCATCCATAGCTTATAAACATAAGCATTATTTCCAAACTCAACACTTGGCATAGACATTCCCAAATCCAAACAAGTCATGTATAAATGGACCGATTCTCCAATAGGACTTTGAGACAAAAATGGGATTCTCTACTACGCTAGTACTTAAGGTGCAGAGACTCAACTATCGAAGCAGACTTAAATGATACGAACAACGAAGTCCTAACGGGATGATAGAGAAGAAAAGCTAAACCTTTAACAAGATCGTTACCCTCCTTCCGAGGTACTCTAGAAATGAGAGCATACTACTGCCCTCCCGATGATCTTGTCCTTGTCCCATAATACTTAACTATCCGCCCCGTTTTACCATGCCAAAGGTACTCTCTCGTCATGGGTTTCATTGTTCATCTTTCTCCCTCCTTTGAGGACTAAGCCATACCAACAAGTTGCTCATCCTTAAGCTCGTATCCTTTATCCTTCTTTCTCACGATCCTTTCTTATAACGCGGCCACTGGTCTCTCGAGAACCACCTCCATCGTATGGAAAGCACTTTCGTAGGTAGAAAAGACTAGTCGCAGTTAAAACTACTGTGACTACAGATGGAGGAAAGAAAGGAAAAGAGACTCAATTAAGGAAACAAGGATAGTGCTAATGGCCTTTGGGGAATAGCCTTTTTCTTTTAAAAGAAAATTTTCTTGAAAAATGCTTCTTTGTAAACAGTTTTTTTTTTCAAATAGTTTTCAGAAGGTCTTTAAAAACTTTTGCCCAGTCTGGTAACCTTCTGCTCTGACACCACGTGTAACACCCCGCCTCCGCTAGGGTCACTCGCAAAGGAATGCACTAGCTTTAGAGGGGCATTATTGGTAAACATGCACAGAAATATCACAAGACAGAACCTATAAAATAGCGGAAGTAAAATCAAACTTTCATAACATGAATAAATAAGGTCTAAAGCCTTTTACATCAGAGTACATCAAAACCTGTCTTGCAATAGTAAAGAAGCATAAAGACATTTTCATAAATTATTCCCCAAGTAAAAACAGTAAAGTAGCCATTAGCCAAGAAAAGTCCAAGCCATCCATGATGACCTTCAAGCAGAAGAAGTCCGAACTAAACAACAGTATTTCCTCCCTGTAATCTGGGGGGGAAACGGAAGAAAAGAGGCGAAACAAAACGGGTCAGTCAAAAAGACTGAGTAAGCCCTATCTACTATTAGCATAAAAACTAGTAAATTTAACTGACATGAGAAACTGAGATGAACATAAGCATGTTAACAAGATAGATAAGCTAAATCAAAATAACAGGATGAACTACTGAACTCAGATAAACTAAGGTGTCATGATAAATTACGATGTCAAGATAAAACAAGGTATCACATCGTCAGGTTTCTATCAAGTATAATATCCCCAAGATATCTGTCACGTATAACGCCCCGTGATATCTATCCTGTATTTTAGCTCTGCACCTACCGTACTAGTATCCCCACTGTGTCATGTGTTAACCAAGAATGACCCTCACTCAAAAGTCGTGTAATGGTCCATGTCAACCTAATATTTCGCATATATAGGTTACTCAACTTGTATGTTTTATTCCATGTAAATGTTCAGTCCCTTGCCGTAGACCATACGGGCTTTCCCATGAGATTCTATATTACTTTAACATAGTTCCATGATCCTTAAGATCGGTTTGGACTGTTACCCTAAACCTAGCTAGGGTCTTCCAACATGAATTATTGTTTGTACAACTAGGACTTATGCTACCTAGGGCTGCTAGGGATTATGCTTACCTATTGCACGTTTTCGTATCTCGGTTTGGGTTCAACCACCTAGGGCCACTAGGGATTACGCAAACCGCCAACCGCGCCTTTTTTCCCACGCATTCATCGTGAATCGCTTTTCCATGACTGTATGCACATGTATTACATCGTGCCATACGAGTCCTGTCACAGGGCAAATCAAGAAATACAGGACTCGGTCGGGAGCTTTCGATTTATCTGCCGATGCAAATGCTAAGGTCTGTTTTTCTTATACGTGGCTATGGTCCCACGAGACCACTCCCTCAACTAGTGAAAGACAAGATAGGATAAATCCTGTATGAGAACACAACACTGGCCAACCGACATCCAAGCCTTACCGCAACCATAATTAGATAGCAATTATGGTCTTTTGGGTGTTCTCTGCCTTTCCGTACGTACACGCTTGACCAAAGATGGTAGGTAGCCTGACGAAATGCTATCTAGGGTACGACCGTGTATCGTCGACTATCCCCTATCCATCCCCGTCTTTAGGTCGCTCGTATAGCAACCAAGGCATACTCTTGGTTCTTCTAACGCAGACCTTAACCTCTTATGAGCCTAGTATAATCACCTGGCAGCTCATAGAGGGATACCAAGAATATCCTCACGTTCCCCGAAGCCGCTGCTTCGTTACCCAGTTCGCTGGAGCCTTTATCTAAATCAGATACTTGCTCCTACTCGTATACTTAAACGATGACCTACCGTATCAGGTTACTCATCTATCTATGAACTGGTCTAAATTTCCTTGACTAAGAATCATTACTTAGTTATTCTTCAACTAAGGTTTACCACTTAGCATTGTTCCCGTTATCCTTGTTAACTACGGTTATCCACCTAATCCTCAGAACTAGGGTTTACATAATGGATTAAGTGTCACTTAAGTTCATGACTTAACCTGTCTACAAATCCTGTCAAAATTGGCTAAGTATCCAAGTTCAAGGCTTAACCCTACAAACCATGCTCAAGTTGGTTAAGTATATTAAGCAATTCACGACTTAACCTCGTCCAATTATCATTCTAGATTGGTTAAGTATATATTAACTTGACCCTATCAATTTACTTAGTCAAATCGGTCAAGTGTATTCAAGCGATTCGTGACTTAGCCTTATCATGTTTTCACGTTATATTGGTTAAGTATTGGTTAACTTAACCACAATAAATTAACGAGTTAAATTGGATAAGTATAGGTCACTTAACCACACCAATTCATCATGTTTAGATTAGTTAAGTGTTTAACTTAACCCCATTAAACTACCAAGTGGGATTAATTAAGTCTAGGCTAACTTAACCCCATCCGATTTCCATGTTTAGACTAGTTGAGTCTAATCTTAACCCCATTCGTTAACCGTATTTTTCGGTTAAGCGTCATTAAGAAAACTTACTTAACCTTACCAAGTTATCGTGTTGGATTGATTAAGTGTTGGTTAACTTAACCCCATCCACTAGTCATATAAAAATGGTTAAGCGTCATTAGGCAAATCAAATCACTTAACCTACCCAACCTTGTCATGTTTTGTTAAGTATCATTAGCCTAACCAATTTGCTTAACCCATTTACCCATGTCATATTTGGTTAAGAGTCATTAATCAAATTAACTTAACCCTATCATGTGGCATTAATTACTTAATGCACCCCAACCTCTCACATTAGACTTTGTTGTGGTTACTAGTTAAGCCGGTCGGTTCCGGGTAGCTTTACACCACAACTTGGTCTAACCTCGGGTTCAAGCACAACATGACCAACTTCTCACATTGGGTCCTATTGTTTGCAACTACTAGTTAGGCCGGTCGGTTCTGGGTAGTTTTACGTTGCAAACTCAACCCAACCTCGAGTTGGCCACACTTATATTATCTAAGTGTCATGTCCATCATGTTTCCCAAAACATGTTACAAGTTTTCAAGCATTTGGTTAGACCTAACTTAATAGGTAAATTCCCAAAGGGTAGACCTAACTTAATAGGTAAATTCCCAAGCTTATGTTTTTATGCATACTTACATGTCAACTTCCATGTTATATTTCAAGTCATGTTTTCAAGTTGTATTTTCATGTCATTAGAAATTACCCATAACATAACCCAACGCTTTTAAACTCGCATATACGTCCGCGACAACGTAATGGATTAAAAGAAGAGACTTGGCAAAGGCATGACAAAAATGGATATTAAGCCACAAGTTAATCATGGTGGCAAATGAGGCACAAATGTGTTCATTAACTTGCACGTTACATTCTTAAGCCTCAAAACATGCATAAACCCAAACTTGGCGCATAAGCGAATCATGGTGACAAAAGATATGGAATGATGACTAGTAACTCGCATATATCATCATATAAGGGTTATGACTTCATATGCAAGTTGACATAAAGGTTATGAGGGTTCTCATGTTGCCTAATGCAACATTTCAACATAAAGGTTGTAGCTTTTAGCTCACAAGATCAAGATAATGACTTCATAAACTTGCATGACATGATAGCATGTATCATACTCAATGATCAAACCCAAACTTGCAACATGAACATTTAACTTCATAGTTAATATCTAAGAGTAGGGAAAGGGCTTACATTGCTATGAAGGCACAAAAGATATGACAAAGCCCTTATGCAATCAAATAGACCCAAAATGCAAGCTCTAACATAAAAACCCTTGAGCCAAAATGATCAAAACCCTTGCTTTATGATGCAAAGATAGAAACTTGACTTGAATGCAAGCTAATGACACTCATACAAGCTTGAAAACACTTGTATGCATGGAAAATCTCTCATAGAAACCATTTAGAAATTTTATGAAGAGAGTGGAGGCCATGAGAGGTAAAATTTTGCCATAGTTTAGTTGCATGAATGAATAATGAGGATTTAGGATAGGTTAGGGTCTTATTTATAGATTAGGCAAGTGTTTTAGGCCATAGGATTAAACCTATATTCAATCCAAGCCATCAAAGCATGTCTTGGGGAAGAAGTCAAGTGTAGGAACCATCTAGGGCCTTTAGATTAAAGATGAACCATGAGAACCATCCAAATGCAAAATCTGCATTTGAGCGAATCGGCCCACGGGTTGACAGCCAAACACCCTGGATTAACCCCTAGTCGACCCAACGAGCTCGGGTCGACCTCAAAAATCGGTCGGTTCGGTTATTCCCCTCTCCCAATTCGCTGTTTTGAACATTTTTGCATATTTATTTATTTAATTTTCAATTATATATATATATATATATATATCAATATATATATATTTCTCTGCGCAACCCATTTCTTTTAATTAAGTATACTTTAATTTGGGAATTTTTCGTGAAACTTCGCGAGGCCATATCTTGGTCATACGGACTCCGATTTTCGAAAACTCGGACTCTATTTCGCGTATTTTTCCGAGACGAACGCAATGGCATAGTCCGTTTCCCTTGATTCAGATTTTACAGTTTAATTCTGCCTCCATTTATGTTATAATAGGTTATTGAAAATACAGGTTGTTACAGGTTAATAACAAACCATTGTTGAATTTTAATTCAATGATCAACAGTAACTCAATCATTCAATTAAATAGTTCATATATGAATATAAACAGCATATTTGAGGAATCCGGTTTGATCCCTCTAACCTGTCCTTCCCTGCATCAAAATGGTTTACTTCAGATCCAATATAACAATATATTTATTCACCATGATAAACGGAAATAAACAGTTTAATAATCAACAATCAATTAACAACATCCAATTATTTATTTAATATGTTTATATTATTATAAACGTAACCAACATGGTAAGTTACCTCGTTTGGAATCTAATCGTTAAAATAACGATTTAATATGATTAAAAACAAACATTTAATTTAATTAATGAGTATTAACAATAATCATACATGCAAACAGTCATCCAATCATCAGTTATTACCAAATATTGCACACAAAATAAAAACCCGGCCTATATAAAATATAAACGAGATAAACTGAGTGAGTTGAACTCACCTTGAATTTATTCATTGAAGTGGTTTGGTTAAATTTAACTTAAATAGTCGTTCAATTAAACTGTAAATTGCAGTTGTCTCCATTTTTGTCCAAACTGTTCCAGAACGTAGATCTCTCTAAGTCGGTCTTTTGTTCCGTTCAAATCTGTCTACGGAATAAGAAGTTACCAATGTTAAAACATACGATTTTTTTAATTATAATATTAATTTATTAATAAATACCTTAACAAACTCTAATTTCTTTAAGTGTAATATAGTTGGTAATTACCTTCTTTCAATATAAAAGGTCGATTCTTACGAACTGAAAAACCGCGGACCCAACTCCTTTCTTCTTCGTTGTAAACCGCTTTGTTTCCTTTGTTTTCGAACTGTTGCATTTCATTTTGTGACCGATTTTAAGTTGTACTGTTCACCTTGTTTAAACCCCTTATCCCTACACTTGAACTCCACTTCGTCCCCATCGTACCATTTATTTATTTATTTCCACTCTCATCATTCGGGCTGAAGCCCACCATGTACTAGCCCGCAACCCTCCTCCACATAAACAATCTCCTCGGGAAGAAACAAAATGCATAACAACCCATCTTTTAATACCCTTTTTTCTTCTTTTCGTACTATTTTTTATTATCGTGGCCACGACTGCTCGTCTCACCCTCCCCACTTCTTATATTTTCTAAACATTTTCTTCTTACTTTTTATATTCTTCTTTATATATATTCTATACCCAATCAACCGACATCACACTATTATCACTACCTCCTTGCTCCGCCAGTATTGCCCCCACCTTGGCCTTAGTCCCGCTCCCCCAGCTCACCTCCACTTGATGTTGTCATGAAAGCTTTCTCCTTCACTGTTATATCACCATACACCCATGTCAAAACCAAAGCAGTACGTTTCTCCCAACTGCGGTTCTTCCCATCGTTCTGCCTCTCAAGCCATGGCCATACCACCAAAATCTATACACAATCACGTTGCCGTCCTCCCTTGAGACTTCAAACAAAAGAGAAACCTGATGTATCTCCTCTTCCGCCACATGAACGCGAGCTTCACTTGCGTATCTGCTCTCGTAAAACTCCTCCAGTATGTGCTGATCTTGACCAACATTAACCTACAGTCAAGTATTGAACCCCCTTATCACCATCATATACGAACCACCTTCCCTGTTTATTTTCGAAAAATGCTACTACTCGTCCTTCCGCTTTCGAACGAGCTACTCATGAAATATGGCCACCTATATTTTTCATATGGGTTCGAGTTCATTCTTCTGTTGAGAGGACGTGCACTGAGTCATTTAATAGAAGAGGTGTAACAACCCGAATTCCGACAAACTGAATTTTTTTTCCAAATTCCAATCTATCGAACTCAAGTTGTTGTGCCCTGGTATCCTGCAGAAAAGACAGAGACATAAAACATGTCAGAGCACAGAAAGTATCTCATAGCGGAGTGGATAAAATATAATATACTCAAAGTATACCGTATTAATAATACTGTCTAACCAGTATCCAAAGCTATCATGTCTCTGCCACAAATCTAACATGCGAGTATGTTATGAGGAGGGGGTCAGAACACAAGTTCTGGTGACTGGATTTAAATTATACACTTTGTATAATCCTACATATACCGTTCAATCATATTTTCTTATTTATTAGGTTACTTGGGTTAACAACACTCAAGGCTCACACACACGCCATACCCATTTACTTCCCAGTGGATTAACCTAATACAGTATGTATATGTAGCTACCCCCAATACGAAGGTACACCCCGTGCTACCCCACTCGCACAGTCTCTGCCATAATACCACCGAAATGAACGCAGTTCCTCATCCTATGCCGGAGTGACGTAAGGATCTCAACATAACAATGTTACATTCCATATATATCTATCATTACTACGCTACGTAAGCGTATGGACTACCACCGTCGATCGAATCAAATTTCATATCGGAGTAATGCCCTTAAGTCTACGATACACCACCAATAGCCGACATGCATGTATCTAAACTGTCCCACATACTATCGTCAATTGTAGCTCGATGCCTTAACTTCACGTCCTCTAATGTGCACCTAGTTCCATGGCAGGGCGATACAAGAAACCCGGAACTCGGTTGGGAGCGTTTCCACATCTGTACAGGCCTGCCTTTAAGAGCCTCTATATACAGATATTCCTAGGGTCTGTTTTCACGGTGGCTATAGCCCTACCTTGGCCCCTCCCTCAACTAGTAAAGACTACAAGAGCTAAAAGATTGCCCCTAAAGAACAATCTAAACATCCATTTGGTGTCTTCCCTCAACCACCATACCGCGGTAGTGAAGGGTGAGTGGTCTGTTGGTTTTAGATCTAGTCTTTCTGCATCCCACTGGCTGTCGATAACGAATATCCGACGATCTACTATCCTTGTTGGTCGTGACCCTTCGCGTCCACATTGAGGTGATCGCCGAATCACCCTAGTGTCACCGTGTCACAATATTATGACTGCATAGCTACTTGTGCAGTCAAGGCCCACCCACCTAGTAGGTACGCGCAGACCCAACCTCTGCGAGCATAGCCTAAACATCTACCACTGCACAGAGGACTGCTAGGAGCACCTTACGTATCTCAGGAAGTCGCATGCTTCCCCTTCCAATCCTTTGGAGCTGAAAGAATAATTAGATGAATGTGCGCTCCCTTCGTGCCTTATAACACCACGATGATCTACCTCGTTGGGTTATTCACCCTCAAACGTGTGGACTGGTCCAAGCGCCTCACTTTAATATGTTGTTAGACCCTATGTCTAATCATTCTTTTACGGGCTTGCCTTACCTCATCAGGTTTCTGTTTAATTTGGTTATTCCCATTCATATTGAATTCTTAATCAAGTTACCGAGTTCCTCTTGCTTATTAATTTTTGTTATATAACTTAACCAATTCAAGTTTATTAATAAGCCCACAACATGTTATTCTCTTGATTGTGGTCCAAAGTCTGTATTCCACAATCCCTTTTATATTCTTGTTTTATTTCATCATTACAATAACATGTTCTACTTAACATGTAATTAAGTATATCCCAATTCACATGTTTTCTGTTTAACATGTCAGTCATTATTTATGGTTAAACATAAATTATTTCATAAATTTTCCTCATTCTTTCTCATCTAATCATAATTCCATATTACACCATTACTACAACTTATCATTGTTTACTTATTAACTTAGTTCTCGTAACTAAGGCCCATTATTAAGTTTCTCTTCCCATTTATTATAACCTATGTTATAATTTCCTCTTGTCCCTAGGACAAATCCAAACATGTTATTCTTATCAGTGGGTTTCAGACTTCCAAGTTTACAGATTACTTAATTTATAATTAAGTACAACTTCTTATATTTCATATATTTTCCCCCTTTTCTCAACTGGTTTTCGACTTTCCCCATTTACTGTAATTTACAATTAAGTGTCCCTTATCTCATTTTGCTAGTTATCCCATTTCCGTACTAGTTTATTATAACCTAAGTTATAATCTTCACTTGTCCCTAGGATAAGTCTACATATTATACAACATTCTCATTAATGTTATTTATTTATAATAGGTTATTATCATTCCCCATTTAAACCATTTACTGTTGTGACCCATTATTCTTCATTTACTTTAATATATGTTCCTTATTTTATTAAGGAAATCATTTCATGCACCTTATCAGTTTGATTTATAGAAGGAATCAGTGATTTAATTTCATAACGTATTCCCATCTAAATCCATGGTGGAAAGTAATTTCTTTCCTTTTTCTTACTTTATTTACTGTGGCTTACTTGCAACCACGTTCTCAGAAGTGGGTCGTTTAGGGAAATACATCACTTTTCCTTCGCATCGCACTAACTCAGTCCATTACATCCCTTCCTTTCTTATTTTTTTGAGTTAGACATTTAATTACCATCATTTCCATTTACTCATATCTTGTTATATACATATATTTATATATGTGCACTAGACCTCTCACATTAAGCCTGCACTTGTGGATGCTAGATTCGCCGGGCGGGTCCGGACAAACTTCTACCATAAGTTGACTTAACCTCTTGTCTTAATACCATTGCATGTTTTAATTATGCATTTAGACCCCTCATATTAGATTTACCACTCATGAATGCTGGATATGTCGGCCGGTTCTAGGTAGGCTTATATCACAAGTGCAATCTAACCTCGTGTCTAAGAGCGTTACAGTGTCAAATTACTGTGAATCAAGGCATGTTCGTTCTTTAACGATTATTCCTATTTCATGTAAATTTTAGGCATAATCTCCTTTTCATATGTTTACTGTAATCTAATTTACATATCGCCAAATTATGCCTATATTTTGTCGCATGTCCTCTTTAACATGAGTTTAATTCTATTTTGACATGTAAACATTCAATCGGGTAATTATTCAAATCCAACAAGTTAAACATGTCATTTACTCAATAATATGCCATAAGTGAATCATATAATTATAGCAACAGTAGTCATTACCCATATTCTAACAAGTTTGTTCAACATGTAACCATTCCAACACTTTAACTGATTCAGTGTATGAATTATTCATATTAACATCTCAACTTGTTATAACAATAATTTATAATTAATCTGGCAATTTCACAATTAATAAAAAGGGGAATGCAAAAAAGATAACATATTATTATTTAAAGGCTATAGCTTAAACCCACTCGCCTTTATGCTTTCCAAATCCTGGATCTGGTCCAGATCTATCATTCCATGGGTTTTCCCCTAATTTGATTCAAAACCTAACAACCATGGATTCATAACTTTTTACTAAAAGAAAGAAAGAAAAAAAGAAAGAGAAGAGAATTGAAAATAGACCAGATATAGGAATTACCTCATTTTATTAAGAGATCTAAACACCCATTTACAAGCATATGTTCCTCTCCTGCAGATTTAGATTCAAAATTTTACCTAAATTTTCTGAACATATTAGGGGAGGAAGAGGAAATGATAGAGCTTCAGTGTAGCCTCAGAAATATGAGGCTTAGGGTTAGCTCTACAGACTTATTTATAAGTGTATCATAGAAACCAAGACCCTTAGATTTGATTTAAAACCAACAGAAACGTCCACATATCAAAAAAGCCCTAATCTGCCAAAATCTGATGTAGGGGGGTCGACCTAGGGGTCGACACCCCTAGGCGGGAAATCTACCGCCTTCCCAAATTTCGAATTTTGAACCGATTTTTGAATTTCTGAACTTAATATATATATATATATATATATATATATACATACATACATATATATATATATATATTCTTCCCGCATGTATACAAACTTCAAACCTTAATAACTTCTTCATACAATGTCCGATTTAAGCAAACCAGGTGTCTATCTTGACCATAATTTCGAGACGGATGCAATGGAGCAATCCATTTTACTTAATTCTGTATATTTAATTAAGTTATTCTTATTTTATTATCTTAAGTTAAAAATGTGAGGTGTTACAAGAGGCGAAGTTTTAATTTGTTTACTTATGTGGAAGCTCGCGTTTTCCAGCCATAGAAAATGAAAGGAATATAACCTATTTATAAAAGAAGGTGAGGAAGATAAGAATAACGTCTTTCCAATGGTGATACTTTGTAGGATTGCGGGTAAGTCTGCATGGTGGAGCAGTTGCGCTATGTTTTCTTTTCAAGTCCGTATTGTTTGGGTTTAAATGTGCATACAGCTGTAGTATATTTTAGGATGTGTATATTTAAAAACATAGGTAGAATGGCATAAAGTTTGGGTAGCATGTGTTAATTATTAATATGAAGAAAAAGGCCAGGGTATGGTTGCTGTGTGATGTGGCGTTTGAAAGCATGGCTAGTACAACTTGGCAACCAAGTTGATGTAAAATATTTATTAATAGTTCTATTATGCTTATCTAATAAAAGAAGCTGCAAGTCCGTGCATATCTAAAATATATAAACTATTCAAGATTCAAAATCTTGACATTTGAGAAAGAAACATTTTTTTTCAAAATTTATTTAAGTACTCATAGTTTTAGACATTCTAAATCCAGTGTCATGTGCGCAAGATTAGCCTAACTCGATCTTGCTATAAACTATAGTGTTTGATATATATTTTCATTGCCCTATACACTTGAGATACATAGCGATCTGCTGTTGATTGTTAGCTAAATTATGTGATACTGTCAGTCTCCAAGTCTGAGATTTATTATCTTGCCGCATGGTCACAGTCATAGTGTTGTTATATACAATTTATTAGTTGTGTTTTAAGATTAGTTGACGTCGTTTATGTTTAGTTACTTAAATCAATTGTTGTGATGTCAATTATAAAGTTTATGAACCATTTGGTAGATGTCATTTATTATTTTGCATGTGTTGTAGTGTTCAAATCTGCTGTTATTTTATTTTATACAGTCACCGCTATTAAACACTAACCTTTAAATCCGCACTGACATACACGATCTCCAAACAAAGCGAAAATAGGTGTATCGCTACGGCTTAATATCCCGATCCCAATGAAATTAATTTCATTGAAAATCGACTTCGTTTGCACAACGTCATTATTTTAATTTATCGGTTCACCTATAAATTGCACGCACATATAGAACAACTCTGATTGGCACCAAACTGGAAATCTAGCAATAATTAGTTATACGTATTCCAGTAAAATTCATTTCATCGAAAACGGAGGTTGTTTGAAAAGAAAACTACTTCTAAGGCCTATATAATATCGATAAAATATAATTAAATCCAAAACGATTCAAAAAATAAATAATTATTATTGTGTCTCTCCAAAATGAAATCTTATACATCTTCAGAATGAACCAATGTATATTTTAAACTCAATATTTAAAATTTCAGATTAAACGATATCAAAAATATATTAAAACAATTAGTATTTTATTATATAAACGTTATAGTTTAATAACCAATTCCATAGTGACTATTTGAATATTTGAATTGGACATAACTTACAATCTATAAGCTGAAATATCGATTTTTCTCTTTTATTAAAAAAACATAATCAAATAGATTCAAACATTTCTTGTTCCAAAGAATTCCTACTTATATCGGATTATGTATATTTAACTAAAGGTCAAAACTCAATATTATGAACTACCGCACCATTACAAGTACGTTTTAAATGAAATATAAGTTCAACGTTCAGACTTCGTTATATAAACGAATTATATATGATGAATCTATATAAAATTTCAAATCAATACTTAAAACAGATTTAAATACTCATAATTAATGGTCAAAAATATGGGACATTACAAGGCATGTGCCTTTCTTTCCTAGTAACCTAGGTTGAAATCCCATATGTTCCCTTTATGCAATATAACCATCACACCATTTTTGCTCCTTTGCATCAAATGTCATTTTCAACTTTGATTGACTTTTGCACTTCTTTATGTTTTTTCCACAAAATTCAAGCGTAACGTTATTGATGTCAATGTTTTCTTCCATCACGGTTGACCAAATTTGTTGTGTTTCCGCTATCCATTAATGCTTGTTTTCCGTTATATGTAGGGAACATTTGTTATGCCAAATTTATATCATTCTTTTTAGTCTTGCTTGGGTACCTGCAGGAAATAAATTATATATTTTGGTATCCACTTCCTACGTTAAGGCCTAAGGGATAGGTGGAAGGTAACCGTACACACGAAAGTTTAATGGAACTTATAAAATTAAAATTTTCATCATTAATAACTATATCAAAATAATCATTGATGTATTTTCCTCTGTTTTTCCAATTTACAAAAAACCAAATATCTTGATAATTTCTATTCATATTTCCTATCAATAATTTTTACTTCTAGAAACATTATAAATATTATTGCTCATAGAATTACTTAGATTTTTATAAAATTAGATCTAGAATTTACTCAAAATTTAGTACTACTACTAAATTTTGTTTATTATACCTGAAAGCATGTTTAGTACTATTATTATGATTAGTTTTATTATACCCTAAACCACTTTTATCGTGCAAAGGTCTACAACTAGATAAAATCATATTTAAATCATTCTGATATCTATTAAATTTCACGAATTCACTTGTGCATTTTCCAAATTTGGTTTCAAAATCATGATTGACATTTTCGAAAGAAACTCTATTATTTTCAAAATATCAGTTCTCTTGTTTAATTCAAAGTTCTTTTTATTTAGTGTGACATTCTCATTTTCGAAATGACAAATTTGAGATTTTTTTTTCTAAAGATGAAATCAAAAATTTCTTTTTAAAATTTTCCTTTTCTTTTTCAAGTATAATATATTGTTCATCTATAAAATCTTTAAGATTCATAAAATTACTTTTTAAATTACCATTTTGATTTTCTAAATCTATTTTTTCTTCTCTTAGTTTCTCATTTTCAAGTTCGATGTATTTCAACTTCTCTAAAATAACGAAATTAAACTTCAAATTTTAACCACGTAAATCATCATTATTTTTTATTGAAATTTGTAAACCAGTAAGCACATTTTTGTAGTCCTCATTGGTTGTGGCTTTGCTTGTACCAAACTTTCTACTTGTTGTAATTTGGCCACATCTTTTGTAGCCGTTATTTATCATGTTGTGATGGTCAATAAAATATCCTGTTCTGAAACTAGTTGTTTCATTTGTAAACTAAGAAAATGTTATAAGTCACCCATATGTGACATTTTAAATTTTTTGGTCACTATATTAGAGAATGCTTGACATATTTTCATTTGTAGAACCGAAAATTATACCATCAACATAGATTTAAATTATTAAAATATCCTTTTAGTTCTTTTAATAAAAAGTTATTGATCAAACTTTCCAATTTCAAATCCCGAATAAAATTAATAGCTCTTAAGACGTTTGTAACAAGCATGAGGTGCTAATTTTAGACCATATAAGGATTTTTTTTAGTTTATATACATGGTTTGAAAATTTCATGCACAAATAATCGAGGTTGTTCAACATAAACATTTTCTTTTAGATAACCATTTAAGAAAGCACTTGTGAGAACCCGTAACTTCCCCATGAAGGAAAGAGCGGATACTTTGAGAACAACACACAAATGAACGCAGACGGATGAACATTTCATTGTTATTACAACAATTCCATCAGATACTAGAATATACAGAGTATAATGAATAAATTACATTCGATAAATATCAGAGATTACAATAAATTACATAGCAGCGGAAAATAATACAAAGCACAACTGAAGGTGATATACGGATACAGAGCTTTCCGGATATCATTCTAGCTGCAAACCAGGATCCTGTGAATATAAATCTGCAAAACCAAAACTACTAGCTGCCCGTGCGGAAAATAGGGGCACCCAGAGTTTAGGTTAAAACAATAAACTCCAGGTCAGTCATGTGACTGGTGTGAGAACTAAAACAGTTATTTAAAGCTTTACTTTAAAAGAGAGTAATTCAAGGGACCACGCCGTATAACACGGAACGGGTTTCCTCCCAAGAATACCAGTGCATAGAATAAACAACGCAATGCTTTTTCGAAAAATGAAGCTATTATAAGACCCAGGTCCCATCACACAATGCAACGCAAGCCGGAGGATAGGGTTTTACCTTATAACAGCCAAACATGCTTGGTACTTTTAAAACAAATCATTTGATACTATAATAAGTGTATAGTGTCAAAACATTTTCAATTATAAATATAAATCATAGACGGCATAAGTGCCCCATACCACTATGTCGCCAAACTAGGCTCTACAAATAAAACCGAAATACACGTATTGGAAATTGGGTTTCCGTCATGAGTCGAGGCAAGGGGCAAGCTCCTCTCCGCTTCGAGACACTCTAGCAAATGCCTCGGGACTACACACTCTGGGTAACCCCTGGATGCTTCAGGGCCGGTCCTCTCTTACGTTTGAGGTTTAATTATGCCTGAACACACGTTTCCCGGTCCTTTCCATCGATCTCCAAGTACGTCTAGATGACCACCGACTATTTCCATCCTCTTGGGTGTACAGCCCAATCAGGATCATAAGTAATTATCCAAATGATGTGAAGACTTCCGGTCTTCGACCACCGTCTTCATCTTCGACTTATCGTCGAATCGGTTATTCAGAATGGGTATAAACCCGGACTTTCCGAACAACCCGCGTATATTAAAAACAAATGTTACACAAACACAACATACGCCTCATTACAATTCATTAGTCACTAACCGTAAATCAGTAAGAGAGCAATTCCCAAAATATTAACTCCGAAGACCGAAACCAACATCAGATCAATACCCAGGAAACCATTCTTCTTAACTTACCTACAACTAGTTTCTAAATTTCAATTCTTAGGGAAAGGTTCCCATTAATTTTATCCAAGATAAATTCTTTAAAATTTATTCTTTAATCTTCCATTGGATGTCGTATCAAACCAAATTATGGTTTTTCCAAACTAGTCGAGATTAGCGGACCACACCGAAGTAATTATTTATTCTATTTCCCAATCCCAAGCTATTCATCCCATGAAGCAAAACTGGTGAAACTCCACATCTAACACCACAGTGTTATTGGTAAAATTAATTACCATTTCACGTTCAAATCTAATTAAAGATTTGACTATCGTTTGGAGCAAAACTGGTGATACTCCATTCTCGCTCATTTTCTAAATTTGATAATTTAAATTATCAATTCACATTTCAATTTAATTGCAGATTCATTAAAACTCCTTTTACTGGGTTAAAGAACTAATGTCATTTAAAACACAGTTCACGACAAAACCCAAATCACATTCTATTTATTACCGGGTTAAAGAACTAGTGTTATTTAAAACACCATTCACAATAAACCCACAAATCAATTCTATTTAAAACCCATCTCAAATCCAATTTATTTATTTAAAAATAAATGGGTTTTAATATTAGTTCAAAACTAGTTTATTTCGATAAAAATCTATTTTTATCTTTTCAAATATGGAGTTTTCTCATCCCAATTTTTCCCAAATCATTTCTTATGATTTTATACAAATTATTGATATTTTTAATAATTTTATCAAGGCCCGTACAGTCGATTTCCATCAGTGGCCATCGAACTGCACTTACAACGACCTTTTCCAAATTTGATTTGGACGTATCTCCAAATCCAACTGTTAGATTTCAAATTTCCAACATTCGTTAGAAAGCTCTTTTCGATACGAACCCAAGGTTCCGGTTTCAGGAGAATCCGACCGTCGGATCTCCCGTAATGTCCTTTCGAAATCAATAGTCGAAATTTTCGAACTGCCGCTGCGCGGCGCGTTCTATTCAGGCCATTATATTATATATATAATATATATTTCGTCGATTTCTATTTAAAACGAATTTTATAAATAGTTTTAAATTCATTTCAAAAACACTTTCAACTTCCAATTCAAAATCAAATCAAAATTGAATTTTCCCTTATAAATTCGTTTTAAATTCATTTCAATTCAATTCAAATTTCAAATTCATTTATATTCGAATTCATTTCAAATCGATCTTTATTCTATTTCAATTCAAATTTCAAATTCATTTCGAATTCGTTTTATATTCAATTCGAAATCGTTATTTATTCAATTTAATTCGAAAAACGAATATAATCGGTATAAATATCGTTCGCGTCAAAATAGCGCATCTCTAATCAACACGGCTTTATACATTTCAATAATTCCGTTATTCTATTCAAAAAATGAATATTTGTCCAATTCAATACATGAATCTATATTTTTGTCAACACATGACTAATCTCAACGAATGAGTACTGTCCACGTCTGACTATTTTTGTTATTTAATATATTTTATAAAAATTATGGTATCTATCGTTTGATTTAAAATCAGACTCCAACCGTAAACTAGTAAGAGAACGATTCCCTAAATATTAACCCCGAAGGCCGAAACCAACATCAGATCAATATCTAGGATACCACTCATCTTATCTATTTTCCAGTTAGTTTCTAATTCTATATATGATAAAGATGTAAATTTTATTATTAAAATATTTCGTTCAATACATGACTAATCTCAACGGATGAGTACGGTCAACACATGAACCTTTATTTTAAAATGGTAAAGATGTAAATTTTATTGTTAAAATATTTCGCTCAACACATGACTAATCTCAACGGATGAGTATTGTCAACACATGAACCTTTATTTTATAATATTCTTTATCTTCTAAATTGGAATGAGGCCCAATCAATTACCATATAAAGTTAATTATATGGATTCCATTCAACACATGTATATAATAGCAACGATACATAATCAACCATCATCCAAAGTGCACTACACTGTATAAGCATCAAATATAGATATCTAACGCTTATAACAGCCTGTCAATCAATCGATCGACATACAACTAATTACTGGGATTAGTGTATGCCGTATTTTATCCCAATACCCATGTGGGGTTTCAAACGATCAAACACAGATTTTATTTGTGCAGTTGGGTGATGTGTAAAATTTATCGTCCCAATCAATGTCCTTCAAATAGGTGTACATAAACAAACCGTCCGGTTTGTAAATGAATATTTATTTATTCATATTCACGTTAAAAATTATATTTTTAATGATCGAATTATTTTATTCAACCTATGAAGATTCTATTCGGTTCATTTATTAAATAAAATGATATCTTTATTTTTGTAGATTATTTTAGAAAATTTCGGCGGCATAACGGCACGATACTAGAAACGGGACAAGGCCTAACCTTATCCCCGGTCTAGTGATGGCCCACGCCATACACATATCAATCAAATCCATTCCATTTCACCAAACAATCAAATTCAAATCAAATAATCTAACCAACTATACAACCAAACAACCAAGTCCATGGTCTGTGGACGATGGTGTTGGGTGCTACTAAACACCGTCTGCATCCTAGTATATATATATAACTAGAAAAAAGAAATTTAGAGTGAGAAGTTCTCACCGATAGCTATCCCAACTCCCCGACACTTCATTTATAGAAATCTTCATCGTTCTCGCCCTTTTTGTCACTTTCGTTGCCCGTAGCCACTACATATATAAAAATCACATTTTTACTTTACTATTCAATGTATAAAAATCGAATTTTTACTTCGCTATTCAATATATAAAAATCGAATTTTTACTTCGCTATTCAATATATAAAAATCGAATTTTTATAACTTCAACATCATATTAAAAATCAAATCTTTTATTGTTAAAAATCGAATCACTTTCTTTCTCTATTGTATCTAAAAATTATATTTTTATCTCTAATCCATATGAATGAAAATCATATTTTTCTCCCCTCTTCTTACGAACAAAAGTCACTCCTTTTTCACCTTATCATATGAATAAAAATCAACCCTTTTTATTTTCAAAAATCGTATTTTTATGTGAATAAAAATCAAAGCTTTTCAAAAATAAAAATCAAAGCTTTTCAATAGCATGTAAATCATAATTTTATTTAATCAAAAATCCCTATTTTCAGTTATTATAAATCAAAAATAATAGAAAATTGAAAGGGAGCACTCACCTTTGGAATGCAGCGTGGGGGAGGGGAAGATGGCGTCGGTGGTGGAGCAATGGAGGGGTGGCGGCGGTCTGATGGCGGCGAAGGGGCCTAGGGCGTCGGGTTTGGCTGCTTCGAGGTTAGGGTTTTCTCGAATGGGCTGGAGGAGGCGTTGGAGGGGCGACAACTGGAGGGGGAGGGTGTGGAGACGAGTGGTGGCTCTAGCAGGGAGTGGGGTTGCGGTGGATGGTGGCGGCTGCTGTAGGGGGGCGGCGCGACGTTGTTTTCCTTTTTTTTTCTCGATCTGGAAAAGAACGATAAAGGGAAGAGAGAGAGATGGTGAGGTATAGGTGTTAATTTATAATTAATTAATTATTTAATTTAATCCTCTTAGAGTTGACTTTTCATTCAAACTCTGTTTCGAACCCAACGACTGTCGCCACTAGCTAATTATCCCCATTCCGAATGCAATGGGATATGTCCGGTAAGCTAATTCGTCAGTTACGATCAGTTTTCGTTAAAATTAAAATATAAACTAATATAACGTTCAAAATTCATTTTAACGTACATTTCAATTTACCGGGGCCACATACGGACTCTAAAAATTCCAGAAAAATAATTTCTAACTTCGTATTGATGATACGGTCCTAACAAAACTAATTTCGCCGAATTCTGAGACCGATAGAAAAATGGCCAATTTCCAGTCGATTAAAATCAACTGAAAATGGTCAAATGCGTTTTCCTTCGCCACGCTCCCATATTGATTCGAAAAATTATGAAATTTGGAATCTAGCAATAATTTGACATCGCGGATCCAACAAAAGGGGTTTCGTCGAAATCCGAGGTCGTTTGCAAAATGGCTATTTTTAAGGGCCTGAATTCTATAGCGACTATTCAGAATTTTCAACTGGACATATCTTTTTATCCCCGCTATGAAATTTTGATTTTTCGGGTTCGTTGGAAAGATATCATCAAATAGGTTCCATTGTTTTTGGTTTCACTAAAATCCGGATTGTTTTGCACCCGGTACATTCAATTGAAGTTTGAAATCGAATTATCGAACTACCGCGCCATTTTCAATTCCTTTTATAATTATATATAATTATTTATATTGTAACGACGATGCGTATAAATATATACGTTCTAAATATATTCAAAATAAATTTCTCATCGATATTATTTAAAATAATCCATTTTAAATCTTCAAAATTCGTCGAAATTGCCAAAACAAAAATTTAAACTGGCCCAGATTTTACGGGTTGTTACAATCTCCCCCACTTAAAACTTTTCGTCCCTGAAAAGGAACGAAGTCGAAAGTGGTTTGATCAATCAACTCTACGTTCGATCTGGCTTCCATTCTCCAACTTTTCAGTTTCTGAGAATTTCCAAATTTTCAAAAATTTGGCTAACACCCTAAATTTTCGAAAAATTTCGCCATAACCTCCCCTGCACCGGGAGCCATGGGAAAATCCCAAAATTGCCATATAGGACTTCTGATCTCAAAAAGAAAAAGAAAAAGCCAAGCAGCTAGCAAATAGGCTCATAAAATCATCATCACCCAAACAAAACAGTAAATTATAGTAAACATGTACCTATTTGTCGGGCAAACAAATTTTATTCTCTGCTCTAGCCTCCTTGCTATGACCTGTTCAAAGTAAGTACATGTATATGCAAGCAAATGCAACTAATTTTCAATACAATTCAATATTTGATGCAATTAGGCATAATGGTTCAAAATTTATCAAACAACTAAACAAGCAACACAAACATCAATCAATTAGTGGATTAACGTTTCAAATTCATAATTTTTGATATATATACAAAAAATCATGTTTTGATGCCAAATCACAACAATGTATTCTAACTATATTTTGGTTCTCACACCAGTCTAATGGAAATATATAGATATCATACCTTCGAGACACGAACACAAATTCTGATGATGATATATCAATCATCAGAATCATCTCCGGGTGCCTAGGATGTGATTCTATATCTATCCAGTATATTAAAACTTCGAATATACATTCATGATGCGTATTGTAATGTCCCGACGTTTTGACCATTTTTAAATCATTTTAATGAGTAATTAAAATGAGTTTACTAGTTAAAAGAAAAGCTAAAGAGGTTTTTTTTACATAGATATATATGTATAAGCATATGTATATAAAAGTATAATTATACATATACTTGAATTATCTTGAAATTCAAAACAAGTATATGATATTAAATAGAAGTTCATATGGAAAATAAATCATATGAAGATATAACACTTCATAGTATCATAGTGATAAAACATGGAGTTGAAAATAAAAGGACTAGAACATAAACAAAATAAAAAGAGCATTCTTCCATTTAAAGAAAAAAGGGACTTATGGATAAAAACACCACAATATGTTTGTCTACAACATAAAAAAGTCGGCAAGAATATGAATCATATGACATATAAAACATTTGACCATGAATGAATAAATATCTCAAGAGAAGAGACAAAAACAATTTCCAAGAAGAGACAAAGCATTAAATGAAACATACTTGGAATAGTAACCTAAGATTTGGTAAAACCATACTCTAAAAATCCTAAAATGAGGTTAGCATGTGCATGACTTAGTGGCAAAGAAATTCGGCCAAGAATGGACAAGGGAAAAGCATTATTTTAAGGCTATAAAATCCATAAGAAGATCATTGCATTTAATGAACTAAAGGACCATACTTCTAGAAGCCGTCACCTAGGACAATGTCATTGGCTACCCACCTTAGTAAGAAAAAACTAAAATCCATGTTCTCCTAAAATTTTGGGCCGTAGGCACTATCAATGAGGGGATAGGCTAAGAAGAGTTTACTGTGACATCATGTGCTTTGAAATTCCTTTTTTTTATGCATGAATGCACCTATAAATACCACTCAAATGCTTCACACTTTCATCACAAACAAAACTGAGTTTCCATTCTAAAATCTGAAGTCATTTTCTAGATCATTGGAGAGCAATTTGGTGAGCGAAACATTTCTGAATTTCTTTGTTTTTAAACTTACAGTAAAACAGTTTTGTTAGTTAGTAATCTGCCATGTTTTATTTGTAATCATTGTCTGCAAATATCAGTCAGTGGATCATGATGTAGAATACCCTGAGTTCATCTCTATAGATGGATCTATCATATAAAATTCATCATAGTATGTGTGTATAAATGATTTGATTACCAGTATTAAAACACCTGCATATGTTTCTGTTAAACACAGAACTTGTGCATTGATAGGAAAACCATGTTGATTCACATGTTGATTGCAAAAGGTGTGTGAATCTAGTGTAAATACAACATACAAGCACATATCAGGTCAAAAGAATAATATATAAAAGCATAAAACTCAAAACAGAAGGATACAGGGAAGTTCTCTGTAAATTCCAAATCAAAGTCGAAAATCAATTGTAGTAAAAACTCGTTTTGATTGTATGAATAGAATCGGCAATGCAAATGATGATTTTTAAAGTGAAAATCATGATTTTTAAGTTTGTATACCTCGAGAATTTTATATATGAACGGAAAATGAACTTCAAGCAATTTCCGATGATCACGGCCACCAGGGGACCGGCGGTTGTGCGGAGAGGATCATCGAGGGTAGGGTAATCAAGGAAAAATACAAATCGATTTTTATAATGTGTGGATTTTGCAATCGAATCAAAAATAGGTTTTTTTTCTGTGTTAATGGGTTCATTTGGTTGCGTCGGTTATTCTCGTCGACGGCGAACTTCGGGGGGGATCGGACCTGGGGGAAAGGCGGCGTCGGGATGGCGCGATGGCGTGGACGTAAGGGGGCAGTGTCCGGTGGTCTGATGTTGGAGCATGGGGGAGATTCTCCGATGGTGTTTCCTGGACGTTGACAGCTCGAAGGAAAAAAAACTGTAGCATAAGAGAAATCGAAGTCTGGTGGCTCCGACAATGTCTGGTGGGGATGGCCGACGTGCGACGATGAAGTGCAGGGGTCCAAAGTGGCCACGGTGGTGGTGCATGTGCACATATACTGTGCTATGCAGGTGTGCAAATGGCAAGGGAGGTGAATTGTTCTTTTTGAAGGAACACAGTGACAGGACGTGGCATTTTGAAGTGTGCAAAGTACCAGGGTGGTACTACATGAGAACGTGGTGACCGAGGCTTGACTGGAGGGTTTTCCATGAATGCAGGAGAGTGGGCACTGGCACTTTGGTGCTTTGCTAAAGTACCAAGGGGTACTTTCAAATTTCCATGAGCAGCAAAGGATTTTTAACCAAAACCTAGTGTTTTCAAGCCTGGTACTTTGGCACTCGCCAAGTCCGGCATTTTGGGAACTCGCCAAATGAATTTTAAATAAAATGATGATTTAAATTTAAAAGTAATTCAAATTTAAATCTGGAATAATAAATAGAAATAAATAATTTATTTTTATTTAAAGGCAAGTGGAGAAGAAACCGACAAGATCGTTGGTAGAGTTCAAGGCAAGTTTTAAACGGAAATTATACAAGAATAAATGATTTAAATTTATTATTTAAATTATTTATAAATTAAATAATCATATAGAAAAGGGATAAAAAGAAAAGGGAAAGTTCAAAAACATTTCCAAGCCAATAACAAAAGAAAAGATCGTACCGTGTCCGAAGCACGGGAAATTTAAAGATGAACAAAACCACTGTGAAAAACCATATACACCTTACCAGATTTATTTAAGGGATAATTTGACTGTACTTGTGTAAACTAGATAATCAAACGCTGTTTGAAAAATGATATCTTTATCTAAAACAGAGTAATATTTCTGATTTGATCGATGAACATTTATCGACTGTAAAAGATTTCGTACATCGTTCGAAGAGTCCGAAATCAACGATTCCACTTCGATTCGAAGTAGACGACGCATATCGAGATGCTAAAGTCAACGAGATGCAAGCGTTATTTTAAATGATATTTTTGGTCTGTTCAAACCCAGAACAAACCCGAATGGATGAGTGTCTGACAGCGTATGTCAGTCAGATTTTACACATCGGTTTTACGTAAGTATATTACGTTGGTAGCGGAGGAATTCGTTTCTCTTTGCTTTATTACCCGTAATATATTTGGGTAATCGAACGAGTATTTTCTGATGGATAGGATGATGTGGCATTCAAAGAATGTAAAGAAAAAAAATCTGTCAGAAGAACAACGTGACCTCAAACTTCACAACCCGGAAGTAACAAAAATTGGGCTAGGCAGCATGGCTAGTTGGGTCATACCCAAGCAAGGTGTATTATCACCATCTAGAGGACTTCCTTATTTAACTTCTTAAATCTATTTTGCTTCTGTAACTTTCAAGAACGATAAATCGAGCTCGACCGAAAGGGTGATAATATATTCGTCACACTCAAGCTAAATGAGTGGACGGTCATGTGTGGCCGGGTTACAAGACGTTCTTGTTGAACCCGAGTGTATCTTCTCTAGAGTACGCTGATCGAGCTCGACCGAAAGGGTGCTCCCATACCCTGTATGTTGGAATCCAAACTCCAATACGCGCTCTGCGACTTTTAAAGTTGTATCCTATATACGTGAACGTGAGATGCAAGCATTTCACTAGATTTTAATTATCTGTTACGAATTATTTTAATATCAAATGTTTTGATATAAAAGAGATTAGATCATTTCCAGATATTAGACATGGATGGATCTAGTGATTTTTAAAGTAAAAACATGGATCAATGTAAACACCTTGACACCTATTCCCTGTTTATACTGTTTAACTATGTTTCCTCACACCAGTCCCCCGACTGACCCAGAGTTTATTTTTGTTTCTTAAACTCTTGGGTACTCATAATATTTATTATGAGTAGACAAGTAGGTTCAGGCAAAGCAAGTGGAACATGATGCTGAACCAGTTCAAGACCCAGTAGTATATGTGTTTTAATTTTCAGTTTAATTACCAATGGTATTGTAATATGGTATTGTATGAACCATGATGATGTAATATGTTATGTACTCTGATGTATCAGGCTTTGTGATGTAATATATAAGTATTTTGTGAAATTCCGCTGTGAGATTCTGATAACTTCTTACTCTTCTATTCTAAAAGTTCTACCTTTTCTATCTCATCTTCTAAATTCTTTCAAAAATGACACGGTTTCCCAGGCATGGAAAATCGCGCTGTTACAGTTGGTATCGGAGCTTAGGTTTTCTGAACACCTAGGCTTAGAGTGAGCATCGAGAGAGCGTATTTTTACTAAAAACTATTTTAGTATGGGTCGTCCTTAGCTATCAACCCTTGTTATTTATTAAGTTACCCCTAAAGACTGGTTTTTGAATGAGTATTAACTCTCGAATCATTTACTCAGAAGTTGACAATGATTTCTCAAGCAAGGCGAGGCCGAGGAGCAAGTCGAGCGACTACGACCAATGGGCACACTGTTAATTAGACCCAAGTGGAAACGACTGAAGTAGTCCAAGCTCCAACACAGCCAAACTTCGCTATGATTTGTAAGAACTACACTACTCTGGGAGGAAAAACTTTTAAGGGAACGGAATCACTGGTCGACGTCCAAGCATGGATTAGATCGTGTGAAAAGATTTTCAAGGGACTGAAACTGGATGACAAGTACAAACGTCTGTTAGCATCATTGAATCTGGAAGGAGCTGCAGCTATCTGGTAGGATGCCCAGACTGCAAATACTCCAGAGGAGAATTTTACTTGGGCGATGTTCAAGGAAGCTTTTGAAGGTCAGTATCTGTCAGCAACTGGAAAAACAAGGATGTATCAAGACTTCATTGACTTGAAACAAGAAAACATGACTGTTACTGAGTATGAGAACAAGTTCAATGCACTGTCAAGCTTTGGACCAGAGTTGGTTAACACCTCACTAAAAAAGAACGAGATGTTCGTGGCTGGATTGAAGGATAGTTTGCAAGGACGTATGATGGGGCATCTGAAGGACCCATTTGTTGAACTTGTGGATCTAGCACTCAGATATGAAGCTCTGGACGCTAAAAACCCAACTGCAGCAAAGGCTCAGACTGGAGAAGCAAGTGGAGGGAATCCCCAGAAAAGGAAATTTAACCCTGATTGGAAAGATAACAAGAACCAAGGAAAAGCAGTTCAGCAGAAAACTGAGAATCGTTTCAAGAATGTGATGTGTCACAACTGCAAGCAGAAGGGACACATTGCCAGGTTCTGTAAACAAAAGAGCAACAAGAAACCACAACAACAGCAACCACAACAGCAGCAAAGGAAGCCTCAGCAACAACCACAGCAGCAGCAGCAACAAGTTCAGAGGAATGAAATGGTATGGAAGAACCTCTGTTTCAACTATCACCAACCTGGGCATATGGTGAAAGACTGTCCGCTGCTGAAAAGGGCACCTCAAGCAAAAGTGTATGCCATCAAGAATGAACCATCTGGCTCTCAGAATGTGAAAGGGAAGGGAGTGCTGGAAGGTACTTTACAATTTAAAGGAATTTACCTTCGAGTTTTGGTTGACACTGGCGCTTCACACAGCTTTATTCCTTCTGAAACTGTAGACCAATTTAACCTTAAACCAATGATTTCCCCAAACCCAATTTGTGTAACAAATCCTATTGGTGGTAAAACTGAGTTAAAAATGTGTTGTGAGGATATAACACTATTATATCTCTCACATTCCTTTCAGTTCGATTTCTGTGTCCTAGATTTCAAAAGTTTTACTTTTATTCTTGGATTGGACTGGCTGAGCGAGTTCCAAGCCAAGATAAATTGTGATAAAGAAATAATAACCTTGATAACCAGTTTAGACCGGAAAGCTAGAATACCCTGTGGAAAACCCGGTATTCACACCTGTAGTTTCCTATACGCCCTAGAAGTACCAAAAGAGAACCTTGAAACACTGGACGTAGTAAGAGAATTCAAGGATATTTTCGAAGAAGTTGGAAGTTTACCTCCTCATCGTGAGATAGAATTCCGAATCGATTTAATCCTAGGAGCAAGACCGATGGTACAACCAAAGAGACGTATGGCACCAAAGGAAGTATCGGAACTGGAGAAACAGACTCGGGATTTGCTGAGTAAAGGCTTAATCCGACCTAGTTTTTCTAGTTGGGGCTCGGCGGTAGTTTTTGTAGTGAAGTCTAATGGGTCGTTACGACTATGTGTTGACTATAGAGAGTTAAACAAAGTGACCATCAAAAACAAATACCCTTTACCCCGAATCGATGACCTTTTCGATCAATTACATGGAGCGACCTTTATTCTCTCAAATGGATTTAGCAACAGGATTTCATCAATTGAAAATCGCTGAGGATAGTATTCTTTTAACAGCATTTATAGGCCCGGATTTCTTTTACGAGTGGTTGGTTATGCCATTCGGTCTAACCAATGCACCAGCATTTTTTGTGGATTTGATGAACAGAGTCTTTAGAAAAATTCTGAACAAGTTTGTTCTAATTTTCATTGACGATATTCTGATTTACTCAAAAACTGAAGAGGAGCATCGCTATCACCTCAGAGTAGTATTAGAAACCCTGAGGAAAAATGTGTTGAAAACCAAATTTTCAAAATGTCATTTTTGGAAGTCTGAAGTGAGATTTTTGGGGCACATCGTAAACGGAGGTGGAATATCGGTAGATCCGGTGAAAGTTGAATTAGTACAACAGTGGAGGCAACCTCGTACACCAACTGACATTCGAAGTTTCCTAGGATTGGCGGGATATTACCGAAGGTTTATCAAAGACTATTCTAAAATATCATCTCATCTAACGAAATTGACGAAGAAGAACCAGAAGTTCATTTGGACCCCGAAGTGTGAAGAATCTTTTCAAGAGTTAAAAGATCGCTTAACCAAAGCACCAGTATTAGCCGTTCCCGATGGAATGAGAAAATTTGAAGTTTACACTGACGCTTGTGGAACTGGATTAGGAGCCGTGTTGATGCAGAACCGTTGTGTGATTGCATATGCAAGTAGGCAATTAAAGATACACGAGAAGAATTATGCAACTCACGATTTGGAGTTATTGGCCATTGTTTTTGCATTGAAGGTATGGAGGCATTATCTTCTGGGTGGGAAATTCGAACTTTTTACGGATCATAAACCATTGAGGTACTTATTTTCCCAGAAGGATTTAAATTTGAGACAACAACGATGGTTAGAGTTTCTTGCATCGTATGATTTGGATATCATTTATACACCCGGAAAAGCCAATGTAGTGGCAGACGCTTTGAGTAGGAATGCGATTCTATCCCTATTGGAAGTCACACCGACTCTCCAAGAAAGGATTATGAGCAATCAAAAAAGAGATGCCAAACTGGAAAAGATCATACAAGGAGTCACGGATGGAAAGGAGTCTGATTTCAATTTGGATAACCGAGGAGTGTTAAGAATTAACAACAGACTATGTGTTCCAGATGTGGATGGATTAAGGCAGGAGGTTTTGAAAGAATACCACGCATCAAAATTGAGTATTCATCCGGGAATTCATAAAATGAATAACGATATGAAAAGAGTATTCTGGTGGCCAGGAATGATGAAGGATGTTACAACTTTCGTGAATGAATGTTTGTGTTGTCAGCAAGTCAAGGGAGATCATCAAAAAACTGCTGGATTGTTGCGATCATTAGAAATACCCAACTGGAAGTGGGAAATGATATCGATGGATTTTATCGATGGATTGCCAAGGACAAGAAGAGGATTTGAAGGAATTTGGGTAATTGTCGATCGTCTAACGAAAAGCGCGCATTTTATTCCTGTAAAACCAACACGTACAACTGCGTCTTTAGCCGAAATTTTCATGAGGGAGATTGTACGATTACATGGAGTCCCAGCAAGCATTGTAAGCGATAGAGATCCCATCTTTACAAGTAACTTTTGGGGGGCATTACAAAGAACTTTGGGAACAAGATTGAATCTCAGTACAGCTTATCATCCTCAAACGGACGGTCAAACTGAGAGAGTGAACTGAATATTGGAAGATTTGTTAAGAGCGTGTATTCTTGATTTTGGAGGATCGTGGGAAGATCATCTACACCTAGTGGAATTTTCTTATAACAACAGTTACCAGGCGAGTATACAAATTGCACCTTACGAAGCATTGTATGGAAGACCCTGTAAAGCACCAGCATGTTGGATTGAATCCGGAGACAAATTAATACTTGGACCGGACATGATCCGGGAAGCAACAGAGAAAGTAGAATTGGTGAAGTTAAGAATGAAAGAAGCCCAGGATCGACAGAAAAGCTATGCCGATCAAAGACGAAGAGATCTTGTATTTGAGATAGGAGACCTGGTATTTGTGAAGATTTCACCAATGAGAGGAGTGGTGAGATTTGGGAAAGCTGGAAAGTTAACTCCGCGATATATTGGACCTTTTCGAGTTATGGAGAGAATTGGTTTTCAAGCCTATAGAGTAGAATTACCAGAACATATGGCAGGGATCCACAACGTATTCCATGTGTCTCATTTAAGGAAATGTTTGCACGATCCGTCTTTAATTCTGGAATCATCTGTTCAGCAAGAAATAGAGATTGAACTAGATTTGACGATAATTCGACGACCATTTCGTATTATCGACAGAGAAGAAAAGCAACTTCGCAACAAGGCAGTAAGTCTGCTAAAGGTTCAGTGGAGCGATAATTCGAAAGATTGCACGTGGGAGACCGAGAACCATATCAGGAAATTATACTCGGATTTATCTACAGATTAGGTATGTTTTACTATTTGGTTGTTTGGATGAAATGAAACCTTGGATTTCTTCATTTCTGTGAGCATTGGCATGTACATTTGTGGATTCAGTTTATTGGGACTTATGAACTCCCTTGCTATGATTTTATCATTGACGAGTTCTTTTTCCTTGTTTACTTTCAGATGGCACCACTAATGAAGAGGACCGCTAGAAAGAGACTTACATCACACCAAACCGAGAGATTACTAGCCAAGCGAGCAAGAGTGGGTGATTCTGAAGATGTTAGAGAAAGGATACCGAGTGATGATGAAGGCACACACAGGACCTCGGATGAGTCGAATGTAGGCAGAGAGGAACCTATGGAGCAAGATCCAGACAGCCTCAGAGGATGATGATATACTTATGATTGAGACTGGTTGTAGAGACGATGATAGTGATGACGATGATAGTGACCGAGAGGGAGATGAGGCTGAGGATATGGATATGGATGGGGATGATGAAGAAGAACCCGAGGAGGAAGAAGAGTTTGTACCTGAGACACCGATAGCTGATATGGGAGAGCAGCCAGCAGAATTTGTGGACCCAGCAGTAGTGATATGGGAGAAACTGAAGCAAGCACTTGTAGAGTATCACGAAGTAGGTGGATGGGTCGAGATTTTCGGAGACTTTGGTTATCCTTGGATTCAGGTGTACATGATTCCGCCCATAGAGGTTATAGAGATCTCTGATGATGAGGAGGTGGTACCGGCTAACCCAGAGATTTTGGATGTTTTTGTGCCATCAGATGACGACGATGAGGTGGTCGAGGTAGTAGATATTTCTGATGATGAGTGGATCGTGATCGATAGTGATTCAGACGAGTAGAGTGGAGTAGACTGATGGGTGTGGACTATGTATGTGTATATTATGTAGCTATAACTTGATTTAGTCAAGTATAGCCTATCTATGTAGTATGGTGTGTATGTCTATGATTAGCCAGGTGTAGCACTAGTAGTGTAGTATGTTATCTAGACTAGTGCTAGTATCGAACTAATTGTATAATTATGATGTACTAAGTGATTATGATATGTAGCATCATCTTTTGGGAAAACTGACTATCTTTCTTACTTTTAAATTTCGGGGACGAAATTCTTATAAGGGGGGGTGGACTGTAATGTCCCGACGTTTTGACCATTTTTAAATCATTTTAATGAGTAATTAAAATGAGTTTACTAGTTAAAAGAAAAGCTAAAGAGGTTTTTTTTATATAGATATATATGTATAAGCATATGTATATAAAAGTATAATTATACATATACTTGAATTATCTTGAAGTTCAAAACAAGTATATGATATTAAATAGAAGTTCATATGGAAAATAAATCATATGAAGATATAACACTTCATAGTATCATAGTGATAAAACATGGAGTTGAAAACAAAAGGACTAGAACATAAACAAAATAAAAAGAGCATTCTTCCATTTAAAGAAAAAAGGGACTTATGGATAAAAACACCACAATATGTTTGTCTACAACATAAACAAGTCGGCAAGAATATGAATCATATGACATATAAAAACATTTGACCATGAATGAATAAATATCTCAAGAGAAGAGACAAAAACAATTTCCAAGAAGAGACAAAGCAATAAATGAAACATACTTGGTATAGTAACCTAAGATTTGGTAAAACCATACTCTAAAATTCCTAAAATGAGGTTAGCATGTGCATGACTTAGTGGCAAAGAAATATCGGCCAAGAATGGACAAGGGAAAAGCATTAGTTTAAGGCTATAAAATCCATAAGAAGATCATTGCATTTAATGAAGTAAAGGACCATACTTCTAGAAGCCATCACCTAGGACAACGTCATTGGCTACCCACATTAGTAAGACAAAACTAAAATCCATGTTCTCCTAAAATTTTGGGCCGTAGGCACTATCAATGAGGGGAGAGGCTAAGAAGAGTTTACTGTGACATCATGTGCTTTGAAATTCATTTTTTTTATGCATGAATGCACCTATAAATACCACTCAAATGCTTCACACTTTCATCACAAACAAAACTGAGTTTCCATTCTAAAATCTGAAGTCATTTTCTGGATCATTGGAGAGCAATTTGGTGAGCGAAACATTTCTGAATTTCTTTGTTTTAAACTTACAGTAAAACAGTTTTGTTAGTTAGTAATCTGCCATGTTTTATTTGTAATCATTGTCTGCAAATATCAGTCAGTGGATCATGATGTAGAATACCCTAAGTTCATCTCTGTAGATGGATCTATCATATAAAATTCATCATAGTATGTGTGTATAAATGATTTGATTACCAGTATTAAAACACCTGCATATGTTTCTGTTAAACACAGAACTTGTGCATTGATAGGAAAACCATGTTGATTCACATGTTGATTGCAAAAGGTGTGTGAATCTAGTGTAAATACAACATACAAGCACATATCAGGTCAAAAGAATAATATATAAAAGCATAAAACTCAAAACAGAAGGATACAGGGAAGTTCTCTGTAAATTCCAAATCAAAGTCGAAAATCAATTGTAGTAAAAACTCGTTTTGATTGTATGAATAGAATCGGCAATGCAAATGATGATTTTTAAAGTGAAAATCACGATTTTTAAGTTTGTATACCTCGAGAATTTTATATATGAACGGAAAATGAACTTCAGGCAATTTCCGATGATCACGGCCACCAGGGGACCGGCGGTTGTGCGGAGAGGATCATCGAGGGTAGGGTAATCAAGGAAAAATACAAATCGGTTTTTATAATGTGTGGATTTTGCAATCGAATCACAAATAGGGTTTTTTTTCTATGTTAATGGGTTCATTTGGTTGCGTCGGTTTTTCTCGTCGACGGCGAACTTCGGGGGGATCGAACCTTGGGGAAAGGCGGCGTCGGGATGGCGAGATGGCGTGGACGGAAGGGGGCAGTGTCCGGTGGTCTGAGGTTGGAGCACGGGGGAGATTCTCCGATGGTGTTTCCTGGACGTTGACAGCTCGAAGGGAAAAAAACTATAGCATAAGAGAAGTCGAAGTATGGTGGCTCCGACAATGTCTGGTGGGGATGGCCGACGTGCGACGATGAAGTGCAGGGGTCCAGAGTGGCCACGGCGGTGGTGCATGTGCACATATACTGTGCTATGCAGGTGTGCAAATGGCAAGGGAGGTGAAGTGTTCTTTTTGAAGGAACACAGTGACAGGACGTGGCATTTTGAAGTGTGCAAAGTACCAGGGTGGTACTACATGAGAACGTGGTGACCGAGGCTTGACCGGAGGGTTTTCCCATGAATGCAGGAGAGTGGGCACTGGCACTTTGGTGCTTTGCTAAAGTACCAAGGGGTACTTTCAAATTTCCATGAGCAGCAAAGGATTTTTAACCAAAACCTAGTGTTTTCAAGCCTGGTACTTTGGCACTCGCCAAGTCCGGCATTTTGGGAACTCGCCAAATGAATTTTAAATAAAACGATGATTTAAATTTAAAAGTAATTCAAATTTAAATCTGGAATAATAAATAGAAATAAATAATTTATTTTTATTTAAAGGCAAGTGGAGAAGAAACCGACAAGATCGTTGGTAGAGTTCAAGGCAAGTTTTAAACGGAAATTATACAAGAATAAATGATTTAAATTTATTATTTAAATTATTTATAAATTAAATAATCATATAGAAAAAGGATAAAAAGAAATGGGAAAGTTCGAAAACATTTCCAAGCCAATAACAAAAGAAAAGATCGTACCGTGTGCGAAGCACGGGAAATTTAAAGATGAACAAAACCACTGTGAAAAACCATATACACCTTACCAGATTTATTTAAGGGATAATTTGACTGTACTTGTGTAAACTAGATAATCAAACGCTGATTGAAAAATGATATCTTTATCTAAAACAGAGTAATATTTCTGATTCAGAGTAATATTTCTGATTTGATCGATGAACATTTATCGACTGTAAAAGATTTCGTACATCGTTCGAAGAGTCCGAAATCAACGATTCCACTTCGATTCGAAGTAGACGACGCATATCGAGATGCTGAAGTCAACGAGATGCAAGCGTTATTTTAAATGATATTTTTGGTCTGTTCAAACCCAGAACAAACCCGAATGGACGAGTGTCTGACAGCGTATGTCAGTCAGATTTTACACATCGGTTTTACGTAAGTATATTACGTTGGTAGCGGAGGAATTCGTTTCTCTTTGCTTTATTACCCATAATATATTTGGGTAATCGAACGAGTATTTTCTGACGGATAGGACGATGTGGCATTCAAAGAATGTAAAGAAAAAAATCTGTCAGAAGAACAACGTGACCTCAAACTTCACAACCCGGAAGTAACAAAAATTGGGCTAGGCAGCATGGCTAGTTGGGTCATACCCAAGCAGGGTATATTATCACCATCTAGAGGACTTCCTTATTTAACTTCTTAAACCTATTTTGCTGCTGTAAATTTCAAGAACGATAAATCGAGCTCGACCGAAAGGGTGATAATATATTCGTCACACTCAAGCTAAATGAGTGGACGGTCATGTGTGGCCGGGTTACAAGACATTCTTGTTGAACCCCAGTGTATCTTCTCTAGAGTACACTGATCGGTGGGTGCTCCCATACCCTGTATGTTGGAATCCAAACTCCAATACGCGCTCTGCGACTTTTAAAGTTGTATCCTATATACGTGAACGTGAGATGCAAGCGTTTCACTAGATTTTAATTATCTGTTACGAACTATTTTAATATCAAATGTTTTGATATAAAAGAGATTAGATCATTTCCAGATATTAGACATGGATGGATCTAGTGATTTTTAAAGTAAAAACATGGATCAATGTAAACACCTTGACACCTATTCCCTGTTTATACTGTTTAACTATGTTTCCTCACACCAGTCACTCGACTGACCCCAGAGTTTATTTTTGTTTCTTAAACTCTTGGGTACTCATAATATTTATTATGAGTAGACAAGTAGGTTAAGGCAAAGCAAGTGGAACATGATGCTGAACCAGTTCAAGACCCAGTAGTATATGTGTTTTAATTTTCAGTTTAGTTACCAATGGTATTGTAATATGGTATTGTATGAACCATGATGATGTAATATGTTATGTACTCTGATGTATCGGGCTTTGTGATGTAATATATAAGTATTTTGTGAAATTCCGCTGTGAGATTCTGATAACTTCTTACTCTTCTATTCTAAAAGTTCTACCTTTTCTATCTCATCTTCTAAATTCTTTCAAAAATGACACAGTTTCCCAGGCATGGAAAATCGCGCCGTTACACGTATATGCAAAACCCTTATATACTCGATTGTCCATATTCAAAATAAATAAATAATCAAATACGTATGAAACGATTCAAATTTCAAAATAAAATTGTTTTCATTTGAAAAATATACTCTTCACACTCGTTCTAGGATATTACTGATCCTATCTCTAACGAGTCATTCTAATTGTATATTACTAATCCAATATCTGATGAATTCTTTCGTATGGTTCTAATGTGTCTTGTTCTCGAGCTCTGTAAACCAAAGCTCTGATTCCACTGTGAGAACCCGTAACTTCCCCCATGAAGGAAAGAGCGGATACTTTGAGAACAACACACAAATGAACGCAGACGGAGGAACATTTCATTGTTATTACAACAATTCCATCAGATACTAGAATATACAGAGTATAATGAATAAATTACATTCGATAAATATCAGATATTACAATATATTACATAGCAGCGGAAAATAATACAAAGCACAACTGAAGGTGATATACGGATACAGAGCTTTCTGGATATCATTCCAGCTGCAAACCAGGATCCTGTGAATATAAATCTGCAAAACCAAAACTACTAGCTGCCCGTGCGGAAAATAGGGGCACCCAGAGTTTAGGTTAAAACAATAAACTCCAGATCAGTTATGTGACTGGTGTGAGAACTAAAACAATTATTTAAAGCTTTACTTTAAAAGAGAGTAATTCAAGGACCACGCCGTATAACACGGAACGGGTTTCCTCCCAAGAATACCAGTGCATAGAATAAACAGCGCAATGCTTTTTCGAAAAATGAAGCTATTATAAGACCCAGGTCCCATCACACAATGCAACGCAAGCCGGAGGATAGGGTTTTACCTTATAACAGCCAAACATGCTTGGTACATTTAAAACGAATCATTTGATACTATAATAAGTGTATAGTATCAAAACATTTACAATCATAAATATAAATCATAGACGGCATAAGTGCCCCATACCACTATGTCACCATACTAGGCTCTACAAATAAAACCGAAATACACGTATTGGAAATTAGGTTTCCGTCATGAGTCGACTCAAAGGGGCATGCTCCTCTCCGCTTTGAGACACTCTAGCAAATGCCTCGGGACTACACACTCTGGGTAACCCCTGGATGCTTCAGGGCCTGTCCTATCTAACGTTTGAGGATTAATTATGCCTGAACACACGTTTCCCGGTCCTTACAGACCTAAAATCGAGGCGCCTCATCCACAACCACATAGGTGAAAAGTATATAAATGTCAGGGCTGGTAAGTCACTGACACCACCAAAGCTAGAAAGAAACGTCGTGCTCTCCCTGCAGTCCTTATCCGTTTTTAACTCATACCGAGGTGTGAGGCTCGAGAATTCACGTTATACACAAAGCTACGCCACAAAGGCCGTGCTTTGATCATCAACCACAAGACTTTGCTTTTCAATAGAAGCCTTGATCCATGCAACTCAGCGTGCCACACAGGCAATTCATGCCATGCGATTGATATCTATCGATATATAACCTCTAAGCTCGTACGTCTCAGAGAAGGGCGTTAAGCTAGAGAATAAATTCTCCGCCGCCAAACAGATATATATTTAACAGAAATCAATCAACACAGAATAAAATCCAATGTCAGACACACAATCCATTTACAAGTTCGTTCTGGGTCTGAACGAAACCGGAGGCACTTTCCTCGCATATCCATCGATCTCCAAGTACGTCTGGACGACCACCGACTATTTCCATCCTCTTGGGTGTACAGCCCAATCAAGATCATCAGTAATTATCCAAACGATTTGAAGACTTCCGGTCTTCGACCACCATCTTCATCTTCGACTTATCGTCGAATCGGTTATTCAGAATGGGTATAAACCCGGACTTTCCGAACAACCCGCGTATACTAAAAAACAAATGTTACACAAACACAACATACGCCTCATTCCAATTCATTAGTCACTAACCATAAATCAGTAGAGAGCAATTCCCCAAATATTAACCCCGAAGGCCGAAACCACATCAGATCAATATCTAGGAAACCATTCTTCTTAACTAACCTACAACTAGTTTCTAATTTCAATTCTTAGGGAAAGGTTCCCATTAATTTTATCCAAGATAAATTCTTTAAAATTTATTCTTTAATCTTCCATTGGATGTCGTATCAAACCAAATTATGGTTTTTCCAACTAGTCGAGATTAGCGAACCACACCGAACTAATTATTATTCAATTTCCTAATCCCAACCTATTCATCCCATGAAGCAAAACTGGTGATACTCCACATCTAACACCATAGTGTTATTGGTAAAATTAATTACCATTCACGTTCAAATCTATTAAAGATTTGACTATCGTTTGGAGCAAAGCTGGTGATACTCCATTCTCGCTCATTTTCCAAATTTGATAATTTAAATTATCTATTCACATTTCAATCTAATTGCAGATTCATTAAAACACCTTTTACTGGGTTAAAGAACTAATGTCATTTAAAACACAGTTCACGATAAACCCAAATCACATTCTATTTATTACCGGGTTAAAGAACTAGTGTTATTTAAACACCGTTCACAATAAACCACAAATCAATTCTATTTAAAACCCATCTCAAATCCAATTTATTTATTTAAAAATAAATGGGTTTTAATATTAGTTCAAAACTAGTTTATTTCGATAAAAATCTATTTTTATCTTTTCAATATGGAGTTTTTTCATCGCAATTTTTCCCAAATCATTTCTTATGATTTTATACAAAATTATTGATATTTTAAATAATTTTATCAAGGCCCGTACATTCGATTTCCATCAGCGGCCATCGAACTGCACTTACAGCGACCTTTTCCAAATTTGATTTGGACGTATCTCCAAATCCAACCGTTAGATTTCAAATTTCCAATATTCGTTAGAAAGCTCTTTTCGATACGAACACAACGGTTCCTGTTTTAGCAGAATCGACGGTCGGATCTCCCGTAATGTCCGTTCGAAATCAATGATCGAAAATTTTCGAACTGCCGCTGCGCGGCGCGTTCTATTCAGGCCATTATATTATATATATAATATATATTTCGTCGATTTCTATTGAAAACGAATTTTATAAATAGTTTTAAATTCGTTTCAAAACACTTTCAACTTCCAATTCAAAATCGAATCAAAATTGAATTTTCCCTTATAAATTCGTTTTAAATTCATTTCAATTCAATTCAAATTTCAAATTCATTTATATTCGAATTCATTTCAAATCGATTTTTATTCTATTTCAATTCAAATTTCAAATTCATTCGAATTCGTTTTATATTCAATTCAATTCGAAATCGTTATTTATTCAATTTAATTCGAAAAACGAATATAATCGGTATAAATATCGTTCGCGTCAAAATAGCGCATCTCTAATCAACACGGCTTTATACATTTCAATAATTCCGTTATTCTATTCAACAAATGAATATTTATCCAATTCAATACATGAATCTATATTTTGTCACCACATGAATAATCTCAACGAATGAGTACTGTCACGTCTGACTATTTTTGTTATTTAATATATTTTATAAAAATTATGGTATATATCGTTTGATTTAAAATCAGACTCCAACCGTAAACTAGTAAGAGAACGATTCCCTAAATATTAACCCCGAAGGCCGAAACCAACATCAGATCAATTTCTAGGAGACCACTCATCTTATCTATTTTCCAGTTGGTTTCTAATTCTATATATGATAAAGATGTAAATTTTATGATTAAAATATTTCGTTCAATACATGACTAATCTCAACGGATGAGTACGGTCAACACATGAACCTTTATTTTAAAATGATAAAGATGTAAATTTTATTGTTAAAATATTTCGTTCAACACATGACTAATCTCAACGGATGAGTACTGTCAACACATGAACCTTTATTTTATAATATTCTTTATCTTCTTAATTGGAATGAGGCCCAATCAATTACCATATAAAGTTAATTATATGGATTCCATTCAACACATGTATATAATAGCAACGATACATAATCAACCATCATCCAAAGTGCACTACACTGTATAAGCATCAAATATAGATATCTAACGCTTATAACAGCCTCTCAATCAATCGATCGACATACAACTAATTACTGGGATTAGTGTATGCCGTATTTTATCCCAATACCCGTGTGGGGTTTCAAACAATCAAACACAGATTTTATTTGTGCAGTTGGGTGATGTGTAAAATTTATCGTCCCAATCAATGTCCTTCAAATAGGTGTACATAAACAAACCGTCCGGTTTGTAAATGAATATTTATTAATTCACATTCACGTTAAAAATTATATTTTTAACGATCGAATTATTTTATTCAACCTATGAATATTCTATTCGGTTCATTTATTAAATAAAATGATATCTTTATTTTTCTAACATATTTTAGAAAATTTCGGCGGCATAACGGCACGATACTAGAAACGGGACAAGGCCTAGGCTTATCCCCGGTCTAGTGATGGCCCACGCCATACACATATCAATCAAATCCATTCCATTTCACCAAACAATCAAATTCAAATCAAATAATCTAACCAACTACACAACCAAACAAACAAGTCCATGGTCTGTGGACGATGGTGTCGGGTGCTACTAAACACCGTCTGCATCCTAGTATATATATATATAACTAGAAAAAGAAATTTAGAGTGAGAAGTTCTCATCGATAGCTATCCCAACTCCCCGACACTTCATTTATAGAAATCTTAATCGTCCTCGCCCTTTTTGTCACTTTCGTTGCCCGTAGCCACTACATATATAAAAATCACATTTTTACTTTACTATTCAATGTATAAAAATCGAATTTTTACTTCGCTATTCAATATATAAAAATCGAATTTTTACTTCGCTATTCAATATATAAAAATCGAATTTTTATAACTTCAACATCATATTAAAAATCAAATCTTTTATTGTTAAAAATCGAATCACTTTCTTTCTCTATTGTATCTAAAAATTATATTTTTATCGCTACTCCATACGAATGAAAATCATACTTTTCTCCCCTCTTCTTACGAACAAAAGTCACTCCTTTTTCACCTTATCATACGAATAAAAATCATCCCTTTTTATTTTCAAAAATCGTATTTTTATGTGAATAAAAATCAAAGCTTTTCAAAAATAAAAATCAAAGCTTTTCAATAGCATGTAAATCATAATTTTATTTAATCAAAAATCCCTATTTTCTGTTATTATAAATAAAAAATAATAGAAAATTGAAAGGGAGCACTCACCTTTGGAATGCAGCGTGGGGGAGGGGAAGATGGCGTCGGTGGTGGAGCAAGGGAGGGGGCGGCGGTCTGATGGCGGTGGAGGGGCCCAGGGCGTCGGGTTTGGCTGCTTCGAGGCTAGGGTTTTCTCGAATGGGCTGGAGGAGGCGTTGGAGGGGACGACGGCCGGAGGGGGAGGGTGTGGAGACGAGCGGTGGCGCTGGCAGGGAGGGGGGGTCGCGGTGGATGGTGGCGGCTGCTGTAGGGGGGCGGCGCGACGTTGTTTTCCCTTTTTTCATTATTTTATTTCTCGATCTGGAAAATAACGATAAAGGGAAGAGAGAGAGAGATTGTGAGGTATAGGTGTTAATTTATAATTAATTAATTATTTAATTTAATCCTCTAAGAGTTGACTTTTCATTCAAACTCTGTTTCGAACCCAACGACTGTCGCCCCTAGCTAATTATCCCCATTCCGAACGCAATGGGATATGTCTGGTAAGCCAATTCGTCAGTTACGATCAGTTTTCGTTAAAATTAAAATATAAACTAATATAACGTTCAAAATTCATTTTAACGTACATTTCAATTTACCGGGGCCACATACGGACTCTAAAAATTCCAGAAAAATAATTTCTAACTTCGAATTGACGATATGGTCCTAAAAAAACTAATTTCGTCGAATTCTGAGACCGTTAGAAAAATGGCCAATTTCCAGTCGATTAAAATCAACTGAAAATGGTGAAACGCGCTTTCCTTCGCCACGCTCACATATTGATTCGAAAAATTATGAAATTTGGAATCTAGCAATAATTTGACATCACAGATCCAACAAAAGTGGTTTCGTCGAAATCCGAGGTCGTTTGCAAAATGGCTATTTTTAAGGGCCTGAATTCTATAGCGACTATTCGGAATTTTCAACTGGACATATCTTTTTATCCCCGCTATGAAATTTCGAGTTTTCGAGTTCGTTGGAAAGATATCATCAAATAGGTTCCATTGTTTTTGGTTTCACTAAAATCCGGATTGTTTTGCACCCGGTACATTCAATTGAAGTTTGAAATCGAATTATCGAACTACCGCGCCATTTTCAATTCCTTTTATAATTATATATAATTATTTATATTCCAACGACGATGCGTATAAATATATACGTTCTAAATATATTCAAAATAAATTTCTCGTCTATATTATTTAAAATAATCCTATTTTAAATCTTCAAAATTCGTCGAAGTTGCCAAAACAAAAAATTTAAACTGGCCCAGATTTTACGGGTTCTTACAATCTCCCCCACTTAAAACTTTTCGTCCCCGAAAAGGAACGATGTCGAAAGTGGTTTGATCAATCAACTCTACGTTCGATCTGGCTTCCATTCTCCCACTTTTCAGTTTCTGAGAATTTTCAAATTTTCAAAAATTTGGCTAACACCCTAAATTTTCGAAAAATTTCGCCATAACCTCCCCTGCACCGGGAGCCACGGGAAAATCCCAAAATTGCCATATAGTCCTTCTGATCTCAAAAAGAAAAAGAAAAAGCCAAGCGGCTAGCCAATAGGCTCATAAAATCATCATTACCCAAACGAAACAGTAAATTATAGTAAACATGTACCTATTTGTCGGGCAAACAAATTTTATTCTCTGCTCTAGCCTCCTTGCTATGACCTATTCAAAGTAAGTACATGTATATGCAAGCAAATGCAACTAATTTTCAATACAATTCAATATTTGATGCAACTAGGCATAATGGTTCAAAATTTATCAAACAACTAAACAAGCAACACAAACATCAATCAATTAGTGGATTAACGTTTCAAATTCATAATTTTTGATATATATACAAAAAATCATGTTTTGATGCCAAATCACAACAATGTATTCTAGCTATATTTTGGTTCTCACACCAGTCTAATGGAAATATATAGATATCATACCTTCGAAACACGAACACAAATTCTGATGATGATATATCAATCATCAGAATCATCTCCGGGTGCCTAGGATGTGATTCTATATCTTTCCAGTGTATTAAAACTTCGAATATACGTTCACGACGCGTATATGCAAAACCCTTATATACTCGATTGTCCATATTCAAAATAAATAAATAATCAAATACGTATAAAACGATTCAAATTTCAAAATAAAATTGTTTTTATTTGAAAAATATACTCTTCACACTCGTTCTAGGATATTACTGATCCTATCTCTAACGAGTCATTCTAATTGGATATTACTAATCCAATATCTGATGAATTCTTTCGTATGGTTCTAATGTGTCTTGTTCTCGAGCTCTGTAAACCAAAGCTCTGATACCACTGTGAGAACCTGTAACTTCCCCGTGAAGGAAAGAGCGGATACTTTGAGAACAATACACAAATGAACGCAGATGGAGGAACATTTCATTGTTATTACAACAATTCCATCAGATACTAGAATATACAGAGTATAATGAATAAATTACATTCGATAAATATCGGAGATTACAATAAATTACATAGCAGCGGAAAATAATACAAAGCACAACTGAAGGTGATATACGGATACAGAGCTTTCCGGATATCATTCCTGCTACAAACCAGGATCCTGTGAATATAAATCTGCAAAACCAAAACTACTAGCTGCCCGTGCGGAAAATAGGGGCACCCAGAGTTTAGATTAAAACAATAAACTCCAGGTCAGTCATGTGTCTGGTGTGAGAACTAAAATAGTTATTTAAAGCTTTACTTTAAAAGAGAGTAATTCAAGGGACCACTCTGTATAACACGGAACGGGTTTCCTCCCAAGAATACCAGTGTATAGAATAAACAGCGCAATGCTTTTCGAAAAATGAAGATATTATAAGACCCAAGTCCCATCACACAATGCAACGCAAGCCAGAGGATAGGGTTTTACCTTATAACAGCCAAACATGCTTGGTACGTTTAAAACAAATCATTTGATACTATAATAAGTGTATAGTGTCAAAACATTTTCAATCATAAATATAAATCATAGACGGCATAAGTGCCCCATACCACTATGTCGCAATACTAGGCTCTACAAATAAAACCGAAATACACATATTGGAAATTGGGTTTCCGTCATGAGTCGAGGCAAGGGGCAAGCTCCTCTCCGCTTCGAGACACTCTAGTAAATGCCTCGGGACTACACACTCTGGGTAACCCCTGGATGCTTCAGGGCCGGTCCTCTCTTACGTTTGAGGATTAATTATGCCTGAACACACGTTTCCCGGTCCTTACAGACCTAAAATCGAGGCACCTCATCCAATAACCACATAGGTGAAAAGTATATAAATGTCAAGGCTGGTAAGTCACTGACACCACCAAAGCTAGAAAGAAACGTCGTGCTCTCCCTGCAGTCCTTATCCCGTTTTTAACTCATACCGAGGTGTGAGGCTCGCGAATTCACGTTATACACAAAGCTACACCACCAAGGCCGTGCTTTGATCGTCAACCACAAGACTTTTCTTTTCAACAGAAGCATTGATCCATGCAACTCAGCGTGCCACACAGGCAATTCATGCCATGCGATTGATATCTATCGATATATAACCTCTAAGCTCGTACGTCTCAGAGAAGGGCGTTAAGAAAGAGAATAAATTCTCCGCCGCCAAACATATATATATTTAACAGAAATCAATCAACATAGAATAAAATCCAATGTCAGACACACAATCCATTTACAAGTTCGTTCTGGGTCTGAACGAAACTGGAGGCACTTTCCTCGCATATCCATCGATCTCCAAGTACATCTGGACGACCACCGACTATTTCCATCCTCTTGGGTGTACAGCCCAATCAGGATCATCAGTAATTATCCAAACGATGTGAAGACTTCCGGTCTTTGACCACCGTCTTCATCTTCGACTTATCGTCGAATCGGTTATTCAGAATAGGTATAAACCCGGACTTTCCGAACAACCCGCATATTTTAAAAACAAATGTTACACAAACACAACATACGCCTCATTCCAATTTATTAGTCACTAACCGTAAATCAGTAAGAGAGCAATTCCCTAAATATTAACCCCGAAGGCCGAAACCAACATCAGATCAATACCCAGGAAACCATTCTTCTTAACTAACCTACAACTAGTTTCTAAATTTCAATTCTTAGGGAAAGGTTTCCATTAATTTTATCCAAGATAAATTCTTTAAAATTCATTCTTTAATCTTCCATTGGATGTCGTATCAAACCAAATTATGGTTTTTTCAAACTAGTCGAGATTAGCGAACCACACCGAAGTAATTATTTATTTTATTTCCCAATCCCAACCTATTCATCCCATGAAGCAAAACTGGTGATACTCCACATCTAACACCATAGTGTTATTGGTAAAATTAATTACCATTTCACGTTCAAATCTAATCAAAGATTTGACTATCGTTTGGAGCAAAACTGGTGATACTCCATTCTCGCTCATTTTCCAAATTTGATAATTTAAATTTTCAATTCACATTTCAATCTAATTGCAGATTCATTAAAACTCCTTTTACTGGGTTAAAAAACTAATGTCATTTAAAACACAGTTCACGATAAACCCAAATCACATTCTACTTATTACCGGGTTAAAGAACTAGTGTTATTTAAAACACCGTCCACAATAAACCCACAAATCAATTCTATTTAAAACCCATCTCAAATCCAATTTATTTATTTAAAAATAAATTGGTTTTAATATTAGTTCAAAACTAGTTTATTTTGATAAAAAACTATTTTTATCTTTTCAAATATGGAGTTTTTTCATCCTAATTTTTCCCAAATCATTTCTTATGATTTTATACAAATTATTGATATTTTTAATAATTTTATCAAGGCCCGTACGGTCGATTTCCATCAGCGGCCATTGAACTGCACTTACAACGACCTTTTCCAAATTTGATTTGGACGTATCTCCAAATCCAACCGTTAGATTTCAAATTTCTAATATTCGTTAGAAAGCTCTTTTCGATGCGAACCCAACGGTTCCTGTTTTAGGAGAATCCGACGGTCGGATCTCCCGTAATGTCCGTTCGAAATCAATGGTCGAAATTTTCGAACTGCCGCTGCGCGGCGTGTTCTATTCAGGCCATTATATTATATATATAATATATATTTCGTCGATTTCTATTTAAAACGAATTTTATAAATAGTTTTAAATTCGTTTCAAAAACACTTTCAACTTCCAATTCAAAATCAAATCAAAGTTGAATTTTCCCTTATAAATTCGTTTTAAATTCATTTCAATTCAAATTTCAAATTCATTTCCATTCGAATTCATTTCAAATCGATTTTTATTCTATTTCAATTCAAATTTCAAATTCATTTCGAATTCGTTTTATATTCAATTCAATTCGAAATTGTTATTTATTCAATTTAATTCGAAAAACGAATATAATCGGTATAAATATCGTTCGCGTCAAAATAGTGCATCTCTAATCAACACGGCTTTATACATTTCAATAATTCCGTTATTCTATTCAACAAATGGATATTTATCCAATTCAATACATGAATCTATATTTTTGTCAACACATGACTAATCTCAATGAATGAGTACTGTCCACGTCTGACTATTTTTGTTATTTAATATATTTTATAAAAATTATGGTATCTATCATTTGATTTAAAATTAGACTCCAACCGTAAACTAGTAAGAGAACGATTCCCTAAATATTAACCCCGAAGGCCGAAACCAACATCAGATCAATATCTAGGAGACCACTCATCTTATCTATTTTCCAGTTAGTTTCTAATTCTATATATGATAAAGATGTAAATTTTATTATTAAAATATTTCGTTCAACACATGACTAATCTCAATGGATGAGTACGGTCAACACATGAACCTTTATTTTAAAATGATAAAGATGTAAATTTTATTGTTAAAATATTTCGCTCAACACATGACTAATCTCAACGGATGAGTACTGTCAACACATGAAACTTTATTTTATAATATTCTTTATCTTCTAAATTGGAATGAGGCCCAATCAATTACCATATAAAGTTAATTACATGTATTCCATTCAACACATGTATATAATAGCAACGATACATAATCAACCATCATCCAAAGTGCACTACACTGTATAAGCATCAAATATAGATATCAAACGCTTATAACAGCATGTCAATCAATCGATCGACATACAACTAATTATTGGGATTAGTGTATGCCATATTTTATCCCAATACCCGTGTGGGGTTTCAAACAATCAAACACATATTTTATTTGTGCAGTTGGGCGATGTGTAAAATTTATCGTCCCAATCAATGTCCTTCAAATAGGTGTACATAAACAAACCGTCCGGTTTGTAAATGAATATTTATTTATTCACATTCACGTTAAAAATTATATTTTTAACGATCGAATTATTTTATTCAATCTATGAATATTCTGTTTGGTTCATTTATTAAATAAAATGATATCTTTATTTTTCTAACTTATTTTAGAAAATTTCGGCGGCATAACGGCACGATACTAGAAATGGGACTAGGCCTAGCCTTATCCCCGTTCTAGTGATGGCCCACGCCATACACATATCAATCAAATCCATTCCATTTCACTAAACAATCAAATTCAAATCAAATAATATAACCAACTACAACCAAACAAACAAGTCCATGGTCTGTCGATGATGGTGTCGAGTGCTACTAAACACCGTCTGCATCCTAGTATATATATATATATATATATATATATATATATATATAACTAGAAAACAGAAATTTAGAGTGAGAAGTTCTCACCGATAGCTATCCCAACTCCACGACACTTCATTTAGAGAAATCTTCATCGTTCTCGCCCTTTTTGTCACTTTCGTTGCCCGTAGCCACTACATATATAAAAATCACATTTTTACTTTACTATTCAATGTATAAAAATATAATTTTTACTTCGCTATTCAATATATAAAAATCGAATTTTTACTTCGCTATTCAATATATAAAAATCGAATTTTTATAACTTCAACATCATATTAAAAATCAAATATTTTATTGTTAAAAATCGAATCACTTTCTTTCTCTATTGTATCTAAAAATTATATTTTTATCGCTACTCCATACGAATGAAAATCATACTTTTCTCCCCTCTTCTTACGAACAAAAGTCACTCCTTTTTCACCTTATCATACAAATAAAAATCATCCCTTTTTATTTTCAAAAATCGTATTTTTATGTGAATAAAAATCAAAGCTTTTCAAAAATAAAAATCAAATCTTTTCAATAGCATGTAAATCATAATTTTATTTAATCAAAAATCCCTATTTTCTGTTATTATAAATAAAAAATAATAGAAAATTGAAAGGGAGCACTCACCTTTGGAATGCAGCGAGGGGGAGGGGAAGATGGCGTTGGTGGTGGAGCAAGGGAGGGGTGGCGGCGGTCTGATGGCGGCAGAGGGGCCCACGGCGTAGGGTTTGGCTTCTTCGAGGCTATGGTTTTCTCGAATGGGCTGGAGGAGGCGTTGGAGGGGACGACGGCCGGAGGGGGAGGGTGTGGAGACGAGCGGTGGCGCTGGCAGGGAGGGGGGGTCGCGGTGGATGGTGGCGGCTACTGTAGGGGGCGGCGCGACGTTGTTTTCCCTTTTTTTATTATTTCTCGATCTGGAAAAGAACGATAAAGGGAAGAGAGAGAGAGATGGTGAGGTATAGGTGTTAATTTATAATTAATTAATTAATTAATTAATTTAATCCTTTTAGAGTTGACTTTTCATTCAAACTCTGTTTCGAACCCAACGACTGTCACCCCTAGCTAATTATCCCCATTCCGAACGCAATGGGATATGTCGGGTAAGCCAATTCGTCAGTTACGATCAGTTTTCGTTAAAATTAAAATATAAACTAATATAACGTTTAAAATTCATTTTAACGTACATTTCAATTTACCGGGGCCACATACGGACTCTAAAAATTCCAGAAAAATAATTTCTAACATCGTATTGACGATACGGTCCTAACAGAACTAATTTCGTCGAATTCTGAGACCGTTAGAAAAATGGCCAATTTCCAGTCGATTAAAATCAACTGAAAATGGTCAAACGCGTTTTCCTTCGACACGCTCATATATTGATTCGAAAAATTATGAAATTTAGAATCTAGCAATAATTTTACATCACGGATCCAACAAAAGTGGTTTCGTCGAAATCCGAGGTCGTTTGCAAAATGGCTATTTTTAAGGGCCTGAATTCTATAGCGACTATTCGGAATTTTCAACTGGACATATCTTTTTATCCCCGCTATGAAATTTCGATTTTTCGAGTTCTTTGGAAAGATATCATCAAATAAGTTCCATTGTTTTTGGTTTCACTAAAATCCGGATTGTTTTGCACCCGGTACATTCAATTGAAGTTTGAAATCGAATTATCGAACTACCGCGCCATTTTCAATTCCTTTTATAATTATATATAATTATTTATATTCTAACGACGATGCGTATAAATATATACGTTCTAAATATATTCAAAATAAATTTCTCGTCGATATTATTTAAAATAATCCATTTTAAATCTTCAAAATTCGTCGAAGTTGCCAAAACAAAAAATTTAAACTGGCCCAGATTTTACGGGTTGTTACATTTTACATCCATTTGTAGAATTTTAAAATTATGAAAATATGCAAAATCTAGTAAGATACGTATTGCTTCTAGTTATGATACTAGAGAAAACGTTTCTCTATAGTCAGTTCCTTCTTCTTGATTATATTCTTGTGTGACTATTCTAGCATTATTTCATTATATATTACCTTATTCATCCTCTTTGTTTTTGAAAACCCATTTAATACCTATGACTGTTGGATCACTTGGTCTAGGAACAAGTTCCTAAACTTCGTTTCATTCAATTTGATTTAGTTCCTCTTCCATGGCTATTATCCAATAGTCATCTGTAGAAGCTTCTTTTGCATTTTAGGATCTATATTAGAAAGAAATTCTACATGTCCCATATGATTGAGGTGATTTCTAGTTTTGAAATATGAATCAATTTCTCCTATTATATTTTATGTTAGATGAATTTGTGAAATTCTTGGAGGAAATCTTACTACATATTTATTACAATCAATATTTTCTATATTATCAGTACTATGGATAATGTTTTCATCTTCTCTATTATGAATAATATTTTCTTCTTCTCTATTATGAATAATGTTTTCAACTTCTCTATTATAGATATGTTTTCATCTTCTCTATTATGAATAAAGTTTACATCTTCTTTAAAACTAATTTGAATATATGTACTCTTGATTTTCTTGGCTTGTATTTTATCATTTTAAAACAATTATTAACTTTAAATTTCCATCAGATGATAAGTGACGTTTTTTCCAATTATTTTAGTTATATTATTAAAATTCAATAAACTTTTCTCCATCTTGAATGTACAACAAAGATTCCTTCGTCGGATTTCGGATCTGATTTTCGATGCTTATTTCTTGTGTTTAAAATAAAACATTTAATGTTTTAAAATAATAAATATTTGGTTTTCTTTAAATAAAACTTCATATGGAGTACTTTCAGCTAATGGTCGAATAGAAACGCGATTTAAAACATAATAAGAAGTTGTTACAGCTTCTGTAAGCAGACCCGAATTTTTCATGAAATGCTAAAATCCAAGTCAACCGAAACCCAACCTGGTTTGTCTAGTATCTAGCAGAAAGGCAAATACAATATATTAGAATTCACAATAAAATATCTCACAATGGAACAAATAATATGTAATTGTGACTAAATTCTTACCATAATAATGACACTGTCTAGCAAGTCCCTCTAAGCTGTAAAATCTTTGTCACCTTTCAAACCTACGTTTCTACGAGTAGGGGTCAAATCAAAAGTTTTGGTGAATGAACAAATTATATTTTCCATAAATAACACTACATATATCATTCTATCAATGGGATACTTTTATTAAGTTATTTGGGTTTATTGCACATTACACATCCGATTTTTCACATAAATCATGCCCATCTACTCTCAAGTAGATCAACCTAATAAATCATATATATATATATATGTAGCTATATGCCCCTCATCTGAAGGTACTCCGCATAGTACCCTTCTCGAGTGGTCTCCATTATCGCACTGCGAAAACATACTACATCTCTGTCGCCACACTACAAACGTGTACTATACCACTCTAGAAGGTGCACTAGGTCTCCATCGCTACGATTATTAGGCCACGCTACAAAAGGGTACTAAGCTTTCATCGCTACGCTAGGAAAGCATATTATAAACTATTTGAGTTTCGCTATAGAACTTAGTGAGGAGATTTCTACATCTGTAAAGAACAACATTGTTAGGCTTACTATACAGATATCATAAATTTGATATGTGTCTTTTTTGGTGGCTATGGCTCCACTCACCCTCTAACAAATGAAATACTGTTTCAAAAGCTAAGTGACCATGTCCCTAACAAACAATCTAAATATCCAATTGGCATTGTATGTCATCCAATGTCTCAATAGTGAAAGACCATTGGTCTGTTGGTTTAGCTCCAGTCTTTCCTATACTTGCTTTGACTGAAGATGACAGGTATCCGATGACTTACTATCCTTACTGGGTCCTGACTATAAAGCCTACTCCTAGAGCCGAGACAATCGTCGAATCCTAAAAACCATCACTTAGTTTTCTGGCTACCCTTAACATAAATGCAGCCAAAGCATACTCTATGTATGGAATCATATAGGCCTGCCTTTTGGGTAGTTGACCACGGGCATCTCCCAATGGGTCGTCTCAGAGTATCCTCACGTTCCGTAGATGTCCCGAACTTTCTGCCTCCGGGATCACCTGGTCATGACCTTCCCCCAAAGGTCTTTCTCCAATCATGTTGAATATTAAGTTGGACGTGCTTCCATCATGTCTTCGGATACCTACTATGATCTACCCCAATGTACTCTTTATTTAAAATTCGTTTAGACCGGTCCAAACGCATCTCCTTATTTTATTAGACCGTATGTGTAATCTTTCATTATGCGTTTATCTCACTTTTCTTTTCACTAATTTCAACTCATTAAATTTGAACTTTAATTACTTATTTATCAACTTTATTAACGACCCTAGAACCATCAAATAACGATATAATGACCAATCACAAGGCCATCATAGAATAGATGCTTAATCGCAAGGCTACTATAGAATAGAATACCTAATTGCAAGGCCACCCCAGAATAGAATGCCTACTCACAAGACCACCATTGAATTTTTCTTATTAAACTTAATTCACACTTTTAAGTTTATTCATAATAAACGTTTCTTATTTCATTTCACTTTTAGTTACAATTTTCGGTTTATTATCTTACTTTCACTATCGAACCATAACCATAGAATTGTGCTTATTAAACGTAGTTTATATTTTTAAGTTTATTCATAATAAGCCTTCTTTTCACTTTAAATTATAACCTTCATATTGTAATCTGGCTTACACATATATCAAAACTATATATTGTGATTCATCTTTATGTCCACATAATTATCCTAATATTCTTGCCAGCATGTTCAACTTATATTATTATGATTTATTTATTTGTCCATACAATTATCATAATAGGTCACATTCCTTTCTAGTTATCAAGTATTTAACTTGATTTCTTATTCCCTTTCTTTACTTAACAATTTTTAGTTATGTTTCCCTTTTCTTTCCGTCTTTATAAATTTATTCTTTAAAAAGTTAGGCATGCTCCAATTTATTAGTTATTGAAATCACTTCATAATCTATTTTCATAGTTTAAGGTAACTGCAACAATAGAAACCTATAACTGCAAGATATTATTTTTAATCATTTTTAGGCTACTGGAAAGTGCGCAACATGGATAAATCCTTATTTCACACTAATCTATGGCCTTTTTATACTTGTAATTATGTTTTTAATTTATTGCAAACCAAATTATGGAAATAAATTCCCTTTTTCCTAACCAGTCAATCTAGGTTATTTCTAATTTATGATTTAATCCTTGATACATAAATTCCTAATATCAATTTATATTCCCAATTTGTCGGAACTACCATAAATTTGGACACAGTTGGGCTTATACCCCTTTTCTTTCAACCCCAACAATTTGAAAGGTAATTTTATCAAATAAATATGGGGATTCTCAGATTTACCATTCAACAACAAATTTACTACATGTGATATTAATTACGTCATTTCAACTTATGTCATAGTTATTTGGCAAGTCTTATCAAGCTTGCATATTTTCAGTCTAAATTCCCTTTTATTACTTTTTGGTATTACATGTTCATTTACCCTAAATTATCAAATCCTCTTTTATTCATAATATAATTAGATTATATTTTCCAACGAGCGCAAAACAAAAAGGATTATAATTAGTTGCACAAAATTAGGTGGATAATCTAGTCGTATACATATGCCAATATTAATGCTCTAGGCTTATTTTTTAAATAGCCAAAATTCAACATAAAGGTGCAAAATCCAATGTAGAAAGGGAAAAGGTTGACTGAAATAATATCTTATTTTAACAAGAATCAAATAATGATATATACCGCTATTAAAAAAATTCATATCCACTCACCTTGGATTTGCACTCCAAGTTCTGGATCTAATTTGGATTTAGATTTATTATCTGTGGCCCTTCCTATATGAATATACAAACTTTATTTTTTAACTATTTATAAATCTGAATACGAAAGGAATAAAAGAAATTATTTAAATTCAAATCCGAATAATTTACATCACATGGACGGAGAATTTGGGAATCTAAACCTTAAATCAATAACATCTGCCTCTAATCTTGAATTAGAGCCTAGATCTAATATTTTATGTTTCTGAATAATTGGAGGAGAAAAGGAATGGGAGGGCTTAAGCTTCTACTTAGAAAAATATGAGTTTGATTGCTAGTACGTAGGATTATTTATAAATGTCCATATAAACCACATCCATCATATTTAAACTTAAATAAATCTCACCGTTTAAGAAAACTCGATCCCAAAAACATGCCCAAAAAAAAAACTTTACGTACTAACATGGGTCAACCCATACCCATGCCTGGGTTGACGTATGGGTCTACCGAAACGTATATGAGTCAGCCCCTAGGTCGACTCGGCCACAATATGGGTCAAACTGAAATGATTTTCAAATCATTTGGTCCCATGTCTTCATGTGTGATTTATTCTACTGAAATTTAAGTTGTTTTTTCAATTTTATTTGATTATCTTCCTTTTTGACACACATTTAATTTTAAATTCAAACGCACACAATTCTGGAAGTAATATGCGAATATACTTTGAAATAAATATATTTATGCACATTTACACTTATAAATTTTTTTGACACAAGACTTTGAATGTTAATTACTTTTCCTTATGGACTCTGTTCGGAACATATTATATATGTCAATTAATCAAAAAACTAATACAAACTCAATGGTATAGATTTCGTAGTCAAATTATGATAACTCAAAAAGGTCCATTTTCACTATTAATAATTCATGTAATTATTATGATTACTTTTATTAATAAAAATGCAGGGTGTTATAGTCTCCCACCTTTAAGGAAATTTTCTCCTCAAAATTTGGTATGGGTAAAGCTTTGTAATTCCTCGTATAATTCAAAAACATCATGTGTACATCCAATTTTGCAACGATTCGTGCACTTATGCAAAATGCAATACATCATACAAATTCATGAATGAAATGAATTTCTGAGCGGTACCTCCTATATGAATGCTCTTCTTTTTCAAAAATCTTTTGAAAACGATGTACACAACCTAAATATACTGAAAATTTCTACATGAATGCAATAATTTTAAAAATAGGAACATCTTTTCATTTAATTTTTCCTATACCCTTAGTAAATAAGGGCATATTTCATCCAAACCCTACCACCCAACTTTAATTTTGCGAATTTCAGAAAAATCTAATTTTTCGAATTAGGTTTTTTATGTTAGAAAAAGGTAGGATATGTAAAGTTCTATATTTTTCACTTCACTTTTATGCACATTTTTCACTATACTTGGAATCTTTCCTCGTTACTCTAATAAAATTCCTATTTTCTTTTTCAAGAATAGTTTACATAAGAAGAATTGTTTTTTCAATTTCCCAAACTTGTTTTGGAAGAATTTATTTTCTCTTGTTTTTCTCATTTATTGAATAATCGTATTCGGTGCTTTCTGTAAATATGACCGACTAAACCATATGCAGAAAGTAAACGCAAACACAATTAAAAATTTCAAGTTGCACATATAATTACATATAATCAAATAGTTAGCGTGCGTCTAAAAATTAGGCATGTTAATTTTAAAAGGATTTTAAAAACATGTACATGTGGGTCAGAGGTAGTCGGTCACATTCTGAACCTATGAAGGGAGCGAAGTACCAGTGAACTTACCAGTTCTTTTTGGGTTTATCTGGCAGCGGATAAGATGAAGCAGAAGACACAGAATTTAAAGCGCCTAATTGGGAATTGTAGAAGATGCTTTTCGAGGGAAAGGTCCAACTTCATCCTAGAAGTATTGAAAAATAGATGGTTGGATAACTAAATCAACAACATTTGCTCTGCGGAGTAGTTACTTACAGAGATGAGTGCGGGAACCGAAGATTGAGATAGAGCGTCGATTGGACTTAGTAGCAAAATAACCCGACAGTGAGCAGGAGAGGGAAAGCATACCATTGGCAATCGATTATCGTGGAACTTGCTGATGTAGGAGGAGATGTACCATTCATTTAAATCATCGTATCACGTAAATAAACAAGCAGTGTGTTGTTCGTCTAATAACCGTGATTTTTTGGGATAAAGTTAACAAAGAAAGAGGAGGGAGAATGATAACCGTTAATTTTGGGAATAAAATTAACAAAGAAAGAGAAGGGAGTAGGTAACTGCTTTCAATATTGGATGTCATGCTATTTCAATTTGCAGGCCATTGATAAAAAAGCGCAACTAGCAGAGCCTTATTTTGAAATGAGCATATTAAGTGAGAAGTTCCTGCTTTACAATAGATGTAATAGAAAAAGAATACTACATAGAAGTGCAAAACTATGCTAAAAGAAAACATACTTTAACTAAGTTGGAGCTCTCGTTTATTTTATTACCCATTTATTTTTCAAAATGAATTAATAAGATTAAGTTTCTATAAATATTTTCTAAAGAGGACTTCTGTGTTTTGCTTAAAGTAGTGGTGAAACTTCATTATTTTTATATTTTCATTTTTGTTGAAATAGGATGCACAAAATATGGTGTTTCACCTATATTTTGTTCACCTCTTTCATTGCATATTTCCTTTTCACTTTAACAAAACACGTTTACTTACAAACATATTGATTCATAAAAACTTATCTTATAAATTTTTTTGTTCCAATAAGTTAAAGAATGTCGCAATATATTTTTTATGAAATTTTATTATATTATCCTTTCAAAACAAATTTATTGTCCTATTTTACTTAAGATCATCTACTTTTGTATTAAAACATGTCTATTGCTCATCTATGCACAACATATGTCTAATTCATTTATATTCACGCTTTCTCTTAATCGTTTTATATTGCTTAACCCCACAACTTGCTTACGTACTTTATTCTTTTAAAAACAAATTTGCATATTTTCCACAAAAAATATACATTTTAATGCAGCTCTTAATATGACAAACCAGTAAATCTCTAAAAACTGTAACTTGAATCTAGAAAATTCTTCTAGAAATCTTTTTCTATATCTATATTATTTTCCAAATTTTAACTATAGGGCTATGTACAAAATAGTTTCTTAACTGTTGTTTCCAAATCCTTTGCACCAAAATATATTTATTCTTTCATATACTTTTCAATAATGATTACTCTCAGCGCTATCCGAACTAAAATCCAAGTCTGGTGTCGCTTTTGTGCCAAATGTGTGTATATATATTCTAATCCACTTTCCTTCTAATTTTTCTTAATTTAAAAGGCCTTAATGCCCAACTCACTAATCTGAAAAACTAAGATTTCGGATAATAACACGCGAAATTCTCCTTTTTAATACAAAACATACTGTATAATATACATTCTAGCCACTCATAGGCTTACTTTATCTCAAATTTCCACAACCATTTCCTAAGTGTACAGAACTGATATTCAAACTTTTTACATACGTCGCTTCACTTAATTAAGGGTTCACTTATGGATCAGGGTATATATATACATATATATATATATTATGGATCAGGGTATATATATACATATATATATATTGTGAAATACAAATATGTTCACTCACTATTTATATTGGGATCCTGAATCTAAGCTCTAATACTAGATGTAGCAACCCAAATTTTAGTGGGCCACAATTTTTCATAAAATGTTAAATCCAAGTTCATTGAAACTCAAGTTGGTTTGTTTGGTATCCTACAGAAAGGAAAAGGTAAATATATCAAAGCTCACAATAAAATATCTCACAATGGAACAAATAAAATATAATAGTAAGAAAATTCTTACTACAATAATGACACCGTCCAAAAGTCTCTTTAAGTTGTAAAATCTCGACCACCTATCAAACTTGCGAGTCTGTTATTTTTATAAATAACACTATATATACCATTTTATCACTAGGCTACTTTTATTAAGTTATTTGGGTTTATTTCAAATTACATGTAACACTTTGCATTTTTAAATAATAACGATTCACAAGATTGCCAAAATAATTAAGGGAGAAATGTGTTTTTGAAATTTGCAAACGAGTACATGTTATAAAATGGGCAATAAATAAAAAATTACCACTATGCAGACTAAATGTGTAATGGTATATATATATATATAATTAAATAAAAAGAAACAGAAGAAACAATGGAAATTAACAAATGGTATGCACATTAATTGTACAAACAATGTGCGTTTGAAAGTAATTGTAACAACCCGCTATTTTTAACGATTTAAATTCTGATTTAAAACAAAAAAATATTTTGAAATTATTCTATGATTTTTCATAACGGGAATTTGAATTTTGTAATACGTATAGCGAGATGTAACAGCTGTGAAAATTTCATCAGAAAATTTGATTATTTGTCAGTCGTGCAATTTTCAGTGCAAAGTTGCGCATAACAGTTCAAATTTTAGCAATTTTAAAATCTCTCCAGAATTAGTTCGGACAAACATGAAAAATATTCCATTCGTTGTCACGAATCCGACGACGTAATTCATTTCATAAAAATCGGACGTTTTGACCTCCGTTTAATTGTTTTTCTGTCCGAATTTTACATTTAAAAGGGGTCTGTAATGCCTTTTTGAATGAAGCATCATGACACTGCAAATTTTATACCGTTGTGTCCTTCTCATCGCGCTGAGTTTTGCAATATATTCATTTGTCAGTTTTAGTGTTCGGTTCATGCTGAAATTGTGAAAATGCTTGCACGGTTCATTTTTTAAACAGAGCCATCCGAGTTCGATGTGTCGTTTTTTCGATCTTACATACTTTTCTAGCCATTTTGGGTCTGCAAAACTTGTCTTTTTATGTAACTAGACCACCTATATAATTTTTTATTTTCAAAATGGGCACTTTTAATTTAGGTGACAACCATTCCATTACATGCAAACATCATAAGACGTCCAGTGGCATTCCTTTTTATTGTCAGGTCATGCACGCCCATTTTTTTCCTTTCAAAGTATGCATGCACCACGTGACAAAGCCACTTCCAATTCCCAACCCCATTCAAAATTTATTCCGTTACATCGCTTGTGCTATTCTTCTGCGTCCCTACTTTAATTCCACCCTGCACGTTCTCTACATCCATTTTAAAAACCATCCCGTCCCTCAGTCCCTGTGTTCTTTCTTCATATTAGAGAAAAAATATCAAAAGAGATAGCAGCTACCCAATTCCCATATACATCTCATTCATGAAAAAAAGGGGAAAACAACTCCTCCCTCATTCTTCCTTCTTCACCAGCTGCTCTCCTTCTCACCGCGAATCCCCTACGCCCCACCTCCTAGCAGTCTCTCAACTCGTGTTGTCACTCCATCTGAAACTGATCGCCTAAAACGCTGTGTCTTTCTGTTATGTGCATTTTATTATATATGTATGATATTTTATATCGTTTATTATGTGTATAGTGTTATATACTGTTTATATGACTCTGCATTATGTGTGGGTTTGTGTTCTTTGGTGTCTGTGTTCATATGGAGTTGAATGTGTGCTTTTGCAAAATGTTTTGTTGTATGTGTGCATATTTCCAGTTTCCTGTGTGTTTGTTCTTGGGTGTGTAATGGTGTGCTGGTGTGTGGGTACAGCGTTATGTTTGTGTCTATATTTATGTTGAGTTTGTTTTGAAAATTTATTTGTTAAAAAAAAATTATGTGTGTGTGTGTGTGTATATATATATATATTTCAATGTTTATATATGGGTACAATGGTTTTAATGTATTTTGTTATCTTTGTTTCAAATATAAATTTTATAAATACTGTAATTTTACTGTATATATATAAATATATATAATATTTTGAAAAGAGAATTTATTGGATTTATTTTGAGTTGAATTTGGTGTTGAGTTCGAACCCACTCCAAATAGTCGTACCATTCCGAAACACAATAGCTGTACTGATCCATTTAGGATTCCCGACCTTCCCTTATAAAATAAAATATTTAATGATCATCGAGTGGAATTCATTCTAAATCGTGCCTGGATGTCATTATCTTGTCAGTGTACATCCATTGTTGTCTCCAATCTGTGCCACAAAAGGTGAGTTTATCTCACACATGACTTACATTATTTCATGAATGTTAAATCAACCTAATGAATTGTTATTAAATGTGCAGGATAACTAGTAGAAATTGTTTGTTTAATACGTACACTTTCATATATGACACAATTTTATATGACACGTAGGTACACTGATTATATATGGCTAAGGATGTGATTGATGCTATATGGTAATTTATTATGTTGTTGATTTCCCCTAATTTAGGAAAAATCACTAAGGGTTGAAATGATACATACCCGACCGGACATTAGAATAGGGAAGAATTATTATGGGTCGAAATGTTAGACTTAAACGATTTTTATTAAATTTGGTATCGCAGGTTGAAATGATAGACCCATAAATTTTTTATAAATTGCGGGTTGAAATGATAAATATCCGTATCACTTGACGATAGGGTAGAAAACTATGTAAGGACATTGTTGGTCATGTTTTCGAAGTAAAGTAATTTGGAAATTTGATTTTTGTAAAATAATAACTTGATATTTTATATTTATATTTATTTTAAACTTAAATTTTATAAATTTTAAATCATATGTTTAAAAGATTTTATGAGTAAATATAGATTTAAATTTTTATTTAAGATTTTACTTATAATTTTATTTATTTTAAACCATGTAATTATTCATGTAAGCATTTTAAATTTATTTTATTATAGTAAATATTTCTTTAAATCTATTTTTATATTATTTTATACTTATATATGTTTATAATCTATTTTTAATTAATTTTAGAATTATATAAACTTATATATATCTATTTTCCAAGTTAAAATTTTCTTTTATATATATTATATAAACTCTAATAATAAACTAAAGATGAATAAGCTAAGGTTTCGGTGATTTGAATTTGATAATTTAATCTATATAACAATGCTTGATTTAACAAATGAACTCATATAAGATATGCATTTGAATTCAAACTGATTTGAATTTAAAAGAGATGAACTTGAATAGTGAAATTATTTCTGAATTTAAATTTCCAAATTAAAGGAATGAATTTGATTTTTAATCAACTGAATGCGAATTCGAATTGATTCGAATTATAAACCTTTATAAGAAATGAACGTTAATTGCGTAAATTAATTTTATTTGAATTTATAATTGATATGGAATGAATTCGATTTTAAGTAACCGAATGTGATTCAGAATATATAATTTTATATGCGATTTTTTTTTACTCATTTAGTTAAATTATGAAATTTGTGAAATCGAATTTATAAGATGGTTTTAAAACGTATGATTTGAGTTTTTACAATATGAAATTTTACGACTTGAGTAATAAGATATGATTTGTCGAATTTGAAATATAAGAGCTTGATTTGGATTTTAAGTAATGGATTTGAATTTATGATTTGAGCTATAAAGTATGATACGATTCGTTTTGAATTATATAACCGAAATATTGGATTTTATGAATCGATTTGAAACGATATCTTAAAATGGTAAACTTGAAATAATTGAATGGTTTGAACTTGTGATAACCCCAAACTTCCGTTGACCGAAAGTAAGGATAATCATTTGGAATACAACAGATTTATAACAATAACAGATCTCAGATAATATCATAACACATAATTATTGCAGCGGAAAGGTAAAAGTCATAAAACATCACATCAACTGAAACACTGAGTACGCAGTTTACAGGATACAACTTAGCAAAGATAGAAAGTCTAAATAAAAGGATATAAGTCTCAACTCCAAACGTACATCAAAATACAAGATGGAATAAGGTCTCTAAAACAAAAGCAGAGATAAAAGAGAAGTCTTTGTCTTCCTCCTCAGCAGTCTTCAAACTAGACACTCCTCAAAACCTGTCACTCGGTTGCCCATGTAAAGAGAGGGCACCCGAGTTTGCAAAGTGAAACAAACTTCGAGTCAGTCATGGGACTGGTATGAGAAATCTTTCTATACTAGCTAACAATATGGCGAACCACAGGACCACGCCGCTAACGCGGAACAGGTTTACTCCATCGGGTTGTCATTGCATAACTAAATAAAGTTAATACAAAATAACGCAATAACTTTTGAAAAATGAAATCATTATAAGACTCAAGTCCCATCACACAATGCAATGCAAACCGGAGGATAGAGTTTTACCTTATAATGATCAAATATGCTTAATACGTGTAAATATAATATTTTAATATTATTATTATTAGTGTCTAAGAAGTTTAAAAATACTTCAAAGTAAATCTATCAATCCTAGACGGCATAGTACCCCATCCTACTATGTCGTCATATATAAGTATCAACTAAAGTTGTAGTGTCGTATTGGAGATTTGGTTTCCAACATGAATTGAGGCTAGGGATCGTCTTCTCCGATTCGAGACACTCTAGTAAATGCCTCAGGATTCCCCGTAGTGAACCCTTGGATTTTCAAGGCCTGTCCACACCTGTCGAAAGTGGATTGACAATTCCTGAACACACGCTTCCCGGTCCTTTTTGGACCTCGATATGGCCACTAACAACCTAGAAAACCCGAGGTAGCTCAAAATCCATCATCCACATAAGTAAAATGTCAACACTGGTAGGTCCCTGACATCACTCTAGCTAGAAAGAAACGTGTGCACTCCCTGTAGTCCTAATCCCGTTTTTGACTCATACCGGGGTGTGAGACTTGTGAAGTCACGCTATACACAAAGCTATGCCTAAATAGGCCGTGCTTTGATCATCAACCACAAAGCCTGCTTTTCAACAAAAGCCTTGATCTTTTGCATCTTGGCATGCCACATTGATAATTCATGCCATGCGATCGACAACCATCAATATATATATAAGAGGGTGTTAATCAAGAGGATAAATTCTCCGCTACCAGTCAATTATATATTGAATAGAAATCAATTTAAATACATGAAATGAATTCCAACGTCAGACACGCATCCATTTAAAAGTCCGTCCTGGGGCTGAACGAAACCGGAGACACCAGAGAGGTTCTCGCCTATCCGGGCAATCAACACATACGTCTAGACGACTACTACTTCAACCCCTTCCTGGGAGCAAGTCAGTCCAAGGTATCAGTAATCGCCGTCCATCCGATGTGAAGATCGCTGATCTTCAATCACCATCTTCTTATATCTTCGATTTAATCGTCGTGTAATTATTTGAAATGAGTTAAACTCGGTCTTTTCAAATAATTCTCGCATAATTTATCATTTAAATCATTTCATATCATTAATACTTAATTATAACGATTTATCGCTATTTTTATTTATTTAAAATAGCTCAACTATAATTAAACAACGCTTCGGGTCAAAGGGCGACCTTGGCGCTGTTTTTACCAAATTTTGATTTACACATATCTTGAAATCTAACCGTTGGATTTTGACGAAATTTATATCTTTGGGAAGATCTTCCCAAACAGGTCCTAACGGTTCTATTTTGGGAAAATCCGACGGTTGGATCTTTCGGTATAACCGTTTAAAGTTATGATTGCCGATACGCGAACTGCCTCGCGCTTTTCGTTTAAATTCTATATTTATATTTATATATATGAATATAAATTGTTTGGCGATTTCAACTATAAAAATCCATTCTCTTTATCGCATCTAAAACGACGATAAAATTATCACTTTTAATATCTCTGCTTTATTTTTCTACCTTTTTGTTTTATTTACACTAAATGTAAATAAATCATTCTTTTTCTATCTTTTCTTTTATTTATATTAAATGTAAATAAGTTATTCTTTTTCTTTTATTTACACTAAATGTAAATAAATTATTCTTTTTCTATCCTTTCTTTTATTTACACTAAATGTAAATGAATGTTCTTTTTCTATCTTCTGATTACATCTAAATTGTAATTAAAATATCATTTTATAAATTCATGTTTTTATTTGCATAGAAAAAAATGCAAATAAAAAGTATAGTTCTTTTTCTATGTTTTATTTGCATATAAAAATGCAAACAAAAATGTAATTCTTCTTTCTACGTTTTGTGTACATATAAAAATGTAAACAAAAATATATAATTCTTTTTCTGTGTTTTATTTACATATAAAAATGTAAACAAAGATATATAATTCTTTTGTGTCATGTTTATTTACTCTAAATGTTAATAAATGTAATCTTTTCTTTTTCCCTGTTTATTTACACTAAAAGTAAATAATTGTAATCTTTTTTTTCTATATTTATTTACACTAAATGTAAATAAATGTTCCTTTTCCTATTTACTTATTTATTTACACTACATGTAAATAAATGTTTCTTTTACTTCTATCTTATTTATTTACACTAAATGTAAATAAATGTTTACTTTTCTATTTACATATTTACTTATATAAACATAATGTTATTACAAAATTTGTTCTTTTATTCACATAGGAAATGTAAGTAAAATTCCATCGCTAAATTTGTTCATTTTATTTACATAAGAAATGTGAATAAAGTTCCATCGCTAAATTTGTTCATTTTATTTACATAAGAAATGTGAATAAAGTTTTATTACTAAATTTGTACTTTTATTTAAATAGAAAAATGTAAATTTACGTTACAATGTCAAAATCTCCTTTTTAATTACACTGAAAAATCCCCTTATTAATTACATTAAAAATGTGATTAACAATACGGTGAAAGATTCTATCTTGTTAAATTATACTAAAAATGTAATTTTGATTACAACGTCAAATTCTTCTTCCTAATTACATTAAAAATGTAACTTACGTTACGATGCAAATTTCTATCTTTTTAAATTACATAAAAATGTAATTTTGATTCCAATGTCGAATTCCTCTTTTGCTTTTTTATTTTTTATATCTTATTTACATAAAAATGTAAATAAATGTGTTCTTTCATTTCATGTTCTATTTACATAACAATGAGCAAATAAAAGTGTTCACAAGTTTCGTTCTTTTTATTTACACAAATAAATGTAATTAAAATGGCATCATAAGTTTCATTATTTTTATTTACACAAATAAATGTGAATAAAATGGCATCCCAAGTTTTATTCTTTTTATTTTTCATTTGTATCTAAAAATGCAAATAAAATAATGTACTCTTTTTTTTATGCTTCATATTTAATATATTAACATTACACCAAAAATATGTTCATTTTCAATGTAACGACATAACGTGTAAAATATGTATTCAATTTCATATTTCTACACAACGCTAAAAATATGTTTATTTCACATATATTAACACGACGCTAAAAATATAGTTCACTTTTCATATTCTAACATAACGCTAAAAACATGATTCACTTTTCATATCTCTACTACATGTAAAATTCCATATTTCAATACTTGAAATAATATAAGTTTTGGGTGTCGACTAACATGTCCAATTCAATATCACAATATATGAAATCAACCTGTAATTTGGTGTTAAGTTTTCATGTCAACACAAACGATAGCAACATATAATTTGGTGTCAAGTTTCATGTCAACACATACAACAACATATGATTTGATGTATAATTTTCATGAATCAAAATAAAAGGTCCCATCTTTATTTTATTTTGTAAATCAAAATAAAATATCTAAACTTTATTTATAAATCAAAATAAAAGATCTTTTATAAATCAAAATAAAAGATCTAAACTTTCTTTATTTTATAAATCAGAATAAAAGATCTAAACTTTCTTTATTTTATAAATCAAAATAAAAGATTCAAACTTTCTTTTATTTTATAAATCAAAATAAAAGATTCAAACTTAAAGAAAGGAAATAAAAAAAAGATGAGAACTTGTATGAAGATTACATCAGAATTTATGGATCTAGACGAACATGGCTATCTCAAGACATCACAAAGCATTACAAATCACATAACAATAAATAAATTCTAAATTACCACATCGCAGATCTATATTATTTACGTACAGACAACGATTCAAACAATCGAGAGGAATAATTAAATTATTTAATTATCTAAAAATTAGAAATCTCACAGAAGTACCGATCCTCTTTGAATTGGCAAAAAATCGACTTGCTCAGAATTGTTTTTAACCAGTCTAGAAAAATAGGTCTCTGTGTAATGAGTCCAACGCTTCAAAAATTGTTAAACTCTGATTCAGAACGAAGGAGATACGGATTATTTAAGTTAGAAAATATTTTAGTTTTAAATTAATTAAATAATTAGTTAAGAATTTCACCTTTCCTCCTACACACAGTTCTTGGCCATGGGTTTCAGCTTCTGTTCGAAGTTAGGGTTCCAGTTCACGAGCAGTACAGGGTACAGGGGGGTGATCGGACGGCACAGCGGCGTCCGGCTTGGAGAGGCGCGTCGGCCTAGGGGTGAGTGGGCACGCTCGGTGGCCTGTGGTGGGCGATACGGCGGTCGAGGCGGCGCTGGTTTGGAGGGTTGGTTCTCGTGCTACGGTGAACTAGAAGATGATCAACTCGTATGGAATTGTAGAGGAGGATAATCTCTTCGAAGTGGTGTAAGAATTGGATTCTAATTCGTGGAGATGGAAGAGAAATCAGAGGGAGAAGGTTAGAGCGTCGGTGGCCATGGATTTCGAAGGTGGCAGCTACAGAAGATGAACAGTGAATAGTAATCCTAGTGTTTAATACTAATATTTATATAATTTAAATGGTAATTTTTCAATTAAATCCATATCTTCTTAACCGGTCCAATTATAAATAAATTCACTGAGGTCACATGCGGACTCAGAAAAATCCAAAAAAAAAAAAAAAAAAAAATGGCTTCGTTATGACGATACGGTCCTAACAAAATTGATTTCGTCGGATTCTGAGACCGTTTAAAAAATGGCTATTTTTCAGTCGATTAAATTTGACTGAATTGAACAAAATATAGTTTCTTTCGCCATGCTCACATATTAATTCAGAAAATTCTATAAATTGAAACCTACCAATAATTTGACATTCCGGTTCCAACGAAAGTGGTTTCATCGAAAACGGAGCTCGTTTTAAAATTGACTATTTTCACTGGCTTTAATATTATTTAAAAATGAAAATTTTAATTTCTGGCACATTTTCCAACCAAATTATTTAAAATAAAAATTTTAATTTGGTTCGGATTTTCCTGGTTGTTACAATCTCCCCCACTTAAAAGCTTTTTCGTACCCAAAAAAGGAGACAAAGTAAAGTAGGAAACAAGACAGAAAATGTAAATTATTGTAAATGTACCTTAACACAAGAGTTACTCGGAGATGTCCACTCTGCACTTGGGGTAAGCCTTTGTGATGTTATCCTCTGTCTCCCAAGTACAGTCTCTAGGATCCCCGCTCCATTGCACCTTGACTAGGTGTATCCGCTTGTTCCTCAGCACTCGGGCTTCTTTGCCAATGATTTTCACCGGCTCCCTCCTTACTGCTAAGCTCGGCGTAATCTCCAATTCTTGTTGTACTGCTTTCTCCACAACTAAGTCTGGGTCATGAACACGTTTTCTGATTTGAGACACATGAAATACATCATGCACTCCAGGCAACCAGTCAGGCAGCTGCACTCTATAAGCGAGAGTACCGAATCTTTCGAGAATAGGAAATGGACCAATGAATCTCGGTGCCAACTTTCTAGTCTTCCCAAATCGAATTACACCTTTCATTCCTCAAGTACACATAGTCGCCAACAGAGAATTCTAAATCTCTTCTTCGCTGGTCTGCATAGTTCTTCTGTCGACTCTGAGCAGTCAATAGGCGCTTCTTAATCAAATCAACCTTATCTGATGCTTCACGAGCCATGTTGGGGCCCAAGACTAATCGATTTCCTATCTCTACTCAACATGCCGGAGATCTGCATGGTCTGCCATATAATAGTTCAAACGGTGACATCTTCAAGCTTGCTTGGTAGTTGTTATTATAAGAGAATTCAACCAAGTGTAAGTGATCCTCCCATGAACCGCCATAGTCAAGAATGCAAGCTCGCAACAAGTCTTCTAAAATACGATTCACCCTCTTAGTCTGGCCATCTGTCTGAGGGTGATAAGCAATGCTCAGATTCAACTTGGTCCCAAGCTCTTCTTGAAAAGCTTCCCAGAATTTGCTAGTAAATATTGGATCCCGATCACTAACAATGCTTTTGGGAACCCCATGCAGTCTGACTATCTCTTTAAAATAAAGCTGTGCCAAACTTCGAGCTGTTCTATTGGAATTGACAGGGATGAAATGGGCAAACTTTGTTAAGCGATCTACAATCACCCATATGCTATCATTCCCTTTTATGCTCCGGGGTAAGCCATCAATAAAGTCCATAGAAGTTTCCTCCCACTTCCAACCTGGAACTCCTAGCGGTTGCAACAGACCTGCCGGCTTCTGCTGATCACTTTTAACTTGCTGACAAGTGGGACATCTAGAAACATATATAGAGATATCTCTCTTCATCGCCTTCCACCAAAAGGTGCGCTTAAGATCATGTTACATCTTGCTTACTCCTGGATGGACGCTGAGTTTAGATTTGTGGCGCTCATCCATTATCTCTCTCTTTAGTTCAGCAATGTCTGGCACACAAATTCGCCCTTGTAATCTAAAGGTACCTTTATTGTCAATTTGGAAGCTTGGCGCTTCGCTCTTTCGAACTCACTCACTAATCATCTGAACAAATTTATCATTCTTCAAGAGAGCAGAGATCTTATCAATCAGAGTAGGGGTGATGATGAGATTGGCAAGGATAAGTTTAGTATCGTCTGCATTCTTCCTGTTTAGCGCGTCGGCTACAACGTTTGCTTTCCCTGGAGTATACAGAATGTCCTGGTCATAGGGTGTAAGGAATTCAACCCAACGTTGCTGCCTCAAGTTCAAATCTCTCTGGGTAAATAGATGCTTCAAGGATTTGTGGTCCATATATAGCTCAAATTTCTCGCCCAAGAGATAGTGCCTCCATATCTTTAGACCAAATACGATGGCCAATAACTCAAGTTCATGAACGGCGTAGTTCTTTTCATGCGGTTTTAACTGCCGGCTAGCATATGCAACTACTTTGTCCCTTTGCATTAGCACCGCACCAATACCTTAAATAAATAAAAGAATAACATGTTAAAGTGAGATTTGACATTAAAAGGAAATGTTATCTCTGACATGTTAAAATAAAAGAATGACCTTCTCTTGAAGCGTCTGTCCAGACTTTCAGATCTTCATTGCCATCAATGATGGTCAACACAAGAGCAATGATCAATCTCTATTTCAGGTCCTGAAAAGTTGTCTCACACTCGGGTGTCCAAATGAACTTTGTGTAATTCATAGTCAGCTTTGTCAGTGGACAAGATATCTTCGAAAAATCTTTGATGAATTTCCGATAATAGCTAGCTAGTCCTAAGGAACTTCTGACTTCGGTGGGTGTGGTAGGTTGCTTCCAATCTTGGATGGCTGAGATTTTTCCTGGATCTACTGCGATACCTTCCTTAGGTACAACATGACCGAGGAATTTCACCTCTTCTTGCCAAAATATGCATTTGGAGAATTTGGCTTTTAGCACATTTCTACGCAAAATCTCCAAGATTTCTTTCAGATGTTGTTCGTGCTCAGTAGTGGATTCAGAAAAGATTACGATGTCATCGATGAACACCAGCACGAATTTATTTAGAACATTTTGGAATACTCTATTCATCAAATCAACGAAGTACGCCGGAGCATTACATAGACTGAAGGGCATTACCAGCCACTCATAAAATATGTCTAGACCTCTGAAAGAAGTCAAAGGAACACACTCGTCAGTGATGCGCAGTTGATGGAACCCGGTGGCTAGGTCCATCCTAGAGAATACTTTCGCTCCATTCAAACGGTCTAATAGATCATCAATGCGGGGCAGTGGATACTTATTTTTCAGCGTTTGCTTATTGAGGTCGCGGTAGTCCATACATAACCTGAGGGTACCGTCTGACTTTGGGACAAATGCCACTGCTGCACCCTATTCTAAGAAGCTAGGCCTGATCAGACCCTTCCACAAAAGCTACTTAGTTTGATTGCTCAACTCCTCTTTTTCTTTTGGAGCCATTCTTCGAATAGGATGCGCCACTGGCCTTGCATTAGGAGCCAAGTCAATTCTGAAGTCGATTTCCCTACGTGGAGGTAAGGCTTCAACTTCCTTGAATACATCAGCGTAATCCTTGACGATAGGGATATCCTCAATAGAAGTAGGGTGGACTGCTAGAGAAGACCAGAATTCCTTTCTATCTGTGGCTGAGCCAAGGCATGGTATAGTAATATTTCCAAGCTTAGTTTTGACTTTGATAATTCTTTCAGCATATATTAACTCAGCCTCATACTTGGTTAGCCAATCCATCCCCAGTATGATATCATAACCGGAGTAATTCATGACGATCATGTCAAAGGGGAACTGGTAGCAAGAGTAAGAAACGGGTACTCTACAATACTGATCGAGAATGAGAGAACCTCCTATCGGACTATGAGCTCTAATCAATTCTTTAAGTTTTCGAGGTTTCAGTTTTAATTTTTTAATGGTGTCATTAGAAATAAAACTTCGTGCTGCGCCGGTGTTAAATAAAACTGTAATAGGGATGTTCTTAATGTTAAGAGTACCTCCTAAAACATCGGGTTTACCTGCTCCCTCTGTAGAAGCTGGTGCAGCTACTCCCTCATAGACATGTGCCACCTTAGCATTCTTCAGCAATGAGCAATTTGACTTGATGTGCTCCTTCTGATGGCAACTGTAGCATTCCATGTCGTGGTGATAATTCTGGCCACGATTCTGAGAACTCTGGCTACGATTCTGGCTAGGTCCCGATTTGTTCCTCGTGACCCTTTAAGGAGCTTTACACTCGGACTCAAAATGCCCTGTCTTGCCGCAATTAAAGCATGTCAACTTGCTCCTGTCCCTCTTCTTCCCTTGGGGCTTATCAGCAGAAGAATTGCTTGACTCCGGTTTCTTGTTAGCCTATTCCTTCTGGTTGTTGCTCGAATTTTTGGCTCTATCTTGTTGGGCAGCCTCGTCATTCTCCTCGTAGCGGCACACCATCTCTATTGCTTCATTGAATGGGAGCCTGATATGAGTGGTGACTCTGTTCAAATATTTCTTTGAAAGGCTCTTGATGAATCTTTTATTCTTCTCGACTGGATCTTGAATCAATCCAGGAGCATAACGTGAAAGCTCATCAAACTTCCTCACATACTCAGAAACAGACATACTCCCTTGCTGAAGGTTGACGAACTGCTCGCGAAGGCGCTCTCTTGCTTGTAGAGGAACATACTTGTCATTGAAAAGTTCTTTAAATTTGGCCCAAGATATATTGGCCACATCATTGCAAATCTTGACCGTGTCCCACCAATGTCCAGCTTCATCTTTTAACTGTCATACTGCCAGGAAACGCTTTCGCCGATCCTCTAATTCTAAGCCCTCTAAGATCTTTTCACAGTCCTTAAGCCATGCTGCCTGAATCGCAGACTCTCTCCCAGTGGAAGGTACACCTCCTAGATTTCTGAATTTCTTTGACATTCTTTCCAAGTCGAAGGGCTGCGGGGGTGGAGGTAGTTGTGCTACGACCTCAGAAGTAAGCTGTTCCTAAGTAAGGTGGTTCTCGTCTCTGGTTGGCCCTCTAGCTCCCCCTCCGACTCCACCTCGGGCCCCGCCTCGAGCTCCACCTCGGGCTCCACACCAGGTTGTTCTTGCTCTGGTTTCCATTTTAAATCAGTCTGTACCATCAAGGAAAGAGCCAGACCAACAGAAATGAAAGATTTTTTTTTAAGGAAAGATAAGATAAGGACAAAATTAAAAGATGACGATGTAATGACTGACAAGTATTTTTTATTCTACTATGCTCATTATAGGACATTACTAGTCCTATCTCTAATAAGCGACTCGCCTTAGAATAATGTGGATTCTATCTAGACGAATTGTTCTAAATATTTTATATTCTGAGGCTAGGGTTAACGTTAGGCTCTGATACCAACTGTGATAACCCCAAACTTTGGTCGATCGAAAGTAAGGATAATCATTTGGAATACAACAGATTTACAACAATAACAGATCTCAGATAATATCATAACACATAATTATTGCAGCGGAAAGATAAAAGTCATAAAACATCACATCAACTGAAACACAAAGTACGCAGTTTACAAGATACAACTTAGCAAAGATAGAAAGTCTGAATAAAAGGATATAAGTCTCAACTCCAAACGTACATCAAAATACAAGATGGAATAAGGTCTCTAAAACAAAAGTAAAGATAAAAGAGAAGTCTTCATCTTCCTCCTCAGCAGTCTTCAAACCAGACACTCCTCAAAACCTATCACTCGGCTGCCCGTGTAAAGAGAGGGCACCCGAGTCTGCAAAGTGAAACAAACTTCGAGTCAGTCATGGGACCGGTATGAGAAATCTTTCTATACTAACTAACAATATGGCGAACCACAGGACCACGCCGCTAACGCGGAACGGGTTTACTCCATCGGGTTGCAAGTGCATAATTAAATAAAGTTAATACAAAATAATGCAATAACTTTTGAAAAATGAAATCATTATAAGACTCAAGTCCCATCACACAATGCAACGCAAACCGAAGGATAGAGTTTTACCTTACAACGATCAAACATGCTTAATACGTGTAAATATAATATTTTAATATTATTATTATTAGTGTCTAAGAAGTTTAAAAATACTTCAAAGTAAATGTATCAATCCTAGACGGCATAGCACCCCATCCTATTATGTCTCCATATATAAGTTTACAACTAAAGCCATAGTGTCTTGTTGGAGATTTGGTTTCCATCATGAATCGAGGCTAGGGATCGTCCTCTCCGATTCGAGACACTCTAGCAAATGCCTCAGGATTCCCCGCAGTGAACCCTTGGATCTTCAGGGTTGGCCATACCTGTCGAAAGTGGATTGGCAATTCCTGAACACACGCTTCCCATTTTTGACTCTTACCAGGGTGTGAGGCTCATGAAGTCACGCTATACACAAAGCTACGCCTAAACAAGCCGTGCTTTGATCATCAACCACAAGGCATGCTTTTCAACAAAAGCCTTGATCTTTTGCATCTTGGCGTGCCACGTTGACAATTCACGCCATGCGATCGACAACCATCAATATATATATATATATATATAAGAGGGTGTTAAGCAAGAGGATAAATTCTCCGCCACCAATCAATTATATATTGAATTAAAATCAATTTAAATACATGAAATGAATTCCAACGTCAAACACGCATCCATTTACAAGTCCGTTCTGGGTTTGAACGAAACCGGAGACACCAGAGAGGTTATCACCTATCCAGGCAATCAACACATACGTCCGGACAACTACTACTTGAACCCCTTCCTGGGAGCAAGTCAGTCCAAGGTATCAGTAATCGCCGTCCATCCGATGTGAAGATCACCGGTCTTCAATCACCGTCTTCTTATATCTTTGATTTAATCATCGTGTAATTATTTGAAATGAGTTAAACTCGGTCTTTTCAAATATTTCTCGCATAATTTATCATTTAAATCATTTCATATCGTTAATACTTGTTTATAACGATGTATCGCTATTTTTATTTATTTATACCAAATTTTGATTTACACATATCTTGAAATCTAACCGTTGGATTTTGACGAAACTTATATCGTTGGGAAGATCTTCCTAAAGAGGTCCTAACGGTTCTAATTTTGGGAAAATTCGACGGTCGGATCTTTCGTTATAACCGTTTAAAGTTACGATTGCCGATACGCGAACTGCCACGCGCGTTTCTTTTAAATCTATATTTATAATTATATATATAAATATAAATCGTTTGGCGATTTCAACAATAAAAATCCATTCTCTTTATCGCATCTAAAACGACGATAAAATTATCACATTTAATATCTTGTTTCGTTTTTCTACCTTTTTGTTTTATTTACACTAAATGTAAATAAATCATTCTTTTTCTATCTTTTCTTTTATTTACACTAAATGTAAATAAATTATCCTTTTTCTTCTATTTACACTAAATGTAAATAAATTTTTCTTTTTCTATCCTTTCTTTTATTTACACCGAATGTAAATAAATGTTCTTTTTCTATCTTCTGATTACATCTAAATTGTAATTAAAATATCATTTTATAAATTCATGTTTTTATTTGCATAGAAAAAAAATGCAAATAAAAAGTATACTTCTTTTTCTATGTTTTATTTGCATATAAAAATGCAAACAAAAATGTAATTCTTCTTTCTATGTTTTGTGTACATATAAAAATGTAAACAAAAATATATAGTTCTTTTTTTGTGTTTTGTTTACATATAAAAATGTAAACAAAGATATATAATTCTTTTGTGTCATGTTTATTTACTCTAAATGTAAATAAATGTAATCTTTTCTTTTCCCCTGTTTATTTACTCTAAATGTAAATAATTGTAATCTTTTTTTTTCTATGTTTATTTACACTAAATGTAAATAAATGTTCCTTTCCTATTTACTTATTTATTTACACTATATGTAAATAAATGTTTCTTTTACTTTTATCTTATTTATTTACACTAAATGTAAATAAATGTTTTCTTTTCTATTTACATATTTATTTATATAAACACAATGTTATTGCAAATTTTGTTCTTTTATTCATATAGGAAATGTATATAAAATTCCATCGCTAAATTTGTTCATTTATTTACATAAGAAATGTGAATAAAGTTCCATCGCTAAATTTGTTCATTTTATTTACATAAGAAATGTGAATAAAGTTTCATTACTAAATTTGTACTTTTATTTACATAGAAAAATGTAAATTTACGTTGCAATGTCAAAATCTCCTTTTTAATTACACTGAAAAATCGCCTTATTAATTACATTAAAAATGTGATTAACAATACGGTGAAAGATTCTATCTTGTTAAATTATACTAAAAAATATAATTTTGATTACAACGTCAAATTCTTCTTCCTAATTACATTAAAAATGTAACTTGCGTTACGGTGTAAATTTCTATCTTTTTAAATTATATAAAAATGTAATTTTGATTCCAATGTCCAATTCCTCTTTTACTTTTTATTTTTTATTTTTTATATCTTATTTACATAAAAATGTAAATAAATGTGTTCTTTCATTTCATGTCCTATTTACATAACAATAAGCAAATAAAAGTGTTCACAAGTTTCGTTCTTTTTATTTACACAAATAAATGTAAATAAAATGGCATCATAAGTTTCATTCTTTCTATTTACACAAATAACTGTAAATAAAATGGCATCCCAAGTTTTATTCTTTTTATTTTTCATTTGTATCTAAAAATGCAAATAAAATAATGTACTCTTTTTTTTATGCTTCATATTTAATATATTAACATTACACCAAAAATATGTTCATTTTCAATGTAACGACATAACGCTTAAAATATGTATTCAATTTCATATTTCTACATAACGCTAAAAATATGTTTATTTTACATATATTAACACGACGCTAAAAATATGGTTCACTTTTCATATTCTAACATAACGCTAAAAACATGATTCACTTTTCATATCTCTACTACATGTAAAATTCCATATTTCAATACTTGAAATAATCTAAGTTTTGGGTGTCGACTAACATGTCCAATTCAATACAATATATGAAATCAACTTGTAATTTGGAGTGAAGTTTTCATGTCAACACAAACAATAGCAACATATAATTTATTGTCAAGTTTCATGTCAACACATACAACAACAACATATGATTTAATGTATAATTTTCATGAATCAAAATAAAAGGTCCCATCTTTATTTTATTTTGTGAATCAAAATAAAATATCTAAACTTTATTTATAAATCAAAATAAAAGATCTAAACTTTTTTTATTTTATAAATAAAAATAAAAGATCTAAACTTTCTTTATTTTATAAATCAAAATAAAAGATCTAAACTTTCTTTATTTTATAATCAAAATAAAAGATTTAAACTTTCTTTTATTTTATAAATCAAAATAAAAGATTCAAACTTGAAGAAAGGAAATAAAAAAAGATGAGAACTTGTATGAAGATTACATCAAAATTTATAGATCTAGACGAACATGGGCTATCTCAGGACATCACAAAGCATTACAAATCACACCACAATAAATAAATTCTAAATTACCACATCGCAGATCTATATTATTTACGTACAGACAATGATTCAAACAATTGAGAGGAATAATTACATTATTTAATTATCTAAAAATTAGAAATCTCACAGAAGTACTGATCCTCTTTGAATTTGGCCAAAAATCGACTTGCTCAGAATTGTTCTTAACCAGTCTAGAAAAATAGGTCTCTGTGTCACGAGTCCAACGCTTCAGAAATCGTTAAATTCTAATTTAGAACAAAGGAGATACAGATTATTTAAATTAGAAAATATTTTAGTTTTAAATTAACTAAATAATTAGTTAAGAATTTCACCTTTCCTCCTTCACACAGTTCTTGGCCGTGGATTTCAGCTTTTGTTCGAAGCTAGGGTTCTAGTTCACGAGCAGTACAGGGGGTAATCGGACAGCACAGCGGCGTCCGGCTTGGAGAGGCGCGTCGGCCTAGGGGTGAGTGGGACCGCTCAGTGGCCTGTGGTGGGCGATACAACGGTCGAGGCGGCACTGATTTGGAGGGTTGGTACTCGTGCTACGGTGAACTAGAAGATGATCAACTTGTATGGAATTGTAGAGGAGGATAATCTCTTCGAAGTGGTGTAAGATTTGGATTCTAATTCGTGGAGATGGAAGAGAAATTAGAGGGAGAAGGTTAGAGCATCAGTGGCCATGGAATTCGAAGGTGGAGGCTACAGAAGATGAACAGTGAATAGTAATCCTAGGTTTTAAACCTAATATTTATACAATTTAAATGGTAATTTTTCAATTAAATCCATATCTTCTTAACTAGTTCAATTCCAGTCCAGTAGAAGGTGACCCTAGCCAATAGCCCATGTTCTGGATCCAACGGGACAGGTCCCGTTAGCCCAAACGGCTGTCTGAGGCCTGTTTTATTTAATTTGATAATTAAATCCTTTATTAAATTAATTCTTTCGTATAAATAAATTCACCGAGGTCACATACGGACTCAAAAAAATCCAGAAAAAATATATTTGGCTTTGTTATGATGATACGGTCCTAACAAAATTAATTTCGTTGGATTCTGAGACCGTTTGAAAAATGGCTATTTATCTGTCGATTAAATTTGACTGAATTGAACAAAACACAGTTTCTTTCGCCATGCTCACAAATTAATTCAGAAAATTCTATAAATTGAAACCTACCAATAATTTGACATTCCGGTTCCAACAAAAGTGGTTTCGTCGAAAACAGAGCTCGTTTGAAAATTGACTATTTTCACTGGCTTTAATATTATTTAAAAATGAAAATTTTAATTTCTGGCACATTTTTAATTTTTAATTTGATTCGGATTTTCCGGGTTGTTACAGAACTTGAGTTTTCATGAATATAAACCAAGCCGAAATATTATCGAAGTAAATATTTTGTACCGATTTAAATGAAAATTGCGATCATTAAGATATAATTTGAAAATAAGTCTTTTTCGAATCGAAATCGTTATGTAAATAATTTCGGAAAATTATATAAAACCAAAGTTAAACAATATAGCATTAGTTTATACTACATTTTGAAATCTTTATGATATGGTTTCCTTTCGTTTATGGATGCTTACTTGGGGTACAATCAGATTGCCATAAATGTCCTAGACCAAGAGCATACTAGTTTCATAACAGATCTTGGATTATATTATTATGTAGTCATTCCATTCGACTTGAAGGTTGCTAGGGCCACGTATGAGCGTTTGGTCAACCGGATGTTTCACGATCAGATAGGAAAGACAATGGAGGTGTACGTGGACGATATGCTGGTAAAGTCAAGACAATCATCCGACCATATAAAAGACTTATCAAAGATGTTTGACATTCTCCGAAGATATGAAATTAAATTAAATCCCTAAAAATGTTCTTTTGGAGTGGCATCAGAATTCGGGAACCTAGAAGAATCAAGGATGTATAGAGCCTGGCACGCAAGATTGCAACAATGGGTCGATTCATTTCCAAGGCAACCGATAAATGCCTACCCTTCTTTGAGTTGATTAAAAGAGGAAAATAGAACTTCACTTGGACATCTGACTGTGTCGAAGCTTTATAAAATTTAATCAACCATTTGGATAAACCTCCCATCTTGTCTAAACCAATCCACCACGAAGATCTATTTGTGTATTTGGCAGTATCCATACACGCAATCAGCTCGGTCCTAATCCGTGAAGAGGAACGCATACAACGATCAGTTTATTATGTAAGCAAGAAATTGATAGAGGATGAATGCAACTATCAGAAGATTGAGAAGCTTGCCTACAGTTTGATGATTGCATCACAAAAGCTTCAGCACCACTTCCAGACCCTATTAAAGTATTCACCGACCAACCTCTTCGGCAAGTTCTGCAGCGACCTAAGGCAAGCGGAGGACTACTTAAATGAAACATTGAGTTAAGTCAGTTCGACCTGACTTTTGTTCCACAGAAATCCATCCGGGGGCAAGCACTGGCCGATTTCATAGCTGAGTTTACAACTCCAGAGGATGACCACTTAGAAGATAGTACTGAACCCCCGGATATAGAGTCAAGAGAAAAACACCTTGAAACTATACACGGATGGAGCTCATAATGATCGACGCTCGGGTGATAGCATAGTGTTGTTATCTCCTGAAGGACAGTCGATCTATTATTCCCTGAGACTAGACTTTTTGGCGAAAAACAATGACACCGGGTATGAAGCCCTGATTGCCGGGCTCAAACTCGCGAGGGACGTAAGAATAACATCCCTTGAAATTTTCTGTGATTCACAACTTCTTGTATTTCAGGTTCAGAAAGAATATCAAACCAAAGGTGCTCGAATTTCCATTTATCTTAAGCAGATCGAGAAATTTTTCCATGACTTCGGCCAACATAGCATCTCCCACATTCCCAACTATTGTATAAAACGTTGTTGTACACACAATTATATGATTTTTGTTTGATGATAACAAACAAATACATATATTATTATAAATGTGTTTGTAACTGTACTGTTCTATATATACATTATAGACAGGAATAAAATATTTATATTTTAATAAAATACAACAGTACAGAAATTAAAATATTGACATGGTATTTTATTTGAATAGAATATTTTATTTCAACATTCACAGTACAAATTTTATAACTCAACTATTTGTACAACTTCACTAATACACAATTCATACACATTCTCTTTCATATACACAATGCTCCTCACTACAACTCTCTATCACTACAGTACATTCTCAGTCACTAATTAATTTCATATTTATATATACGCTCATTCACTGACACTGTTCTTGTCTTCAATCGTTGGTCTTCTGTCTTCACAGCTATCTGTCAGTCCAGTTACGCTTGCCTGCCAGATGAAAGAAAAAATATACATAGTACACTGTAATCGAAATAAAACTGAATACGTGTGAATATAAGTTTTATTTTCAAAAACAATTATTTAGCTCAGAATTTCGGTGTGTTTCTCATCATTTTTCATGATTTAATCTGATTTATTAATCCATCAATCTGTGTCCAACCAGTTTGTGATATTCACAATGATACATTGTAAATACCACAAGGCAGTCAGTGTATATACAAAATATTTTAGTGCAGGGACAAGAATATTTCCTAAAATGGCTGCATATACACACATGTATAAATATACACATGTGCACTGCCTCACCAATCAAAATACAGTGTAGCAACTGAGGTGCAGCCACGTGGAGCAACTCGACTCAATGCATATGAATATGGTCGAGAGCATGAACCAAATCAAGTGGGCCGAGCACATATGTACAAAAGTTCAATGTAGCAAGAAGCATGGATGGCTCATGCCCAATAGATAGTGCACCATAAAGTGAAACAGCAGTGATGCAAATACAAGTGCCAAGGGGGTGCAAGCATACACATTTCATTTCAAAACAGTGAAGACATAGCATGGTTCAACAGTGTGGTTAATGGCGACACAAGTGTGCATATGTGCACATTTCCGCGCAAATGCATGGTCAAGTCAGAGTGCACAATGAAAATCATTTTGCAAAGTTCAGAAAGCATGGCATAGCATGTGTGAAAGTGTGCAAGTATACAAACTGGAGCATATGCATGAATGTGATGAATTAAGCAAGGATGCTCATGGACTCAGCATGGTAGAAACATTTTTAAGCACATATACTAGTTCTTATATTTTTCACAAGGCAGCAAAAGGGTGCAGCATGGTCGGGCCATGCTCATGCAATGTTTCAGTCAATACATAATGTTCAAGGTGCATCTAAGAGGTAGAGCATGTAGAAGTCAACTGTAAGCAAGTGGCAGTAACACGGGCTCATGTATGCATCATGGTTTACAAGTGACAAAGTCAACATACACAAGGGTAGTAGAATGGTTCAGTTCATATAGCGACAGCAAGACTAAAGCTCAAGTACACTGCTTGACACAACATACAAGTGTGGAGTGTACAAATGCATACATGTTTTCAAGCAACACTCAAATGTACAAGTCAAAGTCCAACCAGCGAAGAAATGGGTCGAGTCAGATTGGCATAGTGAGCAATCAATGCAACTAATATCAGGACAGTTCAGCTATGTGTTGAAATGGATGGAAACAAGTAATCATGCATGGATGTATGAAATCAATTCTCAGAAACAGCCAAGAGATGATCAAGCAATGTTTCAGATATATGGTAAAGTGTTATATCAAATATAAGGCAAATACTTTTTTCTTAGTTAGACAAGAATCATCAATTTCATAAATCATGGTGTTGTTTCCAGAAATAAAATCAATCAATAAATTCCAAGCAAACTTGGCAAAAAGTTCTTTCAAGAATTCTTTCATTCATAGTAAGTTTTTTTCGAATATACTATTTTTGGCAAGTATTATTTTTAGAAGAAAATTTCCACAAATCACTTATTGGCAAGTTCTAATTCGGTTGACATCAATCAGGGGATTCAATCAAAGGAAACAGATTGGCAAGCATTAAATTATAGATTTTTAAAAAGATCTAACTCATCAAATATGTTCATGTGTGATAAATGGCATCAAAAATACGAATTCATTTTTATGGCAAGAAAAACTCCTGGAACATTATTTACATAAAGTTAAACTTAGCAAGAAAATCAATTCCCAGTAAAATTTGTTTCCTGTTTCGAATTAGTGAAATTGGTAATGGTTTAATCTAACTTTTTGGATAAGAAAATCATTTAGATTATTTCCATTTTTTCTCCAATCAACTCATCAATGCAAGAGATTATCAAGGGGCCAGAAAATCAAATCAATATTTTTCTGAAAACTCTCACAACAAATTTCCAGAACAAATCACGCACGTAATTAAAGCCATGGAAATCAAAAGAGGAATTCACACGCAATCAGACCAAGACATCATACACAAAATCAGAGAGTTTTATAGGATTATATAAGCCTATTTAAACAACCGAATCATCATAGGCATCGATCATCGAAAACACAAGCAAAAAAATTTCAAGAGCAAAATCGAATTAATCAAGTCATATTACTCATGTTGTTTTCGATCGAAATTCATTCCAGATCAAAGCACCAGAAAGTCACAATGTCTTGAGCATCAGAGAAATAGGTTCGATCTATCAAGCTTCACAATTTGGGGAAGATTCAGAAACCCTAGCAATTTCCCTTTCCATTGCCGCCATTTTTTTAGAGAAATAAAAACGAAAGTGGTGCAACTGATTTTTCAAGAGTGCTGGCCTATTTGGTTAAAAGGAGTTTCAATTTATATTTAAAATAGGGTTTTCTTGTTTTGTTTTTATTTTTTTATTATTTTTATTTTCAGTTGTAAAACAAACGATCAGTTCTAGAATCTGTAAAATCTAGGGGTATCCAGTTAGGGTGTTAACTGGCAGTTTTCTGGAGTCTGTAAAAAACAAGGGTTACTGGTTACAGGGTCGTAATCAGAGGAAATCTAATCTAGTGGATTAGATCAGTCTATGGTTTTGAGCAAGGGTTAGTACAGGAGAAGAGAGTGCGAGTTACAGTGTCTGTAAGCGAGATCTGTTATTAACTCCTAGTAGAACCCTTAGGAATGCAGCAGTTGGAAGGATTTTGCTGAATCTGGGTATATCTTGTGTCATTTACTTTCTACATTTTTATTTCTGCTGCATTCTATGTTTTATGAATTTTTAATATCCCGGAAAAACCGTTATAAACCCTATTCACCCCCCGCAAGCCCCTCTAGGGTTAATTTAGATCCAACAAGTTGTATCAGAGCAGGTTATTTTATTAACTCTGGACTCTTGAAGATCCCTGGTTGTCAACCTTCTGAGAGTCAGTCCAGTCGTACTCCAATTATTTTTAGTGGTACAGATTTTTTAATTTGGAAATCAAATATGGAATCCTATTTAAAATCTGTTAGTTTAGAATATTGGAATATTATTGAAAATTTGGGAGATATGTTAGATAAGAGGAATAAGGTTTTCAACGCTCATGCTATGCATATTAGTTATTCCTATCTTGGCAATGATCAATTAAAATTTATCTCTCATTATTTGACTATGCAGGAAACCTGGGGGACTCTCAATGCTCTGTATGGAAAATATGACAATAGCTCAAAACCCGAGAATGTCAACTCAGATTCAGATCTATGCTTAACAAGTCATGTAGATGAAAATTCAGATGGATCGGATGATGGAGAATCAACAGATGCTAAAATGGAAAATTTCACATACGAAGATTTAGTTTATATGTATGTTGATTTAACTAAATTTGTTGATAAACTCCAACTGAAAAATAAATCATGAGTGGACCAGCAAAATTAATTGTTTGGAATCAAAATTTACAAATGTCATGAAATTAGGAAATTCTAACCGTGAAAATTGTTTGAAATTGAAAACTGATCTCGTTCAACTCAATAAAAAACATTCAAAAGCTTGAAGAAGAAATTCTAATTTTAAAAGATAATGAGATTGAGTTGAAAGAATCAAACATTCTTGCAAAAAGAATTTAATAATTTTAAGACCATCAAAAATTCCAAACGTTAAATTGCTGAAAAAGAAAGCTTGTTGAAAAATGATTTGATTTAGTTGAGCTTGAAAATTTCAAGAAGCTTGAATTTGAAAAGCAAATTAAATTTGAATCGGAAACTTTTGAATCCAATACCAAAATCAAATTGCTTGAAAACAAAAAATTTATGTTGAAACAAAATGATACTGAAAGAAGAAAGATCAGCATTAACCATTGTTCAAATCTGTTGAAAGAAAATTTTGATCTTAAATCCAAAATCAACAATCTTGAATTAAGTTTAAAACGATTTTCAACAGGAGAAAGATCTTTGAATATGTTGTTGAAAAATCAACTTTCTCCAGGAAATAAAATTGGTCTTGGTTTTGGGGAAACGAATGATGTTGAAAAACTGAATTCTTGTGATTTCAATAATTCCTCAAATTGCTTTAAAAAGGACTGTTTTGATAATTTGAATTTCAAAAATCTCAAAGGATTTTTGAATCACAAATGAGATAAGAGTTTTTTGATAACAATCTATCTAATCCTTTTTGGACCTCGAAAACCAATAAAGAGAATTCAACTAAATTCAAATAGATTTGGGTTCCAAAAGTTATAAATGTAAATTTGAATGGGTTGTTATGCAAACAGGTTTGGGTACCAAAATATGTGAACAAGACTATGAGTGGTTCTGCAAATTTTGTTAGACCACTTAATCCTATAAACTGTTAGGTACCGTAGGAGGCTGAGGAATTACTATGCAAAAGAAAGTTGTATTGAAGATGTTATATATTTCTTTATCCTTCAGAGTTCCATAGCTAAGATTTGTTGAGTTAGAGATTTATTTACACACGTCAATTTCAGGTATAACCTCTAAACTCATCTTTGTAAATATTTTTTATGTATTCCTTCTACGCCTTCGTTTTCTGTTTTCGATTTGATACTGCTATATTATTTTCTTTTATTCTGGGCTTCCTTAAACTTCCAATTGTAGAATTCATATTTTTTGGAAATTCGCTTCAGTTGAATAGAACTCTGATGCTTTTAATCATTTCCAAATCTTGACTGATTTCTAAATTCATAACAGTGTTGATGCATTTTTGTCATATCTTGAACTCTGTTAATTAGAATTCAAAATTCTTGAAGATCTGAAAATTTGATGAAGTTTCACACACCTCTGCTGTTTTGAGTTTTCTCTAATTCATTTTAGAAAAGCTTGAAATAATATACTCAGTACAGAACACCAATATTTATCAGTTGTGATAATTTCATTATTTTTCAGATTGGCTTGGATATTTTGAAGTACTTGAATCATTGCTTACATCTTGAAATTCACTATTGTTCATGATCATCTATTTTTTTTTGTTTGAGATCATTTGAAATTTCTGATATTTTGAATCTCACACACCTCTCAGATCTAAAATTATTAATCTTATATCATTGATTCATTGTATCTCATGTTTTACATTTGTTCAAGTGATTTCGAGTAAACCATTATTTTTGGATCATGAATATGTCTTCAAACTTGATGTAAATATTATGAAAAATTCTTTGTGCTTGTTAGAAATAATTTGGAAAAATTCTTTGAAAATCTGGTCTTGAAACTCTCTGTTATTTCTTGATTTTGATTTAAATATTTGTTTTTTTTAAATCATTTGAAATTATTGATTTCTTAAATCTCACACACATCGTGAATTTAAAATTTATAATCTGTGTGACTGATTCATTGAATCTCGACCTTTTTCATATCCCTTCAAATGATTCAAAATAAACCATATATTTAATATTGGATCATGAACCATTCTTTGACTGTCTGATATATCTAAAATATCTTTGAAACATCTCCTTGACAAGTCTGCTTTGAAAATGATTTTTGTGCTGCTCAGATATAGTTCTTGAAAATATTTTTTGGTGACTGCTTGTTTTGGTATCAAATATATACCATGCTATGATAGATGAAATTAATTTACTTGATTTGTTAACCTTGTCAGCTTAGGCTTTGTGATTAAGATTATGTAGTCTGAGATGTCTTTGGTCGTCTCATTTTTAAAATCCACATGAATAGAGATAACAAGAGGTATCAGTTTAGAAGTGCTGAATATTTTTTGTATATATATTTTTTGTCTTGTACATATCTCCCTAAATTCCTCTTGTAATTGATTTTCAGTTTTAAAATTATTTATTTTTTGTTCATTTAGAAATTGAAATCAATATCCAAATTGAGTTGTATATATAATTCATCAAAATTATTATTATATTTTGAAATTGTGATGAATTGTGACTGCAGTATATTTCAAAACAAGAGGAAATTTTATTTTTATTTTCATGATGGTTGAAGAGTTATTATAATATCTTTGAATTGGCAATTATTTCACGACCATCTCCTTTATCTATCATCATTCTGCCATCCATGATAATTTTTATATTAATATGGAGAGTTAATATGTTTTAAAATCTTTTTGAATAAACAGTGGAAATATTTGTGATAGAAATGGGACTATTTTATTATTCAGAATTAGTGATAATTGAATATTTTCAATGAACCTAGTACAGTCGAGCATATTTCGTAATATAATTAATTTAGAAATTTATTTCATAGTCCATCTCTGTACCTACCCCATTTTCTATCATTCATATATTGGTTTTATATACTAAGGAGTTCTTCCTTTTAAAGCTAGAAACGATAATTTATAATTAATATATAAGTGTGTCTCTAACCTCATTTAAAAATCCAAGCTTTGGTTATGCATGGTTAAGAGATAACTTATAATTTAAGCTGCGACTGACCTCATTTAAAAATCCAAGCTCTGGTTATGCATGGTCAATGTGCTCTTAAATAAAAAATAAAAGAAAAGAAAATAATGTGCTATAAATTGAAATAAATCTAAAATTCTCCTTAGTGTTTAAAAACCAACCTATCAATCCATCTTCTAATCTGTGAAATGTGTTAATATTTTATCATGTATTATGATCTGTTGATTGATAGCTATTGGGATCTGAGATTATTCGATTTTATCATTTAAATTGATTTAATAATAATAGTCCAAATCCATCACTGTTTTGTGCTTCAATCTCTAAAAATCTTATTGGAAAATAACTGGAAAACATTCAGATTTTAGAAACTCTCTCCATTATATATAAATTTCATCGTAAATCCATCATTCTCTGCAATGTGCAATATGCAACTAGTTCTTAGTTTATTATGATTTTTGTTTGACTGATTGAGATTTATGATGACCATTCTTCCTCTGAAGCTGAAATTATATTTTTAGCCAATTTTCATCTGTATTTTAAATTCTGAATCCTTTTGATGATAACAAAAGGGGGAGAACGGATTGAGATTGATATTTTGATTTATGATTGAGTATTTTATAAATATTTTTATTTTTGAAAATTCATTATTATTCAATTTACAATTTTTTTGACTCATGCACAGTTATAGGGGGGTTTCTGTTGTAAGGGGAGCTTTCAAATAGGGGGAGTTCAGTTTTTCATTGTCAAACACATTTATTGGATTCAAAATCTTAATATTTGTTTGTCATCAGCAAAAGGGGGAGATTGATGTATATCATGTTCTTGTATACACAATTATATGATTTTTGTTTGACGATGACAACCAAATACATATATTATTATAAATGTGTTTGTATGCACTGTTCTATGTATACATCATAGACAGGAATATAATATTTATATTTAAATAAAATACAACTGTACAGAAATTTAAATATTCACACAGTATTTAATTTGAATAGAATATTTATTTCAACATTCGCAGTACAAATTTTATAACTCAACTATTTTTACAATTTGACCGATATACAATTCATACACATTGCTCCTCACTATAACTCTCTGTCACTACAGTACATTCTCAATCATTCAGTAATTTCATATTTATACATAACTCATTCACTGACACTGTTCTTGTCTTCAATCTTCGGTCTTCTGACTTCACAGCTGTCCGTCAGTCCAGTCATGCTTGCCTGTCACATGAAACAGAAAACACACAGAGTACACTGCAATAGGAATAAAACTGAATACTTGTGAATATAAATTTTATTTTAAAAAAATTTATTTGCCTCAGAATTTTGGTGTGTTTCTCATCATTTTTCATGATTTGATCTGATTTACTAATCCATCATTCTGTGTCCAGCCAGCTTGTGATATTCACAGTTTTACACTGTAAATACCACAAGGCAGACAATGTATATACAAAATATTCCAGTGCAGGGACAAGAATATTTCCTAAAATGGCTGCATATACACATTTGTATAAATATATACGTGTGCACTGCCTTGCCAATCAAAATACAGTGTAGCAACTGAGGAGCAGCCACATGGACCAACTCGACTCAATGCATATGAATATGGTCGAGATCATAAACCAAATCAAGTAGGTCGAGCACATATGTACAAAAGTTCAATGCAGCAAGAAGCATGGATGGCTCAAGCCCAATAGATAGTGCGTCATAAAATGAAATAGCGGTGATGCCAATACAAGTGCCATGGTGGTGCAAGCATACACATTTCATTTCAAAACAGTGAAGACATAGCATGGTTCAACAGTGTGGTTAATGTCAACACAAGTGTGCATATGTGCACATTTCTGCACAAATGCATGGTCAAGTCAGAGCGCACAATGAAAATCAGTTTGCAAAGTTCAGAAAGCATGGCATAGCATGTGTGAAAGTGTGCAAGTATAAAAACTGGAGCATATGCATGAATGTGATGAATTAAGCAAGGATGCTCATGGACTCAGCATGGCAGAAACATTTTTAAGCACATATACTAGTTCTTATATTTTCCACAAGGCAGCAAAAGGGTGCAGCATGGTCGAGCCATGCACATGCAATGTTTCGGTCGATACATAATGTTCAATGCGCATCTAAGAGGTAAAGCATGTAGAAGTCAACTGTAAGCAAGTGGCAGTAACACAGGATCATGTATGCATCATGGTTTACAAGTGACAAAGTCAACATACACAAGTGTAGTAGAATGGTTCAGTTCATATGGCAGCAGCAAGACCAAAGCTCAAGTACGCTACTTGACACAACATACAAGTGTGGAGTGTACAAATGCATGCATGTTTTAAGGCAACACTCAAATGTACAAGTCAAAGTCCAACCAACAAGGAAATGGGTCGAGTCAGATTGGCATAGTGAGCAATCAAGGCAACTAATATCAGGACAATTCAGCTATGTGTTGAAATGGATGGAAACAAGTAATCATGCATGGATGTATGAAATAAATTCCCAAAAATGGCCGAGAGATGATCAAGCAATGTTTCACATATATGGTAAAGTGTTATATCAAATATAAGGCAAGATACTTTTCTCTTAGTTGGACAAGAATCATCAATTTCATAAATCATGGTGCTGTTTCCAGAAATAAAATCAATCAATAAATTCCACGCAAACTTGGCAAAAAGTTCTTTTAAGAATTCTTTAATTCACATTAAGGTTTTTTTCGAATATACTATTTTTGTCAAGTATTATTTTCAGAAGAAAATTTCCACAAATCACTTTTTGGCAAGTTTTAATTTGGCTAACATCAATCAGGGGATTCAATCAAAGGCAATCGATTGGCAAGCATTAAACTGCAGATTTTTCAAAAGATCTAGCTCATCAAATATCTTCATGTGTGATAAATGGCATCAAAAATACGAATTCATTTTTATGGAAAGAAAAATTCCTAGAACATTATTTACATAAAGTTAAATTTGGCAAGAAAATCAATTCCCCATAAAATTTGTTTCCTGTTTTGAATTATTGAAATTGGTAATGGTTCATTCTAACTTTTTGGATGAGAAAATCATTCAGATTATTTCTAGTTTTTCTCCAGTCAATTCATCAATGCAAGAGATTATCAAGGGGCTAGAAAATCAAAACAATATTTTTTCGAAAACTCTCACAACAAATTTCCAGAACAAATCATGCACGTAATTAAAGCCGTGGAAATCAAAAGAGGAATTCACATGCAATCAGGCCAAGACATCATACACGAAATCAAAGAGTTTTATAGGATTATATAATCCTATTTAAACAACCAAATCATCATAGGCATCGATCATCGAAAACACAAGCAAAAAAAATTTCAAGAGCTAAATCGAATAAATCAAGTCATATTACTCACGTTGTTTTCGATCGAAATTCATTCCAAATCAATGCACCAGAAAGTCACAAAGTCTTGAGCATCAGAGAAATAGGTTCGATCTATCAAGCTTCATGATTTGGGGAAGATTCAAACCCTAGCAATTTCCCTTTCCATCATGGCCATTTTTTTAGATAAATAGAAAGGATCAGGTCAAAGAAAGAAAGTGGTGCAACCGATTTTTCAAGTGGGCTGGCCTATTTGGTAAAAGCAAGTTTCAATTTATATTTAAACTAGGGTTTTCTTGTTTTGTTTTTATTTTTTTTTCTTTTTATTTTGAGTTGTACAACAAACGATCAGTTCTAGAGTCTGTAAAATCTAGGGGTATCCAGTTAGGGTGTTAACTGACAGTTTTCTAGAATCTGTAAAAAAATAGGGTTACTGGTTACAGGGGCGTAATCAGGGGAAATCTGATATAGGGGATTAGATCAGTCTAGGGTTTTGAGCGTAGGGTTAGTACAGGAGTAAGGAGTGCGAGTTTACAGTGTCTGTAAGCGAGATCTGTTATTAACTCCTAGTAGAAACCTTAGGAATGCAGCGTAGGTAGGATTTCACAGAAGCTGGGTATATCTTGTGTCATTTACTTTTTTTTTATTTTTATTTCTACTGGATTTGATGTATTGTGAATTTTTAATATCCCATAAAAACCATGATAAACCCTATTCCCTCCCCCCTCTAGGGTTAATCTAGATCCCACACCGACGAGGAAAATTAAAAGGAAGATACATTGGTAAAACTCGCTAGTTTAGACAACCTGAGTGAAATGGAGCTAGTTCGCATAGAGACTCTGGGCATTCCGAGCATCGACAATATGGAAGTCGACCAAGTTGAAGCCGAGCCTGAAAGAGAATCTTAGATGACTCCCATTAAGAATTTCCTCCTACACGGCACATTTTCAGGAAAAAAACGAAAGATGGGCTATTGTGCGGTAGGCCTCTAGTTACATCCTCTAGCAAGACCAACTTTATAGGAGGGGTTTATTTGTGACCATGTTCCGATGTGTGGCCTATGATGATATCAAAAGAACACTGAGAGAAGGGCATGAAGGGGAGCGTTGTGCACACACTAGGGGACAAACTCTGGTCAAAAAAGTGTTGCGATATGGGTACTTCTGGGAGACTATTGTTAAGGATGCAGAAAATTATTCTAGATGATGTGATAAATCCCAGAGGTTTGCGCAGATTCCACGAGACCCACCAACAGAGATCACCCAAATGGTCATCCCTTGGCCATTCGCTGTTTGGGGGATATACATCATTGGGAGCCTGCCCATTTCGAAAGGAGGTGCAAAGTATGCGATCGTAGTGGTAGATTATTTTACAATGTGGGCTTGAGCCGAACAGATGACCACGATCACAATGAAGCGAGTCATTAACTTTATTTTAAGAAATATCATATGTCAATATGAGATACCTCGAACCATTATTACGGATAATGGGACTTGGTTCAATAGCTCAGAATTCAGAGACTTCTGTGAAAGATATCGCATCAAGAAGAAATACACCGCAGTTGCACATCCACAGTCTAATGGACAAGTCGAAGCGGTCAATAAAATCATCAAATCAATCCTGAAGAAACGACTAGAACGATCTAAAGGAAAACGAGTTGACGAACTTCCTTTAGCTCTCTGGGCATATCGTACCACCCATAAGACTACCAACGGACACACTCCCTTCGCCTTGTCTTACGTATCGGAGGCTGTCATTCCCATAGAGCTCAATGTTCCCTCTCATAGAACCACGTATTACGATCCATTATCAAACAGAGCCCTTCTCTTACAATCATTGGATATGGTTGATGAAAAAAGAGAAGAAGCAAACCTACATGTTGAGGGTTACCGGCAAAGGGTTGCCCGTTATTACAACAAGAAAGTCTAGCATAAGATTTTCGATGCTGGTGATCTGGTCTTGAAACGAGTCTTCCCGATTCCCGAGCACATGGACCTAAGTGGGAAGGACCAACGTCATCCAACATAAGCTTGATAATGGAACTTTCAGACTATCGACTGTTGATGGCGAACCTTTTCTAAGAGCATGGAATGCGGAGAACTTACAACCTTTTCTTTCTTAGAATTTTCAGTTTTCTTATTATTTTATTTGTTTTAGTTATGTAATAAGATGTGACTTATCGCTCGCATTAGTTTATGAATAAAAGCACCTTTACTACTCTGACTTGTCACTATAATGGCTAAATGTTGTGATTCGATCGACATTAAGTCAAATGTTGACACCTGACATGCCGACCCGTGACATAATGAGCCAACCTCGCTGGGAAGACGGTAAAAATATGGGAAAACTAATCCCAAATTTAGACTAATGGACGGACTTTTGGGTCCCACTTTGTTTTCTGAAAGTAAGGTTGACACCGATACAAACAGCATGACTAACTGTTTAAAAACAACTTTGATTCTCCCAACTTGAGAAGGAGTATAAAAATACGGACAAGTGTGAAAGCTTCACCTCGACTAAAGTCCGCTCGATTCCTAAGAACTCTAACCCTCGACGACTGGAGGGAGAGTATAAAAAACTTTTGTTCTTAACCGAGATTGATCGTCCTAGAACTAGTCGGCCCAGTCTCGGAGTCAATAGAACAAATTGATTACCAATCCACCACAACACTAGAGGCATGGACACATGTGACTGACCCGACGAGGAAAATCGCTTAAATAACTTCCAAAGTATAAAATAGGCTGGGAAAAGTAGTATTGCTCCCCTGAAATTCTTTCAAATAGTTAGACACATCAATAGCTCAAATATTTGTAAATAAAAGAGCATTCTTACACATTCAGTTACATTCGCAGTCTAAGACTTTGTTCACAGGTACATTAAACTTTGTCCACAAAATGGGAAACTTGACAAAGACAAAATTGCGAGGGTCACACTCGCGTACAACATTCAAAGGGACAGTCGCACATGTACAACTAAAAGGATGTACACTTAGGGTGGCTTGTTACTACATTTCCTGATGTCCTCCAGCTTTTTCTGCCTAACCTATTCTTTCATCTCCTTAGTACTCATACCAAGTTTCAGACTCTTGAACATGACACCAAAGCTATGCAGTTAATGTCCTGCTAAATCCCCGCAATATCCCGTTATAGCTTGAAGCACTCTTCCACCTCTACGCTATTTCAATTTATCTCAGATGAATAGTAGATCCACTTTAAGCCCTGCTATTTTCCGTTGCATCCGCTAAATCAATGATTTTTAGCACCCGCTTTAGCAATATCAATATACAGAGGTTAATTTACCTAGTTTTCTTTTAAAACAAATCAAAAAAATTGTTGTAAAGAGATAATTTTGAAGGTTTGAATGCCTAATATAAAGTAGAAATCTATTATAGACATCAAATCTAATGCGCATAACCAGGTATTCTTTGATTTTGTAATATAAGGTTGACAAATATTAGATACTTCTACAAAGATCATGTGAGAATGGTAACAAACTAATTTTAAATTTTTATTTTTATATTTAATGAACCTTTTTGTATATTCGTTTTATCCCCACTATTTCCTTGCTATAACTGTTTACACCTTCGCCGCTATAGAGCCACTATGTGCTTTAACTGTGCTAAAGGATGTAGAACGGCTAGATGCAGCAGTGACATTTCTCCCTCTGTTTGGGACTGCCCGAGATGAGAAAAAATTGCAAGAAGAAAGTGAAGTTGGTGGAATATATTGGATTGGAAGAATGTTGAGTGGTTTGTCCGACGGTTCGACTTTGAGAGAAGAAACCTTTCTCTCATTCCTAGCCTTGATATTTGCTATTGATGGACGGTCGGTTTCTTTGGTCCCCTTTACGAACTCAACATCCTCCAATCAAACCTCATCAAAATTGAACTACTTTGGAGGCCCAGTCCTCTTCTCGCCGTTTCCAGGAACGGAAACCGGGTTCTTCTCCAACGCATCGGTCTCCAATTTTATGACATCCGTTGCCAACGATGTACCTGCAACAGGACGAGCAAAAGTTGTGAACAAGGAGGCAGATAATCGATAAATTTAAGAAGAAAATAAAATACTCTTGACCATGGAACCCATTGGATAGTCAGAGACCCTCTTTGGGGAAACCAGAGTAGTCGAGCTTTCCCTGGGAAAAGAAAGAAGAGGGTCGTGTAGGCTGTATTCCTTGTCCACGCCGGGAGATTGATTTAGAGAAGGGGGATAGAAGGGCAACAGACGTCAACGCTTGGAGGAGGGGGAGGAGGAGCTGCGACTATGATTTTCCAGCTTCAGGGACCGACTTTCCCTTAGCCGTATGTCAGGCAGTGTCTCTTAACTCCTGCAAGTACTTCTTTCCCTTAGCCAATACCTCCCGCTCATCATCATGTAAATACTGGTCGATCAGAGCTTCCTCGTTCGTCGGCCTATCCTTTTTCGCTTCAGTCTCCTCCTTCATAACACTTCCCATGCATTAGTCAACACCCATTGATAATTTTCCGCCCAAGCTAGATTTCTATGACAAAGGACACACGCAAAGAATCGAAGAATGTTAGCACAAAATTTCTTGCTCGTCTCACTCCTCTCAACGGCGAATTCGGATTTGAGCACACGAACTTCAGTTTCATGCACAAGGTGAGAGTTGCTAACATTCTCAATGGCGGCAGCAACAACATCCTTTGCCTTCTTTATAGCAAGCTCGGATGCATCAAGGCTGGCTTTGAGTTCTTGTATTTCTTGATCCAACCGATCCTTGTCATTCCTCAAAATCTCACTATCAGTTTTCTAGGTCTTATACGCTCGGCCCGTTGATTCAATTCGAGCCTCTAACTTTCTCGAACTCTCTCGGTATTCTTCCTTAGTAGCAATTGCCTCAGATTCATGTTCTCCTACTCTCTTTTGAAGCAGTTCAAAAGCGATTTTGTTAGCATTCATCTCTCTCCTCAAGCCGAAGTTCTCTTCCGTTCTCCTCCTGACCACTTCACACACCTGCATTGCATATGAAAACATCGCATCATATTGGTCCAGCGCGAAGTCAATGTTCGACCTGGTCTGATCACGCAAATTCAAAGGAAACTGCTGCAATGTGGGGATCGACTCGATACCGACAAAATAGAGACCCGGGAAGAGTTTTTCCATTTCGGTATGGTCAGTGGGATCCCTATATCGATTCAAATTACCTGGCTCTTAAGGACGTATGTCTGAATAATCAGGAGGAAGGATCAACTCATGGCCATGAGATCCGACCAGTCGCTCCTCAGGAGAAGGGTTAACCAAAAGAGAGGGATGACTGGGGGCAACTTCATTAACAGCATCATTACCATCTTTGGGTATGTCACCCCAAGGATGAAGCAGGATCGATACTCTGGAATTTTGGATCCCCCTCATGTCTCATTAAACCTACCCTTCCTCCTTGTGGCCTCCACTTTCTCTCTCATGCCTCTTCCTCTTTTGAGCTTTCTTCTCTTTTTCTTCTTCTTCTTCTTCTTCTTCTTTTATTTGTCTCTCTCTTCGTGATGGTCATCCCTATGGCAACCTTCCCGCCTGAATTGCAGTGCGGTCGACCCAGAGGGGTCATCCCCTTGTAAAAGGAAGTTGAAATTGGTATGATAATACCTCTCGTCGACTACCTAACATTAAAACAATGAAATATTAGTTAACATACACTTGAGAAAATAGCATGTGACGAACTGTGCTAATGTTGCGTATGAGAAGTCTTTCCTCTAAACTGACCTGAGCTCGAAACACGATAGGTGTCTCCTGTGATCTTTGGGTCGGTCGGTACCAAATTCTCCCCAGATCGGTGTTGAAAAAGTCTTGTAGGTACAAGTTCTGAGAAGAAATAAATGCATCAGGTATATCCACTTTATCCAAATCTTGAAAAGGGGGTCCCGACTCTTCTTCTTGAGGATGGTGAGTAGTGAAAGAATCGGCTCCAATGGTAGAATCTTCTGGTTGTTGATTGGCGAACTCCATCTTGGTCATCCCGACACGAATCTTTTCTGAAGCCCCAACCTCCGGCTCCTTCTATGTTTTTAGCAGATCGGACTCCCAACATAGTCTCTAAAAGTCAGTTTCTTCATCTTGGACTGACGATGAGTACTTATTTCCCCTTTGCAATGAGGGTTGAATAGATGACCCCCTGACTGGGGCACGACCTAGACATCCATCGTTTTCTTCCGAGGAGGGGGCGTTCGGTTTGATGCTGAATGAAGAAGTACTCATGTTGTCTAAGGGTCCCAGCGACCTCTTCATATCCGGAAGAGATAACGATGAAGGTTCGCATCGGCCAAAAGAACCTTGTATGTCGGTCCTCCTTCGTTATAGCCGCCAACGTATTAAAACGATCCAGGAATACTTCTCCCTCGGGTCGTGATGGCTCATTACCTACACAAAAAACAACTTGTATAGGAAACTTGCATGTGATCAAATAAACTAGAGTAAAGAAAATTATGGCATAAGATCCAACAATGGGCACATCCTGGTTGGTGTTTAATAAAAAAAAACAGGCATGCACGGCATCGCCCAGCTTGCTGGGGATACCTTCGACGATCTTTCGAGAACGAACGGCCTCAAGATAAACAGGAAAAGGAGATGTCTACTCTTGTTGCTTAAGATTGAAAAAAAACACTAAATCTTCAAGCATGGGGGTTAGATTCAAGTATTTCATGTAAAGAACGCATAAAGATAGCAAGTTGGTGTATGCGATCAAGTGAAATTACATGGGAGCTAGAGTCAACTGTCTTTAGAAGTTAACAATGAATTGAGAGAAGGGGGAATAGCACTAGCAGTACATATTGGACGGGTAATCTCCATATAGCCGGTCGGCGAGTCGTGGGGGAGATCCCCATATTTCGGAGCGAACATGTCAAGTCGTGGGAGCTTATGTTTCGCACTAAGGTTGTCCAGATGCTTGTCGGTCGTTGTACCGGGTTGAGAGTCTCTAGGAGCTGTAATAAAATTGGCACTAGGAAGGGTGTCAGGAGCGAGTGCTGCCTCACTTAACCCTCTGGTTTCCACGACATGAGAATGTTCGACTGATCGACTATGGATATCGACGTTAAGCCCAGATTCAGAGTCGGTTCTAGAAGAAGAAGCCGAGGAACTCCCTATGTCCATAGCAACAGGCATAGCCTTTCTCTTTTCAACCTCGAGTGCACGAGTGATAGGTTGTCCTGACATTACAAGTTATGTTGTAAGAAAAAAAGCTTCGGTCAAATCGAAGAAACCCTAAAACCTCAATATACACATTCACAGATGGGTAATGTAGGGTATCTAACACCAATGACTACCAAAAACCATTTTCCCTGCCAAATCATATATGAGGTGTCATTCCCTCTATCCTACGACCACGTGCCCTATGCTTTGAAATTTGAAAAGTTTAGAAAGGCCGGTCCACCTCCAGTTACCACCGCTTACATTGTCAGCAAACTAGGCGTCCATCGTCATGTCAGTAGACAACTGTTCCTGCAAGTTCAACACCGACAACCCAAACCTCAAATCATACAAAATGCAAATTGAAGCAGAAAAGCGAAGACAAGAAAAATATGTGTGCAAAATCAATGCTTAAAGAGACGACATAGAAAAACATTGATACTTGTGGAAGAATCGGAGAGGAAGCTCTTGATTTTTTGGTAAAGAAATTTTTCCCAATCTTCCCAAAGCGATGAAATCGGCTGCTAGTAAAAAGTAATTAAAGATGGTGGGCTAGCCTTTTAAATGAGGCGAAGGGCCTCCTCGTCTTCTGTAGATGTGACTATTGAATCAGGCATTTGGGCTGACATGGCTATTCATTATTGACCTAAACCTAACCGAATGGACACATAACCGCAGAGCTTCAGTGTATCCCAAATTAATGGTTGGTTCCCAAGATGTTTGTTGACCTTTAGACTGTGTACTTTGTAAAGAATATTTCTAGCCGTTATAAATGCATATTTCTAGTTTACATCATAGCAAGATAATGGTCCAGTATTCAAAGAATGCACTATTATTAACATGACATACTTTGGGGGGCATAGTGTTGACTAGCCTTTTGGTAAGGCAGTCAAGGTCTATTGGAATCGAAGAATCCAGCCCAAATGACGAGGAAGCCTATCCAATCCTAGTTACGAAACTGCCCGATCTATGAATGAGTCGATCGACACCTAAGCCCTGAGCCAGACACGAAGACTCGACGTATGAACCAGTTGGAACCTGCAACTTCCAGACTAGTTAAGCCAAATTCATGCTAACAGTATTCTAAATATCCCCCTGATGAATGTTTTCAAATGCTCCTTCTATGATGAAGTCAAATGCCACCTATGGCCGCTAATTCAAATCAAGCTAATAAGAACTTATCTTCGGGATCTTCTAAAATCTTGGATCACATGTCTCAGCACATTTTAATATTTCGGAACTTATAAATACACATTCTTGACATAGAATAAAAGGAATTTTGGCATTTTCTGGTTATATCGCCGTTGTAAATGTTCGACTGTAATAGATTATCTGATATAAGAAAAATTATAAAGTGGACGTAAGCTCGTGAATGCCGAACCACTATAAATCTATGTGTGATCTCTCTTTTCTACATTTTTCATTTTACTTGTCTTCATTTAACTCACTACGAATTCATTTCTTGGGTATTGATTGTGTTGAGCGAGGTAGCACTTATGTAGTCCACCCGTTTACCTCTATGGCTAGAACATAACTCCTTCCCTCAAGAAGAATATATTCTGGAGGGAAAAGTGCTAACCAACTTTTTGGCAAAATCTATTCCATCCAATAGAAAGAGCCATAGCCAGATATCAGCCCATACCAGGCTTTGGGGATGTTTGTTATCATGGGTCGACCAACCATAAGTCGACCCTAAGCCATAACAGCATTAAACTAGTCGGCCCAGCCATTGCTAAATCAATCGACCGAGCCATCTATTAGTAGATCTAACTAATCCCACAGCACCTCGTCAAGCCGAAAGTCTCAGATATCACCAGAAGTATCTTAAGAGATATGTGATCGTCGCTTTCCTATGAATTAGAAAAGCGCGGATTTTAAATTAAATTCTGCAAGCGTATAGGTGTGTAGCATACAGGTCGAACACAGGGAGGTAGATTAAAATCAAATTACTTATTTAATCTCTTTGGCGAGTTAGACGATTTTCGAGGTTGGTTTTTGAAAACAATAAAAATTGAAACTGCGATCCGTTTCAGAACAAATCTAATTGAACCGACGATCAAATCACAATTATTAATTGGAAATTAAAATGCAAAACAGAAATAAAATGCAGAAAGTAAAATTGCAGGAAAGAAGAACAACAAAAAGTAAATTAGGATTGTCGTTGAAACTAATCAAACGACTAATCACTAACAAAAAATGTAAAATACAATTGGTGCTCTTCCAAAACTAATTGTGAAGACAACATCGATTGCTAATAAAGAAAAATGCAGAAATAATAAAAAGAAGAAGAACTTTTATTAATGGAGAAGAGAATACAGAAAAATGGAGATTCCCGTTACAATGGGTATACATGTGCTTATATAGGTGAACTGAAAAACCCTAATCCTCTAATGGGCCATGACTCAACCTCTTGAAAATATTATATTCACAAATAAAAGAGATAAGATAAACTTGAAATATTCCATGCAGCTTTCCTCTTTTGATTGGTCATGTGGCAAATTGATTGGCATTTTCCAAGAGATTTGAAGTTGATTGGTAAATTGATTGGCATCTATCTAATCAAATCTTCATCTTTATGGAGAGTAAAAAATGAAAGATTCCCTTTGATTTATCTATGAAGAATACTTCCAATTCTTGAAATGTTTATTAGTGTATATCATATATTCATACATATGAATATATATACACCATAAATCACTAATCCATTAATTCTTCAAAGCAAGGGAGGCAGTGTGAACGCGTTCCATTCTTCAGCAAAAAGAGAGTTTGATGGGAATCGAACCCAGGTCTTTTTGTACAAATTTCCATGTCTTAACCAATGTGCTATGGCTTCCTTTGTGATTGAAAACTTGTTGAGATGGGAAAGTAGCTTCTTTTTCTTATCAGTGGTCTTTTATTTAATGAAGGAGACAATTAATCAATGACTTGTAAAAACACACAAAATACCCAAAGTAGCATTTATTTATATACAATAAAGATAAGATATAAGCATAAAAATAAACACATTTCTGTGCTAATCAAATACCCCCACACTTATCTTTTACTCGTCCTCGAGTAAAACAAGAAATGAAAAACTAAACTAGATATGTCACACTTTCGTAGGAAACACGATTGCATTGAGCGTATGCAACAAGCCGTTAAACCTCTAGGTGTCCCTAATAGGATGAGTGGTGTCTCGTGAGGGTTTTCAGCGGATACTACCCACAAAATCCAAATGCAGTATGCTATGATTCTAATGAAACTACATGAATGCAATGGACATATGCAAAATAAAAACAAAAAATGAAAACAAGACTTGTTTCAGGAAAGTAGTACAATAAATTAAGTTAACAATTTCTGGTCAGTTGATTTTATTTTAGATACCTCAACTCGTCACAAATTTTCAATATAAAACAAGTTTTCAAATGTTAAATTCCAGTTTGGCCAGTTAGTTCGGTCGATAACATAGTGCAGCCATGAAATAAATTCTTAGTTTCCTTGGCACAGTTTGTAAAGTGGTATTATTATTTTCTCATGTATGGCTAGTCAAATCAATAAGGTCAAGAAGTGTTTGGGCATCATCGCTTATTCTTTATTCTATAAAATTTTAAAATTTTATGTTTAAGTACATACACCTAACTTAGAAGACCAAGGTTTACCACCCATGCACTGCCTCCGGACTAACGGAGAGTGGGTAAAGAGCTTGGCGGATTGTGCAGGCCGACTTTGACTTTGTCAACAACGTGTCGGTAATCCTTAGGTGTCCAATCTCATAAACTGAGACCAAGATATTCCAACGCTGACTTTGTCAACAACATGTCGGATAGAGCTTGGCGGGTTTGCACACCAACGCTAGATATACAAGCAATGTTGGATACCCTTGGATTACTATTATTATTGAAATTATAAGCACATAAGAGAGTTACGCGAATTCAACTTAACACAACTTAGTTTTAAAGATTTGACAAGCCAATATAAGTATTTTAAGTCCTCCACTTATTTAAACAAAGTCTACAATATAGAATAGATTCCATGGCCATCACCTAAGAATCTCCCTATGTACCGGTTACACTATTATCCCTCAAAATTAAACTTTTCATTATATTTTTTATTCGATTTAAATTGAGAGAAAAAAATACTATCAACTGACTAAAAATCCTTAACTTATTTTGTTGTATCAATCTAAAATTAGTCATGTTTGAAGAAAAAAATGGCATGTTACTACAGTCTAAAATGCATGATGGTCCTATTTAAATGGCTGAAAATGAAAAGAAAGAAAAATAAAGAAAAAACGAAAATGAGTAAAATGCAGACTCACCCCACACTAGAACTAAACAGTGTCCACACTGTAAACGTTTCCTAAATTTGAAAGATCGTATCCAAAGGTGAATGAGATGCAAAATTATTTGTAGAATGAAATGCAATCTAACTATATGTAAGAATGGATCATATGTACAATGATATATGTGTTTGCGGTGCACGCGATGCAAAGAATACCACCATCTTTTTACCCCACACCTGGTTCTTGCCCTATGAGTCCCATTCCCACTATGTCTAGGCATGTTTTCTAATAAGCAAAGGTTTTTGAAAACCATCTCATCTTTAAACCTAGATTTATAGTCCAGGAGATAAATATCCAGGGTCGTCCTAACATGAAGTTTTTCAATCAAGCTAACATTCCAAAAATAATTCATGTGCTCAACAAATTTATCAGTGTAGTTATTCAAAAATTTGTGATCGTATGTAAACTCAGTTGCAATCGTGAAATTTAAACTTTGAGTGTTGTTTAAGTCTATGTGATCACATTTCTCATCATTAATTGACAACGTATTTTCGACATTGACAATTTCAGGTTCGTTTTTAATTTTCCCAAAGTTAAAATTTTCGAACTCGTGACGTGAATCTACTTCTTCCTCATTTGGCAACTCATCCTCATTCAATCCAAAAAATTCATGTTCATTAAAATCCGTTTCCAAATTTGAATTGAAAAATTCAACATTTTCATTTTGTTCAATTTCAAAAATTTCAAGTTTCTCGCAGCCTGAAAGAGAGAGATCAAAATCTAAGCTTAAATCTTTTTCTTGAAAAGAATTGAAGTCCAAATCATTTACTGAATTGTGAACAACTTCATTTATATGGTTATTCTCAATTTCGAAAGTTGTTATCTGAAAATTTTCACTATCAGTAAAGAATGGATTATCTTCTGATTCATCGCTTGTTTGAACTTGATTTTGTTGTTCAAATTGTTCTTTAAAAGATGTCATTAAACAAAGAAGTTCATCAAGTTGTCTATCTTTTTCACCAAGGTGTCTAACTTGCTTTTCTACCCTATCTCTAAGAATGTTAAGGTGATATTCTTCAAAATCATTGATTTGAGAACTCTCGTTTTGGATTTCTTGATTCTCAAAATAAAAGTTCACATCAATTTCACGATCAATATTATTTCCAATCTGGTGGTTGTTTGAATTTTTAGAAAAATGATATTGGAAATCATTTTGATTTTGAAAATTAGGTTCATAACCAAAACTGTCGAAATTCGAGGGAAAACTGCAATTTTGGTCATATTCAAGATGTGGATGTGGGTTGTTATTTCGAAGATTCTGGTTTTCAACCCCATAATGATGTGGATCAAAGCCAGATTGAGATTCAAAGCTACTTTCATGTGGACGTGGCCCATAATTGAAATTATTGAAATTTGAGTTGAAATCGCAATTTCGATCAAATCCATGGTTTTGAAAATGTTGGTTATTTGGAAAATTTTGAAAGTTGTTGACATTTGGCTCGCGAGATTTTGGAAAATCTTGCTTCATGAGTTGTAACTCAAAATCATACTCCTCAAGAGGACGTCTACTCCGATTATTATCCCACATTTCTCTCAAGGATTTTTTTGAATCAGACATTTTAATGAAATCAAAGCAAGACAAAAATTATTCTCACTTCAAAATAGTATAAAATACTGAGTTGTGCTCTATCAATTAACTGACTCAATTAGAAGGGGGTAGAGGGTCTTATGGTCGTTCACGTATAGTATAAACACTAAGGGATACGACCAATGTTTTACGGGTAGTATGCAACCTCTTTTGCTAATAGTTCAATAAATTGAACTACTATATATCCGCGATCCAATTATACGAGACAGTCAACTTCACAAAAATCAACTTGTTAATTATATTATCTTGCAATGTCAAATCAAGTTTCAGAATTGAAAAACGACGAGAGTGATGATTTTTGTTATGGAAATTCGTTTCTCACAAACAGATTCAGAAATTTCAATCACACAGCAGTCACAGAATTATAACAAAAAATTAAAATATTGTACAAGCAAGCCGCTGCCCCTACAGAAGATTTTTTTACAAGCAATTTCAATATTTTTCAATGCAGCAAAGCACCTGTAGAGTTTGGAAAATTTTACAGTGGAGGTATAGTTGTCCGTCCAGTGTAATTGAGTAGCTTCAAAGATTAAAATCTCACCGCTTGACTCCAGATTCCTTGTTTGTTGCTTGAATTTTGTTCTCTTTGGCCTTTGATTTTCTTTTTCTCTCTTTTTTTTGGATTTTTTTTCGATGAAATAATCAACTAAGAAAACACAAAAAAAGATATATTTTTTTGAGAAAAAGAAGAAAAGTAAATAAAAAAATACAAAATAAGAAAAAACTAAACTAGACTAAACATTAAAAAAAAGAGAAAAGCTAAGCTAAAAAAAGGAAAAAATAAATAAATAAAAATAAAAGACACCTAAAACAAGGCAAAACTAATTAACTCAAGTTTGCACCCAAATCAAACTCAAAAGATTTAGTCAACAAAGGAAATAAGTCAAGTCCCGTTCCTTTAATATAGGCCCAAATCAAACTAGAAAGAAACAGTCACCGTTGGGAATCGATCCCCCTTTTCATAAGGAAGTAAAGCACGCCCCTTAAAACGCTCAACATAACTTGCCACTTAACCCCAGAAAAAGGAAACAGTGTAATATTCAATCAACCGATTCAGAAAATATCAATGACTTGCTCTCATTCCCTTCTTCTTCTTTTTTTTTTCGAAATCTATGCGGTTCAAATCGATTAACTTAGGGTTGGCTGCTTGGTTCGGATCTGAGGAGAAAGGCTTCGGTTCTTCAAATTGGGGTTTCGAATTGCGATTTGTTTTTAAAATCAAGTCAGGGCTTTGAGGCTTCGGTGTATATCGGAGATGAAGTACCCGCTTGAAAGGACTTTGGGTTGCTTATGGCTTCTTGATTTTCGGTGGTTTACTGCATGAAGTATGTGGAGGGGATGCACTGGAAATGTCTGGATGCGTGAGGGGAGACAAGGGTTTGCGGAGGTTATTTTTCATGGATTGGGGTGTTAGGGGATAGAGCAGTTTGTGCTTAGAAGATGGTGATGGGTGGTTATGAGAATTTATTGTGGCAGGAGGGACTGAAGGGGTTGCTGAACTGATTGGCGAGGATGGACTTGTGGTTTATGGTGAAAGTTGCAATTGTGGATGGTGAGAAGTGGATTTGCGTGGCTTTTAAAATTGCGTGGTTTTTTTTTTGCATTAAAGATGAGGGTTTTTTGGTAAAGGGATTGTGTTCGAAGTAGGATTGAGAAGGCTTGGTGACTTGTGGATTTTTGTGAGGAGATGGTAATGAGGGGGTATTTGATTTTTGTTGTTGTTGGAGTATTGCAGGTGGTTTGAGGAATGAGATGAACATGAAGGATGTGTTCAAATTGGGTTCAAACGTGGGGTTAGGTTGATGATGTGGGTGGGGTGCTATGGGAAGATGGACAGTGGTATGTTGTTTGGAGTTGTGGGTGGGGTATTTGGATTGTGCGTGGATGATGGTTTGGATGCCGGATTCAGTTTGTAGCCGAACGTGGTTTTTAGGATTGGAGACCGTGGTGAGTATTGGGGAAGATGTGGTTAGAATGATGGTAGGTGGCTTTGGACAGTTGGATTCTTATTCAAGGGGTAGGGGGAACAATTACGGTGGCACAGAAATTGGCTTGGAGGTGGTTGCGTGATATTGTTGAGAGAGATTATTGGGGGGAGATGGTTGTGCAGGGGAGATGGATGGAATTGTGGGGACGTGACTTTGTTGATTGTGAAGACGTGGTCTGTCCTAATGGTGATGGACTGGCATTTGGCGAGGGATGTGTTCGAACTGTGGTGGTTGTGATTATGGGTTGAAGTAGGTAGTTGCTGAGATGTTGTAATATTGATGGAGTTGGCAGATGGGTGAGGTGTGGTTAATGGCAGAGAGAGGGAGTTTGTAATTTTTTTCTTCAGAAAAGTGGGAAAGTATTGTATAGGTTGGAAAGAATCTGAATGAAAATTGGCAAGTGTTTTTTTTATTTATTCTTTTGTCAAAGAAGAAACAAAAGATTATGTACTAAAAAGAGGAAAGAAGTTTAAAAGGAAAGAAACTAAAGGAAATTTGGCAATTCTCTTTTTTTCTTATATGAAAGATTACAGCATCATATAACAACACCAAATCTATTCAATCAAGTATTATTTTTTATTTTATTTTACAAAACAGAATCAAAAACAAAAATAAGAAGAAAACAAAATAAAAAAACTAACACTAAGAAATTAAATAAATAACAAAATTTAATCGTTACCTCCCCGGCAACGGCGCTAAAAACTCGATCGTCGCTTTCCTATGAATTAGAAAAGCGCGAATTTTAAATTAAATTATGCAAGCGTACAGGTGTGTAGAATACAGGTCGAACACAGGGAGGTAGATTAAAATCAAATTACTTATTTAATCTCTTGGGCGAGTTAGACGATTTTCGAGGTTGGTTTTTGAAAACAATAAAAATTGAAACTACGATCCGATTCAGAACAAATCTAATTGAACCGGCGATCAAATCACAATTATCAATTGGAAATTAAAATGCAAAATAGAAATAAAATGCAGAAAGTAAAATTGCAGGAAAAGAAGAACAACAAAAAGTAAATTAGGATTGTCGTTGAAACTAATCAAACGACTAATCACTAACAAAAAATGTAAAATACAATTGGTGCTCTTCCAAAACTAATTGTGAAGACAACACCGATTGCTAAGAAAGAAAAATGCAGAAATAATAAAAAGAAGAAGAACTTTTATTAATGGAGAAGAGAATACAGAAAAATGGAGATTCCCGTTACAATGGGTATACATGTTCTTATATAGGTGAACTGAAAAACCCTAATCCTCTAATGGGCCATGACTCAACCTCTTGAAAATAATATATTCACAAATAAAAGAGATAAGATAAACTTGAAATATTCCATGCAGCTTTCCTCTTTTGATTGGTCATGTGGAAAATTGATTGGCATTTTCCAAGAGATTTGAAGTTGATTGGTAAATTGATTGGCATCTATCTAATCAAATCTTCATCTTTATGGAGAGTAAAAAATGAAAGATTCCCTTCGATTTATCTATGAAGAATACTTCCAATTCTTGAAATATTTATTAGTGTATATCATATATTCATACATATGAATATATATATATACACACACACCATAAATCACTAATCCATAAATTCTTCAAAGCAAGGGAGGCAGTGTGAACGCGTTCCATTCTTCAGCAAAAAGAGAGTTTGATGGGAATCGAACCCAGGTCTTTCTGTACAGATTTCCATGCCTTAACCAATGTGCTACGGCTTCATTTGTGATTGTAAACTTGTTGAGATGGGAAAGTAGCTTCTTTTTCTTATCAGTGGTCTTTTATTTAATAAAGGAGAAAATTAATCAATGACCTGTAAAAACACACAAAATACCCAAAGTAGCATTTATTTATATACAATAAAGATAAGATATAAGCATAAAAATAAACACATTTCTGTGCTAATCAATATGCGTTACTGGACAAAGACCTACTCCCAAGGTTGTTGATTCAAAGGAGCTTTTGACCAGCTCTCCTTTTGATATTCCAAATAACAAGCTCCAAGTCGACGGAGATTTCCGAGGAGAACTATTCATCAATAGTAGACCGGGTCCCCTACCATAACTACTCAGCCGGATCGAGCTCCACGTGCACACGCTTTGAAAAAGAGGCAGACCACGAGGCACACAGCTTAGCACACCTTCTTTACCTATAAATACACCATTGCTAAAAATGAAAAGGCATGTTGAATTTCTCCACCAACAATTCTTTCTCGATATATTGGATACATCCAACCGCGCACCTCAAACATTACAAGGATATTATAATTTCTACTTTCTTCCACTGAAAAAATGTACTATTTAATCCATCAAAATCAATAAATATAAAGTGGACATAGGCATCAACTTTCCTGAACCATTATAAAAACCTTGTGTGTTCTCTGTCTTTATTTGCTCTGTGATTGTTTGTCGTGTGTGATCTACAAATGATTGGGGGTTGATCGTCATTAGACCAACCTTTGACGTAGCCTCAACTCCAACTCTGCACTAGGGAAAAATTTTCTCAGCAGGGTGTGGATGATATCCGCCACAGTACGTTCACATGAGAAATCAGAAACTCCCGGAATCCTCCAGACTTCAAGCTTTCGGTCCTGGAGCCCTACAACGTCCGGATCGACTGGCAATTCATCTCATGCGATACATGCGCCACATGGAAATACTCTGTGCATCGACCAATGTCATAGCCAAGTGCTTCCCTCTCTACCCCTACCTGGCGCGCCAAAGTGTTGACGTCAAAAGTTGGTCTAATGACGATCAACCCCCAATCGTGTGTAGATCACACACGAGAAACAATCATAGAGTATAGAAAAAAAATAAAGAAAGGGAACATGCAAGGTTTTTATAGTGGACGTAGGCACCGACTTTGCCGAACCACTATAAAAACCTTGCATATTCCCTGTCTTTGTTTACTTTTCTATACGTTGTGATTGTTTCTCGTGTGTGATTTACACACAATTATGGTTTGATCGTCATTAAACCAACTTTTGACGTCAATTTTCTTGAGTGGGCTAGCACTTATGTGATTCACTCGTTTATCTCCGTAGCCAAGTCTCGGATCTACCAACCACCATGCCATATCCTTCACTTCTTTTATGAAATAAATTCTAAAAAATGTCGTATCCAAATCCAGCATCTACAAGTAAGTCGGGTTAATGTGAAGGGTCTAGGTGTTATGGTCCATTATAATAAGTACATAAACACACGAGGTTAAATTCAACTTATAGTATAAGTCTGATCGGAACCGTCCGGTAAATCCAACATCTATAACTAGTTATTTTAATGTGGGATGTCTAATTTATAATTATATTTTTGTGTGAAGCATCCTTCCCAGGGAATGCATTAAGTGGTTGACATACCCTGTTTGGGTATTAAGTGATTAGGACTAGGTCTGTTCCTAAGGTTCATTACTTGGTTCTGGACTAAAGTCATGGGACCTGCCCTTATTAGGTTTCAAAATGATCATTGGGTACTTTCTCTTATAAGGTATTAAATGGTCTTGGTTAAAAAGATAGATGTATGAGTAAGGTTGTTCTCCGGAAATTGTCTACTTCTTATCTATAGGCTATGTGAGGGCATACCCAGGGATGAGCTATAGAAGAGTTCCTGAGGAATCGCCTATCTTAGGGAAGTATTAAGTGGCTATGAGTTCACTCGTTATACCAGTTAAATATTTTTGGAGAGGTCTTGAATGGTGATAAGTGTGTGTGACTACCATCCATACACCACTGGTGCTTATAACTAAAAATATACGTGGGCACTCGATTTATGTAAAGCGATCATCAAGAGAAAAAAAATAGTAGAAAAGAAGACAAAGAAGAAAGAAAAGAAATAAATATAATAGAAAGAAGGAAACATAACATAAATACAATCATTAGATCTGTCGTACATCTCACAGCGCTTAAGATAACATATAATACTAACAATTACAGATACAAAACAGACGAGATAGTATTAACCATATAATCAGAGCATACAGGCTCATACTATTATACATAATAATAATAGAATTTATACAAGAGACAAATAAGCTCAACTGGTGCATTGTCTCTAAAATAACACATAACACTCTCAAGGCTCCACAGTGTCATACAATAGAATAAACATATATAATACAAGTACAAATATATGAACCGTCAACTCTTGCGAATCCACCTGCACATATCCAGATAATACCTATACCTGTCACCTGGTCTGCTCATCAACATCGTTGATGAGCACTCAAAGTAATAAGAGGGAAATAAAACTTTGGGTCAGACAACATTCATGTATGAGCGATAAACATACCTCACAGTACTGTAAAATCCGTAATAGTATATATGACATGGATGGTATAGAGAATCATACATGTCCTGCCCCAACATCCATAGAGTTAGCACATAACAATTGACACATGTTATAATATGATAAACATCATATTAAAGGGTGTGATATATGTTTAAGTACTAATACTGATAAGTAAAAAAACATCCATGGCATATATCATCCATCCTCGCATTCACTCACTCGGACCATAAAGCATATGGTATCGAGTACTCCTGTCACCCAATCAATCAATGCACTAGAAGGCCCCACTACATGAGCTCCACCAAACTATCGTTGTGTCTCACTACATGGACTATAACCAATAACCCTACCCAATTCACATCGCATTAGATCTAGGGTGCGGGGTCAATAAGTCCACACCGCATTTGCTCTGATTCGACCTTGTTCCACTCTCTCAAAGGTGTAACAAATTCATGAATACCAACAACCCCTTTGCACACGTTCTCGTAGTAGAATCCTTTTCTTGACTATCAATAAAACTCCTTATTGAAGTCATTTAACCTGTGGGTTATCCCCGACGAACAACAATTCCATGAGACCTCATCGATTTCCCTCCAATTCGTAACAACTATGTGTCTTCCCATCGCAACAACCTTGCTCTCCATCTTGGAATCATCATCATCGAATGATGTATCCATAGAAGCACCACATCAGCTCCTCAAGCCAAAGCCACTAATCAAAGAGTCGTCGTGTCAAAATCTCTAATGAATGAACTATCATATCCCGCTCCTCGAAATCGCACCATCATCCATGTCAAATTGGCCAAGGACCAATAACAATAGTAATCGATATCGACCATTTTATAGTAATTGATAATGACTACTTGGAGCACCTATTTAACCAAGATTGGTTATATACATATCTAAGGAAAACATCTGGCACTTGTTGCGAAATCTATGTCATAGCCAAGTCCATCCTTCGTCTTCATATCGATCACCAAGCTCTAGTGTGGCTCCATATTCAAATCCGTCACCAAGTCTCAATGCTGCTTTATCGTCAAATCCATTGCCAAGCTTCAATGTTGCACTATCGTCGAGTCGATCCAAGCTCTCTAAAGCTCCATCGAGAATATATATTTCCCATTCGGGTCTACCATCCTAGTGCGTTCAATCAATATACAACATGTGTATTTAATCAATAAGCACCCATAACTTTAATGAACGGAATATTTACTAATACTAGATTGCCTAGAACGGCTTTCTAATCTATACTAAGCAAACAATTCAACCATGCAAACAAAATGCCATATAAATTCCCAAACTAGCACACAAACATCTAATAGCAGTAATAGATAAAAACTTTCTACAACAATCAAGGTGAGATAAGTGTCAAAATAACATATATCTTACAATATAGTCAAAATAGCGCGTAATGGCGCATAAATGGGTAAAGCACGCCATCAGGTAAAAATGTTACAATTAGATTAAATCACTGTTTAATATTTTTATTTATTATTTACTAAGTTCAACTATCCTAAATATTATGCTTCATAATTAACAATCAGTTTAAATAGTAAAAACTATGTTATTTAAACAAATACCGTCTAGTGAGAGTTAATATCGCTTACCTTAGTCAAGTCAATCCAAAAAAGCTCTAAAGCGTAAAGCTCGTCAATACGAATCCACAGGAAGAAACGTCTCCCGAACATGAGAAAGTTATGACATATATTTGTGAATTTAAGTAAACAACTCAATTATCTTAGCAATTTAATTAGCAAGTTAATTACCCTCTTAGCCCTTAATCTTTCGTCTCCATTACCTTACCCTGTATATGCACAACCAAAATTGTCGTGCATCCCCAACCTATGATATCTAGCTATGATCATCAGAACTCAAATCTAATCATACCCTTGTAATTTCCATCCAACTTTCAACCTGTCGGTACCCTGAAATCGAACTCTGACCCATGGCGAAATACGATAGTGGAAACTTTCACGCCCTGGTCAAGAGTCACGATCCTTAACAGGTGATTGTCCTTCGAATATATGGCATTGTTCGATGCTAAATGCAATGGAAGAGACAATGGTGATCCCATATTCATTGATCCAGCCCTAAATTTCAGCAAACGGAAGCCCTAATCTCGGCCCCCAAAAGTGATGAACTGAAATAAGGTGCGTGACTGACAAAATACGTGTGGGTTCATAGAGATTTTCAAGCTGAGTTGATTGCAATTAGTTTTAGGATTTTTCATTGAGTCACTTGAGAGATCTTGATTGGTGAATCTATAGCGAGGGGAGACCATTGATTTTCAATAGAACAGTAACTCCCGACTTTGAGGGAGAAGGATAAACGGGTCCAAGATACTATAACATTACTTAATTATTTAATTATCTTATTCAATTTCAATTTTGAATTCTCTATTAAAAACGATTATGTTTTTTAATCCACTGCGACCAAACGACACATGCAATCACTATGAAACTCGACAGCGTATACCACCACGACGACACGGTTCTGATGGTACAAGTTTCATTAAAATCCAAGAATGTTTCTCAAAAACAACAATTTTACACATTTTTCGAGATGGTTTTGACCTAAAATTTTCTAATTTGAAATATAGCAATCCTTATATTATTTTTTACGTAACAAACTTACTGGAACTAGTTTCAAGTCTAGATTCGATCGTTTGTGGAAAATCCCATTTTGGAACTGTCAATTGAATAATTAACGGTCAATTTTTAAATATTCAATTGTTAAAATATGGGTCATTACATACTTACCCCTAAAGGATTTCGTCCTCGAAAACCTCAAGGACAAAACAACACAAGCCAACACTCTCGCGTAAGTGACAACACAATGAAATTATCACTTATTGCTTTCAACAACAACCATTGAAGCGACTATAACAAAGGAAATAGACTCAAAATTTAGCACGGAGCCATATTCCTAAGTATAATCACAATCGAACTCGGGATCTATACAACCAAGCCAAACACCTAATTTGTACACTTATTTTCCAAACAAACAGCTATTGGAATATAAAAGTGACAACTTACTAATTTGGAGGACAATTCAACATGGCAACGCATATTGAATTTCTTTCCAAATATGGCAAAATTCATGAAAATTTTTGGCGGCACCTCCTTGTATGGCTTGATCCGGAAAAATCCAAAATCACCATGTTAGGTCCATCTCAAAAAAAGGAAAAAAAATCCCAAAAGTGGTTATCCATACATAGAGCAAATATACTAAAATGCACCAAAAGGAAAAAAAAACACAACTCTATATCTACTACATACCTCTTTTTTAGAAACTTGGTATTTTGATGCAAATAAAAGCGAATTAGCATCTAAACAAATCAAATCATGCTTCGTTATACCTGAGCATGTACTCAACAAAGAGGATTAGACCCAATATTAGAAATAGTAATAAAGGAACTAAACATGTTAAATAAACTAGCTTTATTTAACATAAGCTTATCAATTCATATATGGATTTTATTTCAAATAGATAAACAATAGATTTATCCTACATGCCTAATAATCATATAAATATAAACTAAACATGTTAAATAAACTGGCTTTATTTAACATAAGCTTATCAACTCATATATGGATTTTATTTTAAATAGATAAACAATAGATTTATCCTACATGCCTAATAATCATATAAATACAAATATACATGCAAACAACATCAATCAAACATGCATAAGCAAAACAATAAAAATTATATAAAATAACATCCATACCTATCCTAGCATGTAGGACACTAACCTAACTAATATGAGACATCCAATATATAATTTAATCCATATATGACTTGACGACTTGGTTGCCATTTAAATAATAAAGAATAGTAATCTAGCATCTATCATCAATAAATCAAGTATGACTCGAGGGTCATACTATTCCTGATATCCTTGGTAACCTATCGATGGAAACCATCGATAATCTGCTATAATTAACGTATTTTGATTGATGTATCCTAGAATGAGAAAAACTCATTAGAGATGGGATTAGTAATGCCCTAGAATGAGTTGAGAGTGAAAAGTATATAATTAACGTATTTTGATTATATATATAATCCGCTATTAGGAAAAATGATTTTTGAATATATAAAAGTTATAAATACTTAAAAAGTTAATCAACCAATTGATTGATGATTGTTTAGTGTAATTATTAGTTCAACTAATAAAATTATAGAAACCAATTGAGAAAAAATAAAAGATGAGTTAGTTAATTAAACACTTTTTAGCTTCGTTCCTTTTCGAGGACGAAAAGTTTTTAAGTGGGGGAGACTGTAACAACCATGAATTTTGGGGTAAATTTAAAAAATTATTTTAAGTAATTTTAATGAGTTTTTGATATTTTAAATAATAACAATTAAAAATTTATTTTATTTGAAGTATTGAAAGATATATGTTAGAAATATAAAAGTGTTAAAAACATTATTTTTAACATTGCTAGAAATTAACTGCTAAAAGAGAAAAGAAACATATATTTAAAATATGTCAAGAGTGTTCTTTTTAATGTAAATCCGGATCGTGAACAATTCACATGTAATATATGGATTATTTATTTAAATTCTTAATGAGAACGTTTTGCTAATAGAGAATATTTTAACTTTATATGTAGTTTAATTCTAAATAAAGAAATAATGGGTGAAATAAATTCATGAATTTAGCGTTAACATTGGCATTTAATTTATGGTGTAACAGTTAAATTTGTATTGTTCGTTAATAAAAAAAATTGAAATATGGAAAGTGGCAGCAGTTTTCAATGCCCCTTCCCTTCCTTATTTTTAGCACGTGCATCCATGTTACATTATACATATATATATATATATATATATATATATATATATGTTCATAAATTAAATGAATTTATATATAGAAATTTTATGCTAATTTTTGTTTCTCTTAATATTAGTACATGTCATGCTTTGCACACGACCGTTAGTTTGAAAACAATAAATACATTGTGTAGTTACTTATATAATAATTATAATATTTTACACTGATCTTTGAAATTAAAGTTAAAAACCAAATTTGAGATGTAACCTCCCTTTATTTTATGCAAGATATAATAATTTATGAGAGTGTTACCTTGTATTAAAAAAGTCGACTTACATGGAACTCTTTTATGAAAATGTTGAAGAGTTACTTATAACAAATTTCAGGTAAGTAATTTGCTTTCATATTATGGAAATACTCGTTATGATGATCAACAAAAAAAAACTCTGTCATCTTAGTAAAATTTTAATTTAATTCTAATTCCTATATATCTTGTTAATAAGTTTCCCTTCTTAATAATAATTCATGTACGTTACATTTTTAATTAACGTACATTACAACTGAAATTAATGTACCATAACTAGTAATTAATGTATGTCAATAATAATAATAATAAAGAATGGAATTGGAAATTTTCACAAGAATATATAATGTTAATTAGTCTTATATATTTGAAGTTTGAATTCTGTAAATATGAATAAAAGGGTAAGTATATGACGGAAAAATTAAGGAAGGGTAATGAAATAGGTCACAAATTAATGTTGTAATTAATGTAAAGAAACAGTCAACTAAGCGGGAAAAAATGAATGACATTAATTAATAGATTTATTGGTTTAAATTATATATAAACGTTTGCATGTATATACACACATCTCTGATCAAAGCTTAAATTAGTTATATACGTTTGAAATTTGAATTTGTAACATATGAATAAAATGGAAATAAATTACTACACCATCCCTCTCCTCTTATTTTCTTTCCCATTTCTACCTCATGTAATTCTCCATCCCCATTTAGGAAAAATGAGCTTCCTCTCTTTCCTTCCTCTCCAAGCCATGGCCGCCATTCTCTTCTTCCTTCCTCCATCAAAAGAAAAAAATAAGTTTCATTCTATCGTGATGATTTTGGAACGGTGACAAGCTCTACCTCCCTTTGATTTATCTGTCCAAAGGCCTAGGTGAGCAATTTTAAATTTAATTTAATTTTAATTATTAACAACTTGTTTTTGATCCAATTCGATACAGAACCCGACAAATTTGACAATCCTATGACAACGCAACATCACACAACATCTTAGATCGGTGTGAACAAATTTCTGACGTTCAATTTGTTCCAGTTCTGACAAATACAAAGGTGAGAAATTCTAAATTTAATTTAATTTAATTATTTTTCTTAATTTATAAATTTGTATTCATGAATCTATGTGATAGCTTATATCTGTGTCTGTGATGGATGTAGTTTATTTTAGATCTATTTCAAATCTGAAAGCAATGTTGTGTTTGTTAGTCTATGTTATGTTATTAGATTTGTAAATTGAAAAGTGTGATAAACCAAATCACAATGTCATGTTATTGGGTTGTAAATTAAAAATTAGTGTTAAACCAAATCACTATGTTGTGTTGGTTGGAATTGTTGTTTCAAGAATTAACATTTGTGTTAAATGAATATGGACAAATTTGAATTAGGATTATCATTTTGCCAAAATATAATAAATTAACAAAATACTCATTTTTCTAAAATAGTTTAGATAAAACAAAATGTCACTTTTGATTGAAATAAAATAGATGAAACAAAAATGTAAACATATAAGATACTCCTTTATTTGACATTAGTTTACATAGGAAAAATGTTAACATATGAAGTACTCCTTTATACGATATTAGGAAACATAGAAAAATGTTAGCATATAAATTTTGGCGCTGTGTCATTTTAGAAAATGAATACATTTTAGCATTATGTAAATTTAGTTGAAAATGAATTATATTTTAGCGTTATGACATTTTACTGAAAATGAATCATATTTTAGCGTTATGTCATTTTATTGAAAATGAATCATATTTTAGCGTTATGTTAATATAGTGAATGTAAACATAATTTTGTCGTAATGTCATTTTATTGAGAATGAATCAAATTTTAGCATTGTGTTAAATCATATGAAAAATGAACATATTTTAGCATTGTGTTAAAATATGTTTACATTAGAAAATAATGATTACATTAGCAAATATGTTTACGTTAGAAAATATGTTTACATTAGTAATGTTTTCATTAGAAATTATGAATATGAATTTGGCGTCATGTCATTTTAGTTAAAATGAATATGAATTCGGCGTTATGTCATTTCAGTTAAAATGAATATAAATTTAGCGTTATGTCACCTTAGTTAAAATGATCATATTGTTAGTGTAATGTTAATATATTATAATCATAAGTGTTATATAATTTTGAATGATCATATTGTTAGTGTAATGGAATAAGTGAATCATAATTATATTTTTAGCGTTAATGGAAAAAGTGAATTAAAAATATATTTTTTAGCAGTCTTAGGTAGAATATGATTATTATCATATTTTCTTCGTTTTAGTTAGAATATGTAAATAATCATATTTTTTTATCGTTTTCGTTAAAACATGAGTAAAATTATATTTTTAGCATCGCAGCTAGGATATGAAAACAAATTTTTTTTTTTCGGGATATGTAGAAATAGGAAAATAAATATATTTTTAGCGTTTGAATAGAAATATGAAAATAGAATCATATTTTAGTATATGATAGTGCATATGATACAAAATCATGTTTTAGAGTAGCGTCAGTGCATATGATACAAAATCATGTTTTAGAGTAGCGTCAGTTCATATGATATAAAATCATGTTTTGGAGTAGCGTCAATGCATATGAAATAAAACCATATTTCAATGTCATGATAATGCATATGAAATCAGACCATATTTTAATGTCAAGGTAATGCGTATGAATCAAAATCATATTTTAAATGTCATGTTTATGTATATGTAAAATAAATCACATTTTTATTAAGAATGAGAATTTGCATTAAAAAATACATTTTTATATGTAATTAAAGAAGGATTTTACATTATATTGAAAATTACATTTTTAATGTAATTAAGAAGAAGAATTGGACATTAGAATCAAATTTACCTTTTTAATGTAATTTTAAAAGATAGAAATTTGCACTGTTACGAAAATTACATTTTTAATGTAATTTAAAAGAGAGGGATTTTACGTTATATTGAGAATTACAATTTTAACGTAATTAAGAAGAAGAATTGGATGATGTAATCAAATTTGCATTTCTTTAATGTAATTTAAAAAGTTAGAATTTTTCACTATAATGTTAACTACATTTACAACGTAATTAAAGAAGGAAATTTTACAATGCAATTGAAAGATAGGATTTTACAGTATAATGTCAATTACATTTTTCTTAATGTAATCAAAAGAAGAAATATTACTTTTTTATGTAACAAAAGAAGTTAGAAGAATTACATTCTTTATAATGTAATAAAAGAGAATATAGTGTAAAGAATAAAAAAGAAAATTCACATTTTTCTATAGTGTAAAGAATAAGAAGGAAATACTACATTTCCAATAAAATGAGAGAAAGAATGTAAATAAAATATGAAATAGAAATTTACATTTTCTTATGTAATAAAAAAATTATTTTAGATGACACTTTCATTTACATTTTCATGTAAATAGGATATGTAGAAAAAAAGGAAAACACTTATTTACATTTGGGTAAGTAAATAAGAAAAGAAAAGGAAAACATTTATTCACATGTAGTGTAAATAAATAAGAAAAAGAGATGTTTAAATGACATTTTCTATGCAGTAAAAGAATAAATTGAAAGTTACCTTTTAGTTGTTATTTATTAATAAATAAATGTGGGAATGGAATTGAAATGTTCACTGAACATGATACCTTGATATGATACATGAACATGATTGTGCGCTGTTTGTCTGGTTGATTCATTGCCCTTATATGCTAATGACTACATGGAATGATTTATATCTATTTTATACAAAATAAAAATAGTGATAAATAATAACGGTTATGAAATAATTTAAATGATAATTATGCGAAGATTATTTGGAAAGTCCGAGTTTACTCTCATTCCAAATAATGATATGACGTTCGAAGAATTGAAAACGGCGATTGAAGACCGACGATCTTCACATCGAATGGGTAACTAGTGTTGAGCCCTTGATTGATTTGCTTCCAAGACGGGGCCAAGATGGTAGTTATCTGGATGTAGTGTTGATTTGTACGGATTTGGCTTTCGCTCAGACCCGGAGCATAAGCTTATAAATGGAATGTGTGTCTGACGTTGAATTTTGTTTTATGTAAATTGATTTCTATTAAGATACGACCATTGGCGGCGGAGAATTTATTCTCATGCTTAACGCCCTTAGAGGTTGTGTATTAATAGTCATCAATCGCATGGCGTGAATTGTCAACGTAGTACACTAAGATGAAGATGATCAAGGCTTTGTTGAAAAGCAGGCCTTTTGGTTATAACATTACTTCGCGAGCCTCACAACCCGGGGCGTTACATAACTATTCCCGCGTCCATTTGGAAATCTCAAATAGTCATAGAAAATTGTTCAATCCATCATATTCAGTTATAGCAAGCTAACATTGCATTCATTATAAAATAAATGTGTGACAATAGTCATAACACACAACTACCTCAAGACCTGAGATTAATCTCTATAGATGCTGCAACCATCCATAGTATTCAGTTCTGGTGACCAAATACAGGATGTTACGAACATATATAACCTAATTAAGCCCTCGCAAATCGATTCACAAGACCTAATCCTCTCCCATCCATCCAATCGCACGATCAAATGGAATGATGAAATCCGATGTCAAACTAAATCGTGTATGGAAACACCATTAATGGAAACATATATCGAGTGATAACATCGTTATTTCCCTCTTCATCGATGGAGCCTTCTATGAAACGAGAACTATAATCAACACATATGTCCTTATGATTTATCCTGACAAAATAAGACAAACTTCTATGCTAGGCGCTAGCTCAAACATCGTGAACTAACTCGATCGACTCCTTCAAACTATCATTCCCTTGGAATGAAATCAACCACTCTCCGAGTCGATCACTCAACCCAGCCACAAACTCCAAATTTTGGAGTGATAAAAGAGAGGATTGACCTTCGATATCACATTGAATACAATCATACTATCCAACAAAATAAATTGCGTAAATCAGCAAACTCTATATCAAATCCTAGGAAGTCGATACAAAACCACTTCGAAGAGAATCATAAAACAGGCCTTGAAGAATTGATTTCGATAACTCGAAACAATAAGGACGCTTGATAAATTTAGGCTCAGTCTTGGAGTTTCTCAAGACTAAACCCCTAAGTCATTCAACTCTAACGCCAAATCGCCAAATAAATCCCTTGCGAGAACCCAAAGAACCCTCGCACCACAACAGTTGATTCCGTTCCTAGGAACGGTATGCTATATGAACACATAAGCATCCACACAACATGAGATAGGCCACTCACTATACGTGAGCGCCGAAGCTAATTATAACTAAAAGGGCATCCGAGATGATGGTCATACCATTACTGAAAACAAAATTATAAATCGAGGTTAGTAGTCCTTCATTCTTTCCGACTCTCAACTCCATAGGAAGAGTAATTATAAGTATTCCTCATTTGCCAGATCATTTGAATAAGTGGTCGGGATGATCTGTCACTAACTTAAAAAGCTATTGCAATGGAACCCGTGTGCAAAACAACCCATACTACATATACTAATAATATATAAATTGGAAAACCAAAATATATACGATTATGTACTCTCTCATATGTATTAACTCTCGAATTCAGTACTGCTTAAGTTAATCAATGCAACCTAAGCTCTAATACTAAATTTAACGACCCACCATACACACACGATGCTTATAACTAAAGTTCTACAATGTACAAGCACCCGATCGATGTAAAGCAATCATTAAGAGAAATAAATAGTAGAAAAGAAGAGAAAGAAGAAAGAAAAGAAAGAAATGGAATAGAAAGAAGTGAACATTACATAAATAACATCATAGAACTTGTCATATATCTCACAGCACATCAGATAACATATAATAGTAACAATCACATATTTGAAACAGATGAGACAATAATAACAGCGTATACCATATAATTAGAGTATACAGGCCCATATAGTTATACATAATAATAATAATAATAATAATAATAATAATAATAATAAAGTTTATACAAGAGATAAGTAAATTCAACTGGTACGTTGCCTCTAAAATAACAAATTACTTGTCAATGCTCCATATTGTCATACAGTGGAATAAATAGATATAATACAAGTATAAATATATGAACCGTCGGCTCCTGCGAATCAACTTGCACAACTCCAGATAATACTCATACCTGTCACTTGGTATACTCACCAGGATCATCGATGAGCACCCAAAAACAATAGTATGGTGTGAGAGATAAACAAACCTTAAAGCACTGTAAAAGTCATAACAGTATATATGGCATGGATGGTATGGAGAATCATACATGCCCCTTCATCCACAGAGTAAGCACATAAAAATCGATACATGTTATACTATGGTAAATATCATATAAAAAGGGTATGATAGATATCTAAGTACTAATGATGATAAATAAATAAACATCCATACCATCCATCCTTACATTCACTCACTTAGTGTATAAAACATATGATCTGGTACTTTTTTCATCTAATCAATCAAGGAATCGGCAGGCCCCGCCGCATGAGCTCCACCAAACTATCTTTATGTCCCACTGCATAGACTATACCCAATCCACACCGCATTGGCTCTAGCGTCTGGACCAATCAGTCCACTGTGATACCCCACGTCCATTAATGTCACTTTTTAACAGAATGCACTAAGTTTCGTGAAGCGTTATAGGTAAAACAAAAATGGAAACATCACAAGACAAATATAAAATAACCGCGGAATTTAAAACTTTATTCTTCAAACGGAAAACATCATGGTCCAAAATCCAGTTGCAACATAAGTCTGAAATACAGAAAACCCATTACATCAAATTAAAATATCTGCCTGCAGTAATATAAAATAATAGTCCCCAAAAATAGCCATATCAAGATAGACAAGTAATCAAAGCGGCACACATAAGCAGCTCCAAGCGAAAACAAAAGAGAGAATCCTAATCTAGCCTGAGTATTCCCACCTTGAGAACCTGGGGGGAAGGAAGAGAAAGAAAAGGAAACAAAACGGGTCAGACATAAAGTCTGGCGAGTCCAGTTACTTTTAGCATATAAATAAGTAAAAGCATCATGACAGGCACATAAATTGGATGAGAGAGATAATAGTATCATAAGATAGGTATAATAGACTGAGGAGGATAAGCAGAATAAACAAAACAGAATAGATTTCGCTTCCCGAATACTTTTCTCTGCACCAATACTAGTATAACAGAAACAGAACGATCCCAACAGTAACAGAATGGTAGGCTTAGGTGTACTTCTAGTGATGGGTTTTACCCCCAATGATAATAATAGGCAGCCCAACAGAAATAATGGTTGTTATCCTAAACGATAATAACGGGATCCTAAACAGTTAGAACTAGATGTACTCTAATCACTACCCCAATCGATCGGCTCCCTTTCCCGTAGATACCCTGTGTTGGCCCCATAGCAGGATGTATCACTTCCTAAAGTGGAAACCCCTTTTCCTGATAGGCACAGCCATATCTATTGGTGCTATAACGTCTTATTTCCCAAGCAGTTGGATCCATGCAAGCACATGGGTCAGTCGGAACGCGCATCAGACACCTCCACCCATGCGGACCTCTTATAATCATCTCAGTAAGTGTGTCCTGATCCCTACCTAGTTCGGGGATCCCCTTTTGATACCGGTATGGATTACTGGCTACTACGGGTCCACACAACAGATGGTACAAACCACCCTCTAGCTTGCATCCCCACTACTAGGATTATGATAGGTTATGCCTAACAGATTTACATGCCCGCATGACCCCAATATATAAACAGGTTAATTTTGTCAGGTTCGTATAACCCCCCTCCCCCACAAATTTAACACATTTACTTAACCCCTCATTGATTCAAATAAGTTTACTTAACCCTTACACAAGTTGATAGATTCATATAGCCCCTACAGATTTAAACAGGTTAAGTATTACACGTTAACAGGTTATTATCATTTCCCGTTCATGTATGTTAATGCACCAGACCTCTCACATTAAGTCGACCACTTGTGGATGTTGGATATTCTGGGCGGTTCCAGGCAGACTTCTACCACGAGTTGGACTTAACCTCGTGTCTTAGCACTGTTGCGTGTGCACTTATGCACTAGACCCCTCATAATAAATTAACAACTCGTGGATGTTGGATTTGTTGAGCGGCTTCGGGTAGATTTCTACCACAAGTGTAATCTGACCTTGTGTCTAAGTGCGGTTAAAGTTTCTATTTACTGTAAATTTAGGCATATTCATTCTTAAACAAATATTCATGTTCATCGTAGGTTTTCCATGCCCTTACCCTCAAGTCATAAATCATCATGTACAATATGCCCCAAATTAAAGTCTTAGATCACGGTATAGGTTATGCCCCCATATCGCAATCATGTTTTACGATTTAATTTGTGCCCCAATTTATCATTCCCAATTTCGTTCGTTCGCATATTTCAGCGATAGTCCTAGGCTCGAAGGGTGCCTGGCTATAAAACTAAAAAGGGAAGGAGGAAGAGAAGAGAACAGAGATAGGCATAATAACAAAACAAGCATATGATAACAAAAATAGGCATAATGACAGAATAGGCATATGATAACAGAAATGGGCATAATAGAGATAGGCAATGAAGGGACTGTAACAGTAGATCAGGTGTACAATTAATGGCAGATCTATTTAGCTATGATTCATGTTATTAATAGGCTTAGGTTTAGATCCAAACTTAGGATTACTTGTTAAATGTTTATATCTAAAAGCAACATAAACTCAAAGAGATTGGATCTAAAGAACTGAGAAAAGAGTGTTGATGTTGTAGCAGAGATTCTTGTATACATATAAGATGTTATTGTAGAAGAATAGTGTTAGACCAAAAAATGGTCCTAACACCCAATTGATCGTATTTTGCAGAGAATATTGAGGAATCGTGAACTAAAAACAAGAAAAGTCAATCAACACACGAAATTTATAGTGGTTCGGCGTTAATGAGCCTACATCCACTTCATAGTTTCTCATTTCATTCATGGATTACAATTACAAGGAATTTAATCACTCAATCATTCAAATACAATGAATAATTCTCTCCGAATTCATTGATTTTCATTGGAGAAGAAGGTGGTTATTGGTGGGGGAATTCGGCCATGGCTACCATGTATGAATGAAATGCCAAAAGTCCCTTCAAATGGCCATGTTGTGGTGTATTTATAGCTGTAGAGAAGCTCTGGGCAGTTCCGGCTCAGATGGGCCACGTGGCGTGACTGAAGGAGATTTCAGAAGTAGTGGAGAACGTGGAAAAGTGGCTACCAGGTCGTGCTTTGCCAAGTGGAGTGCGATCCGCAATTGTAGGAGTCGGTTATGCCAAGAGAAGAGGTCAAACTCCATGTGTAGAAGCAGGTCCAATCGGTTCGGATCGGACCCGAACCAAACCAGTTGTTCGAGCAGAATGCCTGCACGCACTTCTGTACAGAATACTTCAGGCGGTTCGGGTAGAGGGTACTCCGATCCGATCCGGGGAAGGGGATCCGATCCGATCCGAATGGAAGGATCCGATCCGATTCAAAAGGAGGGATCCGATCCGATAGGGGGATCCGATCCGGTGACATTTGCATGTATAATTCAAATTTTCCATCTTTCTATCACTCCATCCAAGTGATCGCCAATCAATGTAAGTTCATACTCAAGTCCCTGGCTTTGGGTAGCCTGGTCACAAAGCAGGCTAACAAATAGGCTAATTCAATCTGAGTTGGGGCAGCATCTCGTTGTCTCCATTGTTTTTGATGAATAAAACAATAGAAATGAGGTCCTATAATAGCCTACCGCCAACGAATTTCGTTTAGAAATGCGTCCAAGTGCAGGGGAGGAATATGCCCCGGATATAGGTGGGGTCGACCCCGGGGTTGACCCTAGGGTTGACACCCCCTTATGTGGGTTGACCCTAGGGTCGACACCCCCTTATGTGGGTCAGCCCTAGGGTTGAACTCCATGGGGAATGGGTCGATTTCCCACGTGTCTTCCAACTTTTTGATTTTGATTTTCTGGATTGGTTTTGTATATACAAATTTTACTTATATGTATACAAACTTCAAACCTTAATATCTTCTCCATACGATGTTCGTTTTATGCAAACTCGGAGTCTCAGAATTCCGAGATGAACGCAATGATATAGTCCGTTTTACTTAATTTGCAATATTTAATTAAGTATTATTTAGTTTATCATTATAATGTTCTTTAAAATTACGGGGTGTTACATTCTCCCCTACTTAAAAGGAGTTTTTCCTCGAAATCTCCAAGTTAAGAAGAATGTATATCCTAATGTCCATCATCCATCTACTCATCCACCAATCACAAACGTCCATTTTCCTTAAAATATTTCTAATGCTTATATGAACATATGCAAAGGAATGTGTATATGACCCTATACTAATGTGAAAGATCAAGTGGTCTACTGATTTAGTTGACCTCCTTAATGCAATTTATGTTTGTGCCATGTAATCGAAATGTATGCAAATAATCCTAGTATAGCATGTAAGTTTTATATGTGTGCACAGACGTTCATCCAAATGCAACATTCATTTGATGTTGCATCCATTTTCATCCATAAAAAATTTTAAATGCACACACATCCATATGCAGTATGTAGTGATTGAGCCGATCTAGTGCCCAATGTGTTTATATATGCATCCACGGGCAAACACTTGCATCCATCAAACATAGCATGTTTCAAACACACGTTTACACCCATTGGTTTTCTACCTAAAGGTCAAATATTCGATCGATAGGATACATACAAGTGGTAGAAACAAGTATGGATAAAAGCTTGGACAAAGAAGTTAAGAACATACCCTTGAAAACAAAAGGGTTGGAAGCACGAATCTTGTCTTTAGTCGCCCAAGTTGCATTTTCACGGTCTTCTCCCCCATTGAACTTTCATCAACTTGACCTCTTGGTTGCGTAGCTTCTTAACCTCTGATTCAAGAATACGGGTAGGAACTCGCCTAACTGTCGCCTCCCGTTCCACCTCTAATTCCTCAAGCATACTCGGCTTAACTACCTCTGTTGTATCGTGCATACATTTTCGCAAATGAGAAACATGGATAACATGATGCACACCCGCCAATCTCCCTAGTAGCTTTACACTATAGGCCATTTGACCAATCCTTTCCATTATAGGAAATGGTCCTACAAACCTTAGCGCCAATTTCCTTACAGATCCAAAGCGAACCACATTCCTCAAAGGTGATATCTTAATGAAAACCATGTCTCCCACCTCAAACTCAATATCAGTCCTTCTCTTATCTGCGTAGGACTTCTTCCTGTCCTGAGCTGTCCTCATGCATCTGCAGATAAGGTCAATCTTCTCTGAAGTTTCTCTAATCATCTCAGGTCTAAGTAGAAGCCTATCTGTACACTCCAACCAACAAATCCGTGATATACAAGGTCGTTCATACAATGCCTCAAAAGGTGTCATGCCAATACTAGCCTGATAACTTTTGTTGTAGGTGAGTTCCACTAAGGGAAGATGTTCTTCCCAAGTCCCCCCGAAGTCTAGGATACACAGCCTTAAAAGATCCTCAATAACTCTATTCACCCTCTCAGTCTACCCACCGGTCTTAGAGCGATAAGCGATGCTCAAACACAACTGTGTACCTGATGCCTCCTGCAAGCTCCTCCAAAACTCACTGGTGAATATGGGGTCATGATCACTCACAATACTGGAATGAACTCCATGTAGACGGATCATCTCACGAAGATAAACTGCTTCCAACCATGTTGTCGTTCTCTTACTCTTAACTGGAATGAAATGAGCGCTCTTAGTAAGCCTGTCAACTATAACCCAAATACTGGTGTTTACTTTCCTTGATCTAGGTAAACCATCAATGAAATCCAACCATAGAGACTCTCTCCTGCTTCCACTGTGGCACCTCCAAAGGATGAAGTAAACCACCAGGCTTCCTTTGCTCAGCTTTGACTTGCTGGAAAATCAAACATTGAGAAACAAATTCCGCTACGTCTTTCTTCATCCGAGCCTAAAAGAAAACCCTCTTCATATCTCTATATATTTTATCACCGCCTGGATTAATAGTCATCCTAGAATGATGGGCTTCCTCAAGGATTGTCTTCAACTGACTCCCAACTGGGGGAACACAAAGCCTTCCATCTCATCGTAACAACTCTCTGTCATCCGTGGAATATCTACTGAGGTGACTAGAAATCTCCCCTCTACTGAGCCTACCCAAGATGTATGTTATATGTGGATTCTCTCCTTGTGAAATTCCTATTTGATCCATAAGAGTAGTTCGCACCTCTAAGGATGCCAACAAACCAAGTATAAGATTCGTAGATGGCCTATAATCAAAGGTCGATATATAGTCCAAGCTCCGCATCTCTATGAATAATGGACTCAAAGTCATCCTCTGCCTACTCAACGCATTTGCCATCACATTGCCTATGTCAGGGGTATAAGAAATCTCAAAATCGTAGGATGCTAGGAACTCCATCCATCTCTGTTGCCTCAGATAGAGATCCTTCTGCAATAACAAATACTTAAGAGATTTATGATTGGCATACAACTCGAACTTATCTCCAAGTAGATAAGGAGCCAAGTCTTAAAAGCAAATACTGTGGCAGTCAACTCTAAGTCATGAGTAGGGTAGTTCTTCTCATGATCTCTCAACTGTCTTCCACCGTAACATACTACCCTTCCCTCTTGCATTAAAACAGCACCAAGCCCTGTGTCACATGCATCAGTCTATACTGTGTACACTTTGTTCCCGTCAGGAAAAGTCAAGACTAAGGTTGTTGTCAGAGCCCTCTTCAATCGCTGAAAAGCATCTGCATAGTCAATGTCCCAAGCAAAGGTTAATTTTTTCTTCGTCGGTCTGGTGAGTGGGGCTGATATCTTTGCAAAGTCCTTAATGAACTTCCTATAATAGCCCCTAAACCAAGAAAACTCCTCAACTCTATTACATTCTTTGGAATCTTCCAATCTTGAACTGCAACTACTTTTGCGGGATCCACTGCTATCCCATCCTTAGAGACCACATGACCTAGAAATCTCACCTCCTTTCTCCAAAAATGACATTTGAAGAATTTTTTCTTAAGTTGATGCGCTCAGAGAGTCTTCAAAACCTCCCTTAAATGTAGTGCATGCTTTTCCTCATTCTTCAAAAAAATCAAGATGTCATCAACAAAGACCATAATAAACTTATTTAGAAACACCTGAAACACCTTACTCATTAGATCCACTAAATAGGCGGGTGTATTCGTTAACCCAAAAGGCATGACGAGCCACTCAAAGAAACCATCTAGAGTTCTAAAAGCGGTCTTGTCTATACTATCCTCGGCCACTCTCAATTGATGAATTCCTGTGGCAAATCTAACTATGAGAAAACAGATGCACCAATAAGTTGGTCAAACAGATCATCTATCCTCGGAAGTGGGTGCCTATTCTTCTTAGTGAGCTTATTCAACTCCTTGTAATCCACACATAAGTGAAGCGAGCCATCTGCCTTAGTCGTGAAAATGACTAGAGCACCCCATTCTGATATGCTTCGCCTAATAAACCCTTTCTCAAGTAGCTCGCCTACTTGCTTGCTGAATTCCATCCTTTCTCTCAGAGACATATGGCGTACAGGCAATGCAACTGGCTTTGCATTGTCCACCAAGTATATCCGGAAATCAATCTTGTGCCTCGAAGGTAAGCCTCGAACCTCCTCAGAAACATCAAAATACTCATAGACTACTTGTACAGGTCGTAAATCATCAATAGATGCATCAAGAGATTCTAGGAAACCAAGCAAGATATACCCCTTAGGGTCACAAGAAATCTCGAGACTCCTCCCATGGCAAGTCAAAAGCCTAATGACCCTCCTTTCATAGTCCATAATGGCACCATACATGGCTAGCCAATCCATCCCTAGAATCAAACCATATCCCAACCAAGCATATATGCATCACATACAAACTCGACGCCCAACACAGATATCCTCAAACCCCAACAAATCATATACTGGTGAGTCGTGCCCCAATGGGGTTTGAGACAACAATGAGATCCAAAACCATACTAGTACTAAGGTGCAGAGACTCAACCACATAATCATATATAAACTAATGTGAAGCGCTAGAATCAAAAAGAGTTCTAATAGGATGGCCAGAAAGAGAAATCAAACCTTCAACAGAAACTTTCATACCTCTATCTGGTACACCGGCCAAGAGAGAATGTACCTACCCTCTAGAAGAACTTTCCCTTTGGCCCGGTCCTTGCTTCTTCGGGAACTCTGTAGTATAGTGTGCGAGCCCAACACAGTGGAAACAAGCATTCTTCCTTTTTCTACACTATTTGCTTAAATGACCCACGCATCCACAACTATGACATTTCCTCTTGTCTCGGGCTTTGTCATTCTTTCCGCCCTTCTTTTGTTGTTTTCGTTCTTTCTTAGGCCACACTTTCTCGTTTTGTGTCTCATCAATCTTAGCATCTTTCTTTTCGCCTTTTCTTCTTCATGCATCAATGCCATATCAACGAGTTTCTCGAAAGTTGCCCCCCATCGGAATATGAGACATAGCCAACCCATGGACAGGTTCATTTAACCCACTCGTAAACCTTAAAGCTTTCTTGCGCAGGGTATTCACTAGCTCCAAACCTTTCCACTTGATTGAACTTATTAAATTACTCTTTGACGGACATATCTCCTTGCTTAAGTGCCAGAAACCTTTCCATTTGCATACTCTCTTCGGCTTGAGAAAGAAACTTCATCTCGAATCTCTGTCGGAAATCATCCCAAGTCTCAACTTGACGCCTTGCTTGCGTCACTTCCCACCAAAAGAAGCCTCATCCTTCAGCTGCCAAACGGCCAACTGAATCTTCCTACAGTCGTCAACCTCAAAAATCCAAAATAAATCCGCCATCTCTTTAAGCCAATTCCTTGCTTCTACAAAAGTCTCAGGTCCTCTGAAAGGCTTTCCTCCCATCGCATAGAAATTATTGCATATCTTGGAGAAATTATCATCTTGTAGAGGAGGAGGAGGAGGAGGAGGAACAACTGCTGGGGGAGGGACGCCTGCTTGGCCTTCAGCAGGTGCCATAGCCTTAAGATACGTACGGAACCAAGCCGGTATTTGAATGCCCTCGGGAATATTCGGTTCCCCAGACATGTTGAAAAGAAAAGGAAAAAGGGATTTAAACAGAGAATCGAAAGAATTTCATATGGATTTGGGGAATATGTTTTTTAAAATAGACTCTTCTTTGAAAATGCTTTCTTTTTAAAACTTTTTGAAAAAAAAATTCAAAATCTTTTATCGGATCTGGTAACTTTCAGCTTTGATACCAAATGTGACACCCCACATCCGTTAATGTCACTCTTTAACATGATGCACTAAGTTCCATGAAGAGTTATAGGTAAAATAGAAATATCACAAGATAGATATAAAACAACATCAGAATTTAACTTTATTCTTCAAACAGAAAACATCATAGTCCAAAATCCAATTACAACATAAGTCTGAAATACAGAAAACCCATTGCATCAAATTAAAATATTTTCCTTATACTAAAATCATCAGAGTGCAGTAATATAAAACCATAGTCCCCAAAAATAGCCATAGCAAGACAGACAGGTAATCAAAGCGGTACATCTAAGCAGCTCCAAGCAGAAACAGAAGAGAGAATTCTAATTAAGCCTGAGTATTCCCACCCTAAGAACCTAGGAGGAAAAGAAAGAGAGAGAAAAGGATACAAAATGGGTCAGACATAAAGTCTGGCGAGTTCGGTTACTTTTAGCATAAATGTAACACCCCGAATTTTCAATTAACATAAAATTAACAAATTAAAGTATACTTAATTCAAAATGAAAGAATTATGGGAAACGGGTTACGCCATTGTGTTCGACTCGGAATTCTGCTTGAGATAAAGTCCGAGTTTGCGTAAATCGGACTCCGTATGAAGGAGTTATGACCTTCTGAAGTTTCAGAATTCAATTTACAAATTCAAACAGTTCAAATTTAGTTCAAAATTCAAAAACAGACCCGAATTGGGTTGGGCAGGAAAATTCCCGCCAAGGACCCAGGTAGACCAGGGGGTCGACCTACCTAGTCGACTTGGTCAGGTCCTGGCTGGCCTGGTCGGGTTCTGGTCGAATTTCTGAGTTCTAGTGTGTCGCTAGGGCTGATTTGTCACTTTCTGATTGGCTCCTCTTGGTGTGTATGGTATGGATTCACTCTATCATCATCTGACGGCTCAAATCAATCTGAAATTCTATAAATACAACCCAACACTCAACCTAAATTCACTACAACAAAAAAATAGAACTAGAGCCGTCATGCTGCCGGGAAGAAACTAAGAGTAGCCATCAGTTAGAGAAAGCTTAGAGACGAGCAAAACTAAAGTAAAAAACAAGACTCAAACAACGTTTATCTTCCCAAAGGAAAGCATTGCAAATTCAGAACTCAGAAACAGAAACTCAATTTCGTCGTTTGTTGTAAGTATAGTGATTTTTCCGATGAGAATAAAATTAAGACTTGATTCGATGTAAAGTGGAAATGGAATTTTACTGTTGTATAACGACGATGCTAATTCATATATGTGTATTGAAATGATTGTATTGTGAATGTTATTGGGATGTTTGTGGTATAATTGACTTGATGTTGATCCTATTGTACATTTAGAATGAAAGCAACATCACATACAAGTATATGGTTAATGTTAGAATTTACACCTATATGTTTATATGCTTGATATAGGTTGTATACATTTTTCTAAGTCCAAGTTAAGACTTGTATACACATGTTCTATGCTAAGACCATTATGCCTACATGATAAAATCCCATGTATATGTTCTTTGCAAGTCAGTAATTGGGTCCATGCCAAGTACCATTTAGTTTCACACGATTATTGCAAGTTTCATGTTATAAAAGGATACATGATTTGATCTAGTTCACGCTTTTGGGTTAAGGTCAAAAATAGACATTTTTATGGACATGTAATAACTTTGTCACATGCTAGTTTGTGTTTGAAGTTATGACTAGAAAAAAAAAATATGTTTAGGCTTATGTTTTATGCAAGTCTAAATTATGCCATCTCATGTGACACCTATTTAATTAGATTCTTATTTGAATGCAAGTTCACATGACAAGTTGAAACACACGATTTATGTTAATTAGATCGCAAAGTTGCAAGTTCATATGTCACACACCCTTTATGTTATTTAAAATATTTCATATTCTTGGCTTTCCCTTCTATGTTTATAAGTTGGGCCGAAATATCTAGCCCAACATTCATTATAATCTTGCGAACGTACAAACGGGGGAATATCGTTGGGATTAAACATGAAAAATATATGTGTTGGCATGTTTGGCACATGCCAATGATTGGTGACATTTGAATGGTATGAATTGTCATGCCTAAAAAGATAAGAACTTGGAAAATGGGCCATAACATTTACATATAACAAGTAAAAGAGACAAATATGTAAATTTAGAAAATACGAATATGCTTAACCCGAGGTTGGATTGAGTTGTGATGTAAACCTGCCCGGACCCGCCCGGCTGTCCAGTAATCACAACAATACATATCCAACGTAGGAGGTTAAGGCATTAATCCCAATAAAGACCCGAGGTTAGACTGAGTTGCGGTGTAAACCTTCCCGGAACCGACCGGCTGTCCAGTAACTGCAACAATACCTGTCTAATGTGAGTGGTTGGTGCTGTAATGAATAAATTAAAGCTAGAATGAGGATGATAGGGTTAAGTTAACTAAAACACTTAACCAATTCAACATGTTAATTAAACTGATGGGTGGGGTTAGGTTAATACAGACACTTAACCACTTAACATGTTTGACTAGAAAACCCTAGTAACGGGGACCTATTTCAGCAGTAACCCACTTAGGTATCACGGTACCCTGAAACTAGGCAGGGTGGGGCACGATTACTGGGCTGATTTTAAGCAGTCAAAGGAGACGGTGGTTGGTGCAGCAGTGCGGGTTCTAATGGAGTGCAGGCGTGTACACACTTCGGAGCAGACAAACAGGGCACTGGGCATCAGTAGTATACACTATGCATTCTAGAATTGTGTCGGGCCGCCACCATGGGACTTGATACACGCCATGGTAGGACCAGCATAGGTATCTACAATCATTAGGGGATGTATGACACATGATTTTGCGAGTAGGAGCTGATCTTTAGAAAGGGGATCACTTCACCCCAATCATGGGGTGCCAATCGGAACAAATACAAGTAGGTGTAGAGATATAGTGTGGGGTGCAATAGTATATTCGGTTCAAAACTGCTTTATCTTAGTTTATGATACTTTCCTGTTTCCAGTTTATACCTATCATGCCTTTTTTCTTATTCTCATACTGAAGAGTCACTAGACTTACCAGGCTTTATGTTTGGCTCTATTTTTCTTTCGTCTTCTTTTCTTCTATTCCCCCCCCCCCCAGGTCCACAGGGAGGAAACAACCCAGCTTAGTCAGACTCTTTGCAAGCTTCAAGGACTCTCTTTCCTTGGCTATGACTTTTGGACACGCTCTATGGGGATTTATGCAGCTTTAATTATGTTTTATGCTTCTTATTTAATAATCAAGACAGAAATGATGATGTAATGTTTTGGAAGTTATTGTGAGACAATTATGGAAATGTTTTGTATGAACACGTATTTATGAAATGAAAGTCTGTTTGTTTTCCACTGCTTATATATATGTGTTTATATCTGTCTTGTGTTTTACCTGTGACTTTTACTTATAAACCTCCACCGAAGTTATGGCATTCCCTTTGTGAGTGACCTTAATGGAGGTGGGGTGTTTCACTTGGTATCAAAGCACAGGTTTACCAGATTAGATAAAGGTTTTTGAAACTATTTTCAAAAAGAGGTTTAAAGAAGCATTTTTTTCAAGAAAAAGCATTGTTTTTGAAAAGGCATAATTCCCCAAATCCATATGAACTATCTCTCTATCCTTTTTTCTTGAATATTTCCTTTTTTTCAACATGTCTAGAGATCTTAACCTTCCAGAAGGAGTACCGATACCTGGCGGGTTCCGAAGGTACCTAGAGGCTAGGGCCAATGGTGCGGGCCCAGAAGACATTCCTCCTCCCACAGTGGAAGTGGTTCCTCCTCCTCCTCCTCCTCGTGGAAATGCTTTCGCTAAGACGTGTAGAGACTTCAAGGCTATGGGAGGAAAGGACTTTTATGGAACTAAATCCCTTACGGTAGCAAGGAACTGGCTGAAGGAGACCGAAGATTTGTTCGTTATCTTCGAAGTTGATGATAGGCAAAAGATACAGCTAGTAGTGTGGTTGCTTAAAGACGAAGCTTCTTATTGGTGGGAAGTTACCCATGCTGATAGGCCAGTAGAAACTTGGGAAGATTTCAGGACGAGGTTTGAGATGAAATTCCTCTCCCAAGCTGAAAGAAGCCTACAGATGGAGAAGTTCCAAACTCTTAAATAAGGAAGTATGACGATCAAGGAGTACGTCAATCTAATCAGTTGGCCAGATTCGGGCTGGATTTAGTAAAAACCCAACACAAGAAGGCCCTTCGCTTTGTCAAGGGTCTGAATGAGCCTCTACACTCTATGACCCATATACCCATGGGAGCAACTTATGAAAGCTTAGTGGACATGGCGCTGCTACACGAGGAAGATAAAGGCAAGAAAGAGGCAAAGGTGGAAGTGCCTCAGGAAAAGAAAGAGGGTTTGCAGGCTAAGAAAACAGACTTCAAGAAGGGCGGGAAGAACAACAAATCCCGTGAAAAGAGAAAGTGTAATTTCTGTGGCATTGTTGGACATATAGTGAAAGACTGCAGAAAGAAGGAGGCGAAGATGAATGGTGGTTGTTTCCATTGCAGCGAGACTGGACACATGGCTAAGGACTGCCCAAAGAAGCGGGAGCAGGGACAGAAGACTGGATCCACTTCAGTGGGACAGGTTCACGCACTGGTGGCACCTCCGCAGGAACGAGGTAGAAATATTTCTGTAGAAAGCTTAGTTTATCTCTATGATCATCCAGTTCGCACTCTCTTTGATTCTGGTGCATCAAACTCCTTTATTTCGCCTGCTTTAGTAGAATCTCTGCACCTAGACACTAGTATGGTAGAAGATCCCTTGGTTGTTTCAAATCCAATTGAGGGCTCAGCTTATTTGTCAATGGTCTGTTTGGATTTGAAAATCTCTATTCTAAGTGTTAAGTTTAGATGTAGTGCCTTTGTTTTAGGTTTCTCAGGATATGGATTGATCTTAGGCATGGACTGGTTATCCAGTAATGGTGCCATTCTTGATTGTGAGAAGAGAGTGGTTAGACTCTTGACTCAGCTCGGTAACACTCTAGAAATTTCTTGTAATCCCTTTAATGTTATTATGCTTAGTTATCTAGAGTCGCTTAATGCTTCTGTTGAGAATTTGTAGTTGGTTAGAGTGGTCCGTGAATACCCGAATGTCTTTGAAGAGGTGAAGGGCTTACCTCCGAAGCGGGAAATAGACTTCCGCATATATCTTGTTGATAATGCAAAGCCCGTAGCTTTAGCTATTAGACACATGGCTCCAAAGGAGAGAAAGGAGCTCAGTAAGCAAGTTAAGGAGCTTCTCGAGAAGGGGTTTATAAGGTGGAGTATCTCGGAATGGGGTGCTCCAGTGGTGTTCGCCACCAAAGCAGATGGCTCACTACTTCTTTGTGTGGACTATAGGGAGCTAAACAAGATGACTAAGAAGAATAAACACCCGCTTCCCAGAATAGACGATCTATTTGATCAACTTGTAGGTGCGTCGGTTTTCTTCTAACTTGATCGGGCTACTGGGTTCCATTAGCTAAGGGTAGGTGAAGATAGCATTGATAAGACGGCGTTCAGAACCCCAGACGGTTTCTTCGAGTGGCTTTCATGCCTTTCGGATTGACAAACGCACCCGCTTATTTCGTAAACCTAATGAGCAGGGTGTTCAGAGAATTCCTCAACAAGTTTGTGGTTGTCTTCGCAGATGATATTTTGATCTTCTCAAAGAATGAGGAAGAACATGCTCAGCATCTGAAGGAGATCATGGAAACTCTTCGAGTTCATCAGCTGAAAGCCAAATTTTCCAAGTGCCACTTCTGGAGAGAAGAAGTAAGGTTTCTTGGACATATAGTGTCCAAAGAGGGGCTAGCTGCGGACCCCGCGAAAGTGGTGGTGGTGCAAGATTGGAAGGCACCAAGAAATGCAACCGAAGTCCGAAGCTTTCTCGGGCTAGCAGGTTTTTACCGAAAGTTCATTAGAGATTTCGCGAAAATCTCAGCTCCACTCACAAAGCTAACAAAGAAGAATCTAGCGTTCGCTTGGGATTTGGATTATGATATTGCTTTCCAACGCTTGAAAAGGGCTCTTACAACAGCCCCAGTTCTAACATTGCCTGATGGAAGCAAATTGTTCACAGTATACACAGATGCATGCGGAACAGGACTAGGCGTTGTTCTGATGCAAGAAGGGAATGTAGTGGCTTACGGTGGAAGACAATTGAAAGTACATGAGAAAAACTACCCGACCCACGACCTAGAGTTGGCAGCCATCATTTTTGCGCTTAAGTCTTGGCGCCATTATCTTCTAGGTGAGAAATTTGAACTATATACTAACCATAAATCGTTGAAATACCTATTCTCGCAGAAAGATCTCAACTTGAGGTAGCAAAGGTGGATGGAGTTTCTTGCCTCGTACGATTTTGAGATTTCCTACACGCCTGGAAAGGGCAATGCAGTACCAGACGCCTTAAGCAGAAAGAAGCTAACCCTAAGCCCTCTCTTTGTGGAAAGGCAAAGCTTGGAGTTTATAGCAAGCTTTAACTTCAGACCCTCCACTGACTTTGTACACGGCCTGCTAGCAACATTAGAAGTGCGACCAACTCTATTAGACTCAGTCGGAGCCGTGCAAAGAGAAGACCCTCAGCTGGCCACAATGCAGTACCAGACGCCTTAAGCAGAAAGAAGCTAACCCTAAGCCCTCTCTTTGTGGAAAAGCAAAGCTTGGAGTTTATAGCAAGCTTTAACTTCAGACCCTCCACTGACTTTGTACACGGCCTGCTAGCAACATTAGAAGTGCGACTAACTCTATTAGACTCAGTCGGAGCCGTACAAAGAGAAGACCCTCAGCTAGCCAAAGTAATGGACAAATTAATCACGAGTGAGACTTCTAGTCACCTCAATAGATACTCCATGGATGCCGGGGCTGGTTGAGACGAGATGGAAGACTATGTGTCCCACAGGTAAGGGATTTGGTAAAGATGGTTCTCGAGGAAGCACACCATTCCAAGATGACAATACACCTAGGTGGATACAAGATGTACAAAGATGTAAAGAGAGTTTTCTTTTGGAACGGAATGAAGAAGGATGTGGCAGATTTCGTTTCTAAGTGCATGATATGCCAACAGGTCAAGGCGGAACAAAAGAAGCCTGGAGGACTACTTCATCCTCTAGAAGTCCCGCAATGGAAGTGGGATAGCATTTCAATGGACTTCATTGATAGGTTGCCTAGGTCAGGAAGGGGCAATACTAGCATTTGGGTAATAGTGGACAGGCTCACAAAAAGCGCCCACTTTATGCCTGTCAAGAGTAGAAGGACTGCCTCGTCTCTAGCAACTCTTTATCTCAAGGAAACAGTTCGACTCCATGGAATACCCTCCAGCATAGTGAGTGACTGAGATCCTATTTTTACGAGCGAGTTTTGGCGGAGTCTGCAAGAAGCTGTAGGCACATAATTATGCCTGAGCACGACCTATCACCCCCAAACTGATGGTCAGACGGAAAGGGTGAACGGAGTATTAGAAGATCTTTTGAGACTGTGCGTTCTTGACTTTGGAGGGACATGGGAGGATCATCTTTCTTTAGTGTAATTCGCCTACAACAATAGCTACTAAGCCACCATCAGCATGGCGCCCTTCGAAGCTTTGTATGGAAGACCGTGCTGTTCACCAACTTGTTGGTGGGAGTCTACAGACAAGCTTGTACTTGGGCCAGACATTATTAGAGAGACTTCAGAAAAAGTGGACTTGATACGAAGGAGAATGAAGACTTCCCAAGATAGACAGAAATCCTACGCAGACAAAAGAAGGACCGACCTTGAGTTTGAGGTTGGGGACAGGGTTTTCCTTAAAGTATCTCCTTTAAGGAACGTCATTCGCTTTGGATCCGCAGGAAAGCTAGCACCAAGATTTGTAGGACCGTCTCCTATCATCGAGAAGATGGGAAAATGGCTTATAGAGTAGAGCTGCCTGAAAGGTTGGCTGGAATTCACAATGTCTTTCACGTTTCTCATCTCCGGAAATGTTTACATGAGTCTGCGGAAGTGGTGGATCCAAGCATTCTAGAAGAAGTTGAAATAGAACAAGAAACAACTGTGAGGAGAGTTCCAACTCAAATCGTAGGAACTAAAATAAAAAAGCTACGCAATCGTGAAGTCAAGCTTGTTAAAGTCCAATGGAGCGATGCCGAGGAAGACGCGACTTGGGAAACTGAGGACAGAATACGCGCGTCCTACCCTTTTCTTTTTGAGGGTACATCTTTGATCTCTCTTTTTCCCTAAGTTTATGCTTGTATCTACCTTTTAGTGTATCTTCTCGGTCCTTTTTCTCCTAACTCCTTAGGTAGAAACTAATGGATGTAAACATGTATTTGAAACATGTTATGGTTGATGGCTACAAGTGGTTGCTAGTGGTTGCTCGTGGATGCATATACACACACACACACACCCTAGGTATTAGATCAGCTCAGTCACTTCCATATTGCATATGCATATATGTATTCATATTTGTATGTGGTTGATATGTTGTCATATGGATGTCACATTTGTATGAATGGTTGCGCACTCATGTAGAATTATGAGTAGGGAAAAATTTGCATGCATAATGGATTCATGACACTTACATTATTCGCATTAAGGAGGTCAACTAAATCAGTAGACCACCTAATTTTTGCATTAGATAAGGACATATACACACACTATGCATATGATCATGAAGCATTAGAAGTCTTTTAAGGAAAATGGATGCCTGTGTTTGTTGGTAGAGTAGATGGACAATTGGATGTTAGGATATACATTCTTCTAGACTTAAAGATTTCGGGGACGAAATCCTTTAAGGAGGGGAGAATGTAACACCCCGAATTTTATTTAACATTAAATTAACAAATTAAAGTATACTTTATTCAAAATGAAAGAATTAAGGGAAACGGGTGTAACACCCCACGTCCATTAATGTCACTCACAAAGGGAATGCATTAACTTTCATGGAGCATTTTAAGTGTGTATAGAACAAAATTTAACAACAAGAAAGATATAAACAGTACTAAAACTTTAAACCTTTGTTTCATTGCAACGGAAAATACATAAGTTTGATTACATCATCAAAAACCAGAGTCAAAGTACATAATATCCATCTTGACTAAATCAAAGTATATAAATTGAAAGACATAATCCCAGTACAAAATAGCCATAAATAAGAGAGGCTGAACTTTACTTCAGCGATCCAAGCAACTTCTAAAAGAAGAGATATAGCTGTCCAAAATCAAGCTCCATTGATGCTAGTTCCAACCTGAGCACCTGGGGGAAAAGGAAGAAAAGAGAAGGAAACAAAGGGGGTCAGACAGTCTGGCGACTGCGATAACTTTAACAATATAATTACCCAAAATAACTAGGCTAAGGCATAAGTTGGAAAATAAGGAAATGACTGTGAACAATTGGGTAAGATAGAGTAAACAAGGAAATAAGATTGAACAAAGATAACGTTAAAGCGCACCTAAACCACTATAAGATAATTACTATACTGCACCACCACTAGTTACCCTAAGGTTGATCCCGTCTATAGAACTTAATAATGATAATGGTAGTTTCGTGCACCCCTAGTTGCCTTCATATGTGCTGCCTGCCCCTATCTCCACTATGGGTACCCACTACCCCCATGCGATCGGCTCCCTAACTCGTAGATACCCGTGCTGGCCCCACAGAGGGGTGTATCACTCCCCAAAGCGGCAATCCGATACCACCAATGATGCACGACTTATACCTACACGATGCAACAACGTCTTACCTACCAGCCCGGGTCCACACACGCATATGAACTTGTTGGACTTGTGTTGCCACCGCTAATTCGGTTTGGCCTCTTACAGTCAAGCCTAGTATGTGTGCCCTGTCCTCGACTTGGGTCGAGCCCACAAAGATACGTATGGGTTACTGGTTGAAACGGACCCCCATTACTTGACACAAGCTATCCACCTAAGCTTGGTCCCCTCTAGTACATCCCACTTAACCCTCTTCTTAGTCATGTTCACTTACATGTTTCAATTTTGGTTAAGTGTTTCTAATCGTATTTCAAATGCCACCCAAGGCACCCACTATATTCCACATGCCACCCAAGGCACCCACTTAACCCCATCATGTCCCACTACATGTTTATCTGGTTAAGTGTTTCTTAATTCATTAAGACCGTAACCTTATAAAGACCTCCCACATTAGACTGGCATTTGTGGCAGCTGGAGTTGCCGGGCCGGTCCGGGCAGTCTTACACCACAAAAGAGCCTAACCTCGTGTCTTTACAACTGTTACACATTTAGTTTATGCCTAAGACCTCCCACATTAGACTGGCATTTGTGGCAGCTGGATTTGCCGGGCAGGTCCGGGCAGTCTTACACCACAAAAGAGACTAACCTCGTGTCTAAGACGATTAATTACACCTAATTAATCATTCCCCAATTTGAATTAATTTCCCTATTCAAATTCCAAATTTAACTATGGCCATAATTGACTCAATTATGTCCATCTATTTATGGTATGTAAAATTTTCGTCACAAATTAATTTTATGCCATTTAAGGCATTTATGCCAATTCTTAATATTAAATCTTTTTAATATTATCCCCTTTACCCCACGTTGTACGTTCGTTCATTTAACGTAAAATATACGTTAGACTTGAATAGTCTAACTCATGGAATAAAGAGAAAACATCACAACATACATATAATTAAAACTAGATCTAAACATAGGGGTGAACTAGCATGTGTGAATGATGTTCTACATCTAAAACCTGCATAGGCCAAAGTTACAACTTGCATACATCATGTATGTCATGGATCTACATCTAAAGGTGTAAACTTGCATAGGCAATAACCACAAACTTGCATAACATGATTCATATTCCAAACTCATATATTTATATAAACTTGCGTATGTGATTTATGCAACATAACAATGGTGTAAACTTACATCTAAACATGTAAACTAGCATGTAGAATTTATCATAGAAATCACACCTATCATAGCCTAACTTTAGATCAAATTTTCACATAAACTAGATGTCATGAAACATGTAAGGTTACATATAATTTCCCCAATTTGCATATTATTCATGTCTAAATCAAAATCTAAACTTGCATACATACATATGATTTATCATATGAATCAACATAACCAAACTAGTATATGAACAACATGATGATTTGATTATACATAAGCTAATCCTAAAATTACAACATAGATGATCACAACTTTACAACATAGATGATAGCATCATGGAATTTACAACATAAATGATAACATCACAATTTTGCAACATAAATAATAACATGCGGTCAATAATTCACATCATATCCAAATAATCCACATCATAACTCAATCCAATTAGATTGCTAATTATTTTATTAAAGAAATCAAACTCACAACTCAAAGAAAGTCTTGAGTTCTGAATTCTGAGTTCTGAAGTTATATTAGCTTTCCTTTGAAGTAGATTCGTTGTTAGAGTTGAAAAGAATTGAATATGATTTGCTTTCTTCCTCTCTAATTGGTGGCGGCTATTCTGAGTTGCTAGGTGACGGCAAGGAGGCCATGAATCTAATTTTATTTTGATTTTAGGGTTTGAGTCTATAGGTGTTTTCATAGAGTTTAGGATTAGTTTAGGCCTTCCGATCAACCCAGAATTAATCCCAGCCAATCAGAGCAGATCAGAAACTCTAATGAGTCAGCAAACAGTCATAAATAGGTCATTAATCAAATCTTCACGGGGGGCAGGTCGACCCCCAGATCGACCCTATGGTCGACCTGGCCCTGGCAGGAATTTTCCCCCTAGCCTGTTTGACTCTGAAATTTGAATTTTCTGAAATCTGTTTTGAATTTTCTGAAACTTCCGATGGCCATAACTTCTTCATACGAAGTCCAATTCACGCAAACTCAGACTCTATCTCAACCAGAATTCTGAGACGAACACAATGGCGCAACCCGTTTCCCTTAATTCTCACATCTGAGATTAGTTATTCTTTAATTTTTTATTATCATGTTAACAGAAATACCGGGTGTTACATTCTTCCCTCCTTAAAGGATTTCGCCCCCGAAATCTCCAAGTTAAGGAGAATGCATATCCTAACATCCAAACAACCATCTACTCAACCATCAAACACAGGCATCCATTGTCCTTATAAAATTCCTAATGTTGTATGAACATATGCAAGAAGTGTGTGTATATGTTCCTTTTTCTAATGCAAAATCAGGCGGTCTACTGATTCAGTTGACCTCCTTAATGCAAACCATGATAGTGCCATGCGTCCATTATGTATGCGAAAGAATCCTATCGATACATATTATTTCTACATGTGTGCACAACCACTCACCAAAATGCAACATCCATATGATAGAACAACCATTATACATCCATTAACTTAAATATGTACACACATTTTTATGCAATATGCAATATGAAGTGACTGAGCTGATCTAGTGCCTAAAGTGTGTGTATATGCATCCACGTGTAACCACTAGCAAACACTTGCATCCACATGCATCCATCATACATAAGATGTCTCAAACACATGTTTCAACCATAGGACTACCCTATCTAAAGGTCAAATATACTAGCGAGAAGACATACTAAAGATAAGATAAGTACAAGCTAAGCGATAAAGGAGAAATTAAAAGACATACCCTCGAAAAGAAAAGGGTACAATGAACGCATCTTCTCTTCCGTCTCCCAAGTAGCATCGCTCTCATCATCTCCCCATTGCACTTTGACTAGCTTGACCTCTCGATTCCTCAACTTCTTAATCTCCGACCCAAGAATGCACGTAGGAGCTCGTCGAATCGTCGTATCGTACTCTATCTCCACCTCTCTAAGCAAGCTTGGCTCTACCACTTTCGCGGTCTTGTGCAGGCACTTCCTCAAATGTGATACATGGAATACGTCGTGTATACCACTAAGTCTCTCGGGCAACTCCACTCTTTACGCCATCTGTCCAATCCTCTCCTTAATAGGAAACGGCCCTACGAACCTTGGTGCTAACTTCCCAACGGACCAAAGCGAACGACGTTCCGTAATGGAGACACCTTGACAAAGACCACGTCCCCAATATCAAACTCAAGATCTGTCCTCCTCTTCTCCGCATAAGATTTTTGCCTATCTTGCGTCGTCTTCATCCTCCTTCGAATCAAATCGATCTTTTTCGAAGTCTCTCTAATCATATCGGGCCCAAGCAAGATCTTATCTGTAGGTTCCCACCAACATGTAGGCGAACGACACGGCCGTCCATAAAGAGCCTCGAACGGTGCCATGCCAATGCTAGACTGAAAGCTATTATTATATGTGAACTCCACCAACGGAAGATGTTCCTCCCATATACCTCGAAAGTCTAAGACACACAACCTTAATAGGTCCTCTAGAATACGATTCACCCTCTCGGTTTGGCCGTCCGTCTGAGGATGATATGCGGTGCTCAAACATAACTGAGTCCCTACCGCCTCTTGCAAGCTCTTCCAAAATTCGCTAGTAAAGATAGGATCGCGGTCGCTCACTATGCTAGAAGGAACACCATGCAAACGAATTATCTCTCGAATGTATATGGAGGTTAACCATGGAGCAGTCCTCTTACTCTTCATGGGAATGACATGGGCGCTCTTAGTTAGTCTGTCTACCACGACCCAAATCCCCGTATTACCCATCCTCAATCTCGGTAACCCATCAATAAAATCCATCGAGACACTTTCCCAATTCCATTGTGGGACCTCCAATGGGTGAAGCAATCCACCGGGCTTCTTTTGCTCTGTTTTACTTGTTGGCACACCAAGCATCTAGTGACTAACTCGGCCACATCCCTCTTTATGCCGGCCCAAAAGTAAACTCGTCTCATGTCCATGTACATCTTGTCCCCACCGGGATGGATGGTCATCTTCGAACGATGTGCATCATCAAGAATGGTCTTCCTTAAATTCTCGTCCCGTGGTACACAAAGTCTACCATCCCTACGTAACCAACCCTTATCATCTAGGGTATACCTACTGAGATGGCTCGATGACTCCCCCCATTTGAGCTTTTCTACTAACTCAACCAACTGTGGGTCATCTCGCTGTACCTCACCAATTCGTCCCAAAAGCGTAGGTCTGACCTCTAAGGATGCTAGCAAACCGGGTACAAAGTCAATGGAAGGTCTAAAGTCAAATGTAGAGATGAACTCTAAGCTTCGCCGCTCAACAAACAACGATCTCAAGGATAACCTCTTCCTACTTAAGGCGTCTTCTACCACGTTACCCTTGCCGGGGGTATATGCTATCTCGAAGTCATAGGATGCTAAGAATTCTATCCACCTTTGCTGCCTTAAGTTCAAGTCCTTATGAGAGAACAAGTATTTTAGCGATTTGTGGTCAGTGAACAATTCGAATTTCTCGCCAAGAAGATAATGGCACCAAGACTTAAGCGCGAAAACAATAGCGGCCAACTTTAGGTCATGTGTAGGGTAATTTTTCTCGTGCACTCTCAACTGCCTCCCTCCATAGGCTATTACCCTTCCCCCTTGCATTAAGACTGCGCCTAGTCCTGTCCTACAAGCATCGGTATAAACAGTAAATGGCTTACTCCCATCTGGCAACACTAAGACTGGGGTTGTGGGGCATCATCACAATCTACGTCCCACGTGAAAACTAAGTTCTTCTTTGTCAAGCGTGTTAATGGGGCTGATATTTTTGCGAAGTCTTTGATAAACTTCCTAAAGTAGCCAGCCAACCCTAAGAAACTCCTCACCTCGGTAGCATTTTTAAGGACCTTCCAATCTTGGATGGCCACTACCTTCGCGAGATCCGCATCTATCCCTTCTTTAAAAACCATGTGCCCTAAGAATCGCACTTCGTTCCTCCAAAAGTGACATTTAGAAAATTTAGCTTTAAGGCTATGTGCTCGAAGGGTCTCCAACACTTCCCTAAGATGTAGAGCTCTTCCTCGCTCTTAGAAAAGATCAAGATGTCGTCCACAAAGACCACCACGAACTTATTAAGGTACTCCATAAACACCCTACTCATCAAGTCAACAAAGTATGCGGGGGCGCTTGTCAAACCGAAGGGCATCACAAGCCATTTGAAGAAACTGTCTGGAGTCCTAAAGGCAGTCTTGTCTATGCTATCTTCAGCCACTCTCAACTGATGGAAACCCGTGGCTAAGTCCAACTGCGAAAACACTGAGGCGCCAACTAACTGATCGAAGAGATCGTCAATCCTCGGCAGTGGGTGTCTATTCTTCTTAGTAAGTTTATTAAGTTCTCTATAGTCCACACAAAGTCTAAGGGACCCATCTGCCTTCGTGGAAAGCACTACTAGAGCACCCCACTCCGATATACTACGTCTGATGAACCCTTTCTCAAGCAACTCCTTCACTTGCTTACTGAGTTATCTTCTCTCTCTTGGAGCCATGTGGCGCACTGGCAATGCAACTGGCTATGCATTATCTACTAGATATATTCGAAAGTCTATCTCACGTTTTGGGGGTAAACCCCTCACCTCATCAAAGACATCAACATATTCACGGACTATACGAACAGAATGTAAATCATCATCGGATTCGTCAAGAGACTCAAGGTAGCTAAGCATTACTGGACCTCTAGGGTCACAAGAAATATCAAGGGTCTTTCCACAACGAGTCAACAATCTAACTACCCTTCTTTCACATTCTAGGATGGCCCCATATCTAGTTAGCCAATCCATACCTAGAATCAAACTGTAGCCCATGAAACCAAGAACAAAGGCGTTGCTATCAAACTCAACGCCCAATATAAACACTCTCAAATCCCGACAGATCATAGAAAGATGAGCCGAACCACCAATAGGATTTGAGACTACTAAGGGATCCGTAACTAGACTAGTATTTAGATGCAGTGTTTCAACTAATGATGTAGAGATAAACGAATGTGATGCGCCAGAATCGAATAAAGTACGAACATGATGATCGAACAGAAAAACTAAACTTTCAACGAAAATTGCTCTACCTCGTTCTTGCAGCAGTGGGACCATGAGAGCCTGAACTTGTCCCCTTGCCTGCCCTAGTGCCATAAGAGCCTGCACCTGTCCTCCCGAGGTAGACCCTGCCCTCTGCCCTTTCCTTGGGAAGTCCTTAATCAGATTTCCCGCTTCGCCACCGTGGAAACAACCAGTCTTCTTTTTCTTCTTGCAATCTTTTCTTAGATGGCCTAGTGTCCCACAGTTAAAGCATCTCTTCTTTCCCATACCATTGTTGCCTTTACCACCTTTTTTGTTCTGTTGTTGCTGTTGCGGTTCTTTTAATCCCCTTTCTTCTTGGGTGCCTTATTAGCATTGGTACCCTTCTCCTCTTCATGCATAAGCGCCATGTCTACTAGTCTCTTAAAAGTGGCCCCCATAGGGATGTGAGTCATAGCTAACCCATGAAGCGGCTCGTTCAAACCCTTAACAAATCTCAGGGCCTTCTTTTTTGGTGTATTCACTAAGTCCAAGCCAAATCTCGCAACTGGTTGAATTTGTTGACGTATTCTTTCACCGATAGATTCCCTTGCTTCAATGCCAAAAATCTTTCCATGTATAGATTCTCTTCAGCCCGTGAGAGAAACTTCGCCTCAAACCTCCGCCTAAAATCTGGCCATGTATCGACTGGACGTTCTCCATTAGTGACCTCCCACCAAAACGAGGCCTCATCCTTCATTAGCCAGGCAGCTAACTGGACCTTTCTTCCATAGTCCACTTCAAAGATTCCAAACAATTCTTCCACCTCCTTTAGCCAGTTACGAGCTTCAACAAATGTCTCCGTCCCGTGAAAAGGTTTTCCACCCATTGCCCTAAAGTCCTTACATATCTTGGCAAAAGTATCGACGCGAGGAGGAGGAGGAGCATTTACTGGACCTGCGGTGGCGGCCCTAGTCTCCAAATACCTCCTAAACCATCCTGGTATCGTTATCCCCTCGGGTATCTTGGGAATTCCAGACATGCTGAAACGAAAAAGGAAAGATTCAATACAAAAGAACCGAAGGAAAGATATATGGCTCTTGGGGTTATGCTTTCTAAAATAAGCTTTTCTCTTGAAAATACTTTCCTTAAAACATACTTTTGAAGGTACTTCTCTATAAAAGTTGTTTTTCAAAAACACTTTTCAAAATTCATATCTGTTTAACCTTCAGCTCTAATACCACGTGTAACACCCCAAGTCCATTAAGGACACTCACAAAGGGAATGCATTAACATTCATGGAGCATTTTAAGTGTGTATAGAACAGAAACTTAACAAAAAGACAGATATAAACAGTACTAAAACTTTAAACCTTTATTTCATTGCAGCGGAAAATACATAAGTTTGATTACATCATCAAAAACCAGAGTCAAAGTACATAATATCCATCTTGACTAAATCAAAGTACATAAATTGAAAGACATAACCCCAGTACAAAATAGCCATAAATAAGAGAGGCTGAAATTTATTTCAGCGATCCAAGCAACTTCTAAAAGCAGAGATACGGCTGTCCAAAATCAAGCTCCACTGGTGCTAGTTCCAACCTGAGCACCTTGGGGGGGAGGAAGAAAAGAGGAGGAAACAAAGGGGGTCAGACATAAAGTCTGGCGAGTGCGATAACTTTAACAATATAATTACCCAAAATAACTAGGCTAAGGTATAAGTTGGAAAACAAGGAAATGACTGTGAACAATTGGGTAAGACAGAGTAAACAAGGAAATAAGATTGAACAAAGATAACGTTAAAGCGCACCTAAACCACTATAAGATAATTAATATACTGCACCACCACTAGTTACCCTAAGGATGATCCTGCCTACATAACTTAATAATGATAATGGTAGTTTCGTGCACCCCTAGTTGCCTTCATAGGTGTCGCCTGCCCCTATCTCCACCAGGTGTACCCACTACCCCCATGCGATCGGCTCCGTAACTCGTAGATACCCGTGCTGGCCCCACAGTGGGGTGTATCACTCCCCAAAGTGGCAACCTGATACCACCAATGATGCATGGCTTATACCTACACGATGCAACAACGTCTTACCTACCAGCCCGGGTCCACACACGCATATGAACCTATTGGACTTGCGTTGCCACCGCTAACCCAGTTTGGCCTCTTACAGCCAAGCCCTGTATGCGTGTCCCGTCCTCGACTTGGGTCTAGCCCACGAAGATACGTATGGGTTACTGGTTGAAACGGGCCCCCATTACTTGACACAAGCTATCCACCTAGGCTTGGTCCCCTCTAGTACATCCCACTTAACCCTGTTCTTAGTCATGTTCACTTACATGTTTCAATTTTGGTTAAGTGTTTCTAATCGTATTTCAAATGCCACCCAAGGCACCCACTAGATTCCACATGCCACCCAAGGCACCCACTTAACCCCCTCATGTCCCACTACATGTTTATCTGGTTAAGTGTTTCCTAATTCATTAAGACCGTAACCTTATAAAGACCTCCCATAGTAGACTAGCATTTGTGGCAGCTGGATTTGCTGGGCGGGTCCGGGCAGTCTTACACCACAAAAGAGCCTAACCTCGTGTATTTACAACTGTTACGCATTTAGTTTATGCCTAAGACCTCCCACATTAGACTGGCATTTGTGGCAGCTGGATTTGTCGGGCGGGTCCCGGAAGTCTTACACCACAAAAGAGCCTAACCTCGTGTCTTAGACGGTTAATTACACCTAATTAATCATTCCCCAATTTGAATTAATTTCCCTGTTCAAATTCCAAATTTAACTATGGCCATAATTGACTCAATTATGTCCATATATTTATCATATGTAAAATCATACCAATTTTCATCACAAATTAATTTTGTGCCATTTAAGGCATTTATGCTAATTCTTAATATTAAATCTTTTTAATATTATCCCCTTTACCCCCACATTGTACGTTCGTTCGTTTAAGTAAAATATACATTAGACTCGAATGGTCTAACTCATGGAATAAAGAGAAAACATCACAACATACATATAATTAAAACTAGATCTAAAATAGGGGTGAACTTGCATGTGTGAATGATGTCCTACATCTAAAACCTGCATAGGCCAAAGTTACAACTTGCATAAATCATGTATGTCATGGATCTACATCTAAAGGTGTAAACTTGCATAGGCAATAACCACAAACTTGCATCACATGATTCATATTCCAAACTCATATATTTATATAAACTTACATATGTGATTTATGCAACATAACAATGGTGTAAACTTACATCTAAACATGTAAACTAGCATGTTGAATTTATCATAGAACTCACACATGTCATAGCCTAACTTTAGATCAAATTTTCACATAAACTAGATGTCATGAAACATGTAAGGCTACATATAATTTTCCCTAATTTGCATATGATTCATGTCTAAATCAAAATCTAAACTTGCATACATACATATGATTTATCATATGAATAAACATAACCAAAATAGCATATGAACAACATGATGATTTGATTATACATAAGCCAATCATAAAATTACAACATAGATGATCGCAACTTTACAACATAGATGATAGCATCATAGAATTTACAACATAAATGATAACATCACAATTTTACAACATAAATAATAACATGCGGTCAGTAATTCACATCATATCCAAATAATCCACATCATAACTCAATCAAATTAAATTGCTAACTATTTTATTAAAGAAATCGAACTCATAACCCAAAGAAGGTCTTGAGTACTGAATTTTGAGTTCTGAAGTTGTATTAGCTTTCCTCTGAAGTAGATTCGTTGTTAGAGTTGAAAAGAATTGAATTTGATTTGCTTTCTTCCTCTCTAATTGGTGGCAGCTATTCTGAGTTGCTAGGTGACAGCATGGAGGCCGTGAATCTAATTTTATTTTGATTTTAGGGTTTGAGTCTATATGTGTTTTTATAGAGTTTAGGACTATTTTAGGCCGTCCGATCAACCCAGAATTAATCCCAGCCAATCAGAGCAGATCAGAAACCCTAATGAGTTAGCACACTGTCATGAACAGGTCATCAATCAAATCTGTCGAGGGGGCAGGTCGACCCCACCTGGTCAGGGTAGGTCGACCCTATGGTCGAACTGGCCCTGGCGAGAATTTTCCCGCCTAGCCTGTTTGACTCTGAAATTTGAATTTTCTGAAATATGTTTTGAATTTTCTGAAACTTCCGATGGCCATAACTTCTTTATAAGAAGTCAAATTCACGCAAACTCGAACTCTATCTCAACCAAAATTCCGAGACGAACACAATGGCGCAACCCATTTCCATTAATTCTCACATCTGTGGTTAGTTATTCTTTAATTTGTTATTATAGTGTTAATAGAAATATGGGGTGTTACAACGGGTTGTGCCATTGTGTTCGTCTTGGAATTCTGCTTGAGATAGAGTCCGAGTTTGCATAAATCGGACTCCGTATGAAGGAGTTATGACCTTTCGAAGTTTCAGAATTGAATTTAAAAATTCAAACAGTTCAAATTCAGTTCAAAATTCAAAAACAGACCCGAATTGGGCTGGGCGGGAAAATTCCCGCCCAGGACCCAGGTCTACTAGGGGGTCGACCTGGTCAGGTCCTGGTTGGCTTGGTCGGGTTCTGGTCAAATTTCTGAGTTCTGGTGTGTCGCTAGGGCTGATTTGTCACTTTCTGATTGGCTCCTCTTAGAGTGTATGGTCTTGATTCACTCTATGATCATCCGACGGCTCAAATCAGTCTGAAATTCTATGAATACAACCCAACACTCAACCTAAATTCACACAAAAAAAAGAACTAGAGCCGTCATGCTGCTGGGAGGAAACTAAGAGTAGCCGTCAGTTAGAGAAAGCTTAGAGACGAGCAAAACTAAAGTAAAAACAAGATTCAAACAACGTTTATCTTCCCAAAGGAAAGCATTACAAATTCAAAACTCAGAAACCAGAACTCAAGTTCGTCGTTTGTTGTAAGTATAGTGATTTTTCCGATGAGAATAAAATTAAGACTATTCGATGTAAAGTGGAAATGGAATTTTATTGTTGTATAACGACGATGCTAATTCATATCTATGTATTGAAATGATTGTATTGTGAATTTTATTGGGATGTTTGTGGTATAATTGACTTGATGTTGATCCTATTGTACATTTAGAATGAAAGCAACATCACATACAAGTATATGCTTAATGTTAGAATTTACACCTATATGCTTATATGCTTGATATTGGTTGTATACATTTTTCTAAGTCCAAGTTAAGACTTATATACACATGTTCTATGCTAAGACCATTATGCCTACATGATAAAATCCCATGTATATGTTATTTGCAAGTTTGTAATTGGGTCCATGCCAAGTACCATTTAGTTTCACACGATTATTGCAAGTTTCATGTTATAAAAGGATACATGATTTGATCTAGTTCCCACTTTTGGGTTAAGGTCAAAAATAGACATTTTTATGGACATGTAATAACTTTGTCACATGCTAGTTGTGTTTGAAGTTATGACTAGAAAAAAAATGTGTTTAGGCTTATGTTTTATGCAACTCCAGATTATGCCATCTCATGTGACACCTATTTAATTAGATTCTTATTTGAATGCAAGTTCACATGACAAGTTGAAACCCACGATTTATGTTAATTAGATCGCAAAGTTGCAAGTTCATATATCACACACCCTTTAAGTTACTTATAATATTTCATGTTCTTGGCTTTCCCTTCTATGTTTATAAGTTGGGCTGAAATATCTAGCCCAACATTCATTATAATCTTGCGAACGTACAAACAGGGGAATATCGTTGGGATTAAACATGAAAAATATATGTGTTGGCATGTTTGGCACATGCCAATGATTGGTGACATTTAAATGGTATGAATTGTCATGCTTAAAAAGATAACGAACTTGGAAAATGGGCCATAACATTTACATATAACAAGTAAAAGAGACAAATATGTAAATTTAGAAAATACGAATATGCTTAACCCGAGGTTGGATTGAGTTGTGATGTAAACCTGCCCGGACCTGCCTGACTGTCCAGTAATCACAACAATACCTACCCAATGTGGGAGGTTAAGGCATTAAGCCCAATAAAGACCCAAGGTTAGACTGAGTTGTGGTGTAAACCTTCCCGGAACCAACCGGCTGTCCAGTAACCGCAACAATACCTGTCAAATGTGAGTGGTCGGTGCTTTAATGAATAAATAAAAGCTAGAATGAGGATGATAGGGTTAAGTTAACTAAAACACTTAAGCAATTCAACATGTTTAATTAAACTGATGGGTGGGGTTAGGTTAATACAGACACTTAACCACTTAACATGTTTGACTAGAAAACCCAAGTAACGGGGACCCATTTCAGCAGTAACCCAATTAGGTATCATGGTACCCTGAAACTAGGCAGGGTGGGGCATGATTACTGGGATGATTGTAAGCGGTCAAAGGCGACCGTGGTTGGTGCAGCAGTGTGGGTTCTAACGGAGTGCGGGCGTGCACACACTTCGGAGCAGACAAACAGGGCACTGGGCACTAGTAGAATACACTATGCATTCTAGAATTGTGTCGGGTCGCCACCATGGGACTTGATACACCCCATGGTGGGACCAGCATAGGTATTTACAATCATTGGGGGCCGTATGACACATATGATTTTGCGAGTAGGAGCCGATCTTTAGAAAGGGGATCACTTCACCCCGATCATGGGGCGCCAATCGAAACAAATACAAGTAGGTGCAGAGATATAGTGTGGGGTGCGATAGTATATTTGGTTCAAAACTGCTTTATCTTAGTTTATGATACTTTCCTGTTTCCAGTTTATACCTATCATGCCCTTTTTCTTATTCTCATGCTGAAGAGTCACTAGACTTACCAGGCTTTATGTCTGACTCTATTTTTCTTTCGTCTTCTTTTCTTCTGTTTCCCCCTAGGTCCACAAAAGGAAACAACCCAGCTTAATCAGATTCTTTGCAAGCTTCAAGATAGTAGATGTATGGTTTGGACTCTTTTTCCTTGGCTATGGCTTTTGGACACGTTCTATTGGGATTTATGCAGCTTTAATTATGTTTTATGCTTCTTTATTTAATCATCAAGACATAAATGATGATGTAATGTTTTGGAAGTTATTGTGAGGCAATTATGGAAATGTTTTGTATGAACACGTATTTATGAAATGAAAGTCTATTTGTTTTCCGCTGCTTATATATATATGTTTATATATGTCTTGTGTTTTACCTGTGACTTTTACTTATAAACCTCCACCGAAGTTAAGGCATTCCCTTTGTGAGTGACCTTAATGGAGATGGGGTGTTTCAGTATAAATAAGTAAAAGCATCATGACCGGTATATAAAATGGAAGCGAGAGATAACAGCATCATAAGATAGGTATAACAGACTGAGCAAGATGGGCGGAAAAACATAGCAGAATTGATTACGCATCCCAAATACTTTTCTCCACACCAATGCTAGTACAACAAAAATAGAATGACCCCAACAGTAATAGAATGGTAGACTTAAGTGTACTTCTAGTGACGGGTTTTACCCCCAACGATAATAACAGGCAGCCCAACAGAAATAACAATTGCTACCCCAAATGATAAAAATGGGATCCTAAACAGGCAGGACTAGATGTACTCTAATTACTACCTTAATCGATCGACTTCCTACCCTGTAGATACCTTGTGCTGGCCCTACAGTAGGACGTATCACTTCCTAAAGTGGCAACCCCTTTTCCCTATAGGCGTAGCCATATCTAATGGTGTTATATCGTCTTATTTTCCTAAGCAGGAGGATCCATGCATGCACAAGGGCCCGTCGAAACACGCCATCAGACACCTCCACCCATATGGACCTCTTATAATTAGCTCAGAAGCGTGCCCTGACCCCTACCTAGTTCGAGGTCTCCCTTTTGATACCGGTATGGGTTACTAACTAATACGGGTCCCGCATAACAGATGATACAAGCCAACCCCTAGATTTGCATCCCAACTACTAGGAATTTGACAGGTTATGCCTAATAGATTTGCAAGCCTGCATAACCCCAACATATAAACAGGTTAAGTTTGTCTGGTTCATATAACCCCCAACAGATTTAACAGATTTACTTAACCCCCATTGATTCAAACAAGTTTACTTAACCCTTACACAAGTTGAAAGATTCATATAGCCCCCACAGATTTAAACAGGTTAAGTATTATGGGTTAACAGGTTATTATCATTTCATGTTCATGTATATTAATGCACCAGACCTCTCACATTAAGTCGACCACTTGTGGGTGCTGGATATACCAAGCGGTTCTGGGCAGACTTCTACAACAAGTTGGACTTAACCTCATGTCTTAGCACCATTACATGTGCACTTAAGCACTAGACCCCTCAATTAAATTAACCACTGGTGGATGCTAGATTTGTCGGGTGGTTCTGGGCTGATTTCAACCACAAGTGTAATCTAACCTCGGGTCTAAGTGCGGTTACAGTTTCTATTTACTGTAATTTAGGCATATTCATTCTTAAACAAATATTCATGCTCATCGTAGGTTTTTCATGCCCCTACCTTCAAGTCATAAATCAACATGTACGATATGCCCCAAATTAAAGTCTTAGATCACGGTATAGCTTATGCCCCCAAATCCCAGTTATGTTTTACGATACAAGTTATTCCCCAATTTATCATTTCCAACCATTCCTAATTTTGTTTGTTCGCATATTTCAACGATAGGCATAGGCTTGAAAGTAGCCTGGCTATAAAAATAAAAAGGAAAGGAGGGAGAGAAGAGAACCGAAATAGGCATAATAACAAAACATGCATATGATAACAGAAATAGGCATAGTGACAGAATAGGCATATGATAACAGAAATGGGCATAATAGATATAGGCATTAAGGGACTGAACAAGTAATGGCAGATCTGTTTTATTATGATTTGGATTATTAACAGGCATAGGTTTAGATCCAAACTTATATACATGTCGAGATTACTTATTAAATGTTTATATCTAAAAGCAACATAGACTCACAGAGACTGGATCTAAAGAACCGAGAAAAGAGTGTTGATGTTGTAGCAGAGATTCTCGTATACGTATAAGTCGTTGTTGCTGAAGAATAGGCTAATTCAATCTGACTTGAGGCAGCATCTCGTTGTCCCATTGTTTTTGATGAATAAAACAATAGAAATGAGGTCCTATATATAGCCTACCGCTAACGAATCTTGTTCAGAAACGCGTCCAAGTAGAGGGGTGGAATCTACCCTGGATTTGGGTAGGGTCGACCCTTGGGTTGACACCCCTTTGTGTGGGTCGACGCTATGGTCGACCCCTAACAGGTTGATTTCCTACGTGTCTTCCTGCTCTTCAATTTCGATTTTCTGGACTGTTTTTGTGTATATATTTTTTTTACTTATATGTATACAAACTTCAAACCTTGATATTTTCTTCATACGATGTTCATTTTACGCAAACTCGGAGTCTATCATAAGCAGAATTCCGAGACGAACGCAATGGTACGGTCTGTTTTACTTAATTCCCAATGTCTAATTTAGTGTTCTTTAGTTTATCATTATAATTTTCTTTAAAATTACGTAGTGTTACATCCACATTGCATTTGCTCTGATTCATCCTTATGCCACTCTCTATACGGTGTACCGAAGTCATGAATACCAGTAACCCCTTTGCATACATTCCCCATAGTAGAATCAGTGTCTAAATTGTCAATAAAACTTCCAATTGAAGTCATCTAACTAGTGGTCTATCCTTGGCAAACAACGATGTCATGAGATCGCATCAATTTCCCTTTAGGTAATAACAAGTATGTGTCATCCCATTATCGTATGAAAGTCATATCAATACAGCTTAATGCCATATTTTCTGAATCTCAAAGAGAAGCAATCAATCGCAACAGCTTTGCTCTCCAACCTAGAATCATCGTCTTAGGATGATGCATCACTGAAATAAGCACTTCATCTTCCGGTCGAGCTAAAGCCAATAATCGAAGAGCCATCGTGTCGAAATCGCTATTGAATGAATCATTTTATCCGGCTCCTCAAAATTGTACAATCGTCCATGTCAAATTGGCAAAGGGCCAATAACAATAGTAATCGATATTGACTATTTTGTAGTAATCGATAATGACTATCTGGATCACGTATTTAACAAAGATCAATCAAATACGCATCCATGGAAAACGTCTGGCATTCGTTGCGAAATCGAGCTCATTGCCAAGTCTATCCTTCATCTTATGATCTACCGTCAAGCTATAATGTCGCTCCATCTTCAAATATGTCATCAAGTTCCAGTGTTGCTTTGTCATCAAATCCGTCGCCAAACTCTAATGCTACTCTGACATAGAGTCCATCCAAGCGCTCTGAAGCTCCATCAAGAATATATCTTGCCCGTTTGAGTATACAATCCTTATGCATTCAACCAATACACACCAATGTGTCTATTCTATCAATAAGCACCTCAAACTCTAACGAACGAAATATTTCCTGATACTTGATCGCCTACGAATGACATTTAAATATATACTAAGAAAAAAATTCAATTATGCAAACAAATGTCATACAGATTCCTAAATTAGCACACAATTATCCATAATAGCAGTAATAGATAAAATAGAACCTATCTACAGCGATCAAGGTGAAGTGAATGTCCAAATAACCCATGTCTAACAATATAGACATAATAGTACGCAAATGTGTAAATAGCGCGTAATAGCACGCAATTAGGTAAAAATGTGACAATTAGATTAATCTATGTAAATCGTAATCTAACCTTTTTATTTATTATTCACTAGGTTCAATTATTCTAAATATTACGTTTTATGATTAACAACAGTTTAAATCGTCAAAACTATACTATTTGAAAAATTACAGCCTAGTGAAAGATAATATAACTCACCTTAGCTAAATCAACACAACCAAGCTCTAAAGCATAGAGCTCGTTTATGAGTCCATAGAAAGAAACGTTACCCGATTCCGACCTCACACGAGAAAGTTATGACACACACACACACACATATATATATATATATATATGTATATGTATATTTAAATAAACAACTAAGTTATCTTAACAATTTAGTTAGCAAGTTAATTACCCACTTAGCTCTTAATCTTTCTTCTCCACTACCTTACCCCGTACATGCACAACCAACATTTTTGTGCATCCCCAACCTAATATATTTTTCTCCAATCATCGGGACTTAAATCCGATCGTACCCTTGTAATCTCCATCCAACTCTCAACCTATAGGTACCATGAAATCAAACTATCGCGACCCATGGCAAAATGCAACAATGGAAACTTCCGTGCCAAGGCTAAAGTCGCGATTCTTAATCGATGATCGGCCATCGAACATGTGGCATAGTCTGGTGCTAAACGCGATGGAGGAGCCAATGGTGACCTCAGATATGTCAACCACTGCCCTAAATTTTGGCAAACTGAAACACTAATCTCATCCTCTAAAAGTGACAAAATGGAAATAGGGTGCGCAACATAAAAATACATATGGTTCATAAAGATTTTCAAGCCGAGTTGATAGCAAATAGTTTTAGGATTTTTCATTGAGTAAGTTGAGATATTTTTATTTTTGAATTTGTAACGAGGGGAGGCTATTAATTTTCAACAGAATATAACTTCTAACTTTGTGGAAGAAGAGTAAATGGGCCCAATACACTGTAGCATTACTTAAATATTTAATTATCTTATTTAATTTCAAATTCTTTATTAAAACCGATATGAATTTTAATCCATTACGACCAAACGACACATGCAATCGCTATGAAATTTGACGATGTGTATCACCATGACGATACTATTTCGATGGTACAAGTTTCTTCAAAATCTAAGACTATTTCCAAAGCATCAATTTTATACATACTTTGAGACGGTTTTGACCCTAAAATCTCTCGGTCTCAAAATATAACAATCTTTATACATTTTATTCACATAACGAACCATAAGAACTTAATGAAATTGATTTTTTGTGGAAAATTCCATTTTGGAACCGTTAGTTGAATAACTAACGATCAATATTTAAATAAAATATTTAAATATCCAATGGTTAACATACGGGCCGTTGTAGCATCTGCCTTCACCTAGTATTAAGTGGCAAATACTATCCCTTGTATTACAAAAGAGAGATCATTAGATAACGTTAAGGCGAGGTCTTAAGTGACTAGGGTCAGCCATATGGTTTTAAGTGATAGTAAGAATCCACCCATAATTAAATATTGATAATGGCCTTAAGTGACCAAATGTTAGTCTGCCTCATAGGTTATTAAGTGATAATAGACATCTTCCCTTATATAAGCATGTTGACCTCAAGTAACTTTAGAGTTGTCCTCCCAATTAATATACATATTTGTGTGTTGAAACTGCATAGATATAATTTGATGAATTCATTAGCCAAGTACAAGAAATAGACATTCCTTAAACTTATGTGATTTTTATTCACGAGAACTTGTTGTTCTGACCACATTCCTCATTACAATTAAATAGGTTAGTAGGTGGGAACACTTGAGTTATGAAATCATGGAGACTGGAGCATAACGAAGCAGATTCTATAGCTTATTACTATTATTATCATATTTGGCACTTTATTGTAATTATGTTATATTATTATTGATGTACCATGATATAACAAGTGGAATTTGATCTATTGACATTATTTTGGTTTTATTTGATCGTGCATCTATTTTCAGTTATTATATTTTGTCCCTCCCGCTGTGAGATTCTAATTTCATTTTTAATTTGGCTCTTTTTATGTATTCCTTATAAGAACCAACGATCTGCTTAGATTGACTCTAAGTTCCAATGGACCTTTTATGGATTGGAATTTAAGCTCACTCCTTGCGGGTTGTTACATGTAGTATCAGAGCAAAGGTAACCTGATTACGACGAGATTTACGAATGAGAGACGTACATGTATATATACACACACACTATATCCAAAAGACATACGCAATTATACAAGGCAACCTCTATCTTTCTTCTTAATTTCTTTTGGCTAAAATACTATCTTAGTAATTTCCACTGAAGGTCTATCCTTTTTCAGATAGTAGAAATGACCGATAATCAACCTGAGCAAGGGAATCAGGCAAGGCCTCGGTACCTTGTCGACTCAACAGTTGGACAAGAACTTATATCCTTCATGGCTTCTTACTCTAGATAAAATCAGATCCCGATGCATGTTCCAGATTAGGAATATACCAGCTTCATAACGAATCTCAGGTTGTATGGCTATGTGGTCATGCCGTTCGGATTAAAGAACTCTGGGGTGGCATATCAGCGGCTAGTCAACCGCATGTTTCAGAATCAGATTGGATTGTCAATGAAAGTGTATGTGGATGACATGTAACACCCCATGCCCCTTATCGTCCCCCATACGAGGATGCACTAAGGTTTATGAAGCGCTTAGGTATAAAGTAACAACAAAGAGACTAAAATTCACAAGACGTAAATATAAAACACAACGGAAAATTTCAAAACAACATTTAATAAAGCAAGTCAAATCATAGTGCTTATTACATTTCAAAAGTACCAAATAGTCATCAACATAATACCAAATACATTGTCTTATGGAAAACCATAATATCATAGTACAAAAGTAAAACCATCTCGGTGTCTATACAATAATAAGAAAATGATGAAATAAACCAGCACTTGAATCTAAAATGAGTTTGGAACCAAGCTGAACCAAAAAATCAAGAATCACTGTTGAAACCCTCCACCCAGTGAACTTGGGGGGAGGAAAAGAGAAGGAGAAAACAAACTAGGTCATACATACATACATATGGTAATTTCTAGTAAGTTCTAGCATGAGCATAAGTTAAGGAAGAATTAGACAGGTGAACAGTTCCAAGGAAATAAGACAGAAAGGTATAAAAGCAGCAAAACAAAGTTAAGCACAAATAAAGATTGGATTCTCATTCATATCCAATACTGTTCCACCAACTTACCAAGATACCATAATAAGGATTAACCTAATGTCCACCTATCGAACGGTTCCTATAACTACAACGCGATAACCTATGCCAGCTATGGAATTCAAGATTATCAATTCCAAACCCATCAACTAAAAGGCATATCCATTAATGACAGGCGTTACAATGGCTTATTTTCCTCAATCGACACGATGCAGCTCATAGTCCCGCCGGAACGCGTCCGTACCCACCTCATCTGGACCTCTTACTATCCAGCACAGTAAAGCGTCTCATCGCCTCAACCTAGTGTGAGACATTCATATATGATAATAGGGACATTGCCTGATATGGATCCCCAACAGATATCCAATTGACATAATCACCCCCATACTTGGTCCCAATTTATTACTCTATTAGACCACTTAGTTTCTTTGATCAGCCTCGCGCTGCCGGCAGGAGTGAGCAATATTCAGTTCAAACTGAATTAACAGACCAAATCGATCATAAACGTAAAATTTACTACATAAAATTTCTCCAAACCTAAATTTATGCCTTTTTACTTTGAGTAAATCCATCATTTAAATAATAATGCATCCTTTAAGTTCAGTTAGATCGGTTACCAACCAAAATTAATTCAATTCAATTTGAAAAAAAATCGGTTTCAAATAGGTTTGAGTTTTTTTTACCTCCAAACCGACCGAACCAACCGAACGCTCAACCCTAGCTGTCAGAACGGACTGAACTACAATCTTATCATTTTATTATGCCTCTTATTTCCCAATCGGCCCCACGCTGCTGGAACGGACCTACGAGCCACTTATTTTCTCCAATCAGCCCCATGTTGCCGAAACAGACTCATATTACAATTCTATTATTTTATTAGGCTTCTTATTTTCCCCCCTTGGCCCCCATGCTGTTGGAAAAGACCTATGAGCCACTTATTTTCCCCAATCAGCCCCATGTTACTTAGCATCCAACTAAGTTAATATTATTCTAGTTTACGTGTTTGTATGTTCTCCAATTGCATATCAAGTTTATCCCCAATTTACAGTCCAACACTGATTATAATACTTAATCAGTTCTAACATGCCAATTATACCTTTTTATTCAATTCAATATTATTCCAATTTTAACGCAAAGTAATGACAAAGTCCTAGGCTCTCTTTAGGCCTAGGCTCAACATTAAAATAAAAAGGGAAATGGTCTAGGCTACTCGCAAGGCCTAGACTCAAAAATAAACAAATAAAATAGGGCATAACCAGAACACTAAATAAAATCACAACAAAGAAGCGGAAAGGAGAAGGAGAATTACTTATTAACAGTAAATAACTGGAAAGAAATAGGCATAGACAATATATAAATTATAGTACCTTTACAAAAAAATGCATAAACAACATAAATAACTGTAAACATTAAACTTGCAAACTTAAAACTATTTAACTATTGAACTTTTCCTACATAAATTACTAATTTAGAAATCACATAAAAAATCGCACATCTAACGAAAATAGCTTCCCTCATGGCATTTCTTATTCTAGCAGAACCTCCGCCTTTAGAAGTATTTGTAAAAATAAATATTTAAAAGTATAGAACTTCTTTATCCCCTTAAAAATTTAATTATTTAGCGCTTCCTAATTTTGAGGATAAGCCTGAGGAAGAAGGAGAAAAAGAAGATAGAAAGAATGGATGAGAAGAAATCAGAGAGGCTCTGATAATCTATTTATAGAGTTTACTGGGTGTCCTCAACCGTCCAAATTTAGGATTAAATCTGGACCAGTCATGCCACTGGACATTTCAAAAAGCGTCACGCCGGTCTTTGGTTCTAAATTAAACTAATAAAACCTTTCCACATCATAAAATAATGTTCAAAATAAAATAAACGCTCGTTGCGATACGTGCGCTCCAAGGCACGCTGTAAAAGCGTCATGGGTCGACCTACCCACGTCCTCAAGGGACTATGGATCGACATTAAGTCGACCCAGTGGGTGTTGGTTGGCCCACTTGACCGTCTCACTTAATATATATTTTTATTTTCTGATTTAAGCTTATCTTCTTTAATTCATAACTTATTCATTCTAACTCCGTTTTCAGCAAACCAAGTGTCTATTTTAATCAAAATTTCAGCGGACCCAATGGTGCTAGTCATGTTGTCCAATTCTGAAGTTTATTCTAATTTATACTTAGTTTATTACCCTTTTCTATTTGATTAATGTTTATTAAAATTTGGGAGTTTGCATTCTTTCCCTCCTTAAAGGATTTTGTCCTTGAAATCTCTAAGGCTAGAAGATTTGAAACGGCCAGAACTTCCCTGGTGAGGAAAGCCCGGATTGCTTTGAGAACAAGCCACATCGGAACCCAAACAGAAGAACATTTCATTGCTTATTACAAAAATTTCGTCAGAATAGAAGAATATACAGAGTATGAATAAATGTTACACATTTGATAAATATCATAGGTTACAATACATTACATAGCAGTGGAAAATAATACAATACACAACTAGAAGAAGATATACGGATACAGAGCTTTCCGGATATCATTCCAGCGTAAACCAGGATCCTGTGAATATAAATCTGCAAAACCAAAACTACTAGCTACCCATGTCAAAATAAGGCCACCTAGAGTTTAGGTTAAAACAATAAACTCCAGGTCAGTCATGGGACTGGTGTGAGAACTAAAACAGTCATTAATCTTTATTTTAAAGTTATGTAAATTAAGGGACCACGCCGTATAACACCAAACGGGTTTCCTCCCAAGAATACCAGTGCATAAAACAACCGTGCAATTTTAAATAAAGAACAATGAAGCTATTATAAGACCCAGGTCCCATCACACAATGCAACGCGAGCCGGAGGATAGGGTTTTTACCTTATAATAGCCAAGAATGCTTGGTACGTGAAATTTCATGTTTTATTATTACTATAAGTGTATAGTGTCAAAAACAATTTCAATCATAAGTATCAATCATAGACGGCATAAGTGCCCCCATACCACTATTTCGCCATATATAGGGTAACAACTAAAACCGCAAAGTCACGTACTGGAAGCTGGATTTCCATCTGTGAACCGAGGAAAAAGATAGTCCTCACCGAATTCGAGACTGTCTAGCCCGAGTCTCGGGCAAGCACTCAGTCAAGCCTTTGGATCGTCAGGGCCGGTCCACCGATGTGGATTAAAATTCCTAAACACTGCGTTTCCCTGCCCTTTGGGGCGTAAATGGGCCCAATGGCTCCACATAGTCACCGATATATCTGAGGAGCCTCGCAACAGCAACAACCACACAAGTAAAAATAATATAAATGTCAGGGCTGGTAGGTCACTGACACCACCCTAGCTAGAAGGAAACGCAAGCCCTCCCTGATGTCCTCTCCCGTTTCTGGTTCACAACTAGGGTGTGAGGCTCGCGATTCAACGCTACACAAAGCTATGATACATAGGCCGTGCTTTGATCATGGTCACTGACACCTCCCTAGCTAAAAGGAAACGCATGCCATCCCTGATGTCCTCTCCCATTTCTGGTTCACAACCGGGGTGTGAGGCTCGCGAATCAATGCTACACAAAGCTATGCTACACATGCCGTGCTTTGATCATCAACCACAAGACTCTGCTTTTCAACAAAAGCCTTGATCATTTGCCACTTAGGCATGCCATACAGGCAATTCACTCCATGCGATTGATATCCATCAATATATAACCCCTGAGCTCGTACGTCTCAGAGAAGGGCGTTAAGCAAGAGAATAAGTTCTTCGCCGCCAAACAGATATATATTTAATAGAAATCAATCACACAGAATAAAATCCAATGTCAGACACACAGTTCATTTACAAGTTCGCTCTAGGTTTGAACGAAACCGGAGACACCTTGTACCTCGCATATCCATCGATCTCCAAGTACGTCTGGACGATCACCAACTGATTCCCTCCTCATGGGTGTACAGCCCAATCAAGATCATCAATAATCACCCAAACGATGTGAAGACCTTCGGTCTTCGACCACCGTCTTCTTCCTCAACACCACGTCGAATCACTTATTCAAAATGGGATAAACCCGGTCTTTCTGAATAACTCACGTATATAATAAACAAGTGTTACACAAACACAACATACGCCTCATTCCAATTCAGAATATTCTTTTATTCAAATATTCCTATACTTTTGGAAAGGTTCCCATTAATTTTATCAAAGATAAATTCCTTAAATTTATTCATTAATCTTCCTTTGAATATCAATTCAAACTAGTCGGGATTAGCGAACCACACCGAAGTAATCATTTATTTTATTTTCCAATCCCAACCTATTCATCCCATGAAGTAAAACTGGTCATACTTCATATCTACCACCACGGTGTTATCGGTAAATTCAATTACCATTTCACGTTCAAATCTAATTAAAAATTTAACTATCGCCTGGAGCAAAACTGTTGATACTCCATTCTCGATCATTTCAATCTAATTAAAGATTCATTAAAACTCCACTTGGTTTTAATCTTCCCAAAAATCACTATCAGTGATTATTTAATCTTAGGAAATCATATCCTGTCTTTTAGTGGGTTAAAGAACCAATGTCATTTAAAACACGGTTCACTATAAACCCAAAATCACATTCCATTCCAATTCAATTATTGAAACTTCTGGTTACTTTTAAAACCCTTTCAAATCCAATTTATTTATTTAAAAATAAACAAATCATTATTCTAGTTCAAAACTAGTTCATTTCGATAAAAAATAATTTTTATCTTTTCAAATTTGGAATTTTTCATCTCAATTCTTTCCAAATCATTTCCTATGATTTTACACAAATTATTACTATTTTTAATAATTTTATCAAGGCCCGTACAGTCGATTTCCATCAACGGCCATCGAACTGCACTTACAGCGACCTTTTCCAAATTTGATTTGGACATAATTCCAAATCCAACCGTTAGAATTCTAATTTCTAATAATCTTAGAAAGCTCTTTTTGATACGAACCCAACGGTTTTAGTTTTAGGAGAATCCGATGGTCGGATCTCCCGTAATATCCATTCGAAGTCAATGGTCGAAATTCGCGAACTGCCGCGCCGCGCCGCGTTCTATTCAGGCCATTATATATATATAATATATATATTATGTATATTTCGTCGATATCCTTTTAAAACGTATTTTATAAACTGTTTTAAATTTGTTTTCACAACGATTTCAACTTCATATTCAATTTCTAATCAAAATTGAATATTCCACATCATCGATATACAAATGATAATATTTTCAAAACGTTATATTTTGAAATCACATCCTTTTCTATATTCATTACAAAAACGAATATAATCGATATAAATATCGCTCGCATCAAAATGGCGCATATCAAATCAACACGGCTTTATATATTTCAATAACTTCATTATTCTATTTAACAAATGGATATTTTCTTCAACACATGAATATGTATTTTTATTCAACACATGAATTTTCTTTCTATTCAACACATGAATATATATTTTATTCAACACATGAATATATATTTTTATTCAACACATGAATATTTATTTCATTCAACACGTGAATTTTCTTTCTATTCAACACATGAATATTTATTTTATTCAACACATGAATTTATATTTTTCCATTCAACACATGAATATTTATTCTATTCAACACATGAATTTATATTTTCCATTCAACACATGAATATTTATTTTATTCAACACATGAATTTTCTTTCTATTCAACACATGAATATATGTTTTATTCAACACATGAATTTATATTTTCCATTCAACACATGAATATTTATTTTATTCAACACATGAATATTTATTTTATTCAACACATGAATATTTATTTTATTCAACACATGAATTTTTTTTTATTCAACACATGAATTTATATTCCTTATTTTTCCAATTGGAATGAGGCCCAATCAATTACCATATAACGTTTATTATATGGATTCCCTACAACACATGTATATAACAGCAACGATAAATCATCAACCAACATCCAGAGTGCACCACACAACTGCATAAGCATTAAATATAAATAATTAACGCTTACACAGTCTGTCAACCCATCGATAGACATACAACTAAACAATCGGGATTAGTGTACGTCAAATATCATCCCAATACCCGTGTGAGGTTTCAAATCAACAAACACAGATTTTATTTGTGTAGTTAGGCGATGTGTAAAATTTATCGTCCCAATCAATATCCGTCAAATCAGTGTACATAAACAAATCGTCCGATTTGTTTATTACTATTTATTTTATATGCACGTTAAAAATCATATTTTTAACTATAAAATATTTTCCAATATAAAATATTTTATTTCATTTCACATCACACAATCAAATTTCACAACACAGCAACCAAACAAACAAGTCATCCATGGTCTGTGGACGTCGGGTGTCGGGTGCTGATAACCACCTCTGCATCCTGGTATACATCTCAACTAGAAAACAAAGTAAAAGTGAGGAGTTCTCACCGACTAGCTAAACCAATCCACCACGACTCTTCATATGTAGCAAATCTTTGTCGTGCTTCCAACGAGATCTGTTACACGCGGTTTCACGTTAAAAATCACATTTTTATACTGTTACTTCATACATAAAAATCATATTTTTATGTTGGTGTTCATATTATAAAAATTAATCTCTACTATGTAAAAATTATATTTTTAATTCGCTAAATACATAATAAAAATCCTATTTTTATTCTAAGAATCATTTCTATAAAAAAAATTATATTTTTATATCGCTCTCTTTAAAATAAAGATCTTACTTCGAAGTTGCTACTTCATACACAAAGTTCATATTTTTACTCGCTATTCAAACAAAGAAAAATCATATTTTATTTCGCTATTATGCAAATAAAAATCCCATCTTTATATAGATAAAAATCTCATCTTTAGATTAGTAAAAATCTAATTTTTTTCTAATTAGAAATCTATACTTCATATGAATAAGAATCTATACTTTATCATGTTAATCCTGTAATAATAATAAAAAATCAAATCTTTTAAACCATAAAAATACTAGCTTTCTACTTATAAAAATCATAGCCTTGTATAAAATAAAAATCGTACCTTTGTACAAAACAAAAATCATATTTTTATATGTATAAAAGAAAAAAATCAAATCTTTACGTTGTAAAAATAATATAAAAACTGAAAATAAATCCAAGGTGAATTCATATTAAAAACTGAAAAAATAAACCCATGCTTTTATTCAATGACATATGTAATTAAATTAAACTAATTGAACAACAACAAAAAAACTCACCTTGGTTTACTGTAAAAATTAAATTTTTTCTGATTGGGGGGTCCACTAGGCGGTGGTGGTGGCTAGGAATGGTCGGAATGGGGCTGCAGGTCAAGGGTAAGGCGGCGGGTGGCTGGGCACTGGGGCTAGGTGGCGGCGCAGCTTGATTTGTCAGGGCTTGGGCGGGTTTCGGTTTTAACGGAGGGGCGGTATTGGGGTTCGTGCTGAAGAGGAGGAGGGTGGCGGTTAGGGGAGACGGCGGCGCTGCTCCGGTGGGCGAGGTGGAGGCCGACGCGACAGTGGAAAGGGGGGTTCTGCGTGATTTAGGTTTTCCTTTTTTTTCTATTTGAATCGATCAATGGGGGGGCTGAGAGTATAGAGGAAGAGAGAGAGGGTTTTTATTTTTATATTTATTTAATTTCAAAAAGCAACTTTTTATTTCGACCTCAACATGAGACCCACCGCCTGTCGTCCATAGCTAATTACCCCCATTTCGAACACAATGGGATATGTATTGTAAGCTGGTTCGATGGTTTCAATTAGTTTTCGTTAAAATCAAAATATAAATCTATATATTGAATTTGAACGCGCATTTCAATTTACCGGGGCCATGTATGGACTCTAAAAATTCCCGAAAAATATTTTCTAGCTACGTATTGACGATATGGTCCTAACAAAACTAATTTCATCAAATTCTGAGACCATTTGAAAAATGGCCAATTTTTGGTCGATTAAAATCAACTGAAACTGGTCAAACGCGTTTTCCTTTGCCACGCTCACATATTGATTCAGAAAATCATGAATTTTGAAACCTAGCAATAACTTGACATCACGGATCCAACAAAAGTGGTTTCGTCGAAAAACGAGGTCGTTTGCAAAATTTCCATTTTTAAGGGCCAGAATTCCATAGCGACTATTCTGAATTTTCAACTGGGCATATCTTTTGATTCCCGCTATGAAATTTCAATTTTTCGGATTCATCGGAAAGATATTCTCAAATAGATTCTAATATTTTAAGTTTTGCCAAAAATCCGGTTTATTTTGAATCCTGTATGTTCAATTGAAATTTGAAATCGAATTTTCAAACTATCGCGCCATTTTCAATTCCTTTTATAATTTAAAATAAATATTTATATTCAAACGACGATCTATATAAATATATACGTTATAATTCTACTCAAAATAAATTTTTTGTCGTTATTATTTAAAATAATTCATTTTAAATATTCAAAATTCACTAAAATTGCCAAAATAAAAATTTTAAATTGGCTTGGATTTCCGGGTTATTACAATCTCCCCCACTTAAAACTTTTCGTCCCCGAAAAGGAATGAAGCCGAAAGTTGTTTAGCAAACCAACTCAACTTCCATTATTTTCATTACGGCTTAAGCTCTTCAACTTTTCAGTTTCTAAGAACTTTTTAAATTTTTCAAAAATTTGGCTAACACCCTAGATTTTATAAAAATTTCTCTATAACCTCCCCTGCATCGAGGACTTCGGGATATTTCAAATAGCCTCCCATGGCCCTCATCAATCCAAAACGAGAAAGAAACAGCCAAGCGGCTAGCCAATCGGCTCATAAAATCATCCAAAACACAGTAAATTAGTAAACATGCACCTATTTGTCGGGCAAACAATTTTATTCTTCTGCTCTAGCCTCCTTGCTATGACCTGTTCAATGTAAGTACATGTATATGTATTCAAATGCGGCAAATTTTCAATACAACTCACTATTTGATCAATTTGGCTATATGGTTCAAAATTAATTAATCAAACAATAATCAAACAACACAACCAGCAATCAATTAGTTGATTAGCTTTTCAAATTCATAACTTTAATACATATCCAACAATCAGATTTTTGATGCCAAATCACAACAATAAGCCCTATCTAGCTTTGGTTCTCACACCAGTCTAATGGAAACATATAGAAATCCCACTTTCATCACTCGAACATAAATTCTGATGATGTTTCGAACCACCATCAGAACACCCACGGGTGACTAGAGTGTGATTCTATATCTATCGAATATATTAAAACTTCAAATACACGCGGATCAGATGTATATGCAAAATCTTTGTATACTGGATTGTCCAAATCAATACAAATAAATATTAAAATACGTTGAATAAGGTTTAAATTTTCAAAACAAAATTCGTTTTCACTTTAAAAATATGCTCTTCACACTCGTTCTAGGACACTACTGATCCCATCTCTAACGAGTCATTCTCATTGGATATTACTAATCCAATCTCTGATGAATTCTTTCGTTTGGTTCTAACGTGTCTTGTTTTCCGATCTCTGTAAACCAAAGCTCTGATACCAACTGAAACGACCAGAACTTCCCTGGTAAGGAAAGCCCGGATTGCTTTAAGAACAAGCCACATCGGAACCCAAACAGAAGAACATTTCATTGCTTATTACAACAATTTCATCAGAATACAAGAATATACAGAGTATGAATAAATGTTACACATTCGATAAATATCAGAGATTACAATACATTACATAGCAGCGGAAAATAATACAATACACAACTAGAAGAAGATATACGGATACAGAGCTTTCCGGATATCATTCCAACTGTAAACCAGGATCCTATGAATATAAATCTGCAAAACCAAAACTACTAGCTGCCCATGTCAAAATAAGGGCACTTAGAGTTTATGTTAAAACAAAAAACTTCAGGTCAGTCATGGTATTGGTGTGAGAACTAAAACAGTTATTAATCTTTATTTTAAAGTTAGGTAAATCAAGGGACCACGCCGTATTACACGGAACGGGTTTCCTCCCAAGAATACCAGTGCATAAAACAACAGCGTAATGCTAAATAAAGAACAATGAAGCTACCCATCACACAATGCAACGCAAGCTGGAGGATAGGGTTTTTACCTTATAATAGCCAAGAATGCTTGGTACGTGAAATTTCATATTTTATTATTACTATAAGTGTATAGTGTCAAAAACAATTTCAATCATAAGTATCAATCATAGACGGCATAAGTGCCCTATACCACTATGTCTCCATATATAGGTTTACAACTAAAACCGCAAAGTCACGTATTGAAAGCTGGATTTCCATCTGTGAACCGACGCAAAAGATAGTCCTCACCGAATTCGAGACTGTCTAGCCCAAATCTCAGGCAAGTACTCAGTCAAGCATTTGGATCATCAGGGTTGGTCCACCGATGTGGATTAAAATGCCTGAACACTGCGTTTCCCTGCCCTTTGGGGCGTAAACGAGCCCAATGGCTCCATCGGCTCCACATAGTCACCGATATATCCGAGGCGCCTCGCAACAGCAAAAACCGCATAGGTGAAAATAATATAAATGTCAGGGCTGATAAGTCACTGACACTACCCTAGCTAGAAGGAAACGCATGCCCTCCCTGATGTCCTCTCCCGTTTCTGGTTCACAACTGGGGTGTAAGGCTCGCGAATCAACGCTACACAATGCTATGCCACACAGGCCGTGCTTTTATCATCAACCACAAGACTCTGCTTTTCAACAAAAGCCTTGATCATTTGCCACTTAGGCATGCCACACAGGCAATTCACTCCATGCGATTGATATCCATCAATATATAACCCCTGAGCTTGTACGTCTCAGAGAAGGGTGTTAAGCAAGAGAATAAATTCTCCGCCGCCAAACAGATACATATTTAATAGAAATCAATCACATAGAATAAAATCCAATGTCAGACACACAGTCCATTTACAAGTTCGCTCTGGGTCTAAACGAAACCGGAGGCACCTTGTACATCGCATATCCATCAATCTCCAAGTACGTCTGGACGATCACCAACTGATTCCCTCCTCTTGGGTGCACAGCCCAATCAAGATCATCAGTAATCAACCAAACGGTGTGAAGACCTCCGGTCTTTGACCACTGTCTTATCCTCGACACCACGTCGAATTAGTTATTCAGAATGGGATAAACCCGGTCTTTCTGAATAACTCGCGTATATAATAAACAAGTGTTACACAAACACAACATAGTCCTCATTCCAATTCAGAATATTCTTTTATTCAAATGTTCCTATACTTTGGGAAAGGATCCCATTAATTTTATCAAAGATAAATTCCTTAAATTTATTCATTAACCTTCCTTTGAATATCAATTCAAACTAGTCGGGATTAGAGAACCACACCGAAGTAATCAATTACTTTATTTCCCAATCCCAACCTATTCATCCCATGAAGTAAAACTGGTCATACTTCATATCTAACACAACGGTGTTATCGGTAAATTCAATTACCATTTCACGTTCAAATCTAATTAAAGATTTAATTATCGCCTGGAGCAGAATTGGTGATACTCCATTCTCGATCATTTCAATCTAATTAAAGATTCATTAAAACTCCACCAGGTTTTAATCTTTCCAAAAATCACTATCAATGATTATTTAATCTTGGGAAATCATATCCTGTCTTTAACTAGGTTAAAGAACCAATGTCATTTAAAACACGGTTCACTATAAACCCAAAATCACATTCCATTCCAATTCAATTATTGAAACTTCTGGTTACTTTTAAAACCCTTTCAAATCCAATTTATTTATTTGAAAATAAACAAATTATTATTCTAGTTCAAAAATAATTTATTTCGATAAAAATCTATTTTTGTCTTTTCAAATTTGGAATTTTTCATCTCAATTCTTTCCAAATCATTTCTTTTGATTTTACACAAATTATTACTATTTTTAATAATTTTATCAAGGCCCGTACAGTCGATTTCCATCAACGGCCATCAAACTGCACTTACAGCGACTTTTCCAAATTTGATTTGGACATAATTCCAAATCCAACCGTTAGATTTCTAATTTCTGTTATTCATTAGAAAGCTCTTTTCGATACAAACCCAATGGTTCCGGTTTTAGGAGAATCCGACGGTCGGATCTCCCGTAATATCCATTCGAAGTCAATGATCGAAATTCGCGAACTACCGCGGCGCGGCATGTTCTATTCAGGCCATTATATATACATAATATATATTATATATATTTCGTCGATTTCCTTTTAAAACATACTTTATAAATCGTTTTAAACTCGTTTTCAAAATGATTTCAACTTCATATTCAATTTCTAATCAAAATTGAATATTCCACATCATCGATATACAAATGATAATATTTTCAAAACGTTATATTTTGAAATCACTTCCTTTTCTATATTCATTACAAAAACGAATATAATCGATATAAATATCGTTCGCGTCAAAATGGCGCATATCTAATCAACACGGCTTTATATATTTCAATAACTTCATTATTCTATTCAATAAATGAATATTTTCTTCAACACATGAATATATATATATTTTTATTCAACACATGAATATTTATTTTATTCAACACATGAATTTTCTTTCTATTCAACACATGAATATATATTTTATTCAACACATGAATATATATTTTTATTCAACACATGAATATTTATTTTATTCAACACATGAATTTTCTTTCTATTAAACACATGAATATATATTTTATTCAACACATGAATTTATATTTTTCCATTCAACACATGAATATTTATTCTATTCAACACATGAATTTATATTTTCCATTTAACACATGAATATTTATTTTATTCAACACATGAATTTTCTTCTATTCAACACATGAATATATATTTTATTCAACACATGAATTTATATTTTCCATTCAACACATGAATATTTATTTTATTCAACACATGAATATTTATTTTATTCAACACATAAATATTTATTTTATTCAACACATGAATTTTCTTTCTATTCAACACATGAATTTATATTTCTTATTTTCCCAATTGGAATGAGAGGCAATTGATTACCATATAACGTTTATTATATGGATTCCCTATGACACATGTATATAACAGCAATGATAATTCATCAATCATCATACAAAGTGCACCACACAACTGCATAAGCATTAAATATAAATAATTAACGCTTACACAGTCTGTCAACCCATCGATTGACATACAACTAAACAATCGAGATTACTGTACGTCAAATATCTTCCCAATACCCGTGTGGGGTTTCAAATCAACAAACACATATTTTATTTGTGTAGTTAGGCGAAGTGTAAAATTTATCGTCCCAATCAATATCCGTCAAATCAGTGTATATAAACAAATCGTCCGATTTGTTTATTACTGTTTATTTTATATACATGTTAAAAATCATATTTTTAACTATAAAATATTTTCCACTATAAAATATTTTATTTCATTCCACATCACACAATCAAATTTCACAACACGGCAACCAAACAAACAAGTCATCCATGGTCTGTGGACGACGGGTGTCGGGTGCTGATAAGCACCTCTGCATCCTGGTATATGTCTCAACTAGAAAACAAAGTAAATTGAGGAGTTCTCATTGACTAGCTAAACTAATCCACGACGACTCTTCATATGTACCGAATCTTTGTCGTGCTTCCAACGAGATCTGTTACACACGGTTTCACGTTAAAAATCACATTTTTATATTGTTACTTCATACATAAAAATCATATTTTTATGTTGGTGTTCATATTATAAAAATTAATCTCTACTATATAAAAATTATATTTTTAATTCGCTACATACATAATAAAAATCCTATTTTTATTCTAAGAATCATTTCTATAAAAAAAATTATATTTTTATATCGCTCTCTTTATAATAAAGATCTTATTTCGAAGTTGCTACTTCATACACAAAGTTCATATTTTTACTCGCTATTCAAACAAAGAAAAATCGCATTTTATTTCGCTGATATGCAAAAAAGAATCCCATCTTCATATTGATAAAAATCTCATCTTTAGATTAGTAAAAATCTAATCTTTTTCTAATTATAAATCTATACTTCATATGAATAAGAATCTATACTTTATCATGTTAATCCTATAATAATAATAAAATCAAATCTTTTAAACCATAAAAATCCTAGCTTTCTACTTATAAAAATCATAGCTTTGTATAAAATAAAAATTATACCTTTGTATAAAACAAAAATCATATTTTTATATGTATAAAAAAAATCAAATCTTTACGTTGTAAAAATAATATATTTTCTATATTAAAAATCGTATATTTTCTATATAAAACTGAAAATAAATCCAAGGTGAATTCATATTAAAAACTGAAAAACAAACCCATGCTTTTATTCAATGACATATGTAATTAAATTAAACTAATTGAACAATAACAAAAAAACTCACCTTGGTTTACTATAAAAATTCAATTTTTTCTGATGTGGGGGGGGGGGTCCACTAGGCAGTGGTGGTGGCTGGGGATGGTCGGAATTGGGCTGCAGGTCAAAGGTAAGGCGGCGGGTGGCTGGGAACTGGGGCTAGGTGGCGGCGCGGCTTGATTTGGTCAGGGCTTGGGCGGGTTTGGGTTTTAACGGAGGGGCGATTTTGGAATTCGTGCTGAAGAGGAGGAGGGTGGCGGTTAGGGGAGACGGCGGCGCTGCTCCGGTGGCCGAGGTTGAGGCCGACGTGACGGTGGAAGGGGGATCGGCGCGATTTAGGTTTTCCTTTTTTTCTTTTTTTTTCTATTTGAATCGTTCAACGGGGGAGGACCTGAGAGTATAGAGGAAGAGAGAGGGTTTTTATTTTTTTGTTTATTTAATTATTTAATTTCAAAAAGCAACTTTTTATTTTGACCTCAAAACGAGACCCACCTCCTGTCGTCCATAGCTAATTACTCTCATTCCGAACATAATGGGATATGTATCGTAAGTTGATTCGATCGTTTCAATCAGTTTTCGTCAAAATCAAAATATAAATCTATATATTGAATTTGAACGCGCATTTCAATTTACTGGGGCCACGTATGGACTCTAAATATTCCCGAAAAATATTTTCTAGCTACGTATTGAAGATACGGTCCTAACAAAACTAATTTCGTCAAATTCTGACACCGTTTGAAAAATGGCCATTTTTTAGTCGATTAAAATCAACTAAAACTAGTCAAACGCGTTTTCCTTTGCCACGCTCACATATTGATTCAGAAAATCACGAATTTTGAAAACTAACAATAACTTGAAATCACAGATCTAACAAAAGTGGTTTCGTTGAAAACCGAGGTCATTTGCAAAATTTCCATTTTTAAGAGCCAGAATTCCATAGCAACTATTCTGAATTTTCAACTGGGCATATCTTTTGATTCTCGCTATCAAATTTCAATTTTTCGGATTCGTTGGAAAGATATTCTCAAATAGATTCTAATATTTTCGGTTTCGCCAAAATCCGATTTATTTTGAATCCTATATGTTCAATTGAAATTTGAAATCGAATTTTCAAACTACCGCGCCATTTTCAATTCCTTTTATAATTTAAAATAAATATTTATATTCAAACGACGATCTATACAAATATATACGTTCTAATTCTATTCAAAATAAATTTCTCGTCATTATTATTTAAAATAATTCATTTTAAATATTCAAAATTCACTAAAATTGCCAAAATAAAATTTTTAAATTGGCTCGGATTTCCGGGTTATTACAAGACTGTTATAAATATTATCAAACATTATCTACACCCATCTACTCAACCATCAACCACTAACATCCATTGTCCTAAATTTTCTAATGTTTTTCATGAACATATGTAAAAGGTAGAGCGCGTATGTCCCTAAGTTAATGCAAAAATCAGGCAGTCCACTGATCCAGTTGACCTCCTTAATGCAATTTCATGTCCATATCATGCATCCAAGTATGTATACATAGGAATCCTAATAATACTATAATTCCATATGTGTGCAACAACCATTCATTAAAAAGTAACTTTCAAATGATGATTCAACCATTTTTCATCCTATTTAAAATAAATTAAAAATGCACACACATCCATATGCAATTATGTAAGTGTCCTAGTTTGTCGCTCGTTAACTAGTGCCTAGTGTATGTTTATGCACCCACTAGAAAACACTTGCATCCACGTGAATCCATTCAACCATAACAAGTTTTGTTAACATGTTTCAAACCATTTCCTACCATCCATAGGTTTCTACCTTAGACTTATAATTCAAACTATAGGAAAAATAGATTCAAATTCAAATCTTAGGAAAGGATAAAGAGCATAATAACAAAAAGAAATGGAAAATAAGCATGAATCCTATCCTCTGGCTCCTAAGTTGCATCATCGTTGTCCTCTCCTCGGTGAATCTTAACAAACTTGATCTCTTTATTCTGCAACTTCTTCATCTCAGATCCTATTATTCGTGTAGGAACTTGCCTTACCGGTGCCTCCCTTTCTACCTTGATCTCCTCTAGGGTACTCGGCTCTACCACTGCCGGAGAATCATGTAAGCACATACGCAAGTGCGAAATTTGGAATATATCATGAACTCCTGCCAATCTCTCCGGTAGTCTAACCATGTAGCCAATCTGATCTATCCTCACTATTATAGGGAATGGCCTTACGAACCTCGCCGCCAACTTCCCCATTGAGACGAACCAAACGACACTCCTCAAGGGTGAAACCTAGATGAAATCCAAATTTCCTACCTCGAACACTAGGTCTATACTCCATTGATCTGCATACGACTTCTGTCTGCCCTAAGCTGCCTTCATCTACCTCCGAATCAAATCTATCTAATATGAGGTCTCCCTAACCATCTCAGGCCTAAGTAGAAGTCTATCCGTGGACTTCCACAAACAAGTAGATGATCTACAAGGATGCTCATACAACACCTCGAAGGGAACCATACCTATGCTCGTTTGGTAGTTGTTATTATACACAAACTCTACCAACATAAGATTCTCCTCCCAAGTCCCTCCGTAATCCAAGATACACAGTCGTAATAAATCCTCAAGAATCCTATTGACCCACTCTATATGTTCATCAGTCTGATAGGCAGTACGAAATCGTAGTTGTATCCCCAATACCTCTTGTAAGCTCCTCTAAAACTCGCTAGTAAAGATGGGGTCTCTATCACTAATAAATACTAGAGGGTACTCCATGAAGTCGGATAATCTCTCTAAGATATAGTGATGCCAACCAAGTTTTCATTCGCTTACTATCAATTGAGATGAAATGAGCGCTCTTAGTCGCCCTATCGACTATAAATCACATATAGGTGTTTCCCTTCCTCATTCTTGGAAACCCATCATTGAAGTCCATCGAGGCGCTCTCCCACTTCCACTGTGGCACATTTAGAGGCTAAAGCAATCCACCAGGCTTCCTTTGCTCAGCCATTACTCTCTGACAAGCTATACATCTAGCTACGTACTTTGTCACGTCCTTCTTCATCCCTATCCAATGAAAGAACCTCCTCGTGTCTCTATACATCTTATCACCTCCCGGATGGATGGTCATCCGAGAGTGATGAAACTCCTCTAAAACCGTTCTCAATAAATCATAAACTCGAGGTATACATAGTCTCCCATCATGATATACCAACCCCCAATCATCCACAGGAAACCTAGCAAGTTGACCAGAGGTCTTTCCTCTACAGAGTTGTTCCATGATATCCGCTAACTATTGATCCTCGCATTGACTGGATCCAATGCGCTCTAAGAGAATAAGTCGCACCTCCAGTGATGCCAATAATCCTGGTGCATATTCCGTAGACGGTCTAAATTCGAATGATAAAATAAAATCCAAACTCCGCCACTCCAGGAACAATGGACTCAAAGTCATCCTCTTCCTACTCAACGCATCTTCCACTACATTCCCCTTCCCTGGGGTACATGATATCTCAAGGTCATAAAATGCAAGAAACTCCATCCAGGACTACGGTCACAAATTAAGATCCTTTTGTGAAAACAAGTACTTGTGAGACTTATGGTCGGCATATAGCTAAAACCTCTCACCTAATGAATAATGTCTCCAAGAATTAAGTGCAAACACTATCGTTGCTAGCCCCAAATAGTGGGTAGGGTAATTCCTCTCATGTATCCTCAGTTGTTTACTCCCATTGCAGAGAGCCCAACACTCCTGCATAAGCAACGCACCTAAACCCATGCTGCAAGCATCCATATACACAGTGAACATCTTCGTACTGTTAGTAAGAGTCAATACTGGAGCTGATATGCGAGCCTTCTTCAATCTCAAGAACACATCCTCACAATCCATATCCCAAGCAAATACTAGGATATTCTTCATAAGGCGGGTAAGAGGAGCTGAGATCCATATAAAATATTTAATGCACTTCCAATCTTGTACTGTAACAACCTTAGCGTGATCCACCACTATACCATCTCTAGAGAAAACATGCCCCAAGAGCCTCACCTCCTTCCGCCAAAAGTGGCACTTAAAGAACTTCGCCTTCAGCTGATGTGTATGGAGAGTACGGAGGACCTCTCCCAAGTGCAAGGCATGCTCATCCTCACACCTCGATAATTCGTCATGATTCCTAAAGGTTGTCTTATCTATGCTACCGCCACCCTAAGCTAATGAAAACCTATAGCCAAATCCAACTGCAAGAAAACCGAAGCACCTACCATCTGATCAAATAAGTCATCGATCAAAGGGAGTGGGTGTCTGTTCTTCTTCGTGAGATTGTTCAATTCTCTATAATCCACACATAAATGAAGAGACTCATCTGCCTTAGTCGCGAAGTCGATCGCTGCTCCCCACTCATAATACTTTGTCTAATAAACTCTTTCTCGAACAACTCACCCACCAGCTTACAAATCTCCTTCCTCTCCCTCGAAGCCATGTGGCGCACTGGAAAAGCAACAGGCTTAACATTCTCCGCCAAGTATATCTGGGAATCAATCTCATGCCTAGGAGGTAGCCCTTTCACCTCCTCGAATACGTCCGGAAGTCTTTAAATACAGGCATCAAACTGAAATCGTCTAAAAAAGCATCTAGGAAGTCCAAGAAACTGAGCATGATTGATCTTCATGGGTCGCAAGAAATCTCGAGAGTCCTACCATGGCACGTCAAAAGCCTCATTACCCTACTCTCATAGTTAAGGATGACACCATACATGGCCAGCCTATCCATCCCTAGAATAAGCCCGTAACCCATGAGACCTAGTACATAAGCGTCCCAATCAAACTTGATGCCAAGAATAAAAATCCTCAAACCCCAACGCATCATAGATAGGTGAGTCGTACCTCCCATGAGGTTTGAGATAACTACTGGATCATAAACTATAAAAGTATCTAGGTGCACTCTATCAACAATAAAACTGGATATGAAAGAATAAGAAGCACCAAAATCGAACAAGGTCCTCATAGGGAAGTCAAAAGGAGAAATCAAACATTCTACATTGACCTTCCAACCTCTGCCCTGAATGCTACCACCGGTCTAAGCCGCCTCAAGTGCATGAACATATGCCCTTGATGAACCTGCTTCCGTCTAAGCCTTTGAGGGCATTGCATGTTATAATGTCCCATTTATCCACACTGAAAGCATGCACCCTTCTTAGCTATCTTCTTGCAATCTCCGACGATGTGCCCCGTCATGCCATACCCATGACACTTCACTTCCTTCTTGATATGTGTTTTGTCCAGTTTCTCTCCCTTTTTCATTCCATCTTTCTTGAGCCACCACTTTTTCTTTCCAAAACCTATCATGGCCATCTCAGTCTTAGCCTTCTGTGTACTCTCCTTCCCATCACCGTGCATAAGAGCCATCTTCACCAGATCCTCAAAAGTCGCACCCATAGGAATGTATGTTAGTGCTAGTCCTTGGAGGGGTTGGTTCGGCCCCCTTGCAAGCCTCAATGCCTTCTTATGCACAATGTTTACCGAATTCAAGCCAAAACTCGCCAACTCATTGAAGCAATTCACATACTCCTTAACCAACATATCACCCTATCTCAGACTCAAGAATCTATCCAAATGCATCCCTTCTTCGACTTGCAATAAAAACTTCTTCTCGAACTTATCTTTGAACTCATCCCATGTCCTCATGGTCTGCTCTGCCTCGGCCGATTCCTACCAATACGAAGCCTCTCCTTTCAGTTGCTAGGCGGCCAACTGAATCCTCCTCTTGGTCGTCAAGCTCTGATAATCCAAATACATGATCGGTCTCTCTAAGCCAATTACGAGCATCAATAAAACTATTCGATCCAAGAAATGGCTTGCCACCCATAGCAGAAAAATCCATACAGATCTTAGAAAAATCAGCCATTGGATTCGGTGGAACTACCGCGACTGCAGCTGGAGTTGGGCATTTCCTTGCCCTTTGGCAGGCGCCGTAGCTTCAACATACCTATGGAATCATGCCAAGATGAGAACACCTTCTAGAAAGTTGGGAACCCCGGATATGCCAAAAAACAAAAGAGGCAAGGCTTCAAAAAAGAAATCAGGGGAATATTGTAATTGAGTTGAGGGGATATTTTTCCAAAAACAAGTTTTACATGGAAATGCTTTACTTTTGAAAATACTTTTTCAAAAAGTTTTCTTTGATCTTATAATCTTAGGCTCTACACACCCCTTAACGTTACCCGTATGAAAATTTCAAAATAACATTTGATAAAGAAAATCAAATCACAGTGCTTATTACATTTTAAAAGTACCAAATAGTCATCAACATAAAACGAAATACACTATCTCGTGGAAAACCATAATATCAGAGTACATAAGTAAAACCATCCCTCTCGGTGTCAATACAATAATCAGAAAATGACGAAATAAACCAAAATATTAATTTGAAATGAGTCTTAATCCAAGCTAAACTGAAAAACCAAGAATCACTGCTGTGACCCTCCACCTTGCGAACCTGGGGAAAAGGAAGAGAGAAAGAGAAAACAAACTAGCTCAGGCATACGTCTAGTGAGTTATAGTTTCTAGCAGAAGCATAAGTGAAGGAAGCATTAGACAGATGAACAGTTCTAAGGACATAGACATAAAAGTATAAAATCGATAAACAAAGTTAAGCATGAATAAAGATTGGCTTCTCATTCATTTCCAACATTTGTTGTACCAACTTACCAAGATATCATAATTAGGCTTTACCTAATTTCTACCCATCGATTAGATCATATAACCACAATTCATAACATATGCCAGCTATGGAATTCGAGGTTGTCAATCCCGAGCCCATTAACTAAAAAGACATAGTCGTTAACCACAAGTGTTACAACGGCTTATTTTCCCCAATCGACACGATGCACGCTCATCGTTCCGTCGGGATGCATCCGTACTTGGATGTCTTACTATCCAATGTAGTAAAGCGTGCCCTCGCCTCTACCAAGTCTGAGGCCTCTATAGATGATATAGAGATATTGCCTGATACGGGTCCCCAATCAAATATGCAACTAACACAAGTCACCCCTAGAATTGGTCCCCATTTATTATTCTATTGGGCCACTTAGTACCCCCAATAAACCCCGCACTGGCGGAAAAGACCTAAACTACAGTTTTATCATTCTATTAGGCCTCTTATTTTCCTCAGTCAGCTCCACGCCGCAGAAACGGACCTATGAACCGCTTATTTTCCCCAATCAGCCTCACACTGTCGGAACGGACTCCTACTACAATTCTATTATTTTATTAGGTCTCTTAAATTTCCTGGTCTGCCCCCTGCTGCCGGAACGGACATACGAGCCGCTTATTTTCCCCAATCAGCCCCACGTTACTTATCGTCCAACTAAGTTAATCCTATTCCAGTTTACGTGTTATCCAATTACATATCAAGCTTTATCCCCACTTAACAGTACAATACTGATTATATTATTTAATTAGTTCTAACATGCCCAATTATCCATTTTTATTCAATTCAAAATTATTCCAATTTTAATGCAAAATAACGATAAAGGCCTAGGCTCTCATTAGGCCTAGGCTCAGCACTAAAATAAAAGGGAAATGATCTAGGCTACTCGCAAGGTCTAGACTCAAAGATAAACAAAAGAAACAAAATAGGGCATAGCCCGAACTGTAAATAAAACCACAATAGAGAAGGGGAAAGGAGAAGGAGAGTTACTTATAAACAGTAAATAACTGGAAAGAAATAGGCATAGACAATAAATAAATTATAGTAACTTTACAGAAAAACTAAACGCGTAAGCATTGTAAATAACTGCAAACATTAAACTTGAAAAATTAAAACTATTTAACTATCTAACTTTTCCTATATAAATTACTAATCTAGAAATCACATAAAAACTTACAGATTTGGCGAAAAGAGCTTCCCCGCAGACTTTCTTATTCTAACAGAACCTCCGTCTCTAGAAGTATTTATAATAATAAATATATAAAAGTATAGAACATTTTACCCCGTAAAAGTTTAATTATTTGGCACTTATCTAAGAAGAAGAGAGACAGAATGGATGTGAAGAAATGAGAGAGACTCTGGTAGTCTATTTATAGGGTTTACTAGGTGTCCTCAACTGTCCAAATTTAGAATAAAATCTGGACTAGCCACTAAACCAACCAGAAAGCACCACGTCAGCTTTTGGTTAAAATTAAACCAACAAAACCTTAGCACATCAAAAAATAACGTTCGAAATAAAATAAACGCTCACTGCGATACATGCGCTTCAAGGCACATTGTAAAAGCGTCCTGGGTCGACCCACCTGCGTCTTGGGTCAAGATAGGGTCGACTCAAGGGACTATGGGTCGACACTAGGTCGGCTCACTTGACCGTTTCACTCAATATATATTTTTATTTTTATTTTCTGATTTTAGCTTATCTTCTTTAATTCATAACTTATTTATTCAAACTTTATTTTCAGTAAACCAAATGTCTATTTTAATTAGAAAATTACAGCGGAACCAATGGTGCTAGCCCATTGTCTAATTTTGAAGTTTATTATGATTAATACTTAGTTTATTACCCTTTTCTATTTAATTATTGTTTATTAAAATTCGGGGCGTTACATGACATGTTAGTGAAGTCAAAGAAGTCGACCAACCATGTCAATGATTTCGCAAAAATGTTCGGCATTCTTCGTCACTATGGGATGAAGCTCAACCCTTTGAAATGTTATTTCAGCGTTTTGTTAGGGAAGTTTTTGGGCTTCGTCGTCAGTTCATGAGGGATTGAAATTAATCCCTAACAAATAGAAGTTATAAGAGGTATCCTGGAACCTCGGAAGATCAAGTACGTGCAAAGTCTAACTAGGAAGGTGATGGCTTTGGTAGATTCGTACCCAGGGCTACTGACTTGTTAACGGGATTGCAACCTATGTTATAGTGCCCTCCCTCTCTGTGGAAGCAACATTCCTTATAAAAGAAAATGGACTATAACGGAAATAATAAATTAAATACCATATATTTGTGAAGCCCTACGAGGAAAATGGAATTCGACTTGAGTTTCCAATAAATAACTAGTCTTATTTGAGATAGTAATTGACTCACTTTTTTATTAGCGAGATTATTATTGTCTTACGGTGTAATTCTTTCCTGCGGGCTTCACACGATAGACTTGAGTAAAAGTAAGAAAGTAGAAGATAAATCTTTTTTTTTCAAATATTAAGAGAGTTAATAACCATGATAAATCATGCTCCGTTCTCTTAAAATTAAACACCAATTATCAGATTTCTTGACTCCTCTTTATTGCTAGTAAGATTACAAGCATGCGGAAAAGTTCCCAAATCCAATTTTGAAATTAGGGTTTCACTCCACAATTTTTTATTATAGATTTTGAAACGGTGCATTTTATACTGATCCCTGTTAAATTTCAAAATTAGGCTTGCATCCGGTCATAACCTTATTGTAAATTTAGTCCTTACTTTTTGAAAATTCAGTAAAAAAATATATGAAAAAATCACATAAATTCTTATTTAAATAAAACATGTTAACGCAAAAAAATAAGATCAAAAAAACATTAAACAACATATCAAAAACAAAAAAATATACCAGAAATCAATTAAAATGCAGTTAAATGCATACATCTATGCAAGTATTGCATATTTCTTGCATACAAATATGCAAAAAATAACTCGCATGCAAATCAGTTAACATTTATTTGCATTCATGCGTGCAGTAAAACAGAAAAGGTACACACACATGCGTGCAACAATTTGTAGGCATTAAATCAGTTAAGTTTTCTTCATGCAATATTTGCGTACATATATGCAAGTATTTCAAAATATTGCACACATGTATGCAAGTTTCTGTCCAGATTTTCAATAGAAAAAACATATGCAATAGTTGCATATATGTGTGCAACTACTGGTAAAAGTTGCATACATGTATGCATTTTTTTTAACGTGGACTTGTGTGAATATTTCCAGTATTTAGAAACTTTTTTTAAAAAAAATAATCAAACAATAATTTTTTTTTTGCAAAAAAAAAAAAAATACAGGTTAGGTTGATATATAAAACATGGAAGGGACGTGCGCCTAATTAAGTTTTAAAATAGGGATGTGAGCCTAATTTTCACTTTTGAAAACGAACTAAATGTCCCGATCTTGATCTTCGGGTCCTATTTATAAGTGTGGAATAGCTTCCCTTCGGCTTTAGGTTTTTTTTTCAGCCATCGCTTAAGAGGATTTCTTGAGGGTCATACAAAGGCTTCCCTAGCATTGACTATCCTTCTTCATTAGTATTTTCAGGATAAGCCCCTTCAGTTTCGGTGTGAATTGTTGTGAGAGGCGTACGTGTATGCGAACTCTTGGCTTACAGTGGCAGCGATCTTCAAATCAATATCTTCTTTCGTTTTGGTCAATCTTCTCGCTATGTTCGGGGATTCTTTCTCTAACATTCGTCTCTCTCGGCAGGGCTTCTTCTCTGCTTTTTTCTTTCCACTTAATGTTGTTGTGTACTTCAGGGTATGCTTCCTCCAACACCCTCGGGGGATGAGCTTATTTTTGCCAGTGTCGTTGTTTGCAGATTGTGGTCCTTCGGAATATGATTAAAGGCTTTTGTTTGTTACAAAGTTGTCTGCTTATGGTTCTTAGTTTCTTCTCCGTCTCTTATGATGCTTTTGCTCTTGGCTTACTCCCGTCGCTCTTTCTTGCAGAGTCAGTCAGAAGTTAATGCTCTTTCGGTTAAAACCGAAACATGCTTCCTGATTGGAAGAAAATTCTCTTTTCCACAACTCAAAATGATATTGTTGAAGGCTTAGCATTACTTCCTTCGTGGTGTCATTGGCTCTCACACTTCACCTCGATTTTTATTCTTAAGGTACCTTACTTATTTTTTGTGCTAATGGTTCTTTCACATTATTCGAACAATTTTTCGGACTAACAAACTAATGTAATGGACGGGACCCGAAGATGATTGTTTGTTTCAAACGGTCGCCTCTAATAACTTTATACGATACGCAGTAATTTCAATACAATTGAAATCTTAAATATCGCATTTCAAAGGAATCCCATTCGCAAAATTCATTATTTTAAGAAAAATATAAAATACGCATCATATACTATAACGTGCAAAGATATACAAGCAACCGGCAAACTACCATACTGCATCCAACAGGATGATACAAATCTACTGCTACTAAGAAGGCACAGGACAAAAAACGAGGGTTTTTTCTTTTTTTGAAAAAAATAAAAAAATAAAACTAAACTGGCATACACATGTAAAACATCATTGTCAGGTCCTGTCGGAAATTTTATGTGAATTATTAAAATATTGAGATAAGTGTATGAATGGCTCCCTTATGTGAATAGTCCCACGTCATGGGATTATATGGAAGAGGCAAGTATTTATATTTGTTTCTAAGAAATCTTGTTGGGGCCTAGGGCTCCCAATGCATGCTTTGTTGTGAGGAGGGAGACCATGCATCATGACCACCACACACGCGCGCGCGACCGACCGACCCGGCCCGGTTCGGGCTTGGACTTGGGTCTTGGCTTTGTGGTGTAGACACTTATATTTTTGGTCCAGAAAACACTGCGTTTTTTGAACTATTTTTTAAACACAGAAAATATTTCTGAGCCGATTTTTTATTTATGAAGCGGTAAACTCTTGACCCAGTATTTTCAGCAGATCCTATTTTTCTTCCTCTGCCTAGTATCTTCAGTTGTAGACGAGATTACTACAGAAAAAAAATACTATTTCTCTCCACCGCCATTAAAATATTCTTACAGAATTTTTCGAGCAGTTATTAATTTCGAAAGTGCAAATCTGCACTGATTTGTTGTGCAAAGCAAGTCAGTTATTCACTTTAGAGAGGCTGTTTTATCCTAGAGGCGGTGGCGGAAGTACGAACTGGTTTTGCACCACCGGCCAGATCGCTGAATCGTCTTCAAGAGAGCGACCTAGTCCGCGACTCAGCCATTGTTTCCCAACAATTTGAAGACGATAAATGAAACAATGGCTTTGTCTGCTGCCCCATTCAGTCTCGGCGACCTAATCTCAAATCGCACTGCTTAAGAACAAATTCAGTTAACTTGATCAGCATCTGGATCCTCGAGAGCGGTAGGGGTCGGAGATCTGGACCCCATGGTAGTTGTCGATGATGATTCATCGTGACAAACGATTGGATAGTGAAGAGCTGGAATTGGCGAGCAGAACAAATTGGACCTGCTAGAGAGACTGCTCATCAAATTGCAACCGGACAGTTGCATTATTTTCCAACAAAGTTCTGCCGCAAGTGGTAGAAGAAGCTGAATAATAAAAAGGAGTAATCACTTGGAGAATCAGACTTCATGAAGGTACATTCTATTAACGGGATTTATTCTCTATGCTGATTATGTGCAATAAAACAAATATGGAACCATGAATGGTAGACAATTTTTAAACAGGATGTTGCTCATAATTGTTAGATCTAGGAATTTTCAAGTTACACATAAGATAGTTCCAAATTTGCTTGGAATATGAGCAGTTAAGATAAAGAAGTTTTATGTCTTCATGAAGGTATTGAGCACAAATTACGCTTAGGATCGGTAGATACATTCCAAGTGATAATTTTATCTTTGGTAGTGAACTTATTATTTGAAACCAGCAATGCGTTTAAGGACATTCTGGGAGCACATGTACAATCCCAAATCAAAGAATTTGACCGAACATGGTTCCATACTGAATTAAAATCAAAGTTTTCATTACCAATAGGCAACTAATGCTAGATATCACTGTCTTTTGTGAGATTTCCTCTGTGAGATACATAGCGTAAAGAATGCTTATGCAGATTTTGATTTTCTGACTTAGATCGAGATTGAGTTCTAAGTATCTATTAAGACTGATAAGTAAAAATGCAAAAATTAATTTTTTTTGTGATTCAATTATGTTAGTCTCTGAGTTTATGAATATTTTCCTATGAGAAAATATAAATTCTCAAACATATGAACATTTAAAATAGTAAGCATCCACAACCGGCCAGTAAATAAGAGAATGGAATCCGCAAGGAAACCATAAACGACAGCAACAACCAACCCAAATGAATGATTCTGAACAGTTATTCTATAATACAAATGTAGAAAACCAGGTCATATGGCACAAAAGTGTCGGAACAGGCCAGACCCTGCACCATAGGCAAACCTGACTGAGGAGCTTCTAACGGCTATGATTACTGAGATTCACCTTGTTGGTGAATCAAAGGGTTGGTGGGTAGACATTGGTGTTTCTCGCCATGTTTGCTATGATCGTGATATATTCACAATATACACGGTTGCTGACGATCAGAAAGTGTGTTGTGAGATCCTCACACCACTTAAGCTGTAGAGACTGGTAATAATGAAAATAAAGCATATGATTGGAAAGACATTGATTCTTAAAGATGTGATGCATCTGATATGTTTGAAACATTCAATATTGAAATCAAGCAAATAGTAAAATTAAGAGACTACATAGTGATAGGGGAACAGAATACGAATCAAATTTTATTCTAGATTTTGTATGTGATATATTGTACATAAGAGAACTGCACCCTATTCACCTGAAATGAACGGTAAAGCTGAAAAATAGGACCTTTACCGAATTAGTAATTGTCATTTTATTAAATTTCGGTGTAGCAAAACATTAGTGGAGGATTATTTTATAGACTGTATGTTATGTTCTGAATAGAATCCCCAAATCTAAGAATAAAATTTCGCCTTATGAAATTTTAGAGAAATATAAATCCAATATGTCATACTTTAGAACATGGGGTTGCTTAGCATATGTTCGCATTCTAGACCCTAAGAGAATAAAATTGGCAAGTAAATCATACGAATGTGTATTTATAAGCTATGCTGTTAATAACAAAGCATATGGAATTTATGACCTAAATACACATAATATATTTTGAATTTAATGATGCCAGTTTTTATGAAACGAAATTTCCTTTTAAATTAAAGAATAGTGGGGGCACATCAAGTATGCATATTAGAACAGAACTTAATAAAAGTTCTGAAACTGAACCTAGAAAAAGTAAAAGAGCAAGAACCGTAAAAGACTTTGGTTCATATTTTTTGTGCTTTTACTATAGAGGAGGATCCCTTAAACCTCCAAGAGGCCTTATCTTCTTTAGATGCCTTTTTTTTGGCAAGAGGCTATAAATAATGAGATGGATTCTCAGGAGTCCAATTAAGCTTGGCACTTGATAGATTTACCTCCTGGTTGTAAATTTATAGGCTGTATATGGGTACTTAAAAAGAAATTAAAAATCTGATAGCACTATTGATAAATATAAAGTACGACTAGTAGCTAAAGGTTTTAAACAAAAAGAAAATATATATTTCTTCGACACTTTTCACCTGTAACTAGAATTACATCCATTCGGGTATTAATCTCACTTGTCTCTATTCATAATTTATTAATACACTAAATGGATGTGAAAACCGCATTTTGAATGGTGAATTAGACGAAGAAATTTATATAGACCAGTCTGAAGGATTTGTAGTACATAATCAAGAACATAAAGTATGCAAATTAGATAAATCATTATATGGTTTAAAACAAACACCTAAACAATGGCATGAAAAATTTGATAAATTTAATCATTTCACATGGTTTTAAAGTTGATGAAAGTGACAAATGCATTTATTACAAATCTGAGAATGACATTTGCACTATTATATGCCTTTATGTAGATGACCTACTCATTTTTGGGTCAAACATTCATGCCATAAACTCAGTCAAATCCTTATTAAGTGCCAGTTTTGATATGAAAGATCTAGGTGAGACGAGTGTAATCCTTGATATTAAAATTACTAGGTTCGAAAAAGGATTTTCTTTGGATCAATCTCATTATATTGAGAAGTCTCTAAAGAAAGACAATTACTTTGACTGTAAATCTGCATGTACATCATACGATCCCATTGCAAAGATATTTAAGAACACTTATGAAGGTGTAAGACAGTCAAAGTAAGCGAGCATCATTGGCTGCCTTCGGATGCCACTGATTGTATTAGACCCGACGTTGCCTATGTCGTGGGATTATTATGCATGTTAACTAGTAGACCTAGTATAGAGCATTTACATGTTATTGAAAGGGTCATAAGATACCTTAAACGAGCCATGAACCTTGGATTACATTATGAAAAGTTTCCAGCTGTACTTGAAGGATATTCTGATACAGACTGGAATGTTTTATCTATTGATTCAAAAGCGACCAACGGCTATATATTTAGCATCGCTGGAGAAGCTGTCTCTTGAAAATCCAAGAAACAGACTATTTTGACTTAGTCTACTATAGAGACTGAGATAATAGCACTAGCAACAGCTAGTGAAGAAGCAGAGAACTAAAGAAATCTGCTAGTTGAGATCCCTATATGGGAAAAATAGACACTGGTGGTGTAATCGATTGTGATAGTTCCGCGGCTATTGCAAAAAGTATAGAACCGTTATAACAACGGTAGAAAACGACGTCGTAAGCACAATACTGTAAAAGAACATCACATATATAGTGATGAAAAATTTGACGACTATTGAAAGAAAAACAGAACCGATATTACAACGGTAAGAAATGACAAACGTATGCGCAGTATTGTTAGAGAACATCACATATAAGGTGATGATAATTTGGCAGAACCTTTGACGAAAGGACTGTCCAGAAAGAAAGTCCTTAATAATTCTAAAAGAATGGGACTATTGCCCTGTGATTGTGGAATCACGCACAATGGTAACCCGACCTAAATGACTGGAGATCCCAAGAACTAGGTTCAATAGGTAAAAACAAGTTGTGTAGTGATAGTAGATGAACATGCTAAATTTTAGATTAAAAAGCATGTATTCCTGAAGTGATTAGAGGATGAGTTAATAAAAACTCTTAATGAGATGTATACTCTATTTGGAGTGGAGTACCTACCTTCGAGTGCTCTTGATAGACTCACCTTTGTGAATGTGGAAATGTGGTCGTTTCCTATGAAGTTTTGGACAAAACTTCTAGAGCGTTCACTAAACTAGGATAGACGTGCATGACCATAAACGCACGGGCTTATTTGATTGCACTATAGAAAAGATTGTGTGTGGTTTCATGTCAGGAATAGAGTTCAAGACTACGTGTCACTCTAGTAAAAACTGAATCTTATTCACTACGCAAAGGTTCAAGTCAGATGACACATTTGTTTATGCACAGTCTTATGTTTTTAGAAACTGCTCGATAATATTTTAAAAATTCAAGTGGGGATTGTTTGGAAATTTTATGTGAATTATTAAAATATTGAGTTAAATGTATGAATGGCTCCCTTATGTGAATAGTCCCACATCATGGGATTATATGGAAGAGACAAGTATTTATATTTGTTTCTAAGAAATCTTGTTGGGGCCTTGGACTCCCAATGCATGTTTTGTTGTGAGGAGGGAGACCATGCATTATGACCACCACACACGCACGCGCAACCGACCCGGCCCGATTCGGTTCAGGCTTGGGCCTTGACTTTGTGGTGTAGACACTTATATTTTTGGTCCAGAAAACACTGCGTTATTCGAACTATTTTTTAAATACAAATTATTTCTGAGTCGATTTTTTATTTATAAAGCGGTAAACTCTTGACCCAGTATTTTCGGCAGATCCTATTTTTCTTCCTCTGCCCAGTATATTCAGTTGTAGACGAGATTACTACAGAAAAAAAATATACTATTTCTCTCCACCGCCATTAAAATATTCTTACAGAATTTTTCAAGCAGTTATTAATTTCAAAAGTACAAATCTACACTGATTTGTTGTGTAAAGCAAATCAGTTATTCACTTTAAAGAGGCTGTTTTATCCTAGAGACGACGACGGAAGTACGAACTGGTTTTGCACCACCGACCAAATCACCGAATCGTCTTCAAAAGAGCGATCTAGTCCGCGACTCAGCCATTGTTTCCCAGCAGGTCCTAACAAATCATGCTTACATTACGTTTCTCTATCGACTTTCAGAACTAAACCTATAAACGCAAAACATAACACGGCAAAGGAGGCAGGGGCATACGCATATATACAAGAACACAATCATACACGCTCCTGCTTGAACAGAGCATAACACAAAATAAGATATAATACACGTTTATCATTAGACACAACACATTAAGCTGTCAAATAGGAATAAGTAAGGCAAAATTCAGCTCATACAGAAAACTTAACGCAGAGTCAAGGTCATACAATGCAACAGACATAACAGTATCAAAAATTCAAAATTCTAGAATAAAACACAATGGTCTAACTTCAGATTTAGTTTTAAAATCTCATTGGAAAGACATAAATTAACCACATTTTGTTTACAGAGCCAAAGATGTTGCAATAACCAATGTGTGTAAGCTTTGATGCCTTGAAAAGAACATTCTTCTTCTGTGTTTCTTCAGCAGCTGAGTCGATTACATTGATGCCTCCCACGCAGAAACATGCCGATAACGCACAAGAAATTTACTGCATGATTGAATAGCATTACAAGTCACTAAACTAACACGATAATACCATCATTAATCAATGAGGTGCAGCTGATGGGCCCACGTAGTGCCTAGACCTGTCAAATGGGTTGGGTTGGATCATAAATGGGTTGGGTCTAGTTTGACCCAACGTATTTATGACCCAATTTTTTTGATCCATCTATGACCCAACCCATTTATGACCAACCCATTCAATAAGTGAATTACTCATTTACAACCAACCCATTTACGACCAACCCATAATCAAAAAACATTCCAAAGCAAACTCATCACCATCCGAAATCATTTTCATATATAAGATATATATCAATAAGATATATGTATCCGCAAAACAGATATGGAAATTTTATCAGCTCCGTCCATGATTAATAAAATCAAAATAGTAAACAAAAAAAATTCATCCAGCATAAATATTTTTTAAGTAATAATGCTGAATAAATAAAACAAATATAAAATATGACGATAATAATCAGTTTTTGATAGAAAAATTCATTAATACACGCTTAATATGCATTCTAACCACCACAAAATATTATATCAATCATTTGGTGTAGTTAAATATGCATAATCTCAACTACCACCTTAACAGAACAGATATTTTTCAGATGTGAATATCAGTATATCCATGTCTGTATCAGTTTTTCGGGTACGGTTACGGGCAAATATCACTATATCTATGTCCAAGATTCACCTAGGCAGACTGTCACTCCCTATTGCCAAACATTGTAACAGAACCTATTGTTTATTTAGGGGATACCATTTACAACCAGTTAAGCTGCTTCTCTCGTCCATTTACCCTCTCAGCCAATCGAATATTTTACTCCCCCCCCCCCCCCCCCCCCAAGGGGGAAAAAAATCTGTATTGTCAAACATTATAAAACAACCTACTATTTATTTTGGGAATACCATTTACAACCACGTAAACTACTTTTCTCGGTTTTTTATTCTACTATCCCCATCAATACATACGAATCCAACTAAATTGATTATGACTAAGTTTGCTATCAACTTTTAACTGTACGTATATTTTTATTAAAAGAAGAGTTGTGTCTACCTAAACAAAAATAATTTGCAGTGAAAACTTGATGTTATGGTAGAAAATGGTTTTCTTTTTTTTTAAGAAAAGAACTTCCATTATAATACTTCGATCAAAAAAAATTCAGAACATGATTCCTTTGCTGTTTCCATTAAAAAACACAAAGAATGATGACACCAGTTGTAATAGAAAACAATGACAGTCAAATATAATCAATAACCTCTTCCCTACAAAAATAAAGAGATTACAAAAATATTGATTTATATGTATACCTTTAATATAATTAAACATCCTGACTCATCAAGTCCTAATATGAAACTGACAAAATATGAATGTTGTTGGTCTCGTTTTCTTCTACCATTAATGGTTGATATAATGGAAAATAATTATGTCTAAGGATTGCGTTTCATTCTATTTCTACGTTGTCCAGTTATGCATAAACAATGGCATTTACTTCCAGATTATCTTTTAAATCTAAAGCTGGTTTTTCAAGTAAGTTCTATGATTTAATTTTATTGATTAGTTAGTACTAGTAAGTGTTCAAGTAGGTGTAAATAATATCATCTTAATTTCCAAAAAAGGTACAAAATATGAGAAACTATATTGCACAAATAACATATAGAAATAATATTGAACCAATCCATAACAATAACTTGATGACAATAACTGTGAACGGGAAATAATGTCATTGTTACTTTGAAAATATTATTAATTTATTTATTTTACTAGTAAAGATAAAACAAATATTGCAAAACTTATAAACAAAAAGAATGTAAAATTAATAAACTATTTGATAGCAAAAAGTTACACGTGCTGAGTCCTTGAGTCATTCACATGCATGTGTGCCAAGTCACTGTCATTTTCCTCTAACACTAGGGAGCACTCGAAATAAAGTAGTGTGGTGCCACATGTTCAAATGTAAATTTCTAATTATTTAACAGGAGCAATCAAGTTTTATAAAACACGCAATAATAATAATAATCAGCTATTTTTTAATATTACATATATAATGCGTATAACCGTTGATTAAAAAATGACAATAAAAAGATATATTGCCATTTTGATGGAGCAATTCCTAATACCCAGCCCTAGGTGGTGTGCCCTTTAGACCAAGCTACCTGCTCAGTCAAATTAATTTTCTGCACGAGTATTGCATCCATACTCTCACTTAAGCAGGCTGAGACACATGCATCCTTATCGGTATTGTCAAACATCATAAAACAAATTGTTAGTTTCTTTCAATTTTTTCTTTCAAATACAGTACTATAACACAAATCGCATACATAAATAATATTAAACTAACAAGTATACTTATCGTTAAAAGTAATAGCTTTGGCAAACATTACAAAAAATATGTTGTTTTTTTCAAATTTACTATACACAAAATAAATCTGATTTCATATTATACTGCTAACATTATACGTATTTTATTTTATTTCATTAGTTTTATGCTCAAGCCCTACCTTTGATTCGATCAAGTCTTTTTGCACATCGACAAGTAAGCACCACAACGCACAAAACCTGCCTACTGCAGAGATTTTTTAAAAAAAAAAACCTAGAAGAAACCTTCTCCGATGTATGTAGCTATAAATGACATTTTAAAAGTTTAAAAATAAAACCTCGGCCAAAACATTCTAACCAGTCAAAATTTGAATACGCAAACTTTTTAAAGGACATGGTCTAAAAAATAAGGGATTGGTGCTTCAAGACACATGAATACCTGCTGTTGCTGCTGATAGTTCCCACCATATCCTTGGTATGGCGGCGCGGCATATGCATACATGTTAGGGTCTTGTGCCTGTTGGTAACCGTAAGTCTCATAGCCTTGATTATATCCATAATAGTTACTGTTGTACTGGTTCTGATCCTGTTGTGGCTGGAAAATTTATGCCGGATGTTAAAACAAAGTCGGTGTTTATATTTTATATGTACGTACAAAATTATATGGGATATCCCAAACCTGTTTATTTGGTGTACGACCCCATGAAAGACGGACACTTTGGCCACCCAGTGTAGTGCCATTTAGCTTGTCAATCGCATCCTGAGCATTTGCCCTTTTGACAAAACAGACAAATATAAAATAAGTCAATGGTAATGTTTGACCATGCGCCAAGAACATGATATGAATATGATGCAGAATCAACGCACACCTGTTAGCAAACTGAACAAATCCACAGCGTTTTCCCAAAGGAATCTTTATATTTACCACCTCGCCATAAGCGCTAAAAACCTGACGAAGAAGATCATCTGTCACATTTGGGTCCAACCCACCAACAAATACCTGTGGAATAAGTCAGAAACACTGATTATCCTGATTAATAAATGAGCTTGTGACTATATAGATTTATTTATTTATTTACAAGAAAAGGTGCCTACAGTTGTATTATTCGGATCATTATCTGACTCGGATGCCTGTGAATTCTGATAAGGAGCTGCAAACAATACTATCTAAATTAAGATATACTTACATCAATGAATGCCAAGAAAATCTGATAGCATATTGGGTGCATAAACTTTGTTTGCACCACATTTACCAAGTAGATGTTTTGACAGAACAAGGTACAAATGATAGTTAAAACAGAAACTAATAGTAAGAAGCAGTACCTGAATGTGGAAAGAAGCTACAAATTTAATCAAAAAAACATAATATCTACTACATATCGAATCTGTTCTCCCAAATCTTTTTTTGTTGGTGTTGATTTAAGTTATGAACATCTTTGCGACTTCTTATCTTGATTTGTGTTGAAATTCATGATAAACTATCCTCAAATTTGCACAAACATGCAGTTCCATAAAGCTCAAAAAATAGTTTTAATAACAGTTTGTAGATTATGGATGTTTTGAAGAAAATACAGAAAAGAATGCTGAAGGAGCAAGCCTTGCACCTTTCTGTCTGACTATATTGACTTGTATCAATAAAAATGTCAGGTAAACGAATGCCCAAAAGACTCCTGAATCTTGATGATTTTTTGAGTGCATAAATTTGATTGTTTGCACTTCATTTACCAAATTAGCACTTACAAAACTAGGTAAGAACGAGGGTTAAAACATAATCAATTTTAAAAAGATGCAATCGGTTTATTAAAAATAAATATCACGTTCCTAGCATATCAGATCTATTTTGTCTCAGAATTAACAGCAACTGCATTCCAATTTATAGACAGACCAAACTCAAGGTATCCCACAGACACCATGGTAAGAATCTTTAGACCTTATGCCTGGCACAATATCTTAAAAAAAATCACCTATGTTCACTAAGGGGTGAAGGAAAAAGGAGGTTGATCTAAAACACTTCAAACCATTATACATATATTATACTGTTGTTCAACGATCATGATATATAAATAGTTATATAGCAGAAAAAAGATAGTACACTCAAATGTATGCAAGGCTAGAGATATATACTAATCACATGGGCCATCCTATAGTTTCTTATAAATACAAATAAAACTGTGAATTTTGTCTGACATAAAGATGTTGATGGAAAACCAATATTGCCAGAAGGATAACTGATAAGACGCATCTACAACAAATAGAAGAGGGATAGGTTGGGCCTTAGGAGTCAGCTGTGTAAGAAAGATTATTCAATTATTTTTCTCTTTGCCCAAGGAGAGAAATATCAGCAACGCTAAACATTAATTAGAAAATAATTTACTAACATAACACTGGCCAAATTTGGAAGGCATAGATACTGTATAACAGATCGAAGTGTTGGTCGTATTTGATAACTCTTGATTGTAGAGTGACCCTTAAGGTGCATTCTTAGTCAAAAAAGATGTGAACTGAACTGATTTTTTAATGATGGATGTTTAGTCTCCTTAAAGAGGTTACAAATACAAACAGAAATGGTTATTGACAAAGATAATAGGTTGACCATGTACTCAACAGACAAGGTGATTCACTGGGTGATTCACTAGTTCCAGTATCGCACAGTGAGTTATATTTACCTCTGTTGGTGTTTTGCTGAAGTCCCATACTTTTCTTGTTTGTGGCAGGACCAACCCTCATTTGCCGTGTAGAACAGTACTGACCATCCATTTCAGTCATTGCACGAGTTTGTTCATTTAAATCGGCAAACTTAACAAACCCGTAGCCCTTGGAACGCCCTGTGATTCTATCAGTAACTATCTTAGCTCCTCTAACCGAAGGATAATGGCTTTTAAAAGTCTCTTGTAATACATAATCAGTGACATCCGGCGCCAAGTCACCAACAAATACAGTATACTCAGGACCATCATCGCCACGCTTTTCACCAGCAGCAGCCCAGTTAAGTCTGAAAGCTTGTTCAGAGTTGGGCATAATCTGGCCATTAAACGTCTGAAGAACACGTTCTGCTGTGCCACGGGTCGCAAATTCAATGAAACCATAACCCTCTGATTGTCCACTTTGTCTACTGCGGATAACCTTTGCTGAAACCAACTAATAAAAAAAAATAGACAATGTCACTAGAATAATACGACAAAATAGTTCGACTAATACTGAATCGCAACATACAGTAACAACAATTTTCTCATTTTTAGTCAAATTAATCCGTATACAGGTTTTCTTTATCTTGGCGAGGATGAAAAAGCTTTGACGCACCCATAAAAAGATGATTCAAAAGATGAATTTTACTTTCTAAAAGAAGCACGAAATAAAAAATACTATAGTAGATTTATTAAACACCAGTGAAAACATGGATCAAAGGATGTTTTTCAGTTATCTCTTTTGGTAAACAAGAACAAAATATGTCAAAGCTAAAATTTTATTCAGGTTAGGGTATGATTTTTAATCTAGTTTCTATTTTTAATAAACTTGTGGTTTGTTTTAAACTTGAGTCACTCAACACACACAAATATGATTTCAGAGCTTCAGGTGTTTGTGTCTAGTTATCTATGATTGTTAAACCATTTTTAATTAGCAAACAAATAGGTGCTTCAGTTTTTGTTGCAGATTAATATATAATTAGGATCCATAAATACCTATTCGATATTTTTCAACCGTATAGCTACGGGTTCTTTAGATTGTGCGTTCTGGATCAGAATTTACTTCAGACCCGTGCAGTTTTAGTAGTTATTTTTTGAATCAGAGTATGTTTCTATAATTGTACGTATTGTTTTAAACTTGTAATAGCTTTCTATTAATGCGTTTGTACAATTTTCTTCAAAAGATACAACTTAAATAAGGCCTGGCTATTGTGCTATTAATTACATATATTTAGCAATCTTACATGTCATTTCGATAAATCATATTTTTCTTCTTCTAAATATTAAGTGCAAATTAGTCTTCTTAACATAATTGTTGTATTTAAGGAAATTATATTTAACAGTCACGGAAAAACTATAATGTATGGAACAGAATGTTGCCATTGAAGAAAGAAATAATGTACGTATATATGGAAGAGTGTGCGTGTTTATATATATATATATATATATATATATATATATATATATATATATATATATGTATGTATGTATATGTATATATGTATATGTATATATGTATATGTATATATATATATATATGTATGTATGTATATGCAGTGGCGGAGCCAGCTTTGGCAATGAGCTAGGGCCAATATATAGAATCAGGTAGGGCCTAACCACAAAGTATCCTATTGTGCAATATACTTTGCATTTTTCACCTGGGGCCACTGCCCTAGCTGACCCCAAGGTACCCCCGCCCCTGTATATATGTACATATTCATGTATATGTACAAATGCATGTGTGCACACATGGGAAGAGGGAGAGATTAGAATAAAACCTACAGTTCATAAAATAGACTTGAATAATATGAATGCATAAGTGAAAGGCATAGATATCCACCTGTGCAGAAAAGAAATTGTACACACACATATACATACATATATATAGAAGCAAAGGGCAAAATAAGACTGGATTTAGTATATGAAGAAATATTAAAAATGATCTAAATGAAAATAAAAAATAACAGAAAATATGACTCAAGTTAGAAACTCTATGTAGAGCAGAAGTTCGTATAGCAGACCGATTCGCTTGACAAGAGAAAAAAAAAGACTGATAACCATGACAATGATATTTATATATGTATATGTCCATGACCATTTATATGTATCAATACATGTATATACATGTTTAAATATGTATTTCATATGTTTATAATCATTCATACATATTTACGTTTATTTATTACTATTGTTTCACATTTAGAGCTACTATACGTACACTTGTATATATACGTACAAACAAAGAGAGAAATGTTAGAAAATTTTAGTAGAGAAAATAAAACATGTCACGAAGGATAAAACACTAAACATAATGCTACATAGAACAAAACTCTGTACAAAACTAAACAGTTTAGGAAATAAAATGGTATATAAAACAGTACATTGATTTGACTTAATGACCAGCATGCATGAAAATATATTATGAAATCTGATAAGAATTCAACAGTATTTTAACATTTACGAATGCAGCCACGAAGTAATTATTTGAGTTTTGATACTGATTGTGTATACTGCTGGAAAGGTAAAAGCGAAGGGAAAATTAGGTGTGAATTGGTTAAAAATAAATATGAAAGCTCAGCACAGCCAAGTATATATTAAATAAAGAGCATTTTGAACATCAGATAAAATCACTATGTATCAAATATTATACTCACCTCAAGGTATTAATGCAAATCAAATTTGCAACCAATTCAATAAGTGAAAAACTTAATACCTCTCTTGTGAAGACGTGATTCAAAATTCATAATAGACCTTCAGTGCAACATGTGACAATTTACAAAGTCCAACAACAATATAAATATTTCTTTTGTATTAGTTTACGAAATGGTTTGTCAGAGTGCAGTCAGGTATTATATCAAATTAGAAGAGAAAATATTTTGTGCTACCTTTAAAATTGCAATAGAAGTGTGTTTTTCTTGATAAACTGAATGACAGATCTTCTTTCTCTTTTGGATGATTCAAGTTCTAATATTATATAATATATAGAAAATACTTAATCCTCACTTGACAAAATCGTGGATCCGTTCATATGTTTTATCATACAAATGACAAAGAAACTACATCTACAAAATAGGAAGCGGCCCACACAAATCCGATACGCAAAAAAGATCTAGCGTTTACCTCTCCAGTCTGAGCGAAGCAGTTATTCAAATAATTTTCATCCATCCAGTACTGCAAATCACCAATCCATAGCGTCTTTATCTCTTCTCCCTGAGCAGGAGATTGACCAGTCACCTGCTGTTGTTGTTGCCACGCCATCATTGCCTGAGGTGGTGCAACCTGAAACTGAGGTGCGGCCATCATCTGCGGCCACTGCTGAACTGGAGGGGGTGGGCCCATCTGGTATTGCTGAGGAAGTGCCTGCTGCTGTTGGTTTGCTTGCATCATCTTCAAAGGCTGTTTTAACTTCGCTGTTGACAAAATAATAACTGGAAAAGGGTGGGTTAGCGTCAATAAAAACCCAAACCCTAGGAAAAAGGAAGAGGGGGAGAGGCTTGCGCTCGAGATGCTATATATTCAAGGAGATGTGGTTTGAAGGGTATAACGGTAAATCTTAATTATAATTTGTACAGGACTGGGGGCGTTATTTGGGTTAATTTTGTTTGGTTAGAAAAATGGTTCCTAGGCGCAAAACTACAACTAGTATAACCGCTTAACAATACACAACGACTGTTATATTACACAGTCTTATAAAATAAAATTTAGTTTTTTTTTTTTTTTAGTTAAACATAAGATAAAAATATTTAAAATTAGAGTGATATAAGGAGAAAAACAAAGGGAAAAAATCAAGTAAATTAGATTGGATATATTTAAGGAGACATGTTAGGAAAAAATTGATTTTGGTCAAGTGACAGTAAACAAACATCTCCAACGGTCGGTTGATTAGGGATCAAAGTCAAATGAACCATTGAATCCTACTTTCCACTAAATTCATTGAATGGTCCTGCTAAATTTGCAAAACTGAGTTTTTTCATTTTGTTTACATGTACATTTGTTGTTTTATTTTAATTTAAAAAAGAAAAAAGGAAAACGATGTAAATGTGTCATTTTAAGATAGAGTATTATGATTATATTCCTTTTTATTCTCAAATTCTTTCGGCATTTTATCAAAACAAAAACAACCATCGCTTTCATTTAACGATATTAAATGACTCTAATTTACTTTTTACATTACGGTGAAAATTTTAATTTCTTTATATAATTTTATCAAATCAAATTCAAAGTCACATTAAGCTATTTTGATAGCTTTTATTATATCTCGATGGTCTTGTCTTTCCATGATGCAAACCACTTGAAATTTTAAGATTACTTTTGTTTAAACCTCTTGCATTCCAAGCTACTTGAAAATTTTAAGGTTATATTAACCTCTTTCATCCCATGATCAAATTAATATGTTTATAGTATTATTTACAAATATCAATAATCGATCATTTGAATTTTGTGCTTTCATAAAGTACTTTCATGTCATATGCTACTCTCTCATTGACTTTATAATTTATTTTCATTTACCCACTTCAATTTAGTTTAATTAATTCCAAATTTTAACAATTAATTCATTCATATGCTTTCATGCATGTCTATTATAATTGTTCGTTCTCAATTATAAAATAGAGAGTTATCCATCAGTTTTATATAATTTTTTCTACCTGTTTTTTATGACATTATTCTACGTTTAATTTTTTTGGTCGATCCATGATTCAGTTTCTTATTCCATTCTTATTATTATTTTGTTTCATTGTTAACTAATTTGCATTTCCAGATATTTCTTTTAAAATGCTTTTGTATTTATATTCAACAATGTATCAAGTGTAGGCGGAAGCTAATTATGTTGAATTGGTTGCAATATTTTTTAGATTAAACTTTCAAAGTATATTTTCCACTTTTAATTTTCCGCATTCCAATATATTCTTATTTGTTCCATTAAAAGGTGTCAATCTCGATTTTTGATTGATAGAGCAAGTTATGGAATCACTTTGTTTGACATTAACTAATTTCAAGTCAACCAAATCAAATGTTATTTTCTCTATCATTCTATCTGCATTCTACTAATATTATATTTTCTTTTTTGATGACTCGTTATGCTCTCTTATTAGTAATAACCCTTTATTAATTTTTATTATTTGAATGATGCTCTCTCGTTCAATCTCAAGTCATATACTAGTACTCTCTCATTAATTTACAATATATTTCCATTAATGCCTCTAATTTATTTTATTTTCTTCCTAGTTAACACTTTATTTTTTAATAATTATAATACTGCCTATCCCGCTTCTATTTCCATGTCTCTATTTATTTTCCTCTTCATGTGCTTTCTCTTATATTATATTTGTTCATTCTCAATTACAAAAATAGAAAATATCCATCAGTTTCAATTTTTATCAAGTTAATCTTTGATTATGCTCCTTACGTTTACCAAGTTAATCTTTAATTATATTCCCTACGCTTAATTTCTACAAAACTATGATTTTATTCCTTTCTTATTTTTATTTTGTTTCATCATTAACTAGATTTAAGCCAATTATATTAAATTGATTTCAAAATTTCTTAGATTAGACTTTCAAAGTGCCTTTGAATTCTTATTTGGTCCACTGAAAAGACATCAAGCTCAATTTTTGATTGATAAAGCTGAGTTATGTAATCACTCTCTTTGCCATTAACTAATTTTAAGGCAATCGAATCAAATGTTATTTTCCTTGTCATCCTATTGATAAGCTACTCTTATTAATTATAGTCGCTCAACTAATAAAAGTCTAATTCTATTCATACATCAATAACATCTTAACATACATCGTAAAAATAAATAAATTACCATACACCAAAATTTACTTTACATGCACCGTCTTTTTTACAATACTAGCCTTATTTTTTCTTCTTCATCTTCACTCTCTAAAACTTTAAAGTTATTTACAGAAAACAGGAAATCTATAGCACTAAATAAAGTTTAAATTTAATAAAATGGATTTTAATTTTTTGAGTGCACGGTCAATTTATTACGCTACAAAAAAATCTTAATTTCAGGTAAAGAGATCCTGCTTTTAAATGACTCTAAATTTAACCATTTACTTCTAAAAGTTCTCGTAATTCAAATTTTAGGTTTCATGTTTAAAAATATATTATGTTCTTAAAATTGTTTACATAGATTTAATCAAATATCATTAGTTACAATGTTTTAGTTTGATGAGTTATAAGTAAAAAAAGTAAAAAATGCAATAAAGAAGAAGGGTGATTTAGTAATATATTTTTAGCAAAACAGTAGTGTACATAAAGTAAATTTTGGTGTATGAATATAATTTGCCCTAATAAAATTTGCATACATTTATTTATGCATACAATCCACTTATATGCTTTAAACATTAAATCTAATTTATTACGTAAGAAAAAAACAAAATACTCCTGTAATTCTAATATTTCATGCATTTTCAGACCGAACAGTGCATTCTGCTCAATTCTTAGCAAAATTTCCATTTAGGTCCCAAAATAATTTTCAATATTTTATAAAGCAATCATCGCTAAATTAGCAACTAGTACATAACATGTGCGTTGCACACGATAATATTATTAAATATTGTATTTATTATATTAATATTAAAATGAGAACTTTGTTATGTAATATAAGATAAATTTTGGTGAGATATAAAAACTATAAATTAATAAAATTATTATTGATTGTGTGCAATTTATGTTTTACAGCTACACACGTGTGTGTATTTTGAGAGACAAAATGATTTTATAATTTTTGTTAATGTGAATATGCCATACATGTTGAAGCCAACATAGGTCGTTAATTTCTAAAATGAATTAGTAAATACTAGTATAACCGCACAACGGTGGGAAAATCGACCGTTAAAGTGTGTAATATAAAATTATTTGTTAAAATTTATTTAAAATTAAATTTTGATGGAATAACTATAGCATGGAAAAAATGAAAGTGATTGAAAATTATAGCATAGTACATGTAAACTACCTCAAGATTAAGAATACGATATCAATATATTGATATACATTGCATATACATACATTTTTATTATATATCAACTAGGATTGATGTTGCTTTGATGTTTAGCTATTTTGCAGCTATAATCCATTTTCGGATTGAAAAAGCAAAAGGAAAAACAAAACAAATACAAGCTCAAAATGTATCATCATATCGATGTTTTTTTTTTTTTTTTTTTTTTTTTTTTTTTTTTTTTTTTTGAAAGTAATGTTACTTCTGTTACATTAGAAAAAAGTACAAGAAAAAAGAAAGAGCTGAACATAATTACAGATACCAACAAAACAAATACAATACATACACAAACCAAATTCAGCTCTTTCCAAAAGAAAAATACAACACGGCCAACTAAATAAGACAAAAATTAAAGTTCAGGTAGCCATAAACCCAAACTGGGCACATCACACCATCCAAACTCGAAGCCCAAACACACAGAACAACCCAAAAATATAACCCAAATCCCAGCTAAAAGCAGCGCCACTTCTTCACCAAAGCTCATGCAGATCCGCCAAGATCATATAAACATGAATAACAAAACAAAACTGACCAAGCAAAGATCATAGCTATTCACCAAAACTTTGGGGCATCCCACGCTTAAAATACCACTGATACAACAATGGAGCACCACTGATACAAAATCAGAGCAAATTGTAATATATCAGCAATTAAAAACTACACTGAAAATAGCTCCAACAAGAAGCCAACTTGAAGACTGACAGGAAACAAGAGACTATCAATATAACAACAATACTATCAATATGGCAAACAAATATTCAAAGTAAAACCATAAAAAATAGAGATCCAAACTCAGACTTGTAACTTATAAAGACCAACATTAACTCAAATAAATGTGTTAAAATTGTTACAAAGGTGAGGAAACAAAAAAGTTTCTTCAAGAAAAAGCATGCATGCAGTTTACATATAAAATAAATTGAGAATTACATTTACGAGTTGAATCAACATGCAAGCGCACATGTCCTTAAAAAACTAAAGGTTACGGAGAAGGCTCTCCTTTACCTCCCTTTTATTTTTCTTGAGATATCCTTTTGTTCGTCCAATTTTGTCAGATGTTTGAGTTCATAGTCCATAAAGATTTTAGAGCAAGAGCAGTAGTAACTTGTTCCAGTCGTTTGGTCATGCTACAAACAGCAAATGCTTCCTTTGGTCACATACATAAGATCAAAAAATGAAATTCCCTAAATAAATATTATTCCTTTGGTTACATACATAAGATAAGAAAATGAAATTCCCTAAATAAATACTAGAAGGAATTATATGTCATGCATGTATCATGGCATGGGTATACAAACATGATATATATATATATATATATATATATATATATAATTTTCAAATATATATATATATATATATATATATATTTGAATTAATTGATTTAAATGAGTTATATGATGGGTAAAAGCACTATGCTTAAGAATACATATCATCCATAATAAATTCAACACATGATAATAGATATTATAAACATACCTTCCATCACATGTATCCATAACCGATTATCCCTAAAGCAGCAACCGGTACAATCAATGCTATTACATTGCCTGAAACATGGCTCAACGTGTTTTAATGTTTCAGTTAATCAAAACTATAACATACAGAAATGCAGGAAGCAAGCATTTAGATTAAGTGTCAACAATCAGTTTAATCATTTGATATCAAAGAAATTGTTAATGCAAGGAACACATAAGGTGGCATTTTCATACAGACTACCAGTTTACCATAACCATGCTGTGTTAAAAAAAATAAGAAAAAATGGTAAGCATATATTGCAATTAATCCTTAAATCTTCAACGTTGAAGCATTGAGGTTTGAACAGACTAACTAAAAAGGTGGAAATTAGAATGTCAACATTCGAGTTTTTAAAGCATTGTGGTATGAGGGTGAGAATCTAACACCGATCCAGACAAGAAAAGTCAATGTATAATACAACATATAAAATTATACACCTTAATTTCCATGGACAACGGTTACAAGTGAAGATGCAAATTTCCTAACATCGATTGCTAATTTTCGAACCTGAACTGATGTAAAAAAAAGTCAATAATCAAAAATATACTTTCCGTATTCAGTGAATCATATAAAGCTATCAAAAAAAATTATTTTTCTTTGCTTGAGTGGCAATGGTTCCATTATGATCAAGATCCGAATCCAATGTCTCTCATTTCCTTTGATCATAATATAATTTTTGAAATACGTAATCAGATTAATAAAAAAGGATTTCCGTTGACTTTACAAAAACTGCGACAGGGACACGACCATTTTGTGAGAATTGTAGAATTGGTTTGCTAATTAAACCATACTCGTTCTAGTAACATGAATCACTTAAGATGTGCGTTAATGATTCATTTTCTATCCCCTGCTCCAAACGATGCAAGTTCAAAGGTTATATAACTATGACAGTGCAAAGCTATAACTGGGTAATAGTTACACCTGGTTTTGATAATATTTCAAAATATAGTAACATGAAGTATTTAAATAATCGGTAAATTAGCCATTACTGTTTAATCGGTCAGCAATCAGTAATGAGTTGAATAATCATGTCGAATGTTGGTGATAATCGATCCTGTATCGTGTTTTCAGAGGATACAAAGAAGTTTGTGTCAACCTAGTTATAGTAAGTTCTCAAACTTAACATTTCTAAACCATATTTTACTAACTATTTTGAACAAATTATATACTCAATAAAAATAATTTGGTCAACCCAAGACAAATAATTTTTGTTGATGGAAAACTTAAATTTTCTTACCTGCAGATGATCGTCTCCTGACAGTGAAGAGGATTACGTGTGCAAATTTGGGGGTTTATTTGAAGAATCGATAAATTGGTTGCGTCGAATTGAACGAGAGAGAAAGAACCGGAGTCAGATTTGAAGTTTGTTAAGGCTTTGGAGATGCGACGATCTACAAAGTCGGAGAAGAAATGGCTCAACAGGCATCGGATCTAAAGGGGAGAAACAACGTCAAAGAAATCGCATTTGAAACCGCAAACCAGAAACTAAATCCATAGCATTTGAAACCACAGATCCACATCCTTTCGAATTTTAATTAAACAATCAGCAAAATTAGGGTTGATGAGAGCAGAAAGCACGGAGAAATTGACGTTGAAGCCGATAAAATGCAAAACTCATATATTTTAGGTGGTTTGATTATGAGGATATGTTTGATGTTTGTAAAATAAGAACGAAGAAAGAGGAAAGCGAGTCATAACAAAAAGGAAAACATGCGTAAATGATAGGGGTGTAAATCGTCCGACCGGACCGGACCGGACGGAGGCGTGTTCAGTTTCTGTCCTAAAAAAAATCGGACCGAACACGGACCGGACTAAAAAAATTCTCGGACAAATTTCGTTGTCCTAATTCGTGTCCTAAATAAAATCGGTCGGACACGGACATGTTCGGACCGATCGGACTCGGTCGGACATGGCTATTTATATCACATTTTGTACATTTTACTAGATTTTCTCTCAACTATATGTCGAATTACAAGTAATTCGGACGAATTCGGACGAGCTCGGACCGAACATGATTTTTTTCTCGTACAAATTTTGTTGTCCTAACTCGTGTCCTAAATGAAAATCGGACGGACTCGGACGGACGTATTTCGGTCACGGACACGAACGGACGTCGGACATTCGAACAAAATTTACAGCCCTAGTAAATGAGGCCGAAAATAATTGACACAGACAATTTGTGTTTGGCTCTTGCAGCAGGGAAACGTCATAACGGTCGGTTTGATTATTTAATGAAATTTGTTTAAATAAGATAAATTTAAAATTATGAAATTAGTTTAAATATATGGACTTGCAGTAAGAAGAACTGAAAAGAAGTTTGTGAAAAAAATGTATAATTTTATTTTGGAGTTATTAATATTAAGAAATATTTTTTTTTGATATGATGAGTGATGAGTTCTTGCTATAAATGAACCTTAATTGATTTACAGATTAATTGTTGATGTACATAAATTTGGGCTTTTTAGTTTAAAGGACAAACTTATTTAAAAAGTTGGTTAAAAAGATGGAAAGTTCGCATTTGAGGGAGAAAGGCACTTTATAGTGTAAAGGAGAAATTCAGGGGGCCCATTGTCAATTCCCCTTTTACACTAAAAGGTGCATTTGTCCCTAAAATCCAAAGTTTTCATCTTTTTATCCAACTTTTTAAATAAGTTTGGCCTTTAATTTCCATATTTTCCACATTTATGTTATGTGATTTATACATTTTTATAGTTGAATGGAAAAAATACACTATATATGTATGTATATATATATACACACACACACATATATATATATATATATATATATTTGTATGTGTGTGTTAAAATTAGCATATATTTTTTAGGCTTATTAGAAAATGAACTAAATATTAATTAAGCTTATTTAAATAGTTTGAATTTAATATTTTATGACTCGTTTAAACATATGGATTAAATATAAAAATAATGAAAGAACTGGGGGTGGGGGGTTTCGTTGAATAATTATGGAAATATTAAAATTTTGATATTTGAAGTTGGATTTTTTTCTTCAATGGAAATATCGAATATAAAAAGCTTCTTATTCATGAGTTTCATGCCTACTTTATGTGCTTTTATAATTGTGTTATATGCCTAACACGTCTTACAAATGGTAGGTTGAAGTAATGTTTACATTTGAGTAATGTGTTTGATATTATTAGATCAATATCTAACCTTATGACTATGAAAATTATGATATTAGGAAATAAGTTGCTAAGATTATGACTGAATTTGATATTACATTTGGATATTGCGTCTGATATTACCAGTCCAATATTTGATGTTGCAATCATAATGTTTTTGTTAACCGGCCTTTTGGTCTGGTTCCATTAAGCATATCAGGCTCACTCGAATCGGCTCATCGTGTGGTACAAAAGCCCGAAGTATCACCAAAACACTCGGGATCCAAGGCTAGGAGAAGTCTTGGGAGCGTAGGCCTTACAACCCCTCAGAAACCTCTTTTTGCATCTCGTATACTTTGAACCACACACCAAGTTGCATCCCTTTATATTTCGTATCCCGAACAGTTCGTATCCCGATGACAATCACACATGCTCAATAAAACTTGCGACCCCCCGGTACGCGATTTTGCATCTCCTATGATGCATAGTCTCGCATCCCACAGGATGCATAATCTCGCATCCTATCAGGATGCGAATATGTGTATCCCTCCAGGAATGTGACTTCGCATTCCCTAAGGGGGATGCGAAATCTTCAAGCCGCTGCTTCGCGATGCGAAATTCCTGCTATGGTCCCCAAATCTCACCTACTCCACCTAATCCACTACCTATAAATACCCCTACCTCATACTTTAAAAAGGTTGGCATTTGCATGATTTGATAGCTCTAAAAGAACCTTGAACATCATTAATGGCAGTCTAAGCCTTGAGAAAGAAGAAGAAGAACTAATTTTTCCCAAGACTTCCCACATACAAAATAATGACTCCCGAATATTTAACCAAATATTGTAGACAGTTGTAATGATGATGTCCAACACTTGTAACCTTCAATTGTGTTTTTGCTTTCTGTACTTACTTTTTCGTAGGCGAAATTTATTCTCGCTTAGTTCAAGAATCGTTGAGTGTGACCCCAATTTTACGCGTCAACAATAAGATATTTAGATTTCAAATATACTTGTTCATCTTCGCATATTTATCCAACATTGTTTTGTTCTAATTCAATTGAAAACACCATCAAGTCCTTGAATGCATGTTCCTCACTGTAGATTCCTCTGTTTGAACGAGTTGAAATAACTGTGAAGTCATGTTCCTGAAAATTCAAAGAGAAACTAATGACTTATTTTATAAAAGGCTTTGTTTCTGTATTAAAACTTTAAAATTTTAGAAGTTAATTGAAGTTCCAAATTCAAACTCAAAATTCGAAATTTATAAGTATTCAATATGAAACTCAGTTTTGAACTTCTAAGTTTCAAACTTACACTACGCCATAGATGGCCTACCGCAACGAAAACCCATGGTGTTGCTAGCTACATTGTTGCCTTTGCTATGCTATTTTTTGTCTATTGCAACGCACGCTTCGATGTGTTAGCATAGATATCAATATGTGTTGCAGTAGCCGCGTGAATAAAATTATCAATTCATGTCAACACGATCCAACGGTCCATATTACTGATCCGCGTCAATCTGATTTTCCTTCAACACTGCAGCTTCTTTTCCCCAAATTTTCATTTTCCCGCTGAAAAATAATCCTCTTTGTTTTCACTTCAGAAAATTTTGGCCGACTACAACTTTCCCAATTCTAAATCGTTCAAACCCTAACCTAAAATCCAAATTCACAGATTATGCCTCTTCTAACCTTCATCTCTGCTCATTTCTATGCCTAGTTCCCTCGACTCAATTCCTTTTCTTCATTGTTTTCCTCCAAAATCCAGCTTTCCCTTTTGTTTGTAATCGAGATTGTCGACTTCACCTCAAAGCCTTCGCGACTACTTTCCAAATCTGAAGCGTCGACTTGTCTGGAGCTCGACGCTTTTGAGCTCACGCGTCCCTGCTTCGTACAATCGTGGATTGGCTGTATTGCTGATGCGAGATTCAACCCTTGTCAGTTGCTTTCTCAGATCTGCTTTTGCTTTGGTCGTCATTAATAAATTAGGCTTTGTCTTTTATTAGTGTTCTTATTCATTATCTTCTGTGATTCCAGGTGCAAATGTATAAAGGATACAGTAGCCTTTGTGAATTGCAGATTCTGAAATCGGAGGTTCATATAGTAGCCTTTGTCTTTTTGCCTGTTCAGAAAATGATGCATTTTTCTTTTCATTCTTTTTTCTTCTTTTTTTGATGGTATAAGAGGTAGAATCTCAGCAAGCACGTTGGATATCTGCAAATGAGGCAAGAAATTGTCTCTGTATGAAGTACAAGCTTCGCATAATTTTATATGTGGTTGGAATTAAGATTGCCAAGAATTCAAACACTTAGGATGCTTAGGAGGACTCATTTGGTCACTTATCAGCATCAGGTGGTACTTCATATAACTTGTTCATTTCTTAGACCATATCCAGACAATATACCTATTAGGATTTGGTTTCCTATCCAGTAGAAATCAGAGCACAAGGTCAACTGATCTGGATATCAATATTTCAAATAAGGCTATGTTCATGTTTTAAACAAATGAATATGGGGGTAAGTAATTTTTAGTTTTGGATCTTTCTGGGATAATGGTGATCTGTGTTTACTGACGATCTATGGGAGGCTATTTGATAAGCCGGTTTGAATATCTTCAATTTCTTTCTCAACTGGTTAACGGACAATGATTCATGTTCACCTATTACCACTTATGCAATTATGATTCAATCTTTTAGGCGTATTCTACTACTTATTACAAATTTAGTGTACCCTCTTATGAATTTGGAATTTAGGATGTATTTATGCGCTTGTTGATTGAGTTTATGTGCCATAAATCGATTGAGTTATATGGTGATACCGAATCCTTTGTTTGGAAGTTTTTTTGGATTAATTGGAGAGTTATTGGTATGTCAGTTCTTTTAATCCAACTGTAAGCATCTGATAATTTTGGTTAGATGTTACTTTGGGTTTTTAGATCGATTGTCAGCAAATTTTCATTAGTAATATGTTTTGAATTATTCAATCTGATAGAAGTATTACACGCTGAATTATATTTCAAACTGGAAGTTTCGTAACTGCCTTTTTATGATAAAGTGTTGATATTATGGAGTAGTTTGGAACATGGGCCTTTACTTCATGCATTGTGGTTCATAACTACTCCAAGATTAGGAAGAACTGTTGTCATGAATCAAATATGAATATAGATCTCTTCAATTTTACTTGATTATCCATTAGAATTATTGTGCAGCATATGGTTCGAAGTGAAGCAGCTTAATTACTTGGACATTCCTCCTAGATTTTGGTTTGATTTCAGTTCGAAGTGCAGCATATGGTTCGAAGTGCTGGTATATAACTTCCATTTATATCAATGTGAACTATAGAAACTACTGTCCTTGCTTTCATAATGATGCCCCTACTTTATGTTTGTTTTATTTTTCATACAAACACAACATAGATTTCTTTCTTTCATAATGGTTACAGCTCTGGAAGAAATTAAAGATGTTTAAATGCAAAAATAGGACATTAGATTACTTGTGGGAATGTTAGATGTTTTTGTGGTGTATGGGGCCAGTCTGAACATAAAGATGAGTTGAGATGATCTTCTTTATCACTGTGCTATACTACTACTAAGGAATATTTGTATTCAGACTCACACAGATAAGGAAAAAGCTTTGCTAAACAATCATCCTATAGAAACTTCAGTATTTTAGTTTATTTTGTTCACCATGTTACTATTTTGTTTGTCATCTAGATTGTGAATAACCTATATATCTAAATGCAGGTGGAAACTTCAACGTTGGGATTCCCACCTCTTTAACCGCCTCCTTTGGTATGTATATCCCGCCAAACCGTTTGTTTTACAGTAAAAATATTTAATCTTCATGAAGCATACAATGTAACAACAAAGAACAACATGAATATACTTTCATGAACGAAGATGCAAATTTTCTTTACCAGCTACTGAATTAAAACTCCTTGTTATCGTTTTTGTTCAATGATTGTAGCAAGAGACGGACTGTTCATCATATCTTTACAAAATGCTTATGGGAGCTGAGCCATTCTTCGTGATGGCTGGACCCAATGTTATTCAGTCTGAGAAGCTGTAAGATTAGAAATGCTTGCTCTCTGAACCAATGATGCAATTTGCATGCAAGCCATGGAAATTGCAAGTAAAGCACAATGGTCAACTCGACATCCATAATTCCATCTTGCTTAATATGTTATTTCATGCATTTTTTCTTGCTTATGGTTGTATGTGTGAGTCTGCATATGAGTGAATCGAGTGACAATATAGTGAGGAATGTATGTAAATATGAATGATTGTGTAATATACTAGTGAATGTACAATAGTGGAGTCCAAAAATTTGTACCATTTGAAATGTTGAAATAAAATATTTATTTGAATAAAATACTGTGTTATAATAATATTTATTATAATATTATGAAATCTTTGATTAATAGTAGTTGAGGTGTAATTACTTTTAGCAGTTGTAAAACAAATTTTAACAACTGCTAGAAACAGTTGTAAAAAAGGTTGACTTTATTACAATTGCCAGCTGTACTAGACATATTACAACTGTTTTTGGCAGTTGTGAAAGGGTATTTTTTGTTGTACTGGTACCTGTGGCAACAAATATAATGATGTTACCATAGGGTCGCAAAGATGTTGCCTTTGACTCTAAGGCAACGCGGCAAAAGGCAACCCCAAAAAAGTGTTGCCACAGATCTTTTTTTGCCTATAGCAACACTTTTTGGTACCTACTGCGTCATTACTCTGGGGTTGCCGTATGCGATCTATGGCGTAGTGTTAAACTAAAAATTTTAATTCTTTTTTTAATTGCAAGTGTCAAAATCTAAACTTTTTAATTAAGAATTCCTCAAATATGTAGTTCGCAAAAAAGAATTTTAGAATTCAAAATTTGGATTTAGAATTTGAAGTGTTGACTTGTTTACGACCTGAAATTGTAAAATTTGAATTAGTAAGTTTTCCAACTTAAAAGTTTCTTTTCGTCCAAGTAATAGATTCAAAATTTTCAAATGCTAATTTAATTTCTAAATTCATAAGTTAAAACTTTATATTCATTTTTCAATATTAACTTATTTAAAGCTTGAATTATCAACTTTTTTAATTTAAGATATAAAAATTTTAAATTTTGGAATTTATACTTTCGTATTTCCAACTTTCAAACGTGAAATTTTTTCATTAAATGTTTGAATCAGTAATAATTCAAAACTTTATACTTTCACTGTTTGAATTTAAAAAAATATGAAATTTCAAAATTCCAAAATACGAGTTTCTCGATTTGAAATTCAAAACTTTGGACTTTGAAGAATAGATTCAAATAAAATTCAATTTTTTTTGTTTTAAATTATGAAAATTTAATTATTAGTATAATATTGTAAAAATTAGTCGTAAATATACATTCCAACAATTTTGTAACAAACTCCCACAGGACGACCAGTCCTTTCTTCTCCACGTTTCCCCAATCTCTATCAAAAAATCCTGAATCATATCAATCCCGTCGTCTTCGAGCTTTACTCCAGCTTTAGTCCCCCTTATTTTTAGGTGCGTCATTTCTTTGATACAAGTTCAAGTTAATTTACAATATGTTGAATTTGGTAACAGCTAAATCAAGTTATAGTTTAAGTTTAGGATTTATTTCAAAACTTTTCTCTATGTATCCATTGATTTTCATATATTGAATCAAACTTGGTTTCTGTAGTTTCTGGTGACTTAGTATTGCAGATAATCACATTGAGACTTTCAATGAATATGAGTACAGCAAGACATACATAATTATAGTATTGATAGTGCTTCACTATCACCCAATATATTAGCATTTTTAGAGAATAAACAATACTATAATATAAGCATTATGCTTTAACAATGAATGATATGTTCATGGTAATAAAAAATGCAGATAACCAAGAGAATATTCAATTTGTTACCTTGGAAGTATCAGAAAATTTGGTTGGTTGGGAAATAAAAATCATCTTTTGGTTATTTTGAGAGAGAGAATAGAATAAAATGCAACAATGCACTTTTTTTTCTTCTGATTTTGATCATAAAGAGGACTCTTATATACAAAATTGTTCTGCAGTGGAGAAGGGCATTAATTAAAATCATGAAGAAAAACATGTATGTAATTTTTACAAATAGTTTATGTGCTTTAACACATGCATAAACCAACATGAGCATCAAAAAGGTAGGAAGTGAATTGGTACTTATACGAACAACATGCTCGTTCTCTCCTTCTCTCTTTGTAAACTACATCCCTTTGTAAAGAAGAAAATAATGAGTATGAAGGAGAAAAAATAATAACAAACCAATGAAATAACCAACTTGTACAACATCCAGAAAATATGCATAAAATGTTTAATTTGTACATGGATCAGTAATAGTAATAGTAATGACTTAATGAGCTAAAGTTATATATAATACTGGAAATCTTACCTCCATGATATTTTTCATGAAAAACCATTCATCCACGTATCTTTCATAATTGGAAATCTATTTATATGCTGCATTTTATGTTATATATCTTATTTTATTGTTGTTATTAGGTATAATGGACATAATTGCTTGTCATTATTTACATGGGTAAGGCTTGGTGTCATCTACTAAGGTACAAATTTTTATTAACAAAGTCCGGAATGTTAATTTTTTATGTACTATTTTTATATGTTTATTCCTTTATCTATCTTGACTAAAGAGTTTCAGGAAGGAGCACTAAAATTTGTAAATAATGGCGTGAAATACAACGAAGAACTTCGAAAGTGAAATCTTGAAAATCAAAGCTCTATGGACAATCAACCTTTTCACTATATTAATTGTCCATGTACAAAGTGTCGGAACTAAGGTGTTCACATGTCAGGTCAAAATGTATTTGACCATTTAGTTTGCAACGTAATAAATCCAACATACACTTATTGGGTTTTGCATGGTGAACGATCCTTTACTCATGAAAATATTGACAATTCTAACACACATAGGGTGTATATGGATGCACTTGCTAATGGCCTACAAAATGAAACACGACATGATTATTTGCCAAAAGATGCTGAACTTCCATTATATCTTGGGAGTATAAAGTCTACTAAGCTTTCAGCTACACTAGCATTATATAAAATCAAAACCATGAATGGATTGTCAACCAACATTTTAATGAGCTTCTAAAAACAATAAATAAAATATACTATCAGACGGAAATCTACTTCCAAAAAATAACTATGAAACCAAAAAGTTGTTGAAGGAATTCAATTTGAGTTATAAGAAAATTCATGCATGTGTGAATGATTGTTGTTTATTCAGAAAAGAATTTGCCGATTTAGACGTATGTCCAAAAATGTAAAACTTCTAAGCATAAGAAAATAGATAATGAAAATGACAGTTTGAAAAAGGTTCCAATAACGGTACTTTGATAATTTCCTATAACTTCTAGGCTCAAAAGGATGTTTAGTCAGAAGAAATAGCAGAGCAATTGATGTGGCATAACCTAAATAAAAGTTCAGATGGAAGAGTAAGACATTCAGTAGATTCATTAGCTTGGAAAGCGATTGATAAAAAGCGGCCTTCCTTTGCTTTATAATCTAGAAATTTAAGAATTGGATTTGCAACGGATAGATTTAATCCATTTTCTGATCTTAATTCGACGTATAGTTGTTGGGCTATAATGCTTGTTATATACAACATGTGTAACATCCTGAATTTTTAGTGTATTTTTTATTTAATAATTTTATTTATATTTTGATTTCTATTTTATTCTATTCGTTTAAAAAGATCAATTTGTTTGAATTTTATTTTGATTTATGATTTAAAACTAAATTTATTTTGGTTTTATATAGCAAATGAAATTGGTTTTAATATGAGTATGTTTATAAATACAAATTTATATTTGTAATTTAAAAGCTTGTTTATTAAATGAATTTTTATTGAGTTTATTTATTTGAATATGAATTTATTTCTTAAAATTTTAATTTAAATATTTAATTCGTATTGTTATATATTTCTCTTGTAAATCAGTCATTTGTATTGATCGTTGTTGTCACAGTAATTGTTTAGTTTAACATCTAGCTGAATTCGTTTAGCCGTCTGTTCAAATTAGAAAGTTCACTTTTGATTGCAAATCCGTTTGTTTTTCGTTTTATTTTATTTTTGAAGCCATCTGTCCTATTTCATATTCAGTTCGTTTCCTTTTTAATTTTTTAAAGCCATTGGTTATAAAAAAAAACCACTCGTTTACCTTTTAATTTCAAAACCGTTCGTTCAAAGCTTTGTTTCTGCTTCATTACTGAAAGTCGGTTGTTTTTGAATCGTTAAAAACCACATGTTCATGTGCATTTTTCCATAGGACCAATTCTATGCAAAACCTCATTCAAAATATTGAAACGACATAGTGTAAACGGTTTGTTTCTTCTGTACCCACCATCTGCTTTTCCCATGTGTTTATGTCAGCCCACTTTCCAAAAATTTCCCCATCGCCTTACGTTTTTCTTCCCATTAGATCTGTTTCTACATCTTTTCCATCGCATGACCACCCGTCTGAAGCTGAAATGTCGTGCCCCTTCAGCCCCCAGTTCCAGCACTTCGCCTCTTCTTTGCCTCGACTGACCCACTCTGCCATAGCTGCAACTAAAAACTCTGCCTATAGCCTTCTCCCCTCATCAACCGACCAAGCCTACTGCCAACCTGATGCAACCCATCCGAGACCTCCGCTCGAAGTCCCCAGCAACCAGAGTTCACCTCTCCCCATGACAGCACGTCCTTCCAATCTCAGATGACCACCCGCAAGTAGACCTGTCAAAATATGACCCACCCTTTTATCCAACCCATTTTACCCTAATTACAACCCTATCGGGTCAACCATTTTATAATTTTTTATTAAATGAATCATAAAAGGGTTGACCTTTTTTTATAAGGGTTACAAATGGGTAACCCACTTACCCAAATAGTAAAAAAGTAATACTTTAAAATAACGATTTTTAAATGTAAAAAGGTCAAAATTACAAAAATACCCTTTATTTCGGAAAAAGTGAGAAAAAGAAAAAATTCAAAAAATCCAGAAAATTATGAAATGAGAATTAAAAAAAATGAAGTATTCGAAAATAATGATTTTTAAAGCTAAAATGACCAAAATTACGAAAATACCATCCATTCTGAAAAAAGTGAAAAAAATGAAAAAAATTCAAAAAATCCAGAAAATTACGAAATGAAAAGTAAAAAAAGAATTATTCGAAAATTACGATTTCTAAAGCTAAAATTGAAAAAATTACGAAAATACCCTTTATATTGGAAAAATGAAAAAAAATGAAAAAAATCCAGAAAATTACGAAATGAAAAGTAAAAAAAGAATTATTCGAAAATTACGATTTCTAAAGCTAAAAATGTAAAAATTACGAAAATACCCTTCATATTGGAAAAATGAAAAAATAATGAAAATTTTTCAAAAAATCCAGAAAATTTTGAAATGAAAAGTAATAAAAGAATTATTCGAAAATAATTATTTCTAAAGTTAAAAAGGCCAAAATTACGAAAATACCCTTCATTTTGAAAAAAATAAAAAAATTCCAAATTATCCAAAAAATTACGAAATGAAAGGTAAAAAAAGAATTATTCAAAAATTACGATTTCTAAAGCTAAAAATGTAAAAATTACGAAAATACCCTTCATATTGGAAAAAAGAAAAAAAATGAAAAAATTTCAAAAAATCCAGAAAATTATGAAATGAAAAGTAATAAAAGAATTATTCAAAAATAATAATTATTAAAGTAAAATAAGGTCAAAATTACGAAAATGCCCTTAATGTTGAAAAAGTGAAAAAAATAAATAAATTTTAAAAAATCCAAAAAATTACGAAATGAAAAGTAAAACAAGAATTATTCGAAAATTACGATTTTTAAAACTAAATATGTCAAAATTACGAAAATGCCCTTCATGTTGAAAAAAGTGAAAACAATAATAAATTTAAAAAAATCCAGAAAATTATGAAAAAATAATAATTTTTTATACTTTTCATTTCGTAATTTTCTGAATTTTTTTCACTTTTTTCTACTTTTTCCAAAATAAAGGGTATTTTCGTAATTTTAGCATTTTTAGCTTTAAAAATCCTTATTTTTAAGTAATTCTTTTTTTACTTTTCATTTTGTAATTTTCTGGATTTTCTGAAATTTTTTCATTTTTTTCACTTTTTCAAATATGAAGGGCATTTTCGTAATTTTACCATTTTTAGCTTTAAAAATCGTTATTTTAAAATAATTCTTTTTTTACTTTTCATTCCGTAATTTTCTGGATTTTTTTCATTTTTTCACTTTTTCAAATATGAAGGGCATTTTCGTAATTTTGGTCCTTTTTACTTTAAAAATCTTTATTTTCAAATAATTCTTTTATTACTTTTCATTTCATAATTTTCTGGATTTTTTGAAATTTTTCATTTTTTTCCATTTTTCCAATATGAAGGGTATTTTCGTAATTTTGGTCCTTTTAGCTTTAAAAATCATTATTTTTGAATAATTCTTTTATTGCTTTCATTTCATAATTTTCTGGATTTTATGAATTTTTTTCATATTTTTCAAAATAAAGGGTATTTTCGTAATTTTGGCACGCTTAGCTTTAAAAATCGTTATTTTAAAGTAATATTTTTTAATATGTGGGTTAAATGGGTAACCGACATAATATGTGGGTTGGGTCAGGTAAAACGTTATGGTAAAAGGGTCAAAATAAAAGGGTTGCAAAAGGATAGGGTCAAAATTTACTTGACCCTTATACGACCCTAAATGACCCATTTGACACCCCTACCCGCAAGCTCATCCCCTCCCTCCACTTCCTTCAATCCGCATTAACCTCTCTGACCCCTTACCTCGCCATCTACTAAGCTCCACCTTCGACAGCCATGCCGTCCTTCGAGTTCGCCCACGCCAGTCCAAGCTGATCCGCCACAGACCCTAACGCCGAAACCTTCCTCCACCTGCCTGTTGTCGAACCTGAAACCATCTTTCCCGAACCCACCAAACTCTCCTCTTCCCGTTAACACCTCACGAGCATCCAAACATACCCATCCTGACCTTGCGTATTACTGTGAAGTAATATTGTGTTGCTATAAACCATGTTGGGTTAAGATTTTTGTGTGTGAGTATTTGCGTTGAGTTATGTTTTCCTTGTTGCGAGTGTGTGAGTTTTAATCAAACTGTGTTCTTCTGTGTTATTAAATATATATTGTGTTAGATACTTAGATATTGTGTAGTATTGTATGTGCGCGCGAGTGTGTGTTCAGCTGATTTTGTAATTTGTGTGTGGAGTGAGATATGTGTGTATAAATGATGGGTACTGTATATGTAATTTATATTATATATTATTGATTTCGGGATGTCTACATATTTTATAACATCAAAATTTTTGGGTGTATTTATATAGAAACATAAATATATTTATTCGTTTTAGTGTGTTTAGATTTTATAGTGTATTTAATGGTTTTGGGATATGTTATATAATTTATAATATTTTGCAGTTTTGGGGTGTGTGATTTCAAATATATATTATAAGATTTACTACATATATATATTATTTTCGTACCAATTTCATTATATTTGATTTTGTGTCGAATTTGGTGTTCCTTGAATGTGTATATGTTAGCTTATTTCTTTATAGATGAGTTACTTGTGGGCTTTACGTGTATAATATGTATATAATGGGTTTGATAATTTTTTTTTAAGTATATATGTTTATATATGGTTTTGCGGTTATGGGTGGTGTGTGTTGATTTTTATTATATACGTGTACACGGCTTTGTGTGTGTGTGTGTGTTTATATATATGTATAATCTATATTATATATATTGTTTAGTATGCGTTGAATTTTTAAATATATATATATATATATATTATATAATTTTTTTGGTGTGTGTGTGTATATATATATAATTTTTGTAAAATGTGTTGTATCTATTTTGGGTTGAGTGTGGTGTTCAGTTCGAAAACCGTCCTAATTGAGAAATTCCATAACCTCCTCTCATAAAATAAAATAAATATTGAGTGGTCACCGTGGTTTAATCTATTTTGAATCGTGCTTGGAAGTCGCCATTTCAATTCGCTGTCAAATCCCTTTGCCGTCTTCGATCTGTGCCACGAAAGGTGAGTTTATCTCACACTTGACCTACATTGTTTCATTGTTGTTAGATCAACACAAATGAACTGTTATGAAATGTATAGCCAGTAGAAATTGTTTGTTTAATATGTACACTTTCATTTATAACATGATATTTATATGACACGTAGGTGCACTAATACTATATGACTCGTGATGTTATTGATGCTATGCAATAATGTAACACCTCGTATTTCCTATGAATATTAAAGTGACAAATTAAAGAGTATTTAATTTTAGAAGAAGAATTAGATAAAACGGGTTACGCCATTGCGTTCGTCTCAGAATTTGCTTGAGATAGAGTTCGAGTTTGCATGAATCAGACTCTGTATGAAGAAGTTATGGAGTTCAGAAGATTTCATGTTTAAACAGAAGAATTATATAATTAAAAAATTAAATAAAACAAAAACAGTTCAAATTTTGAAAAATCATGTGAAGCAGCTGGGCGGGAAAATTCCCGCCCATAGAGGTCGACTCCTTCCGGGGGGGGGGGGTCGACATAGGTGTCGACCCCCCCAAGAGAGGTGTCGACTGGGGTGTCGACCCCCCTATAGGGGTCGACCCCCTCGCCTAGATCCAAACAGTGACGATTTTCTGACTTGTTGCTGAGTCACTAAGGCATAGGTGGCGATTCTGGATAGCTCTATCTAGTCTGGATGGTTCTGATTGCTCCCAGGTTGATCTAACGGCTCACATAAATCTAAATCTCTATAAAAGCAACCCCAACCCTCAAACCTAAATCACACAATTTCATTCCAAGGAGCCACCATGTTGTCCATGGTCAACTTAGCATAGCCACCATTTCTTCTCCAACTAGGAAGCAAACTAGAAAACAAGTTAGAGGCTACGAATCAAATCTAAATTAGAGAATCTCCATCAAGGGATAGCTTTTTAGTTTCAGAAATCAGATCCCAGAATTCAAAACCGTTCTGTAATTTGTAAGTTCATGTTACTATCAGAAATAAAAGTTAATATTATCTATCTCATTGATAATATTATGTCCATTCTTTGTCTCTTCTTTCCTTCTTCCCTTTTTGTTTTCATAGCCAGGCTACTGTGAGCCTGAGCTAAATCTCATAAGAGATGAACGTACATTGGAAATAAAATTGGGCATAATATATGATTTGAACATGGACAACGCTAAAATTGGGCATAATATATGATTTAGACATGACCGGTGCTAAAATTGGGAAAAGTATCAAATTATGTATAATTGGGCATAACTGATTTGTAACGGATTTGAGGACATAACACATGTTGTATTTAAAACATAAAATGTATCGAACATATGACTTGAGATTTGAGGCATAAAGTATATTGGACAAATGACTTGGGATTTGGGGCGTAAATTGAAATGTAAACATGTAAGGCATAATACATGATGTGGTTTAAGACCTAAAATTTGGGCATGTTATATATGATAGTTCATGACTTGGAAGAAGGAGATTATTGTGTATAGTGGTATATGGCTTAGGCATGAAAACCTATGGTAAGATAGGGATAACAGTTAAATGTGAACATGCCTAAATTGGGATTTTGGGTAATTGGCATGCACTGTAATTAAAGGCTATAATTTGGCATAGTTTATACTGTGAATCATGATTAGGGGTTTTTGGAGAATATTTTGTATGGTGCAATATGACTAAACCTTAGGGCATGTGTTATATCGTGATTTTTGGGGCATGAGTATTATTACAAATTTGGGAAAATTAGGTGTAACCTATTTCGAGTAATAATTTGAATTTGAATTTATGGGGTATAACTTGCAACCAGCTTTGTTGGGACATAACTAGAGAATTGGAACATGGCTAGTTTAGTGAATTTGGGATGATTAGCATATAAAATCTAGACTTGGACATGTATGGTAAATATGCTAAAAGATAAACGTGTCTAACCCGAGGTTAGATTGAGTTGCGGTGTAAAACAGCCCGCAACCGCCTGACACATCCAGTAACCGCAACAACACCTATCTAATGTGAGAGGTTAGTTCATCATGCCCAAGAAAAACCCGAGGTTAGATTGAGTTGTGGTGTGAAACTGCCCGGAACCACCCGACACATCCAGTAACCGCAACAACATATATCTAATGCGAGAGGTTGGTAAATTAATAAATCAATTAAAGCTAATGAACAAGGCATGTTAAGAATGGCAGGGTTAAGTTAACTAAGGCGACACTTAACCGTTTTAACATGTTAATTAGACAAGAAGATGGGGTTAAGTAAATTTAGAGCACTTAACCGTTATAACATGTTAATTAGACAAGAAGATGGGGTTAAGTAAAACATTTAACCGTTATAACGTGTTAATTAGACAAGAAGGTGAGGTTAAGTAAATTTAGAACACTTAACCGCTATAACATGTTAATTAGACAAGTGAGCAGGTTTAAGTTAACCAATACAATATGATGAATGAGAAGGGTAAAGTTAATAAGAAACACTTAACCAATATGACATGATGAATGGGTAGGGCTAATTTAAAACAAGAGAGCAACACTTAACCAATATAACAGGATGCATGGAAGGGTTAAGTTAACATAAGAAGGCAACACTTAACCAATGTAACACAACAAAGTGGGTGGGTTAAGTTAACTTGAATTGATTTGATGACACTTAACCAATACAGCATGATGAATGCGTAGGGTTAAGTAAATAAGATACACTTAACCAATGTAACTTGATGAACGAATGGGGTTAAGTTAATGGGAAATACTTAACCAATATAACATGGTGAATGGACGGGGTTAAGTTATTAGGAAACACTTAACCAATCCAACATGACGAGTGAGAAGGGTTAATAAGAAACACTTGACTAACATGACATGATGAGTGGGTGGATTAAGTTAACATGAAATGGACAACACTTAACCAATATGACATAATGTGTGGGAAGGTTAAGTACATATCGGGTTGGTGGGTAATATTAGTAAATATAGGTCCACAAACTTAACCATTATGTAAACATGTTTGAATCAGTGGGAGGGTTATGTACATATCGGGTTGGTGGGTAATATTAGTAAATATAAGCCCACAAACTTAACCAGTAAGAAACCCTAGTAACGAGACCCATTTCAATAGTAACCTACATAGATGTATCAAGGTACCCTGAAACTAGGCAGTGTGGGGCACGATTACTGGGCTGATTATAAGCGGTCAAAATAGCGGCAGGGGGTACGTCAGTATATGTTCCGACGGATTACGGGCATGCGCGTACTCCGAAGTGGGAAAAAAGCAGGCACTGGGTGCTAGTAGTTATACATTGTGCATCTTGAATCGTGTCGGGTCACTATCATAGGGATTGATACACCTTATGGTAGGGCCATCATAGGGTACCTACACGCAAGAGAGGGCCGATTGATACAGAAACAAGGAAGATTAATACGAGTAAGGAGCTGATCGATAGGGTAGTAAGGGTACATCTAATATATTCTTTGAAATTAGATAGATTGAGGTGGAATCCTCACAATAGATGTACACCTGAAGGCTACCACAAATTACGGGGATTTGGATCACATTACAATATGATAATTTTATACAGATTACTAGTTGGGACACTAGTCAGGTGGTGCAGAGATATAAAAATCAGAATAACAAGGTAGTAGCGAAGTAGAGAAAGAGTAGAAGCGCATTCAGTTTATCTTGCCTTATCATATCTTATACAAACCTTAGGTTATTATGTTATCCATATTATCACGGTATTGTCTTATATTCAGTTTATTCATGTCATGATGCTTTTGCCTATTTACATGCTGAAAGTCACTGGACTTACCAGACTTATGTCTGACCTAGTTTGTTTTGCCTCTTTTCTCCCGTTCCCCCTCCAGGTTCACAGGGAGGAAATTTTACCACTTAGCTCAGTTTTCTTTCCAAGCACGGAGATAGTCGATGTACTGCTTTGGACTCTCTCTTCCACTGTTATGGCCGGTTCATGCTTTATTGGGGAATGTCATTGTTATTTTTATGCTTTATTTATACTTTGAAGTTTTTGAGTCAAGACAGAAGTTCTATGTATTACTTTTAAGTATGATTGAGACAATTGTTGTAAAAGTTTGACTGAACCACATTGTTTATGAAATGACTTTATTTTCTGCTGCTTTATTTGTATGTCTTGTAATTTATCTGCATCTTTTACCTAAAAACGCTCCACCGAAGTTATGGCATTCCCTTTGTGAGTGAACTTAACGGAGGTAGGGTGTTACACTTTGTAACAACCCGCACCTCCGTTCACGCAAGATATTGTCCCCAACTTAGCCACCGTATAGGTGTGGGGTTTTGTTCCTCAAAAGGCCTCGGCATTAGTAAGAGATGGGATCTACTATATAAGTACCCACTTCACACAGGCTTTCACGATGTGGAACTTAGGGGTGTTACACACTTGGTATCAAAGCTGAAGGTTACAAGATCAGATAAAAGATTTGAAAAATTATTTTCACAACGGTTTTAAAAGAAGCATTTTCTAAAGAAAAGTTTTGCTTTAAAGGCATATTCCCCAAAGCCGTATGCATTATCTTTTGATCCTCTATTTGAATCCTTGTTTCCCCTCTTTACCGAGTCTCCGGGACTCCTGGCTTTCTGGGAGGTAAATTCATCGCGGCATGGTTCCGTAGGCTTGATGAGACTACGACACCTGTCAAAGGGCGAAGAAATGCCCAACTTCCATATATAGCCGTAGTAGTTTCACCTGCGGCTAATTTTCTTTCAAGCTTTGTAGGGTTTTCCGTGCGATGGAGGCAGCTTTCAAGAGACTTGTCAACAAGTTACACAAAGATGGCAAAGATGAGAATGAGGGAGTTTGGCTAAGGAACAAAACCTAAAGATGAGAAACTCATGGATATGGACTTGGTTCACAAAGGAGGAAAGAACAGAAAAATCTAAGACAAGAGGAAGTGCCGTTATTATGGTATAATGGGTCATATAATTTAGGGACAAGGGCAAGCACAAAGGACAGGATTTTTCGGAGGGCAAGTGCATGCTCTAACCGTCAGCGTACCTCAGAGAGAGGTAGTAAATCTTCAGTTGAAAAAGTTTAGTTTTCTTTTGATCATCCTGTTAGTACTCTTTTGATTTCAGCGCTTCACATTCATTTATATCAGCTTCCATAGTTGAGTCTCTGCACCCTAGAGCTTGTATAGTAGAGGATCCCATTATTGTCTCAAATCCAATTGGTGGTTCGGCTCATTTGTCTTTGGTTTGTAAGGATTTGAGAACAGCTAAATTAAGTTTTGAGTTTAAGTGTAATGCTTATGTTTTTGATTTCATGGGCTATGGGTTGATTCTAGGCATGGATTGGTTAGCTAGTAATTGTGAAAGGAGGGTAGTTAGACTTTCGACTTGCCTCGGGAATACCCTCGAGATTTCATGCGATCCTAAGGGATCAATTTGTCTTGGCTACCTAGAATCACTTGATGCATCTATCAACGATTTGTGATCCGTTAGAGTAGTCCATGAGTACGCAGATGTTTTTGATCAGGTTAGGGGTTTATCCCCTAAAACGCGAGATAGACTTCCGCATATATCTAGTTGACAATGCAAAGCCAGTTGCATTACCTGTACGACACATGGCTCTAAGGGAAAGTAAGGGCTCAGTAAACAAGTAAAAGAGTTACTTGAAAAAGGGTTCATAAGGCAAAGTATTTCTGAATGGGGTTCTCCGGTCGTTTTCGTTACAAGGGTAGGTGGTTCACTTAGCTTGTGCATAAATGATATTTTGGAATGAGGAAGAACATGCTTTGCATCTAAGGGAAGTCTCAAATACACTCCAAGAGCATCAACTTAAGGCGAAGTTCTCCAAATATCATTTTTGGAGAGAAAAGGTAAGGTTTCTAAGACATGTGATATCCAAGGAAGGGATAGTAGTAAATCCCGCAAAAGTTATTGCGGTGCAAGACGGGAAGATCCCAAGGAATGCAACAGAAGTAAGAATCTTTCTTGGACTAGCGGGCTAATATAGGAAGTTAATTAAGGACTTTGCGAAGGTATTGGCCCCACTTACTAGATTGACGAAGAAGAATCTAATCATCTTAGTATATACACTTGGTAACATGGTTAGCATCTGTTTTCAAGAGATTGTTCTGGGAATGTTAGCATGACACAGCAGAAGTTGTAGTGCCAAGTATACTATAAGAAGAAAAGGTGGAACAAGAGGCGACAGTGAAATGAGTTCCAACGCATATTCTGGAGACAGAAATTAATAAGCTACGCAATCGTGAAGTTAAGACAGTCAGAGCAATATGGAATGAAGCTCATGAAGATGTGACTTAGAAGACTGAAGACTAGTTACGCGCATCATACCCTTTTTGAGGGTATATCCTTGACCTCTCTTCTTCTGTAAAATTTACTTGCATGCCAGTCTTTATCCTTTAAGTATATCCTCTCAGTTCTATCCTCGATCCTTAGGTAGAATCCAATGGATGTAAACATGTGTTTGAAACATGTTATGATTGATGGATGCAAGTGGATGCAAATGTTTGCTAGTGGTTGCTCGTGGATGCATATACACACATTAGGCACTAGATCGACTCCGTCACTTCCATATTGCATATGCATGAGTGAATTTTTATATATATGGATTGAAATTTGATGTGTAATCACATTGATATTGCATTTGTATGAATGGTTGAGCACTCATGTAGAAGTTATATAGTACGATTAGGAATAATTGCATACATGATGGACTCATGGCACTAACATAATTCGCATTAAGAAGGTCAACTGAATCAGTAGACCGCCTGATTTTGCATTAGATAAGGACATATACAGACACTATGCATATGTTCATGAAAAGCATTAGATGCATTTTAAGGACAATGGACGCCTGTGATTAAATGGTTGAGTAGATGGATGTTAGGATACATTCTCCTTGACTTGGAGAGTTCAGGGACGAAAATCCTTTAAAGGAGGGGAGAATGTAACACCCCGTATTTCCTATGAATATTAAAGTGACAAATTAAAGAATACTAAATTTTAAAAGAAGAATTAGATAAAAACGGGTTATACCATTGCGTTCGTCTCGGAATTCTACTTGAGATAGATCCGAGTTTGCGTGAATCGGACTCCGTATGAAGAAGTTATGGAGTTCAGAAGATTTCATGTTTAAACAGAAGAATTATATAATTAGAAAATTAAATAAAACAAAAACAGTTCAAAATTTAAAAAATCACATGAAGCAGCTGGGCGTGAAAATTCTTGCCCATAGGGGTCGACTCCCCAAGAGGAGTGTCAACTGGGGTGTCGACCCCTTCTATAGGGGTCGACCCCCTCGCCCAGATCCAAACAATGATGATTTTCTGACTTGTTGCTGAGTCACTAGGGCATAGGTGGCGATTCTGGATAGCTCTATCTAGTTTGGACGGTTCTGATTGCTCCTAGGTTGATCTAACAGCTCACATAAATCTAAACCTCTATAAAATTAACCCCAACCCTCAACCCTAAATCACACAATTTCATTCCAAGGAGCCACCATGCTATCCATGGTCAACGTAGCATATCCACCATTTCTTCTCCAACTAGGAAGCAAACTAGAAAACAAGTTAGAGGCTACGAATCAAATCTAAATTAGAGAATCGATAATCTACGTCAAGGGATAGCTTTTCAGTTTCAGAAATCAAATCCCAGAATTGAAGACCGTTCTGTATTTTGTAAGTCCATGTTACTTTCAGAAATAAAAGTTAATTGTGATTCTGACATTGAAATAAATCTGAATCTGAGATTATGCCTATTTCTATCTGTCTTTCTATATCCATTGGATCTATCTCATTGATAATATTATGTCCATTCTTTGTCTGTTCTTTCCTTCTTCCCTTTTTGTTTTTATAGCCAGGCTACTGCGAGCCTGAGCCAAATCTCATAAGAGATGAACATACGTTGGAAATAAAATTGGTCATAATATATGCTTTGAACATGGCCAACACTAAAATTGGGCATAATATATGATTTGGACATGACCAACGCTAAAATTGGGAAAAGTATTAAATTATGTATAATTAGGCATAACTGATTTGTAACAGATTTGAGGACATAACACATGTTGTATTTAAAACATAAAGTGTATCGAACATATGACTTGAGATTTGAGGCATAAAATATATTGGACATATGACTTGGGATTTGGGGCGTAAATTGAATTGTAAACATGTAAGGCATAGTATATGATGTGGTTTAAGACCTAAAATTGGGGCATATTATATATGATAGTTCATGACTTGGAAGAAGGATATTATTATGTATAGTAATATATGGCTTAGGCATGAAAACCCGTAGTAAGATAGGGATAACTGTTAAATGTGAACACACCTAAATTGGGATTTTGGGTAATTGGCATGCACTGTAATTAAAGGCTATAATTTGGCATAGTTTATACTGTGAATCATGATTGGGGGTTTTTGGAGAATATTTTGTACGGTGCAATATGACTAAACCTTAGGGCATGTGTTATATCGTTATTTTTGGGGGCATGACTATTATTACAAATTCGGGAAAATTGGGTGTAACCTATTTCGAGTAATAACTTGAATTTGAATTTATGGGGCATAACTTGCAACCAGCTTTGTTGGGGCATAACTTGAGAATTGGAACATGGCTAGTTTAGTGAATTTGGGATGATTAGCATATAAAATATAGACTTGGACATGTATGGTAAATATGCTAAAAGTTAAACGTGCCTAACCCGAGGTTAGATTGAGTTGCGGTGTAAAACTGCCCGGAACCGCCCGACACTTCTAGTAACTGCAACAACACCTATCTAATGTGAGAGGTTAGTGCATCATGCCCAAGAAAAACCCGAGGTTAGATTGAGTTGTGGTTAGGGGTGAGCATTATTCGGTTAAACCAAATAAACCAACCAAACCAATTTATTTTGGTCGGTTTGGATTGGTTTTTAAATTAAATTGGTTTGTAATTGGCTCGTAAAATTATTAAGTTCGATTATCGGTTTAACCAAATTAACCGAACTTTTACTATATATTCAAAATTATCGATATTATAATAAATATTTTAGGTTAGTTCATTATTTAAGTAAATTTTAATTATCACCTATGTGTCAAGATTGATATTAGAAAGCATAAAAATAATAATTAATAATACTCTAATCATATATTTATAGTTTATTTCAAATTATAGTGAACATTCCAAACATAAAGTGTAAAATATTTTTAATTCGGTTTAATCGGATAACCAACCGAACCAACCAAACTTAATTTGGTTGGTTTGGTTTGGTTTTCATTTTTATTGGTTTTAATTTGGTTTAACAAATTTCATCATCGGATAAACCAAACCAATCATACGCTCCCCCTTAGTTGTGGTGTAAAACTGCCCGGAACCGCCCAGCACATTCAGTAACCGCAACAACAAAGATCTAATGTGCGAGGTTGGTGCATTAATAAATCAATTAATGCCAATGAACAAGTCATGTTAAGAATGGTAAGGTTAAGTTAACTAAGGCGACACTTAACCGTTATAACATGTTAATTAGACAAGATGGGGTTAAGTAAATTTAGAACACTCAACCGTTATAACATGTTAATTAGACAAGAAGATGGGGTTAAGTAAATTTTGAACACTTAACCGTTATAACATGTTAATTAGACAAGAATGCGAGGTTAAGTCAATTTAGAACACTTAACTGCTATAACATGTTAATTAGACAAGTGAGCAGGGTTAAGTTAACCAATACAACATGATGAATGAGAAGGGTTAAGTTAATAAGAAACACTTATCCAATATGACATGATGAACGGATAGGGTTAGGTTAAAACAAGAGAGCAACACTTAACCAATATAACAGGATGCATGGAAGGGTTAAGTTAACACAAGAAGGCAACACTTAACCAATGTAACACGACAAAGTGGGTGGGTTAAGTTAACTTGAATTGATTTGATGACACTTAACCAATATAGCATGATGAACACGTGGAGTTAAGTAAATAAGATACACTTAACCAATGTAACTTGATGAACGAATGGGGTTAAGTTAATTGGAAAAACTTAACCAATATAACATGGTGAATGGACGGGGTTAAGTTAATAGGAAACACTTAACCAATCCAACATGACGAGTGAGAAGGGTTAATAAGAAACACTTAACCAACATGACATGATGAGTGGGTAGGTTAAGTTAACATGAATAGACAACACTTAACCAAGATGACATAATGTGTGGGAAGGTTAAGTACATATCGGGTTGGTGGGTAATATTAGTAAATATAGGCCCCACAAACTTAACCATTAAGTAAACATGTTTGAATCAGTGGGAGGGTTAAGTACATATCGGGTTGGTGGGTAATATTAGTAGATATAGGCCCACAAACTTAACCAGTAAGAAACCCTAGTAACGGAGACCCATTTCAATAGTAACCCACATAGATGTATCAAGGTACCCTGAAACTATGCAGGGTGGGGCACGATTATTGGGCTGATTATAAGCGGTCAAAATGGCGGCGGGGGGTACGTCAGTGTAGCTTCCGACGGATTACGGGCGTGCGCGTACTCCGGAGTGGGAAAAAGCAGGAACTGGGTACCAGTGATTATACACTGTGCGTCTTGAATCGTGTCCGGTCGCTATCAGAGGGATTGATACACCTTATGGTGGGGCCAGCACATGGTATCTACATGCAATAGAGGGTCGATTGACACAGACATAAGGAAAATTAATACGAGTAAGGAGCCGATCGATAGGGTAGCAAGGGTACGTCTAACATATTCATGGCAATTAGGCAGATTGAGATAGAATCCTCACAATAGATGTACACCTGAAGGCTCCCACAAATTACGGGGATTGGGATCACATTACAATATGATCATTTTATACAGATTACTAGTTGGGACACTAGTTAGGTGGTGCAGAGATATAAAACTCAGAATAACAAGGTAGTAGCGAAGCAGAGAAAGAGTAGAAGCGCATTCAGTTTATCTTGCCTTATCATATCTTATACAAACCTTAGGTTATCCTGTTATCCATGTTATCACGGTATTGTCTTATACTCAGTTTATTCATGTCATGATGCTTTTTCCTATTTACATGCTGAAAGTCACTGGACTTACCAGACCTATGTCTGACCTAGTTTGTTTCGCCTCTTTTCTTCTGTTTCCCCTTCCCTCAAGGTTCACAGGGAGGAAATGTTACCACTTAGCTCAGTTTTCTTTCCAAGCACGGAGATAGTCGATGTACTGCTTTGGACTCTCTTTTCCACTGCTATGGCTGGTTCATGCTTATTGGGGAATGTCATTGTTATTTTTATGCTTCTTTTATACTTGGAAGTTTTTGAATCAAGACAGAATTTCTATGTATTACTTTTAAGTATGATTGAGACAATTGTTGTAAAAGTTTAACTGAATCACATTGTTTATAAAATGACTTTATTTTCCACTGCTTTATTTGTCTCTCGTGTAATTTATCTGCATCTTTTACCTAAAAATGCTCCACCGAAGTTAAGGCATTCCCTTTATGAGTGACCTTAACAGAGGTGGGGTGTTACAAATGATTTGTTTATGTTATTGATACCCCTAGTTTAGGAAAAATCACTAAGGGTTGAAATGATACATACCCGAACGGACATTAGATTAGGGAAAATCGTTATGGGTTGAAATGATAGACCTAAACAATTTTATGGAAATTGGGATTGCTGATTAAATGATAGACCTGAACGATTTTATTGAAATTAGGATTACTGGTTGAAATGATAAATATCTGTATCACTTGACCATTGGGTAGAAAACTATATACGGACACCGTTGGTCATGTTTTCGAAGTAAAATGATTTGAGAAAAAACTGATTTCAAAATAATAATTTAAGATATCATATTTTATATTTTAAATATTTTCAAACTTAAATTTTGTAAATTTTAAATTATGTGTTTTAAAATGATTTATGAGTAAAAGTGTATTTAAATGCTTATTTAAGATTTTACTTATAATTTATTTATTTTAAACCATATAATTTAATCATATATATTTTTTAAACTTTAAATTTAATATATATTATAATAAATTATATATTTTAAAACCTATTTCTGAATTATTTTCAACTTATATATCTTTATATAGCTATTTTCTATTTAAATTTATAAAATTTTAACTTATATATATATTCAAAGCTTATTATATTTATATTTTATAAACTTTAATAATAAATTCAAAGATGGATAGGTTATAGGTTTAAATTTAATATTGATATTTGATTTAATGAATGAACTTATGTAAGATATGAATTTGAATTGATATGAACTTTTATTAGAGGTGAATTTGAATTGGTTTAAATATGAGCTTTTATAAGAAATGAATTCGATTTTAAGTAGCCGAATGTGAATTTGAATATATAAATTTTATATTTGGAATTGATTTTATACATCGTTGGGTTGAATTAAGAAACTTATCAAATCAAATTTATAAGAATGGGTTCAAATGGTATAAATTGTTTAAATTGAAATATAAGGTTTTGATTCAAATTTATGTATAAGGATTTTTTTGAATTGTATGACTTGAGACTTATAAGTTACGATATGTTTTGCTTAAATTGAAATACAAGATATGATTTAAATTATAGGAATTGAATTTGAACCAAAACGTTGGATTTTATGAAAATTTACGTTAAATGTTATGGTATTGATTTGTACTATAAGTTGAAACCTTTAAGATATGATATTCTAATTCGATTTGATCTAAGCAATTTAAATGAGTTGTTTTTCAAAATTGAATATATTTGGAGTTAGATATATAAATTCAAATTTGAACATGAGATTTGTATATTTGATTTTATAAAGTGATTTATAAATTAATGACCATGGTGTGAAAAATGTAAACGATTGGTTGTTAAAGAGACCAGGATCGGCTATTGTCATACTCTCTACCAATACCGAAAACCACTTCAACAAATGTGTACGCGGTGGAGTTCCAGAATGAAGTAGGATGATTTGGAGGTGATTACTGGACTTGAAGAAAGGGACCGATGATGGATGTCCTTAACCTTCGGGTCATAATTAAAGTGACTAAAACATGTGCTATACTGCGATTAAGTGAGGTCGCACCTCTTATCGGACACACTTCTTCGAACCATATTTACTACTTTGTGATTTGATTAGTGCACTGTTGATTTTGTGAGTGTGTTTCGAGGTGGGCGCCAATTGTGGCTATGTGTTTCCACCGGTCACGGGCGTGCATCGGTAGAATCCTGCTGTGGGTATTACTCGTGTGCCTTGTCATATTATCCTGATCGAACCCCTACGATTTTGATTTGTACCGTACCTATGGAGTGCCCTCTGATAGCCACTACGTTACTGTGGACTTTACGGTATCTATATAGACTATGGTATTATTCACTGTACGTGATTTACTTCACTCACCTGTGCTGCATACAGATTAATACAAGAGCTACATTATGGCATTTTCCTTCCCCTGAAAATTTATTTTTAATGTTTATCCACCATGTTGAGATACCCATATAGTAAATATATGGGTAGAGCACTTACGTAACTTAAAATGATAAGCATATTGATTTAGTGGCAAAATGTGACTAACGCATAATTTAGAAACATAATTTCCAAAGACCTTGGTATGCATGGGTAAGTATTTGCTTTCATTTGGTTTTTTACTTTAGTTAGATGAGTGGTTTCTTTATCATATTGGATTTTTTATTTCAATGAGATTATTATTATACTTACAGTGAAGATTATTTTGTATTTTTTACACTACCGTATATGGCAGTGAACGATGGGAAAAATATAACAAGCCTGCATATATCCAATTAGATTACCAAACGACCACATTCCATGTTCCTATTTATTGCGAAACTGGTAATTCGTAATTCTATATTCCAATTAACTGTTAACATTATTTTTTCAGAGATAAACGATTCTACCTTATGATATGGGATTTTGATGAACGTCAATAAAAGATGGGGTCGTGATCCTTAAAAGCCAGAAAACTTAGGTTAGGTGTGTATAGGCGCTCTAATAGCCTGCTTTCCTTATGGATAAAATTTTCGAAGATATATCAATGCAGTATCATGTTTTTACTCAGTTTACACGCACTACTGCTATCACTACTTTTAATTACAGTCTAGGTATGGTTTGCACCATCGCTGCCATGACTTTGAACGCATAGTCGGTACGTCCACTCACTGACCATTCCTTCCATGGTTCGGACTAGAGCATTAATATAACCCCGATTATCGGAAAAGGTAAATATAAATTCATTTTATAGGCAAAGCATTTTTTTAGTACATATACCATGTACATGTTTCAAGTTAGTGTAGAATTAATAGCTAAAATAATCATCTAGTTGAATGAACCAATGCATGTATTTAATGTGTTTGTATCTTGAGTCACTTTAGTAGTTTGAACTAGTACGTAGTTACTGTTACAGACATTTGAGGCTTAGTCGGTGAATAATTATATGAGGGGTTGTTGCAACCTTAATTTCAGTATAAACAAGGAGTATCTTGTATTTGTTAATTAGCTGTTCTAACTTTGTTTAATTGCTAAGGTAATAAAATTCATCCCCTTTATTTCTAAAAAGTATCCTCTGAAGTAAGAACATGATTTATTGTTTGAAATTTGTTCACTTAATAATGTATGGAGGTAAGAGTCCTCGGAAAACTATACATCAAAGAAAAATTGTTTGAAATTTGTTCACGTAACAATGTTAATATTTCACATGCATCATAATTTACCATTATTTTCCAAAGAAAAACTGTTTGAAATTTGTTCACTTAATAATGTTAATATTTCACCTGCATCATAATTTACCTTTATTTACCAAAGCTATTGTAGTACATAAACTAGTTAATATTGCACATGCAAACTTACCTGTCAACTTATGTTTGAGAAATATGAACTATTTTTAAATGAAACTTATTGTAGATTTTTTTTCTTTTTCTTTGAAGAGTCTTATCCTAGTAAATACAGATATCAGGTTTTCACTAGCTATAGAAGTAGTACTCAAGTCTTTGTATAATTAAGATAAAATAATAAGTACCCACGGAGTCATAGCCAGTGGCCACTGCTGGTTGATAACAAAATACTGTTGGTTAGCCAGTGGCCACTGCTGGTACCCACTAGAATAATGTTGAAAAGCCAAGTACTGGTATGCCAGTGGCCACTGCTGGTTGTTGAATGCCACCAGTGTAATATCAATCAGCAGTTGATAACAAAATACCTGAAATATATTGGCCATAAATATGAATAAGCTGGGCGTTCCTCTTTCACGTTCGGGTAAATTGACGTAATATTGTTCGGGAAAACCAGCATTTTCCTTGTTGGATATAAACCATGCATATGAAAAGTCGACCTGGCCCGGTGTTCACTTTAAGGTCAGATTGTTTCGTTCAGGTCTGATTATGTAATAACATCTAAAATCAATAGAATTTCTAAAGCCTTCATAATGATTATTATTTAGTTTGTAATTTATGAAGCATTTCTTATGCTTGAAAGTATTTCTAAAATCAATAGAATTTGATACCAATATTACAAAGTTTTATCATACAGGTAGACAACGTTATTTATAATGTTACACAAAAATAGAAAGCATGCAATTATTTTAATGCACCCATAATTCCATATAAATAACAGGAAAGGGAAAAAAAATCCATAGCCTCACTTCCAGGAACACTAATAAAAAACAAGATAGTGAAAAATCACATGCTCATCCATTTTAGCTTGGTTAAACAAGCAACATTTGCATGTTTGGCATCTATGTCATATTACATTAAAAAGCAAGCACAGTAAACATACAGTACAAACATGATGCAGCAGGGTCAGTCAAGAAAACTAAATTTTAATGTTCTTGCCTGATTCACAATCTGTCTTTGCATCTTGTTATATGCGCAAATGTGAACACTGTTAGCAACTCACCGACTAACTTCACTTATTCATTAGCTCAGAAAAACTAAGAATATAAGGGTGTGTTTGGATTACATTTTTTAATTTTGAGTTTTTGCATATACAAAAGTATCGACGACGCACACACATTAAATCACAGGTGTTTGTATTTCACTAAATTTCAAAAGAGAATGGAGTTGAGTGGTAGGCCGTTAGAATAAGAAGTGGTCCAAATGATTAAGAAAACAATTTATAAAAATGCAAGTTATAACGAGAGCAGTATGTTTCTCAGTTGTCAGCAATTAATTAGTTGTCCAACTATATGTCATTTATGTATTATAACCTATCTCCTTGAGCATACCACTTTGGTTATATATGATAAGAAATGAACATTTCAACATAACTTGATTCTTTCTTTCAATAATACTAGAGCAAATCAATTTGTGTGCTGGTATACAATAAATGATCTCCAGGTAACAACCTTTGGATATTATGCTTGGGACTCATTTTTGCTTTTGATTTTCTAGGCTGTTTACAGCAGAATAGGCATGTGAATAATTTATTACGATTATTATTCAATTTTTAATGGAATTCAAGCGTGCTCGTATTTTTTTGGATCAGATTGCCACTTCATGATAGGAAATATACACATATAAACATCAATTAATTGAGACGATCTAATTGTTGAAGTATGCGATACTATTGTAGAGAATATTTTGGATCTGGAGAATATTTTGGATCTAGAGGATATTTTGGATCTGGAGAATATTTTGGATCTGAAGGATATTTTGGATCTGGAGGATATTTTGGATTTGGAGAATATTTTGGATCTGGAGGATATTTTGGATCTGGAAAATATTTCGGATCTAGAGGAAATATTGGGAATTTCCATATACTTCTCTATGCCTATATAAGCTACATCAAATCCAAAAGGAGATATGACAAAATCAAGAGATTAGATCAAGATTTATTCTAATTAGGGTTTTGGCAATCCTAATCTTCTTCAATTCTTTTCTCCACAAAATCAAATTTTTCTAGTAAATTTGATCATTGTAATCAATCTCTTGTACTCTTCTATTGATATTAATAAAGGTTTCTCTCTCAAAGTGGACGTACACTGACAAGACGTCGGTGGAACCACTATAAATCCCTGTGTGATTGAGTTTCTCGTTATTGCTCTATTATTTCCATTATTTGGTGATTGTGATTGGCTTGGATAAGTTGAGATTGTTCGATTGGTTGTTTTTGCACTATTACCACGATCTCGTTTTCCGCGGCGTTGGGGATTTTTTTTGATTTGAGCGGTCTTGAATCAAAATTCCTCCACAACATTTGGTATCAGAGCATTGGTGTTGGTAGATAGTTGTAGAAATGCCGGAATCAGGTTCAAACAATTCATCAACAGTTGGTCCAAGTGGTGTAGCTCCTTATGTACGTGGGTCGTATGCAGCTGCTGGTTCACAATTGGTTATCGACAAGTGGAATGGTGATAATGATTTTGAAAAGTGGCAGTGGAAGATGAAAGCGGTCCTTAGGCGGAATCGGGTACATCGCGTAGTGTTTGATACACATTTATTGCCAGAGGACATCTCAGATGTGGAGAGAGAAGAAATGGAAGAGTGGGCATTCACTACACTTCAACTTGCCATGGGAGAGAATTTTATTTCCGAAATTAGTGGTGAGACGACTGCTAAAGGTATTTGGAACAAGTTGGAGGAGTTGTATATGAAGAAATCACTCATAAATCGACTGATCTTGTTACGGACTTTCTTTACCTACAAGATGAAGGAAGGAACTTCGCTAAAGGCGCACTTAAATGTGTTTGATGATTTGCTAATGAAGATGAAGGCGGTAGATTTGAAGATTGAGGAGGAGCAGAAGGCGATGATATTGCTATGCTCGTTGCCTGAGCGCTATACTGGGTTCTCAAACAGTTTGATCTATGGCCGGGATACATTGACTCTAAATGATGTCAAGACGAGTCTTCTTAGTGAGGAATTGCGAGATCAGATGAAGGAGCTGAGTAATGGTAGTAGTGGTGCTGGTAATGGTCAAGGTTTATTTGCGGAGAAAGAAAAGTCAGAGAAGAAGGGAAACCAGGGGCGTTCTAAGTCTAAGAAGCCCGGTGGAAGAGGAAAGTCAAAGGAAAGAAATGGCAAGTGCTTTATATATAAGAAATCTGGTCATTGGAAGAATGATTGTCCAGAGAAGGGGAAGAAGGAAGTAGCATCTTCATCAGTTGCGGTGGAGAGAGATGTTGGTGAGGAAGACGTAGATGTTTTGTCGGCAGTAGCATCAGATGTTTCGGGCAGCGATTGGGTGCTTGATTCGGGGGCTTCATATCACATGACGCCTAATAGGAATTGTTTTTCTTCTTATGTTGATCGAGAAGGAAATTCAGTTTTTATGGGAAATAGTGCAGTTTGCAAGTCAAAAGGCATTGCATCCGTGCAAATTCGAATGTTTGACGGAGTGGTTCGTACTCTCACTAATGTGCGCTATGTTCCGGGACTACGGAAGTCACTTATCTCTTTGGGACAGTTGGATTCTTTAGGTTGCAAGATCACGACTGAGAGTGATAGCTTGAGGGTTTCGAAGGGTGTGCTTGTGGTTATGAGGGGTGCTAGAACTCATGGTATTTATTTGCTTCAAGAAGTGACCGTGCAAGGCGAAACTTGTGTCAGTGTTGATAGTTCTCGTGGCTTAGATGCTACACGGATGTGGCATTTGAGATTGGGTCATGTCTCGGAGAAGAGTTTAGATGTTCTTCGTCGAAGGGAGATGATTGATGGTGAGAGTTTCAGCAAGTTGGAGTTTTGCGAGGAATGTGTCATGGGGAAGCAAACTAGAGTATCATTCGGTGAAGGAAAACATGATTCAAGAGGGATTCTTGAGTATGTGCACACGGATGTTTGGGGACCAGCGTCTGTAGCTTCTTCGGGAGGAGCAAGATATTATATTTCTTTCATTGATGATTTTTCTCGGAAGGTTTGGGTGTATGTAATGAAGGCCAAGTCGGAGGCATTTGCAAGATTCAAAGAATGGAAGGCTCTTGTTGAGAATGAGAGTGGAAAATCTTTGAAGGTTCTTAGGTCCGATAATGGCGGCGAGTATGTTTTCGGAGAGTTTCTGAATTTTTGCAAGCATCATGGTATTTGGAGGCATTTTACTACACCGGGAGATCCGCAATCTAATGGAATGGTGGAGAGAATGAACCGAACTCTACTAGAGAAAGCTCGATGCTTGAGATTGACATCGGGTTTGTCTAAGGGATTTTGGGCTGAAGCTTTGTCAACCGCGGTGCATATTATTAATCGAATTCCGTGCTCGGCTATTGATAACAAAATTCCGGAGGAAGTGTGGAAAAGGAAGAGCATTGACTTGAGTTATCTTCGTGTATTTGGCAGTCATGTTTATGTGCATGATCCGGGGAATGATAAGCTCTTGCCTAGAGCTTTCAAAGGGATTTTTCTCGGATATATGGATGGCGTCAAAGTCTATCGGATTTGGAATCTGGAAACGAAGAAGGCTATGGTTTCTCGTCATGTTACTTTTGATGAGTCGGCTATGTTCAAGGAGAACGAGGCTCATCGGATGTTCCGGATTTGGTTCATGGTGAATCAAAGGAGAAGGAAGTTATTCCCACTTTCAGACCTAGAAAGAGAAGAGTTGTTGGAGGTGCTTGCGAGGTGAATGCGGTTGATGTTACATCACATAGTCCACAGGATTCCTCTAGTAGTGTTGGTGATGTGCACGAGCCTAGAGAAGATTCAGTTCAAGGTGGAGCTGAAGGAAGACCGGGTGATGGTATTGCTACTCGGGTTGGTCGGCGTGCTATAAGGCCACCCGAAAGATATGGTGATTGGAACTATCTTAGCTTTTGTGAGAATTTGGACTGTGCTCTTCATGTAGTCCAAAATGAGCCGATGGACCTTGATGACGTCATGGGTTCGAGTAATAGCTCGAAGTGGATTTGCGCCATGGAGGAAGACATGCAATCGTTGATGAAGAACCAGACTTGGGAGTTGGTTCCACTTCCTCAAGGAAACCGGGCTATTGGGTGCACATGGATATATAAGGTGAAGGACGATGGAAGATACAAAGCTAGGCTAGTGGCTAAGGGGTTTGCACAGAGGAAAGGAAAGGAGTATGATGAGATCTTCGCACCGGTTGTGAGGCATACTTCTATCCGGATACTACTTGCATTAGTTGCTATTTACGACTTGGAGTTGGAGCAACTAGATGTGAAAACCGCCTTCTTGCATGGAGACTTGGATGAAGACATCTACATGGAGCAACTAGAAGGGTTTGTTGTAGAAGGTAAGTCAGAACTAGTTTGCAAGTTGAAGAAATCACTATATGGTTTGAAGCAATCACCTAGGCAATGGTACAAGAGATTTGATCATTTCATGCTTGAAAGTGGCTTCCATCGAAGCATCAAGGATGCTTGCGTTTACTTCAAGAGGTTAGGAAATGATTGTTGGGTGTATTTACTCTTGTATGTGGACGATATGCTCATTGCTTCTAAGGACAAGGTAGAAATCAACAAGTTGAAAGAGAAATTAAAGGCGGAGTTCGAGATGAAAGACCTTGGAGAAGCAAAGAAGATCTTGGGCATGGAGATTGTAAGGGACCAAAAGCGTTTTGAGTTGAGATTGACTCAAAAGGAGTACATTAAGAAGGTGCTTTGCCGATTTAACATGGAGAATGCAAAAGCGTTAAATACACCGTTACCTTTACATATGAAGCTTTCGGATAAGGGATCACCTATCGGAGAGAAAGAAAAGGCTTATATGGCAAAGGTGCCATATGCAAGTGCGGTTGGTAGCTTAATGTATGCTATGGTGTGTACAAGGCCCGATATTGCAAATGCCGTTGGGGTGGTTAGTCAGTATATGGCTAATCCGGGGAAATCGCATTGGGAAGCCGTGAAGGCTATATTGAGATACTTGAAAGGCACAACATCTCATGGTCTTGTTTTTGGTGGTAGTGATGGATTGAGTTGCAAGTTAGTTTGACTCGGACTACGCCGGTGATAGGGATCGGAGGAAATCAACTTCCGGATATGTCTTCACACTTGGTGGTACGGCCATTAGTTGGAGATCGAGATTGCAGACCGTAGTTGCTTTATCCACTACGGAGGCGGAGTTGATAGCCGCTGTGGAAGCGGCAAAGGAGGCACTCTAATTGATGCGACTATTGTGTGACTTGGGTTTCGAACATGAGAGTATTGATGTTCGATGTGATAGCCAAAGTGCTATACATTTGGCGGAGAATTTGGCGTTTAGCTCACGAACGAAGCATATTGAAGTGAGAGAGTCATTTCTAGTAGCCATGGACGAAGACAAACAAGTATGCCTTCGGAAAGTGCACACAAAGGATAACGCGGCGGACATGTTCACTAAGACATTGCCGGTTGGGAAGTTCGAGCATTGCTCGAACTTAATTCGCTTGGAGAGATGCTAGGTGCCAGGAGGTGGCACAGTTGAGAGAGAAACTTGGGTGTAGAAGAGTATCGGTGAGAGGTTGTTGTTCTATCTTCATGGTAAGCACTCGTTTTCACTCCCGAGTACATTATCTTTCGGTGGGACTAGTTTAGGAGTTGGATGTTTCAACACTTTATTGACGGGTGGGGGCTATGCCTGAACTCGTTAGTGAAGTGCAATGGGCGGTGGCTATGCCGGAGTTCATTGGGGAAACATTCAAGCTTTCTTGATTGAAGATAGAAGGAAATGCTTGGGTGCATTGAAGGTTGTGATGTAGATGGATATAGTATCGAGGTGGAGTGTTGAAGTATGCGATACTATTGTAGAGAATATTTTGGATCTGGAGAATATTTTGGATCGGGAGGATATTTTGGATCTGAAGGATATTTTGGATCTGGAGGATATTTTGGATCTGGAGAATATTTTGGATCTGGAGGATATTTTGGTTCTGGAGAATATTTCGGATCTAGAGGAAATTTTGGGAATTTCCATATACTTCTCTATGCCTATATAAGCTACATCAAATCCAAAAGGAGATATGACAAAATCAAGAGATTAGATCAAGATTTATTCTAATTAGTGTTTTGGCAATCCTAATCTTCTTCAATTCTTTTCTCCACAAAATCAAATTTTTCTAGTAAATTTGATCATTGTAATCAATCTCTTGTACTCTTCTACTGATATTAATAAAGGTTTCTCTCTCAAAGTGGACGTACACTGACAAGACGTCGGTGGAACCACTATAAATCCCTGTGTGATTTAGTTTCTCGTTATTGCTCTATTATTTCCATTATTTGGTGATTGTGATTGGCTTGGATAAGATTGAGATTGTTCGATTGGTTGTTTTTGCACTATTACCACGATCTCGTTTTCCGCGGCGTTGGGGATTTTTTTTGATTTGAGCGGTCTTGAATCAAAATTCCTCCACAACACTAATCAATTTATACTTGTAAACACATGTGATAAACCACTGCTAAACTGATGTTCCACAAAACTGAAGTTTCATTATAGGTTATGTAGGAGTGAAATTAAGAATTTTAAACAGGTTCATGGTGATATGCAAGTATGTTTATTTGCGTATACCATATACTTAGGCAACTGGTTTGTAAATAGCGGTACACTATTTACTAATTGCTCCTGATTTAATGACAAAAGTATTATCTAGATTTTTCTGCGTATATTCTAGGTAAAGTAATTAACATGGCTCTTGCACAAAATGGTGGACCTATAATATCTTTGAGTTTTTATGGGATAATTTATATGTACATATCTATAACTGAAAAAAAAGTCCTCAAAAGTACATATTATGAATTTAGACAAGAATATTATAAACTAAAAACATGACAAGATATAAGGTAAATTCATGTTTTAGACAAGAATATCAAGAGAGCTAAAGTGGTTCAGTACATGTAACATGTTCATGCTTTATAGATTTTTTTTAAATATATACAGATTTGACATTCCTCCATATTTATATAGATAACCACTGTTAAAGTTTGTTAGCTGATCAGAAGGAAATAAAAAGCTATTTTTGTCCTAACTGTAAGTTTAGAACTCCTGCATTTTTTTGTTTGTTGTCCTTATGCCTTTAGTTGAATATATCTAATCATAGTGGTCTAAATGTGTTTGATCCTTGTGGTTGAGTTTTGGGTTGACTTTGAGACTCGACTTTGAATTGCATCCGATTTCCAGTTTTTATTTGCATTTCACCTGTTGCATCATTTCTTCTTGTCATGCATATAATTGGTTTTCCATGTCATAATAATTGAAATCCCACTTATAATACATAAAGCAACATGACAAAAATATGGATGGTTCTATTAGTCTGATCGATCGAATCCTCAAATTATTTGAGTTGTCATACGCCAACACATGGTCTAATCATGATAACTTATCATGAAAACAAACTGGGTGTATTGGCTGCACAAAAATCTTGTACTAATATTAATATTTACAAAAGTTTATTAGAAATAATAAATGCATATATTCTATAATCCAATCTTAGTATTAATCTGGATAAGTTGGCAGTATATTCTGATTATATGACATTGCTTAAATAGTGAATGAAATACACAAGGAAACTAGTAATGTAAAACGATGTCAGTCTCACCATGGCCATCAAGATTACCACGAACTCACTAGTTTTACTAGAAGCCTCTCGGCTGTCGCACGGAAAAACCAAAGGATATGTAAGGTAAGAGTGAATGCTTCATCGTGGATCATAAAGCGAGAACCCTGTCTCATTATGGTCATCGTGGGTAGCTCAGCAGTGGCGGAGCTAGCTTGAATGTTCAGCTAGGGCAGCAATTTTATTTACAAAAAGTTGACTGGATTATAAATGTGCTGCTCTAGTATAAAAGAACGTAACCTATAGAACAACGAACACAACATGCAGCAACTTGCAAGAAGGAAAAGACGAGTTGGTGAAATGTTTATGTGCTTGAAGTCCAACTAGGGCATAAATCGAAATTCAACAAGGGCCAAGTGTAAAAATCATACTGTTTCTAATTCACTTTGGAACTTTCACATATGGCATTGGCCCTAGCTGGGCTCTACCTACATCCGCCGCTGTAGCTCAGACTCATAAGTTTTACTAGAACCATGTCTCACTATGGTCATCGTGGGTGTCTCACTATGTCGTCCTCCACCGTTGGATCGTTAAGGCCAGGCTACGCTACCTATTCAGCCGGCAAAGCTGCGATTGAAGTGATGACTATGGTGTTGGCAAAAGATTTGAAGGGGAGTGGGATAAGTGTGAACGCTGTAGCGCCTGGTCCGGTGAAGATGGAGCTGTTTTACAGAGGGAAGACGGAAGAGCGGGTTAGGGCTTTGGAAGCGGGCAATCCGATGGGCCGGTTGGGCGAGCCTAAGTATGTGGGTTCGACGGTAGGTTTTTTGGTTAGTGATACAGCGGAGTGGATTAATGGGCAGTTTATCAGGATAAATGGTGGTTGCGTATAAGCGTTTGTGCATTTACTGAAGTGTTTACTTCGAAAGTGACATTGAACTATATCCTACTCATGCACTAATCCTCTTATTTAAAAAAGATTCTTGCGAGATTTTCCATCTATAATCACTGACTGATGTTCATTAGGTCAACATGCAAATAAATCAAATGCGAGAAATAATTAAATAAACTTAATAACATATATATGTCTGCGTTCTATTGTCAGCGTATAGCCCGTAATCACTGTTGAGACATGGAAAGTGGAAACCGTGCGCTATATTAGTGGATCTTTAACGATTATTTAGTCAAAGAATGATGCTACAACACCCCAAAAATGTAAAGTAAGGCTTGCCGAAATTCATGGGGTCCTGTACAATTTAATTATTCGACATAAAATTAACGCATGGATTAAGTTTGGGTGTTTCGAGCATGCTTAATTTCAGAGGTGGTATACCATTACTACAAAATCATACTGCTGTAGTTCAGCTGCCTGTAGCAGCAGCTTAGTGCTGCGACGACAGCATCATCAATTTCTAATAGATTGAGAATGAATCGCTCGAAAAGGAAAATAATATACTGAAATTTAATAAGCTTCTTTTGCAAATGATAGCCAAGTTCGCTCCCAAAACAAAATCACGTAATTAAGAAGCATTGCCCTAGGGAAGAAACAGGAAAGCCATTCATAATATGTGAATTGAAAGGCGAAGAACAATGAATGTCAAGTAGACACGATACATAATATGCATTGCTTATTTCATATCAATGTATTTATTTGATTATCATTACTAAAATAACTTATACATTAAATTATATACATAAATTTACTTTTAATTTCAATATTGAATATATTAACTATGGTATTATTTTTATAAACTGAAATCGTGAATTCACATATTCGTATACAACTCAAATGGATTCTACTCATTTCTTTAACAATTCACTGTGTATAAATCAAATTAACTGCCACCCTATGAATCCATGATTCATTATCTAATCATATTACTATTTCTATTTCAATAACTAACAAGAATAAGTTATGCTGGATCTTCATGCACTGAATCATTTCTCTGAGTAGGTTAACCTTTCAATAACTAAGTATTATTTTTCAGCTAATATTGCTGATTTCTGTGCTTGATTGGGATACAATTCCGGGGTTATTGTTCTTGTCTCTGAGTTTGGTACCCAATTTTCCATTATAATCCAGATAGAAAGAGTTGGTTTTACATATGGTTTTCATTTGCAAATGGTATTGGATTTCGTGACATTTTAGTAAACTGCTAAAATTAATAATGTTTACCACAAAGCAACTGTTATTCACCTAGGCAGCTTGGGTGTTATATTATCAATGATCTATTTCATTGCTTAACTTTGAAATCATGTACCCTTTATGGTTTTTTATTTACTGTGGAGGGGTTGCAGAATTTAACCCGTAAACTGCAGCAGTAAACAACATATTAAGACCTCCTACATTAAGTAGCTGCCTCTCATAGCGAGAAGTACCCTGTTATAGCTTAGAGTTACCAGGGTCAGAATTTCCTTTATTTCTCTTATTTCACCTATATCTGTTTTTTCTTCATTATTCACATCTGTCCATGCGGGATTGTCGATAATGCCTTCACATTCTACTACCTAGTAGACAACAATTCTCCTCTCATCGACTTCATCGAATAATCCAAAGACTGGAGCAACCAGGATCATGCAGACTGCACCCCTCCACCATAAATCATATTTTGAAGTCTGATCAGAATGGTGTTTGAAACCCAGCAATTTATTGTTTCTATGCTTTCCTTGAGTATGGGTTAGTGGTTTGGGAAGTTAAGCTTCAATTTTTCAAGATCTTTTGCTGGTTTTATATGGACTTGGCAGATGTGTTTATTTATACGTGTTGTGTTGGTGTTGAAGGATTATGGGATTGTAGTAATCTCTTTGCAGCGTGGGTGAACTTTTCCATTCCAATTTGGTACGGTTTTACAAGATAATATCCAGATTCCCAGCATGCTTTCTTATATAAACATGCTATTGAAATTTGTTATGATTGGTATTGTAATAACCCGGAAAATCTGAGCCAGTTTAAAATTTTTATTTTGGCAATTTTAGCGAATTTTGAATATTTAAAATAGATTATTTTAAATAATATCGATGAGAAATTTATTTTGAACATAATTCGGACATATATATTATATACGTCGTCGTTAGAATATAAATATTTATATATAATTATAAATAAAATTGAAAATGGCGCGGTAGTTCGATAATTCGATTTCAAACTTCAATTGAATGTACCGGGTGCAAAACAATCCGGATTTTAGCGAAACCAAAAACATTAGGATCTAATTGATGATACCTTTCCAACGAATCCGAAAAATCAAAATTTCATAGGGGGAATCAAAAGATATGTCCAGTTGAAAATTTTGAATAGTCGCTATGGAATTCAGGCCCTTAAAAATAAACATTTTGCAAACGACCTCGGATTTCGACGAAACCACTTTTGTTGGATCCGCAGTGTCAGATTATTGCTAGGTTTCAAATTTCATAATTTTTCGAATCAATATGTGAGCGTGGCAAAGGAAAACGCGTTTGACCAGTTTTAGTTGATTCTAATCGACTGGAAAATGGCCATTTTTTCAGCGGTCTCAGAATTCGACGAAACTAGTTTTGTTAGGACCGTATCGGCAATACGAAGCTAGAAAATATTTTTCGAGAATTTTTATAGTTAGTATGTGACCCCAGTAATTTGAAATGCGCGTTCAAATTCAATATATAGAGTTATATGTTAATTTTAACGGAAACTGATTGTAACGATCGAATCAGCCTACGTTACATATCCCAATGTGTTTGGAATGTGGGTGAAACGCTATGGACGACAGGCGGTGGGCCTCGTTTCGAGGTCGTATGTAAAAGTACCTTTTTAGAAATTAAATAATTAAAAATAAAAATTTCCTCTCTCTCCTTCTCCTTAAATCATTCTGCCCCCCCTTCTATTTCAAACCTGAATCAGAAAGGCAAATCGAAAAAAAAACTTCGTCGAAGCCTTCGTCGATCGCGCCACCGTCGACAACAAGTCGCGCCCCCTCCTTCGACCGAACCCCCACCAGGCCGCGCCGCCTCATCGACCCCCCCCTCTGCATCGAAGGACCGCGAGCCCCAGAACCCCGTTGGCCCACCTCGCGAGACCCAATCCGCCACCGTCCGCCTCAACCTCGCCGCCAACACCCCTTCGCCTCCCCTCCTCCAGCCAATCCCCTCCCTCGCTCCAAGACCGCATCGCAAGCCCTCCCTTTTCTCAGATCGAGGCCCCGTGAACTCTGCTCCGACGTCGCGCCAAGCTCCGGCGAACCCGACCTCCCCTCCGACCTTCACTCAGCCCATTCCGACGCCTCAGCCTTCATAAACCCTCCCTTGAACGCGCAAAGCAGTAAGCTTTTCTTTTAACTATATATTTATTTCTTTTGTTTAATTTATTTCAATTTTTATATATGAAGAGATAAATTTTGGTCATGGAGATAAAGTATGATTTTTAAAATTGAAAAGATTATATTTTTATTTATAAAAATATGATTTTTATATAAGGAAGAGGTAGAAAAGATTTTTATTCTATTAAAATATGATTTTTACATTTTTAAAGTATTAAAAAATATGATTTTTATATTTTTAAAGTATTAAAAATATAGTCTTTACTATATAGATGATGTAAAAATATGATTTTTGTTTATGAAGAGAAGTAAAAATATAATTTTTACATGATAGGAATATTAAAAATAACATCTTTGTATGGGTAGCAAAATAAAGATTGATTTTTAAAAGGCGAAATCTTTTATAATTGAAAAGGCGAAATCTTTATAATTGAAAAGGCGAAATCTTTATAATATAAAATTTTGATTTTTATATATTGAATAGCATAGTAAAAATTCCATTTTTATATATTGAATTACATAGAAAAAATTCGATTTTTAAATGTATGAAGCGATTATAAAAATTTGATTTTTAAATTGAAAGTGAATAAATAAAAATGTGATTTTTATTTTAAAGACATCAAAATATAAAAATGTGTGATTTTTATATATGTAGTGGCTACGGGCAACGAAGATGACGAAGATGCGATAACGATGAAGATTTCTCTAAATGAAGTGTCGTGAAGTTGGATAGCTATCTGTGAGAATTTCTCACCTTTCAAATTCTTTTCTAGTTATATTTATATACTAGGATGCAGACGGTGCTTAGTAGCACCCGACACAATCGTCCACAGACCATGGACTTGTTTGTTTGATTGCAAAAATTAGTTAGATTATTCGATTGGATTGAATTGTTTGGTGAAATGTAATTGATTTGATTGATGTGTGAATGGCGTGGGCCTTCACTAGACCGAGGATAAGGCTAGGCCTCGTCCCGTTTCTAGTATCGTGCCGTTATGCCGCCGAAATTTTCTAAAATATGTTAGAAAAATAAAAATATCATTTTCATTGTGTAAATGAACTGAATAAAAATTCATTTGTTGAAATAAAATATTTTATCGTTAAAAATATAATTTTTAACGTGAAGTGAACATGATAAAATATTCATTTACAAACCGGACGGTTTGTTTATGTACACTGATTTGACTGACATTGATTGGGTCGATAAATTTTACACATCGCCCAACTACACAAATAAAATATGCGTTTGATGGTTTGAAACCCCACACGCGTGTTGGGATGAAATTTGAAGTTCACTCATCCTGATTGATTAAATATGTCGATCGATTGATTGACAGGCTGTTATAAGCGTTATATATCTATATTTGATGCTTATACAGTGTAGTGCACTTTGGTTGATGGTTGATTATTTTTCAATGCTATTATATGCGTGTGATGTATGAAAATCCATATAATTAATATTATATGGTCATTGATTGGGCCTCATTCCAATTTAGAAAATAAAGAATATTATAACATAAAAGTTCATGTGTTGACTGTACTCATTCGTTGAGATTAGTCATGTGTTGAACGAAATATTTTAATAATAAAATTTGCATCTTTATCAATATAAAATAAAGGTTCATGTGTTGACTGTACTCATCCGTTGAGATTAGTCATGTGTTGAACGAAATATTTTAATAATAAAATTTGCATCTTTATAAATATAAAATAAAGGTTCATGTGTTGACTGTACTCATCCGTTGAGATTAGTCATGTGTTGAACGAAATAATTTAACACAAATTGTCACACGTGGACAGTACTCATTCATTGAGATTAGTCGTGTGTTGACAAAAATAAATATTCATTTGTTGAATAGAATATTTGAAAATAGAAATATATGAAGCCGAGTTGGTTAGATTGACGCCATTTTGACGTGAACGATATTTATATCGATTTTATTCATTTTAAAATGCATATTGAAAAGTGATTTCGAAAACGCATATTTTGAAATGAAATTTAAATGAATTGAATGTATGACGATTTCGAAATGAATTGAATGTATAACGATTTCGAAATGAATTGAATATATAACGATTTCGAAATGAATTGAATGTATAACGATTTCGAAATGAATTGAATGTATAACGATTTCGAAATGAAATGAATGTATAACGATTTCGAAATGAATTGAATGTATAACGATTTCGAAATGAATTGAATTTATAACGATTTCGAAATGAATTGAATATATAATGATTTCGAAATGAATTGAATATATAACGATTTCGAAATGAATTGAATATATAACGATTTCGAAATGAATTGAATATATAACGATTTCGAAATGAATTGAATATATAACGATTTCGAAATGAATTGAATATAAAACGATTTCGAAATGAATTGAATATATAATGAATTCAAATTGAATTGAAACTTGAATTGAATAGAAATGAATTTTAAAACGAATTTATAAGGAAAGATTCAATTTTGATTTGAATTGAAATGGAAGTTGAAATTGTTTTTGAAACAAATTTAAAACTATTTATATAATTCGTTTTAAATAGTAATCGACGAAATATATATTATATATATTATATATATAATAATATGGCCTGAATAGAACGCGCCACGCCGCGGCAGTTCGTGGATTTCGACCATTTATTTCAAATGAACATTACGGGAGATCCGACCGTCGGATTCTCCTAAAACCGGAACTATTGGGTTCGTATCGAAAAGAGATTTCTAACGAATATTTGAAATCTAACGGATGGATTTGGAGATACGTCCAAATCAAATTTGAAAAAGGTCGCTGTAAGTGCAGTTCGATGGCTGTTGATGGAAATCGACTGTACGGGCTTTGATAAAATTATTAAAAATAGTAATAATTTGTGTAAAATCTTAAGAAATGATTTGGGAAAATTTGGGATGAAAAACTCCATATTTTAAAAGATAAAAATAGATTTTTATCGAAATGAACTAGTTTTGAACTAAATTTAAAACCCAATTATTTTTAAATAAATGAATTAGATTTAAAAAGGGGTTTTAAATAATCGGAATTTCTAATATATTTGATTGGATTTGAAATGGGTTTATCGTGAACGGTGTTTTAAATAACACTAGTTCTTTAACCCGATAACAAATAGAATGTGATTTGGGTTTGTCGTGAACTGTGTTTTAAATAACACCTAGTTCTTTAACCCAGTAAAAGGAGTTTTAATGAATCTGCAATTAGATTGAAATTCGAATTAATAATCTAAATTATCAAATTTGACAAATAAGCGAGGATGGAGTATCACCAGTTTTGCCCCAAAGCGATAGTTAAATCTTTAATTAGATTTGAACGTGAGATGGTAATTAATTTTACCGATAACACTGTGGTGTTAGATATGGAGTATTACCAGTTTTGCTTCATGGGATGAATAGGTTGGGATTGGGAAATAAAATAAATAATTACTTCGTTACGGTTCGCTAATCTCGACTAGTTTAGAAAACCATAATTTGGTTTGAACGACATCCAAAGGAAGATTAAAGGATAAATTTTAAAGAATTTATCTTGGATAAAATTAATGGGAACCTTTCCCTAAGAATGTGATTTCGTGAATAAAAAGGATATTCTGAATTGGAATGGGGCGTATGTTGTGTTGGTGTAACATTTGTTTTTAATATACGCGGGTTGTTCGGAAAGTCCGGGTTTATGCCCATTCTGAATAACCGATTCGACGATATGTCGAAGATGAAGACGGTGGTTGAAGACCGGAAGTCTTCACATCGTTCGGATAATTACTGACGATCCTGATTGGGCTGTACACCCAAGAGGATGGAAATAGTTGGTGGTCGTCCAGACGTACTTGGAGATGGATGGATATGCGAGGAAAGTGCCTCCGGTTTCGTTCAGACCTAGAACGGACTTGTAAATGGATGGTGTGTCTGACATTGTATTCCTTTATATTGTATTTGTTGATCTCTGCTAAATATATATCTGTTTGGTGGCGGAGAATTTATTCTCTTGCTTAACGCTCTTCTCTGAGACATATGAGCTCAGAGGTTATATATTGGCAGAAATCAGTGGTACGATATGGATTGATAGTGTGGCATGCTGAGATGCAGTGATCCAGACTTTTGTTGAAAAGCAAAGTTTGGTGGTTGATGATCAAAGCGCAGCTGATATAGCATGGCTTTTTGTATAGAGTTAATCCGCGAGCCTCACACCCCGGTATGGTGGTAAACTGATGGTTTGATCAGTATGCTTTTTCGTGGATGGGCACCTTAGTGGTGTCGTGGATTCGGTCGACCGAGATGAGCCTAGTGCTCAGGGATATATAGAGTAAGCGGTGTTTTCTCTCGCTGGGACGTAAGCCGCGGTGGTACTCTGGTCCCAAATGTGCGGATGTGCAGACGGTGTTTTCTCTTGTGGGGACGTAAGCCGTGGTGAATTGCATTACGCGATCGATCTTTCGAATCAGGAGCCACCATGATGGAAATCCAATTTCCAATACGTGTATTGCGGTTTTAATTGTAGAACTAGTATGGCGACATGATATATGGTACCCATGCCGTCTATGATTTATATTTATGATTGAAATTGTTTTGACACTATACACATATTATAGTATCAAATGATTTGTTTTAAACGTACCAAGCATGTTTGGCTATTATAAGGGAAAACTCTATCCTTCGGCTTGCGTTGCATTGTGTGATGGGGCCTGGGTCTTATAATAGCTTCATTTTTAGAAAAAGCATTGCGCTGTTTATTTATATGCACTGGTATTCTTAGGAGAAAACCCGTTCCGTGTTATACGGCGTGGTCCCTTGAATTACTCTCTTTTAAAGTAAAGTTTTAAATAACTGTTTTAGTTCTCACACCAGTCACATGACTGACCTGGAGTTTATTGTTTTAACCTAAACTCTGGGTAGCCCTATTTTCTACACGGGCAGCTAGTAGTTTTGGTTTTGTAGATTTATATTCACAGGATCCTGATTTACAGCTGGAACGATGCTCGGAAAGCTCTGTATCCGTGTATTACTTTCAGTTGTGTTTTGTATTATTTTTCCGCTGCAATACTGTATTTAAATCTCTGATATTTATCGAATGTAATTTATTTATTTATACTCTATATATTCTTGTATCTGATGGAATTGTTGTAATAACAATGAAATGTTCTTCCGTCTGCGTTCTGATTTGTCTTGTCCTCACAGTAATTCGTTCTTTCTCATCTCTTCGGAGACCGGGGATGTTCGGGTCGCTTCAGGTATGCATTTATTGGAAGATATATTGTTACTGAATACATCTTAAGTTTGTATGTATGAATGCATGTAGGTTTTATTTTGTGCAGGTGGGATTCAGTTCTTTGCGGAATGGACATGGGTGCATTGTATTTTGGAACAACTTTGGTAATTTACTGCTGTTGTGCTACTTGCCATGATACTTTTTCTTAGCATTATCATTCATAGATTAGTTTGTTATAATTAGTAGTATACTTAGACTAGTTGTTATAATTAGTAATATGTTGTTTTTTGTTTTTTCATGCTGTTCTGATATTAGTTATAACTAGTAACAATTTCACGAAAATAAGTTAGGTCGTTTTTTTATGTGCTTATATGATACTTATTAAATGGAAAACATCCATGAAAATTCTGGTCAGCACATTGATGAACTGAGTGCTTTTAATGAACAATACAGGCTCAGTTATTCTCGTCTTGAATGCTCTTGCTCTTGAATCATTTTTCAATTATGTTGTGCCTCTGCGTGTGCGCATACATATTTTGACCTAAATATTGCTTCTTTTTGTTGTGACAGGACCAAATTGCTCATGTTCGGACAAAATATCAAATGCAAAGCAAGATTAAGTATTTGACTACTTTGTAAGTAACTTGTTAACGCAAGTATATATGACGTATTATGGACATGGAAGAACAAACTATATAGTATGAATTGTTAAGTTTGGATATGTGAGAAGTAATTTGAATTATTTGTATGAAATATTAAGTTTGAATATATGAATGTTGTTTCAATGATATCTATGAAATACTATGTTGTAGTTTACATGTTTGTTTGTAAAATGTGTTATGTTTGTATACATTTGAGAAATAGACAATGTATGAATGTTGTTTGAATGATATGTATGTATATAAAATTAACGAAAGAGGTGAAATGGTGATAGACGAATGGTAAATGCTATGGATTTGCATGCATAGCGTTTTAAAAGCCCTATAAAATTATCAGACAAAACGCTATTACAAGTATGTAGTAAACACTATTCAAATGTTCATCAGAACGCTATAAAATTATAGTAACAAACGTATAGTAAAACCTTAATAAACGCTATAAAAATTTAACGTAAACGCTATAATAGATTGTAGTTGGCTATGATTTTATATAGCGTTTATGTTTAATAGAAAAGACAAAACGCTCTAGTATTTGTACTTTTAATAGCGTTTTTCCCCGTTCTATTTAAAGTTAACTGTTTAAGATAGCATGTCATTACATGGCGTTCTCTGAAATGCTATATTTGAACATAACAACGTTTTTCAAATGCTATAAAATCCCTGTTTTGTTGTAGTGAATTTATTGATTCGAACGGTTCAAGTTGGTTTTATTACCAGCTTAAAGCAGACGAAAGACAGTATGTTACAACATCCCTCCATGATTATGCATGAAAAAGATTATCTTATCTTGTCTTGCTTTTATTGATTCTAAGGCCAAAGCAACCAGGTAACGATATTGACATATACTTAGAACCACTTATAAACGATTTAAAAGATTTGTGGGAAAATGGGCTGAATGTATATGATAAATTCAGCAAGTTCATGTTTAAATTAAATGTTATATAATGTGGCCCATCGATGATTTCCCAAAATATGGCAATTTGGCTGGGTGCACTACAAAAGAAAAGGAAACCTTGCCCTATTTGTGTTGCTAATACGTTGTCGAAATGGTTACCGTTTAATTGTAAGTGTGTGTACATGCATCATATAAGATTTCTTTTTCAAAATCATGCCCATCGGAAAAAAGAGTTGGTTTGACAGCTATAATGAGAACAGAGGCAAACAAAATATTATGAGTGTGTTGAAGTGTTTAACGCTACGAGTAATATTGTAAATGATTGGGGGAAGAATGAACAACAAGAAAGGAGAAAGAACAGAAATATGAGTAAAAAAAGAAAAATCCAATGTAATGCTACAAATGTTGCAAATGGTAAAATGTGGAAGAAGAGATCGATATTTTTCCAACTACCATATTGGAAGGTAAAACGATCCTTGCTACTATCACAATCTTTTGTAGTATTCACACATACCATATCTATTTTTGTTTCATCATCTACATTTATATTTATTATCTTTGGAATTTACAAAGCACAATAGTAGTTATTTTTTCTTTTTTTCATGAATTTACAAAGCACAATAGCAGTCTTATTGCTTGCTTTATGTGTTTACCTTGGCATGCACCCATCTGTTTCTTACTTCACTATTGGCATAGAAAATAAGTTGTTAGATTTTTCTAGGACTTGATGTTACGACGCAACTTGGATGTAATGCATATCGAGAAAAACATATGTGAAAGTATAATCGGTACCAATCTGAATATAATGGGAAAATCAAAAGATGGTCTTAATTCTCGTAAAGATCTTCAATACATGGGAATAAGGAGGGAGTTACATCCTTAAGAAATGAATGGGAAAGTATATCTTCCACCATCAAAAATCAACTTATCAAAACCAGAAATACAAACTTTTTATACTCGATTCAGATATTTGAAAGTGCCAGATGGATATAACTCTAACATTTGAAGATGTTTATCAACAATCAATAAAATTATAGGTCCTAAGTCACATGATTGTCATGTTTTGATGCAACACCTTTTACCAATAGCTTTGCGAGGGCTCTTAATGAAAGGCTCAAGGACAACAATATTTCAGTGTTATGCATTTTTTAATGAAATATGCCAAAGAGTGATCGAACATAAAAAGGTTGAACAACTTGAGAATGAAATTGCTGAGACATTATACTATTAGAGAGGTATTTTCCTCCATTATTTTTGATTTAATGGTATACTTAACCATACATTTAGTGCGAGAATTACAACTATGTGAATCTTTACAGTATCGCCTGGATGTATCCATTTGAAAGGTGCCACACTATAACGTTTTAAATCTAAGCTGTTAGATTTTTAAGCCTTTACAATAGAAATATATTTTACTATACTAGATAACATACCATAAATTTTCTTTTTGTATGCATATGAAAGTGCTTAAAGGATATGTTAAAAATACAGCAAGGCCGGAAGGATGCATTACCGAAAGGTATATCACCGAGGAGTTTATGAGATATTGCAGTGGTTACTTAGAACAAGCTGCTGAAATGGGTATATAACACAACATAACCGATGGATTTCAAAATGAATATTCTTGTGTTGGACGTCTAGTTAGTAAAGGTACACATGTAACATTGGCCAACGAAATGCTAAAATTTGTGTATCGCTGTATTATTTTTAATACAAAGGAAGTCGAATATTATGAAAGGTATACATGTAATAATAAATAATAATTTTATGGTTATGACCACGATTTTCTAAGCCACTAATGACTTCTTATTCACTTTTTTGTACAAGAATGCATATGGATGAACTGAAGCAGTAGATGATCATTTAAATGCAAATGAAACATCGCTTTGGAGTAAACATTCAAATGAATTTTCTAACTGGTTCAAAGAAAAGATGCATATTAAATGATATTTTTAGCTATTTATGTATACAATGTTGCAAAAATTTCGTACAATTGTGTTTCAGGTCCAATCATAAATCAAGATGAATCTTCCAGTTCCAGATATAATAAAATGGTTATCAAATGAACCTATTAGACGAGATGTTACGTATACTGGGTGTATTATTAATGGGCTTCGCTTTCAAATCAAAGACGTTCAAAGATCCACACAAAATAATGGTGTTTCGATTAAGGCAAACACCACGAATGATTCAGGTTCAAATAGTAATGTGAAAACTTCAAAGCTTATTACGGTGTTCTACGAGAGATTATAGTAATGTCTATTTCACATTGTCGGTCCCAAGTCCAGATAAAGGAGGAGGGAAAAGTTAACCTTTACCATGTATAAGTTTTCTATGCTAGTGTTTACACTTTTTTTGTCCGTCAAAAAAATCAGCTTTTTCATAGTAAAAAATGATTATTCATATATATATATATATATATATATATATATATATATAATGTAGGCCAGCAATCAAAGCAACTTAGTCATCAAGAAGGAAGATATCGAAAGTGAGGAAAAATAAGTTCTTCGTCTACACTCCTTCAAACTTGATGGTAGAATGTACAAACTTCAGAAAGATATTTTATGCTAAGGAAACATCAATTTACCCATATATATATCCATTGTTTTTTTTGTATTTCGGCTTATACTTTGGTCGGTGAAGAAATAAATTGTTGGTTCTCTAAGTTAGATTACTTCTGAAACCATTAACACTACAAGTCATAACTAATTGCAATTAGTCACATTCATTTCTGTAGGGCATAGCTATTTACACTACAACAAAAAGACCCTACTACAACTATCAAAAAATGTTAGTTGTAATAGAGGTTTTTACAACTATTTTATTCAGAAAGTTGTAATATATTAGTTCCAAGTTTCAACAACTCTTTTTTTTGCGAGTTGTAATAGATGCCTATTACAGCCGTTCTTTTTAGTCAATTGTAGTAGATACTTATTTTTGACGACTCTTCGTTCTTGCCTATTGTAATAAATGTCTATTACAACTCTTTTTGCCAGTTGTAAAAGGTGTTTGTTTTTAACAACTTTTCTTGTTTGGCAGTTTTAATAGTCATCTATTACAACTCCTTTTGCCAATTGTAGAAGATTATAATACTTAATAATTAGTAATTAAATAGTCAATAAAAAACTATTGAAAATTAGTATTAATAATTTTTATTCAATAATTAAAAATTAATAGAATTATTAATAAATATAATATAATAATTTGAAATATTAAATAATAAATATTAATAACCTCAACTTAGTAATAAATAAATAGTAAGTAACCATTATTATCAAATAGTTTATTATTAATAAATAAAATTAAATTTTAATAATTAATATTAATTATTAAGAATTAAGAATTAATAAATTATATTTAATATCGAGTAATAAACTTTTGATAATTAATAATTAATAAGTATGAAGTTTATTAGAGAGTTTTTTTGAACTTATTTTCAGTAGCTTTTATCACTAACTATTACCAATAAGTAATTTTTTTATATATTTAGCAGTTTATAATAGTTTACTATTAATAATTAGTAAATTATTGTTAATATTTATTAATTAAATTCAATAAACAACATATTCAATTAATAATTTAGTTCTAAATAATTTAGAAGTAATAATTAATTTCTAATTTCTAATTATTATTTAAAATTAATATTGTATTTTATATTTAACAAATTTGTATAACTTTTAATTAATAATTAGTAATTAATAGTTAATATTTATTAATTACATTTCATAATTAATGAATATAAATAATATTTAATAATAAAGTTTAACATTTAGTATTTATTTAATAAATAATATTTAATAATTAAGAAGTAATATTCAATGCTTAATAGTTAATAATCTATTAATAAAAATAATAAATTAATCGATAATAATTAATTTTAAATGTGAAATAATCTGTACTAATTATAATTAACTAGTTAGCGTATTACAATAAATAACCGATAACTGATTAATAACTACTATTAATTAGTTATTAATATTTAATAATTATTTCTATTAATAAATTTACAATTCGAATGTAAAAGAGGTACTTTTGTGAATTAATTAATCATCTTTTATTAATAATCGTTAATATTAATATTCTAACTTGTTTAAAATATTTTTAACTCTATATTAAATTATTACGTAAATTGACAAAAAATTAGAAACTAGTATTAATATTTAATTCATTATTTAAGTCGATGATATAAAATTATAAACGAATGGTGTTATAGTTTGCAAAAATTAATTACAATAGAAAATAGGATAGTTCAAAATGTTTAACAATGTTACATCTCCTTTGGTGTTTGAATAAATATTTATATATGGTAATATCTATGAAAAAATGTTCAGCTCAGGTTACGAGTATTCCAAATGATGAGCTATATATTCATTCGATTCGATGGCGTTCAAAAGTCAAAAAACAAAACGAAACAGGTTTTGGCTCCACACGTTAAAATTCGGCTCCAAATGTTTAAATTTTGGCTCCAACCTCTTACATCTTAACTGGCCCCAACATCTACAATTTTATCAAAAAAAATTCACTGCAACGCTCTTCAAAACCAAATCCCTAAATTCATACACAAAATCATCACATAATTCCAACATACAATTCAACAGCCTATTCCCTAAAATCGAAGTCGATATCAAAGAGAGACCTGCTAACTCGAACTTGAAAGAGCTCACGAGGTGGTATGCAGACTTGAACGGAAGATGGGAAAAGGAATGATGTCTACTATGGATGTCTCGTATGTAACAACCCGAAATTTCTGAACCAATTTTAATTTTTTTTTATTTTAATGGGTTTTAAATATTTAAAATGATTTATTTTAAATAATAGCAACTAAAAATTTATTTAAAACGAAGTTAGAACATATCAATTTATTTTAATTGTAAAACAAGCATGAAAGGGCGCGACAGTTTGAAAATTCGATTTTAAACTTTAAATGAATATACATAATGAAATATAAATCGGATTTCAGTAAAATCAAAAACGTTAGAATCTGTTTAATTATATCTTTCTAATGAATGTGAAAAATTCAGATTTCATAACATATATTGAAGGCTATGTCTAGTTTAAAATTTAAAATAGTCGCTATGGAATTTACATATATTTGAATATAATATATAACCCTTAAAAATAGCCATTTTGCAAACGACCTCCGTTTTTAATGAAACCACTTTTGTTGGATCTGGAATGTCAAATTATAGTCAGGTTTCAAATTTCATAATTTTTGGAATTAATATGTGAGCGTTGTAAATTTAAAAACGTTTTCAATTTTAGTTTGAATTTGAAAAGCCAGTTAAAATGGCCATTTTTCAAATGGCCTCCAAATTCGACGAAATTAGTTTTATTAGAACCGTATCATCAAAACATAGCTAGATTTATTTTTTTGTAATTTTTGGAATTAGTATGTGGCCCCGGTAAAATAAAATGTACGTTCAATTTCAATTTCAATTGATTTATATTTTAATTTTGATAAAAACTGATTAAAACCATCGAATTGGCTTGCGAAATATATCCCACTGTGTCCGTAATGGGGGTATTTAGCTAGGGTCGATAGTCGCTGGGTTTGATTTGGAGTTTGGAGCGATTAACAACTAAAGATGGAATTAAATATTAATTTAAATATATATATATATATATATATATAAACAAAGAAAATGCCAAAACCCTAGCTTCATTTGTCTTCACTAACCGCTGCTCCCCAAAACCGACGGCCAAAAATGCACGAAACTTCCTCCTCGTTTTTCTTTTAACCCAAAACCAAATTCTGAAATGTATAAAACTAGAATGATAGAGCTTTGTGTGCTCTTCAATTTGGTACCAAGATGATTAAATTTAATTGTATGATTTTAGAGAAATCAACGCTTAAAGTCCTAGGGTTCAAGCGGATTCTCTGGGATGGGGAGTGGATCGAGTTTGGGGGTGTCGGGGCAGGTGGTAGGCAAGTTGAAGGGCTTACAAGTGGTGGTCGCGGATCTTGGTTCGATGGCTTGGGAGTGCGTGCGCAAGGAGGAAGATCGATGGAAGCTTTTGCATGAAGCAACAGACAGTGTAAACGAAGAAGACGAGATTAATTATCCCCTTAATGACATAATTAATGTTTTAATTATTATTTAAATAATTTAATTATGTAATTAAATTATAAACTGCAATATTTGGTTCAAATCTTATCAGAATTTGATGATTTAAAATGCGTTGCGATCGTGACAATGAGCCCTTCGCAATGAAACTGACTGGGACAGAAACGGTGCACATTATAATTTCAAGCAAATTCAAACCCGAACCATACCAGAAATTCAGAAATAAACACTGACGGAGTGGAACCCAAAAGTGAGAATTCTCTCACTAAATTTTTATATAGTTATTAAATTTATTTTATAACTGTAAATATGTAGAAATTGCCAGTATAGATTTTTATCTGTTGTATGGAGTTCAACACTCGAATTCGCACAAATCATCTAAATTGGAAGCTATGTTTGGATATTTTCGACACTTGGATTTCATACTCCGCGAATCACCATTTATGGCACCGCAAATGACATTGGGTAGTTGAGTATTTATTTATATAGATGATTTGGTGATTTGTGATGTGATTGTGATGTTTAACATAATAAAAATAATGTTAACGTTATGGTGATAGTGAAATTAAATTATAAATATCCATTTATAATTTAAACAGTAAAATTGGCTAATTAGAAAAATAATTCAAATCGAATTGGAATTGGTTAAATTTATTAACCAATGATTTGTTCAAATTGACTGTTGTTGTTTGAAAACCCCACATGGGTATTGGGATGATATTTGACATACACTGATCCCAATAAGTAGTGGTATGTCAATCGATGGGTTAACAAGCTGTGATCAATGTTATTTATTTTAATACTTATACAGTTGTAAATTGCACTCTGGATGATGTTTGAATGTGTAATGATTATTTATCATTATTGTTGAATACATGCAATGTACGAAAACCATATAACTGATATTATATGGTAATTGATTGAGCCTCATTCCGATTTAGAAATGATGAATATTTTAAAATGACGAATATTTTAGAATAATGAATATTTTAAAATAATATTCAGTGAATAATTAAAATATGTTTTGGATGTCTGATTTTGGATGAGCACGAAAATATTGGAATATATGAAGCCGAGTGAGTAGCTAAACGTCAATTTAACCCGAACGGGTTTATCGATCAGTTTTATTCATTTTATAATGAATATAGAAAAGAATTGATTTCAAAATCAGATATTCTGAAAATAATATCATTTTAATATTTTAATGATATGGAATATTCAATTTTGATTTAAATTTGAAAATGAAGTTGAAATCGTTTTAAAATGAATTTATAAACGATTTATAAAATACGTTTTGAATGGAAATCGATGATATATGTATTACATATATATATATATATATATATATATATATATATATATATATAATGGCCTGAATAGAACGCATCGCACAACGACCGTTCGCGACTTTCGACCATTGACTTCAAATTGATGTAACGGGAGATCCGACTGTCGGATTCTCCTAAAACTAGAACCGTTGGGTTCGTATCGAAAAGGCCTTCCCAATGAATGTAATCGATTTGAATTTGAATGTTTGTGTAACAACCTGTATTTTTAATAACCTGTTATAATATAAATCGAGGCAGAATTTAATTTAAAAATCTGAATCAAGGGAAACGGGCTATGCCATTGCGTTCGTCTCGGAAAAATACGCGAAATAGAGTCCGAGTTTTCGAAAATCGGAGTCCGTATGACCCAGTTAAGGCCCATTGAAGTTTTCAGAAATTTCCATGTCAAAAACAGATTTGAATTTCAAGTTCAAAGTTGGAAATTAGGGCAAACTGGCGCAGGCGGGAAAACTCCCGCCAGGACCCCCATGTCGACAGGCATGTCGACAGGGTCCCCAGGGTGTCGACAGCCCTGTCGACAGCCCTGTCGACACAGGGTGGCCGGGCAGTTTTGCCTGGCGCACCATTTTGGGTCTTGGTCTGGTTTTGTGGCTATGTTCTGGAGACTTCCGAAATCTGATGGACCTAAACTAACCTAGGGTTAATCCTAAGGCTAAAAACACTCTAATCTTCTATAAATAAGACCCTAATCCTACCCTAAAACCTCATTTATTCATTCTATTAGCTAAACTATGGCAAAATCAATTCTCTAATGGCCTCCACTTAAAACCCTAGCCTCCACCTTCTTTAAAGATTATTCCTATGAAGATTTTGATGTTCATACAAGCATTTCTAAGTTGTATGAATGATCACTAGCTTGCATACATCATCAAGTTGCAAGCTTTATTGGCTAAGCTAGAGTTTTTGGAGTTTTTGTCAAGGGTTTTCTTATTAGAGCTTTATTTGGGTTTTTATATGCTTGCATAAAGGGCTTCTCAATCTTTATTAGTAGATTTGTGTCTTCATAATATTTGTAAGCCCTCTTACCTTCATTTTAGAAACTCTAAAGTTAATATGTGGTGCAAGTTGGGATTTATGCAAGTTTATTGAGTTATGCATGTTTATGCAAGTTCACTAAGCCATGATTTGCAAGTTTATTGAGTTATGCATGTTTATGCAAGTTCACTATGCCATGATTTGCAAGTTTATTGAGTTATGCATGTTTATGCAAGTTCACTAAGTCATGATTTGCAAGTTTATTGAGTTATGCATGTTTATGCAAGTTCACTATGCCATGTTATGCATGTTTAATAAGTTATGCATGTTTATGCAAGTTCACTATGCCATGTTATGCATGTTTAATAAGTTATGCATGCTTATGCAAGTTCACTATGCCATGTTATGCATGTTTAATAAGTTATGCATGCTCATGCAAGTTCACAATGACATGTTATGCATGTTTGACAAGTTATGCATGTTTATGCAAGTTCCCTATGCCATGTTAGGCAAGTTTAACATGTTATGCATGTTTATGGTAATATGCAAGTTCACTATGCTAAGTTATGCAAGTCTAACATGTTATGCATGTTTGTTGTGATATGCAAGTTCATCATGTATGTTATGCCAAGTTCCCTCTTCCTATCCTTTATGCGTTATTACGAATATGTAAGCGATAGAATGACGTTGGGGGGTTTGGGTAAACTTAAAATACATGAAAATATAAGATTGGGAATTTACCTATTAAGTTAGGTCTACCCCTTGGGAATTTACCTATTAAGTTAGGTCTACCCAAGTATTTGTTGACTTGTAATTATGTTTTGAAATAAAGTGGACATGACACTTAGAAAACATAATCGTGGCCAACTCGAGGTTGGGTTGAGTTTGTAGCGTAATTCTACCCGGAACCTACCGGCTTAACTAGTGGCTACAAACAATAGGACCCAATGTGAGAAGTTGGTCATGTGGTGCCAAGACCCGAGGTTAGACCAAGTTGTGGTGTAAATCTACCCGGAACCCACCGGCTTAACTAGGTAACCACAACAAAGTCTAATGTGAGAGGTTAAGGTGCATTAAATTAATTAATGCCTCATGATTAGGGTTAAGTCAGGGTCCACTAATACTTAATCCATTTGGGGATTCGAGGGATTGAAATGGGGTTAAGTTGTGAACTGTCGGTTACACTTAACCAATTTAATCCATTTGGGGGTTCGAGGGATTGAAATGGGGTTAAGTTGTGAACTGTCGGTTACACTTAACCAATTTAATCCATGATTAGGGAAGGGTTAAATCGCACTTAACCCTCTTAGGAAACCCTAGCAACGTGGTCTGTTCCAGCAGTAATCCCAGTTTGGTATCATCACAACCCTAGAGGCTAGGCTAGGGCGGGGCACGATTACTGGACTGATGTAAGCGACCAAAGCGATGGCTGAGTGGTACAGCGGTGCGGGTCCAGGCGGGCTATGGACGTGCACGTAGTCCGGTATTGGACAAACTCGAGGCATGGGTACCAGTAGGTTTAGACTGTGCATTATTGCTTCAGTGTCTGGGGTTGACACCCGAGGGCTTGATACACCCGAAGGTGGACCCAGCACAGTCTGACTGCATCCATATGTGGGCCGTATGGACACCAACACTTGACGTGTTAGGCTTATAGGGAGCCGATCGACTAGACCGTTTGGTTGGACCTTATATTAAGGTCACTTCATGTTATTGGGTCAAAGCTTGGGCCAAGGGATCAATACCTGTTATGTTGGTTTGCTAGTACACCATGGTGCAAAACTTAACCTTGTTTATGCGATGACACCTCCATCTATCTATCTGGTAGTTAATTTATCATGCCAGTATGTTGTTATCTATGATCATCTCAGTTTCCATCATGCTGTTAACTTTATTAGTTTATAGACTGATCGTAGCAGGGCTTACCAGTCTTTATGACTGACCCGTTTTCTTTTCGCTTCTTTTCTTCCGTTTCCCCCCCCCCAGGTTCTCAGGGTGGGAACATTGGTGCTTAGCTTGGATCGCTTAGCTTGCTTGCTGGATTAGCTCATGTACGTTTGGATATTGAGCCCGCTATGGTTTATCACTCTTATTTGGGGATAGTACTTGTGTATTTCAGTTTATCAGATGATGTTTTTATCTAGACTTGTAATTTTGGGAAATTGACATTTTGATGTACCAGACTTGTGTTTTGAAATGGTTTAAAAATCTTCCGTTGTTTTATCTACTTACTCTGTTTATTTACATATATATATGTCATGTCCTGCCTTGTTATATCATTATGCATGTTTACCTTGTTTTAAAACGCCCCACCAAAGTCAGAGTTGCTTGCAAGAGCCACCCTGGCGGAGGTGGGGTGTTACATTTGGTATCAGAGCAAGAACAAGAAGGGGAACAACAACAAAGGCAAGGGAAAGTGCAATTACTGTGGTGCGCCTGGACACTTTGCTAAGGATTGTAGGAAGAAGAAAAGGAAGCTTAGTGGTGGATGTTTTTCCTGTGGTGAGACTGGACACTTCAGCAAGGAATGCCCGAAGAAGAAAGGACAGGCTGGACCTTCAGGAGGGCAAGTTCATGCTCTCAATACCGCTCCAGTTCCCGATCGAGGTAGTGTTTCTGTTGAGAACCTTGTTTATGTTTCCAATCTTCCAGTTCGTACCTTGTTTGATTCTGGTGCATCACATAGCTTTATTTCATCTGATCTTGTTGATAGTTTGCACCTTAGTACTAGCTTAGTGGATGATCCCGTTTGTGTTTCGAATCCCATTGGGGGTTCTGCTTATCTATCTATGATATGTGAGGATCTAAGGATCTCTATACTCAGTGTAGAGTTCTTGTGTAGTGCGTATGTTCTTGGTTTCAGGGGATACGGATTGATATTGGGCATGGATTGGCTGTCCAGATATGGAGCCATTCTTGATTGTGAGCATAGGGTTGTGAGGCTTGTGACTCGCCTTGGCAACACCTTAGAGATTTCATGCAATCCGAAGGATCCCGTCATGTTGTGCTATCTTGAATCTCTCGACTCGTCAGAGGAAGCCCTTCAGTCTGTAAGGGTGGTCCGAGAATATCCTGATATCTTGGGGGAAGTAAAGGGGTTACCCCTAGACGTGGGATAGATTTCCGCATTATCTGGTTGGTAATACCAAGCCAGTTTTGTGGCCGGTTAGGCACATGACCTCACGAGATGAGAGTTAAGAAAGCAAGTCAAGGAGTTGCTTGAGAAGAACTTCCTGAGACGAAGCATTTTCGAGTAGGGTGCTCCAGTAGTATTCGTTACTAATGTGGACAGTTTGCTTCGCTTATGTGTTGATTATCGTGAGAAGAATAGACAACCGTTACCAAGGATCGATGATTTGTTTGATCAGCTTGTAGGAGCATCTGTTTTCTTTTGATCTAGCTACCGGATTCCATCAGCTTAGGATGGCTGAGGATGGAATTGACAAGACTGCGTTTAGGACTCTAGATGGATTTTTAGAATGGCTAGTCATGCTATTTGGTTTGACTAATGCACCCGCATATTACGTGAACTTGATGGGTAGGGTGTTTAGGGAGTCCTTGAACAAGTTTGTCGTGGTCGTCGTAGACGATATTTTGATCTCCTTAAAAGAACGAGGAAGAGCATGCTAGACATCTCAAGGAGGTGATGGATACGCTTAGAGCCACCAGTTGAAGGTCAAGTTCTCCAAATGTCACTTTGGAGGAAAGAAGTTGGATTTCTTGGGCACATAGTTCCTAAGTAAGGCTTAGCGGTGGATTCCGCTAAAGTGGTTGCGGTTTAAGACCGGAAAACTCTGAGGAGGGCAATTGAAGTAAGAAGCTTTCTCCGTTTGGCTAGTTAGTTAGCATTCCCTGAGCTTAGACTTACTCTTCTGGATCAAGAAGGGGGTTTCACAGGAAGAAGACCCGTAGTTAGTCAAGAACATGGACCAGTTGATTCGAGGCGAGATGTTAAGTCACCTCGCTAGATATATTATAGATGACAAGGGATGACTAAGGCGCGATGAGAGATTATGTGTTCCTCGAGTGGAAGACTTGGTAAAGAAGGTTCTTGAAGATGCGCATCACTCGAGGAGGTGGCCGAGTTGGTCTCAGGATGCATGTTGTGCCACCAGGTTAAGGTCAAGTCATAGAAGCCCGGCGGGCCATTACCTCCATTGGAGGTTCCGCAAGGGAAGTGTGAAAACATCTCGATAGATTATGTGGATGGACTACCTAGATCAAAGAAAGGGAATACGGGTATGTGGGTCATAATAGGTAGACTCATGAAGAGTGCTCATTTCAGTCCGGTGAAGAGCGAGAGGACTGCATCATGGTTAGCAACGGTTTACCCTCAAGAAGTTGGCCAGTTTTGAAATAGCCTACAGGAAGCCATGGGTAGGCAACTGAATCTAGGTATGGCCTATCACTCATAGGCGGATGGTTCATTTCGATTAAGCATGAGTTATAGAAAATCACGTTTATAAGGGCAATTGGCAACGTGGATTGATATTTTCAAGAAAGTTCTGCTGCGTGGAATACTTTATAGTAAGTAAACGAGATCCAGGATTCACTAGTGAATTTTGGAGAGCTTGCATGAAATCATGAGGTTACAGTTATGTTTAAGCCAAGTATACAGAAAGAAGAATAAGTGGAAAAGGAAGACGAGAGGCGATAATGAAATGAGTTCCAACTCGAATTTGGGAAATAGGAGTTAGGAAGCCAAGAAATCATGAAGTAAAAGACGGTCAAAGCACAGTGGAGTTAAGCTCAAGGAAACGTGACTAAGAAGAGTGAAGACTAGATACGCGCATCATATCTCTTTTTAAGAGTGCATCCTTGATCCTTGTTTTCCTGTGGAGCTTGCTTGCAAGTTATCTTTTGTATATATCCTCTCGGTCCCATTCTCGATCTTATTTCTGTTGTAAACTCCATAAGGGGGTTATGACTCATCGGTTAGTACTATATGTCAGAGTTTGAATGGATTTCTTGTAATCCAAAAAGGAGTTTATCTTTCTTATCTTCTAGGATCTCTTTTTAGCATATCTTTCTGTCCATGTTTATCTAGTTTATTGTGTTTATCTTGTCATGAGAACCTTAGGTAGAAACCCTTTGGATGAAAATGTATTTGAAACATGTTATGCTTGATGTTTGCAAGTTGTTGCAAGTGTTTGCAAGTGGTTACTCGTGGATGCATTATACACATTAGGCACTAGATCGGCTCACACACTCTTCATGTTGCATATGCATGAGTGCTTACACTTATTCATGGTTGAAACTTGTTGTGCTACTACATGGATGTTGCATATGGATGAATGTTATGTGCACTCATATAGATACTATGAATTATGTTAGGAATTTGCATGCATATGGATTCATTTCACTGACATACATATGCATTAAGGAGGTTTACTGTATCAGTAACCGCCTGATCTTTGCATTAGATAAGTACATATACACACACTTTTGCATATGTTCATACCACATTTAGAATCTTGTAAGGACAATGATTGCTCGAGGATGATGTTTTGAGTAGATGGATGATTGGATGGTAGGATATGTTCTTCCTAACTTGAAGATTTCGGGGACGAAATCCTTTAAGGAGGGGAGAATGTAACAACCTGTATTTTTAATAACCTGTTATAATATAAATCGAGGTAGAATTTAATTTAAAAATCTGAATCAAGGGAAACCGGCTATGCCATTGCGTTCGTCTCGGAAAAATACGCGAAATAGAGTCCGAGTTTTTGAAAATCGGAGTCCGTATGACCCAGTTAAGGCCCATTGAAGTTTTCAGAAATTTCCATGTCAAAAACAGATTTGAATTTCAAGTTCAAAGTTGGAAATTAGGGCAAACTGGCGCAGGCGGGAAAACTCCCGCCAGGACCCCCATGTCGACAGGCATGTCGACAGGGTCCCCAGGGTGTCGACAGCCCTGTCGACAACCCTGTCGACACAGGGTGGCCGGGCAGTTTTGCCTGGCGCACCATTTTGGGTCTTGGTCTGGTTTTGTGGCTATGTTCTGGAGACTTCCAAAATCTGATGGACCTAAACTAACCTAGGGTTAATCCTAAGGCTAAAAACACTCTAATCTTCTATAAATAAGACCCTAATCATACCCTAAAACCTCATTTATTCATTCTAGTAGCTAAACTATGGCAAAATCAATTCTCTAATGGCCTCCACTTAAAACCCTAGCCTCCACCTTCTTTAAAGATTATTCCTATGAAGATTTTGATGTTCATACAAGCATTTCTAAGTTGTATGAATGATCACTAGCTTGCATACATCATCAAGTTGCAAGCTTTATTGGCTAAGCTAGAGTTTTTGGAGTTTTTGTCAAGGGTTTTCTTATTAGAGCTTTATTTGGGTTTTTATATGCTTGCGTAAAGGGCTTCTCAATCTTAATTAGTAGATTTGTGTCTTCATAATATTTGTAAGCCCTCTTACCTTCATTTTAGAAACTCTAAAGTTAATATGTGGTGCAAGTTGGGATTTATGCAAGTTTATTGAGTTATGCTTGTTTATGCAAGTTCACTAAGCCATGATTTGCAAGTTTATTGAGTTATGCATGTTTATGCAAGTTCACTATGCCATGATTTGCAAGTTTATTGAGTTATGCATGTTTATGCAAGTTCACTAAGCCATGATTTGCAAGTTTATTGAGTTATGCATGTTTATGCAAGTTCACTATGCCATGTTATGCATGTTTAATAAGTTATGCATGTTTATGCAAGTTCACTATGCCATGTTATGCATGTTTAATAAGTTATGCATGCTTATGCAAGTTCACTATGCCATGTTATGCATGTTTAATAAGTTATGCATGCTTATGCAAGTTCACTATGCCATGTTATGCATGTTTAATATGTTATGCATGCTCATGCAAGTTCACAATGACATGTTATGCATGTTTGACAAGTTATGCATGTTTATGCAAGTTCCCTATGCCATGTTAGGCAAGTTTAACATGTTATGCATGTTTATGGTAATATGCAAGTTCACTATGCTAAGTTATGCAAGTCTAACATGCTATGCATGTTTGTTGTGATATGCAAGTTCATCATGTATGTTATGCCAAGTTCCCTCTTCCTATCCGTTATGCGTTATTACGAATATGTAAGCGATAGAATGACGTTGGGGGGTGTGGGTAAACTTAAAATACATGAAAATATAAGATTGGGAATTTACCTATTAAGTTAGGTCTACCCCTTGGGAATTTACCTATTAAGTTAGGTCTACCCAAGTATTTGTTGACTTGTAATTATGTTTTGAAATAAAGTGGACATGACACTTAGAAAACATAAGTGTGGCCAACTCGAGGTTGGGTTGAGTTTGTAGCGTAATTCTACCCGGAACCTACCGGCTTAACTAGTGGCTACAAACAATAGGACCCAATGTGAGAAGTTGGTCATGTGGTGCCAAGACCCGAGGTTAGACCAAGTTGTGGTGTAAATCTACCCGGAACCCACCGGCTTAACTAGGTAACCACAACAAAGTCTAATGTGAGAGGTTAAGGTGCATTAAATTAATTAATGCCTCATGATTAGGGTTAAGTCAGGGTCCACTAATACTTAATCCATTTGGGGATTCGAGGGATTGAAATGGGGTTAAGTTGTGAACTGTTGGTTACACTTAACCAATTTAATCCATTTGGGGGTTCGAGGGATTGAAATGGGGTTAAGTTGTGAACTGTCGGTTACACTTAACCAATTTAATCCATGATTAGGGAAGGGTTAAATCGCACTTAACCCTCTTAGGAAACCCTAGCAACGTGGTCTGTTCCAGCAGTAATCCCAGTTTGGTATCATCACAACCCTAGAGGCTAGGCTAGGGCGGGGCACGATTACTGGACTGATGTAAGCGACCAAAGCGATGGCTGAGTGGTACAGCGGTGCGGGTCCAGGCGGGCTACGGACGTGCACGTAGTCCGGTATTGGACAAACTCGAGGCAAGGGTACCAGTATGTTTAGACTGTGCATTATTGCTTCAGTGTCTGGGGTTGACACCCGAGGGCTTGATACACCCGAAGGTGGACCCAGCACAGTCTGACTACATCCATATGTGGGCCGTATGGACACCAACACTTGACGTGTTAGGCTTATAGGGAGCTGATCGACTAGACCGTTTGGTTGGACCTTATATTAAGGTCACTTCATGTTATTGGGTCAAAGCTTGGGCCAAGGGATCAATACCTGTTATGTTGGTTTGCTAGTACACCGTGGTGGAAAACTTAACCTTGTTTATGCGATGACACCTCCATCTATCTATCTGGTAGTTAATTTATCATGCCAGTATGTTGTTATCTATGATCATCTCAGTTTCCATCATGCTGTTAACTTTATTAGTTTATAGACTGATCGTAGCAGGGCTTACCAGTCTTTATGACTGACCCGTTTTCTTTTCGCTTCTTTTCTTCCGTTCCCCCCCCCCCAGGTTCTCAGGGTGGGAACATTGGTGCTTAGCTTGGATCGCTTAGCTTGCTTGCTGGATTAGCTCATGTACGTTTGGATATTGAGCCCGTTATGGTTTATCACTCTTATTTGGGGATAGTACTTGTGTATTTCAGTTTATCAGATGATGTTTTTATCTAGACTTGTAATTTTGGGAAATTGATATTTTGATGTACCAGACTTGTGTTTTGAAATGGTTTAAAAATCTTCCGCTGTTTTATCTACTTACTCTGTTTATTTACATATATATATGTCATGTCCTGCCTTGTTATATCATTATGCATGTTTACCTTGTTTTAAAACGCCCCACCAAAGTCAGAGTTGCTTGCAAGAGCCACCCTGGCGGAGGTGGGGTGTTACAGTTTGGATTTCAGATTTTGTACAATTCAATTTCAGAAATGGTCGTTATGGATGCAATTAGGTGGCCGATATTGGAAACCGACTGTAAGGGCCTTAATAAAATTATTAAAAATATGGAAAAATTGTGTAAAATCATAATAAATGATTTGGAAGGATTTTGGATGAAAAATTCCAGTTTTGAAAAGATAAAAATATATTTTTATCTAAATGAACTAGTTATTAACTAGGGTAATAATCCAATATTTTCTTTAAATAAATAAATTGGATTGAAAAATGGGTTTTAAAATAACCAGAATTTTCCAATGAATGAATTGGAATGGATTTGAGTGGAAGTAACCTTCGAAATATTTCGACATTGGATTCCGTGATTATACGGATATTGTTGAGGAATTTGGAAGACACAGATATCGTTATTCCCAATACGATATCCGTTAGTTTCAGAATTTGATATTAAATATAAGCCAATATTATTTTCTCTTCAGGGCCTTGTATTTAATATCAAATTGGATTTTGGGTTTGTCGTGAATGGTGTCTTTAATAACACTGTTCTTAAACCCAGTAGAGAAAAAATAAATCTTATAAATAAGATTTAGAGAAGTCTACCAATTAATTAATATGTAATTGGAGTTGAATTGAAATTGGATTTTGGGTTTGTCGTGAACTATGTTTTAAATAACATTCGTTCTTTAACCCAATTAACAGTGAAGATATGATTTGGAATGTATAATCCTTTAAATAAGAGTAATGGAATTTTCCGAATAAAAGTTTTCCAATTTAATATATTAAATTGGAAATATTTGGAATTCGATTTGGTACTAATCGAGATGAGCTTATGTGAAGGAAGACCGTTACTATATATGGAATTTAAAAGGACTTGCAGCTATTCCACTTATAGTGTTAGTTTGATACGGAAATTTATATCGATTATATACTGTTATGATTTCCGTATAGACTCCATTTTTTATAGAAGATGATTTTGGGTTTATAGTGAACGATGTTTTAAAGGACATTCGTTCTTTAACCCCGTTAAAGACAGAATTCATTTCCTAAATTTGAATAATCATCAAATAATGATTTTTAGATATTAAAACTAAGAAGAGTTTTAATTAATATTTAATTAGATTGAAATGAGAATGCAATAATTAAATTTATTGAATTCGTGAAATGGTCGAGAATGAAGTACTGCCAGTTTTACTCCATGCGATAGTTAAATCTTTAATTAGATTTGAACGTGAAATGGTAATTAAATTTACCAATAACACTGTGGGTGTTAGATATGGAGTACTGCCAGTTGTGCTCCATGGGATGAATAGGTTGGGATTGGCTTCAATAAGGTTCGCTAATCCCGACTAGTTAATAAACCTTAATTTGGTTTAAGTGGTGAAAAGATAAAATCAAATCTTTTGAATTAATATCAAAAGGAAGATAAAAGAATAAATTTAATGGAATTAATCTTTGATAAAATTAATGGAAACCTTTCCTTAAAGATGTGAATATTTGAATAAAAGAATATTCTGAATTGGAATGAGGCGTATAATGTGTTTTTATAACACTTGATTATTGATTATAAAATACGCGAGCTATTCGGAAAGACGGGGTTTATCCTATTTTGAATAATTGAAACGACGACTAAAAGTCGACGATGAAGACGGTCGTTGAAGACCAGAGATCTTCACATCGTATGGATGATTACTGATGTCTTGATTGCTTGTACACCCAAGACAAGGTAATAAGTGGTGATCGTCCAAACGTACTTGGAGATCGACCGGATATGCGAGGGCCTCTCTTCTGTATTGGACATATGAGACGAGGAATAAGGTGCCTCCGGTTTCGTTCAGACCCAGAACGGACTTGTAAATGGATGTGTGTCTGACATTGTATTCCATTCTGTGTTGATTAATTTCTATTAAATATATATCTATTTTGGTGGCGGATAATTTATTCTCTTGCTTAACACCCTTCTCTGAGATGTACAAGCTTAGAGGTTGTATATTGACAGACATCAATTGCATGGCGTGAATTGTCAGTGTGGCATGCTGAGATGCAAATGATCAAGGCTTTTGTTGGAAAACAAAGTCTTGTGGTTGATTATCAAAGCATGGCTTTAAATATCATAGCTTTGTGTACAACGTTAATTCGCGAGCCTCACACCCAACATGAGTCAAAAACGGGATATTGATTGCAGGGAGTGCATGCGTTTCTTTCTAACTAGGAGTGGTGTCATAGTATGAAGCCCAGACATTTTTACTTATGTGGATGATGGATTGTGAGGCGTCTCGGATTTTAGTCCCTAGTGGCTCTCGATATGGTCGACGTACTAACCAGATTTTATGCCCTATAGGGCAGGGAAACATATGTTCAGGAATAACCAGTCCACTAAAGTAAGTGTGGACTAGGCCTGAAGATCCAAGGGCTCACCTGAGTCTGAGCCCTAAGCCACGGGCTAGAGTGTCTCGAATCGGTGAGGACGATCCCTTGCCTCGACTCATAGATGGAATCCAATTTCCAATACACGACTTTTCGGTTTTAGTTGTAAACCTATATGGCATCATAGTGGGATGGGGCGCTCATGCCGTCTATAATTGATACATTTATATTTGAAGCTATTTTGACGCTATGCACTTATAGTAATATCAAAATGATTTGTTTTAAAACGTAGCAAGCATGTTTGGCTATTATAAGGTAAAACTCTATCCTCCGGCTTGCGTTGCATTGTGTGATCGGACCTGGGTCTTATAATAGCTTCATTTTTTGAAAAAGCATTGCATTATTTATTAAATCGTTTTGTTTCAAGCTATGGTATTCTTGAGGGTAAACCCGTTCTGTGTTATACGGCTTGGTCCCTTGATTTACCCAACTGTTAAAGTAAAGATTTAATAACTGTTTTGCGTTCTCACACCAGTCCAATGACTGACTTGTAACACCCCGTAGTTTTAACAATATTAAAAGAGGATAAATTAAATAATAATTAATTTAATATTCAGAATTAAAGGAAATGGACTGCACCATTGCGCCCGTCTCGAAATTCTGGTCAAGTTAGACATTTGGTTTGCATAAAACGGACATCATATGAAGAAGAAAAGAGAGTTTGAAGTTTGTATACGCCTAAAAGCAAAATATATGTACATATGAGTCAGTACCTTATCCAAAATCGTCCAAAAATTAAAAAAAAAGTGGCGGCAATTTTGTCGCTCTAGGGGGTCGACCCCCTAGAGGGGTGTCGACACCGGGGTCGACCCCCCTTAAAGGGCGTCGACACCAGGGTCGACCCCCTTACAGGGGTATTGACACCCCTACGGCTGAAGTGGAAAATGATTTTAGGGTGTTGGCAGCTATATATACGGGTCCATTTCTCTTGTTTTCTTCACTGGAAATCAATAGAGGCCAAATGCTGTCAGTGCCTGGATTGAATATGATTCTTTTCTTCTTCTTCTTTTGCAATTAAAAGATTAGAAATTCAAGATCCATTCTTCTTCTATTTTCTAATCCAAACACTGTGAGTTCCTAGTTGCTTTTAGATTTAAACATTTAAAAGTAAACGTGACATGACTATAGTTTGGATTTGTTCATATGACTAAATTATACCAGATCCATTGTAAATTGTAAATATATGATATTCTGAATAGGTTAGGTTGTGGATCTCAATCCTTATCTTATCAGATCTATTGTAACTTCTTTGACATTCTATGATGTGGATCTTGACCTTATTTGTGTTAGATCTATTTTTAACTATTGGATCTGAATTATGTGGACATATAAATTATTAATAAGATCTAGTTTATCACCTTGTGCCTATCATATTAGATCTAAACCACCTGGACATCTAAATTGTTAATTTAGATCTTATTATGCTTATTATGACATCATAGTTATGTTAGAATTAGTTAACTGCCACAAGTTCATCAGATTTATGCTTATATGTCCACCTTATCCCCATGCTAGTTTATATTTATGCCAGAACAATCACCTTTGTCATATTCCCATCACTTTTCCCTTTTTATTGTTTATGACTAGGTTATTATCTGGCCTAGGAATGCCGCGAATTATGTGAATGCGTTGGTTACAGAATGAAAAAAAAGGGTTAGAATTGGCATAATTTAAATAATGTTTATATGAATTGGACATATAATTCAAAAAGGGGCATAATCACCTGTAAAAACATAGGTGAGAACGTGGATAATAATGAAAAGTCTAAGATTACAATTAGAATTGTAATTGCACTTATGACACAAGGTTAGGTTGCATTAGCGGTGGAAGTCTGCCCGGACCCGACCGGCATATCCAGCAACCTCCAATGTCGAACCTAATGTGAGAGGTCTAAGGGCATAAATATGAACCGGGCTAAGACGCGAGGTTAGGCCCAACTTGTGCAAGAAGTCTTCCCGGACCCGACCGACATATCCAGCATCCACAAGTTGTAGGCCTAATGTGAGAGGTCTAGCCCATTATAACCATAAATGAAAATATGGTAATAAATTGAAATACTTAACCAAGTGGAATCCATAGGGATTGTGTGAACATGAACATGAATAAGGGGTTAAGTAAACTTAAACAATTGGAGGGTTAAGTTTAGTATATCTGAGATGGGTGGGTAATATCTAAATATAGGCCCACGAAACTTAACCAATTGGGGGGTTATGTAATTAAAGACACCTAGTGGTATACATAGCCGATGGAAATAATTAAGTTATGAAATTAAAGACACCTTTTAGGGTAAGAATAACTTGTAGAAATGATAGGGTTATGTAATTAAAGATACCTAATGGTATACATAACCAATGAAAACCTAGTGGGGGATACAAAACAAAGAGGAGAGATTGTATCATATTATGTGAGACCCATTTCATCCAGTAACCCAGATTAGGTATCAAACATGTACTCTGAACTAGGTCAGAGAAGAGGCACGCTTACTGGATTGATTATAAGAGATCCAAACGTGGAGGACAGTGTGGGCGACGCAAACCGACCAGGCCATGCGCGTGCATAAGCCGGGCAGAAAGGATAAGACGACCGTGGCACCTGTAGATATGGGGCTGTGCATATCAGCGAGGGGTTGCCACTTTAAGATGTGATACATCCCACGGTGGGGTCAACACAAAGTATCTACGTGGATTAGGGAGCCGATCGATTAAGGTAGTAGTTTGGATACATTTGGACGTATGCCTAAGTCTACCACCTTATAGTGGAAGGGATCATCTCATCCTAGTTATACTAGTAATAGTGCAGAGTAATCATTAGGGAAGCGTATACACCTTATCCTGTCTACCTTATCATACCTGCCTTTTATGTAGTTATCTCTCTCTTATCCACTTTATATGCTTGTCATGCTACTTTTATTTATTTACTTGCTAAAAGTAACTAGACTCGCCAGACTTTATGTTTGACCCTTTTTGTTTCTCCTTCTTTCTCCCCCCTCCCCCCTCTCCCCCCGGTTCGCAGGGAGGGAATTCTTAGGCTTAGTAAAGACTCAGGTATCTTCTAGTTGGAGCTATTTTCGAAGTATAGCTCAAGTTCTTATCTCACCCATGGCTTAGCTTTTTTTGGGGAATTATGTTTTTATTTTTTTATGTACTCTAATCGTGCAAGATAGAAGTTATATTATTGCAATGGCTTTTGTGACTTATGGTATTTTGGACCACAATGTTATGTTTTATGCTGAAATAAAAATTTCAAATTATGCTACTGCTTTTATATATGTCCTATAATATTCTGTGTCTGTTTACCTACAATGCTTCACGGAACTTAATGCATTCCCTTAGTGAGTGACATTAACGGACGTGGGGTGTCACACTTGGTATCAGAGCTGAAGGTTACCAAATTAGATAAAAGTTTTTGAAAATTATTTTCAAAAGAATTTTAAAGAAGCATTTTTCAAAAAGAAAAGTCTATTTTGAAAAACATTCCCCAAAAAGCCATAAGTAATATCTTTCAATCCCTTTTCTGAATCTCTTTCCTTTTCTTTTTCATCATGTCTGGGGAACCCAACATTCCAGAGGGCGTTATGATACCTGGATGGTTCCGTAGGTATCTGGAGGCCACGATGCCTGCCCAAGGCCAAGGAAACGTTCCTCCCCCAGGTGCACCTGTCGTTCCTCCTCCTCCTCCTCCTCTGAGAGTAGATAATTTCGCTAAGATCTGTAAAGATTTCTGTGTCATGGGAGGGAAGCCATTCCCTGGAACCGAAACGTTCATAGAGGCAAGGAATTGGCTCAAGGAGACGGAGGACTTGTTGTAATCTTTGAAGCGGTAGACCGAAGGAATATTCAGTTAGCTGCCTGGCTACTGAAAGACGAAGCCTCATTCTGGTGGGAAGTCACCCAAGATGGACGTCCGATGGAAACTTGGGGAAGATTTTAGACAAAGATTTGAAATGAAATTTCTTTCCCAAGCCGAGAAAAGCATGCAGATGGAAAGGTTTGTGGCACTCAAACAAGGGACTATGATCGTTAAAGAATATGTAAACAAATTCAACTAGCTAGCAAGGTTTGGATTGAAACTGGTGGATACTCCGCATAAGAAGGCATTGTGGTTTTCTAAAGTGCTAAATGTACCCCTTGATGGGTTAGCTATGTCCCATATTCCAATGGGAGCCACTTTTGAAAAACTTGTTGATATGGCCCTAATGCATGAGGAAGACAAGGGCGAAAAGAAGGAAGTAAAGGCTCAGGAAACCTCGCAAAATAAGAAGGTATGGCCTAAGACGGGACAACAGCAGCAATAACAACAAAATAAAGGTGGAAAGAACGACAAGGCCAAGGATAAGAGGTAATTCCATAGTTGTGGGAAAGAGGGTCACTTGGTCAAAGACTGTAAAAGAAGGAAGAACACTTGCTTCAATTGTGGAAAAGTCGGACACTTTTCTAGGGAGTGCCCGAAGAAACATGGACAAGGTCAGAGGGCAGAAACTTCTGGAAGGCAGGTGCATGCTCTCGTGGTCAGTGCTCCTAAAACAGGTAGAAAAATTTCTATGGAAGGTTTAATTTCTCTTTCATATCATCCTATTAGAACACATTTTGATTCTGGCGCTTCACATTCATTTATATCTGGTTCTATGGTTGAATCTCTACACTTAATTACTAGTATGGTAGTGGATCCCGTAGTTGTCTCAAATCCCATTGGTGGTTCGACTCATTTATCTATGATTTGTCGGGGTTTGAGAATATCTGTGTTAGACGTCGAATTTGAATGTGATGCATATGTGCTTGGGTTCATGGGCTATGGGTTGATTCTAGGGATGGATTGTCTGACCACGTATGGTGCCATTCTAGATTGTGAAAGGAGGGTCGTTAGACTTCTGACCTGCCATGGGAGGGCCCTTGAGATTTCTTGCAACTCCCAAGGGTCTGTTATGCTTAGCTTCCTAGAGTCTCTTGATGCATCCATAGATGATTTGCAATCTGTTCCGGTAGTCTGAGATTATTTTGATGTTTTCGAGGAGGTCTAGGGTTTACCTCCGAGGCACGAGATCGATTTTCGTATATATCTGGTGGGCAATGCAAAGCCAGTTGCATTGCCAGTGCGCCATATGGTTCCAAGGGAAAGGAGGGAGCTGAGTAAGCAAGTAGGGGATCTACTTGAGAAAGGATTTATCAGATGAAGCATATCTGAATGAGGTTCTCTAGTTGTATTCGTAATAAGGTGGATGGTTCGCTTCGTTTGTGTGTGGACTATAGAGAATTGAACAAACTCACAAAGAAGAATAGGCGCCCACTTCCGAGGATAGGCGACTTGTTTGACTAGCTTCTTTGGGCCTCAGTATTCTCTTAGTTAGACTTGGCTACGGGGTTTCATCAGTTGAGGGTGGCTGAGGACAATATAGACAAGACTGCTTTTAGGACTCTGGATGGTTTCTTTGAATGACTAGTTATGCCTTTTGGGCTAACGAATGCACCCACCTATTTTGTCGATCTAATGAGTAGGGTGTTTCTGGAGTTCCTAAATAAATTGGTCGTAGTCTTTGTTGGTGATTATTTGATCTTCTCCAAAAGCGAAGAAGATCATGTCCAGCATTTGGGATAAGTTTTGAAAACTCTCTGTGCGCATCAGCTTAAGTTAAAGTTCTCCAAATGCCATTTTTGTAAAAAAAAATAGGTGAGATTCTTAGGGCATATAGTCTCCGAAGAAGGGATAGCTGTAGATCCCACAAAAGTAATTGTAGTACAGGACTGAAAGATTCCGAAAAATGCAACAGAGGTGAGGAGCTTTCTTGGATTGGCAGGTTATTACAGAAAGTTCATTAAGGACATCAGCCCCTCTCACCAGGCTGATGAAGAAGAACTTGGCATTTTCATGGGATATAGATTGTGATGTTGCTTTCCAATGACTGAAAAGGGCTCTGACAACAACCCCAGTCTTGACCTTACCTGATGGAAGTAAAGTGATTATCGTTTACAATGATGCGTGTGGTACAGGGCTTGGTGCGGTTCTGATGCAAGAAGGAAAGGTAGTGTGTTATGGGGGTAGACAGTTGAGAGTTCATGATCAAGAACTAGCGGCCATAGTGTTCGCGCTAAAGATGTGGCGTCATTATTTGTTTGGAGAGAAGTTCGAGTTATACACCGATCATAAATCTCTCAAGTATATGTTCTCACTGAAGGATCTTAATTTAAGGCAACAAAGGTGGATGGAGTTCTTAGCTTCTTATGATTTTGAAATCTCTTATACCCCTGGCAAGGGTAATGTGGTGGCTTACGCACTAAGTAGGCAGAGGATGGCCTTAAGTCCTCTGTTTGTGGAGAGAAAAAGCTTGGAGTTTATACCAACCTTTGACTTTAAACCCTCCATCGAGATTTTTCCTGATTTATTTGCATCGTTAGAGATATGACCAACTCTTATGGATCAGATAGGAGCTTCGCAGCAAGGTGACCCGCAGATTTTAGACATCATGGATAAGCTCCGGAAAGGGGAGACTTCTAGTCACCTCAGAAGATATTCCACAGATGAAAATGGGTAATTACGACGAGATGGAAGGCTTTGTGTTCCTCAAACTGGAAGCTTGATAAAGGCAGTCCTAGAAGAAGCCCACCATTCTAAGATGACTATTCATCCAGGTGGTGATAAGATGTATAGAGTCATGAAAAGGGTTTTCTTTTGGGCTGGGATGAAGAAAGATGTGGCAGAATTTGTTTCTTAATATTTGGTTTGCCAGCAAGTTAAAGCTGAGCAAAAGAAGCCCAGTGGTTTACTTCATCCTTTAGAGGTTCCGTAGTGAAAATGGGGGGGGGGGGGCATCTCTATGGACTTCACAGATGATTTGGCTAGATCAAAGAAAGGCAACACCAGTATTTGGGTGGTAGTAGATAGACTTACTAAGAGTGCCATTTAATTCCAGTCAAGAGTAAGAGGACGACATCATGGTTGGCAGCACTTTATGTTCGTGAGATAGTTCGTCTTCATGGAGTACCTTCCAGCATCGTGAGCGATCGTGACCCCATCTTCACCAGTGAATTTTGGAAGAGCTTGCAAGAAGCATTAGGTACACAGTTTTGTTTGAGCACCGCTTATCATCCTCAGACCAATGGGAAGACGGAGAGGGTAAATAGAATTCTTGAAGATATTTTAAGGCCGTGTATCCTAGACTTCGGAGGGACTTGGAAAGAGCATCTTCCTTTAGTAGAGTTTGCCTATAACAACAGCTATTAACCAGCATCGGCATGGCACCCTTCGAAACATTGTACGGACAACCCTGTAGATCACCAACTTGTTGGTGGGAATCTACATAAAGGTTATTACTTGGACCAAATATAGTTAGAGAAACGTCCGAGAAGATTGACCTTATTTGATGGCGGATGAAAACAACCTAAGATAGGCAGAAGTCCTACATAGACAAGAGAAGGACTGACATCGAATTTGAAGTGGGAGACTTAGTTTTTTTCACCTCCGATGTATGTGGTTTGCTTTGGATCATTAGGGAAGTTGGCACCCAGATTGGTGGGACCATTTCCCATAACCGAAAGGATTAGCCAAATGGCCTATAGAGTAAAGCTCCCAGTAAATCTATCTGGCGTTCATGATGTTTTCCACGTTTCTCATCTGCGAAAGTGCTTGCATGACACCATGGAAGTTGTTGAGCCAAGTATATTAGAAGAAGAAGAAGTGGAATGGGAGGCAATAGTTAGACGAATTCCTACCCGTATTCTTGGATCAGAAGTTAAAAAGCTACGCAATAAAGAGATCAAGCTGATAAAGGTTCAATTGGGAGATAACCCAGAGGATACGACTTGGGAGACCGAAGAAAAGATTCAGGCTTCGTAACGTCCGTTAATGTCACTCACTAAGGGAATGCATTAAGCTTCGTGAAGCGTTATAGGTAAGCAGACACAGAATAATTACAAGACAGATATAAATAAGATAGCAGCGGAAATTCAATTTTTTATTTCAAACATAAATCACAATACCGTGGTCCACAATACCATAAGTCACAAAAACCATTACAATAAAATAACTTCTGTCTTGCACCATCAGAGTACATAAGAATATAAAAAGCATAATTCCCCAATTGAAGTTAATCCATAGTAGAGACAAGAACTTGAGCCATACTTCAGAAGTAGCTCCTAGCAAGATGACATCTGAGTCCTGACTAAGCCTGAATGTTTCCTCCCTGAGAACCTGGGGGGAGGATGGAATGGAAGAAAGAAGGAGAAACAAAAGGGTCAGACATAAAGTCTGGCGAGTCTAGTTACTTTTAGCCAGTAAATAAATAAAGTAATATGATAGGCATATAAAGTGGATAAGAGAGATCACTACATAAATGGCAGGTGTGACAAGGTAGACAGGGTAAGATGTATACACTTCTCTAATGATTACTCTGCACTGTTACTAGTATAACCAGAATGAGATGATCCCTTCCACTATAAGGTGGTAGACTTAGGGCATATGTCCAAATATACCCTAACCACTACCCTAATCGATTGGCTCCTTACTCCGCAGATACTCCATGTTGGCCCCATGGTAGGATGTATCACGTCCTACAGTGGCAACCCCTCACTGATATGCATAGCCCCATATCTACTGGTTTCATGGTCGTCTTATCCCCCTCTGACCGGCTCATGCACGCACATGGCCTAGTCAGTTTGCGCCGCCCACACCATCCTCCATGTTTGGATCTCTTACAATCAGTCAGTAAGCATGTCCCCTCTCCGCCTAGTATGGAGTATTTTATTTGATACTTACTCCGGGTTACTGACTAAAATAGGTCCCACATAATATGATACAAGCTCTCCCCTTTGTCTTGTATCCCCCACTAAATTTTTCATTGACTATGTATACCACTAGGTGTCTTTAATTACATAGCCCTATACTAATTATGCTTACCCTAGAAGGTGTCTTTAATTGCATAATTTTTATACGTTCCTCCGGTTATGTATATCACTAGGTGTCTTTAATTACATAACCTTATTGGGTTAAGCTTGTGGGCCTATATGTAAATATTACCTACCCCCTCCAAATTTGCTTAACCCATCCACTATCCAATCAATTTACTTAACCCTTACTTAGTTCACAATCATACAATCCCTATGGATTAGATTTGGTTAAGTAGTCCAATTCACTAGCATGTCCATTTATGGTATATAATAGGCTAGACCTCCCACATTAGGCCTACAACATGTGGTTGCTGGATATGCCGGTCGGGTCCGGGAAGACTTATTCCACAGTTGGGCCTAACCTCGTGTCTTAGCCCGATTCTTATTTGCGTACTTAGACCTCCCACATTAGGTTCAACACTAGTGGCTGCTGGATATGCTGGCCGGGTCCGGGCAGACTTCCACCACTAATGCAACCTAACCAAGTGTCATATGTACAATTACAGTTCCTAATTGTAATTACTAGACATTCCATGATTAATTAATCCTTTCCCTTATAGGTGTTAATGCCCATTTTACCCAATAATTTAAATTATATGTACAAAAATGTTCATATTCAAATTATGCCAATATTAACCCTTTTCCCCCCGTTTCCTAACTAGCACACTCATAAACTGGTGGAATGCCTAGGCTAGTCAATAGCCTAGTCATAAACGTTAATAGGGAAAATAATGGGAATATAACCAAAGTGATCATCTTGGCATAAACATAAACTAGCATGATGATAAGGTGAACGTACGTACTGGCATGGACATGTAATTAACATCATAACAAGGTGGACATAAAACTGATGAACTAGTGGCAGCCAACTGATTCTAACATAACTACGATGTCACAATAAGCATAGTAAGATCTAAATTGGAAGTTTAGATGTCCAATTGGTTTAAATATAACATGATAACACAAGGTGATAAATTAGATCATATAATTCAGATTTAGAGGTTAAAATAGATCTAACAAAATTAGAATGACATAATAGCATGTTTAGATCTAAATATGGGTTCACATGTCCAACTTACAATATATCTAAGTTGATCGCAATATGACAGGTGAAAGGTGATTTACATAAAGAGTTAGATCTAACCAATGTTGCAACTGTACAAATTAACAGATTTACATTCACCATAACATAGTTACAAGTAAAGATCCACATAAGTAACATAATAGAATAACCACAATTGCATTGGATCTAAAGGTGTAGATCTATCATGACATAGTATAAGATTTAACAATAGCATAGATTCATAGTTTACAACATATCCAATTCACAGTCTTTCACAATTTACTTTTATTTATTTAAACCTAAAAGCAACTAGAAACTCATTGCGTTAGGTTTAGAGAATAGAGAGAATGGATCTTGAATTTCTGGATTTGATTTGCAAAGTTGAATGTTGTATGTTGTTGAAGAAAATGAATCCATCTCAGTTGTATGTTATTGAATAGAGCGGGAGTTTGCCATCTTGACGAATTTGTGATTTTCGAACTGTGCTGGATAGGGTCTGACTCATATCTGACTCATACGTGACTCATATGTGTATATATGTTCATTCTGCGCATATACAAACTTAAAACCCTCATAACTAGTTTACACGATGTTCATTTTACGCAAACCAAACGTCTATCTTGACCAAAATTTCGAGACAGACGCGATGGCGCGATCCGTTTTCCTTAATTCTGAATATTAAATTAATTATTATTTAATTTATCCTCTTTTTGTGTCGTTAAAAATTCGGGGTGTTACATTCTCCCGTAAGCAAAGGATTTCGTCCCCGAAATCTCGAAGTTGAGAAGAATGCATATCCTACCATCCATCATCCATCTACTCATCCAACAACCACTGGCATCCATTGTCCTTAGAGACTTCTAATGCTTATATGAATATATGCAACGGTGTGTGTATATGTCCCAACACTAATGCGAAAGATCAGGCAATCTATTGATTTAGTTCACCTCCTTAATGCAATGTATGTTAGTGCCATGAATCCAATATGTATGCAAATAAACCTATTATATCTATAAGTTCTATATGCGTGCACACTCATTCGTCCAAATGCAACATCTATATGCTAGTTCATCCATTTCCATCCATAAAATAAAATAAAATGCATACACATCCATATGCAGTATGAAAGTGATTGAGCCGATCTTAGTGCTTAATGTGTGTGTATATGCGTCCACAGGCAACAACTAGCAAACACTTGCATCCATCAAACATAACATGTCTCAAACACATGTTTACATCCATAGGAATCCTATCTAAAGGTCAAAAAAATTGTAGATAAGATATACTCAAATGATAGAAACAAGCACTGATAAAACTTTGAAAAAGGAGTTAATAACATACCCTCAAAAAGGAAAGGGTACGAAGCACGAATCTTGTCTTCGGTTTCCCAAGTCGCATCCTCTGGGTTGTCTCCCAATTGAACCTTTAGCAATTTGATCACCTTATTGCATAGCTTCTTAACTTTTGATCCCAGAATACAGGTAGGGACTCGCCTGACTATCGCCTCCCATTCCACTTCTACTTCTTCCAACACACTGGGCTCAACGATTACTACAGTGTCATGCAGGCACTTCCGCAGATGAGAAACATGGAAAACATCGTGAATGCCGGATAGATTGTCTGGGAGTTTTACTGTATTGGCCATTTGGCCAATCCTCTCGGTTATGGGAAATAGTCCCACAAACCTAGGTGCCAACTTCGCTACTGATCTGAAGCGAATCACATTCCTCAGAGGTGACACTTTGATAAAAAAAAGTCTCCTACTTCAAATTCGAGGTCAGTCCTTCTCTTGTCTGCATAGGATTTCTGCCTATCTTGAACTGTCTTCATTTGTTGTCGAATAAGGTCAATCTTTTCGGACGTTTCCCTGAACATATCAGGCCCAAGTAATAATCTTTCTGTAGATTCCCCCGTTTCCTAACTAGCGCACTCATAAACTGGTGGCATGGCTAGGCTAGTCAATAGCCTAGTCATAAACGTTAATAGGGAAAATAATGGGAATATAACCAAAGTGATCATCTTGGCATAAACATAAACTAACATGATGATAAGGTGAACGTACATATTGGCATTGACATGTAATTAACATCATAACAAGATGGACATAAAACTGATGAACTAGTGGTAGTCAATTTATTCTAACATAACTACGATGTCACAATAAGCATAGTAAGATCTAAATTGGCAGTTTAGATGTCCAATTGGTTTAGATCTAACATGATAACACAAGGTGATAAATTAGATCATATAATTCAGATCTAGAGGTTAAAACAGATCTAACACCATTAGAATGACATCATAGCATGTTTAGATCTAAATATGGGTTCACATGTCCAACTTACAACATATCTAAGTTGATCGCAATATGACAGGTGAAAGGTGATTTACATTAGGAGTTATATCTAACCAGTGTTACAACTGTCCAAATTAACAGATTTACATTCACCATAACATAGTTACAAGTCAAGATCCACAAAGGTAACATAATAGAATAACTACACTTGCATTGGATCTAAAGGTGTAGATCCATCATGACATAGTATAAGATTTAACAATAGCATAGATTCATAGTTTACAACATATCTAATTCATAGTCTTTCACAATTTACTTTTATTTATTTAAACCTAAAAGCAACTAGAAACTCACTGTGTTAGGTTTAGAGAATAGAGAGAATGGATCTTGAATTTCTAGATTTGATTTGCAAAGTTGAATGTTGTTGAAGAAAACGAATCCGTCTCAGTTCGCATACCAGTAGCATTTGGCTCCCATAATTTCCAATGAAGAAATAAGAGAATTGGACACATACATATAGCTGCAGAACCCCCTGAAACCGACTGCCACCTCAGCCCTAGGGGCGTTGACACCCCTGTGGGTGCGTCGACCCATAGGTAGACACCCCTTAAGGGGGTCGACCCCGGTGTCAACACCCCTCTAGGGTGTTGACCCCCCTAAAGCGGGAAATTTTCCGCCTTGACGAATTTTTGATTTTCAAACTGTTTTGGATAGGGTCTGACTCATATCTGACTCATACGTGACTCATATGTGTATATATGTTCTTTCTGCACGTATATAAATTTAAAACCCTCATAACTTCTTCATACAGTGTCCGTTTTACGCAAACCAAATGTCCATCTAAACCAGAATTTCGAGATGGATGGGATGGCGCAGTTCGTTTTCCTTAATTCTGAATATTAAATTAATTATTATTTAATTTATCCTCTTTTCGTGTCGTTAATAATTCGGGTGTTATAGTACCCTTTTCTTTTCGAGGGTATGTTCTTAACTCCTTTTCCAAAAATTTATCTGTGCTTGTTTCTATCATTTGAATATATCCTATCCATAGTATTTTTGACCTTTAGATAAAAATACTATGGATGTAAACATGTGTTTGAGACATGTTATGTTTGATAGATGCAAGTGGATGCAAGTGTTTGCTAGTGGCTGCCTGTGGATGCATATACACATACATTAGACACTAGATCGGCTCAATCACTCTCATACTGCATATGGATGTGTGTGCATTTTTCTTTCTTTTAATGGATGGAAATGGATGTACTATCAAATGGATGTTGCATTTGGACGAATGAGTGTGTACACAAATAGAAATTACATATTATAATAGGGTTATTTGCATACATATTGGACTCATGGCACTAACATACATTGCATTAAGGAGGTCAACTGGATCAGTAGACCGCCTAATCTTTACATTAGTATTAGGACATATACACACAACTTTGCATATGTTCATATACGCATTAGAAGTATGTAACGGCCCAAAAAATTCAAACGCTCAAATTTTCAACAATAATACATAATCCCGTATTACTTGCTAAAAATCCAAGTATCGAACCCCAGACTGTTAATAGAAAGAAGTTAGAGAATAAGAAATAGAAAGAAAGAAATATTAGAATAGAAGAAAAAGAAGAACACATCAAAATCTTACAGCGGAACGAATAAATATAATATAACAAATCTCTTTATAAATAAACTATATATATACATACTACTTATCAGAGTACAACATACATCAATCACATCGACTAACGGTGAAGCCTTCTGCATCCAGCTCCTGAAACTCCAAGCAAAAACCTAACCTGGAATATACTTAGTCTGACCCGAGCACATTTAAAGCAAAGCAAAATTCACCCGGATCAGTCTGGAATACTTTCAGTGATAAATTCACATCGCAAACAGCTTGTTTAACTTTGCAAAATCCTTTTCGAAAGAAAGGGATAGTAGTAAGACTAGCCCACATATAAACATGAACGGTTTTTACCTTACTATTCCCCAAAACATTTTCGAAATTAATATCTTTTCTGACATTATAATAATGTCTATCAAATCACAAATAGATCTAGCAGAACGCTTGCATCTCACGCTCTACATATATATATATATATATATATATATACATACATACATAATCAAAAACGCGGACTCTTATTGGAGAATGGATTTCCTGGCAAGGTATGGGACCACCTTTCCGATAATGTACCTCCGGAGATGAATAAATTGGGGTTCAACAAGAACGTCTTGCAACCCGACTACACATGACCGACCCCTCATTTCGCTTGAGAGTACCGAATATATCATTACCACGGTTGGGGGCCAACCAACCGAATTGATAGCATTCATGTAAAAATAAAAGAGACAACGGAAGGCATTTTGGTTTCTCTAGATCAGGTAATGGTATACCCTTTTGATGGGTGCGACCTACATAACCATGATGCCTACCTGATTTTGTGCCATTCCCGGTTGATGAGGCTCGAGGTCATGTTTAGTACATCTTCATTCACTTTGAATGCCACATCGTCAGATCCGCTAAATCACTAATTGACGTCCACAAATACACTCTGGGTGTTAACCAAGAGAATTTCTCTGCCACCAAACTTGGTATATTTGTAAAAATCAACGTACATGATTCTTAAGGAAATACTCTGTCAGACATTCGTCTATACAAGTCATCCAGGAATAGGATGAACCGAAGGCACCCTCCTACCGCATCCTAGGTATCACCCTATAGATCAATAGAGAAAAGTCCTTGCAAATCCGAAGATTTCAATCACGGTAGAATCACAAGTCAGCATAACTCTAGTAGCTAGCCAAAGAAATTTAATGAGTATTTCTTCCTCTCATGAAGAACAACGGTCTTCAATTCTCCATCTCGACCATCTTTTGATTTCTTCAACGTTACGTATTTACTGGTTGGAATGGTTTTCGAATATAAATTCGATCCGGTCTTTCCGTACCAACAATCGATAAAAGACAAGATTTTGATAGTCGGTTATTTAACTATCAAGTCATAACAGTGTATCTAGATGAATAGGCAGCTCAGGTCCCTTATACAAATTTCATTATCACTATATATTCCATCAATTCCTGTAATCGATTCCATAAATTTAATCTCATCAAAACCCTTTTGCTTTCGTTACTTTGAAAACATTACTCACCGCTTTTTTTATCAACTTCTCTTTTAATTTCCTTGTTTAGAAATATTACCTTATTTTATAAATCATCTTTTATTTTCCTCTATCGTGGAAACATCGTTTAATTTACTCAAACCCCCTTTCGATTTTTCTTTGATTTGAAATCATTGCTATAGTTCTATAATTCCACTTTCCATTTCCTTTACCATTTGGGCATATCGTTATATTTTTATTTAATCAAATGATACATGATTAATTAACAAAATCTCTTTCTTATTTCGATTAAACCATTTCACTTAATTCCGTTCCCAGATGAACGCTTATTTTTAAACTAGTGTCTTGGGTAAAAACCTTTCTTATTTTTCATTGTCTTGGCATTAACTTGCCACAAGAATTCCAATTGTAAAGTACTGGCTTTAGTTATTATTGAATAAAAGTAGTTATATTTGCAATTAACTAAAACTAGCATAGTTAATTCATTTAAAAGGTTATTTAAAAAATGGTAAAATTTATTAGTCGCAAATAACTCGATAATCACTTTACTACCCATTATAAACTAATATTATCTCTCGATAATGGTGAAGCCGTTGAAGTTGGGGTATTCTAATTACCTCTCAGACCTTGATCGACAGCGTTCTTATCTCAAGATAGATACAAGCTTGCAATTTAAAACCAATATTATCTCAATAATCCAATATATTATTCCCATCTCCATATGTTATGGTTTTATAAACCATTTCCTTATATTTGAAAAAGCGCTTTCCATGTCCATTACCTTTACTTAAGTAAACTTTCCGATCTCATTTACCGTTCGAATTCAATATGATTTTCATATCATATCTTATATTGGTAATTGACTTAAAATCTCTTTAATTTCATATTAAACAATTTAATATCCTTTTTGAATGAACCCATTTAATCCTCTTCTAAGAAGTCCTATTTAATCCCCTTCATTTTTTTACTTAATAAAATCATGTCGCAATGCCCATATTAGCTTATAAATCCCATTTAAACTTTGTTTATATCATTTGAACTAAATTTCACACCCTTTTTATGCTAGTCTATTTTCATTACTTTTATTTCGTAAATCGCTTCTCGATCGGGTCGCTTTTATTAAGTAAAAGGTTATCTTAAACATCGTCATAGCTCAAGCCTTCCTTTATAAATTTATGTTTATAAAAATCCTAAGATTTGCAAAAAAAATCCTTCTTTAACCTTTACTTAATTAAAATCTCATCATATCTCAATTTCCTTTCGGAAAGGAATGCCAATAATTGAAACACTAGCTTTAATTATTAATATAATAATTAACTTCATTATTAACCGAATAAAGGTAATTTATTTCAGCAATTAATTATTTATCATTTAACTTCACTATTAAATATAGTAAAAATTGTTGACTCTGTTATTAAATAAAGACAGGATAATTAAATCATTTTAAAAAAGGTTATTGAATAATAATTAACTTAATTAACACTACAATTCAATAATTACTTAAAAATATAGCTAATCAAAGATTAACCAACATTTAACACTATTCGTTTAATTCAACAAATATTTATAAAATTATTGATTATATCAATTTAAATCAAATTAATCCAATTGTCAAATTTAAATTAAATGGTTGATTTCTGCCAACCGTACATATCAGTTAATTGTTAACTGCTTTCTATTATCATTTTCTCCTTAATTAATTAAATAACTTAATTAATTTAAAACATCAGTTAATTGTTTTATAAAAACAATTATCCCATTTTCTAACTCGTAGATTATTTTATGACTGCAGTTCCTTAATTAAAAAATGACGTTTAATTCTAATTATAAAATATTACTAATTTCTATTAGAACATGATTATAACGTATACATATATTTATAAACTTCTTATTCATTTTTTTAAATAAAATAAACCCAAACTTTAATTCTGTTATACAATAATTTTTATAACTTAAACTGTGTAAACTCGCCTGACGGCAAAACGATGTCTTAAACGATAGACTTTTAGGCTATCACTGCCAACCACTATCGATTGATTAAAAATCACATCAACGATCACATCCATTCAACCATGAATATTCAAACTAGTTTCAATGTCATTTGGAATTTAATGAGCTTATGTGTAAACAATATAAAAATAAACAACATCCATAATATTTGAGGTATCCAGTCGGATCCCTCTAACCTGTCCTTCTTTGCATCACAAATTATTATAACATTTCATGATAGCATATAATTTTAAATAAATTAACGACTATAATATAACCAATAGCAACCATTTAATCAACCATAAGCAACCAGTGCAGCCAATCGACCAATATATGTTTTTAATGGTATTATTTGGATTTATCACATCATAGCAGTCCATAAAAGTGTGAGAATTAACTCACCAATATTGTCGATTCACGATTGTTGCGTTATACTGTATAATTTTAAGCTGGCATTTAAAATTACATGAATCTCCAACTACATCCATTTCAGATCAGACCTTCTCGACAACGTAGTGCCCGTCGCCATGATTCCAACGAACCCTTTTTCGTTAAATTTCATTAAAGAGCGAACGAGATATGCTAATTTATAGATCAATATATGTATAATTAATAAATTATCATTAGTTTTAAAAAATATTGTTAATCAATTTTAAAATTACCATATTAAGTGTAAACCTGTGATTAGGCAATGATTAATTCCTCCACTTCAGCAAAGTAATTCTGGAACGCATTTTCCCCTTTCCCCTTACTCAAACCCGATTACCCTTTCCTTCCTCATAGCTCGACTTCAGCTATGACCCATTACCGTCGATAGTCACCACCTGAGACCACCATCTACCTCTTGTCTTCACCGCTCTCCACCAGGGACCTTCTCTATCGACGTCGGTCATCAGTCGAACCCAAATCACTAGAAAAAACCTTCGACTGAAACCCATTTAAGCACCAAAACCGCCACCTCTATGCCACCTGACACAGCGCCATCGCCACTAGACTGACCACTGTGAACCCCTCTACGACCGACCTTCAGACCTGACACCACCTCGTCAGCTCCAGTCACCAGAAAACAGCGATTTATAATCACAGCTAACACGAAAACCCCCCAAAATCAAGCCTCCGATCATCTCCTTCCATCGACCACCACAGTTGATTTCAGGTCTTCTGACCTGAAGCAAAATCAAAGCCCTCGATCTCCTCTACATGCTTGCTTCAAACCCCTCGACCCATAGATGTTCCCATTGCCCAGAAATCAAGTAAAAATAAAATGAAATAGTCGCGGTTTACGATCGATTCCGGCCACCGCAGTGCTTTGTTCGCCCTCAAATTTTTACAGCGGCTAGGGATCGAGCCGATTTACAACTTTGCTTCACATTACCCTAGCCGATTCACTATAAATTGAGAGAAATAAATCAAAAATGAAAACTGGACTAAACTGCAAAATGTTGGATGGAAAATAAGTTTGGGTTGGTGAATTCTGATTTAGGCTGAGTGTATAGGTGTTTATATAGGTGGAAAATTTATTATTTTAAGCATATGTGACGAACGATATTTTTTCCCGTGTCTACCGCAATATCTAAATGCTATTTATTCATTCCTGAGCTCACATACAAACTCCGTTCGCAACGTAAATGGATGTCGTAGTATAATTTGACGTTACGGTCCTAATGAAACTTGTTTCGTTGAATTCCGAGTCTTTTTGCTCAAATGGCGCTCGTTCATGTCCAAATGGCCATTTTATTTGCATTTAATTTTGCCATGCTCACAGAATAACTCCGATTTGCATGCAACCTGAAATCTAGTAATAATTAGCTGTTGCGGTCCCAATAAAATTTGTTTCGTCTAAAACGGAGGTCGTTTGAATAAAGTCTCTTTTTAAGGGTCCAATTTCCATTAAAATAAACCAATTTAAAAATACTTCAATATAATATTGATAAAATATTATAATTGGCCATATACGACCAGAATTTTATATAGATTCAAAATAAAATACTCTGGGTTGAAATCCAAGCTAGTTCGATATTAATAATATTTAAAAACCCCTTATTATATATAATAAATCGATATAAGGTATTCCATATCGACTATTTCAAAATTTTATTTGGACGTAAAACAAAATCTACACAATGAAGAGTCGATTTTTCTTTTCCATTAGAAAAATATTGTCAAATAGATTTGGGTGTTTCTTATTTCGAGAAAATCCGACTTATATTGGATCCTGTATAGCCAATTAAAGTTCAAACCGCAATATTACGAACTACTGCGCCGCTGCAGCCCGTTTTATAATTAAATTATAAATTATACGTCCAACCGTCGTTAGACAAATGAAGCTATTATAAATTCAATATAAACAACATTAAACCATTTTAAATTGTCCGTTCACATTATAATGCAAACACAACATTTTCCGACCGTTTTGGAATTAAAATATAATTGTATTATTAATTAATAAAATATTCAAAATAAAATGGATATGTTCAATTAATTAAATTCAAATCCGTATTTTAAATAATAAAATAATTGCCTAGAAAATATGGGACATTACATTCCTCCCCCCTTAAAAGAATTTCGTCCCCGAAATTACTAAGGCAGAAGAAATGCTGAAAACCCATTATCATTACAAAAATATTTAATTAAAACCTAGTTTTATTTTCAAAACAAATATAATCGATTTTACAACTAATTTATTTCGAATAACAAATTTTCCAAAAATCTTCAAAAATATTTCTAACACCTTAAATTCTGAAAAAAAAATTGGTAGAGTCTCCCCTATATGGAGGGACATCTGCAATATTGCAGGTTCCAGAAATATATGTACATCGACCAACACGGTCGGAAAAATCCATAATCCAATCTCAAAACCTAAATAAAACCAAAATTTTGTATTTTGCGTTAGTGTACCTTTTTGCGAGTGTTATTACGCGATAAGCGATATATATACTCGTGCTTGTTTGATTAACATGCCAAACTGGATTCAAATTGCTCCAATTTTTTTTGGATTAACTCTGTACCTGTTCTCAACTCCAATGAACTTCATTAGCCTTTAAAACAATGTTAGTCAGATCCAAATATCCATATCATCCATATTATCCACATCATCCAATTCCACACACAATTCGATTAACATGGAATTTATTTAATTTCTTTAACAATCCATTTATTTCTTTAAATATCCATTCAAGGTACATTATATTAAGATTAATTAATTCAACTTACTTATTCCAGATTGGTTTCCAATCAACTATTGGCAAATTCTATACAAACCATCCAACATATAACAAACAACCAAAGGCATAACAATTCAACCAAACCATTTTGATTCACATTAATATTTATTGTTGGCTTTCACTTTGGTTTCACATCAATTGATTTATATTGGATTAATTTCCATCCAATTATCATTTACTCGATTTCACATGTGAAATCTCTCTTTATTATATAATCTATTCCAGTTCAATATTCCAATTTGAATTCTTATTCAAGTTACTCAAACAAATCTATATTATAATCATTTGAGAAAAATATATTTATATAAAATATAATCTGAGCAAACTATATAAAAATAATTTTATAATAAATTACAAATACGCGCTCTCATATATAACCAAACTCAATCTAGGGTATTACTAACCCCATATCTATTGAGTTACGCCACAGAGCCAAGGTTATCACTAAACCAATAGCTTTGATACCAACTGTAACGGCCCGGAAAATTCAAACGCTCGAATTTTCAACAATAATACATAATCCCGTATTACTTGCCAAAAATCCAAGTATCGAACCCCAGACTGTTAATAGAAAGAAGTTAGAGGATGAGAAACAGAAAGAAAGAAATATTAGAATAGAAGAAAAAGAAGAACACATCAGAATCTTACAATGGAACGGATAAATATAATATAACAAATCTCTTTATAAAATAAACTTTATATATACATACCATTTATCAGAGTACAACGTACATCAATCACAATGGAAATAAACTTTGTAACTAACGGTGAAGCCTCGTGCTTCCTGCTCCTGAAACTCCAAGCAGAAACCTAACCTGGAATATACTCGGTCTAACTCAGGCACATTTGAAGCAAAGCAAAATTCACCCGGATCAGTCTGGAATACTTTCAGTGATAAATTCACAGCGCAAACAACTTGTTTAACTTTGCAAAATCCTTTTCGAAAGAAAGGGATAATAGTAAGACCAGCCCACACATAAACACGGACGGTTTTTACCTTACTATAACCCAAAACATTTTCGAAATTAATATCTTTTCTGATATTATAATAATGTCTATCAAATCACAAATAAATCTAGCAGAACGCTTGCATCTCACGCTCTACATATATAGTATACAATCAAAATCGCGGGCTCTTATTAGAGAATGGATTTCCTGGCATGGTATGGGACCACCTTTCTGATAATGTACCTCTGGAGATGAATACATTGGGGTTCAACAAGAATGTCTTGTAACCCGGCTACACATGACCGACCCCTCATTTCGCTTGAGAGTACTGAATATATCATTACCACGGTTGTGGGCCAGCCAACCGAACCGATAGCATTCATGTAAAAATAAAAGGGACAATGGAAGGCGTTTTGATTTCTCCAAATCAGGTAATGATATACCCTTTTGATGGGTGCGATCCACATAGCCATGCTGCCTACCCGATTTTGTGCCATTCCCGGTTGATGAGGCTCGAGGTCACGTTTAGTACATCTTCATTCACTTTGAATGCCACATCATCGCCGAATCACTAATTGACGTCCACAAATACACTCTAGGTGTTAAGCAAGAGAATTTATCCGCCACCAAACTTGGTATATTTTTAAAAATCAGCGTACATGATTCTTAAGAAAATACTCTGTCAAACATTCGTCCATACAAGTCATGTAGGAACAGGATGAACCGAAGGCACCCTTATACCGCATCCTAGGTATCATCCTATAGTTCAGTAGCGAGAAGTCCTTGCAAATCCGAATATTTCAATGACGATAGAATCACAAGTCGTCATAATTCTGTAGCTAGCCAGAGAAATTAACGAGTATTTCTTTCGCTCATGAAGATCAACAGTCTTCAATACTCCATCTCGATCATCTTCTAATTTCTTCAAAGTTACGTATTTGCTGGTCGGAATGGTTTTCAAATACAAATTCGATCCCGGTCTTTCCGTACCAACAATCGATAAAAGGCCAGATTTTGATAGTCAGTTATTTAACTATCAAATCATAACAGTGTATCTAGGTGAATAGGCAGCTCAGGTCCTTTATACAAATTTCATTATCACTATATATTCCATCAATTCTTATAATCGATTCCATAAATTTAATCTCATCAAAACCCTTCTGCCTTCGTTACTTTGAAAACATTACTTATCACTGTTTTTATCAACTTCTCTTTTAATTTCCTTGTTTAGAAATATTACCATATTTTATAAATCATCTTTTATTTTCCTCTATCGTGGAAACACGTTTAGTTTACTCAATCCCCTTTTCGATTTTTCTTTGATTTGAAATCATTGCTATAGTTCTATAATTCCACTTTCCATTTCCTTTACCATTTAGGCATATCGTTATATTTCTATTTAATCAAACGACAAATGATTAATTACCAAAATCTCTTTCTTATTTCGATTAAACCATTTCACTTAATTCCGTTCCCAGATGAACGCTTATTTTTAAACTCATTGTCTTGGGTAAATCCCATTCTTATTTTTCATTGTCTTGGCATTAACTTTCCATAAGAATTCCAATCGTAAAGTACTCACTTTAGTTATTATTGAATAAAAGTAGTTATATTTCCAATTAACTAAAACTAGAATAGTTAATTCATTTAAAAGGTTATTTAAGAAATGGTAAAAATTTATTAGTCATAAATAACTCGGTAATCACTTTACTACCCATTACAAACTAATATTATCTCTCGATAATGGTGAAGCCGTTTGTAACGACCCGCCTTTTTGCCCAGTTTTTGCCGGTAATTAAACCAACTAAAACTATTTACAAAGACGAATTGTTATGGGTACATACATATATTGAACAAAATAACAGAACTTTTCATTATATAATACAATATTACATCAGAGTTAAGTGGAATATTGGAGTTACAACTTATACAGCGGAAGAAAAATAAATATACTCTCAGTGGCAGAAGCAGTATATTATAGCGGAAGCTCCGGACTCTAGCGTGAACTCCAACCTAGAAAGCGCTCTGAATCTTGCTCAAACGATCTATAACTGTAAAACAAAACACTAGCTGCCCGTGAGGAAATTATTGGGCACCTAGAGTTTAGGAAGGAACAGTAAACTCCAGGTCAGTCATGGGACTGGTGTGAGAACATAAAACAGTTGTTTTAAGGATTTTTTTTTTAAAGTTGGGAAATTCACCGGACCACGCCGCTAATGCGGAACGGGTTTATTCCATATGAATACCCGTGCAAATAAATTCGCAATGACCTTTTAAAAAAATGAAGCTATCATAAGCTCATCTCGCATCACACAATGCAAGCGCACACCAAATGGGCGAGTTTTACCTTATGATAACCAAACGTGCTTTCATACGAAAAGATCCTCTTTCAATACTATAATATAGTGTGGAAAACAATTTCGCAAATAAATGTATTAATCCTAGATGGCATAATATCCATAATATTATGTCGCCATATATATACAATCAAAATCGTATGGCTCGTATTGGAGATTGGGTTTCTTACTTGATTATTCCTAGCATGAAAGATCAATCAGGGATACAAAGGGAAGTGCCTCACGACTTTTTCGACCATCACGAACACCAACTACAAATCGCAGGAAAGATCAACGATTTTCGACCAGACACGGCCCCCCGAACATACCCAACTTCCCCAAGTTCATAAATGGTTTCCCACTGCTGTAGCTTCATCATCAATTCATATATAAGTATAAAACCTAACCACCTATTTCTCATCAATCCGGGGTATGAGGTTTGTCGGTGTCACGTCATACACAAAGCTATGCTTCGATAAGCCATGCTTTGATCATCACTAGCTCATTTCATTACTCGGGTATGCCACATTGACAATTCACGACATATCACTGATTTCAATCAATGCATACCCTCTAAGTTCATATGACTTAGAGATGAGGATAATATATTGCCATAAATCCGATATATATTAACGGAAATCAGTGCTATGCGGTCAATTTCAATGTCAGACACACCATCCATACAAGTCCGTTCTGGGTCTGGACGGAACAATTACCCGAAAATATTCAAATATGTTCAGGTCTCATGCCACTCATAACCTCGTATTAGGTGGCCTACCCAACCGAGATATCAGCACTCAATCTAAACAATTCAAATATTCCCCGTCTTCATTCGTCGTTTACCAAGTCTTGAATTGCTTCATAACGTCGTATTATTACTTGGAATGGTTTTCGAACATATGCTCGATCCCGGTCTTTCCAAGTAATAAGCTTACTTTAAAACAGTAGCTATGATTTACACAGGCTTTTCAATTCAAATCTCCTTCCAAATAGTTATCAATTCAATTATGACTCAAGATTTGAACTAATTTAATTTCATATATCTCGTTATCATCTTAAACTCTTCTTTGAAATCAAAGATTATACTTTCGCTTCAATTTCTTACTTTAATTTCCTCGAATCAAAGATTTGACTTGATCCCAATTACAATATGAATTTCCACAACTCAATCTCATTGGGTTTCAAGAATGATAATATTGAAGATACGATCCACGACAAAACCCAAATCAATTGATTTGAATCATACAGAAATTTTATCCCCTTAACTTCGGTATAAATTTTTATAATCAACGAATACTATCAGTGGAATAACGATATAATAATATCTTCCGAATTCCTCAGATGGTATACGTTTACATCATGAAATGTTATACCAAATATCGAAGATTATTTCTATCTAACTTATTTCGATCAGGTTGAGAAACCCGTATCTTAATTAAAACATTTATTCAACTCTTTGACATTAGATCTGGATAGAAATACCATCAACTTATCTTCAATATTAATTTCTGTATCCAACTCATATTATAAGCGGAATAACGGTGAAATACCTTTTAAATTCCTCAAATAATAAGAGTTATCATCTACTGAATTCATATCAAAATCCGAAGATTTTTCTCCAACCATATCCAATTATTTAAAATTGGAAAACCCATTTTAGTTCCTCAAAAATATTTCTAATACATTAATAACCTTTGAAACTATTTCATAAATCATTCTCATAGTCAAATAATAGTTCACGCTTATAAATTTCAAAACCAATAACAACATTTTGAAATGTCACCAAAAGTACAGCTATTAAAAATAGCCATTTGAAACATTAAATTGATATTCATAAACTGTTGTATCTTAGCGCATTCTATTCACTCCATATAACGATATAAATTGTTCAAATCTTTCACAAATGGATTTATATTTTCATTTCAATTCGAAAACGTCGCTATCTCAAAAAACGACTATTCAAATCTTCATATCTTATTAAATTGAATACTTAACAAATATAATTCCCGGAACTCATTATATATAACAAATAAAATCATGTTAAATACATGATTCAAATCCTATTCCAAAACCGTCTCATGTTATACATATATCGTTTATTAAATTTAACCGTTCGAACTAAATTTCCAATTATGATTGAATACATTTCTCCCAATTTGTTCAAACATTTTAAAATTAAATGGATAATCGTTATAAAAAATAAGATCAACTGCTTATATAAAATAAACGTTTGACTATATATAACTCAAAGCAATTTTCGAAAGAAATTTCAATTCAAAGGTTAATAACTTATAAATAGTTGAAAATATTTTCTAAACAGTCTTCATTTTTACGAATATCAATTGTGATTATCTAAATTTCCAAATAGTTTTGCTACCAAAATTCAAAACTTAAATTATAAATATTATTTAATCATTAAATTATAAAATCATACAATGGAAGGAGATTTTAAATCGATCACCCATATTTTCCACAACCACGGTGTGTTTTGTAATATCATGCAATCATAATCATCGAAATAAATCAATCAGATGATCAAATGGACATGAATTTGTAATCACAACCAATAAACAAATATTTCTCTTATGCACAAGCGTTACGGTCAATAACGCTTATCGGTGTTCAGTGTATTATCTAATTACATGAACAACCATTCAAACATCAGCATTCATCACACAATTATCATCAGCTAGTTAAAATTAATCTCAGCTAATCATTACTAACTAATTTAAATAAATATTTAAATTAGAAGTTCTCACCATTCGAGCTCCAAATACTAGAATGAACATGCGAACGAACACTGCCATCGTCATTCGTATTGCTTTCAATCCATTTTGATTAACAACTGGGATTTTCTGCTAATATATATATATATATATATATATATATATATATATATTCGGTAAATAACGATCTTCGTTATATTTATATACAACGACACTTTTCATTTTATTATAAATTATACTTTATTTAAAATTGTCAATATAATATATCATTGTGTTCTACTTCTCGATATGATTCTAACGAACGTAACGGTGAGTTGATCGGGTAAGAAATGAACGAAATATTAAAGTTTAAACAAATTTAACTTAAGATAAAAATAAATAAACCTTACCCAATTTAAAGAAGGCCCAAGCCCATTTGCCAAATGCCGCACCAAAACCGGCCCAGTCCCTCTTCTTCTCCTTTCTCTTCCTCCTTGCGATGAATCCCCTTACTGGAAACCAAATCCACGCGCACGGTGTGCACATGCACACGTCCATCCCTCCACCGTTCAACTATCTGACTTCACCAACATGTTTCTCCTCACATCCTCACTCGAACGCACCCACTCGCCCGAATTTCGATCCACTATCTCAAAATCCGATCATCTCGACCGAATCTGGAAACCGCATGCATCAGTAAAAGGTGCGACACCAACTAAATCCGAACTCCACAAAACTTTGCTACTACGAAGCCCTCTCTTCCCTCGTCACAATGCCATATCTCATCAATCATCACTCGATTCCACAACAAATCTCAACCCTAGTTTTCAAGCTTTCCAATCATCGATACGAAATCGCACCGAAATCACATGAAAAATACTACACTCTTTGCTGATCGCAACGGCGCTGACGGCGATGAACGATTCTTCCTAGATTGGGAGATTTGATTTTTCGAAGTTTTGAACCCATTCCATACATTCTCTGTAAATCAATGATTTCTCTTTCGTTTATCAATGAAATTCCAATCCAAAAATTTCTAAAAATCGAAAACGATGATCTGAACAATATCTACGTAGATCGTTTCAGCTAAAACTGAATAAATCGAGAGATATGGATTTTTTGAATGGAGGAAAATGTGGATTTCATTTACAGGAAATGAAACAGAGAACTTCAAGGGGAAGAAAGAAGAATGACGCGAAGAAATTTGACAGCTGAATGTATGTAGAAAAGAGAGGCTTTGGTTCACTTTAAATAGGAAGGTTTCAAGGGTATTTTTGTAACTAAATCAAGGGACACATGTATCATTGCATGATACTAATGACATGAAATTAAACACCTAAGCGGGACACCTCACCTTATCCTTATCCTAAGGAATTTTTTAATTTATTTAAATTAGTAACACTTTTGTGATACTTGTACGTGTGTCTTCTTTAGTCATACATATAAACATAGCATTTATAGATCCCAACTATCAAAACTATAAGTTATCATATTTACATAAATTATATTTTAAATTCACTTATTTCAAAATATTTATATATACTTTACCAAAATTTATACTAAATGGTTTAAAATAAATGCTTAACAAATTTTATAAACATCATTATAAATTATCTTACTTATTGATATTCAAAATTGAAAATCGTTCTTGTGAAATCTTTTAAAAATAAATAAATTATCCTTTACCAAATTTATACTTTACAAATCAATATTATCAAAATCAACAAATATCATTACTTAAACATAAAATCTTATAAATTAAATATAACTTTTAAAATAAGTTTTTCTTATACAAAATCATATAAAGTAAAACAAGATACTTATTCAAAAATAAAAATTCATATTCAAACCTTATAAAAATCAATTTACATTCAGAAAATCTAAAATTATATAAAAATCCAAATCAAACTTAGTTAAAATTCTGGCATGTCACGTTCACCCTCCTTAAAAACATTTCGTCCTCGAAAAGGAAGTCAAGTAAATTTAGGCTCCTTTACAAATTTTAAATTCGAATTTCTCTCTTAACATATCAAAAAATGAAATAGTAGAACCAGGCTCATATCATTCTCAGGGTACTCTATATAATTCTCACTAAAGGTAGAGTCTAAGGATACTTCTATGATCTCGTGATTACTAGGGTCGTCACTGGTCTTGTTTATAATCGGATTCTCTGAGTTAGACTCAGAGTTGCTGCCACTACTGTTAAGGAGAAACTAGAATAGATATTGTCTATTACTTAGAGGTCTATGATGACCCTAAGAAAATTTTAAAGTTTGGAAATTATCTTTCTAAATTACTCTTATGGAACCCATGATTTCCTTATCAATTATAACTAAGTGCTTAACTTAGAAATTTAAATCCAAGTTCTCAAATAAAATTTTCCCTAGTCATTCAATTATCTTGCAAAATAACATCTTGGCCAATTTCAGCATTAGAAATTCTATTGCTCTTAATACAAATTTAAGTTCAATTTTAGAGATAATTCAAAATACTGGTTTCAAATCCAAATTAGTTCACTTGTCCATGACTTTATCAGAGCAGGGCAAAAAGGAAGAATTCAAAAATAAAGTTGAACAGTAAAAATTTCAAGTACGACAGTTCGGGGTGATATTCAAAAGATGACAATGGTTCGAGCAAAACCCAGCGACAAGGGAAGAGATATAATTATATTTCCGAAACACTCATTCTATTTCGAATTTTTATTCCAATCGTTTCCAATTTCATATGAACCTATTTATAAGTTAAATTTATACTCATTTAATATTAGTTGTCATATTCACTTAATCGAATAACACTTTTTCTAAATCCACTTTAAAACTCAAAATATATATAACTCTTTTAAATATCAAATCTTGTTTAGAAAATTTTTCTTACTCAACTAGCCGGAAAATCTCTTAAAACAATTTTACTTAAAATTCCATCATGCTTCCTCTGCGCACTCTGATTATGTGTATACATGTTCAAGCTAGGGTTGTTTTCAAATATTAATCTTAACATTTCGAAACTCACTTCTTCAAATTTAATATTTCAAAGATCCAAAATTTTCCTACTTTGATGTTTATTACGATTTAAATTAACTTTTAAAAATCATTCCTAACTTAAGTCAAAATCATCTCTTTAAACAAATTCTTAACTTAAGTCTAAATCATCTTCAGATTCCTTAAGGGGTGGTATTGATATAATTTCTTAATGAATTTTCACACTCACTTGTTCTTTCTAATTCTTAAGTATGGTTTACTTTTACAATATCCCTTTTTGTTATTATACAAATAGCTGGTTTTGCATCTATAACATATTGTCCCTATATTAAATCCTTTTTAATTTTTCGAACATATCGAAATAGTTTAGGTATTCCTCGACGTATTAATTGGAATTATATAGTTATCCTACTTTCAAGACTCGAAAATGAGTAGATGATGTTGCAATCATCATCAGATCATCTCCGAGCGACTAGAGTGTGATTCTATATCCATCTAGTATATACTGGACTTCGTATATACGTTGATCAGGCGTATATACAAAACCCTTACATGTTCGATAGTCCAACCATGACGTCGAATAAAATTCCTTTCAAAATGATTACATTCTTTAAAACAATCTACTTTCATAAATAATCTATTTATAGAGTACGCTTTCTCGATCATAATATCCCAGAATCTCATTCTAGGGCATTTCTAACCCTATCTCTAATGAGATAATATAACTCTGATGAGTCCTATCTTTTGTTCAAATATGTCGTAACCATAGCTTTGTATAACCTCGCTCTGATACCAAAATATAAAGACCCGCCTTTTTGACCAGTTTTTTCCGGTAATTAAACCAACTGAAACTGCTCGCGAAGACGAATTGTTATGGGTACATACATATATTGAACAAAATAACAGAACTTTTCATTGTATAACACAATATTACATCAGATTTACATGGAATATCAGAGTTACAACTTATACAACGGAAGAAAAATAAATATACTCTCAGCGGAAGAAGCAGTATATTATAGCGGAAGCTCTAGACTTTAGCGTGAACTCCAACCTAGAAATCGCTCTGAATCTTTCTCCAACAATCTATAACTATAAAACTAAACACTAGATGCCTGTTTGGAAAATAGTGGGCACCCAGAGTTTAGGAAGGAACAATAAACTCCAGGACAGTCATGGGACTGGTGTGAGAACATAAAATAGTTGTTTTTAGGATTTATTTTAAAGTTGGGAAATTCACTTAACCACGCCGCTAATGCAGAACGGGTTTATTCCATATGAGTACTCGTGCAAATAAATTCGCTATGAACTTTTAGAAAAATGAAGCTATCATAAGCTCGTCCCACATCACACAATGCAAGCGCACACCAAATGGGCGAGTTTTACCTTATGATAACCAAACGTGCTTTCATACGAAAAGATCCTCTTTCAATACTCTAATATAGTGTAAAAAACAATTTCGCAAATAAATGTATTAATCCTAGACGGCATAATATCCATAATATTATGTCGCCATATATATACAATCAAAATCGTATGGCTCGTATTGGAGATTGGGTTTCCAACTTGATGATTCCTGACACGAAAGATCAATCAAGTAAACAAAGCAAAGTGCCTCACGGCTTTTTCTTCCATCACGGGCACCAACTACAAATCACAGGGCAGATCAATGGTTTTCGACCAGACACGGCCCCCCGAACATACCTAACTTCCCCAAGTTCATAAGTGGTTTCCCACTGCTGCAGCTTCATCATCAATTCATATATAAGTATAAAACGTAACCGCCAGTTTATCATCAATCCGGGGTATGAGGTTTGCCGATGTCACGTCATACACAAAGCTGTGCTTCGATAAGCCATGATTTGATCATCACTAGCTCGTTTCATGACTTGGGTATGCCACATTGACAATTCACGACATATCACTGATTTCAATCAATGCATACCCTCTAAGTTCATATGACTTAGAGATGAGGATAATATATTGCCACAAATCCGATATATATTAACAGGAATTAGTGCTATGCGGTCAATTTCAATGTGAGACACCATCCATACAAGTCCGTTTTGGGTCTGAATGGAATTATAACCCGAAAATATTCAAATATGTTCAGGTCTCATGCCACTCATAACCTCGTATCAGGTGGCCTACCCAACCGAGACATCAACACTCAATATAAACAATTCAAATATTCCCGGCCTTCATTCGTCGTTTACCAAGTCTTGATTTGCTTCATAACGTCGTATTATTACTTGGAATGGTTTTCAAACATATGCTCGATCCCAGTCTTTCCAAGTAATAAGCTTACTTTAAAACAGTAGCTATGGTTTACATAGGCTTTTCAATTCAAATCTCCTTCCAAATAGTTATCAATTCATTTATGACTCAAGATTTGAATTACTTTAATTTCATACATCTCGTTATCATCTTAAACTCTTCTTTGAAATCAAAGATTATATCTTCGCTTCAATTTCTTACTTTCATTTCCTCAAATCAAAGATTTGACTTAATCCCAATCACAATATGAATTTGCACAACTCAATCTCATTGGGTTTCAAGAATGATATTATTGAAGACACGATTCACAACAAAACCCAAATCAATTGATTTGAACCATAAGTTACAAAGAAATTTTATCCACTTAACTTTGATATAAATTCTTATAATCAAAAAATACTATAAGTGGAATAACGATATAATAATATCTTCCAAATTCCTCAAATGGTATACATTTACATCATGAAATGTTATACCAAATATCGAAGATTATTTCTATCTAAATTATTTCAATCAGGTTGAGAGACCCGTATCTTAATTAAAAGATTTATTCAACTCTTTGACATTAGATCTGGATAGAAATACCATCAACTTATCTTCAATATTAATTTCCGTTTCCAACTCGTATTATAAGCGGAATAACGATGAATTACCTTTTAAATTCCTCAAATAATAAGCATTATCATCTACCGAATTAATATCAAACATCCAAAGATTTTTCTCCAACCATATCCAATTATTTAAAATTGGAAAATCCATTTCAGTTCCATAAAAATATTTCCAATACTTTAACAACACTCGAAACTATTTCATAAATCATTCTTATAGTCAAATAATAGTTCACGCTTATAAATTTCAAAACCAATAACAACTTTTAGAAATGTCACCAAAAGTACAACTATTAAAAATAGCCATTTGAAACTTTAAATTGATATTCATAAACTATCGTATCATAGCGTATTCTATTCACTCCATATAACGATATAAATCGTTCAAATCTTTCACAAATGGATTTATATTTTCATTTCAATTCCAAAACATTGCTATCTCAAAAACCACTATTCAAATCTTCATATCTAATTAAATTGAATACTTAACAAATATAATTCCCAAAACTCATTATATCTAACAGCTAAAATCATATTAAATACATGATTTAAATCTTATTCCAAAACCGTCTCATGTTATACGAATATCGTTTACCGTTCAAACTAAATTTCCAATTATGATTAAATACATTTCTCCCAGTTTGTTCAACCATTTCAAAATTATATGGATAATCGTTATAAAAAATAAGATCAATTGCTTATATAAAATAAATGTTTGACTATATATAACTCAAATCAATTTTCGAAGTAAAATTCAATTCAAAGGTTAATAACTTATAAATAGTTGAAAATATTTTCTAAACAGTCTTTATTTTTATGAAGATCAATTGTGATTATCTAAATTTCCAATCAGTTTTGATATCGAAATTCAAAACTTAAATTATAAATATTATTTAATCATTAAATAACAAAATCATACGTAGGAAGGAGATTTTAAATCGATCACCCATATTTCCCACAACCACGGTGTGTTTTGTAATATCATGCAATCATAATCATCAAAATAAATCAATCATATGATCAAATGGACATGGATTTTTATTTCTATTTCATATATTTTTGCAATGCTTCTTTCTATATAAAAATTATATTTTTATATTTCTACATCTTATATAAAGATCGAATTTTTATTTCACTTCTTATATAATGAAAATCGAATTTATTTTTATCTTAATGATTTCCATATAAAGATCGCATCTTTATCATAATGAAAACATTATAAAAATTGTATTTTTATTTATAAAAATCACATTTTTATAATTCTTCCTACAAAATAAAAATTATATTTTTATCGCCATTCTACATATATAAAAATCGAATCTTTATCTATTCACTTTTATTATAAAAATTCTATTTTTATATTTCTAAAAATCCAATCTTTTCCTATTCTAAAAGTCAAACCTTTATCCTATTACATACATAAAGTTATATTTTATATGTTAACACTATACGCATATAAAAGATCACATTTTTATATGTGATACATAATAAAAATCATATCTTTTATAAATTAAAAATCATAACTTCTCTAATTAAAAATCAAATCCCTTCTCTATTTTAAAAAAAAAATCAATTTTTCTATAGTAAAAAAAAAACAGATTTTCTATAATTAAAACCTATATTCAAAACTGAAAATAAAAAAATAAAAATAAAACACACCTTTTCTTTTTCGTTTTGGGGAGTTGGCGGGGCTCGGGGAGGAGCTGGAAGCGGCGCCGGGCAACTGAAGGAGGCGGAGGCGATCTCTGCGGGTTTTGGTGGGTTGTGGGGATGGCACGTTGAAATCCAGAGGAGGGGGAAGGGGCAAAAGGCGGCGGTGCTGGCTTTGGCGACACCCTGATGGAGGAGGCGGCGATGGACCTCGATGGGGGATGGCGACGGGGTCTCGACGGGTTTTAGGGCACCGTGGTTTTTTTTTTTTGATCTGTTGAGGAACGATTTTGAATGGGGTAGGGGAGAGGATTTGGGGGAGGGTTATAGGGGAATTATTTATAGGGTGCGTTTTTTATAGGTCCCTATTAAGTTTCAAAATTAGGCTCACATCCGGTCATAAACTTATTATAAGTTAGGTCCCTATTTTTGAAATACGGCTGAAAAAATACCCGTCTTACCCTTGTGCAAATCCAGAACCCTAAAACAGACAATGCTATTTTTTTCCAGCCCTCAGAATCGCTTTTTTAATCTCTATCAAAATCCTAAATCCACGATTCTTCAAAACCCTAAATCCACGATTCTTAAGACCCTTTAATCGATATATCGCTCTTTAAAATCAACAGTCGGTCGTCGTCATCATTTAAATCGCGATCTTAATTTTTTTTCAGAATCGATGTCGTCGTCAGAAACTTACTTGAAATAGCGAGAACGAAGGTATAATTCTGATTGTTTTGTTTCTTATCCGACTATCAATAAAATCTTCTTATAATATACTCTAATAAGAGTAGACGAAATATTTTTCATCATTGTATATTGTTCATAAGAATTACTGCGTGATTCTTAATTGTTAATAAGAAATCTTGCATGGTTGTATGATGTTAATACGAATTATTGCATGATTGTATGATGTTATTATGTATTTATCACCTAATTCTTGCAAATCAATATGCATATATACAGTGTTATTGCATGATTGTATGATTTTAAATCAATACCGTTGTATGATTGTATGCTTGTATTATTTATTCAGAGTTAATCCACGCTAGTCTTTAAATATTCAAAATACTTGCATACTTGTATGCATATATCCAAAATTATTGCATTTGTGGATGCATATTTTCAAAACATATGCTTCCAAGATGAATTTATTCATCACCGATGCATATATGCATACGTATAATCAGAAAAGTGGCATACATTTAAATATTTATTCAGAACATTTGCATAAGCGAAAGAATTTAGCATGAGTTGTTAGACATTTGAATACAACAATTTAGAAATGTTGCATAACTGTATACATAAATCTTGAATAGTTGCATACTAATATGCAAATATTTAAAAAATTATATTAAGAGTTCTTGCATGATTTTAACTTATTGTTATGAATATTTTCAAACATGTAAGCATGTGTTCGGAATGCTTTAACACTTGTTGGCATCTATGAATAGTAGCTAAAAGCTGTTGTACATATATGTAGAATACCTGCACATTAGTGCGAATTTATTATTTTTATTTGCACAATTTTATGCTATTATTAACAATATTTGTTTTTTTTGTATATATGTTCAGAATATTTGCACACGTATGTGCATGTATCAACATTATTTGCGAACTTTCATACGTTTATCCAGAATACTTGCACATTTTTGTGCATATAGTCAGAATGCTTGCACACTAGTGCACATATATTTATAACTTTTGTACATTTAATAACTTTTTACTTCTTATTACAGAGACCTATGCTGAAAGAGGATCTTGTGGAAGGTATTGAAAAAGAGGGAGCATTAGTAATAATGAAGCAGCTGTAATTACGAAAATAAACCCAATGATTAAAAGGAGGAAAAGTGGTGTTTATATTTTTTATAAAAATGTTGACTGATATTTTGTTTTCGAACTGGTGGACATGATTATGTAATGTCTAAATTGAATTAATTTGGTATTTTATGTATTTAATTAAGTTGTTCTAATTGCTCATTATATTATGAAATGTTGTATTCTTGTGTACAGTTATTCAATATAATTGCTTACGTAACTGCAAATATGTGCAGAATTATTACAACAGACGATGCTGGTTTTTTGTAAACATACCTATATGAAAGTATTATTATTTGTGGCATACATACTTGCATACATTTATGCATTTTTTCCATATAATTGCTTACATAAGTGCAAGTATTTGCAGAATCAATGCAACAGTCACTACATTCAACTAATAAATTATTTGTGTAAATGATTACTGTACACATGTATTCTTCATTGTTGCATAGAAGTATGTAACTATCTTTAATATTTGCATGAAATTACACAAAAGTTAGCATATACTTATAATCTGTTATAACTTTGACTCAATAATCATTTATAATCTTTATATTTTTAATTTAGTCATCAAATACTATGTTTATACATTCGACATTTGTCATAACATACTATAAATTCAAGTTTGTATGCTCATTATTCAAGAGAAAAAAAATATTCACAACATCTGGAGTAATGATGTAAATTTTTGCATTTATAACAACAAATATATTGAAAAATTGCATATAAGTATGTAAAATATTATGACAAACTACACATTAAAGCATCAAATCATAATTTCATGCAAAACTTTAACTTCTTAAATCAGTGCCCAAAAAACCAGAGTAATTCAGTTTACACAGTATATAACCATGTCCATGTAGTTTAGAAATAAAAACAGTCAACATATTTACGTCAAATATAAACACCTACAAAATTACAAAAATTCATAACACGAACTTTCTGCACTTCATATAACCCTGTTTGCATCGGACAGAAGGAAGTTTTGTGTGAGGTTTCTTAAAGGAGTCCAGCTGTAAGGTTGGCTGTTGAGAATTTTTAAAGCAAGCTCAGCTCTTTGTTGATTAACAGCCCCAGGACTGCATATTTCATCATTTTCATTCAGCTCTTTGTTCTCAGTCCTTTGTTTCATATAGTTCATTACAAGAAAACCACAGTTGATTCTGGAAAATTTATGTATCATCAATATTAGTATATTGCAAAATTAAAATTTCATTTGATACAGTCTGTAAAATGTGCATACATGCGTGCTTCAATTATTAAGTAACGCATATGAGTAAGCGAAAATTCAGAAATTAGTTTCTTACGTAAGTCCTTGTTGCGGGCATTAGCATTCAAAATGTCTTATTAACTGCATATAACCATGAAACTATCTGGTTATTGTTGCAGTCTTGAATCCAAAAACACAAGATAAATGAAAATTTTCAAGCAACATTTATGTAACAAATGCATAACGGAATGAAACTTTCCCTATCAAATTCAATTGATAGCTGTAGTACTCAGTTATTATTTTTAAATAATTGTACATAAGTTTCCAAAAAATTTAAATACATTCACAAACAAGTGCAAATAATCATTATAATTGCACAAAAGTAAGAAACAATTACTGGCAAATAGCGAACAAAGCATTCTATTGTAATAATAGCATACAATTGTGATACTATATAAAAAATATTTACACAAGGAAACAAATTTTACCAACATAATCACAAAAAACTACACTCATTCATAATAACATCAAAGTATTGAGCCAAAAAAAAACAAAAAATAACAAACTAGAGTCCAGGTATTATAAAAAAATACATACCATTACTGAAATAGCCAAATAAATCATGTATTTTCCATAATACTACAACTGCGTGCTATTATATACAATAAATTTACACAAATGTGCAAATATAAGCATACTTATACGCAACTTCTCTGAATATATGCAAAAACATGTTCTAACAATAGTTGCATATTTGTATGGTTATATTAAGAATATATGCATACAATTAATGAATTTCAGAATAATCAATCAACAAAAAAACGATTTCAAAATGAAATCCGTATATAAAAATTAGAACAATGACGGCACAGCAAAAACGAGTTCAAATTGAAATCCGTATATAAAAATATATATTAAAAAGTATAAATCACCTTGAAGAAGAAACATCCATTTTTTAAATGAAGGATCGATCATATAAACTCTCTGAAGAATTTGCCGAGAACCGCTGCATCTTAGATGGAGAGAATTTTTAAAAAATGGATGACAATGACGGCGCAGCCATTAATACAGAACGATGAAAAAACCCTAAATCGCTGAAATGAATAATAGAACACGTTAATTTAGCCGACATTTGGGTACATGGGCAATTCAGGAAAAGAAAATGCGGATATTTAAAAATAGGGATGAAATTTACATGTAATTAAAGGGGAGGATGTGAAACTAATTAAGTTTATTTTTAAGGAAGTCACCCTAATTTTCACTTATTTATTTATATTTTATTATTTTTAATTTCAAAATGTAACTTTTTATTACAACCTCCAAACGAGACAAACCGCCTATCGTCCATAGATAATTATCCCCTTTCCGAACACAATGGGATATGTATCGTTAGATGATTCGATCGTTTCGATTAGTTTCCGTCAAAATCATAATATAAATCTATATATTGAATTTGAACACGCATTTCAATTTACCAGGGACACATATGGACTCTAAAAATTTCCGAAAAATATTTTCTAGCTTCGTATTGACGATACGGTTCTAACAAAACTAATTTCGTCAAATATGGAGACAGTTTGAAAAATGGTCATTTTCTGGTCGATCCAAATTGACTAAAACTATCAAAACAAGTTTTCCTATGCCACACAAACATACTGTTTTCAAAAATTACGAATTTTTGAATCTAGCAATAACTTGACATCCCAGATCCAACAAAAGTGGTTTCGTCAAAAACGGAGGTCATTTGCAAAATGGCTATTTTTAAGGGCCAAAAATTCCATAGCGACTATTCTGAATTTTCAACTGGGCATAACTTTTGATTCCCGCTATGAAATTTCTATTTTTCGGATTCCTGGAAAAATATTTTCAAATAGATTCTAATGTTTTTGGTTTCGCTAAAATCCGGTTTATTTTGAATCGTGTACATTCATTTGAAATCGAATTTTTGAACTACCGCGCCATTTCCAATTCCTTTTATAATTTAAAATAAATAATTATATTCTAATGTCGATCTATATAAATATATACATTCTAATTCTATTCAAAATAAATTTCTCATCGTCATTATTTAAAATAATTCATTTTAAATATTCAAAATTCACTAAAATTGCCAAAATAAAAAATTTAAATTGGTTTGGATTTTCCAGGTTGTTACATATTATTACTTGGAATGGTTTTCAGACATAATTCCGATCCAAGTCTTTCCAAATAATAAGCACAATTAAAAACACAATCACGGAACACACAGGCTTTCTATCAAATCTCCTTCCATTTTGGATTTCGTTAAATTAAACTTCTTTAAATCTATTCTCAAATTATCTTTAACAAAATCCATATTTAACCCTTCTTCTTTAAAGCACATCCCTTAAATCCAAGATAATCTAACCCCAAAGCCTTAATTAATTTTCCGTTTGATAACTTGTTATCAAAAATCCAGTTTCCTTCGAAAACCCTTACCCCACATTTCAACCCCAGTTTCCAATTAAATTGATTTTCCAACATTCCATTATTTAATCTTAACTAAAAGATTACACTTTCTTTCCAATTCCTCACTTTTAATTTCCTCAAATCAAAGATCTGATTAAATCCTCAAATTACGATATGAATTTTCATAACTCAATCTCATTGGGTTTCAAGAATGATATTATTGAAGATATGATTCACACAAAACCCAAATCAATTGATATTGAACATAAGTTACATAGAAATTGTATCTATTTATATTCGATATCAATTCTTATAATCAACGAATACTATAAGTGGAATAACGATATAATAATATCTTCCAAATTTCTCAAATAGTATACATTTACACCACAAAATTTCATATCAAATATCTGAAGATTATTTCTATCCAACTTATCCCTGTCAACTTAGGAAACTCGTATCTTAATTAAAAGATTAATTCAACTCTTTGACATTAGATCTGGATAGAAATACCATCAACTTATACTGAATATTAATCTCTGTATCCAAATCCAACTCATACTATAAGCGGAATAACGGTGAACTACCTTTTAAATTCCTTAAGTAGTAAGAATCATCATCTACCGGATTAATATCAAACATCCGAAGATTTATCTCCAACCGTATCCAATTATTTAAAATTGAAAACCCATATTAATATCAATTTAAATTCCATATAAAATATTTCCAATACTTTTGAACCTTTGAAAACATTCCAAAAATCATTTAAAAATGATTACTTGTAGTTCGGAAAATAGTTTGCGGGTTAAAAACTTCAAAATAGATTGTTTTTGAAGAAAGTGGTACCAAAGCCTTACAAAACAGTTATCTTAATTACTTCGATCAAAACATTGCTTTTCTTAGTCAAAACTTAAACTTTACAATTCAAAACATTTTTTACATAATTTATAATGATTTTACCATTTTCCATATTTTTATAAACATTAAAAAATGGTTGTTTATGGTTATGGTCGATAACTTCTCTTATAGCGACCTTTTCCAGAATGGTTTTAAACATAACTTGAAAATTATAACTCGAATTTAAAATCTGCTTTCACTCATTTGAAAGTTCTTGTTAATGGAAATCAATCATTTTTCAATTTATGGAAATCCGATTTAGATTGCAAAAGTTATAAGCGTTTAAAGTTTGCATCTAAAATACGTAAATTGCCATTATTCGACAAGCTCTATTTTGACCATAATAACCATTATTCTATGATACTTCAAAATATCTTAGAAAACCATTATATCCTTATATAACCCTTTTAAAATAATTTAAATTTACTTTCTAAATTATTTCGGATCTAAAATCAACTTTCATAATTTCCAATTCATTTCTAAATTCAAATAACTTCAAATAAACCTTCTCATTTGCCGGATCAGTTAGGGATAGCCAGGGAGAGCAAGAAACTTTATTTCCAAACCCAAGCCTAGACACTATCCTCTCTGTCATCTTAGAATGTTCCGGTATTTATTTATTCATTTAAAGGACTTTAACAGGTATTTTCCAATTATTAACCTTCAATTTCAATAGTGATGTTGCTTTTAATTATGAAGGAGATTTGTCGATCACCAGTGTGATACCATAATTGTTGTGTCATAGTGTGTGCAAAACAACATCAACGACCATTTAAACATCCATAGCAACCATCATCAACATGATTCAATAAATCATAATTGTGCACAAGCGTTATAACACTAACGCTTTATAGTGTGTGTTCGCATACAAAAAATATCAATCATCATTTACCAATAATAATTCATCACTATATTTGAATTAGTCTAGCTACTAATTAAATATATAAACCGCGGTTAAAGAGTTCTCACCAAATAGCTTTCCAAATCTTCACGGTAGGCGAGCCTAGCTAAGCAAATCGTCGAACAGTATTTCAGCGAAACGCCTTCTTCATCAAAATATATATAATATACACTAATCTCTCTTTATATTATATGAGGAGGAGAAGAATGACGAACTTTGGCAAGGTGATGGTGGAAAAGAGGAAGACTTATGCCATGGAAACCATGGCCATAAGCTTTAAGAAGAAGGTGGAAAGAAGGAAATGGAATGGTAAAAAATGGAGAAAGAGCCTCCTTATATAGGAAAGGAGGAGTAAGGAGGTAAAGACACGTAAGGGGGCAAGTGGCAATCAGACATGAAAGGGAGCATGCATAAAGACATGTGTCTTAACACTTGTCTTAAGAAGAAAAAAGAACTTTTGGTAGCACTTTCTTTTAAATGTTATGAAAACTAAAGACAACACTTAATTCTAACGCTGCTAGTTCGTGTTATGGTTTGACAAATCCGATCAAACGACAAAGAGTATCAATAAATCCAAACTCATTAATAATCATTCTCATTTATAATTCAAGTAAAATCTATCATATAACTTATCAAAATTATTAAATACTCTTAACCGTATATATTTATATCAAATTCAAATTTAAATTCAAATTAAGTAATAAAAATTCCAATTTTAAATTGGTTAAAAATTCTGGATTGTTACATTCAACCCCCCTTAAAACTTTTCATCCTCGAAAAGGAAAGGGAATCGTAACTACTTATTCGACAAATTCAAGATTAAAATTCTTTATACCAAAGCTCCTTGTTCTCACATGTATTAACGGGTACATGTCCTCCTACAATAACCTCCAGCTACCTATTATATTCGATTCATCGTTTATTGGGCCAATTACTTATACTTAACCATTTACTACTTTCAAAAAAATTCAGACTTATAAATTATGCTCTTAGATCTTATCTTACAAATGCAAAGGTTATGTAACTTATTCCTTTTCAGTTTCCAAAATTTACTATTATTCATTACACGAAAAACTTGATCATCTCCGAACTCAGCTTGTCTAAACGTTTCAGTTTATGTAATTTCTTCTTACTGTTCCCGCTTGCCAAAATCCTTTAATCAAATTGTGAAACTTAATTCACACGGTATTTATGCTTACTTAAACAGTTCCTTTTGTTGCCACAATATACTTTAGAACTTATCGACTTGTCCAAAATCGTCAATAATTGTAATCTTCCTATCGTACCCTTAATTAAATTCAGTAACTTTTTCATTAGAATAGGATTTACTTGGATATATGATAGAATATATTAAAAAGATTTATAAAAGAAGTTATATTTTTTATATATAATTAATGTCATATACTTACATTTATTCATGCATCCAACTTTCCATAGATAATTCCCTAGGGGTTAAAGAGCTTGCTCTGATTACATAATTCTCGCGTTTCTTCTTCTTCACTTATGATGGCGGGTGGTGTTGCTTTAGCTAGTCTTTCTCCCTTCTTTAACTGACAATCGTGGACTACATGCCCTACTTTTCTACATCGATAACACTTCTTTTATTTTGTTAGATTCATGGGTTTCTTCTTTGTTTTAGGACACTTACATGTAAAATGTCCTTTCTTCTTGCATTTGAAACAAATTATGTCTTCTCGAATGGTTTTCTTTTGTATTCTTTCTGGGCATAAAACAAAAAAATGTCCTTCTTGACTACATCTATAACAATAGATACCTTTGAATTTCCCCAGTCTAAGGCTTTCTTCCTTTTCTTTTTAATTATGAACTTTCCTTTCTTGTTTTAGGGTCATCCACCATTCAGTACCTGATAAACCAAACTCCATCTTTGTTCATATAAGGAAATTTTGTTGAAAATTCCAGCTTACCCTCCACTTAATTTACTAGCTTATCCCTTACTAACAAGTTTACCTGGTATAATTCTTATAACCCAATCAAATTTTCACTTTTCTATTTAAGTTCATATCAATTTACCGAACAATTTCAAACACTTATCTAAATGTATTTAAGTATATATTGATGTTTTAATCGGAATCATATAGTCATCCCACTTTCGAAACTCGAAAATACATACTGAAGATGCTGCAGTCATTAACAGAATCATCTTCAAGCGACTAGTGTGATTCTATATCTATCTAGTATACTTAAGACTTCGTACATACGTTAGCTAGGAGTATATTCAAAATCTTCTTATACCCGATAGTCCAACCTCAACATCGAATACAATACTCAAATTCTAATATTTAATTTCTAGCCATATTAATTAGTTACCTTAACAAATTTGACCCAAGTTTATCGATATTTCGAAATCCCCAATAGTGAAATTAAATCTAAAAGGCATTTGTACTCGGATCGTTTTCCTGATCAGTGGAAGTGGCTTAATTACCATGCCATAAGAAATATTTTATGTGAAATTATAATCACAAAATGTAAACTTAACCTTAATCATTTGATTAAGTATCCAGGTTATAATTGACCATATATTTCCAAAATATGTTTGTTTCTTAAATTAAAACTTTTCAAAACTCATTTCATATTTTCAAATACGCTCTCTCAAATATAATACTCCAAAATCTCATTCTAGGGCATTACTAACCCTATCTCTAAGGAGATATATAACTCTGATGAGTCTTTCCATTTGTTCAAATGTGTCGTACCCCATTGCTTTGTATGAACCAAAGCTCTGATACCACTATGTAACGACCTGACATTTTGCTCGGTTTTCGCCGGTAATTAAACCAACTTAAACCGTTCAAAAAGACGGATTGTTAGGGGTACTTACACATTGCACACAATAAAAACAACTTTTCCATTATCATTAAAATAATATTACATCAAAGTTACAAGAGGTACATCATAGTACATCGGTTAACAGCGGAAAAGATACTAAACTCAGCGGAAGAATGTGAATGCTCCAGACATAATAGCCCCAGTTAAACCAAAATCCTGCTCCAACTAACTCCAAGGCTAAATCTGCTAACCAAACTACTAGGTTGCCCGTGTAAAAATTATGGGCACCCAGAGTTTAGGTGTGGGAACAATAAACTCCAGGTCATTCATGGGACTGGTGTGAGAACTCAAAACAGCTGTCTTTAGGGTTTATTTTAAAGTTAGGTAATACACCGGACCACGCCGCCAATGCGGAATGGGTTTACTCCATGTGAATACTAGTGCATAGTAATCCGCAATGACTTTTTGAAGAAAATGAAGCTATCATAAGCTCGTCCCACATCACACAATGCAAGCGCACACCAAATGGGCGAGTTTTTCCTTATGATAACAAAAAATGACTTCATACATGAAAATCCTCTTTTACTACTATATATAGTGTGAAAAACCTTTATGCAAATAAATGTATTAATCCGAGCCAGCATAATGCCCATCCCATTATACTGACAATCCTGCTAGTAACCAGCAGGCTATATAATTAAAACCGTACGGGCTCGTAGTGGAGATTGGGTTTCGAACATGATGGTTCCTGGTATGAAAGATCATTCGTGGGCTCACAAACTTTCTTGCGTGCATCATCATCCCAGTACTCGCGAATAACGTCCAGACTCGGACTCCGTTATACTAACCCACTATACATGAATCAGAGTACCCAACAAATAGCGTCCCAGACTGGGGACTTCGCAGTACCCTTTCATCATCACATCCCGGTGCACCGAACATACGAAACGAACATAAAAATCTGACCACCGGTTACAATCAATCCGAGGTGTGAGGTTCGTCGAAGTGAAGATATACACAAAGCCATGCTTAAATAAGCCATGCTTTGATCATCCATAGCTCATCACATAACTTAAGTATGCCACATTGTCCATTCACTACACATCACTGATTTCTATCAATATATAACCTCCAAGCTCAAACGTCTTAGAGAAGGGTGTTAAGCAAGAGAATAAATTCTCCGCCACCAAGCAGATATATATTAATAAAGATCAGTGCTACGCAGTCAATTACAATGTCAGACACACAATCCATACATGTCCGTTCTAGGTCTGAACGAAACAACAATCCAGAATTCCTTCACATACGTTCGAAGCCAACCATTCAAGACATTCAGCAAGTCGCCCTTACGACACGAAGGGTCCCGGTCTTCAATGCCGCCTCCAGTGTCTTCAATTGCTCCACAACGTCGTATTATTACTTGGAATGGTTTTCAGACATAATTTTGATCCCAGTCTTTGCAAACAATAAGCGCAATTAAAAACACAATCACGGAACACACAGGCTTTCCACCAAATCTTCTTCCATTTTGGATTTCGTTAAATTTAACTTCTTTAAATCTATTCTCAAATTGTCTTTAACAAAATCCATATTTAACCCTTCTTCTTTAAAACACATCCCTTAAATCCAAGATAATCTAACCCCAAAGCCTTAATTAAATTTCCGTTTGATAACTCATTATCAAAAATACAGTTTCCTTTGAAAACCCTTACCCCACATTTCAACCCTAGTTTCCAATTAAATTGATTTTCCAACATTCCATTCTTTAATCTTAACTAAAAGATTATACTTTCTTTCCAATTCCTCACTTTTAATTTCCTAAAATCAAAGATCTGATTAAATCCTCAAATTACAATATGAATTTCCATAACTCAATCACATTGGGTTTCAAGAATGATATTATTGAAGATATGATTCACACAAAACCCAAATCATTTGATATTGAACATAAGTTACACAGAAATTGTATCTACCTATATTTGATATCGATTCTCATAATCAACGAATACTATAAGTTGAATAACGATATAATAATATCTTCCAAATTTCTCAAATAGTATACATTTACACCACATAATTTCATATCAAATATCTGAAGATTATTTCTATCCAACTTATCCCTATCAACTTAGGAAACTCGTATCTTAATTAAAAGATTTATTCAACTCTTTGACATTAAATCTGGATAGAAATACCATCAACTTATACTTAATACTAATCTCTGTATCCAACTCATACTATAAGCGGAATAACGATGAACTATCTTTTAAATTCCTCAAATAGTAAGAATCATCATCTACTGGATTAATATCAAACATCCGAAGATTTATCTCCAACCATATCTAATTATATAAAATTGAAAACCCATATTAATATCAATTTAAATTCCATATAAAATATTTCCAATACTTTTGAACCTTTGAAAACATTCCAAAAATCATTTAAAAATGATTACTTGTAGTTCGGAAAATAGTTTGCGGGTTAAAAACTTCAAAATAGATTGTTTTCGAAGAAAGAGTTACAAAAGCGTTACAAAATAGTTATCTTAATTTCTTCGATCAAAACATCGCTTTTCTTAGTCAAAACTTAAACTTTACAATTATAAACATTTTTTACATAATTTATAATGATTTTACCATTTTTTCCATATTTTTAGAAACATTAAAAAATGGCTGTTTATGGTTATGGTCGATAACTTCTCTTATAGCGACCTTTTCCAAAATGGTTTTAAACATAACTTGAAAATTATAACTCAAATTTAAAATCTGCTTTCACTCATTTGAATGTTCTTGTTAACGGAAATCAAACGTTTTTCATTTTATGGAAATCCGATTTAGATTGCAAAAGTTATAAGCATTTAAAGTTTGCATCTAAAATACGTAAATTGCCGTTATGCGGCAAGCTCTATTTTGACCATAATAACCATTATTCTATGATACTTCAAAATATCTTAGAAGACCATTATATCCTTATATAACCCTTTTAAAATCATTTAAATTTACTTCCCAAATTATTTTGGATCTAAAATTCAACTTTCATAAATTCCAATTCATTTCTTAATTCAAATAACTTCAAATTAACCTTCCCATTCGTTGGATCAGTTAGGGATAGCCAGGGAGAGCAGGAAACTTTATTTTCTAACCCAAGCCTAGACACTATCCTCTCTGTCATCCTAGAATATTCTAGTATTTATTTATTCATTTAAAGGACTTTAACAATATATATGAATTCATACATATGGTCTTTTCCAATTATTAACCTTCAATTTCAATAATGATATTGCTTTTAATTATGAAGGAGATTTGTCGATCACCAATGTGATACCATAATTGTTGTGTCAAAGTGTGTGCAAAACAACATCAACAACCATTCAAACATCCATAGCAACTATCATCAACATGTTTCAATAAATCATAATTGTGCACAAGCGTTATAACACTTAAGCTTGATCGTGTGTGTTCTCATGCAACAAATATCAATCATCATTAACCAATAATAATTGATCACTTTATTTAAATTAGTCTAGCTACTAATTAAATATATAAACCGTGGTTGAAGAGTTCTCACCTAACAGCTTTCCAAATCTTCACGGTAGGCGAGCCTAACTAAGCGAGCCGTCGGACAGTATTTCAGCGCAACGTCTTCTTCACCAAAATATATATAATATAATATACACTTGTGACGACCCGAAATCCCCCTTACGGGAAATCACGGATTGTACTGAGGACAAGACGAATCAGAACGCAAACAGAAGAACATTTCATTGCTTATTACAACAATTTCATCAGAATACAAGAATATTACAGAGTATGAATAAATATTACACAGAAAATATCAGAGATTTAAATTACATTTAAATACATCGCAGCGGAAAAACAATAAAAAGCACAACTGAAAATAGATACACGGATACAGAGCTTTCCGAATACCGCTTCAGCTGTAAATAAGGCTCCTGTGATTATAAATCTACAAAACCAAAACTACTAGCTTCCCGTGTCGAAAATAAGGGCACCTAGAGTTTAGGTTAAAAAATAAACTCTAGGTCAGTCATGTGACTGGTGTGAGAACTAAAACAGTTATTTAAAGCTTTACTTTAAATCAGATATATCAAGGGACCACGCCGTATAACACGGAACGGATTTCCTCCCAAGAATACCAGTGCATATAACAAAACAACGCAATGCTTTTTGGAAATGAAGCTATTATAAGACCCAGGTCCCATCACACAATGCAACACAAGCCGGAGGATAGGGTTTTCCCCTTATAATAGCCAAACATGCTTGGTACGTTAAAACAAATCATTTGATACTATTATAAGTGCATAGTGTACAAAACAACTTCAAATATAAATGTATCAATCCTAGACGGCATGGGTACCATATATCATGTCGCCAATATTAGCTCTACAATCAAAACCGCAAATATCACGTATTGGAAGTTGGATTTCCGTCTGTGAACCGAAGCAAGGGATCGTCCTCACCGCTTCGAGACAATCTAGCCTACCATGTCTCAGGCAAGCACGCAGGCAAGCCTTGGAGCAACAGGGCCGGTCCACTTCGATGTGGATTAAACTCAAACCCTGGACACTACGTCTCCCCACCCTATGGGGTGTAAATGAGACAAATGACTCCATATCCAAGGAGCCTTGCATTCCAGCAACCACATAGGTGAAAATAATATAAATGTCAGGGCTGGTAGGTCATTGACACCACCTCTAGGTAGAAAGAGACGCATGTCCTCCCTGATGTCCCCTCCCGCTTCTGGTTCACAACCGAGGTGTGAGGCTCGCGAATTAACGCTACACAAAGCTATGCCACACAGGCGGTGCTTTGATCATCAACCACAAGACTTTGCTTTTCAACAAAAAGCCTTGATCATTTGCCACTTTGGCAAGACACACAGGCAATTCACTCCATGCGACTGATGTCCATCGATATACAACCCCTGAGCTCGTACGTCTCAGAGAAGGGTGTTAAGCAAGAAAATAAATTCTCCGCCACCAAACAGATGTATATTTAATAGAGATCAATCAACACAGAATAAAATCCAATGTCAGACACACGGTCTATTTAAAAGTTCGTTCTGGGTCTGAATGAAATCGGAGGCACCTTGTACCTCGCATATCCATCGATCTCCAAGTACCAGACGATCAAGATCATCAGTAATTATCCAAACGATGTGAAGACCTCCGAACTTCCACCACCGTCTTCATCCTCGACACATCGTCGAATCAGTTATTCAGAATGGGATAAACCCGGTCTTTCTGAATAACTCGCGTATATAATAAACAAGTGTTACACAAACACAACATACGCCTCATTCTGATTAAGAATATTCTTTTATTCAAATATTCTTATACTTTGGGAAAGGTTCCCATTAATTTTATCAAAGATAAATTCCTTAGATTTATTCCTTAATCTTCCTTTGAATATCAATTCAAATCAAATTATGTTTTATCCAAACTAATCGGGATTAACGAACCTTACTGAAGTAATCATTTGTTTTAATTTCCCAATCCCAACCTATTCATCCCATGAAGTAAAAATGGTAATACTTCATATCTAACACCACGGTGTTATCGGTAAATTCAATTACCATTTCACGTTCAGATCTAATTAAAGATTCAACTATCGCCTGGAGCAAAACTGGTGATACTCCATTCTCATTCATTTCAATCTAATTAAAGATTCATTAAAACACCACTTGGTTTTAATCTTCCCAAAAATCAATATTAATGATTGTTTAACTTGGGAAACCATATCCTGTCTTTAACTGGGTTAAAGAACCAATGTCATTTAAAACACGGTTCACGATAAACCCAAAATCACATTCTATTCCATCAGCCTTTAACCGTAAATTAGCAAGTGAACAATTCCCAAAGTAGTAACCCCGAAGGCCGAAACCAACATAAGATCAATACCCAGGAAACCATTTAACTTGACTAATCTTCAGTTAGTTTCTGATTTTCTTAAACTGTTGGGTCTAAGAACGGTGTTAATGAAGACACCATTCACAGCAAACCCAAATCCCATTTGATATTAAACACAAGGCTCTGAATAGAAAATATAACGGCTTATATTCAATATCAAATTCTATGACCAACAGATATCGTATTGGAAATAACATTTATATATATATATATATATATATATATATATATATATCTTTCAGATTTCCATAAAAATATCTGTATAATCTCGAAATCCAACATCGAAATATTCCAAAGACAATTTCGATTCAAATCTATTCCAATACAATTATTGGAAATTCTAGATACTTTTACAACCATTTCAAATCCAATTTATTTATTTTAAAAATAAATGGATTTTAATTCTAGTTCAAAACTAGTTCATTTCGATAAAAATCTATTTTTATCTTTTCAAATATGGAATTTTTCATCCCAATTCTTTCCGAATCATTTCTTATGATTTTACACAAATTATTACTATTTTTAATAATTTTATCAAGGCCCGTACAGTCGATTTCCATCAACGGCCATCGAACTGCACTTACATCTACCTTTTCCAAATTTGATTTGGACATAATTCCAAATCCAACCGTTAGATTTCAAATCTCTAATATTCATTAGAAAGCTCTTTTCGATACGAACCCAATGGTTCCGGTTTTAGGAGAATCCGACGTTCGGATCTCCCGTAATATTTGTTCGAAGTCAATGGTCGAAATTCGTGAACAGCCGCAGCGCGGTGCGCTCTATTCAGGCCATTATATATATATAATATATATATTATATATACTTCGTTGATTTACTTTTAAAACGTATTTTATAAATCGTTTTAAATTCGTTTTCAAAACTATTTCAACTTCCTATTCAATTTCTAATCCAGATTGAATATTCCATATCATCGATATATAAATGATAATATTTTCAAAAACATTAGATTTTGAAATTACTTCCTTTTCTATATTCATTTTAAAAATGAATATAATCGATATAAATATCGTTCACGTCAAAATGACGCAAATCTAATCAACACGGCTTTATATCTTTCAATAACTTCGTTATTCTTTTCAACAAATGAATATTTTCTTCAACACATGAATTTTCTTTTATTCAACACATGAATATATATTTTATTCAACACGTGAATTTTCTTTTTATAATATTCTTTATTTTCCAAATTGGAATGAGGCCCAATCAATTACCATATGATGTTAATTATATGGATTCCATACAACATATGTATATAATAGCAACGATAAATAATCAATCATCATCCAGAGTGCACCACACATATACATAAGCATTAAATATAAATAATTAACGCTTACACAGTCTGTCAACCAATCGATCGACATACAACTAATTATTGGGATTAGTGTATGTCCAATATCATCCCGATACCCGTGTGGGGTTTTAAACAATCAAACACATGATTTATTTGTGTAGTTAGGCGATGTGTAAAATTTTATCGTCCCAATCAGTATTAGTCAAATGTGTGTATATAAACAAATCATCCAATTTGTTTATAAATATTTATTTTATTTACACATTAAATTATATTTTTAGCTATAAAATATTTTCAACTATAAAATATTTTATTCCATTCCACATCACATAATCAACTTCCACAACACATCAATTAAACAACCAAGTCATCCATGGTCTCTGGACAACGGGTGTCGGGTGCTGCTAAGCACCGTCTGCATCCTAGTATGTATTTCAACTAGAAAATAAATTAAAAGTGAGAAGTTCTCACCTTGGGGTTCCACTCCGCCGTTTCATTTCTGAATGGCATGGATTTGCCCGAAATTCAACGCAATCCTTTACATGCTGTTCACAGTAAAAATCACATTTTTATCTTAACACATATATATAATAAAAATCTGATTTTTATTTCGCTACATATATAAAGACCAAATTTTTATTATCTATATATTATAAAAATCATATTTTTATTATCTCTATAATATAAAAATCATATTTTTATTATCTATATAATATAAAAATCATATTATTATTATTATTATCTCTATAATATAAAAATCATATTTTTATTATCTCTATAATATAAAAATCATATTTTTATTATCTAGAAATATAAATAAAAATCCTACCCTTTTCATGCATATATAAAAGTCGAATTCTTTATAACTTTTCCTATTATAAAAATCGTATCTTTCCTTTTAAAGATCTAATCTTTAACCTAATTAAAAATTTAATTCTTTCGTATTTAAAAATCTACGCTTTATATTTGAAATCGCTTCTTTTTATAATGATATGCTAATAAAAATCTCGTCTTTTCTATATTAAAAATCTTGTTTTTCTATATACAAATCACTTCTTTTTCTATTCAATGCCATGATGTATAAAATTTCGTTTTTTATTAATATTATATATAAAACTGAAAAGAAAATTTAAATGAAAGCTCACTGCGTTCTTTTAGTCGGAGAAGGGGTCCCACGTGGTGCTGACGTGTCTAGGGGGAGGGCGCCAACCTACTGCAGGGGGTGGGCATCGGATCTGCGGTGGTGGGCGGACTTGGACGCGGTCTTGGTGGTGCTTCGATTTAGGTTCGAGAGGAGGGGTGTTGCGTTTTTGGGAGAAGAGAGAGGAGAGAGGAATGGAGGAGGAGGGGATCGAGGGTGGAGGCGCCATCGCCGGAGGTAGGGGGTGGTAGGAGCAATCACGGTTTTTTTTCTTTTTTTTATTTCTTTCCTCGATCTAAACGGTAAAGGGAGGAAGAGAAAGGTGGGGTAAGGTCTTATTATATAATTAATATATTTATTTAATTTATTCTCCAAAAAAAGGTTGACTTTTTATTCAAACCCCAAGCGAGACCCAACGACCGTCGCCCATGGCTAATTACTCCCATTCCGAACACAATAGGATAGGTATCGCAAGCTAGTTCGAATGTTTCGATCAGTTTTCTTCAAAATCAAAATATAAATCTATATATTCAGTTTTGAACGTTCATTTTAATTTACCGGGACCACATACTAACTCTAAAAATTCCCAAAAAATATTTTCTAGCTTCGTATTGACGATACGGTCCAAACAAAACTAATTTCGTTAAATTCTGAGATCGTTTGAAAAATGGCCATTTTCTGGTCGATCGAAATTGACTAAACTGTCAAAACACGTTTAACTTCACCACGCTCACATATTGATTCAGAAAATTATGAATTTTGGAATCTAGCAATAACTCGACATCCCGGATCCAACAAAATTGGTTTCATCTAAAACAGAGGTCATTTGCAAAATTTCCATTTTTAAGGGCCAGAATTCCATAACGACTATTCTGAATTTTCAACTGGGCATAACTTTTTAGTCCTGTTATGAAATTTCAATTTTTCGGATTTGTTGGAAAGATATTCTCAAATGGATTCTAATATTTTTGGTTTCACTAAAATCCGGTTTATTTTGAATCATGTACATTCATTTGAAATTTGAAATCGAATTTTCGAACTACCGCACCATTTTCAATTCATTTTATAATTAAAAATAAATATTTATATTCTAACGACGATTCAAATAAATATATACATTCTAATTCTAGTAAGAATAAATTTCTCGTCATTATTATTTAGAATAATTCATTTTAAATATTCAAAATTCACTAAAATTTCCAAAATAAAATTTTTAAATTGGCTCGGATTTTCGGATTAATGCAACACTAATCTCTCTTTATATTATAAGAGGAGGAGAAGAATGACGAACTTTGGCAAGTTGGTGGTGGAAAAGAGGAAGACTTATGCCATGGAAACCATGGCCATAAGCTTTAAGAAGAAGGTGGAAAGGAGGAAATGGAAATGGAATGGTAAAAATGGAGAAAGATCCTCCTTATATAGGAAAGGAGGAGTAAGGAGGTAAAGACACATAAGGGGGCAAGTGGAAATCATGCATGAAAGGGAGCATGCATAAAGACATGTGTCTTAACACTTATCTTAAGAAGAAAAAAGAAATTTTGGTAGCACTTTCTTTTAAATGTTATGAAAACTAAAGGCAACACTTAATTCTAACGCTACTAAATCGTGTTATGGTTTGACAAATCCGATCGAACAACAAATAGTATCAATAAATCCAAACTCATTAATAAACATTCTCATTTATAATTCAAGTAAAATCTATCATATAACTTATCAAAATTATTAAATACTCTTAACCATATATATTTATATCAAATTCAAATTTACATTCAAATTAAGTAATAAAAATTCCAGTTTTAAATTAGTTAAAAATTCTGGATCGTTACAATATATGTGTGTCTTCTTTAGTCATACATATAAACATAGCATTTATAGATCTCAACTATCAAAACTATAAGTTATCATATTTACATAAATTATATTTTAAATTCACTAATTATTTCAAAATATTTATATATACTTTACCAAAATTTGTACTAAATGGTTTAAAATAAATGCTTAATAAATTTTATAAACATCATTGTAAATTATCTTATTTATTGATATTCAAAATTAAAAATCATTCTTATGAAATCTTTTAAAAATAAATAAATTATCCTTTACCAAATTCATACTTTACAAATCAATATTATCAAAATCAAAAAAATATCATTACTTAAACATAAAAATCTTATAAATTAAATATAACTTTTAAAATAAGTTTTTCTTATACAAAATAATATAAAGTAAAACAAGATACTTATTCAAAAATAAAAATTCATATTCAAACCTTATAAAAATCAATTTATATTCAGAAAATCCAAAATTATATAAATATCCAAATCAAATTTAGTTAAAATTCTGGGATGTTACACCGTTCAAGTTGGGGTATTCTAATTACCTCTCAGACCTTGATCGACAACGTTCTTATCTCAAGATAGATACCAGCTTGTAATTTAAAACCAATATTATCTCAATAATCCTATATATTATTCCCATCTCCATATGTTATGGTTTTATAAACCATTTCCTTATATTTGAAGATCCGCTTTCCATGTCCATTCCCTTTACTTAAGTAAACTTTCCGATCTCATTTACCATTCGAATTCAATATGATTTTCATATCATATATTATATTGGTAATTGACTTAGAATCTCTTTACTTGCATATTAAACAATTTAATATCATTTTTGAAAGAACCCATTTAATCCTTTTCTAAGAAGTCATATTTAATCCCCTTCATTTTTTACTTAATAAAATCATGTCACAACGCCCACGTTAGCTTATAAATCCCATTTACACTTTGTTTATACGATTTGAACTAAATTTCACACCCTTTTTATGCCAATCTATTTTCATCACTTTGATTTCATAAATCTCGATCGGATCGCTTTTATTAAGTAAAAGGTTATCTTAAACATCGTCGTAGCTCGAGCCTTCCTTTATAAATTTATGTTTATAAAAATCTTGGGATTTGCAACAAAATCCTTCTTTAACCTTTACTTAATTAAAATCTCATCATAACTTGATTTCCTTTTGGAAAGGAATGCAAATAATCGGAACACTAGCTTTAATTATTAATATAATAATTAACTTCATTATTAACCGAATAAAGGTAATTTATTTCAACAATTAATTATTTATCAATTAACTTCACTATTAAATATAGTAAAAATTGTTGACTCCATTATTAAATAAATACAGGATAATTAAATCATTTTAAAAAAGATTATTAAATAATAATTAACTTAATTAACACTAGAATTCAATAATTACCTAAAAATATAGTTAATAAAAGATTAACCAACGTTTAACACCATTCGTTTATTTTAACAAATATTCATAAAGTTTCTGATTATATCAATTTAAATCAAATTAATCCAATTGTCAAATTTAAATTAACGGTTGATTTCTGCCAACCATACATATCAGTTAACCGTTAAATGATTTCTATTATCATTTCCCCCTTAAACTAATTAAATAGCTTAATTAATTTAAAACATCAGTTAATTGTTTTATAAAAACAATTATTCCATTTTCTAACTCGTAGATTATTTTATGACAGCGGTTCCTAAATCAAAAAATGACATTTAGTTCTAATTATAAAATATTACTAATTTCTATTAGAACATGATTGTAACGTATACATATATTTATAAACTTCATATTCATTTTTTTAAATAAAATAAACCCAAACTTTAATTTAGTTATAAAATAATTTTTATAACTTAAAACTATGTCAACTCGCCTGACGGTAAATCGATGTCTTAAACGATAGATTTTAGGCCATCACTACCAACCACTGTCGATTGATTAAAAATCACATCAACGATCACATCCATTCAACCATCAATATTCAAACTGGATTCAATGTCATTTGGAATTCAATCAATTCATGTGTAAACAATATAAAAATAAACAACATCCATAATATTTGAGGAATCCGGTTAGATCCCTCCAACCTGTCCTTCTCTGCATCACAGATTATTATTACATTTCATGATAGCGTATAATTTTAAATAAATTAACGATTATAATATAACTAACAACAACCATTTAATCAACCATAAGAAACCAATGCAGCCAATCGACTAATATATATTTTTAATGGTATTACATGGATTTATCACATCATAGCAGTCTAGAAAAGTATGAGAATTAACTCACCAATATCGTCGATTCACGATTGTTGCGTTATACCGTATAATCTTAAACTAGCATTTAAAATTACATGAATCTCCAACTGCTTCCATTTCAGATCAGACCTGCTCGACAACGTAGTGCCCATCGCCATGATTCCAACGAACCCTGTTTCGTTAAATTTCGTTCAAGAACGAATGAGGTATGCTAATTTAAAGTTTATATCTATATATGTATAATTAATAAATTATCATTAGTTTTAAAAATTATTGTTAATTAATTATAAAATTACCAGATTAAGTTTAAACCCGTGATTAGGCAATGATTAATTCCTCCATGTCAGCAAAGTAATTCTGGAACGCGTTTTCCCCCTTCCCCTTACTCAAACCCGATTACCCTCTCCTTCCTCATGGTTCGACTTCAACTATGATCCACCGCCATCGGTAGTTACCACCTAAGACCACCATCTACCTCTTGTCTTCACCACCACTCCACCAGGGATCTTCTCCATCGACGCCGACCATCAATTCGAACCCAGATCGCCAGAAAACACCTCCGACTGAAACCCACTTAAGTACCAAAACCACTACCTCTATGCCACCTGACACAACGCCACCGCCACCAGACTGACCGCCTTGAACCCCTCTATGACCACCTTCAGACCCGACACTACCTCGTCAGCTCTGGTCACCGAAAAACAGTGATTTACAATCGCAGTTCCACCGAAAACTCCCAAAATCAAGCCTCCGATCATCTCCTTCTATCGGCCACCACAGTTGATTTCAGGCCTTCCGACCTGAAGCAAAATCAAAGCCCTCGATCTCCTCTACATGTTGCTTCAAACCCCTCGACCCATCGACACTCCCATCACCCAGAAATCGAGAAAAAAGAAATGAAATAGTCGCAGTTTACGATTGATTCCGGCCACCACAATGCTCCGTTCGCCCTCAAATTTATACAGTAGCTAGGGATTGAGCTAATCTACAACTTTGCTTTACATTACCCTAGCCGATTCACTATAGACTGCGAGAAATAAATTAAAAATGAAAACTGGACTAAACTGCAAAATGTTGGACGCAAAATAAGTTTGGGTTGGTGAATTCTGATTTAGGCTGAGTGTATAGGTGGAAAAATTATTATTTTAAGTTGATGTGACGAATGATATTTTTTTTTCATGTCCATCGCAATATCTGAATGCTGTTTAATCATTCCTGAGCTCACGTACAAACTTCGATCACAACGGAAATGGACGTCATAGCATAATTTGACGTTACGGTCCTAATGAAACTTGTTTCGTTGAATTACGAGTCTGTTTGCTCAAACAACGCTCGTTCACGTCCAAATGGTCGTTTTATTTGCATTTAATTTTTCCATGCTCACAGAATAACTCCAATTTGCGTGCAACTTGAAATCTAGCAATAATTAGCTGTTGCTATCCCAATAAAATTTGTTTCATCGAAAATGAGGTTGTTTGAACAAAGTCTCTTTTTAAGGGTCCAATTTCCATTAAATTAAACCAATGAAAAATACTTCAATATAATATTGATAAAATATTATAATTAGCCATATACAACCAGAATTTTATATAGATTCAAAATAAAATACTCCGGGTTGAAATCCAAGCTAGTTCGATATTAAAAATATTTAAAAACCCCTTATTTTATATAATAAATCGATATAATTTATAAAGGAATTCCATAGCGACTATTTTAAAATTTGATTTGGACGTAAAACAAAATATACACTATGAAAAGTCGATTTTTCTCTTCCATTAAAAAAATATTGTCAAATCCATTCGGACGTTTCTTGTTTCGAGAAAATCTAGCTTATATTGGATCATGTACAACCAATTAAGGTTCAAATCGCAATATTACAAACTACCGCGCCGCTATAGCTCGTTTTATAATTAAATTATAAATTATACGTCCAACCGTCATTAAATAAACGAATACGCTAATATAAATTCAATATAAACAACATTAAACCATTTTAAATTGTCCGTTCACATTATAATGCAAACACAACATTTTCCGACCGTTTTGGAATTAAAATATTATTTTATTATTAATTAATAAAATATTCAAAATAAAATGGTTAAATTCAATTAATTAAATTCAAATCAATGTTTTAAATAATAAAGTAAATAAAATAATTGCCTAGAAAATACAGGATGTTACAAAGTCTTTAAGGACAATGGATGCCTATGTTTGGTGGATGAGTAGATAGATATGATGGTAGGATACATTCTTCTTAACTTGGAGATTTCGAGGACGAAATCCTTTGAGTGGGGGAGAATGTAACACCCTATAATTTTAACAATATTAAAAGAGCATAAATTAAATAATAATTAATTTACAATTCAGAATTAAAGGGAACGGACTACATCATTGCGTGCTTCTCGAAATTCTGGTCAAGATAAACATTTGGTTTGCGTAAAACAGACACTGTATGAAGAAGATAAGAGAGTTTGAAGTTTTTATACGTGCAAAAGAAAAATTATATACATATGAGTCAGAACCTTATCCAAAATCATTCAAAAATTGAAAAAAAAAGTGGCGGAAGTTTTCCCGCTCTAGGGGGTCGACCCCCCTAGAGGGGTGTCGACACCGGGGCCGACCCACCTATAGGGATGTTGACACCCCTAAGGCTGAGGTGTAGACGATTTTAGGGGGTTGGCAGCTATATATAGGGGTCCATTTCTCGTGTTTTCTTCACTGGAAATCAGTGGAGGCCAAACGCTATCAATGCGTGGATTGAATAGGATTCTTTTCTTCTTCTTCTTCTGCAATTAAAAGATTAGAGATTCAAGATCCATTCTTCTTCTATTTTCTAATCCAAACACTGTGAGTTCCTAGTTGCTTTTAGACTTAAACATTTAAAAGTAAACATGATACGGCAATAGTCTGGATTGGTTTATATGACTAATTTATACCAGATCCATTGTAAATTGTGAATATATGACATTCTGAATTGGTTAGGATGTGGATTCCAATCCTTATCTTATCAGATCTGTTGTAACTTCTATGACATTCTATGATGTGGATCTTGACCTTATTTGTGTTAGATCTATTTTTAACTATTGGATCTGAATTATAGGGACATCTAAATTATTAATCAGATCTAGTTTATCACCTTGTGCCAATCATATTAGATCTAAACCAGTTGGACATCTAAATTATTAATTTAGATCTTATTATGACATCATGGTTATGTTAGAATTAGTTAACTGCCACAAGTTCATCAGATTTGTGCTTATGTGTCCACCTTATCACCATGTTAGTTTATGTTTATGCCAGAACAATCACCTTTGTCGTATTACCATCACTTTTCCCTTTTTATTGTTTATGACTAGGATATTATCTAGCCTAGGCATGCCGCGAATTATGTGAATGCGCTAGTTAGGGAACGGGGGAAAAAAAGGTTAGAATTGGCATAATTTAAATAATGTTTATATGAATTGGACATATAATTCAAAATGGGGAAAAATGGGCATAATCACCTATAAAGACATAGGTGAGAATGTGGATTATAATGAAATGTCTAAGGCTACAATTAAAAATTGTAATTGCACTTATGACATGAGGTTAGGTTGCATTAGTAGTGGAAGTCTGCCCGGACCGGTCCAGCATATCCAGCAACCGCTAATGTCGAACCTAATGCGAGAGGTCTAAGGGCGTAAATACGAATTGGGCTAAGACACGAGGTTAGGCCTAACTTGGGGAAGAAGTCTTCCCGGACCTGACCGACATATCCAGCTTCCACAAGTTGTAGGCCTAATGTGGGAGGTCTGGCCCATTATAACCATAAATTAAATTATGGTAATAAATTGAAATACTTAACGTAGTGGAATCCATAGGGATTGTGTGAACATGAACATAAATAAGGGGTTAAGTAAATTTGAACAATGGGATGGTTAAGTTAAGTATATCTAAGATGAGTGGGTAATATCTAAATATAGCCCAAAACTTAACCAATTAGGGGGTTATGTAATTAAAGACACCTAGTTGTATACATAACCGGTGGAAATAAAAAAGTTATGAAATTAAAGACACCTTCTAGGGTAAGCATAACTTGTAGAAATGATAGGATTATGTAATTTGAGATACCTAGTGGTATACATAGCCAAAGAAAACCTAGTGGGGGATACAAGACAAAGGGGAGAGCTTGAATCATATTGTGTGGGACCCGTTTCATCCAATTGTAATGACTCGGGTTTTCGCAATCCTGGTTAATCGACATATAACCCAATGTCGACTATCGAGCATCGAAAATACTGGATAGTTAATGAAAAAAGTTAGAGGGTGAGAATAGATAAGATAGAAAATTAGAATAGAAGAAGAAAATACAACAACATCAGAGTAACACGAATCTCACAGTGGAACGAACAACATATAATAGGTAACATATCTTTGAAATAAAATCAGTATATGTATACAGTGACATTATCAGAGTATAACACTTACAACACAACGGAATAAACAATAGCTATATAATCCTGAAGTCTCATGCTCTAAGCTCTCCAAATATATCTGTAAAACCTGACTACTTGACTGCCCGTACAAATTTGGGCACCCAAGAGTTTAGGGTAAAACAAAACAAAATAAACTCCGGGTTAGTCATGGGACTCGTGTGAGTAAACAATTTAAAACAGTTTTGAGAAAAATAAACGATATCTCATGAGACCACGCTGTATAACACGGAACTGGTTTTTCCCTTAAGAGAATCCAAAACACTTGATTCAACATTCAAAATCATTTTGAACAAAATGATAAACTTTATATCAAACTCATTTAATATTATAATAGTGTCTATCAATCACAACTGGCAACCGTACATAATATATAATCACGTTCTACATACATAATATATAATCAAAAATCGCGGGCGCTTATTGGGTAATGAATTCCAACTGGCAAGGTATGGGACCACCTTCCGACAGTGTATCTCTAGAAAGTAATACACCGGGTTCAAGAAGAACATCTTGCAACCCAGGCTAAGCATGACAGGTCAATCATTTCGCTTGAGTGTACTGAACGTATTGTCACCAATGATTGGGATCAGCAACCGTTTCCTGAAAAGGATAGCCACTATAGATTTTAGAAGCAAAAGGAATTTCTCTAGATCAGGTGACAATACACCCTACTTGGCAGCCAACCACTTAACCATGCTACCTACTCGATTTTATACCATTTCCGGTTGTGAGGCTAGAGGCCACACTTATCTCGGACAGATCACACAATTATTCACTTTGAATGTCACATCGTCATACCCGCCAAATCACAAATTGATTTCTCCAAAAATACCACGGGTATACAGCTAAGAGAAACAAATTGCTCCGCCACCAAACGTAAATATGTTTGAAGAGATCGACTTATGCAATCTATTAAATATACTCTATCATACATTCTTCCATACAGGTCATCCTGGGACTGGACAGACCGAAGGCGCTATTATGTAAACAGGACAGCCCTTGCATAACTCCGTCTTCAATTATCTTCATCGTATTTGATCACAACGCTAACGCCCATACATAGTGGTTTTCAGATAATGAATCTGACCCCAGTCTCTCCGTATTGACAATGGAAAAATGGTCAAAAACTTCGATAGTCGGTGATTTAACTATCAAAGAAAAAACATGTGTGCAAACAACGATATTATTTCCCGATGGAAATTCTATCGATCAATCATCATTTATTCATTTCCCCATTTCTCGTTTCCATATATTCATCAAATCCTTATTTTTTTAATTTTAGAAAATATACGTTATTAACTTTGTAAAACGTTCCATTTTCGATTCACGCATCACTATCTTCTTACATATATCAGTCTCTAACTGTAAACTAGTAAGAGAACAACCCCCTACGTATTAATCCCGAAAGCCGAAACCAACATCAGATCGATACCCAGAAAGCCATTCAACTTAACTAATTTCCAGCCAGTTTCTAATTTCAGTAATTCCATTTAAATTCCTAATTCAAAACCCCAAATTTCTTTATAATATTTTATTTGCAAAATATTTACTTTAACCTAATTTTTCACATAAAATGTGAAAAATATTTCTTTATATAATTCTATTTCTTTTCCAAATAATTTCTTTTATAGTTATATTTATTTCCTATAAATATTTCCCTTTTCAATATCCTATTTATTTCATATAAATATTTCCCTTTTCAATATCATTTTTATTCTATACAAATCCTTTTATATAATTCTATTCATTTTATATAAATCCTTTTATATAATTCTTTTCATTTTATATAAATCCTTTTATATAATTCTATTTACATTCTAACTAATAACTCTATTTGTTTTGCAAATAAATATTTCCTTTTATAATTATATTTTCCAATATTTGTTATCCAAATATTACCTTTTATAATATCCTATTTATTTCATATAAATATTTCATTTTCAATATTCACTTTGAAAATTTCCTTTTACATTACAGTATTTCATATGGTATTTAAAATACCCAATAATATGACCAGTGTCATCATAATCAATCACAGATTATATATCACATCATATAACACAATACATGAAAAACAAATAGTATTATAAATATTGAGGAATCCAGTTGGATCCCTCCAACCTGTTTCCCTGCATCACAGATATTAAACAACATAATTAACATCGATTTCGTTTCAATATGAAATATTCTGATAAACAGAATCAATATTTGATTAACGATATATATATATATATATATATATATATATATATATATATATCGTTATCCATAATTTCAACCAATACATCAGCAATTCAACCAAACAATCAACACATAGCAATCAATAATCATTTATCAATACTATATTATATTTATAAAATATAAACTGTATAGAGTTAGTGAGATTTACTCACATTTGACGGTTATCATTAAATAACGATAATTGTCAGTTGATTCAGACAGACAATTTATTTTGCTATAAATCGTAACGAGCTCCGATTCACTCCCAGTCAGTTCCACTGTGTAGCCACCGTCCAAACAATCCCAACGGATCTTATTTCATCAAATTCTGATCATGTATGAAGAAGATATGTATTTTACAAGTTATATTTAAATTAAATAGTCAATAATAATTAATTATCTCATTAATTATCCTAATTACGTTTATACCTTAACCCCGTTTTAACTGCCTGCTAATCCCCTTTCTTCCCCGATAGGATTTCGCTCTTCATCTTTGCCACGGACGATATTTACAACCTCCGATTTCTACTTCATCTCTCCGCCATTCGACTTCAAACAAAATCCATACAACTCCTCATTCAAACCTCATCTTCCCCGACACCACCATTGCAAACTCGCACGCATCGTTTGTATTGCGACTCCAAGTATCTTGCGCACCGTAATAGGAAGACATCGACACTTTGTTTAACGGAATCATCCAAAATTTTGCCAACTTTCTCCAAATTCTATCACAAACTCAAATACCACCATCGTTTCTCATATTAAAGTCTAAATCTCTCGAAGTCGCTAACCCTAGGTCACGGCGGAAATCTCGAGCCCCAGGAAAGCACCATCGCACCTTGAACAACATACCCCAAATCGAAGAGTAATCCGTAGCGATTCCGAATATATCTATATTTTGATTTATAGATTTTCAATTGGTTTTATCTTGATTTTTGAAGATCCGTGTTTTCACGTTTGGAATAAAGAGGGTGACGACGGAAATTGTTTAACTAGAGAATGATGAATTAAGTTAAGGGTAGTGAGAGTATTTATAGAGGAGTTTTAAATATTTTAATATTCGATTATTTTCAATATAATAAGCTACCGCTATTTATATTCATCATTTTAAAATTTCTATGGTCATACAAAATATCCAAAAATCAGGAAAATTTACATGCAGCTAGAGTTTGACATTACGGACCCAATGAAACTTGTTTCGTCGAATTCCGACTCTGTTTGCTCACACTGCGTATTTTTAACCGTCAAAATACTGACTGTTTTTCACATTAAAAATCCATTCGGCCACATACTGACTTCAAAAATCACGAAACTTGAAATCTAACAATAATTTGACATTACGGATCCAACAAAATTAGTTTCATTGGAAACGGAGGTCGTTTGCAAAACTGGCTATTTTTAAAGCTCTAAATAAACCCATTTAAATATAAATATATTTAAAAATAATTATATTTAATATTAATAAATTAATATTATCGTATATATTCACATAGAATATAATCCGGCTCCAAAATAAACATATCCGGATTTATAACTCGACATTTAAAAATCCCAGATTAAATCGATATTCAATTTATATTAAAAATCCATTTATAATATAAATAAATCGTTGTAAATTATAAAGGGATTCCATAACGACTTCTCCAAAATTTGGTTTGGACATAACTCAAAATGTACACAATGAAATCCTAATTTTTCTCTTCCATTAGAAAAATATATTTCACTAGCTTCGAACGTTTCTTGTTTCGCAGAAATCCGGCTTAAAACGGATTCTGTATATTCAATTGAAGTTCGAATCGCCAAATAACGAACTACCACGCCATTTTGAGGTCGATTATAATTATAATATAATTTATATGTTCAACCATTGCTAATTAAATATATTCATTATTGTAATTCAAATTTAAACCGAAATATATATTTTGAATTGTCCAGTTCACATTATATTGTCAATTCACTATTTCCGACTATTTCAAAATTAAATATATTATTCTATTATTTATATTAATTAAATATTCAATATTATTTAATTAAACAACCATATAAATCTCTAAATCACTATTTAAATAATTAAATAAATTAATTATATATCGCTGAAAATAAGGGTCGTTACATTCTTCCCCCCTTAAAATAATTTCGTCTTCGAAATTGCTAAGGTAAAAAACAATTTAAAATCTCCCAGGATTTTAAAATTATTATATATTTAATCCAAATTCATTTACAAACACCTTTCCAACTTTCCAGAGTTATAATTCCAATTCTGATTTAGATTTCAGATTTAGTTCATCTGATTCCATATACTATAATTATATAAATTCTGACCGGTTATTTACATAACCATTTAATTCGTAATCTTACTCGATTATAATAACAACCAATATATCCAATATATTATAATCATTCCAATATAAATCCTTTATATCAAAATATAATTTGGGAAAAATTATTTCATTTACCCTCTTTTCAGAACATGCAGTGTCGGTTCATCGTCTTCGAGTGTTTATAAATCCCTACCGATACAGTGGATCAAACTGATTAACCAAAATTCATAACTACTCAACCAATGAATCTCCACCATATAAAACAATTTTTATATCAAATAAAAATACGTGCTCATATATATACACTCACCTCAATCTAGGGTATTACTAACCCCATCTCTATCGAGTTACGCCACAAAGCCAATGTGATGACCCAAACATTCGTGGTACGAAAGTAAGGATAATCGTAGGAGAATAACATAATTAAAACAATAACAGATCTCAGATATATAGCAGAACATATAAATCATTGCAGCGGAAATGAAATTTTCATCACAACATAACATCACAGATAATAGAGTACGCAGTGCAGGATACACTTAGCAAAATAGATGTCTAAACCAGGGAAAGAAATAAAGTCTCCATCTCCCAAAATACATCAATACTCAATACAGTCTCAAAGTCTCAAGAAGTAAAATAAAAAAAGATAAAAAGTTAAGATTCTTCATCTCCTTCAACAACAATCTTCAGTCCAAAAAATGTCCATACCTAACACCTATCAATTGGCTGCCCGTGTGGAAAGAGGGCACCCGAGTTTGCAAAGTGAAACAAACTACGAGTCAGTCATGGGACTGGTTTGAGAAATCTTACTAAACTAATAATATGGAAAATCACAGGACCACGCCACTAACGCGGAATGGGTTTACTCCATTGGATTGCCAATGCATAAGTGTTATGAATTTTTAAGTCAAAAATAACGCAATGCTTTTTTTAGAAAATGAAATCATTATAAGACTCAAGTCCCATCACACAATGCAACACAAACGGAGGATAGAGTTTTACCTTATAATGATCAAACATGACTTGATACGTATAAAATAATATTTTTAAAAATATTATAAGTGTCTAATATGTCTTAAAATACTTCAAGGTAAATGTATCAATCCTAGACGGCATAGTAACCCATCCTACTATGTCACCATATATAGGTTTACAATCAAGACCGAAATATCGTATTGGAAATTGGGTTTCTATCAAGAGTCAAGGCTAGGAACGATCTCCTTACCGATTCGAGACACTCTAGCAATGTCTCAGGATTCTGACGCTGGTGAACCCTTGGATACAGCAGGGCCGGTCCACAAATACTTTAGTGGATAAGTTATGCCTGAACACACGCTCCCCGATTCAAAGAACCTATAATTCGGCCATTGGCGATCGAACAAAATAAACTGAGGCGCCTCAAAATCCATCAGCCACATAAGTAAAAATGTCAGGGCTGGTAAGTCGCTGACACTACTCCAAGCTAGAAAGAAACGTGTGCACTCCCTGCGTTCCCTTGCTCCGTTTTTGACTCAACCGGGGTGCGAGGCTCGCGAAGTCACGTTATACACAAAGCTATGTCAAAATAGACTATGCTTTGATCATTCCACAAGGCTCTGCTTTTCAACAAAATCCTCGATCAAATGCATCTTGGCAGGTCACATTGACAATTCACGCCATGCGATCGATAACTATTAATATACATGTAACGACCCGCAAATCTGTACTATCTGAGTCGACATATAACACCACATGCCCAACCCAAATTGCACAGAAATACGAATCATTATTAGAAAGAAGTTAGAGGATGAGAAATAGCAAGAAAGAAAGGTTAGAATAGGAGAAAATGAAGATCACAAACTCACAGCAGAACGAATAAAATATATTATATAACATAACCTTTGAAATACAAATCAGTAACTGGATATACATACCATTATCAGAGCACAACAGTTATTCCTGGAACAGTTATAAACACCTGTTTCCAGATACAACATAGTACATAGCGGAAAAATGATAGTCTATAGCTAACTAGTGAAGCCTCCTGCTTCCAGCTCTTCCAAGTGAATCTGTAAAATCCCGACTACTTCACTGCCCGTACAAATTTGGGAACCCAAGAGTTTAGGGAAAACAAACAAAATAAACTCTGGGTCAGTCATGGGACTGGTGTGAGTAAACTCCAACCATTTGTTTGACTTTAAAAATCCTTTCTAAAGAAATGATAATAGAAAGACCAGCCCACACATAAACATGGACGGTTTTTACCTTACTATAACCCAAAACACTTTGATTCAAAAATCTAGTGATACTATAATAATGTCTAATCAAATAAATAGAATCTAGCGGAACGCTTGCATCTCACGCTCTATATATAATATAAAATCAAAAACCGCAGGGCACTTATTGGAGATTGGATTTCCAACATGACAAGGTATGGAACCACCTTTCGATAGTGTATCTCTAGAGAGAAATACACTGGGTTCAACAAGAACATCTTGCAACCCAGCCCACACATGACCGACCACTCATTTCGCTTGAGTGTATCGAATGTATATCACCAACGGTTAGGATCAGCAACCGTTCCCTAAATGGGACAGCATCGAATAGAATAAGGAATTAAATGAATCTTTAGATAGGTGATAATACACCCTAATGGGAGAGACCCACATAGCCATGCTGCCTGCCCGATTTTTGTCATTTCCCGGTTGTTGAGGCCTGAGGCTATAATTACTTTCCATTCATTGATAGCGCAGTCACTTTGAATGCCACATTGTCAGATCCGATAATCAATAGTTGATTTGCACAAATATATTCTGGATATTATGCTAAGGGAATAAATCCGTTGCCACCATATATACATTTATACAGACCAACATATTTGATCATTGGAAATACTCTGTCAGACATTCGTCCATTTACGTTCGTTCTGGGACTGAACAAAACTGAAGGCACAATTTCTATTAATAGAAAAGTCCTTGTACTTTACTCCGTCTTTGATTATCTTCATATAATTTGATTCGCAATGCTACTGCCAATACAGAGTGGTTCACGGATAATAATTCAACCGGTCTCTCCATATTGACAACGATATCGGCAAACACTTCGATAGTCGGTTATTTAACTATCGAAGAAAAATAAATATACATTCCATTCATCCATAACATCAATCAATCACTGGGCCTGTTAATTAATATTTCATTAATTAATTCACTTCTTCATTTCCCTACCAATATTTGTTAACCAAATATTCCCAGTAATCTTATTTGTCTGTTACGCTATTTGGAAAAACATTTCCATGTATCACCTTCTTTTATTTCCTGTATTTAGAAAATATATTCTATTTGCAATTGAAAACAATCTCAATCACTTATCTCTTTTCCGACTACTTTAATTATACTCAGGAAATATTTACTTTTATATTTCCAAAATTCCACCAGTTGGGTTAAAACGAATGTTGTGTAAGACATCGTTACGACAACCCAGAATATTTTATTCAACTAACTCTTATTCAACACTTCTCTTCGAGACTAGATCTTGCTATTTATCAATTAAAAACGAAATCAATCAAGTTGGCATAAAATTACCTCTCAGACCTTGACTGAAAACATCATTAACTTCAAAAAAGACAAAACCACTTACCTCGAATAATCAACATTATAAAAACCAATTATTCATTTTTAAACGTATATATGTTTCTCTTTCTATTACCAGCCTATCGATTTCCTTTTTGTTTATAATATTCTATTTTAATTTCATTTCCTTATTGAATTCTGTATATATCGATACATTTATTTCTAACTATCAAATTTTTCTTAAAAATATTCTAACTCCTTAAATTCCCGGAAAAATTCGCCATAACCTCCCTGGTACCAGGAGCATCGGGATATTTCAAATAGCCTCCCATGGCCCTCACCAATCCAAAAGAAAAAGAAAAAGCCAAGCGGCTTGCCGATACGGTGCATAAAATCTCATATATGAATACAAACATGTACCTTTTTGTCGGGCACATAAATTAAAATCATCATATACTTCATATACTTCATACCTGTCTAACACATGTTCACCTGTTTTCAATTCAACTCAATCCAGTCATTTCTAACTCAAGTCGCTAATTTATTCTTTTCATTAGCTCTTTTGCCAACTTTCTTTAGTTTGAACATATCATGTTCAAATATATTTTATTTCGCTTATAATCATGTCGAGTTTCATTTCTAACTATATTCGATTTCAAAAATATATATACACAACTCATTTACCTTTCAAAGTTCAATTTCGATTCAAAATTTTCATTAACTAATTATTCTACAAATTAGTTAATTTTATTCGATAGTTAAAAATCTGATTTTTGTTTCAAAAACCATTTCACTTACTTCACTGGAGTTCATATTTATTTTATATCTCCAGTGTGGATTTTTGTAATGGCAAATTCAGATTTTATTTCTTTAAAATCCTTTTATTTATTTAAATAAACCGTTATGGTTTTATAATGGTTCTGGCGCTGTTTCTCTGAAAATTTGATTTTGACATAACTCGACGAAACCTAGATTTTTCTTCTCCACTAGAAAACTATTATCAAATCGGTCCTGACGTTTCTTGTTTCAAAGAATTCCGACTTCAATTGAGTTCTGTATACTCAATTGAAGTTCGAATCGCCAATTTATGAACTGCAGCGCTACGGCGAGTTCGTTTTAATTATATTAATATATATAAACATTTAAGCCTCATTTTTAATAAATTTTAATTCCATTCTAATATATTTTTTTGTATATCAAATCAGTTTCCCAATTCAACATAATATTTTCGGTTTTCTAAAATTGTCGATTTTCCCTAACTCGGAAATAAATTTATACTTCGATCTTATATATTCAAATTCAAATTTCTTTTACAAATTATAAATCCTTTGGATTTATTTTCTATTCTATTCAAAAATCCGCATTTTGAAATATATTTCTTCGTTCCCATTTCAAAAGGATTCCAACTTTCTATTATCAAATTCTATTTTCAATTCTCTTTGAAATTTCTATATTCAAATTCTATTTGAATTCTCTATATCAAAATTCCATTCCAACTCTATTTGCATTCTATATTCAAATTCCCATTTCAACTCTATTTGAATTCTATATTGAAATACTATTTCAAATTCTCTATATTCAAAATCCATTTGAATTTCTATATTCAAATTCTATATTTAAAATTTCTTTATTCAAATTCCATTTCAATTCTCTTTGAATTTTAATATTCAAATTATCTATTGATAATTTATTCATTTTATTTATAAACACCATTTTACAAATTTCCTTGTTTAATATTTAAACAAGTTCCCCTTTCAAATTTCTTTTTAAAACCAAAATCTCATTTTGGAAATTCTATTTACAATAACTTATAAATATAATACCCAATTTATTTTCATATTCAATTTAACTTCTACTTAAATAAATTCGAATTAATCGAATTCAACACATAAATCCTTATCGATTTATTTTTGTTCAATTTATATTCTGAACATTAGAATAAATTCCATCGTTTATTTCTTTAAAACGATTTTCCCATTTCTATTTTTAAATTCACATTTGAATTTAAATATACGAATTATCCAAATGATAATTTTTCATTATCATTTACAAGCATCATTTCGTTTACTTGTTTATATATTTAAACAAGTCCAATTCAATTCATTTGAAATAAAATTTCTAATTTGGAAGAATAAATTTCCCTTTTCATTTATTCACACCTATGTAGATATTTCCTGAATTTATCCAATGATAATTATTTTCACTTTATTTATAAACTTCATTTATAAACAAACTACTTATTTTTATTCTATTAAAACAAGTTAATATTTTAAATCTATTTAAAAATTCAAATTCTATTTTAGAAAAATAGAACTTCCCCTTTTAACTCTGAAATTTTCCTTTTTCGATATTTTTTTAAAATATCAACATTTAAGACCCAGTGATATTTCAAACACTCAAAACAACCAATTAAAATTGACAGGTTTTCTAACACATCACATATGACAGTATAGGTGCAAACAAACAAACAAACAGATAATATATTTTTGAGGAATCCAGTTGGATTCCTCCAACCTGTTTTTCCTCCATCCATAGACGTTAGTCAACAGAAATAGTACCCATCCTGCTTCAAGGCAGGATATCGCGGTATAGAAGGTCATCCACTATCATAGCGTGGGGCGTATAGGGTAATCATCCGCTAATGGTACCGCGGGCATCCGCTAATGACACTGCGGGAAATCCAACCACCAAACCAATATATATATATATAATAGTCACCCTAAATAACTAATATATTTAAAACAACCAGAAAGCATTCAAACAAGCAACAAACAATTTTTTTTAACGAATAAAAATAATTCTAAATAAAAGGTGAGTGGGATTTACTCACCGTGACTTTCCCATTGTCGAATATCCAGTTTAATGCTATATTGTCGGCTATGAAATTATTCGAATGAAATTTACGTTGCACCTTACTATGTTTCTCAACCCGTAGCTCCCTTTTCCATGGAACGCTGCCACATCAATAACCAATTTTAATGTCGCCTTTACCTTCTCGAAAACCTCTTAGAAGTTTGAAAATAATTATATGTTATTAACCAAAGTAAATTTAATATTTAAATTACCTAGTTCTTCATATTTCCCATTTGAAGCCTATAGTTTTTGAAAACCATAGCCGTGATTTTTCCTGTACTACTCACATTCCTGGTTCCGAATAAAAATCCAAAACAGAAAACATTTTCAATTCCTTACTCAACTGCATCTAACTTTGAGTTTCAGAAATCGCAGTTCCTGTTTTCCTGTTGCTAATCCGAACTCGACATCACCTACTTCCTCTATCCCTTCACGGTCGTCGCCCTGTGGTGAACTTGAACCCTTCCTTCCATCGATTGCCTCAATATTCTACATCACGGAAATCCTTCAACTTCACACATCGACACTCCTTCCTGCCATGAGCTCATCGAACCCAATTCTCTGCTCCGTTCAACTGTTGAAGACCTAAAAACGATGTGCACCCTTCAAAAATCAATTGTGATTTCGATTTTTCACCTCGTGACAAACTCCGATCCAAGCTACGCACAACCGTTGAGACCCATAGCAAACATCGCTGAAAGAACCCGTAACTTCCCCGGTCTCCGAAGAGAAGACAAAGAACGAATTACTTTGAGGACAAGATGAATCAGAACGCAGACGGAAGAACATTTCATTGTATATTACAACAATTACATTAGAATATAAGAATATGCAGAGTATGAATAAATAATACATTCGATAAATATCAGAGATTACATTAAATTACATAGCAGCGGAAAATAATACAAAACACAACTGAAGGAGATATACGGATACAAAGCTTTCCGAATATCGTTCCAGCTGTAAACCAGGTTCCTATGAATATAGATCTGCAAAACCAAAACTAATAGCTGCCCATGTCAAAATAAGGGCACCCAAAGTTTAGGTTAAAACAATAAACTCCAGGTCAGTCATGTGACTGTTGTGAGAACTAAAACCGTTATTTAAAAGTTTACTTTAAATCAGATATATCAAGGGACCATGCCGTATAACACAGAATGAGTTTCCTCCCAAGAATACCAGTGCATATAACAAAACAGCGCAACGCTTTTTGAAAAAATGAAGCTATTATAAGACCCAGGTCCAATCACACAATGCAACGCAAGCCGGGGGATAGGGTTTTCCCTTATAATAGCCAAACATGCTTGGTACGTTAAAAGCAAATCATTTGATACTATTATAAGTGTATAGTGTAAAAACAATTTTAATCATAAATATCAATCATAGACGGCATGGGTACCATATATCATGTCGCCATACTAGGCTCTACAATCAAAACCGCAAATGTCACGTATTGGAAGTTGGGTTTCCATCTACGAACCAAGGCAAGGCGCAATCCTACCATTTCGAGACTCTCTAGCCTGAGCCTCAGGACTCAGCCGCAACTGTACCTAGCCAACATGCAGGGCCAGTCCACTGATGTGGATTAAACTTAAACCCTGAACATGCGTTTTCCCCGCCCTTTAGGGCGTAAGTTTGGTCCGTCTGCGGACCAGAATGCATTGGCCGAAACTGATATAACCGAGGCGCCTCGCAACAGCAACAACCACATAAGCCAAACTCGTCAGCGCGTGTAAAACCACTGACGCCACTTCTAGCTAGAAGGAAACGCATGCTCTCCCTGCTGTCCTCTCCCGTTTCTGGCTCACAACCGAGGTGTGAGGCTCGCGAATCAACGCTACACAAAGCTATGCCACACAGGCGTTGCTTTGATCATCAACCGCAAGACTTTGCTTTTCAACATAAGCCTCGATCAATTGCCACTTAGGCATGCCACACAGGCAATTCACTCCATGCGTTTGATATCCATCAATATGTAACCTCTGAGCTCGTACGTCTCAGAGAAGGGCGATAAGCAAGAGAATAAATTCTCTGCCGCCAAACAGATATATATTTAATAGAAATCAATCACACAGACTGAAATCTAATGTCAGTCACAGAGTCCATTTACAAGTTCGTTCTGAGTCTGAACGAAACCGGAGGCACCTTGTACCTCACTTATCCATCGATCTCCAAGTACGTCTGGACGATCACCAACTGATTCCCTCCTCTTGGGTGTACGGCCCAATCAAGATCATCAGTAATTATCCAAACGATGTTGAAGACCTCCGGTCTTCAACCACCGTCTTCATCCTCGACACCACGTCGAATCAGTTATTCAGAATGGGATAAAACCCGGTCTTTCTTAATAACTCGCGTATATGATAAACAAGTGTTACACAAACACAACATACGCCTCATTCCAATTTAGAATATTCTTTTATTCAAATATCCTTATACTTTGGGAAAGGTTCAAATTAATTTTATCAAAGATAAATTCTTTAAATTTATTCTTTAATCTTCTTTGAATATCAATTCAAACTAGTCGGGACTAGCGAACGACACCGAAGTAATCATTGATTTTATTTCCCAATCCCAACCTATTCATCCCATGAAATAAAACTGGTCATACTTCATATCTAACACCACAGTGTTATCGGTAAATTCAATTACCATTTCACATTCAAGTCTAATTAAATATCTAACTATCGCCTAGAGCAAAACTGGTGATACTCCATTCTCGACCATTCCAATCTAATTAAAGATTCATTAAAACTTCACTTTGTTTTAATCTTCCCAAAAGATCAATATCAATGATTATTTAACTTGGGAAATCACATCCTGTAAAGAACCAATGTCATTTAAAACACGGTTCACTACAATCCCAAAATCACATTCCATTAATTATCGAGTTAAAGAACAAGTGTTATTTAAAACACCGTTCATGATAAACCCAAAAATCAATTCAAATTCAATTCTAATTAAATACCATTTAATTGGAACACTTCATTAAATCCAAATAAAAAGATTTAATCTTTTTCTCAACTGGGGTTAAGAACAGTGTTAATGAAGACCCCATTCACGACAAACCCAAATCACATTTGATATTAAATACAAGGCTCTGAATAGAAAATATATCGGCTTATATTCAATATCAAACTCTACGACCAACAAATATCGTATTGGAAATAATGATATAAATATATCTTTCAAATTTCCATAACAATATCTGTATAATCACGAAATCCAACATTGAAATATTCCAAAGACAATTTCTATTCAAATCCATTCCAATTCAATTATTGGAAATTCTGGTTATATTTTAAAACCTTTTCAAATTCACTTTATTTATTTCAAAAATAAATGAATTATATTCTAGTTCAAAACTAGTTCATTTCGATAAAACACTATTTTTATCTTTTCAAATATGGAGTTTTTCATCCCAATTCTTCCCAAATCATTTCTTATGATTTCACAAAAAAAAAAAATTAATAATTTTATCAAGGCCCGTACAGTCGATTTCCACCAATGGCCATCGAACTGCACTTACAACGACCTTTTCCAAATTTGATTAGGACATAATTCCAAATCGAACCATTAAATTTCAAATCTCTAATATTCATTAGAAAGCTCTTTTCGATACGAACCCAACGGTTCCAGTTTTAGGAGAATCCGACGGTCGGATCTCCCGTAATATCCGTTCGAAGTCAATGATCGAAATTGGAGAACTGCCGCGACGCGGCGCGTTCTATTCAGGCCATTATATTATATATATATATAATATATATAATGTATTCTTCGTCGATTTCCTTTTAAAACGTATTTTATAAATCGTTTTAAATTCGTTTTCAAAATGATTTCAACTTTCTTTTCAAATTCAAATCAAAATTGAATTTTCCCTTACAAATTCGTTTTAAATTCATTTCAAATTGATTTCAATTCAAATCGATTTTTAATTCAATTTCAGTTCGTTTTCAATTCAATTTGAATTTCAAATTAATTGAATTTCAATTCGAATTCATTTCTATTCAATTTCAAATTGAATTCAATTCTATTTAATTTCAATTCGAATTCAATTCTATTCAATTTCAATTTGAATTCATTTCTATTCAATTTCAATTCGTATTCAATTCTATTCAATTTCAATTCAATTTCAATTCTATTCAATTTCAATTCGAATTCAATTCTATTCAATTTCAATTCGAATTCATTTCTATTCAATTTCAATTCGAATTCATTTCTATTCAATTTCAATTCGTTTTCAATTCAATCTGAATTCAATTCTATTCAAATTCAATTCATTTTTAATTCAATTCGAATTCAATGCTACTAAACACCGTCTGCATCCTAGTATATATTTTAAACTTGAAATAAATTAAAAGTGAGGAGTACTCACTTAGAAGCTAAACCAAACGCCATGACTCTTCATATGTAGGAAATCTTCATCGTTATCGCCTTTTGTCACTTTTTGCCTGCATTCACTACATATATAAAAATCACATTTTTATACGACTACCATATAGATAAAAATTCTATTTTTATCCTTATCACTATATAAAAATTATATTTTTTATATATCTACTTCTAATATAAAGATCGAATTTTTATTAGTTATATAATATAAAAATCATTCCTTTATAATCTCCACTATATAAAAATCATATTTTTATAATCTCTACCATATAAAAATCATTCCTTTATAATCTCTACGATATAAAAATCATATTTTCATCCTGCCTACTATATGAAAATTATATTTTTAAACTTTCTATAATATAAAAATTATAATCTTCTATATAAAATCTATACTATATTGAATCAAAAATCTCAGCTTTAAAGAATGGCTATTCATATAAAGATTAGCTTTTTTACCTTCACTTAAATAAATAAAACTGAAAATAAAAACTCACCGAATTCGGAGGGAGATCGTCGGGCTGAGGGGTTTGTGTGGGTGGTGGGGTGGTTCGCCGGTCGTGGTGGGCCTGGGGGAGGGCTGGCGGCGCTTAGGATTTCGGGAAGGGGGTGTAGGGCTTCAGTCGTGGTTGTCGTCACGAGGAGGGGGGAAAGAGCTGGCGTCCTCGTACGTTGGAGGGAGGACGAGATCGGAGGCTGGCATCGGCGAACGGGCGACGGCGATCGGCTGCGTCGAGTTCGATCGTTCGTGGTTTTGTTTTGTTTTTTATTTTGAAAAGTCTGAATCGATGAAAGAGGAAAGGGGGGTGGAGGGATTTTATATATTATATAATAAATTAATATTATTTTCCCATTGAAGTTGACTTTGTATTCGATCTTTGAACGAGACCCAACGACTGTCGCCCCTAGCTAATTACCCTCATTCCGAACACAATGAGATATGTATCGTAGGCTGATTCGATTGTTTCAATCAGTTTTCACCAAAATCAACATATAACTCTATATATTGAATTTGAACGCACATTTCAATTTACTGGGACCACATACTAACTCTAAAAATTCCTGAAAAATATTTTCTAGCTTCGTATTGACGATACGGTCCTAACAAAACTAATTTCGTCAAATTCTGAGACCGTTTGAAAAATGGCCATTTTCCAGTCGATTAAAATCAACTAAAATTGTTCAAACGGGTTTTCCTTCGCCATACTCACATATTGATTCGAAAAGTTATGAATTTTGGAATCTAGGAATAATTTGACATTGCAGATCCAAAAAAAGTGGTTTCGTCGAAAGCCAAGGTCGTTTGAAAAATGGCTATTTTTAAGGGCCGAAATTCCATAGCGACTATTCCGAATTTTTAACTGGGCATAACTTTTTATCCCCACTATGAAATTTCAATTTTCCGGATTCGTTGGAAAGATATTCTCAATTAGATTCTAATATTTTTTGTTTCGCTAAAATCCTGTTTGTTTTGCACCCGGTACATTCATTTGAAATTTGAAATCGAATTATCGAACAACCGCGCCATTTTCAATTCCTTTTATAATTAAAATAAAATGTTAATATTCTAACGACGACGTATATAAATATATACATTCTAATTCTATTCGAAATAAATTTCTTGTCGTTATTATTTAAAATAATTCATTTTAAATATTCAAAATTCATCAAAATTGCCAAAATAAAAATTTTAAATTGACTCGGATTTCCTGGTTATTACAATCTCCCCTACTTAAAACTTTTCGTCCCCGAAAAGGAACGAAGCTGAAAGTTGTTTAACAAATCAATTCAACTTTCATTATTTTCCTTACGGCTTAAGTTCATCAACTTTTCAGTTCCTAAGAACTTTTCAAATTTTTCAAAAATTAGGCTAACACCCTAAATTTTCGAAAAATTTCGCTATAACCTCCCCTGCATCGGGGACTTTGGGATATTTCATATAGCTTCCCATGGCCTTCTTCTATCCAAAAGAAAAGGAAAAAGCAAAGCGGCTCATAAAATCATCATCACCCAAATAAAACAGTAAATTTATGGTAAACATGTACCTATTTGTCGGGCAAACAATTTTATTCTTCTGCTCTAGCCTCCTTGCTATGACCTGTTCAATGTACGTACATGTACATGCATGCAAATGCGATAAATTTTCAATACAAATTTCTATTTGGTTCAAATTGGCTATACGGTTTAAATTTATGAATCAAACAATAGTCAAACAACACAATCAACAATCAATTAGTTGATTAGCTTTTTAAATTCATAACTTTGATACATAGTCTAAAAATCAGATTTTTGATGCCAAATCACAACAATAAGCCCTATCTAATTTTGGTTCTCACACCAGTCTAATGGAAATATATAGATATAACACTTTCGTCATCTCGAACATATATCCACTGATGATGCAGCTGCTATCATCAGTGTCATCTCCGGGCGACTAGAGTGTGATTCTATATCTATCCAGTATATTAAAACTTCAAATACACGCGGATCAGACGTATACGCAAAATCTTTATATACATGATTGTCCAAATCAATATAAAATAAATAATCAAATACGAATAATTGATTTAAATTTTCGAAACAAACTTTGTTTTCATTTAAAAAATATACTTTCACACTCGTTCTAGGATACTACTAATCCCATCTCTAACGAGTCATTCCCGTTGGATATTACTAATCCAATTTCTGATGAATTCTTTCGTTCGGTTCTAATGTGTCTTGTTCTCTAAGCTTTGTAAACCAAAGCTCTGATACCAACTGAAAGAACCCGTAACTTCCCCGGTCTCCGAAGAGAAGAGAAAGAACGAATTACTTTGAGGACAAGACGAATCAGAACGCAGACGGAAGAACATTTCATTGTATATTACAACAATTACATCAGAATACATGAATATGCAAAGTATGAATAAATAATACATTCGATAAATATCATAGATTACAATAAATTCCATAGCAGCAGAAAATAATACAAAACACAACTGAAGGAATTATACGGATACAAAGCTTTCTGAATATCGTTCCAACTGTAAACCAGGTTCCTATGAATTTAGATCAGCAAAACCAAAACTACTAGCTGCCCGTGTCAAAATAAGGGCACCCAAAGTTTAGGTTAAAACAATAAACTCCAGGTCAGTCATGTGACTGGTGTGAGAACTAAAACAATTATGTAAAACTTTACTTTAAATCAGATATATCAGGGTACCACGCCGTATAACACGGAACGGGTTTCCTCCTAAGAATACTAGTGCATATAACAAAACAGCGCAATGCTTTTTGGAAAAATGAAGCTATTATAAGACCCAGGTCCTACCACACAATGCATCGCAAGCCAGGGGATAGGGTTTTCCCTTATAATAGCCAAACATGCTTGGTACGTTAAAAACAAATCATTTGATACTATTATAAGTGTATAGTGTCAAAACAATTTTAATCATAAATATCAATCATAGACGGCATGGGTACCATATATCATGTCGCCATACTAGGCTCTACAATCAAAACCGCAAATGTCACGTATTGGAAGTTGGGTTTCCATTTATGAACAAGGGAAAGGCGCAATCCTACCGTTTCGAGACTCTCTAGCCAGAGCCTCAGGACTCAGCTGCAACTGTACCTAGGCAACATGCAGGGCCAGTCTACCGATGTGGATTAAACTTAAACCCTGAACATGCGTGTTCCCCACCCTTTGGGGCGTAAGTCTGGTCTGTCTGCAGACCAGAATGCATCGGCCGAAACCGATATAACCGAGGCGCCTCGCAACAGCAACAACCACATAAGTCAAACTCGTCAGGGCGTGTAAAACCACTGACGCCACTTCGAGACAGAAGGAAACGCATGCTCTCCCTGCTGTCCTCTCCCGTTTCTGGTTCACAACCGAGGTGTGAGGCTCGCGAATCAATGCTACACAAAGCTATGCCACACAGGCGGTGCTTTGTTCATTAACCACAAGACTTTGCTTTTCAACATAAGCCTCGATCAATTGCCACTTAGGCATGCCACACAGGCAATTCACTCCATGCGTTTGATATCCATCAATATATATCCTCTGAGCTCGTACGTCTCAGAGAAGGGCGTTAAGCAAGAGAATAAATTCTCCGCCGCCAAACAGATATATATTTAATAGAAATCAATCACACAAACTGAAATCCAATGTCAGACACACAGTCCATTTACAAGTTCGTTCTGGGTCCGAACGAAACCAGAGGCACCTTGTACCTCGCTTATCCATCGATCTCCAAGTACGTCTGGATGATCACCAACTGATTCCCTCCTCTTGGGTGTACGCCCCAATCAAGATCATCAGTAATTATCCAAAAGATGTTGAAGACCTCCGGTCTTCAACCACCGTCTTCATCCTCGACACCACGTCGAATCAGTTATTCAGAATGGGATACAACCCGGTCTTTCTGAATAACTCGTGTATATGATAAACAAGTGTTACACAAACACATCATACGCCTCATTCCAATTCAGAATATTCTTTTATTTAAATATCCTTATACTTTGGGAAAGGTTCCAATTAATTTTATCAAAGATAAATTCTTTAAGTTTATTCTTTAATCTTCTTTGAATATCAATTCAAACTAGTCGGGATTAGCGAACCACACCGAAGTAATCATTTATTTTATTTCTCAATCCCAACCTATTCATCCCATGAAGTAAAACTGGTCATACTTCATATCTAACACCACGGTGTTATCGGTAAATTCAATTACCATTTCACGTTCAAGTCTAATTAAAGATTTAACTATCGCCTGGAGCAAAACTGGTGATACTCCATTCTTGACCATTCCAATCTAATTAAAAATTCATTAAAACTCCACTTTGTTTTAATCTTCCCAAAAAATCAATATCAATGATTATTTAACTTGGGAAATCACATCCTGTCTTTAACTGGGTTAAAGAACCAATGTCATTCAAAACAGGGTTCACTATAAACCCAAAATCACATTCATTAATTATCGGGTTAAAGAACAAGTGTTATTTAAAACACCGTTCACGATAAACCCAAAAATCAATTTAAATTCAATTCCAATTAAATACCATTTAATTGGTACCCTTCGTTAAGTCCAAATAAAAAGATTTAATCTTTTTCTCAAATGGGTTTAAGAACGGTGTTAATGAAGACACCATTCACGAAAAACCCAAATCACATTTGATATTAAATATAAGGCTCTGAATAGAAAATATACTGGCTTATATTCAATATCAAATTCTACGACCAACAAATATCGTATTGGAAATAATGATATAAATATATCTTTCAAATTTCCATAACAATATCTGTATAATCACGAAATCCAACATTGAAATATTCCAAAGACAATTTCTATTCAAATCCATTCCAATTCAATTATTGGAAATTCTGGTTATATTTTAAAACCATTTCAAATTCACTTTATTTATTTAAAAAATAAATGAATTATAATTCTAGTTCAAAACTAGTTCATTTCGATAAAAATCTATTTTTATCTTTTCAAATATGGAGTTTTTCATCCCAATTCTTCCCAAATCATTTCTTATGATTTCACACAAATTATTTATATTATTAATAATTTTATCGAGGCCCGTACAGTCGATTTCCACCAATGGCCATCGAACTGCACTAACAGCGACCTTTTCCAAATTTGATTTGGACATAATTCCAAATCCAACCATTAAATTTCAAATCTCTAATATTCATTAGAAAGCACTTTTCGATACGAACCCAACGGTTCCAGTTTTAGGAGAATCCGACAGTCGGATCTCCCGTAATATCCGTTCGAAGTCAATGGTCGAAAATGGCGAACTGCCGCGGCACGTTCTATTCAGGCCATTATATATTATATATATAATATATATAATATATACTTCGTCGATTTCCTTTTAAAACGTATTTTATAAATCGTTTTGAATTAGTTTTCAAAACTATTTCAACTTCCTTTTCAAATTCAAGACAAAATTGAATTTTCCCTTACAAATTCGTTTTAAATTCATTTCAAATTGATTTCAATTCAAATCGAGTTTTAATTCAATTTCAGTTCGTTTTCAATTCAATTTGAATTTCAAATTAATTTAATTTCAATTTGAATTCATTTCTATTCAATTTCAATTCGAATTCAATTCTATTCAATTTCAATTCGAATTCAATTCAATTCAATTTCAATTCGAATTCATTTCTATTCAATTTCAATTCGTATTTAATTCTATTCAATTTCAATTCGTATTCAGTTCTATTTAATTTCAATTCGAATTCAATTCTATTCAATTTCAATTCAAATTCATTTCTATTCAATTTCAATTCGAATTCATTTCTATTTAGTTTCAAGTCGTTTTCAATTCAATTTGAATTATATTCTATTCAATTTCAATTCGTTTTTAATTCAATTTGAATTCAATTCGAATTCAATTCTATTCAATTTCAATTCGTTTTCAATTAAATTTGAATTCAATTCAAATTCAATTCTATTCAATTTCAATTCGAATTCAATTCTATTCAATTACAATTCGAATTCATTTCAAAATATTCGATTTTGAAATCACTTTCAATATTCATTATAAAATCGACAAAATTCCCATTTATGTAAAAATGGCGTGTAACTACTTAACACGGCTTTGCATTTCTATTTTCAAATATTCTATATCAAATATTTCTTTTTCAAATATTTCTATTCAAATATTCCTTTTTCAAATATTCTATTCAAATATTTCTTTTTCAAAACTGGAATGAGGCCCAATCAATTACCATATAATGTTAATTATATGGATTTTCTACAACACATGTATAAAATAACAACGATAAATAATCAACCATCATCCAGAGTACACCACACGACTGCATAAGCATTAAATATAAATATTTAACGCTTATAATAACCTGTCAATCAATCGATCGACATATAACTAACTATTGGGATTAATGTATGTCATATATCATCCCAATACCCGTGTGGGGTTTCAATCAATCAAACACAGATTTTATTTATGCAGTTGGGCGATGTGTAAAATTTATCGTCCCAATCAATATCATTCAAATGTGTGTGTATAAACAAATCGTCCGATTTGTTTATATTTATTTCATTTTAAATACATGTTAAAAATTCTATTTTCAACTATAAAATAATTTTAATTATATAAATATTTTATTTCATTTCACATCACATCACACAATCAACTACACATCAAAATCAAACAAACAAGCATACAAGCCGTCCATGGTCTGTGGACGACGGGTGTCGGGTGCTACTAAACACCGTCTGCATCCTAGTATATATTTTAAACTAGAAATAAATTAAAAGTGAGGAGTTCTCACCTAGAAGCTAAACCAAACGCCATGACTCTTCATATGTAGGAAATCTTCATCATTCTCGCCTTTTGTCACTTTCTTTGCCCGCATTCACTACATATATAAAAATCACATTTTTATACGGCTACCATATAGATAATAATTCTATTTTTATCCTTCTCACTATATAAAAATTATATTTTTTATATATCTACTTCTAATATAAAGATCGAATTTTTATTAGTTATATAATATAAACATCATTCCTTTATAATCTCCACAATATAAAAATCATATTTCTATAATCTCTACCATATAAAAATCATTCCTTTATAATCTCTACGATATAAAAATCATATTTTCATCCTGCCTACTATATTAAAATTATATTTTTAACCTTTCTATAATATAAAAATTATAATCTTCTATATAAAATCTATACTTTATTGAATCAAAAATCTCAGCTTTAAAGAATGGCTATTCATATAAAGATTAGCTTTTTTTTTACCTTTACTTAAATAAATAAAACTGAAAATAAAAACTCATCGAATTGGGGGGGAGAGATCGTCGGGCTGAGGGGGTTGTGTGGGTGGTAGGGTGGTTCGCCGATCGTGGTGGGCCAGGGGGGAGGGCTGGCGGCGCTTAGGATTTCGGGAAGGGGGTATAGGGCTTCAGACGTGGTTGCCATCGCGAGGATGGGGGGAAGAGCTAGCATCCTCGTACGCCGGAGGGAGGGGGAGATCGGAGGCTGCCATCGGCGAATGGGCGACGGCGATCGGCTGCGTCGAGTTCGATCGTTCGTGTTTTTTTTTTGAAAAGTCTGAATCTATGAAAGAGGAAAGGGGGTGGAGGGATTTTATATATTATATAATAAATTAATATTATTTCCCCATTTAAGTTGATTTTTTATTCGATCTCTGAACGAGACCCAAAGTGTGAAAACCCGTAACTTCCCCGGTGAGGAAAGTGCGGATAGTTCGAGAACAAGCCACAACAGAACGCAGGCGAAAGAACATTTCATTGTATATTACAACAATGCATCAGATTACAAGAATATACAGAGTATAAATGAATATACATTACACAGAAATATTAGAGATTTAAATTACATTTAAATACATAGTAGCGGAAAATAATACAATACACAACTAGAAGAGATATACGGATACAAAGCTTTCCGGATATCATTCCAGCTGTAAACCAGGATCCTATGAATATAAATCTGCAAAACCAAAACTACTAGCTGCCCGTGTCAAAATAGGGGCACCCAGAGTTTAGGTCAAAACAATAAACTCCAGGTCAGTCATGGGACTGGTGTGAGAACTAAAACAGTTATTAATCTTTATTTTAAAGTTAGGTAAATCAAGGGACCACGCCGTATAACACGGAACGGGTTTCCTCCCAGGAATACCAGTGCATAAAACAAACAACACAATGCTAAATAAAGAAAAATGGAGCTGTTATAAGACCCAGGTCCTATCACACAATGCAACGCAAGCCGGGGGATAGGGTTTTCCCTTATAACAGCCAAAGAATGTTTTGTACGTTTTAAAACAAATCATTTGATACTATTATCAGTGTATAGTGTATAAAACATTCTTCGAATCATAAGTATCAATCATAGGCGGCATGGGTACCATATATCATGTCGCCATACTAGTTCTACAATTAAAACTGCAAATGTCGCGTATTTGGAAATTGGATTTCCATCTATGAACCGAGGCAAAAGATAGTCCTCAACCGATCCGAGACGCTCTAGCCCGTGTCTCAGGACCCAGACACAGGTGGGCCCTTGGATCGTCAGGGTCGGTCCACCGATGTGGATTAAAATGCCTGAACACTGCGTTTCCCCGCCCTTTGGGGCGTAAATGAGCCAACGAATGGCTCCATCGGACCCGGATCGTCCGATCTAACCGAGGCGCCTCACAACAGCAACAACCACATAGGTGAAAAGTATATAAATGTCAGGGCTGGTAGGTCACTGACACCACCCTAGCTAGAAAGAAACGCATGCCCTCCCTGATGTCCTCTCCCGTTTCTGGTTCACAACCGAGGCGCGAGGCTCGCGAATTCACGTTACACAAAGCTGTTCCACACAGGCTGTGCTTTGATCATCACCACAAGACTTTGCTTTTCAACAGAAGCCTTGATCATTTTCACCTTAGCATGCCAAACAGGCAAACCACTCTATGCAACCGATATCAGTCACACAGAATAAAATCCAATGTCAGACACACAGTCTATTTACAAGTCCGTTCTGGGTCTGAACGAAACCGGAGGCACTTTCCTCGCATATCCATCGATCTCCAAGTACGTCTGGACGATCACCAACTGTTTCCATCTTCTTGGGTGTACAGCCCAATCAAGATCATCAGTAATCACCCAAACGATGTGAAGACTTCCGGTCTTCAACCACCGTCTTCATCTTCGAATTATCGTCGTATCAGTTATTCAGAATGGGATAAACCCGGTCTTTCCGAATAACTCTCGTATATTTTAAATAAGTGTTACACAAGCACAACATACGCCTCATTCCAATTCATCAGTCACTAACCGTAAATTAATCAAGAGAATAATTTCCCAAATATTAACCCCGAAGGCCGAAACCAACATCAGATCAATATCCAGAAAACCATTCTGCTTAGCTAACCGACAGTTAGTTTCTAATTTCACATTCATAGGGAAAGGTTCCCATTAATTTTATCAAAGAAAAATTCCTTGAATTTATTCTCTAATCTTCTTTTGAATTTCGATTCAACTAGTCGGGATTAACGAACCTTACCGAAGTAATCATTTGTTTTAATTTCCCAATCCCAACCTATTCATCCCATGAAGTCAAACTGGTTATACTTCATATCTAACACCATGGGTTTATCGGTAAATTCAATTACCGTTTCACGTTCAAATCTAATTAAAGATTTAACTAACGCCTGGAGCAAAACTGGTGATACTCCATCCTCGATCATTTAAATCTAATTAAAGATTCATTAAAACTCCACTTAGTTTTAATCTTTAACGGGGTTAAAGAATCAGTGTCATTTAAAAACACTATTCACGATAAACCCCAAGACCACATTCCATTAATTACCGGGTTAAAGAACAAGTGTTATTTAAAACACTGTTCACGATAAACCCAAAAATCAATGCCAGTTCAATTCCAATTAAATATCATTTAATTGTTACACTTCATTAAATCAAAAATAAAAGATTTAATCTTTTCTCATCTGGGTTCAAGAACAGTGTTAATGAAGACACCATTCACGACAAACCCAAATCACATTTGATATTAAATACAAGGCTCTGAATAGAAAATATACCGTCTTATATTCAATATCAAATTCTACGACTAATAAATATCGTATTGGAAATAACGATACATATATCTATATCTTTCAAATTTCCATAACAACATCTGTATAATCACGAAATCCAACATCGAAATATTTCGAAGACAATTTCGATTCAAATCCATTCCAATGCAATCAGTGGAAATTTTGGTTATTTTCAAAACCATTTCAAATTCAATTTATTTATTTTAAAAATAAATAGAATTATAATTCTAGTTCAAAACTAGTTCATTTCGATAAAAATCTATTTTTATCTTTTCAAATATGGAGTTTTCATCCCAATTTTTCCCAAATCATTTCTTATGATTTTACATAAATTATTACAATTTTTAATAATTTTATCGAGGCCCGTACAGTCGATTTCCATCAACGGCCGTCGAACTGCACTTACAGCGACCTTTTTCAAATTTGATTTGAACATAATTCCAAATCCAACCGTTAGATTTCTAATTTCTAATATTCGTTAGAAAGCTCTTTTCGATACGAACCCAACGGTTCTGGTTTTAGGAGAATCCGACGGTCGAATCTCCCGTAATATCCGTTCGAAGTCAATGGTCGAAATTCGCGAACGGCCGCGGCGCGGCGCGTTCTATTCAGACCATTATATTATATATAATATATATAATGTATACTTCATCGATTTCAATTCAAAACATGCTTTATAAATCGTTTTTAAATTCATTTTCAAAACGGTTTCAACTTCATATTCAATTTCAAATCAAAATGGAATATTCCAATTTAAATTCGTTTTAAATTCATTTCAAATCGATTTCAATTCAAATTGATTTCTATTCAATTTCAGTTCGTTTTCAATTCAATTGCAATTCAAATTCATTTATATTCAATTTAGTTCGAATTCATTTATATTCAATTTAATTTGAATTCATTTATATTCAATTTAATTCGAATTTCAATTCTTTTCAAAATATCAGATTTTGAAATCACTTTCGATATTCATTATAAAATGAACAAAATCGATATAAATATCGTTCACGTCAAAATGGCGTCAATCTAACCTACACGGCTTCATATGTTTCTATTTTCAAATATTCTATTTCAAATATTTCTATTTCAAATATTTTTTATTTCAAATATTTCTATTCAAATACTTCTCTTCAAATATTTCTATTTCAAATATTTTTATTTCAAATATTTCTTTTCAAATATTTCTTTTTCAAATATTTCTATTTCAAATATTTTTATTTCAAATATTTCTTTTCAAATATTTCTTTTTCAAATATTTCTTTTCAAATATTTCTATTTCAAATATTTTTATTTCAAATATTTCTTTTCAAATATTTCTTTTGCAAAACTGGAATGAGGCCCAATCAATTACCATATAATGTTAATTATATGGATTTTCTACAACACAGGTATATAATAACAACGATGAATAATCAACCATCATCCAAAGTGCATTCTACACTGTATAAGCATCAAATATAAATATTCAACGCTTATAACAGTCTGTCAACCAATCAATCGACATACAACTAAACAATCGGGATTAATGTACATCAAATATCATCCCAATACCCGTGTGGGGTTTCAAACAATCAAACACAGATTTTATTTGTGCAGTTGGGTGATGTGTAAAATTTATCGTCCCAATCAATATCAGTCAAATGTGTGTATATAAACAAATCGTACGATTTGTTTATTTTTATTTCATTTCATATACACATTAAAAATTCTATTTTCAACTATAAAATATTTCTAACTATAAAAATATTTTATTTTCATTTCACATCACTCAATCAACTACACATCAACATCAAACAAACAAACAAACCGTCCATGGTCTGTGGACGATGGGTGTCGGGTGCTACTAAACACCGTCTGCATCCTAGTATATATAAATATAACTAGAATAAAAAGAAATTTAGAGTGAGGAGTTCTCACAGAATTGCCAATCCAACGCTTCGACTCTTCTTAAGTAGAAATCTTCGTCGTTCAGCCCCTTTTCACTTTTCACTGCCCGCATTCTCTACATATATAAAAATCACATTTTTACTTCGCTATTCAATTTATAAAAATCAAATTTTTAATATATGCTATTCAATATATAAAAATCGAATTTTTACTTCGCTATTCAATATATAAAAATCCCATTTTTACTACGCTATTCAATATATAAAAATCGAATTTTTACTACGCTATTCAATATATAAAAATCGAATTTTTACTACTCTATTCAATATATAAAAATCGAATTTTTACTACGCTATTCAATATATAAAAATCGAATTTTTACTTTGCTATTCAATATATAAAAATCGAATTTTTACTTCGCTACATACATGGAAAAATTATAATTTTTTTTTATAGCTACTTCATACGATCAAAAATCCCACCTTTTCACTATTAAAAATCGAATCTTCTTAATGATAAAAATCTAATTTTTCCTATGTTAAAAAATCATAGCTCTCATCAATAAATACTATCTTTTTATATTTAAAAATCTTATCTTTTTACTAACAAAGAAATTTGTTTTTTTTTCTTTTTTCTAGCTAAAGAATTTAACAAAGTCAGAAAGAAAAGAAGAAAAAAACTTACTTTGATTTTGGTCTTCGACGGGGGGGAGGTGTTTCTTCGATCGCTGGAGGAAGGGGGGGGGGAGGAGGAGGTCGCAGTCGGAGAAGAAGGAGTGGAGGAGGAGGAGAAGAAAGGAGGCGGCGGAAGGGAAGGGGGGGTTGTTCTTCGATCGCGCAGCATAGGGTTGGGGGGGGGGGTTTCTTCGATCGCGCGGTGGCGTAGGGGGGGGTGTTGGATCGGCGGGGGCGCGATGGCCCAGGGCGGCGACGCAATGGCCGATGGGGGGCGGCGTCGATTTTTTTTTCTTCTTTTTCTTCTTTCTGGAATGAATCGAACGGGGGGGGGGGGGGGGGGGCAGAGTATAAGGGGAGAGGAGAGAGAAGGATATTTTTTTATTTAATTTAATTATTTAATTCAAAAAGTTGACTTTTACATACGACCTTTAAACGAGGCCCACCGCCTGTCGTCCATAGCGTTTCACCCCCATTCCGAACACAATGGGATATGTATCGTATGCTGATTCGAACGTTTCGATCAGTTTCCGTTAAAACCAACATATAACTCTATATATTGAATTTGAACGTGCATTTCAATTTACTGGGGTTACATACTAACTCGAAAAATTCCAAAAAAATATTTTCTAGCTTTGTATTGACGATACGGTCCTAATAAAACTAGTTTCGTCGAATTCTGAGACCGTTGGAAAAATGGCCATTTTCCAGTCGATTAAAATCAACTAAAACTGGTCAAATGCGTTTTCCTTAGCCACGCTCACATATCGATTCGAAAAATTATGAAATTTGAAACCTAGCAATAATTTGACATCACGGACCCAACAAAAGTGGTTTCGTCGAAATCCGAGGTCGTTTGCAAAATTTTCATTTTTAAGGGCCTGAATTCCATAGCGACTATTCAGAATTTTCAACTGGACATATCTTTTGATCCCCGCTATGAAATTTTGATTTTTCGGATTCGTTGGAAAGATAGTCACAATTAGATCCCATTATTTTTGGTTTCACTAAAATCCGGTTTATTCTGCACCCGGTACATTCAATTGAAATTTGAAATCGAATTATCGAACTACCGCGCCATTTTCAATTCTATTTATAATTATATATAATTATTTATATTCTAACGACGAAGTATATAATATATTCGTTCGAATTCTATTTAAAATAAATTTCTCGTCGATATTATTTAAAATAATCCATTTTAAATAATCAAAATTCGCTAAAATTGCCAAAATAAAATTTTTAAACTGGCCCAGATTTTCGGGTTGTTACACAAAGACAGTCGCCCCTAGTTAATTACCCTCATTCCGAACACAATGGGATATGTATCGTAGGCTGATTCGATCGTTTCGATCAGTTTTCATCAAAATCAACATATAACTCTATATATTGAATTTGAACGCACATTTCAATTTACCGGGACCACATACTAACTCTAAAAATTTCTGAAAAATATTTTCTAGCTTCGTATTGATGATACAGTCCTAACAAAACTAATTTCGTCAAATTCTGAGACCGTTTGAAAAATGGCCATTTTCTAGTCGATTAAAATCAACTGAAACTGGTCAAACGCGTTTTCCTTCGCCATACTCACATATCGATTCAAAAAATTACGAATTTTGGAATCTAGAAATAATTTGACCTCGCATATCCAACAAAAGTGATTTCGTCGAAAACCGAGGTCGTTTGCAAAATGGCTATTTTTAAGGGCCGAAATTCCATAGCGACTATTCCGAATTTTCAACTAGGCATAAGTTTTTATCCCCGCTATGAAATTTTAATTTTTCGGATTCGTTGGAAAGATATTCTCAATTAGAATCTAATATTTTTGGTTTTGCTAAAATCCGGTTTGTTTTGCACCCGGTACATTCATTTGAAATTTGAAATCGAATTATCGAACTACCGCGTCATTTTCAATTCCTTTTATAATTAAAATAAAATATTTATATTCTAACGACGACATATATAAATATATACATTCTAATTCTATTCGAAATAAATTTCTCGTCGTTATTATTTAAAATAATTCATTTTAAATATTCAAAATTCATCAAAATTGCCAAAATTAAAATTTTAAATTGGCTCGGATTTTCTGGTTATTACATTCTCCCCCACTTAAAACTTTTCGTCCCCGGAAAGGAACGAACCGAAAGTTGTTTAACAAATCAATTCAACTTTCGTTATTTTCCTTACGGCATAAGTTCTTCAACTTTTCAGTTTCTAAGAACTTTTCAAAATTTTCAAAGATTTGGCTAACACCCTAAATTTTCGAAAAATTTCGCCTTAACCTCCCCAGCACTGGGGACTTCGGGATATTTCATATAGCCTCCCATAGACTTCTTCTATCCAAAAAAGAAAAGAAAAAGCCAAGCGGCTAGCCAATCGGCTCATAAAATCATCATCACTCAAACAAAACAGTAAATTTATGGTAAACATGTACCTATTTGTTGGGCAAACAATTTTATTCTTCTGCTCTAGCCTCTTGCTATGACCTGTTCAATGTAAGTACATGTACATGCATGCAAATGCGATAAATTTTCAATACAATTTACTATTTGGTTCAAATTGGCTATATGGTTCAAATTTATGAATCAAACAATAGTCAAACAACACAATCAACAATCAATTAGTTGATTAGCTTTTTAAATTCATAACTTTGATACATAGTCTAAAAATCAGATTTTTGATGCCAAAACACAACAATAAGCCCTATCTAATTTTGGTTCTCACACCAGTCTAATGGAAATATATAGATATCACACTTTCGTCATCTCGAGCATATATCCACTGATGATGCAGCTGTTATCATCAGTGTCATCTCCGGGCGACTAGAGTGTGATTCTATATCTATCCAGTATATTAAAACTTCAAATACACGCGGATCAGACATATACGCAAAATCTTTATATACTTGATTGTCCAAATCAATATAAAACAAATAATCAAATACGAATAATTGATTTAAATTTTCAAAACAAACTTTGTTTTCATTTTAAAAATATACTCTTCACACTCGTTCTAGGATACTACTGATCCCATCTCTTACGAGTCATTCCCGTTGGATATTACTAATCCAATTTCAGATGAATTCTTTCGTTCGGTTCTAATGTGTCTTGTTCTCTAAGCTTTGTAAACCAAAGCTCTGATACCAACTGAAAGAACCCGTGACTTCCCCGGTCTCCGAAGAGAAGAGAAAGAACGAAATACTTTGAGGACAAGACGAATCAGAACGCAGACGGAAGAACATTTCATTGTATATTACAACAATTACATCAGAATACAAGAATATGCAGAGTATGAATAAATAATACATTTGATAAATATCAGAGATTATAATAAATTACATAGCAGCAGAAAATAATACAAAACACAACTGAAGGAGATATACAGATACAAAGCTTTCCGAATATCATTCCAGCTGTAAACCAGGTTCCTGTGAATATAGAACTGCAAAACCAAAACTACTAGCTGCCCGTGTCAAAATAAGGGCACCCAAAGTTTAGGTTAAAACAATAAACTCCAGGTCAATCATGTGACTGGTGTGAGAACTAAAACAGTTATTTAAAACTTTACTTTAAATCAGATATATCAAGGGACCACACCGTATAACACGGAACGGATTTCCTCCCAAGAATACCAGTGCATATCACAAAACATCGCAATGTTTTTTGGAAAAATGAAGCTATTATAAGACCCAGGTCCTATCACACAATGCAACGCGAGCCGGGGGATAGGGTTTTCCCTTATAATAGCCAAACATGCTTGGTACGTTAAAAACAAATCATTTGATACTATTATAAGTGTATAGTGTCAAAACAGTTTTAATCATAAATATCAATCATAGACGACATGGGTACCATATATCATGTCGCCATACTAGGCTCTACAATCAAAACCGCAAATGTCACGTATTGGAAGTTGGGTTTCCATCTACGAACCAAGGCAAGGCGCAATCCTACCGTTTCGAGACTCTCTAGCCCGAGCCTCAGGACTCAGCCGCAACTGTACCTAGGCAACATGCAGGGCCAGTCCACCGATGTGGATTAAACTTAAACCCTGAACATGCGTTTTCCCTGCCCTTTGGGGCGTAAGTCTGGTCCGTCTGCGGACCAGAATGCATCGGCCGAAAACGATATAACCGAGGCACCTCGCAACAGCAACAACCACATAAGTGAAACTCGTTAGGGCGTGTAAAACCACTGACGCCACTTCTAGCTAGAAGGAAATGCATGCTCTCCCTGCTGTCCTCTCCCGTTTCTGGTTCACAACCGAGGTGTGAGGCTCGCGAATCAACGCTACACAAAGCTATGCCACACAAGCGGTGCTTTGATCATCAACCATAAGACTTTGCTTTTCAACATAAGCCTCGATCAATTACCACTTAGGCATGCCACACAGGCAATTCACTCCATGCGTTTGATATACATCAATATATAACCTCTGAGCTCGTACGTCTCAGAGAAGGGCGTTAAGCAAGAGAATAAATTCTCCGCCGCCAAACAGATATATATTTAATAGAAATCAATCACACAGACTGAAATCCAATGTCAGACACACGGTCCATTTACAAGTTCGTTTTGGGTCTGTACGAAACCGGAGGCACCTTGTACCTCGCTTATCCATCGATCTCCAAGTACATCTGGACGATCACCAACTGATTCCCTCCTCTTGGGTGTACGTCCCAATCAAGATCATCAGTAATTATCCAAACGATGTTGAAGACCTCCGGTCTTCAACCACCGTCTTCATCCTCGACACCACGTCGAATCAGTTATTCAGAATGGGATAAAACCCGGTCTTTCTGAATAACTCGCGTGTATGATAAACAAGTGTTACACAAACACAACATACGCCTCATTCCAATTCAGAATATTCTTTTATTCAAATATCCTTATACTTTGGGAAAGGTTCCCATTAATTTTATCAAAGATAAATTCTTTAAATTTATTCTTTAATCTTCTTTGAATATCAATTCAAACTAGTCGGGATTAGCGAACGACACCGAAGTAATCATTTATTTTATTTCCCAATCCCAACCTATTCATCCCATGAAGTAAAACTGGTCATACTTCATATCTAACACCACGGTGTTATTGGTAAATTCAATTACCATTTCACGTTCAAGTCTAATTAAAGATTTAACTATCGCCTGGAGCAAAACTGGTGATACTCCATTCTCGACCATTCCAATATAATTAAAGATTCATTAAACTCCACTTTATTTTAATCTTCCCAAAAAATCAATATCAATGATTATTTAACTTGGGAAATCACATCCTGTCTTTAACTGGGATAAAGAACCAATGTCATTTAAAACACGGTTCACTATAAACCCAAAATCACATTCCATTAATTATCGGGTTAAAGAACAAGTGTTATTTAAAACACCGTTCACGATAAACCCAAAAATCAATTCAAATTCAATTCCAATTAAATACCATTTAATTGGTACACTTCATTAAATCCAAATAAAAAGATTTAATCTTTTTCTCAACTGGGTTTAAGAACTATGTTAATGAAGACACCATTCACGACAAACCCAAATCACATTTGATATTAAATACAAGGCTCTGAATAGAAAATATATCGGCTTATATTCAATATCAAATTCTACGACCAACAAATATCGTATTGGAAATAACAATATAAATATGTCTTTCAAATTTTCATAACAATATCTGTATAACCATGAAATCCAACATCGAAATATTCCAAAGACAATTTCAATTCAAATCCATTCCAATTCAATTATTGGAAATTCTGGTTATATTTTAAAACCATTTCAAATTCACTTTATTTATTTCAAAAATAAGTGAATTATAATTCTAGTTCAAAACTAGTTCATTTCGATAAAAATCTATTTTTATCTTTTTAAATATGGAGTTTTTCATCCCAATTCTTCCCAAATCATTTCTTATGATTTTACACAAATTATTTATATCTTTAATAATTTTATCAAGGCCCGTACAATCAATTTCCACCAATGGCCATCGAACTGCACTTACAACGACCTTTTCCAAATTTGATTTGGACATAATTCCTAATCCAACCGTTAGATTTCAAATCTCTAATATTCATTAGAAGGCTCTTTTCGATACGAACCCAACGGTTCCGGTTTTAGGAGAATCCGACGGTCTAATCTCCCGTAATATCCGTTCGAAGTCAATGGTCGAAATTCGCGAACTGCCGCGGCGCGTTCTGTTCAGGCCATTACATTATATATATAATATATATAATATATACTTCGTCGATTTCCTTTTAAAACGTATTTTATAAATCGTTTTCAAAACGATTACAACTTCCTTGTCAAATTCAAATCAAAATTGAATTTTCCCTTACAAATTCGTTTTAAATTCATTTCAAATTGATTTCAGTTCAAATCAATTTTTAATTCAATTTCAGTTCATTTTCAATTCAATTTGAATTTCAAATTAATTGAATTTCAATTCGAATTCATTTCTATTTAATTTCAATTCGAATTCAATTCTATTCAATTTCAATTCGAATTCAATTCAATTCAATTTCAATTCGAATTCATTTCTATTCAATTTCAATTCATATTCAATTCTATTCAATTTCAATTCGTATTCAATTCTATTCAATTTCAATTCGAATTCAATTCTATTCAATTTCAATTCGAATTCATTTCTATTCAATTTCAATTCGAATTCATTTCTATTCAATTTCAATTCGTTTTCAATTCAATTTGAATTCAATTCTATTCAATTTCAATTCGTTTTCAATTCAATTTGAATTCAATTCGAATTCAATTCTATTCAATTTCAATTCATTTTCAATTCAATTTGAATTCATTTCTATTCAATTTCAATTCGAATTCAATTCTATTCAATTTCAATTCGAATTCATTTCTAAATATTCGATTTTGAAATCACTTTCAATATTCATTATAAAATCGACAAAATTCCCGTTCGTGTTAAAATGGCGTGTAACTACTTAACACGGCTTCACATTTCTATTTTCAAATATTCTATTTCAAATATTTCTTTTTCAAATATTTCTATTCAAATATTCCTTTTTCGAATATTCTATTCAAATATTTTTTTTTCAGAACTGGAATGAGGCCCAATCAATTACCATATAATGTTAATTATACGGATTTTCTACAACACATGTATAAAATAACAACGATAAATAATCAACCATCATCCAGAGTGCACCACACGACTGCATAAGCATTAAATATAAATATTTAACGCTTATAACAGCATGTCAATCAATCGATCGACATACAACTAATTATTGGGATTAGTGTATGTCATATATCATCCCAGTACCCATGTGGGGTTTCAGTCAATCAAACACAGATTTTATTTGTGCAGTTGGGTGATGTGTAAAATTTATCGTCCCAATCAATATCAGTCAAATGTGTGTGTATAAACAAATCGTCCAATTTGTTTATATTTATTTCATTTTAAATACACGTTAAAAATTCTATTTTCAACTATAAAATAATTTTAACTGTATAAATATTTTATTTCACTTCACATCACACAATCAACTACACATCAAAATCAAACAAACAAGCATACAAGCCGTCCATGGTCTGTGGACGACGGGTGTCGGGTGCTACTAAACACCGTCTGCATCCTAGTATATATTTTAAACTAGAAATAAATTAAAAGTGAGGAGTTCTCACCTAGAAGCTAAACCAAACGCCACGACTCTTCATATGTAGGAAATCTTCATCGTTCTCGCCTTTTGTCACTTTCTTTGCCCGCATTCACTACATATATAAAAATCACATTTTTATATTGTTTCTATGTATATAAAAATCACATTTTTATACGGCTACCATATAGATAAAAATTCTATTTTTATCCTTATCACTATATAAAAATTATATTTTTATATATCTACTTCTAATGTAAAGATCGAATTTTTATTAGTTATATAATATAAAAATCATTCCTTTATAATCTCCACTATATAAAAATCATATTTCTATAATCTCTACCATATAAAAATCATTCCTTTATAATCTCTACGATATAAAAATCATATTTTCATCCTGCCTACTATATGAAAATTATATTTTTAACCTTTCTATAATATAAAAATTATAATCTTCTATATAAAATCTATTATTTATTGAATCAAAAATCTCAGCTTTAAAGAATGGCTATTCATATAAAGTTTAGCTTTTTTTACCTTTACTTAAATAAATAAAACAGAAAATAAAAACTCACAGAACTGGGGGGGAGAGATCGCCGGGCTGAGGGGGTTGTGTGGGTGGTGGGGTAGTTCGCCGGTCGTGGTGGGCCAGGGGGACGGCTGGTGGCGCTTAGGATTTCGGGAAGGGGGTGTAGGGCTTCAGTCGTGGTTGCCGTCGCGAGGATGGGGGGAAGAGCTGGCGTCCTCGTACGCTGGAGGGAGGGGGAGATCGGAGGCTGGCATCGGCGAACGGGCGACGTCGATCGGCTGCGTCGATTTCGTTCGTTTGTGGTTTTGTTTTGTTTTTTTTTTTTGAAAAGTCTGAATCGATGAAAGAGGAAAGGGGGTGGAGGGATTTTATATATTATATAATAAATTAATATTATTTTCCCATTTAAGTTGACTTTTTATTCAATCTCTTAACGAGACCCAACGACTGTCGCCCAAGCTAATTACCCTCATTCCGAATACAATGGGATATGTATCGTGGGCTGATTCGATCGTTTCGATCAGTTTTCATCAAAATCAACATATAACTCTATATATTGAATTTGAACGCACATTTCAATTTACTGGGACCACATACTAACTCTAAAAATTCCTGAAAAATATTTTCTAGCTTCGTATTGATGATACGGTCCTAACAAAACTAATTTCGTCAAATTCTTAGATCGTTTGAAAAATGGTCATTTTCCAGTCGATTAAAATCAACTGAAACTGGTCAAACGCGTTTTCCTTCGCCATACTCACATATTGATTCGAAAAATTACGAATTTTGGAATCTAGCAATAATTTGACATTGCAGATCCAACAAAAGTGGTTTCGTCGAAAACCAAGGTCGTTTGCAAAATGGCTATTTTTAAGGGCCGAAATTCCATAGCGACTATTCCGATTTTTCAACTGGGCATAACTTTTTATCCCCGTTATGAAATTTCAATTTTTTCGGATTCGTTGGAAAGATATTCTCAATTAGATTCTAATATTTTTGGTTAAGCTGAAATCCGGTTTGTTTTGCACCTGGTACATTCATTTGAAATTTGAAATCAAATTATCGAACTACCGCGCCATTTTCAATTCCTTTTATAATTAAAACAAAATATTTATATTCTAACGACGACGTATACAAATATATACATTCTAATTCTATTCAAAATAAATTTTTTGTCGTTATTATTTAAAATAATTCATTTTAAATATTCAAAATTCATCAAAATTTCCAATATAAATTTTTTAAATTGGCTTGGATTTCCTGGTTATTACGATCGCACCCCTCAACGAACCTCGAGAAATCAAATTTAGGCTTTCCGAATTCAATTCGAACAAGTGTTGGAAGAATTTGGTTTGGATTAAAAGAAAACACCATTTTCTTTTTTGTTGTTGTTGTCGAACGAGGCAGGAGAGCAGTGGGGTATTCAAAATGAGTTCGGCCATTTTCTATTTTTGGTTTGTAGAAGAAAATATAGGGGAGGGGATTTGCGTGATTTATAGATAGAGAACACTTAACCCTTAAGGAATTTGTTCATTGCAAGGGTACAGTTTTATTTAATGTGATTTGATTTAAGAAGATTTTTATTCTTTTAAAACGGATTCTGATTTGATTTTGATCCTATCCACAAATCAAATAAATCAGGGTCCATTAATTTAAATCACGAACCGTTATTTCAGCATAACCACTGTTGTTCCAATATTATAATGCTATTCTGAACTGAACTGAATGTATTATAAATTTTTAATTCGAACGTATATAAAATAATCATTTTAAAATAATATAAAATAATTTAAATTCAGAAATAAATAAATTTCTCGATAATATATTATTATCATCGTTGTAGTCAAATAAAATTCATATACATCATCTGAATCATTTTGATTCAGCTTTTAATTTCGATTTCCATTATATTTCGTATTACGATAATTTAATATATTCGATACTAAATCGTATTTCGATTATTGAATCGATCACTAAATATAAAATAACATTTATATTATCAACTCACTATTTTCAATGATATTAATTATTTAAAATAAACTGTTCGAAAATCTGGGTCGTTACAATACACCAGGGTGTTAAGCGAGAGAATAAATTCTCTGCCTCCAAACAAATATATATTAATAGATATCAATTTAATTACACGGAATAAAATTCAATGTCTGACACACATCCATTTACAAGTCCGTTCTGGGTCTGAACGAAACCGGAGTCACCGAGGTGCTCGCCTATCCGGATGGTCAACAAGTACGTCCGAACAACTACCACTTTAACCCATTACTGGTAGCTAGCCAGTGCCGAGCATCAGTAGCATCTATCCTGTAACACCCCACCTCCGCCAGTGTCACTCTTGCAAGCACACTAGCTTTGGAGGGGCGTTAAACAAGGTAAACATGCATGCAGATATCACAAGACAGAACATATAAGTAAAAACAGAGTAAATAAAGCAGCGGGTAAAAACTAACATTTCAAAACCATAGTCAAGTTACATCAAAGTACTTGGTCATTATTTTCCCACAAAACAAAGTCTAGAAACATAAACTGAAGACTGGAAAAAAAATCATAAAGTAACTATCCCCAAGGTAGAATAAAGCCATAGAAGCTCAAGTCTAAACCGTACATGAGCTATCCAGAAAAACAGCTAAAGATCCAAGCAAGGTGCTAGTGTTCCCACCCTGAAAACCTTGGGGAGGGGGGGGGGGGGGACGAAAGAAAAGAGGCGAAAGAAAATGGGTCAGTCAAAAGACTGGTAAGTCCTACCTACTATTAGTATAAAAACTAATAAAGTTAACTGGACATGTAAAACAGAGATGAAACATAGGATGATAACTGGCATGGTGAAAAGTTAACAAGATAGATCAAGTGTGGCATTGCATATACAAGGTTAAGTTTTTTTACCAAGTGTACTAGTATTCCAACCCATGTCCAGTATAGACAAGAAGTGATCCCTTGGCCCAATCTTGGCCCAATATCACGAGATGACCTAATTCAAGGCCCAACAACACGGTCTAGTCGATCGGCTCCCTAAAAGCCTAACTCGTCAAGTGTCGGTGTCATACGGCCCAATCACGAAGTATAGTCAAACTGTGCTAGATCCACCCTAGGGTGTATCAAGCCCTAGGGTGCCAACCACGGACACAAATCAAGCACGCACAGTCTAAACCTACTGGTGCCCGTGTCTGCTTTTTCAACTCCGGACTATGTGCACGACCATAGTCCGCCTGAACCTACACCGGCGCACCTACTCAGCCGTTGTTTTGGTCGCTTACATGTCAGCCCAGTAATCGTGCCCCACCCTAGCCTAGTCCCTAGGGTATCATGATACAACCAAGAGGGTTACTGGTGAAAAGGACCACGTAACTAGGGTTTCTAACGGGTTAAGCGTGGTTAACCCTATCCAATCAAGTACCAAGTTGGTTAAGTGTACCCAAGGTTCATGACTTAACCCTATCAACCCATCGTGTTTAATTGGTTAAGTATTCAAGTGGTCCATGACTTAACCCTATCATGTGGCATTAATTGATTTAATGCACCCAACCTCTCACATTAGACCTTGTTGTGGTTACTAGTTAAGTCGGGCGGGTCCGGGTAGCTTTACACCACAACTTAGTCTAACCTCGGGTTTCAAGTGCGACATGACCAACTACTCACATTGGGTCTTATTGCTTGTTGCCACTAGTTAAGCCGGTCGGTTCCGGGTAGATTTATGCTACAAACTCAACCCAACCTCGAGTTGGCCATTCTCATGTTTTCTAGAAGTCATGTCCAAGTTCATGTTCATGTTCATGTTTCAAGCATAATCACATATCATATTTCGTGTCATCTTTTCAAGTCATGTTTTTATGTCATTTTAGTTTTCCCATAACGTAACCCCATCGCATGTAAGTTCGCATACACGCAAATAGATCTCAAAGAGGTAACTTAGAAACATGACATAATTAATAAGGCTTGGCCACAAGTTAAACATGGTGGCATATGAGGCAAATGTGTTCATAAACTTGCATATTACATTATAAGCCTCAAAACATGCATGATATCAATCTTTAGAAAAATAGTTGAAACATGGTCATAAATGACATAGGATGATAGCTAGTGATTCGCATATAACATCATATGCAAAATAACATAAGGGTTATGAGAGTTTCTATGTTGCTTTATGCAACATTTCAAATCAAAGCTCATAGCTTTCTATGCACAAAGTCAAGGTGATAGCTTTACAAACATGCATAGAATAAATCTATGCATAACATGATAGAATCAAAGCACAAATCATACTTAGGTCCAAACTCAAACTTGCAACATGTCATATTTAACTTCATAGTTAGAATCTAAGAGTAGAATAGGGCTTACAATGCTATGAAGACTTATAAAATAAAATAAGATTGAGACGAAGCCACTAGCAACTCTAAAAACCCCCCAAATAATAAGCTCCAATGAAAACCCTTGAGAAATAAGAAGAAGATCCTTGCTTTGATGAAGAAAGATTGAACTTTGGCCTTGAATCAAACTTAGAAACTCTCAAACAAGCTTAGGAACTCTCATATGAATGAAGATGGAGACTATGACAAGAGGGTGGAGGCCATGATTAAACATTTTGGCATAACCTAGTTGTAGGATTGATTTATGATGGTTTAGGCTAAGTATTAGGGTCCTTTTATAGAAGTTTAGGTTAGTTTAGGCCATAGGGTTAACCCTAATTCAGATCTGAGCCTTTAAAATCTGTCACAAGCCTTAAAACATGTCTTGAGGAACAAGTCAGGTGCACCCAGGCCAAAATGGCCGAACCACCATGTCGACACCCGTGTCGACTGGGCAGTCGACACGGCCCTGGGTGTGTCGACACCCCAGTCGACATGGGGGTTGGCGGGAATCTTTCCGCCTGGCCTGTCTGGGTTGAAACTTAAACATTCAGATTTGAATTTGAATCTGTTTTTAAACTTGAATTTTTCTGAAAACTTCTATGTGCCATAACTGGGTCATACGGACTCCGATTTTCGAAAACTCAGACTCTATTTCGCGTATTTTTCCGAGACGAACGCAATGGCAAAGCCCCTTTCCCTTGATTCAGATTTTATCATTTAATTCTGCCTTGATTTATGTTATAACATGTTATTCAAAATACGGGTTGTTACATTCTCCCTACCTTAAAGGATTTTGTCCCCGAAATCTTCAAGTTATGAAGAACGTATCCTACCATCCATCATCCATCTACTCAAAACATCATCCACAATTAACCGTTGTCCTTACCAAATTCTAAATGCTGTATGATTATATGCAAAGGTGCGTGTATATGTACTTATCTAATGCGAAAATCAGGCGGTTACTGATTCAGTAAACCTCCTTAATGCAAAGTATGTTAGTGAAATGAGTCCATATGTATGCAAATTCCTAACATAATTTATAATCTCTACATGAGTGCACATAACATTCATCCATATGCAACGTCCACGTGATAGCATAACAAGTTTCAGCCATGAATAAGTATAAGCACTCATGCATATGCAATATGAAATTGTGTGAGCCGATCTTAGTGCCTAATGTGTATCATGCATCCACGAGTATCCACTTGCAAACATCAAACGTAACATGTTTCAAATACATGTTTCATCCAAATGGTTTCTACCTAAGGTTCTCATGACAAGATTGACGAAGTTACAAGATAAACAGGATAAATATGGATAGCAAAACGAAAGATATGCTAAAAGGGAAAAGAGATCGAGAATGTACCCTAAAAAAGAAATGGATAAAGCCCACGCATCTTCTCCTCGGTTTCCCAAGTTGCATCCTCTTCGGCCTCACTCCAATGAACCTTCACCAATTTGACTTCCCGATTCCTTAGCTTCTTGATCTTCGTTCCCAAGATACGAATCGGAGCTCTCCTCAAGGTTGCCTCTTTCTCTACCTCTACGTCTTCAAGAATGCTATGTTCAACCACCTCAGCGGACTTGTAACAACTCGTATTTCGATAACATGTTAAAACGATAATCAAGGCAGAATTTAATTTTAAATTCTCAATCAAGTAAAATGGGCTATGCCATTGCGTTCGTCTTGGAAAAATACGCGAAATAGAGTCCGAAATTTTGTAAATCGGAGTCCGTATGACCCGGTTAAGGCCCAAAGAAGTTTTCGGGAAATTTGAATTTCGAAACATGCAGAGATGGGGCCAGGCGGGAAAATTCCCGCCCAGACAAGTCGAATTGGCTATCGACAGGGCTGTCGACTTGCAAGTCGACAGGCATGTCGACAGGCAAGTCGACAGGGCTGTCGACTTGCCCTGTCGGCTGATTCTGGCCTGGTGCACCTATTTTCTATCTTGGCTAGGTTTTTGGGCCTGGTTTGAAATCTGACGGTTCAGGTTGGTCCTAGGGTTAATCTAAGGGTCCTAACTAGCCTAATCTTCTATAAATAAGCCCCTAACCCCCCCTAAACCCTCATTATTCACTCATGTAACTAAACTATGGCCAAATTTCTACTCTCATGGCCTCCACTCAACTATCCTAGCCTCCACTTCATTTCTATGAGAGGTTTCATGATCATGAGAGTATTAGAGAGTCCCTATGTTAGTATGAGAGCTCCTCAAGTTGATTTCAAGGCAAAAGTTTTGGTCTTTGTTCATAAAGATGGTGTATTTGTTGATTTGGAGCATCCATCTTTGGGTTTTTGGGTGATGGCATGCATAGGCTTCATTACAAGCTTTAGTTTAATCGATTTAGGCCTTCATAGCAATGTAAGCCCTTCCCTACTCTTAGATATTAACTATGAAGTTAAATGTTCATGTTGCAAGTTTGGGTTTGATCATTGAGAATGATATATGCTATCATGTCATGCAAGTCTATGAAGTCATTAGCTTGATCTTATGAGCAAAAAGCCACAACCTTTATGTTGAAATGTTGCATTATGTAACATGAGAACCTTCATAATCATTATGTCAACTTGCATATGAAGTCATAATCCTTATATGATGATATATGCGAGTTTCTAGCCATCATTCCATGTCTTTTGTCACCATGATTCGCTTATGTACCAAGTTTGGGTTGATGCATGTTTTTGAGGCTTAAGAATGTAACATGCAAGCTAATGAACACATTTGTGCCTCATTTGCCACCATGATTAACTTGTGGCTTAATACCCATTTTTGTCATTCCTTTGCCAAGTCTCTTCTTTTAATCCATCACGTTGTTGCGAACGTATATGCTAGTTTAAAAAGCGTTGGGGTCACATTATGGGGGAACATAATGACATGAATATGACTTGGGTAAATGGGTATAAACATGACAACATGTAACGTTAAATATGACATGTGTTTATACTTGAAAACATGACTTGAAATATAACATGGAAGTTGACATGTAAGTATGCATAAAAACATAAGCTTGGGAATTTACCTATTAAGTTAGGTCTACCCATTGGGAATTTACCTATTAAGTTAGGTCTACCCAATTGCTTGAAAACTTGACTATGAACATGACACTAGACTAAACATGAAAGTGGCCAACTCGAGGTTGGGTTGAGTTTGCAATGTAAAACTACCCGGAACCGACCGGCCTAACTAGTAGTTGCAAACAATAGGACCCAATGTGAGAAGTTGGTCATGTTGTGCTTGAACCCGAGGTTAGACCAAGTTGTGGTGTAAAGCTACCCGGAACCGAACGGCTTAACTAGTAACCACAACAAAGTCTAATGTGAGAGGTTGGGGTGCATTAAGTAATTAATGCCACATGATAGGGTTAAGTTAATTTGATTAATGACTCTTAACCAAATATGACATGGGTAAATGGGTTAAGCAAATTGGTTAGGCTAATGATACTTAACAAAACATGACAAGGTTGGGTAGGTTAAGTGATTTGATTTGCCTAATGACGCTTAACCATTCTTATACGACTAGTGGACGGGGATTAAGTTAACCAACACTTAATCAATCCAACATGATAATTTGGCAAGGTTAAGTAAGTTTTCTTAATGACACTTAACCATACAAGATGATTAGGGGATGGGGTTAAGTAATTTACGCTTAACTAATCCGACACGGTAATTAGATGGGGTTAAGTAATCCACACTTAACTAATCTAAACACGGTAATTCGATGGGGTTAAGTTAAACACTTAACCAATTTAAACTCGGTAATTCAATGAGGTTAAGTAACCAATACTTAACCAACTTAACGTGATAATTTAATGGGGTTAAGCAACTTATACTTAACCAATTATACATGATGATTTGATGGGGTTAAGTAACTTACACTTAACCAATCTAATACGCGGACCTGATAAGGTTAAGTCACAAGACCTTTTTAGAATATACTTAACCTTTGTAGTACGATTAGAGGATGGGGTTAAGCCAACCTATACTTAACCAATCCGACTCGATAATTTGATGGGATTAAGATAATCTATGCTTAATCGATCTAGCAAGATAATCCGATAGGATTAAGGTAAGCTAGTACTTGACCAATTTGACTTGATAGGGTTAAGTCATGAGCCTCTGGGTACACTTAACCAACTTGTGGGACTAAGTCTTGAACTTAAATACTTAGCCAATCTTTGACGTGATTCGTGGGCGGGTTAAGTCATGGACTTGAATGATAACACTTAACCCAATAGACAAACCCTAGCTAGAAGTACTAGGTAGAAAACCGTGGTTAATCAAGGATAACGGGAAAGGAAGCTAAGTGGTAAACCTTAGTTAAGGGTAACTAAGTAATAATTCTTAGCTAAGGACATAGGACTAATTCTCAAAACGATGAGTAACCTGATACGGTAGGTCATCGCTTAGTATACGAGGGGGAGCAAGTTATCTGACTTGGATAAAAGCTCCAGCGCACTGGGTGCCGAAGTGGAAGCTTCGGGGGACGTGAGGATATTCTTGGGATCCCTCTGTGGGCTGCCAGGTAATTATACTAGGCCCATGAGAGGTTAAGGTCTGCGTTAGAAGGACCAAGAGTATGCCTTGGTTGCTATGCGAGCAACCTAAAGACTGGGATGGATTAGCGTGGAGTCGACGATTCTTGTTTTTGCCCTGGATAGCGCATCGCCGACTACCTACCATCTTTAGTCAATCGTGTACGTACGGAAAGGCAGGGAACCCCCAACAGACCATGTGCTTGCTATCGAGTCATGGGTGAGGTTGGCCCGTAGGAAAGTGGGCTACAGTGGGGCCGTGGAGTGGTTCTTATACATGATTTTTCTTGGATTGCCTTTCAGTAGTTGAGGGAGGGGTCACGTGGGACCATAGCCACGGGTACAAAAACAGACCTTGATATCTGCATCGGCAGACGATTTAAAGCTCCCGACCGAGTTCCGTATTTCTTGATTTGCCCTGGCACGGAACTCGGATGGCACATTGGGGAACATGTGCATCTAGACATGGAAAACGATTCACGATACATACGTGGGATCAAGGGCGCGGTTGACGGGTGGCGTAATCCCTAGTGGTCCTAGGTGGCCAAAACCCAGACCGAGACACGGAAACGTTCATTAGGTAGCATAATCCCTAGCGGTCCTAGGTGGCATAAATCCTAAGTGGACGCGCGATAGTTCATGGTAAGGAAACACAACTAGATCAAGGGTTGCAGTCCAAAACAACTTCAAGGATAAACCGTTTACATGGGAAAGCCCGTACAGCCTACGGCAAAGAACCGAACTTATACATGGAAAGAAACATATGAGTTGAGTAACCTATATATGCGGCATATTAGGTTGAAAGGGACCATTACACGACTTTTGAGTAAGGGTCATTCACGGATAACCCATAATACAGTTGGGATACTAGTACGGTAGGTGCAGAGCAGATATACAGGATAGATACCATGGGACGTTATACGTGATAGATATCTTGGGATACTATACTTGATAGGAACCTGACGATGTGATACCTTGTTTTGTCTGGACATCGTAATTTATCATGACATCTTAGTTTATCTGAGTTCAGTAGTTCATCCTGTTATTTTGATTTAGCTTATCTATCTTGTAATCATGCTTATGTTCATCTCAGTTTCTCATGTCAGTTAACTTTACTAGTTTTTATACTAATAGTAGATAGGGCTTACTCAGTCTTTTTGACTGACCCGTTTTGTTTCGCCTCTTTTCTTCCGTTTCCCCCCAGGTTACAGGGAGGAAACACTGCTGTTTAGTTCGGACTTCTTCTGCTTGAAGGTCATCATGGATGGCTTGGACTTTTCCTGGCTATGGCTGCTTTACTGTTTTTATTTGGGGAATAATTTATGAAAAAGTCTTTATGCTTCTTTACTATTGCAAGACAGGTTTTGATGTACTCTGATGTAAAAGGCTTTAGACCTTATGTATTCATGTTTATGAAAGTTCGATTTTACTTCCGCTATTTTATATGTTCTGTCTTGTGATATTTCTGTGCATGTTTACCAATAATTCCCCTCTAAAGCTAGTGCATTCCTTTGCGAGTGACCCTAGCGGAGGCGGGGTGTTACATTTGGTATCAGAGCAGAAGGTTACCAGACTGGGCAAAAGCTTTTAAAACCTTCTGAAAACTATTTGGAAAACCGTTTATAAAGAAGCATTTTTCAAGAAAAGTTTGTTTTAAAAAGGCTATTCCCCAAAAGCCATTAGCACCATTCTTTGATTCCTTGATTGAATCTCATTTCCTTTCTTTCCTCCATCCGTGGTCACAGTAGTTCTCACTATGACTAATCTTTGTCTAGCCACGTAGGTGTTTCCTGTACGATGGAGGTGGTTCTCGAGAGACCCATTGCCGTGTTACAAGAAAGGATAATAAAGAGCAAGGGTAAAGGATACGAGTTTAAGGATGAGCAACTTGTTGGTATGGCTCAACCCAGAATGAGAGGGAAAGATGAACAATGAAACCCATGACGAGGGAGTACCTTTGGCATGGTGAAACGGGGCGGATAGTTAAGTATCATGGGACAAGGACAAGATCATCGGGAGGGCAGTAGTATGCTCCCATTTCTAGGGTACCTCGGAAGGAGGGTAACGATCTTGTTAAAGGTTTAGCTTTTCTTCTCTATCATCCCGTTAGGACTTTGGTTTGATCATCGTATCATTTAAGTCTGCTTCGATAGTTGAGTCTCTGCACCTTAAGTACTAGCGTAATAGAGAATCCCATTTTTGTCTCAAGTCCGGTGGAGAATCGGTCCATTTATTCATGACTTGTTTTGGATTTGAGAATGACATGCCTCGGTTATGGATGGATTCTAGGGATGAAGTGGTTATCCAGTAAGGGGTGCCACTCTCGGTTTTGATAGGAGGGTAGTTAGACTCTTGACTAGCCTTGGTAATACCCTCGAAGTCTCGTGGAACCTTTTGGGTTCGGTCATGATTAGTTACCTAGAATCCCTTGATACCTTTATTGGAAATTTGAAGCCCGATCGAGTGGTGTTCGCCGATAAGACGGATGGTTTATTTCACTTATGCATGGGTTATGGAAATCACCCTAGTAAGTGCACTTGATAACCCGGTTGACATCTGTTTACTTTCAAGAGAAAGTTCTACTACGTGGAATACCTTATGGTACGAGGTCCGAGATTCACTAGTGAATTTTGGAAAGCTTGCATGAGATCATGAGTACGCAGTCATGTTTGCGCTAAGTGTGCGAGTGGAACGAGAGGCGACGAAGAAATGAGTTCCAGCTCATGTTATGGAAACAGGAAATAAGAAGCTACGAAATCGCGAAGTTAAAGGACTGTCAAGGCACAATGGAATTGAGCTCAAGGAAAATACGACTTTGATGGTCAAAGACTAGATACGCGCATGATATCTCTTTTTGGGAGTATATCCTTGATCCCTGTTTTCTGTAGAGCTTACTTGTAGGCTATCTTTTGTGGACATCCTCTTGGTCCTATTTTCTGTTACAAACCCCATAAGGAGTTTGTCTTATTTATCTTCTTGACCCTATTTCAGGGAATCCTAGGTAGAACCCTATGGATGTAAACATGTATTTGAAACATGTTATGATTGATATGGTTGCAAGTGGTTGCAAGTGGTTGCTCGTGGATGTGCGAATACACATTAGATACTAGCTCGACTCGGTCACATTTCATATTGCATATGCACGAGTATTTATACTTGTTTATGGATGAAATCGAATGTGTTATCATGCGGTTGTTGCATATGAATGAATGATTGTGCACGCATATAGTATCTATATGGCTAAGACTATTTGCATACATGTTGGATTCATGGCACTATACATATTTTTGCATTAGAAAGATTATTCAGGCCTAATCATTAGCATTAGCTAAGGAACATGTACACACACGTTTTGCATATATTCATATAGCATTAGAAATCATCTAAGGACAATGATTGCTTGTGGATGATGTTTTGAGTATATGGATGATGGATGGTAGGATATGTTCTTCCTAACTTGGAGATTTCGGGGACGAAATCCTAAAAGGTGGGGAGAATGTAACAACTCGTATTTCGATAACATGTTAAAACGAGAATCAAGGCAGAATTTAATTTTAAATTCTGAATCAAGTAAAACGGGCTATGCCATTGCGTTCGTCTCGGAAAAATACGCGAAATAGAGTCCGAAATTTTGTAAATCGGAGTCCGTATGACCCGGTTAAGGCCCAAAGAAGTTTTCGGGAAATTTGAATTTCGAAACATGCAGAGATGGGCCAGGCGGGAAAATTCCCGCCCAGACAAGTCGACTTGGCTGTCGACAGGGCTGTCGACTTGCAAGTCGACAGGCATGTCGACAGGTAAGTCGACAGGGCTGTCGACTTGCCCTGTCGGCTGATTCTGGCCTGGTGCACCTATTTTCTGTCTTGGCTAGGTTTTTGGGCCTGGTTTGAAATCTGACAGTTCAAGTTGGTCCTAGGGTTAATCTAAGGGTCCTAACTAGCCTAATCTTCTATAAATAAGCCCCTAACCCCCCCTAAACCCTCATTATTCACTCATGTAACTAAACTATGGCCAAATTTCTACTCTCATGGCCTCCACTCAACTATCCTAGCCTCCACTTCATTTCTATGAGAGGTTTCATGATCATGAGAGTATTAGAGAGTCCCTATGTTAGTATGAGAGCTCCTCAAGTTGATTTCAAGGCAAAAGTTTTGGTCTTTGTTCATAAAGATGGTGTATTTGTTGATTTGGAGCATCCATCTTTGGGTTTTTGGGTGATGGCATGCATAGGCTTCATTACAAGCTTTAGTTTAATCGATTTAGGCCTTCATAGCAATGTAAGCCCTTCCCTACTCTTAGATATTAACTATGAAGTTAAATGTTCATGTTGCAAGTTTGGGTTTGATCATTGAGAATGATATATGCTATCATGTCATGCAAGTCTATGAAGTCATTAGCTTGATCTTATGAGCAAAAAGCCACAACCTTTATGTTGAAATGTTGCATTATGCAACATGAGAACCTTCATAATCATTATGTCAACTTGCATATGAAGTCATAATCCTTATATGATGATATATGCGAGTTTCTAGCCATCATTCCATGTCTTTTGTCACCATGATTCGCTTATGTACCAAGTTTGGGTTGATGCATGTTTTTGAGGCTTAAGAATGTAACATGCAAGCTAATGAACACATTTGTGCCTCATTTGCCACCATGATTAACTTGTGGCTTAATACCCATTTTTTTCATTCCTTTGCCAAGTCTCTTCTTTTAATCCATCACGTTGTTGCGAACGTATATGCTAGTTTAAAAAGCGTTGGGGTCACATTATGGGGGAACATAATGACATGAATATGACTTGGGTAAATGGGTATAAACATGACAACATGTAACGTTAAATATGACATGTGTTTATACTTGAAAACATGACTTGAAATATAACATGGAAGTTGACATGTAAGTATGCATAAAAACATAAGCTTGGGAATTTACCTATTAAGTTAGGTCTACCCATTGGGAATTTACCTATTAAGTTAGGTCTACCCAATTGCTTGAAAACTTGACTATGAACATGACACTAGACTAAACATGAAAGTGGCCAACTCGAGGTTGGGTTGAGTTTGCAACGTAAAACTACCAGGAACCGACCGGCCTAACTAGTAGTTGCAAACAATAGGACCCAATGTGAGAAGTTGGTCATGTTGTGCTTGAACCCGAGGTTAGACCAAGTTGTGGTGTAAAGCTACCCGGAACCGACCGGCTTAACTAGTAACCACAACAAAGTCTAATGTGAGAGGTTGGGGTGCATTAAGTAATTAATGCCACATGATAGGGTTAAGTTAATTTGATTAATGACTCTTAACCAAATATGACATGGGTAAATGGGTTAAGCAAATTGGTTAGGCTAATGATACTTAACAAAACATGACAAGGTTGGGTAGGTTAAGTGATTTGATTTGCCTAATGACGCTTAACCATTCTTATACGACTAGTGGACGGGGATTAAGTTAACCAACACTTAATCAATCCAACATGATAATTTGGCAAGGTTAAGTAAGTTTTCTTAATGACACTTAACCATACAAGATGATTAGGGGATGGGGTTAAGTAATTTACGCTTAACTAATCCGACACGGTAATTAGATGGGGTTAAGTAATCCACACTTAACTAATCTAAACACGGTAATTCGATGGGGTTAAGTTAAACACTTAACCAATTTAAACTCGGTAATTCAATGAGGTTAAGTAACCAATACTTAACCAACTTAACGTGATAATTTAATGGGGTTAAGCAACTTATACTTAACCAATTATACATGATGATTTGATGGGGTTAAGTAACTTACACTTAACCAATCTAATACGCGGACCTGATAAGGTTAAGTCACAAGACCTTTTTAGAATATACTTAACCTTTGTAGTACGATTAGAGGATGGGGTTAAGCCAACCTATACTTAACCAATCCGACTCGATAATTTGATGGGATTAAGATAATCTATGCTTAATCGATCTAGCAAGATAATCCGATAGGATTAAGGTAAGCTAGTACTTGACCAATTTGACTTGATAGGGTTAAGTCATGAGCCTCTGGGTACACTTAACCAACTTGTGGGACTAAGTCTTGAACTTAAATACTTAGCCAATCTTTGACGTGATTCGTGGGCGGGTTAAGTCATGGACTTGAATGATAACACTTAACCCAATAGACAAACCCTACCTAGAAGAACTAGGTAGAAAACCGTGGTTAATCAAGGATAACGGGAAAGGAAGCTAAGTGGTAAACCTTAGTTAAGGGTAACTAAGTAATAATTCTTAGCTAAGGACATAGGACTAATTCTCAAAACGATGAGTAACCTGATACGGTAGGTCATCGCTTAGTATACGAGGGGGAGCAAGTTATCTGACTTGGATAAAAGCTCCAGCGCACTGGGTGCCGAAGTGGAAGCTTCGGGGGACGTGAGGATATTCTTGGGATCCCTCTGTGGGCTGCCAGGTAATTATACTAGGCCCATGAGAGGTTAAGGTCTGCATTAGAAGGACCAAGAGTATGCCTTGGTTGCTATGCGAGCAACCTAAAGACTGGGATGGATTAGCGTGGAGTCGACGATTCTTGTTTTTGCCCTGGATAGCGCATCGCCGACTACCTACCATCTTTAGTCAATCGTGTACGTACGGAAAGGCAGGGAACCCCCAACAGACCATGTGCTTGCTATCGAGTCATGGGTGAGGTTGGCCCGTAGGAAAGTGGGCTATAGTGGGGCCGTGGAGTGGTTCTTATACATGATTTTTCTTGGATTGCCTTTCAGTAGTTGAGGGAGGGGTCACGTGGGACCATAGCCACGGGTACAAAAAACAGACCTTGATATCTGCATCGGCAGACGATTTAAAGCTCCCGACCGAGTTCCGTATTTCTTGATTTGCCCTGGCACGGAACTCGGATGGCACATTGGGGAACATGTGCATCTAGACATGGAAAACGATTCACGATACATACGTGGGATCAAGGGCGCGGTTGACGGGTGGCGTAATCCCTAGTGGTCCTAGGTGGCCAAAACCCAGACCGAGACACGGAAACGTTCATTAGGTAGCATAATCCCTAGCGGTCCTAGGTGGCATAAATCCTAAGTGGACGCGCGATAGTTCATGGTAAGGAAACACAACTAGATCAAGGGTTGCAGTCCAAAACAACTTCAAGGATAAACCGTTTACATGGGAAAGCCCGTACAGCCTACGGCAAAGAACCGAACTTATACATGGAAAGAAACATATGAGTTGAGTAACCTATATATGCGGCATATTAGGTTGAAAGGGACCATTACACGACTTTTGAGTAAGGGTCATTCACGGATAACCCGTAATACAGTTGGGATACTAGTACGGTAGGTGCAGAGCAGATATACAGGATAGATACCATGGGACGTTATACGTGATAGATATCTTGGGATATTATACTTGATAGGAACCTGACGATGTGATACCTTGTTTTGTCTGGACATCGTAATTTATCATGACATCTTAGTTTATCTGAGTTTAGTAGTTCATCCTGTTATTTTGATTTAGCTTATCTATCTTGTAATCATGCTTATGTTCATCTCAGTTTCTCATGTCAGTTAACTTTACTGGTTTTTATACTAATAGTAGATAGGGCTTACTCAGTCTTTTTGACTGACCCGTTTTGTTTCGCCTCTTTTCTTCCGTTCCCCCCCAGGTTACAGGGAGGAAACACTGCTGTTTAGTTCGGACTTCTTCTGCTTGAAGGTCATCATGGATGGCTTGGACTTTTCCTGGCTATGGCTGCTTTACTGTTTTTATTTGGGGAATAATTTATGAAAAAGTCTTTATGCTTCTTTACTATTGCAAGACAGGTTTTGATGTACTCTGATGTAAAAGGCTTTAGACCTTATGTATTCATGTTTATGAAAGTTCGATTTTACTTCCGCTATTTTATATGTTCTGTCTTGTGATATTTCTGTGCATGTTTACCAATAATGCCCCTCTAAAGCTAGTGCATTCCTTTGCGAGTGACCCTAGCGGAGGCGGGGTGTTACAGGACTCATGTAGGCACTTTCGGAGATGCGAGACATGAAAGACATTATGCACTCCGGCCAGCTTCTCGGGCAATTCCACCTTATAAGCCATCTTCCCAATCCTCTCTATGATAGGGAAGGGTCCTACGAACCTTGGTGCCAGCTTCCCAACTGCTCCAAAGCGAACCACATTATGCAAAGGAGAAACCTTCACGAAAACCATATCCCCAACTTCGAATTCTAAATCTGTCCTGCGCTTGTCAGCATAGGATTTATGTCTGTCTTGGGCCGTTTTCATCCGTTTTCTCACCAATTCAACTTTCTCGGATGTGTCCCGTATCATATCGGGCCCAAGTATAAGCCTATCTGTTGTCTCCCACCAACAAGATGGTGACCTACACGGCTTCCCATACAAAGCTTCAAATGGTGCCATCCGTATGCTAGCTTGATAGCTATTATTATAAGCAAACTCTACCAGAGGAAGGTGGTCTTCCCAAGTACCACCAAAGTCAAGAACACAAAGCCTCAAAAGATCTTCTAGCACTCTATTCACCCTTTCGGTTTGGCCATCCGTCTGGGGGTGATAGGCTGTACTTAGATTCAATCGCGTACCCATCGCTTCTTGCAAACTATTCCAGAACTGGCTAGTGAAGATTGGGTCACGATCGCTAACTATGCTAGAAGGAACTCCATGCAATCGCACTATCTCTCGAAGATAAACAGATGCTAGCCATGATGTGGTCCTCTTGCTCTTCACTGGAATGAAATGAGCACTCTTCGTAAGTCTGTCAACTATGACCCATATGCTCGTATTCCCTTTCCTTGACCTAGGCAATCCATCCACAAAATCCATAGAGATACTTTCCCACTTCCATTGCGGGACCTCCAATGGATGTAATAGCCCACCGGGTTTCTTCGACTCGGCTTTCACTTGTTGGCACACCATGCACTTTGAAACATACTCTGCCACATCCATCTTCATTCCAACCCAAAAGAAAATGCGCTTCATATCCCTATACATCTTATCTCCTCCAGGATGTATAGTCATCTTCGAGTGATGCGCTTCTTCGAGAACTTTATGCACCAAGTCTCCCACTTGTGGAACGCATAGCCTTCCATCACGCCTTAGCCAACCCTTGTCATTAATAGTATATCTAGCAAGGTGACTAGACGTCTCACCACGAATCAACTTGTCCATGATTTCGACTATCTGCGGGTCTTCCTTCTGCGAAGTCCCTACTTGATCAAGAAGTGTAGGTCTAAGCTCAAGAGATGCTAATGAACCCGTCATCGACTCAACAGCCGTTGTGAAATCAAAGGTTGCCAAGAACTCTAGGCTCTTCATCTCAACAAACAAGGGACTCAAAGTCAACCTTCTTCTGCTTAGTGCATCTGCCACAACATTACACTTGCCAGGGGTATAAGCTATCTCGAAGTCATATGATGCCAAGAATTCCATCCACCTTTGTTTCCTTAGATTCAGATCCTTCTGCGAGAAGAGGTACTTGAGCGACTTGTGATCAGTATATAACTCAAACCTTTCGCCTAGAAGATAGTGGCGCCAGGATTTGAGTGCAAAGACGATCGCCGCCAACTCCAAATCATGAGTGGGATAGTTCTTCTCATGAACTTTAAGTTGCCCACCCCCATAACATATCACTCTTCCTTCTTGCATCAGAACAGCACCTAACCCCGTGCCACATGCATCGGTGTACACGGTAAACATCTTACCGCCATCGGGTAATGCCAAAACTGGAGCTGTGGTAAGGGTCCTCTTGAGCCTTTGAAAAGCCAGCTCACACTCTAAGTCCCATGCAAAGACTAAGTTCTTCGTCAACTTAGTAAGAGGGGCTGAAATCTTAGTGAAGTCCTTAATGAACTTCCTATAGTAGCCTGCCAGACCGAGAAAGCTTCTTACTTCGGTTGCATTCCTATGAGTCTTCCAGTCTTGAACCGCAACCACTTTCGCGGGATCCACAGCTATGCCTTGCTTAGAAACTATATGTCCCAGAAACCGAACTTCCCTTCTCCAAAAATGGCATTTGGAGAACTTGGCTTTCAATTGATGAGCTCTAAGCGTATCCATCACTTCCTTGAGATGTCTAGCATGTTCTTCCTCATCCTTTAAGAAGATCAGAATATCATCCACGAAGACAACCACAAACTTGTTAAGGAACTCCCTGAACACCCTACTCATCAAATCTACGAAGTAGGCGGGTGCATTAGTCAAACCGAATGACATGACAAGCCATTCAAAGAATCCATCTGGAGTCCTAAACGCAGTCTTATCAATACTATCCTCAGCCACTCTAAGTTGATGGAATCCGGTGGCTAGATCGAGCTGAGAGAAAACAGAAGCACCAACAAGCTGGTCAAAGAGGTCATCAATCCTCGGTAACGGGTGCCTATTCTTCTTTGTCATCTTGTTCTACTCTCGATAATCAACACATAGACGAAGTGAACCATCCGCCTTAGTAGCGAACACCACAGGAGCACCCCATTCAGAAATGCTTCGCCTAATAAAATTCTTCTCAAGCAACTCCTTGATTTTCTTACTGAGCTCTCTTCTTTCTCGTGGGGCCATGTGCCTAACGGGCAATGAAACTGGCTTGGCATTATCAACAAGATAAATGCAGAAATCTATCTCTCGTTTAGGGGGTAACCCCTTAACCTCTTCATAGACATCAGGATATTCTCGGACCACCCTTACAGATTGCAGATCATCGATGGACGAGTCAAGAGATTCAAGATAACATAACATGACGGGATCTAGCGGGTTGCAAGAAATCTCTAGGGTATTACCGTGGCGAGTCATGAGCCTCACCACCCTATTCTCACAATCGAGAATGGCTCCATAACTGGACAACCAATCCATGCCCAAAATCAACTCGTATCCCATGAACCCGAGAACATAAGCATTACACGTGAATTCTACAGTCAAGATAGAAATCCTCAAATCCATACAAATCATAGATAGATGGGCGGAACCCCCAATTGGATTTGAAACACTAACGGGATCCTCAACTAGACTAGTACTTAGGTGCAAATTTTCAACAATGTCAGAAGAAATAAAGGTATATGATGCGCTAGAATCAAATAAAGTGCGAACAGGAAAATCAGAAATGTAAACAAGGCTTTCTACAGAAATACTACCTCGGTCCTGAACTGGAGCAGTGTTGAGAGCATGCACTTGCCCTCCAGAAGGTCTTGCACGCTGAGTCTGCCCTTGCCCTTGTCCTTGCTTCTTAGGGCAATCCTTGCTAAAGTGTCCAGTCTCTCCACATTGAAAGCATTCGCCCAACTTCCTCTTCTTCTTCCTACAATCTTTGGCTATGTGCCCAACAATCCCACAGAAGTTGCAGTTTCTTGTGTCCTTTGCCTTGTTGTTGTTGGCCTTATTACCCTTGTTGTTCTTGTTATTCTGATTGCTCTGATTTCCTCCACACTTGGAGTCCGCCTTCTTGGTTTGAGTCTCATTAGGCTTGACTTCTTTCTTGCCATTTTTATCGTCTCCCTGAAGCAATGCCATGTCCACTAGGCTTTCAAAAGTGGCCCCCATGGGTATATGAGACATGGCTAAACCTTGTAATGGCTCATTCAACCCTTGTGCAAAGCGTAGAGCCTTCTTCTGGGGAGTATTAACCATGTCCAAACCGAATCGAGCAAGCTGGTTAAACTTATTCACATACTCCCTCACTGTCATGTCCCCTTGGTTCAAAGATATAAACTTCTCCATTTGGAGATTCTCCTCAGCAGATGATAGGAACTTAAGCCCAAACCTCATCCTAAAATCGGCCCAAGTCTCTATAGGCCTAGTAGCGTTGGTGACCTCCCACCAATAAGCAGCTCCCTCTTTCAATAGCCATACTGACAACAGAACTTTTCTACGGTCTTCCACATCAAAGATGGCGAAGAGATCTTTAGTTTCTTTTAACCAATTTATCGCCTCAACAAAAGTCTCCGTCCCAATAAAATTCTTGCCACCCATCGCCTTAAAGTCTTTGCAAACCTTTGCGAAATCTACTTGTGGATGCTGAGGAGGAGAAGGAGGAACCTCAGTTACGGTGGGAGTGTTTGCTGGGCCCACATCGTTGGCCCTAGCTTCCAAGTACCTCCGGAACCATCCGGGAATGGTTACTCCCTCGGGAAGGTTAAGATCGACCATGCTGGAAAAAGGAAAAGATAGATTTAGAACGAGGAAACAAAGGGTAGTGCTAATGGCTTTTGGGGAATAGCCTTTTAAAATAAACTAGACTTTTCTTGGAAAATACTTAATTGGTTTTGAAAATAGTTTTTAAAAAGGGTTTTAAAACTTTTGTCCGGTCTAGTAAAACCTTATGCTCTGATACCAAATGTAACACCCCAACTCCGCCAGTGTCACTCTTGCAAGCACACTAGCTTTGGAGGGGCGTTAAACAAGGTAAACATGCATGCAGATATCACAAGACAAAACATATAAGTAAAAACAGAGCAAATAAAGCAGCGGGTAAAAACTAACATTTCAAAACCATAGTCAAGTTACATCAAAGTACTTGGTCATTATTTTCCCACAAAACAAAGTCTAGAAACATAAACTGAAAACTGGAAAAAAAAATCATAAAGTAACTATCCCCAAGGTAGAATAAAGTCATAGCAAGCTCAAGTCCAAACCGTACATGAGCTATCCAGAAAAGCAGCTAAAGATCCAAGCTAGGTGCTAGTGTTTCCACCCTGAAAACCTGGGGGGGGGGGGAAGAAAGAAAAGAGGCGAAAGAAAATGGGTCAGTCAAAAGACTGGTAAGTCCTACCTACTATTAGTATAAAAACTAATAAAGTTAACTGGACATGTAAAACAGAGATAAAACATAGGATGATAACTGGCATGGTGAAAAGTTAACAAGATAGATCAAGTGTGGCATTGCATATACAAGGTTAAGTTTTTTGCACCAAGTGTACTAGTATTCCAACCCATGTCAAGTATAGACAAGAAGTGATCCCTTGGCCCAATCTTAGCCCAATATCACGAGATGACCTAATTCAAGGCCCAACAACATGGTCTAGTCGATCGGCTCCTTAAAAGCCTAACTCGTCAAGTGTCGGTGTCATACGGCCCAATCACGAATTGTAGTCAAACTGTGCTAGGTCCAACCTAGGGTGTATCAAGCCCTAGGGTGCCAACGACGGACACAAATCAAGCACGCGCAGTCTAAACCTACTGGTGCCCGTGTCTGCTTTTTCAACTCCGGACTATGTGCACGACTATAGTCCGCCTGAACCTACACCGGCGCACCTACTCAGCCGTCGTTTTGGTCGCTTACATGTCAGCCCGGTAATCGTGCCCCATCCTAGCCTAGTCCCTAGGGTATCATGATACAACCAAGAGGGTTACTGGTGAAAAGTACCACGTAACTAGGGTTTCAAATGGGTTAAGCGTGGTTAACCCTATCCAATCAAGTACCAAGTTAGTTAAGTGTACCCAAGGTTCATGACTTAACCCTATCAACCCATCGTGTTTAATTGGTTAAGTATTCAAGTGGTCCATGACTTAACCCTATCATGTAGCATTAATTGATTTAATGCACCCAACCTCTCACATTAGACCTTGTTGTGGTTACTAGTTAAGCCGGGCGGGTCCGGGTAGCTTTACACCACAACTTAGTCTAACCTCGGGTTTCAAGTGCGACATGACCAACTACTCACATTGGGTCTTATTGCTTGTAGCCACTAGTTATGCCGGTCGGTTCCGGGTAGATTTATGCTACAAACTCAACCCAACCTCGAGTTGGCCATTCTCATGTTTTCTAGAAGTCATGTACAAGTTCATGTTCATGTTTCAAGCATAATCACATGTCATATTTCGTGTCATCTTTTCAAGTCATTTTTTTATGTCATTTTAGTTTGCCCATAACGTAACCCCATCGCATGTAAGTTCGCATAAACGCAAATAGATCTCAAAGAGGGAACTTAGAAGCATGACATAATTAATAAGGCTAGGCCACAAGTTAAACATGGTGGCATATGAGGCAAATGTGTTCATAAACTTGCATATTACATTATAAGCCTCAAAACATGCATGATATCAAACTTTAGCAAAATAGTTGAAACATGGTCATAAATGACATAGGATGATAGCTAGTGATTTGCATATAACATCATATGCAAGATAACATAAGGGTTATGAGAGTTTCTATGTTGCTTTATGCAACATTTCAAATCAAAGCTCATAGCTTTCTATGCACAAAGTCAAGGTGATAGCTTTACAAACATGCGTAGAATAAATCTATGCATGACATGATAGAATCAAAGCACAAATCATACTTAGGCCCAAACTCTAACTTGCAACATGTCATATTTAACTTCATAGTTAGAATCTAAGAGTAGAATATTGCTTACAATGCTATGAAGACTTATAAAATAAAATAAGATTGAGACGAAGCCACTAGCAACTCTAAAAACCCCCAAATAATAAGCTCCAATGAAAACCCTTGAGAAATAAGAAGAAGATCCTTGCTTTGATGAAGAAAGATTGAACTTTGGCCTTGAATCAAACTTAGAAACTCTCAAACAAGCTTAGGAACTCTCATATGAATGAAGATGGAAACTATGACAAGAGGGTGGAGGCCATGATTAAACATTTTGGCATAAACTGGTTGTAGGATTGATTTATAATGGTTTAGGCTAGGTATTAGGGTCCTTTTATAGAAGTTTAGGTTAGTTTAGGCCATAGGATTAACCCTAATTCAGATCTGAGCCTTTAAAATTTGTCACAAGCCTTAAAACATGTCTTGAGGAACAAGTCAGGTGCACCCAGGCCAAACTGGCCGAACCACCATGTCGACACCCGTGTCGACTGGGCAGTCGACACGGTCCTGGGTGTGTCGACACCCCAGTCGACATGGGGGTTGGCGGGAATCTTCCCGCCTGGCCGTTCAAGGTTGAAATTTAAACATTCGAATTGAATTTGAATCTGTTTTTAAACTTGAATTTTTCTGAAAACTTCTATGGGCCATAACTGGGTCATACGGACTCCGATTTTCGAAAACTCGGACTCTATTTCGCGTATTTTTCCGAGACGAACGCAACGGCACAGCCCGTTTCCCTTGATTCAGATTTTATCATTTAATTCTGCCTTGATTTATGTTATAACATGTTATTCAAAATACGGGTGTTACATATCCTTTCGACGTGAAGACCGCCGGTCTTCAATCGCCGTCTTCGATATCTTTGAATAGAACGCCGTAAAATTATTTGAAATGAGTTGAACTCGGTCTTTTCAAATAATTTTTTGAATTATTATCATTTAAACCATTCAAATATCGTTAATATCAGTTTATAACGATTTATCGCTATTTTTATTTAAATAAAGATAGCTTAATAAATTAAATGACGCTTAGGTCGATGGGCGACCCTGGCCCTGTTATTTTTCAAAATTTGATTTACACATATCTTGAAATCTAACCATTGGATTTTAACATAATTCATATCGATGGAAATATCTTTCCAAAGCAGTCCTAACGATTCCAGTTTTGGGAAAATCCGACGGTTGGATCATTCGATATAGTCGTTTAAAGTTTCGATTGCCGAAACGCGAACTACCGCACGTGATTTGTTTAATTCTAATTTTTATATATATATATATAATTATATATATATATATATATATATAAATTATTCACGATTCCACTAACGTGCTTAACATGCTAAATAAAAGGGTGATTTGTTTGCATAAAAAAACACATGCTTATAATGTACAATAAAAATGTGTTTTAACCATAAAGATGTCTGTTTAACTCATATACAAATTCTAATGGTTATGTGATAAAGACAATTTTTCTATTAACATACAAATTCAAATGTATGTCATAATGATAAAAGTGATTCTTTCTGTTAACGTACAAATTCTAACGTACGTTAATGAAAATAAAAATGTATTCTTACATTTCAATTCTTTTATTTAGACAAAATGTGAATTTTGTCTAAATCCTATTCCTTTAACAAAAATGTATATTTTTGTTCCAATTTCTTTAATAAGACAAAAATGTGAATTTTGTCTTAACCTTATCCTTTTAACAAAAATGTATATTATAACCTTTTTGTCTCTAGTTTTATTTACATCAAGGAATGTAAATAAAAGATGTAACTTTTTATCCTAAGCTTATTTGCAACAAGGAATGCAAAAAAAAAAAATGTGACTTTTTATTTCTAATTTTATTTGCAACAAGGAATGCAAATAAAAAAAATGTAACTTTTATTTCTAATGTTTTGTTTGCATCTAAAATTGCAAACAAAAGTGCGACTTTTATTTTAATGTTTTGTTTGCATCTAAAATTACAAACAAAAGTGCGACTTTTATTTTAATGTTTTGTTTGCATCTAAAATTGCAAACAAAAATGCGACTTTTATTTTAATGTTTTGTTTGCATCTAAAATTGCAAACAAAAATGTAAATTTAATTCTAATGTTTTGTTTGCATCTAAAATTGCAAACAAAAATGCGACTTTTATTTTAATGTTTTGTTTGCATCTAAAATAACAAACAAAAATGCGACTTTTATTTTAATGTTTTGTTTGCATCTAAAACTGCAAACAAAAATGCGACTTTTATTTTAATGTTTTGTTTGCATCTAAAATTGCAAACAAAAATGCGACTTTTATTTTAATGTTTTGTTTGCATCTAAAATTGCAAATAAAAATATAAATTTTTATTATCATGTTTATTTGCATCAAAAAATGCAAATAAACATACAACTTCTTATTACTTGTTTTACTTGCATTAAGGAACGCAAAATAAAAATACATCTTTTTGTTTCATATTTTATTTCCATCTAAGAATGCAAATAAAAATGTACTCTTTTTAAATCATGTTTCATTTGCAATAGAGAATACAAATAAAAATACACTTTTTAATTTCATGTTTTATTTGCAATAGAGAATGCAATTAAGAATACACTTTTTAATTTCATGTTTTATTTTGATGTTGAATTGATTTAGTACTAAATCAATTCAAATAAAAATGACAAATTTTATTTTTGATGTTGAATTGATAAACTAAATCAATTCACATAAAATGATAAATTTTAATTTGATGTTGAATTGATAAAATAAATCAATTCACATAAAATTGACAAATTTTATTTTTGACGTTGAATTGATAACCTAAATCAATTCAAATAAAATTACATAAAAAGTGACAAATCACATTTTCATATTGAATTGATAAACTAGATCAATTCAAATAAAAAGTGACAAATCATATTTTCATAATGAATTGATAAACTAAATCAATTCAAATAAAATAAAAGTGATAGCATAAAAAGTGACAAATCATATTTTCATAATGAATTGATAAACTAGATCAATTCAAATAAAAAGTAACAAGTCACATTTTCATAATGAATTGATAAACTAGATCAATTCAAATAAAAAGTAACAAATCATATTTTCATATTGAATTGATAAACTAGATCAATTCAAATAAAAAGTGACAAATCATATTTTCATAATGAGTTGATAAACTAGATCAATTCAAATAAAATAAAAGTGATAACATACTACTTGACTAGTACATATGGATCTATAATATCCATCACAAACACAGATCAACCATCATCAACCATGTCAGAACAAAATAGATCTGAATCGTAAACCATGTGATCATTACATAGTAAACAAATTAATTTAATTAACTAATTTAAACAAAGAAATCTCACAGCCATGTCACAAATTAGTCCAAAATTCAAACAGCCCAGAATTGACCCGTTTTAGTGTAGGAAAGTAGATCTTCGTCGTACGATCATAATGCTTCTAAAATCACGTTATTCTGAATCAGTACGAGAGAATTATGCTATATCTAAGTTAATAACATTAAATTAAATTAATTAATTAATTAACTTAATGGATTTACACCTTCTTCCTCAACCAAAAAGGTCGGTCGCGTGCTACAGCTTCTCTTCGATCCTAGGTCAACAAATTGCGATCAAACTGGAAGGAGTTGGCACGATCCGACTTCATTGCGGTGTAGAGCAGGGAAAGGCGCACCAGGGGGCCCGCAATGGTGAAGCTCGGTTGATCCTGGGGGAGGCCGACGGGTGGCTTAGGCGCGGGTTTGGGGCAGGAATTCTTGGAGTTCGAGTCACTAGAGACTGATCAAGTCGTATAGAATCGAAGAGGAGGAAGAGAGCTTCGATATAGTATGTAGAGTGAGGTTTAGTTGGGAAGAAGAAGGAGATTTTTGTGGAAGAAGAAGGGAGCATTTCAGCCATGGGATGAATGAGGCGGCGGCTGCATGTTTTGGATTAGGGTTTAGAAATGAATTTTCACTATTATTTATAATATTTAATGTATTTTGCAAATAAATCCATAAGTTTCAAACTAAACCAATTTCAGTCCAACTGAAGTCTACCCCCCCAATAGCCCCTGTTCCGGACCCAACGGGCTAGGTCCCGTCAGCCCAAACGGCTGTCTATCGCCTGAATTATTTAAATTAATATTTAAATCCTTTATTAAATTAATTCTATCGTATATTTAAATTTACCGGGGCCACATACGAACTAAGAAAATTCCAGAAAAAAATATATTTGGCTTTCTTATGATGATTCGGTCATAACAAAATTAATTTCGTTGAATTCTGAGACCGTTTGAAAATTGGCTATTTTCCAGTCGATTAAATTTGACTAAAATGAACAAAACACATTTTCCTTTGCCACGCTCACATACAAATTCAGAAAATTCTGAAAATTGTAACCAAACAATAATTTGACATTCCGGTTCCAACAAAAGTGGTTTCGTCGAAAACAGAGGTTGTTTGTAAATTGACTATTTTCAATGGCTTTAATATTATTTAAAAATAGAATTTTTAAATTCTGCCATAATTTCTAACCAAATTATTTAAAATATTTTTTTTAAATTGGTTCGGATTTTCCGGGTTGTTACAGTCTCCCCCACTTAAAAGCTTTTCGTCCTCGAAAAGGAAATAATGGTAAAGTAGGAAACAAGATGGAAAACGTAAATTATGTAAATGTACCTTAGCACAAGGGTTGCTCGGAGGTATCCATCCTGCACCTTAGCACAAGGGTTGCTCGGAGGGTTGCTCGGAGGTATCCATTTAGCACAAGGTCCCCGCTCTATTGCACCTTGACTAGGTGGATCCTCTTGTTCCTCAACACTCGGGTTTCCTTGCCAACAATCTTCACAGGCTCCCTCCTTACTACTATTGTCGGGGTAATTTCCAAATCTCATTGTGCTGCTTCTTCCATAACTAAATCTGGATCACGAATATGCTTACGGAGTTGGGACACATGGAATACATTGTGAACCCCAGGCAACCAGTCGGGCAACTGTATCCTATAAGCAAGAGTCCCAATTCTTTCGAGAATAGGAAATGGGCCGATGAATCTTGGCGCTAATTTTCCAGTCTTCCCAAATCGAACCACACCTCTTAGTGGGGAAACCTTCAAGTATACAAGATCACCAACATAGAATTCTAAATTCCTTCTTCGAGCGTCTGCATAGCTCTTCTGTCGGCTTTGGGTAGCAAGTAATCGCTTCTTAATAAAGTCAACTTGATTTGATGCTTCGCGAATCATATCTGGCCCCAGTACTAATCGATTGTCGGGCTCCGCCCAACATGCGGGAGATCTGCATGGCCTGCCATATAATGCTTCAAATGGCGACATCTGCAGGCTTGCCTGGTAGCTGTTATTATAAGAAAATTCAACCAAGTGCAAATGATCTTCCCAAGACCCACCAAAATTTAAAATGCATGCTCGCAACAGATCTTCCAATATACGGTTCACCCTCTTAGTTTGGCCATCTGTCTGAGGGTGATAAGCGGTGCTCATATTCAGCTTAGTCCCTAGCTCTTCTTGAAAAGCTTCCCAGAATTTGCTAGCAAATATCGGATCGCGGTCACTGATAATGCTACTGGGAACTCCATGCAGTCTGACAATTTCTCTGAAATATAGCTGTGCCAAACTTCGAGCTGTTCTGGTGGATTTGACAGGGATGAAATGGGCAGTCTTTGTGAGGCGATCTACAATTACCCATATACTGTCGTTCCCTTTCCTAGAACGGGGCAAACCATCGATAAAGTCCATAGAAATTTCGTCCCATTTCCAAGTTGGAACATTTAGCGGTTGCAATAGACCTACTAGCTTTTGCTGATCGCTTTTGACTAGCTAGCAGGTGGGACATCTAGCAACATAGATAGAAATGTCTCTCTTCATCGCCTTCCACCAAAAAGTATGCTTAAGATCATGATACATCTTGCATACTCCAAGATGGATTCTGAGCTTAGATTTATGACTTTCATCCATAACTTCCCTTTTTAGCTCGACATTATCTGGTACACATATTCGCCCTTGCAGTCTAAGGGTCGCTTTGCTGTCTATTTGGAAGCTTAACACCTCGCCCTTACGAACTCTCTCACTAATCATCTGAATAAATTTATCATTTTTCTTAAGAGCAGAGATCTTATCGATCAAGGTAAGGGTAATAATGAGATTGGCAAGGATAAGATTGGTGTTGGCTGTATTTTTCCTGCTGAGGGCATCTGCCACTACATTGGCTTTTCCTGGGGTATATAAGATGTCCAGGTCATAGGGTGCAAGGAATTCATCCCAATGTTGCTGCCTCAGGTTCAAATCTCTTTGGGTAAATAAATGCTTTAAAGATTAATGATCAGTATACAGCTCAAATTTCTCGCCCAAGAGATAGTGCCTCCATATCTTTAGAGCAAATACAATGGCCATTAGCTCAAGATCATGAGTGGCGTAATTCTTCTCATGCGGTTTTAATTGGCGGCTAGCATATGCGACCACTTTGTCTCTTTGCGTTAGCACCGCACCAATATCTTCTTTAGAAGCTTCAGTCCAGACTTTCAGATCCTGATTGCCATCTATGATGGTCAGTACAGGAGCACTGATCAATCTCTATTTCAGCTCTTGGAAAGCTGCCTCACATTCGGGTGTCCAAATGAACTTTGTATGCTTCTTAGTTAGCTTTGTCAATGGACAAGATAACCTTGAAAAATCCTTAATGAATTTCTGATAATAGCCAGCCAGTCCTAAGAAACTTCAAACTTATGTGAGAGTCCGAGGCTGCTTCCAATCTTGGATGGCTGAGATCTTTCCTGGATCAACTGAAATGCCTTCCTTTGATACAACATGGCCGAGGAATTTCACCTCTTCTTACCAGAATATGCATTTGGATAATTTGGCTTTCAGCACATTTGTTCGCAAAATCTCCAAGACTTCCTTCAGATGTTTTTCGTGCTCAGCAGTAGTTTTAGAAAAGATAAGGATATCATCAATGAACACCAACACGAATTTGTTTAAAACATTTCGAAATACTCTATTCATCAGATCTACAAAGTATGCTGGAGCATTACATAGACCGAAGGGCATTACTAGCCTTCATAAAATAAATCCGGCCCTCTGAAAGTGGTTAAGGGAATACACTCTTCTGCAATGCGCAGCTGATGGAAACCTGTAGCTAGGTCCATCCTAGAGAATACTCGTGCTCCATGCAGACGGTCTAATAGATCATCAATACGTGGCAGTGGATATTTGTTTTTCAGTGTTTACTTATTTAAGTCGTGGTAGTCCACACACAACCGGAGGGTGCCATCTGACTTTGGGACAAACACCACTGCTGCAACCCATTCTGAGAAGCAAGGCCTAATCAGACCCTTACTCAAAAGCTGCTTGGTTTGATTTCTCAACTCCTCACTTTCTTTTGGTGCCATCCTCCGAATAGGATATACAACTGGCCTTGAATTAGGAGCTTAGTCAATTCTGAAGTCGATCTCTCTGCGTGGAGGTAAGCCGTCAACTTCTTTAAACACGTCCGCATAGTCTCTGACGATAGGAATATCCTCAATAGAGGCAGGAGTGACTTCTAGAGAAGACAAAAATTCTTTCCTATCTGTGGCCGAGCCGTGGCATGGAATAGTCATCATAATTATGAATTTGGTTTTAACTTTAACTACCCTTTCAGCACATAGTACTTCAGCCTCATATTTCGCTAGCCAGTCCATTCCAAGTATGATATCATACCCGGAGAAATTCATGATGATCAACTTAAAAGGAAGTGGGGAGTGGGAATAAGAAACAGACACTTTACAATACTGATCGAGAATAAGTGAGCCTCCTATCGGGCTATGGGCTCTAATTGGTTCTTTCAGTTTTCTTGGTTTTAATTTAAGTTTTTTAATAGTGTCGACATATATGAAACTTCTAGATGCACCAAAGTCAAACAAAACTATGATAGGAATATTCTGGACATTAAGAGTACCTCCTAAAACATCATGTTTACCTGCTTCGGAAGAAGCCGGTGCAGCTGCTCCGTCATAAGCATGTGCCACCTGAGATTTCTTAAGCAGAGGGCAATCCTTGATAAGGTGTCCAGGCTTGTGGCAGTTGACACATTCTCTTGGGCCACGGGGATTCTGTCCACTTCTCTGACTCGGTCCAGATTCGTTCCTTCTTTGTTTCTTCGGGGCTTGGCACTCGTAGTCAAAATGTCCTATCCTCTAGCAATTGAAGCACCTGACCTTAGATTTGTCCCTCTTCCTCTTCTCTTGGGTTTGGCGGTAGAAGAGCTGCCTGCTTCAGGTTTCTTTTCCGCCTCCTTCTTCTTGCTATTGGCTTAACTCTTTTCCCATTCTAGCTGAGAGCCTTTCTGATCAATCTCTTCATATCTGCAGGCCATCTCTATCACCTTAGCAAATGGATGCTCGATGTGGGCCATCACCCTATTATGGTACCTCATTGCCAGACCATTGATAAACCTTTTATTTTTCTGAATCGGGTCTAGAACTAGCTCTGGGCATATCTAGAAAGCTCATCAAATTTCTTCACATATTCAGCAATATTCATAGTCCCCTGTTGGAGGTGGGCAAACTCGTCGATGAGAAGTTCAACTTCGTGAGGTGGGGTATACTTCTCATTGAATAACTCTTTAAATTTCTCCCAAGTAACTTCAGCTTCATTATTACCAACCATAACCGTTTCCCACTAAGTTTGAGCTGGGCCTTGTAAGAACCATACTGCTATAAATCGCTTCCTATGATCTTCGAGCTCCAATCCTCCCAAGATTTTCTCCATTGTCTTCAGCCAGGCTTGTGCCTCCGTCACCGTCTCTTGGCCCATGAAAAGTACACCTCACAGATTCTTGATTTTCTTTGACACTTTGTCAAGATCAAAAACACGTGGAGGAGGTGGTGGCACCTCAGCATCTAAATGGGGCTGGTCTTGTGCAACTGGGGTTGTATCTCTTCCTCCGCCCCTGCCTGCGGCTCCATCTCAACCTCTTCCTCTATTTCTGGTTCCCGTACTCATCTTTAAATCAGTCTGTACCATCAAGGAAAGAGTCAAACTAAGAGAAATGATAATTTCAAAAGGGAAGGTTAAAAGTAGAGACATATGATAAGATGATAATGAAGTAATGACTGATTCATATGTGTTATGCTGTTGTGCTCATTCTAGGACATTACTAATCCTATCTCTAATGAGCAACTCGTCTTAGAATACTACTGATTCTATCTAGACAAATTGTTCTAAAAATGTTATACTCCAAAGCTAAGGTTAACCTTTAGCCCTGATACCAAATGTGATGAACCAAACTTCCGTGGTACGAAAGTAAGGATAATCGTAGGAGAATAACATAATTAAAACAATAACAGATCTTAGATATATAGCAGAACTATAAATCATTGCAACGGAAATGAAATTGTCATCACAACATAACATCACAGATAACAGAGTACGCAATGCAGGATACACGTAACAAAATAGATGTCTAAACTAGGGAAAGAAATAAAGTCTCAATCTCCCAAAATACAACAATACTCAATACAGTCTCAAAGTCTCAAGAAGCAAAATAAAACTAAAAAAAAGATAAAAAGATAAGATTCTTCATTTCCTTCAACAGCAAGCTTCAGTCCAGAAAATGTCCATACCTAACACCTGTCAATTGGCTGCCCGTGTGGAAAGAGGGCACCCGAGTTTGCAAAGTGAAACAAACAACGAGTCAGTCATGGGACTGGTATGAGAAATCTTACTAAACTAATAATATAGCAAATCACAGGACCACGCCGCAAACGCGGAACAGGTTTACTCCATTGGATTGCCAGTGCATAAGTGTTATGAATTTTTAAGTCAAAAATAACGCAATGCTTTTTTTAGAAAATGAAATCATTATAAGACTCAAGTCCCATCACACAATGCAACGCAAACAGAGGATAGAGTTTTACCTTATAATGATCAAACATGACTTGATACGTATAAACTAATATTTTTAAAATTATTATTAGTGTCTAATATGTCTTATAATACTTCAAGGTAAATGTATCAATCCTAGACGGCATAGTACCCCATCCTACTATGTCGCCATATATAGGTTTACAATCAAGACCGAAATGTCGTATTGCAAATTGGATTTCTATCAAGAGTCAAGGCTAGGAACGATCTCCTTACCGATTCGAGACACTCTAGCAATGTCAAAGGATTCTAACACTGGCGAACCCTTGGATACAGTAGGGTCGGTCCACAAATACTTTAGTGGATTAGTTATGCCTGAACACACACTCCCCGGTTCAAAGAACCTATAATTCGGCCATTGGCGACCAAACAAAATAAACTGAGGTGCCTCAAAATCCATCAACTATCTAAGTAAAAATGTCAGGGCTGGTAAGTTCCAGACACTACTCCAAGCTAGAAAGAAATGTGTGCACTCCCTGCGTTCCCTTGCTCCGTTTTTGACTCAACTGGGGTGTGAGGCTCGCGAAGTCACGTTATGAACAAAGCTATGCCGAAATAGGCAATGCTTTGATCATTCCACAAGGCTCTACTTTTCAACAAAAGCCTCGATCAAATGCATCTTGGAATGTCACGTTGACAACTCACGCCATGCGATCGATAACTATTAATATACACCAGGGTGTTAAGCGAGAGAATAAATTCTCTACCACCAAACAGATATATATATTAATAGACATCAATTTAATTACACGGAATAAAATTCAGTGTCGGACACACATCCATTTACAAGTCCGTTCTGGGTCTGAACGAAACCGAAGTCACCGAGTTGCTCGCATATCCGGACGGTCAACAAGTACGTCCGGACAACTACCACTTTAACCCATTACTAGAAGCTAGCCAGTGCCGGGCATTAGTAACAGCTATCCTGTCGACGTGAAGACTGCCGGTCTTCAATCGCCGTCTTCGATATCTTTGATTAGAACGCCGTAAAATTATTTGAAATGAGTTGAACTCGGTCTTTTCAAATAATTTTTCGAATTATTATCATTTAAACCATTTAAATATCGTTAATATCATATTATAATGATTTATCACGACTTTTATTTAAATTAAGATAGCTTAATAAATTAAACGACGCTTCCGGTCGATGGGCGGCCTTGACGCTGTTTTTATCAAAATTTGATTTACACATATCTTGAAATCTAACCGTTGGACTTTAACATAATTCATATCGATGGAAAGATCTTCCCAAGCAGTCCTAACGGTTCCAGTTTTGGAAAAATCCGACAGTTGGATCATTCAGTATAGTCGTTTAAAGTTACGATTTCCGAAACGTGAACTACCACACGCGATTTGTTTAATTTTAATTAATATTTATATTTACATATAATTATATATATATATATAAATTATTCACGATTCCACTAACGTGCTTAACATGCTAAATAAATGGGTGATTTGTTTACGTAAAAAATTCACATGTTTATAATGTACAATAAAAATGTGTTTTAACCATAAAGATGTCTGTTTAACTCATACACAAATTCTAATGGTTATGTGATAAAGACAATTTTTCTATAAACATACAAATTCAAATGTATGTCATAATGATAAAAGTGATTCTTTCTGTTAACGTACAAATTCTAACGTATGTTAATGAAAACAAAAATCTATTCTTACATTTCAATTCTTTTATTTAGACAAAATGTGAATTTTGTCTAAATCCTATTCCTTTAACAAAAATGTATATTTTTGTTCCAACTTCTTTAATAAGACAAAAATGTGAATTTTGTCTTAACCTTATCCTTTTAACAAAAATGTATATTATAACCTTTTTGTCTCTAGTTTTATTTACATCAAGGAATGTAAATAAAAGATATAACTTTTTATCCTAGTTTTATTTGCAACAAGGAATGCAAACAAAAATGTGACTTTTTATTTCTAATTTTATTTGCAACAAGGAATGCAAATAAAAAATGTAACTTTTATTTCTAATGTTTTGTTTGCATCTAAAATTGCAAACAAAAATGCAACTTTTATTTTAATGTTTTGTTTGCATCTAAAATTGCAAACAAAAACGCGACTTTAATTTTAATGTTTTGTTTGCATCTAAAATTGCAAACAAAGATGCGACTTTTATTTTAATGTTTTGTTTGCATCTAAAATTGCAAACAAAAATGTAAACTTAATTCTAATGTTTTGTTTGCATCTAAAATTGCAAACAAAAATGCGACTTTTATTTTAATGTTTTGTTTGCATCTAAAATTGCAAACAAAAATTCGAATTTTATTTTAATGTTTTGTTTGCAACTAAAATTGTAAACAAAAATGCGACTTTTATTTTAATGTTTTGTTTGCATCTAAAATTGCAAACAAAAATGCGACTTTTATTTTAATGTTTTGTTTGCATCTAAAATTGCAAACAAAAATGTAAATTTTTATTATCATGTTTATTTGCATCAAGAAATGCAAATAAACATACAACTTCTTATTACTTGTTTTACTTGCATTAAGGAACGCAAAATAAAAATACATCTTTTTGTTTCATATTTTATTTCCATCTAAGAATGCAAATAAAAATGTACTCTTTTTAAATCATGTTTCATTTGCAACAGAGAATACAAATAAAAATACACTTTTTAATTTCATGTTTTATTTGCAATAGAGAATGCAAATAAAAATACACTTTTTAATTTCATGTTTTATTTTGATGTTGGATTGATAAACTAAATCAATTCAAATAAAAATGACAAATTTTATTTTTGATGTTGAATTGATAAACTAAATCAATTCACATAAAATGACAAATTTTAATTTGATGTTGAGTTGATAAAATAAATCAATTCACATAAAAATGACAATGTTTATTTTTGACGTTGAATTGATAACCTAAATCAATTCTAATAAAATAATATAAAAAGTGACAAATCACATTTTCATAATGAATTGATAAACTAGATCAATTCAAATAAAAAGTGACAAATCATATTTTCATAATGAATTGATATACTAGATCAATTCAAATAAAATAAAAGTGATAACATAAAAAGTGACAAATCATATTTTCATAATGAATTGATAAACTAGAACAATTCAAATAAAAAGTAACAAGTCATTTTTTCATAATGAATTGATAAACAAGATCAATTCAAATAAAAAGTAACAAATCATATTTTCATAATGAATTGATAAACTAGATCAATTCAAATAAAAAGTGACAAATCATATTTTCATAATGAATTGATAAACTAGATCAATTCAAATAAAATAAAAGTGATAACATACTACTTGACCGGTACATATGGATCTATAACTATCCATCACAAACACAGATCAACCATCATCAACCATGTTAGAACAAAATAGATCTGAATCGTAAACCATGTGATCATTACATAGCAAACAAATTATTTTAATTAATTAATTAATTTAAACAAAGAAATCTCACAGTCATGTCGCAAATTAGTCCAAAATTCAAACAACCTAGAATTGACCCGTTTTAGAGTAGGAATGTAGATCTTCGTCGTACGATCACAACGCTTCTGAAATCACGTTATTCTGAATCAGTACGAGAGAGTTATCCTTTATCTAAGTTAATAACATTAAATAAAATTAATTAATTAATTAACTTAATGGATTTACACCTTCTTCCTCAACCAAAAAGGTCGGTCGCGTGCTACAGCTGATCCTGGGGGAGGCCGACGGGTGGCTTAGGCGCGGGTTTAGGGCTGGAATTCTCGGAGTTCGAGTCACTAGAGACTGATCAAGTCGTATAGAATCGAAGAGGAGGAAGAGAGCTTCGATATAATATGTAGAGTGAGGTTTAGTTTGGGAAGAAGAAGGAGATTTTGGTGGAAGAAGAAGGGAGCATTTCGGCCATGGGATGAATGAGGCAGCGGCTGCATGTTTTGGATTAGGGTTCAGAAATGAATTTCCACTATTATTTATAATATTTAATGTATTTTGCAAATAAATCCATAAGTTTCAAACTAAACCAATTTCAGTCCAACTGAAGTCTACCCCCCCAATAGCCCCTGTTCCGGATCCAACGGGTTAGGTCCCGTCAGCCCAAACGGCTCTCTATGGCCTAAATTATTTAAATTAATATTTAAATCCTTTATTAAATTAATTCTATCGTATATTTAAATTTACCGGGGCCACATACGAACTCAGAAAATTCCAGAAAAAATATATTTGGCTTTGTTATGATGATACGGTCATAACAAAATTAATTTCGTTGAACTCTGAGACCGTTTGAAAATTGGCTATTTTCCAGTCGATTAAATTTGACTGAAATGAACAAAACACGTTTTCCTTTGCCACGCTCACATACTAATTCAGAAAATTCTGAAAATTGTAACCTAGCAATAATTTGACATTCCGGTTCTAACAAAAGTGGTTTCTTCGAAACCAGAGGTCGTTTGTAAATTGACTATTTTCAATGGCTTTAATATTATTTAAAAATAGAATTTTTAAATTCTGCCATAATTTCTAACCAAATTATTTAAAATATTTTTTGAAATTGGTTCGGATTTTCCGAGTTGTTACATTCTCCCCCACTTAAAAGCTTTTCGTCCTCGAAAAGGAAATAATGGTAAAGTAGGAAACAAGATGGAAAATGTAAATTATGTAAATGTACCTTAGCACAAGGGTTGCTCGGAGGTATCCATCCTGCACCTAGGATAAGACTATTTGATGCTCTCCTCTATCTCCTAAGTACAGTCTCTAGGGTCCCCTCTCTATTGCACCTTGACTAGGTGGATCCTCTTGTTCCTCAACTCTCGGGTTTCCTTGCCAACAATCTTCACAGGCTCCCTCCTTACTACTAGGGTCGGGGTAATTTCCAAATCCCGTTGTGCTGCTTCTTCCACAACTAAATCTGGATCATGAATATGCTTACGGAGTTGGGACACATGGAATACATTGTGAACCCCAGGCAACCAGTCAGGCAACTGTATCCTATAAGCAAGTGTCCTAATTCTTTCGAGAATAGGAAATGGGCCGATGAATCTTGGCGCTAATTTTCCAGTCTTCCCAAATCGAGTCACACCTATCAGTGGGGAAACCTTCAAGTATACAAGATCACCAACATAAAATTCTAAATTCCTTCTTCGAGCATCTGCATAGATCTTCTGTCGGCTTTGGGCAGCAAGTAATCGCTTCTTAATAAAGTCGACTTGATGCTTCGCGAATCATGTCTGGCCCCAGTACTAATCGATTGCCGGGCTCCACCCAACATACGGGAGATCTGCATAGCCTGCCATATAATGCTTCAAATGGAGACATCTGTAGGCTTGCCTGGTAGCTGTTATTATAAGAAAATTCAACCAAGTGCAAATGATCTTCCCAAGACCCACCAAAATTTAAAATGCACGCTCGCAACAGATCTTCCAATATACGGTTCACCCTCTCAGTTTGGCCATCTGTCTGAGGGTGATAAGCGGTGCTCATATTCAGCTTAGTCCCTAGCCCTTCTTGAAAAGCTTCCCAGAATTTGCTAGCAAATATCAGATCGCAGTCACTGATAATGCTACTGGGAACTCCGTGTAGTCTGACAATTTCTCTGAAATAAAGCTGTGCCAAACTTCGAGCTGTTCTGGTGGATTTGACAGGGATGAAATGGGCAGTCTTTGTGAGGCGATCTACAATTACCCATATACTGTCGTTACCTTTCCTAGAGCGGGGCAAGCCATCGATAAAGTCCATAGAAATTTCGTCCCATTTCCAACTTGGAACATTTAGTGGTTGCAACAGACCTGCTAGCTTTTGCTGATAGCTTTTGACTAGCTGGCAGGTGGGACATCTAGCAACATAGATAGAAATGTCTCTCTTTATCGCCTTCCACCAAAAAGTACGCTTAAGATCATGATATATCTTGCATACTCCTAGATGGATGCTGATCTTAGATTTATGACTTTCATCCATAACTTCCCTTTTTAGCTCGACAATATCTGGCATACATATTCGCACGTGCAGTCTAAGGGTCGCTTCGCTGTCTATTTGGAAGCTTAACACCTCGCCCTTACGAACTCTCTCGCTAATCATCTGAATAAATTTATCATTTTTCTTAAGAGCAGAGATCTTATCGATCAAGGTAGGGGTAATAATGAGATTGGCAAGGATAAGATTGGTGTTGGCTGTATTTTTCCTGCTGAGGGCATCTGCCACTACATTGGCTTTTCCTGTGGTATATAAGATGTCCAGGTCATAGGGTGCAAGGAATTCAACCCAACGTTGCTGCCTCAGGTTCAAATCTCTTTGGGTAAATAGATGCTTTCAAGATTGGTGATCAGTATACAGCTCAAATTTCTCGCCCAAGAGATAGTGCCTCCATATCTTTAGAGCAAATACAATGGCCATTAGCTCAAGATCATGAGTGGCGTAATTCTTCTCATGCGGTTTTAATTGGCGGCTAGCATATGCGACCACTTTGTCTCTTTGCATTAGCACTGCACCAATACCTTCTTTAGAAGCTTCAGTCCAGACTTTCAGATCCTGATTGCCATCAATGATGGTCAATACAGGAGCACTGATCAATCTCTGTTTCAGCTCTTGGAAAGCTGCCTCACATTCGGGTGCCCAAATGAACTTTGTATGCTTCATAGTTAGCTTTGTCAATAGACAAGATAATCTTGAAAAATCCTTAACGAATTTCCGATAATAGCCAGCCAGTCCTAAGAAACTTCTGACTTCTGTGGGAGTCCGAGGCTGCTTCCAATCTTGGATGGCTGAGATCTCTCCTGGATCTACCGAAATGCCTTCCTTTGATACAATATGGCTGAGGAATTTCACCTCTTCTTGCCTGAATATGCATTTGGATAATTTGGCTTTCAGCACATTTGTTCGCAAAATCTCCAAGACTTCCTTCAGATGTTTTTCGTGCGCAGAAGTAGTTTTAGAAAAGATAAGGATATCATCAATGAACACCAACACGAATTTGTTTAAAACATTTCGAAATACTCTATTCATCAGATCTACAAAGTATGCTGGAGCATTACATAGACCGAAGGGCATTACTAGCCTTCATAAAATAAATCCGGCCCTCTGAAAGCGGTTAAGGGAATACACTCTTCTGCAATGCGCAGTTGATGGAAACCTGTAGCTAGGTCCATCCTAGAGAATACTCGTGCTCCATGCAGACGGTCTAATAGATCATCAATACGTGGCAGTGGATATTTGTTTTTCAGTGTTTGCTTATTTAAGTCGCGGTAGTCTACACACCACCGGAGGGTGCCATCTGACTTTGGGACAAACACCACTGCTGCACCCCATTCTGAGAAGCAAGGCCTAATCAGACCCTTACTCGAAAGCTGCTTGGTTTGATTGCTCAACTCCTCACTTTCTTTTGGCGCCATCCTCTGAATAGGATGTACAACTGGCCTTGCATTAGGAGCTTAGTCAATTCTGAAGTCGATCTCTCTGCGTGGAGGTAAGCCGTTAACCTTTTTAAACACGTCTGCATAGTCTCTGACGATAGGAATATCCTCAATAGAGGCAGGAGTGACTTCTTGAGAAGACCAGAATTCTTTCCTATTTGTGGCTGAGCCGTGGCATGGAATAGTCATCATATTTCCGAATTTGGTTTTAACTTTAACTGCCCTTTCAGCACATAGTACTTCAGCCTCATATTTCGCTAGCCAGTCCATTCCAAGTATGATATCATACCCAGAGAAATTCATGATGATCAACTTAAAAGGAAGTGGGAAGTGGGAATAAGAAACAGGCACTTTACAATACTGATCGAGAATAAGTGAGGCTCCTATCGGGCTATGGTCTCTAATTGGTTCTTTCAGTTTTCTTGGTTTTAATTTAAGTTTTTTAATAGTGTCGACAGATATGAAACTTCTAGATGCACCAAAGTCAAACAAAACTATGATAGGAATATTTTGGACATTAAGAGTACCTCCTAAAACATCATGTTTACCTGCTTCGGAGGAAGCCGGTGCAGCTGCTCCGTCATAAACATGTGCCACCTGAGATTTCTTGAAGGGCAATCCTTGATAAGGGTTCCAGGCTTGTGGTAGCTGAAACATTCTCTTGGATCATGGGGTTTCTGTCCACTTCTTTGAGTCGGTCCAGATTCGTTCCTTCTTTGTTTCTTCGGGGCTTGGCACTCGTAGTCAAAATGCCCTGTCCTCTGGCAATTGAAGCACCTGACCTTATATTTGTCCCTCTTCCTCTTCTCTTGGGTTTGGCGGTAGAAGAGCTGCCTGCTTCAGGTTTCTTTTCCGCCTCCTTCTTCTTGCTATTGGCTTAACTCTTTTCCTGTTCCAGCTAAGAGCCTTTCTGATCAATCTCTTCATATCTGCAGGCCATCTCTATCACCTTAGCAAATGGATGCTCGATGTGGGCCGTCACCCTATTATGGTACCTCCTTGCCAGACCATTGATAAACCTCTTATTTTTCTGAATCGGGTCTTGAACTAGCTCTGGGCATATCTGGAAAGCTCATCAAATTTCTTCACATATTCAGCAATAGTCATAGTCCCCTGTTGGAGGTGGGCAAACTCATCATTGAGACGTTCAACTTCGTGAGATGGGGTATACTTCTCATTGAATAACTCTTTAAATTTCTCCCAAGTAACTTCAGCTTCATTATTACCAACCATAACCGTTTCCCACTAAGTTTGAGCTGGGCCTTGTAAGAACCATACCGCCATAAATCGCTTCCTATGATCTTCGAGCTCCAATCCTCCCAAGATTTTCTCCATTGTCTACAGCCAGGCTTGTGCCTCCGTCACCGTCTCTTGGCCCATGAAAAGTACACCTCCCAGATTCTTGATTTTCTTCGACACTTTGTCAAGATCAAAAACAAGTGGAGGTGGTGGTGGCACCTCAGCATCTAAATGGGGCTGGCCATGTGCAACTGGGGTTGTATCTCTTCCTCCGCCCCTGCCTGCGGCTCCATCTTAACCTCTTTGTAACGACCCGGATTTTTTGGCGACTTTGGTTATCGACATAAACACAATGTCGATAACCAAAACATCGTAAAATCCCGGTAATTAATGAAAGAAATTAGAAGGTGAGGGTAGATAAGATATAAACTTAGAATAGAAGAAGAAGAAGAACACAACATCAGAGTAACACGAACCTCATAGCGGAACGTATAACATATAATATATAACGTAACTTTGAAATATAACAGTTATGTATACAATAGCACTTATCAGAGTACAGCACTTACAACACAGCGGAAATAAACTATAGCTATATGATCTTGAAGCCTCCTGCTCCACGCTCTTCCAGTATATCTGTAAATTCCTGACTACTTGACTGCCCGTACAAAATTAGGCACCCAAGAGTTTAGGGAAAACAAAACAAATAAACTTCGGGTCAGTCATGGGACTGGTATGAGTAAAACAGTTTAAAACAGTTTGGACAAGTAAACGATATCTCATAAGACCACGCCGCAGAACGGAACGGGTTTTTTCCCTTATGAGAATCCAAAATATCTTTATATCAAAAACCTTTTGATATTATAACAATGTCTATGTAAAAATAGATATCAACTAGCAGAAATGCTTTCAACTCACGTTCTACATATATAGTATACAATCAAAATCGCAAGCACGTATTGGATAATGGATTTCCAACTATGACAAGGTATGGAACCACCTTCGCTAGTGTACCTCTAGAGAAGAATACACTGGGTTCAACAAGAACATCTTGCAACCCGGCCACACATGACCGACCACTCATTTCTCTGAGTGTATCGAATGTATATCACCAACAGTTGGGATCAACAACCGTTTCCCGTATACATATGGGACAACATTGATAGATTAAAAGAAGCAAATGAATATTCTCTAGATAGGTGATTATACACCCTACTTCGGTGCGACCGACTTAGCCATGTTGCCTGCCCGATTTCTATCATTTACCGGTTGATGAGGCTAGAAGCTGCGCTTTCTCATCACATCAGATTCACTTCGAATGCCACATTGTCAGATCCATCAAAATCACTGATTTGACGTCTACAACCATACATTATGTGTCAGCTAAGAGAGGTTTCCTTCTCCGCTTCCACTCTTGGTACAGTTGAAGAAATCAATGTTCGTGACCTTTCTGGAAATACTCTGTCAGACATTCATCCATACACTTAGAATATCACATCGTCATACCTGCCAAATCACAAATTGACTTATCCAAACATAACCCGGGTATACAGCTAAGAGAAACGAATTCCTCCGCCACCAACGTGAATACGTTTGGACAGATCAACTTACGCGATCCATTGGATATACTCTGTCAGACCTTCTTCTATATACGTTGTCCTGGGACTGGACAATCCGAAGGCACTATTCAGTATATCCATCTTAGTCACTGTTATCTAAGATTTATACAACAGCCCTTGCACTTTACTCCGTCTTCAATTATCTTGGCATAAATGATTCGCAACGCTTATGCCAATACAGAGTGGTTCTTTGGATAATAATCCAACCGGTCTCTCCATATTAACAACGTTAAAATGGTCAAAACTTTGATAGACTGTGATTTAACCATCAAAAGAAAAACAAGTGTGCAAACAACGATATTATTTCCGGGTGGAAATAATATCGATCAAACATCATTTAACATTTGCTATTTTGGTATCTCCTGTTTCCCTATATTCAACATTTGCTATTTTCTAGATTTAGAAAATATATGTTATTAACACTGGAAAACATTTCCATTCTTTTAATTACTAAATTCACTTAACCATCTTTTACTGCCGAACCATACCCATTTCTTAGTTAAAAACGAAGCCAATCAAGTTGGGTAGAACTACCTCTCAGACCTTAACTGAACAACACTTCTAACCTTGAATAGGCAAAGTTCACTTTATATTTCTTTAACTACTTCCGTACTTAACCTTTCTCTTCAACAACTATATTCGATTAACTCTTTTCAATTAACTCTATTGGACTGACCCTATTGGATTAACTCTATTTGATTTAACTCTAATCGATTTATTCTTTTTCACTTAACTTCTGTCGAATAAACTATATTCGATAACTCCTCTAACACTATTCGAATAAAGTGTATTCGATTAACTCTTCTAACTCTATTCGAATAAAGTGTATTCGACAACTACTTTCAAATAACTATATTTGATAACTCCTTTCGAATAACTAGATTCAATAACTTCTTCTCGAATAACCAATATTCGATTATCTTACTTCGAATAACTTATATTTGATTATCTCGCTTCGAATAACCAATATTCGATAATTCTTCTCGAATGAACTATATTTGATTTCTCTTCTCGAATAACTATATTCGATTACTCTTCTCTTTGTATAACTTATATTTGATACATCTCTTTTCAAATACTTGGTTCAACCCACTCGATTATACTAACTTGGTTTGACTTACCAAAATTGATTAACTCAACTCGATTCACTTAACTTATTTACTTAACTCGATCATCTTGATTTGATAACTTAACTTGCTAACTTAACTCGATTATCTTAACTCGATTTTCTTAACTTAAATCACTTAACCCAATCATCTTGACTTGATAACTTAACTTGCTAACTTAACTTGATTATCTTAACTCGATTTTCTTAACTTAATCACTTAACCCAATCATCTTGACTTGATAACTTAATGTGATAACTCATATCGAATAACTAATATTCGATTTAACTCCATTCGCTTGACTCTAGATCGCAGCGATCACAATGGTTACGCCTGATTCCCTCAGGAAACATCCGACCGCCTTAGGCTATTTACAGCCCTGCGAATTATGCTAGCAGTCGTACGAGGTTACAACTCATTTGGATTAACCTTAACTGAATAACTCTAACTGATTTACTCTATTTTAATAACTCGACTCGACTAACCCCTTTCGAATAACATATTCGATTAACTAACTTCGAATACCATATTCGATTAACTAACTTCGAATACCATATTCGATTAACTAACTTCGAATACCATATTCGATTTCTCCTTTTTTGATAACGTTTATGCATTGAAAAGATTCCCTTTTAACAACGTTTATTCATTTATAAAGATTTACTTTTTCATAACGGTTCTTCACTTTATAAATGTTCCTTTTTATAACGTTTCCTTTTCTATTCTATTTGTAAATGGTTTACAAATATTTCCTTTTCAAATTTATTCTTGAAATATTCTAACTCCTTAAATTCTCTGAAAAATTCGCCATAACCTCCTTTGTATCGGAAGCATCGGGAAAATCCCCAAACCCGCCACACAGGCCTTTCCATTCAAAAAGAAAATGGTTTGAAATTATTTCCTTTTTGAATATCTCCTATTTCTAAATATTCCAAATTTATAAATATTCCTAATTTATAAATATTCCATTTATAAATATTTTTATTTCAATATCACTTTGAAATTATTCCTTACCAACATTCCGGTATGTTATGGTATTCAATCATATCAAATCACGATGTTCAATATCGTCCAAACACATATAATCGCCAACAGATTATATACCACATTATATATCACAATATATAAATCACAGTAAAATAACTGTTGAGGAATCCAGTTGGATTTCTCCAACCTGTTTCCCTGCATCACAGATGTTAAACAATATAGATAACATCACTTTCAGTTCCATATGATATATTCTGTTAAACAGAACCAATATAGAAATTCAACTAACTGACTAGCAGTTCAATCAAACAGTCAACACACAGTAAATTAGACAATTTCTACAGTTCTAAAAATACAACATGAAATTATAAACTGTTTAGAGTTGGTGAGATTTACTCACATTGACGCGTTAATCGTTAAATAATGGTTTGCGTTTATTTGACTGCGACGGACAATTTATTTCTCCATAAATTGTAACGAGCTCGGATTCACTCCCGGTCAGTCTCATTGTGTTGCTCCCGTCCATACGATCCTAACGGATCTGAGTTTGCGAAATTCTGATTTCGTGTGAATAAGTTATCGACATTATAAGTTAATGCATTTTTTTAAAACAAAAATAAAATAAATAACTAACTAATTTCTATTTGGCTTTACCTAACTGAGCCGACCCAATCCCACCCAAGCCCATGTCCGCACCCTTAGTCCTTCTTCCTCGCTAGTCTTGATCCAGCGAGCTCCTCACGAAATAACACACCATAGCCGCGTCTTTCTTCGATCCAACTCCTCCCATCTCCCAACTAAAACTCAAACAAAGATCACCATTGTTCATCTCGTTGAAATCTCTTCTACCTCAACACCATGACAGCCCCCTCAAGCTCCACCAAGTCTTCGCGTCGAACTGGAGGAACACACCTAGTACACTGCAGGTGCGACACAAATTATTCCCGAACAATACCCAAAAATCACAACGCGATCCACTCTCCTCGCTGAATCCAAAAACGATAACTAGAACAAGTGTTGTTGCTTACATTCGCCGATTTCTTGAGCCCTAGTTTCCTTTGAACACCTGCCTTTGACGCAAACAGACTTTGAGTGCCACAAAATGCATATAGAATTGAAGAGGAACCCAAAACGAACTCGAAGAACCCATCCTTCAGATTTATAGGGTTTTACCTTTGGTTTGAATGGAGAAATGATCTCCACGTTTTTAATTTCAAGCCTTAGAAACTTGTGGTTGAAAAAAGAGGACTCGTGGCTGGAAACTAAATGATGCATGGCCTGTGTTTCCATCAGATAGGGAGTTGGATATTTTTATTTTGATTTTCTATATTTTATTTTCTTGATTTTATATGCTTCTCACGTCCTTAAAAATCCCTGCGACCACATACGATGTCCAAAAATCACGAAAATTGACATGCCACTAGAGTTTGACATTACGAACCCAACGAAACTGGTTTCGTCGAATTTCGACTCCGTATGCTCACACAGCGTATTTTTAACTGTCAAAATACTGACTGTTTTTCACTCTAAAAATTCGTACGACCACACAGTGACTCTAAAAATCACGAAACTAGAAATCTAACAACTATTTGACATTGCGGATCCAACAAAATTAGTTTCGTCGAATTTCGACTTCGTTTGCAAAACCGGCTATTTTTAAACCTCTAGATGGCCCATTTAAATATATAAATATATTTAAATATATTTAAATTAAATATAAATAAATTTATATTATCGTATATCTTCGCATATGATATCGTACAGCTTCAGAATATCATATCAGAATTTACAGTTTGATATTTCAGATTTTAGATTTATCGATATTCTGTTTATATCGAAAATTCCTTTTATAACGTAAATAAAGCATCGCAAATTATAAAGGAATTTCACAGCGACTTTTCTGAAATTTGATTTGGACGTAAATCAAAATCTACACGATGAAATCCCGATTTTTCTCTTCCACTAGAAAGATATACTCTATCAGCTCCACACGTTTCTTGTTTCATAGAAATCCGCCTTAAAACGAATCATGTACATTCAGTTGAAGTTCGAATTGCCAAATAGCGAACTACTGCGCCATTTCAAGCTCTGTTTTAATTATATTATAATTATACGTTCAAACTGTCGTCGATTGAATATATTCGCTGATATATCTCAACTCCAAGCTGAACTAAATCTCGGGGATGACCCCGTTCACACTATATTGTCAATTCACTATTTTTGGTTATTCCTGATTTAAATATATTATTTAAATTATTTAAATTAATTAAATATTCACTTTATTTAATTAAATGACGATTTAATTCCCTACCTCGCGATATATATAATTAAAATAATTAATTATAATACCTCTGCCAATGCGGGTCATTACATTCTTCCCTACTTAAAATAATTTCGTCCTCGAAATTGCTAAGTTAGAGGACGACCCTATATATTGGAACTCCTAAGATTTGTTTACCCCTTATTTCTGATTTCAACAGAACCAATTAATATTGACTAAAATATTAATTCTTTCGACTAACTAAAATTTTCAAAAATTCTGAAAAAACAATTTAACACTTTAAATTTTCTGAAAATTTCGCCATAACCTCCTTTGTACAGCCCTATCGGTAAAATCACAACTCGCCTCTCTAAGCCATCTCCAACCCCAAAAAGAAAATCAAACTATTTCCCAGCTTACGCTTATTTGGATTAAAACGGATGTTGTGTAAAACATCGTTACGACAACCTAAATACTTCAACTAACTCTTATCCAACATTGATCTTCGAGCCTGAAATCTTACTATTTATTTGTTAATAATTAAACCAATCAAGTTGGGGTATAATTACCTCTCAGACCTTGACTGAATAACATTTATAACGTCAAAACAGATAAGACTACTTACTCAAATAATCAATACCAAACAACTAATTATTCACCTTTAAACATGTATACTCTTTCTCTTTTTATGTTCGTTTCCTTATCGACTTCCATATATACTGATATCTAGAATTCTACTTATCAGATTTTCTTAAAAATATTCTAACTCCGTAAATTCCCGGAAAAATTCGCCATAACTTCCTTTATACCAGGAGCATCGGGATATTTCACATAGCCTCCCATGGCCTTCACCAATCCCAAAAGAAAAAGAAAAGCCAAGCGGCTAGCCGATACGGCTCATAAATCTCATGCTTATATCAAATATAAACTTGTACCTTTTGTCGGCATATTAACTTTATAACTTTCACCTGTTATCAATCCACATATACCAATGTATTTCCAATCAAACTCTGATCAATTAATCCTCAACTCAACCATTCGCTTATACCTAAGTCGAATTCAATTTCAAATCAAATTTCCATTCTGGATTTCGAATTCTTACTTACCAGTCCAATAGAATTCCAGATTATCTCTAATCAAGTCTAATTCTACTTGACACTAATCTATTTTAAATGATTTTCACTTACTGGCTTTTAATTCAATCTCCATTCTATTGGGTTTTTACAAATTTTACTTTAATTTGTTTAAACTCAAACAACCCTTTTCTTCCTGGAAGTTTTAAACAGTTTACCTCTTTCAAAAAATCAAATTTTCCTTTTTGAAATTCAACACAACTTGCTTTTCTAAAAAAATTCAAAAACAATCTCTTTGGTAGTAATCCGTCACTTATACCCTCGAAAATGAACACCGATGATGTCTAGCTCATCATCGGAATCTATTTCCCAGCGATCAAAGTGAGTTCAATACTATATCACTTTTTAAACCCATTTTCCAACATTTTCACTTTGGAATATATTTCAAATACCCTTCGCAATACTTTAAACCAATTTAAAATCTCCCAGGATTTTAAAATTTCCTTATACTTAATCCAGATTCAATTTCAAACACTTTTCCAATTTCTGGGATTTAAATTCCAATTAATTCTGATTTAAATTTCCGATTTAACTCATCTGATTCCACGTATTTTACTTATATGTATTCTAGTTGGTCATATATAACCTTTTCACATTTTATAATCTTATCTGATTAAAATCACTACCAACACATCCTATATATGATAATATATCACATATCCATACTGTGTCGGTCCATCATATTCAAGTGTTTATTTACTCCTACCGATACAGTGGATCAAACTGATCGACCATAACTCATAAACAACTCAGCCAATGAATCTCCACAATATAAAACCATTTTTATATCAAATACAAATACGCACTCGTATATATACACTCAAACTCAATCTAGGGTATTACTAACCCTATCTCTATCGAGTCACGCCACAGAGCCAAGTAATTCTTAACTTAAGCTTTGATACCAACTGTAACGACCCGGATTTTTTTGGCGACTTTGGTTATTGACATAAACACGATGTCGATAACCAAAACATCGAAAAATCCCGGTAATTAATGAAAGAAAATAGAAGATGAGGATAGATAAGATAGAAACTTAGAATAGAAGAAGAAGAAGAACACAACATCAGAGTAACACGAACCTCACAGCGGAACGAATAACATATAATATATAACATAACATTGAAATAAAACAGTTATGTATACAATAGCACTTATCAGAGTACAGCACTTACAACACAGCGGAAATAAACTATAGCTATATGATCTTGAAGCCTCCTGCTCCACGCTCTTCCAGTATATCTGTAAATTCCTGACTACTTGACCGCCCGTACAAAATTAGGCACCCAAGAGTTTAGGGAAAACAAAACAAATAAACTCCGGGTCAGTCATGGGACTGGTATGAGTAAAACAGTTTGGACAAGTAAATGATATCTCATAAGACCACGCCGCAGAACGGAACAGGTTTTTCCCTTATGAGAATCCAAAATATCTTTATATCAAAAACCGTTTGATATTATAATAATGTCTATGTACAAATAGATATCAACTAGCAGAAACGCTTTCATCTCACGTTCTACATATATAGTATACAATCAAAATCGCAAGCACGTATTGGATAATGTATTTCCAACTATGACAAGGTATGGAACCACCTTCGCTAGTGTACCTCTAGAGAGGAATACACTGGGTTCAACAAGAACATCTTGCAACCCGGCCACACATGACCGACCACTTATTTCTCTGAGTGTATCGAATGTATATCACCAACGGTTAGGATCAGCAACCGTTTCCCGTATATATATGGGACAGCATTGATAGATTAAAAGAAGCAAATGAATATTCTCTAGATAGGTGATTATACACCCTACTTCGGTGCAACCGACTTAGCCATGCTGCCTGCCCGATTTCTGTCATTTACCGGTTGATGAGGCTAGAAGCTACGCTTTCTCATCACATCAGATTCACTTCGAATGCCACATTGTCAGATCCATCAAAATCACTGATATGACGTCTACAACCATACATTATGTGTCAGCTAAGAGATGTTTCCTTCACCGCTTCCACTCTTGGTACAGTTGAAGAAATCAATGTTCGTGACCTTTCTGGAAATACTCTGTCAGACATTCATCCATACACTTAGAATATCACATCGTCATACCCGCCAAATCACAAATTGACGTATCCAAACATAACCCGGGTATACAGCTAAGAAAAACGAATTCCTCCGCCACCAACGTGAATACGTTTGGACGGATCAACTTACGCGATCCATTGGATATACTCTGTCAAACCTTCTTCCATATACGTTGTCCTGGGACTGGACAATCCGAAGGCACTATTCAGTATATCCATCTTAGTCACTGTTATCTAAGATTTATACAACAGCCCTTGCACTTTACTCTGTCTTCAATTATCTTGGCATAAATGATTCGCAACGCTTATGCCAATACAGAGTGGTTCTTTGGATAATAATCCAACCTGTCTCTCCATATTAACAACGTTAAAATGGTCAAAACTTTGATAGTCTGTGATTTAACCATCAAAAGAAAAACAAGTGTGCAAACAACGATATTATTTCCGGGTGAAAATAATATCGATCAAACATCATTTAACATTTGCTATTTTGGTATCTCCTGTTTCCATATATTCAACATTTGCTATTTTCTAGATTTAGAAAATATATGTTATTAACACTGGAAAACATTTCCATTCTTTTAATTACTAAATTCACTTAACCATCTTTTACTGCCGAACCATACCCATTTCTTAGTTAAAAACGAAGCCAATCAAGTTGGGGGTAGAACTACCTCTCAGACCTTAACTGAACAACACTTCTAACCTTGAATAGGCAAAGTTCACTTTATATTTCTTTAACTACTTCCGTACTTAACCTTTCTCTTCAACAACTATATTCGATTAACTCTTTTCAATTAACTCTATTGGACTGACCCTATTGGATTAACTCAATTTGATTTAACTCTAATCAATTTATTCTTTTTCACTTAACTTCTGTCGAATAAACTATATTCGATAACTCCTCTAACACTATTCGAATAAAGTGTATTCGATTAACTCTTCTAACTCTATTCGAATAAAGTGTATTTGATAACTCCTTTAAAATAACTATATTTGATAACTCCTTTCGAATAACTAGATTCGATAACTTCTTCTCGAATAACCAATATTCGATTATCTTACTTCGAATAACTTATATTCGATTATCTCGCTTCGAATAACCAATATTCGATAATTCTTCTCGAATGAACTATATTTGATTTCTCTTCTCGAATAACTATATTCGATTACTCTTCTCTTCGAATAACTTATATTCGATACATCTCTTTTCAAATACTTGGTTCCACCCAATCGATTATACTAACTTGGTTTGACTTACCAAAATCGATTAACTCAACTCGATTCACTTAACTTATTTACTTAACTCGATCATCTTGACTTGATAACTTAACTTGCTAACTTAACTCGATTATCTTAACTCGATTTTCTTAACTTAAATCACTTAACCCAATCATCTTAACTTGATAACTTAACTTGCTAACTTAACACGATTATCTTAACTCGATTTTCTTAACTTAATCACTTAACCCAATCATCTTGACTTGATAACTTAACGTGATAACTCATATCGAATAACTAATATTCGATTTAACTCCATTCGCTTGACTCTAGATCGCAGCGATCACAATGGTTACGCCTGATTCCCTCAGGAAACATCCGACCGCCTTAGGCTATTTACAGCCCTGCGAATTACGCTAGCAGTCGTACGAGATAACAACTCATTTGGATTAACCTTAACTGATTAACTCTAACTGATTAACTCTATTTGAATAACTCGACTCGACTAACCCCTTTCGAATAACATATTCGATTAACTAACTTCGAATACCATATTCGATTAACTAACTTCGAATACCATATTCGATTAACTAACTTCGAATACCATATTCGATTAACTAACTTTGAATACCATATTCGATTAACTAACTTCGAATACCATATTCGATTTTTCCTTTTTTGATAACGTTTATGCATTGAAAAGATTCCCTTTTAACAACGTTTATTCATTTATAAAGATTTACTTTTTCGTAACGGTTATTCACTTTATAAATGTTCCTTTTTATAACGTTTCCTTTTCAATTCTATTTGTAAATGGTTTACAAATATTTCCTTTTCAAATTTATTCTTGAAATATTCTAACTCCTTAAATTCTCTGAAAAATTCGCCATAACCTCCTTTGTATCGGAAGCATCGGGAAAATCCCCAAACCCGCCACACAGGCCTTTCCATTCAAAAAGAAAATGGTTTGAAATTATTTCCTTTTTGAATATCTCCTATTTCTAAATATTCCAAATTTATAAATATTCCTTATTTATAAATATTCCATTTATAAATATTTTTATTTCAATATCACTTTGAAATTATTCCTTACCAACATTCCGGTATGTTATGGTATTCAATCATATCAAATCACGATGTTCAATATTGTCCAAACACATATAATCGCCAACAGATTATATACCACATTATATATCACAATATATAAATCACAGTAAAATAATTGTTGAGGAATCTAGTTGGATTCCTCCAACTGTTTCCCTGCATCACAGATGTTAAACAATATAGCTAACATCACTTTCAGTTCCATATGATATATTCTTTTAGACAAAATCAATATAGAAATTCAACTAACTGACTAGCAGTTCAATCAGACAGTCAACACACAGTAAATCATACAATTTCTACAGTTCTAAAAATACAACATGAAATTATAAACTGTTTAGAGTTGGTGAGATTTACTCACATTGACGCGTTAATCGTTAAATAACGGTTTGTGTTTATTTGATTGCGATGGACAATTTATTTCTCCATAAATTGTAACGAGCTCGGATTCACTCCCGGTCAGTCTCATTGTGTTGCTCCCGTCCATATGATCCCAACGGATCTGAGTTTGCGAAATTTTGATTTCGTATGAATAATTTATTGACATTATAAGTTAATGCATTTTTTAAAACAAAAATAAAATAAATAACTAACTAATTTCTATTTGGCTTTACCTAACTGAGCCGGCCCAATCCCACACAAGCGCACGTCCACACCCTTAGTCCTTCTTCCCCGCTAGTCTTGAACCAGCGAGCTCCTCACGAAATAACACACCATAGCCGCGTCTTTCTTCGATCCAACTCCTCCCATCTCCCAACTAAAACTCAGACAAAGATCACCATTGTTCATCTCGTTGAAATCTCTTCCACCTCAACACCATGACAGCCCCCTCGAGCTCCACCAATTCTTCGCGTCGAACTGGAGGAACGCGCCCAGTACACTGCAGGTGCGACACAAATTATTCCGGAACAATACCCAAAAATCACAACGCGATCCACTCTCTTCGCTGAATCCAAAAACGATAACTAGAACAAGCGTTGTTGCTTACATTCTCCGATTTCTTGAGCCCTAGTTTCCTTTGAACACCTGCCTTTGAAGCAAACAGACTTTGAGTGCCACAAAACGCATATAGAATTGAAGAGGAACCTAAAACGAACTCAAAGAACCCATCCTTCAGATTTATAGGGTTTTACCTTTGGTTTGAATGGTGAAATGATCTCCACGTTTTTAATTTCAAGCCTTAGAAACTTGCGGTTGAAAAAAGAGGACTCGTGGGTGGAAACTAAATGATGTGTGGCCTGTGTTTCCATCAGATAGAGAGTTGGATATTTTTATTTTTATTTTCTATATTTTATTTTCTTGATTTTATATGCTTCTCTCGTCCTTAAAAATCCCTGCGACCACATACGATGTCGAAAAATCACGAAAACTGACATGCCACTAGAGTTTGACATTACGAACCCAACGAAATTGGTTTCGTCAAATTTCGACTCCGTATCCTCACACAGCGTATTTTTATCTGTCAAAATACTGATTGTTTTTCACTCTAAAAATCCATACGGCCACACAGTGACTCTAAAAATCACGAAACTAGAAATCTAACAACTATTTGACATTGCGGATCCAACAAAATTAGTTTCGTCGAATTCCGACTTCGTTTGCAAAACCGGCTATTTTTAAAGCTCTGGATGACCCATTTAAATATATAAATATATTTAAATATATTTAAATTAAATATAAATAAATTTATATTATCGTATAGCTTCGCATATGATATCGTACAGCTTTAGAATATCATATCAGAATTTACAGTTTGATATTTCAGATTTTAGATTTATCGATATTCAGTTTATATCGAAAATTCCTTTTATAACGTAAATAAAGCGTCGCAAATTATAAAGGAATTTCACAGCGACTTTTCTGAAATTTGATTTGGATGTAAATCAAAATCTACATGATGAAATCCCGATATTTCTCTTCCACTAGAAAGATATACTCTATCAGCTCCACATGTTTCTTGTTTCATAGAAATCCGCCTTAAAACGAATCCTGTACATTCAGTTGAAGTTCGAATCGCCAAATAGTGAACTACCACGCCATTTCAAGCTCTGTTTTAATTATATCATAATTATACGTTCAAACTGTCGTCGATTGAATATATTCGCTAATATATCTCAACTCTAAGCTGAACTAAATATCGGGGATGACCCCGTTCACACTATATTGTCAATTCACTATTTTTGGTTATTCCCGATTTAAATATATTATTTAAATTATTTAAATTAATTACATATTCACTTTATTTAATTAAACGACGATTTAATTCCCTACCTCACGATATATATAATTAAATTAATTAATTATAATACCTCTGCCAATGCGGGTCATTACACTCTTCCTCTATTTCTGGTTCTCGTACTCATCTTTCAATTAGTCTGTACCATCAAGGAAAGAGTTAGACTAAGAGAAATGATAATTTCAAAAGGGAAGGTTAAAAGTAGAGACATATGATAAGATGATAATGAAGTAATGACTGATTAATACGTACTATGCTATTGTGCTCATTCTACGACATTACTAATCCTATCTCTAGTGAGCAACTCGTCTTAGAATACTACTGATTCTATCTAGACAAATTGTTCTAAAAATGTAATACTCCAAAGCTAAGGTTAACCTTTAGCCCTGATACCAAATGTGATGAACCAAACTTCCGTGGTACGAAAGTAAGGATAATCGTAGGAGAATAACATAATTAAAACAATAACAGATCTCAGATATATAGCAGAACATATAAACAATTGCAACGGAAATGAAATTGTCATCACAACATAACATCACAGATAACAGAGTACGCAATGCAGGATACACTTAACAAAATAGATGTCTAAACTAGGGAAAGAAATAAAGTCTCAATCTCCTAAAATACATTAATACTCAATACAGTCTCAAAGTCTCAAGAAGCAAAATAAAATTAAAAAAAAGATAAAAAGATAAGATTCTTCATCTCCTTCAACAGCAAGCTTCAGTCCAGAAAATGTCCATACCTAACACTTGTCAATTGGCTGCCAGTGTGGAAAGAGGGCACCCGAGTTTGCAAAGTGAAACAAACTACGAGTCAGTCATTGGACTGGTATGAGAAATCTTACTAAACTAATAATATGGCAAATCACAGGACCACGCCGCTAATGCGGAACGGGTTTACTCCATTAGATTGCCAGTGCATAAGTGTTATGAATTTTTAAGTCAAAAATAACGCAATGCTTTTTTTAGAAAATGAAATCATTATAAGACTCAAGTCCCATCACACAATGCAACGCAAACAGAGCATAGAGTTTTACCTTATAATGATCAAATATGACTTGATACGTATAAAATAATATTTTTAAAATTATTATTAGTGTCTAATATGTCCTAAAATAATTAAAGGTAAATGTATCAATCCTAGACGGCATAGCACCCCATCCTACTATGTCGCCATATATAGGTTTACAATCAAGACCAAAATGTCGTATTGCAAATTGGGTTTCTATCAAGAGTCAAGGCTAGGAACGATCTCCTTACCGATTCGAGACACTCTAGCAATGTCTCAGGATTCTAACATTGGTGAACCCTTGGATACAGCAGGATCGGTCCACAAATACTTTAGTGGATTAGTAATGCCTGAACACACGCTCCCCGGTTCAAAGAACCTATAATTCGGCCATTGGCGACAAGCAAAATAAACCGAGGTGCCTCAAAATCCATCAACTACATAAGTAAAAATGTCAGGACTGGTAAGTTCCTGACACTACTCCAAGCTAGAAAGAAGCGTGTGCACTCCCTACGTTCCCTTGCTCCATTTTTGACTCAACCGGGGTGTGAGGCTCGCGAAGTCACGTTATGCACAAAGCTATGCCGAAATAGGCAATGCTTTGATCACTCCACAAGGCTCTACTTTTGAACAAAAGCCTCAATCAAATGCATCTTGGAATGTCACATTGACAATTCACGCCATGCGATCGATAACTATTAATATACACCAGGGTGTTAAGCGAGAGAATAAATTCTCTACCACCAAACAGATATATATTAATAGACATCAATTTAATTACACGGAATAAAATTCAGTATCGGACACACATCCATTTACAAGTCCGTTCTGGGTCTGAATGAAACCGAAGTCACCGAGGTGCTCACATATCCGGACGGTCAACAAGTACGTCCGGACAACTACCACTTTAACCCATTACTGGTAGCAAGCCAGTGCCGGGCATTAGTAGCAGCTATCCTTTCGACGTGAAGACCGCCGGTCTTCAATCGCCGTCTTCGATATTTTTGATTAGAACGCCGTAAAATTATTTGAAATGAGTTGAAATCGGTCTTTTCAAATAATTTTTTGAATTATTATCATTTAAACCATTTAAATATCGTTAATATTAGTTTATAATGATTTATTGCTATTTTTATTTAAATAAAGATAGATTAATAAATTAAACGATGCTTCAGTTTGATGGGCGGCCCTGGCGTTGTTTTTATCAAAATTTGATTTACACATATTTGAAATCTAACCGTTGGATTTTAACATAATTCATATCGATGGAAAGATCTTCCCAAGCAGTCCTAACGGTTCCAGTTTTGGTAAAATCTGATGGTTGGATCATTCAGTATAGTGGTTTAAAGTTACGATCGCCGAAACGCGAACTACAACACGCAATTTGTTTAATTTTAATTAATATTTATATATACATATAATTATATATATAAATTATTCACGATTCTACTAACGTGCTTAACATGCTAAATAAAAGGGTGATTTGTTTACCTAAAAAATACACTTGTTTATAATGTACAATAAAAATGTGTTTTAACCATAAAGATGTCTGTTTAACTCATACACAAATTCTAATGGTTATGTGATAAAGACAATTTTTCTATTAACATACAAATCCAAATGTATGTCATAATGATAAAAGTGATTCTTTCTGTTAACGTACAAATTCTAACGTATGTTAATGAAAACAAAAATGTATTCTTACATTTCAATTCTTTTATTTAGACAAAATGTGAATTTTGTCTAAATCCTATTCCTTTAACAAAAATGTATATTTTTGTTCCAATTTCTTTAATAAGACAAAAATGTGAATTTTGTCTTAACCTTATCCTTTTAACAAAAATGTATATTATAACCTTTTTGTCTCTAGTATTATTTACATCAGGAATGCAAACAAAAATGTGACTTTTTATTTCTAATTTTATTTGCAACAAGGAATGCAAACAAAAATGTGACTTTTTATTTCTAATTTTATTTGCAACAAGAAATGCAAATAAAAAATGTAACTATTATTTCTAATGTTTTGTTTGCATCTAAAATTGCAAACAAAAATGCAACTTTTATTTTAATGTTTTGTTTGCATCTAAAATTGCAAACAAAAACGTGACTTTTATTTTAATGTTTTGTTTGCATCTAAAATTGCAAACAAAAATGCAACTTTTATTTTAATGTCTTGTTTGCATCTAAAATTGCAAACAAAAATGTAAATTTAATTCTAATGTTTTGTTTGCATCAAAAATTGCAAACAAAAATGCGACTTTTATTTTAATGTTTTGTTTGCATCTAAAATTGCAAACAAAAATGCGACTTTTATTTTAATGTTTTCTTTGCAACTAAAATTTGAAACAAAAATGCGACTTTTATTTTAATGTTTTGTTTGCATCTAAAATTGCAAACAAAAATGTAAATTTAATCCTAATGTTTTGTTTACATCTAAAATTGCAAACAAAAATGCGACTTTTATTTTAATGTTTTGTTTGCATCTAAAATTGCAAACAAAAATGTAAATTTTTATTATCATGTTTATTTGCATCAAGAAATGCAAATAAACATACAACTTCTTATTACTTGTTTTACTTGCATTAAGGAACGCAAAATAAAAATACATCTTTTTGTTTCATATTTTATTTCCATCTAAGAATGCAAATAAAAATGTACTCTTTTTAAATCATGTTTCATTTGCAATAGAGAATACAAATAAAAATACACTTTTTAATTTCATGTTTTATTTGCAATAGAGAATACAAATAAAAATACACTTTTTAATTTCATGTTTTATTTTGATGTTGAATTGATAAACTAAATCAATTCAAATAAAAATGACAAATTTTATTTTTGATGTTGAATTGATAAACTAAATCAATTCACATATAATGACAAATTTTAATTTGATGTTGAATTGATAAACTAAATCAATTCACATAAAAATGACAAATTTTATTTTTGACGTTGAATTGATAATCTAAATCAATTCAAATAAAATGACATAAAAAGTGACAAATCACATTTTCATAATGAATTGATAAACTAGATCAATTCAAATAAAAAGTGACAAATCATATTTTCATAATGAATTGATAAACTAGATCAATTCAAATAATATAAAAGTGATAACATAAAAAGTGACAAATCATATTTTCGTAATGAATTGATAAACAAGATCGATTCAATTAAAAAGTGACAAATCATGTTTTCATAATGAATTGATAAACTTGATCAACTCAAATAAAAAGTGACAAATCATATTTTCATAATGAATTGATAAACTAGATCAATTCAAATAAAAAGTGACAAATCATATTTTCATAATGAATTGATAAACTAGATCAATTCAAATAAAATAAAAGTGATAACATACTACTTGACTAGTACATATGGATCTATAACTATCTATCACAAACACAGATCAACCATCATCAACCATGTCAGAACAAAATAGATCTGAATAGTAAACCATGTGATCATTACATAGCTAACAAATTAATTTAATTAATTAATTAATTTAAACAACGAAATCTCATAGTCATGTCGCAAATTAGTCCAAAACTCAAACAACCAAGAATTGACCCGTTTTAGTGTAGGAATGTAGATCTTCGTTGTACGATCACAACGCTTCTGAAATCACGTTATTCTGAATCAGTACGAGAGAGTTATGCTTTATCTAAGTTAATAACATTAAATAAAATTAATTAATTAATTAACTTAGTGGATATACACCTTCTTCCTCAACCAAAAAGGTCGGCCGCGTGTTATAGCTTCTCTTCGATCCTAGGTCAACAAATTGCGATCAAACTGGAAGGAGTAGTCACGATCCGACTTCACTGCGGTGTAGAGCAGGGAAAGGCGCACCAGGGGGCCCACAATGGTGAAGCTCGGTTGAGCCTAGGGGAGGCCGATGGGTGGCTTAGGCGTGGGTTTGGGGCAGGAATTCTTGGAGTTTGGGTCACTAGAGACTGATCTAGTCGTATAGAATCGAAGAGGAGGAGGAGAGCTTCGATATAGTATGTAGAGTGAGCTTAATTCAGGAAGAAGAAGGAGATTTTGGTGGAAGAAGAAGGGAGCATTTCAGCCATGGGATGAATGCGGCGGCGGCTGCACGTTTTGGATTAGGGTTTAGAAATGAATTTCCACTATTATTTATAATGTTTATTTTGCAAATAAATCCATAAGTTTCAAACTAAACCAATTTCAGTCCAACTGAAATCTACCCACCTAATAGCCCATGTTCCGGATCCAAGGGCTAGGTCCCGTCAGCCCAAACGGCTGTCTGTGGCCTGAATTATATAAATTAATATTTAAATCCTTTATTAAATTAATTCTATCGTATATTTAAATTCACAGGGGCCACACACGAACTAAGAAAATTCCAGAATAAATATATTTGGCTTTGTTATGACGATACAGTCCTAACAAAATTAATTTCATCGAATTCTGAGACCGTTTGAAAAATGGTTGTTTTCCAGTCGATTAAATTTGACTGAAATGAACAAAACACATTTTCCTTTGCCACGCTCACATATTAATTCTAAAAATTCTGAAAATTGTAACCTAGCAATAATTTGACATTCCGGTTCCAACAAAAGTGGTTTCGTCGAAAACAGAGGTCGTTTGAAAATTGGCTATTTTCAATGGCTTTAATATTATTTAAAAAAAGCATTTTTAAATTCTGCCACAATTTCTAACCAAATTATTTAAAATAAAAAAAATGGTTTGGATTTTCTGGGTTGTTGCAGCCAAGGTAATCAATTAACCTTCAGCTCTGATACCAACTGTAATGACCCGGGTTTTCGCGATCCTGGTTAATCGACATATAACCCAATGTCGACTATCAAGCATCGAAAATACCAGATAGTTAATGAAAGAAGTTAGAGGGTAAGAATAAATAAGATAGAAAATTAGAATAGAAGAAGAATATACAACAACATCAGAGTAACACGAATCTCACAGCGGAACGAACAACATATAATAGGTAATATTTTTTTGAAATAAAATCAGTATACACACAGTAACATTATCAGAGTATAACACTTACAACACAGCGGAATAAACAATAGCAACATAATCCTGAAGTCTTCTGCACCAAGCTCTCCAAGTATATCTGTAAAACCTGACTACTTGACTACCCGTACAAATTTGGCCATCCAAGAGTTTAGGGTAAAACAAAACCAAATAAACTCCAGGTCAGTCATGGGACTGGTGTGAGTAAACAATTTTAAACAGTTCTGACAAAAATAAACGATATCTCATAAGACCATGCCATATAACACGGAACGGGTTTTTCCCTTATGAGAATCCAAAACACTTGATTCAACATTTCAAAATCTTTTTGAATGAAGTGATAAACTTTATATCAAACTCATTTAATATTATAATAGTGTCTATCAATCACAACTAAATAATCAACTAGCAGAGCGCTTTCATCTCACGTTCTACATATATAATATATAATCAAAAACCGCGGGCGCTTATTGGGTAATGAACTCCAACTGGCTAGGTATGGGACCACCTTCCGACAGTGTATCTCTAGAGAGGAATACACTGGGTTCAACAAGAACATCCTGCAACCCAGACTAAACATGACCGGTCACTCATTTCGCTTGAGTGTACCGAATGTATTGTCACCAACAATTGGGATCAGCAACCGTTTCCCGAAAGGGACAACATCGATAGGTTTTAGAAGCAAAAGGAATTTCTCTAGATCAAGTAACAATACACCCTACTTGGCAGCCAACCACTTAGCCATGCGACCTACCCGATTTTATACCATTTCCGGTTGTGAGGCTAGAGGCCACGCTTATCTCTGACAGATCACACAATTATTCACTTTGAATGTCACATCGTCATACCCGCCAAATCACAAATTGATTTCTCCAAAAATACCACGGGTATACAGCTAAGAGAAACAAATTCCTCTGCCACCAAACGTAAATACGTTTGAAGAGATCAACTTACGCGATCTATTAAATATGATATGTCAGACATTCTTCCATATAGGTCGTCCTGGGACTGAACAGACCGAAGGCACTATTCTATTAACAAAACAGCCCTTGCACAACTTCGTCTTCAATTATCTTCATCATATTTGATCGCAACGCTAACGCCCATACAGAGTGGTTTTCAGATAATGAATCTGATCCCAGTCTCTCTGTATTGACAACGAAAAAATGGTCAAAAACTTCGATAGTCGGTGATTTAACTATCGAAGAAAAACATGTGTGCAAACAACAATATTATTTCCAGATGGAAATTCTATCAACCAATCATCATTTATTCATTTCCCCATTTCTCATTTCCATATATTCATCAAATCCTTGTTCTTCTAATTTTAGAAAATATACGTTATTAACTTTGGAAAACGTTTCCATTTCTGATTCACGCATCACTATCTTCTCACATATACCAGTCTCTAACTGTAAATTAGTAAGAGAACAACCCCCTACGCAGTAATCCCGAAGGCCGAAACCAACATCAGATCGATACCCGGAAAGGCATTCAACTCAACTAATTTCTATTCAATTTCTAATTACAGTAATTCCGTTTAAATTCCTAATTCAAAACCCCAAATTTTTTTATAATATTTTATTTGCAAAATATTTACTTTAATCTAATTTTTCACATAGAATGTGAATAATATTCTTTATATAACTCTATTTGTTTTCCAAATAATTTCTTTTATAACTCGATTTATTTCCTATAAATATTTCCCTTTTCAATATCCTATTTATTTCATATAAATATTTCCCTTTCCAATATCATTTTTATTCTATTCAAATCCTTTTATATAATTCTATTCATTTCATATAAATCCTTTTATATAATTCTATTCATTTTATATAAATCCTTTTATATAATTCTATTTAATTTCTAACTAATAACTTTATTTATTTTCCTAATAAATTTGTCCTTTTATAATTATATTTTCCAATATTTGTTTTCCAAATATTACCTTTTTTAATACCTTATTTATTTCATATAAATATTTCATTTTCAATATTCACTTTGGAAATTTCCTTTTACATTATAGTATTTCATATGGTATTTAAAATACCAAATAATATAACTAGTGTCATCATAATCAATCGCAGATTATAAGTCACATCATATAACATAATATATGTAAAACAATTAGAAATATTGAGGAATCCAGTTAGATCCCTCCAACTTGTTTTCCTGCATCACATATATTAATCAACATAATTAACATCGATTTCATTTCAATATGAAATATTCTAATAAAAAGAATCAATATTTGATTAACGACTTATATATATATATCGTTATCTATAATTTCAACCAATACATCAGCAATTCAACCAAACAATCAACACACATCAATCATCATTTATCAATACTATATTAAATTTATAAAATATAAACTGTACAGAGTTAGTGAGATTTACTCACATTGGACGATTATCGTTAAATTATGATAACTACCGGTTGATTCAGACAGACAATTTATTTCTCTACAAATTGTAACGAGCTCTGATTCACTCCCAGTCAGTTCCAGTATGTAGCCACCGTCCATATGATCCCAACGGATCATGTTTCATCAAATTCTGATTATGTATGAAGAAGATATGTATTTTACAAGTTATATTTAAATTAAATAGTAAATAATAATTAATTATCTCATTAATTATCCTAATTACGTTTATGCCATAACCCTGTTTTAACTGTTTGCTAATCCCCTTTCTTCCCCGATAGGATTTCACTCTTCATCTTTGCCATGGATGATATTTACGACCTCCGATTTCTACTTCATCTCTCTGCCATTCGACTTCAAACAAAATCCATACAACTCCTCATTCGAACCTCAACTTCTCTGACATCACCATTGCAAACTCACACGCATCCTCTGTATCGCGACTCCAAGTATCTCACGCACCATAACAGGAAGACATCGATACTTTATTTAACGAAATCATCCAAATTTTTGCCAACTTCGTCCAAATTCTATCATAAACTCAAATACCACCATCGTTTCTCATATTAAAGTCTAAATCTCTCGAAGTCACTAACCCTAGGTCATGGCGGAAATCTCGAGCCCCAGGAAAGCACCATCATACCTTGAACAACATACCCTGTAAAAACACGGAAATCTGAGCCAATTTAAAATTTTTATTTTGGCAATTTTAATGAATTTTGAATATTTAAAATGATTTATTTTAAATAATAACGACGAGAAATTTATTTTGAATAGAAATATAGAACGTATATATTTATATAGATCGTCGTTAGAATATACATATTTTATTTCAAATATAAAAGGAATTGAAAATGGTGTGGTAGTTCGAAAATTCGATTTCAAATTTCAAAAGAATGTACAGGATTCAAAATAAACCGGATTTTAGCGAAACCAAAAATATTAGAATCTATTTGATAATATCTTTCCAACGAATCCGAAAAATCAAAATTTCATAGCGGGAATAAAAAGATATGCCCAATAGAAAATTCAGAATAGTTACTATTGAATTTTGGCCCTTAAAATGTAAATTTTGCAAACGACCTCGGTTTTTGACGAAACCACTTTTGTTGGATCCAGGATGTCAAATTATTGCTAGGTTTCAAAATTCAAAATTTTTGAAAACAATATGTGGGCGTGACGAAGTAAAACGTGTTTTAACAGTTTCAGTCAGTTTTGATCGACCAGAAAATGACCATTCTTCAAACGGTCTTAGAATTTGACGAAATTAGTTTTGTTAGGACCGTATCGTCAATACGAAGCTAGAAATAATTTTTCGAGAATTTTTAGAGTCAGTATGTGGCCTCGGTAATTTAAAACGTGCGTTCAAATTAAATATATATTGATTTATATTTTAATTTAAAGAAAAACTGATCGTAACAGCCGAATTGGGTTACGAGACATTTCCCATTGTGCTCGGAATGAGGGTAATTGGCTAGGGGCGACAGTCGTTGGGTCTCGTTTGGTGTTCAAACGGAAAACCTGCATTTTTGGAAATTAAATATTATTATAAATATAAAACCCTAGGTCAAACTTCATTACACAGTCAAACCCATTAGTAAGTCGTCGCTCCTCTTCTTCACGAACGAACGAAATCGTTCAAAGCTTCTCCTCCAGTTTTCGAAAATTCCACGCAATAATTCCAAATACTTTCTACGCGAAAAAGAGAGGGCAAAGAACGAGCTTCAAGTTCGTATGAGGTTGATGGGTTTTTACTGCTCGAATTTTGAGATCTCGGGGCATAAACGTGTTGCGTTCGCACGCACGCCGAGGGCAGACGAGGAGTTCGAACTGGGCGCTGCTTCTGGGGGTGGCATGGGACGTCGAGGGCTTTCAAGTGGAGGTATCAGATCCGACTCCAGTTGTCCCTGTTGGTGGCGCTCCGGCAAAGTCCGGCGATGGACATTGGGTTCAACGAATACAGAGAGGACGTGGATGAAAAGGGGGTAATCCCTTGGTAATAAAGTAATTAGTATATTGTTGGCTTATTTAATTAATGATTATATGATTAGTTTATTAATTAATTTAGTTTAAATAAAAATGTGAAATCCTTTTAATGTAATGATATAGAATAAAAATGTTATTTTTATTTATTATATATATGCCATTGAAACAAAAATATAATAGTTTTAAAATAAAAATATGGGTTTTTATAAATGTAAATAGCTTTTAAAAAGAAAATGTCATTGTTTTCATAAAAAGAAAATATCCTTGTTTTTCTAAAAAAAAATATATGATTTTTGAAAATATAAAAAGATATGATTTTTGTTTATATAAAGATTTGATCTTTCCTTATAAAAAGATTTGATTTTTACATTATATGGAAAAAAAATACGATTTTTATTATATGTAAGTCATAAGAAAAATATGATTTTTAGCTAAGTAAAGATTTGATTTTTATGAAGATAAAGATATGGTTTTATCATATGGAAGAAAATATTTCTAGTTATATAAAAATATAATCTTTAGCGAAGCAAAAAATATAATCTTTAGCGAAGAAAAAATATATGTCAAGAAGATGGCGTTGGAATGTCGGGAAAATCCAAACCATCGCCCGTTAAAGAATGGTGGAGTGAAAACCCAAGTTGAGAACTCCTCACTTTTAATTTGTTTTCTAGTTGAAATATATACTAGGATGCAGACGGTGCTTAGCAGCACTCGACACCCGTCGTCCATAGACCATGGATGACTTGTTTTTTAATTGATGTATTGTGAAATTTGATTGTGTGAAGTGGAATGAATAAAATATTTTATAGTTAAAAATGTGATTTTTAACGTGTATACAAAATAAATATTTACAAACAAATCGGACGATTTGTTTATGTACACCCATTTGACTGATATTGATTGGGACGATAAATTTTACACATCGCCCAACTGCACAAATAAAAATCTATGTTTGTTGATTTGAAACCCCACACAGGTATTGAGATGATATTTGACGTACACTAATCCCGATTGTTTAGTTGTATGTCAATCGATGGATTGACAGACTGTGTTAGCGTTAATTATTTATATTTAATGCTTATGCAGTTGTGTGGTGCACTTTGGATGATGGTTAATTATTTATCATTGCTATTATATACACGTGTTGTATAAAACCCATATAAATAACATTATATGGTAATTGAATGGGTCTCATTCCAATTTAGAAAATAAATTATATTCATGTGTTGAATAAACAAAATATTCATGTGTTGACAATACTCATGTGTTGAGAATATTCATGTGTTGAAACTATTCATGTGTTGAATGAAATATTTATACAATAAAATTCACATTTTTATTGTAAGAAAGGAATAAATATTCATGTGTTGAATGAAATATATATTCATGTGTTGAATAAAGAAAATTCATATGTTGAAGAAAAATGTTCATTTGTTGAATAGAATAACAAAGCTATTGACATATATAAAGCCGTGTCTATTAGATATGCACCATTTTGACGCGAACGATATTTATATCGATTATATTCGTTTTTATAATGAATACAGAAAAGGAATTGATTTCAAAATATAATATTTTTTGAAAATACTATCATTTACATATCGATGCTATAGAATATTCAATTTTGATTTGAAATTGAGTATGAAGTTGAAATCGTTTTGAAAACGAATTTAAAACGATTTATAAAATACGTTTTAAAAGGAAATCGACGAAATATATATAATATATATTATATATATAATGGCCTGAATAGAACGCACTACGCTGCGGCAGTTCGCGAATTTTGACCATTGACTTCGAATGGACATTACAGGAGATCCGACCGTCGGATTCTCCTAAAACCGGAACCGTTGGGTTCGTATCGAAAAGAGCTTTCTAATGAATATTAGAGATTTGAAATATAATTTTTGGATTTGGAATTATGTCCAAATAAAATTTGGAAAAGGTCACTCTAAGTGCAGTTCGATGGCCGTTTATGGGAACCGACTGTACGGGCCTTGATAAAATTATTAAAAATAGCAATAATTTGTGTAAAATCATAAGAAATGATTTGGAAAGAATTGGGATGAAAAATTCCATATTTGAAAAGATAAAAATAGAATTTTATCGAAATGAACTGGTTTTGAACTAGAATTAAAATCCATTTGTTTTTAAAATAAATAAATTGCATTTGAAATGGTTTTAAACGTAACCAGAATTTCCAATAATTGAATTGGAATGGATTTGAATCGAAAATGTCTTTGGAATATTTCGATGTTGGATTTCGAGATTATACAGAGATTGTTATGGAAATTTGAAAGATATATATATATATATATATATATATCGTTATTTCCAATACGATATCTGTTGGTCGTAGAATTTGATATTGAATATAAGCCGATATATTTTCTATTCAGAACCTTATATTTATTATCAAATGGGATTTGGGTTCGTCATGAATGGTGTCTTCATTAACACCGTTCTTAGACCTAACGGAGTTAAGAAAATCAGAAACTAACTGAAGATTTGTTAAGTTGAATGGTTTCTTGGGTATTGATCTGATGTTGGTTTCGCCCTTTGGGGTTAATACTTAGGGAATTGTTCACTTGCTAATTTACGGTTAAAGGCTGATGGAACGGAATGCGATTTCAAGTTTATCGTGAACCGTGTTTTAAATGACATTGGTTCTTTAACCCGGTTAAAGACAAGATATGATTTCCCAAGTTAAACAATCATTAATATTGATATTTGGGATGATTAAAACCAAGTGGAGTTTTAACGAATCTTTAATTAGATTGAAATGATCGAGAATGGAGTATCACCAGTTTTTCTCCAGGCGATAGTTAAATCTTTAATTAAATTTGAACTTGAAATGGTAATTGAATTTACCGATAACACTGTGGTGTTAAATATGAAGTATTACCAGTTTTACTTCATGGGATGAATAGGCTGGGATTGGGAAATTAAAACAAATGATTACTTCGGTAAGGTTCGTTAATCCCGACTAGTTTGCCATAATTTGATTTGAATTGATATTCAAAAGAAGATTAAAGAATAAATTTAAAGAATTTATCTTTGATAAAATTAATGGGAACCTTTCCCAAAGTATAAGAATATTTGAATAAAAGAATACTCTAAATTAAAATGAGGCGTATGTTGTATTTGTGTTACACTTGTTTATTATTTAAGCGAGTTATTCAGAATGACCAGGTATATCCCATTCTGAATAACTGATTCGACGATATGTCGAGGATGAAGACGGTAGTCAAAGACCGAAGGTCTTCATATCATTTGGATAATTACTGATGATCTTGATTGGGCTGTACACCTAAGAGGAGGGAATTAGTTGGTGATCGTCCAGATGTACTTGGAGATCAATGGATATGCAAGGTACAAGGTGCCTCCGGTTTTGTTCAGACCCAGAACGGACTTGTAAATGGACTGTGTGTCTGACATTGGATATCATTCTGTGTGATTGATGGATATCGGTTGGATGGAGTGGTTTGCCTGTGTGGCATGATAAGATACAAATGATCAAGGCTTCTGTTGAAAAGCAGAGTCTTGTGGTTGATGACCAAAGCACTGTCTGTGTGGCATAGCTTTGTGTAGTGTTAATTCGCAAGCCTCACACCCCGGTTGTGAACCAAAAACGGGAGAGGACATCAGGGAGGGCATGCGTTTCTTTCTAGCTAGGGTGGTGTCAGTGACCTACCAGCCCTGACATTTATATTATTTTCACTTGTGTGGTTGTTGCTGTTGCAAGGCACCTCAAATATATCGGTGACCATGTGGAGCCGATGGAGTCATAGGACTCATTTACGCCCCAAAGGGCGGGTAAACGCAGTGTCAGGCATTTTAATCCACATCGGTTGACCGGCCCTGACGATCCAAGGCTTGCCTACACGCTTGCCTGAGACATGGTAGGCTAGATTTTCTGGAAGCTTACACGACCCGAACTTCCCCGTGAAGGAAATCACGGATTGCGTTGAGGACAAGATAAATCAGAACGCAAACAGAAGAACATTTCATTGTTATTACAACAATTCCATCTGATACAAGCATATACAGAGTATGAATAAATATTATACAACAAATAATATCAGAGATTTAAATACAGTACTACAGCAGAAAAATAATACAAAACACAACTGAAAGAGATATACGGATACAGAGCTTTCCGGATATCATTCCAGTTGTAAACCGGGTTCCTGTGAATATATTTCTGCAAAACCAAAACTACTAGCTTCCCGTGCAGAAAATAGGGGCACCTAGAGTTTAGGTTAAAACAGTAAACTCCAGGTCAGTCGTGTGACTGGTGTAAGAACTAAAACAGTTATTTAAAACTTTACTTTAAAAGAGAGTAATTCAAGGGACCACGTCGTATAACATGGAACGGGTTTCCTCCCAAGAACATCAGTGCATAGAATAAACAACGCAATGCTTTTTCGAAAAATGAAGCTATTATAAGACCCGGGTCCCATCACACAATGCAACGCAAGCCAGAAGATAGGGTTTTCCCTTATAATAGACAAACATGCTTGGTACGTTTAAAACAAATCACTTGATACTATTATAGGTGTATAGTTTCAAACAATTTCAATCATAAATATCAATCATAAACGGCATGGGTACAATATATCATGTCGCCATACTAGTTCTACAATTAAAACCGCAATATCACGTATTGGAAATTGGATTTCCGTCATGAGTCGAGGCAAGGGGCAAGCTCCTCTCTGTTCGAGACACTCTAGCAAATGTCCCAGGACCGCACACAGCAATCCTTGGATCTTTAGGGTCGGTCCTCTCTTACTTTTGAGGATTGGCAATTCCTGAGCACACGTTTCCCGGTCCTAACAGACCTATATCCGAGGCGCCTCGCATTCCAACAACCACACAGGTGAAAAGTATATAAATGTCAGCCAGTTTAAGCACTGACACCACCACTAGCTAGAAAGAAACATCGTGCTCTCCCTGCATTCACTATAACGTTTTTGACTCATACCGAGGTGTGAGGCTTGCGAATTCACGCTATACACAAAGCTATGCCACACAGGCTGTGCTTTGATCATCAATCACAAGGCTTTGCTTTTCAACAGAAGCCCTGATCATCTGCCACTTAGGCGTGCCACAAAGGCAATTCACTTCATGCGACTGATGTCCATCTATATACAACCTCCGAGCTCGTACGTCTCAGAGAAGGGCGTTAAGCAAGAGAATAAATTCTCCACCGCCAAACAGATGTATATTTAATAGAGATCAATCAACACAGAATAAAATCCAACGTCAGGCACACAGTCCATTTACAAGTTCGTTCTGGATCCTAACGAAACCGGAGGCACTTTCCTCGCATATCCATCGATCTCCAAGTACGTCTGGACAATCACCAACTGATTCTCTCATCTTGGTTGTACAACACAATCCAAATCATCAGTAATCACCCAAACAATGTGAAGACTTCCGGTCTTCAACCACCGTCTTCATCTTCGACTTATCGCCGAATCGGTTATTCAGAATGGGTATAAACCCGGCCTTTCCGAATAACCCGCGTATATAATAAACACGTGTTACACAAACACAACATATGCCTCATTCCAATTCAGAATATTCTTTTATTCAAATTTTCACATTCTTAGGGAAAGGTTCCCATTAATTTTATCAAAGATAAATTCTTCTGAATTTATTCTTTAATCTTACTTTGGATATCATTTCAAACCATATTATGGTTTTCCAAACTAGTCGGGATTAGCGAACCACACCGAAGTAATTATTTATTTTATTTCCCAATCCCAACTTATTCATCCCATGGAGAAAAACTGGTAATAGTCCATATCTAACACCACGGTGTTATCGGTAAAATTAATTACCATTTCACGTTCAAATCTAATTAAAGATTTAACAATCGCTTTGGAGCAAAACTGGTGATACTCCATCCTCGATCACTTTTCAGATTTTATAATTTAAATTATCAATTCACATTTCAATCTAAATGAAGATTCAATAAAACTCCACTTAGTTTTAATTTCCCAAAAATCAATATCCTGTCTTTAACTGGGTTAAAGAATCAATGTCATCTAAAACACGATTCACGATAAACCCAAATCACATTCAAATTCAATTCCAATTAAATATTATTTAATTGGTACACTTCATTAAATCTGAATAGAAAGATTTAATCTTTTCTACACTGGGTCCAAGAACAGTGTTATTCAAGACACCATTCACGACGAACCCAAAATCCCATTTGATATTAAATACAAGGCACTGAATAGAAAATATATCGGCTTATATTCAATAACAAATTCTGAAACCAACAAATATCGTATTGGAAATAACGATATAAAGTATATCTTTCAAATTTCCACAACTATATCTGTATAATCACGAAATCCAACATCGAAATATTCCGAAGATAATCTCGATTCAAATCCTTTCCAATTCGTATATTGGAAATTCTGATTATTTTCAAAACCACTTTCAAACTCAATTTATTTATTTCAAAAATAAATTGATTTTAATTCTAATTCAAAACTAGTTCATTTCGAAAAAATTCTATTTTTATCCTTCCAAATGTGGAATTTTTCATCCCAGTTCTTTTCAATTCACATATTATGATTTTACACAAATTATTAATATTTTTAATAATTTTATCAAGGCCCGTACAGTCGATTTCCATCAACGGCCATCAAACTGAACATACAACGACCTTTTCCAAATTTGATTTGGACCTAATTCCAAATCCAACCGTTAGATTTCAAATTTCTAATATTCATTGGAAAGCTCTTTTCGATACGAACCCAACGGTTCCGGTTTTAGGAGAATCCGACGGTCGGATCTCCCGTAATGTCAATTCGAAGTCAATGGTCGAAATTCACGAACTAACGCGGCGCGGCGCGTTCTATTCAGGCCATTATATATATAATATATATATTATATATTTCGTCGATTTCCTTTTAAAACGTATTTTATAAATCGTTTTAAATTCGTTTTCGAAACGATTCCAACTTCATATTCAATTTCGAATCAAAATTGAATATTCCTTATCATTACCATATAAATGATAATATTTTCAAAACGTTATATTTTGAAATCACTACCTTTTCTATATTCATTATAAAAATGAATATAATCGATATAAATATCGTTCACGTCAAAATAGCGCAACTCTAATCAACACGGCTTTATATATTTCAATAAATTCGTTATTCTATTCAACAAATGAATATCTATTCTATTCAACACATGAATCTATATTTCTTTTTACTTACAATAAAAGGGTGAATTTTATTGTATAAATATTTTATTCAACACATGAATACACTTTCAACACATGAGCATCGTCAACACATGACTATTTATTCTATTCAACACATGAATTTTCTTTTATAATCTTCATTATTTCCCAATTGGAATGAGGCCCAATCCATCACCATATAATGTTAATTATATGGATTCCATACAACACATGTATATAAATAGCAACGATAAATAATCAACCATCATCCAAAGTGCACCACACAACTGCATAAGCATTAAATATAGATAATCAACGCTTACACAGTCTGTCGACCAATCGATTGACATACAACTAAATAATTGGGATTAGTGTACGCCAAATATCATCCCAACACCCATGTGGGGTTTCAAGTCAACAGACACAGATTTTTATTTATTCACATACCCGTTAAAAAACATATTTTTAACGATAAAATATTTTTAACTATACAAATATTTTATTTCATTTCACATCACACAATCAATTTTCACCACAACAAACAAGCAAACATACAAGCCATCCATGGTCTGTGGACGATGGATGTCGGGTGCTACTAAGCACCGTTTGCATCCTAGTATATAATTTAAACTAGAAAGGAAAATTTAAAGTGAGAAATTCTCACAGAGGGTTTCACTCCTCCATGCTTTACTTTTGAACTGCTGAACCGTCTGGATCTATTTGCAATCCCAATATAGTCCTTTTTACGCTGTTCATAATAAAAATTATATTTTCACTACTCCATTTCAATAAATAAAAATCATATTTTTATTTCTACTTCATATATATTTTTATTTCTACTTTAAACATCCCGCCTTTAACACTATAAAAATAAAGTCTTTAACACTATAAAAATCTCGTCTTTAACACTATAAAAATCTCGTCTTTCCTTATATAAAAATATGACCTTTCATAGACTAAAAATCCGACCTTTCTTCTAAATAAAAATTCGACCTTTCTTCTATCTAAAAATTTCTACTTTATGATTTAAAAATCAAAGCTTTGATCTTGTTTAAAAATATATTCTTTTTGCATATAAAGATCTAACTTTTTATTATTAAAAATCTAAACTTTAATCTAGGTTCTTTATATAAAATCTGAAAATAACCAATTGTTTAATTTATATGGAAATCAGAAAGTAAAACAACGTATTATAATTTAAAAGAAAAAGTAAATAAACTTACTGCGTTCGCCAAAAGTGGGTGGGGGCTGCTTTCAGCGCTGGAGGAGGGTGGTGCTTGTTGAGGTGGCGCCAGAGCTTCAAGGGGGGTCATGGATGATCGGCTAGGGTTTAGGGGAAACGGGGGCGTTGTCGATTAGTAAAGGGGGAGGTGGTCTCGCTGTTAGAGAAGAAGAAGGGGAGGAGGAAGCGGGGAAGTGAGGGGGTGGTTGGCGGTGGGGCGCGCCACCAGGAGGCGTGGCGGCGCACTCAAAAGGGGGGGTGCGCGATCGATTAAGTCTTAATTTTTTTTCGAAATGGGAAAGAACAGGGGGGGTATAGGAGATAGAATTGTTTTTATATATTAATTTATATTATTTAATTTCAAAAAGTTGACTTTTTCATTCGACCTCTAAACGAGACCCACCGCCTGTCGTTCATAGCTAATTACCCCCATTCCGAACACAATGGGATATGTATCGTAAGCCAATTCGGCTGTTTTGATAATTTTTCGTCAAAATCAACATATAACTCTATATATTGAATTTGAACGCGCATTTCAATTTACCGGGGCCACATACTAACTCGAAAAATTCCTGAAAAATATTTTCTAGCATCGTATTGACGATACGGTCCTAACAAAACTAATTTCATCGAATACTGAGACCGTTTGAAAAATGGCCATTTTCCAGTCGATTAAAATCAACTAAAACTGGTCAAACACGTTTTCCTTTGCCATGCTCACATATTGATTCGAAAAATTATGAATTTTGGAATCTAGCAATAATTTTACATCCCGGATCCAACAAAAGTGGTTTCATCGAAAACCGAGGTCGTTTGCAAAATGGCTATTTTTAAGGGCCGAAATTCCATAGCGACTATTCTGAAATTTCAACTGGGCATAACTTTTTATTCCCGCTATGAAATTTCAATTTTTCGGATTCGTTGGAAAGATATTCACAAATAGATTCTATTATTTTTGGTTTCGCCAAAATCTGGTTTATTTTGCACCCAGTACATTCATTTGAACTTTGAAATCGAATTATCGAACTACCGCGCCATTTTCAATTCCTTTTATAATTATATAATTATTTATATTCTAACGACGATGTATATAAATATATACGTTTGAATTTTATTCAAATTGAATTTATCATCGATATTATTTAAAATAATTCATTTTAAATGTTCAAAATTCGCTAAAATTGCCAAAATAAAAATTTTAAATTGGCTCGCATTTCCGGGTCATTACAATCTCCCCCACTTAAAAAATTTCGTCCTTGAAAAGGAACGAAGCCGAAAGTTGTTTAACTAATCAACTCAACTTCCTGTATTTTCATTACAGCTTAAGTTCTTCAACTTTTCAGTTTCTAAGAACTTTTCAAATTTTTCAAAAATTTGGCTAACACCCTAAATTTCCGAAAAATTTCGCCATAACCTCCCCTGCACCGGGGACTTCAAGATATTTCATATAGCCTCTCATGGCCTTATTCAATCAAAAAGAAAAAGAAAAAGCCAAGCGGCTAGCCAATCGGCTTATAGAATCACCATCACCCAAACAAAACAGTAAATTATGGTAAACATGTAACTATTTGTTGGGCAAACAATTTTATTCTTCTGCTCTAGCCTCTTTGCAATGACCTGTTCAATGTAAGTACATGTATATGCATGCAAATGCGACAAATTTTCAATACAATCCACTATTTGGTTCAATTAGGCATACAGGTTCAAAATTTCAAACAAACAGACAAACAACACAACCATCAATCAATTAGTGGATTAACATTTCAAATTCATAATTTGATATATATATATATATATATATATACAGAAAATCATGTTTTTGATGCCAAATCACAACAATAAATCTATTTAGTTTTGGTTCTCACACCAGTCTAATGGAAATATATAGATATCACACCTTCGTCACTCGAAAATAAATACTGGTGATGGTATACTTCATCATCAGGACCATGTCCGGGCAACTAGAGTGTGATTCTATATTTATCCAGTATATTAAAACTTCGCATATACGTTCATGACGCGTATATGCAAAATCTTTATATATTGGATTGTCCAAATTCAATACAAATAAAATATTCAAATACGTGTACTTGATTTCAATTTTCAAGACAAAATTTGTTTTCATTTGAAAAATATACTCTTCACACTCGTTCTAGGATACTACTGATCCTATCTCTAACGAGTTATTCTAATTGGATATTACTAATCCAATATCTGATGAATTCTTTCGTATGGTTCTAATGTGTCTTATTCTCAAGCTCTGTAAACCAAAGCTCTGATACCAACTTACACGACCCAAACTTCCCCATGAAGGAAAGCACGGATTGCGTTGAGGACAAGATGAATCAGAACGCAAACAGAAGAACATTTCATTGTTATTACAACAATTCCATCAGATACAAGCATATACAGAGTTTGAATAAATATTATACAACAAAGAATATCGGAGATTTAAATACAGTACTGCAACGGAAAAATAATAAAAAACACAACTGAAAGAGACATACGGATATAGAGCTTTCCGGATATCATTCCAGCTGTAAACCAGGTTCCTGTGAATATAAATTTGCAAAACCAAAACTACTAGCTGCCCGTGTAGAAAATAGGGGCACCCAGAGTTTAGGTTAAAACAATAAACTCCAGGTCAGTCATGTGACTGGTGTGAGAACTAAAACAGTTATTTAAAACTTTACTTTAAAAGAGAGTAATTCAAGAGACCACGCCGTATAACACGGAACGGGTTTCCTCCCAAGAACACCAGTGCAAAGAATAAACAACGCAATGCTTTTTCAAAAAATGAAGCTATTATAAGACCCAGGTCCCATCACACAATGCAACGCAAGCCGGAGGATAGGGTTTTCCCTTATAATAGCCAAACATGCTTGGTACGTTTAAAACAAATCACTTGATACTATTATAGGTGTATAGTTTCAGACAATTTCAATCATAAATATCAATAATAGACGGCATGGGAACCATATATCATGTCGCCATACTAGTTCTACAATTAAAACCGCAATATCACGTATTGGAAATTGGATTTCCGTCATGAGTCGAGGCAAGGGGCAAGCTCCTCTCCGTTCGAGACACTCTAGCAAATGTCTCAGGACCGCACACAGCAATCCTTGGATCTTCAGGGCCGGTCCTGTCTTACTTTTGAGGATTGGCAATTCCTGAGCACACGTTTCCCGGTCCTCACAGACCTATATCCAAGGCGCCTCGCATTCCAACAACCACACAGGTGAAAAGTAAATAAATGTCAGCCAGTTTAAACACTGACACAACACTAGCTAGAAAGAAACATCGTGCTCTCCCTGTAGTCACTATCCCGTTTTTGACTCATACCGAGGTGTGAGGCTCGCGAATTCACGCTATACACAAAGCTATGCCACACAGGCTGTGCTTTGATCATCAATCACAAGGCTTTGCTTTTCAACAGAAGCCCTGATCATATGTCACTTAGGCGTGCCACAAAGGCAATTCACTCCATGCGACTGATGTCCATCTATATACAACCTCTGAGCTCATACGTCTCAGAGAAGGGCGTTAAGCAAGAGAATAAATTCTCCGCTGCCAAACAGATGTATATTTAATTGAGATCAATCAACACAGAATAAAATCCAATGTCAGACACACAGTCCATTTACAAGTTCGTTCTAGGTCTGAACGAAACCGGAGGCACTTTCCTCGCATATCCATCGGTCTTCAAGTACGTCTGTACGATCACCAACTGATTCTCTCATCTTGGGTGTACAGCCCAATCAAGATCATCAATAATCACCCAAACGATGTGAAGACTTCCAGTCTTCAACCATCATCTTCATCTTCGGCTTATCGTCGAATCGGTTATTCAGAATGGGTATCGGTAAAATTAATTACCATTTCATCCCATGGAGCAAAACTGGTAATACTCCATATCTAAGACCACGGTGTTATCGGTAAAATTAATTACCATTTCACGTTCAAATCTAATTAAAGATTTAACTATCGTTTTGGAGCAAAACTGGTGATACTCCATCCTCGATCACTTTTCAGATTTTATAATTTAAATTATCTATTCATATTTCAATCTAATTGAAGATTCATTAAAACTCCACTTAGTTTTAATTTCCCAAAAATCAGTATCCTGTCTTTAACTGGGTTAAAGAATCAGTGTCGTCTAAAACACGATTCACGATAAACCCAAATCACATTCAAATTTAATACCAATTAAATATTATTTAATTGGTATGCTTCATTAAATATAAATAGAAAGATTTAATCTTTTCTACACTGGGTCCAAGAACAGTGTTATTCAAGACACCATTCACGACGAACCCAAAATCCCATTTGATATTAAATACAAGGCTCCGAATAGAAAATATATCGGCTTATATTCAATACCAAATTCTGAAACCAACACATATCGTATTGGAAAAAGTGATTTAAAATATATCTTTCAAATTTCCACAACCATATCTGTATAATCACGAAATCTAACATCGAAATATTCCGAAGATAATCTCGATTCAAATCCATTCCAATATGTATATTGGAAATTCTGATTATTTTCAAAACCACCTTCAAATTCAATTTATTTATTTCAAAATTAAATTGATTTTAATTCTAGTTCAAAACTAGTTCATTTCGATAAAAATCTATTTTTATCCTTTCAAATGTGGAATTTTTCATCCTAGTTCTTTCCAATTCACATATTATGATTTTACACAAATTATTAATATTTTTAATAATTTTATCAAGGCCCGTACAGTCGATTTCCATCAACGGCCATCGAACTGCACTTACAACGACCTTTTCCAAATTTGATTTGGAGCTAATTCCAAATCCAACCGTTAGATTTCAAATTTATAATATTCATTGGAAAGCTCTTTTCGATACGAACCCAACAGTTCCGGTTTTAGGAGAATCCGACGGTCGGATCTCCCATAATGTCAATTCGAAGTCAATGGTCGAAATTCACGAACTACCGCGGCGCGGCGCGTTCTATTCAGGCCATTATAATATATATATATATATATATATATATATATATATATTATATTTCGTCGATTTCCTTTTAAAACGTAATTTATAAATCGTTTTAAATTCGTTTTCGAAATGATTTCAACTTCATATTCAATTTCTAATCAAAATTGAATATTCCATATCATTACTATATAAATGATAATATTTTCAAAACGTTATATTTTGAAATCACTACCTTTTCTATATTCATTATAAAAACGAATATAATCGATATAAATATCGTTCATGTCAAAATAGCGCAACTCTAATCAACACGGCTTTATATATTTCAATAAATTCGTTATTCTATTCAACAAATGAATATTTATTCTATTCAACACATGAATCTATATTTCTTTTTACTTACAATAAAAGGTTGAATTTTATTGTATAAATATTTGATTCAACACATGAATACACTTTCAACACATGAGCATCGTCAACACATGACTATTTATTCTATTCAACTCATGAATTTTCTTTTATAATCTTCATTATTTCCCAATTAGAATGTGGCCCAATCCGTCACCATATAATGTTAACTATATGGATTCCATACAACACATGTATATAAATAGCAACGATAAATAATCAACCATCATCCAAAGTGCACCACACAACTGCATAAGTATTAAATATAGATAATTAACGCTTACACAGTCTGTCGACCAATCGATCGACATACAACTAAATAATTGGGATTAGTGTACGCCAAATATCATCCTAACACCCGTATGGGGTTTCAAATCAACAAACATAGATTTTTATTTATTCACATACCCGTTAAAAATTATATTTTTAACAATAAAATATTTTTAACTATATAAATATTTTATTTCATTTCACATCACACAATCAATTTTCACTACAACAAACAAGCAAACATACAAGCCATCCATGGTCTGTGGACGACGGGTGTTGGGTGCTACTAAGCACCGTCTGCATCCTAGTATATAATTTAAACTAGAAAAGAAAATTTAAAGTGAGAAACTCTCACAGAGGGTTCCACTCCTCTATGCTTTACTTTTGAACTACTGAACCGTCTAGATCTATTTGCAATCCTAATATAGTCCTTTTTAAGCTGTTCATAATAAAAATTATATTTTCATTACTCCATTCCAATAAATAAAAATCATATTTTTATTTCTACTTCATATACATTTTTATTTCTACTTTAAAAATTCCGCCTTTAACACTATAAAAATCTCGCCTTTAACACTATAAAAGTCTTGTCTTTAACACTATAAAAATCTCGTCTTTCCTTATATAAAAATATGACCTTTCATAGACTAAAAATCCGACCTTTCTTCTAAATAAAAATCCGACCTTTCTTCTATCTAAAAATTTCTACTTTATGATTTAAAAATCAAAGCTTTGATCTTGTTTAAAAATATATTCATTTTGCATATAAAGATCTAACATTTTATTATTAAAAATCTAAACTTTAATCTAGGTTCTTTATATAAAATCTGAAAATAACCAATTGTTTAATTTATATGGAAATCAAAAAATAAAACAACGTATTATAATTTAATTAAAAAAAAGTAAATAAACTTACTGCGTTCGCCAAAAGTGGGTGGGTGCTGCTTTCAGCGCTGGAGGAGGGTGGTGCTTGTTGAGGTGGCGCCGGAGCTTCAGGGGGGTTCGTGGATGATCGGCTAGGGTTTAGGTGGAAAGGGGGCATTATCGATTAGTAGAATGGGAGGGGTCTCACGGTCAGAGAAGAAGAAGGGGAGGAGGAAGCGGGGAAGTGAGGGGGTGGTTGGCGGTGGGGCGTGCCACCAGGAGGCGCGGCGATGCACTCAGAAGGGAGGGCGCGCGATCGATTAAGTCTTATTTTTTTTCTAGGAAAGAACGGGGGGGTGGGGTATAGGATATAGAATGGTTTTTATATATTAATTTATATTATTTAATTTCAAAAAGTTGATTTTTTTCATTCGACCTCTAAACGAGACCCACCGCCTGTCGTCCATTACTAATTACCCCCATTCCGAACACAATGGGATATGTATCGTAAGCCAATTCAGCTGTTTCAATTAGTTTTCGTCAAAATCAACATATAACTCTATATATTGAATTTGAACGCGCATTTCAATTTACCGGGGCCACATACTAACTCGAAAAATTCCAGAAAAATATTTTCTAGCTTTGTATTGACGATACGGTCCTAAAAAAACTAACTTCATCGAATATTGAGACCGTTTGAAAAATGGCCATTTTCCAGTAGATTAAAATCAACTGAAACTGGTCAAACGCGTTTCCCTTTACCACGCTCACATATTGATTCGAAAATTTATGAATTTTGAAATCTAGCAATAATTTTACATCCCAGATCCAACAAAATTGGTTTCATCGAAAACCGAGGTCGTTTGCAAAATGGCTATTTTTAAGAGCCGAAATTCCATAACGACTATTCTGAAATTTCAACTGGTCATAACTTTTTATCCCCGCTATGAAATTTCAATTTTTCGGATTCGTTGGAAAGATATTCAAAAATAGATTCTATTATTTTTGGTTTCGCTAAAATCCGGTTTATTTTTCACACGGTACATTCATTTGAACTTTGAAATCAAATTATCGAACTACCGCGCCATTTTCAATTCCTTTTATAATTATATAATTATTTATATTCTAACGACGACATATATAAATATATACGTTTGAATTCTATTCAAATTAAATTTCTTGTTGATATTATTTAAAATAATTCAATTTAAATGTTCAAAATTCGCTAAAATTGCCAAAATAAAAATTTTAAATTGGCTCGCATTTCCGGGTTATTATAGAAGCGGTGAGGACGATCCCTTACCTCGGTTCACAGACGGAAATCCAACTTCCAATACGAGCTTTGCAGTTTTGATTGTAGAACCTATATATGGCGACATAGTGGTATGGGGCACTTACACCGTCTATGATTGATACTTGTGATTGAAATTGTTTTGACACTACACACTTATAGTAATAATAAAACAAGAAATTTAGCGTATCAAGCATTCTTTGGCTATTATAAGGTAAAACCCTATCCTCCGGCTTGTGTTGCATTGTGTGATGGGACCGGGGTCTTATAATAGCTTCATTGTTCTTTATATAGCATTGCGCTGTTGTTTTATGCACTGGTATTCTTAGGAGGAAACCTGTTCCGTGTTATACGGCGTGGTCCCTGGATTTACCTAAGTTTAAAATAAAGAATAATAACTGTTTTAGTTCTTACACTAGTCACATGACTGACCTAGAGTTTATTGTTTTAACCTAAACTCTGGTTGCCCTTATTTTTTACACGGGCAGCTAGTAGTTTTGGTTTTGCAGATTTATATTCACAGGAACCTGGTTTACAGCTGGAATGATATCCGGAAAGCTCTGTATTCGTATATCTCTTTCAGTTGTGTATTATATTATTTTTCCGTTGCTATCTAATGTATTTAAATCTCTGATATTTAGTAAATGTGTAATATTGATTTATACTCTGTATATTCTTGTATTCTGATGGAATTGTTGTAATTAACAATAAAATGTTCTTCTGTTTGCATTCTGATGTGTGTTGTTCTCAAAGCAATCCGCTCTTTCCTTCACGGGGAAGTTAAGGGTTCTTATATTTGGTATCAGAGCTTTGGTTTACAAAGCTTGAGAACTAGACACTTCGGAACCAAACGAAAAATTCATCAGAAATTGGATTAGTAATATCCAACGAGAATGACTCGTTATAGATGGGATTAGTAGTATCCTAGAATGAGTCGGAAGAGTATATTTTTAAAATGAAAACGTATTTTGTTTTGAAAATTTAAACCCTATTCAATGTATTTGAATATTATTTTTATATTGATTTGGACAATCAAGTATATAAAGATTTTGCGTATACGTCTGATCCGCGTGTATTTGAAGTTTTAATATACTGGATAGATATAGAATCCCACTGTAGTCGCTCGAGAATGATTCTGATGATGGGCACCCATCATCAGTGTTGTGTTCGGGTTACGAAAGCGGAATATCTACATATTTCCAATTGACTGGTGTGAAAGCCAAAACTAGATAAGGCTATTGTTGCGATTTGGCATCAAAACGTGATTTTCTCTACGTATATCAAAGATATGAATTTGAAAAGCTAATCAACAAATCGATTGTTGATTGTGTTGTTTGATTATTGGTTGATTAATTAAAATTTGAACCATTGAGCCAAATTGTATCAAATAGTGAGTTGTATTGAAAATTAGTCGCATTTGCATGCATATACATGTGTATCCATTGAACACGTCATAGCAAGAAGGTTAGAGAAGAGGAATAAAATTGTTTTCCCGACAAATAGGTACATATTTATTGTATTTCTTGGGGTTTTTGATGATTTTATGAGCCGATTGGCTGTTTCTTTCTCTTTTTGGATTGGCGAGGGCCATGGAAGGCTATTTGAAATATCCCGAAGCTCTCGGTGCAGGGGAGGTTATGGCAAAAATTTTCGAAAATTTAGGGTGTTAGCCAAATATTTGAAAATTTTGAAAAGTTCTTAGAAACTAAAAAGTTGAAGAACTTAAGCCGTAATGAAAACAATGTAATTTGAGTTGGTTTGTAAAACAACTTTCAGCTTCGTTCCTTTTCGGGGACGAAAAGTTTTAAGTGGGGGAGATTGTAACAACCCAGAAATCTGAGCCAATTTAAATTTTTTATTTTGGCAATTTTAATGAATTTTGAATATTTAAAATGATTTATTTTAAATAATAACGACGAGAAATTCATTTTGAATAGAAATAGAATATTATATAGATCGTCATTAGAATATAAATATTTTATTTTAAATATAAAAGGAATTGAAAATGGCGCGGTAGTTCGAAAATTCGATTTCAAATTTCAAATGAATGTACATGATTCAAAATAAATCAGATTTTAGCGAAACCAAAAATATTAGAATCTATTCGAGAATATCTTTCCAATGAATCCGAAAAATCAAAATTTCATAGCGGGAATAAAAAGATATGCCCAGTTGAAAATTCAGAATAGTTGCTATGGAATTTTGGCCCTTAAAAATGGAAATTTTGCAAACGACCTCGGTTTTCGATGAAACCACTTTTATTGGATCCGGGATGTCAAATTATTGCTAGGTTTCACTTCATAATTTTTGAAAGCAATATGTGAGCGTGGCGAAGTAAAACGTGTTTTAACAGTTTCAGTCAGTTTCGATCGACCAGAAAATGGCCATTTTTCAAACGGTCTCAAAATTTGACGAAATTAGTTTTGTTAGGACCGTATCGTCAATACGAAGCTAGAAATAATTTTTCGAGAATTTTTAGAGTCAGTATGTGGCCTCGATAATTTAAAATGTGCGTTCAAATTAAATATACATTGATTTATATTTTAATTTAAAGAAAAACTGATCGTAACAGCCGAATTGGGTTACGAGACATACCCCATTGTGCTCGAAATGGGGGTAATTGGCTATGGGCGATAGTCATTGGGTTTCGTTTGGTGTTCGAATGGAAAACCTGCCATTTTTGGAAATTAAATATTATTATAAATATTAAACCCTAGGTCAAACTTCATTACACAGTCAAACCCATCAGTAAGTCGCTGCTCCTCTTCTTCTTGAACGAATGAAATCGTTCAAAGCTTCTCCTCCAGTTTTCGAAAATTCCACGCAATAATTCCAAATACTTTCTGCGCGAAAAAGAGAGAGCAAAGAGCGAGCTTCAAGTTCGTATGAGGTTGATGGGTTTTTACTGCTCGAATGTCGAGATCTCGGGGCATAAACGTGATGTGTTCGCACGCACGCCGAGGCAGGGGAAAAGTTCGAACCGGGCACTGCTTCTGGGGGTGGCATGGGACGTCGAGGGCTTTCAAGTGGAGGTATCGGATCCGACTCCGGTTGTCCCTGTTGGCAGCGCTCCGGAAAAGTCCGGCGGTGGACATTGGGTTCAACGAATACAGAGAGGACGTGGATGAAAGGGGGTAATCCCTTGTTAACAATGTAATTAGAACATTGTTGGCTTATTTAATTAATGATTATATGATTAGTTTATTAATTAATTTAGTTTAATTAAAAATGTGAAATCCTTTTAATGTAATGATATAGAATAAAAATGTTATTTTTATTTATTATATATATGCCATTGAAACAAAAATATAATAGTTTCAAAATAAAAATTTGGGTTTTTATAAATGTAAATAGCTTTTAAAAAGAAAATGTCATTGTTTTCATAAAAAGAAAATATCCTTGTTTTTCGAAAAAAATATGATTTTTGTTTATATAAAGATTTGATCTTTCCATATAAAATGATTTGATTTTTTCATTATATGGAAAAAATAACGATTTTTATTATATGTAAGTCATAAGAAAAATATGATTTTTAGCTAAGTAAAGATTTGATTTTTATGAAGATAAAGAAATGGTTTTATCATATGGAAGAAAATATTTCTAGTTATATAAAAATATAATCTTTAGCGAAGACAAAATATAATCTTTAGGGAAGCAAAAATATAATCTTTAGCGAAGCAAAAATATAATCTCTAGCGAAGTAAAAATATAATTTTTAGAATTGAAATAAAAATGTGATTTTTAATATGAACAGCGTGAAGAAGATGGCATTGGAATGTTGGGAAAATCCAAACCATCGCCCGTTAAAGAATGGTGGAGTGGAAACCCAAGGTCAGAACTCCTCACTTTTAATTTGTTTTCTAGTTGAAATATATACTAGGATGTAGACGGTGCTTAGCAGCACCCGACACCCGTTGTCCACAGACCATGGATGACTTGTTTGTTTAATTGATGTGTTGTGAAAGTTGATTGTGTGAAGTGGAATGAATAAAATATTTTATAGTTAAAAATATGATTTTTAACGTGTATACAAAATAAATATTTATAAATAAATCAGACGATTTGTTTATGTACACTCATTTGACTGATATTGATTGGGACGATAAATTTTACACATCGCCCAACTGCAAAAATAAAAATATGTGTTTTTTGATTTGAAACCCCACACGGGTATTGGGATGATATTTGACGTACACTAATTCCGATTGTTTAGTTGTATGTCAATCGATTGATTGACAGACTGTGTAAGCGTTAATTATTTATATTTAATGCTTATGCAGTTGTGTGGTTCACTTTGGATGATGGTTGATTATTTATCATTGCTATTATATACATGTGTTGTATAGAACCCATATAAATAACATTATATGGTAATTGAGTGGGTCTCATTCCAATTTAGAAAATAAATTATATTCATGTGTTGAATAAACAAAATAGTCATGTGTTGACAATACTCATGTGTTGAGAATATTCATGTGTTGAAACTATTCATGTGTTGAACGAAATATTTACACAATAAAATTCACATTTTTATTATAAGAAAGGAATAAATATTCATGTGTTGAATGAAATATATATTCATGTGTTGAATAAAAGAAAATTCATGTGTTGAAGAAAAATGTTCATTTGTTGAATACAATAACGAAGATATTGAAATATATAATGCCGTGTTGATTAGATATGCGATATTTTGATGCGAACGATACTTATATCAATTATATTCGTTTTTATAATGAATATAGAAAAGGAATTGATTTCAAAATATAATATTTTTTGAAAATACTGTCATTTACATATCATTGATATGGAATATTCAATTTTGATTTGAAATTGAATATGAAGTTGAAATCTTTTTGAAAACAAATTTAAAACGATTTATAAAATACGTTTTAAAAGGAAACGGATGAAATATATATAATATATATAATAGCCTGAATAGAATGCGCCGCGCTGCGGCAGTTCTTGAATTTCGACCATTGACTTCGAGTGGACATTACGGGAGATCCGACTGTCGGATTCTCCTAAAACCGGAATCATTGGGTTCGTATCGAAAAGAGCTTTCTAACGAATATTAGATATTTGAAATCTAATTTTTGGGTTTGGAATTATGTCCAAATAAAATTTGGAAAAGGTCGCTATAAGTGCAGTTCGATGGCCGTTTATGGAAATCGACTGTACGAGCCTTGATAAAATTATTAAAAATAGCAATAATTTGTGTAAAATCATAAGAAATGATTTGGAAAGAACTGGGATGAAAAATTCCATATTTTAAAGATAAAAATATATTTTTATCGAAATGAACTAGTTTTGAACTAGAATTAAAATCCATTTATTTTTAAAATAAATAAATTGGATTTGAATTTGTATTAAAAGTATCCAGAATTTCCAATAATTGAATTGGAATGGATCTGAATCGAAATTGTCTTTGGAATATTTCAATGTTGGATTTCGAGATTATACAGATATTGTTATGGAAATTTGAACGATATATATATATATATATGTATATCGTTATTTCCAATACGATATTTGTTGGTCGTGGAATTTGATATTGAATATAAGACGATATATTTATTATTCAGAGCCTTGTATTTAATATCAAATGGGATTTGTGTTTGTCGTGAATGGTGTCTTCATTAACACCGTTCTTAGACCCAACGGAGTTAAGAAAATCAGAAACTAACTGAAGATTAGTTAAGTTGAATGGTTTCTTGGGTATTGATATGATGTTGGTTTCGGCCTTCAGGGTTAATACTTAGGGAATTGTTCACTTGCTAATTTACGGTTAAAGGCTGATGGAATGGAATGTGATTTCGGGTTTATCGTGAATCGTGTTTTAAATGACATTGGTTCTTTAAACCAGTTAAAGATAGGATATGATTTCCCTAGTTAAACAATCATTAATATTGATTTTCGGGAAGACTAAAACCAAGTGGAGTTTTAGTGAATCTTTAATTAGATTGAAATGATCGAGAATGGAGTATCACCAGTTTTGCTCTAGGCGATAGTTAAATCTTTAATTAGATTTGAACGTGAAATGGTAATTGAATTTACCGATAACACCGTGGTGTTAGATATGAAGTATTACCAATTTTACTTCATGGGATGAATAAGTTGTGATTGGGAAATTAAAACAAATAATTACTTCGGTAAGGTTAGTTAATCTCGACTAGTTTGGATAAACCATAATTTGATTTGAATTGATATTCAAAAGAAGATTAAAGAATAGATTTAAAGAATTTATCTTTAATAAAATTAATGGGAACCTTTCCCAAAGTATAAGAATATTTGAGTAAAAGAATATTCTGAATTGGAATGAGGCGTATGTTGTGTTTGTGTATACTTGTTTATTACATACACGAGTTATTTAGAAAGACCGGGTTTATCTCATTCTGAATAACTGATTCGACGATGTGCCGTGGATGAAGACGGTGGTCAAAGACCAGAGGTCTTCACATCGTTTGGATAATTACTGATGATGTTGATTGGGCTGTACACCCAAGAGGAGGGAGTCAGTTGGTGATCGTCCAGACGTACTTGGAGATCGATGGATATGCGAGGAACAAGGTGCCTCCGGTTTCGTTCAGACCCAGAACGGACTTGTAAATGGATTGTGTGTCTGGCATTGGATATCATTCTATGTGATTGTTGGATATCGGTTGCATGGAGTGGTTTTCTTGTGTTGCATGCTAAGATACAAATGATCATGGATTCTGTTGAAAAGCAGAGTCTTGTGGTTGATGATCAAAGCACCGCCTGTGTGGCATAGCTTTGTGTAGCATTAATTCGCGAGCCTCACACCCCGGTTGTGAACTAGAAACGGGAGAGGACATCAGGGAGGGCATGCGTTTCTTTCTAACTAGGGTGGTGTCAGTGACCTACCAGCCCTGACATTTATATTATCTTCACCTGTATGGTTGTTGCTGTTGCGAGGCGTCTCGGATATATCGGTGACCATGTGGAGCCGATGGAGTCATAGGACTCATTTACGCCCCAAAGGGCGGGGAAACGCAGTGTTCAGGCATTTTAATCCACATCTGTGGACGAGCCCTGACGATGCAAGGCTTGCCTGCGCGCTTGCCTGAGACATGGTAGGCTAGATAGTTCGAAGCGGTGAGGACAATCCCTTGCCTCGGTTCATAGACGGAAATCCAACTTCCAATATGAGCTTTGTGGTTTTGGTTGTAGAACCTGTATATGGCGACATAGTGGTATTGGGCACTTACGCCGTCTATGATTGATACATATGATTGAAATTGTTTTGACACTATGCAGTTATTGTAATAATAAAACATGAAATTTAGCGTATCAAGCATTCTTTGGCTATTATAAGGTAAAACCCTATCCACCATCTTGTGTTGCATTGTGTGATGGGACCTGGGTCTTATAATAGCTTCATTGTTCTTTATTTAGCATTGCGCTGTTGTTTTATGCACTGGTGTTCTTGGAAGGAAACCCGTTCCATGTTATATGGCGTGGTCCCTGGATTTACTTAACTTTAAAATAAAGAATAATAACTATTTTAGTTCTCACACCAGTCACATGACTGACCTGGAGTTTATTATTTCAACCTAAACTCTGGGTGCCCTTATTTTCGACACGGGCGGCTAGTAGTTTTGGTTTTGCAGATTTATATTCACAGGAACCTGGTTTACAGCTGGAATGATATCCGAAAAGCTCTGTATCGGTATATCTCTTTCAGTTGTGTATTGTATTATTTTTTCGCTGCTATATAATATATTTAAATCTCTGATATTTAGTAAATGTGTAATATTGATTTATACTCTGTATATTCTTGTATTCTGATGGGACTGTTATAATTAACAATGAAATGTTCTTCTGTTTGCGTTCCGATGTGTGTTGTTCTCAAAGCAATCCGCTCTTTCCTCCAGAGGGAAGTTACGGGTTCTTATATACCCCAAATCGAAGAGTAACCCATAGCGATTCCGAATATATCTATATTTTGATTTATAAATTTTCATTTGGTTTTATCGTGATTTTTGAAGATTCGTGTTTTCACGTTTGGAATAAAGAGGGTGACGGCAGAAATTGTTTGGCGGGAGAATGATGAAATTAGGTTAAGGGTAGTGAGAGTATTTATAGAGGAGTTTTAAATATTTTAGTATTTGATTATTTTCAATATAATAAGCTACCGCTATTTATATTCATCATTTTAAAATTCGTATGGTCACACAAAATATCCAAAAATCATGAAAATTGATATGAAGCTAGAGTTTGACATTACGGACCCAACGAAACTTGTTTCATCGAATTCTGACTCCGTTTGCTCACACAACGTGTTTTTAACCATCAAAATACTGACTGTTTTTCACATTAAAAATCCGTACGGCTACATACAGACTCCAAAAATCACGAATCTTGAAATCTAACAATAATTTGACATTACGGATCCAACAAAATTAGTTTCATCGAAAACGGAGGTCGTTTGCAAAACTGACTATTTTTAAAGCTTTAAATAAACCCATTTAAATATAAATATATTTAAAAATAATTACATTTAATATTAATAAATTAATATTATTGTATATCTTCACATAGAATATAACCCGACTCCAAAATAAACGCATCGGGATTTATAACTCGACATTTAAAAATCCCAGATTAAATCGATATTCAATTTATATTTAAAATCCATTTATAATATAAATAAATCATTATAAATTATAAAGGGATTCCATAGCAACTTCTCAAAAATTTGATTTGGACATAACTCAAAATCTACACAATGAAATCTTGATTTTTCTCTTCCATTAGAAAAATATACTTCACCAGCTCTAAACGTTTCTTGTTTCAAAGAAATCCGGCTTAAAACGGATTCTGTATATTCAATTGAAGTTCGAATCGCCAAACAACGAACTGCCGCGCCATTACGAGCTCGATTATAATTATAATATAATGTATACGTTCAACCATCGCTAATTAAATATATTCGTTATCGTTATTCAAATTTAAACCGAAATATATATTTTGAATTTCCAGTTCACATTATACTGTCAATTCACTATTTTCGACTGTTTCGAAATTAAATATATTATTCTATTATTTATATTAATTAAATATTCAATATTATTTAATTAAACGACCATATAAATCTCTAAATCACTATTTAAATAATTAAATTAATTAATTATATATCGCTGAAAATACGGGTCGTTACACCAGTAACCCGGAGTAGGTATCAAACATGTACTCCGAACTAGATCGGAGAAGGGGCACGCTTACTGGACTGATTGTAAGATATCCAAACGTGGAGGACGGTGTGGGCAGCGCAAACCGAATGGGCCATGTGCGTGCATGAGTCGGGCAGAAAGCGATAATACGACCGTGGCACCTGTAGATATGGGACTGTGCATATCAGTGAGGGGTTGCCACTTTAGGACATGATACATCCTACGGTGGGGCCGGCACAAAGTATCTACGCGGATTAGGGAGCCGATCGATTAAGGTAGTAGTTAGGATACATTTGGACGTATGCCTAAGTCTACCACCTTATAGTGGAAGGGAACATCTCATTCTGGTTATACAGTAATAGTGTAGAATAATCATTAAGGAAGCATATACACCTTATCCTGTCTACCTTGTCATACCTTCCTTTTATGTAGTTATCTCTCTCTTAACCACTTTATATGCTTGTCATGCTACTTTTACTCATTTACTTGCTAAAAGTAACTAGACTCGCCAGACTTTATGTCTGACCCTTTTTGTTTCTCCTTCTTTCTTCCGTTTCCCCCAGGTTCGCAGGGAGGGAATACTCAGGCTTAGTAAAGACTCGATTATCATCTAGTTGGAGTTGTTTTCAAAGTATAGCTCAAGTTCTTATCTCTACTATGGCTTAGCTACTTTTGGGGAATTTTGTTTTTTATTTATGTACTCTGATGGTGCAAGAAAGAAGTTATATTATTGCAATGGATTTTGTGACTTATGGTATTTTGGACCACAATGTTATGTTTTACGTTGAAATAAAAATTTCAAATTCCGCTGTTGCTTTTATATCTGTCTTATAATTTCCATTCTCGTTGTATTTGGGCAACAGAAATAACAACAAATGGTTAACAGAGAAATTGAGGTGTAGATGGTCTGAACCGAAGCAAAAGAAAAGGAAAAAGGAAAAAACCGCCCGTAGGAATGGAAATTGAGTTGTTTAATTGAGAGAATTATAACAGAGGGAGCATTTTTCATCTGTTTGAGCCTAAAGTTTTCCTCCCTCTTCTTCTCTTCTTGTTTTTCCTAGTTCCCAAATTTTTTTAGTTTTAACCGACTTAACTCATATAGATCGCGGTAATACTCTCAAATATTTTCTACATTTACAACTATAAAATTTACTGTTTGTCAAACTTAGCTGATCTTTATTGGTTAATACTTTGAATTTCCAAAGAAATTTCATTAGTTGTAACACCCCGTGTATTTTATAATAGTGAAATTCACAAATTAAAGTATAATAAATTTCAAATTTAAGTATTAAGGGAAACGGGATATGCCATTGCGTTCGTCTCGGAAAAATACGCGAAATAGAGTCCGAGTTTTCGAAAAACGGAGCCCGTATGACCAAATTATGGCCCGATGAAGTTTCAGAAAATTCAAATTTCGAAAACAGATTTGAATTTCAGCCCAATCAGAGTAGGCGGGAAAATTCCCGCCCAAACCCACCAGGTCGACTTGGGGGTCGACCCTAGGGTCGACTTGCCAGGCCAAGTTGACCTGGGAGTCGACCTAGGTGTCGACCTGCCTAGGCAGGTCGACTCTAGAGTCGACCTGGGGGTCGACTGGGGAGTCGACCTGGCCCCTGAGCCAGGTCGAACCCAGCCCACCCTGGCTTGCCTGGTCTGTGTTTGGTCAATTTTCTGAGCCTTGCATTGTCACTAGGGCTAGGTGTCAGCTCCTGATTGGCCTCTCCTTCAAACGAACGGCTATTATTGAACCAAGCTCCATCGACGGTCTAAATCAACTCACAAACCCTATAAAAAGGACCTAAAACTAACCCTAATTCACACAAACTAAAATGGAGATGAGACCGTCATGTTGCTGAGGAGAGACTGAGGATAGCCGTCAGAAATAGAGAGACAATTAGGAGATAAATCAAAAGCTTAAAGCAACGTTAAAACAACGCCTACAACAAAGGATAGCATCTCCAAATTCAGAATTCAGATTCCTGAATTGAAGATTCGTCATACGTTGTAAGTAGAGTGCTATTCCGATGTGAATAATTAATTGCGTTTGATTTGTGTAAGATACGAAATGGAATTGTGGCGATAATAATATATATTTGTATGTTATTTTGATTCTAAACGATTTGGGAATATTATGGTATATGATTGGATATTTGCAAGTACGTGATTTGCGTTGGAAGTTAACAACGAAATGGAACTGTGGCGATAATAATCTATACTTGTATGTTATTTTGATTTGGCAATGCTATGGTGTACGATTGAATTCATACAAGTATATAATTTATGTTGACAACCTCATGTTGTGGAATTTTAATTGGGATTCATGCAAGCATATGATTCATATTGAAAACTACATGTTTGTGGTAGTTATTTACAACACCCATTTGATAATTGCAAGTATATGATTCATGTTGAAAGTAACAACTATATGTTGTAATAGTTTATTTGAGATTCATGCAAGTATATGATTTACTGTTATGCCAAAATAAGGTATAATTCTATGGTCATCTTTAGTGTAATTTGATCCATTTGAGTATTATGATTCATATGAAGTTATGTTGGAATTGGCATCATAGTTGTATTAATTTTATGAACATGACTAAACTATGTTTGTTATTATGCCCAATTGAAAAACATGTTTTTAGGCTTATGTTGTTATCATAATCATATGATAATATATGTGACACATAAGTTACATTAGAATTACATTCCACTTGCAAGTTTACATAGATAGAATAAAAACCATGATTTAAGTTTAGGTATGTTTATGCTATAATTCTATAAATGGATTAAAAACCATGATTCATATAAGAATTAGGTTAGGATAATTCTAGTTGAACCATACTTTTGTATTAGTGACAAAAGTAAGTACCTTTTTGTTAGCATGTAGTGATTTTAGGAACATGATTAGTTTATATTATGCCTAAATAAAAATATAGGCTTATATTTCTAGTCAAGACCATGTGCCAATAATAATGATATCTAATTTAGTTAGGTTCTTAATTTCAAGTTTACATGGTTAGTTGAACCTATGATTCATGTTTAAGTATTGTTTATTGCATAATCATATGAATAGAATGATTCATGCTTAAGTATTGTTTATGCCATAATCATATGAATAGAATAATTCATGTTTAAGTATTGTTTATGCCATAATCATATGAATAGAATAATTCATGTTTAAGTATTGTTTATGCCATAATCATATAGAATGATTCATGTTCAAGTATTGTTTATGCCATAGTCATATGAATAGGATGATTCATGTTTAAGTATTGTTTATGCCATAATTATATGAATAGAATGATTCATGTTCAAGTATTGTCTATGCCATAATCATATGAATAGAATAATTCATGTTTAAGTATTGTTTATGCCATAATCATATGAATAGAATGATTCATGTTTAAGTATTGTTTATGCCATGATTATATGAATAAAACGATTCATGTTTAAGTATTGTTATGCCATGATGTTACAATTGCAAGTTCACATTTGCCTACTTTATGTTAATTGAATCGTTCGTTGCAAGTTCATGCGTTCACACTCCCCTTTTCATGTTATCTTATAAACACCATGTTATAAGCCTCCCCTTTTCATTTGGATAAATTGGGTTTAAGTATTAAACCCAACACACCTTACATTGGAACGAACGTGTAAAACGGGGGTAATGACGTTTGGGCTAAAATATAGAACATATGTGTTGGCATGTTCGACGCATGCCAACAATCTTGAAAAGCAATTAAGTGGCATAAATAAATTTTAACCAATAAAGATGAATTTGAATAATGGGCCGCAGATATTTACATATAAAAAGAAAAGAGACAAAATATGTAAATGTAGAAAATACGATGTGTTTAACCCGAGGTTGGATTGAGTTGTGATGTAAATCTGCCCGGAACCGCCCGGCTGTCCAGTAGTCACAACAATACCTATCCAATGTGGGTGGTTAAACATGGAGCCCAATAGGGACCTGAGGTTAGACTGAGTTGTGGCGTAAGACTGCTCGGACCCAACCGGCAACAGGCAGCCACAACAATACCTGTCTAATGTGAGAGGTCGAGGCTTTAATAAGACAATTAAGGCTGAGTCAGGATTGATAGGATTAAGTAAATTATATTAATACTTAATCAAAATAGAACATGCTAAACTAAACAGACTGATTGGGGGTTACGTTTATAAAACACTTAACCAACTTAGCATGTTGGCTAGAAATAGAAAACCTAGTAGCGGGGGACCCTTTTCAGCAGTAACCCTACAAGGTATCATGATACCCTGAAACTAGGCAGGGTGGGGCACGATTACTGGGCTGATTGTAAGCGGTCAAATCGACGGCGGTGGTGCAGCAGCGTAGGTTCTAACGGGGTGCGGGCGTGCACACACTCCGACGCAGAAAAATAAGGCACTGGGCACCAGTAGCATACCTGTGCATTCTAGGATTGTGTCGGGCCGCCACCATGGGACTTGATACACTCCATGGTGGGACCAGCATAGGTAACTACAACATCGAGGGCCGTAAGACACATGTAACTATGCGAGTAGGAGCCGATCATCATAAAATGGATCACTTCACCCTGATTATGGGGTGCATGTTGGGAACTAGTTTATATGGGTACAGAGATTAATATGGGGTACGATAGTATATACAACCCTAGACATCTTAACTTAGTTTATGGTGCTTTCCCATTTCCAGTTTATACTTATCATACCCAGTTCTTTATTCATAGACAGAATAGTCCTAGACTTACTCAGGCTTTATGTCTGACTTTACTTTTCTTTCGCCTTCTTTTCTTTTGTCCCCCCCCCCCCCCCCAGGTCCACAGGGAGGGAATACCGCAGCTTGACCAGTTTTCACATCCAGCTTGAAGAGAGAATGTATTGCTTGGATCTTTTCCGTTTTGGACTATGGCTTTGGACAGCAATTATGGGACTTTTGCAGTTTATTTATGTTTTCTTTATGCTTCTTTAAATAATGTAATCAAGACAGTTATGAAGATGTTATGTTTTTGGAAGTATTGTAAGACAATTATGGCATGGCTTGTGTAACACGTATTTTAATGAAATAAAAGTTGTTGTTGGTTTCCGCTGTTCAAAAATATGTGTTCTTATATCTGTCTTGTATATCTGTGACTCATACTTATAAACCTCCACCAAAATTAGGGCATTCCCTTTGAGAGTGACCCTAACGGAGGTGGGGTGTTTCATTAGTACTGCTTACTGTTTCTTCCTAGGGTGTATAAACAATTCGACATATGATTTTTCATGTAAAGCATACTTAATTTTGTCTTGTTATTCTTTAGGTTGATTTTTCTTGTACTGATTTTGAAGTGATCCTAGTTCTTGCTGTGTGGATTTCATGTGGTTGCTAGTTGAATTCAAAAGAAAATCATTTAGATGTGGAATCATTTGATTATTATATGTTTTAGTATATTAAGTAGAAACAATTTGTTGTATTTGATATTTTAGAGCATTGTTAAGTAATACACTAATTATTGTGTGAATTTGATGTGTGGAGATGCATCATGAAATAAATCAACGTATTATTTCATACTTTTTCTAGGGTTTAAGACACAACAGACGACTGTCAAGGTGTCTACCTGTAACAACCCAAAAAATCTGAGCCAATTTAAAATATTTAATTTGGCTATTTTAATGGATTTTAATATTTAAAATAAATTATTTTAAATAATAAATGACGAAAAGTATGTTTGAATCGATATTTGAAAATAAATATAATTATTTTTAATTACAAACAAGGCATGAGATGGCGCGACAGTTTCAAAATTTGAATTCAAACTTTGATTGACTGTACCGGGTGCAAAATAAAACGAATTTTAGTGAAACCAAAAATATTTAAATATGTTTATGAATATCTTTCTAACGAATCTGAAAAATTGAAATTTCATAACGGGAATCAAAAGTTATGGCCAAATGAATTTTCAGAAAGGTCGCTATAGAGAATATATAGCCCTTGAAAATAGACATTTTGCAAACGACCTTAGAATTCGACGAAACCACTTTTGTTGGACCCGGGATGTCAAATTATTAGTAGATTTCAAATTCCATAATTTTTGAAGTTAATATGTGAGTGTGGCAAAGGAAAATGTGTTTAGTTGATTTCAGTTAAATTGGATCGACCAGAAAATGGCCATTTTTCAAACGGTGTCAGAATTTGATGAAACTAGTTTTGTTGGGACCATATCGTCAAAATATAGCTAGATTTATTTCTTTGGTATTTTTGAGATCAGTATGTGGCCCTGGAAAATTGAAATGTACGTTCAAATCAAATATTGAATGTTTTATATTTCAATTTGAAGAATAACTGATTGTAACAGTTGAATTGGCTTACGAAACATATCCCATTGTGTACGGAAGGGGGTATTTAGCTAGGGACGATAGTCGCTGGGTTTGAATTGGCGTTCGTTTATGAAAACCCTATTTTAGAAAATTAAAAGAATTAAAAATTAATTATTAAACCCTTGACCAATGGAATTCCTCCATTCATAATGCATTGACTAAATAAAAAATCAAAAAAACCCTCGCTTCCTTCTGCTCGACGGCAGAAAACTATTCTTCGCTTCCCGTCCATTTTCCGATCAAACCACGATGAGTTAGACACTGCCACCGTTGAGTTTTCTGAAGCTCATCTCCTCCTCTTCAAATCAACACCAACTGCACCACCTCTCGTCGCCCCTACTTCGAGAATCACCTCCACGAACATCCGCCGTTCAGCCTCATTTTCTACACCAAAGCCCTCGTCAAACTGAGGGAGACCACCATCGCCGGAAAGCTGATTCCAAGGTCGAGCACGTGAAACCCTCCGATCAGCATCTCGTTAGCTGTATAGCCTGAAAAGTGGAAACCTAGTTTCGAGCAGGTTTCAGAAGGAAATGGCCTTGTTATTTAAAACAGAATATAATGCTTCTAAGCGTTGTTAATGATGATTTTGGTTTAAAAATTGTATCTTTACCACATGTTAATGAAATTCGATGAAACATGAGACATCGGAACCGTAAGGACGCTCTCTACATTCTAGAAGAGTCCGGGGATTTTTTCTGAGCTAGCTACGATTTTTAGCATCTCGAAAACCAATGTGAGATTTCTAAACTGAAATGTGAATCGAAATGCGATGTATAAATTATATAAGCGAAGTATAAATTATATACGCGTTGTATACCTCATGTACATGTGTTGTATAAGTTATATGAGTGATGTATAAATTTATACATGCATTGTATAAATCATATGTGCATTGGAATGGAAATAAAATATACTTATATGTGTATACTCCCCTCGTCCACAAACCATGGACGATGTTTGTTGATTGTGAATTGGCGTGAAAATTTTGGTGTATAATGCAAATGGTTGATAGGATTGTTTGTGGTTGATATTGTTGGATTGGGGTTGAAAAATATCCATTTGTGGTTGAAACAAAATTAGAATAGGTTGTGGAAAAGAAAAACATACTCATCTGCGTACGAACTAGATATATAAAATCCCAATTGTCAAAAACTGCGAGGTTTTAAGGTAGAGCGAGGAGCCGTACTCGGGACGGTGCCGGTTTTAGATACCCTGCCATTATGCTGCTGAAATTTTCAATAATATTCATGTGTTAGAATTATTTTCATGTGTTGAAACTATATTCATGTGTTGAAACTATATACATATGTTGAATAGAAATTCATGTGTTGAATAAATTCTTTAAAAGATAAAAATAACATTTTATCACATATATAGTCTGTATAAAATATTCGTGTTTTAAATAAATTGTTTTAACAATAAAAATCACATTTTTATTATATATATAAACTATAGAAAACATTCATGTGTTGAATAAAGGACTAAAACGATAAAAATCATATTTTTATCGTATGTGTGAAGTTGAAAACATTCATGTATTGAATATATGAATTGAACAATAAAATTTACATTTTTATTGTGAACATGAAGTGCTAAAAACATTCATGTGTTGAATAAATATTTCTGATGATAAAAATATCATTTTTATCATGTATACGACTCGCTAAAAATACACAAGTGTTTAAATAAATATTTGTTTGCTATGAATATTATTTTTAACATATATATGAACTAAATAAAATAGTCATGCGTTGAAATATATTTTTGTTCGCTAAAAATATCATTTTTACACGAAATATGAAGTGTTAAAAATAACCACTTGTTCAAATAAATATTTGTGGGTGGAAAATATTATTTTTAACATGTGTAGGAAGTGTTAAAAATAACCATGTATAGAAATAAACCTTTGTTCACTAGACATATTATTTTTAGCTTAGATTTGCACATATATATACATATGCTAAATAGGAAAATGGATTAGCTGTTGAGTAAAGAATTTATTTGCATGCCCGATAAATAGGTAAACCTTAATGAGTTGGCTGCGCAAATTTTATTTTTATATAAACTCCTGTGAATGCCATTAGATGCGGTGTGCTGGCTATTCTGTGTGAAATAATAAATGTCGCCATAGGATAGTAACAATTAATTTTGAACTACACTACATGGCATACTTCTTGAGGATAGCATAAACTATCATATACCACATAAGGATTTTGAGCTTGTGTGACGAGGTTGAAGATGTACCACACAACCGAGAGGCTTGTATGGCGATGACTATATTTCAAGTTGAACTGAAGACTGATATGGACTATATAAAATATAACGATAAATTGCCAGATAATAAAAACCCCACACGGGTCTGGAGATGACAATAAAAACGTCTCTTTGGTCATTAAGGCACAAAAATCAATTATAGGGTGATGAGAATTTATTCTCTGGAGTTATGATCTATACACACTCCCCTGTGGACACCGGAATATATCACTATAAATATGTGCATGCTTTTTAGGATTTATTGGGTGCCTAATACGGCCCAATAAATTTCCAAACCCCTTCCCGTACAAAGGAGGTTATAGCGAAATTTTCTGAAATTTAAAGGCGTTAATGAAATATTTGAAGTGAAAACGATATTGAAATCGTCGAATAAATTATATATATATATATATTAAATAAAACGAATCGAGCCCCTGCAGTTCGCGTTTTGAAATCGTAACTTTAAACGATTATACCGAAAGTTCCGACCATCGGATTTTCACGAAACTTAAACCGTTGGGTTCGCTTTGGAAATATCTTTCCAACAATATAAACTTTGTTGGGATCCAACAGTTAGATTTTCAGATATGGGTAAATCAAAGCTGAAGAAAAATAGCGCCAGTGCCTCGGCACGACCTGAAACGTCATTTAATTAAATAGAGCCATTTTTAAATAAATAAAAATGGCGATATATCGTTATAAAATATTATAGACAATGTAGAATAGAAATAAACCGATTATACTTGGTTTGCTTGTCATTTGATAGTTGAATGTGTTTAACATGAAAATTATACTAATGAACTGAATTGTGGATGTTGAATAATTTGACCATGGACAAAATTGATTTGAATTTTAAATATACGTGAATTATTTGAAAAGGCCGAGTTAATTCTCATTTCAAATAATTGATCGACGATTAGAAGTCGAAGATATGAAGATGGTTCAAGACCGACGATCTTCACATCGGATGGATGGGTGCTACTGAGGCTCATGATTGGAGTAGCTACCTTGAAGGGGCTAAAGTGGTAGCCGTCCGGACGTACTTGTTGATTGTACAGATATGCGAGGAATAAGGTGCCTTCGGTTTCGTTCAGACCCAGAACGAACTTGTAAATGGATGTGTGTCTGACATTGGATTTTGTTCTATGCTGGTTAATCTCTATTAAATATATATCTGTTTGGCGGCGGAGAATTTATTCTCTTGCTTAATGCCCTTCTCTGAGATGTACGAGGTCAGAGGTTATATATCGATAGAAATCAGTCGCATGGAGTGAATTGCATGTGTGGCATGCCTAAGTGGCAGATGATCAAGGCTTCTGTTGAAAAGCAAAGTCTTGTGGTTGATGATCAAAGCACGACTTACGTGGCATAGGTTTGTGTATAACTTGATTCGCGAGCCTCACACCTCGGTATGAGTCAAAAACGGGATAGTGACTGCAGGGACAGTACGACATTTCTTTCTAGCTATAGGTGATGTCAATTACCTACCAGCCCTGATATTTATATTATTTTACCCATGTGGTTGTTGGAATGCAAGGCGCCTCGGATATAGGTCCTATAAGATCGGGAAACGTGTGTTCAGGAATTGCCAATCCTCAAAAGTAAGAGAGGACCGGCCCTGAAGATCCAGGATCGTTGTGTGTGGTCCTGAGACATTTGCTAGAGTGTCTCGAATCGGAGAGGATCTTTCCCCTTGCCTCGACTCATGATGGAATCCAATTTCCAATACAAAATTATGGATTTGATTGTAACTTATATGTGGCAACATAGTGGCATGGGATGCTTATGTCGTCTATGACTGATATTTATGATGGAAGTTGCTTTTGAAACATATATGCACTAGTAATAATATCAAACACTTTTGTTTTATACGTATCAAACATTTCTTGGCCATTATAAGGTAAAACTCTATCCTCTGGCTTGCGTTGCATTGTGTGATGGGACTTGAGTCTTATAATGGCTTCATTTTTATAAAAAGCATTGCGATGATTAAATAATTTACTTTATTTCATGCACTGGCAATCATTGGAGTAAACCCGTTCCACGAAAGTGGCATGGTCCTATGATTTGCCTTATTATTGTTGTTTAATCAGTTAAGAAGATTTCTCATACCAGTCCCATGACTGACTCGTGGTTTGTTTCACCTTGCAAACTTGGGTGCCCTTATTTTCACATCGGCATCCTAGTGACAGGTAGCATGATATGTTCTGGCTTTTGCACTACAGCATGGAGTGCTTCTTTTGGCTGGTATGGCGAGGACCTGGCTTCTCAGTATTTTGGCTATTGTAACACCCCACCTCCGCCAGGGTGACTCTTGCAAGCACTCTGACTTTGGAGGGGCGTTTGAATCAGGTAAACATGCATAATGATATATCAAGGCAGAACAAGAACATATGTATATATGTAAACAGAGTAAATAACATAGATAAAACAGCCGAAGATTTCAAACCATTTCAAAACAAGTCTGGTACAACATATGTCATCTTTCCAAATAAACAAGTCTAGATAAAAACAACATCACTGAAAAACTGGAATACATAGTACTATCCCCAAAATAAGTAATAACCATAGCTAGCTTCATGTCGAAACCGTACACGAGCTGAAATCTCTCAAGAAAGCAATCCGAAATCCAAGCTAAGCTCCAACGTTCCCACCCTGAGAACCTGGGGGGGGGGGCGGAAGAAAAGAGGCGAAAGAAAACAGGTCAGTCAAAAAGACTGAGTAAGCCCTACTACAATCAATGTAAACTGATAAAGTTAACTGGCATGAGCAGCAGGGATGAACATAAGGATAACAACATACTAGCATGATGATTAACTAACAAGGTAGATAAAGGTGTCATCGCATAATCAGGATTAAGGTTTTGCACCACAGGTGTACTAGCAAACTAACATGACTTGAATAAACAAGTCTTGATCCCTTGGCCCAAGATTTGACCCAATGACATGAAGTGACCCCAATACGTGGTCCAAAGTGTGAACAAGAAGTGGTCCCCAGGCCCAAGTTTGGCCCAACATCATGAATGACCCAAACCAAGGTCCAACTAGCACGGTCTAGTCGATCGGCTCCCTATAAGCCTAACTCGTCAAGTGTCTGTGTCATACGGCCCAACTACGAAGTGTAGCTAAACTGTGCTAGGTCCACCCTAGGGTGTATCAAGTCCTAGGGTGTCAACCACTGACACAAATCAATGCACGCACAGTCTAAACCTACTGGTGCCCGTGCCTGCTTTTTCAACTCCGGACCATGTGCACGACCATGGCCCGTCTGAACCTTCACCGGCGCACCTACTCAGCCGTCGCTTTGGTCGCTTACATGGCATCCTAGTAATCGTGCCCCTCCCTAGCCTAGTCCCTAGGGTATCATGATACAACTAAGAGGGTTACTGGTGCAAAGGACCACATAACTAGGGTTTCCTTAATGGGTTAAACGTGGTTAACCCCACTCATTCAAGTACCAAGGTTCATGACTTAACCCTACAAACCCATCGTGTTTCATTGGTTAAGTATTCAAGCGGTCCATGACTTAACCCTAATCACGAGGCATTAATTAATTAATGCGCCTTAACCTCTCACATTAGACTTTGTTGTGGTTACTAGTTAAGCCGGGCGGGTCCGGGTAGCTTTACACCACAACTTGGTCTAACCTCGGGTTCAAGGTACAACATGACCAACTTCTCACATTGGGTCCTATTGTTTGTAGCAACTAGTTAAGCCGGTCGGTTCCGGGTAGGTTTACGCTACAAACTCAACCCAACCTCGAGTTGGTCACACTTATCTTTTTTAAGTGTCATGTCCATCATGTTTCCAAAACATGTTACAAATTTTCAAGCAATTGGGTAGACCTAACTTAATAGGTAAATTCCCAATGGGTAGACCTAACTTAATAGGTAAATTCCCAAGCTTATGTTTTTATGTCTTTTAAGTTTACCCAACCCCAAACGCAATCCCATCGCTTACATATCGCCATAGCGCATAAAGGATAGAAAGAGGGAACTTGGCATAATCACACATAAAGGTGTTGAAGCCACAAGTTCAACATGGTGGCATATGAAATGTTCATGTGTTCATACCCTTGCATATTACATTTTTAGGCCCCAAAAGCATGCATAAAACCAAACTTGGCATATTGGTGATACATGGTGCTAAATGACATGTAGAAATGGCCATAAGTTCGCATTTGGCCTCACTTGCAAGTTATCATAAGGGATATGATAACTTACATGTTGCCAAAATGCAACCTTTAGCATAAAGCTTGAAGCTTTATACTCATAAACCCAAGATAAGCTTGCATAACATGATAACATGAACAAAATGTTCAACCCAAACTTGCATAACATAACTTGCATATCATATGACAAACTTGCATATCAAACTTGCATAACATAACATGGTAAACTTGCATATCATAGCATAGTAAACTTGCATATAAAGTTGCATATCACAACATGATAAACTTGCATATCATAGCATAGTAAACTTGCATATAAACTTGCATATCACAACATGATAAACTTGCATATCATAGCATAGTAAACTTGCATATAAACTTGCATATCATAGCATAGTAAACTTGCATATAAACTTGCATATCATACATTTAACTTTAGAGTTTAAGCATGAAAGTAGAATAGGGCTTACTATGCTTAGGAAGTCACAAAAATATGACAAAGCCCTTATGCAACCAATTAAACCCAAAATGCAAGCTTTAGTAGAAAAACCTTTAAGCTAAAATGATCAAAACTCTTTCTTTATGATGCAAATATAGAAACTTGACTTGAATGCAAGCTAATGATGCTCATACAAGCTTGAAAACACTTGTATGCACGGAAAATCTCATAGAAATTTATTTAGGAATTTTATGAAGAGAGTGGAGGCCATGAGAGGATTGATTTTGCCATAGTTTAGTTACTAGAATGAATAATGATGATTTAGGGTTAGGTTAGGCCTTATTTATAGAGATTAGGATTAGTTCTAGCCTTAGGATTAAACCCTAGTTGCAATCTCAGCCCTCAAAACCGAATCTGGCCCCCAAGCTCAACACAATCTCTAAATGGTGCTCCAGGCTAAGCAGCCCGGCTGGACCAAGTCGACAGCCAAGTCGACAGGGCTATCGACTTGGGTCCAACCAAGTTGACTCCCAAGTCGACAGGGCTGTCGACTTGGGTGCTCTGGCGGGATTTTCCCGCCTGGCCCAAACTGGCCCAAATTTTCAAATTCAAACTTGAATTTGAAATCTGTTTTTACTTTGAAATTTTCTAAAAACTTCGTTGGGCCTTAATCGGGTCATACGGACTCCGATTTTCGAAAACTCGGACTCTATTTCGCGTATTTTCCGAGATGAACGCAATGGCATAGCCCGTTTCCCTTGATTCAGATTTTAGAATTAAATTCTGCCTCGATTTATGTTATAACAGATTTTTGAAAATACGGGTTGTTACAGCTATTGATATTCCGCCATTATTATCTATGTATATTATTCCGCTCATCGCGATGTAGACAGATTTACTTCTTTTATGTACTCTCTTATGTATATGTACCGCTTATGGCGATGTAGACTGATCCTTTCCTTTTATGCACTAAATTGTATCCTACACGTTGCTACTCTGATGTTTATTACATGTTATGATTCCGCTGTCATATTGATGTAAATTATTCTATTTTCTGTTTATGCTATTACCTGTTCTCTGCTAATGATGATTAATGTGTTATATTCCAATGATTATCTTTAACACCATCGTACGGGGTTTTGAGATCGTCACAGGTGGTATTGGAGCTTTGGTTAATCTTAGTTCTGCAATTTAACACATTAAACACCTCGTCAGAATAGAATCAGTAGTGTTCTAAGGTGAGTAGCTCATTAGAGATAGGATTAGTAATGTCCTAGAATGAGCTAAGCAGAATAGCAAAAATAATTTGATCAGTACATCATTGTCTTTCCTAAGGTTCTTCTGCTTTACCATATATTAAAATTATCATTTTTGTTGGCTTGACTCTTTTCTTGCTTATACAGAACTTGATAGATGGCTACCCGAGTAGCTACAGCTAGAGGAGGCCGAGGAGGCCGAGGCAGAGGACAGGGGAATATCCCTGTTGTGGAAGAGCCTTTGATACAACCACCAGCCTCTCAGCCATTCGACCTAGACCCAGTGGCGAAGAAATACAAGAATCTTAGGGGTAAAACCTTTTCAGGCACTGGCACAACGATAGAAGCCTTGGCATGGTTGAAAACTTGTGAAAAGATCTTAGGTGGCTTAAGACTCAGAGACCACGATAAGGCATTTATGGGTGCATGGCTTTTACAGGAAGAGGCAGAATTATGGTGGGATGCCATCACCGCTGAGGACCAAGATGTAGTGAGGAATTGGGATGAGTTCAAGGCATTGTTTAAGGAGAAGTTCATCGCCGAGCAAGCGATAGAGCGTATGCACGATGAATTTGCCAATCTCCAACAGGGAGACCGCTCCATCCAGGACTACCTTAACAAGTTCACGCAGCTATCTCGTTACGCACCAGAGTTTGTCATGACTGCAAAGGCAAAGAATAAAAGGTTCATACATGGACTTAAGCGTAAGTATCAGGATAGAGCCATGAGCCACATCAAACTTCCATTTGCAGAAATGGTGGAAATGGCCTGCAACTATGAAGACTTGGACCAGAGGAACCTCAATCTAGACCATGCCAAGAATCAAGCGAGAAACAAATGCAAGGCTTCTGATAACCAACCTGAGTCCAGCAACGCATCAGCTGCAAATCAGCAAGCTAGTAAGTCACCCTAGGGAAGCTATTTTAATTGCGGTAAGATGCGACATTACTCCAATGTGTGCACCGCTCCAAAGCGACATAAGACAAACCCACAAAGCTCAAGTCAAAACCCTCAGAGTTCTAGATCGTGCTTCAACTGTCGTCGAACAGGTCATCTCATCAAAGATTGTCGATTGCTAAAGAAGGCGGAAGTTGCACATGTTTATGACGGGGCGAACCCGCCGGCTACTTCAGATGGAGCAGGTAAACCCGATGTTTTAGGAGGTACCCTTACTATTAAAAATATTCCTGTTTCTGTACTATTTGACACTGGTGCATCACATAGTTTTATTGCAAGTAACACTGTTCACAAGTTAAAGTTAAAGATAAGAGTTCTTGAAAAACCGATTAGAGTTCATAATCCGATAGGAGGATCTCTTGTTCTTAGTTCATATTGTAGAGTGCCAGTCTCTTATTCTTCCTACAAGTTTTCTTTTGATTTAGTCACCATGAATTTTCTCGAATTTGATATTATACTTGGACTGGACTGGTTAACAAAATACGAGGCCGAAGTAAATTATGCGGAAAGAATAGTAAAAATTAAAACGAAGCTTGGATATAATATTATACCATGCCATGGTTCAGATCCGGATAGAAAAGAATTTTGGTCTGCGCTAGAAGTTATTCCCACTTCATTAGAAAAGATCTCTGCTGTTAAAAACTATGCGAATGTGTTTGAAGAAGTCGAAAACTTACCTCGGCAAAGAAAAATTGAATTCAGAATCGATCTAATTCCGAATGCCAGACCAGTGGTTCGAAGAATGACTCCAAAAGAAAACGAAGAATTGGACGATCAAACTAGACAACTGTTATGGAAGGGTCTGATCAGACCTAGCTTTTTTTATTGGGGTGCAGTTGTAGTGTTTGTTCCTAAGTCCGATGGTACGCTCCGATTGTGTGTTGATTACCAAGACCTCAACAAGCAGACACTCAAAAACAAATATCCATTACCCTGCATCGCTGATCTGTTAGACCAATTAAATCGAGCGAGAACATAATGGACCTAGCTACAGGTTTCCATCAACTGAGAATTGCAGAAGACTGTGTTCCTTTAACAGCTTTTAGAGGTCCATACATATTTTATGAGTGGTTAGTAATGCTATTCGGCTTATGAAACGCTCCAGCATACTTCATCGATCTAATGAATAGAGTGTTCAGAGAAGTTCTGAATAAATTTGTTCTGGTATTCATCGATGGTATTTTAATCTACTCCAAGTCCGAAAGCGAGCATGAAAAACATTTGGAACAAGTATTGGGGATTCTGAGAAAGAACGTCTTCAAAGCCAAATTCTCTAAATGTATCTTCTGATAAGAGGAGGTGAAGTTCCTTGGTCACGTCGTATCAAAGGAAGGAATTTCGGTAGACCTAAGCAAAATTACAGCAATTCAAGAGTGGAAGCAACCTAGTACACCCACAGAAGTTCGAAGTTTTCTTGGATTGGTTAGTTATTATCGAAAATTCGTTAAGGATTTTTTGAAGATATCTGGTTCATTAACAAAGCTTACAAAGAAGCACGAGAAGTTTAAGTGGACTCCAGAATGTGAGGAAGCATTCGAAGAGCTGAAACTAAAATTGACAATTGCTCCATTATTAACCATTATAAATGGCAATCAGGATTTGACGGTTTGGACGGATGCTTCTATTAGAGGTCTTGGTGCAGTATTAATACAAAGAGGCCAAGTAGTCGCTTGTGCAAGCCGTCAGTTGAAACCGCATGAGAAGAATTATGTATCTCATGATCTGGAGTTTCTAGCCATCGTTTTTGCTTTGAAAATCTAGAGATATTACTTATTGGGTGAGAAATTCGAATTATATACAGACCATCAATCATTGAAGTATTTGTTCACCCAGAAAGATCTGAACTTGAGACAACAGCGTTGGCTAGAATTTCTTGCAGCATATGAGTTAGATATCTTGTACACGCCGGGAAAAGCTAATGTAGTAGCGGATGCGCTTAGCAGAAAAACCGCAATCATTAGAAATCTTATAATTATGCCTTCATTGATTGATAAAATATCTGCTCTTTAGAAGGATGATCACTTCATTCAGAGAATCAGAGAGAGAATACAGAAAAGCGAGCCCTCGAGTTTCCAAGTGGATAGTGAGGGAGTCCTGAGATTAAAAGGGTTGATCTATGTTCCCAACATCCCAGAGCTCAAAAGGGAGGTGCTTGATGAATGTCATAAATCCAAGCTTTGTATTCATCCAAGGGTGAGTAAGATGTACAATGATCTCAAGTGCACATTCTGGTGGAAGTCGTTGAAAAGAGATATTTCATTATATGTTAACAGGTGCTCTACTTGCCAGCTAGTCAAAAGCGACCAACAGAAACTAACGGAATTGTTGCAACCGTTGGAAATCCCAAGCTGGAAGTGGGAACAGATTTCCATGGATTTCATAGATGGTTTGCCCTGAACCAGGAAAGGAAATGACAATATTTGGGTGATTGTAGATCGCTTCACGAAGACTGCCTATTTCATACCTGTTAGATCCAATCGAACTGCTCAAAGTCTAGCACAGATTTATCTCAAGGAAATTGTTAAGCTACATGGAGTGTCGATCAGCATAATTAGTGATAGAGATCCATTATTTGCTAGCAAATTCTGGTAGGCATTTCAAGTAGAACCGGGGACAAAGATGAACCTAAGCACAACATATCACCCTCAGACAGATGGCCAAACTGAGAGGGTGAACCGTATTCTAGAAGATTTACTTCGGGCTTGCATTATTGACTTCGGCAGATCATGGGAAGGCCACTGCATTTAACAGAGTTCTCATACAACAATAGTTATCAAGAAAGTTTGAAAATATCGCCATTCGAAGCATTACACGATAGACCATGCAGATCTCCCGCATGTTGGGTAGAACCTGGCAACAGACTTGTGTTGGGACCTGATATGATTCGCGAAGCTTCAGAAAAAGTCGATTTCATCAAGGAACTATTACAAACCGCGCAAAGCCGACAGAAAAGTTATGCGGACTCTAGAAGAAGAGATTTAGCATTTGCTGTTGGTGATTATGTTTATTTGAGAGTTTCTCCGATGTGAGGAGTAATCCGATTCGGTAAAACTAGGAAGTTGGCCCCTAGATTTATTGGTCCCTTTCCTATACTAGAACGAATTAGAACTCTTGCTTATAAAGTTCAATTACCTGATTGGTTGCCTGGAGTACATGATGTATTTCACGTATCTCAACTTAGAAAACATGTGCATGATCCAGATCTTGTTGTAGAAGAAGTAGCGCAGCTGGACTTGGAAATTACTCCAGAATTAGCAGTCAGAAGAGAGCCGTTAAAGATTATTAGCAAAGAAACTAAAGAGCTAAGGAACAAGAAGGTTCATTTAGTTAAAGTACAATGGAGTGGAGATCTCAGAGACTGTACTTGGGAGACAGAAGAAAGCATTAAGCAAGCTTATCCCAATTGCAGAGTGAACATCTCTGACTAAATCTGGTGCAAGTTACATTTACAATACTTTACGTTTCCGTGTTGTTTCCTACTGTACTGCTGTTTCCTTTTCATGAAAAGTTTTAAGTGGGGGAGATTGTAACAACTCGGAAAATCTGAGCTAATTTAAAATTTTTAATTTGGCTATTTTAGTGGATTTTAATATTTAAAATAAATTACTTTAAATAATAAACGACGAAAAGTATGTTTGAATTGATGTTTGAAAATTTATATAACTATTTTTAATTACAAACAAGGCCTGAGATGGCGCGGCAGTTTCAAAATTTGAATTCAAACTTTGATTGACTGTACCGGGTGCAAAATAAAACGGATTTTAGTGAAACCAAAAATATTTAAATCTGTTTATGAATATCTTTCTAACGAATCTGAAAAATTGAAATTTCATAGTGGGAATCAAAAGTTATGGCCAAATGAATTTTCAGAAAGGTCGCTATAGAGAATATATAGCCCTTGAAAATAGACATTTTGCAAACGACCTCAGAATTCGACGAAACCACTTTTTTTGGATCCGGGATGTCAAATTATTGCTAGATTTCAAATTCCATAATTTTTGAAGTTAATATGTGAGCATGGAAGAAGAAAATATGTTTGGTTGATTTTAGTTAAATTGGATCGACCAGAAAATAACTATTTTTCAAACGGTCTCAGAATTCGACGAAACTAGTTTTGCTCGGACTGTATCATCAAAACATAGCTAGATTTATTTTTCTGGAATTTTTGAGATCAGTTTATGGCCTTGGAAAATTGAAATGCACGTTCAAATCATATATTAAATGTTTTATATTTCAATTTGAAGAATAACTGACTGTAACAGTTGAATTGGCTTACGAAACATATCCCATTGTGTTCGAAAGGGGGTTATTTAGCTAGGGGCGACAGTCGCTGGGTTTGAGTTGGTGTTCGTTTATGAAAACACTATTTTAGAAAATTAAAAGAAATAAAAATTAATTATTAAACCCTTGACCAATGGAATTCCTCCATTCATAACGCGTTGACCAAATAAAAAAAATCAAAAAAACCCTCGCTTCCTTCTGCTCGACGGCGGAAAATTGTTCTTCGCTTCCCGTCCATTTTCCGGTCAAACCACGATGAGATAGACCCTGTCACCGTTGAGTTTTCTGAAGCTCATCTCCTCTTCTTCAAATCAACACCAACTGCACCACCTCTCGTCGCCCTTAATTCTAGAATCACCTCCACGAATGTAACGACCCACATTCTACGTATCGCAGGATCGTAGAAAATTTATTTCTTTTACACATGAAGTCGTATGGTCATATAACTTTGGGAGACGACTATTGGGGTCATTTCCCATGTTCATGATTTTTCCCGATTTTTAAAATGACCGTTTTGCCCCTAGCCGATACTGTTGTGGCTATAACTTTTGACTGGAAAGGAGTTTTGACCTGAAACCACTTCCATTAGATTTGTTTGATGGTTTACAATTCCGTAGAGTGGTCACATTAGCCATACGGACTCACTGTTTGGGAGATATGGCTGAAACAAGTTTCAGATAGTGAAAAACAGCTTAATTAGGCTTAACCGGGTGATTAAAAGCTAGGCCCAATGGAGAATTTCGGGATTAGGGTTATGAGGAGGCTGAAATCAGTTAGAGAAAGATCTCATTTTCATTTTTCAGCTACCACTTTCATTCTTGAAACCCTAACAATGGCCTCCAACACTCAAATCAGCTTCTAATCACTTTCTAATCGAGTTTTGGCTTAATCAACATCAAATCAAGGAAGATCTTCACCAAATCAGTATTAGAGCTGCTGTTAGACATCAGTATTCGCTCAAATCAGCGAGGTTTCAGTTCTGAAAATTTTATTTGTGGACAAGATGAGTGATTTGCATAATTTTGCACTAATTACGGTTGATTAAGGGTAATTAATGAAGATTAACGAAATTAGACCCAATAAAATTCTAGAAAAATACTTATAAAATCTTAAATAATGTTATAGACCTCTGTTATAAATTTGGTTTAATTAGATTAAGTTTTGCTAACCATATCATTAGTTTTGCCTAAACATGCTTAATGGAAAATATGGGATTTTGGGTAGGTTTGATCCAAATTACATGCTATGGTTGTTGTTTCGATGTCTATGGTTGATTCCCTATGTTGCTATGACTGTATGGTATGTTTTGTGATTGTTTAGAATAGTTAGATTGGTCGAAAACGCCGTCGTATGGCGTAATACAGCCGCTGGAAAGGTTGCAGGAAAATGTGCAGGGTTTCGGATCGGATCGGGATCAGGGGCTCGGATCGGATGGTGAAATGGGCAGAGAAACCAAACCGGATCGAAACCTTGCACTAAAGGAGAATTGGCAAGAAGGAAGGCCACTTGCTCAGGATTGGAGTTGGGCATGGGATCGGATCGGAAGCAAGGGCGCAGGGGATCGGACCGGAAGCAAGGGCGTAGGGATCGGATCGAAAGTAAGAGTGTAGGGATCAGATCGGAGGACCAAGCTTGGAGTTGGGATCGGAGAGAAGCACCGGATCGGATCGGGACATCCAGGAGAGAGAAACCACTGAACCTAGACGTGAGTTATGAGCACCGAATCAAATCAGATGAGGACACCCGAACCGAACCGATGTGGCATGCAGAACCCTATACACCGAACCGAACCGAATGACCAATTGTTTCTACTATCACGCGACGACTCTTTTGAGGACCAACTCCAATTCGACCAAAACCCGAGATGCAAAGGAAGTCCAAATGAGGAGCTTTGGCTCAGGATCCAGTTGGGAACCAATGAGTGGGCTTCATGATTGGGCTTTGCTGCGGGACGTGTGCTAAGGGTTTGTCGATGTCTGTAACTTTGAATCACTATGTGTAGGGAGTACGTGATCGGATTCAGGTCCACAGTGACCTAGGTACGACTAAAGAGCTATAAACCAATGAAGTGGGGTCATTTGTAAAGATCTGGTCATGACTCTATGGGGTAAGCTTGGTAGTAGCAGTAGTTGTACAAGTCGAACTCCGTCACTACTTCGATGGGTCTAGTGATTGACAGTGGTGGACATCGTATGCTTTACGCACTGAGTGAGAGATGTGAGTATTGTTTCTATGGTTGATTCGTTTTCCATCATTATGACATGCACACCCCCACCCCCGTTATTCTTACACTATCTGTTCAATGGAACCTTAGAGTATTGTACGGTATGTAGTGCCAACTCTTTGGTTGCAGGTCCAGGTTCAGGTATGGTTTAGTATACCTGTTATTGTTCTGTATAGCTGTTTATCGCTCATACCAGACTTTTTGTCTGACCCAGAGTTTTATGTATCTTCTTATTACTATGGGTGCTCTCATGAGAAGGCTAGAGACAGGTTAGCTGGTGATGCACGAGTAGCTGATCCGAAGGCGAGCAGGAGGCTTTCACGTATGATATATATAGATATTCTCCATGTGTCGTTGGTGGTCACTACTTGGGCATTAGTAGTGTACCTCCCTTATCTTGCTTTTACCTTTAGAGACAGTTTGAAATTTTGTAATAATGATGATGTGGTACATAAGCTGTATTTGGATTTTCCGCTGCTATAATAGTTTGTTTTCAGCTTATGCACTGTCTCACCTATTTTATGTCAAGTATATGTTATGATTATATTTTATTCCATGCGCTGTGAGACATTCTATAGGTTTCTTTGTTAGTTCCTTCATCTTCTTTCCTTTCTTTGGCGACCGTTCCGTGCTAGTCGGGCATGTGTAAAACGCACTATCGGAGGAAATGTCGACTGGTGCGGAGCGGGCCGTCACATTTGGTATCAGAGCTCTAGGTTGCGTAGTTAACCTAGGGAAGTCATCAGGGAGAGATAGTATACGTATACGAGAGCACATATTTGTGATTATTTTGATTTTTAAAAGCTATATAGATATATTATTGGTATAGCTAAGGATGAAGTCGCACTGCACTAGCACCACTATGGAGATGGTTAATCGTTTTCTCTTTACAGATTGAACGATGAGCCGATACACAAGAGGTGCTGGTAGAGGAGCCAATAATGGGAATGCTGCTGACATGAGGACGATGTTTACTGACCTCATGAGAGTGATGCTTAGGGATGTGCAGAGGGCAGCTCCCAATGCTGGTAATGGTGGTGGTCCAATAGTGCAGGCGCCTAGGGCCGATTTCGCCAAGCTGAACAAGGATTATACTAGTCTTGGTGGGAAGCCGTTCCACAGAACGGAGTCGGCTACGGATGTTCAGGATTGGTTGGATAGCTGTGAGTGTATCTTCGAAGATTTAGGCATCGAGGATGCGATGAAAAGAAGGCTAGGATCTCGTTAGCTGCAAGGACGAGCAATGAATTGGTGGAATGCTATAAAGGCAGCCACTCCCGAGGATCAGATCACTTGGGAGCAGTTTAAGGCTAGCTTTAGTGAGAAGTTCATTCCAGCTGCTCAGAAATCAGTGTTGTTTAAGAAATTTTTGGAGCTCAAGCAGAATGGCAGAGCTGTCTCGGAGTATATTATTGAATTCGACACTTTGTCGAAATATGGGTTATCTCTTATTGATACTGCCGAGAAGAAGAATGAAAAGTTCATAACTGGTTTGGATCAGTACTTGGGCGAAAGGCTCATTAACCACATCGATGAGACGTTTGAATCAATTGTGGGGAAAGCATTGAGGTCAGAAAGTCTTTACCCTAAGTCAAATACTGAGGTTGCATCTGCAGAGGAGCCAAAACCACAAGCAAGTGGTGGAGGCAAGAGTAGTTCTCAGAATAAGAGGAAGCAGAACCAGAATAAGGATGGCCAGAAAAAGAATAAGAAAGAGGTTGAGTGCTTTAGCTGTGGTAAGAAGGGCCATTATGCTAGTAATTGTCGGGCCAAGCCAGCGGATAGGAAGTGCTTCAACTGTGGCCAAGTGGGACAACACAAGGACAAGTATCTGCAACCCCCTAAAGAAAAGCAGATAGTAAAAGCATATGCCCTTAATGTTATTCCTTCTTCGTCGAATGCCCCAACCGCGGCGGAGAAGGGAAAGAATGTCGTCATTCAAGGTATGCTTTCTGTTTATGATGTTCCTGTTAGAGTTTTGTTTGATACCGGGGCTTCCAGTTCTTTCATATCTAGTGACCTGGTAGATAGGTTGGGATTGGAGCCCGAGATTGTCGATAGACCTTTAGTAGTGACAAACCCGATTGGTGGTTCAACTAACCTTAGCATGATTTGTCATAATGTGGCCTTATCGAGTCATGGATGCATGTTTGTTTGTGATTGCTTTGTTTTGGGCTTTACTGGGTTTGGCATTATTTTGGGAGTCGATTGGCTCCAAAGATACGGGGTGGTGGTAGACTGTGAGGGCTTTTTGGTGACAGCTAGAGCGGATGATACGCGGAGGGTAGTGTTTGGTGGTCTACCCGGCGATGGGGTAATGGCTAGTTTTCTAAATTCCCTTGACATCCTGCATAGTGAGTTGTCAGGTTTGCCCGTGGTTGGCCAGTATCCAGACGTTTTCGAGGAAGTGACCGGGATTCCACCACACCGAGAGATTGAGTTCCGTATTGATTTAGTGAAAGATGCCAGACCTATAGTGACGCCACTTCGTCGTATGGCACCAAGGGAGCAGGGAGAGCTCGGGGTGCAAGTCAGCAATCTTTTGAAGAAGGGATTTATCAGAAGGAGTGTTTCTGAATGGGGAGCACCAGTTGTGTTTGCTACCAAGGCGAATGCTTCCCTTCGTTTGTGTGTAGACTACCGCAAGTTGAATAAAGTGACGAGGATAAACAAGTATCCTCTATAGCGGATATATGATTTGTTTGATCAGTTGAGTGGCGCGACAGTATTTTCTCAGTTGGATCTCGCGACAGGCTTTCATCATCTTAGAGTGGAAGCTGAGAGTGTAACTAAAACGGCCTTTCGGATGCCGTCTGGGTTTTATGAGTGGTTGGTCATGCCATTCGGGCGGACCAATACCCCAGCATATTTTGTGGATCTTATGAATAGAGTATTCAGAGATCAGTTGAGTAAGTTTTTCCTTGTGTTCGTGGATGATATTTTGGTCTATTCGAGGACAGACGAAGAACACAAGGAACATTTAAGAATAGTGATGGAGGTGTTGAGAAAACACAAATTGAAGGCAAAGTTTTCTAAGTGCCACTTCTGGAGGAGGGAAGTGAGATTCTTGGGCCGTGTTGTTTTAGAGAATGGTATTGTCGTGGATCCTACGAAGGTGGCTACGGTACAAGATTGGCCTACACCCAAGAATGCAACGGACATAAGAAGTTTCTTGGGATTAGTTGGATATTATCGTAAGTTTATCCAAGACTTCTCCAAGATAGCAGCACCATTGACTCAGTTGACTAAGAAGAATCAAGCTTTCGTCTGGGACGAAAAGTGCGAGAATGCATTTAAGAGTCTAAAGGAAAAGTTGACATATGCACCGGTGTTAGTCATTCCCAAGGGGAATGAAGAGAAGACAGTATATACGGATGCATGTGGCACAGGATTAGGTGCTGTATTGATGCAAGGAGGTAGGGTTGTAGCTTATGCAAGTCAGCAATTGAAACCGCACGAGAGAAGATACCCCACCCATGATTTGGAATTGGCAGCGATCGTGTTCGCATTGAAGATGTGGAGACATTATCTCTTGGGAGAAAGATTCGAGTTGTTCACCGATCATAAATCGTTAAAGTATCTTTTCTCTCAAAAGGATCTAAATCTCCGACAACAAAGATGGTTAGAATTTTTAGCTTTCTATGATTTTGACATCGCATACACACCAGGAAAGGGCAATGCGGTGGCTGATGCATTGAGTAGAAGACACGCCAGTTTAGGGGCCATGTTCCTAGAATGGAAGCAACTGGAGTACATCGCTGGTTATGATTTCAGACCAAAGTGCGAATTGGATCCAGAAATATTAGCAAATTTGACGATCATACCCACTTTGATTGAGCGGATTGGTTCCAGTCAAAGGAGCGATCCTAACCTATTGAAAATCATCTCAAAGTTAGAAATGAGAATCAACGAAGAGATGAACAAGTATGGGCTTGATCGAGATGGATGGCTTAGAAAGAATGGAAGACTAGTTGTACCCAATGTCAATGGATTGAGAGATGAAGTGCTTAGAGAATGTTATCACTCAAAATTGACTATACATCCCGGTGGTAACAAAATGTATCGAGACATGAAGCAGACCTACTACTGGGAAGGAATGAAAAGAGACATTGGAAAGTTTATATCCAAATGCATGAATTGCCAGCTAGTTAAAGCTGAGTAAAAGAAGCCTAGTGGTTTGTTACAACCATTAGAGATTCCAGAATGGAAATGGGAACAAGTGTCAATGGATTTCATTGATGGGTTACTAAGGACTAGATCGGGCCATGATAGCATTTGGGTGATTGTGGACCGATTGACCAAAAGTGCAAGATTTATACCCGTCAAGTCAAATAGGACGGCAGCTAAGCTAGCTGAACTATATGTGAAGAGGGTAGTGAGATTTCATGGAATACCCAAGGGCATTGTGAGTGACCGAGATCCGTTGTTCACTAGTGGATTTTGGAAGAGCTTACAAGAGGCGTTAGGATCAGAACTACATCTCAGTACCGCATATCATCCTCAAACCGACGGACAGACAGAGAGGGTGAATCGGGTGTTAGAGGATCTCTTGAGAGCTTGTATATTGGATTTTGGTGGAGCATGGGATGACCATTTGCATCTAGTAGAGTTTGCATACAATAATAGCTACCAATCCAGTATCGGTATGGCTCCATATGAAGCTTTGTACGGAAGACCGTGCAACTCACCATCATGCTGGTTAGAAACCGGTGAGAAGCTTGTGCTTGGACCAGATGTGGTAAGGGAAACTTCAGATAAGATTAAGATCATTCAACAACGGATGAAGGCTGCCCAGGATAGGCAGAAGAGTTATGTTGACAAGAGGAGAAGAGACTTAAAATTCTTCGTTGGTGACTTGGTGTTTGTCAAGATTTCTCCGTTGAAGAGCATGATACGATTTGGCAGGAGAGGCAAGTAGGCAGCAAGATTAGTTGGCCCATTCCCAATTCTCGAACAAGTTGGGAATTTGGCGTATAGAGTTGACTTACCCGAGAAGATGGCGGGGGTTCACAATGTATTTCATGTTTCCCAGTTAAGAAAATTCGTACACGACCCAGATGTGACTATTTCACCTGATCAGTTGGATGATATCGAAGTTGAACCCGAGGCGGTTGGGAACCGCAGGCCTATGCGTATTGTTGGGAACGATACAAAGCAGCTTCAAAGAAAGACGGTGAAATTAGTCAAAGTTCAGTGGAGCGAGAATGAGAATGACTGTACTTGGGAGACAGAGGAGAGCATTAGGAAGACGTATCCAGAACTCTTCGCCTGGTAAGATTTCAGTTTTGATTTAGTCTTTCCGCATGCTAGGATAGGTTTTTGTTTGTTTTGCATGTTTGATTGTTATATATATGATTGGTAGGCATGCGGAATCCTTTGTATGTTTTGGGTTAAGGAATTTCGGGGAGGAAATTACTTAAGGGGGGGGGGGGGGAGAATGTAAGGACCCGCATTCTACGTATCGCATGATCGTAGAATATTTATTTCTTTCACACACGAAGTCGTATGGTTATATAACTTTGGGAGATGACTATTGGGGTCATTTCCCATGTTCATGATTTTTCCCGGTTTTTAAAATGATCGTTTTGCCCCTAGCCGATACTGTTGTGGCCATAACTTTTGACTGGAAAGGAGTTTTGACCTCAAACCACTTCCATTAGATTTGTTTGGTGGTTTACAATTCCGTAGAGTGGTCACATTAGCCAAACGGACTCACCGTTTGGGAGATATGGCTAAAACAAGTTTCAGATAGTGAAAAATAGCTTAATTGGGCTTAACCGGGTGATTAGCGGCTAGGCCCAATGGGGAATTTCGGGATTAGGATTATGAGGAGGCTGAAATCAGTTAGAGAAAGATCTCATTTTCATTTTTCAGCCGCCACTTTCATTCTTGAAACCCTAACAATGGCCTCAACACTCAAATCAACTTCTAATCACTTTCTAATCGAGTTTTGGCTTAATCAACATCAAATCAAGGAAGATCTTCACCAAATCAGTATTAGAGTTGCTGTTAGACATCAGTATTCGCTCAAATCAGCGAGGTTTCAATTCTGAAAATTTTATTTGTGACAAGGTGAGTGATTTGCATAGTTTTGCACTAATTATGGTTGATTAAGGGTAATTAGTGAAGATTAACGAAATTAGACACGATAAAAATCTGGAAAAATACTTATAAATTCTTAAATAATGTTGTAAACCTCTGTTAGAAATTTGGTTTAATTTGATTAAGTTTTGCTAATCATATCATTAGTTTTGCCTAAACATGCTTAAGGGAAAATATGGGATTTTGGGTAGGTTTGATCCAAATTACATGCTATGGTTGTTGTTTTGATGTCTATGGTTGATTCTCTATGTTGCTATGACTGTATGGTATGTTTTGTTATTGTTTAGAATAGTTAGATTGGTCGAAAACGCCATCATACGGCGTAAAACAGCCGCTGGAAAGGTGGTAGGAAAATGTGCAGGGTTTCGGATCGGATCGGGATAAGGGGCTCAGATCGGATGGTAAACTGGGCAGAGAAACCGAACCGGATCGGAACCTCGCACTAAAGGAGAATTGGCAAGAAGGAAGGCCACTTGCTTAGGATTGGAGCTGGGCAGGGGATCGGATCGGAAGCAAGGGCGCAGGGGATCGGATCGGAAGCAAGGGCGTAGGGATCGGATCGGAAATAAGAGTGTAGGGATCGGATCGGAGGACCAAGCTTGGAGCTGGGATCAGAGCGAAGCATCGGATCGGGACATCCAGGAGAAAGCAACCACCGAACCTAGACGTGAGTTATGAGCACCGAACCAAATCAGATGAGGACACCCGAACCGAACCGATGTGGCATGCAGAACCCCATACACCGAACGGAATCGAATGACCAATTGTTTCTACTATCACGCGACGACTCTTTTGAGGACCAACTCCAATTCGACCAAAACCCGAGATGCAAAGGAAGTCCAAATGAGGATCTTTGACTCAGGATCCAGTTGGGAACCAATGAGTGGGCTTCATGATTGGGCTTTGATGCGGGACGTGTGCTAAGGGGTTGTCGATGTCTGTAACTTTGAATCACTATGTGTAGGGAGTACGTGATCGGATTCAGGGCCACAGTGGCCTAGGTTTGACTAAAGAGCTATAAACCAATGAAGTGGGGTCATTTGTAAAGATCTGGTCATGACTCTATGGGGTAAGCTTGGTAGTAGCAGTAGTTGTACAAGTCAAACTCCGTCACTACTTCGATGGGTCTAGTGATTGACAGTGGTGGATATCGTATGCTTTACGCACTGAGTGAGAGATGTGAGGATGGTTTCTATGGTTGATTCGTTTGCCATCATTATGATATGCACACCCCCACCCCCATTATCCTTACACTATCTGTTCAATGGCACCTTAGAGTATTGTACGGTATGTAGTGCTAACTCTTTGGTTGCAGGTCCAGGTTTAGTATACCTGTTATTGTTCTGTTTAGCTGCTTATCACTCATACCATACTTTTTGTCTGACCCAGAGTTTTATGTCTCTTCTTATTACTCTGGGTGCTCTCACGAGCAGACTAGAGACAGGTTAGCAGGTGATGCACGAGTAGCTGATCCGGAGGCGAGCAGGAGGCTTCCACGTATGATATATATAGATATTCTCCATGTGTCGTTGGTGGTCACTACTTGGGCATTAGTAGTGTACCTCCCTTATCTTGCTTTTACCTTTAGAGATAGTTTGAAATTTTGTAATAATGAGGATGTGGAACATAAGCTGTATTTGGATTTTCCGCTGCTATGATAGTTTGTTTTCAGCTTATGCACTGTCTCACCTATTTTATGTCAAGTATATGTTATGATTATATTTTATTCCATGCGCTGTGAGACATTCTACAGGTTTCTTTGTTAGTTCCTTCGTCTTCTTTCCTTTCTTTGGCGACCGTTCCGTGTTAGTCGGGCATATGTACAACGCACTATCAGAGGAAATGTCGACTGGTGCGGGGCGTCACAACGAACATCCACCGTTCAGCCTCGTTTTCCACGCCACAGCCCTCGTCGAACCGAGGGAGACCACCATCGCCGGAAAGCTGATTCCAAGGCCGAGCACATGAAACCCTTCCGTTAGCGTCTCGTTAGCTGTGTAGCTCGAAAAGTGGAAACCTAGTTTCGATCAGGTTTCAGAGAGTAACGACCTTGTTATTTAAAACAGAATATAATGCTTCTAAGCGTTGTCAATGATGATTTTGGTTTAAAAATCGTATCTATAACATATGCTAACGAAATCCGATGAAACAGAAGACATCGGAACCGTAAGGACGCTTTATACATTCTAGAAGAGTCTGGGGATTTTTTCTGAGCTAGCTACGGTTTTTTGCATCTCGAAAACCAATGTGAGATTTCTGAGTTGAAATGTGAATGGAAATGTGATGTATAAATTATATAAGCGAAGCATAAATTATATACGCGTTGTATACCTCATGTACATGTGTTGTATAAGTTATATGAGCGATGTATAAATTATACATGCATTGCATAAATCATATGTGCGTTGGAATGGAAATAAAGTATACTATATATATATATATATACTCCCCTCGTCCACAAACCATGGACGATATTTATTGATTGTGAATTGGTGTGAAAATTTTGGTGAATAATGCGAATTGTTGATAGGATTGTTTGTGGTTGATATTGTTGGATTGTGGTTGAAAAATACCCGTTTGTGGCTGAAACAAAATTAGAATAGGTTGTGGAAAAGAAAAACATACTCGTCTGCGTACGAACTAGATGTATGAAATCCCCATTGTCAAAAACCGTGAGGGTTTAAGGTAGAGCGAGGAGCCATACTCGGGACGGTGCTGGTTTTAAATACCCTGCAGTAATGCTGCCGAAATTTTCAATAATATTCCTGTGTTAGAACTATTTTCATATGTTGAAACTATATTCATGTGTTGAAACTATATTCATGTGTTGAATAGAAATTCATGTGTTGAATAGAAATTCTTGTGTTGAGTAAATTCTTTGAAAGATAAAAATAACATTTTATCACATATATAGACTATATAAAATATTCGTATTTTAAATAAATTGTTTTAACAATAAAAATCACATTTTTATTATATATATATATAAACTAGATAAAACATTCATGTGTTGAATAAAGGGATAGAATGATAAAAATCATATTTTTATCATATGTGTGAAGTCGAAAACATTCATGTGTTGAATATATGAATTGAACAATAAAATTTACATTTTTATGGTGAATATGAAGTGCTAAAAACATTCATGTGTTGAATAAATATTTCTGATGATAAAAATATCATTTTTATCATGTATACGACTCGCTAAAAATACACAAGTATTGAAATAAATATTTGTTTGCTATGAATATTATTTTTAACACATATATGAACTAAATAAAATAGTCATGCGTTGAAATATATTTTTGTTCGCTAAAAATATCATTTTTATATGAAATATGAAGTGTTAAAAATAACCACTTGTTCAAATAAATATTTGTGGGTTGAAAATATTATTTTTAACATGTGTAGGAAGTTTTAAAAATAACCATGTATAGAAATAAACCTTTGTTCACTTGAAATATTATTTTTAGCTTAGATTTGCACATACATACATATGCTAAACAGGAAAATGGATTAACTATTGAGTAAAGAATTTATTTGCGTGCCCGACAAATAGGTAAACCTTAATGAGTTGGTTGCGTAAATTTTATTTTTATATAAACTCCTGTGAATGCCATTGGATGCGGAGTGCTGGTTGTTCTGTGTGAAATAATAAACGTCGCCATAGGATAGTAATAATTAATTTTGAACTAAACTACATGGCATACTTCTTGAAGATAGCATACACTATCATATACCACATAAGCATTTGGAGTTTGTGTGACGCGGTTGAAGATTTATCATACAAGCGAAAGGCTTGTATGGCGATGACTATATTTCAGGTTGAACTGAAGACTGATATGGACTATATAAAATATAACGATAAATTTCCAGATAATAAAAACCACACGGGTCTGGAGATGACAATAAACACATCTCTCTGGTCATTAAGGCACAAAAACCATTTATAGGGTGACGAGAATTCATTCTCTGTAGTTAGGATCTATACACACTCCCCTGTGGACACCGGAATATATCACTATAAATATGTGCATGCTTTTTAGGATTTATTGGGTGCCTAATACAGCCCAATAAATTTCCAAACCCCTTCCCGTATAAAGGAGGTTATTGCAAAATTTTCTGAAATTTAAAGGCATTAGTGAAATATTTGAAGTGAAAACGATATTGAAATCGTCGAATAAATTATATATATATATATATATATATATATATAATAAATAAAACGAATCGAGCCCCTGCAGTTTGCGTTTTGAAATCGCAACTTTAAACGATTATACCGAAAGATCCGACCATCGGATTTTCACGAAACTAGAACCGTTGGGTTCGCTTTGGAAATATCTTTCCAACAAAATAAACTTTGTTGGGATCCAACGGTTAGATTTTCAGATATGGGTAAATCAAATCTGAAGAAAAACAGCCCCAATGCCTCGGCACGACATGAAACGTCGTTTAATTATATAAGGCCATTTTTAAATAAATAAAAATGGCGATATATCGTTATAAAATATTATAGACGATGTAGAATGGAAATAAACCGATTATACTTGGTTTGCTTGTCATTTGATGGTTGAATGTGTTTGGCATGAAAATTATACTAATGAACTGAATTGTGGATGTCGAATAATTTGACATGGACAAAATTGATTTGAATTCTAAATATACGTGAATTATTTGAAAAGGCCGAGTTAATTCTCATTTCAAATAATTGATCGACGATTAGAAATAGAAGATATGAAGACGGTTCAAGACCGACGATCTTCAAATTGGATGAATGGGTGCTACTGAGGCTCATGATTGGAGTAGCTACCTTCAAGGGGCTAAAGTGGTAGCCGTCCGGACGTACTTGTTGATTGTACGGATATGCAAGGAATAAGGTGCCTCCGGTTTCGTTCAGACCCAGAATGAACTTGTAAATGGATGCGTGTCTGACATTGGATTTTGTTCTGTGCTGATTGATCTCTATTAAATATATATCTGTTTGGTGGCGGAGAATTTATTCTCTTTCTTAACGCCCTTCTCTGAGACGTACGAGCTCAGAGGTTATATATCGATAGAAATCAGTCACATGGAGTGAATTTCCTGTGTGGCATGCCTAAGTGGCAGATGATCAAGGCTTCTGTTGAAAAGCAAAGTCTTGTGGTTGATGATCAATGCACGACCTACGTGGCATAGCTTTGTGTATAACATTGATTCGCGAGCCTCACACCTCGGTATGAGTCAAAAACGGGATAGTGACTGCAGGGAGAGCATGACGTTTCTTTCTAGCTATGGGTGATGTCAATGACCTACCAGCCCTGACATTTATATTATTTTACCTTTGTGGTTGTTGGAATGCGAGGCGCCTTGGATATAGGTCCTATAGGACCAGGAAACGTGTGTTCAAGAATTGCCAATCCTCAAAAGTAAGAGAGGACCGGCCCTGAAGATCCAGGATCAATGTGTATGGTCCTGAGACATTTGCTAGAGTGTCTCGAATTGGAAAGGAGCTTGCCCCTTTCCTCGACTCATGATGGAATCCAGTTTCCAATACGAAATTATGGATTTGATTGTAACTTATATATGGCGACATAGTGGCATGGGGCGCTCATGTCGTCTATGATTGATATTTATGATGGAAGTTGCTTTTGAAACATATGTGCACTAGTAATAATATCAAACACTTTTGTTTTATAATATCAAGCATTTCTTGGCCATTATAAGGTAAAACTCTATCGTACGGCTTGCGTGCATTGTGTGATGGGACCTGAGTCTTATAATGGCTTCATTTTTATAAAAAGCATTGCGATGATTAAATAATTTACTTTATTTCATGCACTGGCAATCACTGGAGTAAACCCGTTCCGCGAAAGTGGCGTGGTCCTATGATTTGCCTTATTATTGTTGTTTAATCAGTTAAGTAGATTTCTTATACCAGTCCTATGAATGACTCAGGGTTTATTTCACCTTGCAAACTCGGGTGCCCTTATTTTCACACGGGCAGCCTAGTGACAGGTAGCAGGATATATTTTGGCTTTTGCACTACAGCATGGAGTGCATCTTTTGGCTTGTATGGCGGGGACCTGGCTTCTTAGTATTTTGGCCATTGATATTTCGCCATTATTATCTATGTATATGATTCCGCTCATCGCGATGTAGACATATTTACTTCTTTTATGTACTCTCTTATGTATACGTACCTCTTATGGCGATGTAGACTGATCATTTCCTTTTATGCACTAGGTTGTATCCTACACTGTGCTACTCTGATGTTTATTACATGTTATGATTCCGCTGTCATATTGATGTAATTTTTTCTATTTTCTGTTTATGCTATTACATGTTCTCTTCTAATGATGATTAATGTGTTATATTCCAATGATTATCCTTAACACCATCGTACAGGGTTTTGAGATCGTTACACTACCATTAATGGGTTTGACAGTAGACATTGATTTGTGTCCTTAATGGTTGAATCTTTGGTTTTTATAAAACACCACCTGCCAATCTTCACATTTTCAAGTAAAATAGATTATATTTTGGTTTCGTAGGTTTCAGCAATAACCATTGTTTTGTTAAGCAAATATTATTCATTAAATTGCTTAAAACTATCTGATGAGTTGTTTACAAATGGTACCCTTTTGCCGAAAGATGAAGAGGTAGGGTGTTGCCTATACTTATTTAAGTGTACTTACAATACTTGTTTTATCTTGTTTTATTTTCTATTTTGTTGTTACTTTATTTTAGATGAGCTTCATTTTGGCAATTGGAAAATGTCTAACATGCAATCATGGTAAATTCTTCTAACGCTTGCTTGACAGTATTGATTCTATATTTAAATTGGCACTATCTATAATAATATATAGTTGATTCTTTTGCAATTATTTATGCAGATATAAGAAGATTTGTATGTTGAGTATTATTTATGCCATTCACTAAGGTTGTTCGCATTTCCACTAATCAAATTAGTTTTTTGAAAATGATTCTTTGTTATTGTATGCATTTGCAGGTTGGGTTAAGCATTTTGGGATGAGTCATCTTACTAGAAATGAAACCAAAGTAGGTGGATCTGTCTATCAACCAAAGTTTGTGTTTTAGAGCTCATAACTCAAAACTTTTATATTTAAGATATGTATAAGAAGTTTGTCTTTTTTGGCAAGTACATGTATTATTATTGATATATGTTATGGATTTAGTTATATGTTGTAATGGAGTTATGAATTGAAATACGATGTAAACTTGAATTGTTTTGATTATCATGATGTGTAGAAGGTTCATTTTGTTTTGAATAACTCAAATAATTATGGTTATCATTATTGAAATATTTGTTTCAATCATTATATTATGATATGGTTAGTAGCGGTTGTTTAGAGTTGAATTACGAGTGTGTAGCGTTTACAAAAATATTTGTTCTAATTGTTATTATTAGTAATGATAGATCTGGCTATAATTGTTACAAACAGTTGTAAATTGCTAGCGTAACTGACAAAAACAGTTGTTGAAACATTGAATTGCAATTGTTACAAACAATTGTGAATAAGCCTTCAACGACTGCTAAAAGCAGATGGAAAAAAGTGCTTTAGAACAGCTAAAAATAGTTGTGTATAAGTCTTCTACAATAGCCAAGAGCAGTTGTAGAAGAATATTTTTACAACTGTCGAAAACAGTTGTAAAATAGTTATGCTCTATTACAACTGCGAATATAAAGACTAACGGGTGTCAATTGTAATAGATCTATTACAACTGGTTTTGGCAGTTGTAAAAAGGCATTTCTGTTGTAGTGTTAGCAATTATTAAAGGGAAAAAAGTGTTTATATATATATATATATATATTTGAATTTATTTTCCAATCCTTTTCATACTTACATACCATTGTTGAATCTTTGTTAGGTTAAAATGATATGACTGGAAACTAGAATTTTATACTTAGATATACATCTATTTGATAACGTATTGCATTTTCATGACCTTTATTGAGAGGCTAGAAATTTATTTTCTCCTATGTAAAACTATATTCTTAATATGTTGTATTGGCATACCTTGTACGTGATCCTGTCAGTGACATTATTCATCTATACCAAAATATTTTCAGCTGAGATGGTTACCTTCTAGAAAATCTAATTCAAATCTACAACCATTTTTGGAACGGATCCGGAATCAGTTTCCCACGAGAACACAGAGAAGTTATGAAGAACTTCATATCATGCCATGTCATTCTGATTGGAAGGCAAGCTTAATGTCTATGTTCAGTTTTTTTTCTCATAATCTAACAAGTTTCTCCTTTTTTGTTTTCTATACATGTCTAAAAATCAAAATTATAATATTAACAACTAAAATAAAGATGGAGCACAAACTTTATATGCATAATGGACTATATCGATGTACGTTGTTTACATTGATTGTACCTATCAGTCCGAAGATACTCCAAATAGTATGTATATGGTGGAAGCAATCACCTATGGTAGATGAGATGAATTTATCATTTGAATTTCGAACTTTACGTGCATGTTGGAATCGTATTCGTATATTATTTACGATGACTAAATTTAAGTGCTGAAAAGATCCTCACATGAGGATGTGATATTATTACATCTTGAAATGATACATGCATGAACTGAATTAATTATCATAAATGAATCTTTATTACTGTTTAGTTTTTCCATGTACATCAAGATTCGAATCTGCCCTCCAAATGCTAAAGAAAGATTTGACATCTTGAAGGTTCATGCTCGCAAAGTTAAAATGTCTCTCAAAGTATACTTGTTAACATACACTTAAAAATTACCTGGTATGCTAGATTTCCTTGCTTTACTGATTACTAATCATTAACCTTGCACAATATATTATTTTTTGGAATTTTTATTTTAACTTGTTAAAAAGTCAATGTCTTTTTAGCATGCATCAGTCTGCTTGAGAAAGTTTGATGTTACTATATTTTTAGCATGCATCATTCATTGTCTTTTACCTTTTAGTACGTGTATAAATAATCATATGGCTAAATGAAAACTGTGGAGATAAAAAATAAGCTCGGTAACATAGATCAACTATCTCTAGGTCTATTTAAAAGCTATGTCTATCTCTTTCAATAGCTTTCGACACTCATTTTTTCTTAGGTAAAAAATTGATAAAGGTCTTCCAAGCAAAGCTAGTTCATGCAAAGGTTGTTGTACATGCCTATAACTTTTTGCCAACTAAATCAAGCAATGAATTTAAAAAGGAAACTCTCTACGTTAACTAAATTTCTATGTTCCAAGTGCCTATCTGCTTGGGGTATGACATGATATTAATGTTGAATAACAAGATTTTGATCGATGCCAACGAATAAAGATACTATGAGAATCGAATCATAAAGATAAGGTTTATATATATATATATGTACATTGATTTGTGTTGGAATTATGTTAAAATTTATCCTCAAGTATACACGAATGTGCTAATCAAAGTTTTATATATATAATTATAAACCTTTGTAATAGCCAGCTATATGCAAAAACTGGCCTACCAGTCGATTGGTAGAAATCCACCAGTCGACTGTTCAAGTTATTTATGCACATAAAAGCTAGTTTTAAAAGTTTTATATAAATAATTTATTTCTACCAGTCAACTGATGATTTTTAACCGGTCGACTAATTCGACCCAGAACTTATTTTCTGAAGAGTTGATTCCATTCATGAAAAGATTCCTCTTCATTAATCAAAGGAAATGGACATATCTTTTTATGGAAACTCTTCGTGAAAGATTGCTACTCTTATACTATTATATAAACAACTTCAATCGTGTTTTACAATCACCGAATATTAATATATTTTCTGATCATCATTCTATTCTATCCATTTACATTCTTCGAAAATAAAAGCTCTCAATTCAAAATAATTGTTGAATCCTTGAATCAATTTAACATCATTTGACCCAACAAGTAATCTACTTCCTTTTAATCTTCACATTCAAGTCATATACTCGAGGAACAGATTATAGGAAGGTTGTACTTAAAAGATTGACTACCAGTGTTGTCAAGAACACAAAGCAAAAGTCAAATACTTTTAATTGTTGAAGACCCGTGTAGTTGCTCAGGCGAAAGGCATCCTTATTGAGGCTCAGGTGTACTAACCTATTCCTCTAGGTTAAGAGAGGGCGTTGTTAGTGAATTCCGAAGAGGAGCTTCAGAACTGGACGTAGGGCGGGAAGTCTGAACCATTATAGAAACCCCTGGTGTCTCTTTTACTTTACTTACCGCTTTTATTTACTTGTTATATATCTCAGTAACTTAGTTTTTATTTGCATAAACTTTTGCACATTATTTAGCTAGTATATCACGTTTATTTCCGCATTATCCATATAGATCCTTTAAGTCGTACACATCGACTTTTCAAGTGGTATCAAATCCTAGTGTTCTAGAGATCGTAACAACATCCTAGAACAAATGGCAATAAAGAAATCTAGTCAAGGAATTAGAAAGTGGAAGAGCAACAAAGCACAATCAAGAGAGCAAGGAATCAAATGTCTCGTGGCTAAAGTCAGATCACAATCGGTATGTGCAGATTCATTATATAAAGATCTTTTGTTAGACCTTGAAAATTTGTTAAAAGATTTTAAAAGTTTAGGTGAACTTAATGCAATTATTTTAGCCTAGTACAAAGATTGTGAGCAAGAAAATTCCAAAATAAAAGAGGAAAACAATTTTTTAGTTAAACAAGCCAAATGTTTTGAAAATTCCTTAGAGGAGCTTGTTTTTCAAAAAGATTTCTTTTAAAAAAATGAGCAACTAGAAGATAAAAACAATGTCCTTTTGCAGGAAATCAATGGTTTACATAATAAAAATACATCATTAGAAGATTCTTTAAATAATTCTAGGTCTTTAATTTTGTCTCTTGAAAAAGAGAATGATGCTTTAACAGAAAAGAATTTAGAATTATCTAAAGAATGTGAGACTTTAAAAGTTAATAATAATATTTTGCAAAAAGCAATTTCTGAATCAAAAGAAAATGTTGAAAAATTACAATCATCTTTAGATAATTCAGAATCTCAAATTAGTTGTCTCGAAAATGAGAATATTTCTTTAAAAAGGAATAATTCTGAATTAAATATGGGTAATAATAACAAAGTTTCTTTTGAAAATATCAATCGCGACTGTGGAATCAAATGTACAAATAAGTTCGCGGAATTTAATAAAGGTCTAAATGATTTAAATGATATTTTATCGTGCTCTAGACCTTTACACGATAAAAGTAGCTTAGGGTATAATAAACCTAATTATGGAACTAATACTAGATATGCTTTCATGTATTATAAAAGTTTAACTGCTAGTACTAAAGGTCCAATTTCTATAGAAATTCAATACTTCTATGACTAGAAATATTTATAATAGAAGTACAACAGGAAATAATAGAAATTATCTAAGTATCGGGTTCCTGTAAATTGGAAAAATAGAGAAAAATATATCGATGATTATTTTGATTTAGTAGTTAATAATAAAGATTTTATTTTCAAAGGTACCATTAAACCCTCATGAATATGGTTATCTTCCATCTAACCCCTGGACCCTAACGGAGGAAGTGGGTACCAAAGTGCATATAATATTTGTTGTAGGTACTCCACAACAAAAAGGAGGTTATTTCAGTATCTTTGGAAACATAGCTCAAAACAAAATCAGAGAATCTGGTAATCTTTATTCATTTCTATACTATCATATGCTAATACTAATTAAAAATAGAAATAAAATTATTATTATTATATGCCATGATCTTATTTCACAAGTCATTCTTATATAATTAGTTCATGTATGCTTTAATTTTTTCATATAATTTAATCCATGAACTATGCACAAATCTTTATTAGATATAACTTTTTGATAACAAAGGGAAAGAGATAAATAGACTTTTTGTAGATATGTTCACTAAATCATTATTGAAAATACATTTATTAATCTTCGAAGAGAGCTAGCAATTGTTTCATATGAATATTTATAAGCCTGTATAATTCCCTTTATATACCGATGTATCATGTTATTTATTGTTTTTAATCGATGACAAAGGAGGAGAATATTGAGAATATGCTTATATGATATGCTTATATTCTTGTAATAATGAATTCTGCACATGTACGTATTAAATTTATATATGAATACTATGCATGAATATATACATGGTTACTAACATTTTGTTACAGGAAACCGATTGGTAAGTAAATTTTTTATGAACTAAAAAAATGTTGCCGAAATTCAAGAGGAGCTAAAAATATATACAAGCATATTTTCAGGGGGAGCAATTCAATATATCAACAAAAATTGCAAGATGTTGTCATCAATCAAAAAGGGGGAGAATGTTGAATAACAAGATTTTGATCGATGCCAATGAATAAAGCTACAATGGGAATCGAATCATAAAGATAAGGTTATATATATAAATATATATATGTATATTGAGTCAAGTTAGAATTATGTTAAAATCTATCCTCAAATATACATGAATTTGCTAATCAAAGTTATATATATATATATATATATATATAATTGTAAACCTTTATAATAGCCAGCTATATGCAAAACTGGCCTACCAGTCTACTGGTATGAAATCCACCAGTCGACTGGTCAAGCTATTTCTGCACATAACAGCTAGTTTTAAAAGCTTTATATAAATAATTTATTTCTACCAGTCAACTGATGATTTTTAACCAGTCGACTGATTCGACCCAGAACTTATTTTCTGAAGAGTTGCTTCCATTCATGAAAAGATTCCTCTTCAGTAATCAAAGGAAATGGACATATATTTTTATGGAAACACTTCGTAAAAGATTACTACTTTTATACTATTATATAAACAACTTCAATCATGTTTACAATCACCGAATTTTAATATATTTTCTTATCATCATTCTATTCTCTCCATTTACATTCTTTGCAAATAAAAGCTCTCCAATTCAAAATACTTGTTGAATCGTTGAATCAATTTAACATCATTTGATTCAACAAGCAGTTTACTTCCTTTTATTCTTCACATTCAAGTCATATACTTGAGGATCAGATTATAGGAAGGTTGTATTTAAATGATTGATTATCCATGTTGTCAAAAACATAAAGCAAAAGTCAAATACTTGTAATCGTTGAAGATCTGTGTAGTTGCTCAGGCGAGAGGCATCCTTGTTGGCACTCGGGTATACTGACCTATTCCTTCGGGTTAAGAGAGGGCGTTCTTAGTGAATTCCGAAGAGGCGCTTCAGGACTGGACGTAAGGCGGGAAGTCCAAACCAGTATAAAAACTCCTGGTGTCCCTTTTACTTTACTTACCACTTTTATTTACTTGTTATACATCTTGGTAACTTAGATTTTATTTGCATAAACTTTTGCACATTATTTAACTAGTATATCACGTATATTTCCGCATTATCCATACAGATCCTTTAAGTCGTGCACATCGACTTTTCAATTAAATTCAGTTTTGATTTTGTTTACTTGGGTTAAAGGTGGTGGAAAAGTGAAATCCAAATCAGAGGGAAACATATAATTGAAACTTGCAAGGAAATTCATTATCAAAGATTTTAATTTGGTATGCTACAAGATTCAAGCACACTGATATTTGCATCCCTCTTGTAACAACCCAAAATTTAACAGATGGTAATTAATCAACAAATTAATTAATTAAAGAGTAAGTTGAAAAATAATGGGAATTCAATGGGGATTGTGTCAATGGATCCATTATGATTTTCTGGTTCAGATGCATATTTGGTTTACTAGAAATAGACTTAAAATGAAGAAGTTATGACCATTCGAAATTCAAAATTCAAATCAGAAATTTAATACAAAAATAAATATATAAATGTTACTGGGACGACCCATGTGTGATGTGTCGACCTAGCTGGATGCTAGATCGACCCAGCACGTTGCTAAATACGATTTCATGTCTACCACGAAAGCATTAACGAACGAGATTAAATCGAGATTTGTGCCGACATATCTCGATCCAATAGGCTAATGTGGTTCATCTGGATTAACTCAAGGACAGAGCGGATCATATTTAAAACCTGAATCTAACAGCTGAGGGTCTTTAGCTCCACCTATAAATAAACCCCCAACCTCTTCCTTTTTCCTTACAATGCATCTCTTCCCTTCCAAGGCTAGTCTTCTTCTGGAGACAGGCCACCCTTATTCTAATTTTTTAGGTTAGTCTACTTTTTGAAGATATCCCACCTTAATCAAAATTTTAAGGGTTGAGTTAAAGTTAAATATTTTCTATTTTATTTTGTTCTATGAGGAGGCTCTACCGAATCCACATCTGGGAAAGCTTTAAAGTGAGTCTTTATGATTATATAGATTTTTGATTTAGTTTTGGGTTAAATAGGAATAATGGTAGTTGTATTGTAGATTTATGTACAGTTCTTTTTGTTTTCTATAATTTCTTTTGGTAAGTAATTTTCTATAGTTTTTCTGCGTTTTCTTACAGTTTCTGTTTAATTAATATTCAGGTTACTGTAAATTATTCTCAGTCTTTTTTCCCCTATTCTTCGTCGGATTTTTACAGTTTATTTGTGGTTATGCTCAATTACGCCTAAAAGGCATATATACACTATTGATTGATGCATAATTGATATGTTTAATTAAGTACGACTGATTATTATCCTTTATTATGTGCATGTTTGGGAAATTTATTTGAATTGGGATAATTTAATAAAATTAAGACTAATTGGACATATCTTGTAAAACCGTAATAAAAAGGTAGCGTTGGACTAACAGTATGTAGACTTAATTAAAGTTTGTAAAGTGACTATGACACATAATTAGGATAGAAAAATGAATAGTAACTTATATTTGCACAAATAAGGTAATTGGGAAATCAAAATAAACAAACATAGTTTGTTTGCAAATATGAATTTGATAGGAAATGGTTAAAAATGACTGTTGGGATTTAATATGAACATATCAATTTAAGGAGGTAAATTACAAGCCTAAAAAGGTGTTAGGCTTTAATATGAACATATTGACTTATAAGGGTTAAGTTACGAGCCTAAAACTAAAATTCTATGGTGATCATAAAATTAGGCATTAGACTTTAATATGTACATGTTGATTTACAAGGAGGTAAAATACGAGTCTAAAAAGGTGTTAGGCTTTAATATGAACATATTGACTTGTAAGGGTTAAGTTACAAGCCTAAAACTAAAATTTGGCACTGGACTTTAATATGAACATATTGACTTGAAAGGGGTTAAGTTACGAGCTGAAGGCTTTAATATGGACATATTGGCTTATAGGGGTTAAGTTACGAGCCTAAAACTATAATACTATGGGAGGCCAAATCAAGAGGGAATTGGGCTAAGCATAAATCATTTGCTGGAGATCGATACCATGCAGCATACCCTTTTTTTTATCATATATGGTCTTAGTTTGGAGGCGAGGGCACGCACCATGTTGTGTAGTGGTAGTAAGTTGGTCCAATGGAGGTGGATACGGATGCGTTTCGACAGTTCAATGTTCGTGCATTGACCCGATTTGGGAAAACAAGACATTGTGACATCTGTGATAATAACTATGTCTTAATTGGTGGATTGGGCCTGATAAGACCAAGGCACACAATGGGCATATGTTATCACTTTGGGTATAAGCGGTTGATCAATGGGTAGTATTATGAATATTTTTCCTAATTTTATTATGTTTTGAGTTCATAGTTGTGCAAAAAGTCAAAATTTGAAAGTGAATGAGAACAACCAATCTTATTTGTAACCCTTCATGTCATCCTATATGTTAACTTTAGGTATGCACAGACACTTACCCTATGTGGAAATAGAACTACTGTTATGACTATTTTCCCTTGCTTATCAATTGTGCTAGTAATCATGACATATCACAAGATTTTATGTCTGACCCACTTTCCTTTGTTCATTTATCTTTTCTCCCCTCAGGCTCCTAGGTAGGAAGTGCAAAATTCGGACTATTTAGTTGATTCTGTCTTAGAGGATTTTCTTTGTTGCAGATGTATTGTTATCTTTTTAGTTCGTTTATTTTCCACGGTTTGGTTGTATATGTGACTACTATTTTTGGGGATTATTATCTATGTAGTCCGATATTATATGACTAAGATTTGTCTTTATGATACATGGTATTTTGTGAAAGTTGGTTTTATTGAAAATAAATGGTTTTGTCAATTATGCAAATCGTCTTCTTCTTCCACTGTTTTTTAAATATTTTTGTCTTATGAATCTTAGTCTCTGTGATCGTTTATGTCTTTATACCTATTTCATTTATATTCTTTAGCGGGACCCTACTTTGGGTAATGTTAAGGGGTGTGGGGTATTTCATTTGGTATCGAAGTATAATGTTACAAGATCACTAAAGTTTTGTTTTAAAGGAAAGTTTTTTGAAAGAAAACATATTTTTAAAACCGAAGTTATTTAAAAAAAGATATCCCCTCAAGTTAGTTACAACCGTCCTTTGACTCTCTCAAATTCTAAAATCTCCATCTTTTCTCTCCAGCGTAATATGTCAGGCACCCTTTATCTTCCTGAGGGTATCCCTATTCCCAGTTGGTTTCGTAGACGCTTAGAGGTTGAGCCCAGCAGAGGGATAAAAATCTGGGCGGTCTCCAACTCTCTCTATGGTGGTTCCTCCTAACCCTCTGGTAGTTCTTGACTTTTCCAAGCTTTGCAAGGATTTCACGAATTTGGGCAGCAAGACTTTTATGGGCATAGACTTTTGTGCAGACCTGTGTTTGGCTTAGAGACATGGATCAAATCTTCAGGTTATTAGAGCTAAAGGATCGGTATAGAGTTTGGTTGACAGCTTAAGGTGTTAGGGACTGCACAATGGATTGTTCAGGCAAAGCAACACTAAAGGGGGTTGAATAGTGTTTGTAAGAATTTAAACAAAACTTAAAACTAAATAGAATTATGGAATGAATCAAACACCAAAAACACAATCACAAACACAGATTCAAACACAAATTCAAAATAAACAAAAATAAAGAAGCAGAAAAAGGAAAGAACACACTGGATTTTATACTGGTTCGGATCACTCCTACGTCCAGTCCCGCACAACGCTGGATTGTACAGAGTTTTATTACTATTTCCAATAGTCAAATACAACCTCCTTGATTTCACGGCTCAACAAGGAGACACCGACTCCTATCCCTTGATTTCACGGCTCAACAAGGGCACATCGACTCCTATTCCTTGATTTCATGGCTACAAGGACACACCAATTCCTCTTTGACTTAAAAACAGGGTTTATTCAACCCAAGCAATTACAAAACAACCCTATAACTCTTCAATAGCACTTGATTCAGAGATCAGAGAATAGAGAGCGTAGAGAGAAGAAGTTTGATCAAAACAGAAGTGAATTCGGCAGAGTAAAAGTGTAAGAATTATAAAAATGATTAAGAATAATGGTGGGATGAAAGAGTATGAAGTTATAGAAGAAGATGTGTTAAAAAATTCGGTTTTAACCTCTTTTTATAGAGTATGAAGAGTTGCAATGATTCTGAAGCATTTCAAAAAGTGAAAAGACACTTCCCTTCAAAATTAGAAAAAATAATAGTTATATGTCGACATACACTTTTTGCTATGTCGACATACTCATGTGTATTTTTCATTTTTAAAACATTTTTCAAGTATTTTGATACAAAACTAATTCTGGAAATTCTTGAGTAAAATTCTAGTGTTGTAAATTGATATTATATGATAGAAAATCATATGAAAACATACTTTTAAACTAAATAAATATATTTATAAAACTATAAGGTTTTAAACTATATAAAGTCTAAATATAAAGTATATAAAAAAATTAAGTTTGTAAAACCAAGAAGAATAAAAACAGAAACAAAATAGAAAAACAAAATAGAGAGAATAGAAAAACAAAATGGAGAGGATTGAGGATAGAATTGAAATTTAGAATTAGAATTTGAAAATTAGAATTAGAATTTAAACTTGGAGTGCTATTCAGAGTCTTACAAAATCTAGACTCTATAAATATGTTTATCTTGAACTCTTGAAATTTTAATTACTCATGAGTCTTGAAATTTCTCTGATCTTTGAATCTCTATCATCTTTATAACTGTATAGTCTTCAGTAATATTTCCTGTATATAATTCCTACACACACACACACATATATATATATATATATATATGTATATGTATATATTATACAAAAAGTGTTAGTATATATTTTATAATCAATGATAATTGAACTAAGGTCGTTGTCATTGAAACTCCATTCTTCAACAATCACCCCCTTTTTGATGATGACAACCTTAGTTTATAAAATATCATACCTGTATATACCTGTTTGATGATGATCCTTCTGATACTCCCCTTATCTGTAAGAATCCTATAAACTATGCCTATTTTATAACTTCTCCCCCATTGTCATTATCAAAAAGAAATTCTAAAACTAATCCCCCTAAATCCTATAACTATCTAAGTATTTCCAATACTAAAGTAAAATACTCCCCCTGAATCTATGTCTATACTAGTCTAATAAACTAAATACAAGGATAATAACCTAATCAATTCAAACAAGCAAATTAATCCAAACAAGTAATTCAAACAATCAAGCAATTCAACCAAACAAGCAATTCAAATAATCAAGCAATTCAAACAATCAAACAATTCAAACAAGTAATCTTAAACAGTTAAATCAACCAAAGCATTCTTGAACCTTCAACTAATCCTTAGAAATTCTAAAACTCTCCTTAATCTAATACAAGACTAAACCTATCCTAAACTATAATAGGAATTTAATCTAGACAAAGAAATAACTCTAATATGATATCCTTATAATTATGATATAAGAAAAGCAATTTAGTCCAAACAGTCATAAAACCAAACATTTCTTGTAATTTCTATTTATCCTAAAACCTATAAAGCTCTACTGACTACAAATGCATAATTATTTTTCTAACACACCTTCCAACCGCTAATGAAACTCAATCATGTTAAAAAATTCAAACAAGTCAATCAAGCCAAACAAATCAAACAAACCAAACAAATCAATCAATCCAATCAAGTCAATCAAGTAAGCCAATTCAATCAATTCAACCAAGCCAAACAAGTCAATTAAGTTAATCAAGACAAAGTAAATATGTTATGTATTTGATTAATAATCCTACATAAAAAAATTTATATTATATACTTGTTATGTGTGAAGTTAAGGTTAACAAGTAACGTAGTGTGTTGGTTATAATGCAGTATGTTATATGCAAAATTATATGAAGTGATATATTGAAAGAAATGCAACTTGGATGTGAATGAATTTAATTTGAGATGTACTCTAATAATTATGTATGATATGAAATAAGATGTGTAATGATAGTATGCAAAATGATTTTGTAATTATATCTATTTAGGTAACATATATTCAAAGTACTATTTAACTATTATGAATTATTTGAGAATTTCTAGACCTATATTAGTTATATTAATGAATTTGATTAAAAGAATAATAAAGATATGAGTTCAATTAAAAATAATATTCATGATAAGTAGTAAAATATTCAGAAAAATCATGAAGTTAAATAATATCAGTTGGGTAAATATTGTAAAATTAAAGATCTTTCTAAAGAAAATATAAAATTTGTATAATATAAAGCAAGCTATATAAACATATATTCATAATTATATATAAAACTCATTTAAAAAGAACTTAAAATTTATTATGAGATATACAATAATCTTCTCGATACATAAATTCAAACTTTGAGAAATCCAAACATATTTATTTGCTAAAAACCATTTATACTTTAGAAGGAAACAATATGAAGTAATTTATAAAACTTCTTATATTTAAACTACTTAAAAAAAATCATATATATATGTATATATATTTCTTTATATTAAGTTAAATATACAAGTTTTATAAATCTTAATAGGAAGTCAAAATAAGTATTAAGTTACAAATAGTATTTGTGATAATGTAACCCAAATTTGTTATGAAATCATAAGAATAATATGTAAGTTAAACTATGTATGTTTGAACTATATAAAAGACAAATAAATTTATATATTTTATCAATATATATATATATATAATTGAATTTGTATATCATATCAACATGTTCATATAATTTTATTAATTTGTATACTTATAATATATATATAATTTTTGAAACAAGATAAAAGAAAATAAGTATACAGATAAATTTAATAACTAGAATTTTAACTGGCATTTCCTGATTGAAAAAAATGGAGGGAAGTTTGAAATTTTAAACCTTTGAGATACAAAATTTGAATTTCATTCTATAGGCCGATATGTCAACATATAGATATATGTATGTTGACATATATGTATTATTTCAAAAAGAATATGATTTTGTGACTTTGGTTTTAAAATATTGATTTATATCTCGGTTTAATTAATTCCTAAAATAATATCAATCCTAACAAACATCCAAAATTTATTCTATTAATTTTATTATAATTATTTTTTAATTTCAAATTTTGAATTTCAATTTTAAATTTCAAAATTGAATTTAAAAATTTAAGTTTCAAATTTTAAACAAAGCAAACAAAACATCCATTCAACAAAAAAATTAAAAATTAATTAAGGCGTACCCTGTTTTTAGATCCATTTATTTGATATTCTCTGAATTTCAAATTATTTTTTTGGAATTTGATGATGAGATCTGCTCTATTGCGACGGGCTCGTTTTCTGGTCAGGACAGCGTATTCGTTTGCTGAATTTGAACACCGTATGAGAAAGATATTGAAAATTTAGTAGTTCAACCAACTTGGCACCAAAATTTGAGTTTAAATTTTGAATTTTGAATGAATGGACAGTTCTATCACTATATAAAGGCCCAAAAGTCATGTCTCTTCATAACTACTCCTCCTCTTCTTCTTCCTCTCGTTTTTCACTTTTAATCAAGCTTTCGGGATGCATAACCTCTTTATTTCTTAATGGAATTGGACGAAATCAGCGGTAGATCGAAGAGGAATTCAAGGATTACAATCTAGTAGCAATTTGGTGATGAATTTGGATTGTATTAGGGTGCAGCAAGTCAAAATAGTAAGAAGTATCCATAAAATCCCGTAATAGTTTTTAGTTTGAATCGCCAACTTCAAACTGTGGATGCAAATTGAAGATAACCGTCGACAGTTTTGGTTTCCTTCTCTCTTTATTCACCAAAACTTCATTTGATCATTACTTGTTCAATTCCATTTCTTTGTTGATTTACATTGTGTGTTTCCATTTCTTCCTCTTGATGTCTTTTCACCAATCATCATTATTCTTCTTCAATTGTCCTTCAGAATTTGAATCCTCAATACCCATATAACACACCAGTTCGGAATTTGAATTTCCACCAACCACCTTTTCAGAATTTGAATTTTCAGTAGCCACCATTTCGGAATTTGAATCATCAATAGCCACTTTACCTATCTTTTCAACTTTTGAATTTTCAAAAGTCATATAGCACATCTTTTCCGGCAAAACAACACAACTTTTCAAAGAATCGAATGACTTTTCAAAAAAAAATGACTCTTTAAATAAACAAGTGAATTTTCAAGTAATTAACTGCAATTTTAAACAGTAATATCACGATAGTTTTGTAACACATCCATAGATCAAAAATTTCAAATTTCAAAAATCAAATAATAATCACTTGATTTTCAATAAAATTGAATACAAAGTCATATAATACTTGATGCAATACATGAATTTAAACTAGTGTTCAAATTTTGCTATATAACATTTTCAAAAATCAGATTATGAACTTTTTGAAAAACCTTGCTCCGATACCAATTATTAGGGACTGCGGAATGGATCATTTAGGCAAGGCAAACACTAGAAGGGGTAAATAGTGTTTGTAAGAATTTAAACAAAAATTAAGACTAAAGAGAATTATGGAATGAATAAAACACCACAAACACAATCACAGACACAGATTCAAACACAGATGCAAAATAAATAGAAATAAAAATGCAGAAAAAGGAAAGAACACACCGGATTTTATACTGGTTCGGATCACTCCTACGTCCAGTCCCGCACAACGCTGGATTTTGCAGAGTTTTATTAATATTTCCAATAGTCAAATACAACCTCCTTGATTTCACGGCTCAACAAGGAGACACCGACTCCTATCCCTTGATTTCACGGCTCAACAAGGGCACACTGACTCCTATTCCTTGATTTCATAGCTACAAGGATAGACCAATTCCCCTTTGACTTACAACCAGGGTTTATTCAAAGCAATTAAAAAAACAGCCCTGTAACTCTTCAATAGCACTTGATTTAGAGAGTAGTGAGTGTAGAGAGAAGTAGTTTGATCAAAATAGAAGTGAATTCGACAGAGTATAAGTGTAAAAATAATAAAAATGATTAAGAATAATGGTGGGATAAAAGAGTATGAAGTTAGAGAAGAAGATGGGTTAAAAATTTTGGTTTTAACCTCTTTTTATAGAGTATGAAGGGTTGCAACGGTTCTGAAGCATTTCAAAAGTGAAAAGACACTTCCCTTCAAAATTAGAAAAAATAGCAGTTATATGTCGACATACACTTTTTGCTATGTCTACATACTCATGTGTATTTTTCATTTTCAAAATATTTTTCAAGTATTTTGATATAAAACTAATTCTGGAAATTCTTAAGTAAAATTCTAGTGTTGTAAATTAATATTATATGATAGAAAATCATATGAAAACATACTTTTAAACTAAATAAATATATTCATAAAATTATAAGGTTTTAAACTATATAAAGTATAAATATAAACTAGATAAAAAAATTAAGTTTGAAAAACCAAGAAGAATAAAAATAGAAACAAAATAGAAAAACAAAATGGAGAAAATAGAAAAACAAAATGGAGAGGATTGAAGATAGAATTGAAAATCAGAAATAGAATTTGAAATTAGAATATAAACTTGAACTTGGAGTGCTATTTAGAGTCTTACAAAATCTAGACTCTATAAATATATTAATCTTGAACTCTTGAATACTCATGAATCTTGAAATTTCTCTGATCTTTGAATCTCTATCTCTTTATAACTGTACAGTCTTCAGTAATATTTCCCATATATAATTCCTGCACACACACACACACACACACGCACACACACACACACACACATATATATATATATAAAGTGTTAGTATATATTTTATAATCAATGATAATTGAAATAAGGTAGTTGTCATCAAAACTCTATTCTTCAACATAAGGGAGAAGTACGAAAGGTTGCTAATTCTAGGAATAGATTGTAGGAAAACAAGAAAGGCAAAAAGAAGCAAGCTGGTGGTTCTCAGAAAGGGAAAATCTAGACTGAGATTAAGTGTCATGGATATGGGATGATAGGACATTTCATGAAGGATTGTAGAAAGATGAAAGGGAAGTGCTTTGTTTGTGGGCAGCCGGGACATCTTAGTACAGATGTCCACAGGACAGGGTACTGGTACATCGATAACACAAGTTCATGTGTTAGAGGCGGCTCCGACTACGTGGTATGGATAGAGATAGAAAGTGGCATTTGAAGGTCTGATTTCCATTTCTGACTTTCCTATACATACTCTCATTGGTTCAAGATCTTCTCATTCATTAATTTCTAGTACCTTGGTTCACTTTTTGCACTTAAATATCTCTCTTGTTACTGATCCCATAGTAGTTTCAAACCCTATAGGTGGTTCGACTCACTTATCTATGATTTGTAAGGGTTTGGAATTTTCTATTTTAGGCATTGAGTTTGATTATGACACCTACGTGTTGGGAATTGAGGGGTACAGAATGATCATAGGGGTGAACTGTTTAGCCATGTATGAGGCTATGCTTGACTGCGAGAGGAGGTTCGTTAGATTGATGACTTGTAATGGTTGGACTCGAGATTTCTTGCGATCCGTGGGGTCAGACATGTTGAGTTTCCTATATTCCTTAAATTCTTATGTTGACAACATTGATTTTGTGCTCTTTTCTCGCGAGTATTCGAACGTGTTCAAGGAGGTTAGGGGATTACCCCCTAAATAAGAGATTGATTTCCGGATCTATTTATGTGAGAATGTAAAGCCGTTTGCATTGCCTGTTTTTCATATGGCTCATAGGGAACAGAGGGATCTTAGTATGCAAGTGTGTGAGCTTTTAAAGAAAGGATTTATCTGAGGCAGTATCTCTTATTGGGGAACATCGATTGTCTTTGCTACCAAAGCGGATGGGTCCCCTCGACTTTGAGTGGATTACAGAGAATTGAATATGCTTATAAAGAAGAACTGTTACCCACTCCCTCAGATAAATGATTTGTTTGACCAATTGGTAGGTGCATCTGTATTTTCTTAATAGGATTTGGCCACTGGTTTTCATCAGTTGTAGGTGGCATATGACAGTATCGATAAATAAACATTTCAGACTCCTGATGGTTTCTTTGAGTAGTTGGTTATGCCTTTCGGGATAACAAATGCACCAGCAGTATTCATGGACTTGATGAGTAGGATATTCAAGGTTGTCTTGAATAAGTTCGTAGTTGTCACTGTGGACAATATGTTTGTCTTCTTGAGGAATGAGCATAAGCATGCCCTGCATTTAGAGAGGTTCTTTATACTCTCTGAGCGCATCAGCTCAAGGTGAAATTCTCCAAGTGTCATTTTCGGTGGAGAGAGGAGCGTTTCTTGGGCTACATGGTTTCTTAGGATGGAGTAGCCGTGGATCCTGCCAAGATAGTGGTAGTACAGGACTGGAAACCCCCAAGAATGCGAAAGAATTAAGAAGTTTTCTTGGTTTAGTGGGTTACTATATAGGAAGTCGATCACAGACTTTGCACGGATTTCAGCGTCGCTCCCTCATCTTACCTAGAGGAATTTTGTATTCTCTTGGGATGTTTATTATGAGGATCCATTCCAAAGGTTGAAGAAGACTTTCACCAGTGCACCGGTATTGGCACTTCCCTGTGGTTCTAAGACATTCATTGTTTATACCGATTCATGTGGGACTGGCTTAGGCATAGTGTTGATGTAGGAGGATACAATTAGCTAGAGCGGCCGGCGCTGTAGCGAAATTGATCGCAAAAAAGGGTAAATCAACCACATTAAGATTACCATCCAGGGAGGTTCGTTGGTATCCAAAAACTGCTTAGCACAGTTGGACAAGTGGGTAATGTTGGGGGTGAATCAAAAAAGGGTAGGTAGAGCCGGATCGAAGTGTTGGATAGGTAAGCATCCTTGGTAGCAAACAACTGAGGTTTCACAAGAGGAATTACCCTACCCATGATCTAGATTTAGTTGCAATAGTTTTTGCGCTTAAGTCTTAGAGGCATTATCTACAAGGAGAGAGGTTTGAGATTTTCACGGACCATAAGTCTTTGAAGTACCTATTCTCGCAGAGGGACCTTAACCTGAGGAAGCGGTGGTGGATGGAGTTTTTAGCATCCTACGACTTCAAGATTCCTTATACCCCTGGGAAGGGGAATATAGTAGCGCATGCCTTGAGTAGGCAAAGGGAGTTGAGTCCTTTGTTCATAGAGTAGCTGAGCTTAGAGTTCATATCCATATTCGACTTCAGACCATCTACAGTTTACACTCCAGGGTTGTTGGCATCATTGGAAGTGCAACGTACCTTATCCGAGCAGACTGGGTTGAGGCAGCATGAGGATCCCGAGTTAGTTGATATTTTGGATAGTGGTAGAGGAGGGAATTCTCGACATCTTCTCAGATATACTGTGGATAATAGAGGTTGGTTATGATGTGATGGTATACTTTGTGTACCCCACACGATTGACTTGACGAGTGCAGTGTTGACTGAGGCACATCACTCATCGATGGTGATAAGATGCACCATGACATAAGGAGAGTCTTCTACTGAGCTGGAATAAAGACTGATGTGGCCGAATTTGTATTGAGATGTATGATATGATAGAGGGTAAAGGCTAAGAAAAAGAAGCCTGTTGGATTGCTCCAGCCTTTGGATGTGCCGCTTTAGAAATGGAAGAGCGTATCTATGTATTTCGTGGATGGGTTGCCTAAATCGAGGAAGGCCAACACTAGCATCTAAGTTATTGTAAACCGACTAATGAAGAATGCACATTTCATCCCTGTTAAGAGTAAGAGGATCGCTTCGTGGTTAGCTTCCATCTATGTGCGAGAGATATTCTGATTCCATAGTGTCCCACTAGAATTTGTTGGGGATGTGAATTAAGGATCTTAAGGCAAACTAAACACTAGAGGGGTGAATAGTGTTTTATAGGTTTTATTGATTTCTTGAAATCTTGTTGGATTAAACATAATGTTATGCAAATCACAGATATCAACAATCACATAATCAAACACAGATGCATAAAATAAAATTAAAAAGCAGTAAAAGAAAAGTATACACCGAGATTTTATATTGGTTCAGAGTTACCATATATTCAGTCCCCCACAACTCTACGTTGTGCAAATTTCTTTTAAATATAATCTTTAAATTACAATCCTCGATATCAATGGCCACAAGGTCCACCACCACCTGCTTCCGAGCACAGGACGCTCTCTTTATTTAGTCAGGCTATAAGACCACCCAATTGACTTATGGGCAACAATCACACCTTTTCTCAGCATCAACTTTGAAGTATTGATTCGATAGAACTTGATCGTGTGATCTTTGATTACAAATAGCCTATAACTCTTGAGTAGCACTTGATTTCAAAGAGAGTTTGATGTAGAATTAAAAGAGAAAGAGATTAATGCAATTTCGTTGAAAATCGGCAGTGTATAAGTATAGATTTTGAGAAATTAAGAAGAATAATGGCAAGGAGAGAATGGAAGAAAAAGGAGATGATTAGTTATTAAGAAAATTCGAAATCTAAAGCCTATTTATAGTTTTCCAATAGCCACAACCATTCAGAAAAGGTTTGAATTCAAAAAGCACAACTTTTCAAAATTTAGAGTTAAAACCAACGGCACATATATCGACATACATAAATGTATATGTCGACATATACTAGTATTTTTTCAAAAAATAAATGTTTAAATTAAAGCAAATAATGTTTAAATAAATTATATTGATTTTTGAGTTAAAACAAACTATATTCCTTTACATTAAAATAGCGTATTTCAAGTAGAAATATATTAAAAACATATATTAAAAAATGATTAAAAAAACTACATATAAAATGATATAGAAGTATATATATTCAAAACTATAAATATAAGAAATAATTTAAAACTTGATAAATATAACTAAGGAATTTTGAAAACATAAGTAACCATGAAATGAGTATTAAATCTGCAAGTAATAAATATTTGAATTAGTAGTTAAAATGTATTAAGTGTAATTTTCAAACAAGAGTTAAAATAAATTTCACGAGTTAAAATAAATTTAAGAATAAAGAGCTATATATTTAAAATAAGGAATTAATTGTTAAATCATTTTAAAAATAGATTTAAAAATAGGAAAGTAAATTTGAAATCAATTGAAAATAGTGAAAAAAGTTCGAAACAAAATTCAGTGCTTACCAGAGTTTTAACAAGATATCTAGACACTATCATTCTACATTTCTTGAACTCTTGAATTCTTGATACACATAAGTCTTGTATCTTGGACTCTTCTACTCTGGAATAGGGTTGTCAATGGATGCTTTTGGATACGGATAGTGCCATATTCATATCCATATCCGAAATTATTTTTGGATATCGGATATCCGTACCTGCTTCATTTTCAAATACGGACGAATATCGGATATTTATCCGCTTCGCCAATAATTAATAAATTTAAGAGTATAAATAAAAAAGTTCGGATCAACATAAAATAAATTTTATATAAACGTTTATAATAAACCAGGAAATAAATAAATGTGACGATGAAACATTGTTTTATACTAATATCCATAAGCATATCCAAAAATATTCCAAAATTAAACACTAAAACTACTATTTTTCACTAAAAATGGACAAAAATTTAACATCCAATACTTAAAAAATAATTATAAACTATATTTTTCTATTTTTAGTCATATATATTACATCAATTAGTCGAACAGACATTTCTCGGATACAGATACCACTATAACCATATCCGTATCCAAAAAGCTTTTCGGAATTGGGTATCCATATCTGCTTTTCGGATAATGCTAGATAACGGATATTTTTCTTATTTTCGAATACGGATTCAGACGGATATCATATTTTTCAGGTATTCATTGTCAGCCTCACTTTGGAATCTTGATTCTCTGAACTGTATGTTCTTCAATAATCAATACCTGCATAGATTTCATATATATATATATATATATTATAGATAATAGTGTTGGTATACATTTTACAATAATAATTGAAACAATGTTATTGTCATCAAAACCATCATCATCAACATCTCGATCCCTAACAACATTTTGAGTGACAACGACCCGATTTTCACTAGTGAGTTTTGGAGGAGTCTACAGGAGATTCTATGGGCACAGCTTAGATTGAGCACAGCTTATCACCCTCAGACTGATGGGCAGACTAAGTGTATGAACCATATTTTAGAGGATTTACTAAGGTTGTGTATTTTAGATTTTGGAGGGACATGGGAGGAAGATTTATCCCTCATGGAGTTTGCATATAATAATAACTTCCAGACTAGTATCGACATAACACTCTTTGAGGCTCTTTACGGACGTCGCTATAGGTCTATGTCACGTTGAAAGGAGGCGACAAATAGGTTACTTCTCGGTCTAGATATTATTAGGGAGACTTCCGAGAAGATTGATTTAATTAGGAGGAGGATGAATTCAGCACAAGACCGACAAAAATCATATGCAGATAAAAGGAGGACTGATCTTGAGTTTTCTGTTGGAGACTTGGTATTCTTCAAGGTATCATCATTTAAGAATGTTATGAGATTTGGCTTCGCAGGCAAGTTAGTACCGAGCTTCGTTGGACCATTTCTGACCACCGAGAGAGTATGGCAGATGGCTTATAAGGTCCAACTACCTGAGAGGCTTTTGGGTGTTCACGATGTCTTCCATGTTTCTCACTTTCTAAAGTTCTTGCATGACTCATCAGTCGTAGTAGTGCTGAATTCATTGGAGGACGTGGAGATTGAGTGAGAGGCATTTATTCGACAAGCAACTATATAGATCCTTGATTTTGAAACTAAGAAGCTTAGAAATAAGAAGGTGAGGCTTTTAAAGGTGTCGTGAGGAGATGATGATAGAAAGGCTACTTGGGAACCATAGGAGAAGATGCGCGTTTCTAATCCTTTTCTCTTTGACGGTACGCTTCGATCTTTCTTTTTCCATCGTTGGTTTTTGAATAGAATCCATCCTTCTCATTTATTTGAATCTATGATCTTAGGATCTAAGCCATGGATGGTAGGATATGACTGAAACATGTTACGTTTAATGTTTGCAAATGGATGCATATATTCACACATTAGGCACTATGATCAACTAATAGGACACTTGCATATGCATATGGATGTGAGCGCATTTTATAATATTTTGTGAGTGATATAAATGGATGTTATCATATAGTTGTTGTACATGAATGATGGTTTAAACACACATTTAGAAATATCTATTCATAATGACTTTTTGCATACATTTGGATACATAATACTATCATAATTGCATAAAGAGGAGGACAACTAAATCAGTAGACCGCCTAATCTATTGCATTAGTTAGAGGCATATACAGTACGCAATTTCATAAGTACATAAAAATACATTAGAAAATATAAGGACCGTGTTTGTTAATGGATGATGGCTGAGTAGATGGTTGTCGATGTTGTGAAAACATTTATCTTATTTTTCTACCTTAGAGATTTCGAGGAAGAAATCCTTTAAGGAGGGGAGAAAGTAACAACCCAAATTTTATCAAATGGTAATTAATTAATTAAAGAAAAAGTTGAAAAATAATGGGAATTTGGCAATAAGGTTTATACCATTGGGCCCGTTGCAATTTTTTGGTTTAGATGCATATTCGGTTCACCAGATACAGACTTAAAACGAAGGAGTTATGGCCATTTAAAATTTAAAATTCAAATCAGAAATTTAATAGAACAAATAAAATAAATAAACGTTACTGGGATGACCCATATGTTGACCCAGCTGGGTACTGGGTCGACCTAGCACGTTGCCAGGCACGATTTCGTGCCTCTTGTGCTGATTTGTCTTGATCCTATAGGCTGATGTGGTTGATCTGGATTTACCCAAGAACATAGCGGTTCAGATTTAAAACCTAAATCTAACATCTGAGGGTCTTTAGTTTCACATATAAATAAACTCCCAACCCTTCCCTTTTTTCTTACAACACACCTCTTTTCCGTCTAGGCTAGTCATCTTTTGGAGACAGACCACCCTAATTTTAAATTTGTAGGCTAGTCTTCTTTTTAAAGATAGGCCATATTAATTTAAATTTTAGGGGTTGAGATAAAATTAAAATATTTTCTATTTTATTTTCTTCTAGGGGGAGGTTCTGCTGGACCCACATCTAGGAAACATTTGAGGTGAGTTATTATGATTATTTAGATTTTTGATTTAGTTTTGGGTTAAATAGGAATAATGGTAGTTGTAGTTGAAGATTTATTTACAGTTCTTTTGCTTACAGTTATTTGCAGTTTATGCTTATTCCTGTTTTATGTAATTTCTTTCTATAAGTAATTTCTGCAATTTTTCTGCCTTTTCTTATAATTTCTATTTAATTAGTATTCAGATTAATGTAAATTATTCTCAGTCTTCTTTCCCTTATTCTTCGTCAAATTTTTACAGTTTATTTGTGATTATGCCCAATTACGCCTAAATGGCGCGCGCACACACACACACACACACACACACACACACACACACATATATATATATATATCCATACACACGACTGATTTAGGAATAGATTGATATGCCTAATTACATATGACTTATTATTATCTTTTATTATGAGAATTTTTGGAAAATTTAATTGAATTGGCATAATTGAATAAAATTGGTGCAAATTGGGCATATGTTGTACAGCTGTAATAAAAAGGACACGTTGGACTGATAGTATGCAACTTGATTAAAATTTGTAAAGTGATTATGACGCTGGATCGGGATAGAAAAATAAACTGTAACTTATATTTGCATAAATATGATAGTTGAGAAATCAAAATAAACAAACATAGTTTATTTGCAAATAAGAATTTGACAGGAAATGGTTAAAATGGATAGTTAGGCTTTAATATGAACATACTGATTTACAAGGAGGTAAATTACAAGCCTAAATAGGCGTTAGACTTTAATGTGAACATATTTACTTATAAGGGTTAAATTACGAGCCTAAAACCATAATTCTATGGTGGTCTTAAAATTAGTCATTAACTTTAATATGTACATATTGATTTACAAGGATGTAAATTACGAGCCTAAAAAGGCATTAGGCTTTAATATAAACATATTGACTAAAAGAGGTTAAATTACGAGTCTGTAATTAAAATTTGGCACTAGACTTTAATATGAACGTATTGACTTAAAAGGTATTAAGTTACAAGAAGAAGGCCTTAATATGGACATATTACCTTATCGGGGTAAATTTACGAGCCTACAACTAAAATACTATATAGAGGCCAAACTAAGGGGGATTTGGGTCAAGCATAAATATTTTGTTGGGATCCATTTCATGCAGCATACCCTTTTATTTTATCACATACGGCCTCAGTTAAGAGGCGAGGGCACGCACCATGTTGTGTAGTGGTAGTAAGCTAGTGTGATGGAGGAGGGTACGGGTGTGTTCCGACGGTTCAATTTTCGTGCGTTGACCCGATTGGGGAAAATATGGCACCGTGACACTTGTTATAATAATGATGTCTTTAGTTGGTGGATTGGACCTGATAAGCTCAAGGCGCATAGTGGGCATATGTTACCACTCTGGGTATAAGCAGTTGATCGATGGGTAGTATTAAGAATATTTTTCCTAATTCTATTATGTTCTGAGTTCGTAGTTGTGCAAACAATCAAAAGTTAAAAGTAAATGAGAATAATCAATCTTATTTGTAGCCCTTCATGTCACCCTATATGTTTACATTAGGTGTGTACAGACACTTACCTTATATGACACTAGAACTACTATTATAATTGTTTTCCCTTGCTTATCAATCGTGCTAGTAATCATAACAGCTCACCAGACTTAATGTCTGACACATTTTCCTTTCTTCTTTCCTTTTTTTCTTCCCCTAGGCTCGCAGGATGGAAGTGCGTAGTTTGGACTATTCATTTGATTTTGTCTTTGAGGACTCGCTTTGTTGCAGATGTATTGTTCTTTTTTTAGATCATTTCTTTTCCATGGTTTAGTTATATCTATGACTACTGTTTTGGGATTATTATTTATGTATTATGATATTCTATGATCGAGATTTATTTTTATGAAACTTGGTGTTTTATGATAATTGGTTTTAATAAAAATAAATGATTTTGTCAATTCTGTAAATTGTCTTCTTCTTCCGCTGTGTTTTAAATATTTCTGCCTTTTGAATCTTAGTCTCTGTGAAGTTTTATATCTTTATACCTATTTCGCTTCATATTTTATAGTAGGACCCAACTTTGGATAACGTTAGAGGTGTAGGGGTGTTTCACCTGTTATACATAAGCTTTGTTTTCTTTTAAAACTAGATGATGGGGGCTTTGAGAATATATCTGGTTTGGAAAGATAAGTATAAAGTACTTCTTTATATATCATTACATAACCGAAAAACATTTTTAATATTAGGACAAATTCAAACAATCTAATACCATAGGACAACTGTTCTCTTTGGCTCATTTTCACGAGATTCTTTCTTTCACTATATCCTATATAAGTACTCATCCTTCTCTTACCACATTCTGTCAATCAAATTAAGATTTGTTCTTTTTTACCATGTTTTCTTTTGAGCCTCTCTGTCTTATTTTTGTTCCATGTATCATATTCACTTCCATATGTACATAGCAATAACTTTGATACCAAATTTGATATTACCTGGGGCAGTGGCCATAATGAATCTCAAATAACGATCAACTTCTATCATTATCACTAGAAAAAGAGTCAGGCTCTGGATTTCAATCCGAGGATTAATATCTCTTTGGTAAACTCTATATGCAAACATACTCGTTCCTGGGAACTCTGCTGGCACCGTGACTACTTTTTACGTGATTCTATAATTATACATCATGTAATTTCTTTAGGTATAACTAATCTTGTCTTAGATGGAACTTTCAGTTATCATCTCAAGGATCAAATCATGATGAAATAGACTTTGAGTTTCATGGAAATGTCAATGAAGATCTTTACATTTTGCTTACTAATATCTTCATCAGAGGAAAGGGGAATAAAGAACAACAATTTAATCTCTGGTTTGACCTGCTAAAGGTTTCCATAAATACTATATCTTATGGACTCCTCGACATGTCATGTACGAATCCTTTTTTAATAACTTCTAGTAAGTATTACACAATCAAATCATATACATTCACAACTCTATATATGGTGGTGTATGCATGTACACCAATTTTGACCACTTGAAAATAGTCGTCGGACATGCCCTTATGTAACATGCTCTTTCCCTTTTGAATAGCTTCTACGTGGATGAAATTCCAATAGGAAGAAATATCAAATCAAACATGATGTTATTGTTACATGGAACTTTATATTTCTTAGCTCTTTATATAGGACAGTTTGGGAATTGAAATGGTTCCTGATGTTGTTCTTTAGGTAGATGGCATAACTGGATTCATGTTTCAACCATATGGCAAGCATTTGGATGATTACACTAGAGTTTGCAACTAGGATACACTACAAGAGGAGTAGCGCATACCAACAGTCAGGAGCCGTTAGCGGCCGTTGGTAAGTCCGTTGGTATATATATCAATGGTTTCCAATGACTTTCAATGCCATCAACGCCCATTTTCCAACGGCTTCCCACTGGGTAACTTGACCACATGTCTTTTATTTTTCGCCAAAGAGACTTTGGAAACCGTTGGAAGACGCTGAAATATATGAACCTGTAAGTTAATGGCAGTCGTTGGAAATCAAGGTATTTTTTTTACAGATTTAAAGCTAATCACTTCCAGCCACACACAATATATATAATCATCAGAACTGCTCTATTTCGAGCATATAAGTCTCAGCTCAATCATATATACACCCAAACACCATGTTATACAAAAATCTAACACAAAATACATAACATAAACCAATATTTACATAATACAACAACCCAACGTCACCAACACAATATATATGTACATACCATGTCCAAACCATCATCACCAACACCATGTCCAAACTATATCATCACCAACACAACATCCAACACCATGTCCAAACCATCATCACCAACACAATATCAATATATACAACCATCATAATGTATCAAGCCTCACCAACTCTCAAAGCATATAAAACATCAAAACAAACTAACCTCAATTCTCTCCACCAGAAGTTGAAGATGGCGTACTGTACTGGACAATGAACTCTGCTAGCCTCTAGTTAAGCTGCTCCATCTGCTCTTCGCGGCGACGACCGCGCTCATTTAGCTCTTCGATCTGTGCTCATAGCTTTGTGATCTCCTCCATGTCCTGAGCCTCTGGTACGTCTATTGTGATGTCTTAACCTGTATATAATTTTAGATTTTCATTATTTCGTAATAGCAATTCGATTAAATTTCAGTTTTTATTATTAATTTTAGTTTCTATTACCTCTGGATTTCCATAGTCATGTCATCTATTCCAGGTAGGTGGATCCATGACAGCATCAAAAATCCTATCCTCGTCCTCCGTAGTCAATTCAGTCTCCCACTGGATTCCAGTATCTGCACACTTTGTTCCTGAAATTTATCCTGTTAAACAAAAACAAAACACTATTTTAATTAAATTATAACATTAACTTAACTATGTTATACTTACATATGCCTGACGCGACTTGGCATCGTGGTCCCAAGAGTAGGAAACTGAGAATGTGTCGTCGACTTGACTCAATGCACGTGTCTGCTAAAAAATATTCCAGTACGACATAGGAACACCATGATGTCTCTCTTGAAATAAGCATATATATATATATATATATGTGTAAATTAGAACTTAAAGTTAAATAAAATATTAATTTTAACAACTTATAAATTAAAATCTTTTAGCTATGTGATTAATAAATATACTAGGTCCTCGCAATGATGCTGAAACGACTTGGACCCACTTCGATGTGTAACCAGATTCTGGCTCCTGTTTGTCGCATTTCTCGTGGACTTGGCCTGTACATTTAAATTAAAAAAAATGTTTTATTCTATATTATATACTAATTGAATAGAATAATTTAAATTAAATATGCAGTAAATTTACCTGAAACTCCACATTATTATTCCAATAAGTATATAGGTCATCCCACTCCTTACCGCTCATCCAATCCGATCTTTTCCCACCTGATTTTATGTTGTTCATCGTCTCTCTGCAATTTCATTATTCACTACCTCCTCAACATGTACAAAAGTAGATGCTAACGGTTCTCTATGACAATCCAAAACCAAATAGTTCGGCACAAAACCATACTGACGGAAATGAACTCTAACCATTTGTGGTATCAAATGCTTCAATAACGTGCATCTACTACATGAACAACGGATTTCAACGTCGTTTCCAATGTTACTTAAGGCAAAATCAATAAACACGCCAACACCATTAATAAACTGTTCACGTATTGTGCCATCAGCTTCTCTTCATTTGTACATCCAGCTTCGGTAATTAAAATAATTGTCCATTTTTCCTAAGTAGATATATAATTAAAAAATATGATAAAAAATTTGCATTGTCATTTTATTAAAACAATTTTATTTTTGAATGTTATGTTAATTCATCACTTACACTTTTTCTTGCATTACAAATACAATAATGTAATTAAATCGCGTAAATCTTTTCAATTTAATTGATTCAACAAAGTTTCGGCAACACTTCACTTTAGTTCTATGAATAGTACACAACGAACATAAAGGAAGCGCTTTTGAAATTTTGAGAACCGTTTAAAATGAAATAATTTACAAGATTTAATTTTGTTAATTTGTTCATAACTTGTCCAATACAAAGGACAAATCCAACAAATGTTGTATATGATGAATATAAATGTTCCTTCCATTAATCAAATGAACATTCACATAACAATCATATACAATACTTATCAGACGAGGTCAAAAAAATCTCTAAGGCTTTATGAATATAATATATTATGATTAGCGCTCTTCAATCTCTAATTGTATGTATATGAATTTTATCACATATACATATATTTTCAACATTCAATCAAACTAACCGTATGCTATATAAAATAAAATATTGTTTTCGATAAATTTTTGTAAAACATAAACTTAATTATTTCCATTTTCACTAAATGTTTTTGATAAACTAAATATCATTTTGAATGAGTTGGGCCTCAATCAATTCACCAGATAGATAGATTAATTACCAACTATACGTACAACACTATACATGCACATATACATATACAAAATAAATAAATTAACCCTAGATTAGCAACATAATCAAATCAATCTATATATACATGTATTAACAGCACTACACATACTAACATACAATCTAACAAATAAGTTAAGCATAAATTAGCAAACCTAAGGTATTAAATTAGGGCTTCATACCTTCGAAATTGGGGATGAATTGGAGATTAGAGAGAAGGAGAGAGAGAGAGCCTTGAATGTGTTGGAGAGACTATAGGCGGCTGACGGAGTGGAGGAGGCTGGTTTCAAAATTTTGGAGCAAGAAATTGGGGGAAACCAAAAAAATTTCGAATAGAAAATGAAATAGGGAAGGAGAAGCTTCTCGGTTAAATTTATGCTCGACTATGCAACAGTGAGCAATGGCCTCCAACAAAATTATAAACAACGGCCTCCAACATTTTATTTTCAGTAACGAAAAGAAATTTCCATAATTAAGCCTCTGTTGGAAGCCGTTGGAAGGCTCTGTTGTTGTACTGTGTGTTTCTTGTAGTGATATACATGGAAGATAATTGGAGCATATGGGAAAAACTGAAAAACGATGAGCGTGTGGCATGAAAACATAATTTAAACTAGGATTCTTATGGGCAAGACTAGACCTAATGACAACAACTGGAATATTATGAGCCTTACATAGTGAAAACACAAAGTGGAAGTGGCAAGAGTTTTATCTAAAATACATGACTTCGTCAGATATAGGGATTGTCATTCGGCTAGTTTCTTTTCATTCACATTTTATCTTATGAGCGTTGCTTTGCATTATACCCGAGCATTAGGAAATTACATATAACCTGCACAACTAGTATCTCATATAGACATGATTTTAGTATGCCACCCATTAGCTCTGCAAACATGTTTTTAAGACTAACATGGATCGGATCGGGTATTTATTTTTTACTATCTATTAGTGCGCTAGGATATATGTTTATTTTCTTTTGAACTGGAGCCATTGGTGGAATTTTGTTTCAGTAGCAGATGATACTCGTTTGGTTAATGGGTCTGCAGTGAATAATTATAAAGACTTTCAAATTCTTGAATGGAAAGCAATTGGAGGTTGTACATCCCGCCATCATTCAAACATACTGAAGTTGCAGCGATAAATATCATGAAGCTTTCCGGGTTTTGGTGACCTATTAGAAACAGGTCGTTAGTAACGCTATATGAATAGATTTTGGTGACAAATAGATGTACATACATAATGCTGTATGAATATATCATTTGTTTGTCCTTTAGACTAAATTTTCAAATTTGTGTCTTTATCCTAAAATTGTTCTTAGGTTTTTTTCCTTCAGCCTAATTCCCTCTTTGTTTTAATGTGTATAAACATGATTTGTATATATTTTCCTTTCAGTTCATTGTTGTATGCTAATTAATTAAATCATTTTTTTGGACAACTACAATGTCAGTGTTTTCCAGATGATGGAGACTGGCATAATATGCAATATGTTTGACATACATGACATGTTCGTTGCAGGCCTCACACCTTAGGCTCCTGCTATGTTTTAGAAATAAATTCTTTAAAAGAAAATAACATTGTCTGAAATTCAAAAATACTTCAGCAAAAAATGAATTGAATGAAATATAGCAATTAAATTTCATCATCATAATGCTTTTGCTAAAAAGCAAACATTTAATGATCCTTTAATACAAAAATATAGTATAGTCCACGTGCAAAGCATAGGTTCGTATCTATTGTTACATAAAGTGTTACACTTAAATATTAACCATGACAATCGAGGTTATTTCTCAGATTGTATAAAATTTATTATACCTTTAAATGTAACCAAATATTTACTACTATTTAATCACGGATTTTATGCATTTGGTTCCTGTATCCTAGAGTTATTTCTCCAAGTTGTCTACCTTGACAACCTTTGAGTCTAACTCATCCAGCCTATCTAAATATAGTCGGCTCAAAAGATCGGACAATAAAGTCATAGTAAAACATCTTTGGCAAAATAATTGTAATAACCATTGAATTTATCAAGTTTGACGTACTTTATAATACAATTTTTTATTAAATACAAAATATTTTGCAATATCAGTCAAACGTTTTGTGTTACAAAAATTACAACACCGATTTAACATTGTCAACAATGACGCTTTTACAATATTTGCAGTATGTTGTCATTATTGATATCAATATCAATACAATACGAAAGCTATAAAACATACTCGTGTTATTGTTAATAATGTATAGTTGAAACATAAGCAGTAATAATATCAACCAAAAATTATTAAATATAATGTTGTTAACAATGTAAAATAAACATTGTTCTAAAATTGAATCGCGTTAACACTACGTTGATGTTGTAAAATAAAAAAATAACTGAATTTACAATGGCATCGTCTAACTTTCAATCCGCAATGTTTGATAAATGTTGTTGAAAACTACAAATTTACAATATTAAACAAATGTTATTAATTTACGTATTCCAATAACATGAGAAATAAGTTATGAAACAACAATTATAATTATAATACAATGTAAAAGACTCATCGTCAAAAATTACTTTATATAATTGTTTAAATAAACATTGTAGATTTTTTATTTATTTACAACTTTTGTACATTGAGCATTTTCTAGAAGAATCTAATACAACGTTTTTCTTAACAAATATTGTGAAAGATTTACCTTTCTTACAACACTTTAACGAATTGTTACAGAATCAGTGTTGTAAAATAGTATTAATGTTGTAGCGGGAGTATTAGAAGAAATAAATAAATTCGGCTACCTTTCTTTCCTTTCTTTTATTTTTGTACATTATTGGGTTATTTACCCATTTAGCCCACTACCGTTCTTTTGCTCTGTGTGTGTGTCCACACACACACACACACACACACACATATATATATATATATATACATATATATATATATGGTAAAGTCTGTTTGGACACTAATTTTTGACACAATTTGTGACACAATAAACTTATACCATTGGATCACCCTTGAATTCCACCTCTCCACATAAAAACAAAATTATCCAACGGTCATGATTTCATGTCTCTTCATTTATGCCTAGTTTTGTGTTTAAATAATTGTCATCCCCATATATATATATACATATATATACACACATACACACACACATATATATATATATAAATGTTGTTGCATTGTTACATTGTATTGTTACATATTATCAATAAATCAAGAGCAGTCATCTTTTTCAACAGAACCCCCTTAATTCACATTGCAGGTTGTATGTCAAGGAACAAAGATTACAAAATATCCAAACCAACTAATTCAATAATTCAGATATATGACATTACATTACATTTAACACTAAACATAAAATTGAGCAACAAGATAAATGATAGATAAAATAAAAACAACTTAAACAAAATATTTAACACATTCTAGTAGTTGTTGTATACTTAATAATGCCTATAGTAAGATGATCATTATTACATGATATCTGTATGGCGACACTCAAAGTGTCATCAATCATGAGTGGTAATCTACATCTGATTGTTAGAAAGACCATCCAGCATCCCATGTAATAAACATGAGGCTGTCACCAACCCTCACCAACCATCTTCTCACCCTATAACAACATCCTTCTTCTCCATAAATTCCAACCCATCTAAAATCTATTAAGAAGAAAAAGAAAACAAGCATAGAGTGAGATTGAGTGTTGAGTGAAAAGTGATTTGTGTAATTACTTTGTAATATTCTCTCAAACAAAAGATCTGCAGCAGCCCGGAGACATAGGCATAATTGGCTGAATTCTGTTATCAAAGTTTGTGTGTTTTACCATTCTACATTTTATTTCTTTTTTTCACAAATCAAATTATAGAGAATTTGCATAATTTCCCAACAACTGGTATTAGAGCCATAATTTATTAGAAAGGAAATTAAATTTGAGTGGGAGCGATGACGGTGGATGAAAGAATGGTGAAAATCGAGAAGTTTGATGGAGATGACTTTGGATTTTGGAAAATGAAAATTGAAGATTACCTATACTAGAAAAAGCTTTATCAACCTCTCTCTCAGTAAAGAAGCCAAAGAATATGAAAGATGAAGATTGGGTTCTTCTTGATATACAAGCTCTTGGAGTTATTCGATTGACGTTATCTTGCAATGTTGCTTTCAACGTAGGAAAGGAAAAGACCACGAAAGGTCTTATGATGGATCTCTTCAGTATGTATGAGAAGCCATGGACTTCTAACAAAGTTCATTTTACGAGACGATTGTTCAATTTGCGGATGACACAAGGTGCGTTGATAGCTCAACATCTCAATGAACTGAGTGCAGTTACTTCTCAGCTAAGTTCAATTGAAATTGAGTTTGACGAAGAAGTATGAGCATTGATACTTTTGTCTTCCCTGCTAGAAAGTTGGAATGCTACTGTCATTGTAGTGAGTAGCTCTTCGGGAAGCAATAAGTTAAAATTTGATTATATTCGTGATATGGTTCTCAGTGAAGACATCCGATGGAGGAATTCTGGTGAGTCATCAAATTTTGCATACACAATCAAGTGGAAGTAATTCAACAAGAGGAAATGGACATAGCATATCAAACTACCGAGGTAGGTTGAATTGCTAGAGATTTAAATCCAAAAATTCTAATAATTCACATAGCCGAAAGACCATTGAGTGTTGGAACTGTGGAAAGACCGAACATTGCAAAAATCAATGCAAAAGTGCACCAAAGGACTAGGAGGCAAAGACAGAGGCAAATGTTACTTCTATCTCAGAAGGAGATGAAGCGTTGATATGCTCTTTGGAAAGCAAGGAAGAGTCTTGGGTGCTAGACTCTGGAGCATCGTTTCATGCCACTTCGTAGAAAAAATTCTTCAAAATGTATGCCTATGGAAATCTTGGAAAGATATATCTTGGTGACGACCAACCTTGTGATATTGTTGGTAAAGGTGCTATGAAGATTAAGTTAAATTCGTCAGTTTGGGAGCTAAAGAATGCCAAGCGTATACCCGACTTGAGAAAGAATTTGATTTCCATAGGACAATTGGCTAGTGAAGGCTACACTACGACGTTCCATGGTGAGGATTGGAAAATTTTGAAGGGTGCAATGACGATTTCTCAAGGCAAGAAAAGTGATACTCTTTACATGATAGCAGGAGCACGATGTTCAATCACTATTGCAGCTAGCAATGAAAATTCTAACATATGGCACTAAAGGTTAGGCCATATGAATGAAAAGGAATGGAAATTATGCACTTGAAAGGGAAACTTCCAGGTCTATAGTCAGTGGAAATAGGCATATTCGAAAATTGCATACTTGGAAAGCAGAAGAGAGTCATCTTTCAAATAAATGGTAACACCCCAAAGAAGGAAAGGCTGGAGCTTGTCCATTTCGTTGTTTAGGGGCCAACAATTGCCTTATCCATTGATAGGAAGCATTACTTCATTACTTTCATTGATGATTACTCAAGAAAGGTATGGGTTTACTTTTAAGGCATAAATCTGAAGTGTTTGAGGCTTTCAGGATATAGAAAAATATGGTTGAAAATGAGAGAAATCTAAAGATCAAAAAGCTTAGAACTGATAATGTAGGTGAATATGAAGATACCAAAATCAAGCAATTCTGCTATGAGCACGGGATCAAAATGCAAAGAACCGGGGCGGGTACACCTCAACACAATGGTATAGCTCAGCGTATGAATTGAACATTCATAGAAAGAGTCAAAAGCATTCATATGTAATCAGGTCTACCAAAGCAGTTAACACAACATCTTATTTGATCAATAGAGGTCCTTCGATTCCATTAGAGCACAAAATATCAGAGGAGCTATGGAGTGGAAATGAGTAAAACTATCACATTTAAAAGTTTTCGGTTGTGTAGCATATGTGCATATTAGTGATCAAGGCAGGAATAAACTTGATCCCAAATCCAAGAAATGTACTCGTATCCGCTACGGCGAAGATGGGTTCGGCTACCGCATTTGAGATGATGAAAACAATAAGGTGATCCATGGCCGAGATGTGATTTTAACAAAAGAGTAATGTACAAAGAAAGACATAAAACAAGAGTCAACGACTCAAGGAAAAGTGAGCCAATATTTGCAGGTTCAAATGATCATCCAGATTGTCTTATAACAGAATCGACTATAGCAAATCCTCAACCTGATAAAATCATTGATTTGAGCAATGTGGACCAGTTTGACACGCCACAACATCTTACTCTAGCTCCTATATTGAGCAGGTCTTCTCGACCTCATGTACCTTACACAAGATACATGAACTATTTGTTACTGACTGATGCAAGAGAACCTGAATGCTATGATGAAGCTTCTCACGCTGAAGATGCTAGCAAATGGGAGCTTGCCATGAAATATGAGATGAAGTCTCTTATCTCCAACAAGACATGGGAACTAGTTGAGTTACCCATAGGAAAGAAGACACTTCATGATAAATGGGTGTATCAGGTGAAAGAGGAGCATAATCCAAGAGGTACAAAGCTCGGCTAGTTGTGAAAGGATTACAACAGAAGGAAGAAGTGGACTACAATGACATATTTTCTCCTGTTGTGAAGCTTAATACTATCAAGTCAGTATAAGTATTGTTGCTATTGAAGGCCTTCATCTTGAATAATTAGATGTGAAGACCGCATTTCTTCATGGAGACTTAGATGAGGAGATATACATGCATCAACCAGAAGGTTTCTTCAACAAAGGAAAGAAGAACACGACATACGGACTAAAGAAAAGTTTGTATGGCCTGAAACAAGCCCCAAGACGATGGCACAAAAAGTTCGAGGAATTTATGCACAAGGAAATCTTTCAAAAGTGCAATGCAGACCATCGTTGCTACTTCAAGAGATATAGGTCTAATTATATCATTTTACTGCTTTATGTTGATGACATGTTAGTAGCAGGATAGAATATGGATGATATCGGAAGGTTGCAACAACAACTATCAAAGGAGTTTGACATGAAAGACTTTGGTCCATCAAAGAAGATTCTCGAAATATAAATCACTAGTGATAAGCAGAGAGGGCTCTTGCAGCTATCTCAGGAATATTACATCAACGGTGTTTTGCAGAGATTCAATATGGACGATGCTAAGACGATAAGTACACCGTTGGCCAGTCACTTTCTCTTATCCAAGGACCAGTCCCCTCAAATGGAGGAAGAGAGAAATTTCATGATTGATGTTTCTTATTCCTCGATTATTGAAAGTTTGATGTATGCCATGGTCTGTACGAGACCAGACATTGGCCATGCAGTGGGAGTTGTTAGCAGATTCATGTCAAATCTGTGGAAAGCTCATTGGGAGGCAGTCAAGTAAATTTTGACGTATCTACGAGACACCATACAGAACAGTTTGTACTTTGGTAAAGAGAAGTTAAAAGCTCAAGGCTATGTAGATGCAGACTTTGGAGGTGACGTCGATCATCAAAGAAGCACTACTGGTTACGTATTTACGATTGGAACTACAGCTGTTAGTTGGATGTCACAGATACAAAAGATTGTCACTTTATCCACTACAGAGGTTGAGTATGTTGCAATCACTGAAACTAGTAAAGAGATGATATGACTTCAAGGTTTGTTAACGGAGTTGAGATTCAAATAGGAAAAGAATGTTTTATACAATGGTAGTCAAAGTACAATACACTTGGCAAAAAAATCAGCATTTCATTCCAGAACCAAACATATTGGACCTTGTTATCACTTCATCAGATCTCTACTAGAAGATGATGTGTTAATACTAGAGAAGATCAAAGAAAGCAAGAATCCAATAGATATGTTGACAAAAACGGTGACTACCGATAAACTGAAGTTGTGTGTTCAACATAAGTTGGTCTGCTAGAGTAAAAAGATCAAAATGGTTGTGCATCAATCAAGACATGAAGGCAGATTGAAATCAGTCTTCAAGTGGGAGATTGTTAGAAAGGTTAGTACTACAGCCAGCAACCCATGAAATAAACATAAAGCTGCCACCAACCCCCACCAACCATCTTCTCACCCTATAAATACATCATTCTTCGTTATAAATTCCAACCCATCTAAAATCCAACAAGAAAAAGAAAACAAGCTTAGAGTGTGATTGAGTGTTGAGTGAAAAATGTTTTGTGTAATCACTTTGTAATGTTCTCTCAAATAAAAGACTGCAGCAGTCCGGAGACATAGGGATAATTGGCTGAACTCTGTTATCAAAGTTTGCATGTCTTACCATTCTACATTTTATTTCTTTTCTCCACAAATCAAATTATAGGGAATTTGCATAATTTACCAACACCGATCACATTAGAAAAAATGAATACGATTTTGTTGCGGTGTAACAAAGCATTGTGATTGAAAATCTAATGGATTGTTGTTTATCAACTTTTATCAATCTATTTTTAAGGAGAAAAATCAATCATTCATTCACTAACAATGGCGGATGAAATTCAAATTAGACAAGTAGTCCTACTAATGTGTTCATACATATTCCTATGAAAATATTCTTGCATAGATTGATGAAGAAATTCAAGCAGATTATGTATATAGAAAGGGTTTAATGCAGTTACCATGTTTAGTTGGTTCGAATAAAATTGTATGGCACGTGATCTCTATTTAAGAATTTAGTAGTTTTGTCATACTTATATATGAATGATACACCCAAGAGAAATACTCTTTAGTAGTTGTTAGAGAAAATGTTACCAAACATTTACAAGAAATCTAACCTGCAACAAAAATAACAAAAAAATATTCCTACATCTCCTAAAGCACACGTATATCCATGATATCATTTAATTGTAACAAAAGCAATATCTTGTTGTTACATGTCAGAAATCTCATTTGTGTATTCATCTCCTTATCCTGCGATGTGGGACTAATTGCAAATCCGGTCTACGCACTCATTCTCACACAATATGAGTCACACCTAACATAAGTATCAAAGAAGTTAAAAAAGCAGCAAAGATTTGAAAATTCTAAGGAGTAAACTACCAACTAGCTAACATTCGATCTAATGACTTAAACCCATATTTTAGAAAGTATAAATTTACATCGGATATCATGTGAAATTTACATATTACGTAAGTGGCATTCTAGAACTTTGTTCTCTAGTAGTATTGCTGTTAAAAATTTAAATGGTTCCACATGGTTATCTAAAAGGCGGAAGGTTTTATATAGCGTAATTTGGAGCAGTTATGACATTTCAGATTGTTACTCTAAAACTAAAGAATGAATGCATGCATTTACATTCTTTTACATAACAACAAACATGCCCTTTAATAGCATTTAATATCCGCTATAAAATAAAATTATAGCGATTTTATAAACCCTATATATCAACAAGATATAATAGGTCATAAATATACAATAGCGTGTGTGAAACACTTTGGAAAATCTTATTTTATAGCATGGTTGTTGCTCTTAAGTGCTATGTGTCAATACAAATACATTCTATAGCGTTTCATCACAGCTATAGAACATGCACATAGAACGATGATGTTAACATTTATGACGCCATTTAATTGCTATAATACGTTGATATGCTAGTTTTTTATAACATCAAAAAACGCTATAGAATTGCTCGCGACTGCCTTTTATAGCATTGTTTGCTTACTATGAGAGCTGCTTATAACAACCTCATGACGCTATAATATAACAACGCTTGAAAAAATTGTCTTTTCACAGCATGCTTAAAACGCCGTAACTATTTATCTTATCAGATTGTTATATACAATCAAGCTTATAAATTACAGATCTAATAGTATATTATAAATTTAAAAATACCACAATTATGACATTATAATGTACGTAATCAAATGAAGTCAAAAGCCAAGCCATAATGTATATATCCATAATATTTCGTACATAGTTTTGAACATATAAATATATGTGACTAAAAGTAACCATACATACAATGAATCGTAGCTAATCAAAATGATACATACTAAAAACAACGATCTATGAACCATCGATACAAAAAACATTAATGCAAGCATTCCGCCTCCCAACTTATAGCAATCATAGCATCTTGATTATACACCACCTGTCATATAAATGCACAGTTAGCAACAAGCATTTGTATTAAATCACTCACTTAACTAACAACCTCAAAGACTACCACATTTGCAACTTGCAAACAAAGAATATCAAAAAGGAAATTTCTTTGAAAGCTCACAAGGTAACATGACAAACCATAAATAACGGGAACCATTGTCAAACCTCCAAATGATCAACATCCAATCAACAGAGGGAGAATCACATAACTGTCATTTGCAAACACACTTAAGAGATTTGCAAAATAATAGGAGTACCAATTGCAAACACAACTGCACGAACATATGCTACATTCACTATAGAAGCCATGACCACCACGAGCTAAAACTGACTTTCATCTGACACACTACCAAGGGATATATCAAACCCAAGTGAGACTCTGCAGGCTACCAAGCACGAGAGCAGCAAACCTAATGAGTTTCTAACCCAAAATAAAAGAGTAGAATGATATGTAGCATATTGGTATATCAAACGGAGATTTGTATGTACTGTATATTCGATATTTTGTGCATACAAATGGAGATAATGTCGTGTGTTCTTATAACGACATAATTTTTGTTGATGAAACATCCCAAATATATCAACTGAGGAGCTTAGTGGAAAAAAGAGGTAAAATAATACGATAGAAAATTGTTTACCTCATTTCAAGAGGTTTATCCATGAAGTAAGTCATCAAAACATTTGAGATCTATATGAGAAAGGGATAAGTATATTAACGCCTTAACATCCTTGCATTATCTTTCTTCTCATGAAATCAATTGCTTCATCAGAATAAGGTTCGTCACGACCTAGGCACCTGACACCAAAAAAGAAGGCGATGCTGCAAATTCCCTTAGGTATACTTTGAACCTATGTCCACTAAGTACGTATTCAACAATTGCATGTTGCCTTCTGCTTCGCTGTACAAATGATAAGAAGTTTCTAGCTTTTTTTGCTGAAGCCTGCAGAAAATGAAAATTATGAATTATACATAGGTCGTATAGCTAGGAAAAAAATGACAAATCTAACCTTGGTCAAATCACTGATATGCAAAGCTTGAGGAGGATCTTTATCTTTATTTTGTTTTCCATTCATTTGAGTAGCAGCACGGTATTCAACACCCAAAAGAGCATCATAAAAGTTTGACCTCTCTTCAAAATCTTATGCCTGGTTACTTCACCTAGTCGGCGTGCAATGATTAGCTCAGCAATGTTAACATCTCTTCCCTCCTTTGCTTGAGACATAAGGAAGACTGATCCAAAATCCATAATCCCGGTATCAGCTGTGTTATCCATTGGATTGGCTCCAGCAAATGGAGGAATTTTTCAAGAGTATTCCATTACAACATTTGCCTTAAAACATATAAGTGTTATCAGCTAGTAATTCCTCCTGGTAAATCAAAAGGTAACCTATTACATTCTACCACACACACACAAATCTATTTTTTAACTGCCTTGTAATTATACATGTAGAACCAACAACCTATACTATGAGCTGCAGGGTATGAGAGAGATACTTATTTTACAAGCATTTTGCATGAGCTTTGTTTTCAAAATAAACTACATGAAGTGAGATTTTAAGACACAAGAGCTTTGTTTTCAAAACAAATTACATGAAGAGAGATATAAAGACTCAAAACTGCTCGATTTGTATTCATCAATATACAGTAAAATAACATATTTTGGTTCACCCTGTCACGTCAAACCTTGAATGAAATAACATAGAATAAAGTGAAACATGTTATAGTTTTCACTACACCCAACTACTAGAAATGGTAAATACAGTGGACCATAAGCATCTTAAACCCAAAAGGCAAATAAACTAAATAAATTGTTGCAACTGATGTAGTGCTAACAATCTCTGTTGGAAATTTATGTGAATTATTTAAAATATAGAAATAAGTGTATGATGGCTCCTATATGTGAATAGTCCCACATCATGGGATTATAAGAAAGATGCAAGTATTTATACTTGTTTCTAAGAAGTCATGTTGGGGCCTTGTGCTCCCAATGCATGCTTTGTTGTGAGGAGGGAGACCATGCATCATGAACACCACACGCGCACGCGACCGACCGACCTGACCCGGTTCGGTTCGGGCTTGGGCCTTGGCTATGTGGTGTAGACACTTATATTTTTGGACCAGAAAACCTTGACTTTTTCAAACCGTTTTTATGAAAAATATTTCTGAACCGACTTTATCATAAAGCGGTAAACTTTTGACTCTGTATTTCAGCAGATCCTATTTTCTCCTACTGCCCAGTATTTTCGATTAACCCTAATCCCTGTCTATATATTATCTTCAGTTGTAGACGAGATTAGTACAGAAAAAAATATTATTTTTCTCCTCCGCCATTAAACTATTCTTACAGAAATTTTCGAGTAGTTATTTATTCCGAAAGTGCAAATCTGCACTCATTTGTTGTGCAAGCAAATCAGTTACTGTTCTACGAGGCTGTTTTATCCTAGAGGCGGCGGCGAGTGTACGACTGGTTTTGCACCACCGACCAGATCGCTGAATCGTCTTCAAGAGAGCGACCTGGTCCGTGACTCAGCCATTGTTTACCTACAATTTGAAGACGATCTGAAACAATGGCTGTGACCGAAACCCTAGATAAAGCGGCCCCCTTTCTGCGATAAATTATTTTCAAACAGAAATGGAAACATCGTCATTGAACAAAAATTACGGCAACCCTCCGCATGTTTTGGTAATCTCCGGTTTGAATGAGCCATAAGGAACCAGATCCGGTCCACTAAGGCAGCGATTTCGGAAGCAAAGGATTTGTTTGACAATCAGCTAAAAATTCAGAAGCTGAAAGATACAACATTTGCGGTGAATAAGCAGCTAATGAAAGCGAAGAAGCAAGGGGTATTTTCAAGCTTAATTTCTGCGAAATCCTTAGTTAAAAGTCTGCTTTGTTTGGCTATCTTGGAGGTTGCGATCAAACCTGGAACTACAGCCGATTCCAATTGGACTGTAAGTCTTTCTTTTTTGGACCACCATAAATATTATCGATACTTTCATTGAATTTTATTTTGGTGGTTATGTTATTGATACTGCAGTAAGTTTCTAGTGTCTGCATTTGACAAGGAAAATACTAGAATATAATTAATGTTAGGGATCTAGTGTTGGACTCAAATATTATATTATTGATATTTTCATCATGGTGTCATTATGAACGAAAATAACTGAGAGATGATTACCTGTTGATATTGCAATTATGATGACAACGCAATAATGGTCACTCAGAGGACGAATTATATTCAGTGTGCCAATTTAAATGATTCCTTTTCACCATGGTAATTCTGTTGAATATGTGTATTTAAAATGAATTATTATGGAAATCCATGGCACATATATGCATCTTATAGGAAATGTCATTAAAATTGACATTAATAGAACACATATATTATTGGAAAATATCACTAAGAATTTTTGGCATTAATAGAATGTGTATGTTATTTGATAATGTCCTTAAGAATTGACATTAATTGGATGAATAGGTTTTTTGCATCAAATAAAATATAGAACACATTTGTTGCATACATATGAATAACCTATGTTAGTCTATGAGATTAGATATATATTTTTTATATAAGAAAAATATAATTTTTTTCAAACATATTGATATTTAAAATAGTAAGCATCCACAACCGGTCGGTAAATAAGAGAATGAAATCCGCAAGGGAACCATAAATGACAGCAGCAACTAATCCAAATGAATGATTCTGGACAGTTATTCTATATTACAACTGTAGAAAACCAGGTCATATGGCACGAAAGTGTCGGAACAGGCCAGACCCTGCACCGCAGGCAAACCTGACTGAGGAACCTCTAACGGTTATGATTATTGAGATTCACCTTGTTGGTGGATCAGAGGGTTGGTGGGTAGACATTAGTGTTTCTTGCCATGTTTACTATGATCGTGATATATTCACAAGATACACGGTTGCTGACGATCAAAAAGTGTGTTGTGAGATCCTCGCACCACTTAAGCTGTAGAGACTGGTAATATGAAAATAAAGCATATGTTTGGAAGACAGTATTTCTTAAAAATGTGATGCATTTGATATGTTTGAAACATTCAAAATTGAAATCAAGCAAATAGGAAAATTAAGAGACTACATAGTGATAGAGGAACAGAATATGAATCAAATTCTATTCTGGATTTTTTATGTGATATATTGTACATAAGAGAACTGCACCATTTTCACCTGAAATGGAAGGTAAAGCTAAAAAAAAAATAGGACCTTTACCGAATTAGTAATTGTTATTTTATTAAATTTTGGTGCAGCAAAACATTAGTGGGGGGATATTTTATAGACTGTATGTTATGTTCTGAATAGAATCCCCAAATCTAAGAATAAAATTTCGCTTTATGAAATTTTAGAGAAATATAAATCCAATATGTCATACTTTAGAACTTGGGGTTGCTTAGCATATGTTCGCATTCCAGACCCTAAGAGAATAAAATTGGCAAGTAAATCATACGAATGTGTATTTATAAGCTATGCTGTTAATAGCAAAGCATACAGAATTTATGACCTAAATACACATAATATAATTTGAATCAAATGATGCCATTTTTTATGAAACGAAATTTCTTTTTAAATTAAGGAATAGTGGGGGCACATCAAGTACGCCTATTAGATCAGAACTTAATAAAAGTTCTAAAGTTGAACCTAGAAGAAGTAAAAGAGCAAGAACCGTAAACGAATTTGGTTCGAATTTTTGTGATTTTACTATAGAGGAGGGTCCCTTAAACCTCCAAGAGGCCTTATCTTCTTTAGATGCCGATTTTTGGCGAGAGGCTATAAATAATGAGATGGATTCTTTGAAATCCAATAAGACTTGGCATTTGACATATTTACCCTCTGGTTGTAAATCTATAGGTTGTAAATGAGTACTTAAAAAGAAAGCTAAAACCTGATGGTACTATTGATAAATACAAAGCACGACTAGTAGCTAAAGGTTTTAGAAAAAAGAAAATATAGATTTCTTCAACACTTTTTCACCTGTAACTAGAATAACATCCATCCGGGTATTAATCTCACTTGCTTCCATTCATAATTTATTAATACACCAAATGGATGTTAGAACCGCATTTTTGAACGGTGAATTAGAAGAAGAAATTCATATGGACCAGCCTGAAGGATTCGTAGTACATAGTCAAGAACATAAAGTATGCAAATTAGATAAACCATTATATGGTTTAAAACAAGCACATAACAATGACATAAAAAATTTGATAACTTTAATCATTTCACATGGTTTTAAAGTTAATGAAAGTGACAAATGCATTTATTACAAATCTGAGAATGACATTTGCACTATTATATGCCTTTATGTAGATGACCTGCTCATCTTTGGGTCAAACATTCATGTCATAAACTCAGTCAAATCCTTATTAAATGCCAATTTTTTATATGAAAGATCTAGGTGAGGTGAGTGTAATCCTTGGTATTAAGATTACTGGGTAAAAAGGGGATTTTCTTTGGATCAATCTCATTAAAATGAGAATACTCTAAAGAAATACAATTATTTTGACTGTAAACCTGCATATACACCATATGATCTCAGTGTAAAGTTATTTAAGAACACTGATGAAGGTGTAAGGCAGTCTGATTTTGCGAGCATCATTGGCAGCCTTCGGTATGCCACTGAATGTACTAGACCCGACATTGACTATGTCGTGGGATTATTATGCAGATTTACCAGTAGACCCAGTATAGAGCACTGACATGCAATTGAAAGGGTCATGAGATACCTTAAATGAACCATGAACCTTGGATTACATTATGAAAAGTTTCAAGCTGTACTTGAAGGATATTCCGATGCTGACTGGAATATTTTATCTGATGATTCTATTGCGACCAGAGGCTATATATTTAGCATTGCTGGAAGAACCGTTTCTTGGAAATCTAAGAAACAGAATATCTTGACTCAGTATACTATAGTGACTGAGATAAGAGCACTGGCCACAGCTAGTGAAGAAGCAGGGAACTAAAGAAATCTGCTAGTTGAGATCCCTATACGGAAAAGATAGACACCAGTGGTGTAATCGATTGTGATAGTTCCGCGGCTATTACAAAAAGTATAGAACCGTTATAACAACGGTAGAAAACGACGTCGTAAGCACAATACTGTAAAAGGACATCACATATAGATTTGACGACTATTGAAAGAAAAACAGAACCGATAATACAACGGTAAGAAATGACAGTCGTATGCACAGTATTGTTAGAGGATATCACATTTGAAGTGATGATAATTTGGCAGATCCTTTGACGAAAGGACAGACCAGAAAGAAAGTCCATAATAATTCTAAAGAATGGGACTATTGCCCTGAGATTGTGGAATCACACACAATGGTAACCCGACCTAAATGACTGGAGATCCCAAGAAATAGGTTCAATGGGTAAAAACAAGTTGTGTAGTGATAGAAGTAGAACATGCTATTTAGTAAACTAAGAAGCATGTATTCCTGAAGTGATTAGAGGATGAGTTAATAGAAACTCTTAATGAGATCTATACTCTATTTGGAGTGGAGTACCTACCTTCAGGAGTACTCTTGATAGACTCACCTGTGTGAATGTGGAAATAAGGTCGTTTCCTATGGAGTTTTGGGCAGAACTTCTAGAGCGTTCACTAAACTGGGATAGACGTGCATGGCCATAAACGCACGGGCTTATTTGATTGCACTATAGAAAAGGTTGTGTGTGGTTTGATGTCAGGAATAGAGTTCAAGACTACGTGTCACTCTAGTAAAAACTGAATCTTACTCACTATGCAAAGGTTCAAGTCGGATGACACCTTTGTTTATGCACAGTCTTATGTTTTTAGAAACTGCTTGATAATATTTTAAAAAATTCAAGTGGGGGATTGTTGGAAATTTATGTGAATTATTTAAAATATAGAAATAAGTGTATGATGGCTCCTATATGTGAATAGTCCCACATCATGGGATTATAAGAAAGATGCAAGTATTTATACTTGTTTCTAAGAAGTCATGTTGGGGCCTTGGGCTCCCAATGCATGCTTTGTTGTGAGGAGGGAGACCATGCATCATGAACACCACACACGCGCGCGCGACCGACCGACCCGACCCGGTTCGGGCTTGGGCTTGGGCTTGAGCCTTGGCTATGTGGTGTAGACACTTATATTTTTGGACCAGAAAACCTTGACTTTTTTAAACCGTTTTTATGAAAAATATTTCTGAATCGACTTTATCATGAAGCGGTAAACTTTTGACCCGGTATTTCAGCAGATCCTATTTTCTCCTACTGTCCAGTATTTTCGATTAACCATAATCCCTGTCTATATATTATCTTCAGTTGTAGACGAGATTAGTACAGAAAAAAATATTTCTTTCTCCTCCGCCATTAAACTATTCTTACAGAAATTTTCGAGCGGTTATTTATTCCGAAAGTGCAAATCTGCACTGATTTGTTGTGCAAGCAAATCAGTTACTGTTCTATGAGGCTGTTTTATCCTAGAGGCGGCGGCGAGAGTACGAACTGGTTTTGCACCACCGACCAGATCGTCGAATCGTCTTAAAGAGAGCGACCTGGTCCGCGACTCAGCCATTGTTTACCAACATTCTCGATTTGAGGATTTGTATATACCGAAAGGTTAAAGAGAAACAAACACATAATGCAGCAATTACCTTCATGAGAATTTTTTTATCATAAATTGCCTTGGAATTTGAAGGTGGAGGTGTATAGTTGATCCACATCTTGAGACGTTCTTTTTTTGCTTAAAGTTCAACTGTTTTATGTCTTTCTTTGTCATCAGGTTCCATCAGGGCAGCACTCCATCCAACATATTTTGCTAAGCCGTGCATAGAAAACAGAGAGATGTTAAGATGATGACAGGTTATCAAACTTAAGCACTGGTTATTTCTATGTTATTGATCCATGTCAAAATGTTGATAGTGAAAGGCAGGCGTGAGAACGGATGTCATGTTTCAAATATCAAAATCCGCACAAATAATTTACATGCGTGTAAAACATATGATACCAAGAAATTACCTGGACTCCTGCAACAAAAGCTTGGACAAATAGGAATTGTGGGAGCAAATTGAGTCGCAAGGTGCTACCATCGCGAACTTGCTCAACGATGACATTGATAGGCTTTTCTTTATTTGCATCTTTAAAGGCCACAGCATTGAAAGTACTGGAATCACTATAGCTGAAGAAGGTACATCTCTCACGCCACCGGGCTCCTACATCAATTGTCAGTGAATGAACATGGTGAATAATTTACACAAGACAAATCAAGGTGCCAATATATCATGGGCCTGTTTATTACAAGGATCTAAAATTAGACTTTAACCCAGTAATTTAATTGCACTGTATCACAGCTTCAACAGGTATGTTAATAATTAACAAATTATAATCCCAAAAAAGTGTCAATGTTGTAACACTCTAAAATTATAGTTGTGTCTTCCCTTAAAATAAGTTATGTCCTATTGCATTGTATACAGGGCCGGTTCGGACAGTTGGGTTGCCCTGGATGGGTTAAAATTCAAGTGTTGGACAAAAACAGAAAAACATTGCACCTTAGGCTTGCTACAGACCTCACAACTCAGTTCTGAATTCAAGTTTTATCATCATTTTCCACAAAACAGTATGTGTTAATAAGTTTAACAACAAGTATTTTATACAGCATTTAAGTTTGTATTAAGAAAATTACATGCATATCTAGTATGTCAAACGAATACCTTCTAGACTTCCACTTGTATATGATGATTTCCTAAGACAATTCAGTGGTTATCAGTTCCATGATGGTAATACTAGTTTTGAACAACCTTCAAGGCTCAGTGAATTGACAGAGGAGATTCACACCTGGTTTTAGCATAGGAGATTAACACCTGGTTTTAAGAACTTGCAACAAAACTGTATACTTATCATTTTGCATCATTGTAAAATATAAATAATAGTACCATGTTTAAAACATATCACTATAAATAATAATACAACATAAAATATAAGATCAACATTAGAAAAACTAAAATATTGAAGAACTTTCACCATTATCATCACACATAACAAACATAGAGAAGAAATAGATGATCAATTTACTGTGATCAATAGTTACATTCCGTTTTAACCTTTATCCTTTTCTGTTTCAAGTCAGAGCTGCTTTCAACTTCATTGTAATTAGCAATAACATGAACCGTAGTAGCAATTATCTAGTGATACTTATTATGTGAACAACAACCATGGTCTGTGTGCAAACAGAAATAAAATTGGAATATTGTCAGGGTTGGTTCGGACAGTCGGGTTGCTGTAGACGGGTTGAAATTCAAGTGCCGGAGGTAAACAAAAAACAACCGTCCCTCAGGCTTGAACTAACGACTTCAACCATACCAACAAATACACTACCACTACAACAACCATCCATTACAACACTATGGGAAAATCTATCTATAATTTCTTCTGGCACTTTTCTTTCTGCCACGGCCTTCCCTTCCATATTTCCCTCATCCAGGGGGTTGCCCTAGGCGGTTGTTTGGCTAGCCTAGGGCGAGAACTGAGCCAGATTGTATATATGCACTAAGACTTGATAACCTGCTTTTTTAAGTTTTGTCAATAAAACAAGCTACTTTCATTATTTTCACATTTCCTTCCCTACCGCTAGTATTATACTTTGTCTATGCTTTGTGCAATATATATGCACAACATAACAAATAAATTTTGTCATGGCAATGGAGAATACTGAACAAGAAGAAGGGAAATCTGCAGGCTACAAGCAAGTGCCATGGTCAAGCTGGGATCACTGGAAGTTTGTCAGGGATAACCGTTTCTCTCCTTCACCTGAGTCTGTCTCCAAAGCAATTGAAAAAATATAAGCATGGAGAAGAAGAGGCTGCCTTCTTTGCCCAATAGACATCACATCTGCTTTTATTGAAATTGAACAGAAAGATCCTTATTTTAGAAGAGATAGCCCAAGTGAAACGCTCCAATCGGAAGAGTTGTTGACTATGCTGTATTTTATGGGAATTATGAGGCTTGTAAACTGTTTTGTTGAGCCTAGACACAAAAAACAGTGAAATCAATATCCCAGCTTGATGAAGAATTTGGTATTCTATGCATGTTAGTGGATATTTGTCTTGAGAGTTCGCACGGTGACCTTCCTCTACTTCGACTGGTACAAAAAGATTCCATTGAGGCTTTAGACTGACTGAAGGCAAATTATTGGGAGCCTTAGCAATATAAAATTCCTAATGTTCGAAAGGAAGTAAGGTTGAGATTACATGAGCTGAGCTTCTGTCTACAGAAATCAGATTCTTTGCAAAAGGATAAGCGAGGCTTCAAGCGGTCAGGATCACTAGCAAGATGCACCAAGCTTTCCTCTCAGATGGTTGGGAAATTGCGCATGTCTAAATCTGATGTTTCTCACAAGATAGTTGCCAAAATCACAAACATAATTGCTCGGTTATACTCTTCATATCCCTATGAAGTAGTGGCAGTTTTACTGGAATTTTTCAAACTACAAGTGCCCAATTCCTCCAATGAAGATGAAATGGAAAGTTCTGATGACTCTGATCAAGATTCCTGCATGGATACATTATGTGATGTAAAGACAATTATTTCTAGATTGTCCAGAAAGAAACCTGGGTCGATACTTAGCATACTAAAAACTCTTTTGGAAATGATTGAAGAATGGGAGCATGCTCAGTCCAAAATGGATGAAATCCAAACAAGAACATCTGGTATAGATAATTTATGTTGTCTTGTGCTTTGGCTTCTTAAAAACATCAAAGCACTGAAAAAATCAAATAAAATGTGAATCCTTGACGAACCCCATGTTGTTTTATCCACAAACATCAATGCCTCTCTACACATTTCTTTAACCAAACTCCTCCATAAAATCCTATCATTATCAGTCATCAGGAGCAAACATCTCTTGAGATCAGCATCCCTTCTCATCGAAACGATTGATGATACCACTTTAGCCAATAAAATCATGAAAATTTCTTTGCTAAAGACAGAAAAACAGAACACTGTAAACAACACATCTCCTATTAGATATTAAGTCGTAGAGTTATTTATCAAGGAAGAAATGGAGAAGTTGGAGTCTCTCAGGCTAAATATAAGGAAAAGGAAATGTAAAAGTGTTGATTCGAGTAATTGTAAGTTGTGGAATTTGGCTTAGTCTTGGAGTCCTTATCCGATAGATACGCTGCCTTGATCTTTAAGTTCGATTGTTGTGCTTCCTGTTATGGACACCAAACCAAAAGCATCTTAAATTCTCTTTTAATGGTTTTTTTGCACCGTGGTGTCTCAGGAATGATATTCTATTTCATCACCCGGTTGCTTTTTCTAAGTATTAATAAGTTCTCCATTTGTCTTCTTCAAAATGCTAGGTTTAGAACGTGCATTTCATTATGTTTGTTTTTATTCTGATAGTTCACACGCTTGAATATGAAATATGTTTTAACCGAGGTTAAAATAATACATATATGTTCACAACTGCAGACCATTATCAAATAAAGTTTTATAAAATATATTTTAACTCAGCCTTTCAATCAGGACACGGATTTCATCTCGCTTTCCGGTCCGGTCCACGCCGAAACCGGAACGAAAGAGCCGGAATTCAATAGATAATGTTCTATTTTAGTTATACCCTATGGCATCCTTATTACATATACTATACGTGAATACATGATGTTCTATGTTAATTATACCATCAATCCAATCGAAATCAAATTAAATTTCAAACCTTAACACATAGCGCGCGCATAATCTCAGACTAATATCAAATATGATTTAATACAAACTAAACCATTCGTGATAACATAAGTTAAAGATATGAGCAACGATTAATATAAGTTCTTAAAAAATCTACTTGTGGAAAATATAATTGTCTTTTGGTTTACTGGGACCAACTTTTCTGGTGAATAGTTCATTACTATAAAAATTTCAAACAAAATAATCTGATCTGGGTTAAGTGTGGTAGGAAAAATATATTTGAATATTGCCTGCATATGATAAATATAACAGCTATGTTAGTTCATGACATGATGGTTATATCTATCAGTATTAGCTATACAGGTCAAAATATAAGAATAAAGGATTACCTTCTTGTTCAACGACATAAAGATAAATCTGGCAGTGGCTCAAAATGAGTAGATTGAGACGATGAGGAAGAAAGCTAGCAGGCAATGATGTCTAAGAGTGGAAGGGAGCAGGATGACAATGGCATATATAATTATTCAACCCCAGCAACTTCTGTTGATGCCATGAAAACAAAGCTACAAACAAAAAGAGTAAACCAAAAAGTCTACCACAAAAGACTTTATATACAAACAAAGTAAGAGAAGATGATAAATTTTTAATAGGAACAAAAGGAAAATTAACGTCATGTTCTGGAGTTTCTAGTGGGGCAGATAATGGTATTGTCGATTTTGTTTTCAAAGCATCTATATTTGCTCCTAGTCAAACGTCAACCCTGAATCTGAATGACTGTTTAAGCCGCACATCCTGCCTGGAATAAACAATGGCAAAACGTGAGTAGCTAGCTGTAAATATGCATGTGCATGTCATTATGTATACAAGTAATAATGAGAATCAATTCTTCTTCTTTTCCCTTATATATCGATCACAAATTGAACTCCGACATTTTTCTTTCGTTCTGGAATTGCACTATATATTTTAATGTGTTTATAATGAATTTGGGTATCTATATGTGATTAGTTTGGCCTACAAAGTTATGCATCGTGAGCCATATGGTGGGAGATTATACACAACGGATCCATGTAATGTATTTTTATGCAAAAATGCAGATGTTGTACAGTATTTAGTTTCTCAGCAAGCTATTTTATGCGACAATAACCACAAATCAACCATTTTTGGCCTAAAAATGAAGTTATGTTATTGATTAGTACAAATTTGGGGAATCAACCGGTATGCTCCACAAAAACAAAAATCGAAAATCGAAAAAAAAAAAAACTTAAATCGTCAGTCTTGATATCCAAGTGTATACGTCAGCAAAGTAAAGGAGTTGCGCTCCAACGAAGTTGAGGAGTCATAAGTTCTGAAAAATAAAGAAAACACGCAGTAAAAGGGGTTATCGGAGTAATAGGAAAATGAAGGAGGAAGAGGTAATTTAGCAGGTTTTGTGATTTTGGATTTTGAAAAGTAAAGTGTTAAAAGGGGTTATGGGAGGAATGGGAAAAATAAAGGAGGGAAGACCAAAAATGCACCGCCAATTTTTTCGTTTTCAATAACGAGACCACCAGTTGTCTTTTTAACATAAGTTGCTACCAACCAGCTACCTATAGCAACCCACGTTTTTGTGCTATCCATATTGCTATTAATACTACTTTTTCTTGTAGTGTATATCTATTATGGTATATAGGTAACGTGTATTTATAATACACAAGCTACAACAGTAAAGAATAAATGGGCTAAATGTACAGTCCAATATACAATGTACCCAAATGACGTGTACAACCCATAAAACAAAATAAAAGAAAGTATATCGGACGTTATTCTCAGATGTATTACTTTTTCTAATTCCCTCACTCAAATTAGGGTTGGGGTTTCTGAGGAAAACCCTAATTTGCTTCATGATTCGGAGAATAGCGGCCTCCATCAACATGACTTTCGATGGATCTGACTATCGATTAACATAATGGTAGCGAAAGAGGAAAAGTCTGATGATTATCTTCCAAAGAGCATGATCCAGCATGGATTTTAGCTGCTTTTACTTTTGTCTACCAGATCTGACGATTGCTTGCTTCCATTGATTTCTGGAGCCTTGAACTTGATTTTTGGAGCCTTCAACAGGTTGTATTGTTCCATTACTTTGAGTTCACTTCGTAGTTTGGTAAAATTTCCGCTAGATAGGGCTTTAGTAAAGGTGTCATCTCTTTGATGATAAGTAGGAACATAATTCACTTGCAAGTTCTTCTTTTGCACTTGTTCACGCATGAAGTAAATGTCAATTTCAATGTGTTTAGTTCGTGCGTATTGAATAGGGTCTGCAGTCATATATATTGTGCTTTGGTTATCACAACATAGAATAGGCTTCCAGTTAGAAGTGATTTTCAGCTCTTTTAGCAAAGATTGTAGCCATAAGATTTCTGCAGTGGTGCTGGCTACACTCCTGTATTCAGCCTCAGTGTTGGATCATGAGATGGTAGTCTGCTTCTTTGCATGGGCGGCCCTGGCCTAATGCCAGTCGTGCGACCGCACAGGCCCCATTAGGTCAGGAGGCCCAAAAAAAACTATATTACATTTACTAGAGCTGCTTTTTCTTGTCAAGATGCGTGTACTTGATAGTAATTTATCTATGCAAAAGCAGATATGATTGTATGCTTTGTTGACATTAACTAATATATTAAAATGGAGATGTGGCTTGTGGGACCTCTAGTTGAAAGATTGAAAATGTGGGTAAAAACTTTATGAATTTGCTGAAACACGTAATTTTCTCAATGGAGATGAACAGTAGAAAAAGAACATTTCACTTAGCTTCAATTTCATAAAAAAGAAAAAATTAAAGGACCAAAATTTTGGATCCGCACTAGGCCTACAAATACTCAGGGTCGGCCCTGCTTCTTTGAACACCGTGATATTAGATTGTCACCAACATATATGCAATATCCAGTTATCGATCTTCTACCATCACTGTCTGTTGCCCAATCAACATCATTGTATGCAGTTATGTTAAAGTTGTTGCTGGATTTAAGAGATAATCCATAGTTGATAGTTCCCTTCAGATATCTTAGAATTCTTTTGATATCTTTCCAATGCTCGTCAAGTGGATTCTGTAAAAATTGAGACACTTTGTTAACACTGAATGAAATATCAGGTCGTGTGCTCCCACCACACTTCTATATTGTTTAATATTGTCTATGGCTTCTCCCCTATTTTTACTATGGTGCTGACTTGATATCATAGGTGTAGGCTGGGGCTTTGCTTCATGCATGTTAGCTCTAGTAAGTAACTCTGAGATGTATTTCTTCAGATTTAAGTGCATTTCTGTAAATGAAGGTCTTTATATTTCAATGCTAGGAAAATAAGAAGCACAACCCGGATTCTTTATAGAAAATTGATCATTTAAATATTCAGTAAGCTTTTTGTTCTCCTCACCATTATTGCCTGTAACAATAAGGTCATCAACATAAATTAGTATATAAATTGTAGATAAATTATTGATTTTTATAAAGAGAGAAGTGTCAGATTTTGTTGGATAGTAGCCCATAGAATTGAATGTGGTTTTGAGTTTATCAAACCACACTCTTGGAGCCTGTTTGAGACCATAGATAGCCCTCTTTAATTTGCACACTGTTTTTTTGCTTTGGACAAATCCTGGTGGTTGCTGCATGTAAATTTCCTCCTGCAAATAACCATTTAAGAAGGCATTATTTACATCTAAATGATTTATAATCCAATTATTATTTGAAGAAATGGATAGAATAAGCCTGATACTTGATGGTTTCACAACTGGTGAAAAAGTTTCCCTAAAATCAAAGTCATGTTCTTGAGTAAAACCCTTTGCAATGAGTTTGGCTTTGTATCTATTGATTGTTCCATCCGCATTTCTCTTTAACTTGTATGTCCACTTGCAACCAATTATATGTTTATTTTTTGGTGGATTGACTAATTCCCACGTATTGTTTCTAATAAGGGCTTTGTATTCTTTCTTCATAGCAGCACATCAGTTTTTGTCTTTTACTGCTTAACCATAATTGTTAGGCACATCAGTATTTGTGATGGCTGTGTACGTTTAGGGCTTAAAGATGCCACTTTTAGCCCTGGTTATCATACGATGTCAGGGTTGATCGTGAGGAGTATTGACTGGTACATTCATGTGTTCTCTTTGGGTTGTTTTAGCACTATTATCATTGTCAATGTTGTTATTTACATCCTCAGTACTTTGATCATTTCTGACATGACTTCTGTTGTTATTGCTTTCCTTAGGTTGCTGATTGGCGAGGCTGGATGTCTAACTGTGGCCATCAGAAATATTCTGGTTATTATTTTGAGGTTCAACAGCCTCAATATTACTGGTCTTCTCCCACACTTCATTGAGAGTATGTTGTTCAGGTACAACATTCTTTTGCTTGTAGAATTTCATAATTGTTTTTATATCCTGCTGCTTGTATGGGAAAATATTCTCATCAAAGATAACATGCATGCTTACTATAATTTTACCTTTTGAATCAATGCACTTGTATCCATTCTGATTTGTGCAATAACCAACAAATGTACACTGTCTTGATCTAAAGTCGAGCTTGTTTGTGTTGTATGGTCTTAAGTATGGGTAATACAAACATCCAAAGACTTTTAAGCTATTATAATCAGGTTTAATTCCATAAATTTTTTCTAAGGGACTCATACCATTTAGAGTTTTGGTTGGCATTCTATTAAAACACAACTGAATTAAATGCTTCTGACCAAAACTTTAAAGGTAGAGCTGCTTGAGCTAATAGGGTTAAACCTGTTTCACCAATGTGTCGGTGTTTTCTTTCAATCAGCCCATTCTGTTCTGAAGCATAAGGACAAGTAATCCTATAAATAATCCCCTTATCTTGAAAAATTTTTCTAAGGGGTTTATACTCAGTTCCTCCATCAGATTGATTTTTTTTTTTTTTTTTACATTGGAGTTAAACTGATTTTCTACCATTTTAATAAAATTCAGAGTGTATTGGCAGCATCAGATTTAGACTTGAGTAAATACAATGTAAACCTAGAATAGGAATAAATAAAAAAAGATGTAGTATTTGAAACCAAAATCTAAGTTAATGGGTGCAGGGCCCCACAAGTCAGTAGAAATAAGTTCCAATAGTTTAGTGTAAACAGTCATAGAATCTGTGAAAGGTAGTTTGTGACTTTTTCCCATTTGCAGTATTCACAAATATATGACAATTGAACATTACCATGGGATATCTTGTTATCAGGAAGAAGTTAGGTAATTTTTATTCTAATCCACAATATTAGTAAGTTAATCCACCCTATTTTATAGGATCGTTGACTTTTACTAAAATTTAGATTTTAATCAGTGTATCCACACAAAAAAACGTACATATTTTCTCTTTTTCTCAGTGTTTTCTGTCTTCTTCTTATTTCTGGAATCCAAGCATCTAATTCCAAGCTTAATCAGACGTAATAACAGTAAGTAATTTTTTTTGAAGTTGATTAATTGTATACAAAATCGTATTTTTGTTTTATTATCACCATAATCACATATATTTGTAATTAGCTATTTTCTGAAATCTTGAAAAGATTGTACATTAGTAGAATATCATTTTATTCAAGTATTGTAATAGGAGTATAGGCTGTTTGGATAACATTTACTATCTAGAACCCCTAAGTAATTATACTCTCAAACAATTATAATATACAATCTTCTCTTTTATTGATTTGTTAGTATTGTTTAATTACTTGCTATTTGTTTAATATGTAAATCTTGAAATTGATTTTAGTTCTTATTTACGGTTGTTGCCCGGTGCAATTGGTGTTTGAAAACATTTGATGCGAACTCCTCTATTGGAATCTTGATCTTAGTTTTTATTTTCATAATCATCTATTAACATATCATGTCTGATCATGTTCAGAGATAATTAGTGAACTAATATGGTATCTAATTGATTACTTCTTTGCTGAATTCAAGTGCTATCAACTCTATTTTTAACACATATTTATTTGTTACTACTTTATCAAACGGGAGGGACAACTCAGCACAAATAATTGTGAAATAACGTAGAATTGTGAAAGAAGAAGCACAAAACCGATTGTTAGCTATAATAGGGTGAAATCTTTAAGTTAATCCACTTGTGGATTAACTTACAAAATAGTTGTGGATTAACTTATTAAAGTAAAATGGTGGATTAACTAATTAAAACCGTGGATTAGAATAAAAATTACCTTTTTCTAACTATATTAACACTGGGATGACCAAGCTTAAAATTCCAATAGTCAAAAAATTTCCTATTGCTACTACTAGTACTGTTATCAACAACTGTCTTTCTGCAATTACTGTTATTATCAGTTACATTTCTACAAATACAACTACAGTTAACAGTACATGTATTGCAGTATGAAGTATTACTATCAGACTTATTGCAACTTTGCAAATTGAACTTATACAGTCCTTTTACTACATCACCCTGCAATAAAACAGTTTTAGTTAGAATGTCTCTAACAGTATAGTAGTTAGGAAAGAATTCAAAATATACATTGTTATCTCGAGAAAATTAAGATATGCTTATCAAATTCTTCTTGATCTCAGACACCCTTAATAAGTTATGTAAATATAATTGTCTTTTGCTATTTATATTGCCTTTACCTATATGAGAAATATTTATATGCTTACCATTTCCCATGCAAACTGAGTTGTTACCTTTGTAATCTCTGTTGCCAAGGTTGAGATTCTCAAGATTATTTGTGAGATGATTTGTAGATCCAGATCCTGGATACCAACTGTCGTCATTAATGTAATCAATTCTTGCACTTTCACCTTGACTTCTTGATGATTCAGGTGGAACAATATCATTTTGAGCCTGTGCTAAATTAGCACTGGGATTTGTCCCCTTCTGGTTGCCTAAATTTTGATTCACAACATAGTTTGCATTAAATCTAAGGAAGCATCCAGGGGCTGTGTGACCTACTTTTTCGAAAATCTGGCATTTTGGTCGGTTGTTATTGTTCCACCTGCCTCTGCCTCTGCCCTTTGATGGCTGACCACCTCTCTAAAAAGTTTGCTCATTCTTGACATTCTAATTTTTATTCTTACTGCTGCTTGTGGCATAGTTGACATTAATGTCACCATCTCGTGATCGTTTACTCCCAATTCTTGCTTCATGAGAGTATAGAATAGAATTAACATCATTTATGGATGAAAAATTCCTTTTGCGAAGCAATAATTGCTTCCACGGCTTAATATTCTTCAGTTAAACCATTTAGGAAGTAAGAATCTGTTCATAATCTGGTAATTTATGCCCAGCAGCCTCCAACATATCACATATCAATTTAATCTTGTTTAGAAATTCTCTCATAGCGATATTTTCTTTCTTGACCTAGTGAAGTTGTCTTTTTTAGAACATGACCTTGGCGTAGGATTGATTATTGAAAGATTTTTCAATACCATGCTAAATTTCAGTTACTGTTTTGTAGCCTATAACTTGGGGTAAAAACTTTTCACTAATGGATGATAGCAACCACGCACTGATAAGTCTATTTTGCATGTGCTATTTATTGAATTCCTCATTGAGAACAACATTGTTTGCAGAATCTATAATGAATTTATGTGGGATGTTGATGGTACCCATGATGAAACTTTCGAGCCCATAACCTTATATTGTTATTTCTATCTGAAGTCTCCATAACATATAGTTGTTATCATCGAGTTGAACTGTTATTAATGGAGATTGTGAGCTAACAATTGTCTTGATCAAATTGTTTGTAGGAGTATTTATCATGTTTGAGCCCGTAGATGCATATGAGGTTCCTTCTGAATTGTTGTTCGACATGATGAACAATCAAGATCAGAATAAAGCCGAAGAAAGGTTGAGAACTGAGGTTAAGGAAATCAAGAATGGGTACTTAAAACTTGTGGAAGCAACCAATAGATACAAAATGATGTTTAGGATGCTGATTGGATCTCTGGATGGCTATGTAAAGTTTCAGCTGATTTCTTGATGTTCATGGATGAATTCTTGATCTTCTTTAGGCCAAGCAATGTTTGCTAATTAAGTTGCATCCACTTTGCATAGAGGATGACACACAGTTGCAACCGTATGCGAGGTTATGGCAGGGCACGAATCACATATACTGCTTCTTCTCCAATGATGAAAACTAACTTAGGAGAAAAACAAATTTCTCCACCGATGGTGAAGAAAATGGATCAAGATGTAGGGATAAGCCGTTAGGCGATGAAGAATAGCTCCGATACCAAGATAGAAATGTGAGAGAAATGAATTCTGAAATTGTAATTGTGTTGAGAATGTAATACTTTTTGAATTCAATTTCTATTGCTGATTTCACTTTGCTTTCCATTTTACAACCTGCCTTGATCTTCTGGTTTGCCTAATAGAGCTACTTGTATTTGCACTGCTTATATTTGCATATTATATTTCCTCTTTAGTGACACTTACTGTTTCCTCTGACATTTTGGTGCAGTCGAGACATCTTCTTACTTGTGGTTGCCAATGGATGCTTGGATCGTATTGCCATACGTTAGTAGGATCAAAGAGAGTTAAAGAACTTTCAAAGATTTCAAACTTAGTTCCTGAAAATTCGAGGCTAGATTTGGTTTGAAAACGAGCTTTCGTTTTGCGTTTCTAACTTGTATCTTGAAATGCGCTACAAAGGAGAGGAAGTTGAAAAATGGTTTTGCCACGTAAAATTTGAAATTGTTTTTCTCTTGCTATCCATCTTATATATGAAATTAAAAAAAAACTCTTTTTTTTTCTTTTTCTCTAAATTTCAGATTATTTTACGGATTATCTATTAAGAAAAACAATAAAAGCCTATATGCAGCATAAATCCAATCATAAATTATCTATTATATATGCAGATTATTTACTCATCTTTACAAATACAAATAGTTCAAATGCAGCAACAATATGAAGAATATGGATAGCTTTGTTTGTTTGTTAATGACTTAACAGAAGTGCAAAACATTCTTTGGTAAATCAGCAACCAACAAATTTGAAATCTCTAACGCTTTGAATGCAAATGCAGTTGACTTCCTCCTTATTTGAGTAACCCACTCTTAAAAAATAACTAAAAGAGTGACCCAAGGATTGGCATTATTATTTGCATTCCCTTTTTTGTTAAGGGGTGACCCACTTCAAAGGCACTCGGTATTTTTTAAAAAATGTTAAGGAGCCATACAAATAATAATTTCAACTTACCATTTTACCCTTCCATCGAAAATACGTGCGCGATAAAACCAAAAAAAACCTTTTCATTCGAACAACCATTCAACTTCCCTTTTAAATCATACGAAAACCTTTTTCATCAGTTGGAGCTTAAAAATCACATTTTTTCTCCATTATTGACTGAGATATGGTATGGTTAAAGCATAGGCGAGGAAGACAGTGGAAAGCACAGCGAAAGGAGAACGCGCCGACAATAGGTGAGTTTTAGGATGCTTAGTTTGCTATTTTTGTTCATTGAAATGGTTGGTTATGTTAGTTACTGTCTTGTTAGCGAGATTGTTAGAGAAGAAGGGGATTTCGTGTGGTAATTAGGGTTTTTGAGTTATTGGAGACGAAGGGGAATTCAGTAGGTAGGATTAAAATTGGTAACTGAAAAACAAAATTCTTTGGCCATGCATTTAGTTAATTTACAAAATATGCTCTTGTCGTTTTCAGTAAATTATGGTAAAAAACATATCTATTTGAAATCAGACAGTAGCTGTCGTGTTACAATTAATTATTTTCGGTAATCTGTTGCCGTTTTACATATACGATATTAAATCTTTAAAATTTCTGTAAATGGCAAAATGGTGTCGCATATAGTTGAATTACACGGTAAGTATTTGTCGACTTTGGTTTTATAATACGACATCCATATGACGAAAAACATGTTATAGATATATATGTGCGCCACCTTTCAAAACTGCAATACTTGACCATTTTTGGTTTGTAAGTTCAGACTTTTGCTACCTTTTTTGGCTGGTGTCATATATACATGCACATATATCACTAACTATAGTGTAAATAAAAATAATACGTTTAGATTTAAGCTATTGTCGTGTTCATATACATATACATTTTGTTCGTAACTTAAGTATCTAAAATGGATTATATATGTGCAACAAGACAACTTATGGTCTACCTAGATGAGGAACAAGTATTATGGTATGAACTTATACTTTTATTAATAATGTTTCACAGATGTGGAACCGTTTACTCAATTCAAGAAGCGTATCTAAAGGATTGGCATTATTAGTATTACCGCACACGGTGGGAAAACCGACCGTCTAATTATATAATTTTTTTTAAAAAAAATATTGTGTTTTTAAATTAATCAATAATAACATGATTGTAGTAAAAATGAGATATTAATGGTAGATCTGAAGTAAATTTGAAATGTAATGGATATTTTGAAGAAATTTTAGGCATCAGAGAATTTAAGCTACTAAAAACATTAGAGAAAACAATTTCGAGAAAGGTAGAATATTATTTTGGCTTTGGGAAAATTAATTTTGGATAATAACAGTAAAAACCACTATAACGGTCGGTTTGATAACTTCAAGGTTTTAAATCGCGAAAATCGTACATAAGGCGTTTTCAAGTATAAAAAATGAAAAACAAATAATTTAAGATCCAACTTTGAACAAGTAATTAAATATTTTCATTACAAATTAAAAATAAATAATTGAAATTTGTATGGTTCAAATTTCGATTGTCAAAACAATTTAAAGATTCCGTCAAACTCCAATTTTAATTTATTCTATCATTTCAAATCAATCCGTAAAATTTATTCCTAGATTTAATGAAGTTTATTGAAAAACATTCTTTAAATGACAATGGGAAAATCCATTACATTCTCTTTATCATTGTTTTATAAACAATCTTACTTGACCATGTCAATACTAAAACTGAAAAGTAAAAAAAAAATGCTAATATATATTTTCTTAAATGCTTGAGAGGTAAAAAGCTTTTTTGAAACACCCCACCTCCGTTAGGGTCACTCTCAAAGGGAATGCCCTAATTTTGGTGGAGGTTTATAAGTACAAGTCACAGATATACAAGACAGATATAAGAACACATATTTGTAAACAGCGGAAGAACAGCAAACTTTATTTCATAAAGTCAAATACGTGTTACAACAACATCCTTTCCAAAAACATAACATAACACTTCATAATCTGTCTTGAGTACATTATTTTTAAAGAAGCATAAATAAAACATAGACAAACTGCCAAAGCCCCATAGTGGATTGTCCAAAGCCATAGTTCAAAACAGGAAAGTCCAAGCAATACATTTCTCTTCTTCAAGCTGGATGTTGAGGTAGGTCAAGCTGCTGTGTTCCCTCCCTGAGGACCTGGGGGGGGGGGAACGGAAGAAAGAAGACGAAAGAAAAATAGAGTCAGACATAAAGCCTGAGTAAGTCTAGTACTACTTTGTCTATGAATAAAGAACTGGGTATGATAAGTAAAACAGGAAGTGGGCAACATTATAAACTTGGTTAAGTTATCTAGGGTCGAATATACTATCGTACCCCATGTTAATCTCTGAACCCATATAAACTAGTTTCCAATTTGCACCCCAAAATCAGGGTGATGTGATCCATTCTACGATGATCGGCTCCTACTCGCATAGTTACATGTGTCTTACGGCCCCCGATGTCTGTAGTTACCTATGCTGGTCCCACCATGGGGTGTATCAAGTCCCATAGTGGCAACCCGACACAACCTTAGAGTGCACAGGTATGCTACTGGTGTCCAGTGCCTTATTTTTCTGCTCCGGAGTGTGTGCACGCCCGCACTCCGTTAGAACCTACACTGCTACACCACCGCCGTCGCTTTGACCTCTTACAATCAACCCAGTAATCGTGCCCCACCCTGCCTAGTTTCAGGGTATCCTGATACACCTTTTAGGGTTACTGCTGAAAAGGGTCCCCCGTTACTAGGTTTTCTATCTCTAGCCAACATGCTAAGTTGGTTAAGTGTTTCCTAACCTAACCCCACCAGTCCGTTTAGTTTAGCATGTTCCATTTTGATTAAGTCTTTAGTCCACTTAATCCTAACAATCCTGACTCAGCCTTAATTGTCTTATTAAGGCCCTGACCTCTCACATTAGACAGGTATTGTTGTGGCTGCCTGTTGCCGGTTGGTTCCGGGCAGTCTTACGCCACAACTCAGTCTAACCTCGGGTCCTTATTGGGCTCCATGTTTATCCTCTCACATTGGATAGGTATTGTTGTGACTACTGGACAGCCGGGCGGTTCCGGGCAGGTTTACATCACAACTCAATCCAACCTCGGGTTAAACACATCGTGTTTTCTTCATTTACATATCTTGTCATTCTTCTTTATTTATATGTAAATATTTGCGGCCCATTATTAAGTAAATGGTGTAAAGGTTACACCAAATCATGGGCCCAACCCATACTTGAATTTGGGCCCTTCTGTTTTATATTTTCATTCATTAATTAATTTTAACCCAACGTTATTTTCCCCCGTTTTACACGTTCGTTCATATATATATTGGGCTTAGCCTTTTAAAGCCCAATTTAGCCATGCGAAAGGGGAGGCTTATGGCGTATACACAAAGAGGGGAAGATGAGCGCATGAACTTGCATATGACGTTGGAAATACATAATAGAAACTGGTGTATTTGCATAATGGTAACATAGGTGACATGAATCAAAGCATGTGAACTTGCATAGGTTTAACTACAACATGAACCTATATTCTTATTTAGGCATAATGTCAAACATGAGCATGTCGTAAATATTTCTAGCATAAGCATAACATAATGTCAAACATAAACATGGCATAAATACTTTTGGCATAAACATGGCATAATGTCAAACATAAGCATGGCGTAAGTAAAGTTAAATTTTTGTTCATGGCATAAACATAAACATGTCATGTTCATAAGGTTTCTACATGTTTACAAAGGGGATACTTTGTTACCAACACAAAAGCATTGTTCAACTTAATCATGGTTTAAGTCTAATCACATAACGATGGTATAAACATACTTATGCATAAATATTCCTAAACATGGTGTTTGCTTTAAAACTTGCAAAAAGGGATTTTTGAGTCTAACCTAGCCATGTCTCACATATGTCATCATATAATTCTTTTAAACAAGATAGACTTAATCATAAGTTTCAATTATGCCAAATATCATTCATAGCCTAGCCATATTCATAAGTTTTGCAAATACATGGATTATGGTGTCAAAATTCCAACATAGTTTCATATGAACTATAACAACCAAACTTGTTTCAATTACTTGCAAGATGATTTATGCACAAAATATACATCATGATGGCATAATAACAAAGCCCAAACTCGCATAAATTTCAATCAACTACATACATGTAGCTTCAACATAGATAACATAATTTGCGCAATATTCCAAACGTAAACTTGTATAGAACTACCGCATGTAGTTCTTTATAACATAATCCATAAATATCCAAACGTATATAAATTGATAAGAACGCATAAATATGAATTACTTCCATTGCCACAATTCAAGCATACACCTCAACACAGTTGTTTATTATACCAAAGTAATACTCTACTTACAATGGTTGCGGCGAATTCTCTAATTAAGAGATATGATTCCTTTGTTGAATTGATTGGCTTTAGGTTGCTTGAATTGCTTTAGGCTTTAGAACTTTCTCCCTAATCCTCTCTCTAGTCGACGACTATTCTTTGTCGTTCCTCAGCAACATGGCGGCTATAATCTTATTTTGAATGAATAGATTTGGGTTTAGTCTAGGGTTGTTTATATAGAGGTTAGGAATTGATTAGGACCATTGATGTTGCTAGGTTAGATCATAGCCATTCATTAGGAAGAGAGACCAATAAAAACCCGCCACCTAGCCCTAATGACAAAGCAGACCACAGAAATTCGACCAAACACAGACCTGGCCAGCCAGGTTGACTGGGCTCGACCAGGTCGACACCCCTGTCGACAGGGCTGTCGACAGCCCTGTCGACATGGGTAGCCCAGGTCGACAGCCCAGTCGACCTGGGTGGCTAGGCGGGTGTTTTATCCGCCTGGCCCATTGGGCCCCATTTCAAATTATTATTTTATTCTGTTTGAATTTTAAATTTAATTCAAAACTTCCGAAGGCCATATCTTCTTCATACGGATTCCGTTTTTCGAAAACTCGGACTCTATTTCGCGTATTTTTCCGAGACGAATGCAATGGCGTATCCCGTTTCCCTTACTTCTTTGATTTGAATTTGATTATACTTTAATTCATGAATTTCACAGTTATAGAATTTTCGGGGTGTTACATTCTCCCCTACTTAAAAGGATTTCGTCCCCGAAATCTTCAAGCTAGGAGGAATGTACATCCTAACATCCAATCATCCATCTACTCATCCATCAAACACGAGCATCCATTGTCCTTAAAAGACTTCTAATGCTTCATGATCATATGCAAAGTGTGTGTACATGTACTTATCTAATGCAAAATCAGGCGGTCTACTGATTCAGTTGACCTCCTTAATGCGAATTATGTAAGTGCCATGAATCCATTATGTATGCAAATTTTCCTATTCTTGATTCTACATGAGTGCACAATCATTCAATACAAATGCAACATCCACATGACAACACATAAGAATTCAACCATATACGAATACAAACATATATGCATATGCAATATGAAGTGACTGAGCCGATCTAAAACCTAGATTGTGTGTGTATATGCAACCACGAGCAACCACTAGCAATCACTTGCAACCACTTGCAACCATTCATACATAACATGTTTCAATTACATGTTTCCATCCAAAGGATTTCTACCTAAAAGATACGGTCGAGGAAATATACCTAAAAAGATAGATAAAAGCGCAACTTAAGAAAGATCAAGGATGTACCCTCGAACAGAAAAGGGTAGGCTGTGCGGATTCTATCTTCAGTTTCCCAAGTCGCGTCTCCCTCGGCGTCGCTCCACTGAACTTTGACGAGCTTGACTTCGCGGTTGCGTAGCTTCTTCACTTCCGTTCCTAATATGCGGGTCGGAATTCTCCTTATGGTTGCTTCGCGTTCCACTTCGGCCTCTTCGAGGATGTTTGGCTCTACCACTTCAGCTGACTCATGCAGACATTTTCGGAGGTGAGAAACGTGAAAAACGTTGTAGACTCCAGCCAACTTCTCGGGTAGCTCTAATCTATAAGCCATTTTCCCAATCTTCTCGATAATAGGGAATGGCCCTACGAATCTTGGCGCTAGCTTTCCTGTGGTCCCAAAACGAACAACGTTTCTTAGCGGTGATACCTTGAGAAAAACTCTGTCTCCAACTTCAAATTCAAGGTCGGTCCTCCTCTTGTCGGCATAGGACTTTTGTCTGTCTTGGGCCGTCTTCATCCTTCTTCGTATTAAGTCTACTTTCTCTGAGGTCTCTCGGATCATGTCTGGTCCAAGTATGAGCTTATCCGTGGACTCCCACCAACAAGTGGGCGATCGGCACGGTCTTCCGTATAAAGCTTCGAAGGGCGCCATTCCGATGGTTGCTTGATAGCTGTTGTTGTAGGCGAATTCCACCAAAGGAAGGTGGTCTTCCCATGTCCCTCCAAAGTCAAGGACGCATAGTCTTAGAAGGTCTTCCAAAACTCTGTTCACTCTCCCTGTTTGGCCGTCGGTTTGGGGATGATAGGCCGTGCTCAAGCATAACTGCGTTCCTACTGCTTCTTGCAGACTCCGCCAAAACTCGCTGGTGAAGATGGGGTCTCGGTCACTAACGATGCTAGATGGTATTCCATGGAGTCGCACGATTTCCTTAAGGTAAAGTGATGCTAGGGATGAGGCAGTTCTTTTACTTTTGACAGGTAAAAAGTGGGCGCTTTTAGTAAGCCTATCCACTATTACCCAAATACTAGTGTTGCCTCTCCTAGACCTAGGCAGCCCATCGATGAAGTCCATTGAGATGCTATCCCACTTCCACTGCGGGACCTCCAGAGGATGTAGCAGTCCGCCAGGCTTTTTCTGTTCCGCCTTAACCTGTTGGCACACCATACACTTAGAAACGAATTCTGCCACGTCCTTTTTCATGCCGTTCCAGAAGAAAGTCCTTTTTATGTCTTTGTACATTTTATCCCCGCCTGGGTGTATCGTCATCTTGGAGTGATGTGCTTCCTCGAGAACCTTCTTTATTAAATCGTTTGTCTGTGGGACGCATAGTCTTCCATCTCGCCTTAGTACACCCTTATCGTCAATGGAGTATCTGTTGAGGTGACTTGAAGTCTCACCCCTAATTAACCTATCAATTATTTCCGCAAGCTGAGGGTCTTCGCGTTGTGCTGCCCCTACTGAATCTACTAAAGTTGGGCGCACTTCGAGAGATGCAAGCAAGCCTGGTACGAAATCGGAGGAAGGCCTAAAGTCGAAGCTGGCTATAAACTCTAGGCTTTGTCTTTCAACAAACAACGGGCTTAGTGTCAATTTCTTTCGGCTCAACGCGTCTGCCACTACGTTGCCTTTGCCCGGGGTGTAGGAGATTTCGAAATCGTACGAGGTAAGAAACTCCATCCATCTTTGTTGCCTCAAGTTAAGATCATTCTGCGAGAAAAGATATTTCAACGATTTATGGTCAGTGTAAAGTTCGAACTTCTCACGTAGGAGATAGTGTCGCCAAGACTTGAGTGCAAAGACGATGGCGGCTAACTCTAGATCGTGGGTTGGGTAGTTCTTTTCGTGCACCTTCAATTGCCTCCCGCCATAAGCTACTACCCTTCCTTCTTGCATTAAGACGGCGCCTAGCCCTGTCCCACATGCATCCGTATAAACAGTGAACATCTTGCTCCCATCTGGCAGCGTCAAAACTGGGGCTGTTGTGAGAGCCCTTTTCAGTCGTTGGAAAGCAAACTCGCAATCCAAATCCCAATTGAACACTAGATTCTTCTTAGTCAATTTCGTGAGCGGAGCTGAGATTTTCGCAAAATCCCTTATGAACTTTCGATAGAAACCTGCTAGTCCTAGAAAGCTTCGGATCTCGGTTGCATTCCTTGGTGTCTTCCAATCCTGTACCGCCACTACCTTAGCAGGGTCCACCGCTAACCCTTGTTTGGATACTATGTGCCCAAGGAACCTCACTTCTTCTCTCCAAAAGTGGCATTTGGAGAATTTGGCTTTTAGTTGATGGACTCGCAAAGTTTCCATGATTGCCCCTAAGGGTTGAGCATGTTCCTCTTCACTCTTTGAGAAGATAAGGATATCATCTACGAAGACCACTACGAATTTGTTGAGGAAATCTCTAAATACCCTACTCATCAGGTCCACGAAGTAAGCAGGTGCATTTGTCAAGCCGAAAGTCATGACAAGCCATTCAAAGAAGCCGTCTGGGGTTCTGAACGCCGTTTTATCGATGCTATCTTCAGCCACCCTTAGCTGATGAAAACCGGTTGCTAAATCGAGTTGGGAGAAAACAGACGCTCCTACAAGCTGGTTAAATAAATCGTCAATTCTAGGGAGAGGGTGCCTATTCTTTTTCGTTAGCTTGTTGAGCTCCCTATAGTCAACACATAGACGGAGTGAACCATCCGCCTTTGTAGCGAACACCACTGGAGCGCCCCATTCTGAAATGCTCCTCCTAATGAACCCCTTTTCTAGAAGCTCTTTAATCTGTTTACTGAGCTCTTTCCTTTCTCGTGGAGCCATATGTCTAACGGGCAACGCAACGGGCTTTGCATTATCTACAAGGTATATGCGGAAGTCTATTTCCCGCTTCGGAGGCAAGCCCTTCACCTCTTCGAAGACATCCGAATATTCCCGGACCACTCTAACTGATTTCAAATTTTCAACAGAGGCATCTAGCGATTCAAGATAACTAAGCATAACCGCATACGAGGGATTACAAGAAATTTCCAAAGTATTACCGAGCTGGGTTAGGAGCCTAACAACCCTTTTCTCACAATCAAGGATGGCCCCATTACTGGATAGCCAATCCATACCCAAAATCAAACCATACCCCGAAAAGCCCAAAACAAAGGCACTACATTGAAATTCAACACTTAGGATAGAAATTTTCAAATCCAGACAGATCATAGACAAATGAGCTGGGCCCCCAATTGGGTTTGAAACAATTAAGGGGTCCTCTACCATACTAGTTTTTAGGTGCAGAGATTCTACTAAAGCAGACGAGATAAAGGAGTGTGATGCGCCAGAATCAAATAAAGTGCGAACGGGGTGATCATAAAGATAAACTACACTTTCTACAGAAGTATTTATACCTCGCTGTTGCAGAGGTGGCGCTTCTAGCACATGAACCTGTGCCCCTGGGGTGGATCCAGTGCCCTGCCCCTGTCCTCGTTTCTTTGGGCAGTCCTTAGCCCTGTGGCCTGTCTGACCGCACGAAAAGCACCCACCATTCTCCTTGGCCTTCTTCTTCCGGCAGTCCTTTACTAAGTGCCCCACTTTGCCACAGAAATTACACTTCCTCTTCTCTTTGTTGCCTTTTCCGCCCTTCTTAAAGTCTGTCTTCTTAGGCTGCAAACCCTCTTTCTTCCCTTGAGAGCTTTCTGCCTTTGTCTCCTTCTTGCCCTTGTCCTCTTCATTCAGCAATGCCATTTGCACCAATCTTTCATACGTGGCTCCCATGGGTATATGGGTCATGGCCAAACTATGTAATGGCTCATTTAACCCCTTTACGAAACGGAGAGCCTTCTTATGCGGGGTGTTGACTAGGTCAAGCCCAAACCTAGCCAGCTCATCGAACTGATTCACATACTCTCTGACTGTCTTATCCCCTTGCTTAAGAAATAAGAATTTTTCCAACTGCAAACTTCATTCCGCATCTGAGAGAAATTTGGTCTCAAACCTTGCCCTAAAGTCCTCCCATGTCTCCACCGGTCTTTCAGCATTGGTGACTTCCCACCAGTAGGAAGCCTCGCCCTTCAATAGCCACACTGCCAACTGTACCTTTTGTCTATCTTCTACCTCAAAGATGATGAATAGGTCCTCCGTTTCTTTCAGCCAATTCCTAGCTGCTACGAAGGACTCAGTTCCATGGAAATCCCTTCCTCCCATAGCTTTAAAATCTTTACATATCTTAGCGAATGTGTTTCCCCGAGGAGGAGGTGGAGGAAAAGGTGCTGCTGCAGCTGGATGATTCCCCTCAGCTGGAGGAGGAGGAACGGTAGGACCTGGCTGAGTGGCCCTTGCTTCTAAGAAACGTCTAAACCAACCAGGTATGGGCACCCCTTCAGGCAAGTTAAGTTCTTGGGACATGCTGAAACAAAAAAGGATAGATTCAAAACGAAGGATAAGAGATAATACCTATGGCTTTGGGGAGTGGACTTTGCCTTTTTAAAATAAAATAACATTTTTCTTTTAAAAATGCTTCTTTAAATTTCCTTTTTGAAAATAATTTTTCAAAACTTTTTATCTTATCTGGTAAACCTATGCTCTGATACCAAGTGAAACACCCCACCTCCGTTAGGGTCACTCTCAAAGGGAATGCCCTAATTTTGGTGGAGGTTTATAAGTACAAGTCACAGATATACAAGACAGATATAAGAACACATATTTGTAAACAGCGGAAGAACAGCAAACTTTATTTCATAAAGTCAAATACGTGTTACAACAACATCCTTTCCAAAAACATAACATAACACTTCATAATCTGTCTTGAGTACATTATTTTTAAAGAAGCATAAATAAAACATAGACAAACTGCCAAAGCCCCATAGTGGATTGTCCAAAGCCATAGTTCAAAACAGGAAAGTCCAAGCAATACATTTCTCTTCTTCAAGCTGGATGTTGAGGTAGGTCAAGCTGTTGTGTTCCCTCCCTGAGGACCTGGGGGGGGGGGGGACGGAAGAAAGAAGACGAAAGAAAAATAGAGTCAGACATAAAGCCTGAGTAAGTCTAGTACTACTTTGTCTATGAATAAAGAACTGGGTATGATAAGTAAAACAGGAAGTGGGCAACATTATAAACTTGGTTAAGTTATCTAGGGTCGAATATACTATCGTACCCCATGTTAATCTCTGAACCCATATAAACTAGTTTCCAATTTGCACCCCAAAATCAGGGTGATGTGATCCATTCTACGATGATCGGCTCCTACTCGCATAGTTACATGTGTCTTACGGCCCCCGATGTCTGTAGTTACCTATGCTGGTCCCACCATGGGGTGTATCAAGTCCCATAGTGGCAACCCGACATAACCTTAGAGTGCACAGGTATGCTACTGGTGTCCAGTGCCTTATTTTTCTGCTCCGGAGTGTGTGCACGCCCGCACTCCGTTAGAACCTACACTGCTACACCACCGCCGTCGCTTTGACCTCTTACAATCAGCCCAGTAATCGTGCCCCACCCTGCCTAGTTTCAGGGTATCCTGATACACCTTTTAGGGTTACTGCTGAAAAGGGTCCCCCGTTACTAGGTTTTCTATCTCTAGCCAACATGCTAAGTTGGTTAAGTGTTTCCTAACCTAACCCCACCAGTCCGTTTAGTTTAGCATGTTCCATTTTGATTAAGTCTTTAGTCCACTTAATCCTAACAATCCTGACTCAGCCTTAATTGTCTTATTAAGGCCCTGACCTCTCACATTAGACAGGTATTGTTGTGGCTGCCTGTTGCCGGTTGGTTCCGGGCAGTCTTACGCCACAACCCAGTCTAACCTCGGGTCCTTATTGGGCTCCATGTTTAACCTCTCACATTGGATAGGTATTGTTGTGACTACTGGACAGCCGGGCGGTTCTGGGCAGGTTTACATCACAACTCAATCCAACCTCGGGTTAAACACATCGTGTTTTCTTCATTTACATATCTTGTCATTCTTCTTTATTTATATGTAAATATTTGCGGCCCATTATTAAGTAAATGGTGTAAAGGTTACACCAAATCATGGGCCCAACCCATACTTGAATTTGGGCCCTTCTGTTTTATATTTTCATTCATTAATTAATTTTAACCCAACGTTATTTTCCCCCGTTTTACATGTTCGTTCATATATATATATTGGGCTTAGCCTTTTAAAGCCCAATTTAGCCATGCGAAAGGGGAGGCTTATGGCGTATACACAAAGAGGGGAAGATGAGCGCATGAACTTGCATATGACGTTGGAAATACATAATAGAAACTGGTGTATTTGCATAATGGTAACATAGGTGACATGAATCAAAGCATGTGAACTTGCATAGGTTTAACTACAACATGAACCTATATTCTTATTTAGGCATAATGTCAAACATGAGCATGTCGTAAATATTTCTAGCATAAGCATAACATAATGTCAAACATAAACATGGCATAAATACTTTTGGCATAAACATGGCATAATGTCAAACATAAGCATGGCGTAAGTAAAGTTAAATTTTTGTTCATGGCATAAACATAAACATGTCATGTTCATAAGGTTTCTACATGTTTACAAAGGGGATACTTTGTTACCAACACAAAAGCATTGTTCAACTTAATCATGGTTTAAGTCTAATCACATAACGATGGTATAAACATACTTATGCATAAATATTCCTAAACATGGTGTTTGCTTTAAAACTTGCAAAAAGGGATTTTTGAGTCTAACCTAGCCATGTCTCACATATGTCATCATATAATTCTTTTAAACAAGATAGACTTAATCATAAGTTTCAATTATGCCAAATATCATTCATAGCCTAGCCATATTCATAAGTTTTGCAAATACATGGATTATGGTGTCAAAATTCCAACATAGTTTCATATGAACTATAACAACCAAACTTGTTTCAATTACTTGCAAGATGATTTATGCACAAAATATACATCATGATGGCATAATAACAAAGCCCAAACTCGCATAAATTTCAATCAACTACATACATGTAGCTTCAACATAGATAACATAATTTGCGCAATATTCCAAACGTAAACTTGTATAGAACTACCGCATGTAGTTCTTTATAACATAATCCATAAATATCCAAACGTATATAAATTGATAAGAACGCATAAATATGAATTACTTCCATTGCCACAATTCAAGCATACACCTCAACACAGTTGTTTATTATACCAAAGTAATACTCTACTTACAATGGTTGCGGCGAATTCTCTAATTAAGAGATATGATTCCTTTGTTGAATTGATTGGCTTTAGGTTGCTTGAATTGCTTTAGGCTTTAGAACTTTCTCCCTAATCCTCTCTCTAGTCGACGGCTATTCTTTGTCGTTCCTCAGCAACATGGCGGCTATAATCTTATTTTGAATGAATAGATTAGGGTTTAGTCTAGGGTTGTTTATATAGAGGTTAGGAATTGATTAGGACCATTGATGTTGCTAGGTTAGATCATAGCCATTCATTAGGAAGAGAGACCAATAAAAACCCGCCACCTAGCCCTAATGACAAAGCAGACCACAGAAATTCGACCAAACACAGACCTGGCCAGCCAGGTTGACTGGGCTCGACCAGGTCGACAACCCTGTCGACAGGGCTGTCGACAGCCCTGTCGACATGGGTAGCCCAGGTCGACAGCCCAGTCGACCTGGGTGGCTAGGCGGGTGTTTTATCCGCCTGGCCCATTGGGCCCCATTTCAAATTATTATTTTATTCTGTTTGAATTTTAAATTTAATTCAAAACTTCCGAAGGCCATATCTTCTTCATACGGATTCCGTTTTTCGAAAACTCGGACTCTATTTCGCGTATTTTTCCGAGACGAATGCAATGGCGTATCCCGTTTCCCTTAGTTCTTTGATTTGAATTTGATTATACTTTAATTCATGAATTTCACAGTTATAGAATTTTCGGGGTGTTACATTTTTGGAACATGTCTCAAACGTTATCTTTTATTTTCTCGAGGCGCTCCTCCAAGCGAGTATTGAGGAGGGCTTTTAAAACAATCATAATTTCAACTAGAGAAATGCTTGAACTATGCCAAATAGGAAAATAATGTCCAATGGATTTAACAATATAGACATAAACGAATGAAGTTACAAATATATAACACTTCGTAAAATGTTAAATTTTACTTCCATTGTCATGTACCATCTATCTCAGAGAAGCAATTCAAAAACTTTTTACTGTGCCATGCAATGCGTGGTTTCCTTAAAGTTCAATGTACGCTACCTTAATTTCACTACTTGCATATGATAATTTATCTTATTTTCTAGTTCGTCTATCATGCCTTGTATTTTTTAAAACAAAAATCGATAAAAGACATACTAAGAAATTTATGTTGAAAGTTATGTTAAGCATGGCCAGTACAAAAAACAAAAGTAATTCCAAATTTATAACATTTATATAATGTTGAGAGGTAAATTTGTTAAGTATCATGATCTCAGTTAAATATTTTCATGGTTAGTTATACAAAAAATACAACTTGCAACAAATTGTGTAATTTCCAGAAATATCTGTGCAAGTATTTTATATGGGTACATGTGACACAATTGGAGCATACTCAGAATCTGCATTTTTTTGCTAGATATATGAATAAAGTATAAGTTGATTACAACAAAGGGAGATGTTCTTAAGTAGATTTCGATAAAGTTTTTCTAACCCTTTGTTTGACTGCATTTCATTTAGATTGATAGACAACATGCTTTCTATCTTTTCATTTTAAGAACTTCATAACCTAGACAAACAAACTCACGTATTGGCAGCATCATGTCATAAGAGCATCTCCAATGGTGCTCAATTCGTTTTCTGAATTCGTAATATGGAGACTAATTTGTTCCCAATAGACCTTCGTACCCTGAATATTCAGGGAAAATATCAGGGTCGTGTTCTGAATCTGTAATATGTCCGGCGCGCCTATTTTATCGGCGCGCCATGGAGAGAGGCAAATAAATCGGCAGCGGTGCTATGCTGCAAACCTTTCTATTGGAAACATTGCTTCATTCACCAATTACGTTGTCGCACGTCTTGTGTATGGGGACCACAATCTTTCTGGCAAACATTTCTTTAATTCATGGGACCAATAGTGTTTGCCACATGTATCATATTTGGGGGCCAGCATATCTCTGTTCATTTTTTTAATTTAGCGAAGCATAATTTTTTTCTTTTGCGCGTTGATTTTTTCAAGAATAACGGCACACCGATTAAATTGGCACGCATCTGTTGTGCCGTTTTTACAAATTCACCCTGAATATTACGGATCGTAATATTACGCTCTATAATTTTGTTGTGGGTCGTAACATTACGACCCGTAACATGTTGGGAGATATTTTGGATATCTCCCAACAGGCGCGAGCCGATTTTATCGGCTCGCGCGGCTCCCACGCCTATATATGGCGCGGGGGAAGGGGAAGGGAGGTTTGGTATACTTTCCCTATTTCCTCCTTTTTATTTTTTTTATTCATTACGAGGCTGGGATGCCGCCACGCGTAACGAAGATGGGGAGACGGACAGTTCCAGTTATGACAGACGATGCATCTGGTCCGGCTCACCTTCCTATACCAGCGGGGACGACGATTGAGGACTTATGTATCCTCCACGAGCTGCCGCAGGGATTCACTCATCGATCTTTTACAGCATTGGCCACCGTTTAGGTATTAATTTTAATTTTTTTTAATGTTTGTAGTTACTGAACTGTTAAAAAGTATGCACTGTTGGTTTTACGTTATAGTTTAGTGCATGTACGTTATACGTTTTAATAGTATGAACTGTTGGTTTTATAGTCATTTAACTGATATAATTTTAATAGACTGGTACGTCTACCTTCGCGGGAGTTGGGTGAAGTTTGTTTCACATGCCCTTAACATATTACCATTGCATATTCGGGAAAGGCTACTTGCTAGTCCGTTCGAACTCTTTTTATGTATTATACCTCCCCAGTCCTTCGATCGACCTTTGATAGATGCCTTAGCAGAGAGATGGTGGCCTACGACACACACTTTTCACTTTCCGGATTTTGAACTAGGTATCACCCCAGCCGACTTTTACATGCTTACGGGGATTGAGATAGGCCTTCCAGATAGAGTCAGTTGTCCATTAGATGCCTCTTTTGAGTCACCCGATTCCTACGTGCAGTATTTGCCAGATTTGTCAGCAGCTCATATAGCTAATAGTGTCATTTCTATCACATATTTACTTCAGTATATTACAACGCATCTCGATGTGGTAGATTTCCACGACATAGTATACAGGGCTACCATTTTATACCTCCTTGGTTCGACATTCTTTTCGAACCAACGGAGTACGATTAGGCTGGGCTACTTAGCAGCACTAGTCAAGTTAGAGCAGTTGCAAATGATTGTTTGGGGCTCTACCATATTGGGTTATCTACACGTCGCTTTTGACTCTTATGCTTTTGGAGAGGTTCGCCAGATGTTCAGTTTTTGGTACATGTTGCCATGCTGGTACTACGAGTACACGGCCAACATGCATCCACGCATACAGCCCACCGCTAGTCATGCTGCTGAGACCTTTTTTCCATGTATGCGTAGATGGTAGAGTACTCACGGAGTTCGGCGTGTTCCTGCTGGTGTGAGACATGACTTGATAGAGGCTCGTACTCGGTTAGATATGAGGGAGAGGAGGAACATATTACGAGCATCTTGGACTTCTTATGGTTGTTACTTCCAGCGGATGACCCACTACCGGATGCACATCCATTAGCCATTGCATGCCGCTTATCTACTCGACGTGTCCTCTTGTTCCCACCGGCCCACCTTCCTATTTAGTACTTGGGAGATTGATGTTATTACCAGGGTGCTGGTCAGTTGCTAGTACCTGGAGATCCACCTCTGCCACTTGATATGTTTAGGCCGCAACGTTCTATGGGGATACAGTATGTGGTTGGTCTAAGACAGGCAGGATGGGTTGATACGACCGATTTTCACTTACCCGACGCAGAGTTTGGTCCTTATTGGGTTCAGGTAGCTCCTAGACGGTACTTGCTGTCGGATTATATGCGGGGTGTGAACTCCGATCACTTTGGTCCCCGATTGGTCAGTGGTAGAGTTCATCCTCCATCGTTTACTTTTGACCCGAACCCTCCACAGATCTCCGACCCTCCTACGGATTTCGCTCTGGACGATACATTTCAGACATTTGATCTTAGCGGTGCACAGATATTCATGCCTATTGTTTACCCACCCGCATACATGGTGCATGGTGTCCCTACTGCTGGATTATATCCACCGCATGAGGTAAAATTTGTACTTGTGAATTTACGTTGTATGTTATAAACTATAGAAACTGATTTTATATGTTCTATATACGCAGTATGCACCCCAGTTAGACCAGCGTAGGATACATATTGCGGCTATTCAGGAGACGACCCTGCTACATTCTCAGTCCTTATATCAGGAGCACCAGGCGATTGTTCAGGGATTGCAGAAGCAGATCGATGACTTCCTTGCCAAATTAGCGGCAACAGGGGGTGGTGATACAGCCGCATCAGGTACCGCTGTAGGGTCATGTACTGGTGGAGGTTCAAGAGGCGGACTAGGAGGGGTTCATGAATCAGGTGGTGATGGCGGGTTAGGAGGGGTGACGGACTAGTAGGGGTTGACGGATCAGGTGGTGATGGTGGACTAGGAGGGGGTGACGGATTAGATGGTGATGGCGGACTAGGAGGGGGTGACGGACTAGGTAGTGGCGGCGGTTCAGGAGGTGGTAGTGATAATGACTATATTCCGTATTATGACCCTTCTGATGGCGGGGACGACATGTATTTGGATGGTGCTGATGATGATGCCGCAGATTTATCATAATGTATATTTGTATATGTCGCTATGTGTATAGATGTATGGCTCGATGTATATATGTGCATGTCTCGATGTTTTGGACTTTATGTTATTTTATAATGTGTTCTGTGTAATGTTTGCTCGTTTATTATGTTATGTGTAATGTTTGCTCGTTTATTATTAATTATTAATAATTATAAAATAATTAAGACTAGTATTTAACATGTACTAATTAATATTACCATTTAACACTTATGAAGTGATATTTAGTATTTAATAATTAATTTATAATGATTATTAAAAGTAAATAAATTAATAATTATTAATCAAGAAAAATATGTAATATAGTTCATTATTAACATATATTTGTTGTATATCGACTTCAAGGAATGTTTGCCGCTGAAATTATAAGTCGCCATAACAATATTAATGACTATTAATAGATATTTTTTAAACATTAATTAAGAACTATTTTTTGTAATTGATAATTTACCATCGTACTTAACAATTTATGAATATAATGTATAAATTATTTTGTACTGAATATGTAATAATTTATTACAATAATGATTTGTAGTTAATGATTTTAGATTTATACTAGTTTATACCTAAAAATTTGTAAATAATAATTTATGATTTACAAATAGTAAAATATAACTTATCAATAGTACTATAAAAATAATAATAGATAATTAATAATTTAGTTTAGCTTGCAATAATCATTAATAATTAGTAAACCATACTTAATATTTATTAATTAATAAATATAATTAAAAATTAACATTGAATAATTAATAATATGTTGGGGAAATCTCGGTCTTCCCCTCTTCGTGAAGTTAAGATAGACACTTTAAGATTAAAAGTAGCAACAGAAGCACGATGGTTTGTAATTCTCCAATATGGAGATTCTTCCACTATATAAAAGAATAGTAGGATTACAAGAATGTGATTACCAAAAAAAAAAAAAAAAAAAACTCACACTCGGTGGCTCATCAAGCTTGATGATAAAGACTTCCCAAGCTATCTCTCTTTTATCTCAAAGAGGCTCTCTCTATCTCTCAATTTTCCTCACTATAAGGAGTGACTTCTCTTTTGATTCTTGGACAGTAATGAAGGCTCATTCTTCTATTTATACTACTCAACCTTCATAATGAATGGTGGAGATTACTTGCATCCAAGGGTGGAGATTGATTCTCTAGAATGCTCCATACTCTCTAGGAATCTCTACACTCTTCCATTCCCTTATGCGTCCTTCCATATTCTTCTGTAAAGTTCCAGAAGATTCCACACGTCTCCAGAGTATTCCAAAGGGTTCCACACTCTTCCACAAGCTTCTAGAGGGTTCTACACTTCTCTAGAGTTCTCCGGTACATTCTAGAAAATTCTAGATTTCTCTAGAAAGATCTAGAATTTTTTAGAAACTATCCAATTAAGGAGGGATCCTAACATAATCAATGTTTGATAATTAATGTTTTAAATACAATATTTAATTCATATGTAATATTTTGTAGGTAAGAAGTAATATTTAACCATTAATAATTATTAATTAGAATTAACTATTAATAATTATATAATAATAACACCAATATTTATTTAATTAATTAATAATCTAATACTTATGTAGTGATATTTTGTATTTAATAAGTAAGGTTAAATATTCATTATTAAATGACACTCATCTCCTCTAAGCAAAAAAAAGGAACATCCCAATCAAAAAAAGTTGAAATTGCTTTCATCCCACATCGTTTTTGCCAATTCCGTTTAATTTAAGCATAAAGTATAACTTTAAATCTCAAGTTAAACCACCAAGCTTAAATCATAATCTTTAAATTTCCGTTCGAACTCATCAGACCGTCTGATTACTCACGACTCTATTATTAATGAGAAATGCTACAATACCCAAAAAAGCTTTTGTCAAAAAGTAAAAAATAGGGGTAAATACGGAATTCAGGGGTAGCAAGCATTGAATTCAGGGGCTATTTGTGTAATTCAAGGGGTGGACATCCTATTTTCTTGTTTTTGCCGTACGGACAAAGTAGCGTTTCGGATTATTAATACTCATTGCTCCGTGCAAACAGGAAACCTAACCCTTTTTTCTCAAATTAAAAGCGCAGCTGCCATCACGTTTCACGCCTCTTAATTCTCTTTCAGCCTCGTCATCGACTAGATTTGGATTGGTGATGTCGATCGTCTTCGCATTGATTATCATGACAGAGAGCGTAAAAGATGAAGTTGGAGTCTTTTACCCAGGAGTCTTCGCGTTGATTTTCAATTCTCTTTGTATCGATCATCTTCGTGTTTCACACAGGAGTCTTCACATTGATTATCATGAATGGACGCTCATTCCTCCGTGCTGGTTCCCGTAGTCCGTCTCTCTCAGATTAGGGTAATTATATCAGTCTGATCATTATCTTTGAATATAATCTTATTATAAAAGTGCTGACTCATTTTTATACTTGATAATTTCGTTGTTTAAAAAAGGAATGCTTCATTCGTGAGGGAACTTCTTTCGATGATTGATGTTGGTGGTGCGAAAAGAGTAACAGATCTCGAAAAGCTTGAATGAGAGGTTGAAATCATGAACTATGGATATAATTTTGATTCAGAACAAAAAAAAGTTTCTTATTGACGATTTCCTGTTCTAGTTCAGATACGTGCGTTTGTCCGAGAAGTGCAGTTCTTTTCACAAGCTTTGGCAATATTAAGACTGGTTTTGCATCGGCAATAGTAAGTTTTAACAGTTAAATAGCATTCCAAAAGTTAATTTTGTCCGCATTTAATCATGTTATTGTTTAAAACCATTCATGAGACTTCTGAGATTTCCATAATTCCATGGATAACCTTGAAATATATTTTTTAACTGTTATTTACAACCTATGATAAAAAAATCATGGCAGTTTTAGATTAATACTTATTGTATCCAGGATAGCTAAAAAAATTCATGGCTGGTACCTTAAAGCCTTAAACAAATCTGCCGCTCTTGGTTTCTTATTAAACAACACATGTTTGATGTACCCTATTGTGTTATATTTTTCAGTTTAGTTTATTTATATTCTGACTTTTAGATAGAAGATCATGGTTTATAAACAAATTGTATGTATTCATCCAACCTATTATATTCAACTTTGATTTATGTTGCCTGTAAACTTCTCCTCTCACCAAAATTAATTGTTAGTCAGCCAATAAGATCCTGCTTTTCAAATGACCGACTTGATAATTATAGTAATGTGGTTAGCTCAATGAAAAATCATTTCCAATTTGTTATGGAGGTGCCTTCCTATGATGTACTCTTTTTTTGTATTTTTCATATGCTGAATCTTGTATAATTTCATTATTTTAATCTTATTTTGCTCCACAGTATTTTTTTGACTCACTGAATGATAGAAGTGCATGAAATGTTGTCGCACACTGCTTGTTTAGTGTTTAAGCAAGAGATGATAACTCATGATTTGTAAGATCTGACAGTTTTTAGTTTTACCTCACTTTGTATGGTAGTTTGTTCAAATGTTCAGCCTAAAACCAACCTAATTGGAAAAAAAAAAAATCACTGTAAGTGTGTTGCATATGGCCTTGCAGATATGAAAGCTTACCTTTGTTTTGGTAGGCATTTTAGTTTTTGGTACTTAAACACATAAATTAATTTGTTCATGCGAATAGTAATTTGATAACTACTAACTTGAGATGTAACAATCTCTATTTAACAGGAGCTATTCAAGTCAAGCAATATAGAATCATATATAGTCGCCACTAGCAAATGTTTTGAAGTATACGTTTATGATGTTTCTGAGTATGCAAATTATGGTGCTTCTGAGTATGCATGGCAATCTGCAGCACCACCTGGAACAACTTTAGTGATGTTAGATACCCGAATAGACAGCTCTTGGTGTAAGATAATAGCCTTAATGATGTTCGATACCGATAAGATCGTAGCTTATTATTGCTTGGTTTTTTATATGAAATTTATCTGTTTTAGGATCAAACATTTAACCTCTAATATAATTTCAAATAATTGTTTTCAGTATTATTTATTGTAAAGATGTATAAAAATGTTTTCAAAATATCAATGTTACCTTCCGAACAAATATCTCAATAAGGGATTTTCAAATTAATTTACAATATAAGCTATTATCTCAAAATTTGAGAAACTATGATTATATTGTTTAGTAAAAGAAGTGATTTGGAGTGCTTGCATTTACCTTATCTTTTGATTTTCGAACTTGTTCGACTGAGCATTTTTATTATATTTACTTTATCTATTCTTCTATTCCACCAAATGAAGATTTCCACATGCAATGTCAATTGCCATTGTCATTGTCATTGCTTCGCATGTCCCCTGCTCAGTATAGTACTCAGCTCATGCAATACATTGTTTTGAACAACCCTTTCCTGTAGCATATTAAAAGAAAACACATCCATGCGCATCCATCTGCTAGCATTAAAATGTTGTCAAGAACCATGCTTACGTTTCTTGGTGCCTTGTCCGTTTTCATCCCTATTAAAAAATTTGTTGCCTTTATTTAATAATTTGCTACTTCTTTATAGTTATGTAAAGTGGCAGAAGCGCAGCAGCTCCATCATCCTTGTGCTTTGAGAGTAGCTCGTGCAAGTACCAAGCACCCTTATTCCCTGGTGCCTTGTTATGTTCTTTATATATTCATGTATGGTGTATGGTAACGCACATGCATTTCCTGATTCATCATTTTATTTGTCTGTGTCATGTACTTTTGTTGGCTGCTCCTATAAAGTACTTTGTCACTATTATATTGTATAAAACTGATTGTGCAAATAAAGTTGATGCTTTAATTTTTGATATATTAGAGGTACAACAGTTGTTTTTGTTACATTTTGCGGTTTTTTATATATAATTTATTAATAGACCCGAATTTGGCTGTTTTTTTTTGTATGTTAATGGAACTCAATTAATGGGTAGTGATAAATTCTAGTGGATTCGCTGCGTTTAGTTTTTTAAAAAGAAAGGATCTTGTTGCTTCGGTTGTAAGCAATAACAGGAGCAAAACAACCTCTTTTTTAAGCTATGAACTACCCTTTTTTGCTTCCGACGTTAAAATAACAGAAGCAAAAAAACTCCGTTCTGCTTCGGTTGCACAACCAAAGCAACAGGTTTATGCATGTTGTGTCATCTTCATTTGCTTCGGTTGTTGAACTGAAGCAACAGGGGGTAAACAACCGAAGCAAATGAGATGTTGTGTAGTAGTGCTCGCAGCTTCAAAGGGACTTGTTTCTTTAGCGTCGAGGTGTTTTGCGGAATTTACATAACGTTCCATAGCTCTGACACTGTGACCTGTTGGATGTGGTCCTCCAATAATGACGTTGATGACAATTTCCTTTCCTTTCTCCTAAGGGGTGGCCCGAAACGTAGCCTGGTTCTGTTTGGGGGCGAAGTTCCTTGCCCTCTATCTCTCGAAGTCGTCTTGTATTCATCAAGTTTTCCTTCCCGTGTTAGCTTCTCAACGATGTCCCTAAGATGTCTACACTCGTTGGTGGTATGTCCATAGATATCATGGAACATGCGGTATTTCCCAGTTGCCCGCTCTTTCTCTATGGGTTCACGTGGGGGCGGTTTCTTATACTGAACCATGCTGTAGGTATCGAGGTAGATATTCTCCAATGTGTCATTTAAAGTTGTGTAGGTCTCGAATACTTGGATCCGGGGTTGCTTTCGGGCGTTCCCCTTCTGTCCCGAGTTCCCATTCGTCTCTTTCGACCCTTCACCATTTCTCTTACCGCGGTTTCCAACATTCACTTCCACTTTTCCTGAGTTATCCCCAGACTGCTTGACCGCAACATTATTCTGGGTCGAGGGGGTAAAGGTATTTTTCGGTCCATCTTCCTCTTCTACCTGCGCATTCTCTTGCCTCAGTCGGATGTGGGCCTTCTCATAGAAAGCCTTAATTGTAGTCAGTGGCTTTCCAATCAAGTATTTTCCGAACTTTGTTCGCTTGTCAATGCCATCGACCATGACCACAGTCTCATGGTTGGGATTGCTAACTTCAGTAGCAGCCCGATTGAATCAATTAAGATAATTACTTAGGGATTCGCCTCTTCCTTGCTTAACTACTGAAAGAGTCATGACGTGCTTTGATTTGGTAGCATGGAGGAAAATTTGAGTCAAAAATTTCTCACTTAAATCTTTAAAGCTTGGAACCGACCTTGCGGGCAGACACACGGACCACATGAGTGATGTTCCGCTTAAAAAGATTGGAAAGGCTTTGCACTTGGTAGTGTCGGGGACCACCGCCACCTCCGAGTGCCATGAGTACCTCATCAGGTGTTGTTGTGGGTCGGAGGTACCATCGTACTGGTTCATCTGGGGCATATTGAATCTCCTAGGGAATTCCGCTTGTAAGATGTCATCAGTGAACGGTGTATGGCTTTGGTCGACTCCGCAGTCTTCATTCATATGTCCACGACTGTCATTCATGATCTGTCGTACCATGACGATCAGATTTGGCGGAATAACTGTGTCTTGATTAACTTCCTCAACGGATCAACCTCTCCTGGCTCTTTCATCAGGTAACGCCGTCTGTCTCGGCATTTGGGCATTCCTTCTCCCACCCTCGATATATCGGTCAATCAAAAGACTCCACGGGGGAGGGGGGATGGGTGCCCGGTCTCCCCGGGTAGCGTCCTAATGAGCAAGAGAAGAAACCTCTCGGTTTCGTGGAGCTACAGGATCAATAATCTCCGCCCCAGTTTGGTCGACCTGGGCTTGGTTGCTCACTCTTGGCTGGTCTTGACGCACTTGGAGACGCAATTACCGAACATTTTCAACTCTTTCTAACGGATGTGGATCTCTGCTTCCCCAGATGATGAGGAACCGTCCAACACTTGATCTAACTGGGGAGGAGGGAGTTGATGGTCCCGAGCCTCATGGGTTTGGTTTTCTGTACTCCTCCCATTGCCTTGTCATTCGAGTCATATCCTGCCGCATCGCAGCATTCTCTTGAGCATGGGCTTTTAAGGCCTCCGTAGTTTCGTGGAGCCAGTTTAACACAGCCATAAATTCGTCTCGAGTGGCGAAGGCGGAGGAAGGGGCTGGATATATCGTGGGGGGTGGAGGGGGCGATGTAGGTCGATCTAGAGCAGTTTCAGGTGCGTTCGATCCTCCGGCCGCTTCCGTAGAGGTTCCTGCCTGCGATTGCTTTCCAGTATTGCGAGCTGATTTTCTAGCAATAGTTTAATTAATGCAGAAATGAAAGTAAGATTTTCGTCTTGGACTTGATGGTCCGAAAGTATAGCAAAAATCCGAACTGGTCTGAGAATATCAACTCTCAGTGAAAGCACCAAAGTGTTGACACCAAAAATTGGCACAACGCCCAAAGAGAGGGTTGTGTAGAGAGTAAATGAAGATCAATAAATGTAAAAAGCAAAAATTAGAAGAAATCACACACCAATTTATAGTGGTTCGACGTTAAAGAGCCTACGTCCATTTTATAATCTCTTATATATTAATTCAACTATCAGATGAAATAGTTACAATGACCGTACAATAAGAGATTCACGAAGAATATTTGAAAGCTAGGGTTTTTAAGTCTTTTCAAAGTCCTTTTCTCTGAATTCAGATTAGGTATTTATAGATGACGCAGTATTTGGGCCGGTCTGGACACATGTCGTAAGATCCAAGAGAGTAGTTGATGTTTAACAAGTTGGTATCTCTGAAGGAATTGGTATTTCTTGAATTAACATCATGAAGTGTCACTTGATCCGTCTAATTCGGATGATCTAGAAAGAGTAAGATCAGGGATGAGCTATTCTATAGAAGGACTCTTCTGCTCATAGTTGAATGCAACACGGCTAATCTTGCTTGGTCAGGACGGGTTTCAACTGGACTGCATCGGACGAGGGAAATAAATTTAAATGTCGAGCCTCGTCGACTGGCCCACTTCAAGCACCCAAGGTAAGAGCCTACAGTGTTGTCGAGCCTTAATGGGATGCCCGAAAGGCCCATCAACAATCATATATTACACAATAAAATTCTTATTTTAACATTAAAATAATAAATATTACTTTTAATAATATTCGTGTGCAACGCACAGATTACACACTAGTAAATAAGGATAAACGAATGAATTTAATGGTAAATGGTAAATTCGGCAAAAAAGTAATTAAACAAAATTCTTCTGTATTTGGACGCCTATGCATGTAGAAAAACTAATTTTCCAGCGTTCTTGTCATGTAGCATAAAAGGAAGGAGCAAGGGCCCCGTGTTGTTTTCTTAATTAACTTTACGTGAATTTATGCAAGCAAGCCAACTTGATCCATACCAAGACACATCCAAGACTTCAATGTACTGCCAGTTGTCCACCTTCCATGCGATTACGTAGTGTAATGTTTTATGTTTCCGTACATCGTTCGGCGTAGGATGAAAGTTGCATACGCTTTCGTAGTGTGATGGCAGAGACCGTACGACGAGGGTACTATGGGAAGTACCTTGAGATATTGGGTGTAACTACATTTATACAATATTAGGTTAATTTACTGAGGAGTAGATGAGTATGACGTCAGTGCAGAGCCTTGAGTGTTGTTAACCCAAATAACCTAATATTTAAGAAAACATAACTGAACGGTATATGTTGATTTATTTTAAAATGTATTCTTTGTTCATTCACCAGAACTTTGTGTTCTGACCTCCTCCTCATAACATACTCGTAGACTATGTTTATGACAGAGATTTGGTAGCCTTCGGACATCTGTAGACAATGTTATTATATCAGCAAAGCTATATTTGATTGTTATATTTTATCCATTATGTGAGAAGTTTTGTTGAGCTCTGATATATTTATTATCTGTCTTTTCTGCAAGATACCAGACAAGCCAACTCGAGCTTCGATAGATTGAGATTTTTTTTTTTAAAAAAAAAATTGATTTGTCGAAATTCGGGTTGTTACAACCTCCAACCTAAATTGGAAAGTTCTAGATATGTATTTTTGGATGGGAAAAAAAAGAATGTAGGTGTATTTGAATAGGTTAATACATGGTATTGCTATAACGCTTCAAGACCCAAGGGTCTAATACTAGATGACTCATTCAAATGTTGTGTTTGATCATGTTGGCTCGTTTCAAATTCCAATGTTTCAAAATCTTGTAACTGACTAAACAAAGAAAACTAATTGTGTGTTCGCGATAAATGGTAACCAGACATTTAAATAGAATTGAAAGTTAAACAAGTTATGTATTTGTGGTATTATCGCGATGTATTTAAATGGAGCAATTAGAGGTATTCAAATGGAATAAATAAGAATAAACGAATGAATTTAATGGTAAATGGGTATTAATTCTGCAAAAAATTAATTAAACAAAATACTTTTGTTGCTGTTAGATAACAAAAGAATTTTTATTTGTTTGCTCCATAAGTCAAATATCCCGTTTTGTATTTTAATGTGTCGAAAGCGTCCAAACACAAAACATGCAAATATTACGTCTCGTAATATTACGAGACGTAATATTAAGGGGGTAATAAGTGGATTCTCCCAACAGGCGTGCCAAATTCATCGAAGCATGGCAAAATTATCGGAGCGCGCTGAATTTATCGGTGCACTAACGTAGAGCACCGATAAATTCGGCGCTCTACTTCGTAATATATTTTTATTAACCTTTCAATTTATCTATTATTATTTTTACTTATTTCTTCTATATCGCTAAATTATTTAAACATTATAATTTATGTTCAAACGTGGATTAAAAATTATTTGTAGCTTTCTTATTTTTAGTATATATTTAAACGTTGATTAATTAATAATTAAAAATATAGCCGTTGGAAGAAAATCTGACCGTTTTATAACCGTTGGAAGAAAAAGTAACCGTTTTATGGTCATTCGAGGAAAGTACTACTATTTGTAGCCGTTGGAGGCACAAAAACAATTATATTCTACTTGTTTGAGGGGGCAGAGGGGGAAGATGTGTAAAACGCCTATTTTTTAGGTGTGCTCCGAAAAAATTGGCGTGCTATGTATTGCACCGATAATTTCGACGTGCGAGGCTAATTCTAAATTTAGAATTGATCTCTGAATATTTCTTGTAATATCACGTGTTCCAATCTTTGTTGGGACCAAATGAAGAATTAAAAGGAGGAATAATGCAAGTGGTGGAGTTGCTCTAAACCACGTACACATAAAAGAGCCAATTTTCCAGCGCTCTAGTCATGTAACATAAAAGTATGGGGCAAGGGCCCCGTGCTGTTTTCTTGATTAACTTTACGTGAATTTATGCAAGCAAGCCGACTATATCCATGCCGAGGCACATCATCCAGAACTTCAATGTACTGCCAGTTGTCCACCTTCCATGCCTAAAAAGTTAACTGCCACTTGCAGCCACTACTCACGTTGTTCTCGTGCCAGTGACAACCTTCTCGGTATGAACATTTTTGACCAAGCCTACAAAAATACAAATAATTATTTATTATCACCACTATTAAATGCCTGTTTAATCTTCATACTGCACACAAGTAACATCCACTAACCTTCCTTTCCCTTATAGTCGATTATTATCGTTATTCTGCTAATAATATAACTTGTTTAAGGAGCAGTACCTACCGTGCATCAGACATTTACACTGTTGTTTGTCATAGTTCACATTATTTGTATATGTACATATTATATTCTTTGTCCAAGTTCTTTTTATTCGTGATTTCTCTTACTTTTATCTGTAATAGCAGCTATTCATGTTAATTAATAATAATAAATCCTTTGTAAATTGATTGAACAACTTTGATGCTTTCTTTGTCCTCATGTTCAAAAATATTTCTGTATGCATGTAAACAGTAACATTTTCCTTTCGTTGTCTATGTCCATACTTAAAAACGAAGAGTTCAACTCAAAATTGAGTTAACAGTACATGGGACCCTCCAGTCGTATTAAATTTTAGCTTCAACTGTACCAACCTGCATTATGATCTATATTCATATATCACCATTATAATACAGAAAGTCAGCCAAGTACAGCAGCTGCTACAACTCTATAAATGCTAACCTGGTTCTCGCTTTGGCTGCTTCCATTCCTTCACAGTTCAAAGTCCAAACATCTTAACCGACGTTATTCCGGCAATGCCCAAAGGCCATCCGTCCACCCATCCGACCTCGGACCAACCTCGCCATGAGTTTTACGAGGAAGACATATGGCTAACGTCATCAACCACCGCCAGAACCCAAAGAGCGAGCGAGGCCGGCCACCACCACGTAGGTGGGCTTTCCCTTGCTTTTCAGGGCCGCCAGAGAAAGAGTAACATTCCTCGGGCCCAGCAGCAGCACCGGACTCCGGCGGCCTGCTCAGCGCCCGTTGATGTGCCGGTCTGCCCTGGCATGGACGTCCGTACTGGCTTGGTGGAGACGGAAGATGCGGACGAGGATGAGGAGGCGGAGTGGATCCCGCCGCATGAGTACGTGGCAAGACGGCTAAGCAGGAACGGTGAGTGTAGGTCCGTGGTTGAAGGAGTGGGTCGCACCCTTAAAGGCCGCGACTTGAGTCGGGTCAGAGATGCCGTTTGGAGTCGCACTGGTTTTTTTGGATGATCACCGAAGGGACTTGTTGTATGGGTATATATTTGTGGAATTCATTGATTTTTGATCTACTTATTAGTTCTCTGTATCCAAATTGAGATGGGTTGTGTTTTAATATCAATTCAGCAATCAGAACAGCTGGATCCAGTGTTATTCCTTTGTTTTTATGATATTATTTAGTTGTATATCTTATATGGATCTTTGATTGGTTTTTCATTTGTTCATCTTCAATTCTTCTTCGTCTCCGTTGAAGACAATTAGTGTGATATAAACGCCATTTACAAAAGCACAAACTATAAATACTATTAAGTTTTAAGGTTTACTAAGATATATTGGTTTTACATTTTTTTTTTCAACTTTTCCGTAATTCACTCCGTTCCTTCTATCCATTCGTTTCTTCATCATTTTTTCTTTTTCAAAGTCTTACAAGTGACATGGTAGTTGATAATGGCTCCGTCTATTTCCATCCTGGTAATTGCTCTTCACACCCCGGTAAATTTTTAAAAAATTCAATACCAATTATACCCTTCATCTTCCATTAAAAAATAAATCCATTCACCAATTGTAACTCATCTGAGTTTCATACATACAAAAGATACATCGATTCAGATTTTTAGATACCAATTATACGCTTTTAACAATTACTGGGAGAGTAATACAAAAGATACATGCATTCCGCAATTACTGGGGAAATTTTGATGGTTTAGCTACATACAAAAGATACAATCTCAAGGCAGATGTGATAAGTAAATTTTTATTTGATAAAGAAAACATGGGTAATTTGGGTATAAACGGGGTGGAAAAGTAAAAAATGGAGGATGATTTTTCTTTTTAAATTATTGGGGTGGAAAGAGCAAATATAGGGGTGTGAATAGACGGATCCGTTGATAATATGTCCATAATCAGAAGCTTCCGAGAAGTTCTCGCTATCTACTGTATGCGTGATATGTTTGACAACTTTTTGAAATGTATGATTTTAAAATTTACCTTTTATTTTCATTTACCCGGACATGGTAGTCTTATGTCTAAGTGTAAGTATGTAGATTCTATAATTAAATTTTAGGTTGTTTACTTAACTGGAATTACAGGAGTTTCAGCTAGGTTGCTTGATGCAGCTATGAAGTAAACAATCAAGAATCATCGCAGTGATCCGGTGGTTTTACATTGGATCCAAGTCTATAAGCACCCGTTCTCTGGTGCTCTACCCTAGCAAATCCTAGTCCCTTTTTAGTCCATGAACCTTCAATCATGGGTCTTACAAGTGCGGATATGTTTTCTTGTTCGACATGTTCACTTTTTCCTCCAACATATTAGATTAATCTATTGACTTGACTTAAAATCAGGAACCAGCCTTTACCTACCCAAAAGCACTGTTTCCCATTGACATTCCAAATTGAATGAGAGTGTCGTCTTCTCTCAAACAGATATTTTCACTATGAGATACTAAGATCATTCCCAACAAGAGAGTCGAAGCGGTCAAATCCGTTTCAGTTGATTCATAACCCCCCTCTTGATTGGAAGGAAAAACAAGATCTCAACGTAGGGGGATGTTGTAGTTATCTTAGCCAGCTAAATAATAATCAGTTAAGACAGTTGGTGTGGATTACGGTCCACATCCACGGGATCGTAATTCACACCACAGTGTGATTTCAATATACGTCGGTCATTTAACCGGCTAAGATTTACCTACTAGATGACGGTGCTATATCCGACTATAAAAAAGTCGGTTGTAGAACAACTTTATCCATTCGCTTCTTCTCTTTCCTCCTCTTAGACCATTATCAACAAACTGTTATGTTCAGTTTGTTTTTTCTCATCGTTACCAATTGAACGAACGGGCGGAGCAACCAACAAGCTGAATCAGCCACGAATCAGGGTGTACAATGGCAAAAAAATCGTCTAACGGTAAAGTGTTTGCCATTATAAATTTATACCCCATCGCAGCCAGCCGTCTCCTCTCTTCTTCACTTTTCCTCCTTCCTCATTTTTTTCAGCCAAAAGGAAAAGCAATTCACCATTTTCCCCTAAAACTTCCAAATCCGTTAGTTTTAGCCAAATTAAAGGGCATTTTCGAGATATACACTCGAATAGATGTCAAGAACGCAAATAAATTTTACCAAAAAGTTTATGCATGAAGAAGGTAGTAGCAGCGACGAAGAATGGGGGATTGCACTATATATCCACGAGCATGGAATAAAAGAACTTTTAAAAGCCGCTAAAAATTTAGAGAACAAGGGTGAAAGTGTAGAAGAAGGTTGTCGACGTGATCGTGGAGGCCGCAAAGATGGTAGAGCCGGCAGGGCGCGTAGAGGTGTAGGACAAACTTCTGTTAGAGAAGTCGATTTTGATGTATTTTTGAATTTGAATCTTAGCGTAGCAAAATTGCCTACACTATCCAACTTTCATGCGCTTCCAAAACATGAAATACATGCCAGCACACAGATGAGTGCTCCTCTAGATAACCAAAGTTGCGGTAGGCCTTTTTTGCAACTATCCTTTGTTATTGTAACAGATCCTTTTGTAACAACAAATATCGGTTGCAAACCTGAAATAGAGGTTGAAAAAGTGGGACACTACAACGATTTCTGACAGTTGCAAATAACTCAACTACAACTGTCTAGGACAGTTGCAATTTGATTATTTGCAATACTACGTGCTTGTTGCAAAATTCAAAAAACCCATTTGCCTGCTATAATCCAGCATCATCTCCATTTAATAATGTAATAATGAGAGCATATATTACCAAGAAATAAGTAAACATACATTTCAATTAGACATAGGCAAAATAAAATCAGATTCACTAAATTCTAACAAATATTTCAAAGAGTTAGTTAAAGTTACATTCAACGTTCTATGATATTAAAAAATGTAGTCCATACACAGCATACTGTAGTGACGATTCCAAAATGCAATACAACACAAAACCATAAAACTAAAAATGCACATACTATAGGGAATGAAGTTTTTATATCAACCCACGGTTGCACCAGCTGCTTCTTAAATAGTACACATATCTGAATTTGGCCTTAGTAGAAAAGCTTCACGATCCACGACTACATGCAATATCAGCAATAATCGAGCATGGAGAGCTTCTTGAACATCTTCCCTATTAAGATAGTTTACTTTCTCATCCTCTACGCAAACATCTATTCTTGCAATGGGTTTCTGCATGAATTAGTTTACAAAACTAGCATCGTAACCTTGTTTAATTCTCTTCATGCTAATATATCTACATTTAAAAGATGTTCTCAATCCAAACTTACTTGCGGATGTAACAAAGTCAAATAAATTCATGGACCTAAATGTGGAGAACATACCTGAGATCTGGGCACCCATCAGCCTGCATCTATTCTAGAATTCCCTCCTCCGGAAATTGAATTTTTTAACACATAATAAGTTAATATAAAACTTGTTGATGTGAAATTACACTTAATCAAACAAACTGTTTACAATATGCTACCATATTCCAAGTTGTGCTTTCTTATCTAAAGGATGGACATGTCTGAAGTTGAAATTTCAATGAAGTCTAAGTACTTACGATTGAATACATGAATGTTAAAAAGGTCATGAAATCACTTATGTGTTGAATCACATCTTTACAAAGACAAAGTTTTAATACTTATAACTTTTTATAAATTGCTATAGTTGAGGGAGTGGGTTGCACCCTTAAAGGCCACGACTTGAGTCGGGTTAGAGATGTCGTTTGGAGTCGCACTAGATTTTTTAGATGTCAACTGAGTGGACATTTATTGGTGTGTGTATATGTGTGGAATTTATTGATTTTTGATCTACTTATTAATTCTTTGTATCCAAATTGAGATGGGTTGTTTTGATATTAATTCAGCAATCAGAACAGCTGGATCCAGTGTTATTCCTTTGTTTTTATGCTATTATAGTGGTATACCTTATTTCAATCTTTGATTGGTTTTTCATTTTTCATCTTCAATTTATCTTCATCTCTGTTTAAGATGATTAGTGTAATATAAACACCATTCAAACCATAAATACTATTAAGTTTTAACTTTTAAGGTTTACTTGGGTATGTTGGTTATACCTCTTTTAGTTTTGTATTTTAATCGAGGCAAAAATTTAATTGACACATGTATATAGTGTAATTTTTTTCCTTAGTTACCGTTTATGTACTGTATGTGTGATATGTTTAACATTTTTCTGAAATGTATGATTTGAACTTTTATCTTTTATTTTCATTTAGCCCGATTGGAGGAAGGAATCGTTTTTGGTTTACCCATAACTTTTTGTGTAAGTTTAATTATGTAAATTGTTTAATTAATATTTAGGTTGTTTACTTAACTGGAATTTCAGGAGTTTTAGGTAGCTTGATGAAGCTATGACGTAAACCATCATGCAACATCATAGTGTTCTGGTGGTTTATCATTGGGCCCAAGTGTAAAAGTACCCGTGCTTTGCTGCCCTACCCGAGAAAATAGGGAGCAGATCACCTAGTCTCAGATAATCCTGGATCCCCTAGATCCAACCAATGAGACCCCCTGATTTCAAGCCTTTTGCAATTAAATCCATATTGTTTCTGGGTTTAATTGCAAAAGTGTTGAACTCAGGGGGCTTCATTGGTTGGGTCCAGGAGACCGGGGGCCTTGGGACCAGAGGATTTGAACCCAAGCAGATGCTTGTCCCTTTTGAGTCCATGAACCTAACTCTGAACCATGGGTCTTACAAGTGCAGATATGTTTTCCTGTTGGGCATGTTCGTTTTTCCTCTAGTCTATTAATCTATTGATTGACTTAAAATGAACCAGTCTTTGCATACCTAGAAACATTGTTTCTTAGCGACATTCCAAACTGAATAAGAGTGTTGTATTCTTCCATTTTTTACTACTTGATACTAAAATCATTCCCAACCAGAGGGACGAAACTGGTCAAATCCGTTTCAGTTTATTCACAACCCCAACTAGATTGAAAGAAAAAGCGTCCCCAATAGGCGGTGTTGTAATTGTCTTAGCTGACTAAATAATAGTTGACTAAGACAATTGATGTGGATTGCGATCCACATCAATTATTTAGCGGGCTAATATTTAGTCTATTAAATGACAGTGCTATAACAGGCTATAGATAAGTCAGCTATAGCACAACTCTACACATTCACTTTTTCTTCTTCATCATCATTATCTGTTCCTCCGCCTTCTGAGTCGCTGGAAGTGTAACAACCCAAAATTTAAGAATAATTAGTTAAGAAATTTATATATAAATAGTTAATATTATAAAAATATAACGTTACAAGTTAATAAATACTCCTTCCAGTTGATAATATAAGAATTTTTAGAAGTTTGCATAAGAATTAAGGAAAAAATAAGATGACACTTCAGCACATAATATAATTAGTTTTTTCATGCACATTAATTTCTCTTTTTATGTGGTGCCAGTTATTATTCTTATATGCAAAGATCACTTATTATTTCTATTCCCATCAACCACTTCTTACATTTTCATGCATAAAAAGTACTCATGGGTTTCTCTAATTTATTACGGATCAGGAATAAAATTGGAATAACAAGCTTAAACATCTTATATTTTGAAACAAAGAAAACTTCTTATATTATGAATCGAAGGGAGTAGAACTAATGGAAACGTTCACAATAACGTTATAAAAGAATAAATAGAGGAATTAAATACTAATGTTTTAAGCATAACATTAAAAGTTAATAAAGAGAATTAAATCAAAAATCTAACATGCACATTTGAATTTGAAAAGGAAACATGCATAATAAAATAGCAATTGTATTAGGTATTAAAAGAGTTTATTGGAAGTAAAATATTATTAATAAAGAGGAACGGGGTATAAGTTTAATAAAAGAGATTAACTATAAGACATAAAGAGGCTATAAAGAGAATTTTTATGGATATTCAAATTTGGCTACGAAACCTTTTCCATTGTGTTCGTAGCGAATCGATTTTCATATATAACTCGTTAGTATCCGAGTCGGTATGAAGAAATTATTAAAGATAGAAGTTAGGAGAATAAATAAGAAAATAAGAAAAAGAAAAAATAACATGGGTCGGGTCGACCTGACCCATAGGCAGGTCGACTCATGTGTTTGTTGGGTCGACCTACCCCTAGCCTGAACGTGAATTCATCTTGGCACGAATGTTACGTGATTGGTTTGATTTTTTCTTACGTGGCTTCACCGGATTGGCTAATTTTGAAATCTGGAGGCTCTGCTTAGTAGCATGGCATGATTGGACGAGATTAAATCTTGAAATCCAATAGTTTGAGATCCCTTGATGTCCCAGACGCTAACTCTCACGACTCGAGAGAGAGTATAACGAACGAGAAGATGATGTCCCTAAGGCGTGATGGTGCACCACGATTAAAGATCGCCTTGACCACACTCTAACCTGGTAGTACGACAGGAGAGTATAAGGGTGCTGAGAACAAGTGCCAATGAAAAAGGGGATCCTTACCCCACTGAAGGTTTAGGGGCAATCTAATGTTGAATCTAATCAATCCCGAACAAGCCCTAATCATGCATTTTTATTCAAGATTGATTGGGGGCATACACATCACACCCTCTGTTGTTTATTACTTAGCTTGGTAATGATTTAATCTCGCACCGATTATTGTTTGCAGGGAAGCTCGTATGTGATTTATGTTTGATCTGTGATGTTATTTATCAGACTTTTTGTTACTTTGATTAATACTGTTTTGACTGCTAATGCACTAGACTGAAACAAATAACAAACTTGCAGATATTTGATATTGCAGGGAAACAAGCTACTTTATTTACATAAGTGCAGGTTTATACAAGGATGCTAATCAAAAGATGCGAGGTCCGCACTCGCTACAACAACAATAGGCCAGTGGAAAACAAAATGAAAGGGGTTGAGCTACATTTCACTTAGGCTTTGGGGAGACTTTGGACTTTTTGTAGCTTTGAGTCTAGCTTTCTCCTCTCGCTCAACTTCAGTTAGGACACGTTTCTTTCTCCATTTATCTACAAGAGGTGCATCTAGATCAGTAGGGGTCTTCTGAGAAACTTTCAGTTATTGATCGGGTAGAAAGCTTGACAACCAATCCAGACTGAGAAGCCATCGCTTGAAGGGGATTGACATCAATGGGCTCTTCTTCTTTGGCTTTGGCTTCCAAAAGCACATCGTTTTTTGCTTTCATTTCAGCCAAATTCATGTTTTCAGCATCTCCCAAGTCCCCAGTCACAACAACATCATCATCCCTCTCATCTCCATTATTGTCGTCGCCATCCTTCAATGCATCTATCATGTCTGCATCCTTGGGAGTCTCAATACTATATGGCACAGTAGCTTTATTAGTGACCTCTTCATGTTTCTCCTCGGTCTTCTCAGCAGGCTTTGCACCTAAAGGACGAGAGGCAACAACTATTAGTTCGGGAGAAAACTTGGGCTCGTCGATTGTTTGTCCGACAGTTTGACGAAAAGTTGATATAGCTCTAACAAATTGAGGCGAAAAAGTGGGGATACTTTCGGATGATTTCACTACACTAGAAATGCTATTTCGCAACAGCTTTGAGCCGTTGCAAAATCATTTAACAACGGCTATTAGCCGTTGCAAAATCAGGAGTTGTAAAAATTTAGCAACGGCTTTGAACCGTTGCAAATTTTGATTCTATAACGGCTCAGACCGTTGCTATTTTTGATTTAGCAACAGTTTATAACCGTTGCGAATTCGCATATTGATTTTAAAAAAAAAAAACTTAATTTTTGATCTCTCATATTGTACCAAATTTATTTAATTTTCATACTCAATACAAATACCTAAATATCTAACATAATATCACAAAAGAAAGATCATTAAACTAAATATTTTTTATAGATTCAACAAGACCAAACTTCGCAAGTTTTAAAATTACAACGTTCAGAAACGATATGTTTCATTTTAAAGTTCAACAGCAATAGCAATAAAAATATTACAGAATACAATACATAGTTCTCAAACATATTAATCGGGTCATAGTACAACTTATGTCTGCTGTGTAGCACTGTTCTAGGTGGACGTCTTGCCTCCATTTTTTTGAACCTTCGATTGAAGATAGAAGCTTCCACTTGCATCAGCTTTCTTAAATTGTGTATCATACCTATCAAAAAAAATACATCAGATAAAACATATTCGGTGATTACCAATTCCCAGCAAAGAAAATCAATAATGAGCATATGTACAAATTTCTTACGGATAATTAGTTATATGCAAGACTTATGATCGAAATTTTGCTCCACCTCGCCTCATGTTTGTTATACAAATTACAAATCAAAATCAATTTGAAATTAAGCAAGCTAAACCTATTAAATGTAAGGAAACCTGGCCAAGCTAAATAGTATACGATTTTTCAACACCTAACATATCATTAGTAAGCCATTATTGGAGAAGAATATTAATATGGTTTTTCATAACCGTAGCACTAACTTCTTTCATGTATCATGTATAACTTAATACAACAACAAAAACTGAAAAACAATAAAAAGCTGCAGCTAGTGCACTGATAGTTCAAAGTTTAAAGATAGAATTTGATGACTTCTTCATTTATCACGGAGGTGTGGACCTGCCAACATCTGAATTGAATAATAGGAAACATTAAGTTAAAATCAAATATAATAAAGCATTACTGCATATAATGTTCAACTTATAACTCAATCCCTACAAATATAAGGTAAGGAATAATCTGTTATATAAGCAACTCTCAATGATTATATGCACCAAATGCAGAAGTACTATTTTTGTCAAAAGCAATTCTCAATCATGGTCATATGCATCTGGCAAAAGGATGATAATTTCACATTATTCCTTCCTGCTACCATTGCTGAAAAAACTGTGCAGTTTTGTATTTCTATGGTTATATATGCATACATCATTTTCTTTACCAATGAAAATTGCATGTTAATTTATTAAAGATTGGAATGAGTAACAAGGAGGTGAACAAGTTGACAGAAAATAGAGTGGAACAAATAGTAGAAAATGTACCTAATGGAGAATTTTGATTGACATGCTTATAGAATTGGTCAATTAATGACCTTTCTGCCCATGCAAGTGTTGACCGTAGTTGCTCAGAAGTATGAAATACAAAATCAGTGATATCCTTCAATAGAGATGCAATCATAATCTTAAGGAATAATCAAAAACTGGTAATACATATACACAAAATTAAGAGTAAGCAACATGCAAGTGTTGGTCGTAGTTGCTCGTAAGTCTGAAATACAAAATCAGTGATATCCTTCAATAGAGATGCAATCACAATCTTAAGGAACAATCAAAAACTGGTAATACATATACACCAAATTAAGAGTAAGCAAGTAAGCAACAAAATTATTACCTTAAAATTGCAAACCTGCAAGGCAGGATTCCATTTGTCTTTCAGAATATTCAGCTTTGAAACCAAATACTAGTTCATTAAAATGCCTTGAATATACCATGGGAAATACAACTCTGTATTGAACCTCTATGTACCAAATGGCCTTGCTAGTGGGAGTGTTGCCTCGTACTTTTTCTCGAACGAGATCGGTTTGGTAAGCTGTGAACTTTTCTCTAGTCCATATCATATCGGATCTAATAGAATGAAGCCTAGCATATATGTATAAGCGTTAACATTGATTTATTGTACAATCACTTTGTTATATACGATTAAGTAAAATTACGCTGTGGTGGTATTGATATAATTTTGTATAACAAATGCTACAGTGGTGAGGGCAAGGTTTGTATAACAAATATTGGTTGTTTTTTGTTAATACTGCAATTAATGAACCGTCTAAGCAAATACCATGGGCTAAAGGTGGTTGTTCTTTGTAAAGAAGAACAACCATATCCTTCGATCCAATTCCATCCGTCACCCAGTACCAACATATAGCTAGCAATGCTGCAAGATTATTTTTTACCACAATTGTTCGATTTGCCTCATCCATCAAAGCTGCACCAACAAGCATCTCTCCAACCTAGCTTTATACCTAATCCCCATGTGAACATCCTTTTTCTTTTCTTTTTTCTTTTTTTCCTTCTCTGCTCGCACTCGTCGTGTTTCAGTTGCTCATGCAAATCCTCAAGTCGATAGCTAGAAACCCAAACCATTCGTCATCTTTACTTCCTAGCTTTAATGAATGCTACAATTTACAATTTCATAACATATTCATGTTTCGCTTAGCTACATGCTTAAGCTGACAGGCTTGCCAAGGCAACTGTAGGGAAAAGGGGAAGAGTCGACGCTGGGTTGGTGGTGTATGCGCAGGAGGAGGCAGAGGAGTCAGTAATTGTCTCGGTGGTGGACCGTTGACCGAGGGTAGGGTGAATGACGTGGCTGTGACTGGAAGGGGATCTGATGTGGAGGAAGCTCAGGCTGCTCGGATGGTGGGATTCAGGCCAGAGAGGTGGAGTCAGGTTAAAGGATTTCAGTCTGACTGGGGCGTGGAGGCGGGCTGTGATAGGTAGCTCGGAGCTGCTGCATTAGCGGTAAAGTGAGGAGTGGGCGCACAACTTAAAGAAGAAAGTTGGGTGAGGTAGTGGCGAGGCGGATCATGTTTTCAAAACCTGCAAGACTTATAACCAAAATTCTCTAATTCCGAACACTACAACCTTTCATCCATTTGAGCAAACAATTAAAAGCCAGGTCCGAAAAAAATCATAAAATAAGATATTGAAAGTGCATAATCATTTGCTTGGTTTTTCCATATTTTATGGCTACAAACAAGCATGTTTAGAATTCAGTTTAATTTCTATGATTATATTGTAGCTTATAACTAAATGCACACGTAGTAAAACAAATGCTTGAAAGCATATCTGATATATTACATACCACATAAGGTTGAAGGGGCTGGTTCACGAACTGAGCGAATCTTACTGCACAAAGCAATCACAATTGTAGTGCACTCGTGAATTTTAGGAGGTATATGTTGGATCGCTTTGCTTTGTAAAGAATGTGCCAAATTGAGCCCTAAATAATTGAAGCTAGAAACATCAGTAACATGATGAAATCGATAATGAAATTTATGAATCGATAAATATTTCACAAAAGTTAAAAAAATCTCATTAATTCGTGTGATGTACAGTTGGATTCAATTTTCTCAAAACTAAACACAGGCGCGAGGATCCCTCCTTATCTCTTTTCCCCCTTCATCTCTAGATAAAATAGTTAATAAAACTAAGTCTCAGCCAATTGTAAAATCTCTGCGCAAATCATAAATAACATGTAACCATAAATGGACAGAACGGGATCTGCAAATAAAAATACCTCTAAGCTACAAATGTATGTAATATCTCTGCGAACTAGAAATAACCTCCAGGTGCAAATTAAATGACCTTTAACTACACACTATACATCATATAGAAAAGGATCTTATAGATAATAATAGTTAACTCATTATATTAGCTTATTAGTTCAATTCTCTTTTGTAATAAAACGGAAAAATTACTGCAAAGAAGGGTTTTCAAGAACATGAATAAGAACAGAAAAAGTTAAACTACAGGGAATAAGTTATCAATCTTAGATAGAACGGATGCGAAACTTCTTACAATTTTCTAAATTCCTTTTTCTTTCATCCAAATCAGACTCGGCATCAAATCTGAGCAGTACTGAGAAGGATTTGTTTAAGTGGCATCAAATCTGATGTGTTTGAGATGGTACGCATTGCTACGTGCAAGCGGTGGCGATGAGTGTTTCGAGGCGGGATGGGGGTTTCAGGAGCGACGCGGTGCAGGTATAGCTCAAGGATGAAGATTCTAGATTCTGGAAGGCGTGTTTAAGTTATCCTCCATTGATTCAGATGGGTTTAAAATGGTTGTTTCACGCAAAGGTCAGAGGTTGCGAAATCCTTCCAGTCCTCCGAGTCCATGCCTGCAGTTACGACCGATTTTAGAATGGAGGAGATGAACAGAACAGATCGGGGGAGATAAACAGGAGAGATCGAGTTTTCACGATTTAGGGCTAGCGCCCTTTTTTCTGCGTGAATTAACAAATGGGGGATGAACTGAGATATACGGTGGGAATAAGGGTGTACTGATGCGTGTATTCAATTTCAGAATAGATGTAAGCCATGGTAGAATTTAGAACGGACATTGACCGTATTGTACGAATTTGCAACGGACTTAAGCTGTTGCTATTTCGCAACGGCTCTAAGCCGTTGCGAATTTTCCGCATTTAGGAGTTGCAAAAATGCTTATTTGGTGTAGTATTTCTCTGCTGCAGCGGAAGTGTCAAGAGTTTATTCAATGATTGGAGATAGGAAAGCCACCTTTGGTAACTCAGGACGGGCGGGATCGTATGCTTCCATTTCGGTGGCCCTAGCGGTAGCAGATGAAGAGCCAGAATCAATACTATCTTTCCCCCTTGATCTGTCGTTACTCCTCCTCGACATTCGGTTAAGCACTCTGGCTCCTCACCCTTCATATATTTCTCCATGAGTTTCTCCCCATCAATGGTGTCCACCTTAAGATGTAGTTTCCCCTATTCGACAACCTGATCCCATACATCGACTAGAGTCGTTGGATAGTCTTGGATCTAGGAAATGTCTCAATAGCAGATCACTTGGGCAAAGAGTTCAACCATGAGCTCACTGTAGTCGTCCAATTCTTTCTGGGCATCGGTAAGTTGTACATTATCATCCTCGGTATACTTAATGGCAATACTCGCATTCCCCTCAGCTAGAACTGCCCTTGATTCAATTTCTGCCAGCTTGACCTCCAAATCAACATTTTTCTTTTCTAGCTCCGCCTTCTCCTGGTCAAGGCGAGCACAACCTGACTTTGCCGCAATGCTTTCAGATTTAGCATCCTCAGCTTGCTTCTTCAAGTCTAAACGTTCATGGCTATGAGCTTCAAGTTCATTATGATAAAGCTTTTGTAGCTCTTCATATCGTTTCTTGTAGTTGCCAACGTCATATTGTGCGAGGACAAGTTGAGCCTGTGCATCCGCCACTTCTTTTTTGTGTCCTTTAAGATACTCTCATCATAGTTGGCCACTTCCTTCATGTTATTTACATCAGTTATTAAGTCTCGAATAATTTTAGAAAGGTTTCGAGAGTACTTGTACATTTCCTTATACTGTTTATACACCAAGTCAATTTTAGCCTTGACTCGTCTGCCCACCCCGAAGGCACTGGCTTGAGAGCAGGAACAAATAACATATTCTCAAAGTTATGATCTGGAAATTACTTCGTTAGAATTTTCAATTTTTCTTTGTTCTCGGAGTCTAGTGTCACATGCTTTGTTATGGATAACTCAACTTTCCGTCGCTCGGTAGGTACAAAGGTCGTTTTACCTTTCTCTTGACCTTTTCCATAAGCTTTTTTTTATCCTATGGGTCATAATATTTTGGAGGAGGCATTTCCTGATGGTGTTTTTCCTTTGGAGGAGTTGGAACCTTGGGAAGTGATTTATCTCCTGCACAATGGTCCTAGTGGCTCCTACGCTTATCAGTATCAAACCAACTAGCAGAACGGGAACGTGAAGAATAAGGACGATTAGAATCATAATGTCTCTTGCTATCTCTCCCATGACTATCATCTCGATCATGCTCCGTATCAGAATCGAACCTAGGCATATTTGAGCGAACATCTCTATGAGGGTAGCGGCAGCGCATCATTTTTCCTGCAAAATAACACAAGTAAATATTAGAATCAGGATTAATATGGAACATGAGTGTTGTGACGTGCAGTACAAGTGTAGTGTGTGTCCTAAGTGATCCCCCCAACGGACCAGAGCCTGGAGTTAGTCCTGTTTGTGTAGTCTCCCCGGCTTTAACGGGAGAACATCTTCCTCGGAAGTGGGAAAGAAGGATTTTGTTCCAAAATCTTGCGAGGTGTAAATGTCGTCAGGTAGGGGAAGCCTCCCTAAACCCTGATATATGGACTTGTCTATAAGAGAGTCATCGGCTTGAGACTTGGTTAATGGTGGCGTCTTTGGAGAAGTTCGTATTTCAGGAGTGGCAGCATCCTCGGGAGTAACGTAGCCTATCTTCGATGGGTATGTTCACTAGTACATCATCCTGAATTGGCATAGGAGAAGGGCTTTTTTGGAGCACAATTAGATCCTCGCCCCTTGTCGTTCTCTCATCACCTAATTTCAATTCTTGGCTGGAGCTTACAAGTTCTTGACCTTTCAAACTCTCACCCTTCTCGACTAAAGTTGTAGTCTATCCCTCGACCGAGGGCACGTATACATAAGGACTGTCCACGTGGCATATGCTCCGAGTTATAGCGAGTAGATGATGACGATGAAGATAGTGTCTACTAGGCATTCTCTGACGGTTAGTAGTTTTTGGTCACCATTAAGCAAGTGGTTCATGCGATCCAAGTATACTTGGTGAACCTCCTTTTTTGGATTAGCAACTACAAAAGGACGAAATAAGTCAGTACATTTATGGCAGCAATTAATGTTAGAACATCGAAATCTAAATCTTACCTGATTTGAGCCATTGCCTAGCACATCCTGGTTGCTGCTTAATATAGAACCATTCGGGCTTCACATCACCCATTATACTGCTGAATGGTTCGTCACTGATCTTCTTTTTTGGCACAAACTCGAAGTACACGAAAGACGGAGTGTCTTTTGTTCGATGTTTGAAATTTTAGAAGAAGCATACATCTTCGAGTGAGCTATGTCCTCAAAATTTCTCTATAAGCAATATACAATGTGTACAGATAGGCATAAGCATTAAGGGTGAAGTTGCATGGGAGCGATTTGCATTTTTCTTAGAAAATCGACGGTGAATGTTGAAAATGGAGGGATGGCCCCTACGACACACATCAACCGCCTAATCGTCATGTATCCTTCGGGCAGATTATGAGGCCTACCTGTTTCAGTAGCTACCTTAGTGTCTTTCCAAAGAATCACATGTTTTAAACATAGGCGTCTACGCTTAGGATCATCCATCGTCGACTGAACAGAATCTGTAGGTGCTTCTAAGATTGTTGCACTCTCAAACTCATCAGGAGCGCGATTGTCTCCTTGTACTCCTTCCTCTTCTTCATCCACATAAACTTCACTTCCAGACAATTCTGCAATTCCGTGAATTTATATCTCATAGTCCGAGCCTGCACTATCCCAATCTGGATTCGAAGTAATTGAAACATCCTCGAGGTTGGGATTTTCAGATGGCCCTATAGCTTCCTTTATCTATACCAATCTAGCTAAACGTCTTCCAGACATGATCGCTATACTATCCAAGAGACGACAAAAATTAGAATGTAGTTGCATGTGTCCCCCATGTCTGTATATGTACTAATATATGCTAGTGTATGCAGTGCTAAAGTCGGAAAATATAAAAGCAAGCATAACGAAATGCAGTATAATGGAAAGTTAATGATCATTTATTTGTTCAGTCCGAAAATGTCCAATTATGGAGCCTCTATCCTAACTTTCCACAAGTTTATAAGCTATACTTGGTTTTGGTTAAGTTATACATAAAGTTGTATTCCATAAGTTCACATTGTCAAGGCTCTAGTCTTAACCAAGTTTGAATGATGAGATTAGATTATGCATATGTTTTATATTAAATGCTATCGGGACAGTTCGGAGGTCCAAGTCTTAGACAATGGTTTGGTTCAGAGGTTTGTATACAAGCATCGTTTCGGAATAGAAATGGTTGAATAAAGTTGTCTGGTCGGTTTGGAACTTAGAGAGGAGCGAGGTCGGTTCAGATCGGATCATGTGAAGTTATACCTATTCGGATTGGCGAAGACCGAACCGAACCGATCAAGCACTTCGTTACCTAACTCTTTCATACCTAACTCTTTCACTTGAATATTTTTAAAAGCCTTCTCCAACATCAGCCTCTCCGGTTCGAACCGCCACTATCTTATCTGATTCACTACTTTCTTCCTCCCTTTCTTCACCAAGAGCAAAATCTCCATTACTTCCCTATTCGATCAAGACAAGAAACCAATCATAAAGCCATGTTTCCTGACGCCGACTATGGCTTGTCCGCGCCATCACTTAAAGGCGGCAAAGTTATCGCCATCAACGATGCCATTCTAAGGGGTCTCATCATAAATTTCACCGTTGATTTGGCCAAAGTAACAAAAACATCGCAAAATTCGAATATCATGTATGCAGAAATGATGATTAGATCAAGGAAATTAAGATTCAACTCTCACGTACGGATTTGGTTAGAAGACTGAACAGATTTTTGAAATTTGGGAAATTAGGTTTTTTAGTGAAGTTGAGAGAAGCGCGGCAGCGAAAATGAAGGAAAGAAGAGGGGACACCGACTTATATATGCAGGGTAAGAAAACCCTTCGTGTTCCAATGGACTTGACAGTCCAACTTGACCCGACCATAGAGCAAATCGAGCGAATTCAAGGCCTTTCAGCCTAATAATATAACAATGAACTGGTTGCGAGACGGGTCGGATTAAATCAATCCGAACCAAAACATATTGCCAATTCGATGACATGATTTGATACATGAAGGAGGAATAAAGAAATTCAAAAGAAAACATTAAAACCCACATATATACATCATAAAGATTACCTGGGATATCACTTAGACCTTAATTTAAGTGTCAAAGTTATTAGAAGCAGCAGAAAAAATTTCTAATCCCGTGATATATTTATAGACCTTGTAAATACCACGAAACGTGATTTCATGAAATGTCATGACTCTTCATACAGATAAGACCATTGGTTACCGCTCATTCATCAACAGATATGTAAACAAGTCTTCGTAGCACGTCTTATTTCCGATAAAATGTACTTCAAAGGGAAAAAATGTCAGCCTACTTTGTAACCAAGCAATACAAAGCTCATAAGATGAATACACTTGAGGGCGAAGGACATTGCAAACCAATGAGAAGAATTTATTTAGTCGAATATAAGATGAAGTTTCGGGCCAAATCGGCTATCATTTTCACTTTTACACGGTTTGGATCGGAGCTTAAGGGTTGACTTGCTCTCATCCATCTACAATAGACTAAACTCAACCAAAGAAGAGCGGATCAGTTCAGAACCTACCCCACCGAACCGAAATGACGGTTGTACCAAGACGCGGGTTACACACCATTCAGCTACGAACTCGGAGCGATTACAACCCACTCACCCATGATCTCTATGCATTGTCCTCCTCTTGATGCGCTCATTTCCGACATTTATGGGATGGGACCCACATTACATCCGACCCGACCACGCTCCATGCCTATAAATACACCACAACACTCCATTTTCAAGGATCTTTTGGTTCCCTATGCACTCAAGCATCATTACCAATTATATTCCTTTGTTTATTTCAGATTGTACCCAAAACTCTTTGAGTATAATTCTACAAATTTAAAGTGATTATGGATTGTACTAGAGAATTGAGTGGCTACTGTCATTGTATTTTGTGACTAGTTCATCAATCAAGAAAGTATAAAGTGGAGGTAGGCCTATAAACGCCGAACCACTATAAATCTTGTGTTCTTGTAGCTTTTTTTTTCATTTTCTCTGTATTTCATAATCGATTGGGTGTTAGAACCAGTTTTTGGTCTAATAGCTACAACATTTTTTTTGGCACCAAAATAATGAAAGTACGATCAATTTTTGTTATTATTTGTCCACTTGCAAAAATTTCCCTCATAGCATCAGTTAAATCATCCTTTATTAATAGTGTTGCTTAAAGAATTTAGAACCTATCCCATCTGGTCTCAGACTCCTATCTTCAGTTGTTTGAACAGTAGAATTTTTAATTTCTTCTTCCATAACCTCAGCTTTTAGAGAAGTTCTGGCTGAATTTGATAAAATTATTTTACATATTATATTTCCAAAAGATGACACCACCTCTATCGAATTATATAAATTTTCAAAAAGGATGTGGCCATGGCCTGCAACTGGATAGAATCAAACATTCGTACACCTTGCTAGTTCACCAAGCCATGCAAGCACTTTATTTTTTGTTGATGGTCATTTTAGAATGGAAAAGCTTTGCGGTTTGATCACCATTATACAACCACTTGATTTTAGATTTCTGCATTATCTCAATTGCATGATTAAACATATATCGTTCAAGTTGCAATAAGTTGCCGTTATACTATTGCATAAGCAATTAGTTATTCGAAAGTAGAAGTTAATTATATAACTGGTCTTTCTTTTCTCTTAAAATATTAATGTTTGTAGATAAAGAGATTCTACCTTTGTTCCGAGCTTTTAGTGCAGCTTTACCTGCCTTTAACTTGAATAAAAATACATACAATTTATTTACATAGTGCTCAACAATCCAGTTGCTACTTACAATTTCATTGTAACCTTGTATTTTTTTAACCAAATATATATATAACGAAATGGAGAATCTATTCATTCTCCAACGGCTCATAAAAACAGCTTACGTAGAAATAGTTACATAATTTGTGCACATACATAAGTAATACATAACCACAAAACCAACTGACACATACAAATAACAACCAAAAACCAACTAAAAAGGAGAACCAAAATATATATTTGACCCTCATAAGTTGTTCGCCAACAATGTGGAGACACCAAGAGTCTCATGTAGTCCTAGGGAAAATGACATGGGACCAGGACAAGCTCCTGGGATCGAACAAGAATCAAGGCCGGACATGTGAAATCTCCAGCGCCAAGCCAAGAAAAGCATCCAACAGAAAGCCCTGCTCCACTTCCATGACACTAACAGATGAAAGCACTAGAATAGCTCCTCCTAATGCCAGCAACCCAAAGTAAGAAACCTGAAAAATCCTTTGAAACGTGGACCTGCGGCAATAGAAAACAATATAAGATCTTTAAAGGAGGGGGAGGAAAGGGGTGGATGAGAGGAGCATATTCGTGAAATCGCCCAATGTCACTAAATCGAAGGGGATTCAGCCAATCCCCTCCCTAATAGATGGCGGAACTATGAAAACAGAAAGTAATTCCACCAGCCTCCTCTAACAAGCATCCCTATACGGCCTACCACGGAAGGCAAGAAAAACATCATTCAAAACTCGCTTAATGATAGTAGGAGGATCCATAGGAATTTCATCGAATACTGCCTTATTCCGCGCACACCAGATATGCTAGCAGATAAGGCAATGTATAAAGAGAAAAAGGACCGAGCAAACTGATTTTCCCAAGATACCATCCCACCGGTATCTCAGTAAACTAGAACTAGAAGTGGCGTTACCTCGGAGATCAACAAGATTCCCAAAGTAATTCCAGACAGCAGTCATAGAATAACTACCGAAAAACAAGTGAGTACCTATTTCCAGCTCACCAATTCCGCAACACCTGCAGCGAGACACCAAAGGGATGCCAATTCTCTGAAGGTTATCGTGCAATGGTAACCCATCATGCAGGGTTCTCCACATAAGTAAAAAGACCTTCGGAGGTAATTGGACATCCCAGATGAAAGAGAAGATCTAAAGACGGGGATTCGGGGATCTAGCCGAGCTCCACGCTGCGTGATTCGAGAAAGGACTGCCATCCCATTCGGATCCACCACCATGTAAGTCCGAAAATCTTTTGACGTATTGCATTCATTTCCACGTCTCACTAGCGTAAGACAAGAATCCAAAGAAATCCATGATAGAAAGCCTGTGGTAATTACCGTGGAGGAACGTTGGCCATAAGGAATCATTCTCTCTAAACCATTCCCACAACTTACAAGCGAAGACAGTATAGACATCCCTTGGATTACAAAGGCCGAAACCCCTTTCACTCCTGGAGCGACAAAAGATGTCCCAAGAAATCCAATGATATCAGCTAATGTTGTCCTTTTTATCCAAAAAGAGGGATGCAGCTAACGAACGATGAGAACGAAAGAAGGAAGCAGTCGGAGTTATAGTGGCAAAGACGTGCGATTCTATAGAGTCCAGTACAGACTTTATGAGAACAAGTCTTCCTACATGAGACAAAAGAGTCGCATTCTAATGAATGATCTTACCCTTTACTTTGTCAGACAAGGGATCGAAGAGGGCATTGAGCTTCTTACCTTGGTATAGAACAATACCCAAGTAAGGCGAGGAGAGGGAGGCAACCTTGAAACCAGTTAAGCCTTCTATCCAAGAAGATCTATCCAGAGACAATCGCCAGATCGAAGCATCTTTTAGCAGAGTTGACCAGTTGGCTTGATCACCTATCGTACTACTGAATGAGGCTGAGCATACGTCAAATAGAGCGACGAATTACATTAGTGAAAATGATAATGTCGTCGGCAAACGATAAAGAAGTGATAATGGGGCAACCCCTAGGAATGCCAAACCTCTGAATCCGATTTTCTATCGTAAGGGAATGCAATCCACATACGAAAGCCTTGGCAGCAATGACAAATAGCGAAGGTGAAGGGGGGGTCCCCTTGACGAAGTCCCCTTCCTACCGTGAACTACCCGTTGGTCGATTCGTTGATAAGAATGGAAAACCGGCAGTTGGAGATGATTCTCCAAAAAAGATCTATGAGGGGTTCCGGGAACCCGAAAGCCCTCAGAACCTTAACAACAAAAAACAAGGAGAGCGGTCATAAGCCTTAGCCATGTCCAACTTAACGATCATATTAGAATCTCTAACCTTCCTATCGATCTGGGAAACAAGCTCCTAGGCTAAAAGAACGTTATTTGTGATCAAGCGTCCTTTAACAAACACAGCCTGGGAAGACGAGACAATATGCTTTAGAAACCATGCTAGACGAGAGGCTAGAACGTTATATATAACCTTATTAAAAAGGTTAAATAAGATGATCAAATGAAAATCCGTGCAACAACGATGATTCTCACACTTGGGAATAAGAACTAAATTGGTGGAATTCCATCCATGTAGAAGGGTCCCGCCACTGAAGAAAAACTTAATTACCAGATAAAAATCTGCCTGGATAATTGACCATACACTGCAATGAGAAACTCCGCTGAAACTGTTAGATCTGTGCGCACTATCCTTACTAAGTGTAAAGACACAAGCATGTATCTCTTATAAGGAAGGAGGTACGTCTAGATCCTCACACTCCGCATGAAGAATTGTAACCTTGTATATTTGACCACATATTGCTATATCTAAATGGAATCCTTTGCTGTCCATGATCATTACTAACATTTAAATGAACTGGTATCGGATAGTCATCGCTAACTGAATGAAGCAAAAGCAACTTCGAGAATTAATGAATACGCACTAGTCGAAACTCTATATTTGTGAACATTTTGTCGATCCTACTATGCATGGAAAAGTCTTTGCCACCCCTCCAAGAAAAGATTATTTCTGCTTCAAGAAGACCAATACTATCAACGATCGCCGAGAAAATATTGCCTGCATTCCTAATATTATTAGCGGGACTGACCTTGTCCGAATCGTTCATAACTTTATTGAAATGATCGCTTACCACAATTGTTGGAAATTGTTTTATAAACAAAAATGGTGAATTGTTAAAAACTTGGAATAAGTGTAAGAATGGCTTCTATATGTGAATAGTCCCACATGTTGAGACTATATGAAAGAAACAAGTATTTATACTTGTTTATTAAGCGTCTTGGGGCTCCTAATACATGTTTTGTTGTGAGGAGGGAGACTATGCTCATGACCACCACACGCGACTGACCGACTCGACCCTGCCCGAACCGGCTTAGGTTTGGATTTGGGCTTAGGCCTTGGATTTGTGGTGTAGTCACTTATATTTTTGGACCATAAAACATTGCAATTTTCGAGCCGTATTTTATTTGAGATGGTAAAATTTCTGAGCCTATTTTTTATTTGATACCATAAAAATTTGATCCACTTTTTCAGCCGACTCTCTCCCATTACCCAGTAAACCGTTCGACAATTTATTTTTTTGTCTATAACAATTCATTTCCGGATGAGGATTCATAACCGAACAACATTCTATTTTACCTCCGCCATTAAAATTTCTTACGAAAAAACCGAGTAGTTATTTTCGAAAGTGCAAATCTACACTGATCCGTTGTGCAAGCAAATCAGTTATTCTTGTTCGAGGTTGTTTTATCCTAGAGGCAGCGACGATAGTACGAACTAGTTTGCACCACCGAATAGATCGCCGAATCGTCTTTAACATAGCGACGAAGTACATGACTCAGCCATTGTTTACCAACAATTTGAAGACGATCTGACACAATGACTACGACATCAACCCTAGATGATGTTGCTCCTCCCTCTGCCTTCCAGATCCCATTGGTAACTGTTGACCCATTCCAATTCGAAGGCCTGCACTTCAAATGATGGCGTCACAAGATGGAGTTCTACCTGACGATGAGAAAGGTAGTTGGTGCCCTGACCACCAACAAACCACAGTTGCCAGACGAACCTGATGGAACTGATGATGCGCAAATAACTTCCTAGACTGAATGATCAAAACAACACCAGAACTGGATTGGGCAAGACTATCTGTGCAGAAATTTCATACTCAACGACCTCGGCGATGACGTGTATGACTACTACAACTCGGAGGACAAGCCAACAAAGGAGATCTGGGAAGCGCTGAAGAAGAAGTACGACACAGAGGAGGCCGGTGAAAGAAATATGCTGTCAGCCACTACCTCAAGTACCAAATGACATATGACAGGTCAGTAGAGATGCAATCTCACGAACTTTAGAAAATAGCTGATGAGATCATCTCCAAAGGTATGGCGTTGGATGAACAATTTCAAGTTGTTGTTATCATTGACAAATTGTCCCCAGGATGGAAAGATTTTAAGAGTTTCTTAAGCCATAAGACTAAGGAATTTTCTTTAGAGAGCTTGATCATGCGCCTCCCTATTGAGGAGGAGGCACGTAAGCAGGACCAGAAAGAAGAGGTACTGATTGTCAATAACAACAGCACTAAAAAGACCAAACCTGCAATTATGAAACCGAACTAGAAATCCTTTAAGAATTAGAACCGGCGCAACAAACATAATGGGAATCCTCTAGGAAACCAAAAAGACCAGTAGAAACCATCCCTAAAAGAATGATTCTGGACAGTTGTTTCTATGTTACAACTGTGGAAAACCAGGTCATATGGCATGAAAGTGTCGAAACAGGTCAAGCTCTTCACCGTAGGATAACCTGACCGAGGAGCCTCTTACGGCTATGATTACTGAGATTCACCTTATTGGTGGATCAGAGGGTTGGGGGTAGATACTGGTGCTTCTCGCCATGTCTACTATGATCGTGATATGCTCACTACATACATGGCGACTGATGATCAGAAAGCCTTGTTGGGAGATTCTCACACCACTAAAGTTGTTGGGGTTGGAAATGTGGAAATCAAGTTACCTCCGTAAAGACAGTAATTCTGAAAGATGTGATGCATACTCCAGAGATGAGGAAGAATCTGGTTTCTGTCTTTCTTCTTAATAAGTTGGTTTTACTCAAGTTATTGGGGCTGATTTGTATACCTTAGCTTATAAGGGAACTTCTATGGGAAAGGGCTATGCTTGTGAGGGAAGTTTAAATTGAATGTTGAATCTAATAAAGTGACCAGTTCTGCTTATATGTTGTGTGATTTTAGTATTTGGCACTCTAGATTATGTCATGTTAACAAATGCATAATTCATAACATGTGCACCTCAGATATGATTCCTAAAATGTCAGAATCTGAACTTGATAAATGTGAATTCTATACTCAAGATAAAATCACAAAGAACCCTCATAAGTCTGTTGATGGAGTATCTAAACCCTTAGACTTGATTCATTCTGGCATATGTGAACATGATGGTACTTTGACTAGATATGGACATCATTATTTTATCACTTTTATTGATAACTCTTCTAATTTCACATATGTATACCTTATGAAAAATAAAAGTAATGCTTTTGACATGTTTAGAACATTCAAAACTGAAACTGAAAATCAAGAAAATAAGAAAATTAAGAGACTTCGTAGTGATAGAGGAACATAATATGAATCTACTTCAATTCTGGATTTCTACAAGTTACATGGTATAGTACAAGAGGGAACTGCACCAAATTCAACTAAAATGAACAGTAAAGCTGAAAGAAAAAATAGGACCTTTACCGGATCAGTAGTTGCCATTTTTATTAAATTCTTGTGCAGCAAAACATTGGTCGGGGAATATATTACTAACCGTATGCTATGTTTTGAATAAAATCCCCAAATATAAGAATAAAATTTCACCTTATGAAATTTTAAAGAATTATAAACCCAATCAGTCATACTTTAGAACTTGGGGTTGTTTAGCATATGTTTGCATTCGAGACCCTAAGAGAATAAAATTGGCAAGTATAGCATATAAATGTGTATTTATAGGTTACGCTATTAATAGCAAAGCATACAAATTTTATGACCTAAATACACACAATATAATTGAATCAAATGATGCTGATTTTTATGAAACAAAATTTCCTTTTAAATTAAGGAATTGTAGGGGCACTTCAAGTATGCCTATTAGAATAGAACTTAATGAAAATTCTGAAGCTGAACCTAGAAGAAGTAAAATAGCAAGAACCGTAAAAGATTTTGGTTCATATTTTTGTGCTTTTACTATAGAGGAGGATCCCTCAAACCTCCAAGAGGCCTTACTTGCTTTAGATGCCAATTATTGGCAAGAGGCTATAAATAATGAGATGGGTTCTTTGGAATCCAATAATGAGACGACCCCAAACCCCATACTGACGGTGACAAGGGTAATCCTTGGAATATAATACAGAAACAGATAATAGCAGAACAGAAATAAATAAATACACCAGATAATGCACAAATAATACACTGAATAAACGTAATCATCAGAGTTACACAGTATACAGGATCATACTTAGTACAAATACAGTTCAGCTATGCATAAATGTCTACAGCGGAAAACAAACAAAATATGTACAATAGGAGCTGAACAACATAAAATAGATAAATGATAGAATCCATCTTCAGCTCCAGCTATCCAGGAAAGCCTGCTAAACCTGAACACAAGGCCGCTCGTGTAGAAAAAGGGGCACCCGAGTTTGAAAGTGAAATAAACTACGAGTCAGTCATGGGACTGGTATGAGAAATCTACTCAACACATTTAAAATATTGCTAATCACAGGACCGCGCCACTTTCATGGAACGAGTTTAATCCATTGGATTGCCAGTGCTTTAAAACAAATCATTCTTTTAAACATCTCTATGCTTTTTATAAAAATGAAGCAATTATAAGACTCAGTTCCCATCACACAATGCAACGCAAACCGGAGGATAGAGTTTTTACCTTATAACGACCAAAATATGCTTGATACGAATAAAACAAAGGCATTTGATATTATTGCTAGTGTTTATGTGTTTTGAAAACAATTTCAAATCATAACTATCAATCATAGACGGCATTAATGCCCCTTACCACTATGTCGCCATATATAGGTATACAACCAAAATCGCACGATGTCGTATTTGGAAATTGGATTTCCGTCATGAACCAAGGCAAAAGACAGTCCTTACCAAATTCGAGATTGCCTAGCCCGAGTCTCAGGTAAGCGCGCAGGCAAGCCTTGGATCGTCAGGGCCGGTCCACCGAGGTGGATTATTATGCCTGAACACTACGTTTCCCCGCCCTTTGGGGCGTAAATGAGCCAACGAATGACTCCATCGGACCCGGATCGTCCGATCTAACCGAGGCACCTCGCAATAGCAACAACCACATAAGTCAAACTCGTCAGGGCGTGTAGAACCATTGACGCCACTTCTAGTTAGGAAGAAACGCAGGCCCTCCTTGATGTCCTCTCCCGTTTCTGGTTCATACCGGGGTGTGAGGCTCGCGAATTTACGTTATACACAAAGCTACGCCACACGGGCGGGGCTTTGATCATCACCACAAGACTTTGCTTTTCAACAGAAGCCCTGATCACTACATCTTAGCATGCCACACAGGCAATTCACACCGTGCAACTGATGGCTATCAATAACACAGAATAAATTCCAATGTCATACACACTGTCCATTTGCAAGTCCGTTCTGGGTCTGAACGAAACCGGAGGCACTATATACCTCGCAAACCCATCGATCACCACGTACGTCTGGATGATCACCACTCATTATCCATATTTTGGGATGCCTCCCAATCAGGACCTCGGTTACCATCCAAACGAGGTGAAGATCTCCGGTCTTCGACCACCGTCTTTATCTTCGATTTCTTATCGTCGATTCAGTTATTCAGAATGGGGGTAAACCCGGTCTTTCTGAGCAACTCGCGTATATGATAAACAAGTGCAACACAAATATACATACGCATTATTTCAATTCATTAGTTGCTAACCGTCAATCAGTAAGAGAACGATTTCCCAAATATTAACCCCGAAGGCCGAAACCAACATCAGATCAATACCCAAGAAACCATTCGACTTAGCCAACCTTCAGTTAATTTCTAAATTTCACATCCATATCGTTTATAATATTTTATAACGATTTATCGCTATTTTTATTTATTTTAAAATAGCCAATTTATTCAAAACGACGCTTCGGGCCATAACGCGGCCGTGGCGCTGTTTTTTTTAGATTTGATTTACACATATCTGAAAATCTAACCCTTGGATCTTCACAAAATTTACATCATTAGAAAGATCTTTTCAAAACGAATCCAACGGTTCCAATTTCGGGAAAATCTGACGGTCGGATCTCCCAGTATAATCGTTTGAAGTTTCGATTTCAAAATACGAACTGCAGCGTCGTTATTCGATTAAATATAATTATATATATATATATATATAATCGATTCTGGCGCTGTTTTTCTTCAGAATTGAATTAAACATTCCAGACAATCCAACAGTTGGATTTTTACAAAGTTGGTGCCGTTGGAAAGATATTTCCAAAGCGAACCCAACGGTTGCGATTTCATGAAAATCCGATGGTCGAATCTCCTGGTATAATCGTTTGAAATCACGGTTTCAAAATACGAACTACAACATCGTTATTCGATATATTTCAATTCAATTTATATATATATATATATCGATTCTTCGATTTCAAAACTATATGATTTCCATACATTTGATAAAAATTATATTTTTATCTAACTGTCTTCTATTTCAACACTTCACTATTTTTAACAATTCACGTATATAATAAAAATGTGATTTTTAATGTAAAACAATATATTTCGAAACACGACTATTTTATATGGTTCATATAGATGATGAAAATATGATTTTTATTATAAAAAAAATTATTTCAAAACAAGATTATTTTATATAGTTCATATCGATGATAAAAATTGGATTTTTATTATAAAACAATTTCTTTCAAAATATGAATACCATTCAACACATGAATTTCAATTCAACGAATGAATTTCGATTCAACACATGAAGGTTTTCTATAGTTTATATATATCGATAAAAAGGTGATTTTTATATTTAAAACACGAATACCATTCAACACATGAATTTCTATCCAACGAATGAATATCGATTCAACACATGAAGGTTTTCTATAGTTTATATATATCGATAAAAAGGTGATTTTTATATTTAAAACACGAATACCATTCAACATATGAATTTCTATCCAACGAATGAATATCGATTCAACACATGAAGGTTTTCTATAGTTTATATATATCGATAAAAAGGTGATTTTCATATTTAAAACACGAATACCATTCAACACATGAATTTCTATCCAACGAATGAATATCGATTCAACACATGAAGGTTTTCTATTCAACAGACGAACATAATTTCAACACACGAAAATAATTCTAACACATGAATATTATTAAAAATTTCGGCAGCATAACGGCAGGGTAGTTAAAACCGGGACCGTCCCTAGTACGGCTCCTCGCTCTACCTTAAAACCTCGCGGTTTTTGACAATGGGGAATCATGCATCTAGTTCGCACGCAGGCGACATGTATATATTTTTCATTTCCACAAACTAATCCTATGTGGTTTCAACCAAATATTTCTCAACCACAAATGGGTATTTTTCAACCACAATCAATCAATTCCAACCACAAACAATTCCAATCAACCATTCGCTATCAATCAATTTTCACACCAATCACAACCAATAAATATCGTCCATGGTTTGTGGACAAAGGGCGTATATATATATTTATATATAGCATTTCACTTTCATTTCAACACATATATAATTTTTACAACGCATATACAACTAATACATCGAACGTACAACTTATACAATGCTTATACAAGAGGTGTACAACGCTTATATAACTGATACATCGATCATATAATTTATACATCGTCATTTTCCATATCGTTTATAAATTATAAATCTCGCATTGGGTTCCACTCCACCAAAAATAACTGAAGGCTCAGAAAAATATGCGGTCTCTTCTAGAATGTAGAAGGCGTCCACACGGTCACGATGTTACCTGTTTCATCGAATTTCGTCAAGAAACGAAAAAGATATGATTTTTCAAAGTTTGCAACAGTTTAAAGGTGTTAAAATCGGTTGAAATAAAACAAAACCGTTACCTCCTTTCGATGTTCAAAACTAGGTTTAAGGTTTTCGTCGAATCCGTGAAGTTGCAGCTCGATCGGAGGATACAACGTCGAAGAGCGAGGAACAGGCTTCTAGGCGATGGGGGTCTTGGACAGCTCGACGGTCCCCGGCGTCGGCGGCTTGAAGCTCCGAACTTCGTGGCGTCTGATCTCCGCGCACAGGCGATGGCAGAAGGCAAGGCGGCAATGGATGTGGAGAGGTGGTCTCGATCTTCAAAAAGTTCCAAAGGAGGGGGGGGGGTCTAATTCCTCCTGGTTTGGTCGGAAAAAGGAGGGGAAGCGGCGATGTGGTTTCCGCCTTCAGTCGACGTCGGGGAGAGATTTTTTTTTATATATAAAAAAATCTGATTGGCCGGAATATATATATTTCAAAAAATTAGGGTTTTCACAAATGAACTCCTTTTTAACCCCAACGACTGTCGTCCCTAGCGTTTTACCCCCATTCCAAACACAATGGGATATGTTTCGTAGGCCCATTCGACTGTTTCATTCAGTTTTCCTTCAAATTAAAATATATAACATTCAATATTTGATTTGAACGTACATTTCAATTTGCCAGGGCCACAAAATGATTCGAAAAATTCCAGAAAAATAAATCTGGCTATGTTTTGACGATACGGTCCCAACCAAACTAGTTTCGACGAATTCTGAGACCGTTTGCAAAAAGGCCCATTTCTGGTCGATCCAATTTAACTGTAATTGACCAAAACACGTTTTCCTTTGCCACGCTCACATACTAGCTTCAAAAATTATGAAATTTGAAACCTAGCAATAACTTCACATCCCGTATCCAATAAAAGTGGTTTCGTCGAATTCCGAGGTCGTATGCAAAATGGCCAATTTCACGGGCTATATAAATTCCATAGCGACCTTTCTGAAAATTCATTTGGCCATAACTTTTGCTTTCCGCTATGAAACTTCAATTTTTCAGATTCGTTAGAAAGGTATTCACTAACAGATTTAAATATTTTTGGTTTCACTCAAGTCCGTCTTGTTTTGCACCCGGTACAGTCAGTCAAATTTGAATTCAAATTTTGAAACTACCGCGCCATTTCAGGCCTTGTTTATAATTCAAAGTGATTATATTTATTTTCAAACGTCGATTCAAACTCACTTTTCATTGCCATTATTTAAAATATTTATTTTAAATATTTAAAAACCACTATTTTAGCCAATTTAAAATTTTTTAATTGGTTCAAATTTTCCGGGTCGTTACAAATAAGACTTGGCACTTGGTAGATTTACCCCCGGTTGTAAATCTATAGGCTCTAAATTGGTGCTTAAAAAGAAATTAAAACCTAATGGCACTGTCTATAGATATAAAGCACGTCTAGTAGCTAAAGGTTTTAATCAAAAAGAAAATATAGATTTCTTCGAAACTTTTTCACCTGTAACTAGAATTACATCCATTCGGGTATTAATCTCACTTCCCTCTATTCATAATTTATTAATACACCAAATGGAAGTTAAAACCGCATTTTTTAATAGTGAATTGGAAGAAGAAATTTATATGGACCAGCCTGAAGGATTTGTAGTACATGGTCAAGAACATAAAGTATGCAAGTTAGATAAATCATTATATGGTTTAAAACAAGCACCTAAATAATAGCATGATAAATTTGATAACTTGATCATTTCACATGGTTTTAAAGTTAATGAAAGTGACAAACGAATTTATTACAAATTTGAGAATGACATTTGCACTATTATATGCCTATATGTAGATGACCTACTCATTTTTAGGTCAAACATTTAAGCCATAAACTTAATCAAATCCTTATTAAGTGCCAATTTTGCTATGAAAGATCTAGGTGAGGCGAGTGTAATCCTTGGTCTTAAAATTACTAGGTCGGAAAAGGGACTTTCTTTGGATCAATCTCATTACATTGAGAAGATATTGAAGAAATGTAATTACTTTGACTGTAAACCTGCATGTACACCATATGATCCTAGTTTAAAGTTATTTAAGAACACTGGTAAAGGTGTAAGACAGATTGATCATGTGAGCATCATTGGCAGCCTTCGGTGTGCCACTGACTGTACTAGACCTGACATTTCTTATGTCGTGGGATTGTTGTGCAGGTTTACCAGTAGACCTAGTATAGAGCACTGACATTGTAACACCCCGTAATTCTGTAACACTAAGATTCACGAATCAAGGCAGAATTAAAAGTTAAAATCAAAATCAAGGGAAACGAGCTGCGCCATTGCGTTCGTCTCGGAAAAATACGCGAAATAGAGTCCGAGTTTTCGAAAATCGGAGTCCGTATGACCAAGATATGGCCCGTCAAAGTTTTCAGAAAATTCCAAGTTCAAAACAGTTTAAAATAGAGTTAAATTCGAAATTCAAACGCGCAGGGGGCAGGGCGGGAAAATCCCCGCCCAGGTCAAGTCGACAGGGGTGTCGACTGCACAGTCGACACCCCCCCCCCCCCGTGTCGACTGCCCAGTCGACACGGGTGTCGACCTGCCCGCTTTTTCCAGCTTTCTGTAACTGGTTCGTTCTGCTGTATTTGGTCACGTTTTCTGACCAGGTTCGTCCGCCTAGCACTATATAAGCAGCCCCGGTCTTCTTCTCTATTCACAATTCTTTTTCTACCCTTATGCTGCGAATATTCTAGTTAGACATGGCTTCTTCTCCTCCTCTAAAATATATAAATAAATAAATAATATATATAAAATAAAACAAGACGAGGAGATGCTGCTCAAAAGACTTTCAAGAAGAAGAGATTCAAGCTAGGATTCAAAAGGAGGTTCAAACGACTTCAACGAATGATCTTCTACGAATCATAGCAACGCCTCCTTTCTATTCTAATCTAATCTCTGTAAGTCAGTTATTTTTAGATTTGAACGTTTTGCTTTTATTCGCGACATGAAATTAAAGGGATAAAAGACTATGCCTAATCTTTCTTCTTGAATCAGTGCTTGTACCTTTGTACCTAACTAAGAACTGTTGTGATTCGATGACCAATAAGACTGTGACGGTGAAACTATGGACTTTGGAACCATATGCCTTGGAACCATGAACATAAGCCTTTGATTTTGGGACATAAAATATTGCCTATGACTATGAATATTTCCTATGACTATGAACGTTGCCTATGACTATGAACATCGCCTAAGACTGTGATTCATTGAACTGTGAGGACTATTGCCTATGACTATGAACATCGCCTAAGACTGTGATTCATTGAACTGTGAGGATTATTGCCTATGACTATGAATATAAGATTATTATTTATGCCCATGACATTGTAGTTATAAAACCATGTTGTTTATTTTGGATCTAGGCCTGACTTTCTATTTAGTTTATTCTTGGTTATCTTTGGTTTTAGACCTTGGGAATTTACCTATTAAGTTAGGTCTACCCATGTTCTTGAACCTCTGTCTCTATTCTGTCTATTCTTGGTTTTAGACCTTGGTAATTTACCTATTTAGTTAGGTCTACCCATGTTCTTGAACCTACGTCGTTATTCAAAACCATTTTATGCCAGTTGTTATATCTATCCTTTTCATAGCAATCTTTGGTTCATTCCCTATTTGCTACAAATCTAGAATCTAGATTGAAACACGATTTTACGAACGGTGGGAATGCGATTTGGGGCAAAATATGAAATTTACTAAAACGTAGTTTAACTTGGAAATTGGCATAAATTGGGAACATGTATTATGGCATGTTCATAGAAATGCAAATTGGATAAATTTGACATGAATTATAAGATGTGTAATTTGAATCTTGTATTGACGTATAAATCTAGCATTTACATGAATAGTGAACCAGAGTAATAAGTCTAGTTTGACGTGAATTAAAATGTTAATCAGAATTGGATTAGCTAATTTGGGTCGATAAGTATATTGGCATAAACTTGAAATTGGCCATAATTGGGGTGTTACAGACATGCTATTGAAAGGGTCATGAGGTACCTTAAACGAACTATGAACCTTGTATTACATTATGAAAAGTTTTCAGCTGTACTTGAAGGATATTCTGATGTAGACTGGAATAGTTATAATGTAAAGTTTCCAGCTGCACTTGAAGGATATTCTGATGTAGACTGGAATAGTTCATCTGATGATTCTAAGGCGACCAGTGACTATATATTTAGCATCACTGGAGGAGTTGTTACTTAGGAATCCAAGAAACAGACTATTTTGGCTCAGTCAACTATGGAGTCTGAGATGATAGCACTAGCCACAGGTAGTGAAGAAGCAGAGTATTTAATAAATTTGCTAGTTGAGATTCCTTTATGGGAAAAATCGATACCAGCTGTGTTACCGTGGCTATTGCAAAAGTTCAAAACCGTTATTATAACGGTGAGAGATGACAGATACGTCGTAAGCACAGTACTGTTAGAGAGCTACTCTCTTCAGGTACTGTTAGAGTGGATCACATACGCAATGATAAAAATTTGGCAGATCCTTTGATGTATGGACCGTCTAGAGAGAAAGTCTGTAATACTTCTAAAATAATGGGACTATTACCCTTAGAATGTTGAGTCACGTATAATGGTAACCCGACCTAACGACTGGAAATCCCAAGAACTAAGTTCAATAGGTAAAAACAAGTTGTGTAGTTGTAGTGATAGTAGCAGAACATGCTATTTAATATATCAAGAAGCATGTACTCCTGAAGTGATTAGAGGATGAGTTGATAGAAACTCTTAATGAGATCTATATTCTATTTGGATTGGAGAACCTATCTTCAGGAGTACTCTTGGTAGACTCACCTATGTGAATGTGGAAATGTGGCCGTTTCCTATGAAGTTTTGGGCAAAACTTCTAGAGCATTCACAAAGCTAGGATAGACATGCATGGCCATAAATACATAGGCTTATTTGATTGCACTATAGAAAAGGTTATGTGTGGTCTGATGTTAGGAATAGAGTTCAAGACTACATGTTACACTAGTAAAAACTGAATCTTATCCACTATGCAAAAGTTCAAATCGGAAGACACATTTGTTTATGCACATCTTATGTTTTTAGAAACTGCTCAAAAATATTTTTAAAAAATTCATGTGGGGGATTACTGGAAATTGTTTTATACACAAAAATGGTGAATTGTTAAAAAATTAGAATAAGTGTAAGAATGACTCCTATATTTGAATAGTCCCACATGTTGAGACTACATGAAAGAAGCAAGCATTTATGCTTGTTTCTTAGAAGACATGTTGGGGGTATTGGGGCTCCCAATACATGCTTTGTTGTGAGGAGGGAGACCATGCTCATGACGACCGACCACCCGCCTCGACTTGGCTCGGTTCGGGTTCGGGTTTGGGCTTAGGCTTTGGCTTTGTGGTGTAGCCACTTATATTTTTGGACCGTAGAACATTGAAATTTTCGAGCCGTATTTTATTTCAGACGTTAAAATTTCTGAGTCGATTTTTTATGTGATACGGTAAAAATTTGATCCACTTTTTTAGCCGACTCTCTCCCACTACCCAGTAAATCGTTCAGCAATTTATTTTTTCGTCTATAACAATTCATTTTCAGAAGAGAATTCATAACCGAAAAACATTCTCTTTTTCCTCCACCATTAAAATTTCTTACGAAAAAAAACTGAGCAGTTATTTTCGAAAGTGCAAATCTGCACTGATTTGTTGTGCAAGCAAATCAGTTATTCTTGTTCGAGATTGTTTTATCCTAGAGGCGGCGACGATAGTATGAACTGGTTTGCACCACCGACCATATCATTGAATCGTCTTCAAGAAAGCGATGAAGTACGTGATTCGACCATTGTTTACCAACAACAATTTATGGACATGTTGCAAACTCTGACACATACTTGATATGATTCCATAGGGTATATCTTTAATACTAAGAATTGGATCTGTAAACTTCTATATATGATAATTTAAGGCCACCAGAATTGTAAAAAAAAAACCGATATCACTTGCATATCCACAAAAGTAGAAGAAAAATGCCATACTAAAGAGCTCCACATGATGCAAATCCTGCTTTTCCTATTATTTTGTTCAATAGCATAATCGGCCCAATCTAGAAAATGACTCTTCACAAATTTATGCATAATCATCACGATTAGACAATTTGTGCTCAGCTAATGCAACCATCGATAATTTGAATTTGGCTTTAAAGTATCTAGCTGCCTGGAAGGGGAATTCATTCCCCTTCCATTCCAAAACATAAGAGCCATTAATTGGTTTGCGTAGGAACATTCCCAATATTAGAGTGATCGGGATTAGCACTTAGCTTTATTGGGCTTACTACGTCTACTCTTGCCTTTAACCCAATTTAACATGTATGTCCATGTAGGTTTTGTATTCACACCTTCGCCGATTCAACTGCTTGGAATACAAAGTAGTCATTCTCTCCAGTCAACTACGTACGTCGGTTTATCCGAAAGCTAGAGCTACCAAAATTTGGTGATTTATCAACATTAATTAATTTATTAGGGTCTGAATTACTCCTATGCACAATTTTATTTTTTGTTGAATGTATTGTCGGGTTAAAAATCATATGTGGGCAAATATGTGTAATTGTATGTTATATTATAAAGGTATAAACAATAAGAGGTATTTACAATTTAATTAGGGGCTAAATTGTAAATATAAAATAACTGGTTTTTTGTCAGTTAATAAAAAGCGGTTCAGTCCCCGAGAAACAATACACTCTTTGGTTTTCTCTCTTCCCCGTCTGGGAGAAACCATTCAGAAGTAAATGAGATACTGTATTCTTGGAAGATCCAACCCTATTTTAATCAACTCTATGGATTCTGGTACGCTTCCGCAATCTTTGTTTGTTTATGATTTTGATTTCTCTTGAATTGATTAGGGTTAGGGCAGAATGTAATTCTCCAACAATTGGTATCGGAGCAACCCAAAATTAATTAATGAGGATTTACTGGAGTATTGTTGAGATTTTCCACCAATACAGACATACAGTCATGCACAGTTTAATTCTGTCTATGCAAAGTTTTACTGCGCATAATATTTCAGTTCACAATCTTGCATATTAATGCGGTAATCTAGTCTCCATTTTCGAATAGAAAATGAAGCCAGTTATTAATGGTCATTAATTTTAAATAATTTTAGTGTTACATTGGATTGAAATTTTGGTATAAATTCTATTGCAATTTGATGTAAAAGTTCATTGTTTCATTATTTACATCGCATGTCATCCTTGTTTTGACCTATTAATATGACACAAATCTACCCAGATGATGTCATTTTGTCCTTTAGGCAACACTTTTTAGGGTAGTGTGTACAAAACACCGGTTTTCATTGGTGGAAATTAGGGGGGCCCGTATGGGTCCCCCTTATTTCCACCAATCAAAAGTAGTGTTTTGTTCACACTACCAAAAAGTAGTGTGAACAAACTCACATTGAGCTTGTTATCAAGTGTTGAAATAATGAAGATTTCAGTTATTATTATATTGTTGCCTCCTGACACTGCACGTAAATATAATAATATTGTGCCTTTGATGGTACAGAAAGTGGATGGTTTATAAAATATCATATCATACCATGTATGAAGTTAACTTTTCAATTGATAGTATGTTATCATGCCAGCGACAACATATATATTTAAAAGAAATATACTTATAAACTTGCACTTTTATAATTTCAGTCTGGTAAATCCACAAAATTGGTTACCACATAAAGTATATTCTGTCAATGATGTAATTTTATGAAATCATACTTTTGTGTCTTCCAATTGCATATGGTTTCAAAGGCAATTGTTTGGATCCATGTTTGATTCTAGAAAAGCACCAAATCATTTTATACAGCTTTGTAATTATCTACTGTTTCGAAAAATGGATTTGGCCCAAAACAAATATGCATAATGTTATCATTAATGATGATCATAAATACAATATTGTTCTTAAATACTATATTGTTGTTCTGTCCACTATTAGTTGTATTATTCAGTAGTGCACAAGTCTCATATGATTCATGCCTGTAAATAACTGGATTATTGTCCAGTAAAACTCTTGACAATAATGACTTTAATTAAAAAACAAAAGGTTATTAATCACTAATGACAATATACAATATAAAGCCACAAATTTAAATACATAACGTTATGATCCTATAAGGTAATTGTTGTGACATTTTAAGGATCAGATATTTTGTATTTAAATTTGTATGTATTCAAATTTGGTTTCTATGGAAATTTGATATTTCAAATAGATTAATTGAAACAAAATATCGCCAAAGCAATCACTTTTGTGTAGATTAACCTATATAAAATATCAAACTAATTGTGTGTATAAAATTCATGCATTTATTAATGAACCCAAAGGTGAATTAGTATTTGGCAGAATTTCATGCATGCTTGTGGCGATAAATATGTGATGATTATAAGGTATTTTATGTGAGAAACATGTTTATCCAAAGATTGCATATTGTTTGACAAAACTTATTGTAAATATTTGATCGCTACAACAAGAGTACCGTTTATAGTTAATATTACTGTCCAAAGACTTGATATTAATGATGTGTTTGGTATCTTGAGATAGGATTAACCATTATTTGAATTTATTGATTTATATGGATTCCGGTGTTGCTACTGTATCATCTTACCTTAATTCAGTAACGATCCTTAATGGTAAGAACTTACTGGAAGGAGAACATATTAATTGTTCTTGGCTGCATGGATCTTGACCTTGCATTAAGAATGGATCGACCTGTTTCTTTTACAGATGCTAGTACATCTAATGAAAGGAGGATTTCTTTTTTGAGAAATAGGACCGTTCAAATTGCATGAGTCTTATGATAATCAAACACGGCATGCATGAGGCTTTTAGGGGTGCGGTATCCGAATAGATCACCGATGCCACAACCTTCCTTGCTGAAATTGAGAAACGCTTTGCGAAAAGCGATAAGGTGGAAACAAATGCACTTTTAAAGAAACTTATTTCCATAAAGTTTAGACGCAAGGAAAACACAAGAGAGTACATTATGAAAATGCCTCGCCTTGCTTCGAAATTGAAGTCACTAAAGCTTGAGCTTTCGGATGACTTGCTTGTGCATTTAGTATTTATCTCTCTTCTACGATAACTCGATCCATTCAAGGTCAGTTATAACCGTCTGAAAGAGAGAGTGCGGAGTGGATAGGTTTCTATAGAGCATATTGGAACAAACTTCATGATAGCGGATCCGCTCACAAAAGGTTTACCACCCAAGGTTTTCATGAGTATACCGCTCATATGGGTGTTGTACTGTTAGAGGATATCATGGTTTAGTGGGAGTTCGTATTTTATATGCTTTATATTTACCTTAAAACATTTATGTATTCGGTTTTCTGATCAGAAGTAAAGTATTCAGTTCATTCACTCTGCTTACTATTTTGATTCTGACCTCACTTAAATTTAAAGGAGGACCGATTGAAATATACGTGTTTGATTCACATTACATGTGATTTTCATGCTATGTATTCAGGATTGATCTATATCATTTAACTATATATATATATATATGTATGTGACCATTGATAGGTTTAGTCATGATTAAGATGACAAAAACTGCTATGATCCTATATAAATATGGTTGATGGACGAGATTGTTAAAGATTACCTTTATTAAATAGAAAAATTTTGAGCTCATAAAGTTGTACAATTATAAGGAAACATATGTTGCCCAAGTGGGAGATTGTTGGATTAAAAATCATATGTGGGCACATATGTGTAATTGTATGTTATATTATAAAGTATAAACAATAAGAGGTATTTACAATTTAATGAAGGGCTAAATTGTAAATATAAAAAAACTGATTTTTTATCGGTTAATAAAAAGCAGTTCGATCCCTGAGAAACAGTACACTCTTTTGTTTTCTCTCTTCCCCATTTGTGAGAAATCATTCAGAAGTAAAGGAGATACTGTATTCTTGGAAAATCCAACCCTATTTTAATCAACTCTATGGATTCTGGTACGCTTTCGCAATCTCTGTTAGTTTATGGTTTTGCTTCCTCTCGAATTGATTAGGGTTATGGCTGAATTTAAAATTGTCCAACATGTATTGTCTAACTGTGTACCTTTTCCAGAGTTTCCCGCCTCTTGTGTATCATTGCAGGTGACTGGTGACACATATCATCACAGTGCATCAGATGACCACTTTCACCATTCGTATTGTCAGCCCAGCTGTGTCTTTACTAGTTAGAACATATGCGTGAGTGTTTTCAAACTTGCTTGGCAAACTAAACATGGAGTTTGAAGACCACTTAGAAGCCTTAGATCAGTCACTGTATGTAGTTTTCTATTTTGCTTTTTACTGACTGTCTGCTTGAGCAATCATTTAATCATTTGTACATCTCCAGAATTATGTATAATCATGGCATCCTTGATTGTATTGTGCTTCATCTATATTACTCGTTTCCATATTAAAAGGGACTCCATAGTTTGTATTATCTGAAGATTGATAATGTTCGTCTATACTGTCATTATTTGTATCCATTTGTATTATATCCGAATTAGGCATATTCCTCTATGTTCGCATAAATTGCTGCTTAGGAACCATGATTTAAGTAGAATTGGAATTTCAATTATAGTCATTTAAAGTTACAAATATTGCACTGCAAAGAAATACATTCATATGTCCTAGCCTCTATGACAGCATACTAACCAACAGGGTTCAAAGAGCATCCAAGGCCAATGCATTAATAGTGTAGGACCTTGATCACGTAGAACCATATTCTTTAGATTTAACAATTTTAACTTCCGCATGTAAAGGGTGAGAAGTTATAGTGCAATAAGCCTTGCATCTTGGAATGTGTAGTTTTGTGGAGTTATTAGACTTAAGAACATGTGGCTTAATAAGTTTGACACACCCCTTCTAGGAAAATATTGATATATTAAAAAAAACACATGTTAAAACTATAAAACTATCTGAATAATTCTTTCGAATTTCACATATTAATTTAAAGTGTAAAGGCCAAATTTTTTTGCTCCAGTTACCTTACTCAGTAATGTATGCTGACTAAAATATTGATGCCGCAAGGTGCAGTTTTCAAGGATCTGATTTACAAGACGTTTCAACTTCGATTGGGGAATGGTTACTTATGGAAGTTCGACTTCTACATAAGATTATGATCTTTGTTACATTTGGTGTTCACTCTCAACCAATCATATTCGAGATACCAATTAAAATGGCGAGACTTTTAGGGGTAATGTTACTGATTGTTCTTCACAAGAACAAACGTGTCTTCTATCAGAGGTCGTCATGGAAAAATCAATCATCAAACATAAACATATGATTCTTGAATTTTCATGTTAAAGCAGACGAATCCTAGTGGATTTGAAAATGAAATGCATTTGATAAAATTTATTAAATACGCAAATGTTCTTCTTTATTTTCATGGTTTTCTAATTACCTTGGTGTCTATTTTTCCAAAGAATGACAACAAGTGAGTTGTTTAAAACCAGATAATAAAAAAGCACCACATTCTTATCAGTTCTTGCACGTTTATAAAATATTGGTTGAGCATGTTAAATGGAGATCATAACTACAAAAAATAGTTCAGGATGTAATTTAGTTGAATAACAGTCGTGGTAAAGCTGCTAGAGTTGGAGAAAGCAAACCATTAATCTTACAAAAGATTATTTTGTTAGGTGACAAGGAGCCAGAGCAGCAAAAAAGAAGCAGGTTGCTGGAGTGGATCATATAAAAATTAAAAAACATCTACTTGAATCTAAAGATAGGTATAACCGTGCAATGGAGACTCGAGCAATTCAGCACTAAGAAAGATTGTCATGAATAGATAAACTTCTCAGCGGAAATTGATAAAGAGATGAAGATGCGGTTATGGTTCATGAATACGTCACACATGTCTAAATAACAACAAGAGTATATGAAGCTTAGAAGGAGAGAGATTCTGAGATATAGACATGAAGAGGGACAATAATCATTTCTGTATTTCTAAAACCATCGTATCTTTGAATTACTAGTAGCTTTATTGTAATATGAGTTAAAGCACGTGGTTGTATAACTAAAACCGGTGAAAATTGCGTAACATTAACAAAACATTACAAAAACCTATGTCGCTTAAACAAAAATAAAATAGAACAACAATAATAGATAACAACCCCATACTTAACAACAACAATAAAGTTACACTAACTGTCATAAAAGTTTTAAAGACGATCTATTAGATCATCTCTAAGTCTTCGGTGGAATCGTACGTTACGGTATGACATTTGGCTTTGTACATGAAACTTGAATTCTAGTGCACTTGCAATTATATTGTGGTGCCAAACATCCGGTGATCCTGGGGAACCTTCGTAGACATAATCTTCTTCCATGTTTCCCTTGTCCGTTAAAATTATATTATGTAAAATAGCACATGTGTACATTGTTTTTGTCACTTTATCTGGTGACCAAGCCTTTATGGATCACTGACTATGGAAACTGTTGACTGAAGAACCCCAACTGCTCTTTCAACATCCTTTCTTTGGCCTTCATGCATTGTTGCAAACTTTTACTTTTTAACGTTTTGTAGGCTAGGAATTGTCTTTGCAATGGTACTCAATTTAGGGTATATACCATTGCCAAGATAATATCCATGACCGTATGTGTTATCTCCCGAACTGAAGGTACATGGAGTAGATCTTCCATTTGCTAAATCATTAAACAACGTAGGTTGTTCTTAACGTCTACTACCTTAAGATCATTATTAGAAGTTCCAAAAAAAACATGCTATATTTGTAAGTCATATGATACTACGGCTTCTAGAATAATAACAGACCTACGAGACTTACCCTAATAAGCTCCGACATACACCTTCAGATAATTCTTCCACTCCTAATGCGTACTGTCTATAGTACCCAACATTCCAGGCCATCCCAATACGTGAGTATTTATCATCGTAAATATCCATAATAGCTTAATAGAAATGCTCTAAACATCACGTACCGTATTTTCTTCCAAATGCATGTTCTCATCGAGAGTGTCTGCCGGTCTAACGAATGCTAGCATTCTTAGCGCAACGGTCATTTTTCGAATAACTATCAGTCCTGAATATGGGACGCATTGGGTTTAAAACCCAAATACTTATCATGTTGTAATACATATAGGATTCTAAGAAACAATAGCAGACGCATGCGAAAGCTTCTTCTGAAATCCCCATCTGTGTATGTAGGATTAGGAACAAAGTAATCTTCCATAAGTCTATCATTATACCAGAATTGTCTAAAATTTTGGTGTTGACGACCCATTTATTTATTTGAATAGAGGATGACCCATTTATTTAATCAAACAGAGGACAACCCGTTTAGTTAATAAAATAGAGGATGACCTATTTATTTAATCGTACAAAGGGAGACCCATTTATTTAATCAAATAAAGGACGACTCAGATACTTAATCAAATAGAGGACAACTCATTTATCTGATCAAACAAAAGATGATCCATCACTGATAAGACACTGTAGCCATGTGTCTCTTACAGCTCACTGACAACACTTCTTATAAATGTTTCTTTCTATCTTCCTAACTTTGAACATAAATTTCTAAACTAAAATGTCCACCAACGCTTGATCTTCTTCAGAGTTATTGTACTCATGAAAGCGTTATTTAATTTGATCCCGTGCATGAAATCATATTTCAAACTGATGTGTTTGTAAGCCATGAAACATTTTAGAACATAGTGAATGAAGCTTAAACCAATCATTCTGACTGCCCAATGAGAGGCTATTATTTAGAAGTTAAAAATACTTATGTTCTATTTATGACATCTTGTAATCGTTATCGCAACATTATCAAGCAGATTAAAATAGAAAAAGTTTCTCAAGTAACTCATTCTACTTCTGATTCGCATACCTATTAGAATACGGAACAGAATTTGTTGGTCATAACACATATGAACTTCAATATAGTCGGCTCATGCGTCTAGGCTCCAAATAAACAATAATGATTGTCACTCCGCTACCTTTTTAACCATTTATTATATAGTGTTTGGTTTTTGCACCTACGTATTTATATATTATTATATAGTTTTTTCACAAACCATCAAAGTGTAATTTTTTTGAAAATTTGGTTTTGACAGAACTCAAAATATATAATATGAAATCATTTTTTTCACTTTAATTTGAAATCTATATTCAAATAGATCCGAAAGATTCTCGTTTCATATAATTCTGACTTAAATTGGATCATACACGTTGATTTGAACTTCAAATCAGAAAATTACAAGCTACCACTGCACGATGAGGACGAATTAATTTAATCAATTCGTTCAAACTTCGTGAGTAGCAACTTATCTCGTTGTAATATACGCATGCAACTTTACAATACAGAGAATGACCTATCAATGACTAGTCACCATAGCGATGTATCATTAACATGACAACTTCATATTTCATATTTCATAATTTTATATATTTCATTTACTATATTATATAGTTTTGTTTACGAACTACTGAACCACTATATTTTGATTTTGACAAAACTTACATTATGCATGATGAAATCATGATTTTTCACTTTTACTTGAAACTTATATTCAAATAGATCCGAAAGATTCTTACTTCATATAATTTCGACTTAAATTGGATCCTACGTATTGATTAGAATTTCAAATAAGAATATTATTAACTATCGCTGCGCGACGAGCTCGATTTAATTTAATCTAATTAATTCATTCAAACTTTATATCCCGCCAAGTATTAACATGCAACTTTTTAAATAGAGGATGATCCATCACCACAGGGAATTGTAGAATGTGTTGAGTTGTATCAGTCCTTCTTCAATGCTCCTTCTTCTATATTTATTTATGCCGTTGTGGATCTAATGTTTACATATGTACACAAATCTTCCTTGATTATACATATCTAAATATAAAAGATAGGAGACTTGGATTTGATTCTTATGGCAACAAATTCATGAAGCATTCCAATTAGAGTTTGAAACATGTTGAATCTCCAATGGTTATAAGTGACATCTTTATAGTTTTCTTTTTATCTATGCTTGTTTAGTTTAAATTCTGATCGCGCATGCCTAAGGGTTTAAGGATACATGAAAAAGGAATCAAAACACCCTCAAAACCCTAAATAATACTGAAGTATCAATCTATTGTGTTTGTATGAATTTTGGACTATGAATGTAAATTTAATGAATTTTTATGTTCTTTTTCTAGAACTCAAACAAATCAAATATCTTTTACTTCCTTTCATCCACTTATTCAAATCCTAGATTTACATAAAAATAATTGATTAAGAAGCAATAAACTATATGCAATTAAAGTCCTTATTTTATTTATAAAATGTTGGATTTGTGGGCTGTAAAATAAATGTAATCTAAATCCTAATTCATATATAAAGCTTATAGAAACCAAAAGAAAGTGAAATAGAACTACAATAAAATAATGCATATGTACAAATAAATCCCTTTGTTTACTGAATTAATCAAAGATACATAATTACAAGTCTTATTGTGGTATACGTTATTATGGCCCTACTTTTATCAGTTAATCCTAATATTCAATCTTTTGCGCTGTATTGGAAAGTGTAGGGAATGGATTCTATAAGTTGACATTTCTCACAGTTAGTGCATTATTTCACGTGCACCTATTTAATGTATCATTAGTAATATTTAATATATTGTAACCCAACTATTATAAATGCATGTTAATCATTTGGAAATTAGGTTATTCGAAATAAATGTCCCTACCATGAATTTGTATGCTAGTGTGTGGTAATGGCCTTTACTCTTTATTCAATAACACGAGGACATGAGGTTAACCACTTATTATAGTAGAAGTCCGCTCGGAAAACCCAACCACCAACAGCCTATGTAGTTAAAGCGCTCAGCGGGTCTAATGTGGCGGATATGCAAAAAGTTGTAGTGGGGATAAAGCGAGGAAATAGCGAGATATAGCGGATTAGTCTAAAATAGCATATAAAACTCGTATTTAATGCTTTTACAAATATAAAAATCATAAATAAATGGAAAATTAAGATTGAATTTAATTATAATTAGTACATTCTTAATTTTAAGTAAAATTATGTGCAAATATGCGTAAATAAATGTAAACTATTATTTACTTTGATTAAATTTAATATAATATTATAGTATTTTCTATTCTAAAAAATAATGTCAAAAAGATCTGTTAAAATACTAATATTATAATTTTTATAATGTGAAAATGTTCGTTTTCAATTCGTTTCTTTTATAGAAGATATAGCGGAAATTACAGCATATAACTGAATTAATAAGATATATCGGAAATATCGGAATATAGCGAGGCTTAAAGTGGAGAGGGTATTTCAGAGGCTATTTGGAAGTAGCCTAGTGGTGAAAATTTGCTATACGATATAGCAGGGATGCGGTGGTGTAATAACGGGGCATAAACTGCACAACCAACAACTACAAAAATGTGGGTTAATGTGAGATGTCTATTGTATAACCATTTAACTTGTAAAGGCAAACTTCGAGATTAGGTATAAAATGGATGACTAGCCTTTATCAGGTATTAAATGGTTAGGGATCGGCCCATTCCTTATGGATTTATCATTAGGACCACGAGAAGTAGTCATGGGACCCACCCATATTAGGTATTAAGTGATGAATGGGTCCTCCTCTCCTAAAGTAAAGTATTAAATGGTCTTGAAATTGAGGAATTGGTTCTCTGGAAATTTTCCTCTTCCTCTATGATGACTAGTGTGGGTCTACCTAAGGATAGGTTAGTTAATAATCGCCTCACATGTATGGGAACACCTATTTAATGGAAGTATTAAGTGGCTAGGAGATCGCCTTTAGTAACAGCTAGATAGTAATGAAGTGTCTGCCCATAGTAAAATATCAAAATTGCCCGTTCTCCTCCGCCTTCCAAGTATTAAGTGACTACTCACTATCTCTCGCACTACTATGAGTATATATACGGTTGAGGTGTCAATTAGGAGTTGAGCATTAAGTGGATGGGTCCGCCATTGGGTATTGAGTGATCGTATCAATCTGCTCTTGGGTATTAAGTGATCCTTGGATCCGTTTTGGTACTAAGTAATTGTATGGCCTACCTCTTTCATGTATATATATATATATAATTGAGTAGTAAACAAAAATTCGTGTTGTGTATTAATGCCTTAGACATACCCTTAATAGTATTTATACTGCCCAATTATAAATAAAGGTTTAAATTTAAAGATTTTATTCACTATGACTTGTTGTTCTAACCTCTCTTCTTAACAACACATGATAGGTTGGTACACCTGAGGGTAAAAATAGAAGACGTATGGTGTGGCATTGGAGGCAATTTATCTTTTAGTTATTATTATTGTTATTGTGACATAAGTATGAATATTTATGATGTACCTACATTTGTGACTTTGTTATTCTATTGTATTTGACATACTTTATTATGGTTTTATGAGATGGTACATTACATTTAGTATTATATTTTTTCCGTTCTGCTGCGAGTTTTGATTAATGCTAGTTTGGATCTATGAAATTTATTTATTTTATAGAAACCAATGACTTATTTTAGAGTGGTTATGTGTTTTGGTAGGACTTTTTGGATTGGGAATTAAGCCTGTTTTGAATGGGTTGTTAAACTTTGTGTGTGCTATAGAAGCTGAAAAAAAGAGGAGGTCATACCTGCATAAGCTTGACAAACAAAAACCGGCTATACATCTATACACAACGCAAAGCCGGATCGACGACTACATATTGACTTTATCTTTCTTATGTTTCTTTGTAGACGAATCACTAGAATTTTCAAAGTTTCTCCCTTACCTTTTCCTTCCACTTCCATGAACTTTGGTGGGAGTGATCTATGGTTGGTCTGGGTTTCAAAAAAAAGGCTCCTATGGGAATCAACTTTCCAGGCAACACAGATGAAATCGAAGTATCATCAAAATCAAGAGGCTCTCTCTTGATGTCCTTTTCCATTAGCTTTTTCAACTAGAACCTCTCTTCTAATTTGATATTGTTAGTGTATTAAGAGAGTTAGGTGATCCAGACAACCTCCTTCTCATTTTAGATGTGAAGTTCGTCAATTCTGTTTTCTGTAAGGGAATCAAATCATCACCCGCTCATCTAGACCAGGAGTATCGCCAAGTAGAATAGTTACCACAATTTGAGAAGATGATATGGTTACGAACCTGATGATCGTTGCTTGTTGTCCAAGTTAAGCACCCCCAATAGGAAGACCGATGATCATGCAATGACCTGTGGTTTGGCGTCCCTTTCAAGATGGAAGACAATATGAAATGCCTATATATGACGGGTTGATTGGGTTACTACCTAGGCTTAGAAGAAGAGCAAAAGCAGTTGGCTGCCTAGATCCATTCTAAGTAGGGAAATTGTGAGAAGTAGTGACTTCAACTAGGGACTAGCTAGCGTAGCTCCCACCAACTTCTGTTTTCAGAATAGGAACCAACTTAGGATGTAATCTCATTTGGGTAGCTTTCAAAGTTTCTGGCTCCTCCTTTTCCAAAACTTCATGAGCCATTGCTTCTATATTTATGTTACCTCTACCTAAAATGGTTTCTTCTCCTATGTTGTTAATGCACAAGCCTCAATCAAGGATTGAAGGAAACCTTTTGTGACACCCCACGTCTGTTAATGTCACTCACTAAGAGAATGCATTAAGTTTCGTGAAGCGCTATAGGTAAACAGAAACATTACAAGACAAATATAAAATAGCAGCGGAATAAAAAAAAACTTTTATTAATTATAAAGCATTGTGGTTCAAAACATCATATGTATGAATTACATAAAAACCGGTACATCATAAAAACTTCTGCCTTGCACTTAAACATTAGAGTACAAAATAAAAGAAGCAAAATCCACAAATAAAAACATAGCCATAATAGCAAAGATAGGATCTTGAGCAATACATCTAAGCAGCTCCAGCAAAAAGATAGCAGAATCCTGGTCAAGCTTGAGTATTCTCACCCTGAGAAAATAAGGGAGGGGGGAACGGAGGAAAGAAGAGGAAACAAAAAGGGTCAGACATAAAGTCTGGCGAGTCCAGTTACTTTTAGTAAGTAAATAAGTAAAAGTATCATGACAGACATATAAAGTGGATAAGAGAGATACTATCACAAAAGGCGGGTGTGACAAGGTAAACAAGATAGAGTGTATATGCTTCCCTAATGATTACTCTAATTTTCTGCAGTAGTACTAGTATAAACAGAATGAGATGATCCCAACCACTATAAGATGGTAGACTTAGGCATACGTCTAGATGTACCCTAACTACTACCCTAATCGATCGACTCCCTACTCCATAGATACCCTGTGCCGACCCATGGTAGGAGGTATCACTTCCTAAAGTGGCAACCCTTCGTTAATGTGCACAACCATATCTACTGGTATTACGGTTGTCTTATCCCCCTCCGGCCAGCTCATGCATGCACATGTCCCTGGTCGGTTTTGTTCCACCCGCACTGTCCTCCACGTTTGGATCTCTTACAATTAGCCCGGTAAGCGTGTCCCAACTCCGACCTAGGGCGGAGTACTCGTCTGATATTGTTCAATAGGTTACTGACTGAAATGGGTCCCACATACAAGATGATACAAGCTCTCCCCCTTGTCTTGTATCCCATTAGGATTTCTACTGGTTATGTATACCTATTGGTGCCTTTAATTACATTACTCTATCATATCTATAGGTTATGCTTACCTAACGGTGTCTTTAATTACATAACCTCAATCAGTTAAGTTTGTGGGCCTATATATAAATATTACCCACCCTCCCCAGATATACTAAACCTTCCTACTGTTTCAACCAAGTTTACTTAAACCCTATTCAAGTTCATGTTCATACAATCCCTATGGATTCAAGTAGGTTACGTATTCCAATTCATTACCATGTCCATTTATGGTTATAATGTGCTAGACCCCTCACATTAAGCCTACCACTTAAGGATGTTGGATATGCTGGTCGGTTCCGGGCAAACTTCTTCCACAAGTCGGGCTCAACCTCTTGTCTCAACACGTCTCGTATTTGTGCACCTAGACCCCTCACATTAGATTCACCACTTGTGGTCGCTGGATATGCCAGACGGTTCCAGGCAGACTTCCACCACAAGTGTAATCTAACCTCATGTCTAGGTACAGTTACACTTTCTAATTATTGTAATCCTAGGCATTTCATTATTAGCCAATTTTACCTATGTCGTTATAGGTTTTCATGCCCCTTTTTCCTAAATATGTTCATAGTGGATTATATGCCCTAAATTCATATTCATAAACATTATTCAAGTTATGCCAAATTCTCCATTTTCAAGTTATGCCCAATTTCAATGTTTTTCCCCTCGTTCCCGGTTTAGCGCTTTCGCATATTTCTACGGCATGCCTAGGCTCGAAAGTAGCCTGGCTATATAAAGATAAAGGGAAGATGATAGAGATGATTATGCTAACAAAATTGACATAAACCTATAGGGGCATAATGACAGAATAGGCATATAAGAACAGATTTGGTGAACCTAAGATAATAGAACTGTGTCTAACATGGTAGGGATTCATAACAGGCATGGTAAGATCTAAATATAATTTAGATGTTCAACTAATAATTGATCCAATTTAACCACAAACATGATAGTTACAAGGTGATATAAATAGCAAATTAGATCTATAATCAAAGGTAGATCTGTCATGATAAAGGTTAAGATCCAAGTCATAGTTATGTCAGAATATCATGGATTTACAAGTTATTACAGATCTGACATGATTCAAGCAGTCACAGACATAAATCCAAATTACAGTCATATCATGTTTTACTTTTTTAATTATTTAAATCTAAAAGTAACTTAAACTCACAGTGTTTGGATCTGGAAAGATAGAAGAGGAATAGCAGAGGTTGAATCATAGATCTACAATTGAATAACTTGATTGCAGAAGAAGGAAAAAGGTTTGATTCGGTTTGGGCACCGACAACATCTAGTCCTCTATTAATTTTCAATGTAGAAAACAGGAGAAATTGAGCCATATTTATAGCCGTCATCCCCCGAACCCTAAATGCCACGTCTTCCCTAGGAGGGTCGACCCTCCCTTATGGGGTCGACCCATGGGTCGACACCCCCTTGAGGGGTGGACCAGGGTCGATACCCCCCTTAAGGGGTTGACACCCCTCGGGCGGGAATTTTGTCGCTCTCTGAAATTTTGACTTTGAATGTATTTCTGATTTTCTGAATTAATTATATATATATATATATATATATGTAATTCTCTTACGCGTATACAAACTTCAAGCCTTCATAACTTCTTCATACGATGCCAGTTTTACGCAAACCAAATGTCTATCTTGACAAGAATTTCGAGATGGACGCAATGGCACAGTCCATTTACCTTAATTCTGAATATTAAATTAATTATTCTTTAATTTTTTCTATTTAGTGCTGTTAAAATTACGGGGTATTACATTCTCTCCTACTCAAAGGATTTCATCCCCGAAATCTCCAAGTTGAGAATAATGCATATCATACCATCCATCACCCATCTACTCATCCACCAATCACAGGCATCCATTGTCCTTAAAAGATTTCTAATGCTTGTATGTAAATATGAAAAGGTGTGTCTATATGTCCTAATACTAATGTGAAGATCACGCAGTCTACTGATTCATTTGACCTCCTTAATGCAATGTATGTTAGTGCCATGGATCCAACATGTATGCAATAATCCTACTATAACATGCAAGTTCTATATGGGTGCACAATCATCCGTCCAAATGCAACGTCCATACGATGATACATCCATTTCCATCCATTAAAAGAAGAAAAATGTACATACATCAATATGCAGTATGAAAGTGATTGAACTGATCTAGTGCCTAATGTGTGTATATGCATCCACTAGCAAGCACTAGCAAACACTTGCATCCATCAAACATAACATGTCTCAAACACATGTTTACATCCATGGGATTCCTACCTAAAGGTCATAGATTCAATCGATAACACATACTTAAATGATAGAAACAAGCATAAATAAAAGCTTTGAAAAAGAGTTAAGAGCATACCCTCGAAAAGAAAAGGGTACGAAGCACGAATCTTGTCTTCGGTCTCCCAAGTCGCATCTTCTGGGTTATCTCCCCATTGAACTTTCACCAACTTGACTTCTCTATTGCGTAGCTACTTAACTTCTGATCCAAGAATACGGGAAGGAACTCGTGTGATTGTCGCCTCCCGTTCCACCTCTACTTCCTCCAATATACTCGGCTGAACTACTTCCGCGGTATCATGCAAGCACTTCCGCAAATTATAAACATGGAAAACATCATGAACGCCGGATAATCTCTCTGGCAGCTTTACTCTATAGGCCATTTGGCAATCTTTTCTGTTGTGGGAAATGGCCCACAAATCTTGGTGGCAGTTTCCCTACAGATCCGAAGCGAACCGCATTCCTCAAAGGTGACACTTTAATGAAAACCATGTCTCGTACTTCAAATTCAATGTCAGTCCTTCTCTTGTCTGCGTAGGATTTCTGTCTATCTTGAGCAGTTTTCATTCGTCGTCTAATAAGATCAATCTTCTCGGACATTTCTCTAACCATATCTGATCCAAGTAATAGCCTTCCTGTAGATTCCCACCAACAAGTTGGTGACCTACAGGGTCATCCGTATAATGCTTCGAAGGGTGCCATGCCAATGCTAGCTTGATAACTGTTGTTGTAGGCAAACTCTAGTAAAGGAAGATGCTCTTCCCAAGTCCCTCCGAAGTCTAGGATACACAGCCTCAAAAGATCTTCTAGAACTCTGTTCACCCTCTCCGTTTGTCCATCGGTCTGAGGATGATAAGCGATGCTCAAACATAACTGTGTACTAATTCTTCTTGCAATGTCCTCAAAAATTCAAAGACGGGGTCATGATCGCTTACAATGCTGGAAGGTACTCCATGAAGATGGACTATCTCATGAACATAAATTGCTGCCAACCATGTTGTTGTCCTCTTTCTTTTAACTGGACTGAAATGAGCACTCTTAGTACGTCTATCCACCACAACCCATATATTGGTGTTGCCTTTCTCTGATCGAGGCAAACCATCTATGAAATACATCGAGACGCTCTCCCACTTCCATTGTGGAACCTCCAAAGGATGAAGTAAAGCACCAGTGTTCTTTACTTTAGCCTTGACTTGCTGACAAACTAAACATTGAGAAACAAGCTCTGCCACATCTTTCTTTATCCCAGTCCAAAAGAAAACCCTCTTCATATCCCTATACATATTATAACCGCCTGGATGAATAGTCATCTTAGAATGATGGGCTTCCTCTAGGACTTCCTTTAACAAACTTCTAGTTTTGGGAATACAAAGCCTTCCATCTCGTAGTAACCACCCTTTATCGTCATTGGAATATCTATTGAGGTGACTAGAAGTCTCCCCTTCACTGAGATTATCCAGGGTGTCCGAAATCTATGGATCATCTCGCCGCGACGCTCCTATCTGATCCATAAGAGTAAGTCGTATCTCTAGCGATGCAAACAAACCAGGCAATAACTCGGTAGAGGGTCTAAAATAAAAAGTCGATATGAACTCCAAACTCTTTGTTTCCACAAACAGAGGACTAAAGGTCATTCTCTGCCTACTCAGTGCATTAGCTATCACATTACCCTTGCTAGGGGTATAAGCAATCTCAAAATCATAAGAAGATAGGAACTACATCCACCTTTGTTGCCTTAAATTAAGATCCTTCTGCTAGAACAAGTACTTGAGAGGTTTATGATCGGTGTACAACTCAAGCTTCTCTCCAAGCAAATAATGACACTATATCGAAAGCGCGGATACTATGGCAGCTAGCTCTAAATCATGGGTAGGGTAGTTCTTCTCATGAACTCTTAGCTACCTACCCCCATAACATACAACCTTTCCTTCTTGCATCAGAACTGCGCCAAGCCCAGTACCACATGCATCAGTGTATACTGCAAACATTTTATTCCCATCAGGCAAGGTTAAGACTAAGGCTATTGTCAGAGCCCTCTTCAATCGTTGGAAAGCAACATCACAATCTATATCCCATGAAAACGCCAAATTCTTCTTCGTCAGCCTGGTGAGTGGGGCTGATATCTTTGCGAAGTCCTTAATGAACTTCCTATAATAACCTGCCAATCCAAGAAAACTTCTCTCTTCTGTTGCATTCTTTAGAATTTGCCAATCTTGAATTGCAACTATCTTTCCAGGATCTACTGCTATCCCATCTTTGGAAACCATATCCCCTAGAAATCTCACTATTTTCTCCAAAAATGGCATTTGGAGAATTTTGCAACTACCTTTGCAGGATCTACTGCTATCCCATCTTTGGAAACCATATCCCCTAGAAATCTCACCTATTTTCTCCAAAAATGGCATTTGGAGAATTTTGCCTTAAGCTGATGTGCGCGGAGAATTTTCCAAACTTTGCAGGATCCACTTCTATCCCATCTTTGGAAACCATATACCCTAGAAATCTCACCTATTTTCTCCAAAAATGGCATTTGGAGAATTTTGCCATAAGCTGATGCGCGCGGAGAATTTTCCAAACATCTCTAAAATGTTGGGCATGCCCTTCTTCGCTCTTTGAGAAGATCAAGATATCACCACCAAAGACCATGACAAATTTATTTAGAAACTCCCGAAACACCCTACTCATCAGATCAACAAAATAGGAGGGTGCATTCGTCAACCCAAAAGGCATAACTACCCATTCAAAAAAACCATCTGGAGTCTGAAAAGTGGTCTTATCTATACTGCCCTTAGCCACCCTCAACCGATGAAACCCTGTGGCCAAGTCTAACCGAGAGAATACCAAGGCACCAACAAGCTGGTCAAACAAGTCATCTATCCTCAGAAGTGGGTGCCTATTCTTCTTAGTGAGTATGTTCAACTCTCTATAGTCCACACACAAGCAAAGCGAACCATCCGCCTTAGTCGTGAATACAACTGGAGCACCTCATACAGATATGCTTCGCCTAATAAACCCTTTCTCAAGTGGCTCCCCTACTTGATTGCTAAGCTCCCTCCCTTCCCCTGGAGCCATATGGTGCACAGGAAATGCATTTTCCACCAATATATACGAAAATTGATCTCGCGCCTCAGAGGTATGCCCATACCTCATTAAAAACATCAGAATAATCACGGACTACAAGAATAGATTGCGGATCTTTGATAGATGCATCTAGAGACTCTAGGAAACTAAGCATAACAAACCCTTATGGGTCACAAGAAATCACGAGGTCCTCCCATGACAAGTTAGAAGCCTAACCTCCTGCTTCTCACAATCTAGAATGGCGGCATACATGGATAGTCAATCCATCCCTAGAATCCAACCGTAGCCCATAAAACCGAGCACATATGCGTCACACTCAAATTTGTCGCCTAAGACAGATATTCTCAAACCCCGACAAATCATGGAGAAATGAGCTGAACCACCAATGGGGTTCGAGACAATAGCGAGATCCACTACCATACTAGTATTTAAGTGTAGAGATTCAACCACAGAACTAGATATAAACGAATGTGAAGCGCCAGAATAAAAAAGAGTTCTAATTGGATGACTGGAGAGAGAAATCAAACCTTCCATGGAAATTTTCCTACCACTATCTAGAGCACTGGTCGCGAGAGCATGCACCTGCCCTCCAGAAGCTCCTGCCCTTCGACCTTGTCCCTGTCTCTTCAGGCACTCCTTAGCAAAATGTCCGACCTCTCCACAATGGAAGCAAGTATTATTTCTTCTTTTACAGTCCTTCACCAAGTGACCCTTACATTCACAACTATGACACTTCCTCTTATACTTAGATTTGTCATTCTTTCCGCCCTTCTTCTATTGCTATTGTTGTTGTCCTTTCTTGGGCCATACTTTCTTGTTTTGTGTTGTTTCCTCAGTCTTAACTTCCTTCTTTTCTCTTTTGTCTTCATCATGCATCAAGGCCTTATCAACAAGCCTTTCAAAAGTTTCTCCCATTGGAATATGGGACATAACTAACACATGAAGGGGTTCATTTATCCCTTTAGCAAACCACAAAGCTTTCTTATGCTAAGTATCCACCATTTCCAATCCAAACCTTACTAGTTGGTTGAATTTGTTCACATCTTCTTTACCAGTCATGTTTTCTTGTTTGAGCGCGAAGAACCTCTCCATTTGCATACTTTTATCGGCTTGAGAAAGAAACTTCATTTCAAACCTCTATCTAAAATCATCCCATGCCTCCACTGGACACCCCGCTTGGGTTACTTCCCACCAGAACAAAGCTTCGTCTTTCAGTAGCCAGACGGCTAGCTGAATCTTCCTATGATAATCCACATCGAAAATTCCAAACAAGTCCTCTGTCTCCTTGAGACAATTCCTTGCCTGTACAAACGTCTCGGTTCTATGGAATGGTTTTCCTCCCATAGCCCGAAAATCTTTGCAGACTTTAGAGAAGTTGTCTACATGCGGAGGAGGAGGAGGAGGAATGACGGGTGCAGCTGGGGGAGGAACATAAGCTTGACCACCGGCAGCCGCCATGGCCTCTAGAAACCTGCGGAACTAGCCTGGTATCGTAACGCCCTCAGGAATATTAGGCTTCCCAGACATGCTGAAAAGAAAAGGAAAGATATTCAGAAAAAGGATCGAAATATAGTACATAGGGATTTGGGGAATATGTTTTTCACAACAGACTTTTCTTTTTTAAAATGTTTTCTTTTAAAACTTTTTTTGAAAATAATTTTCAAAAACTTTTATCTAATTTGGTAACCTTCATCTCTGATACGAAGTGTGACACCCCACGTGCGTTAGTGTCACTCATTAAGAGAATGCATTAAGTTTCGTGAAGCATTGTAGGCAAACAAAAACATAAACATTACAAGATAGATACAAAATGGCAGCGGAATAAAAACAAACTTTTATTAATCATAAAGCATCGTGGTTCAAAACATCATATGTCTGAACTACATAAAAACCAGTACGTAATAAAAACTTCTGTCTTGCACTTAAACATCAACGTAGAAAATAAAAGAAGCAAAATCCCCAAATAAAAATATAGCCATAGTAGCAAAGATAGGAGCTTGAGCAATACATCTAAGCAGCTCCAACAAAAAGATAGCAGAATCCTGGTCAAGCTTGAGTATTCCCACCGTGAGAACCTGGAGGGGGGCGGGGGGAGGAAGAAAAAAGAGGAAACAAAAAGGGCCAGACATAAAGTCTGGCGAGTCCTGTTACTTTTAGCAAGTAAATAAGTAAAAGTATCATGATAGGCATATAAAATGGACAAGAGAGATACTATCACAAAAGGCAGGTGTGACAAGGTAAACATGATAGAGTGTATACGCTACCTTAATGATTACTCTAATTCTCTGCACTAATACTAGTATAACCAGAATGAGATAATCCCAACCACTATGAGATTGTAGACTTAGGCATACGTCTAGATGTACCCTAAATACTACCCTAATCGATCGGCTCCCTACTACGTAGATACCCTATGTCGGCCCCACGGTAGGAGGTATCACTTCCTAAAGTGGCAACCCTTTGTTGATGTGCACAACCATATCTACTGGTGTCATGGTTGTCTTATCCCCCTCTGCCCGGCCCATGCACGCACATTTTCCTGGTCGGTTTGCGCCGCCCACACCGTCCTCCATGTTTGGATCTCTTACAATCAGCCCAGTAAGCGTGTTCCAACTCCGACCTAGGGCGGAGTACTCGTCTGATACTGTTATATGGGTTCTTGACTAAAACGAGTCCCACACACAAGATAATACAAGCTCTCCCCCTTGTCTTGTATCCCATCTAGGATTTCCATAGGTTATGTATACCTATTGGTGTCTTTAATTACATAACCCCATCATTTCTACAGGCTTTGCTTACCTAACAGTGTCTTTAATTACATAACCCCAACTGATTAAGTTTGTGGGCCTATATATAACTATTACCCACCCTCCCCAGATATATTTTACCTCCCCACTGTTTCAACCAAGTTTACTTAACCCCTATTCAAGTTCATGTTCATACAATCCCTATGGATTCAACTAGGTTAAGTACTCCACTTCATTACCATCTCCATTTATGGTTATAATGTGCTAGACCCCTTACATTAAGCCTACCACTTATGGATGCTAGACATGCCGGTCGGTCCCGGGCAGATTTCTTCCATAAGTCGGGCTTAACCTCGTGTCTCAGCATGTCTCGTATTTGTGCACTTAGACCCATCACATTAGATTCACCACTTGTGGTCGCTAGATATGCTGGGCGGTTCCGAGCAGACTTCCACCACAAGTGTAATCTAACCTCGTGTCTAGGCACAATAATTATTTCTAATTACTGTAATCCTAGGCACTAAATTATTTACCAATTTTACCTATGTCGTTATAGGTATTCATGCCCCTTTTCCCCAAATATGTTCATATATATGCCTTAAATTCATATTCATAAACATTATTCAAGTTATGCCAAATCCCATTTTCAAGTTATGCCCAATTTCAATGTTTTTCCCCTCGTTCCCTGTTTGACGCGTTCGCATATTTCAGTGGCATGCCTAGGCTCGAAAGTAGCCTGGCTATATAAAATAAAAGGGAAAGATAAAGGGAAGATGACAGAGATGATTATGCTAACAAAATTGACATAAAACTATAGTGGCATAATGACAGAATAGGCATATAAGAATAGATCTGGTGAGCCTAAGATAATAGAACCGTGTCTAACAAAGTAGGGATGTCATAATAGGCATGGTAAGATCTAAATAATAATTTAGATGTTCAGCTAATAACTGATCCAGTTTAGCCACAAGCATGATAGGTACAAGGTGATATAAATAGCAAATTGGATCTATAATCAAAGCTAAATCTGACATGATAAAGGTTAAGATCCAAGTCATAGTTATGTCAGAATATCATGGATTCACAAGTTATTACAGATTTGACATGATTCAAGTAGTCAAAGGCATAGATCCAAATTACAGTCATATCATGTTTTACTTTTTTAATTATTTAAATCTAAAAGTAACTTAAACTCATAGTGTTTGGATCTGGAAAGATAGAAGAGGAATAATAGAGGTTGAATCATCGATCTACACTTGAACGACTTGATTGCAGAAGAAGGAAAAAGGTTTGATTCAGTCTGGGCACTGATAACATCTAGTCCTCCATTAACTTTCAGTGTAGAAAACAAGAGAAATGGAGCCATATTTATAGCCACTAGCCCCCAAACCCTAAATGCCACGTCTGCCCTAGGGGGTCGACCCATGGGTTGACACCCTCTTGAGGGGTTGACCCAGGGGTTGACACCCCCTTTAAGGGGTTGACACCCCTTGAGCGGGGATTTTGCTGCTCTCTGAAATTTTGACTTTAAATGTATTTCTGATTTTCTAAATTAATTATATATATATATATGTATGTATGTATGTATAATTCTCTTGCACGTATACAAACTTGAAACCTTCATAACTTCTTTATATGGTGTCCGTTAACGCAAACCAAATGTCTATCTTGACCAGAATTTCGAGATGGACGCAATGACGTAGTCCATTTCCCTTAATTCTGAATATTAAATAAATTATTCTTTAATTTTTCCTATTTAGTGTTGTTAAAATTACAGGGTGTTACACCTTTGCTGATCCATTTCAAGTTGCAGAACTAAACGACATCTACATTGAAGGATGTGATAAGAGGAACACATTCATTCATAACATCTTAAAGACTGACTTCTTTAGCCTTTATCATTTTGTATGCTTGTACTTGTCTATAACTTTATCTCTCACCTTGCAAGACATGATGATTTTCTCACGATACTCGTGAAGCTCTATAAGTGAACATTTTTTCGTTCTTCTCCTGAGCAAGCTCCTCCTCCAGTATCTTCATTTGCCTAGCTAGTGAGTCTTTTTCCAACACCAAGGTGCCACTTCAATGGAGGGAAGTTTTCATTCGAGTCTAATGCGCCTTTTATGCATGCTCAAGCGCTCCAAGAGACTACTTGACTTTTTCCTCTGCTTGGTCACCGACTTTAACTAGGAAGTTTTAGCATCATAGTTAGCAATCGACTCGTTATCCTGGTTTTCCATTAGCTTCATGCTACCAATATCAACTTGACTTTCCCTTAAAACCCTATAGATTGTGTTTGTCAATCGCTTATAGGTATGGTATCGATCATAAGTGTTTGTATCATAAGATATGATATCACTACACCATAACAGAAAATTTGACACCCCCTAATATGCCAAATTTGATATAGGTTATAGCCGTATCAAATTTGATTTGGTTCTTAGCCGTATCTTAATACTAAGATAAGGCTATGAACCTAATTGAAATTTGATACGAGTATAGACAGTTTCAAAATCATGCCTCTTTTAATGTAAAACTTTTTCCCGAAAATGCACACCTTTCCCTCCTTAATTTTAATTCCCTCAGACTCTCTCCCTCCCATTCTTTTACTTACCTCGGCGAATATTATATCCCGTGCCCTATTTCCATTTCTGAAATCGCTCCCAAAATAGTATACAAAACTGAAAGTTGTCTGCTTAAATCGGCTTCTTCCTCATCGTCTACAAATCGTGCGTCTCAATATCTGGTAAAATTTTGATTTGATTCGATTTCTTGTAATCGATATTATTTTCACTATTGTTTCAACATGCTCTAGGCCTTGAGATATTTACTGGTTTTTACCCAAGGGCGGTTACAAAGCAAGGTTGAACGTTGAACAATGCAAGGTTTTCGCAGTTGGTCATATTTCATCATGGTTAGTGTACACATTATTTGAACTATTTCCTTATATTATTCATACTGGATTGGATATGTAGAATATAAACCTGAATTTAGTCTGTTAAACTGTCATATTCATTCCAGTAAATAAAACTATTTTAGGTTAACAAGTTAATTCATGTGCTGAACTATACATAAGAATTAGCTAGTTTTAATTACTATTCATGTACCGAACCTAAACAAATGTGCTGAAACTAATTTTATTTATTGGTTCCAATAAATAATTCGTGTACTGAAATAATACTAGTGTTAGTTTATAAACTATAAATGCCTGGAGGAAATGAACCCGCTAAGGCCTGAAAATTCCTTTGATGTTTTAACTGAGAAAGATACGGGCATGTGTGAAGGGGGTGGGCCCATTTGTGATCCAGTGGAGGATGCAAAAATAAAAACTAACTTGCCAATGAAAACATACAGTTAAAGAATATACGACAATGTGTGAAGGGGGTAGGCCCATTTGTTTGATGCGATTATATAGATATTAATTCTATTATATAGATAGTAGCAAATTTTGAATTGTATCATCATCTTATAAATTATAACAATTTTAGAATAGGAGGGCAACATGCCATTTGTGATCCAGTCATATGTGAAGGGGGTGGGCCCATTTGTTTGAAGCGACTAAATAGGTATTAATTTTATTATATAGATAGTAGAAAATTTTGAATTTTATCAGCATTTTATAAATTATAACATATTTTGAATAGGAGGGCAACATGCCATTTGTGATCTGGTCATGTGTGAAGGGGGTGGGCCCATTTGTGATCCCTGGTAGATGGAGAAACAAAAACTAACTTGCCAATGAAAACATATAGTTAAAGAAAGATACGGGCATGTGTGAAGGGGGTGGGCCCATTTGTTTGATGCAATCATATAAATATTAATTTTATTATATCGGTAGTAGCAAATTTTGTATTGTATCGACATTTTATAAATTATAGCAATTTTTGAATAAGAGGGAAACATGCCATTCAGTATAGACAAAAAGTGGATTAATGAATCTTGTCAAAGATCTACATACTATATAGACAGGGTGAAGAAGTTTATTTGTTTTGCTGAAGAAAACGGTGATAAGAAAGGAGTGTATGTATGCCCTTGCACTCGGTGCCAAAATATGAAGATGTTCAAATTAGATGAAATACACTTTCATTTGCTTAGATAGGGTTTTATCCAATCATATAGCGTGTGGTATTTTCATGGGGAGGGGGGGAAATGGTGAGATGGAAAAACAAAAACTAATTAGTAATGCCACAAGTACCAACAAGGATGAACACATTAGGCTGGAAGATCTAATCAATAATGCAGATATATTTCATGATTTTCAACCTGAAAATCCATTGTTTGATCATGCTAATGTTAGAGACCATTCTACGGATGATGGCAATTGGCAGACCAATGAAAATAAGAAGTATAAACCACTTTTTGATAGCGCAAAAGAGCCACTGTACAAAAGGAAAAACAAAGCTGTATGCCATTGTGAAACTGAATAGCTTGAAGACTTAATGCGACTTTTCAGATAATGGTGTGACTGCATTTCTCGAACTAATAAAGGAGTTATTCCCCGAAGGTAACACGATGCTAACAAAATACCACAACGTGAAGAAGTTCATTAAGCAAGTTAGGATGAATTACAAAACTTATGATGCATGCATCAATGATTGCATGTTGTACTGGAACGATAATGCGAATAGAGTTTCTTGTACAAATTGCAATGAACCAAGATATACGACATCATTCAACAAAGAGAGAAAAGGCACCAAAGTACCTCGAAAGACATTAAGACATTTTCTTTTAATTTCAAGATTGAAGAGACTGCATATTACACCATGGATAGCAGATGCAATGACTTGGCATGGTCGTGCCAAGTCTGATCCAAACGTAATGCATCATCCATGTGACACTTCTCAATTGAAAGTCGTGGATTCTTTTGACAAAACGTTCACTGTCGAGCCACGAAATGTTACACTTGGAATAACAACAGATGGTTTCTGTCCAAATGCTTCTCTAACCAACCCTTACAGTTGTTGGCCAGTAATTGTACAACCATATAATATTCCTCCGCCTATGTGCATGAAACGGGAGTTTTCAATGTTAACACTGCTGAATTCTAGGCCAAAACAATCGGGGAAGGAAATTGATGTTTATTAACTGTCGTCGACAGACGAGTTAAAGCAGTTATAAGATGGAGTCATTACATAAGATTCATTAAATAAATCCAAGTTTACAATGAGAGATAGGGTGTTGTAGGCAATCCATGATCACCCTGCTCTTGGGACTTTATCGGGATGTACAACTCGCAGTTACTTTGCATATCCCGTTTGTGTGGAAAAACTTGTTCTTATCATCTTTCTAAAAGTAAGAAGATTTGTTTCATGGGACGTCGAATGTATCTTTCTAATGGACACAGGTTTCGATACAACAAGACAAATTACAATAATGAACATGAACTTCGCCTCCTAAAAGGCCATTGACCGGTTTTGAAGTTGAAAAGAAAGTAGGGAATATCCAAACCAAAGTCGGTAAACACAAGAAGAAATTGGTAGAAAATGAAAAAAGTTAAACATTGAAGAAGTTGAGAATGTTTCTGCATGGTATAGGAGGTCTATATTTTTTGATTTACCATATTGGAAAGCAAATATGATTCAACATAACATTGATGTTATGCAAATGGAGAAGAATATTACAGAGCATCTCATCAGCACCATTATGGACCATAAAGATAAGTCAAAAGATGACATCAATCACATAAGGATTTGAAAACCACGGTTATAAAACAAAAATTGTGGGTGATGGAAGATCCTAAAACAAATAAAATAATCGTACCAAAGGCAACTTTCACTTTGAACAAAGAAGAAAAGATACGGTTTTGCACCATATTGAAAATTCTGAAAGTACCTAACAAATTCTCCTCTAACTTCTGCAATAATGTGAGGATCAAACCTCCCGAACTAAGAAATACGAAGTCACATGATTACTATGTCATAATGCAACATTTACTTCCGATATTGCTTCAACGTACTTGTAGACAACATAAGGATCTACGAAATGTTGTTCAACGTATTTAGTCTCTTCTTTAACATTTTGTGCTCAAAGGTTGTGACAATCCCATTTCCCGTACGGACGGAGGCAAGCTTTGGAATATAACACAGAAACAGCTAATAGCAGAACAGAAATAAATAAATACACCAGATAATGAACAATAGAATATACAGGATAAAAGTATTCATGAGAGTTACACAGTATACAGGATCATACTTAGTACAAATACAGTTCAGCTATACATAAATGTCTACAGCGGAAAACAAATATGTACAACAGGAGCTGAACAACATAAAAAGAGATAAATAATAGAATCCATCTTCAGCTCCAGCTATCCAGAAAGAACCAGCTAAACCTGAATACAAGGCTGTCCGTGTAGAAAAAGGGGCACCCGAGTTTGAAAGTGAAACAAACTAGAGTCAGTCATGGGACTGGTATGAGAAATCTACTCAACACATTTATAATATGGTTAATCACAGGACCACGCCACTTTCGTGGAACGAGTTTACTCATTGGATTGCCAGTGCTTTAAAACAAATCTTTCTTTTAAACATCGCAATGCTTTTTATAAAAATGAAGCCTTTATAAGACTCAGTTCCCATCACACAATGCAACGCAAACCGGAGGATAGAGTTTTACCTTATAATGGCCAAAATATGGTTGATACGAATAAAACAAAAGCAATTGATATTATTACTAGTGTTTACATGTTTCAAAACAACTTCGAATCATAACTATCAATCATAGACGACATGGGTACCATATATCATGTCGCCATATATATATACAATCAAAACCGCACGGTCACGTATTTGGAAATTGGATTTCCGTCATGAACCAAGGCAAAAGATAGTCCTTACCGAATTCGAGACGCTCTAGCCCGTGTCTCAGGATCAGAGCTCGAGTGACCCTAGAATCGTCAGGGCCGGTCCACCGATGTGGATTAAAATTCCTGAACACTGCGTTTCCCCGCCCTATGGGGCGTCAATGAGCCACCGAATGACTCCATCGGTCCCGGATCGACCGATATATCTGAGGCGCCTCGCAATCCATCATCCACATAAGTAAAATGTCAGGCCGTGTAAAAACACTGGCACAACTCCTAGCTAGAAGGAAACGCATGCCCTCCCTGAGGTCCTTCTCCCGTTTCTGGTTCATACCGGGGAGTGAGGCTCGCGAATTTACTTTATACACAAAGCTACGCAACACAGGCGGTGCTTTGATCATCACCTCAAGACTTTGCTTTTCAACAGAAGCCCTGATCATTTGCCACTTAGGCATGCCACACTAGCAATTCATGCCATGCGACTGATGTCCATCGATATACAACCTCTGAACTCGTGCGTTTCAGAGAAGGACATTAAGCAAAAGAAAAAATTCTCCGTCGTCAAACAGATGTATATTTAATAGAGATCAATCAACACAGAATAAAATCCAATGTCAGACACACTATCCATTTACAAGTCCGTTCTGGGTCTGAACGAAACCGGAGGCACTATATACCTCGCAAACCCATCGATCACCACGTACGTCTGGACGATCACCACTCATTATACATATTTTGGGATGCCTCCCAATCAGGACCTCGGTTACCATCCAAACGAGGTGAAGATCTCTGGTCTTCGACCACCGTCTTCATCTTCGATTTCTTATCGTCGATTCAGTTATTCAGAATGGGATAAACCCGGTCTTTCTGAGCAACTCGCGTATATAATAAACAAGTGCAACACTAACATATACACGCATCATTTCAATTCATTAGTCACTAACCGTCAATCAGTAAGAGAACGATTTCCCAAATAGTAACCCCGAAGGCCGAAACCAACATCAGATCAACACCCAGGAAACCATTCGACTTAGCCAACCTTCAGTTAATATCTAAATCACATCCATATCATTTATAACCTTTTATAACGATTTATCGCTATTTTTATTTATTTTAAAATAGCCATTTTATTCAAAACGACGCTTCGGGCCATAACGCGGCCGTAGCGCTGTTTTTCTTCAGATTTGATTTACACATATCTGAAAATCTAACCGTTGGATCTTCACAAAATTTACATCATTAGAAAGATCTTTTCAAAACGAATCTAACAGTTCCAGTTTTGGGAAATTCTGACGGTCGGATCTCCCGGTATAATCGTTTGAAGTTTCGATTTCAAAATACGAACTGCAGCGTCGTTATTCGATTAAATATAATTATATTTATATATATATATATATATATATATATATCGATTCTTCGATTTCAAAGCTATATTCTTTTCATACATTTGATAAAAATGATATTTTTATCTAACTGTCTTCTATTTCAACACTTCACTATATTTAGCAATTCATGTATATAATAAAAATGTGATTTTTATTGTAAAACAATTCATTTCAAAACACTATTATTTTATATAGTTTATATAGGTAATAAAAATAGGATTTTTATTATAAAAACAATTTCTTTCAAAACAAGATTATTTTATATAGTTCATATAGATGATAAAAATGTGTTTTTTATTATAAAACGATTTATTTCAAAATATGAATACCATTCAACACATGAATTCTAATCAACCAATGAATATCGATTCAACACATGAAGGTTTTCTATAGTTTATATATATAGATAAAAATGTGATTTTTATATTTAAAACAAGAATACCATTCAACACATGAATTTCAATTCAATGAATGAATATCGATTCAACACATGAAGGTTTTCTATAGTTTATATATATTGATAAAAATGTGATTTTTATATTTAAAACACGAATACCATTCAACACATGAATTTCAATTCAACGAATGAATATCGATTCAACACTTGAAGGTTTTCTATTCAACGAATAAATATAGTTTCAGCAAATGAAAATAATTCAAACACATGAATATTATTCAAAATTTCGGCAGCATAATGGCAGGGTAGTTAAAACCGGGACCGTCCCTAGTACGGCTCCTCGCTCTACCTTAAAACCTCGCGGTTTTTGACAATGGGGATCATGCATCTAGTTCGCACGCAGGCAGCATGTATATACTTATTTCATTTCCACAAACTAATCCTATGTGGTTTCAACCAAATATTTCTCAACCACAAATGAGTATTTTTCAACCACAATCAATCAATATCAACCACAAACAATTCCAATCAACCATTCGCTATCAATCAATTTTCACACCAATCAAAACCAATAAATATCGTCCATGGTTTGTGGACGAGGGGCGTATATATATATATATATATATATATATATGTATATATTTATATATACCAATTCACTTCTCTTTCAACACATATATAATTTTTACAACGCATATACAACTTATACATCGAACATACAACTTATACAATGCTTATACATGAGGTGTACAACACTTATATAATTCATACATCGACTATATAATTTATACATCGTCGTTTTCCATATCGTTTATAAATTAGAAATCTCACATTGGGTTCCACTCCACCAAAAATAGCAGAAGGCTCAGAAAAATATGCGGTCTCTTCTAGAATGTAGAAGACGTCCACACGAGTCCACTGTCTCTTGTTTCACTGGATTTCGTCAAGAAACGAAAAAGATATGATTTTTACAGTGAAATCAAAAACCGTAGCGCTTTAAACTGCTATAATATAGTTAAATATTAAATCAGCCGTACATCTCTAAACCTGTTCAAAACTAGGTTTTGATTTTTCTCGACAACTGTTGCACTATAGGACAATCGGCCACTGCCGCCTGGAAGAGGAAGGAGAGGCACGCCGAACGAGGGCAATCTCGTCGAACTCGGTGGTCGGAGGTGGTGGCGGCGGCGATTTGAAACGCTCGACTTTCGAGCACGATATCTCCCCAAATACTGCACGAAAAAAATCAACCCCTATATGGATTTGAAGATCTCGCGAAGCTCTACAAAATCTTCAACTGGAGGAGGAGCTAATTTTGCGTGGATTGATCGGAAAATGAATGGGAAGATCTCGAGTGGTTTCCGCCTTCGATCGAGGAGAGAGAAAAAAGGAATTTTCTTTTTTTATATAAAAATTATGATTGGCCGATGGGTTTTTAAAGGGGTTTTCTGACACGACCACCAATCTAAACCCAACGACTGTCGTCCCTAGCGTTTTACCCCCATTCCGAACACAATGGGATATGTTTCGTAGGCCCATTCGACTATTTCAATCAGTTTTCCTTCAATTTAAAATATATAACATTCAATATTTAATTTGAACGTACATTTCAATTTGC